>CM056200.1:63652391-66152391 GCA_029692085.1 Gymnothorax javanicus
ACAACATGGTTTCGTATCCCTTTGTATATATGAAAATTTTGATCTCAAAATAAAATATCCCCTACTTTTTTTGAATAGTATACTTCGTTTGTAGCCTATCTTGCATGCAAGATTAAACCACAGACTGTCCTTGGATTAAACGATCGCACCGTGACATAGTCACGTGGGTGGTCTATGAAATGTTGTACATTACCCAGAAAGACTTGCTGTCTCAATGATGATTTCAACAGCAGAATAAACTTATCATTGCTTGTTTTATTAAGCATTTTCCAAAAAGAAATCTAAATTATTTCATGTTACAACGACTTTTGTTTAGTTAAAATGATGAATGTACCATGATGACATCGACTTGCCAGCCCCATGACTGAGAAATGAATGCAGTTGCAGTGGTATAAATATGCCATAGAACACCATGTGGATGGACTGCTAAGGTATGTTTAACCGATTGAGGTTGCCATAAGGTTTTCATAGAAAAAAAAACACCTAATCTGTCACCTATTGGGGCCCGGAAGTGTCCCTCAGTGGGCCCCCCCTTCCACTGAGCCCCAGGGCCGTTGCACTCCCTGCACCCCCTATTATTACGCCACTGCTGAGCCGGTGGTATTCAAATTAGTAGTTAAGAAAAACCGGTTTTCTGAAGCAAAAATTTGACATGACATTCATACTGTTATTCTTCTATCACTAATCTTCTATCATTTCCCTCATGCAGAGGTACTTCTGGGCCAGGACGCAAACGTGCGACCGACGCAAATCCATAGTACCCCCGGACACCCTGTCCGGGGGTCGTCCGGGGCTACAATAATGTCTTTTTGTGATTAAAAAAAAAGTCACTATCTAGTTCTAATATGCAATCAAATGTCAGTGTCAACAAACCCCTAGCGAGTGCAAGTACTTGATGTGTTCTATATCAAGCAAACGTGATGCAACTAATTAAGCTCTTGATTAACTGCATTAGGTGTGATTGAGACAACACCTGACTTGCAAATATGCGCTTAAGACGGATTCTATTGGGGGGTTGAATAATTTTGAGACTGTAGTAGTCATAAAAGTGGCATTTTGTGTTAAATTTGGAGAAACCACTTGTAATATTAGTTGTGTTGAGCATTTTGACACAAGAGTAAATCTTCTGCTCCAATTCCCTTTCGCCTGTCTCCGTCTCAACCTAAGCAGAATGATCACTGAGGAAAAGTGCCACAGCACAGTCAAGAGGTCAGCAACAGCCAATCAATGTTTTTGGCCGTTGCAGGGCGTTTGTGTTGACGTAGATATGCCTCGTTTTTCTCTTGCATTTGCTTTTGCGGTTAGCATGTTTTTGAATTTGCATCGTTTCTGTTTTTGCAGTGCGTTTCTCCAGGAGGTGTTTTGGGCCGTTGCAGCGTGTTTGCCCCTATTGGCCACCGTACTCTACAACGAATAAAATTATTATTAGCTCCCGCCACTCGCGGTGCGGGAGCTATGGTATTGGGCTCCGTCTGTGTGTGCGTGTGTGCGTGCGTGCGTCCGTCAACACATTTTGCTGTATCTCATCAACCCATGGGCGTAGTTTTGATTTCAAAGGTGGGGGGGGACACATTTCTGGCGCAAATTCTCAAAAGGGCTTTAGTTCTGAAGTAGAACAAAATAACCCTGTTTTTTATTGTTAAATAAAATAAATTTAATGCAAACTACATCAGAGTAATGAAATTGATCAAAATATAGGCATACCCCATAAGATGGAAAAGAACGCAGTAAAACCACCCTGGAAATGAGGTGGGTGGGGGGTTATGGGGGTGACTACTTAATCTCATGTAATTTTTCACCCATTGCTGAAATTTTGTAAGAATTTGCAATATCATTACTCTAATAGCTGCCATCAAACAATATGAATATCAAAATATGCATTTACCTTAGAACCTGTGCCTAGCAGCTTTTAAAGCCACATTATGTGGGACTTGGAATTTTTTCAAAACTGCGCCCCCTCAGATTCTGCGTGCTAGACCACTGTTGTAAGTCACACACTTCATCTCCAAACCCCCCAGGAAAACACCAGAGTAATCACTGTTGAAGCTTGCCAGTGAAGGTAGGACAAAAACCTCATTACATCGCTTAAATATGACAATTATTTTCAAAGTTTTTTTTAACCCCTTACCACTCCGGTAACATTTTCTTAAAATGCCTATAAAGGACGTACTCGGGGTAAATTGAAATCTTTTCTTGTTTTTAACTTCCCTGATGGGCCCATATTCGGGCCGTCGGAGTGTTAAGGGGTTAACTAATGTTAGCTTGCTAGCTAGATGGCTATATAATCTCTCCTGTAATGTAATTCGCAATCGTATATGCAACAACATAAGGCAGCTAATGATAATGTCTCTAGCCAAAGTGCATGCTTGCTGTGTTCAGCTAACAAGAAGCTGTTAGAGGTTGTGTGGGCGCGATCACATTGAAAGCAACCAATCATAAGAGGGCTAGTGCCTCCCCCGAGCAGTGTGTACGCCCTCCCGAGAAGCCTTTTGCCAGCAAAGTCGGTTTTAACTTGTTTTCACCCAATCAGAGTTGTCAAAACTTCTCCCCTACCTACACTACCACTCAAAAGTTTGGGATCACTTGCAAATTTCTTTGTTTTCCAAAGAAAAATACATTTTCATGCATTTCACAAACTTTTTTTTCCATTTAACAAACATTTTTATCCATTTCACAAACGATTAAAATTAATCAGATGATTTTCAAAGAATGATCTACATTTTTCCATAGAGGCCTATTATCAGCAACTGTCAGTCCTCTGCATCAATCTCCTGGTATGGCTGCTAATCCATGTTAAGCATTTTATAAGGCTAATTGATTATTAGAAAACCCTTCTGCAAATGTGTTGCACAGCTGAAAACCGTTGAACTAATAAGGGAGCAAAAAGGGAGCATGGCATTCTTGAGGTTGGTTTAGTACCTGAAGCATCAGCAGTTGTTTGTTTGTTTACAGGCTCAAAATGGCCAGAAAGAAAGAACTTCCTTTAGAGACCCGTTAGTCTATTGTTGTGCTTAGAAAAGGAGGCTATTCAATGCGAGAAATTGAAACCTTAAAATCTCTTACCATGCTGTCAACTACTCCCTTCAGAGAGCAGCACAAACTGGCACCAACAAGGACAGAAAAAAGGAGTGGGAGGCCCCGATGCACAACTGTGCAAGAAGACAAATATCTGAGAGTGTGTAGTTTAAGAGAAAGACGCCTCACAGGTTGTCAACTAACAGCTGCGCTAAATAGTTCCCGTCAAACACCAGTTTCAGTATCAACAGTGAAGGTGGTTTTTTTTGATGAAGACAAAGTTTGAAGTACATATTCATCATTTTCCATTAAAATCATTATTTCTAACTCAGACAATGTCAGCATGTTCTGTTCATTTGCTATATTTCCTCTTCAGACTAATTTCATGTGTGTTTCCATGGAAAACAAGAAAATTTCCAAGTGATCCCAAACTTTTGAGCGGTAGTGTATCTCGTTTGGGAATCACACATTTGAGCTTTGGTGCAGGTTAAACGTTCAGCAATCAGTGGTTCTCAAACTCTGTCCTGGCGCCCCACTGTGTATGCTGGTTTTTGTTCCAACCATAATTGCAATCTTAGGATTTTAAAAGGCTGTTGATTTGTCGTAATTAGGTGCAGTTTTCTTTAGAGCAGTTATTTATCCTCTTCAGCCACTTTTGACAAATCTATACATGTCATGAAGAATAAAAATTCCATATCCAAGTTAAGATATATTAAAAACTAGTCCACATAACTGCTGGGGAAAACAATTTAACCAAACATTTAATCAGTGTAAACAATTGGTTAATCAACAAACAATCGGTTTCTCATTGGTGAAGCTGTTGACACATGGTTGCAAACACTAATTATTTATTAGCAAACAATAGAGTCGGACCAGTTTTGTGTCATATTTATTAAGTTCAGGCAAATTATGTTGAGATAACTCAAAACACCACTGTCAGCAACCTAATTTGGAGCTTATTGATTTTGTCAGTCTAATTTGATCTGTTTAATAATGTTTTCACCTTAAAGTCCTCACAATATAGAAAATAAGCACAATATGTTCAAGGGTTTTTATTCTTCATGACACAATGGATATATCCATAAAATCGTGGGTTAAGATGGTAAATAACTGTTCTTAACATGGAATGCAGCTAATTAAGACAAATAAACAGATAGTTAAAATGATACCATTGCAATTGTGGTTGGAACAAAAACGAGCATACAAAGTGGGGCGCCAGGACCGAGTTTGAGAACCACTGGCATAGGTCTACATGCTGATTTACCCAAATGAACTGCTTAAGGGGTCCTGAAAACCAGATTACACCTCAAGTTACCTCAGAAATATCAAATCCTGCTTCGTAGTGCAGTTCCAGGTCAGATCTGCACAGATGTGCAGTCAGGAGAGGCAGTGACTTCTCCTTTTTATTGCTAGATTTTGTCAACCTGTTTCCACAAAGCCTACTATGCCTGATTGACAATCAATAAATTTTAATTTTTTTTTTTTTTTTTACCAAACAATTAAGACCTAGCCTAAGCTATATGCAGCCTGTAACGATTAACAGGTGACAGTGACAAAAAAGATTACGTTTACGCTTTGGTTAGAGACAGCAAGTATGTAAATCTTAATAATTCATTAGAAAAAAACTCAACTCCCTCGGTAATTCCGTGTATCGTTTTGACCTTTTGTTTATCGGTTTATGAATGAATACTGGAAATAAACTCCCAGTTTTTTGTTTTTTTTTTTGAATGGCATTAAAAAGTACGTATTTAAGGGGGAAAACATAATCATAAACATATTGACCACATATTGAACACGGCATAAGAATGGTTTTAATAGGCCTACTTGTTAATGGCATCTCGTTTGCTTCCTGAAACCAAATATGAACAAATTTGCTGTCTCGTGAGCATTTTAAGTTTGATGCACTGAGCAATAATGTCTTGGATGAAATTGGCACATCATTCTGCCATTTAGTCTTGTAAATTAGTTAATCAATCCTCAGATTGCTAATCGAGCAAAATAATAGTGAGTTATCGTTCGTTTAACGGTGAAGATTCTGCCTCCCCTCAATGACCTCCGACGGTACCTCACTGGGTCTGAATAGTCATCACCGGGGATTAAAAAATATCAGTATTTGTTTGCTAAGCAGATCACTTTAACAGTCAATCGCCCAACTCAACTACGTCCTTTAAGGAAGTTTATCTACTCAGCTAGCTATATAAGAGGAAAGCAAGCGGTTCTCCGCAAAATTTACGTTCGTAAATTGGGTTTAATGTGACTCGCACAGTTTTTTCTTTAAAAAAAATCTTATGGAATCCGTCTTCTGTGGTTAGGGGGTTTAGACATCCCGATTCGCAAGCGTTTTTTTCTTAGGCCTCATTTAGGCCGCATTTACATTGTCAGTGTAATGTGACCCAATTCTGATTTTTTGCTCTTATGTGACGCAGATCGGATATGCTCGTTGACAGTGTAAACAGGAAAAAGACGCATGCATTCGGATATTTTGAGATCGGATACAAGCCTCATTCATATGTGGAAATAAATCAGATATGTCTCGGATATGTGCCCGTGCGCCCGCCGTGTAAACAGGCTGATCGGATTTTCTTACACATTGCGTCTCTAACGTCATCAAATCTGCGACCATTTAGCAGTGAACGCACGGTGAATGACCGAGGTTTATATTTGAGAAGCTGGCAGACTGAACATGGAGGCTGTCTCGCACCCAGACATTCCTTTGAACGACTGAAGAGGCAATAATTGCAGCATATGCACAAGATGCAATGGTGGCCCTTTTCCTTCTTCTCTGCCTAAAAATCCAGGCAACGTTAGGAAAAGTTTTCATGCACCGCAACATTATCATCAAACATATCGTCGGCCTGCTGATAAAACCTCGTATCTTCAAAATGATAAACTTTACAGGAAAATAAAAAATAAATAGAAAATAATTAAATAATATAACTTTAAGTTAAAATATAAATAAAATAAAAATGTTTAATTTTGCATGTAAGAATAGTGGACATTCAAGTTTTTGTTTCTTATCAATTTGGACATACGAGGTTTTCTCAGCAGGCCGATGATATGTCAGCATCATCCATTTTTTTGGCTTAGCAGTTAGCGCTTGGTGCAGAAGTAGGCGTGGCCTAAAGTTTAGTAAAAACTAAAAGTAGGCATGTGCGATGTTTCAGATGTTGTAGGGTAGTGTAATCGCGTGAATCAGATATGGGTCACTTGATAAAATACGTGTAACCGACTTACAGTGTAAATATGGCCTTAGATGCTGGCAAAGCCTACTGTCTGTTTGAATGAAAGGCGGGACTTGGAGAGAAGAAGGGAGGGAAAGTTGAACAGGATTGGCCATTGGCAGCTTGAGCGGGTACTATTTCCCCGAGGTCCCAGTGCATGCATTTTTTTTTTTTTTTTTTTAAACATAGGACTGTAAAAAGTGGGGGGGTCCAATGCTGCCTTTTCAAAAAGTGCAGGGGACATGTCCCCCGCGTCCCCCCCGTAAATTACGCCCCTGCATCAACCATTTCAGTTACAGGCTCCTAATTTGTACTGGACATGCATCTCAAAAAGCCCAACAAATGACATGCCTAAAGGTGACCTTGGCCTATTTTTTCAAGATCACTGGCTTCAAAATATAACCAAAAAATTTGACATTTTGCTTTATCTCATCAACTATTTCAGTTACAGGCTCCTAATTTTTACTGGACATGCATCTCATAAAGGCCTACAAATGACGTGCCTAAAGGTCACCTTGGCCTATTTTTACAAGGTCACTGGCCTCAAAATATCACCAAAAACTTCGACAATTTGCTTTATCTTATCAACATTTTCAGTTACAGACTCCTAATTAGCTCCCTCCGCCTGAGTGGCACGGGAGCTATGGTATCGGGCTCCATCCGTGCAAGGTCCGTCCGTGCGTGTGCCCGTCAACAAAAACGTCGACATTTTGTTTATCTTAATGGCGGAGCTTCTGGGGCTGCCAGTGGCCTATATTTTCATTAAAAAATTAACATAGTAAAGAGAAGTGAAAAGGGCTATGCGGGAAAAGCCAGACAAGCTATTGAGAGTGTTTTTGTTTTTTTTTTTTTTTGGCTCCATGCACTTTAGGCCAGAGGTTCCCAAACTCAGTCCTGGGAACCCACTGTGTTTGCAGGTTTTTGTTCCAACCACAATTACAATTGCAAACTTAACAAAGTGTTAATTTTTTCTGATAGCCTTCTGTCATCAGTACAACTGTGGTGTAGCCCTATTCTGTGAACAAGCTTTCGAAGCGATACATGCTGACTTTGCCAGGTTTTGGGGCTGTCACTATGTTAAGGACAAAGGAAACAAACTCTTCGTTCAATGACTAAGACAAACTGTAAAGGAGTACAATAGCTAGCATTTGTGAATGTTTCATTGAACGCCATAAGTGAATGAGACATTTTGGAAAGTAGCTTGTTACTGGACAGGAATCCGGTGTCAGTTTTAGTTCATGGCAATCTTAGAGCATAAAGAGTTTGCCTCTTTAAATTTAAAACTGGATTAATTTTAGTTTGATGTCATTTCGATAAGCTCGTATTCACTTAAATTTGAAAAAAGGTAATTCGTTGCCACGGCAACCATTATGTTTGCAATACTTTTGCAAATAAGATACAAATTGCTTTTTATCGGCATGAAAGAGCAGTGTGGTACCAAAGAAGAATCTTCTGGTAAATTCTTTGACCATCAGTTACCTTGCAATATGTCAAAATAGCAAATTTTTAAAAAATCAAAATGTTCTCATAAATTTCCGAATTGATTTTTTTTCGCTTTCTTCGCAGTATTTATTCTGATGGTTAGGACTACAACACTGCACAGGTCCCATTTGACTATCTTTTTTCCTGACTTTTCTGGGGTTAAAATCCAGAGTGAGCAGGCTCAAATCTAAAAGGTTGAATGCCTGTTGCAAGCTCCATACGGTCAAGGCGATTCTCATTTTCACCTAAAGAGCCCACAGGGCTCAGAGTCTCAGGAGAGGGCCGCACGCTATGACCACTCTCAGTGTCAGACATTTTTGTTTGGTGGACGCAGGACCGCTAGGTCCAAATCTAGCCTGCACTAGCTTGGTAACCTGGTAAGCTAACCATGTAGCTAACATTAGCCATGAAACTAACTAGCTGTTTAACCTAAGAATATTGCAAAATGGTCAGGCAAATAATTTTAAAAACCATCACGTGTGATAGAGTGCATGGCATATAGTTTGTCATGTTGATTACTAAAGTTATTTCGAAGATTGCAGACAACTGTAATCGCTAAATGCTCAATACATTTCAGTACAGCACTCCCACTTCCGTTCTCTCTATGACGTAGTGTTTTCACTCGGGCTTTTCCTATATGGTGCGACAAGACTTCGGGGATTGCCCCCTTTTTACCCCGCCAGCTCTTAAATAATAAATTTTATGTGTTTACTTACATTGAGATTTCTGCTAATAACTATTATACAATTTTTTTGGGGAGAAGCGCAGCTCGTAATGTTGCTCCCACTTTAATGACCTTCTATTCTTTCCCATCTGTGGTTCAGCAACATTTCTTCGCTCACCGTTACTGTGTTTGAGGGTCTGTCTCATATTGATAAATGAATGGAAATTCAGCTGATGTCTCATCGTATTTATACCCTCGTGACACCTGAAGTCATGTATGACACCTGAAGAGTTTCGTAATCAAACAGGTGAACATTAACGTGTAAAACATAAATGGAAGTATGCGTCTGTTAGAATTTAATCATGGGATTTTCTATGGATGGCAATTGTTGCGGCACGCCTATTCTGGAGAAAAAAAATTGATGTCAAAATTTTATTTCTTTCAATGATTTACTACAATGAAAAGGTAAGATTTTTGTGAATAGTTTGAGTGAAAGAACAGGAGGATAAACAGCCGAGACATTTTATTCATTACCTGTTTTGCACATATTCAGTAAGGGTGCCTATAATTTTTGAGGGCACTGAACACGCCCAAGGAATGCTCCTAAAACTCAAATAATTTCAGCATATCACACGTCTTAATTGGAAAACGCTACAATTGGACTGAATATTAAAAAGGAATATGCGGTTCTCATTACTTACATCAAATTTTCAATGTCATATTCTAAAGGAAAATTTGTATGCATATAATCACATTCATCGTTTAAAATGATATTGCCCTTTTTGTTATGCAAGACACATAGAAATGCACAAAAGGAAAAGGCAGATGAAGATTGATTCCTTTTTCAAATCAAGTGCTGATTTAAGTGGAGTTAAAGAGAAGTGCATGGGTATTTGCTTTGGAAGCTAGCATATAATCTGCCCACTGGCACTGATTTTGACTGAGTGATGGGTGTGGTCAGTTAGCACAGTGTAGATCAGTTTTTCTCTTTGGTATGATTGATGAAATAAAGAGAATTAAAGTTTTATTCTATATATTTTTGAAAAAAAAAATTTTTAACAGACACTAAAAAGTCTGAAGTTATTGCGTAATATGATGGTCTGTCAATGCTGATGAATATACTATAATCTTGGAGAAGAGGGGAGTGATGCTACTGTGTTAATTTTGAACCCAGTATTATTTCCATAATGTGACGAAGAGAATTTAGAAATCCATGGCATTCATTTTACTTTGCACAGATATAGACGGCAGCGTCTGGAAATTCCTCATGCCTCATGCACAGCAGGAAAAATTGGCATAACTTTGTATTCTGCGCAAATGTGGCCTGTTGTGGGGACTGGAGTGGCAGGCCGGAGGTGGGGGTTGCGGTGCTCACATCTCACCCCTAGAACACTCACACTTTTAAAATCACTGCTCTGCCCCTGTACCCCCCCCCCTTTTTCTTTTAAGGAATCATATTCACTTCAGACAATCCGTACATTCATCTTCAATCAAGACATAAATTTAAAAAAAAAAAAATCATGAGAAAATAAATATAAGCCCCTGCTGCCCGATGCAGTTCAAGACCACGGGCTGGAACTGAATCCAGGTTACCACAAGGAGGACTGATTTGGTGTGCCACCCATAGATTTTCTCTGGCCCCATGTGGCCACCCTAATGAAAATTTTCTGGGGGCACCACTGCATGAAGGAAGCTCGAACACTATAGAGGTTCATAAAGAGCATTTCATTGATGACATAGTGTGTGCTACTTTGCAAGACATCCCACGGTGATCAGAATTTAACATTAGATATAAGTTCAGCCGGTTTTTGAAAATCAATCTTATATAGGCATGGGCAATACAAATGAATAAAATGACAACATTTCTTGAGTTGCTGAGAACAAAGTTTTAATTATTTTCTAATGATTTTTTGCAGGTAAGTACAGAAGACACAGACGAAGAGTTTGACACAAGTCCAATGCCTTTACAGGAAAGGGTCTCAGAGCCACAGGGTCCCAAAAATGGCCGATTTCGGCATTTTTCAACAAAACCCATTGTGAAAATTGGGGGGTGAAGCCTGAGGGCATTTTCGAAAATACAGTCCATTCAGAAATAAACCAGGCCAAATTATCCATTAGGGTACCCTAACAGAAATAATTGATGCTAAAGTCATCTACCCCTTTTCTGAAGTACAGCAGCGCCCCCCTAGGCCCTTTTTTAATGGAAAATGCATTGAATTTCACCCAATTATGTTCAACAAACATTAGGTTTTGCATTGATATTCAAAAATGGTATGAATCGGTTGCCTGTGAATTTTTTTTTTGGATCAATGGCCTGCAAAAATGTCAAAATTATCGGTGGGAGGGCAAACGTTAACTCTTCTCGCCCATTACTATATAAAATGCAGTGAAGTCGCTGATGCCGGCAGTTGTTTGCCCTCCCACTGCTACAAAATGAATCAAACGTTCCCCTTTCAATAACCCGTGGTGATTTTAAACAAAAAACTTTGCACTGTTTTTTACTATGTCCATATATCCTTCT
The DNA here is from genome assembly GCA_029692085.1 of Gymnothorax javanicus. Taxonomy (NCBI): domain Eukaryota; kingdom Metazoa; phylum Chordata; class Actinopteri; order Anguilliformes; family Muraenidae; genus Gymnothorax; species Gymnothorax javanicus. The sequence continues at coordinate 63,663,295 of CM056200.1, forward strand.
CCCATGATAGTTTCAATGAGCTACTGTGAATAATTCATAGTAAAACACAGTGACGTGCAGTCGGAGGTTAGTCTGGTGAGGCAGAAACCTCCCCTTTGCTTGATTAGCAATCAGACGATTAACTAGTTTAGTAAGACTATTCGGCAGAATGTTTAAGTTTAAGTTTCCGCGGCGTTATTACTCAGTACATCGAACTTGAAATGCTCACGAAACGGCAGATTTGCGAGTACTTTCTTACAGGAAGCCAGAGACGTGCAGTGAGGTAAGGCAGTCACCCAAACTTTTATCACAGGATTTTGTGAACCTGTTCCCTCGTACTATTCCTGATCGACAATCAAAACAATTAAGGCCAAGCCTATAGGAAGCCCGTATACTGATAGAGGAGATAATGACAAAAAAATTCATTCACGCTTCAATTCGAGACTGCAAGGATGGAAATCTGAATAATCAATTAGGAAAAATTCTCGGCTCTCGGTAATTCTGTATATCATTTAAACATTGTTAATCAGATTATGAAAGAAGACTGAAAAGAAGCGCCTGCTTTTTTTTTTGCGTGTAAAAGCGCGTATTTTAAGGAGAATACATTGTCTATTGATAAAGCATTGAACTCTGCATAAGTCGAACTGTTTTCATATTTTTTGATGACATTGCTTCGGCTTCCTGGAAGCAAGTACGCGCAAATCTGCTGTCTAGCAAGCATTTCAGGTTCGATGTACTGAGTAATAACGCCGCGGAAATTTAAACTGGCCCATCATCAGCGCTTCTTTCAGTACTGTAGTAGAAAAAGGAAAGTCAAAGAGCAGGTTAAGTGCATAAAGAATAAAAATGGATCGCTGCTATATAATAACAAGGATATTGCGGGCACCTTAAACGGTTACTTTGTTGAGAATTTTACCTTAGAGCGGGTCTTTATTCGGCCAGAGGGCATGTCCAATGCTCAAGATTATTTAGCGGAAATTGAGGTTAGGGATAATGTAGTATTAGACAAGTTGCATAAACTAAAGGCAGATAAGGCGGCGGGTCCTGATGGCTTATATCCTAGAGTGCTCAGGGAAGTTAGTGAGATCATCTTTAAGCCGCGATCCGCCATCTTTAGACGGTCTTAAGAAACTGGAGAAATACCAAATGATTGGAAACAGGGTAATATAATACCAATATATAAGAAAGGGGACCGTACTGAGCCAGGTAATTACAGGCCAGTCATTTTAATTTGCATTGCGTGCAAAATATTGGAATCTATCATAAAAGATGAGCTGGACTTATTTCTTGAACGTAACAATATCTTGAGGGATAGCCAACATGGTTTCCGTAAAGGAAGGTCATGCCTAACAAACCTTCTGGAATTTTTTGAAGAGGCCACCAAGACTTATGACCAGAGCAGGGCTTATGACATCATATATTTGGATTTTCAGAAAGCATTTGACACAGTACCGCATAAGAGACTAATTTTTAAAATGAGCTCCATTGGAGTTACAGGAGGTATTCTGAAGTGGATTCAAAACTGGTTGCAGGACAGAACACAAAGAGTGGTGGTCAGTGGTATCTCATCTGAGCTAGGTATGGTGGGGAGTGGCGTCCCCAGGGATCGGTGTTGGGACCCCTGCTGTTCCTCATCTACATTAATGACCTTGATAGGAATATTGAGAGCAGATTAGTGAAATTTGCAGATGATACTAAATTGGGAGGTTTGGCAAATAGTTTAGAGTCCACTAAAGTGATTCAGGATGATTTGGATAGAATCCAGAATTGGGCAGAAATGTGGCAAATGAAATTTAATGTAACGAAATGTAAAGTAGTACATGTAGGTAATAAAAACATTAGACGGGATTACTTCATGGGAGGTTTTAAACTGGAATGTGCCCCACAAGAGAAAGATCTAGGAGTGATTGTTGACCAAACCCTCACAGGCTCTAGCCATTGTGCCGTAGCAGTTAAAAAAGCCAATCAGATGCTGGGATACATTGCCAAAAGTATTGAGTTCAAATCCAAAGAGGTGATGCTTCTTTTGTACAACACATTCGTCAGACCACATCTAGAGTATTGTGTACAGTTCTGGGGACCATACTTTAAGAAAGACATAGAGGCTTTAGAGAAAGTTCAGAGAAGAGCCACGAAGCTAATTCCGGGTATTAAAGATGAAAGCTATGAGAAGAGGCTGAAGATCCTTAATCTCTTTAGTCTTAGGAAAAGGAGACTAAGGGGTGATCTGATTGAGGTCTTTAAATATGTTAAAGGGATTAACAAAGTGAATTATGTAGGATTCCTTCAACCAAGTGTTGTTAGTAGAACTCAGGGTCACAAATGGAAGCTGACCAAAGGTAAATTTAGCACTGATATTTCGGAAATATTTCTTCACCCAAAGAGTAATTTCGATTGTGGAACAGCTTGCCTGACCATATTGTTGAGGCAGAGACCTTGGGAGTTTTCAAGGGCAGGCTTGACTTAAAGTTAGATACCATTGAGTCATTGAGTATCTGAAGTGATATATTCACGATAGTACAAAGAAACTGGCGAGCCTAGTTGGGCTGAACGGCCTGTTCTCGCCATTCATGTTATGTTATGTTATGTTACCATTCTGCCGAATAGTCTTACTAAACTAGTTAATCGTCTGATTGCTAATCAAGCAAAGGGAAGGATTCTGCCACACCAAACTAACCTCCGACCGCATGGCACTAGTAAGACAATTCATTTCACACACTAACGAAATCTGGTCGAGCATCACAGCGCTGGCGTCCAGCCAGTTGAAGTGGAGATGGCACGAATTGTGACCAGTGGGCTTCAAACGCCTGACGCCGGTTTATTCCATGGTATATTTTACTGAAACTTCACAAATAGGGTCACAGGATATTCTGTCAACAAACTGTGTAGGGTAGAGTAAAAATACGACCACCTTTCTTGCTATTGTTGAGAAGAAATCACGGCGAACTTGCAACAAACTTCACCAACTTCTGTTGAATTTATTTCACATCCCCTGGACGTCTAGCCTGGACGAACAGACTCGTAATTTCTCAAATTAGATGGCTGTAAGCAAATCAGGGCCGTAGCTGGGATATCACGTCGGCGCGGGCTACTTGAAATCTACCTCCTAAATGGATATTTTTGCCACGCCGTGCACTTGAAAATTTGTAAACACGGCTCAAATTGAGGTCACGCATTCATCCAAGGGGCGAAAAATACCTCTGTTCAAATCGCGCTTTTGGCTGTAATACGCAGAGTTCATGAATGAAATGCGGGTGTCCTATTGAAAAGGTTGCTTTTAATCAAACCATGGTGTTCTTTTCGTATGAAAATGGCATTTACATCATTTTTTATAAGTTTTATGAGGCTTGTTTACCACCCCAGTTCAGCTGTTCCGCATTGCATTAGAGTTTATGCAGAGCATTGCCCATGCCTATCTTATAGACGTATTCCAACCTAACAGCACAAAAGTTATTGCTCACCTCTGCCAAGGAGGTGTATGTTTTTGCCGGCGTTGGTTGGTTTGTTTGCCTGTCTGTTAGCAGGATATCTCAAAAACGGCCGCATAGATTTTAACCAAACTTTGCAGGATCTTAGAGTAGCACAAGAGGCACAAGTGATTACATTTTGGCATATCTAGGCCAAAGCATCGCTGAGATATAGGCCAAAGTTCAAATCCAGCTAGTTTTCATATAACGTCACAGTTTAATGGAAACGAGGGCAAAAGAGCGATTCCTCTGCTTTCCTCCTGTCATTTTAAGCATACTGCTGAGCCAAAATACCAGTTATTTGTTGTTCAGTAGGATGCAGTGACTGATTAGGAGGAAAGCCTGGGTTGTACTTGTACATAATCCCGTCCAGAAAATAAAAATAAAATAAAAAAAACTGAGAGGAGGCAATTTTGGATTTGTTGCTACCGTTACGGGGCTATCATTGAACGGCTGGCTGGTAATCGTAGACTAACAACTGACACAATCAATGTTTGATACACTGTCCAACACATATGGTCGGCCTGACCATAAACGTGACCATAAAAAAGGTGTTCACAAATTTGTGGTCAACCCTGTCCGACCATAAAAATTATAGTTACCTTAAGAGCGACCATAAAAAAGCTGGTCAAAAATTTCTGATCGACCATGGGTGACCATAAAAATTATGGTTACTTGTGTTATGGCCCCAATTTGTTATGGCGTCAATTTGTTATGGCGTCACGGACAGCAAGGGATGACAGACAAAATTCTTCAACTTCAACAGATTTAATTAAACAAACACTTAGAACTAATTAGTGTGCTTGCTCAGAGGCTTGCCCGAAGGCTGCTGTGTGCTTGCAAGGCAAGCACACTATTGTTCTTCTTAAGTTTTCTTATTCCTCTTATTCCCTTTTCACTCGTTTCTGTGGCCCCCTACTCCTCCTAGGGCTTTCGAGATAGAGACACCGTTCCAACTCTGAGACATCCAGGCCGATCTGAACATGATGCCTTGTTCAAATGGTCACAATATCCGTTGTCGTTCGTTCGGTTTTCGCGTTTTTCCAGCGAAATTCGGTGCCATTGAAATGAATGGGTAGAACTTTGGAGTGATGATGTCATAATGCACTCCTCCACTCTAGACGTTAGAGTGGGAGCAGCAGAGAAAAGACTGGGAAAAAAATTTTTGAAATCGCTCCTCCGGCCACAATTTCCAATGTACACACACAAATTATACATCAAAACGTAGGAAAATTTGTGCAGGCCTGAAAAATGTCAATGTGGAAGAAAACAGATAAAGGCTTGAGACTCTAGGCGCCCTCAAGCGACAGGAGCGCAGACCAACTGCCCCATAGACAGCCATTATAACAGGAGCAGAAAAGTTTGAGAAGAGAGCAGACAAACTCCTCTTTTTAAATCGCCACCCTGACCACATGCTTTACACTACAAAAAAAAAAAATACATGGGGACGATCAGCAGAGTCTCCTCTCACTCACCGTATTTTTGTTTTTTACCATAGGACCTACGGTCTGCCAGAAAATGGCAGTAGTTAGGACAGTGTCACTGACCAACTCCCCATAGGCAGCCATTATAACAGGAGCTGACAGTTGAGGCACCTTTTGAAATCGCCACCCTGACCACAAACTTTACACTACAAGAAAAAAAATATATAGGGACGATCAGCAGAGTCTCCTCTCACTCACCGTATTTTTTGTTTTTACCATAGGACCTACACTCTGCCAGAAAAATGGCAGTAGTTAGGACAGTGTCACTGACCAACTACCCCATAGGCAGCCATTATAACAGGAGCTGACAGTTGAGACACCTTTTTGAAATCGCCATCCTGACCACATGCTTGACCCTACAAGAAAAAAAATACATGGGGATGCTCAGCAGGGTCTCCTCTCACTCACAGTGTTTTTGTTTTCACAATAGGACCTCACGGTCTGCCAGAAAATGGCAGTAGTTCGGACAGTGTCACTGACCAACTCCCCCATAGGCAGCCATTATAACAGGAGCTGACAGTGGAGATACACCTTTCTGAAATCGCCACCCTGACCACATACTTGACACCACAAGAAAAAAAAAAAAATACATGGGGACGCTCAGCAGATTCTCCTCTCGCTCACGTGTGTTTTGTTTTCACCACAGGACCTACGGTCTGCCAGAAAATGGCAGTAGTTCGGACAGTGTGAATGAAGAATTCTTTGAATTCTTCTCTGTCTCACAGAGACTTGTGAGGCAGCAAGCACACAGGGGGGTGCTGCTGTCTCCATAGAGACAGGCACACACACACATAGGAGCTGCTGTGTCAGACTCACGCGCCCGCGCGCACACACACACACACACACACACATCTGTCTGTGTTTCTCACTGGTAAATATACTGTGTCAGCGATTAAACTGGACAGTATAGACAAATTTCAGAGCAAATTTTGGTTTTTAAGCTACTACAAACATTCTAGATTAGGATTCTATAGAACACTCTGCACACACACACACACACACAAAGACACACATCTGTCTGTGTTTCTCACTGGAAAAAATACTGTGTCAGCGATTAAACTGGCCGGTATAGACAAATTTCAGAGCGCTCAACGCTCTGAAATTTGTCCTTTAAACAATGTCAGATTATACCTGTGTGTGTTTTTTTGTGTGTGTGAGAGAGAGAGAGAGAGAGAGATAGAAGCAGAGACTGACAGTTATTACTGAGTGTAACTGTCATTAGAATGTTTGGTTTTTAAGCTGCTACAAACATTCTAGATTAGGATTCTATAGAACACTCTTCACTGGTAGACAATGCAGGTGCTGCTGATAAGAGAATCAGACACAAACAAATTTACAAAAGCCCTGCCAGACGAAATACACGTACACACACTAGGCAGACATGCACACTCACACACACAAAAATTCTGTGCCATTGAAATGACTAAAAGAAAGACTCCTTTTAAACCATGACAGTGTGTGTGGTTAGCGGTAGTGATTCGGATAGAAAGAGAGAGAGAGAGAGAGAGAAGCAGAGAGTGTGGCTGATAAAGCTGAGTTTTGAATTAAGTTTAAAAACATGTAAATGGGTAGAAAGAAGAAATCTCCCTTCGAAATGATGTTAAAGACACTTCCATCTCTAAACTATGACCGTGTCTGACAGATGCAGAGAGAGATGCATACGCACGCACGCACGCACACAGACACAGGCACACACACACACATCTGTCTGTGTTTCTTACGGGTAAAAATACAGCGCCAGCTATTAAACAGGCCGGTATAGACAAATTTCAAAGCGCAAAGTGCTCTGAAATTTGTCCTTTAAACAATGTCAGGTGATACCTGTGTGTGTGTGTTTGTGTGTGTGTGAGAGAGAGGGAGAGAGAAAGAGAAAGAGAGAGAGACATAGACAGACTAACTACCTACACTCTGCCAGACTGCCACTCTAGTGTGTGCGTGTGTGTGTGTGTGTGTGAGAGAGAGAGAGAGAGAGACATCCATTCACTGTTGCTGGCAACATTTGAGCAAGCACACTTTGCATTTTCTCTGCGGAAATGCAGTCTAGTTAGTGAGCTTGCTCAGAGCACACAGCAGCCGAAGGCTGCTAGCACACTATTGTTCTTCTTAAGTTTTCTTATTCCTCTTATTCCTCTTATTCCCTTTTCACTCGTTTCTGTGGCCCCCTACTCCTCCTAGGGCTTTCGAGATAGAGACACCGTTCCAACTCTGAGACGTCTAGGCCGATCTGAACATGATGGCTTGTTCAAATGGTCTCGATATCCCTTGTCGTTTGTTCGGTATTCGTGTTTTTCCGGCGAAATTCGGTGCCTTTGAAATGAATGGGTAGAACTTTGGAGTGATGATGTCATAATGCACTCCTCCACTCTAGACGTTAGAGTGGGAGCAGCAGAGAAAAGATTGGGAAAAAAATTTTTGAAATCGCTCCCCCGGCCACAATTTCCAACGTACACACACAATTTATACATCAAAACGTAGGAAAATTTGTGCAGACCTGAAAAATGTCACTGTGGAAGAAAACAGATAAAGGCTTGAGACTCTAGGCGCCCTCAAGCGACAGGAGCGCAGACCAACTGCCCCATAGACAGCCATTATAACAGGAGCAGAAAAGTTTGAGCAGAGAGCAGACAAACTCCGCTTTTTAAATCGCCACCCTGACCACATACTTTACACTACAAAAAAAAAATACATGGGGAAGATCAGCAGAGTCTCCTCTCCTCACCGTATTTTTGTTTTTTTACCATAGGACCTACGGTCTGCCAGAAAAAATGGCAGTAGTTAGGACAGTGTCACTGACCAACTCCCCCATAGGCAGCCATTATAACAGGAGCTGACAGTTGAGACACCTTTTTTGAAATCGCCACCCTGACCACAAACTTTACACTACAAGAAAAAAAATATGTAGGGACGATCAACAGAGTCTCCTCTCACTCAACGTATTTTTGTTTTTACCATAGGACCTACGCTCTGCCAGAAAATGGCAGTAGTTCGGATAGTGACAGTGTCACTGACCAACTCCCCATAGGCAGCCATTATAACAGGAGCTGACAGTTGAGACACCTTTTGAAATCTCCACCCTGACCACAAACTTTACACTACAAGAAAAAAAAAAATATATAGGGACGATCAGAGAGTCTCTTCTCACTCACCCGTATTTTTTGTTTTTACCATATGACCCACGCTCTGCCAGAAAATGGCAGTAGTTCGGACAGTGTCACTGACCAACTCCCCCATAGGCAGCCATTATAACAGGAGCTGACAGTTGAGACACCTTTTTGAAATCGCCACCCTGACCACATGCTTCACCCTACAAGAAAAAAAATACATGGGGATGCTCAGCAGGGTCTCCTCTCACTCACGGTGTTTTTGTTTTCACAATAGGACCTACGGTCTGCCAGAAAATGGCAGTAGTTCGGACAGTGTCACTGACCAACTCCCCCATAGGCAGCCATTATAACAGGAGCTGACAGTGGAGATACACCTTTTTGAAATCGCCACCCTGACCACGGATTGACACCACAAGAAAAAAAAAATACATGGGACGCTCAGCAGATTCTCCTCTCGCTCCACGGTGTTTTGTTTTCACCATAGGACCTACGGTCTGCCAGAAAATGGCAGTAGTTCGGACAGTGTGAATGAAGAATTCTTTTAATTCTTCTCTGTCTCACAGCGCTTGTGAGGCAGCAAGCAGACAGGGGTGCTGCAGTCTCCATAGACACAGGCACACACGCATAGGAGCTGCTGTGTCAGACTCACGCGCCCGCGCGCACACACACACACATACACACACACACACATATCTGTCTGTGTTTCTCACTGGTAAAAATACTGTGTCAGCGATTAAACTGGCCAGTATAGACAAATTTCAGAGCGCGAAGTGCTCTGAAATTTGTCCTTTAAACAATGTCAGATTATACCTGTGTGTATTTGTGTGTGTGTGTGAGAGAGAGAGAGAGAGACAAAGAAAGAGAAGCAGAGACTGACAGTTATAACTGAGTATAACTGTCATTAGAATGTTTGGTTTTTAAGCTACTACAAACATTCTAGATTAGGATTCTATAGAACACTCTGCACTGGTAGACAATGCAGGTGCTGCTGATAAGAGACTAAGGCACAAACAAACTTACAAAAGCCCTACCAGACAAAATACACGCACACACACAAGGCAGACACACACACTCGCACACACAAAAATTCTGTGCCATAAAATGACTAAAGGAAGGACTCCTTTAAACCATGACAGTGTGTGTTTCGGGTCGTGATTCGGAGAGAAAGAGAGAGAGAGAAGAAGAGACTGTGGCAGTTCCAGCTGAGTTTTGAATTAAGTTGAAAAGCATAAAAAAGGGTAGAAAGGAGAAATCTCCCTTCTAAATGATGTTAAAGACACTTCTATGTCTAAACCATGATCATGTGTGACAGATGCAGAGAGAGAGAGCCGTGCACACACACACACACACATCTGTCTGTGTTTCTTACTGGTAAAAATACAGCGCCAGCTATTAAACAGGCCGGTATAGACAAATTTCAGAGCGCAAAGCGCTCTGAAATTTGTCCTTAAAACTAATGTCAGGTGATACCTGTGTGTGTTTGTGTGTGTGTGTGAGAGAAAAGAGAGAGACACAGACAGACTAACTACCTACACTCTGCCAGACTGCCACTCTAGTGTGTGTGTGTGTGTGTGTGTGTGAGTGTGAGAGAGAGAGAGAGAGAGAGAGAGAGACATCATCCATTCACTGTTGCTGGCAACATTCGAGCAAAAGCACACTTTGCATTTTCTCTACGGAAATGCAGTCTAGTTAGTGTGCTTGCTCAGAGCACACAACAAGCAGCTGCTGCTGTGTGCTTACAAAACAAACACACTATTGTTCTTCTTAAGTTTTCTTATTCCTCTTATTCCTCTTATTCCCTTTTCACTTTCGTTTCTGTGGCCCCTCTCCTCCTAGGGCTTTGAGATGGAACACCGTTACAACTTTGAGGCGTACAGGCCGATCTGAACATGATGGCTTGTTCAAATGGTCACGATATCCGTTGTCGTTAGATTCGGTATTGAAGCGTTTTTCAAAATTTGGTGCCATTGAAATAAATGGGTAGAACTTTGGAGTGATGATGTCATAATGCACTCCTCCCTCTAGGCGTTAGAGTGGGAGCAGCAGAGAAAAGACTGGGAAAAAAATTTTTGAAATCGCTCCCCCAGCCACAATTTCCAACATACACGCACAAATTTCACATCAAAACGTAGGAAAATTTGTGCAGGCCTGAAAAATGTCACTGTGGAAGAAAACAGATAAAGGCTTGAGACTCTATCGCCCTCAAGCGACAGGAGCGCAGACCAACTGCCCCATAGACAGCCATTATAAAAGGAGCAGAAAAGTTTGAGAAGAGAGCAGACAAACTCCTCTTTTTTAAATCGCCACCCTGACCACATACTTGACCCTACAAGAAAAAAAATACATGGGGACGATCAGCAGAGTCTCCTCTCACTCACCGTATTTTTGTTTTTACCATAGGACCTACGGTCTGCCAGAAAACGGCAGTAGTTCGGACAGTGTCACTGACCAACTCCCCCAAAGGCAGCCACTATAACAGGAGCTGACAGTTGAGACACCTTTTTGAAATCGCCACCCTGACCATATACTTGACCCTCCAAGAAAAAAAATACATGGGGATGCTCAGCAGAGTCTCCTCTCGCTCACGGTGTTTTTGTTTTCACCATCGGACCTACAGTCTGCCAGAAAATGGCAGTAGTTCGGACAGTGTGAATGAAGAATTCTTTGAATTCTTCTCTGTCTCACAGCGCTTGTGAGGCAGCAAGCAGACAGGGGTGCTGCTGTCACCATCGAGACAGGCACACACGCATAGGAGCTGCTGTGTCAGACTCACGCGCCCGCGCATGCACACACACACACACATCTGTCTGTGTTTCTCACTGGTAAAAATACTGTGTCAGCGATTAAACTGGCGGGTATAGACAAATTTCAGAGCGCAAAGCGCTCTGAAATTTGTCCTTTAAACAATGTCAGATTATACCTGTGTGTGTTTGTGTGTGTGAGAGAGAGAGAGAGAGAGAGAGAGAAGCAGAGACTGACAGTTATAACTGAGTGTAACTGTCATTAGAATGTTTGGTTTTTAAGCTGCTACAAACATTCTAGATTAGGATTCTATAGAACACTCTGCACTGGTAGACAATGCAGGTGCTGCTGATAAGAGACTCAGACACAAACAAACTTACAAAAGCTCTGCCAGACAAAATACACGCACACACACAAGGCAGAAATGCACACTCACACACACAAAAATTCTGTGCCATTGAAATGACTAAAAGAAAAACTCCATTTAAACCATGACAGAGTGTGTGGTTAGCGGTAGTGATACGGATAGAAAGAGAGAGAGAGAGAAGCAGAGAGCGTGGCAGTTAAAGCTGAGTTTTGAATTAAGTTTAAAAACATGTAAAAGGGTAGAAAGAAGAAATCTCCCTTCTAAATGATGTTAAAGACACTTCCATGTCTAAACCATGATCATGTCTGACAGATGCAGAGAGAGACGCTATACGCACGCAGGCACACGCACACACACACACACACACGCACACACATCTGTCTGTTTCTTACTGGTAAAAATACAGCGCCAGCTATTAAACAGGCCGGTAAAGACAAATTTCAGAGCGGAAAGCGCTCTGAAATTTGTCCTCCAAACAATGTCAGGTGATACCTGTGTGTGTGTTTGCGTGTGTGTGAGAGAGAGTGGGAGAGAGAGAGAGAAAGAGAGAGAGACACAGACAGACTAACTACATACACTCTGCCAGACTGCCACTCTGTGTGCGTGTGTGTGTGTGTGTGTGTGTGTGTGTGTGTGAGTGAGAGAGAGAGAGAGAGAGAGAGACAGACATCCATTCACTGTTGCTGGCAACATTTGAGCAAGCACACTTTGCATTTTCTCTGCGGAAATGCAGTCTAGTTCCTCTTATTCCCTTTTCACTCGTTTCTGTGGCCCCCTACTCCTCCTAGGGCTTTCGAGATAGAGACACCGTTCCAACTCTCAGACGTTCAGGCCGATCTGAACATGATGACTTGTTCAAATGGTCACGATATCCGTTGTCGTTCGTTCGCTATTCGCGTTTTTCCGGCGAAATTGGGTGCCATTGAAAATGAATGGGTAGAACTTTGGGTGATGATGTCATAATGCACTCCTCCCTCTAGACGTTAGAGTGGGGAGCAGCAGCAGAAAAAGACTGGGAAAAAAATTTTGAAATCGCTCCCCCGACCACAATTTCCAACGTACACACACACAATTTATACATCAAAACGTAGGAAAATTTGTGCAGGCCTGAAAAAATGTCACTGTGGAAGAAAACAGATAAAGGCTTGAGACTCTAGGCGCCCTCAAACGACAGGAGCGCAGACCAACTGCCCCATAGACAGCCATTATAACAGGAGCAGAAAAGTTTGAGAAGAGAGCAGACAAACTCCGCTTTTTTAAATCGCCACCCTGACCTACGGACCTACGGTCTGCCAGAAAATGGCAGTAGTTCGGACAGTGTCACTGAGCAACTCCCCCATAGGCAGCCATTATAACAGGAGCAGACAGTTGTGATACACCTTTTTGAAATCGCCACCCTGACCACATACTTGACACCACAAGAAAAAAAAAAAAAAAATACATGGGGACGCTCAGCAGATTCTCCTCTACGCTCCACGGTGTTTTTGTTTTCACCATAGGACCCACGGTCTGTCAGAAAATGGCAGTAGTTAGGACAGTGTGAATGAAGAACTCTTTGAATTCTTCTGTGTCTCTGGCGCTTGAGAGGCAGCAAGCAGGCAGGGGTGCTGCTGTCTCCATAGAGACAGGCACACACGCATCAGAGCTGCTGTGTCAGACTCACAGCGCCAGCACACACACACACACACACACACACACACACATCTGTCTGTGTTTCTCACTGGTAAAAATACAGTGTCAGCGATTAAACAGGCTGGTATAGACTTTAAACAAGGTCAGATGATACCTGTGTGTGCGTTTGTGTGAGAGAGAGAAGAGAGAAGCAGAGACTGACAGTTATAACTGAGTGTAACTGTCATTAGAATGTTTGGTTTTTAAGCTGCTACAAACATTCTAGATTAGGATTCTACAGAACACTCTGCACTGGTAGACAATGCAGGTGCTGCTGAGAAGAGACTCAGACACAAACAAACTTACTAAAGCCCTGCCAGACAAAATACAGGCACACACACTCGGCGGACATGCACACTCACACACACAAAAATTCTGTGCCATTAAAATGACTAAAAGAAAGACTATTTTTAAACCATGACAGTGTGTGTGGTTAGCGGTAGTGATTCGGAGAGAAAGGGAGAGAGAGAAGAGACTGTGGCAGTTAAAGCTGAGTTTTGAATTAAGTTTAAAAACATGTAAAAAGGGTGAAAAGAAGAAATCTCCCTTCTAAATGATGTTAAAGACACTTCCATGTCTAAACCATGACCGTGTCTGACAGATGCAGAGAGAGCGCATCACATAAACGCATGCCGCACACAGACACACACACGCACACACACACACATCTGTCTGTGTTTCTTACTGGTAAAAAATACAGCGCCGGCTATTAAACAGGCCGGTATAGACAAATTTCAGAGCGCAAAGCGCTCTGAAATTTGTCCTTAAAACAATGTACGATGATACCTGTGTGTGTATATGTGTGTGTGAGAGAGAGAGAGAGAGAGAACAGAGACTGACAGTTATAACTGAATGTAACTGTCATTAGAATGTTTGGTTTTTAAGCTACTACAAACATTCTAGATTAGGATTCTATAGAACACTCTTCACTCGTAGACAATTCAGGTGCTGCTGCGATGAGACTCAGACACAAACAAACTTACTAAAGCCCTGCCAGACAAAATACAGGCACACACACTGGGCGGACATGCACACTCACACACACAAAAATTCTGTGCCATTAAAATGACTAAAAGAAAGACTCCTTTTAAACCATGACAGTGTGTGTGGTTAGCGGTAGTGATTCGGAGAGAAAGGGAGAGAGAGAAGAGACTGTGGCAGTTAAAGCTGAGTTTTGAATTAAGTTTAAAAACATTTAAAAGGGTAGAAAGAAGAAATCTCCCTTCTAAATGATGTTAAAGACACTTCCATGTCTAAATCATGACCGTGTCTGACAGATGCAGAGAGAGACGCATATGCAAGCACGCACGCACACAGACACACACACGCACACACACACACATCTGTCTGTGTTTCTTACTGGTAAAAATACAGCGCCGGCTATTAAACAGGCCGGTATAGACAAATTTCAGAGCGCAAAAGCGCTCTGAAATTTAATCCTTACTAATGTAATGATGATACTTGTGTGTGTATGTGTGTGTGTGAGAGAGAGAGAGAGAGAGAGAGAGAGAGAAGCAGAGACTGACAGTTATAACTGAGTGTAACTGTCATTAGAATGTTTGGTTTTTAAGCTGCTACGAACATTCTAGATTAGGATTCTATAGAACACTCTGCACTGGTAGACAATGCAGGTGCTGCTGATAAAAGACTCAGACACAAACAAACTTACAAAAGCTCTGCCAGACAAAATACATGCGCACACACTAGGCAGACATGCACACTCACACACACAAAAATTCTGTGCCATTGAAATGACTAAAAGAAAGACTCCTTTTAAACCATGACAGTGTGTGTGGTTAGCGGTAGTGATACGGATAGAAAGAGAGAGAGAGAGAGAAGCAGAGAGTGTGGCAGTTAAAGCTGAGTTTTGAATTAAGTTTAAAAACATGTAAAAGGGTAGAAAAAGAAATCTCCTTCTAAATGATGTTAAAGACACTTCCATGTCTAAACCATGATCATGTCTGACAGTCTTTGGTCTTGATCGGGGCCTCCGTGTTCCCCTCGGTACGATCTTTGGTCTTGAGCCGCGGCTTGATGTTCCCTATGGAACCATCTTTGGTCTTGATCGGGGCCTCCGTGTTCCCCTCGGTACGATCTTTGGTCTTGAGCACGGCCTTGATGTTCCCCATGGAACCATCTTTGGTCTTGATCGGGGCCTCCGTGTTCCCCTCGGTACGATCTTTGGTCTTGAGCACGGCCTTGATGTTCCCCATGGAACCATCTTTGGTCTTGATCGCAGCCTTGGTGTTCCCCACGGTACGATCTTTGGTCTTGATCACGGCCTTGATGTTCCCCATGGAACCATCTTTGGTCTTGATCGCAGCCTTGGTGTTCCCTTTAGTACCATCTTTGGTCTTGAGCACGGCCTTGATGTTCCCCATGGAACCATCTTTGTTCTCGATAAATGGCCTTGATGTGCCCTATGGAGACCATCTTTGGTCTTGGTCAGACTTTCGTGTTCCCCTAAATACGATCTTTGGTCCTCTTGAGCTTACGGCCTTGATGTTCCCCATGGAACCATCTTTGGTCTTGTCCCGGGGCCTCTGTATTTCCCCTCGATCACCGATCTTTGATGTAAACCGGCCTTGATCTTCCCCATGGAACCATCTTTGGTCTTGATCGGGGCCTCCGTGTTTCTCAGTGCGATCTTTGGTCTTGAGCACGGCCTTGATGTTCCCCATGGAACCATCTTTGTTCTCGATCGTGGCCTTGATGTTCCCTATGGAACCATGCCTGATCTTTGTCCGGAGACACCGTGTTCCCCTGAAGTGCGATCTTTGGTCTTGAAACACGGCCTTGATGTTCCCCATGGAACCATCTTTGGTCTTGATCTCTAGCAGCCTTGATGTTCCCCTAGAATTTTTTAATCTTTGGTCTTGAAAACACGACCTTGATATTTCCCCATGGAACCATCTTTGTTCTCGATCGTGGCCTTGATGTTCCCTATGGAACCATCTTTGGTCTTGATCGGGGCCTCCGTGTTCCCCTCGGTACGATCTTTGGTCTTGAGCACGGCCTTGATATTACATGGAATATCTCTTTGGCAGATGTGATCGGGGCCTCCGTGTTCCCCTCGATGCGATCTTTGGTCATAAAACCCGCGGCCTTGATGTTCCCCATGGAACCATCTTTGGTCTTGATCGCCAACCTTGGTGTTCCCGCAGTGCGATCTTCCAGTGTGATCGCGACCTTGATGTTTCCCCTGGAACCATCTTTGGTCTTGATCGCAGCCTTGGTGTTCCCCACGGTACGATCTCTGGTCCTGATCGCGACCTTGATGTTCCCCATGGAACCATCTTTGGTCTCGATCCTAGCCTTGGTGTTCCCCATGGTGCTGGTGGGTATTGACCATTGCGTACTCAAGCTGCTGTTCAACTTCATGACTCTCCTGCTGGGGCTCCAGTTCTGCCTCTCTATCTGCTGGCTCCGATTCTGGAGCCAGGTCCAGTACAGAATCAACTGCCGGCTCTGATTCAGTATTCTCCACCAGCTCAAATTCTGGAGTCAGGTCCAATTCCGACTCCTCTGCTGGCTCCGACTCAATCTTCTCCACCTGCTCCTCCTTGGTTGGGATACAAAACAAAATGAGGATAAATACAAAAACATTCAGTTTGCCCTACCCCAACATATTTATCAGAAAAGTCGATTGTTTTGACTTCTCACTCTCAAAACTAGTCGAGGATGAAAGGGGAAGACTATTTTTGTTGAAATTCTTATCCCATTAATTTCTGCAAAATAGGAAGACCTAGAGGACAGCTTCATAGAATACGGTTACATTTGTAGCTCCCCTCCGAATGGCACTCCTGGCTGTGACGTTTGTCTATGAGCCCTGTGGCCAAGTGCTCCAATCCCAGCCATGCCATTACCAGCAATAGCTGGAGGTCTGCATAGGCAAAGCAGTGATTGGCTAAGTATCACTGGGGATAACGGGGGTCATGCAGGTTAAATTTGTTAATCTTATCGCTCTCTATCGACGAATCCTGATCAGCCATGCAACTATAGATGTGTAAGAAAAATATACACTGACTCTGTAAATATACATAGTTATTGGAATTACCGTGGTGTCCTCATGAGTAGCGGCCTCCGGGTAATCTGTCAGCCCTTCTTCAATGTTGACTTCCAGGTGTTCACCCCATCGGAACAAGTGACTTCGTCACTGAAGGAAACGAGGCGGCGCCGCCTTTGATCTCTCCTCTGATTCCCTGAAATTCCAGGACAGAAGATTTCACAAGTCAAGATATTTGGCGAGCCAGCACAGCTCAGCATCAACAATACATAGAAAAAAGCACAAAATACACAAGACAAGGATGAAGGTAAATGGGTCCAGTAGCCAACCTACCGCTGCGCCGAATTCCAGGCGGGACTTGCGGGTCCGGACGTTGGTGTCTTATGAGTATGTTGCCCATGTCTCGCTCGCAAGGAAGACTGTGATTGGGAACAGGGGGACAAAAACGGTTAATCCAAAAAGAATGCATCACTCCTACTAAAGGTTGTTTACTCTTTTTGAGTAACAGGCAGAAAAAAGCTTTTTTTATTGAGTTTCGTTTGCCTGAGTCTGATCAGGAGAACATACAATCCAATTATCATAGTAATGAGTAATTAATTTCTAGATTTCACTCATACAAGCAAAGCATACTTCCTAAATAGTTGGCAACTTGCTTCTACGACCACAAATTATAATAATAACAATAATAATCATAATAATCATGATAATAGTAATTCTTTGAAGCAAGTTACCTCATAACTAGCCAGGATCATTAGTATTAGATTTTCAATGCTTATAATAATGATGATAATTATTAGCCTATTATTACTATTATTATTATTATTATTATTATTATTAGTAATAACAGACACGCGAAAATAGTATTTTAGTGCAGTGACACATAATAGGTTGCATCTCTCTCCATAGGGTTAATGCCAACGCCCTACACCCAGTGAAGTCACTTCCTCTCCCAGTGAAAACTCTGAAGGGCAGCAGGGAGTCAGGTTCACAAGTAATGGTCACTTGAAAATCCCTTCAAAATCATATTTCGAGGCCGTCCTCCTTTGTGAATGCAAGTGTGAGCAAAGGCAGCCAGACCACGGGAGGACTGCTTTTATTGGCCATTTATTGGTTTTGCAGTTGCTTCATAAGCAATTTCACAGCTTGCATAAGGCAACAAATTACTGGGGCAAAAAAGAACAAACATCTGTTCATATTTAGCATTAACCAGTCAACGTCAGTCAGCAATCTAGAAAGGTTCGTTAGCTTACTGCTTGCAATTAGCCATGATTTTTGTCATTTTCTTGAGCAACTGGGTGTCACACACGGCACTAGGCTCGTGTCATTGCAAGGAATTGTGGGGGCAAGGTGACCATCGCCTGCTCAAATTGGAAATGAAGGTTACGTAGGGCCCTTTGAAGGGATGAGTTTTACAGATTTTGGATTGGAATGCCCTTCAAATCATTTAACCCTTTAAACCCGAGGGTGCCCCTGAGAACACACCAGAAGAAATGGCAAAAAATGAAGCATTAGCCATGTCATAATATAGTCATGCTGCACATCCAATTAAACAGAAGAACCTCAGCTACAAGAATATATAAACCATTTTTACATGCTCCAAACACAATTCTGACACAAGGAAAAAGAATTGCAAACAACAAAAAAAAATCACTATTTAAGCGCCACCCTAACGTTAACCCTATAGCTACAATTTCAATACCTGTCGGCTCTGCTCCTTTATGCCGCATGCACAACCAATAGCTCAAATGAAACCAGAGACTCCACAGATTCCAATGCTATGCCCCTCTTTACTCTATTCTAAAGCAGCTGCAAGATATCAGCAAAAGAAGAGCAACAACAGAAATGGGTTCATGAAAAACAAGAGTATTTACACATCTGAACAAATCTCACAAGTGTCCCCTTCAATTTGAGACCAAAATGATTCAAACTGACCTTATGGTTGCAGAGATATGCCCTTTTCAATTTGGGTATGCAATTTTTTAAGCAGGGGTCTAAAAACAGGCTAGGGTTTAAAGGGTTACATTTTTCACCTACAGGCTTATCCACTTGATTATCTAAAAACTCGTGTTCCCATGATCCATCACATTCCAAAACAGAACAAGTTGAGAAATGAAATCAAAACTAACCAGGACCTTGCCATCTTTGATCACATTAAAATTCTTAGTTTATCGTTGAAAATGTAATGCAAAAGTATTAAATTTTCGACGGGCCGAAAATAAAAATTAAATCATAAATCACTTGCATCCATACACCTCATAGGCTAATCTCAGAGTGAACTGGCCCATGAAATTAATTTGAGATCGAGTAATGCTTGAAAGTGTTTGAATCCCATAATACATTTCCAAGGGGATTTTACTTCTGATACTAAGTAGCAGAGAGGAGGTCACCTCAGAACTCTATTTGGCTGCAGCGATCGTGGCACTCCTTATTTTCACTTTGAAATGAATAACCTTTTTACTCCTTGCTGCCCTTCTGAGTTTTCACTACTCTATGGGAAGTGACTTCTTAGGGTGCAGGGCAGGGATCTCCAAATCTGGACCCCGAATCCAAATTCAGTCCAGGTTTTCTTTTATCCCAGGCAAGTAAATGGACATTAGCGCCCCTGATTGGCCAGACTGTCTTTACACCTGACTCCCAGGTAAAGGAAGGGTGGAAAACCAGCAGTTCCTAGACCTCGAGGACCATGATTTGAGGATCAGCAGTGTAGGACATAGGGATTAAACATATGGAACGAAATGCAGCCTAGGGTGTATATCAAAGGGTAGCATTGTTCACTTCAAAGTGAACATAAAGAGGGCCACGCCCACTGCAGCTATATTAAAGGACATACCGATCCACAGCGCTAACAGTCAGATCCAATTCAGACTCCTCTGCTGCTCGCTCCGACTCAATCTTCTCCACCACCTCAGACTCTCCAGCCAGGTCCAATTCAGCTCCTCTGCTGCTCGCTCCGACTCAATCTTCTCCACCACCTCAGACTCTCCAGCCAGGTCCAATTCAGACTCCTCTGCTGGCTCCGACTCAATCTTCTCCACCTGCTCCTCCTAGGTTGGGATACAAAACAAAATGAGGATAAATACAAAAACATTCAGTTTGCCCTACCCCAACATATTTATCAGAACAGTCGATTGTTTTGACTTCTCACTCTCAAAACAATCGACTGTTCAAATCACCGTGTTGGGGCAGGGCTAACTGGATGTTTTTGTTTGCATTTATCCTCATTTTGTTTTGTATCTCAACCTAGGAGGCAGTGGAGAGGATTGAGTCGGAGCCAGCTTTGGCATCTGAATTGGACCTGGCTGGAGAGTCTGAGTCGGTGGAGAAAGATAATCAGGCGAGCAGCATAAGAAAGGAAGTTAGAATGGACCTGGCTGGAGAGTCTGAGGTGGTGGAGAAGATTGAGTCAGGCGGAAACACTGAAAGTCTGAATTGGATCTGACTGTTAGCGCTGTGGATCGGTATGTCCTTTAATATAGCTGCAGTGGGCATGGCCCTCTTTATGTTCACTTTGAAGTGAACAATGCTACCCTTTGATATACACCCTAGGCTGCATTTCGTTCCATATGTTTAATCCCTATGTCCTACACTGCTGATCCTCAAATCATAGTCCTCTAGGTCTAGAACTGGTGTTCCACCCTTCCTTTACCTGGAGTCAGGTGTAAAGACAGTCTGGCCAATCAGAGGCACTAATGTCCATTTACTTACCTGGGATAAAAGAAAACCTGGACTGAATTTGGATTCAAGGCTCAGATTTGGAGATCCCTGCCCTGCACCCTAAGAAGTCACTTCCCATAGAGTAGTGAAAACTCAGAAGGGCAGCAAGGAGTAAAAGGCAAGGTTATTCATTTCAAAGTGAAAATAAGGAGTGCCACGATCGCTGCAGCCAAATAGAGTTCTGAGGTGACCTCCTCTCTGCTACTTAGTATCAGAAGTAAAATCCCCTTGGAAATGTATTATGGGATTCAAACACTTTCCAAGCATTACCGATCTCAAATTAATTTCATGGGCCAGTTCACTCTGAGATTAGCCTATGAGGTGTATGGATGCAAGTGATTACATTCAATTCTTTGTTTATCGTCGAAAATTTAATACTTTTGCATTACATTTTAGCGATAAACTAAGAATTTTAATGTGATCAAAGATGGCAAGGTCCTGGTTAGTTTTGATTTCATTTCAACTTGTTTATTTTTTGGAATGTGATGGATCATGGGACACGTGGTTCACTGAATAATCAAGTGGATAAGCCTGTAGGTGAAAATGCTTAACCCTTTAAACCCTAGCCTGTTTTTAGACCAAAAATTGCATACCCAAATTGAAAAGGGCATATCTCTGCAACATGAATTCAGTTTGAATCATTTTTTGGTCTCAAATTGGGAGAGAGACACTAGTTGTTCAGATATTAATAAATATTCTTATTTTCATGATTACATTTCTGTTGTTGCTCTTCTTTTTGTGATATCTTGACTGCTTTAGAATAGAGTAAAGAGACATAGCATTGGAGATCTGTGGGGTCTCTGGTTTCATTTGACCTTCAGTTGTGCATGCGACATAAAAGTAGCAGAGATAGTATTGAGGTATTAAGTTAACTAGGTGAAGCTGTAGTGATTTTGTTGTTTAGTAATTCTTTCCTTAGTGTCAGGTGTGTTTGGAGCCATAAAAAATGGTTTCTCTATTCTTATGGCGAGGTTCTTCTGTTTTAATTGGATGTGCAGCATGACTATATGACATGGCTAATGCTTCATTTTTTGCCGTTTCTTCTGGTGTGTTCTCAGGGGCACCCTCGGGTTTAAAGGGTTAAATGATTTGAAGGGCATTCCAATCCAAAATCTGTAAAACTTATCCCTTTAAAGGGCCCTATGTAACCTTAATTTCCAATTTGAGCAGGCGATGGTCACCTTGCCCCCACAATTCCTTGCAATGACCCGAGCCTAGTGGCTTATGTGACTCGCAGTCGTTAAAAAAAATGACAAAAACGATGGCTAATAGCACACAGTAAGCTAAAGAACCTTGCTACATTGCTGACTGACATTGACTGGTTAATGCTAAATGATATGAACAGATGTTCTTTCTTTTTTGCCCCCAGTAATTTGTGGCCTTATGCAAGCTGTGAAATTGCTTATGAGCAACTGCAAGAACCAATAAATAGCCAATAAGCAGATCCTCCGTGGTCTGGCTGCCCTTTGCTCACACTTGCATTCACAAGGAGGACAGCTTTCGATATGATTTTGAAGGATTTTCAAGTGACCATTAGCATGAACCCTGACTCCCTGCTGCCTTCAGAGTTTTCACTGGGAGAAGTGACTTCACTGGGTGTAGGGCGTTGGCATTAACCCTATGGAGAGAGATGCAACCTATTATGTGTCACTGCACTAAAATACTATTTTCGCGTGTCTGTTATTACTAATAATAATAATAATAATAGGCTAATAATTATCATCATTATTATAAGCATTGAAAATCTAATACTAATGATCCTGGCTAGTTATGAGGTAACTTGCTTCAAAGAATTACTGTTATCATGATTATTATGATTATTATTGTTATTATTATAATTTGTGGTCGTAGAAGCAAGTTGCCAACTATTTAGGAAGTATGCTTTGCTTGTATGCGTGAAATCCTACAAAATTGTTACTCATTACTATGATAATTGGATTATATGTTCTCCTAGTCAGACTGTAGACAGCGAAACTCAATAAAAAAACTTTTCTGCCTCTTTCAAAAATGCAAAGCAACCCTTTAGTAGATGATGCATTCTTTTGGATTAACCGTCTTCCCCCATTCCTAATCACAGTCTTCCTTACGAGCGAGACACGGGCAACATACTCCGTAGACACCAACGTCCGGACCCGCAAGTCTCGCCTGGAATTCCGTGCAGCGGTAGGCTGGCTACTGGACCCGTTTACCTTCATCCTTGTCTTGTGTTTATTGTGCTTTTTTCTGTTTATTGTTGATGCTGAGCTGTGCTGGCTTCCCAAATATCTTGACTTGTGAAATTTTCTGTCCTGAAATTTCAGGGAATCAGAGGAGAGATCAAAGGCGGCGCCGCCTCGTTTCCTTCAGTGACGAAGTCACTTGTTCCGATGGGGTGAACACCTGGAAGTCAACATTGAAGAAGGGCTGGACAGATTACCCGGAGGCCGCTACTCATGAGGACACCACGGTAATTCCAATAACTATGTATATTTACAGAATCAGTGTATATTTTTCTTATACATCTATAGCTGCGTGGCTGTTCAGGATTCGCTGAGATAGCGATAAGACTAACTGATTTAACCTGCATGACCCCCGTTATCCCCAGTGATACTTAGCCAATCGCTGCTTTGCCTATGCAGACCTCCAGCTATTGCTGGTAATGGCATGGCTGGGATTGGAGCACTTGGCCACAGGGCTCCAAGACAAACGTCACAGCTGAGTGCCATTCGGAGGGGAGCTATCAAATGTAACCGTATTCTATGAAGCTGTCCTCTCGGTCTTCCTATTTTGCAGAAATTAATGGGATAAGAATTTCAACAAAATAGTCTTCCCCTTTCATCCTCCAGTAGTTTTGAGAGTGAGAAGTCAAAACAATCGACTTTTCTGATAAATATGTTGGGAGTAGGGCAAACTGAATATTTTATATTTATCTCATTTTTGTTTTTGTATCCCAACCAAGGAGGGAGCAGTGCCATGGAAGATTGAGTGAAGACCAGCAGAGGTGGTGGACCTGACTCAGAATTTGAGCTAGTGGAGAATACTGAATCAGAGCCGGCAGTTGATTCTGGACCTGGCTCCAGAATCCCGGAGCCAGCAGATAGAGAGGCAGAACTGGAGCCCCAACAGGAGAGTCATGGTAGACAGCAGCGAGTGCGCCGTGGTCAATACCCTGGCACCATGGGGAACACCAAGGCCAGGATCGAGACCAAAGATGGTTCCATGGGGAACCTCAGGTCGCGATCAGGACCAGAGATCGTGCCGTGGGGAACACCAAGGCTGCGTCAAGACCAAGATGGTTCCATGGGGGCATAAAGGTGTGATCAAGACCAAAGATGCATTACCCGTGGGGAACACCAAGGCTGCGATCAAGACCCAAAAGATGGTTCCTGGGAACATCAGGCCGTCTCATGACCAAAAGATAGTACGAGAACACGGGCCCGATCAAGACAGAATGGTTCCATGAGGAACATCAAGGCGTGCTCAGACCAAAGATGCGTACCGGGGAACACGGAGGCCCGATCAAGACCAAAAGGTTCCATAGGGAACATCAGGCCACGATCGAGAACAAAGATGGTTACATAGGGAACATCAAGGCCGTGCTCAGGCGAATTGTACCGAGGAACACCAAGGCTGCGATCAAGACCAAAGATAGTTCCATCAGGGAACATCAAGGCCCGATATAAGACCAAAGATGCGTGCCGGGGAACAGGAGGCCCGATCAAGACCAAGATGGTTCCTAGGAACATCAAAGGCCCTGATAAAGGTAAAGATGAACCATGAGACATCAAGGCCGTGCTCAAGACCAAAGATGCGTGCGAGGGGAACCACGGAGGCCCGATCAAGACCAAAGATGGTTCCATGGGAAGATCAGGCCGTGCTCAAGACCAAAAGGTCGTGCCAGCGAGGGTACAAGGGCCCGATCAAGACCAAAAGATAGTTCCATAGAACATCAAGGCCGTGCTCAAGACCAAAAGATAAATGCGAGGGAACCACGGAGGCCCGATCAAAGACCAAAATGGTTCCGCAAGGGAACATCAAGGCCGATGAGAACAAAGATGGTTCCATGGGAACATCAGGCCGTGCTCAAGACCAGATTGCGAAGGGAACACCAAGGCTCGCGATCAAGACCAAAAGATGGTTCCATGAAGACTTCAGGCCGTGCTCAAGACCAAAAGATGTCGTGCGAGAACTTACCGGGCTGTGATCAAGACCAAAGATGGTTCCATAGAGGAACATCAAGGCGATGCTCAAGACCAAAGATCGTGCCCGGGGGTACGAGGAGGCCCGATCAGACCAAAGATAGTTCCATGGGGAACATCAAGGCCGTCTCAAGACAGATGCGTACCCGAGGGGAACAGGCCCGATCAAGACCAAAGATAGTTCCATGGGGAACATCAAGGCCGTGCTCAAGACCAAGGTCGTGCGAGGGAACACGGAGGCGATCAAGACCAAAAGACCATGGGGAACATCAGGCGTGCTCAAGACCAAAGATGCGTGCCGGGGGAACATCAAGGCCACGATGAACAAAGAATGGTTCCATGGGGAACATCAAGGCCGATCTCAAGACCAAAAGATGCGTACGGGGAACAGGCCCGATCAAAGACAAAAGATGGTTCCATAGAGAACATCAGGCCGTGCTCAAGACCAAAAGATGGAAATGCGAGGGAACACAAGAGGCCCGATCAAGACCAAAGATGGTTCCATGGGGAACATCAGGCCGTCTTTCAAGACCAAAAGATACCATTGCCGGGGAACACGGGGCCCGATCAAGACAAGATAGTTCCGCCAAGGGAACATCAAAGCCCGATAGAGAACAAAAGATGGTTCCATAGGGAACATCAAGGCCGATGCTCAAAGACCAAAAGATTGTGCAGAAGAACACCAAGGCTACGATCAAGACAAAAGATAGTTCCATGGGGAACATCAAGGCCGATGCTCAAGACAAAAGATGCTGCCGAGGGAACACCAAAACGCGATCAGACAAAGATAGTTCCATGGGGGAACATCAAGGCCGTGCTCAAGACAAAGATACCGTGCCGAGGGAACCACAGGCCCGATCAAGACCAAAAGATGGTTCCTGGGAACATCAAGGCCGACTCAAGACCAAAGATGGTACGGGGGGAACACGGGCCCGATCAAGACAAAAGATGGTTCCATGGGGAACATGAGGCCGTGCTCAGGGCAGATCCGTGCCGGGGAAC
This sequence comes from Gymnothorax javanicus, assembly GCA_029692085.1. NCBI lineage: Eukaryota > Metazoa > Chordata > Actinopteri > Anguilliformes > Muraenidae > Gymnothorax > Gymnothorax javanicus. The sequence continues at coordinate 63,689,009 of CM056200.1, forward strand.
GGAGGCCCGATCAAGACCAAAGATAGTTCCATAGGGAGCGTCAAGGCCCGATAGAGAACAAAGATGGCTCCATGGGAACATCAAGGCCGTGCTCAAGACCAAAGATTATGCCGAGGGGTACCAAGGCTGCAATCAAGACCAAAATGGTTCCATAGAGAACATCAGGCGTCTCAAGACCAAAGATGCGTGCAGAACACCAAGGCAGCGATCAAGACCAAAAGATGGTTCCATGAGGGAACATCGAAGCCGTGCTCAAGACCAAAGATGTCGTGCCGGGGAACGGAGGCCCGATCAAAGACCAAAGATGGTTCGCCGGGAACATCAGGTGGGTCTCAAGACCAAAGATCGTACCGAGGAACAAGGAGGCCCGGTGAACCAAAGATGGTTCCATGAGGAACATCAAGACCCGCGATCGAGAACAAAAGATGGTTCCATGGGGAACATCAAGGCCGTGCTCAAGACCAAGGATGGCACCGTGGGGAACACCAAGTCCGCGATCAAGACCAAAGATGGTTTGATGGGGAACATCAAGGCCGTGCTCAAGACCAAAGATGAGCCGAAGAACACCAGGCGCGATCAAGACTGGCGGTTCCATGGGGAACCATAAAAGCCGTGCTCAGACCAAAGATCATACCGGGGAACGGAGGCCCGATCGAGAACAAAGATGGTTCCATGGGAACATCAAGGCCGTGCTCAGACCAAGAATGCGTGCGAGGGGGTACGAGGCCCGATCAAGACCAAAAGATGGTTCCATTAGCATCAAGGCGTGCTCAAAGACCAAAGATAAGTACCGGGAACACCAAGGCGCCGAGCAAGACCAAGATGTTTTCATGGGGAACATCGAGGCCGTGCTCCCAAGACAAGGATTAGCACCGTGGGGGAACACCAGAATCATGATCAAGACCAAGATGGTTTGATGGGGAACATCAAGAATCGTGCTCAAGACCAAAAGATAAGTACCCGAGGGAACACGGAGGCCCGCGATCGAGGTAAAGCAGTTCCATAGTGAGCGTCAGGCTGTGCTCAAGACCAAAATAGTACCGAGAGACATGGGCCCGATCAAGACCAAAGATGGTTCCATAGAACATCAGGCCGTGCTCAAGACCAAAGATGCGTGCAGAATACCAAGGCCCGATCAAGACCAAAGATAGCCATGGGAACATCAAGGCCCGTGCTCAAGACCAAAAGATCGTACGTGGGGAACACCAGGCCGTGCTCAAGACCAAAAGATGCGTACCGGGGAACACCAAGGCCCGATCAAGACCAAGGAAAATCGTTCCATAGGGAACCCCTGCTCAAGACCAAGGTCGTGCGAGGGAACACTAACGCCATGCTCAAGACCAAAGATGGTACCATAGAACATCAAGGCCGTGCTCAAGACCAAAGATGGTACCATAGGGAACATCAAGGCTGTGCTCAAGACCAAAGATGGTACCATAGGGAACATCAAGGCTGTGCTCAAGACCAAAGATGGTACCATAGGGAACACCAAAGCTATAATCAAGACCAAAAATGGTATCATGAGGAACATCAAGGCCCGATCAGACCAAAGATGGATTTCCATAAGAACCCATGAGGCCTACTCAAGATAAAGAATCGTGCCGTGGGGAACCACAAGGCCGTGCTCAAGACCAAAGATCGTACCACAGGGGGAACACCAAGGCCCCGATCAAGACCAAAGATGGTCCCAAAGGGAACATCGAGGCCCTGCTCAAGACCAAAGATCATACCAGAGGGAACACCAAGGCCACAATCGAGACCAAAAGATTGCTCCATTGGGAGCATGAGGCGATCAGGACAAAGATGGTTCCGTGGGGGTATCAAGCTCTATAAGATTAAAGATCGTACCAAGGGAACACCAAGGCGCGATCAAGAACAAAGATGGTTCCATGGGGAACATGATGGCCGTGCTCGAGACCGAAGATACCGTACCGCAGGGAACATCAATGCCATGGTCAATTTTATAGTTATTTTTAGGGGAGGGAGGGGGTGATATGTTCCGGTATAAACCATAGAGAAGAACAGGGAAGTAATGTTAAAAAAGTTAATTTAAAAAAATCAATTTAAGAATCAAAGAAATTTAAAAATCAGCTACCAGTGCTCCCAGGACAATAAAAAAACTGTGGTGCGATAAGATAAATTAAAATGCTATCGTAGACATAACAGTTTAACAAATAAAAATTGAAAATAAAAATTTAGATGAAAAGACAAAAAAAAGTTAATGAGGAGGATAGTAAGATAAAATTACAAGGATTTAGAGCAATAAGATTAATACTATAAAACGACTAACGGAGATAAAAATTATAATAAAACTAGTAAAAGTAGTGAAGACAAACATAATCAAAAAGAGGGATAAGAATATAAACAGGGGTGCACATAACTTTTTGAATTGGTTCTCAAGGCGCTTTTTTGGTCTTTGCCTGGTACTCACTTTTTTCTGAGGCACCCATCTAAGTTGTCATCATCGCAGCCATCCTTTCTTGCAGAGCACTCAAAACGCATGTGCTTTCAATGCAAATCAGCCCATAAAAGAGGAAGTTGAGTAAAAAAATGCAAATATTGCAATATACAACCCCAATTCTGAAATAGTTGGGACAAAGTGTAAATTGTGAATAAAATCAAAACGCAATGACTTTCAAATCACACCAGCCAATATTTTATTCACAATAGAACAGAGATAACATTTCAAATGTTGAAAGCGGAGACATTTTACATTTTATCCTAAAATGAGCTTATTTCAAATTTCTGGCTGCAACAGGTCTCCAAAAAGTTGGGACACAGGCTTAAAGGGCTGAAAAAGCAGTGTTATATAAGAGAATCAACAAGAACATTTAGCAAGTAGTGGATTAACTGTGTGGTGTGTAACATGATTGGCTATAAGGGATCTTAGAGAGGTTGAGTCTCTCAGAAGTAAAGATGGTTAGAGGCTCTCCAACCTGTGAAGGCTTGCGTAAAAAAATTGTGGAATACTTTAAAATACGATTTTCCTCAACGTCAAATTGCAAAGGCTTTGAAGGTCTCATTATCGACAGTGCTTAAAATCATCAAAAGATTCAGAGAAACTGGAAAAATCTCTGTGCATAAGGGACAAGGCCGAAGACCTTTACTGGATGCCCGTGATATTTGGGCCCTCAGACGCCACTGCATCACTCACCGGCATGATTCTGTCATTGACATTACTAAATGGGCCCAGGAATACTTAAACAAACCACTGTCTGTAAACACAGTCTGCCATGCCATCCACAGATGCCACCTAAAACTCTATCATGCAAAAAGGAAGCCATTGTTGAACATGATCCAGAAGCGCCACTGTGTTCTGTGTGCCAAGGCTCATTTAAAATGGACTATAGCAAAGTGGCAAAGTGTCCTGTGGTTAAGATAAGTCCAAATTGACATTCTTGTTGGAAATCATGGTGTGATATCGGGCCTAAAGAGGAGAAAGACCACCCCTCTGTTATCAGTGTTTAGTTCAAAAAGCCAGCATCTCTGATGGTATAGGGATACGATAACATATGGTGGTTTTGGTTAAAGGTCCAGTGTTTCAGTATTTTATGATTCTTGATGTTTGCAATAAAGACTGCCAGAGCAGCAATTTTCGGTAATGAGACAAGTATTCATGTACTCGTCATGAATCAGGATAGCATTGAGCAGCGCTGTGAGGTTTTGGGTAATGAGGCCTTATGGAATGGACTACAGACATTTCAGGGTACCATCACCACGCACTGTCTTCAGACAACTGATCAGGAAACTCTCGTCTTCGATATTACACTGGCGCAGAGAGGAGCACTGGGATGTCCCCACTCCCGAAACGTAATGCTCCCCAACATTTCCAGCAAGGTTCCGACATAGCTTGACCGCAGGATACAAACTAACCCGAGTTCACCCTGGCGATTTCATCCAGAATCTATGGACTGCTGTAGCTGGTTTCAACAACCATGGGATACAAGCCAATGCTGGCCATCCTTGCCAAGATTCACCGGAATCTACCGCCACTGCTGGAGGTTAATAGTTCAACTAAACCTACTTAGCAGTGGAGCAGCTCATGCAAAAAGCGAAATCCAAGTCAAAGGCAAGGGCAGAGGGCAGAAGGCGAAAAAAAAGACCAAAGTTCCAACTCACGGGCGCTGTCATGTACTGTTTGGTGATCCATCTGATCCTAAAGCTACGGAGGACTGAATAAAGTGAGACGAATCGTGTGGAGAGGAGTTTGGTATAATTGGTGACGATGAACTGTATACATGCTACAGCTGCCTGTAAACTCATGACCAAAGGCAGTTTGTGACATGTAGGGGAAGGCGGGGTATGATGAGCTGTGGACTGGGCCAGGTTTAGGGCCATAAAGCTCACTGTGCCAATCTCATTGTGCCTCATAATATTTTCTGTTACAGATTTGACTGTTCTCATCTTTTTAATATATTTTAATTAGTATTAAATATGAATATGAATATGCAATACTAAGTTATTTTGGGGCAGTCATGCCTGCCTTCTGCGACCAGTTGAAAGTGTATTACATTTAAAGGTTGTCATTGAAGTTTTCCACTTTAATAGTTTGGCTGTTATTCCTACATCTGAGAAATTTACAGTTCTTTCAGTGCATGTATGTACTACTATTCGACATTTGTTCATATTTTGATTAAATCACCAATTATTCGAAAATTAATGTTTTTCATGGCAAAGTCCCCCATTTGATGATGGTCAGATAGCTTCAGCTCGTAGTAGACACTGGAAATCTGCGGCTCTGCATATTCACCTGATTCCAAAAATTACTCCTGAAGACTTCAAAGATTATTCTATTAACTTTTGATCCTCCCAAAACATTGCAAAATGTAAAGATTCTAATGTATGTGCCCGGAAATACAGCAGAAGAAATTCCGTCATGTGACGAAATTACGTGGGGTCATTGATGGCTATGAGCATGTGGTTCTCATGAGTTCTGGCTTACAGGCCACTCCAAGACTTTTCTAGCTTCCTTGTTAGCTTTTCTAACAGGACAGAGGGTTATTGTTGGTCCAAAATATCCCATTGGGCAGAAATCAGTGAAAAACCTTCCAGCCCAAATATGTCATGTCAAAGTATGTAATTCCGTCACGGACACCTTTCAACAGCTGCTGCCATTTTGGTGGACAAACGGTAATGGAAAAGTATTCAGAAAATGCTAAATGAGGCCAATATAACTAATTTAGAAACCATTTAAAAACAGGCAGCTTCATACATTTTGGGCTATCTAGGGCTGAATCTGCTCATCCGGTGACCCTTTGTAATTCCGTCACAGTGGAATTCGCCGTGCTCATGCCTTACTAAGATGATGGAAGGCGAAGCAGGTGATGAACTGTGGTCACTGATTAGAAAAATTAACTGGTGAACATATAAGGTCAACTGGATACAATGAAAGCTTATGCAAGAGGCAAGACAGTAAGACTTACATTAATCACAATGGCTCGCGTAGATTAATACCTTGTGTATTATGAATCGAATGATGATAGTCCTAGTTGTAGCCCCCGGACGAGGTTGGGCAGCTACTATGGATTTATGGTTGTCGTCTCCGCCGCCGCGTCCGTAGTCGCTCACATACTTTAGGAAGTCCAAACCAGCCGGTAGTCAGATGGAGTCTCCAGCGAATACGGACATCCTCTTTCCCAGGAGGGAGGGGTGGGGGTGGGGGTAGACTTCCCTGTGGAAGACATGGATGGACCATATGCGATTTCTGGGATCATAACTGAGCATTTTAACGCTTACAGTCGCTACTAATAATTGAAAGTGATTCAAAAGTGAGTCTTACAACTCTTACTTTTGGAATTTTGGTGGAAAAAAAAGAACAACTCAATGCTGCAAAACACGATAAAAGAAGTAAATGCATCGTGAGACATAAAGAAGGGCTGTGGGGATAGCAATAGCAATAGTGGGTGTAAAACTGAGAATGACAGAATGCAATAAATAATAATTCAAAAAAGAAAAAAATAGTGAGTTCAGAAAGGAAATTAGTGGGTCACTGTGTAGATGTGGTGGTAGGACCATTAGTATCAGGGGTCGATAATATAAATAGCCCGTGGCCCGGATGTACTTTTAAAACCGTCAGGGCCACCAGAACGTTCCAGAAAAATAATGACTTGAAAATAAAATAACAAGTAAAAAATGTAATAAATCTAATTTCACATTAATTCCCTGTGGTACTGTGTCTTCTAATGATTTCTGTTAAATCCTCCGGTAATTACCGCTTAACACATAGTGTTACGTGATCCCGATCAAAGACAGAGACATCTACTTTCTGTGTGCAGCGAAGCTGTGCCCTGGGACGTACTGTAAGCACACCACCTGCGAGCAACTGCACTGTGCACAGCTCGCTTCCCCCGCTGAACGCCGCCACTCCGCTCACTGCTGCTGATTGAAGACGCATCCTGACAAAGTTTTCATCAGTTAGCTACTTTAAAATGTTTTAGTTTTCCAGTACCGCCAAACGCCGGCAAAAAAATACAAAGCAAAGAAAAAAGTCACCGAAGAGTTGAGGGAGAGGAGAAGGAGTACGAGAAGAAAAGAAGGGAAAGAAAGTTCCAGCCTCAATGCCGAGACCGCTGGAATTGGCTGGGATATGAAGAAGCCAAAAATGAGGTCTTTTTGTGAACTCTGCAAATGAATGCCCAGGTTTGCAGACAAGTAAGTTAGAGAAAAGTTAACGTAGATGAAAGAAGTGTATGATAACGAATTGCTGTGGAACTACAGAGAAAATAACGTCATCATATTGAAACTGCTTTTTGAAAACGCAGATCTGCCAAGCACACGTGTCCCATTTGTTACACACTGTGATCTTGTAGATCGGCTGCTCGCATTGTACCGCAGAAAGCAAGTTATCATACACTTCATTCTCTAAATCAGTGTTTTCAAACTTTTACATCAAGGTCTCCCCTTTACTCTGACAAATGTAGATATTTCACCCTCCCAATCAGAATAGGGTACTTGGAATTATTATGATACAATAATTTTAATAATCTAATGATAAACACTTGCTTTATATAAATGTATAGTAGCTAGTTGTAGTAGTTATTAAAGTAGTCTGATTAAACAACACCCTTATCGGGTCAGTCCGAAAAGCTACCGCCACATATCTGGGTCGAAGTTATTGGAAGGGGTCAGGTGGCCCAGTAATGGCTAAGGTACTTGCCATTCGCGAATATCCTGTTCCATGTGATCGGGCGTGAATTACGCTGCTTCTTAGAATGGTAGGTTACTACCGAAATTTTTGCAGAAACCTTTCTTCAGTCGTGTGTCCTTTAACCAATCTATTAAGTCCAAAGGTTGAGTTTGTTTGGACCGAGGCGTGTCAAAATGCTTTTGAAAATGCCAAAGGTTTGCTCCTCTCTGCTCCAGTGTTAGTGGTGCCAAACTTTGCAGAGCCATTTCGCCTCGCAGTGGATGCGAGTGTCAGCGGGCGCGGGTGCTGTTTTGCTGCAGTGTGGAACTGACAACGTTGAGCACCCTGTATGTTACTTTTCAAAAAAATTGACACCTTCATAAAAAGGGTACTCTACAATAGAAAAAGAAACGCTTGCCTTAATAATGGCAATCCAACATTTCGAAGTATACCTCGGTGCGTCACCCCAGCCAATTACCGTTTATACAGATCATGATCCCTTAAAACTCCTTGCTCACATTCGCAACCATAATCTACGACTAATGCGTTGGAGTTTGATACTGCAACCCTTTGACCTTAAAATTTCACACATCCCTGGAAAAGATAATATCTTGGCGGATGCCTTATCGAGAATTGACCGTTAACTTTAAACCTGTTAAAAGTACATCTGTAAATATTGCTGTATATACACATCTGTTTGATTGTAGGCCATTTAACTTTCTATAACGTAGCACTTTTGTTTGACTATCATGGTAAGAAAAATTGAAGGAAAAAGTCTCACGCTGATAACGCGGTGTGCAGATTCATTAGCTTATGCTAGTTTTTGTGTAAAGGCCTACTAGAAATTGATGCTGTAAACTGGTGAGTAAAAATAAAATAAATAATTAAAATATAATGGTTATATTTAAACATAAAAAATAAGGTTGCTGCCTTAGTTTTTTTTGAGAAATGTGTAATGGTCTAGTTGTCTTGGTGCTCTGCTCTACTCTCTGAGCTGGTGGCCCAGTGACAATATTTGAGTGGTTAATTTTGTACGAGATGTCTAAGGTAATTTGTGGGGGACTAGAGTCACCATTTTGGGGTGGGGGGTTGGCCCCTCAGCCTACTGTGGCTCCATTCTAAGGTGTGATTGGTTTTGGCTACCTCTGCTGGTAGTGGTCTGTCTTTTTAATTTCCCTTAAACTACAGGTAATGCAGAGCACCTGCGGTGGCTAGGCCGTGCCCACAAAAACCATCCTCCTGGACCCTGAGGTTGGCATTCACCGGGGCTGGCAGGGACGCACCCTGTTCCATACGGGAACGGTTTCCTCTTTGTGCAAGACTGGTCGTCGATCCAGGCTCCGCGTCGCGTTATTGTTATAAGTTTTTTTTCCCCTAGACCATATCCTCTGTTAAATGTGAGCAACAAAACTATTGTTGTACGTGCCAACCCGGTGTTGTCCACCCTTGTGTTGCGTTCAGAGGTGTCCAGGCATAACATCATTGTTTAATCGTTATTATGGGGATCGATACCTGACATTGTCCTGGGCCAGTGGTTACATTGGTGGGGCCAGTAATCTTCAAAAGCCACTGGCCCTGCAAATTTTCCTTATTGTCTACCCCTGAGTATGTGGGGCAGTTGTGTGGTAGCAGGCATGACCAACAGCCAAGTGTCGAAGACGCTTTCCAACATTAAGTCCAGTGCAGCTGGCGCCCCCCTGGGAAAGACCCTGGACCTCAGTTTGCTACAGATGTGATTGACCCCTACAAAATAACTCATGTCATGCGATGGAGCACTGGGAAGAAAATTTGGCAGAGCAGCAGGAATATTAGTGGGTGTCATGGGGAAGGAGGGTTGCACTGGAAGGGGCAGGGAATACCTGGGAAGTTGAGTCCATCTGCAGCACCTGAGCCATTTTGAACGCCAGAGGTGCCCAGTCACTTCATCACCAGTAAACCCTTACCTGGAAGGCAGAAACTAAATTGCATCAGAAACACTTAACAAACAGAATTTTTCAACTGCACACTTACAATGCGCATCTTTCTTAGAAATTCACTCCAGTTCACTCAGAGACGGTCTTGAAACTCAGAAATTCAATCACTCACAGCCACAGCACTCAATGGCATTATTACATACGAAGTCAGTCGGTCTGACACACTCACCAAGTGATAACACAAAGCACTGCACACAGGGGTCAGTAACTGCCACACACTCAGAGGGAGTATTAAACATGGAAATCAATCTCTAACAGTATAACACACTCATGCAGCGTAATGCACTCCATAACACTACTGAACACTGCCTCAGGTGCCAAGAGTATTAAATGCTGTGTGACTAACGCATAAAAACAACTTCACCCAGCAACACAGTCACTTACAGTAAAGGCAGCAGGGTAGTGGCGAGTGACATCACACTTATGGAATCTGGGGAGTGGAGAAGTGTGGGACAGAGGGGTAAAACGAGGTGGAGGAGTGTGAGAATCGGTGGAGAATATGAACTAAGGGCATGGAGGAGGAAGGGGGGCTAGGTCAGGAAAAGAAGGAAACGCCCCCTGAACGTCTTCAGCTCCCTCCTTCCAAAAAGTCTGCGAGGATGGGAGGCCAGGGATCGAAACTTATTCAGTTTATCCAAAAGACAATTCCCTCGCCAGACTCTGATTACAAATGTTTAAAGAGAGTCCCAGGACAAAGTCTTTTCAACTTCTGTCACCCTCCTCCCCATCCCGTATATGGAGCCTTATGGCGGAGGGTGGGGTGGGGGGATGGGGTGTTGTGTGGATTGGGGCTAGCCTGGCTTTAATGCATAAGGGAGGGGTATAGATGATTCAGGGCGTGTGGTGGGAGATCGAGTAGTTGGGCAGTTTTGCAGTGTTTGCAAAGTAATTGATATCTTATCCCCACCCGAATTTTTAAAGAGGGCCAAAGACTTTTTTTCTCTCTCTCTTCAAGGAGATATTAGATGGATTCTTTTATATAAACTGCAATAAATCCCGCCATTAAAAACAGATTGAAACAGCGCAGAGAAGTGAACGCTTTTATGATTCTCTCTTCCTTTCAAAAAATGAAAAAAGTGAAAGATATTGGTTTTCAAGGTTTTCCATGAGCTCATGAGGCAAAGAAGTTACAGAAAAATTTTCACATGAAGGGAGTGCTGAGGTATTTTACTGACTATATAAAATCTCTTTACACCTCAGTCAGCTCCACCTTTGCCTGTTTGTAACTGCACTCACCATGAATAAAGGATGCTATGATCTAAAAAAAGAATTTAATGATTTTGGTGAGATAGAGAGGATAAGTTAAATGGTTTAAAACCATTAAAGGAAAAATTACAGGAAAATTATTTCTGAGCTAATGTAACTTTTTGACCACTGCTCCAGAACATTGCTTTCAATTACATGAAGTACCAGCCACATCAGCATTAGATTGTTTCCCAAAGATCATTCTTATCATACATTAGTGATGTCACCACTGATCAGTACAGAATTATAATTGCATACAGATCAGTGGAGGTCACACAACAAAGGGCCCAAATCTGCTGCTGAATCTGTCCCCTACAGAAAGGCCTTGGTACAAGAAAACAGCCCTGATCTCTGCAGCAAATAGGTTAGATCAGCTTAGCTGCTGGTCCGCAAGTCTGCACTTCTGCACTGAACATATAGGCTGTCTTATAATAATAAGTAAAGCAGAGCAGCCCAGCACTGTTCCTGGAGAACTACCATCCTGAAGGTGTTCATTCCAAATCAAACAAAGAGCACCTCATTCAGCAACCATAGATATTGTTTAAGCTGCAAATTAATAGAATCGGGAATGGAATGAATCCACAGGATGGTATACCTCTAGGAAAATGGTTAGGCAACCCAGACAGTAAGCACAACCCCTTCTATCCAAAGGCAAGAAAATAAAAACCCTCAGGTATCACAGCACTGCTAGGAGTTCATCCTAATAACTCAACCCAAAATTATTTCCACATTCAACTAACTATTGGTCAACTACTCAAATTTATGCAAAAGAAGGTAAAATCAAAGAGAATCTTAATCATTTAATTGTCCTCTTACCACTAAATTCATTGAAGAGAAATATGAGGTACCACATAGTTCTGTTTTTGGGCCTCTAAATTGCTTCCTGTGTATGCAATACTCCATGGCAAAGGTTATTCAGAAGGAAGCATCCAGTTTATACCGTAAAGCAGATGACTTGGAACTCAATTACTTCAGAGGAAGCTCTTTCATGGAGATACTGAGGACAACAGAAACAGGGACATTAATTTTTTTTTTTTTTTTTTTAAAAAAACTCTCTTTAAGACGGAAAGCCGAGGGTAGTGTTTATATCTGTTTATGTCTTATGTGGTTTTGTGTGTTGGGGGAGATGAACTGATAAGAAACGATTAATGTGTGCATTTCTGCTGAAGCACATTGCACTGCAGCTCTCAGCAGTTACATTAAAGCTATATCACACAGTGCAAACTCTGTCATGTGCAAATGTACACAAATGCAGACCTAAACATAGATTAACACGCAAAATTGTATACACAACATGTTAAATGTGTAATGTAAAATATGCTAAAAACTGTATTTAGTCTCTGTCTCACTCATACAAGCACATGCTTACATAAACATAAACACATTCTATTGTACAAATAGACTTACAGTGTGTTCCAGCGCATAGTTGAATACCTGTCAAAAAGTCTGACTGACTTTACAAACAGAAAAATTGGCAATTCCCTCATTGCAATGCTAATGACTCTCCCCCCCAACACTATTAAGATGCGACCCCCAACACAACACTAATCACTATGACCCCCACCACCAAGACCCTAATTACTAACACCCACCACTGACATTAATAGAACCAACACTCACAACAAACCTAATTATGTATACAGACAAAGAGAAACATAGAAGCCCCCACCGTATGCTAATCAGATAATGTCCTCCAAAACAAAGCCAGCTACACACAACCTTAATTAATTATGACCCTACCATGACCCTACTCACTAATACCCCGGTAACAGCCCTGGGTCATTCCATGCCAACTGTCCAGATGGCTCCTACTTGACCATCTCAGATTTGGCTGAAAAAATTCCAGCGGGAGAATTTACCTCCTAATAGGAGAAATCCAAAATTTTAGCTCTCAACTCCGAATAGTTTTGTCATAAAAATATTTTTGCAACTAAGTTCCGGCCCTTTTTGAACAGCGATTTCTGAGGAGCCACTTTCACATGGCTATATCTAGAAAAGTATTTCAGCTAAGTCCTTCAAATTTTCAGGGGTGAAAGTGTGCTACTATAACTTGAGGAATATAGACTTATAAAGGTGTCCCTTCAGTTTATAATATATTTCTGGGTGCTTAAAGTTGCTCGAAAAGTTAACTCTGCACTCTGGGGTAGCATATTTGAAGGACTGTAAAAAGCCTAATTTTTAAGATGGGGATTTGGTATTGCACATACAGCTTCCCATATATGTTGCGTATTTTGTATAGGCATGGGCAACGCTCTGCATAAACTCTAATGGAATGCGTAACAGCTGAACTGGGGCGGTAAACAAGCCTCAGAAAACTTATAAAAAAATAATGTAAATACCATTTTCATACAAAAAGAACACCATGGTTTGATTAAAAGCAACCTTTTCAATAGAATACCCGTATTTCATACATGAACTCTGCGTATTACGCCCAATAACGCGATTTGAACAGAGCTATTATTCGCCCGTTGGATGAATGCGTGACCTCAATTTGCACCGTGTTTACAAACTTTCAAGGGCACGGCGTGGCAAAAATATCCATTTTGGAGGTAGATTTCAAACAGCCCGCACTGACATGATATCCCAGCTACGGCCCTTATTGACTTACAGCCATCTAATTTGAGAAATTACGAGTCTATTCGTCCAAACTAGACCTCCAGGGGATGTGAAATCAGTTCGACAGAAGTTGTTGAAGTTCGTCGCGAGTTCGCCGTGACTTCTCAACAATAGCAAGAAAGGTGAGTGTATTTTTTACTATTACCTACATAGTTAGTTGACAGAATATCCCAGACCCTATTTGTGAAGTTTCAGTAAATATACCAAAGGAATAAACCAGCGCTTGTATGCTCAAAACCTACCAGTGTTCTGACAAATTTTGCTACCTATGCCACCTAAATGAACACGGTCACAAGATTCATTCACTTATACCCTTCAATTCGAGACTGCGAGGATGGAAATCTGAATAATCAATTAGGAAAAATTTCGGCTCTCAGTAATTCTGTATATCGTTTAAACATTTTGTTAATCGGATTATGAAAGAAGACTGAAAATAAGCGCCCGCTTTTTGTTTGGGTGTAACAGCGCGTATTAAAAGGAGAATACATTGTATATTGATTAAGCATTGAACTCTGCATTAGTCGAACTGTTTTAATATTTGTTGATAACATTGCTTCGGCTTCATGGGAGGAGGGTATATGGACATTGTAAAAAACAGTGCAAAGGTTTTTTTGTTTTTTTTTATCACCACGGGTTATTGAAGGGGAACGTTTGATTCATTTTCAGAGCAGTGGGAGGGCAAACAACTGCCGCATCAGCGACTTCACTGCATTTTATATAGTAATGGGCGAGTAGTGTTAATGTTTGCCCTCCCACCGATAATTTTGACATTTTTGCAGGCCATTGATCCAAAAAAAAAAACTTCACAGGCAACCCATTCATACCATTTTTTAATATTGTGATGAAGATTCATTAAGTGCCATTAGAGACTCTGTTAGGAAAGGGGTGGTTAATTGACAGACTGCTGCACTCACTCACCGGGAGAGAATGAGACTGATGATGAGACGGAGGTTTTAAATGGGGAGGGCTTATGTGGGGGGTGTGCGCCAGGAGAGAAGCGGGTTGCGGTCGCTGGGTTTGCATGAACTGGGATTGTTTTTGTATGTCATGGGGTTGATTAGCACTGGCCGGCGCCAAGAGACCGGGAACACTTAGTGACCCGGAGGAAGGTAGTGGGGGAAAATGTTTTTTGTAGGTAGCTAGGACAGAGTAGTGGAACACCAGCGGAATTACCCCAACTACCTGGCGTTTACATTTGAGTGTGCCAGTTGCAACCAATATAGATTTGGGACCTGTTCTTCAGCTTAGACGGCGGGTCTCGCTGTGTCTGGACAGGAAGTCCGGTTTAATTCTTTTTATATTGTTAGTATGTGTCTGTGTGTGGGTGGGGCGATAGCGTAGGCCACCGCGATCAAGTAGGGCCTTGTATACATTTTTGGAAGTCTGTCTTTTTTTCACGTGTGTATTGCCATGGTCAAGACTGCGGTGTTTTTAAGTGTGTAGACTTTTTTTTTACTGGTGCCGTATTGAGATGGAATTGCAGTGATTTATTGCTGGGATATCCTAACTTATGAATGCTGTGCTGTGTAATCAGACGCCTTTTGTATATGCGGGGGAATTGTGTGTTGCGGGGTAGCCAAAGTGAGCCCATGGTTTTATGAATTAATGGAATAATAAAGCATTGTTGTTGTTTCAGTGGCCTGATTTTTGAGTTGAGTGTTCTGTACTGGACCAAACGGGGGTATAATTGAAGGTGGTGGCAGCATAACCGGTTGCTCACCGAGGGTTCTGTAGCACCCTCTAGTGGCGGCGGAATATTTATTACATTGGTGGCAGCAGAGGGATTTTGTGAACTTAAACATTTAAATAATATTCATAATGGAACACCCAGGAAATGTTGGCTCGAATCAGGCAGCTGCTGTTCAGGCACCAGCCGAGGGGGGCACTGAGAATGGTGTTGATGATGGCTCAGTTACTCGCCCAGTGTTTATGCCTGAAACATTTACTGGCCAGGGCCGCGATTGGTCAGATTGGCCTCAACAGTTTGCATTGGCAGCGGATGTTAATAACTGGAATGATGATCTTAAATTAAAATTTATGTCTCTTTTGTTATCTGGGAGGGCTAGGGATGTTTATTGTGGACTGACTGTGGAGGATAGGAGTAGCTATTTGAATCTACGAGCAGCCCTAAATAAATGTTTTGACCCCTGTGAAAGTGAAGACTGGAATCGAGCTAGTTTCTCCTCCAGGAGGAGGTTACCCACTGAGTCGGCACGGAATTTGGTAATTCCCTGAGGCGGTTAGTTTCAAAGGCATATCCATCTGCAAATGGTGCCACTCAAGACCTGTTGGCACGGAGCATTTTGTAGCTCATGTTGGGGTGGGGGAACTCATGTGATACAACTCAGAGTGCAAAACCAACTACTTTAGAGGCTGCTATAAATTTGGCTTCGAATTAGAACTTATATGAGATTTGGAACATAGCCAAACAGCGGCTAACGCTAAAATATGTGGTGTGTTGAGTAATTCCCCCGATCCTCAGATGACTATTTTGTTACAGACAGTGGAAAGTTTACGCCAGGAGGTGAAGACACTTAAAGTTACTGTTGATAGACTTTCAGCCTCTCAAGTCAGTAACACTCCTGCAGTTAGAGCATCTAGGGGGGCCGCAAGTATCTAGTCGGCTCCTAGGGAGCGCCTGAGGCATGCTGGGAATGTGGATGCAATCGACACCTGAGGAAAGATTGCCCTTGTCGGAAACTCGAGGGAGTGAGTGGTGGGGGCCGACGGCTCACTCCCCAAGTTACTCATTAGGCCTACAACTCGGTGCTTCATGTGGGGGTCAGGGTGTTGGGGTGTTTTTGCCTGCTAAGGTGGGGGGGCGAGATTGTAACCTACTGGTGGATACTGGCGCCAAGTTTCGTGGTAGCTAAAGAGTTCTGGTTGCAGGCCACTAGTGGGGAGTCTGAGCTTTTACCCTATACCGGGACAGTGTCAGCTGCTAATGGGGACAGATGAGGATTATCGGGAAGTGGGCTGCTGTTTGTCATATGAGTTCACTGGCCTTGGTGATTGAATTTTAGTGGCAGACATTCCTTTGCATGATGTTCTACTTGGCACTGACTTTTTGCTTAAATTTAAATTTGATAAATCTTGGGGGAACAATGTTGTGAGATCATGGGCAAACGACTGCCATTACATTTTAGTAATTTGACTAATCAAGTTCGACGGGTGGTTGTCCAACAAGATGTGATTGTCCCTCCCCCGCAGTGAGTTTATAATCCCTGGTAGTGTAGATGGGGTTTGTGGGGGAATCTGTGGAAGGGATGGTGGAGCCTGCCACTAGTATAGCGGCAGATATTTTAATAGCACGGGCTCTGTGTCGAGCGGAGAAAGGGGTGGTGCCTGGCCAGAGTTCTCAATGTAACTGAGGGGGAGCTTACTTTGAGGAAAGGAATGACAGTGGGTACCCTGCATATGGACGTGGTTGTAGGCGAGGACTCTGTGTCTACTGGTTGTGGGGCGGATGGTTCAATCTGCACTCCAGAGTCATTGTTAACACAATTTGGGTTGGAGAACAAGGGGTTTACAGTGACCCAGTTACAAGCCATTCGAGAATTGCTTTGTGACCATTTTTCTGTTTTCAGTCAAGATGATTCTGATTTGGGTAGGACACATCTGACCCACCATCAGATAGACACGGGGCATGCCAAGCCCATCAAAATGGCACCTCGCCGAGTACCTCTTCATTTGCAGCAGGAGGTGGCGGAGCATATCAAGCATATGCAAGAAAGAGGTATTATTCAACCCTCCTGTAGTCCTTGGGCAGCACCTGTTGTACCGGTGAGGAAAAAGGATGGGGGTTTGCGCTTTTGTGTTGATTACAGAAAGTTAAATGAGGTAACCAGAAAAGATGCTTACCCCCTCCCCCGTATTGATGATGCCCTAGATAGCCTGCATAGAGCCCAGTGGTTTTCCACTCGACCTTGCCAGTGGGTACTGGCAAGTCGAGGTTGACCCCCAAGATCGTCCGAAGACGGCCTTTATTACACGGCAAGAATTATTTGAGTTTAATGTATTACCTTTTGGGCTAACTAATAGTCCTAGTACTTTTCAGAGGCTAATGGACTTAGTCCATTGCAAATCAGCTAAAACTATGTGCTTGGTGTATTTAGATGACATTATCGTCTTTGGGCGAGATTTTGCTGAGCATCTTCAGCGGTTGGATCAAGTACTCTCCAAGCTAAAGATGGCTAACCTTAAAGTGAAACCTTCAAAGTGTAATTTTTTTTTTCCACCAAAGTTCACTACCTCGACATGTTATTTCAGCGGAGGGGGTGATGGCCGATCCTTCTAAAGTGGAAGCTGAAGGAAGCTTGGCCCACCCCTAAAAACCAGACTGAGGTGCGAGCTTTTTTTGGGATTGGCGCCATATTACAGACGGTTTGTTAGGGTTTTGCCGAGTGGGCTAGGCCATTGCATAAGTTGACCGGAAAGGGGAGACGGTTTAACTGGGATGATGGATGTCAGGAGGCGTTGAAAAGTTAAAAACCTGTCTTATCTCTGCCCCTGTTTTGGGCGATCCCGATCCACAGAAAGCTTTTTATTTTGGATACAGATGCGAAAGTGATGTGGGCATCGGCGCTGTCCTTTCACAGGAGAGGGATGGTGTAGAAAGAGTGGTGGCTTATGCAAGCAGAGCCCTTAGCAAGCAAGAGCGTAAATATGCCACAACAAAAAAAGAACTTTTAAGTGTGGTGACTTTTACGAAGTATTTTAAACATTTTTTGCTTGGTAAGGAGTTTTTGCTTAGGACAGACCACAATTCCCTCAGGTGGTTACATAATTTTTCATGGTGTGGAGGGGCAGCTTGCACGGTGGTTGGAACAGCTGGCGGCATTCCAGTACAAGATTGTCCATAGACCGGGTAAGGCTCATGCTAACGCCGACGCATTATCCAGGCTGCCTGGGGTTCATGGGAGACCAGGTAGGGGGCGGTTCCCTCAGATCTGTGCATTGGACCAATGTGTAGGGGGAGTGTCTGTGGAGCAAGCTGAGCCAACACCAGATCCTCTGGTGGAGGGTGATTTATTGACTGACGCTCAGCATTCTGACCCTGATCTAAAAGTGTTGATTACGTTGAGAAGACAAGAGGGAGACCGACGGATACTGTTGAACACCCACCCTTCTTTGAAGAAGTTTGGGTTGGTTTGGGATCAGTTACAGGTGCAGGGGCAGAGGTTGGTACGTGTGTTGCCTTTAAAATCAGGGTTACCTGCAAAGACCCAAATAGTTTTGCCTGCATCTTTGGTGCCAGTAGTACTGCAGCAGTTGCATAATAAAACGACAGGGGCCCATTTGGGGGTTCAGAAACTGCAAGGAAAAATTAGGGACCGCTTCTATTGGCCGGGGTGGTTTAAAGATGCTCAAAAATGGTGCCAGGAATGTGTTGAGTGTGGGTCTCATAAACAAGTTGGTATAACACCAAGGGCACCTATGGTAACGTCTGCCACCTCACATCCCTTTGAGAGGATTGCAGTGGATATTTTGGGCCCACTGCCTAAAACTGAACGGTTTAATCAGTACATCATGGTGATGGGAGATTATTCTTCGAAATGGATGGAGGCATATCCTATTCCTAATCAGGAGGCAGAAACATTAGCTCAAGTGTTGGTGAATGAGTGGGTTTCTCGTTTTGGTACCCCTAGAAGCCTGCACTTTGACCAAGGTCGGAGCTTTGAGTCAAATTTGTTTCAACAACTTTGTCAGTTGCTGAATATAAGTAAGACTAGAACATCACCATACCATCCACAATCAGATGGTATGATTGAAAGGTTTCAACCGAACGCTTTTGTCAGTCTTCTATGTGGATGAAAATCAACAGAATTGGGATACCCTTCTGCCATTTGTAATGATGGCCTACAGAAGTAGCGTACATGCCACTACAGGCTTTACCCCCCATCGAGTCCTATTTGGGAGGGAAATGGTTTTGCCCATTGATGTAATGTTAACTATTGATGTAAATGAGAAGTTTCCATCTGTTAATAGCTAGGTGGAGAAAGTAACTGAAAGCTTATCTACGGTGTGTTGGGTGCGGTAAGGAAAAAACCAGCGAGGGCTTCGAAAATCAGAAGTTTAATTTTGACTTCAAAGCACAACACCAGTTTTATTCAGTGGGAGAGTTTGTGTGGTTAAAGAATAAGGCCCGAAAGAAGGGGGGTAAGTCCAAAGTTACAGAAGCGATTTAAAGGCCCTTTATGGGATTGTTGAGAGGATATCAGAGGTGCTTTTATCGGATACAACCTGAGGGGGGGCTCCAGTAGTGTAGTGCATTTTAATCTGTTGAAACCATGTGTGTCTCCCACAGTTACTGGAGGCGGTGCAACAGCCGGGGTGGTCCCGTGGATGATCACCAGGCTGCAGTTGTCCCTCCACGGCCTAAGCTGGGGGGTGAGAGGCCTCCGCATGGTTTCAGTCGGGTGTTTTGGCGGTCACGAGGACCTGTGGCTGGGAGCTCTGGGGCTCATTGGGCTACACCAGCTAGGTCCATGTCTATTCCATCAGTGGCTGGAGGGTCCTGGTTGCCAGTGACATCTACTGGGGTCATATTAAGGAGAGCTGGTTCCCTGTTTCGCCTGTGGCCTCTGACGGTGGGGATTGTGGCCAGGCGGCTCCCCTGGGGACATGGGTTTCGTCTGGCGGTTGATGGGGTTCTGCTGCCTGATGCACCTGCTGGGGGGTCTTGCTTGTCGGGGCCGCTTCAGCTGTTGAGGAGCCTGGTGTGCCGATTTACAGCTATGGATGGGGAGCCCTGTCTGCCGGGTGTTGACGGCTTCCCAGCTCACGGCAGAAGCAGCTCCTTCATCACTGGGTTTCGGGGATGGGGGCCACAGTTGTCGGATGGGCCCCTCCTGGAGGCTGCCGGGTCGGCCAGAGCAAGCACGAAGACGCCCTGCGTGGTGTCAGGATTATGTCATCTCTCCATAAGGACTCGGGGACGAGTCCATTTTTTTTGGGGGTAGTGTGATGAAGATTCATTAAGTGCCATTAGAGACTCTGTTAGGAAAGGGGTGGTTAATTGACAGACTGCTGCACTCACTCACCGAGAGAATGAGACTGATGATGAGACGGAGGTTTTAAATGGGGGAGGGCTTATGTTGGGGGTGTGCGCTGGGGAGAGAAGCGGGTTGCGGTCGCTGGGTTTGTATGAACTGGGGATTGTTTTGTATGCGTCATGTTGATTAGCACCGGCCGGGCGCCAAGAGACCGGGAACACTTTAGTGACCCGGAGGAAGATAGTGGGGGGGAAAATGTTTTGTAGGTAGCTAGGACAGAGTAGTGGAACACCAGCGAATTACCCCAACTACCTGGCGCTTACATTTGAGTGTGCCAGTTGCAACCAATATAGATTTGGGATTGTTCTTCAGCGAGACGGCGGGGTCTCAAGCAAATGGACAGGGAAGTCCGGTTTTTAATTCTTTTTATATTGTTAGTATGTGTCTGTGTGTGGGTGGGCGATAAGCGAGGGCTGTCGCGACGCGAGGGCCTTGTATACATTTTTGAAGTCTGTCTTTTCACGTGTATTGCCATGGTCAAGACTGTGTTTTTTGCGGTGTAGACTTTTTTACTGGTGCCGATTGAGATGAAATTGCGGTGATTTATTGCTGGGATATCCTAACTTATGAATGCTGTGCTGTGTAATCAGACGCCTTTTGTATATGCGGGGAATTGTGTGTTGCGGGTAGCCAACGGAGCCCATGGTTTTATGAATTAATGGAATAATAAAGCATTGTTGTTGTTTCAGTGGCCTGATTTTTGAGTTGAGTGTTCTGTACTGGACCAAACTGGGGTATAATTGAAGGTGGTGGCAGCATAACCGGTTGCTCACCAAGGGTTCTGTAGCACCCTCTAGTGGCGGCGGAATATTTATTACAATATCAACGCAAAAACCTAATGTTTGTTGAACATAATTGGGAGAAATTCAATGCATTTTCCATTAAAAAGGGCCTAGGGGGTGCTGCTGTACTTCAGAAAAGGAGTTGATGACTTTAGCATCAATTATTTCTGTTAGGGTACCCTAATGGATAATTTGGCCAGGTTTATTTCTGAGTAGACTGCATTTTAGAAAATGCCCCCAGGCTTCAACCCCCAATTTTCACAATGGGTTTTGTTGATAAATGCCGAAATCAGCCATTTTTGGGACCCTGAGGCTCTGAGACCCTTTCCTGTAAAGGCGTTGGACTTTGTGAAGTAACTCTTCGTCTGTGTCTTCTGTACTTACCTGCAAAAAATCATTAGAAAATAACAAAAAACTTTTTTTCTCAGCAACTCAAGAAATGTCACTTTATTCATTTGTATTGCCCATGCCTATTTTGTATTCCAATTCTGCCTCTCTCTTATGAATCATCTACAAAATATAAATGCTTGAAAAAAAAAAAAAAAAAAAAAAAATTGTGCTATTTTGAACATTTTATACCAAAAAAATGACACCATCTACCAACATCAAATTGACTGTTTTCGAAAGATTAGATGCCTGTTATTAACATATGGGTCATTCCATGCCAAGTGGAAACGCACCTGGGCCATCATGGTTTTGGATTTTACTTTAACTTTGTCTATTTGTTCATTTTGGCCCAAATAATGGATATCTCTGATTTTTTTTTTGCGAACTGCCCTCTGGTATTGGTTTTATGGACCTTTGAAGAAATGCCCCGTAGGGGGCGCTTCTCAAAACATGATGTAGAAAAACCCTTATATCTCTGGCCCCATTACTGTTAGAAGTATGGAGTTTGGATGGATTTGTAATATGAGGCTTCCTCTAGTACCACTATCATTTACAATGGTTGTATCTGTTCTTGTTTCCATGGAAACGGTGTTTGAAGTTGGGCAAATTTGAGATTTTTTCTACTTTTTTGACCCTTATTACTCACCAATTACTGGTGATACTGAAGAAGCGACAAAAACTTTTTATTTCAGATCGTTGACACTTTTATTAAATTAAATCAGAACATAACAGTTTATCAGATCAACCCTTTCAAAGTTGCTTACAACAGAAAAAGTCACAAGTTCAAGGGGTCTGTCCATCCCCGGGGAAAAGTTGCATTATTATGAATTTGCACCTGCTGCATGTCAGGTGACCTAAATTATACTGGAAAGCACCATCAGTCCAGTATATAGGCTTTTTTCACCACAAAAACAGACAAAAGTGAAAAATCTCAAATTTGCCCAATCACAGTTTGCATGGAAAAAATAACAGATACAACCATTGTAAATTATGGTTGTGCTAGAGGAAGCCTCATATTACAAATCCATCCAAACCCCAGACCTGTATCAGTAATAGGGCCAGAGATATAAGGGTTTTTCCACAGCATGTTTTGAAAAGCGCCCCCTACAGGCCTTTTCTTCAGAGGTCCATAAAACCAATACCAGTGGGCAGTTCACGAAAAAAATCAGATATATCCGTTATTTGGGCCAAAATGGACAAACAGACAAAGTTAAAGTAAAATCCAAGACCATGATGGCCCAGGTGTGTTTCCACTTGGCATGGAATGACCCTACTAAGGCCACTACAATCACAAAGAATATCAATATCAGGTTTTCAGCTCAAATAAAGTAACCCACATGATGTTCAAGCAGGTTTCTTTATTTCCAGCTCATAACAGTACATTGCCATGTACATTTCAATGCAAAAAGAAAAACAATGATTTTTTACAACTTTTTAGGCCAGCCTTTTGGTGGGAAACAGGCCTATATATACTGGATTTTTTGGCCATAGCAGTGTAATTCAGGTCATTAGACACGGCTCAGGTGCAAAGGGTGTCAGTGCAACTTTCTCAAAGTGAGCCAGGCCCTTAACTCGGGCTCTTTGACCTTAATTTCCATGGCATTCACCACTGATACAAGCAACCTTTAAGATTGTCAGCCTAAAGCAAGGTTCATGTCAAGGATCAAGCCACCTTCCAGATCTATATCTGTCATAGAATCAAAGCTATAAGACTTTTTCTACAGCATGTTTTGAAAAGCGCCCCCTACAGGCCATTTTTTTCAGAGGCCCATAAAATCCATACCGGTGGGCCACTTGTGAAAAAATTGGAGATACCCATCATTTGAGTTCAGATGATCAAATATACAAAGTTAGAGAAAAATCTGAGACCATGATGGCCCAAAAGGTAGCTTAAGCATTTCCACTCGGCATGGAATGACCCATATCCAAAATTTGTGATGGTGTTCCTCTTTATTTTCTCAAAATAAATTTTTGAAAATACGGTATTTTTGTGGACGCACAGCATTTGATGGCATCAAAGGCATATTCAAACATTATTTTATAAAATGCACATAGTTAAGGATAGAAAGCTCATACTCAACAAGATGCTTTATTTCATAAATGTTAACTTACGATGTACGTTTGAATTATAACCCTATTCAGTTTTCAGATATATATTGAAATACTGTAGTCCCAACATCAGTGGAAGATCAAACTTGTTACAAATCATTACTTAAAATTATTGTATCAATGAACATTTACATCCAAGTAGAAAAAATTAACCTGAATGCTTCAATTTATAACCTGTGATAAAAGGAGTTTTTGACAGTACTGCAGAATTGGAAATAATGAAATATTTTAAATGACCAGTTGATAGCAGTTAGCACAGATAATACACAAATTATTTGATCTCTTTGATGAAGTTTTTGGCTACTTTGGTGTCCTGCTCCTTGAGTGTAAATCTACGTCCAGTTGTAGTGCTTGGAACTTCAATCTTGGCAATGATATGTTGCACAGGAACCCAGCATAGGTCTGGGCCTGAAAAAACTTTTTGCTGGGCCGTGCAGATGCATGAACTGTATAGCTTCTACTTGACCAAACGTGTCTAAACTTACAGCTTAAAAAAATGTTAAAATCAATTTTTGTTTTATTTTATAGGTTGATTTATTAATAAATAAATTAATATAAAGTGTATATATATGATAAATCACTTAATCTGTGATCAAATAAAATGGCATTCTTAACACATCCTCTGTAAGATAGCTATATTGTATTGGATAATTAATTATTGTAACACTTCCGAATTTTAAAACAAACTTAAATTTTTGGCCCTGTTAAGGGTGTAATATTTCAATATCTAAACTTTGCATAAAGGTTATTCTTCAAGTGTAAGTGAACATTTATGAAATAAAGCATTTTCTTGAGTTTGAGCTTTCTATCATTAACTATGTGCATTTTATAAAATAATGTTTGAATATGCCTTTGATGCCATTAAATGCTGTGTCCACAAAAATACTACATTTTCAAAAATTTATTTTGAGAAAATAAAGCAAAACATCACGAATTTCGGATATGTTAATAATAGGCATCTAATCTTTCGAAAACAGTCAATTTGATGTTGGTGGATGCTGTCATTTTTTTGGTATAAAATGTTAAAAATAGTACAATTTTTTTTTCCCATTTTCAAGCCTTAATATTTTCTAGATTATTCATAAGAGAGGGGCAGAATTAGAATATAAAGTACACAACATATATGGGAAGCTGTATATGCAATACCAAATCCCTGTCTTTGACATTAGGCTTTTTACAGTCCTTCAAATATGCTACCGCGGAGTGCAGAGTAAAACTTTTGAGCAACTTTAAGCACCCAGAAATATATGATAAACTAAAAGGACACCTTTATAAGTCCATATTCCTCAAGTTATTGTAGCAGATTTTCACCCCTGAAAATTTGAAGGACTTAGCTAAAATACTTTTCTAGATATAGCCATGTGATAGTAGCTGTTCAAAAAGGCCAGAATTTAGTTGCAAAAATAATTTTTTATGACAAAACTATTAGGCGTTGAGAGCTAAAATTTTGGATTTCTCCTACTAGGAGGTAAATTTACCTGCTGGAATTTTTTCAGCCAAATCTGAGATGGTCAAGTGGGAAGTTTCTCTGAAATTTGACATGGAATGACCCCCCTAATAACCAATGTTGTGTTAGTTCACAATTAGTATGAACTAGTTCAAAGTTCAGTTCACAGATTTTAAAATGAACTAGTTCAGTTCATAGTTTATATTTTTTAAAAAATGAACTAAGTTCACAGTCCAAAAAAATGAACTAGTTATTTTTTAAGTTCATTTTTAACGCACTCATCCAAGCATTTTTTTCTTCATTAGAGTGTCTTCTTATATATTCATCCCCAGCTCCCAATCATTGCCACAATTTCCAAAAATGGAATCACAGCTTTTATTTAACAAGTTATAGTACTGAAAAAAATGTCAGTAGATTCAAACTACATGCTGAAAGTAAGGTCCAGCAAAGTTTCTGTAGATGCAATTGTCCTTCATTACAACTGCATGAATCACATTCCAATGCAGTTCAAAAACATAAGACAAGACCAACAATGTTACAGTAGGCAAGAACACTGAGTAAAAGGCGTCCAGTGCACCGCACCTCTGAATTTCCCATTGACTATAATGGAAAAACTCCTGCTATTATTTTGTTATTTAAATGGTATACAGTCGTAAATCTTTCCTGCGTAGGACTGGATTACATAATAAAAAAAAGAATCGAGGTGCAATTTTGCTTGACACTTTTCCAGAACGAAGTTATAAGAGCTTGTCTTAGTCATCGGTTAATCCATTGGTAGGTCAATATGACTCACATCTGACTCTGATTGGTCACTCGCATAGCACTGGTGAATAGTCTGCAAGAACATTGCCGTAAGTAGTTTGAACTCCCATGGTTACTGAGCTATTTTTCATGTCACGGAACCCACAGCCGAGCAGTATGCTGAAACGCTATCTTCGCTGGCAATCATAGAAAGCTAGCCAGGTTGGTCGACTGCCTTAGCTAGGATTGCGTTATCGTAATAATAATAATAATAATAAAAAACTCACAGCTTGCTCACTAAATAGTCCCTAGATAGGCAGATGCCTGATAAGGATGCTTCTATTTGTACAATTCATCCGGAATGAACACCGCAAACCTTACACAAACGTTTCTGCCAGGTCATTCGCTATGGCTAATGCTATATGTAGATATGCAACTTGGCTAACATTACATGGGCATGAGAGCTAGCTGGCCATCACCCTTTGTAAGCAACCTGAGTTTATTGTGCCAACTAAGTTTATCTAGCTAGCTAAATTACAGATAAAGTTTGCCATCACAGCCGTCTACAGCGACCGATTACCTAACTGCGCCAGCTAGACAAGTGGCTAGTTAGTGTTGCGCTTCCCATTAAGACGTGTTTTTATATTCTCGACGTCTCGAACAGTGTCATGTAAAATTACGCATTAATTTTTATTCCTGTATGTTTTTCGATCACAACTATGTTGAAATTGTTTCGGAAGACGCCTTAGTTTGGCGGAAAATAGCAGGAATTTCTCCATTTATAGTCTCCATGGGAAATTCAGAAGTGCGGTGCACTTGACGCCATATTGGTTTCTTCAACTGCGCTCGTAGAAGGAAGCGGCGGCAGCCTCTCCAGTTCTATATACATTCATTGGCATAGACCGAGCGGCGGCGGCGTCAGTTGATGACGTCATCACAAAGCTATAGGGAGAAGTATTTTTGGCAACAACATTGAACGCCCATTATTCCCTTCCAAAATGAACTCGTTCAGGGAATCGTTCATTTTCGCGAATGCGTGCGTTCAGTTCATCGTTCATCAAAAAAATGAACGTGTTCATGAACGCCGTTCTTTTTTCCGGTTCACGCACAACACTGCTAATAACTAGCACCCCAAACACAAACCCGAACAGCACTTCAGACACAGTCCAAATAACACACCAGATAAAAGCCTACAAAATGCTAAATAACCAACACTGCCAAAAACACACCCAAAACCACTGACATTCAAGCATATCCCAAAAAAATATGACAATCAACAGCAGTCCAAATTCAATTCTGCAACACAAACTGAGACCAGTACCATTTGAAACACAACCCAAAAAACTGACACAGCCTGGAACAGCCCAAATAATGACCAACAATACAATCAAAACAATTCATCCAACACCACCTAAAGCAATAGACATCTCAAACACATCTCAAAGAATTCACTCATCAACAGACTAAATATTATCCCAACACAACCCAAAACCACCAACATTTAAACACATCTCAGAGAACTCACTCAGAGTCATCAACAGACTAAATGCTATCCCCAACACAACCCAAAACCACTAACTTTTCAAACAGATCCCAAAGAACTAACACACCCCAAAGCATCCAAATAGAAGCCCCCTCACCAACAAGACACAAACCAAATAATAAACTAAAATGAGCAAAAAACCAAGCATGCCTTCAACATCATTTGCACTCAAGACAAATCATTCCAGTAAAATCAAAAATTTTACAGCAACAATCCCTCACAAATCCAAAAACTGCTATCAGTATCAGTAACCCAACATGAGTTCACATAATTTCTGCATTATGCATTGGCCCCCACTGGCCCACCACCGCCAACCCCAACCCTGCCTGATCCCAACCACTCGCTCCAGGCCAGAGGAAGAGGACCCTCCCAAGAGAGCATCCCCACCCATCCCTGGACCGTTAAGATTACAAGGCAAATACAACCGAATTCCACAGATTATCTATGTCGATATTTTTGGCCTCGGGCGGTAAGTTTCCAGCATGCATTTCCCTCGTCAGAGCACACCAAAGTGGGCTTGAACCAAGGCTAAGGAGGATACTGTCCTGCATTTATAGACCTGCATCACCACTGCAGCAGAGACAAGAGCCCACCTCCATTGAAATGGTCCAGGGTTAAACAGCTGGTTGAAATACCTCCCAGTTTCCCAGCATTACCACTGTCCTTGGGACTTCGTCAGTGAGCAGAAATTCAGGAACCAGTATCAGCTATTCATCTGATGGCAGACGAGAGAAGCAAAGGTTCCAGGAGAAAGACCAGTACAATTTCTTTCTAGATACTTAGGTCACTGCAACCGAGGAGCCTGCTTCAGTGAAGACATGTATTTCTCTGTCTTTCCCTCTGAT
Organism: Gymnothorax javanicus; assembly: GCA_029692085.1. Lineage (NCBI taxonomy): Eukaryota > Metazoa > Chordata > Actinopteri > Anguilliformes > Muraenidae > Gymnothorax > Gymnothorax javanicus. The sequence continues at coordinate 63,716,878 of CM056200.1, forward strand.
CTCTGAGACTTTTTTCTCCTGTCCCTCCTTCTTCTAGTCATCAAACACAGAGAGAAACACACACGCAGCGCACCTCAATCAACAAGGCAATAAGGAGGTAAGATTTGACTTATTCCAGTGTGAGCGAGTCAGACAGAGAGGAGGAAGAGATACAGACCTTAAGGGAAGAATGAAAAAGATCACAGGGGAACAGACACAAAGAGACGGAGAAATGGAGAGCGACAGAGAGTGAGAGGGACATTTTTTTGTCTTGACTCATGAAGTAATCGTAGAGTACAAAGTCACATTCAGACCAAGTGAGGTGGTTCACATACATTCAACAGTTTCTCCTCTTTCAATAAAACCAGCTTCACTTTGCCCACCCCATTAAAAACATTAGACCCAATCATGTTAAAGGTTCACTTTTTTCTCTGGAATTACTGAGTACACCTTTAACACTCAAAAACTCGTTAGGGCTACTAAAAAAGTCACGGCTGAAGGAACAAACAAACAAACAAAAAACACCAGAGTCGAGACCAGAATCCACAATGCAGACACATGTAATCCCCCAGGAAACCAGGGGCTTGTACCACCAATCAGGTGTACTTGGATAACTGACACCACTAAATGCTCCCCCCCCAAAACAAATGTTGTGATAGGATTTACTCAGATAAATTATACTTTCATAGTTTCAACTGCAATACCCCCTAAACATACCCCTTCCTCTAGCCCTGGGGTGACACTGACTGCCCTCCAAGGAGTCAAACTTGGATTACACCGCTGCAGAATTACATTAGGCTACCTTTATTTAATCACAGAAGCACTACTGTTAGCCTATCCTGATTACATGAACTTCAAACTCAGCCCAAATAAAAAGTTTCAATTACCTTCAAAGTAACTCCAACATTGCCCATTCCATGACATGGGCTGACGTGCAACCTGCAGATAACCTCGGGATGAACACCAGCCTGTTAGGAGACCCAACAAAACTCAAACCAATTGCCAACACACGCACCAAACACTAAAGTAAAACACTGTACTACGGCAGTAGAATAGCTTGTGACGGTGAGGCCAAAAAGAGTGGAAACAGCCTGAGTCCAGTCTGCATAGCTTAAGGTAGCTGGTGGTGTTAGGGTAGCTATCTGGGGAGGTTCACCTACAGCACCACATTGGCCAGCTGAGCACTAGACTACGCCCCTCCAAATTTAGCCCCAAAGAGCATCAACAAGCTCATATCCAGCCAACACACCCCACCCTCTGACCACAGCCAAATTGGGCTGCATAAGAGAAGGTTAGAGCTGCCCACCTCAAGCCTAGATCCCGAAAACATAAGCATCCCCCATCCCAGAGGTGAAAGAGGCACTGAGCCAGGAAACGCACAGGGTTAACCCACTAGGCACAGCACTGAGACAGGGTGCACAAAGGGCTGACCAAGTATCAGCATCCAAGCAGGTCTCACAGAAGACTGACGAATCAGTGACGGAACTCTGGAAGGTAAAACAGGACACTGACCAATTAGAAGCTCTATCCAGACAGGAGACACAAAGACCGCACCAATCAACAGGAGCATTGCAGGCCTTCTCAGAATTTCCATCTTGTTTTGATAAACAAACCAAAACAGTGAAAAATGAATTCAGATGAAAAATCCACCCCACATTCACAAAAATAACATTCACAAAGTATCTATATTACAGTTGATTAAACCATTCAAACAGCAGACGAGAACACAATTGCCAATGCAAACCTGCCATGAGGTTAATCAAAATCAACATTACATCACCATGCACAAACTATCCATGAAGCCTAGAGAGATATACTGGAATACATTTTCTAGCAAAGCCATCTGCAAAGCAGCCCTATACATGCAGGCAAAAACAACTTGCACACTGTCAACAATGATGACAAAGTCAAACAGCTGTTCAGAATGGCCAACGGTTATTTCCCCTCAGTTCACATCTAGTTCTAACATCTGTGGCTTGGTACGTAAAATCAGACCTGCTGTTGTCTGATATCTGTGACTTCTCAGAAACTCTGCTGCCCTCAGAGATTTAAAAACCATTCAGCAATTTAACCCACTCAGGGTTATTTAAACAGTGCAAACAGCTGACCTAACAGAGACCCAGACTCAGAGCTCACATGTACGCCATATGTATTCTTCGAACTGCAGCAAGCACATGCAGTATTTACACCCAAAATAACATCTGATCAAATGTAGAGCCATAGTTACCGACCTCTACACACACAGACAGTAATACACACCCGGGTCAGCTGCTGGCTGCTACAGCTTTAGATCAGCATCTTCATGGGATTTCAGGAAATGAGGCTCCACCTATCGCCTCCCCGGAGATCCTAAAAAAGCCATGCCACACAGCCCCACCCACAAGGCCGAGAGCGTATCCTCACTAGAAATGATGGAAAGTTCCGCCAAGTACCCTTAAGCGAAATCCGCCAAACAGCCCAAACTAATGTTCTTTGGGACTCTGGAATTCTAAAAGTCACGTGAATAAATTTAGCCTCGGAAAATAAAATGAATTAACAGTACATTTGAGAAGAAATCCAGAGATATTATGATTGCCCACCCCATCCAATCCAAACTGGTCTATGATCTGTTTATAACAGTCTGTCACAATACTGGCAATATTTTCAAGTACTTTTTCTGGCACATTCTCAAGCAGTATCCCAAAGAGAGAGACACCTTCAGGCCAGTGGCGGATCTAGAAAATTTTACATGGGGTGGCAAAGGGGTGGAAAGAGGTCTGGGAGGGGTGGCATGGGACGACCTCAGTGCGGTATTAGGAAATTCCCAATTCCAATGAAGTTGGGACATTGTGTAAAACGTGCATAAAAACAGAATACAATGATTTGCAAATCTCAATAACCCATATTTTTTCACAATAGAGCATAGACAACATATCAGATGTTGTAAGTAAAGACAGGCAGAGGTTCACCAATCTGCCAAAAAACTGCATCTAAAAATTGGGGAACAATTTCAGAAAAATATTCTTCGATGCAATTATTTTACAGTGTGTCCCAAAAAAAAGGAAACCAAGAATAAATGGTTGATTCTATAACAATTACTTAACCCTTTCGCAGGCACAGCGACATTTTTGTCGTTTTAACCAACGTGTTTTTATAAAGTCTTCTTTAAATTCGATTCTTGGGAATTCCTTGTTAGTTACACTCATTACCATTGGCTGTCTCTCAGGTCACCCAGCACTGTATTTTAGCCGTGAGCGAGGCATGGGATTTCCTAAAAACGCTAAATCTTGAGACTACTTCGGTCAAATTGTGGGACATGTGAACATGGCATCGACGCAGTACAAATAGCCGGCATTCTAGCCGTGTTTCTAAACGTAAATACAACGTGGATGAAGTTTTTGCTTTATTGAATGACTCTGACGATGAGTTTGAATATCCAGAGCGGGGAGTGACTTGGATCCAAACGATTTTAGCGATTCTGGAGAGGATTAAAACATAAAAACATCAGTTATGGGAAACTTATAATGAGATTTGGTGTTATTTTATTGTTATTTTGAATAACAATCATATTTTGGTAAAAACCCAAAATTAATCCGTCCGTGGGAGTATGCATCTGGGCCAAAATTTGCCTGCGAAAGGGTTAACATTCTTTGATTAAAAATGGCATTTGGTGTTATATAACTATGCCTTCTGTCTAATGATGTCAAGTAAGTGCAGCTTGTGCCGCACTCAACTGAACAACAATGACACTTTTGGAGTAAGTCAGTGACCACTTTGCACCAGATTACATAAAATGATGACAGGCCTAAACACAGATGAACCAGGATGATCAGTTTCAACTTTTCATTGTCGGGGCCATTAGTGCTTTAGGTTGTGTAATGTGTACCGCTTTAAATGTAAACCCTACTAGCTGCATGACAGATGTGCTCAAATCATGTAGCTGACTACAGAACAATGAGTTCTGACAACGATGCCTGACTAATTTTGTTTTCTTTGAATGATGTGAAAAAGTACACAGTTGTGTAATTAATAGTCCTAATTAGTTTTATAGATGCTAAGTTTCAACAGAATACTTCTCATTTTATTCCCAGTTTCTTTTTTCTGGACGCACTGTATTATTATGCCTTCCAAGATGTAGTCGAGTGAATATTTAGGCCTAATGAAAAAAAAAAAGTCGAAATAAATACAGCAAAAAGTACTTAAGTCACAGTCCAGGACTGACATTGGCCATCTCTTTTAAGAGAGCTTCAGGCGACGATTGTTGTGCTGTGCTGCAAAACGTCTCACAAACATATCCAAATCTAGCTGTTTTGCACGCTGTTTCAATACTGAGAACAGCTAGATTTCTAAGACGATCGTCTGATGATTGTCAGGCTACATAGACCTCTAGCCGTGTGGTGGAATTTCCGCCAAGTCGGATATTGCTCCTGCCGCGAGTACTTATGAGCTACGTCAAGAAACGGAATTGCCAGATCTATACAAACATATATACGGTAAAATAATAACAATTATATTTCAAGTTTCAATGGAATTTAAGAAATTTTGCCTGGTTCGGCTGACACATGCCAAATTCATTGGGACATAGCTACCATCCGTATGTTTGCAAAGGGGCTAACGGTAGTCGATGCGGACCCCCGTACCTTTACCTGTGATAGAATGAGACGAGAGGCTAATAATACCGCTGCCTTACCTTTAGCATACAGGCTAGAGATACGGGTCAGTGCCCGTAGCCACTGCCTTGGCAGTAAGGACCTGGTTTTATTATGCAGCCTCATTGCTGTGATATTGATCACATAACACGAAACTTAACAGCGACCCTCTGGATTCAAACATTCCTGTTTTTGATATCTAGCTAAATGCATCATAAACTGTTCTCGTTTTTACTATAATCAAAACTAACCGAGGGGAAAATGCTACAACAAATCACGGGGTGAGTCACTTTTGACCAGCGATTAATGGCGCATTGAACCATCGCCTTGGTTTACATTCCATCTATTACAAATTTAACTTAACTTTAACTTTGTGTGTTAAAAACGTCACCAGGGAAACTGAATTTACCTGGAGAAAGTTGGGTGACTAGTGGCTCCACTCTGCTGCGCTGCACGCAGACTCCAACATTGTGTCCATGACAACTGACACGCGCCAGCCCTTGAGCAGGGAGGCTAAATCACGCGAACTCCAGCTGCAGGACCGCCTAGCTATTTGAGGAACCGATTATTAAATTTAAATTTATTTTTGGTGAATTCATCTTTTATTTCGATGCTTTGAGGGGCTTTTAGACATAATGGTGATTTGTTTTACAAGTATAGTTTTAAGAACATTAAAGTTAGGGGGGCAGCTAGGGGGGCAAGGCTCGACAGTGGGGGGGCAGTTTCCCCCCTCTGCCCCCTCGTAGATCCGCCCCTGCTTCAGGCTATCCAAGCCTGTTCAGCACTCTGTATTAAACGAAGCACTATTTACTGTCTCCCCATTCTTACTGACTCAAAAAACCATGAGCGCTCTTTTTTTTCTTTGTTACTGTTGGTGGCTTTTATACACGCGGGAAGAGATAGGGCAAGAGATAAAACAAAGTGAGATAAAGAGAGAGAGAGAGAGAGAGAGAGAGAGAGAGAGAGATACAGTTCTGAGAGAATTGTATTGTTTTAGTTTTTACACTTATTTATTTTATTTTTTTATTATTTAGATTGACTGAGCTGGACAGTATACCCATAGAAAAATAATAATGAAAACACTTCTGAAAATCATATTTGAAACCAGGGGCGTCTCTGGGACTGACGATTGGTGGGGCCCAGAGCTCCCCTTTGAAACAATTACTAACCCTGACTTGCACGCAATCATTCGCATAATTGATAAACAATCCTTCCAGGATTTTCCCGGCTTTTTTTTATTGTTTTATTGATTTTTTGCAATAACTTTTTCAAAAAGTGGCAATGAAAGTTGCAATGTCTTGAAGATTTATTTTTTTTGTCCGCGAGAAATTTGCGTGGATTGGTTGAATTTGCTTTAATAGTTGCAATCGCGACATGCAACTTCCTTGAGGGACTGAGCAATAGATTCACTCCGAGAACACGCCGGTATGGGTCGGTACGGTACATTTCGGTACGGCGACAATCATTAATCTGGACGCGTAATTTCGTGTATTTAAATCAGCGTAATTCAGAATTGCACACAGACGTTTCAAATGGTCTTTTATTTTATTTAAACAAAACGATCATGAAGCGCCAGTTAAATCACTTGATGTGTGGAAAAGGTAGCGCAGACGTTTGACAGCAGATTGTCTTTCATAAAGCGTTCAACAATTATTGAGCGGCCTAAATAATTTTTCTGATCTGAATTTATCTCATTATTTAGTCGTCAATAGATCGCATGGAGAGAGAAACCGTAACTTCGATTGCCAGAGGATTATTGTCATAATTGGAAAATAACTGAGTACAAGCCAGGAACAATCATTGACGCAAAGGCATGGTCCGGGCCCCACCAATTATCACTTCCAGAGAAGCCACTGTTTGAAACACTGACAAACACACACACTCACAAACACACACATACTTGTACCTCAATCTTTGTAAGGACATTACATTGACTTCTATCCATTCTTTCTGTGTCTCTACAGCCTTCGCCTAATCTAAACAATAAGCAACGCATGCCTAACCAAAACCCATTACCTAACCATAACCTATCCCTAATTTCAAGCTTACCCCCAACTTCAAGAGCCAGTTTTTATAATAGTCAGGCAGATTTCTATTAGAGGGTGATTCATGACCCCTTCAGATTTGTCCGAAATTTTTTTTATTGATAGATATATGTTAGAAATGAACAAAAATCACATTTTCTATCCTTAAAAGGGTCTGCTTTTTTAGGGGGTCCTGGAATATCGGGGTCAAAATCAGCCAAAATGGCAAAATCACTAAAATTAGGTTTTTGAATGCTTGTATTTCTGTGCACCCTAAGTGAGCCAAATTGATTTCCATTTGTGCAAGTCTATCGAGTATGGACTCTCCAAAAATGTGAAAATTTTGGCGGCTGACTTAGGGCGCTTCCTTTACTTTATTTATGAGATATAAGGTTATTTGAAAGTGCTACTTTTTGCAGTTTCGTTCCAATGTTGCCACCAAGTGGCGGCCTATAAACAAAGTGGCTTGCCACACTGCACTCAAACTTACAGAACACCTTTCTCCCAGTTAAGGAAGCAAATCCTGCAAGTTTCATGAAAATCGGATAAAGTTCCCTGTTTACCATATTCGGCTTTTTGGGTGAAGTGGCCCAAGAAAAACGGTGCAAAAAGGGTTAATACCAAAACCAGCCACGAAACTCTCTTTACCACTGACACTAGAGATGCTGAGTGTCAACAAGAGCCATACTTCATCACTTTTGACTTAGGGCGCATGGAGAAATCGCTGTGCGCAAATGTGGTAATTTCACCTTTCGGCAGCAAGAAGCACCCTGAATACTTGTGCGCCTTAAGTCAGCCGCCGTAATTTTCATCCAAATCAAAGTAAGAGGTCCTAACCTATAATGACATGTATAAAATACCTCGGCTGACTTAGGGTGCAAGCCACACAACCCCTGGGAAAGTGTGCATAATAACAAAAAGTAGTGATTTGCAGTGCCACCTATGGGCTGTGCCCTAAGTCAGCCGCCAAAATTTTCACATTTTTGGAGCGTCCATACCCGCCAGAGTTGCACAAATGAAAATCAATTTGGCTCACTCAAGGCGCACAGAAATACAAGCATTCAAAAACCTAATTTTGGTGATTTTGCCATTTTGGCTGATTTTGACCCCAATATTCCAGGACCCCCTAAAAAAAGCAGTCCCTATTAAGGATAGAAAATGTGATTTTTTGTTCATTTCTTACATACATCTATCAATAAAAAAAATTTCGGACTAATTCGAAGGGGTCATGAATCACCGCCTGCTCGACTCTTATCAAAACTGGCTCTTAACTAAGTCAGTATTTGCCTTTGAAGTAGTGAGGACATTTGAAGATGTCCTCACTTTTCAATAATGTCCCCACTTTGTAGGAAAAGAAAAAACATTTTCTGGTTCTCAGCATTTGTAGCATGTCCAAGAACACAATCACACGTGTATACACACACACACACACACACACACACACACACGCAGAATAAGGCCTGTGGTGAAAAAGTGGCTGAGTGTAAAATGTTCCACAGTTGATATTGGACTCCACAGCTCAACATTCCCCAGGGGGGAATGGATATTCTCCAGACAGACAGTCCCACATCCCCCCCCCCCCCCATCCCAGTCTCTTCTCCGGAGCAAATTCTGTGTTTTTTGTTATTGAATCATAGAATCGCAGAGACCAGTGATGGAAAACTGCACTGCATCTCACCACACCCTGTCCTGGTCCACTGCCCTCTGGCCACTTCCACAAAATCAACATATTTCCAGCTGCTATTATAATTTAAAGAGACAGCTCACCAAAACTGTTCGTACACCGAGGTACTGCGTGCACTTCGTCCAGTCTTGATTTTCTTTTTTATTTTATATTTTTCTGCTAAGTGATGTTCTTAACTTCCCTGCCTTTCACCCCTAGTCAGCTGGGATAGGCTTCAGTTCCCCCATGACTCTAGCGAGGAATAAACGGTATAATGGATGGATGGATATTGTTAACTAAACATTCCATACTTATTATTATTATTATTATTATTATTATTATTATTATTATTATTGTTGTTGTTGTTGTTGTTGTTATTGTTGTTCGATTCATGTTAGATTTAGAGGAGGCAGCACAGAACAGGCTAATGGTAGTAGAACTACACCCATGACCCCTGAACCCCACAGAATATGAGGGTACTCATTGTACCCCTTCTGATCATCCTAAAATCACTTCAACAATCCAGTGTGATTTGACTTATTCTGAATCAGCAATGATTCAATCACATAAATTTTCCTCAATCACATGAATGACACTTGACTTCATGCCAGTTCACAAATGCATGCACTAAAATGACAAGAACAGTTTCCTCAAACTTGCAAAATTGGTATTTTTTATTGTTTTGTTGGTAATGATCAGTGTGGTGGAGGCAGTATTTTTCACCTCAAAAGAGCATTAAAAGAACTTACCATTGAGGGTTCAAAGGAAGGACAACAAACAAAACAAGTAAAACAAGCAGAGCCACAGCAGCCAAGAGGAGGCACATGGCCAAACAGAAAAAATCCAGATAAATACGTAAGAAGGCTTTTAGTCACCATAGAGCAGCTTATTCAATTCTGCTTAATTTAGAAGTGGTGGTAGGCCCAAAATTGGATGTTTGCATATTCTCTGCTAATGCCACCGTATTAGAAAGATCGACTATCCAGAGTATATGACAAGCAGCTTCAGTACAAGCTGGCATCTGGTCCAGGGTTAAGAAAAATTCTGGTTGGAACATGTCTTATGCTTAGTGAAAAACCAAGTTAGCCGCATTTGCTGCAAGCAATAAAAGTGAATTAATGCTCCATCTCAACTGCACAGCATAGAATCCACCTGAAAATCCACCACTTCCGCCTAGTGCTCCACATAACCAATAAATAAATAAATAAATAAAATAGAATTTAAATAAATAAAAAAGTAACCTTAGATTTATCTTAACTTTCAATTAAAATGTACAAATTCTTAAAATACTGCAATTAAAAACAAGATTTTAGGCCTATTTAATAAATAAAATTTATTAGACAATACTCAGCTATACAATACTCAGGTGACACTAAGTAAATCTAGCGTTTTACTTTTGAGTGCAACCAAAATCCTCTCCCAATACTGCATGGGACAGATCCCAAGTACTCATTCTAAGAACTCGTGGCTGGGTCAACCACAAATTAGCAAGACTAAATGATGTTAATAGCGGCTCTCCAGCTTTAACCAATCATTGCGCCATGCTTTGATGAGCCAGGTCTTTTTGATTTGCCGAAAGGAGTCAGAGGCTGAAAGTTCATTGTTGCTTTACCTGATACTCTGTCATCCCATGTGACAAACAACTGACAGAAGCAGAAAGGCTAACTCTTTCCTTGATTCATTTTCTTTCCACTATTTTCATCTTGAAAGATACCCGCACCACAAAGCATCCCTAGTGTTGGCCACACCCAGCAAAGGAGTGTTATGATTCTGTCAGTTTGCCATGTCTGTTCTGTTTTACCATGTTCTGTTTAGTTTGTTCCATGCCATGTTTTGTTTCTGCCATGTTTTGCCATTACCCATATTTCTGTATAGTCCGGTTCATGTTTTCCACCATGCCCTTCTTTGCACTTTGTCTCCCCTGTCTGGTCTTTTGTTACTACAGCTCATTCCCCAGTCCCGCGTGTCACATGCTTAGGTGATTTAATGGTTTCTGGGTTTCCACCATTCCTTCTAGTCTCGTTTGCTTCCTTCTCCTTACTTTGCTATTTTACTAACCCATACTAACAGTTTATTATTTTGTTAAGATACTAACCAGACTAACATTGTATATAATACTAACTTACTACTTGAGCACCAGGGATTGTATAGCTGCACTTACTAATTGATTAACAAGCTCTCAGCACTCGCCCCATTCTAGTCTCCGCCTCTTGCCTTCTCTTAGTCTTGGCTGCAATTCAGCGGATCCTCCGCACCTGCTCCACTCTGTCCTGCCTCATTACCTGTGCACATTAGAACTCCCTAACGGAGCTGTATGTTTTGTCATAGGTTGTCTCGTGTTCCCTGTCCGCGTTTTGGCTTTTGCCAATTTCATGTGATTAGGTTCTCCCTCATGTTCCCTCCTTTGTAATCAGTCTGACTTCTTGCACTTGTGTCTTGTTAAGCATGTGACTTCCAATGAGTGTTTATTAGGAGTCTTCTCACAGCAGTTCTTTGTCAGAACGTTCTCCTTGTGCCACGCTTCTCTCGCCTTGTTTTCATAGTGATTACCTTTCTGACTGGACCGTCCTCGTTTTTCGCCTATTCCCTGTACTTTGCCACATTCTCAGTGTATCGAACCTCTTTTGTCTGACTACGATTTTTGTTGTTGGTGCCCTGTTTACGACTCTGGATTTCGCCCTTTGGATTCTGATTTTTGGATTGTGGACATTGTACCGTTGCCTGCTCTGTTGGGGGTTTTTCCCCCCTTCAGAAATAAAGCCTCCATTTTTGCATTCACTGGTTCTCGCTTCTGGTTCCTGGCGTAATCCTCACAAGGAGAGGTTTATGTCTCTGGAATTAACAAGAGGGTATCCAGAAAATTACAACCAATAACCATCACTGTTGCTGTTATCATTGTTTGACATTAGCAAGTTCAATGTCTTGGTTTCACACATACATCACCATCATACTGTAGCATCTAATCCAGTTGCTTTTACCCAGGAAAATAATTTGAAGGACAGCTCCTGCAAGAAGAAATGAGCACGCTGTCCATCTCGGCATTTTCTGTTTCTAATTATGCACTTGCAAAGGGAACACCGCTTATCCGAACAAATGAAGCCAATGTGATTATTTTGAATACGTAAACATAGTGTATTTAATAAAAATTTGACAACATTATTTTTTTTTTTTTTTTACCTTTCTCATTGACAAAACTGGATGGTGTTTCCACACTACTGAAAGGATCTTTGGGATCGTTTTGTTTCATTTGAATATTCACATATTGCACGATAGCAGAATGATTCCCCCCCCCCCCATTTCACTGGGATGAAAAACAAGCAGACCTTCTTTTACTCCACCAGAATTCGTACGTAGAGCTAGACCATGCAAAGGTACAGTACAGTCGCCGTTAAAACCGAAGAGACTGCGTTAGTTAACGCCTGGTTACCTCGGACATTTCGCCCTTCTAACCCATTTCTCACCACGATCTAACGCGCGATAACGCGGCACTTCACACTGTTGACCAATGAGCCGCATCACAGGACAATTTACCTCCAGGAATAGCCACATGCGGCTCCGCGGAACTGAGTGTAGTACCGCGTGCAAGTTATAGAATAGAGGGCATTTTGAATGTTAGAATTACGTTTGTGTTTGCCGTTATGTATTTTCACATCTTTTTATTTTTTCTTGCAGTGAAAGTGGAAGTGAGAGCTTATGCGCCCTCTGGAAAGCGTGTGGCTGATCATTTCCTCGGTTTAAAAAGCCTAGCATGAACAAGAAAAAAAATATAAATTCGACGGTGTAATATAAGCAATTGTATTCTTGAAGGAATTTTTTTTGGTATTTTAAATATGTCTTTTTATTGCAGAAACTGCGATTCTGAGAGTTTGAGGGTAGACCAAGTTCAGCGAAGTGTGCCGCAATTGATTTATTGGTTTTGAAAAGCCAACAGCAATATAAATAAATTGCGATTATAGATGACGTGTTTAAATATAACTCTGATATAGCTTAGACAGTGTGAACTGTAATTACTCCATTATGCATTATAATTATGCGTTTTCGGATCTGCGGAGGTGTGAGGTTGTCTCTCGCCAAGGAGTCAATCTTCGTCCTAAACTGTGGAGAAATGCGTCGTATCGTGATAGGTTCCATATAGTTGTCAATGTGATATGTCAGTTTATGGTTGGACATTTTATAGAAAATTTCTGCCACGCGCTGAGCAGGTCATTAATTATTTAATACAATGAGCTTAAAGGGATTATTAGGGTGACAATGACGAATAAATAGAGATGACACGAACTGAGCTGTATTGAATCAGTGCCAGGTGTATTTAATCCGCTTTTAATCCCCTGAATTCAGTTTACGAAAAAGCCATTCAGTTTTAAGTGACATTTAGTCATTGTCCTTTAGAGATAAGATACTGAGCAGGGGCCGTATTCACGTCGGGACGTTTTCCGCCTATCGGGACGACAGATCATGACGGCCCTATTGGTGCAATTCATGAACGGCCGTTTGGCCTTATCTGCCGAGCCTATAGGCAGACAACTTAGAGCGCCGAATTCGGGCTGATAGACGGCATTTACGGCAGTCCTACTTATCACACCGAAAGACGACGTGATTTTTTTTTCAGCTATAGTTTCCCAAACGTCTTCTTTTTTCTTGTTCGTTATCCGAGCAACAGGCTTGGGGAGCAACGGAATACATGTAACGGCGATACGTAGCCTAATTAAGATAGGCCTACCAAAAAATGTAACTGTATTCCTTTAAGGTTACACACAAAAAGATGTAATTAAATTACAGTTACATTCTGCAAAACAGGGGGATTACTGGATTACCATTGTAATCAAGAAGAACAAGACAGACGATCCTGCTATCTTAGCTAACTGACCCAATTTACCCGACCTGAAACCATTTTTTTTCCCAATGAAAATAGTTTTAGTTTGAAGTGTGAAGCTGGTGAATGGGATGGTATTTGGGTAAAACAAGCTCCAGCCTGCGATAAATAGCTGTTGTTGACTTGAGGTTTGATTATGAAGTGTTTTTACCATTAGGTACGAAGCGTAAGCCTCATGAGCATCACTACTTCTGCTGGAGAGTGGCCGCTTTTCCGACAGCCCAGTAGTCCGTGATATGCCCTCCGTCAGTGCGTTAGTAGAAAACAATGAAATAAAGATGCAACAAACCAATTTAGTCATGTTCTGCAGATAAAGCAGTTTTTGATTCATCTTCCCGGAACCTTTAATCAATTGTTTTCAGATGGAGACAATAGTAATATTTTCTGTACTGGCCGCTTGTTCCTTTCAGTTTTTTTACTTCCTTCAAGTGAAAAATTGTGACTATCCGCTGCTCAGTCTCTGATATTTACGTGCATCCAAGATATCTGACGGTGCGTAATCGTTACACTTTAATTCCAATAGATGGTAGTCTAAGACCATAAATCATGACGCTATGGTTTTAGGTTCTTTAATGCCGATAATTCGCTATTTTTCGGATATGGTATACATGGCGTCTTAACATCAGTCTTCGTCAATACAATGATACTTTAATTCGTTAGATGTCCTATTTATATATTCTAGTTCTATCTATCAGGGCCAGCGCCAGAACTGAAAATTTGGGACAAAAGATACATTATTTTATAACAATTAGTCTCAGTCTTTTTTTTTTTTTTTTTCGCGAATTTCCTCGAGAAGTAAAATCATCTCTCCATGCTGCCAATTGGGATCCCTAACTCTGCTTTCCTCATTTTCTGGCACTTTTTGCTTTTGCTTGAAAGGCATATTGTACAGCAAGAGAGAAAAATTCGCTTAACCTGCCAAGAGACAAACAAATCACTCATCAACACACCAACGAACAACACGAACTGCCCGCTTCGAAACGAGCAAGGTAGATAGCCGTGTCACTGCGCATGCACCCCTCATCAACACTTCATATTCCAAAATTAGACAGGCCATCAGCTGGTGGCCCGGCTAACTAACGTTCATGAATACCGCTTGGCGCAGCGGACTTGTGGTCCGTTAGCTATCGGGAAGATAAGCTTTATCAGCCCAATAGGTAAAACTCCCGACATGAATACGGCCCCAGATCTTTTTTTTAATTGCGTTTTCCTTATTGATTGATATATAGTAAGTTTACTAAAAATAACCTGATGTAAGGTTCCGCAAATAATTTATTTTGCTTGTTTTTCTTTCTTTTTTTTTTTTAGTGCATTCAAGAGTCGTTATGGTCGAACTAAATTCATATTGTACACAATTCTTTTCTAGTTGCAAGCTTTGCGAACATTATGTTTGAACATCTGAATGGTTATGACAAATCATTAAAACAAATACCGACGATGCAAAACGTTTTGTGATGAAAAATCGGTTAAAAATTGCCTATTAGCATTTTAAAACAGTATATAAATCGAAAAACATTCAAGTTCTTTCCGTAAATGAATTTTACTGAGACGGGGTGCGAGTAATCTTCGATATAGGAATGGATATAAGCTAATAAATTACAGGTTTGCAACAGGAAAAATGAAATATTTCGGCATTTGAGTGTAAAATAATAGTACATAAAAGCACACATTATCTCCAAACATAAAATATTGCAGAAATGATACCTGACAAACAAAATCCTCACCAAAAATAGCATGATATTTAATAATCAAGTTGCACATTATACCGCACTAAAGTTTTAAATAGTAGCACACGTTGAGCAAACCGTATCGTCTAATATAAAAAGGTTTGCAGAAATGACTACCGGCAACATCACCCCACCAAAGCAAATCCATATTCTATGTAGGGTAACGTTACTCTTGCATTCATATATGGAAATAAATCGCCAAAAAGCTGTGCCATTATCTACATTATCTATGACTACTGTCAACACAACCGCCCCCACCGCCCTCGTGGCTCAGTTAGGATTAAACAAACACCGGGCCAACTTTCTATCGCCCAGCTACCGTGTGCGCGGTAGGCGGCGGGAGGTCTTCTTTTGTATTCGTGCGCGTCAAGACGCCATCCTACTGCACAGCTTAGGACGGGATTTCCCGGTCCTACCGACAGCCTAACGCCCCCCTACTGAAGGATTAACGACATTTTCTTTGGTTTTAACGGCGACTGTACTGTAAATGTTAAATACACTCATAACATTTGTAAGTGTGCCTTGGTGTGTTACAAGCCATCTGTGCATGCCCAACCACACCACAGATCACTTCATTCCAGAAAGAGCCTGACTCTTCGACAACAGGACCACAACAGGCCAAATAAACCCTCATTTGATGTGATAGTAACTACAAACCCCAATTCCAATGAAGTTGGGACGTTGTATAAAACGTGAATAAAAACAGAATACAACAAGAGCACTCGGAGAGCACATACCTCTTTCAAGGCCCAGCAGTCCCCCCAGCTGCTTAATCCCTTCTGGATCTAGCCCAAAATCTAATGGGATCTAAGTTAGACCAATTCCCACCAACTGTGATAATTCCCTGTAAATCCGTCCATTAGTTTTTCCGTAATATTGCGAACTAACTAACAAACAAACAAACAAACAAACAAACAGAGTCCAACAATTCCATAACCTCCTTGGCAGGTAATTATGTGCAAATCCCATAATCCCATATTTTATTCACAATGGAACATAGACAACATATCAGATATTGAAAGTGAGACACTACCATTCCATGAAAAATATTACTTCATTTTAATTTGATGGACAACACATCTCAAAAAAGTTGGCACAGGGCTGTGTTTCCCATTTTGTAACATCCCCTCTTTTTTAATAACAGTCTGTAAATGTCTGGGAAATAATATGTTGTTGTAAAACCACTATATACTTTCAGCATTGATAGCACCATTCCAGATCTGTAAGCTGCTCACACCATAGGAACTAATGCAACCCCAGACCATCACAGATGCAGGCTTTTGAACTGCGCAATGATTACAAGCTGGATGATCCCGCTCCTCTTTAGACCGCACAAAACGGCATCTGTGGTTTCCAAAAAGAATTTGAAATTTTGATTTATCTGATCACAGAACAGTTTTCCATTCTGCCTCAGTTCATTTCAAATGAACTTTGGCCCAGAGAAGACGGAGGCATTTCTGGATCGTGTTCACATATGCCTTCTTCTTTGCATGATACAGCTTTAGCTTGCATTTGTGAACTGTGTTCACAGACAATGATTTCTGGAAGTGTTCATGAGCCCATGCAGTGTATTCCAGTGCAGATTCAAGCCTATTTTTAATGCAGTGCCGGAAGGGCTCGAAATTGCAATCGTTTTGGTCGCATATGTGACCAAAATAAACACTATACGACCAAAATAAACACTGTGCGACCTTTGAGTTAAAATAGTCACACCTGCAAGACATATTTGATGCCTCACAGGAAGTGAAGAGATGGATGGAAGGGCAGAGAGCCAGGAGACCCAATTTTAAATCATGGCCTCAGGATATGGCATAAATCCAATGTAGTGGAAACTTTTGTTAATCAATGAACTGACAAGCCTGTCATCTTGTTTAATAAATTTCATTTGCTGGAGACCGTTGTATTGTTAATGTGGAGTGTTATATTGTAGTTTTTCAAACATTGTATATATATGTGTGTATGTGTGTGTGTGTGCCTATTAGACTTCGGTGTGCGCGCTCCTAAATTTTGCCTCGCACTCCTAACTTTTTGAACTTGGGAGCGCAGCGCTACCAAGTAAAAAAGTTAATTTCGAGCCCTGTGCCGCCTGAGAGCCAGAAGATCACGAGCATCCAATATTGACCTTCAGCTTTGTCCCTAGTGCACAGAGATTTCTCCAGATTTTCTGAATCTTTTGAAGATATTATGTACTGTAGATGGTGAGACATTCAAAGTTTCGCAATTTTGCACTGAGGGACATTTTTCTGAAATTGTTCCACAATTTTTAGACGCAGTTTTTGACAGATTGGTGAACATCTGCCCATATTTTCTTCTGAGAGACTGCCACTCTAAAATACTCTTTTTATACCCAGTAACGTTACTGACTAGTTGCCAATTAACCTAATTAGTTGAAAAATGCTTCTCCAGCTGTTTTTTATTAGTACCACTTACTTTTCCAGCCTTCTGTTGCCCTTGTCCCAACTTTTTTGAGACGTGTTGCTGCCATCAAATTCAAAATGAGATAATATTTTTCATGAAATAGTAAAATGTCTCACTTTTAACTCCTTGCATATGGGAAACACACATACGCTGGCTGGCTTGCTGACCTGCATACCGCAAATGCACAGAATGCTCTGTTGACCGCGGTGGCCTGATTTGAGTATGCGGCCGTGCTGCCGTGACTGGGATTGTTGGCTGGCCCTTGTGACCATCGCCAGGGAAATATTTCATTCTTCGCCTGTTTGCTGTGATGACTGCCAGGAAAAGTATTTTATCCACAATTTTTGAACGATGACACAACAAGACAATAGAAACTGAATTTTTATGCTTCATTTTTCACTCCGTATAAATGAATACAGAAAAAATATACAAAATCACTCAGTCACATTCCAGTACACCTGTTTTGTGTGGCACAGTTTATTACACAGTTCGACATGCAAACTAACTTCGCAAATGCCACATCTGAACCAGGACTCATGGCGAACTTTCTTCTTGGAACAGACAATGCACAGTTTCCGCAGTTTTTGGGTCTTTGCCGTGGGTGGATGGCTCTCCAAGAAGTGTCCTCCAAGGAGTCCGTTCGGACCTGGTGACTTCAGTTCACGGTCGGACTCAGTGGACGTGAACAGATCGGCTAGATCAACATGGCTTGAAAATTACCAAAGTAGAAGATGTGAGAGTTTAGTTCAGTTGGTTGTTGATTGTCAGACTGCAAGATGCGAAAGACAAATTTGCTGAAAAACCTTGGCTTATATACCAATTGAAGCAGCTGCCCGTATGTTTTGCCTTACGTGCCCGGATGTTCAAAATTTATATCTCAAGATCAGGATGCACAACCAATGAGTGATCAGGTACTTCACTAGTCTGACCCAATATTATTACAAAATCATTCACGGCCATCGCCTCACAGCAGTTACATATTGATACCACACACCATCCAGAACACCCTGTTGTAGGAAAATACTTAGTCCAAGCAAGTGGACAAAGTGTTCCACGGACCCTTGCAAATCTATCTCCAAAAAAACAGATCCACTCCCCAGAGTCTGATGTAATTGGGTTTATTGTAAATCCATCCAGAAGAAGCACAAAGAAACCCAGGCTGGTCTGCGCAATAACGTAGCATTCATTCTTCGTCAATCACCCCACGCTGACTGCCCTCCGGCTGTCCGAACCCTCATATTTATTGGCCTTTTGGCATTTTCCTTTAGGTGAGATTAAATGTGACTCCTTCTACCTTATCCAATATTATTGACTCTGATTGGTTCGCTGTCCCATAGCAACCCTCCACCCTTAGTAGCAAGTTTGCCATTACATCATAGTGTAAATTAATTTTAAGCCTCCAGGGACGCTCGAAGACCACATATGAGCCTCCCAAACCTTGGGTTCAGCTAAAGTTCAGTAACTTATCTGGGTCATGGATGGTTTCAGAACACTCAGGTGCGCATGCTCAGGTAGTGGGACCAGGCTGACCGATATAGCTCATTAGGCCGGCCTTGAGGGTTCTGCAGAGTTTGGCTTATCTAGGTTTCTTGGCAGCTTGATATGTTTTTGCTTCTTCACTGCTACTCCTTGTCCAGCAGTTTTTAAAAGGTTTTCTAGTTGAATTGAGATTAGGGTTTTACTTTGAATTTAGAATGTTTTAGGATATTTTCCCACCACAACCCATCCGCGAATATGTGGTTCCCGGCCACGGGAACAGACCGCCTGCTCGCACATATGCGGGTCTCTCTTGACTGCCTCGTATGTATTGCATATACGCCGGTTACTTGGACATACAGTCAAATACAAACCCGTACGCAAGGGGTTAACATCTGACATGTTGTCTATGCTCTATTGTGAATAAAATGTGGGTTTATGAGATTTGCAAATCATTGTATTCCGTTTTTATTCGAGTTTTACACAACATTCTAACTTCATTGGAATTGGGGTTTGTATTTAAAATCATTTTCACCATTTTTCTGAGATAAGCGCAATAGAAATGCAAACTGGAATGCTGAAATTACCTTGTTTGATTGGCTGTAGTCTGCAAAACGAGGGCGTTACACAAGAAGCAGGATTACGGAGTTGATTTGATAAGTGAGCCAGGATATAATAAGAACTGGTCTTTCTTCTAAAGTACAGGTTGTGTTCTAGGATTTGGATGTTTCTAGATTCTTCTCAGTGCAGTTACCCAGAAAAGTCAGTTATCCTGCATTGTCAAACTTGATGTATTGTTTATCAAAAGCCACAATCCAAGCTCAGCTAACTCAGCTGGCCTGGATATGACCCTGTGGTAATGACAATTTCAGTCATGCATTCTAGAAACACCCCGCAAAGGATTGTATCAGAGCGCACTGGTATCAGGGGGTGGCACACTGTACTACCCCCTGCTGTCATGAGAGAGAGAGAGAGAAGACTGACCGCAACTAAGTCACACAAAAATACAGCGCAGGGAGAGGGAGATAAATACATAAATAACCAGACAGACATGTAGACACAGTAAATGATAGAGACAGAATGTATTTTGTTTCTCAACCAACTAATGCACTCAACTTATTAATTTATTTGTATTTTATTTCATTCCACTGTATTAATCATGTGTCTAACGCTCCATTGTTGGTAGCATCAGTACGCCTCAATATGATTGCAAATGCAATATACACAGTGAGTGTTTCATAAAAATAAGTCACACAATTTACATAGTAAGACTATGGTGATTTGAACATATGTTCTTTAGTCTCATTAAGTATTTCAAAGATTTGTGTGCCTATTGTAGGCCTACATTTTATTTTTGATTCTACTGATTATAAATATGATACCCTTGCGGCGAATAATGCATTAACGTAAAAACATTTTTATAGGACTTTCTGTATCTTCCTCTTGGGCAAATTAAAACAGCACTGCTTGCACGGTCATTGCTTTTTTTTAAGCCACGTGTAGACCCCTATTATATAGCCTAATAGGCTACTCTGCGTTCTACAGACACATTTTTTCAGACCATTTAATCAACACCAAAGTTTTCAAATGTGATTCGCTGGGCAACCTAATCGGTTAAGGTCCATGCGTCATAAAAATAAAAACTGAAAAAAAAAAATGCGAAACGCGAACATCTGTAAATAATAGTGACTCAGAAAAGAAACAGACCCGCCCTCTCCAGAGTTGGGAATTATAACATTCAAGAAAAAAAAAAAAAAAAAAAAACCTTTTCCCTTTTCTACGGGTAAGGCCAGAACCTCATCAGGTTGAAATCAGGCATTTTTACAAGCCGCATTTCCGGACAGAAAATGAAATAAATGCAGAAAACACAGAGCGTAGGCCAGGTTATGCTCTTCTTTGAAACTGTATCGCTCAAAGTGCCCCTTCTTTGCGAGAAAATGTAACAATTGCTTGTTACCATGCTGATTGCACGTGGAAGAAGAACCTCCGTGAAGAGAACAAAATGATTTCTTTGTCAAATTCATTACAGGAAACCAACAAAAATTTTAAATTCTCACTTTAGTCGAGTCGACAACAGTTGAACGTCGGCAGATTTACAGATAACCCCGTTTCCACTACTGTTCGCATCCTCTAATTTTCCTCTCTATTGCGTCAGAGCTTGGCTGTCCCAGGAAATTTCACCCTAATAATTTATAGTTGGGATTCCCAAGAAGGAAAACTCAAGTTACCCCAGCACACGTGGACGCATGTAAACAAAGGAAATCAGGTCGGAGAACGAAGACGCCCGCGTATGAGGACAAGCGAAAAGAAACGGATACCGCTACATCCAGCGCCACCCTGTCTCCGGCAATTAGCCGCGAGAAATGGATGGGGGTAAATCAAAATGGTTGATCCATCGTCTGAATTAGAAAAGCAGTTCTTTATCTTTACCCTGATTATTCAGATATTTTCAGGGAATAACCCTAATCTGAAATTACTAAACGATTCCGCACATGCCCTTACCTCTCGCTTCGAACGCCTCTGTCATTTCCGACCACTTACCCAACCGCTTGCTGACTGTCAGCGAGACAAAACAGAGCCGCAGCCCAGCTCCAATCGCCCCCTCCTTTTTTGCTTTTAAAGGGCCACCCCGATTTACGGTGAAGCCCCACTACACACGGGAAATCTCCGCACTCCTCCGCATCCCATTCATTTTCGATGGCATGCGTGCGTTTTGGTGCGCGATGCATTCTGGGATACCATCCGATACGAGCCGGGCTCCGGTGCGGGGAAGTGGGAGGGGACGAAGATGAAATTTTCAAGCCAAATGAAAATGAATACGGTTCCCGTGCTGCGTGAACCAGTCTCTTTCGCTTGAAAATGAGCGGGGGAACTTTTTATCAGGGACCAACAACAAGCAGAAATTGTTCGTGACTAGCCAGCTGGCTATCTTATATCAGTTTTCAATGGTATAAAAAAGTTCCTGTGCAAAAGTTCAGCCGTGGTGAAGTAAGTTAGGCCTAGATACAAATCGCTATTTCACTTATCATAATTTCAACGTTACATTACTGTTCAATTTAACATGGTGAGTGACGTTTTGAGCTTCGTGGCTCACTGTCGTAAACTAGGATTTACAACTAGGCGACATGAACGTATCTTTTCAGGGTTTCTGACATGATTAATTTAAATGTATCAGGCCGTCACAGTTTACATGATTATACTGTTAAACCCATAAACTCTGTATTTAAAACAACAGCATAAAAATCAAAATCCAGCGGGAATGGATTCTATTTGATGACATATTGTATGATACGCCCACAAGCCAACAGACCAGATACGCCCATAAGCGAGCAACTCCGCTGGACGGTGCGGATGACATGCGGATTTTCCGTGTGTAGTGGGGCTTCACCGTTAGTCCTGCACGACCACACGTCCATCGCTGCCTTTTCAGGTACCAGTACAAAAGTAAACGGATAAACAAATAATGAATACATGAACAAGCTTTGGTCATAGATTCCTTATTGGCGTTACCTTAGTTCTATTAAGGAGCTGCTTTCAGAATTCAAAGTTCCTGAGGTGGCAAGGTTTTCTTTTTTCCCCGGTTGTACAATTAAGCCGAGGTGTTATGTTCCAGGGGGGCGTTTCCCAGAAGCGTAGTTGCTAACTAAGTTAGCAACTAACATAGTTCGTCCATTCACTATGGAGGGTGATTTGTGCCATAATTCAATACAATACACACATTGAAATACAATACACATCTTGAAAATACAATACATGTGTAGCAATAAATGCACTACAAAAATGCTTAAATACAATACACATATTGAAAATACAATACACGCCTCAAAATACAATACACACCTCAAAAATACATGTGAAACAATAAATACAATACTAAAATGATTTCTTTTTCAATGTCCATCAGGAATATTTGTGCCAAAATGAATGCATATCACACCTCGAAATGCAATACATACCTTGCAAATACAATACATATGTAACAAAAAATACAATACAAAAATGCTTTGTTTTTCAATGTCAGTCAGGAATATTTGTGCCAAAATAAAAACAATACAACCGTATTGTTTTTCAAGTTGTGTATTGTATTTCAATGTGTGCATTGTACATCGAGGTGTGTATTCGATGTTGGGTTTTGGCACTATGTAAATTTTAGTCTATGAGCTCCAACCAATTGACATGATTGAACGAGGCATTCCATAGAGTGCGTTGGTCACACCCGGTTGGTACTCTGATGTATACCATAGTCTGGGTAAATACACTTTTCCGATTGGCTGGCAGGTGTTAATTAAAACCGTGAAACCGCACAGATAGTTCGGCTACGGTAGTTTCACCGTTCGAAGTTCGAAATTCATCGCTAGCCAACCTATAACCATAGCAACGTTAGAGCACTGGCATTTGGCTGGGTATAACAGAAACCAAGATACTCATTTATCTCCAGGGGGCTGTTTCAATAAACTTTAGCCTACTTGTCCGACCGAGTCAGAGCATCTGTCGAGTGAAAAGTCAGACCTTCGACAGACCATGTCCGTCAGGTGTTTCAACAAAACAAAAGTAGGATGTCCGACCATGGTCCGACGCAGACGGATCACTGTTCGTTCGAAGTTGCGTGAGAATTTACACCTCAGCGATGCACTGCTTCGCTATTTGACGTTCAAATATTCGAAATAAGTTAAGGTTAAATGAAAAAAGAAAAAAAAAACAATTTTGATGAGGCAGATCATTTTCTATTCAGACATAAATTAACGGCGCACATCGCTGCAGGATGTCACATAACTGTCATTTTCAGTAGGCTATTAACTGAATACAGTCTAGCTAATTAAAAGCAGTCTTTGCTCACTGTGCACTCTGTGCTAAAACTACGATTGGCAACAAAACAAAGCTATTCAACACACAAAAAAGACATTAAAACATTCCTATCGCCACAATCGCTCATTTTACAGAATTTGAGTTAAGCTGCTTTTCACACTGACTAAATGAAAAATACGACAGACTACATTCAAAAGTCAATGCAAAAGACGCGAGATCGTCCTGTGGGGCGGTTAACAATAGGTGCTCCAGCGATAATGACCGTGAATATTAAAGCAGCCAAGTAATCACGCTTTATTCATTAAACGATAGTAACTGTGAACAGTTACAAAGGAAGCTAACATGTCCACTTCATGTATCAGCAGCTGCTAACAGTTCGCTGGCTACGTGCTGTGACAACAGACTGATTTCAGCTGGCTGGCTCTACGGAAACCGTCATTTATTTATTTTTTTTTTTTTTTTATTATTTACACAAAATAGCTTACAACAGGTTCACAATTCCAACAATAACAAGACAGTGTTTGCTGGGGGTAGTACGCGCCTTACCGGATAAAAGAATCATAAAAGATAAGATAACAAGCATAGAAATAAATAAACACAATGAAAAATAAAATAAATAGAAAGTAAATCAAATAAAATTAAACTCATTACATAAGGTTCTAGTTTCCACAGCTTTAAGGTTATTGCAGAATTTTAAAGTGTCCAGGTAGGATTTTAAGTATGCGAGGAAGACAGTCAAATTGCGTTTTTGTTTTGTATATTTGCTGGTGTGTACATGGAATTTTGCTAAAAGCAAAATAAAGTTGACGATATATGTTTTTTTGACAGGCAATTTATCATCAAAAAAGCCGAATAAAGTAAATTCACATTGAAATTTGAGTTGAATATTCAATTTTCTATTCGATAACAGATTAATGTCCAGCCAAAAAGCCTGACTAAGGGTGCATTCCCAAAATATATGAATAATAGTTTCCTCTGTGTGGTGACAAAATGAACAAAGAGGGTCCATATTGAGTCTGTATTTTGCAATAACAGAATTAACAGGATAACACCTGTGCAATAAATTTTCATAGAAACCTCCCGCACCTTATTTGAAACACAAAATTTCCTGGGTAACAACCACGTTTTTCCCAGTCTATGTCAATATATAGATTATTCCAGATAAACACTGAAGTAGGTTTACTAGTTGTATTTCTCAGGATTAAATCTTTTATGCATTTATTGTTAGTTTTAATATTCAGGAAAGGATCTGAGTTTCCTATATATAAGTCTGATGGGGTGGTTTCAATGAAAACACTGGTGACTGAGGAGGATAACAACATTTTAAGTCCTGATGGAATAGCGTCAAAGACGATTGCAAATTCTCTAGGTGGTACAGGAAAATTATATTCAGACAGGAACTCATCGTAAGTAAACATATGACCCTCCTTGTTGAATAATTGTCGGACCAGTAATAAGCCATTGTCAACCCACTTCTTAAAAAACAGTGTTTTATGCTTGAAACATATATCCTGATAATTCCAAATACAGCATTTGAGGGGTGAAAAATTATGTTTGTACACCGAGGACCAGCATAGAAGCAGCTGTTTGTGGAAATTGGAGAGTTTTGCGGGGAGCTTTTCTATCTTGAAATTACATCTTAATAAGAAGTGAAGTCCTCCTAAGGCCTCAAAGACGTATGTGGAAATGAAGTTCCATAACGAATTGGGATTTGTCAAATACCTTTTGATCCACTTAATCTTAAAACTGGAATGTAAAGTACTGAAATCAAGAACATTGAAACCACCACTACTAAGTTTGTTGATCATCACATTTTTTCGTATAAGATGAGACCTCTTTTTCCAGATAAAATCGAAAAAGGTCTTGTCAATTTTTGTATAGAGATCTTTGAAACATCTAGCGAGGAGCTAGCATAAACAAATCTAGATAGGCCCTCAGCTTTAGATAGCAGAACTCTATCAGTTATGGTTAAGTCCCTTTGCAACCATAAATTAAATCTCTGCGTAAGTGTAGAGATGAGTGGATTAAAGTTTTCATTCATTCTTAGAACTTGGTCTTTAACAATGATTACTCCCAAATATTTAACTTTAAGCTTAACAGGAATTCCTGAAATTTCTGTCTCATTGCAGGCCTTGATGGGTAACAACTCACATTTAGATAAGTTCAGTTTAAGACCAGAAGCTGTGGCAAACTTATCTAACAGTTTGATTGAAGCGTCAATTTAAGATCTATCATGTAAGAACAAAGTAGTATCATCAGCTAGTTGGCTCAAAAAGATTGTCTTTCCTGCTTAAGAAATACCCTTTAAACTACTTTCTTCAATGTAAAATGATAAAATTTGCATAGGAAGTAAAAATAAGTACGGGGAGATGGGACAACCCTGTCTGATACCACGTTCTATCCTAAATCTTTTGGTAGTTCCATGTGGCAGCTTAATTGAAATATTCCCCGCGGCATATAAAGTGCGTATTGATTTTTTTGAAATGCTCTCCAAAACCAAATAAATCAAGAGCTTTAAACAAGAATTGATGCTCAATAGAGTCAAAGGCCTTTCGGAAATCTAGAAACAGAATTAAACTATAATCTGTAATCAAATCTGAGTAGTCTAAGATATCGAGGACAAGTCTTATATTATCAATTATATATCTACCAGACATGAAGCCATTTTGGGATTCATCAATAATGTCATTTAGAACTTTCTTTAATTTATTAGCTAAACACAGAGCAAAAATTTTGTAGTCATTGTTAAGCAATGAAATGGGACGCCAATTGTCCAATATCAAAACATCTTTCTGAGGCTTTGGGATTAAAGTAATTAAACCTTGGTTCAGAGAAGGAGGGAGTTCTTCAAAGTTTATACTCTCATTAAATACATTAAACAGGAAAGGGGCAAGCTCTGCTGAAAATAATTTATAAAACTCTGAAGTTAAACCATCTACTCCAGGGGATTTATTCAATTTAAGTTTCTTAATAGCATCTTTAATATCTATAATATTGATCGGGGTATCACATATTGATTTATTAACATCACCAATTGACCTTACCCCCCCTAAAGAGGAAAAAAAAATTTCTATTTCAGCTGTTGATGGGTTAGATTTGTATAGTGTTCCATAAAAGTTTTCACAAATTTTAGCAACGTCTTTGGGGTTATCAACAACTGAGCCATTTAGGGAGAGACGTGTTATGGCATTTTTGTTTTGCCTTTGTTTCTCTAAATTAAAAAAATAGCTGGAGTTCTGCTCCCCCTCTTCGAGCCACTTGGCCCTTGAACGTATAAAGGCTCCTTTAGCTTTGCCGATGTATAGCTGATCCAGTTTCCGTTGCAATGTTTGTAAATGTGCTCTTTGGATCTCAGACGTATTTTCAGACAACATAGAGGACAAGGAGATTATCTCAATTCGTTTTCATCCTTTTTATAAACTTCTTTCATTTTTGCGCCCTTATCCATGAAATAAATTCTTAACTCAAACTTAAGTAGCTCCCAATATTTCCCATCAGCCTTTTCACTTTCTGCCATTTTTATGTATTCCATTATCTTAAGTTTAATGATCGAGTTTACAGATTCACTAATTAATAAAGAATTGTTTAGTTTCCAATAAGCTGGGGTCCTTTTATGTGCTCTATCTAATGACATATTCAAATTTAATAAAATGGCCTTGTGGTCTGTCAGAGGTGTCGGCATAATCTAAACTTCACGAAGGAATTGCATTAAAGATTCAGAGATCAACCAAAAATCAATTCTTGACTGTAAAGAGCCCATTTTGTTTTTCCAGGTAAATTCTTTAGCAGAGGGATTGCATACTCTCAATTTTTCAATTAATCCTCTTTCATTCATAAAATCAATAATAAAGTTTTCCTTATGTCTACTTGGCCATCTATCAACATCATCATTCACCGTAACATTGAAATCACCCCCTAAAATAATCTTCATATCAGGAAATTTTCCTAAAGTCATTTATTTTTGTAGGTTTGCTGGTCCAACTAAATCCGCCGCCAGTGGGCGCCAGGCCAATCCTGGCCACGCAGGGCATATCTAGCCAAGAACCAGCCTACATCGTGCCAAAACTGCATATCGAAATACAATACACGGTGTTTTGTATTTCAGTGCGAGGTTTTTGGCACAGAGCTCGAAATACAATACACACCTCGAAAATACAATACATGTGTAACAATAAATACAATACAAACATACTTTGTTTTTCAATGTCGGTCAGGATTATTCATGACAAAATTAAATACAATACACACATTGAAATACAATACACATCTTGAAATACAATACACATCTCAAAAATACAATACAGTTGTATTGTTTTAATTTTGGCACAAATATTCCTGACACATTGAAAAACAAAGCATTTTTGTATTGTATTTACTGTTACACATGTATTGTATTTTCAATATATGGATTGTATTTTCAATATGTGTATTGTATTTAAGCATTTTTGTATTGTATTTACTGTTACAAATGTATTGTATTTCAATAAGTGTATTGTATTTCAATGTGTGTATTGTATTGAATTATGGCACAAATCACCCTCCATAATTCACAGCCAATGGGCCCAACTATGTAAATTAGCATCTGTGATTTCGGGAAACGCACCCCAGACCAGGAATCAAGTGAGAAGGCAGAGTACAAATCAATAGAAGGGTTTATTGATCGTAATATGGTAGACAATGGGTTGGAACCCATAGGAGAACTGCACACTTCAGTTCAGATGTTACAGGCAAGGCTGTGAGGGAATAGCCAGTTACCGACCAGTGGCTTTCTGGGATGACTGCCAGATGGAGTGCACACTTAGCCAGAGCCGAACTGATGACAGGATGGAGAAGCTCAGCAGGAATGCAGTCCCAATCTTGATGACCGTAGATTGCTCAGGAGTTTATTCCTAATGAACTGGGCAGAGGAACATCCTCAGATTTACAGGAACACAGACCTAATCTTGGAGACCATGAGGAAGACTTGGGAGCTTTTTCCTATTGACTAACCAACGAAGAGTACTTGCCTATATTATCATTAAAGATTATGTTTTACTTTCAAAACACAAGAACCTTTACGAGCAAATACTGACTGGTGCTAAAGTGCATATACTGTAGCAATTTACAATATTTACAATCAAGAAACTTGCAAACTCAAAGGATAGGGTATAAATATGTCTCTCCCATGTAAGGAGCAGTAACCATGAGATTAGACAGCTGTGATCAGGGAAGCATGAAAGAAGCAAACTAATCAAAGGAGGAAGAGACAATGAAGGCATTAACACAACTTTTATGACAGTACCCCCCTTTGTGTACCCCCCTACTGGTGGACCCCAGACACCGAAGCAGGAAATCACAAACCTGGGAGGGGTCTAAGATCTTCCGCTCAGGGACCTAGAGATGCTTTTTGGGCCTATACCCCTCCCAGTCCACTTAGAATTGGGATCCGCATCCCCTACGCTGGACATCCAGGATCTGACGCACGGTGTAGATGGGGCCACTTTTGAAGAGCCTGGGGGAGGCGGGGGGCATGAGGGGGGGTGTGCAGGGATAAAAATACATGGCTTTAATTCTTGAGACATGAAACACTGATTAGATATTGCAAAGGGAATGGGGAAAGAAGGGCCTGACAGCAGATGAGGATAAGATTCTTGAAATGGTGTATGGGCCAATAAAGCTTCTTCGACGTCTCCTGGAGTGGGATATCCTTTGCGGCAAGACAGACTTTCTGTCCCATTTGGTAGGCAGGAGCTGGCAGGCAATGAGGATTCCCTTGCTTCTGAAAGGCGGATATGTGCCGGAGTCGTAAAATACGGCTCCTCTCCAAGCCCGGCGGGTAGAGCAAATCAAAACCTGAGCAGACGAAACTACTGCCTCTCTCTCCTCAGATTGGACTGAAGGCAGTTGGCAACCCTGGGATGTGTGCCTCGGCTTGGTTGGATAAAAAACCTGCAGTTCCTTGGGCCTTTTACGGACCAGTTTGAGACCCCAAGACAATGTTTATGATTTTTAATGGCCTTACAGCAGTGGGAAGCTCATGCTGCCACCAGGGGGCATAACAAACGTGACCAAAAACAGTGGTTCTCCATGCTAGTATTAAGGATTTACTGTGTATGCTGGTTTTCACACTAACCACAGCGGCAATAACAACAAAACCACAATGGTAATCACGATTTTGTACAGCCATTAATTTTTCTTAATTAAGTCGTTTTCATGTTTAAAGGGCTCTTTACTGTTTGGGCTGCATTATTTGATATTGCTATCGCTGTATACCACGTAGGATAAAAATAATGATAATAATTTATAAGTGAAGAATCCCCACGCATCTCCCGGTGAAGGTTAGATCCGGTGCTTCTCAGTCTGGGACAATAAACTCATGGAAAACAGGAAAAAAATGGAGCACACGGATACCAAAAAGCCTTTTAATAGTACAAATCGGAGGAAAAAAACTGACGCGTTTCCACGCTACCACGTCAAAAGCAATATCAACTCAAAATTGCTCATGATCAGTCAAGTTATGAAATGTGCAGCCACTATCCCAAGAATATGTTTTCATGAATTATGCCTTTAGCCTTTATCAATAAAATTCCAATGACAAAAATCATGGGATATTCTTTGCACATGTCAATATGAGCTGCTATAGGTGCATTTCGATGGTGTGTCCCAGTAGAACAGGCCCTGTGATGGACTTGACCTTATTTCAGGTAATGATTATTGATTTTTCAAACATCTCTGGCATATGTGTGGTTTCATTAGTTACATCAATTATTGATTGAGAGCACCACTAGTACTTCCTGTTTACTCCATTGTTTCAGACTATTGAAAAGCCACTTTTTCAATCTGCAGTTTTATCCAGAACCATCCACGTATCTGAACGCCCTTAAAGTGCCAGAACTGGCTTGGATGAATACGCAAACATTCCCAATGTATATGAAACTGGCATTTTTTTCACAAAACAACTTCTTGTATAGTTACAGATTAACTCAGTATACAATATACGTACCTGTGATGTACTTTTCAGGCATGACTAGGGTGGAATGAGGAGGTCGCCACGTCTGCGCAGATAGATGTTGCTGCGACTGTATGACTGCATGAGGCCATTTTACAGGCAAGCAGCGTCATCTTCGTGACGATACGACATAGCGGGCATGACTGACACCAAATCATCGCGGTCATGTCATTCTCGAATGCGAGGATCACAGTAGAAGTACTCATACAGTTGCAGCGCCATCCAGCGACTGATTCTGAGTGGCGACATCCCCATTGTATCACATATTCATATAATCAGCTGCGTTGTAATCCTTACATGTAACTGTGAGTTTGACCTTGTTCCATGTTCTGGATAATAGTTAATTTCTTGAGTTCCATTTTATTGTATTTGTACATATTTGTAAGTGGTTCAGAACAAAATTTTACAAACGAACAACAATCTTGTATGCTCCATTCAACTCTTCATGTTCCACGGAAGTAGCATTTTAGCACCCCTTGTATTGACTTGAGCAGTCATGGTCACATTGTTCCGTTTGCAACAACTGCAAGTTTAAGGGTGAAGGACATCTCATTCAAAAGTATTTCCTTGGGATTTTCACAGCGCATTTCAGCTGGACCAATCATGAGCAATTTTGAGTGGATATTGCTTTACGCGTGTGCCAGTATATCAGTAACTAAAGCACCACCTATTATGGACAGTAGTCCTTATCCCAAGAAATGGCTTTCATAAACTAAAAGGGTGACCTCTATGCTTCATTATGCAACAAACTTTTGCCCTGTCAATCAACCGCGCATGCCACCAGGTGGCGCTGAAATACACCAAATTTTACCATTTTGCCATGTTCAGCGCCACCCGTTGGTGTGTGCGAACACTATCCAAAGTTTTTCTCACCTCTAATAGATAGTGTAACTACATACCAGTGTGGTGCAGCTGTAAAAGTTCTGGGGCAGTGATCGCGCGCAGAGTATAAGGGGTGCAAACTAGTGACGAAAATGGATTGCGGCCATATTGGAGCGCCCTCTTTATGTTGAGTGAAGAAGATCCCAGGCCGAAAATTGCTCTTTCCACTGACTATCCCCCCTGTAATTCAATTTTCCAACTTTTACTTTGGGATAAAGTTTGCGCAGTGAATAAGAGCAACCCAAAAATCAGATTTTAGTAATTTGGCATTTTAGGCCCTATTTCGGCTTGCACATGATTGACCCCTAAAACCCAAACTGGTGCAGGTAGGGCCAAAAAATTTGGCAAATTTTCTAGTTAGGGTAGGGACATAAAACCACCAAAGTTTCAGCAAAATTGAAGAAGGTGACTATCACCACCTGCCTGAACCTTATAGACAATGGATCTTAATTGCTGAATGTAGAAGGCAATGTTTGGCACGTTTCACTGCTTGTTGCTTAGTGAGTCTCGCAGGCTGTTTTGCATCTTTCGCGAGCCACTCAACCACAGAATTTATGAAGACATGCTGATATTTTACATCATCATTTATTTATGTGGGAAAGAAATGCCTCATAATTTTGTGAAGCAATGGGCAACGTATAACAACGCTATCAAAAATAAATGTGATTTTCGTTCTACCAATTAGTCTGAGAAACTTTCTAATCAAGAAAAGTAAACTGCGACAGGTTTAGGTCATTCAGCACTGAAGGGTGAGGATTGAGTGTCCCTTTGCAGCAGCCGACGCACCGCCTCTGGTACCCACTTACTGTCAGTTATGCTCGAGTGGCATTTGTGAATAGCAACTGGCAAGGAGTGGGACCGCTCTCTCGGTTAGTAGTAGGTTGATCTCTTTCTCACACTCCAGTTACATTTCAATTGTACTCACTATATGGTGAGTGGAGGGTGAGCGTGAGTGGCATTTCTGAATACGACCCTTAGTCATTGCAAAGTCTGGTAACTGCATACCTGTGCTGCATTCCTAGTCTTGTGTAGAGGTAATCCTTGTGTTTCACGTGTATATATATATATATATATATATATATATCTCTAAATGAGTGCTGTTTATTGTTTTTAGCGGCACTTTATATTAAGGAACCTCGCTTCCTGTTTGTTTTCTGTTCATAATATATTGTTACTGCAGTCTATGCACAGTGTTTCTATTATTAATCGTGTTTATATTAACAGACCTTGATTCCTGTCTGTTTTTTATTGTTTCATGTGTGCCTTCTGCTGCACAGTAGACATAATAAACTACCAAGTGCATCTTTGCACCTGAGTCCAGTCCTCAACTTCCTGTCCTCTGTGCACCTGAACTGTGTATGAAGCACAACTCTTTCAGAAGACTTTGCCACTCGATGAACTCAGCAAGGATTCCATTGCCTCCAGACGTGGGAGAGTTTGCTTCCCTGCCTCCCGACCTCTATCCCCTAATGGCAGAACAACAGAGGGAGATCACCTGTCTGGGGGCCATCCTGGACAAACTGGTTTGTGGGGTCCTCAAACTATTCATCTCCTGTGTCCCATTGCCACCATCGACCTCCATCTCCCCTGCCAGAATGCAGGCTCCCTCAGCCATTGCCCGGGGTGATTTGCCAGTGCGCCTACCAGAGCGCTATGACAGAAACCCCACTGCATGCAAAGGCTTCATTCTTCAGTGTGATCTTCATTCTTCAGTGTGACCATTCAGGCCTGAATGAAGCAGAGAAGATTGCTGCAGTGGTGACCCGCCTCTCTGGTAAGGCGCTTCACTGGGCGACTGCTGTCTGGGGGGAATCTGCGTTCAATTTCCTCCAGCAGTTTTGCTCAGTCTTCGATCACCCTGGGAAGAAGGCTGGGGACCAGCTGATGGACCTAAGCCAAGGGAACAAGACTGCAGCAGACTACACCCTCAAATTCCGCACCTTGGCTGCAGCCAGCAGCTGGAATGAGCCTGCGCTTATGACTATCGTCCAAAAGGGGCTGTGTCCAGAGCTCGGGGCAGAGATGGCCTGCCTAGATTTAGAGCTCTCCGTGTCATCATACATCAACTCAGCCATCAGCCTGGACCAGCTCCTGCGGAAGGTAGTGTATCCAACCCAGAGGTCCCACCCAACTGCCGGCAGAGGGGGTGGAGCCTATGGAACTGGGGCACTCCAATCCACCAGAGCGTCGCCCTTGAAAGAAGACTGGCCCCTGCACCATAGTCAAAAGGGAGGAACAGCGCCCCCCAAGGTAAAGGTGTCATCTATGGCCATTACTGGTCAACGCTTCAAGATCCCAGTCCAGGCATCCTGTAACAGTGTGACCCTTTGCACGGAGGCCCTGATTGACTCCAGTTTAGCGGGCAACTTTGTCTCCAGCCAATTGGTGCGACGACTCGGGGCCCAGTTCACCAGCTCCATACCCCCCTCACTGTAGCAGCTATACATGGGAAACCTCGGGGCAACAGCAGTTTGACCCACCAGACAGCATTAATCTCACTCTCTATCCAAGAGCACCATCTGGAGGAACTCCCATTGCTGCTTCTCAACTACTTGAGCCACCGACTCATCCTCGGTTTCCCGTGGCTGTAATTACACAATCCCACCATATCCTGGCACACAAGACGTCTCAACTTCCAGTCATCCTTCAGTCGGCAGCACTGTGGCCCCCTCACCATTGCCTCCACGACTGTCAAGAGCTCTGACCAGGGAGACCACCCCGAGATTCCCGAAAAGTACTAGGACCTGCAGATGACGTTCAGCAAAACTAAAGCAACCCAGTTACATCCGCATCGTCTGTGGGATTGTGCTATTGAGCTCCTGTCTGGTACATGACCTCCCAGGAGCCATATATACCCCTTATCGGTGGCTGAAACTCAAGCAAAAGAGCATTATGCGCAAGAAGCCTTTCAGCAAGGCTTCATTCGCCTTATCAATTCACCTGTGTCGACAAGTTTCTGCTTCATACAGAAGAAGGATGGAGGTCTCCGCCCCTGCATAGACTACAGAGGCCAAAATGATGTCACAGTGAAGTACCGATATTCACTCCCCCTGGTGCTCAGTGCTGTGGAGCAGCTGCGAGGTGCGAAGATCTTCACTTAGCTCAACCGTTGCAGGGCATATAATCTCATTTGTATCATGGAAGGAAACAAGTGGAAGACGGCCTTCAGCACCACCTCCAGGTACGAGTACTGCGTCATGCCGTACGGCCTTGTTAACTTCCCCTCTGTGTTCCAGCCCTTTATCAATGACGTGCTATGAGAGATGCTTGGAAGATTCGTCATCGCCTACCTAGACGACATCCTCATCCACTCAAGTACATATGAAGACCATGTGAAACACGCGAGGAGAGTACTCAAATGCCAATTAAAACATCAACTCTATGTCAAGACTGTAATAGGCGGTGATAGGACGCCAGGTGCCGCGACCAGCGAGAGAAAGAGCAATGAGCAGCCCAGATAAGAGACAAACACAAAAGAGGTAAAAACCTCCGATAAAGGCTCGCGCTTCCAAGGACAAATAAAAGTCTGCAAAACGGAAGCAGTGCGAGAGAAAATAAACAACAAGAGAGAAGATTTCTGAAAGAAGCAATTCCTAACAATAAAGGAATATAACAAATCACTAGGAAGATTTAACTCGACATTTTTCTGCGGCCGAAGTGCTAGAAACAAACAGACACTCTAGCAATAGGCGTGGCGAACCCCCGATCATATATATAGAGTCCAGAAAACTCCCCCCCAGCTCAATCAGCCAGCTGGGCCAGGAATTCGATGGACAAGAACTCCAATATCGTCCCGGACGATAGAACAAAGAAAGGTCCAACAAACAAACGCACGCCTAAACCATGACAGGACCCCCACCTCTAAGGGACGGACCAGAAGTTCCCCGAGAACCCCGTGCAGGGAACTCAGAGATGAGGCTGGGATCGAGAATATCCCAAGAAGGGACCCAGCACTGCTCCTCAGGCCCATATCCCTCCCAGTCCACCAAAAATTGGGCTCCGCGACCCACACGCCTCTCGACCAAAATGTGACGCACAGTATAAACCAGGCCCCCCTCAATTATCTGTGGTGGCGGCGAAGGCTTGTCAACCGGAGCCAGGACGCTAGTGCTAACTGGTTTTAGCCTAGTGTTATGGCCCCAATTTGTTATGACGTCACGGACAGCAAGGGATGACAGACAAAATTTTAAAACTTCAACAGATTTAATTACATAAACACTTTGAACTCATCTACAATCTACTCTACTGACCAAGATTGAAATAAAAAAAAGATGAGATATTTACAGTCCCTTGGTAATTGAGATGGGCTGCTATGTTGCGATGTCCTGGGACAGGAAAATGCTCCAACACAGGCAAAAATCCACAAAAAGCTTCACAGGTCTTGAAACAGAGTGACAGGTCTGGTCAAATGTATCCTTCCTCAATTTCTCCTTGCAATTTCTCCTACTACCCTTTCACTCTCTCAATTTTTCTCCTTATATACTCTTTTCCAGCCCCCTCCCACCTTCCAGACTTTTCTCCAATTCTCTGGGACATTCCCTCTCTGAGGCATGCCCAGGACATGCCCCAAAACCTAGCTCCAGACTGGGCTTAACAAAAAAAATGTCAATACTGCCATCTAGTGGCTCTTTTTTTCCACATTTCACTAGAGACATGAAACAAAGGGTGGATGCGCAAGGACTTGGGGAGTTTCAACCTGACAGAAACAGGGTTGATCCTCTGCACAATTTTAAAAGGGCCAATGAAGCAGGGAGCCAACTTTCCTGATTCCACCTTTAAGAGAAGGTCCCGAGTAGAAAGCCAAACTCTTTGGCCAACCTGATAAGATGGGGCCACCCGGCGCCTTCTATCGGCAGTGGTCTTCTGTCTCAGCCTAGATTGCAACAAAGAGGACCGGACCCTGGCCCAGACAGAGCAACAGCGTCGAAAAAAATAATTGACAGAAGGGACTTCAGACTCCTTTTCATTCTCAGGAAAAAGGGGGGGTTGATAGCCTAACTGAGCCTGAAACGGTGAGAGGCCTGTGGAGGAGTTGCCCAAAAAATTATGGGAATATTCAGCCCAAGCTAAAAAACGACCCCATGACGATGGATTATCAGCCGCCAAACATCGAAGGGTATTCTCCAGAGACTGGTTGGTCCGTTCTGTCTGACCATTAGTCTCTGGATGAAAGCCAGAAGAAAGGCTCACAGTGGCCCCCAACAGACTGCAAAAGGCCCGCCAGAACTTAGCCGTGAATTTAGGGCCCCTGTCCGAAACCACATCTTGCGGGAGACCATGCAGGCAGAAAACATGGTCCACAACAAGAATGGATGTCTCCCGCACAGAAGGCAACTTCGGCAGTGCGATAAAATGGGCGGCCTTAGAGAAACCGTCAACCACGACCAAAATGACCGTATTGCCCTCAGAATTCAGCAAACCCGTAATAAAATCAAGAACGATATGGCTCCACGGGCGTTTAGGGACGGGTAATGGCCGCAGAACAAACCAGAGGGAGGGAGGTGGGAAGTTTTATTTCTAAGCGATGAGGACGCGCAGACGCTGCTACAAACTCCCGGATATCTTCCATCATGCTGGGCCACCAAAAACGTTGGGCCAAGAACTGTTTGGTCCGATGAACCCCTGGGTGACCCGCAAGATGGGAAGAGTGCCCCAACTGGAGAACCTGGGAAGGCGGAACAAACAAACAACCAGGTGGTTCCCCACCAGGACCGGGATCTGACCTTAAGGCCCCCCGCACATCAGACTCAATGTCCCACTGAACGGGAGCCACAATCTGATCAGTCGGGATAACCGGTTCCGGCAGAGGGTCGTGACCAACGCGGTCGTAAATCCGCGACAAGGCGTCAGGCTTTGTGTTTTTAGACCCCGGGCAGTAGGTTAACGTAAAGTTAAAGTGATTAAAAAATAACGACCACCGCGCCTGCTGGGAATTACGTTGCTTAGTCTGTTGAATGTATTGGAGATTTTTATGGTCTGTCTGTACCACAAACAGATGCTCAGCCCCTTCCAACCAATGGTGCCATTCCTATAATGCCGGCTTAATGGCTAGCAACTCACGGTCACCAATACTGTAATTCCGTTCAGCCGCCGACAATGACCGGGAGAAGTAGGCGCACGGGTGTAGCTTATTGTCCTGAAGGGGGCGCTGGGACAAAATGGCACCCACCCCGACTTCAGAGGCATCTACCTCCACAACGAACGGGAGGGAGGGATTGGGCAAAACAAGAAGGAGCTCTGAGCTAAAACGTTTCTTTAACTCCTGAAAAGCAGCCTCAGCTGCTGGGGACCAATCAAACGGCGAGGAGGCATTCTTCTTGGTAAGCGCAATAATGGGGGCAGCTACTGCGCTAAAATTATGAATAAACCTCCTTTAAAAATTGGCAAACCCCAAAAACCGTTGCACCTCCTTAACGTTTTGAAGGGCAGGCCAATTCCTGACCGCTGCCACCTTAATAGGGTCCATATGGACCGACCCCTCCGACACAATGAAACCAAGAAACGAGACAGTCTTGGCGTGAAAAACACATTTCTCAGCCTTGACAAAAAGCTTGGCATTAAGGAGGGCCTCAAGCACACGTCTGATGTGTTGTTTATGCTCTGAGAGCGTTGAAGGAAAAATCAGAATGTCGTCGAGATA
This sequence comes from Gymnothorax javanicus, assembly GCA_029692085.1. Taxonomy (NCBI): domain Eukaryota; kingdom Metazoa; phylum Chordata; class Actinopteri; order Anguilliformes; family Muraenidae; genus Gymnothorax; species Gymnothorax javanicus. The sequence goes on from CM056200.1 coordinate 63,754,982, forward strand.
AACGAACACAAATTTCTCCAACATCTCTCGGAGGACGTCATTAATGAGTGCCTGAACCACCGAGGAGGCGTTAACCAATCCGAATGGCATGACCAAAGATTCCCAAAGCCCGTCATGCGTATTAAATGCCATTTTCCACTCGTCCCCCTCCCGAATGCGAACTAAGTTATAAGCATTACGGAGATCAAGCTTGGTAAAAAATGATGCCTCCTGCAGACATTCAAACGCGGAATTCATCAACGGAAGGTGGTATCGGTTTTTAATGGTGATCTTATTCAAACCCCTTTAATCAATACAGGGTCTCAGACTGCCATCTTTTTTTCCCACAAAAAAAACCCCCGCTCCGGCAGGAGACGTGGATGGCCAAATAAAACCATTAGCAAGAGCCTCCTGAATATATTCTCGCATGGCCTTACGCTCAGGCCCTGACAGCGAGTATAGCGAACCCCTAGGAGGAGTAGTACCAGGGTGGAGATTGATCTCGCAATCGTGAGGAGGTAAACTCGAGGCTCGTTGTTTGCTAAAAACCTTGGCGAGATCAGCATAATCACTAGGAACGTTAGGAGACAGATCAAAATTCAAAGCGGCCCCCAAACTCTCCACCTGTTCGGGACCCGCCATATCCATGACCGAATCACAGTCAGAGAGATCCTCTAAATCATAATCATCCTCTGGCTGCCGCCAGTCAAATTGAGGATCCCACCCCAACCCCTCCTCTGCCTCCTTTTCCCAACTAGGAGGGCTGTATGAGACAAACTCAGCAGAATCACTCGCGGCATTCGCCTCCCCCCTAGGTTGATGCCCGGAACTAAATGTCAAACTCTCCCTACAGTGGGATCTACAATTAGCGCCCCACTGGACAATAGGGCCAGTCTGACTACCCCAACGGATGTGAGGCTTATGTTTTCATAACCACGAGTGCCCTACAGGGGAACGAATAATAAAAAATCAGACCTCCTCAGAATGGCAACCAAATAGAATGAACATGGTTAGTGCTTCAGAGACCTCAGTTATAACTCCAGAACCTAGCAGGCGACCATCCAAAGATTTTACCATGCGTGAGTGTAGCAGAGTGCGTATAGGAATAGAATGCCTCTCAGCCCACTCCGCATCCATAAAACAATCCACGACCCCCGAGTCCAAAAACACCTCCACAGGAATTATCTGTCTACCCACAGTTAATTTTACAGGAATCAAGGTTCGAAAGGGAGTTTGGGTCTGGCCCTCTAGCACCCCCCATATAGCTAGAGGGACATCCCGTTTCCCTTAAGATCAGGGCAGTGTGGGCAAATACGTCCTGGTTTGTAGCAGTTATAGCAAATAATTGGTTTACGAATGGGCTTACGAGCCCGGCTCACATATGAGCCATTGACCTGCATGGTTCCCCAGGAGCGGAAATTTCAGTGGGTGGAGAAGGAGTTATAAGCTTACTACGAGGAAGATTAGCCCCGTTGTCCGCTAGAGCTAAAGCAGTACATTTTTCTCTGTTGCGTTCACCAATTCGATTATCAATTCGCACAGCAGTGCAAACCAACGAATCCAAAGAAGTACAGAGTTCTAATGTAGCCAGAGCGTCCTTCACCTCCTCCGCCAAGGCATGAACAAAAACCGTTATTTGAGGCGCCTCAGGCCAGCCCGTCTCTGTAGCTAGAGAGCAAAAGGCTATATAAAACTCAGCAACGCTCTCAGAACCCTGCCTAAGATGCATTAGACGCGTAGCCGCATCTTGCCTACACACATCTTGATCAAACACCGACACCATCTCCCTAACGAGAGTCACCACTGAACTCACGACTGGTGAATTAGATCGAATAAGTGGCCCGACCCAAGTAAGGGCTGTGTCAGTCAACAGAGATAAAACAAATGCAATCCGAGAATCTTCATTAACAAAACGCGAAGGCTGAGCTTTGAAAAATATTTCACACTGGGAGATGAAGTCTTTACATTTCCCTGCCTCGCCTCCATATTGCGGAGGTAGCTGGAGCTTAGGCTCACGGGGGGACTGAAGTGTTTGTGCAACATTCTGTGTAATTTGAGTGGACAATGCTCGAATACTCACAGTGAGACTTAACAGGACGCTCTCCTGTTTTTGAAAAGCCTTGTCCTGATGGTGGACTTGCTCCGCCAACTCAGCCTGTCGACTGTTAAGGGTAGAAAAGCCCTCGCCATAGCCCGAGAGTGTGGCTTGCTGATTAGCCAGAACTTTCTCTAGTGTAGCCGCGGCTGACGACTCCATGTTGGGCTAGAGTGTACTGTAATGGGCAGTGATAGGACGCCAGGTTCCGCGACCAGCGAGAGAAAGAGCAATGATCAGCCCAGATGAGAGACAAACACAAAAGAGGTAAAAACCTCCGGTAAAGGCTCGTGCTTCCAAGGACAAATTAAAGGTCGCAAAACGGAAGCAGTGTGAGAGAAAATAAACAACAAGAGAGAAGATTTCTGAAAGAAGCAATTCCTAACAATAAAGGAATATAACAAATCACTAGGAAGATTTAACTAGAGATTTTCTCCGGCCGAAGTGCTAGAAACAAACAGACACTCTAGCCAGAAAACTACGCCCCAGCTCAATCAGCCAGCTGGGCCAGGAATTCGATGGACAAGAACTCTGATATCGTCCCGGACGATAGAACAAAGAAAGGTCCAACAAACAAACGCACGCCGAAACCATGACAAAGACGGAGAAGTGCGTCTTTCACGAGTCTATTTTCTCCTTCCTTGGTTACATGGAGGTAAAGAAGGTGAAGGCAGTAGCAGAATAGCCAATTCCATGGATGATAAAGGAACTCTGGCGCTTCATGGGCTTTGCAAACTTCTATTGACACTTCATTAAAAACTACAGCGCAGTTACCCATCCTCTGATGCATCCGTTCAAAGGAAAACCCAAAAATCTGGGATGGAATCCAGAAGCTCACCATGCCTTCAACACTCTCAAGAGTCTGTGCATCACTGCTCCTTTATTCAAATGATCAGACTCGGAAAAGCCCTTTATAGTAGAAGTTGATGCCTCTAGTGTGGGGATGGGAGCAATCCTGTCCCAGCAGCATGGGACACCAAAGACGCTGTATCCCTGTGCTTATTTCTCACACAAACTCCCTACTATGACATGGGAAACCGGGAGCTGTTGGCTATAAAACTAGAGCTTGAAGAATGGAGGCATTGGTTAGAGAGGTTTCGTGATTCATTCCTCGTGCTGACTGAACACTGCAATTTGGAGTATCTGCGAAAGGCACAAAGGTTGAATACATGCCAGGCCAGGTGGGCACTTTTCTTTAAAAAGCTTCAATTTTTCAATAACCTATCGCCCAGGCTCCAAAAACATCAAAGCAGACGCGCTATCCCGAAGATATGAGGTACAGGAAGATCCGGAAGCGGAAGAGCTGGTTCTGCCCTCCTCCTGCATCATCACCCTGATCAAGTGGCAGTTAGACTGGGAAATAGCAAAGAAGACCAGGAGGAATCCCCCTACCACTGCGGTGCCAGCGGGTAAGACGTTTGTTCCCACTGATCTACGAGAGCGAGTGATTCTATGAGCACATACCTCCCTGTCGGCAGGACACCCCGGAGCCAAAAGAACAACACACGTCATCAGCCATAAATATTGGTGGCCCCACCTCGCCTCTGATGTGGAAGCAGTCGTGCGCTCTTGCGCAATTTGCACAATTTCAAAAATACTACGACAGCTGCCAAATGGTAAACTTAACCCACAACCAGTCCCTCATCACCCATGGTCACACATCGCCATGGATTTTGTTACCGATCAACCCTCATCAGAAGGTAACATACGTATCCTGGTGATAATCGACCAATTTTCTAAATTTTATTAATTTGTGCCTTTTGCTGTTGTGCCATCTGCTCTCCAAGTTGCAGACACCCTGTTCAAGCAGGTATTCAGAAATTTTGGCCTTCTGGAGGACATCCTGTACGACCGTGGGCCACAGTTCACATCCCATTGTGGAGGGCTTTCTTCAGGAGGCTGGGAGCCTCAGTCACCCTCACCTTGGGATTCCACCCTCAGTCCAATGGGCAGGCGCACAGAGCCATCCAAGACCTGAGGAGGTTCCTCCGAGCATACTGCCACCAGCATCAGAGGGATTAGTCCAAATACCTGCCCTGGGCTGAATACGCCCAGAACTCCCTGAAGAGCGCGTCCACTGGCCTCAGCCCCTTCCAGTGTGTGCTCAGACGGCAACCTCCCCTGTGCTCGTGGGACCAGGGCCAGATGAAAATCCCAGTGGTGGACGCCTGGTTCAAGGAGGCGGAGAAGGTCTGGGAAAACACCAACATCCAGATCCATGGGGTGCTCCACCACCAAAAGATCCAGCCGGACGCCCCCAATTACTAGCCGGGGGACCGAGTCTGGCTCTCCACGAGCATGGGCGATGCTAGGGTGGTGCTTGCTGGGGCTAAAGCACCATCAGAGATTTCAATAGCACCACCGCAGCACCACCAAGCACCATAAGCGGTTTGAGCCGCTTATAGATCCCCATGGAACAGCACATTGCTGACAGAGTACGCTCGAGTGAAGCATCTGTCTCAGCAGCGTATATTCCCGGAGGTAAAATTCGCTTATAGACTCCCATTTATTTTCGCCTACTTTAAAATTATATTTTTAGAAACACTTGCGTGTGAGTCGGTGTTATTTTGGTATCGCTGTGCAAATAGGGCAACATTTTGTCTCCCTAAATAGGCTATGTGCATTTTTGGAAAAAAAAGCACACTCAAGAAAGGGAAGCCCGAAAATGTTACTCGGCAACCACGTTAACTTGCGACCAGAAATTTTAACTAGTGAGTGTGACCGAGGCTTTTAATGACCCCTTGGTAAGATAATTGCTTGTAAGGTTTTGTTGTTATAAGAAATGTCGATGAATGTTTGTATACGTTATCAAATTACTTTCTGGTTTCTTCACTTCATTTTATCCTGGTTGAGCATATTTGGTGTCATGCTAATGCGAACATTGTTAAACGGATGCACCAGTCAAGTCTAGCGACTCCTTTAACAAGTTTCACCGTTTAAAACGCTGCTCGTCCAAATGATTAGCTCTAATTGAGGGGATGGTGAGAAGATCTTTGTCCTGACTTATAACAGCTAAGCCTTTCTCTCCTCAATTAAAACAAACAAAGCAGCTTATACACTGTTTTAAATATTTTGCGTGAAAGAAGTATTGCTGTTGAATGTCAATTACAACTGGTGAACTTGTTGGCCACCGTGTTAATTTTATTAACTGCCAAGTCAACATAGTCTCTGCGACCTTAAGGTTACCAAGGTAGCTAGTTAGCTGGTGACGGTTAACTATCGCGAGCATTTGCTTTTTGTCAGCGGTCTATTCTAGTCCATGGGATGGCTAATTAGACAGCTGACACTTTACGAGATTTTCTCCATTAAAGCTGCAGTTGGTAAGTCTTATAAAAGAAACTTTTTGTCATTTTTGCTAAAACTGTCACTGTGTACAGACAGTATTACATAAACCCAGTACTCTGGAATTAAAAAAAGGCTCCTTTAAACCCACCTACTGTTCACAATTTAAAAAGAATCGTTAGGACCGACTAAAAGAACCAATTAGAGCCAGGATGGTGTCTGACAGCCATCAAAGCGCTGCAGACAGCCTCCTCCCAAAGTCAAGCTCAAATCTCCAAGAGATGGTTCAGGAGCTTAGAGAAACTAATGGCGCAACAACAGCCATCAGTGAGAAAAAATACCGATAACTCCGTTGAAAAACGACAAGTAAAAAGAAGAAGCCAAAAGAAAAAAAAGCACAAAAGAAAGAATCTGACAAAGCCCGGGATAAAACCAGAGTGAATATCAGAGTGGCTTTCTAGAGGTGGAAGGAACTCCGTGATCTGGAAGGATTAAAAACCGACGCAGAGTTGACGACTTTTCTGCTTGACAGGTAAACCCCTGCTTTATTCGTTGGTCCCCGCAGTGCTCTGCAAATAAGCGAGTTGGCATCGCTCACATGCACAGCTAGAACTAACCCCAGCCCTAACCCGCAGCAATTCATTTTTGCTCTGCAAATAAGCGAGTGAACGTCGCTTACAAGCACAATCGCTGTTCGAATAGCCAGCATCTTGTAATTGTTACAGTACTCCGTAGTGCACGTGATGATACTGTGATGTTGCTGTCGAGCTAACGTTAGCTTGTTTCCGATGCTAGGGCTAACGTTACTGGCATCGTTTTATTAGAAAGTAGCAGAAAATATCTTTATGAAGTGACCTGGCAGTCTTATCGGTTGTGTTGTTGTCCTTATAAATATTGTTATGTTATTATTACAGATTGAACTTCCTCGAGAAGTATGCCACGGGATGCTCAATGTCATCAGAGTCACTTCTCTGTAGGAGCACAGATCCACAAGCTTGGTCGCTAGCATCGACCGCCATGGAGAACGGTTTGTTGAAGTCAGGAGATTTGAGCACGGGGAAGTGACACAGCAGAGACTTCAGGCGATCGAAGGCTCTTTGGCATGCTCCATCCCAAGTGAACTTTACGCCTTTCTTCAGTTGGTTGGTGAGACTGAGAGCAATCTCAGCAAAGTTCTTGCAGAACTTGCGGTAGTACCCGATCATTCCAAGGAAGCGGCGCAAAGCTTTTTTGTTGTCAGGAACTGGAAAGTCCATGATGGCTTGGACTTTAGTATTTATGGGTGCCACCTTACCCTGGCCTATGACGTAGCCAAGATACGTGACAGTAGCACAACCAAAGTTACTCTTGTTCAGGTTAACAGTCAGGTTAGCCTGGGTCAAGCGATGGAACAACGTCTCTACATCTTTCAGATGTTCTTCCCAGGAGTCACTCCATGTGATCAGGTCGTTGATGTACGCACCTGTGTGTGGTAATCCGGCGATTATAGACTGTATCATCCTTTGGAACGTGGCTGGGGCATTTTTCATGCCAAAGGGTAGGACTTCATACTGGTATAACCCAGATGGTGTGGCAAAAGCAGAGATGCTCTTGGCCCTCTCAGTTAAAGGCACACATCAATAACCCTTCAATAAATCAATCTTGGTCAGAAACTTTGCTTGCCCTACTCTATCGATACAATCATCAATCCTAGGTATTGGAAACACATCAGTTCTAGTTACAGCATTGACTTTGCAATAATCTGTACAGAATCTAGTACTTCCATCAGGTTTTGGAACTAGAACACAGGGTGAACTCCAATCTGAGTTAGAGGGTCTGATAATATCATGTTCTAACATGTACTCAACCTCTTTCTCAGCAATCTTTCTCTTTTCAGGATACATCCGGTACGGATGCTGTTTTATTGGTTCGGCATCACCAACATCTACATCATGAGAGGCTATAGAAACTCTCTTTGGAACATCAGGAAATAGATCTTTATATTTCTTGATCAACAACTCAAACTGATCTTTCTGTGAGGGTTCTAAGTGCTGGAGTTTTACATCAAGATTTTGCAACACTTCAGAATTTGACAATTTACATGAAAGAACTTCAGCTTTAATTCTAGGTTCATCATCTTGAAACTCCCCCTCATCTTTACAAGTCTCGGCCATAGGAGGATCTGAAGTGACAGCTGCAACCCTAGCATTCCTATCATGATAAGCTTCAGCATGTTAATGTGACACAACTGTTTTGGCTTTCTCCTATCTGGAGTCTTCACAATGTAATTGAGATCATTGAGTTTTGTCGGAATTTCATAAGGACCATGAAATCTAGCCTGCAATGGATTGGACTGCAAGGGAGACAACACAAGGACCTTGTCTCCTGGTTTAAACTCACGGCTTCTAGCCTTATGATCATACCAAGTTTTCATTTTTCCCTGACTTGATTTCAAGTTCTCTTTGGCTAGGTCACAAGCTGCACGCAGTCTTTCCTTGAACTTGCTAACATAGTCTAACAGACTGATATGTGGCTCTTTCTCTTGCCATTGTTCACTCAACAATAGCAAAGGTCCTCTCACTTCATGGCCAAACACTAGCTCAAACGGACTGAATCCAGTAGACTCCTGCACTGCTTCTCTAGCTGCAAACAACAGCAAATGAACACCTTCATCCCAGTCTTTCTCATAGTCATAACAATAAGTCCTCATCATTGTCTTGAGAGTGGAATGAAACCGCTCTAAGGCACCCTGACTCTCTGGATGATAGGCACTGGAAAGAATCTGCTTCGCACCTAGTTCATACACAACCTGCTGAAACAATCCGAAAGTGAAATTGCTACCTTGATCTGACTGAATTTCCCTGGGAAAGCCAAACAACGTGAAGAACTTTATCAAAGCCTTCGAGATTGCAGTTGCCTTGATGTTGTGTAGAGGTATGGCTTCAGGGAATCTGGTAGATGCACACATGATTGTCAACAAGTACTGATTTCCAGATCTAGTCCTGGGTAATGGACCAACACAATCAACGATGACCTTGGAGAAGGGCTCCCCCAAATGCTGGGATAGGCTGCAATGGAGCTACAGGTGGGTCTAACTGGTGTTTTCCAACTACCTGACAAGTGTGACAGGTTTTGCAAAAGTTGGAAACATCTTTCCGAAGTCCAGGCCAGAAGAAGTGTTTCATGATCTTGTCAACAGTCTTGTTAACACCAAGATGACCTCCTAAAGGCAAACTATGAGCCATTGTTAAGATCTCATTCCTGTAGACCTTCGAACAACAATTTGCTTGACCACTGCCCAATCTGCATTGGCAGGGATATCAGGAGGGCGCCACTTCCGCATCAACACTCCATCCTTGAGATAATACCCAACTGGAACTGCGTCTATTTCTTCATCAGGAAGGGCTCTCTTCTTTAGTACACAAATTTCAGGATCATTGGTTTGCTCCTGAATCAACTGCTTTCTGGACAGAGACAAGTCTTCAGACACATCAGAATCACCAGACCCATCTGGCTGGCTGAACAGAGAACTGATAAAAGTGTCTGATAAGTCCTCAAACGGAGAAACCATAGTAGGCTGAACAGAGTCATGAGGCGAACCACCTGAGTCATGACTATTCAATGTGCTGGACGGCACCACATCATCCTCTTCTTGAGCCTTCTTGGCCATAACACGGGTCACTGCACAGGAAGGATACAGAGATGGGTCTTCAACGCCATCTTCAGTGCTCGGCTGTGAAGTAAGATGAACAGGGGGAACTACATTGCCCCCAGCCAGGTCATTGCCTAGCAACAGAGAAACACCCTTGATAGATAGACTTGACATAAGTCCCACCATTACCTGTCCTGTAACTAAATCTGACTTCAAGAATACAGAGCGCAGGGGTACAGATACAGTCCTCCCTTCAATACCTTGTACAAGTATGAAATCCCCAGAAGTGGTGTCATCACGTAACTCCAAGGAGTCCATCAACAAAAGTGACTGAGAAGCTCCGGTATCCCTTAGGATATATATGGGTACAGGAAGAGAATGCTCATTCAGAGCCACAAATCCCTCTGACACAAATGGAAGAAATTCGTCCCTCACAAAGTCAGCAGTATCAGGCTTCTTAGCCTCACAAGGAGCAGGCAATTTAGCAGATCGGTCGTCTACTACAGGGGTTTCTAACCTTGTCTTCACAAAGGCATTGGGTTTGGTATCCTTTTCTTTTTCTTTCTTAGCTTTAAGGAACCAACAGTTAGTTGTAACGTGACCAGATTTCTTGCAATAATTGCAAACTAGACCACTTTTGTCACTGTCAGCTTTCACACTTTGATCAGACCTTTGACTGGATTTCTGAGCACCATCACCAGATTTGTCTTTGTCTTTGGGTGAGGAATCTTGGGTATCACCGTTACCTTTCTTCTGAAATTGGGACCATCTATTGTTACTGCTAGACTGAAATTTGGACTTATGTGTGAGAATATATTCGTCTGCAAACTTGGCAGCTGATTGCAAATTCAGTGCTTGCTTCTCATTAAGGTAGGTCTTAATATCATCCTTGACACAGTTCTTGAATTCTTCAACTAACACCATCTCTTTTAGTGAGTTGAAATCATCCTTGACCTCCATAGAAGTACACCAGCGCTCAAAGCAAACCTTCTTCTCGTTAGCAAATTCCACATAAGTCTGATTGTCAGATTTCTTCAGACCTCTGAATTTCTGTCGGTAAGCCTCTGGAACCAACTCATAAGCTGTCAAAATAACCTTTTTGACAACCTCATAATCAGAGGAATCATCTGCAGACAAAGCCGAATAGGCTTGTTGAGCTTTACCCTTGAGGACAGTTTGCAACATCAGAGGCCAGCGTTCCTTTAACCACTGACAACTCTTAACTACCTTCTCGAAGCACTGGAAATACTTATCAACCTCCTTTTCCGAGAATGGAGGCACCAGCTTTACCTCCTGGCTAGCATGAAATTTGTTTTCAGCTTCCATTTTGATTTTTAGTAGCTCCATTTCGAGCCTTTCTTCTCTAACTTCTGTAAATCGAAATCTCTCTGTCTCTCTCTTTCCTCTTTCTCTCTCAAATTCTCTTTGTTTTTCTTTTTCCTCCCTTTCTTTTTTCTCTTCTCTTGCTAATTTTTCTAACTCAAACTGCCTTTCTTTCTCTCTTTCTGCTCTCTCGAATGCTCTTTCCTCTCTTTCAATCTCTAGCATTTTTAATTTAAGTTCCATTTCTACATTTGGATTTTCCACTGGAAACTGTTCCAGATCTCCTGGTGCAAACACATTTTCATCAATGTAATATTCAACAATCTCTCTAGCCAGTCTTGCTTTTCGCATGGCTGGTTTTACATCTGTCAGCTCTAACTGTCTGCATATTTCTAGCAGTTCTGTCTTTTTAAAAGACTTCAAAACCTCTATGGTTGATGATGCCAAGAAATCATCCATTGCTGTTGATCTGTCAATATATATCTCGGAAAATTCAAAAACAATTTCACAATTTGAAATTTTAGATTTTCAATAAATGACTCACACAATGGTTTATCCCGGACCCGAGCCCCCACTTTGTTACGGCCCCAATTTGTTATGGCCCCAATTTGTTATGGCATCAATTTGTTATGGCGTAGCGGACAGCAAGGGATGACAGACAAAATTTTAAAACTTTAACGGATTAAATTAAACAAACATTTTGAACTAATCTACAATCTACTCTACTGACCAAGATTGAAATAAAAAAAAAATGAGATATTTACAGTCCCTTGGTAATTGAGATGGGGCTGCTATGTTGCGATGTCCGGGGACAGGAAAATGCTCCAACACAGGCAAAAATCCACAAAAAGCTTCACAGGTCTTGAAAAGAGTGACAGGTCTGGTCAAATGTATCCTTCCACAATTTCTCCTTGCAATTTCTCCTACTACCTTTCACTCTCTCAATTTTTCTCCTTATATACTCTTTTCCAGCCCCCTCCCACCTTCCAGACTTTTCTCCAATTCTCTGGGACATTCCCCTCTGAGGCATGCCCAGGACATGCTCCAAAACCTAGCTCCAGACTGGGCTTCACAAAAAAAATGTCAATACTGCCATCTAGTGGCTTTTTTTTTTTCCCCACATGACAATATGCATAAAGTTTCTGTGCTCTCACAGCTAAATGCTGTCTTACATGGTTTACTGGCCATTCAGCAGGATTCACAACAGTTTCTGTTCTCCAAAAAAACGGGTAACTTACTGAAATAAGCGTGTGCTGGGTTTTTACTCAATACATAGTGCTGTAGATTACTTTTCATGTCGACATGATTTATTTCTGCTCATTTGTTGGGTAGCGTCGTTAGACCTGTGAAAATTCAGGGCTGATATCCCTCCCTAATTGAAAATAATTAGTCCTGGCTAATTCTAGATGGGTTTCCTTTATTAACACGTTTTCCAATTCAAGAATAATCAAGTGGCAATTTTTCGGCTCGTCTCCCCATGCGATCTAAAAGCGGACAAAATAATGGGCTACATTCAGTACAGAAAAAATAATTTAATTATAATTAGGTCTACACCGTCACTTTCGGCGACGGCATTTCAGAACTCTTCAGTGAATGAAGATAATTTTGGTGACTAGTACGTGGTTCTGGTTTTTAGATCGTTTACATTTTCCAATCGGACAGCTGTCTGTTTTTTACAGTTGAGTGACCGTGCTGCAAAAAAGGTGTACATACTTGTCGCGGAAATTACCTTCATTCAATGAAGAGTTCTGAAATGCCGTCGCGAAAGTGACGGTGCATAGACTTAATTATAATCAACTTATTTTTCTGTACTGAATGTAGCCCATTATTTTGTCGCTTTTAGATCGCATGGGGGAGAGAAGCCGTGTCTTCAATTGCCACTTGATTATTCTTGAAATGGAAAACGTGTAAATAAAGGAAAACCATCTAGAATTAGCCAGGACTAATTATTTTCAATAAATGGAGGGATATTAGCCCCGGAATTTTCAGGTCTAACGATGCGCCTGTTTGTTGGCCAGCAGTGTTGACTGTTCACAACAGTAACGTCTAGCCTTGGCAACTTGGCCGTTTTCATAATGTGAACGTGCAAAATCTCTCCACAGTCGCATGCATAACAGCTCGTGTGCACGGCAGCCTTCTGGGGGAGGGTCTTAGGAGTGCAGTGGAGAGGGAGGGGGAGGGATCTGAATGTTGCATTTTTTCAAATTTTTATGCCAAGTCCTCTCTCTCCTCAAAGTTACCAACTGCAGCTTTAAATGAATAAATTCGCGTATCAACGATAACTTACGCATGAAACGTTTTATTACAGCCCTTCAAATGAACATTGCTGCAAAACGCAGCCGCACATCTTGGCATTTTAACGATTATATTAACTTATTTAAACTTGGCCTCATAGGAGGCCATTCATTTTAATGAAGAAGTACAATGTTTAAATTTGGCAGCCAGGTGATTCACTTTGGATAATGTAAATATGACATCAGCAATCTAGTGATCTAAATGTATATGCCATTAAGCCAATTGGTTTTGCTTGTGGACCTCCATAGGGTGATTCTTGGTTTTTGTTTAAATTATTGTTTTGTTTATTGCATATGATTTGTCCTACAACTCCTACAAAGCCTCGCATCTGCTGTTTTCCTTATTTGACTTTTGGTGTTGACTGTCAATTTAATACGAGTAGTAGTAGACATTGTTTTTCAGTTTCAAATTACGGATTTAATGCTGATTGCTGGATTAGTGTGTGATTGATGATGTGCACTCTGGCTCGGAAGCTCTGTTAGTTTATTGTTTATGCTCTTGTGTAGCCTGGAGTGTCTCCCATGTTGCTGTATCACTTGTATATTAAAGGAGGATTATCACGCTTACCTGTTTCGACCTGTATTAACTGCACTGAAGTTCAACAGCACCCGCTTCAAGTATTTCCGCAAGATAATTAGTCATTTCCACGTAATTGGCGATAATTGCCCGTAATTTCCATGACAAAATCCAAAACGGAGGCCGCCATTGTTTTGAACTCAAGCTTCGCGAGATAGAGTTTCAGCCCGTGAAAGCACGGAATCGTGACGTGAATGCAGCAGCTGAGAGTATAAACAAAGCATCCCTGAACAGTGATAGGCATTGTTCCATTGTGCGAGTTTATAACCCAACGGCGAATTAAATCCCTGTCCTTTGGGAACGTGTGCATTGTCATACTGGCCATCGTCTGTTTAGTGTCGTTGACACAATCGTATGCCTGACAATGCAGCATTTTCAAAGCGATTTCGGATCTGTTCTCTGATGAGAAAATCTCATTAAATCGAATGCATGGCCATGATGCCTGGAAGCGCCAGACCTCCGCGCTGACGTCATGATCTCACGCCCCAGAATCAGATGCGACAGGTGCTACGGAAAATAATGGCGCTGCCCAATGGGCTCAATTAAATTCGATTTTTTCGTCAATTAGCCAACTGAGCTATATGAAAGCAGTTTAACTAGCAGGAGATTAACAAATTGAAATAACAGGAGGGCAGAAATTTTTTGATGATAGTCCTCCTTTAAATACAAAAATCGCTGTAGTTTTGTGAATCAATAGAGGCATTGGTAAAAACATATCTGAAACTTACTCTTGAATCCCACGCGTCTGGCTTTTGCGCAAATAAAGGCTACCATACAATACATTCATCAGCCCCATCACTGAATTATTCAGCCCCACGATAGCACCAGCAAGAAAAAATCTCTGGCGCCGCCACTGTCGACGAGGGACCTGCACCTTCGCCTGACACATTTCATGTCTCATTCCTTATGCTGGTGATTGCTGGACCCTTGGCTGAGGATACCCCTCCCCTCCCCCTCCTGCCCGAAGACCCTCCCCCTGTCCTGGAGGGAGACGGAGACCCAGCTTACCAGGTACACAGCCTGCTCCAGTCCAAATGTCAAGCAGGGGAAGGCTATGGTCCAGAGGCGAGGAGCTGGGTGAACCGAGACGATTCGCAGATCCTGGCCAAATTCTACCAGGCCCATCTGGACTAGCCTGGGGGGTGTACTGTAAGACCACGCCTCCAGCCATCCAGCTATCCAGCTGACCAGTCTACTAAGACCTGGACTGCATTCCTCACCTCATGCAATCATTTCCTGCACCTGTTTCTCATTTCCACTGTGTGGTAGCAGTGTGCTATTTAAAGGAGGAGACAGCACCTCGGCAAAGTATATTTCAGCGGAAAGTAGTATACTTGAAGTGCCTAAAACGCGCAGTTTTATAAATTTCAATACAGTAATAATCCAGTGCGACACATTTTTAAACCAGCGAGTCTTCAAATTGGCTTCAATACCAGGGAGCAGACATTTTTACTTCGGGAATCTTCTGATTTTGAATTTGATCTTCGGGAACCTCACCTTTAAAAAATGCATAATAACCTTAACCTCTCGCAGTTTACATTTCCGGATTAGCCACAGTTGCTCAGACTAATTGGTAAAAACCGACGACAGTCTAATTTACTTTTGATAGCATGGTTATGCATTGCACCACAAAATTATGAGGCGTCTTCTGCGCATAAATGACGACGTAACATATCAATATGTCTTCTTAATTTCAGCTCTCATTAAGGAGCACAGATTTGCGGAAATTAGTTCGCGAGACCGCGGGAATCCATTCTTTATTTTGAATGTTGTCATGGCGAAAGGGCGCTGTAAGGTTGCACTGCTGTGTGACAATCCCAAGGACGGCGAAAATGAATGCTGCGAAGTCAGCGAAAGTTTTGGATTTACAATGCCATATCAATTATATAAATGTAGGCAATGGGAATTCACCTTTCATTACCATTTCTAATTATAGGTCATGTATTGGTCTTGGTCGCTCAGTCGATAAATTGTTTGATTGTTAATCAGGCCAGCTTAAATAAAAACAGCTTGCGGCCAGCCAAGTCGTTAAGGCAGAGCTTACTGAAGGCCCTTTGAACTCCTCCATGGCCTGGATGAAAGGAAAGAGAACAACTGACGTCACGGAAGAGAATATCTGACGCACAAGCACAGTGGCACTGGCGTTTGATTGGATAATGCGTTCGAAATGCACACTCACCCACTATATAGGGCCCTGTGTAGTGAATGTTCTACATTGAAAACAACATACAGAGTGAGTGAGCGAGTGGACAAGCGTGCATTCCGATCGCAGCCTTAGATTCCCCAAGTAAAAATGTCTGCCCCCTGGTATTGACGCCGATTCGAAGACTTTCCGGTTTAAAAATGCGTCGCACTGGATCATTACCAAATTAAAATGGATAAAACTATGCGTTGTAGACACTTCAAGAATTCTACTTTCCGCTGAAATATACTTTGCGGAGGTGCTGTCTCCTCCTTTAAGGAACCGCGATTTCTGTTTGTTTTGTATTGCTTTGTGCGTGCCTTCTGCTGCACAGTAGGCATAATAAACTATCAAATCCATCCTTGCACCGGAGTCCAGTCCTCAACTTCCTGTCCTTCGTGCACCTAAACTGTGTACAAAGCACAACCCTTACACTGATCATGCATGATCATGATTTGCTTTAATGAGCAGGTACTCATTTTTACTTGATAAAGTGGTCACTGAGTGTACATCCAAAAGAGGATCAAGGGTAATTTAATCAGCAGTGTTATTTTAAACATCTGAGTCCAAAGAATGGTATATTTAACTTCCCTCTGCAGAATTATGCGCAGTAGGCTGCAAATCTCTGCACAGTGCTCTTAGTCTCTGGGCTTTTAACCATATTGACAATGTAGTCAGAATTGAAAAGGGCACTCCAAGAATGTACACCAAAGGCTATGAAAGATCTTGATAATTTCTTTTTTTATAAACTGTAAAGTTCGTATGATCTTTCACACCTCTTTGATGTTTTTTTAAGTAAAATATAATAATAATAATAATAATAATAATATTATTATTATTATTATTATTATCATCATCATCATCATTATGCTCTGAGAAGTCACCCAAATTGTTTCTCTCCAGATGAGTTCCATCATGGTTTTTTTTTTTTTTATAAAGTATTTTATACCATAATATTTGTCCATTTTCACAAAGGGTGGACATAATATTGAGTTGACTGTAGATCAGAATGGCAAAAGTCCCAATTCTTGTGTCATATATGTGTTCATTAAGTCTCATGACCAATGGCAACTTCAATTAAAAAAAAAAAAGTGGTTAAAGGGTTTGTACAAATAAAGTGCTTTTTGAACCATTTGGTTGTCTAGGATTCGCCAACTTTTTATGGAGCTATGAATAGTATTGAAGATTGGTTCTATTACATGAAAAATATGTGGCCCATCAGCCAGGGATATTAATTTAAGAAAAGTAAAACTGCTCCCCTACCTGTAAAATCACACCATAACCACAATGACCACCCAATCAGCCAAATGCTGCTTAAAGACAACATTCCCTCTGCTAAGTCACAGTAATGAACATAAGACATCATCTAACTATGTTTCAACTACATTTAATTACGTTTAATTAAATATCACCCAAAAAAAAAGAACGTTGTCCAAGATTTAATTATCCAATGAAATTTACATAACTCTAATAAGACCATATGAACAAACACAGTGATACTTTTATTAGTTTTATTCATCAAATACTTTAAGGAGGCAGCGTAGTCAAGTAACTGGCAACTGCAGAGTTGCTGAATGGAGCCCTCGGTGGGAATACTGTGATGTTGACGTCCATCTGCAGAGAAGGAGTAGGGTCCCCATACATGGAAAAAATATGCCCATTCCCTGACTAAAAGCCCTGCCTTAATCCAAAAACTGCTCCAATAGTCTTACCCCTGTTCTTTCTCTACCTCTCCCAACTTGCCACAGTTCTTTCCAACAGCTCTTAAGGGTCATCCATGCTGAAGATAAATGTGTTCTCGATGGAGGATCCCTACTTAAAAAAAAAGTATTAAGTTTTACTCACAGACTATCTTGACCTGTTGAGCAGTGAAAGTGAAGCATTTGCCATGATACTGAGGTTCGCTGAAATACTTCCACCCTCTCTAAAATTACGGAGCATCGACCCTAAAATACCTGCAGGAAGCTACACCGGATGCCATGTCTCGTCTGCATTTTAGTGCCAGGCTTCTCGCTCAGCTCGAGAGATAAACGGAGCTGCAGGTACAAGAGCCGCTCGCGTGGTTTCTTAGCTTTCATCATACGCTCATGAAGGGAAGATTATGAGGCAAAGTGTCCGCTATTTTTATACTTAATTTTTTTTCTCAAGGATATAATCAGATAAGTATGACATACTTGTGCATTTTATTACTGCGCCACAACTTTCTTCCTTTAGTGGCAGGAAAATCCTGAGGAGTGCAGACACGTGAACATGTGTTTGTGATCAATAAATGTAGCAGGTGTTTTCCTCTGGAGTTATGTGCAAATAAAAATGTTACTGTTAGTGTGTGTTATCTGTTCAACAGCATGCTGGTAATTTCAAGTCTGGGATCTTGTGGTGAAACTAAAATTAACTCCACTTTCATAGCATCATATCAGATTACTATATTGCATTTTTAATTGATTCGTGATACAAAGCTTTGACAGGATTTAACAGCTGCACTGTTACAATCTGTTGGTCTCCAGTGCACAAGTGTAGTATAACTCAGGCTGGCCAGACCTCGGAGTTACCACTGTGGATTCAGCACCTTATGCAGTCACAGCCTCGTCTCACTGTAGGTACCTATGGTGCTAGATCAGACACATAAGTTAATTTACTCAAAAAAAAAATATGTTACTGCAAAAAAAAAAAAATGCATGAATGAATAAATAAATAAACAGAAACTTGGCTCGAAGGGCCTTTGTCACGAAGGTGATTGAGAACTCAAATTAATGAGGCTTTTGTGGTGAAGTAGCTAGACAGAAGGCATATGGTAGTTCACCTCAGCTGGCATTTTTTTTTTTTTTTTTGCTGTTTCAACTCCTATGAGCATTTTTTTTGTAAATTATTAAAAAAATAAATCAGAAATAAATCCTTTCTCAGAAATAATTTTTATAAATCTCATGGTGCTTTAGGCGACAGTTTCATGTTTGATATCAAGGCTTTGTTGCATTGGGCATCTTCTGCTATTCTGCTGCATCTTTTCGCATCTTCTGCTGTTGGGCGGAGACTTGACCACCTGCTGTGATGCAGTATTGGAAATATATGGACAAAATGCAAATGACATTTGCTGATTTGTTACTTTGTCCGATTGAAGAGTCCCTGAAATACTCTTATAAGGCAGCAGTGAGTGTGATTGGTCGGGGGAGGGAAGGAAAGACCTTGTCTCTCAAAGAAGGGTGCAGTCTTTGTACAAGGGCTCAGTGTCACTCAGAGCTCAGAGCTGCAGGTGTTCACATCCACTCAGCGCTGAGGAAGGGTCTGTATGTTTGAGCTGATGAAGATGGAGAGATGTCTATTATTCTTCTCTCTCTCCTCCCTGCTCCTGCTCTCCACAGCTGGTGAGTTACACCTTCATCCTTGTTTCCAACTTCTTCACAGGGGATCAAGGACTGTGGTTTAGATGGTTAGTGTGTCAAAATGCAGGGTTACAGACAGCTTCTAAACACCGGTGATTACTGTAGCAACATAGTTACTGACAGCTTCTGAACATCAGGGATTACTGTGTTAACCCCCCAGAATACAAATAATGCCAATTTTTTCTTGTTATGCATGAGCCGATTTTGGCTTTATAACTAGGTATTTGTGTCATAGAGACTGTGGAAGATTATTCAAGTGAAGCAAGACATTTGGAAATTCAATTACAGAATTATTTAGGAATTCAATTTTGTCATTTACGGATGCTGGCGTCTATATCAGCGCAAAGGGGTTAACATAATTATGGACAGCTTCTAAAAAAAACCTCAGATTGCTGTCACAACATGGTAACTCACAGCTTCTAAACACTAGATTCCTGTAATAAAAGGGTTACAGGTGGCCTCTATGAAGGTGAGATTAAAGTAACAGGACTAAAGACAGCCTGTACATTCCAGAGATTATGGTCATAACAGAGTTACAGGCAGCCTCTAAATGTGAGAAAACTGCGGTAACAAGGATACAGACAGCATCACTGAAAAAAATGAAATGTTAAATTTACTCAAATACTGTGTGTCAACTGGTTGCACACAACTGAGGAAGAAAATTTTAATTCATTCAATTAATTAAATTGGCCCAAAATCTAAGAATTTACTTAAAAATTTCTTAAAACAGTTATGAGCAACGAGTTGTTACAACTTTTCCAAGTAATAGAACTTTTCACATTTTTCAGTGCTCAAAACATCAGAGGATTGATGAAGTAACATTGATTCAGGTAGACTCTAAACATTAAAGAATTATTGTTGAAACAGAATTACAGGCAGCCTTTACACGCCAAAGATGACTTTAGAATTATGACATCAAGCGCTCATCTCACAGATTGTATTTTGTATTTTAGAAAATCACTTATATTTGAATTATACATCAAAGATAAAAGTAATTTATTGTAGTTAATAGGGATCTCCTTTGGGTGTAGCTTTTTAAAATTTATTTTTGTCCCGATAAATTGGCACACGATTTAATAAAGTAATTGTAATAGCTAGATGATTGTAAAATACAAGCTGCCATTTTCAGTACTGTGCAGAATTATTGATAAAGAAAAAAAGAAACTGCTGCACACTGTGAACAACACCAGTAATAAACCATTCAAGTTCAAATAACTGGGAAATTTATGCATGTTCTTCCATACAATTATTCTCAATTTTCCTTCATTAAGTAGTGTAATTTTTAACAGCAAACATAAGCACTCTCACCATCACTATTTGCCCTATTTATTGAGCTCCTGGCTGCTGCAATACATCAAAGTACTAACTTAACAGGAATTCAAACCCTCTCCATTCACCACAAATTCAGCCTTTATGCAGATGATATATTGCTCTACCTTCAAAATCCATCAAAGTCCCTCCCAGAGGCTGTCAAGCTCATCCGTTCATTTTATGAAATAGCAGAATATGCCATAAACCAGACAAAATCAAAAATCTTATCATCATATGGGAATGACTGGCACCCTAAAGCTCATAATACACCCCTCATGTCCACTGGCACCATTAAATATCTGGACATAAATATTTCCACCAAGCTGTAAGAGTTGTTCCACCTTAATTTCATTCCATTAACAAAAGCAGTAGAGGATGACTTAAACCGCTGGATAAATTTACCATTTTCCTTAATTGGCAGTAATGACTATCCTACCTAAAATCAATGGCCTGTTCAAAATGTTTCAAACCTGCCCTTCCATGCAATGGATCACATTTTGATACCAAGATTATTCAAATCGACCAAGTAGTTGTGGAGATATACTCATTTCATTTTGGGCATGTCATTTTCGAGTCACAGGCTCAGGGGCTTAAGAGGTTATTAACTCATTCCCTCCGGCAAGCCGCTGCCAACGGTGCGGCGAATTTTACCATTCCCTACGGTAAGCCGTTGCCAGCGGTGGGGATGACCATTCGCAGTCCTATGAAAACACGAAATCAGTTGACGATCGCGGTCATGGGCCACCTGTACTTCAATACTTTATATTGTGTAATTTTTGGGAAAAGTATTCCGTACAAACGCAACAATTTTATATAAAAGTATTCCGTAGGGAATGAGTTAAATCACTGAATTCAATTATCAATACATTTTACTGGAAGAATAAAACACCCCCGATTAAATTTTCAACTCTTCAGAAATGTAAAACTCAAGGAGGACTAGACGCACCCAATTTTCATTAGTACTATTTGGCAAACCAAACACAGTATATCACAAACTGGATTCATGCCAACCAACTAAACAACTGATGGATAGAAATACAACAATAAGTTTGCAAAGAAATTTCAATCTCCGACCCATCATTTTTCACAACTTCTATAAAAAATGTCAAAAATGTTCAAATTTCAACAACCCTGACAGCGTGGTGCAAACTGAACAAAATATTCCATTTCAGTATGACACCATGTAAATATATTCCAATACGGTACAACCCCAACGTCTTCTCAATAAAACACCCCTTTGCTTTACTCTCTGGAAAGAAAGCAGCATAACACATCTCCAGCACATCTTTCAAAGTGACTCTTTCATCACATTTCAAGAATTGATCCGGAAGTATAACATCTTTAATACCTCCAGTTAAGATCTATTCTAAAATCAAAAATCAAAATGAAGGACAATAAATTACAACCTCCCCCAATAATAGAAGAAGTAAAAAAAAAGACGAACCCCGAGAAAACTCTTTCTAAATTATACAAACTACTATTAAACTCAGATTTAATAACGTCCCTTCCGATCCAAGCCTGGGAAAAAGACCTATCACTTCCCCCGACTTAAGCTTCTGGGCGCAAATATGTAAGAACTCTTTCACAATGACCAAAAATGCCAGTCTAAAACCAACAGAGTACAAGGTAATAAACAGAACACACATCACACAGCACAAACATGCTCACATTGCACAAATACCACCCCAGATCATTTTTCCACTCGACTTGGCTCTGACCACCGACCCATAATTTCTGAAAGCAAGTAACTGACAGAATATCACTTATTATGGGCTGTAGTGCCCACTCTCCCCATCTGTTTGCCTGTCCCTACACCTCTCTGAAATCAACTCACCAATCTAAAATACCAAGCCCATACTCATTGGTCTAGCTATTGCCACGAAGATTTCCTCTGAAATGAAAAACAAGAAAAATGATAAACATTACATAATGGTGAAATCTCAAACGCAAACCCCAGAAGCATTCAAACTCAGTTCTATCCTCTAAACACTTGTGTATTTTCATTTTTGCTATCTGTTATTTCCTAGAGTATTCTGTATGGTACTATGCATTATTATTATTATTATTATTATTATTACTGTTGTTGTTGTTTGTTTTATTGGTATCTTTCCAACCATATCACTTGTAATATTCCCATTTGATACTTGTCGCGTTTCCTACGCTTTTTTTTTTCTTACTGCTTTATTTTTCTTTTTGGTTTTTTTTCTCGAATTATTTGCCCTCACTGTACACTTGTATGTCCCCTGTCCGTCTATCAGTTTGTCTTCTGTCGATGTATTTGTTCATCGTTGTGTTTTTTGTTTTTTATATTACTAACGGTTTCAACTTAAGTCTTCATCGGGGTATTGAATCATTCCTCAATGCCCTGAAGGAGACTTGTATTGAAAAATTGATAATTTCATAAATTAATTATTATGGTATTGTGACTGTGAGTGTGTGACTGCCCCTCATCACATCTAATCAGCAAGCAAACATTAATTTACCCTTTGCAAAGACTAATCAGTAGAATGACGGGCCAAATTGTTTTTAGATGGCATTCTTGTGCATTGCATCAAAAAGGCATCTTCCTATTCACATTAATGATGACATAAAATGTCCATATGTCTTTGCAGGATTCTGATTCATAAAACGGCATGTGAGTTAGTATCACTTATAAGAGACATGTAATATTTTGCACCTACAGTATGTTCATAATTTGATAAGCTTGAGATGATATGTCCTATTTTTAATGTTCTTTTTTAAACACTAAAAACATTTTAAATACGTGTCATTTCAAAATAAATTGCTCCGCTGGAATAATTCTAAAAGGGAGTTGGAATTCAGAGTAGGTTTTGGATTAATTAATTATTTGTATATTTGCCATCCTTAATATATCGCAAGCACTGCATTTACACATTGTTGGTGCAGCCTACTGATGATCTCTTTGTCATTTTGTAATCAATAATTCTTTAATCATTGTCAGCTCATGCATTGGTGTTGATTATTCAGTAAATAAATTGTTTGACTGTTAATCAGGCGATCTTACACAGGAACAGGTTGAGAGCCATCATGCACTAAAAGGTGAGAAGCTACAATACCTCTGACAGCATGCCACAAATTAACTGTCATAAAATCAAAGGATGTTCGGGTTGAAGGGGTAAAAATCGTTGTGTAAAACGGTTTTATTTTTTAGAATGCATGTAAGTCTTTTCCTAAAATTTTTGATTTGGTTAGGGCTCATATTTTGAGGGATTTCTGACCATTTCTCCATGCAGAAGTTTTAAAGATTTCCACTGACATATCTGGTTTTCCAAAATGTGCAGCCAGGGTGGGCAGTAACTACACCTAAAAAGGCGAGAATTCTCTCAACCTGTTGAACTGTTCCCTTGTACTTAGCCTGATTAAAAATTAAACAATTTATGTGCAAACGTTTGTACTTAATGAGCAAGAACAACAAGCAGTCCATCATGATTGGGAGGTGATAATTGCCAATTGCTAATCAAACAATGTAAAGGAGACTGGTCCAAAGGTGCCTGCTGTTACTTACCTTTAATGGCACACTGATGTCATTGGTGGTCATTGTCCCATTGGAATATTCACCTAGACTTAATGCAAGTCTCAGCTTCTTATTAGAGAAGACCAGTCCAATCCAGGCCTTCAGCCCAAATTTCTGAATGGGCCGAGGCCCACTACTTGGTTGAATTTACTTTGCCACTGTCTAGTCCGCTTGGACCACTGCACAATGTACAGTCCAGTCCGTTCTCAAAAAGTTATTGTGGCTGATGCACTTCTAGTTGATGGACACGCTGCAACACTTCATGAACATGGCTCGCAGTTTCAGCTTAATTGTACCCTAGCTCAAGACTATACCTTCCTTAAAGTTAACCCTTGTGAATTGACTTGTATATTTGGAGCCTCAGGCTTACTCTTGTCATTTTCATGCTTTAGATGCAGTCCTCAAGGACGCCCTGTCCGGCAGGTTTTTGTTGCAGCTTTACTTTTGCACACCTTATCCATTTAAGGCCCAATGCACCTACATGCTGACCCTGTTCAGGTAGATCTTTTTCAACCAATCAGCATGAAGCCCTTAAAGGGATCAGGTGTGAAAGCGTAGAAAGAGAGCAAAAACCTGCAGGGCAGGGGGTCCTTGAGGACTGGGTTGGGAACCACTGCTTTATAATTCCACTGCATGTCTCCTGACAATATAATGCACAAGTGCCATATGATTCTACTGTATGGTAACAGACAATTACATTTTCTGTGGATCTCACTTTCCAGGACACTCGCTCAGTGATAAAGGCTTAGTATTAGCAAGTATTCTTGAGACTTTCTTATTATCGTTGAAAATGCCAATTCTTTGCAAAAACAACCACTGGCCAAGATGCATCCTAGTTCTGCCAAAATTAAATTTACAATATTTATGCATTTACAGAATAGTTTCTTTATGTTCAGTCAAGAAAAAGTGCAGGGGAGAGAATTACACCTCTGCAGAAATGGAATTCTCCATGTCTGCTAGGCCCCTGAGCTGAGATGAGCCTACCGCGATTAAGTGAAAAAAAAAAAAAATGCCAGTTCTACTTTGATCAAATTTATTCATAATAGTTATCAGGAGTGCTAGTAATTTTGACACTAGTTCTTTTCTGGAAAAAGAGCATTACTTAAAAAAAGACAAGAACGTTTGAGCATATGTATTAAATAAAATTACAACCCCAATTCTGAAATAGTTGGGACAAAGTGTAAATTGTGAATAAAATCAAAATGCAATGACTTTCAGATCACATGAGCCAATATGTTATTTAAAATAGAATATAGACAACATTTCAAATGTTGAAACTGAGACATTTTACATTTTTATCCACAAAATGAGCTTAATTCAAATTTTCTGGCTACAACAGGTCTCAAAAAAGTTGGGACACAGGCAAAAAAAGGGCTGAAAATATAATATATTAATCTATAAGAGAATCAGCTGAAATAACATTGAGCAAGTAATTAAGTTAACTGGCATCAGGTGTGTAACATGATTGACTATAAAAGGGATGTCTTAGAGAGGCTGAGTCTCTCAGAAGTAAAGATGGCCAGAGGCTCTCCAACCTGTGAAGGCTTGCGTAAAAAAATTGTGGAATACTTTAAAAACAATGTTCCTCAACGTCAAATTGCAAAGGCTTTGAAGGTCTCATCATCGACAGTGCATAACATCATCATAATGTTCAGAGAAACCTGAAAAACCTCTGCGAGTAAGGGACAAGGCTGAAGACCTTTACTGGATGCCTGTGATCTTTGGGCCTTCAGACGCCACGGCATCACTCACCGGCATAATTCTGTCATTGACATTACTAAATGGGCCCAGGAATACTTCAAGAAACCACTGTCTGTAAGCACAGTCCGCCGTGCCATCCACAGATGCAACCTAAAACTCTATCATGCAAAAAGGAAGCCATTGTAGAGCATAATCCAGAAGCGCCGCTGTGTTCTGTGAGCCAAGGGTCATATAAAATGGACTGTAGCAAAGTGGCAAAGTGTCCTGTGGTCAGACAAGTCCAAATTTGACATTCTTGTTGGAAATCATGGGCGTTGTGTCCTCCGAGCTAAAGAGGAGAAAGACCAGCCCTCCTGTTATCAGTGTTCAGTTCAAAAGCCAGCATCTCTGATGGTATGGGGATGCATTAGTGCACATGGTGTGGGACACTTGCATTTTTTAAAAAAGCACCATGAATGCTGAAAGGTATATTAAGGTTTTAGAGCAAAATATGCTCCCCTCCAGACAACATCTATTCCAGGGAAGGCCTTGTGTATTTCAGCAGGACAATGCAAAACTACATACTGCAGCTATTACAACAGCATGGCTTCGTAGTAGAAGAGTCCGTGTGCTGAACTGGCCTGCCTGCAGTCCTGATCTTTCACCAATTGATAACATTTGGTGCATAATTAAACGAAAAGTCCGTCAAAGGAAACCCAAAACTCTCCAGCTGCTGGAAGCCTGTATTAAACAAGAGTGGGATCAAATTCCAATGGCTAAACTCAAGAAACTTGTCTCCTAAATGCCCAGACGCCTCCACTCTGTGTTAAAAAGAAGAGGGGATGCTACACCATGGTAAACAGGCCCCTGTCCCAACTTTTTTGAGACCTGTAGCAGCCATCAAATTTGAAATGAGCTCATATTGTGGATAAAATTTTAAAATTTCTCACTTTCAACATTTGCTATGTTATCTCTGTTCTATTGTGAATAAAATACTGGCTGGTGTGATTTGAAAGTCATTGCGTTTTGATTTTATTTACAATTTACACTTTGTCCCAACTATTTCGGAATAGGGGTTTTATATTAATATCCGATGTGAACTTATCATAAAGATTAACTCATGGTTTTGTATACTGTATGCTCTTTTTTTTCCCCAAGTTTTAACAAGGGTGTCAGTGATTCTACTGGTGTTAGGATACATTATTAATATTATTATTATAAAACTGTCCTTTCTGCTTTGGATAATTAGTACATCCCAAAATTCCAGGAAGCAACCAGATTCCTTGGAAGTCACTAGGGGAGAAGTAATAATAGTGTTATTTTTATTATCATCATTATTATTATTAGTAGTAGTAGTAGTATTATGTATTTTTCCTGTTGGCTGTTTTTCATATCTGAGGCTTCAACTCAATGCAAATGTGAAATACTGTCATACATTTTCTTCTATTTTGACAGTACATGAATTATATATTTAAAGGACTTGACAAATAGCAACAAATATACACATTTAAGGGGGAATTTTGAGTTCAGAATCAAAATTGTGGGTAAAATAATGCATTAAAGACACCACATATTGATTTAATTCATCAAAATCCACATTTTTCCGATCGTTGGTAACCGTATGCATATTTTCCCGGCCCCGCATTTGCCATCAGTGACATCACACAAGCGAATCCCCAGTGTTTTGTTTAGGAAATTTGTTTAGGCTTTTATCGCCACCGACAAATTATCGAGCCATCTTGATAATATGCCATATTGTGCGGCGAAAGACAAGGGATTGTGTTTCCATGCCTTTTCAACAGGAGAAGGGAGAAAAAATGCCTGGATTCACTTTTCTTGTCGGGAACATTTCTCCCCTTCAGCTCACAGCAGATTGTGCTCCATTTCTTCCTAGTACAATATGCTTCATCCTGCAATTAAGGCATACAGGGGATACTGACGGAACCGTTTCCTGAGTGGGTCACGTTTTTGCTAACATTCAATTAAAATTTCCCTTAAAATTCAAATACAAATGATTGCATAATGTTTTCAGTCATTTCAACGGTACTTAAGTAATCGCTGAATTCTTACCCCTCTAAACAGGTATCGTTTCAATCATTTGCTGGAGTTTTGTCCTTACAAGAGACAACAAAAATATGCAAACACCAGTCATTTAGCTGCGCGTGAAATGTTTCCTGAGGGACACCCATAGCGCCTAAAATGTTAACACTGAGCAGTGCTGGTTTTGCGAGGGTACTGGCATAGGTTGTTCCTGAGTTGGCAAAATCAACAGCAATACTGGATTTAGCCTAGCTTATTAACTGCAATAAAAACACTTATTTGAGCTTCTTTGGCAATATCGCGTATGAAAAATACACAAGGTGGAAAGCATGCTGAAAAGAGAATGAAACGTGAATGTGTATAAATTATGACAATCGCACAAAATAGCCGAATACGCGTTCATGCAAATCTGTGCTGTTCTATGGCCATTTACCTTTCAGAATGCGGCAATCAAACATGCTATCTTAATAAACAGCTCTACTCATTCAGAAAAGTAAATGAGCGAGTCCCCTGTTTGATAGCTAATTGAGCAAAGTAAACAGCGACAGGATTAGAGTAACCAAATTGGTTAAATGGAAACGATTCTGTAGTCCTTTACTCGGCTCTGTGCAGAGCCCAGACTAATCCCTAATCCCCAAATAGCAGGCAAAAAACTCCCTGTAGGGAGAAAAAGCCTTGAACAGTGGTGAGAAAAAACTCCTCAGTGAGAAGAAATCTCAGGAGGAACCTGGCTATTGTGGGGAAGCCCATCCTCCGCTGGCTGGCTAATTAATTGATGGTAAATTCGGGATGAGAGGATCATGACAGCAGGAAGACAGCAGTCAGAATTAACATGCTTAAAATCAGACAAGTCTTTGGCGCTTGGACTCTTCGGGAAGACTCAGAGCAGCAGCTGGAAAATCCCCCAAAAATAGGGGGCGGAAGCCCCCCAAAAACACAGCCTGATGAATCCCCCAAAGGAAGGAATACTCACCAAGCAGGAACAACATAATGACTGAGAAGCACAGGCTGCTGAGAGAAGAAAACGTGATGAGCATGACATGGAACATGAATGAGGTCTAAAGAACTATACAATCCAGACATTAGCAAGCAATGGCTAGGGGCTGCATAGCTCTGCATTTTTTTTTTTTTTTTTTTTTTTTGCGCACCATAGCCAGCAATGGCTAGGGGCTGCAAAGCCCTGCATTTTTTTTTTTTTTTGCATGATGATAGCCAGTGCATTTTTTTTCTGTTTATGATGATAGCCAGCAATGGCTAGAGGCTGCAAAGCCCTGCATTTTTTTTTTTTTTTTTTGCACGATGATAGCCAGTGCATTTTTTTTTTTTTGCACATGATGATAGCCGGCAATGGCTAGGGGCTGCAAAACCCTGCATGTGATTAGCAAGTGACAGCAGAAATACAGATAAAAACCAACCACCGACCACCAGTTATTTACAAGCTTACCATGAACTGAAAAGGCTTCAGGGATCTTTAGGCTTTGATGATTGCAGATGCTTCAGGGCGCATGTAGGATGCATTTGCTGAAGATAACCAGTGGCTTAGTTGATAGAGAGGCCGTAGATATACCTTGCATAGCTGCTGAAGAGCGGCACTTATTCTGAACAAATGATCCAGATATTGCTTGGGGCTATTAGAAATAGGCTTGGAAAAGATGGGTCAAAACATCTAGCTCCAAACTGAAGCCCAGCTATAGACCTCATATATGGTGGAGTTTGAAGTGACGAACAACAACCAATGATAACAAGAAAATCAAAGATTGCAGACCCTCGCCCCTTAAAGCATTAGCAGTGGTGACAATGAGTAAAAATTTCAAGTTAAACCGATGTATTTTTTATTTTTTTTTTAATTTAAAGTAATAAGAGCTGACAAATAGGCATATGGAGAAAATTCAGAAAACTGTTCCCAAAGCCAAATCTGGATCCTGATCCAGATCATCTCAGAGGAGGACCGAGAAATGGTAGACACTCATCACCTGTAAAAAAAATTTTTTAAAAATCAAGTTTATCCGATCAGCGGTTGTTGAGTTATGCAAGCGGACAGACAGACGGACAGACATATATATGTGTATACATACAGACTGCCAATTGCAATACCCTCGCTCCCCTTCGGGGCGAAGGTAATAAATGCGCAGATGGCACTGACTGAAACAGGATTTAGTGAGAAACAGAGAAACACAAACATTCTCCAGCAAAATCATGCAGTTTTAGAGCAGAGAGAGCAAAACTCTTTTTCATGTAGAACCTAGCAGAAACCAAATAAGGCTGCATGGGAGGCTGAACCTAGAGAGGGGACTGCAACTGGTGATGAGCTGCTTTTAGGCCAAGGCTCCTGAAAACCTGGAAATTAAAGTGTGACAAGGAATTTGTGTGACCTGGCAAAAATATTTATTTATTTATTTATTTTGGCGTGATGATAGCCAGCAATGGCTATGTCCAAAAAGACATATGGAAAAAAATTCAGAAAACGGTTCCCAAATCCCGATCTGGATTCGGATCCAGATCGTCTCAGGAGGACCTAGAAACGGTAGACACCCATGACCTGTAAAAACTCCAAGATGATCTGATCAGCGGTTGTTGAGTTAAGCAAGCAGACAGACAGACATATTACAATTACAAATATACAAATAATTGCAGTAGATGCGCCGACGGCACTGACTGAAACAGGTTTTAGTGGCAAAAGCAGAGAAACGCAAAACATCCTCCAGCAAAATCATGCAGTTTTAGAGCAGAGAGAACCTGTAGAACCTAGCGAAATCTACAAACCCAAAACCAGTGAAGTTGGCACGTTGTGTAAATCGTAAATAAAAACAGAATACAATGATTTGCAAATCCTTTTCAACCTATATTCAATTGAATACACTGCAAAGACAAGTTACTTAATGTTCGAACAGGTAAACTTTGTAATTTTTTGCAAATATTAGCTCATTTGGAATTTGATGCCTGCAACATGTTTCAAAAAAGCTGGCACAAGTGTCAAAAAAGACTGAGAGAGTTGAGGAATGCTCATCAAACACTTATTTGGAACATCCCACAGGTGAACGGGCTAATTGGGAACAGGTGGGTGCCATGATTGGGTATAAAAGCAGCTTCCTGAAATGCTCAGTCATTCACAAACAAGGATGGGGCGAGGGTCACCACTTAGTGAACAAATCGTGAGCTGATTGTCGAACAGTTTAAAAACAACATTCCTCAACGAGCTATTGCAAGAAATTTAGGGATTTCATCATCTACGGTCCGTAATATCGTCAAAAGGTTCAGAGAATCTGGAGAAATCGCTGCACGAAGCGACAAGGCCGAAAAACCAACATTGAATGCCCGTGACCTTCGATCCCTCAGGCGGTACTGCATCAAAAACCGACATCAGTGTGTAAAGGACATCACCACATGGGCTCAGGAACACTTCAGAAAACCACTGTCAGTAACTACAGTTCGTCGCTACATCTGCAAGTGCAAGTTAAAACTCTACAATGCAAAGTTTAAAGCCATTTATCAACAGCACCCAGAAACGCCGCCCGGCTTCGCTGGGCCCAAGCTCATCTAAGATGGACTGATGCAAAGTGGAAAAGTGTTCTGTGGTCTGACGAGTCCACATTTCAAATTGTTTTTGGAAACTGTGGACGCCGTGGTCCTCCGGACCAAAGAAGAAAAAGAACCATCCGGACTGTTATAGGCGCCAAAGTTCAAAAGCCAGCATCTGTGATGGTATGGGGTGTATTAGTGCCCAAGGCATGGGCAACTTACACATATGTGAAGGCACCATTAATGCTGAAAGGTACATACAGGTTTTTGGAGCAACATATGTTGCCATCCAAGCAACGTCTTTTTCATGGACGCCCCTGCTTATTTCAGCAAGACAATGCCAAGCCACATTCTGCACGTGTTACAACAGCATGGCTCCGTGTAGTAAAAGAGTGCGGTACTAGACTGGCCTGCCTGTAGTCCAGACCTGTCTCCCATTGAAAAATGTGTGGCGCATTATGAAGGCGTAAAATACGACAACGGAGACCCCGGACTGTTGAACAACTTAAGCTGTACATCAAGCAAGAATGGGAAAGAGTTCCACCTGAAAAGCTTCAAAATTGGTCTCCTCAGTTCCCAAACGTTTACTGAGTGTCGTTAAAAGGAAAGGTGATGTAACACAGTAAAAAAAAGGCCCCTGTGCCAACTTTTTTGCAATGTGTTGCTGCCTTTAAATTCTAAGTTAATGATTATTTGCAAAAAAAAAAATAAAGTTTCTCAGTTTCAACATTAAACATCTTGTCTTTTGCAGTGTATTCAATTGAATATAAGTTGAAAAGGATTTGCAAATCATTGTATTCTGTTTTTATCTACGATTTACATAACGTGCCAACTTCACTGGTTTTGGGTTTTGTAAATAAGGCCGAAGGGGAAGCTGAAACTAGAGAGGGGACTGGAGTACCCAGAGGAAACCCACGCAAAAGCGGGGAGAACATGCAAACTCCACATGGAAAGGCCCCAGGCTGGATTCAAACCCACTAGCTTCTTGCTGGGAGGCAGCAGTGCTAACCTGTGCTACCCATTGTGCCACCCTGACTTTTGACAATGATGCTTACTGCGGCTTCATTGTCGCACAGAACTGCGATACGTTTGCAATGCCAGAACATGCTCCAAATGCAACAGGCTACGGCAATGGTTAAATTTCGTGCAGTGCTGAGGATTAGAGCTTAGGCAACGACAGAGGCCATTTACATGCGAACCACTGACCTTGAAAATAATCACTGAACCTGACGGAAGGGCAGCATCGGTAAACAAGAGTCATCAGAAGATGACATATCCCCCCGGCCCCTGATTATTTGCGAAAGTCATGTCAATCCTACACCTTCAAAGAAATTCAAACAAGAATTTTCCTCTGGAATGATCTGGAAGTATGCACTGGCAACATCTAGCAAAGACTATGAAGCACACGTTGGCAAAGGCATTAAAAAAAACAAGGGTCATTAATGAACAGTGTTTTAGTTCTGCTCCGGAAACAAACCCAGCCCTGCGACTGAGTCCAAATCCATGTTGCTTCCATGGAAAGGAAAAAAAATAATAATTTCAGAAATTTGAAAATATGAAAAGGCACCACTTCAGTACTTGGGTAATGCACATACAAAGTTTCAGAAAGATATAATGAACTGTTTTTGAGTTCTTCTCCAGAAACGAACCCATCTCTGTACAGAGTCCAAATCCAACTCGTTTCCATGGAAACGAAAAAAAAAATTGCAGAAATCAGAAAATATCAAAAGGCACCACTTCAGTATGTGGGTAATACACATGCAAAGTTTCAGAAAGATATAATGAATGGTTTTTGAGTTGTGCTCCAGAAACAAACCTATCTCTGTACAGAGTCCAAATCCAACTCGTTTCCATGGAAACGAAAAAAAATATTTTTCCGGAAATCTGAAAATATCAAAAGGCACCACTTCAGTGTGTGAGTAATACACATGCAAAGTTTCAGAAAGATATAATGAACGGTTTTTGAGTTGTGCTCTGGAAATGAACCTATCTCTGTACAGAGTCCAAATGCAACTGGTTTCCATGGAAACGAAAAAAAAGAATATTTTCAGAAATCGGAAAATATCAAAAGGCATGACTTCAGTATGTGGGTAATACACATGCAAAGTTTCAGAAAGATATATTGAACGGTTTTTGAGTTCTGCTCCGGAAACGAACCTCCCTGTACGGAGTCCAAATCCAACTTGTTTCCATGGAAACGAAAAAATTTTTTTTCCAGAAATCTGAAAATATCAAAAGGCACCACGTCGGGCACCCCGGTGGCTCATCGGTCTAAGTGCGCGTACCATAAAGGCTGTGTCCTTCCTGCAGCGACCTGGGTTCGAATCCGGCTCAGGTCATTTGCTGCATGTCTTCCCCCATTCTTCTCCCCAACCTTCCTGTCTCTCTACACTGTATAACTGTCGAATAAAGGAAAAATTCCCAAAAAAATAATCTTTAAAAAAAAAAGGGGCACCACTTCAGTATGTGGGTAATACACATGCAAAGTTTCAGAAAGATATAATGAACGGTTTTTGAGTTGTGCTACGGAAACGAACCTATCTCTGTACAGAGTCCAAATGCAACTGGTTTCCATGGAAACGAAAAAAATAACATTTTCAGAAATCTGAAAATATCAAAAGGCACCACTTCAGTATGTGAGTAATACACATGCAAAGTTTCAGCAAGATATATTGAACGGTTTTTGAGTTCTGCTCCAGAAACGAACTAGGCCTGATGTGCACTAAGTCCAGATTTGTTTCCATGGAAACGACAAAAATAGGAATCCCAAAATTTCCAAAGTAGCAAAAGGCACATCTAGACTATACATAGAATACATGTACCGAGTTTGGTGCTGATATCTTGCATAGTTTCCGAGTTCTGCTCCGGACAGACGGACGAGGTGATGCCTATATCCCCCCGCATTCTATGCCGGGGGGATTATAAAAACTGAAGAGAATTGGAGGAACAAATCACATTATAGAAAACTTCATGCCAATCCAAAGAGTCGATAGTCTTGACCAGAATTTCAAATCGGGCGGTGGCCCTCATCCAGGGATATGACGTCATGCAGTTTAGGCACAGCCGAGGCCGAACGCAGTAGATGGGAATTGGACGCGTGACTTTGGCGAAATACACAAATCATTTGAAAAGATATAGCAACCTCTTATGACCATGCGCCCCCAGACCAAGGGCAATTAATATGCATAATAAATGCTGCACGTTTCCTAATAGCAACATCTTTGTCCGGCATATAATCAAGGGATGAACTCTGATAAAACTCATTATGACAGTTTCCTAAACAGAACACTATTCAAGCACCAATCAAGTACATAAGCATCTTGCAAAACATAGGATAACATAATATTAGAGCTCTATCACTTGCATTTCCACTGGATCTGTGCCATGTATACCAACGATAAGTCAAATGAAAGAGGAAATCCACGGAATCCGACGATATAAGCCTTGACATTTTAAACCGACAGCGCACTGAATGAACACCAGGCCTGCAATTCACAAGCTACAACGATGAGCTTTTTTTTTTTTTTACTTTTATTGGCCCATTTCATAATAAAACTGATCATGGGTAAATCTGTGCAGGCTATTTTTAGCCGAATGTGTCCGTGATATTATGAAGCTTGACCCGTCAGCCTCCGTACATGTTATTTTCCGGTGTTATACCGAAGCATCTCAGCAAACCAGAACATCGTCAAAAAAAGCCGATTAATCCCAGTAACTCGACTCAAAAGCGAAACTCATACTATACGGATTCACAACACGCAGACCAACCATTTCAAGTGTCCACCTCTTCCAACTCCGATGATCACAACCGACAGCCAATGAAAACCCAAAATTCAGCATCTCAGAAAGCGGAACATTACTTAAGACCAATAAAAGAAAAGGATTTTTTAACACTGGAATAATGGACTACTGAAAGTATGAACATGTACAGCATTCAATACATGGTCGAGGCTCCATTAGCAAGAACTACTGTAGCAAAGCAACGAGGCATGTAGGATATCAGCCTGTGGCAAAAGGGGCTTGCGCTGAAGCAGAAGGCTGGGGAGCTGGCACTGGAATTAACGCGCGTAGGGTAGGGGCGGCCGAAACGTGGTCTGGATGATGCAGCCAGTGCGTAAGCGAGAAATGGAGGAGAGCATCGATTGCAAGAGCGGAGCTAATCTCAGCGAACGGCAGCATGAACGAACAAGGGCAGAGAAAATGACATTTTTTAAAAAGACAGCAACATAACGATTGGCTAGCAATGCGGCTGTGGTGTGCCATGGTTGGATAGAAGAGATCAGCTGCCACATCAGTTGACTGCTCAATTGACTGCCACAGAGATTGACTGCGGAGATTTGAGTGAGCATGCCAGTGAATGTAAAGAAAATAAATGGAGTTGAAGTGCGCGAGAGAGTCTTCCTGACTGAACTTTCACTAAGCCTCATTTGTTTTAGTGAGCAATCTTGCAGCTGAATTTTGAACTACTTGCAGTTTGTTCAAAGATTTCTTATTCAGACAAGTAAAATCAAGAGTTGCAAAAGTCTAATCTTGACAAGATAAAAGCATGGATAATTTTTTCGGAAACTTCAAATGACAGAACAGGCCTAATTTTAGCTATGTTACGGAGTTGCAAGTAGCATTCACTGTACAAGCTTCTTAACGTGGGGCTCAAATTTGAGTTCAGAATCAAATATCACACAGAGATTTTGGGAAGAAGGCCTAATATTAGAAGCAAGAGGTCCAAGAGATGATTGGATTTTATCAGACACCAACTTTGGGCCAAGTATAATGACTTCGGTTTTATTTGAGCTTAACTGCAAAAAATTATTAGCCGACCAATTTTGAACATCAGCTTAACAGTCATGCAACACAAACATATTGCTGAAATCAGTGGATTTTACTGAAATATACAACTGCGTATCATCAGCATAACAGTGAAAAGCTATTTTATGCTGATGAATATTAGAACCCAGAGGTAACATATAAATACAAAACAATATAGGCCCAAGTACGGAGCCTTGAGCTAAACCTGAAGTAAGCAGTACAGACGAGGATACATGTTCACCGAGGGAAACAAAAAATTTTCTGTTCGACAGATATGAAGAGAACCATTTCAGAACACACCCAGAGAGCCCAACCCAATTTCTCAGCCTATCAATCATGATGACATGATCAACTGTATCGAAGGCAGCACTAATATCCAAAAGCACCAATAATGAGCAGTCACCAAAGTCAGCATTCATCAGAAGATCATTAGTGACCCTGAGAAGAGCCGTTTCTGTACTATGTTGACGTCTAAAGCCTGATTGAAATTTCACAAAAATATTGTTGGTTTCCACCACTTCTAAAAGTTGCTTTGCAACCACTTTTTCCAAAACTTTCGAAATAAAAGGCAATTTTGGTATTGGTCTAAAATTACTAAGAATGGCTGGATCAAGATATGGTTTTTTTGAGAAGTGGTTGAATGCAGGCAATCTTAAAATAGTCTGGAACACAGCCAGTAGAGTTTACCACGGAAAGCAGGTCAGGGCCAATAGCCATCATTACTTTTTTAAGGAGCCTAGTGGGTATGATATCCAAGGGACTGGATGAGAGTTTCATTTGTGACACAATATCAGTTAGATCCGACAGAGAAATCAGTTCTCAAGGAATTCTCAAGCAATGAACACAGTGTCCAGAGTCTGATGTTATTGGTTTCATTGTCAGTAACTCAAAATGTAATACAAAAACCCAGACCGGTCTGCACATACCAAGTTGCAGTCATTCCCGAACAATTGTCCAGCAGCGACATTACCTGGTTTCTCCTTTTTATCCACCGCCACGAAGCAGGATGGGCATATTGGATAGGGGTCCGTCCGTCCGTCCGTCCCTCCAGGCCACAATGGGGACAATATTTCTCTGAAACTATCATACCTAGATGCGTGAAATGCTTAATAAGCTAGTCATGATCTAGGGTGAGTTCGAAAATGGATGTGGAAGCATATTTTTTTATGGAGATGGAGTTATGTATGGAGTTAAGGCCCTTGATCGTGGCGGGGGATAGTGGTGACACTGGTGTCTTGTTTTCTCTTTCTTTAGCCCCTCCCAGGACAGGACTAAAAATCTGGCTCCTTAATTCATATGCGGTCTTTAGTCTAGATGCTATGAAGGCCTTTGATAGGCTGGAATGGTGCTATCTGTGGACTGTGCTCAGAAGGTTTGGCGTTGGAGACACATTCATCCATATGGTTCAAACACTTTACAATAAACCCTCTGCATGTGTCTCCACAGGTCACAAATTGTCTTCACAGTTCTGTCTAGAGAGGAGCACTAGACAAGGCTGCCCCCTTTCTCCAATTTTATTTGCTTACTGGAACCCTTAGCCTAAGCAGTCAGGCAGAGTCCTTTAATTTCTCCTAAACATATAAAAAACACCACACATCATATCTCTCTTTAAGCGGATTACATCATTCTTTACCTTTCTGATATTGATAACTCAGTTCCTCAAGCCCTAGCTTTATTTGAAAGATTTGGCTCTTTTTCAGGCTACAAAATCAACTGGAGTAAATCTATATTAATGCCTCTTGATTCAACCCCTCCTAAATTTAATCTTCCTGTGACCTCACCTATTTGGATTCAAACCTCCGGTTTCACTTATCTAGGTGTAAGTATTCATCCTTCCCTCAGTCAGGTTTGCAAGCGAAATTTTAATGTAATGTTAAAATGAAAATGAACATTCTTCCTAGGGTTAATTTTTTGTTTTCTGCTATACCACTGACTCCACCACCACATTTTTTTAGGGACATTGACAAGTTATGAAAAAAATTTCATATGGAATAACAAAAGATCCAAAATTCGTTTTAAAAGCATTGCGGCTTCCCAAACTTTCTGGTGGTCTAGCTGTACCTAATTTCAAGCATTATTTTTGGGCTTTTCAGCTGAGATTTTTTAAAATATGGTTTGATACTTCTTCCAAAATTTCCTGGAACAAGGATTAGTTTATCCCCCGAGACTACAGGATCTATCATTTGCAGGTATCACTCAAAGAAGCTCATTGCTACGACTGGGTCCAATTATAAACTGCTCTCTTGAAGTTTGGAAACAGTCCTGTAAGTTTTTGGGGTATAGACACAAATTTCATAAATCCTCTCCTATAGGGCACAACAACCATCTCTTAACAGGCTCTAAACCTTTTGTTTTTCCTTCTTGGTCAGATAAAAATATCCATACTCCGAGTCTGAATGATATTTTTGACTCTGATGGTTTACGCTCTTTCCAAGACATTTGAAACTTTTTCTCTCTCCCTGGCACATCCTTTTTCTTTTACCTTAGGCTACGCTCTGCACTTAAGGCCTATGGGGCTCCATGGGATAGCCACTTGGATAATCATCCCCTTCTTGAACATTTGCAGAAATTTAATTAAACCAGGGGTTTGGTGTCTTATTTGTATGATGTATTTACTGCAGAAAAACATTCTCCCATAGGTGCTGTTTCAGTTTGGTTCAGGGAGTTTAACAGACTTGGTGTGGAGCCTGACTGGGAAACTATCTGGGCTAATATTTTCTCATCTTCCAAATGTCTGGCTCATCAGTTAGTAAATTTTAAGTTTGCCCATAGGGTCTATATAATACCATGCAGAGCTTACTTAATGAAACTGTCAGATGATAAATTTTGTAAGAAATGCAGCACAGGCTCTATTGGGGACTATTTTCACATGTTTTGGGAATGCCCACCCATTGTCAAGTTTTGGAAACATGTTGCAAAAACACTTTCAGAATTTTTAATGGATGATGTGCCTTTATGTCCAAGGTTACTTTTACTAGCTCATGATTTTGATCTAATATTTAGCTTAAAACAGAAAAGTATTTTAATGGCAGCCTTGACAGCCTCAAAAAAAGGCCATTTTGAAAGGTTGGTTTGAGTCTGATATTAATCTGGCAGCTGTTTGGCATTCCTACACCTTGGACATTCTAATTCTTGAGCGTGCTACAGCAAGATTTCACAAAGCCACGCCACTAACAATCAATAACTGGTCAGCTGCTATATCTTTCTTTTCGTTAAACACTTGATGTCATGATATGTAGCCTATGTATATAAATTTTATTTTTTTTTAGTTATATATATATATGTATTTTTTTTTTTTGTATGATAAACATGTATCTCAGCCAGCACTGTATGTGTACCACCCCCATTTTATTTTGTGTTTTTCTTTTACATTATGCATTGCTGTTTGGTGTTGTGTGTGTTGTCTAATGTTAAAGCAATAAAAACATATTAACAAAAAAAAAAAATCTGACTCCTTCTACTTGTTCAGACACTATTGGCTCCTTTTCTAAGTGAAGATTTACACCATTAGTAACTGAATAGCCTTTTTTAAAGAGTGTATGTGTCATGGTTCTGGCTGTGTGTGTGGTTTTAGACTTTCTCTGTGGCTCGTATTTGGACCACTTCTGTTTCTTTAACTATCGGATTCTTCCCAGCTGTTTCGTCAGGCGTGGGCGGCGCCTTCTCCTAAGGCTATATAAGCCGGATGTCCGCCACGCCTCCTGTGCTGGAGTATCTGATTTTATCTATCACTACAGCCAGAAG
Source organism: Gymnothorax javanicus (assembly GCA_029692085.1). Lineage (NCBI taxonomy): Eukaryota > Metazoa > Chordata > Actinopteri > Anguilliformes > Muraenidae > Gymnothorax > Gymnothorax javanicus. Next base: position 63,794,357 of record CM056200.1, read on the forward strand.
ATATCTCTAGTTAAGGATTTTTGGCGAATTTCTTTGCAGTATATTTGTGGTTTTTTTCTTCAGGGAAGTTTCCTTTTTCTTTCCCTATTTGTTTGTTTCTCTCTCGCTCTGCTTCCTGGTTCGTATTGTTGGGCGATCATTTTGGAAGCACGAGAGCTGTTCTGTTTCTTCGTTTATATTTCTCCTTGAGGGTATTTTCAGTCCTGTTTTCTCCTAGCCGCTGCATGTGGCCTCCCTATTCCTTCAGCCATTACAGTATTTCAGTAAGGAAAACTCACATTTCAATAAAATAGAACAATTTATTCATGGGTATAAGCGTTACGTTGTATATTGGCGGTGGTTCTGCTCTGGAGGAATGTACTACCTAGGCACAGCGAACATACAAACATAGTCATAAACAGAAATCAAAATCCCCCCCGATGTGAGCAGAACCAAACAGGTGGAGGCTGGGGTGGAGGAGGCAAGCAAAGAACCAAAGAGCATGTTGCATAGCATGAAGTCATTGCAAACAGCAGCAGAAGTGAGCGAGCTTGACGTCTTTCAAATAGACCGCTGTATGACCTTGTGATGTGTATCCTCCAATTGTTGTGTGCCTGCTGATGCTGATGTGGCTGGTAGCTTACCAGGCTGCTGTCAGCTGATGTAGCTCTTCTCGAGTTTCCTGCCTGAACTAGTTACACTCATTTCAGTCAGGAAAACTCACGTTTCAATAAAATAGAACAATTTATTCATGGGTATAAGCATTACATTGTATATTAGCGGCGATTCTGCTCTGGAGGAATGTGCTACCTAGGCACAGCGAACATACAAACATAGTCATGAACAGAAATCAAAATCCCCCAAAACAGCAACCACCGCCAAGTGAGGCTAAACTATGTGTACAGCTGGAGCACCCTCTGCCTCCTGGATGACCAGGAAGTCCATCCAGGGTCAAAACATTGGCTGCTAAAGGCTGCCAAGTCTTTAGCGCACGTCTGCTACCACCAATGCAGATAACCTGGATCAGGATGGACATACTATCATTAATGTAGATGACCTCACCATGTGTAGCCTGGTTCCACTGCGGGGACCCGTAAGGCTTGTTTCCCAGAGAACACACCGCTTGGTGCCCTCACATCTGTATTTGCGGGCAGGGCCTCACTGTTAGTCTGGATACTTGGCCAGATCCTCCAGAGAATAGGCCAATGCCGCTCCCTCTAGTGCGTGTCTGCAACCCCTACAGATGCAGGAGGCAAGATGAAGCGTCATCTTGGTCCTGAAAAACATTCTACCTAGTGAGAAAAAACTATGTTACAGCCAGAGCACCCACTGCCTCCTGGATGACCAGGAAGTCCATAAAGATATCCAGGGTCAAACATTGGCTGCTAAAGGCTGCCCAGCCTTTAGCGCACGTCTGCTACCACCAATGCAGATGACCTGGATCAAGTATGGACATTCTACCATTAAAGTATGGCCCAGCCGACCACCTGCGCAAAGCAATTTATTATTATTTTTAATTCAATTCAAATTTTTCAATTCAATTTATTTGTATAGCGCTTTTCACAGATACTGTCACAAAGACGCTTTACAGTGAGAGATTAAATAAATGAAAGGGCAGTGCCCTGCCTAATCCCCACTAGAGCAAATGAGGCAAAAAACTCCCAGTAGGGAGAAAAATCGTCAAACAGTGGTGAGAAAAAACTCCCCTGTGGGAAGAAATCTCAGGAGGAACCCGGCTATAGTGGGGAGGCCCATCCTCCGCGGGCTAGCTAAAGTAATAAATTAATAATGAAGTAATAATAGCATATACATGCATAGAGCAAGGCAATTGCAGGTTCGATAGCTGGTTTGCCATCAGCAGCGATTCAAGCAGTGAGTTCAGAAGGCAGTCCATGTTGATCGGGATGAGTTCCGTAAAACTGCAAGCTGGACATGGGGTTCTCAGCATCAGGTGTGAACCAGGGCGCATGGGAGATGCAGATCAGCGTTATAACCGCAGATAACGTCACATGGAAATGAAAAATATATATTGCAGTTAGATAATGACAGGAGTACCTTTCCTTTCCAAGCCTATCAATTTGAATTTCATGAATTAGTGATCATTTATAATTTTACTAGATGGGCTTTGATCGTTTATAGGATTTAAGGCACAAGAGCAAGTAATGATTAATCATACTTCAAAATCCCCCCAAAACTGTGTAAGTTTCTAATGAGGTCATATAAAGAATAAGATGCAAAATAAAAGGCAAGCAGTAGGAAGCCATTTCTTATGGAGGACCACAGGTGTCATTGAAAAAGCAACAAAGCACCCCGAAATTGAGGCAGGGTTGAGCGATTCCAGTCCTGAAAGGCCGGTGTATATGCAAATTTATTTCTTCCAATTGCAATGACTAATTGAACAAATGAATTATATACAAAAACAAATTTACTCATGTAGTAGATAGGGAAAAATGTTTCACATAGGGAGCCAATTACAGTGTTTGTTGGTCGATCGTGAGAAGAGAAACATCAGATTTTAGAGGTGCTTTAGCCAATGAAGGCAATTAATTAAAGGCCAGAAATTGGATCAAAAACCCAAGGACAGATACAGGTATCATTTCCCAACTCTAGAGTATTCTCCCTTTAGGATAGTAAATTCAAGCAGAATGTGATGTACCATGTAGACACGCATTCACATTAATTTCAAGGCATTTTTTAAGCAACAATCTAAATCTAACTACGTTAACACACCTTGGCATTTCAAGGATTTCCAACACCCTTCACAAAACAGCTGCATTACAATAGAATTCCAAGGATTTGGAAGATTTAAGTCATGAAATGAATGCCATCCCAGTGATTGAAACTCCCAAGCTGCTGCCCATACTGAATACAGCTAAATTTTCAATTGTGAAATAAATTAAACAAGCAGCACCTGCATAAATCACACCTCTACGAAATACGGACATGAAAATCAACGGAAAATAATGGTCAGCTCATGCATTGACTAAGCTTATGGGTAACTGTCAAATTAACTGCACCTTAACGAAAGGAGATAAACTTCAAAAGCCAGCCATTATATAGCGCAGGGCATCTCATATTAAAGTGATTAGGCCTCTCAGCAACAACCAGGATGATCTGCTCGCAACAACTCATGGTGCTTTGCTAGATGAAGCATCGGACAAATTAATTGACATTCTGATCACAAAATCAATTGCTGTTATCGCATCCCCTTGCAGTAGATCATGCTTACGCTTGCAAAAGTTTTAGACTATTATGCTTTACTCGGCCAGGTGAATGAGGCTGGATTGGATGCAAGTTCGCAGTTGTTTGTGCTTCGTTGCTTCAAACAGCAGTCCAATCGCAAGTTTTGGAAGAAGCTCAGTAAACAGCCTTCGGAAATGCATATTGTACTCTAATGCGCAATACCATCCCTAAAGTGAGGTGTTTATGTTTAAAGGGGACCTATTATGCTGATCCTTCTTTTAATACCTATTAGTAATGTTATAATGTTGGTTGTCCATGCTCAACCTCTGAAAAGTTTCTAAACATAAGATACAGGGGTTTTGCCGTAATCCAAGAATGTGATTTCGTCAGCGTGATTTCCTCTCTGAACAGCTCCTCCCGAGATCTTCTTGAGATCTGGGCAAAACCTGACGTCAGGTTGTGCCGTCCAATTAGTACAGACCTAGCCAGAGCCAACCACTGAGCTGGACCTGCCCACACCGGAAACTATTCTAGCAGGCACTAACAACGGCAGATCATACTATGCCTTAGTAGCGTCTACACTTTTGGAAATACAAAAGAAGAACCGCAGATCATTTGAGGTGCAATTTTGTCAGTATCTCTCAAAGTTGCTTGTCCGTTTACTTTTTGGATCGAAGAAAAACAACAATTTTTCTTCCAAAAAGGCGATGCCACCAGAAATCAGTGGGTAGCTTTTTTTTTTGTTTGCTGGCAGCAAACAGCCACGGCCAAAGGGAACGTTAGCTATTTGTGCTCAGCATTTCACCAAAGACAGCTTTGTGAATGAAGGATAATTCGATACAGGATAAACGTTTCAGCTGCTTCTCAAACCTGAAGCAGTTGCATCGATCAAGCGCTCGGAGTCACAAGCTGTAAGTAACCATATAACAGCAAATAATGTAAGTGAAGCTAACGTGTTACGGGTGGCTAACAGGACTGCTAGCAATAGTTAGCACTAACAACTGGCCTCAAACGCAGGCTTTGTAAAATATCTGAAGATAAAGCCTGTATCGGTCGCGACTGTCCGTGACTCACAGACACAGAAGCTGTTAGTTGCTTTTACTGCATAAGCCAACCTGACGTGATAGCCAGTTGATTGTGACTGTAGCACAACGGCTAATGTAGCCAAGTTACTGTTGCTAATGTTTGTGTCCTAAATATGCAAGAGTGATATCAGGGGAAATTCTACAGAAGGTGTGTGAACATAAACCTCATTTGAAGCTAACTTTTAATACTTGTTTGTAATTTGGATGCTTGGTACAACTGTTCACAGTAACAGAACTTGCTGTCTGTAAAACCTGTATTGCAAGGGTTTGTCTCTGTGGTTATGACCGCTCGGTTACCAGCTACTGCGTGTTAGTTTGCGTGCCGTGCTAATTAAAAATGCTCCTGGTTGTCTTATATGCAGTAATTCTGATCGGTATGCTTGTGTTACTTTGGTAAGCATCAATGTGGCAGTTTCATCATAACGTTGCCCGATTGTAGCCACTACAGTTAGTGATCGCTTCACTTATCCATGACCGGGATCAGCCGGACACTTCACAAATGTCTGAGCAAGCTCTCTGGTGCTACCTTGAAAGCAATGCGAAACGCAGAAGCTCTACCGTTTACAAATGATTTCTCTGCACTGCCTTGACATAATTTCATCCCCCTTTAGAAATTGTTGTGGCTAATAAAAAGCAGAAAAAGGCGGAGATTAAATAGGTAATTCTTTCCTGTAGAAGTGATCGATTCGCTAGCTCCACATAAGCAACTTGTCCGCGCTAATGGAACTTACGGTCTGCAAAACCTGTATTATATTCATAACATAACCAAGCTCTCTCTAGCTGTCGCGTACTATCCATAAAGCTGCTTTACATCGGACCACGTAAACAAATTTTTTATGCGACAGATTAGCTACATTCAAAGTCAATGCAAAGACGCGAATACAGGCGTCATAGGCGCGTTAAGCAGCTTTCACACCGGACGCGAGCGGAAATTTTTTCGTCGACAGATTACATTCAAAGTCATGACCACTTATCAGCTACTGCATGTTAGTTCGCGTGCTCTGCTAATTAAAAATGCTCCTGGTTAACTTATATGCAGCAATTATGATCGGTATGTTTGTGTTGCTCGTAAGCATCAATGTGACAGTTTCATCATAACGTTGCCTGATTGTAGTCACTACAGTTGAAGCCTAACCGGAGAGGTGCTGTATGTGTCTGCCGAGTTGGGCTGCAGTTAGACCAGCGTAGGTTTTGCAGATCTTGGGGTGCGTTTTTTGGGTGCTTATGAAACGATCGCTTCACTTATCCATGACGGGGTCAGCCTGATACATCTCCAATGTCTGGGCAAGCTCTCTGATCCTACCGGTGAAAGCAATAGGGAAGCGACAGGCTATAACGCGCCCGGTATAACAAACGATTTCTCTGCATTGCCATCGATTGAATATTAAATTCTTTCCCGTAAAAGTGATCGATCGCTAGCTCCACATAAGCAACGGTTCACGAGACGGAACTTACGGTCTTTAAAACCTGTATTATGTTCATGACATAACCGAGCTCTAGTTAGCTCTCAAGACACTATCCATACGAGCCCATTTTCCGCGAGGAAAAGCTGGTCATTCGAAGCAATAAGTAAACCATTACCACGGGCAATTTGAAAAAGGCCGTTTAGCCTGAGCTTTAGCCCCCTCCGTCATATGCCAGCGCACAAGCTGTTCGTTTCTCCACGCTAACAACACACCACAGCTATGCAACACCTAACTAGCAGGTCCTAATACACACCGACGCAGTCCATAAGCTGTTGGTCCACTTTTAGCTGCTCCTCACTGGCCATGTTTCCTCTAAACTCAGACCCACTGGATTTCTCGGTCTCCGGTCTACACTTGGGCATGTCGACCCATTCCACAAATGTGTCTATATGGGGTGGATTCTAGTTTTCCCTGCATTCTACCTACAGAGTAGAAAAACCGCTGTACTCACCACTGTTGCCGATAGCAAATTCGTGCTTGAGCTGCCAGACATTCACACTGCGTCCTCTACTTTTGCCGTTGCGTTTATTAGAACAAGTTAATTTCAAACACATGTACTGTGTTAGATTGCAGAATATGTCCGTCGAATCCTTCGGGAGACGCGTCAGTTTCACTCTGGAGCCGGACCAGGAAAACTGCGTTTGCTGCCTCGTCCGCCTAGATCCGCCCTCCACAGAGCTGGCCAGTCAGAAGAAAGTGGGCACATGGGGAGTGGGGGCCATAGCGGAAGAGCCACCCCAATGAGGCGTTTCAGGCAGAGACTACTATGGACTACAAATGGGGTTTTTTGAGGATGGCAGTATGAGCGAAATAAGTACCCTTTTTTTACTTTGCACGATCAGGAGTACTCTAGGGGAGTCAAAGACCAAAATATAAACTTGTAAAAATAGCATATTAGGTCCCCTTTAAACAATATCGTCAGCAAATGTATAACGTTGCCTTGATTAACGTTGCATCTTTGCGAGTCTTAATAGTAGCCTACATTGAACCACACGAAGCCGGCTGCAGCAGACATAAGCGAACAGCTAACACTTATGAAAGAATACCGAGCTAACCATGACACCATTTCACTCTGCAAGAAAGGTTATAATGTGGCAAGGACCACAACACGGCTAATACCCCCGAGTCCCCTTAACGTTTTGTGCTAAACAAACCATAGGCGGAAACGACCATTCGTGCTCAATTAGATCTTAGTTCCTTTACAATGGACAAGGCATTACCCCCAACTTGTTAAATCCTGTTCGTATTCGACAGCTATAACAAAAAAACGCGGACCAATGTTGCATACAGTTGACCAATGATTCGTTATTTTATTTTAATTATTTTTTTAATCAGTTGGTCAGGAAAATGGTAGAATTTAAGGAGAAGGGACAATTCACAGCCACGCAGTCCTATGAGTGAGTAGGCTATCACAAAGTTCCCTCCCGTGATTTATACAATGAAAGTAATCCCAGGCAGTAGCTATTTCTATTAGCCGACATTGTCGCCCATATACCGTGTTAACGTTTGTTGTCAAAAATCCATGTGCAGCAAAGACCCATGTCGACGCTAATCACTTTTCTGACGTTATGTTCACAGTTGATCATCCGAACATCACGATATTAGCCACATTTCAATCATTTCACATGACCTGCCTCTTCACTGGCCAGCAGTTCTGTTCGGCTGACTGCGTGAGCGATCTACAACCTGAGTACGAGTGCCAAACGATTCAAGTTTGCAATTTAGAATTAAATCCCAGAACAAACGCTTCCCAGAAAACTAGGGTTATGAATAAATATACCACCTCCAGTGTGTGGCAAAATAAATGCTAGGTGGGCGCACATTCATGAATCTTTAAGGAAAGGATCGCATAAGTATCTATGCACTGTCTGAGCGCTATTCAACTCCAGTGTTTGTTTGTTTATTTATTTATTTATAAGAGACCGGGGGCCTGTACCATAAAGCTGGATTAGGGTTTATCGGGGTAACTTCAGGTTTAACCCTGGGTTTTCTGTACCATGAAGCTGGCTCACTTCTTACCGAGGTATATCACCGCGGCAACATAAGCTGAACGGCTAACCTGCTCCGGAGCAGGTTTAGTTCTAGATTCAGATCTGGCGTGCAAAAGCACCGCCTACTGACCAATCAGTTCTCTGAGAAAATGGCATCACCGTCCGTGGAGGTTTCAGCGGAGTTCGGTGCGCGGATGAATACCAATATGCACGATACAGGTTCTCATCTGAGGGTTTGATATGCGGCGAACGCAGCGGAGTCGTGCGCCTATAGTTTCACATCTTGAATGTATCAAAATGCTGTATTTTTCCATGGGCAAAAGCACTAAAGCCTTGTACTTGTTGCACTTGTGAAAGTAAGCCTACTGACCGCTTCGAATTAAGTTTTTGTAGTGATTCATTATTTGTTCTCCGGCTCTTTTGACACTGCCGGGGTTGCAGCTGGAAAAAAAAATCCATGCACTCCATAAGAATACATCCTCTAATCACGTCAGTTCAATGAAATACGCAACTGTAATTTTACTGATGGGGCAGTGACATTATAAACGATAAGACACGCGCATCCCTATACCCAATAGGCTTCGTGCTGGATCAAACATATCCTGTACAGTAAAGCAGAAAAGGAGATGCGCTCCCTAGCCTACATAACGCCTGTTGTCATGATTTACTGCAGCAGAAGTGAAATTGAATCATCACTATTGCAGCAATAGGCCACATACAATCATGAATACAGGAGTTATTTGCAGTGATATTATCATTATAATTAACGTACGCATTTACACGGTCGGTGATTTTTTGCCAACTGTCCTTTCTGTATTTGGCTGCCGCAACGGTGTTAATTTTTGCCAGGATGATATGTTTATTCTCTTCATTTTTTTTTTTTTTTTATTAAGAGCTCTTGGTCCGCATTTGAAAATACGCAGCTTTGCTTCCAGTCGGTTTGTCCATGTTTGCAGTTGGTCATTTGCTTCAGACACCGCCCATTTTATGTGAACACGCTCATACCTAGATTGGAAAACCCTGGGTTCAGTTACCGAGTTGATAACTGGCTTCGTGGTACCGCTTATCAGGAATGCCGACGTCTGGTTAAGTGCAGCCAGATAACTAGGAGAAACCCCGGGTATGTTAATCCAGCGTTATGGTACAGGACCCCGGACATGCTTAGCAATTTAAGGAGCAGAATTATATCCACAATCAAGCAGAGTGTGATCAACAATACAGCACACAAAGTAGAATTAACCGCAAAATTGAGATTACCTGCATATTTGGATGCCAGGGTTGTTTAGAAACTGCCAGTGGGGTAAACAGAACTCCGTCGGTTTTACGGAAGTTGGTGTTCTGCGTCTAGACAGGAACCAGGGGCCTCATTTATCAACCTGTGCGTTGAAAATGTTCTAAATTCTTTCGTAAGAATGAAACTTAGAATGTGTGTAAGTACAAAAAAATCCGTATTTATCATACGTGCGGACACTGGTCGTACGCACACCAGTATGAAATATGTGATGATAAATTCCACCTGTTCTGAACTACCATGCTCGTGCATGGTTAGGCTCATTTGCATTCAGAAACGCCTCCAATTGACCATATATGGTAGCACCAATCCGTTTAAGAATGCCTTTATTTCCCTCACCGAAATCATAGCAAAGAGGGCGAGGAAGAGGCATTTCTCCGACACAGAGATTGAGGTGCTTGTAGGAGAAGTTGAAACAAACCAAAAAATACTGTTTGGAACACTCAATGCAGGCGTGACCAACAAAAGAAAAAAAATGCTGCGTGGGAGAAGGTAACGACTGCTGTTAATTCTGTTGGGTCAGCGGAAAGAGCAGTCTCAGTCATTAGGCACGGCTTCAATGGATATCCCCTGTAAAACCCACGCAGCTCGACCAACGACGGAGGAGCCGGGGGTGAAGGCTTATGCGTGTGGATTCCAGCTGTTATGAGGCAATGGAACATGTCAATTAAATCTTTCATGCCTGCGTCCCGCCTTGGACCGGGCCTGAGACTTACCTGAAGTATTCTCAGTAATTCTCCGTTCGAAAACGGGGCTATGCCGAAATCACGGAACCATCTAACCTAATGCCGCTCTGCGATTAATCCAAGGTGCACGTTGGAACACTCGCAGAAACTGAACAAAACATCAGACATATCAGTGATTAGGGCAAACTAAGCATAACGATTACAGGGTTACTCTCGTTTAAAATCTGACTCCAATTCAAAATAGATAAAGGACTGAAACATGCGTGAATCTCGGGGCAGCTACGCCGCCAGACTCTTCCGTGAAAACCACTGTACTCAATTTACGCCCCCGGGTCATAGCGCAATTGCCGGATCTTAGTTCGGCGAGAGTTCTAGAGGATGGAAGAAATCACCATGATAGTAGCACCTTGGCATAAACATATCATGAACCTAGATTTATGTGCACCACAGGGCCCTTAAGGGGATCGGCCAGGCACCAGCTTATAAGCCCAAGGGTGCCCTTAAGGCCAAATCCCCAGGACCGGTACTACATAAACCCTTTATATAAGTAGACCGTAATTTGCAATCCAACTTAAAACCCATCACTACCTATAAACATCAGCTAGCTAGTCAGGAATGGGCGAATCGCCCCTAAGTACCGGTAAATGAACGTGGCTAGAAAGAATAAAAGGATTAGGAGTCACAGAGACCACGCAAGCTTAAAGGGAATAACAATAATTTATTCACCAGGTAGGCAAAAGCTTAACTCAAACAAATCAATGTTAAACCAATTACAAGTTACACACAACTTAGAAAATGAGGGTGAAGTCATACCTGGCGAAAAAGGCTACACACACACTAACGTGCGCGGGGAGAGATCGGATACGATCTTCCCTGACTATATAGATTGGCTACATACGACATAGGGATGCGTTTGGGAAGTCGACTACGATCTTCCCAGAATGGATTGTTTCTCTTTCCTTTAAGCCAAACCACGTCTTTGATGCAGGCGGCATGGCCATAAACACCTGGAAGGGGGGTTGAATCTGGTTTTTGGGTTTCCACCATTTGGAGGATGTAATAAAACAATTTAACAGAGAGAGAAGAATAGGGTGATTACCCGAGAGGATTCTGACCAATTTTCAGGAGTTTCCAAATGGGAATGAACCATAATTTCAATGGGAATGAAATATACTCCATTCAACTCCTTGGATCCCCCCGAGAATAACAAGACCAAACATGATATGAATATGTACTAATATGATGCAGTTGTCATGAAAAAGCCTTAAGATGAATTATTATATAGTTAAATTGGGTTCTAAGTAGTGATGGCAAAGTGAAGCTTTCTGAACCAGTGAAGCTTTCCAGCCAGTTGTATCGGAAAAAGGTTCATTCATTCAATGCCTCTAAAACTCTATGACCTCTGCTGTTGAAAACTTGTAGTGCAGTATGTTTGAAATGGCCTACCGGTATATTTTGGCCCAGTCTCTGTGGGTTGATCATGGTTATGAAAATTTGAACCAATAAATTATCTAAGAAATACGTGGATTCCTATATGAATAAAACTCTTGTTTTTCCTGTTTGAATTGTGTCCATATTTGCGTATTTCAATTCTGTGTACATTGGGAAGAAGTGGAACAAACACTTCTGTCTCTGTCTTTCTGCACCTTTGTGCATGTATGTTTATGATCACACTAGCAGAAGAATAAATAGCAGAGATAGGGAGTGATATGTAAGCAATATAATTGAAAATACCAGCAAGTGCTTCCTAATGCCTGTGCAGTTTATGGCAGTCATAGTGACTTATGTTAACTGTTTCTTGAATCTTGAATGTGGGAAGTGTTTTACAGAGGAGAGGTCAGTGGGGCAGTGATGGTGCTTGTGGACAGGTTTATCATAGAATGGCAAGAAAATGGAGGTGCTTGTGAACATGTATTGGGTGGGATGGGGCATGAAATTACAACTGATTTTTATTTAGAAAAATTATTTTCTCCACAGTATTGGGGTTTAGTCTGTTTCTTTTTTTGGACACTATTTCCCCAGCCTTGGAAAAAACACGTTCACAAACCACAGATGAGGCTGGAATGCGCAAAAGATTCCGTGCCAACACAAAAAGATGGGGGTAAACATGTTTGTGGTCAACCCAATACTGAAGTGGGTCTTCACTCTGTGGTATGTTGGGCTCTGCGAGATATCTGCTGGTCTCTATAGAGGCATTGGCTGAAGCACTTTTCACCTTCCTCTTCTCAAAAACTTGTGCATCCAAAAGCTCCCACAGGCCTGAAATGGTATAGGAATTCATTAAGATGTACATTATACATATAAACAATACCAATATTGACCCAAGGTCCATACCTGAGGAATCAGAAGTTGAAGGTGCATCATCAGGAGTTGATGGTGTGGGATCAGGTGAGGGTGCAGGATCAGGTATTCTTTGCCTTATAACAGTAGCACATTCTGGGGTAAGTTTTTTGATTGCATTCTGTTGGTGTGTGGTGTTGCAAAACCCCATTGTTTTGAAACGAGGATCCAGGAGAGTGGCCAGAGCGTGCTGTCCTGCAACTTCATAGTTTCCCAGCTTCTCACACATCAAGCTTAACAAATGTTGAGCCAAATCCCTGGCCATTTCATCAGTCAGCTGCCTTTGTTTAGTTGCAATTGTGTGCCACAGCATCTTCACCATTGGTATTATTTTGGACCCAGAAACAAGTTTTTCTGCAGAAAGCTCCATTGTTGCTTCTTTGAGTGGGGCCAAAAGTAAAATGCACTGACCTATGCTGGTGTATTGGTTCGACGTCAATGGTGCCACATCTGTTTGGAGAGAGGCCAAGGCTGCACCCACTGGTTCTCTCTGCTCATACAGCCTTTGCAGGATGTCTAAGGTGCTGTTCCATCTTGTGTCCACCTCTTGAATAAGTTTACTTGATGGAGCACCCATTTGCTTTTGAAGGCAGAGAAGCCGCTCTCTAGCTACAGTGCTGGTCCGGAAGTGAGTGGCAATATCCCTCGCCTTAGTGCGCACCTCCTCCAGACCTTGTGTTAGTTTTAATGCCTTCTTCACTACTAAATTCAAGGCATGTGCAATGCAGTGGCTGTGCCGCAACTCCATCATACTACTACAGAGGCCCATATTAGAGGCACCATCAGTAGTAAGGCACATTACCTTCGATTTGGGAATTCCCCATTCTTCCATTATGGAACCTTTCACACTGGCAATATTGAAGCAGTGTGGCGCTCCCCCAAACTTGGCAACTGCCAGCAAAACAGTAGCCAACTTGTCCTCCTCATCCACAAAATGGCAAGTGAAGGCAAGGTAGGAATCCATGTGGATGGATGTCCACATTTCGAGTTAAGGCTACAGCAGTAGCCTTCTGGACCTCTCTTTGGCCTTCTGCTTCTCCTCATGATACCTTGCCTCCACCATGGATTTCAAGGTCCGCCTTGATGGAAGGACATAGGTGGGGTCCAAAAGAGACACCAAGGCCCTAAAGCCTTGATCATCCACAACCTAAACAGTAAAAGATATTGTACTATGTGTTTTACACAAATATCTCTATGCATGTGCCAAATAAATATCCTTATACCTTGAAAGGCTGTGAATCCTGGACAATCATGTTCACCAGTGCCTCATCAATCTTGGCCTTTCTATCACCTACAATACAACAACAGGCCATGGATACATAATATAGTACCTCTGCAAGTACTTTTTAATGAGTAAATGCTGGCATGAAATTAATGTATGAACATATATTAACATCAAGATTATATGTAGAAGGGAGCTACTGAATTAGAGGAATGGTACCCACCATGGATGCTTGCTGCAGCTTGACCAGCCTCATGCTTAGCACGAAAGTGCCTCAGCATGGATGAGGTGTTATTATTATAGGCCAATTGCTGATGGCAAACCAAACATTGGACCTGAAAACAGAATTTACAAAAGGACATTTCTCACAAATAAATAAATACACATGTAGGCCTATAGTTTGCCAACCACACAACAACTTTAATAACCAATAGGCTATGATAGTAAGTCGCCATTATGATCTATCCAACGCGCACATTCGCGACAATTACGCATGGCACACAGCTTTAATATGTAGACTATTTTGATGACACTAGTTTATTCTAAAGTACAATGCAGAGAACCATACGCTGGGCCAACATTTGGTTATTAGACATATCCAAAGAACTCCATATTCCATGGGTGGCTAGCCTAGAAAGCAACTTCATCTATGACATGGACAGAAATTTTGACTATCAAGGTTTATCAAGATTAGGTCCATGATAGCATTGACAACATGTTTGATCATAACAACACAGTTAAGACTCAGTTTTTTGATGTGGGGACCCGCTTTGCCAAAGCCTACCCTACCTCCCAAAACATCCATATTTACATAATAAAAATTATAGCCTGTCTATTGCCAACCTTGTTAGGGGAAATCAAATTAAAGTGCTCCCACATATCAGAGCGACCTCTCTTCGCCACAGGTTCCATTGTAATTTGCTCTTTGCTACTGCTAACTCGCTATGAAATCTCCTGACTCGCAACACCGCTTTCGACTACTTCCCCTGGCCTTGGCGCCCTTTGCGCACCTTTGAATCCAAATCGAAGCGGTCACGTGAATGTGAGCTGGGCGAAGCCGGGCGTTACTGATCACGTGATCAGCAACAAAGCGAACCAAGCACCGATACATTTGCCGCCTTGCGCTGGTTCATACTTTGACACAAGCTTCGAAGCAGGAGGGTCGGAGGTAACAACACTAGTTCTTAGTATGCAAGTGATTTCTTAGCAGGATATTAAACATATAAGAATATTGTGAAGTTCTCATAGGTTTGGATTATTTTAAACCGATAAGGCCCAGTTATATTAAAAGACTGAGGACCGTAATAGACTCCCACAGGGGCATTGTTGTCAGCCAGGGCTTTGCAACTACCCTCCCCGTACAGAGTAACAGAAAGACCACTGACACCTTCCACATGCAGGCTGAGCGAGCATCCTGGGGGGAAGTCCACAAAAGTTTTATTGCTATCTGGCATGGCTCTGGACTGAGCTTATCAGCCATTTGTCACTTACATTTCCAGATTCTACACCCCGATCACCTGTAGAGATGTTATAATAAACCATACGAAGCCCAGAAAATAATTTCGAAATGGTGTAACACTCACCAATAAGCCAGCCATCCTCAACAGCTCCTGCTTGGAGGCGCACACCCACAGAGCTGTTCTGCAGAATGTCGTGTGTTCCTCCAGGCCACCAGGCAACAAAGGTTAACAGAGGCATATTTGTTTTGCAGATTATTTGTGCATTGATTAAATGAAATCCTTTCCTATTCGCGTAACTGAAGTCATTGTGTGATGGTGCTTTTATTGCGATGTTGGGGCAGTCTGTGGCTCCAATTATGTTTGGGAATCCGGCGATGGCGTGAAATCCTCGTTAATTTCGGCTTGTTGGTGATGTCTGTATGGGAACTGGATGTAAGTTGGGGCCAGAGAAATTATTGCATCCAACACTGCTGGCATGATTCTGCTTAGTGTTGTCTGCGAAATGCCGCATATGTCTCCAATCTCGCACTGAAATGTTCCGGTGGCCAAAAATCCCAGGGTGGACAGGAGCTGGATGTGCACTGGGATGGCTTTGGTGCGTTTTGTCTCTCGCTGCAACATGGGTTGTAAATCGCGGCATAAATCCATCAGTATGTTTTTGGGGAAGCGGTACCTGCTGAGAGGCCACTCTGTGCTCTCACTGAACAGATCAGCACGCTCTTTGAAAAAGCGCCCTGCGGAGCTGCGGTTCTCAAATCCTCCAATAGTGCAAGACAAGCCATGGCACTTGCATTTCAAGTTTTCTTTTCAGGTTGTCCTGTCACAGCTGTCTTTTATAACTTGTTACACAACTTATTCAAATTGTCTGCTAAATTACTAATTGAGAATTTTTATTAATAAGAGGAAACGGGGAATATGTGTGAAGTTTGAGATTGCTGAACACTGTGACTCTCTTAGTGCGTTCTATTTGTAGTTTCACTGTTCTACCACTAGGTTTTGTGTGTACGCATGGTAAGAGTTGTGCTTAAATTTACACATGTTCCTACGCACAAGTACAAGTTGATAAATCCCATACTTTGCGTGGGAATGTTCTTACGTACTCATTACGCACACATCTGTGCGTATGCAAGGTTGATAAATGAGGCCCCAGGGGCCTCATTTATCAAAAAGGGTGTAAAAGTGCTACTAAATTCTCACGTACGGCGAAAAGCCAAAAATGGCGTACACCCAAAATATTTACACCCTTTTCAGATCTATCAAACTATGCGTACGCACAGCTCTCCGCAATTTCCATTGATAAATCACACCGGACCCAAGAAAAGTGCAGATGTGAACGCGCCTCATATCCCGCCCTCTACACGCCCAGACACAACCATATGTGTTCAATACAAATGAGCACCTGCATATAAAGTAGCCATGTGCGCTCTGGGGATTTGTGGAGTGACGTCACTGGAAGACGGTGAAACGTGGATGGGAAACGCGGAAAAAATCGAAACTTCTCAGAGACTGAGACACATGTGTTTGTTAGTGAGGTGCAGGCGAGGAAAAAAGTCCTCTTCAGCAGGTATTTGCACTAATTCTGTATGATCACTTCGTCTTGTGGTTTATTTTGGAACAAGAACATATAACTAAGAACACGTAGAGAATCACAACAGAAATGAACATATAATGTTGGACCAAACAATTTCTCTTCCGGAAATTAAAACAATCTCATCTAATCAGCCACAGCCCCGGCCTCACCAACAAGCGTAAAACCGCCGAGTGCTGCGGTCACAAGTCTTACAGAGGCAATTAAAAAAAAAAAAAAAAAACCTTCTTGTCGAATCTTTTGTCAAATGCAGTAGGTATGTGTTTTGTTTCAGTTGCATAGAGGGACAAAAATTACAATGTCGTGTTTGATATACATGAATTTATTTCTGTCTCAACTTGTGGACATCAAATGTACGAGGAATGAAATATATGAGGTTCTTGCAATACTGAAAACTAAACACAACTTTGCAAGACTGAAACTGAGAAACTCGTAGGCTATATACTCACATTCTTTAGCTCAACATGAGGGGTGAGAGTTGCGGGGCGGCTTCACAACCGCTGCATCACCGCAGCTCGTGTCCTTAGTCCCCGTTAAACACCCTCATGATGGGGAGGGGGCTGTGGGTCCGGGTCCACATGCTGGGGTGGAGGGAGGCCCGGTGGCAGCGCAACCCCACGCCTCACTGCCACAGTGTGCAGGATGGCACAGGCCCAGATGATCCTGCAGACCTTTTTCGGGTGGTAGAAGAGCCTACCACCCGACGCATCCAGGTAGCGCCAACGGCCTTTCAGGAGCCTGATGGCGCACTCCATGATGCAGCGCGCACGGGCATGGACCTCATTATACTGGGTTTCCTAGCCACCCTGTGGGTCCGGGATGAGAACTAATAGCCAGTCCCCCAGGAAGTAGCCAGTATCACCTGTAAGTCACAACGATGGGGTGAGCATCAGCCTTGAATTGATGATTATAAGCAGCAGCTTTCAATGAATGAGTATACTGTGTAAATGCATTCACCAAGAAGCCAGCCGTCACGCGCAGCGCCTGCCCCCAGTCTTGCCTACACTGCTGTGCATCAGGGTGAATGAATCATGTGTAGAGCCAGGCCACCGTGCCACTACATTCGTTATGAGCATGTCGGCGTCACATATGATTTGGGTATTGATCGTATGCACATTTTTGCGGTTCACATATACAAATTCATTCACCGATGGTGCCCTAATCATGATGTGAGCGCAGTCAATGGCTCCAATTACATTAGGAAAATCAGACATTGCCGCGGCTTTGATTGTTCTTTTAAATAAGCTATAATCCGCGCTCCTCTCTCCCTCGCACACTGCAATTCTCTTACTCAGCAGCTGCGTCGCCAATTCCTCCTGTTCTTCAAAAAAAAAAAAAAAAAGGGTGTAAATCACGGTACGCCATGGTCAAAAAGGGTGTAAATGACCGCACTTTTTCCCATCAGGTTTGGGTTTGATAGATCCCAAATTTGGCGGAGAAAAGGGCATACGCACAAAACAGGGGAAAAAGGGTGTAAAAAAAAAGGTGTATCCACAATGATAAATGAGGCCCCAGGTCTCCAACTGAATCAGTCCATTGACCGTCATTTTGACTTATTGGAGGAACTTCACTTGAAACAGAATTATCTTGGGTATCCCACTTGAAAATAACGTTTGAGGGGTGTTCATGCGCACTTTACCAGACGCAACTCTAACAAAATTTGGATAGCATCTGATTGCAGTAGTAGCCTAATCCAGTTTCATGAGATGTCCCAATTAATCATGAGAACATTGAGAGAATAAACGCCAGAAACAATATACCAAGGAAAAAGCGCAAGCAACAACGCATTGTAAACTGAGCAGGAACAAAATTGCAGCATAATACCCAACAATGACAGTAATAAGGTGAGAATGCAATCTGCGCAGCGGGTGACTGTTGCAGGCGCCAGTATGAACAGCAAGCAAAGAACCAAAGAGCGTGTTGCATAGCATGAAGTCATTGCAAACAGCAGCAGAAGTGAGCGAGCTTGACGTCTTTCAAATAGACCGCTGTATGACCTTGTGATGTGTATCCTCCAATTGTTGTGTGCCTGCTGATGCTGACATGGCTGGTAGCTTACCAGGCTGCTGTCAGCTGATGTAGCTCTTCTCGAGTTTCCTGCCTGAACTAGTTACACTCATGACTATATTAGGTCTCTAGGTGTCACTTGAGTATTGCACCTGTTGAAATTGCAGAGAAATCATAAATTTTTTTTTTTTTTTTTTTTTTGCTAAAAAGATAATAAATTTGTATAAAAAGCCTCTTACTAAGCGAATTGGCTACCTGCAGTGGAGGATCCTCCAAAGTATTGCAGACAGCCGCTTCGTTTATTGGATTTATAGCACAGTGGAAAAAACATGCCAATTCTGCAAGGAAACAGAAAACTGCTATTTTGTTTGTAGATTGTTCTTGGCTAAAAACATTTTTCTTGGTCCAGCAGAACTGGACTACACGGCTGGGCTTCAATTATTCTTTTTTCTAAATTGGGCTTTATATGTGATGTAATGTACTACAGGAAAAATAAATAAAAATGCATTCAATTATGTATTTGGTCCAGCAAAACTTGCCAATCTCAAGTGCCAGAAGGAAAAGATGCAGCATCGAGTGACTCTGGAGTGTGTTACTGTCTTCAAAGTGCTAATCCCTTCTCGCCTAAAGTTGGAATTTGCTTTCTATGTACTGATTTGTAAACTGGTAGAATTTGAAAGTAAATTGTTCATCAATGGAGTTCTTTGCAAAGTGCGTGATAAAAAAATGAGGGATAATGCGTTTAACAGGGAATTAGTAATACTGATTGTATTTGTGGCGGTTTTGTTTTGTTTGTTTTTGTTGGGGTTGAGGCATTTGGCTTTTTTGGAGCTTGATTACTTTGCTTGGGTATTTATATTGTGTTCCATAGCACTGTTCATTGGGTCTATTTATCATTCTAATACCATATATTTATTGTATGTTAAATAAAGGATTTTTTTTCAGTCTTTTTTCCCTCTATCTGTCTATCTACTGTATCTATCTCTATTTCTCTCCCTATCTCCGTCAGCCACGGTGGATGTGAGGTTGGTGAATGGTGGTAGCCCCTGTGCTGGAAGAGTGGAAGTTTATTACAGCAAGACTTGGGGGACAGTGTGTGATGATGGCTGGGATATGAATGACGCTAAGGTGGTGTGCAGACAGCTGGGCTGCGGAAAGGCTGCAGCTGCACTTGGGAATGCTCAGTTTGGACACGGTTCTGGGCAAGTATGGACGAGTGATTTGTCCTGCAAGGGATCAGAATCCACACTCGAAACATGTGGGACAAGAAGATGGAGTTCTTACTGTGGTCATAATGAGGATGCTGGAGTGATCTGCTCAGGTACGACCCTGTCATTGTTCTGATATCACTGTTTTTCTATCAACACTGATAAATTGTATGACTGAGTGAATGTTTGCGTTCCTCCATTTGCTGCACTAATAGAATGAACTCAGCCACAGCATAACCCCATTTTGCTGATGTATCTGCTCCAGTTCTGCATGTTGTGAAGTCTTTCATTGCTAGTTAGATGTGAATAGCTCCCACTATAGAACATTGCAGATGTGTGACTGGCTCACAGGCTACTACAGTTTACATGTACAGTACATGGCTTATCTGATGCTGTAGCTTACATGTGATTGGCTCATCTCACACTACTGTAGATCAGTGATTGGCTCATCTCACACAAAAGTTTACATGTGATTTATATATCTCACACTGCTCTATCAATTGTATAGTTGCATGTTCGACCCTGTGATTTTACGGCTGTGTCGCATATTATATCTAGAATAAAATCTATGCCATTTCTGACAGTTTACTCCCCAATCTCTCTTTAACGGTAGCGCATCGAGATGTCAGGCTTGTAGGCGGAGCTGACCTGTGCTCTGGGAGAGTAGAGATTCAACATGAGAGCTCTTGGAGCACAGTGTGTGATGCTGACTTTGACGAGCGAGGTGCAGAGGTTGTATGCCGGCAACTGAGGTGTGGAGTCCCTAAAGAGCGGAAGGCAGCAGTGTTTGGCCAGGGTGAGGGCCAGACGTGGACAGAAGAGATTCAGTGTAGAGGCAATGAGTCTCATATTTACTCCTGTCCTGCAGCACCCTCTCAGAGTCAGTCCTGCTCACACAGAAACAATGTGGGACTGAAGTGCTCTGGTAAGAGTCCTCTCTGCACTGTGAGAGTTTCAAAGATTTTTAGTATACATATGACATATTTCCAAAACTATTTGTTTGAATTTATATTTAGAAAGATAATTTTTTCAATATACTCTGAGATGGTACACATCAGTTCCTGTCACGCAAAATATTGTGCTGCAGTATTGTCATGCAAATTGAACATATAAGGGGCCGTGAGAACAATATATAGCTTGCAATCTGTTTACCCTGAGATCATGACAGCTCTGATTATGCACCATTGACACTCACAGAGAGAAAGCACACAGCTATTTGCCTCTGACTTTGAGCTGGAGAAATTCAGATAACATCAATGACGTGGACAAAAAAATAAACTGCGTGCTCTCTATTCTTGGTGCATTCCGCCATGATCATATGGCCGCCAGCTTCTGGTCATGACAAAACGCATAGTGAGTATGGTAAACACCCCATTCAGTAATGTATTATCTTAAAAAAAAAAAAATCAGGCTGCTATAGGTCACTTTTCCAAATAGGGACATACTTATAAGTGAAAGCTTTCAGGATATAACTAATATGATCAAAATCAGGAAAACTGATAATTGAATTGGTGAATTCAATGTGAGCCCAGCTCCACACATGTAATGCATGGAGTTGGGCCCTGATTGAATTCACTGATTCAATTAATCCAATTAATTCAACTACGGTTTTACAGAAAATAATTTAAAAAATAAAAAACATTTCTGCACAATTTTCACAGCCAACAGTGCAGCAGAAACAAACCATTTTGACACATAAATCATAGGCATCCAATTTGGTTAAAGCATCACATCCTTTGTTTTGCCATGACTGGATGTTAAAGCCAACTTACCACAAGAAAGGGGGCTTTGTGCAGTCTAGTTTTTTCTCTGCATCATTGGATAACATGACTTCGAAGCAGCGGCTACTGCTGTCTGCCGTCTCCTCTCACATGCAGGCTAATCTAATATCTGGAATTTGCAGGATCTCCCAGCTTGCAGCAGTACAGTATAGACACAGGCTGCATTCAAACAGTCTTTTTTGCGTAGGAAAGTTCCAAAGTCCTTGGAAATGACCCAGAAGTATTTACATGGCAGCCATGATAAGTGCTATCTGAATTCTCCAAAAGCTTAGGAAAGGTGCTTCAATGCTTCCTCGCTTATCTCCTTTAGAATAGGGTACAATGAACCATCCTGAAGGTAGATAACAGTAAATCACAATTCCTCGCAACAGCAATATTTAAAAACCTAGTCACACTAGAGGCGGAATGAGCCGGAATGCCGTCGGAATGAAAATTCTTTGTATATTCCTGGATATTCGAAGTGCGTTCTAAAAATTCTGACTGCATTCTGAGTGCATTCCAAATATTCGGGCCCATTCTTGTGGCCGGTCCGAATGTTTTGCTCATGCTCAAAACTTTCCAGGTGCATTGGAAGTGGAGAAATATCGAAATGCATTCGAAGTGTATTCTAACTGCGCTCTGACTGCATTATAAATATTCTTATGGCATTCCAACAGTATTCAAAACATTCTGATTGCATTCGAGGGAGAATCGAAACGGCAAGCCACATCAAATCCTGCCAGAACGTCCTGAATGCGCCTCGAATGAGCCAGAATGCACCTCGAATGCATCTCGATTGCTGCAGGAATCTATTTCGATATTAAAACAATTCAGCTGGAATGCACTTTGAATGCCGTTGCAATCTTTCGATTGCCGCTGGAATCAGTGGTGGCTGGTGAACTGGCGATAGGGGAGGCTAAAACCCCTGAAAAATAATGATTGGTCATGACCTGTTTTCAATCATTCATTTAAATTACCATTCCAGAAACTCCAAAAAACTCTAAACATTATCAGTTGTGGCCAGTTTTCATTAATAACGCATACCCGTTAACTCACGAATTCGGTGTCAGTTTTAGTGGCATATTTACGTTCCCCTGCTGTTGACAGCAATGACTCAATCAACGCATATGGGACACTCGTGTTACATTCTAAGTACATTCTGAGTATTCGAGCTGCATTCTGTTTGAATTCTCGGACGTTCCAACCATATTCGGCGGCCAATCCGGGAGCGTTCTGACTGCATTCGAGGTGAATTCGTACAGCATTCGAGGCACCTTCCAACCAGACTTCAGGTGGTGTTCAGGCAGCAGTTGAACCGCACTCGTACGGCATTCGAACTGTATTCTAAATATTCTGACTGCATTCTAACAGCATTCTAAATATTCCAACTGCGTTCCAACTACATTCAAGCTGCATTCGAGAGCTAATACACCCAGAATGTGCAAGAATCATTTGAGGTGGGTTCGAAGCGCATTCTAAGTATTCGAATGGCATTCTTTCAAAGCTGTAAGAATTTTGGTCAATTTGAAATTCCCGCCCGAATGTTGCGCGAATTCTTCATTCCGGCTGGTTCTGCTTGATTCCTGCTTAATTTGAATAAGTGTGACGGGGGCATAAAGTGAGGCGTCATCGATCTGGCCATTCATAAAAATAAATGAACATGACGGGCAAAAGACGCAAGATAACCCCGCCTCGTGAAAGTACAGTCAGATTCCCATAGTATTATGGTTATTGTTTCCTAAGTCCTTATCAGTTTTCCTTTACATCTTTCCTTAAGCTTATGATGTTTTGCTCCTAGGTTAACGAAAAGTGGTTAGGAATTAGAAGATAGGACTTTTTTGACTATTCAAATGCAGCAACAGTCTAAAAGCATGCTGTCTTGGTCGTGTGTGTGTGTGCGTGCGTGCGTGCGTTTTTGTGTGTGTGAGCGCACTACGCGTTTTGCACCTCAGTACATGTGTTAGCCTCTTTCATGAGTTTACTATGTTATCTCATTGTGGGTCAGACACTAAACCTGTTGTCCTGTGTTCAGCATATACAGAGTCCAGGCTGGTTGACGGCCCAGACTTCTGCTCAGGTCGAGTGGAGCTGAAGTACTTAGAAACCTGGGGCACAGTGTGCAATGCATGCTGGGATAGCTGCACCTCCAATGTCCTGTGTCAGCAGTTGAAGTGTGGGACTGTAGTGGCAGTGGCAGGACAAGCCTGGTTTGGAAAGGGGAGTTTGGAAACCAGGGGTGACGTGTTTGACTGCCACGGGAATGAGACAAGCATCTCAAAGTGTACCGTTTCTTCATGGAACAGAGCTGTGTTCTCAGACACAGAGGTTGTTGGAGTCATCTGCTCTGGTGAGGGGTCCAGTTAAACCTAATATATACATCGTCGTTGGACTGAAGATTTTATTATACCAAATAGAATCATTATTACAAATAGGTAACTATGGCTTGCTCTGTCATGTGGTCCCCTGTTTACGAGTGGGGAGGCAGCGCAATGGTCTTTCATAAGCCCCTCTGCAAAGTCCCCTTTATTCTTGAATCCAAAATATCAGATTACAATGGGAGGACAGCTATGTAAATTTCACAGAGTCCTTTACATTTTTACCAAAAATAAAGGGGGTGCCTGCCTGAACCACCAGGACAAAAAAGCCCCCAGTTTTTCCTGACCCTAGGAGGTTAGATAAGAGTATTGTGATGAGGTATATTCCCATGGACAATTAGGGATGTTAAATAGTCAATTATTTACCCACAACATGCAAGTGACCACAGTACAGAGACCAGAAAGAATTATTTTCCATAACATAAATACTGCATATAGTGTATACACGGTCAATTTACAAATTCAATCATTCACTGCGCTATATAACTACAGATTGAGAAAAAGAGAGTGTGTTTGAGTGACAGAGAGATAGAGAGGTAGAAGACAAAAAGTACGTCAAAGATGAAGGCAGTGTACCAATACAGAGGAAAACTCTTGAAAACACTGTATGGTACTAAAGCCTCATTTGTGCCAATTTACAATTAATAAACCCCACTGTCATTTAGGTTGAAATACAGTCACTTTAATCAACTCTGCTCGACAATGAGAGAGAGAGTATAAGAACAAATTGTCATTTGGTGCAAGTGAAGTGTTCTTTTTAAGCGTTTGCAAAAATAAGTCGCTAATGAACGGGAGCGCAGTCTGCAATCTGGTACAAACTTACTGTGGTCGTAGCACCTAGGGTCACTGTCTGTACTCTTTTGCAAATATATTTCAGTGATGCAGGGGTAAAGTCCAAAGTCTTGTGCAAATGAAGAGTTTCATCGCAAAACGAGACGTGCCAAATTCAAAATTTTCTAGTAGTGAACCCCAATTCCAAAATAGTTGGGATGAAGTGTAAATTGTGAACAAAATCAAAATCCAATGACTCTCAGATCACATGAGCCAATATGTTATTTACAATTGAACATAGATAACATTTCAAATGTTGAAACTGAGACATTTTACATTTTTATCCACAAAATGAGCTTATTTCAAATTTTCTGGCTGCAACAGGTCTCAAAAAAGTTGGCACACAGGCAAAAAAAGGGCTGAAAAAGCAATTAATATATAAGAGAATCAGCTGAAAGAACATTTAGCAAGTAATTACATTAACTGGCATCAGGTGTGTAAGATGATTGGTTATAAAAGGGATGTCTTAGAGAGGCTGAGTCTCTCAGAAGTAAAGATGGCCAGAGGCTCTCCAACCTGTGAAGGCTTGCGAAAAAAAAATTGTGGAATATTTTAAAAACAATGTTCCTCAACGTCCAAATTGCAAAGGCTTTGAAGGTCTCATCATCGACAGCGCATAACATCATCAAAAGATTCAGAGAAACTGGAAAAATCTCTGCGGCGTAAGGGACAAGGCGTCAAGACCTTTACTGGATGCCCGTGATCTTTGGGCCCTCAGGCGCCACTGCATCACTCACCGACATGATTCTGTCATTGACATTACTAAATGGACCCAGGAATAATTAAAGAAACCACTGTCTGAAAACAAAGTTCGCCGTGCTATCCACAGATGCCACCTAAAACTTTATCATGCAAAAAGGAAGCCATTGTTGAGCATGATCCAGAAGCACCGCCGTGTTCTGTGGGCCAAGGCTCATTTAAAATGTACTGTAGCAAAGTGGCAAAGTGTCCTGTGGTCAGATGAGTCCAAATTTGACATTCTTGTTGGAAATCATGGGCATCGTGTCCTCTCGGCTAAAGAGGAGAAAGACCACCCCTCCTGTTATCAGCATTCAGTTCAAAAGCCAGCATCTCTGATGGTATGGGGATGCATTAGTGCATATGGTGTGGGACACTTGCATGTTTTAAAAAGCACCATGAATGCTGAAAGGTATATAAAGGTTTTATTTTTTTATTTATTTATTTTTTCCCGCCACCACCCCCCCCTCTTGGGAGGTCAGCTTTATTTTTATTAACAATAAATTTGTACTAATACAGAGTCTTCAGAGGGAGGGGGTATAACAAGGGAGAAAACAGGAGGGATTACACAAATGAATGCAACTAATTAAATATGATGAAGCAAAACCAAATAACAGGTAGATGTAACAATCTTAAAAAAGTACACAAAAAAAGAGGAAAATAAATAAACAAATAACAGTTTTATGCAGTGATTTCACATTGCTGGTCAGGATAGTGTTCAACATTAGACAAAAGACAGCAAACAGAGGGACTGAAGACTGCTATACTCACATATATACACACACATATACTTAAATACACATCAACGAATATACACGTCCATGTAGTTTAATAAATATGTGTAGTGGAGCTCCATATTACGGGGGTGCAGATTAATGTTTGTGGGGGGTTGTATGGCCGGAGACATCTGTTTTATTCCTTAAATGGTAGGTATGATATGTGGTGACTGTGTGGTTGAAGAAGAGCACTGTGTGTTATTTATATGGATTAGTCTGGAATACTGAGGAGCTCTGTAAAATGAGCCCAATGACGGTCAAACTGGTCAGCTTGGTTTGCAGTTGATGCTCTAAGTTTTTCCATGTTAATGTAATCGGATAATAAATTGAGCCATTGAGATATTGTGATATTTTGTTTATTTTTCCAGTTTAGCAAAATGGTCTTTTTGGCCATTGCTAGGGCGATCCAAGTTGGGCGTATGCTGTCAGGTGGCAGTTCAACAGAAGATAGTTCTCCCAACAGACATACTGATGGGGAGACTGGAAGGCTGCAACCTAGGATGGAGGAGAGTTTGTTGATGACTGTTTTCCAAAATGTAAAGATAGGTGGGCACAGCCATGTGGCATGAAAGTAGTCGTCAGTGATGTTGAGTGTGCAGTGGTTACAGGTATCGCTTTCAGTGAAACCCATTTTTAACATTTTATCTTGGGTGTAGTGGACTCGGTGAAGGGTTTTATAGTGAATAAGTTGTAATCTTGGATTTGAGGACATTGAGAAGGTGTTGATACAGATTTGTTTCCAGTCAATGATATCGGTGGCAACAGCCAAATCTTTTTGGAAGATGAGTCGGAATGGCAAGAGTGTTGTCAATTTTAGATAAAATCTTATAAATTTTGGACAGGGTTTTTTTTCTGATGTACTAATTCTTTGAGTTGTTCGTTTATCGGAGGGGGATTTAGAGTATTGCTGTGCAGTTTGATTTTATTCTTCTTGAGACAGTGCTTGAGTTGTGAATATTGTAAAAAGCTGTTACCACTGATACCATATCTTTCTGTGAGGATTTCATGTGGTATGAGTGAGTTATTTTCAAATATGTGATCTAAATGAGTGATACCAAGTTTTTTCCATTTGTTAAAGACAATCGGTTTGTTTTGGATTTGGAAGTCTGGATTATGCCATAATGGAGTGAGTTTGTTTGGTGTCATGGTTTGTCCAGTCATTTGAATGAGTTTCCACCAAGCTGTCAGAGTCACTGCAATATATGGGTTTTTAAAGCAATTGTGTTTTTTTTTAATAACTGTGAAAGATCTGCAAATCTGATATTGATAATTCTTGGCAATCATATTCTTCAATGTCCATCCATGTGTGCTGTGATTGATTGTTTATTTGTTGCCATTTTATTACGTACTGTAGGTGGTTTGCAAGGTGGTGTAGTCTAAAATTAGGTGCTGCTAGGCCCCCAGTGTCCTTAAGTTTTTGTAGTGTTGACAGTTGTATTCTCGGTTTTTTATTTTTCCAGTAGAATTTGGTGATGATAGAGTCAAGAGTGTTAAACCAATGTGTTGTGGGTTGGACGGGGGTCATTGAAAAAAGATAATTTACTTTTGGTAATACTGACATTTTTATGGCTGCTATTCTTCCTAATAGTGAAATGGGTAAGTTATTCCAACGGATGAGATCTTCTTCAATTTCTTTTAATAATGGAGTGAAGTTGAGGGAGAAGAGTTCTGACAGCCTGGTGGAAACGTAAATACCAAGATATCGGATATTGCCGGTTGTCATAGAAAAGGGTAGTGTTTTCATTGCAGCCTTCCAGTGTTCCCCGCAAAGTGACAAGATTGTTGATTTAGGCCAGTTTATGGTATAATCTGATATTTTTGAGAAATTGTTGATAGTTGTGGAGACTTCAATGAGAGATTGTGTTGGTTTTGTTAAGTATAAAAGTATATCATCTGCGTATAAGCTAATTTTATGGTGGACCTGTTTTGTTTTTATTCCTATGATATTGTTGTTCTGACGGATAGATGCTGCAAGAGGCTCTAAGAAAATAGCAAAAAGTAATGGAGAGAGTGGACATCCTTGTCTTGTGCCACGCTGAAGTGTGAAACATTGGGAGATGTAATTATTGGTTATGACGGCTGCTGAAGGTGAGTTATAGAGTGTTTTAATCCAGTGAATAAATTACGTTCCAAAGCCAAATTTCTCAAGAATGTAGTGGAGATATGTCCAATTAACCTTATCAAAAGCTTTCTCGGCGTCCAGTGATGTAATGATGGTGTTTATATTGTTTCTTTGAGAAATATCAATCAAATTAAATAAACGGCGAATGTTTGAAGATGAATGCCTGCCTTTTATGAAACCTGTTTGATCTGGATGGATTATGTTAGATATTACTGATTCTAGTCTGTGTGAAAGTGCTTTGCTTATTATTTTAATGTCGCAGTTGATGAGGCTTATTGGTCTGTAACTGGTTGTGAGAGTTGGGTCTTTGTTAGGTTTGAGCAGAACTGAGATAAGAGCTGTATTCATATGTGGTGGCATTTTTTCCTGATTGTTTGAGTTCTGTGACCATTCTAAAAAAACAGAGGGGATATGATGTGCCAAAAATGTTTATAAAATTCAATGGGGTAACCATCTGAGCCAGGTGATTTATTGTTTGGCATAGAGAAGATAGCTTTCCTGAGTTCATCCGGAGTTATGGGTTGATCTAATGCACTTTTTTGTTCTATTGATAGTTTTGGCAATTCAATGTTGTTTAAAAAAGAGTAGATGTTATCAGTGTCGCATTTATTATTAGAGTGATAATCATGAAAGATCCGGTTTATTTCATTTGGGTTGTGACTGAGGGTTCCGTGCTGGTCTTTTACTGCAGTTATCAGTGTTTTTTCTTTATTCCTTTTGAGCTGGTTGACTAAGTATTTTCCTGATTTATCATTATATTCAAAAAAATTTAGTCTCGCTCTCTGCATAAGAAATTGTGTTTTTTGATGTATTATTTTTCAATTTGAATTTTTATTTTCTGTATTTCCTTTTGTGTTTCTTCAGTAGGGGAGTCTGCAAGTTTGAGATGCAGGTGTTTCAGTTTGAGTTCAAGTTCTTGTTGTTTTTGTTGTTCTTTCTTTTTCTTGTGGGTTGAATATGAGATTATGTTTCCTCTAAGTACTACTTTTGCTGTTTCCCATAGTAATGATGGTGATATGTCCGGGGAGTCATGTAAATCCATGAAGGATGTCCACTCTTTGCAAAAAAATGTATTAAAGTCTTGGTCCATTAGGAGTGAGTTGTTGAACCGCCACCTGTAGGGAGGGGTTGGGTCTGTGTCAAGCATATAGTCAAAGCTAAATGGACCATGGTCTGAAATAATTATGGGGTGGATTTCTGGGTTGTTTATTTGTGAAATAATAGAATTGCTGACCAGGAAATAGTCTATTCTTCAGAAGCTTTTATGCGGGGATGAGTAGTAGGTGTATTCTCTGTTCGATGGGTCCCTGGATTGCCAACAATCGCCAAGACCTAACTCCTTCATGTAATGTTTTATTGTTCCACTAGAGTGCCATGGTCGGTAGTTGCTTGAGGTAACTAATCTGTCTAAATTCGGGTTGAGTACAGTGTTAAAGTCTCCTCCTATTATGATTATCGAGTCTGAGAAGTCCATGATATGTTTGAAAACTGAGTGAAAAAAAATCCGGGTGATCGTCATTGGGCCCATAGATATTAGCTATTGTTATTTTGATGTTCCTGATGAGTCCATTAATGATGACAAAGTGGCCGTCGGGGTCTACTATTGTGTTTATATTTTGGTATGGAATATTTTTATGTATCAGAATAGCTACTCCTCTTTTTTTGGAATTAAATGATGAAGAAAATACTTGGTTTATCCATTTTGTTTTGAGTTTTTGATGTTCATTTGCGGAAAGATGTGTTTCTTGAAGGAGACAAACGTCGGGGTTCAATTTAGTGATCTGATTTAGAATTTTTGTTCGTTTTGCTGGTGAGCCGATTCCCCGTATATTCCAACTAATGAATTTATGTACTGGCATTAAGGTTTATTTCTATGGTTCTTGTGTCGTTTTGGGTAAACCTCCACTGCATAGGCAAGACAGTAATTAGTTTAAGATGTGTTAAATTAATCATTTTCCCTGCTATTATCAAGTAATAGGAGCAATGCATTATATGAAAAACAAAATCAAGACAAAAACAAAGTAAAAAAAACAAAAACAAACAACAAAGAGGTAAAAGATGGGAATAAACGTCTGCAGCAACAAACAGGTATATCAACATAATGTAAATGCACAAACATATGGAGATGTGTAAGGGAAGAAAAAGCAAAGAGGAATAGTAAGGTGATAGAGTGCGTGTGTGCAAGTATGTGCATGTGGGAGGGTACAGAAAGAAGGGGGAAAGAGGAAGCACAAGGGTTTTGAAGCTGAACATGTTCAGGAGAGCCAAGAGCTGAGCAATGTTTACTGTCCGCATGGTGAGGTATAAATACATATTTCGTTAAAATTGATCCATTCTATATTATTCATATTATTCTTATTATTATTATCATCGTTATTATTATTATTATTATTATTATTACCATAACTATCATTATCGTCATCGTCATCATCATCATCATCATCACAATTATTATGAAAGACCGTAATCCTTCAGAAGAGCCAGGGTGTGGTGGTGGAGTTTCGGAATAACTGTCCGTCAATATAGAGTTTGTCAACCACCAGAGACGCTCGTTTTCCGTTCTGCCTGTTTTGTTTGAGTATCGGATACAGTTCTTTCTCCGTTCGTTGATTTCTCGGGGAAACTGATCATTCATACCATATGTGGTTCCTTTCAACTCTCGTCCTTTGCTTTTGACGAATTCTTTCTGTTGGAAATGTTCGAATTTTGCAATTATGGGGCGAGGTTTATTTTCTTTTGGGTCCAAGTCGGTGTACTGTGGAACGTGATTCTGTTTACCGTTTTCGGCCGGGAGTTTTAGAGCGGTGTGCACAAAATTTTGAATGACTGTCTTTCTATGTTGTTTTCTGGTATGCCGGAGAAGATGAGATTATCGCGCATACTTCTGGTTTGAAGGTCGAGTACGGTTTCTTTCAATGTTTTGTTTTCTTTTTTGATAATATCCATCTGAGAGGAGAGCAGTTCAACGGAGTGTTGGAGTTGTGTATTGTCTCTCTGGAGGTCGGCTATCTGCTGGTGAGTGAATTCCAAACTACATTTAAGTTCTGTAATTTCTTGATGGAGCATGTTGAGAACATCAAGCTTTTTGTTCATAGATTCGAGCACACTGACCTTTATATCGGTGGTAATCAGATCGTCGGTGTCAGTGGATGAGTTCTTTTTTCGTTTTGCCGGCTTGCTGGATTGGATATCTGGTTCCTGGGTTTCCATGGCGTACTTATTGAAATAATCGTCGATAAGATCCTCAAGCGCCTCCACTCTGCAGCGTAGTTAAATAATCCGGTATTCGTTGCGAAAGGAAAAAAAAATGAATGAACCGTTTGCGCCTGTAGAAGGAGGTACGAGTCTTTTAGTTAAGTTCGCAGTCTGATCTAGCAGCCTTGGGCCGCCGTCTCTGATCTGGAGTCTCACCGTCGCGGTCTCGTGACCTCACAGCATTCTTCCCAGTCTGCCCAGTCCTCCTCCATCTAAATAAAGGTTTTAGAGCAACATATGCTCCCCTCCAGACAACATCTATTCCGGGGAAGGCCTTGTGTATTTCAGCAGGACAATGCAAAACCACATACTGCAGCTATTACAACAGCATGGCTTCGTAGTAGAAGAGTCCGTGTGCTGAACTGGCCTGCCTGCAGTCCTGATCTTTCACAGATGGAGAACATTTGGCGCATAATTAAACGAAAAGTCCGTCAAAGGAGACCGAAACTGTCCAGCAGCTGGAAGCCTGTATTAAACAAGAGTGGGATCAAATTCCAATGGCTAAACTCAAGAAACTTGTCTCCTCAATGCTCAGACGCCTCCACTCTGTGTTAAATAGAAGAGGGGATGCTACACCATGGCAAAAAGGCCCCGTCCCAACTTTTTTGAGTCCTGTAGCAGCCATCAAATTTGAAATGAGCTCATTTTGTGGATAAAATTGAAAAAATTCTCAGTTTCAACATTGCTGTTGTCTCTGTTCTATTGTGAATAAAATACTGGAGTGATTTGTAAGTCATTGCGTTTTGATTTTATTCACAATTTACACTTTGTCCCAACTATTTCGGAATTGGGGTTGTAGAAACATGGCCAAGGGATAGCCGGACATGTCCAAGTATCCGTTTTGGGTCAACCAGCGATTTAACCCCTTACTTCACTATGCCGAAATTAGCGTTTTTTCACAAAGTGAGACATATCCA
This sequence comes from Gymnothorax javanicus, assembly GCA_029692085.1. Lineage (NCBI taxonomy): Eukaryota > Metazoa > Chordata > Actinopteri > Anguilliformes > Muraenidae > Gymnothorax > Gymnothorax javanicus. The sequence goes on from CM056200.1 coordinate 63,826,637, forward strand.
TTTCACTTTTTTGCAAAACGAAACATATCCATGGATATATCTCATTTTGTAAAAAAAGTTCAAACTATTTTAATGTATTACCAGTACGAAATAATCAAATGATGCTAGATTTCCATTTTCTGGCTAAATTGTTTGGTAAGTCAAAAGCAAGACTGAGAAATAAAAAATAACCGGTTTTCCTGAAAACTTTTTGTCTGGAAGAAAAAAGGCCTTTTTCTCAAAACAGCAAAAACGGATATGTCTCGTTTTGCTATGAAACTCTTCAAATATATGTTGGTAACATGCCAAAGTTCAGTCTTTTATCCTGTAACACACTTGGGTCCTCAGGTTCTGTCCTCGCGGCTCTGAATGGGACGGTACGGCTGGCTGGAGGGAGCGAATGTATGGGCCCGGTGGAGGTGTATTACCAGGGCAACTGGAGCAGAGTGGTGGGAACCTGGAGCTCCAGCGAGGCCTCGGTAGCCTGCAGGCAGCTGGGCTGTGGCTCTGTGGTGCAGGTGAAGAAGTCCTCTCCCCCTGGGTTGGGGGGCAGTGATGTGTGTGTGTCGGGGATTCGGTGCAGTGGGGAAGAGCCTCACCTGATGAACTGCAGTGCTCCTCACAAACTCACCTGTGTCTCCGAGGAGCAGGTGACCATCATCTGCTCCAGTGAGTAACGTTACAAGGCACTAATGTACTCTAATGGTGCTTTTCCACTATGCAGTACCGGCTCTACTCTTCTCTACTCAGCCTTTTTGCATTTCCATTAGGAAAAAGTACCTGGTACTTGGTACCTGGTATCACTTTTTCTGGTACCTGCTCTCCTGGGGTTCCAAAAACAGCCGACCAGTTACTAGTAGGTACTAAAACATGATGTGACGACATTGCAGCCCAATGACTGGTCAGAGAAAATCGTCACTGCAAAAGTCGACTCCGTAGTCGACCTCGGGACATCTCATTCGAGTTGGATTGACAAGTCTCAAGATTAGTGTAGTTATTATGACCATCGACTTATATTGTTTTTGGCAACTTGTTCGACATACTGTGCGTTGCCTTACCTTTCAAACACTGTTTCGCTTTTTCACCAAAGCTTCTACATTCATAGAATGCGTTTCTCTTTGCCAGTGACCCCGTTTGTGGCAAAATTAAGTGACGGTATTGTGTCCAGTTATGTTCCCCTGACTAATTCCCCTTGAGAAAGTAATGTGACGCTACCCCCGTTTAAAGAAAATCTCGCAGAAAAATAACTTCAGGGGTGTTGACGAATAATTTTTCTCTGAAAGTTATCACAGATGAGATGACGCATCATAAAGCGATGAATTCTGATTCTCTGCCATCTCCTGCGATTTGCGGATTTGCCACGAGGAACTCTGCTCTGCAATGATCACTTAATTATCCCATGCTTTAACAATTTGTTTGTTTGCCATCAAATTCAGAGTAAAATATAGATTCGCTCTCCATGCCTTTTATGGATATCATTGCTTTGCGTTGTTAGGTGGTACGCAATTTTAGGTGCAACTGAATCCGACACGACAATGTGAAACAGAAAATACAATTCAACAACTGCCAGACTTTAGTGCCATAATGTGGTGACGGTAGTGCGTGTCCCCTGATTTTAACACATAAATCTTTAACGGAATAAATGTAAACTTCATATAACTGCAGCTACATTGTGTGTCGTGTTGAGGATGACGTCGCAGAAGTTTTGTGCTGCGCTGCTTTGACGACTAGCTGCATTGAGGCAGTACTATCCTCCAATGGAAAATGACCCCCCAGAAAAGTACCCGGCACCAAGGCAGGTGGAGTAGAGTCAAGCCGGTACCACAAAGTGGAAAAGCGCCAAAATGTCCACAGGACCCAGCTGCTGGTTTCTTATCAGGTGATATTGTACACTCAATGTAAAGGCATTTTCATCAAAACTATTGGCATGGAGGGAAAGCACGCACCGAGGAAGAGTTGATAACACTAGTTATAACTCATTGCTATTTCTAGCACGCTCTATCTCTATCTCGCTCTCTCCTTCTTCCTCCTCTCTCTCTTTCTTTTCTTTTTGTGAGTTTTGTAAGTTTTTGTTTTAGAGTAATGTCTCATTAACTAATGGTTAATCTTCTCACTCCTTTTTTCTCTCCATTCTCCCTCTCCTCCTCTCTCATTACCTCCCTACTCCTTCTCCCTTCCTCCCTTTATCCACCTCCCTGCTGTACCCTCTCCCTCTCTCCTTCCCCCTCTGCCATGCCCAAGCCCCCCCCCTGCCCCTCCCTGTTTCTCTTTCTCCCTCTCTCTGCCCCCCCCCCCCCTCTCTCTCTCTCTCTCTCTCAGACCACAGGTCCCTGAGGCTGGTGGGTGGAGGTGGGGACTGTGCGGGACGGTTGGAGGTGTTCCACAGGGGGTCCTGGGGCACAGTTTGTGATGACTCCTGGGACCTGGCCGATGCTCAGGTGGTGTGCAGGCAGCTCCAGTGTGGGACGGCCCTCAGTGCTCCTGTCCCCTCATTCTTTGGGCCTGGAAAAGGACATGTCTGGCTGGAGGAGGTGGGCTGTGTGGGGAACGAGACGTCCCTGCGGGACTGTCCCATGGCTGAATGGGATCGTGGTTACTGTGGACACAAGCGGGACGTGGGAGTGGTGTGTTCAGGTCTGGAGCTCCATCATTTTAACTTTTACACTGACACTCAAAGGTTGGGAGTACCCAACACCCAGTTAATTTGGAAATTCACCAGTTTCAGAAAAATAATGGTGTGAGCAATGAGATCCATCCCAGGAAAGCAGACACTTTTGATAAATGCAGCTTTAATACACAAGTTATAACCGCATTTCATATCCCCTAACAGTTCTACCAAGTTAGATTTCAAGGGTATGTTTACCAGATTATTTATCTCTGAGAGATTTGTAACATTGTCATTCCAGAATTCAAGGAGATGAGACTGACTGAAGGCTGTTCGGGTCATTTGGAGGTTTTCTACAATGGCACCTGGGGAAATGTGTGCTTCAATGGAATGGACAGAGAAACAGCCTCTCTCATATGTCAGGAGCTGAACTGTGGGAAGAATGGTTATGTGGATCAAAAAGAGCCAAGACTTAAATCTGCTCCTAACTGGCTGGATCATTTCAACTGTCGACCCCATGACTCCTCTCTGTGGCACTGTCCATCGAGCTCCTGGGGTCAGAATCAATGTGACACTCAGGATGTGGCCTTTCTCACCTGCTCCGGTAAATCTCTTCATTACACTCCGTGTTACTCCCTTCCAAAATAATAGAATACATCTCTCAACTGCGCATGCAGCATTACTCCCATTAGCAGCAATAGAATGGACCTGTCTACTGTAGATAGGTTATTACTCTCATTTAGAACTGTAGAATAAATGTCTACTGCAGACACAGTATAACACCCATTGTGAACAGAAGAATACACTGTTCTACTGCAGACACTGTATAAACCCCATTTTGAACAGAAGAAAACACTGTTCTACTGCAGACACAGCATCACTCGCAATGAGAACAACAGAATAAACCTTTCTACTGTACATTGGAACAATACAAAAAATTTGTCTACAGTATAGATGCAGTATGTCTCTCTTTAGAAACTGTAATACACCTCTTGAATGCAAATACAGCATAACTTTCATTGGGAAGTAAGAATTAGATTTATCGGAGAGGAATAAGAAAAAGAATCTCTCAATTTTGTGTTACGCCGGCAATGTTTATGAGACTTCCATGTATGCTTTTTGTTTTCTAAATGAATCATTAATTTTTACAAATATATTTCCTCCACATCAAAGCGGAAGAGGATAAAGATGTACAGCGAAGCAAACTGTCATGTTCCTCAGAGGAAAATCAGAGACCTTGCACAAGTACGTTTATTTGGGATAAATCTCACAACTTTGCCACATGCAATTGGTTGCCAACATGTCAACATGCTATAAAGAAAGCAATCAATTAGGTATCAACATGTCAACATGTGGAGGTATAAACATGTCAACATGAAATCAGTTCTTAACAGGTTAACATGCAATCCAGAATCTGCAATCACAAAAGTGATAGTCATATTGTTGATTTATTAAAATACTATGTCATTCAGGAGAGCAAGTATTTCAATTCTCAGAGTAAAAAGCTGGAACCCTCCCAGAACTGAAATGTAGCTCCAAGTCTTTGCTCTTCTGCTGGACAAGAAGACAATGCTATGGCAAGTCGTCTACACCTAAAATCAAACAAAATAAAAACAGCCATTCTAAGTGTCACTGCGTGAATGTGTGTAGCTAGCTGTCCAGCTCGAAAAATTCTCCCAGGACTTTTCTTCTTTGTTACGGATCTCAGGATATAACATGAAAGTAAACAAATTTGAATGGGTAAAATGGCTTATTGTACATTACCAGTAATAAATAAATCAATAAATTCATTTTAAAAAGAATAATGAATTTATTTTGGTGAAAAATTGTTGGAAAATAAATACATAAAATAAATTTATTTAATATTTAATTACATCAGCCGTAATGTTCGTGGTGTTGTGTACTTTTTGAAATATTAAACTTAACGTGATCTTTCACACTGTTAGGGGGATGTGCCCAAGAAATATTCAAGCATAATGGGATTAGCCATAATGTTAACAGTGTTTGTGTAACGGTTTGTGCTGTGTGCACAGAGCAGATGCATGGAGGACAGGAAGTTGAGGACTGAACTCAGGTGCAAGGATGGACTTAGTTGTATTTCTTATGCCAACTACACTGCAGAAGGCACAGACATTGTAATGCAAAACAATAAGGAACAGAGGTTCCTAAAAATAAGCACTTTGAATAATGCAGTCTGGCCTATGGCAACAGTAACATTGTATTACAAATAGGAAAACAAAAAGAAAACGAGGTTCCTTAAAAATAACGTGCTGGTAAAAATACAAACAGCGAGAGTTTCTAAGTTTTAGTATAAATTTGCGAGTATGGAGAAAAGAGCCCATACAAGACCACAATGCTGAACGGGCGTGGGGATGCGAGACTTCACAATGAGAGTGAAGGCTGGTCTTATATACACACTGCTAACACCCAGTGGCAATGAGAAACAGATGCGAGTGATAATAGAATAATGAATGAAGTGCAGTCTGGGATTTAGTAGACCGATGAGCTGGACGGCTGGAGGCGTGGCCTTACAGTCTGTAGCGCACGTTAAGCACAATGAGATCAGCCATAAGGTCAGCAAAGTTGAAATGTGTCCACATGAAATGCTCTGAGCAAGGAGCTTAATATTAGTGATGATATTTCTGTTGCAGATGTTAAATGTAATGACTTCAGAAATTATGTTAATAGAGATTTGTCTGTAGGAGCCATTAAATGTAAATACTTTATTTACATTTCATGTTAATAAGTTTAATGACCATTATGTTATTTTTGCTGTGTCTGTAGGAGATGGTTAATGTCATAAGATCATCCATATTGTCAGAAGGGATGAGTCTGTCAGAGATGTTAAGTGTAATAATAATAACCATTATGTTTAAGCAGTTGTGTCTGCAGGTGATGACAAATGTAATGAGAACTTTCTTGATGTTAGCAGAGATGGATGGGTATGAAACATTATGTGTTATGAGGTGAGCCTGAATGTTAGCAATGTATGCTGGAAAGGTTAAGTGTCATGAGATTAGCCAGTATGTTGGCAAAGTTGTGTCTGGAGTTTATAGTAAATTTGATGATGTTGCTCAGTTCATCTGTTCCTCCTGCTCTAGATCACTGGCCCCTCCGGTTGGTGGGAGGGGAAGGTGGGTGTTCAGGGAGGCTGGAAGTTTTTCTCAATGGCTCCTGGAATATGGTATGTGGAGACTCCTGGGGCATGGAGGAGGCCCAGGTGGTCTGCAGACAGGTGGGCTGTGGCTCAGCAGTGGCAGCTCTTAGTAATGCTTCTGCGGGGACTGGGAGCAACTCCTCCTGGCTGACTGAGGTAAAATGCGGGGACCGTGAGCTGCACTTGTGGGACTGCCAGTATTCTGAGCCTCAGCATAACAGCTGTCCACAGCAGAACCCAGCCGGGGTCACCTGTACAGGTGAGGCTACATTACACTTCCCTACTACACCTGTTCAACTACATAATTGTTTGGGATTCGCATTCTACACTTTACTGAGCTTTTCAATACACAATTCAGTACACAATGCTGCACCAGTCAAAAGTTAGGACCAACCCAAAAAATTAGCAGAAAAAGAGACCAAACAAAAAAAAAATAAAAAAGATTTATTTTACAGAAAGTACCTGAATTTAAAAATCATCAGAACAAATTTTTGCAGTCATTATCGCTGAGCACAGTCTTATACTTCTTTTTCTCCCTGAGGGCAGTCTTATGGTTCTGAGAATTTACATTAGCGTTCTTGCTGCTGTGCGGCACTTGTGGTTTGCTTCTTCCTGATGTAACAGTCTATTAAATCCCATTTTTTTATTTATTTTAATTCATGTTTTTATTGGGATTATTATTTGGGAATGTATTTATTGGGATTATTATTTTTCCTAATCTGAATTTTTTTAATAAACCCTAAACTTTGCAGGAGTTCCCTGTGAAGTGATTATATTCCTTTTTTAACTTCAGACTAAATACACCATGCCTTGTGCTTTTTGAGGTTGCCTTAGTGGTTCAACCATTTAAATTTCACCAGAGTACTAATCATTGACTGTATAAAAAGATGGACAAAGCAACCCTGACATCACCCAATGGTTTCAGCATACCATTTAGGAAGCCTCAATTTTGGCAATTTGAATAGCCCCATTTTGTCATTTTGAAACCGGATGTGATTCCTATTGGACGAGAGCGTGCATTGACCAGAGCTATGGAGAGAGAGTGTTATGACAGCTTTTGATGTCGCCGCTAGAGTGGTCACGTGGTTCATGTAAGCTTTAATAGTTCCAAACACAGCCCGCGCTGTCATGTTCTCCTATTGAACAGACAGCAGCGATTGTGTTACTGAACGGTAAATATTAAATTAAACCTTAAACATTTGCCGCAAATGTATTTCTCTTAATTAATTACATTATTTACATACACTTTATTGAGGCCATGCTTTTATAGTGACGTGGTGACAACTTAAATAAGTGTAACTACTCAGTTACTCAGTTGTGTGAACGGTAAGCCTACATGACGCAATAAAATGAGCACAGAAAAGTAATATAGACTAACCACAGCCACCACATCTCTTCAAGAGTAAATCATTTAAAAGACCATCTTTTTGCGAAATACAACATGGCATATAATACAGCTAGCTGACTACAGCAAGATCGCTAGAAAGCTAACAGTGCCTGGCATGGCAAATGCAAATTGACAGATGCAATTTCAAAGAGCTAGCTAAAACATGATGGGTGATACGTCGGTCGTCAACGTCCTAACTTGTGGTTTCATCCAATTTTATGAATAACAAGTGGTTTTAATCCGAAATCGTTATTGAGAGCTAAACGAGTTAGAAACTCCGCAACCGTTAAATGATTAAACTTAAAACAGCTGATCAAGCTAGGCTAAGTAAGAGCATGTCAAAATTGTCAAAGCTAACTTTTAAACAAAAAAACTTCACCGAAACCAGTCACAGGCACTTCATCCCATCATTTACCATTGTGATTTATATCGGTTTTGTGAGAGATAGAAATGGAAACTCCATAGAGTTCATGACTGAATTCCCACAGCTGACCAAGCTAAACTAGAAGCAAAGAACATGAGCTTAAATTATCACAACTTCTTCAGACTTAATATATATATATATCGTCATGCCGAACATACACAATTGGAGATTATAAATGATACATGACCACTGATATCATTTATACATTTCGTGAATCATAAGACTTCAATATTTTATTACTTACCGTCGTTGTTGTCTCAATGGAAGTGAATCGGCACGAAGCTGCCAGAATCCTCTTTTGGAACTATTGGAAGTTCCAGTACCCGGAAGTGCGCCGCCATTTTTTGTACACGAGAATCAATGGGAGTGTCGCAACTCTGAAAATATCAATGGCTCTGGCATTGACTATCCAGGGAGGTGCGAGGGGTGGATCTATGGGTGGATCTGACCGTATCAGATGAGGACCAGAGGATAGCCATGCCCCTAAAGCATATTTTGGTTTATCCTTTATTATAGTTCATTTGGGACCAGAATTTGCGAAAATGAACGTCATAATATATCAAAGGAGACTTGAAACTAATGTGGAAAATCATTATTGAAATAAGAAATCAGGTGGGAGAGTAGGGTCATTTTCTCACAGGCTGTGTCTGAAATCTCTCACTCATTCACTATTACCTACTCACTATAAGGGGACTAACTATGTAGGTGACTATATAGTGAGCTCATTGGCAGAGGGAAGAAACACTTTCGGACACTACCTGGCTTGTTTTGTCGCAGCTGTTAATAGCGTCGTTGCTGTCACAAACTTAAATCGTACCTGTTCAACTTCAGTTGAAGGATTTGGACGTATTTTCGTAATAACCGGAGTATATTTCCCACCGTGTTTGTGTTTACCATTATCGTTTAAATAATAAAATTTGCCTTAAATTTTTAATTTCATCATCTATTTTTTCTCCTCTAACTCATCATTATTCGTTTTAATTGTACCTAAATGTCCGTTTATATCCTGTGCAAACAAATGGGTCCCCTGCGCTGCTTGGTTTCCAATTAAAAAGAAAAATAAAAAGAAACATTTTCACGCCTGAAGCTAATAAATGTCTCGTGCCTGTTTTTAAATTTTGTTGACTAAACGCAGCCTTTTCGGAGCTTTTCGGTTTGTGTGCAGTGCACGATGGGACGTATAGCTGGGTTAGTGACCATCGGATGCTCGCTACATTTCGCGGGGGATTGTGGGATGTAATGAGTTCACTATATATGTGATAAAAAATCTCACAAACAATTCGGACAGCCCTACAAAATGGCGAACCCACTATATAGTGCACTATATAGTGAGCAGTGGCGGGCGGTGGACAGAGAACAAGGAGGGCGATAAACATGTCTTTAAACTGCTTATTATTCTGGATGTTTTCAGTCAATTTCCCTGGTAAAAGACCCTTGAACTCTCCCCTCTCAGGTGTAGCTAATTGTCTTCGTTAAGACGAGAAATCAAACGCACCAGTTGAACGCAAAAAAGAGCGCATTTCAATCTTTTTCAATTAAACAATCATTACGCACAGGTTTGACAACTTGCTTAGGATGTGACAAAATTTAACCCGGAAAATTCACAGTGGTTTTTTCGTGAAGATTTGCCTATTAAGGCATGTGAATTAAACATTTTATAGAATTTATTATTCACTCGCCTAAACATTTCATTATAAGGGAAACTAACATGTTGACCAAGAACAATGATTGAAATCGGGTCACTAATCTCATCCGTTTCAAGGGATGTTTTCCGCCCCCCCAGTTTTCCGTCCACCGCCCGCCACTCGCAGAGAGTGATTTCGGACACAACCACAGACTTCTATAGGATTGAACTGCTTTCTGCAACGACCGACGTCGCCATCTGCTGGCCATTTAATAGAATAAAAATTATAGAGATTTCCGCATTGGCTTTAGTTTTCAGACCGGGGTGCTGCGTTCTTTGATTCGACTCCTTTATAGGTTTCATAATACCCTTTGGAGTTTCAACTCTGATCTACTTTTGGCTCCCTTTTTCTGCCTTCTGACAGACAGTTGAGAACCCTCGGTGAGACTTAATTAACACTTTCCCGAACATCAGCCTGAGGGCAGACTTCTAGGCATAATTGCGTTTTTACACTGTCAAATATTGTCCCAAGTTGTAGAACCATATATCATTCGAAAGTTTTGGGACTCAGCATTACAACAACATAAACCATTTTATGATGCTAATACGATGACTATGACTATGCAGTCCAGGGACGTGCGGTCAGGATAGGCAGTGACCTCTCCTTTTTTATTGCTAGATTTTGTCAACCTGGTTCCACATACTATGCCTGATTGAAAATCAATCAATTTGACCTTTTTTTGCCACCCAACACTCATTGAAATCCATACTGACCCACACACGTCTTTTACCCCAAACTTTTTGTTGACATATCTGTTTTTGTCCTGGAGTAATGGGTATTTTAATACTTTTTTTTGTGTTTTTCTGGTGTAGCGTCTCCATATGGCCAAATGTCATGAAACTTAGTGGGTATCCAGTATTCCCTCTGCCAATAAATTGCGCCCAGTTTGGCATCAATCCAATGAAGCATTGCTGAGATATGGCTCACTTCCTGTTGGTGTCTTCGCCATCCAATTTCATTGGACGACTGCAGCCATATACTTTGCCCTAGCAAAATTCTTTTAGTGCAGATGATACTTGCCAAATTTGGTGGCGATAGGTTCAACGGTCTAGGACTAGTTAGCAAAAGTAGGTTTTTTAAAAAAATATGGCTGAAAATCCGATATAATGATTTTTCTCTCCAAAAAGGTTCATACTGTCTGTAGTACTGAATTAGATTTAAGGTTCTTATTTTCAGACAGAAAAGGTTTTTATTCTACCTTAACATGTTTCGACGGATGTCCTCCGTCTTCCTTAGAAGAGTCGCTGATGTTGTGAGTGACGTGTCTTATCAGCTGATGTTCAGCTGATGTTAACGAGGCGTGGCCGCCCTGTCCCCACGCCTCCTGCTATCCGGCCGCTCCTCCAAGATGGTACTCCAGGTGTAGGAAAGCATGTGCCCCCTCGTCCCGGTTCATAGTCCTGTGGGCCCGCTTCCTGATTTCAATTGCCTCCATGATCCAGCGTTCATATCGGTTGTCCTGTGTGCGGATGATTTTGGCCTTGTCGCAGTCCATAATATGATTTTCCCTCTTGCAATGGTCTGTGATTGCTGATTTAAAGTTTCCCTGTTGTTCTTGTACTTTCAGTGAGCGTGTCTGTCTTATTGTTGTCTCCTTCTCACATTCTTTTTGGTGTTCTTTTTTACGTGTGAAAAGGTCTACCTATTTCCCCAATGTATGTTTTATGGTATGACCGGCATGGAGTTTCATATATGACGTTGCATTTGTTACTGTTGTCAATTTGGTCTTTCGGGTATACCAGTAGTTGTCGTAATTTAATGTATGGTTTTACCGGGTGTTGATGTGGAATTTTTGCATGGCCCGTTGAATCCGCTCTGTGATGCCTCTTATGTATGGTAACGTAACGACTCCTTTGGTTTCGGTTTCGTTCTTTCGTTTCTTTCTGAATGCGCCGGTGTTTTGTTTCAGCTGTACTTGTTGTTTTCCTGTGTTTATGGCCCATAGTGGGTACTGGCATTTCTTTAGTGCGTTAGTTATATGTTCCTCTTCCTCTTTTTTGTCCGTGTCTTCTGTGATGATGGATGCACGATCAAACAGGGTTCTTAGCACGGAAAGTTTGTGATTTATGGGGCGTTCACATGACCAAAGCAGGTATTGATCAGTGTGGGTGGGCTTTCTGTATATTTTAATTTTAATATCTCCTTCATTGGTGTGATGTATGTTTATGTCCAGAAACGCTATGGTTTTGTCTGTCTCTTCTTCATGTGTGAATTGTATTTTTCCAGTACAGTCCATGCTATTTAAATGGTCTTTAAGTTGTTGCATATGTCCTGATTTTATTTTTTCTAAGATGTCGTCCCCGTATCTTTTCCAGAGTGTGGGACGATTTCGTTCCGGTGCCAAAAATGAAAACAAAATAGACAAACGTAGCTACAATCATCTCATACCCACAGCAAGCGTAACCCCCCGAATATACGGCACACCACCGAAGATCCACAAGCAGGGAGCGCCGCTGCGACCCATAGAAGATAGCATAGGATCGGTAACATATAACCTGTCCAAATCCCTCGCGGAAATATTACAACCCCTCCTTGGACAAACAAACAAGCACTGCAAAAACTCAAAACAGCTAGCCCAAGAACATAAGAACATCAAAGTAGAGGCAGATGAAATTTTCATATCACACGACGTGGCAGGCACGGTGCCAGGATTTCAGTTCGGGATGGGCCAGGCAAATTGTGAATGGGCCTAAATTCCAAAGATTAGGTTACTTAATAAAACTTAAACCCAGTTCAGACCACAGATTCACGACGAGACAAGACCGTTTTAGAACGTCGCAGGGAGGAGTTGCAGCAGTGTGAACTGGCCCATCGCAGCTCGACTCAAGCCGGCTGGTGGTGTCGCCAGAGATTCAGCATGTCAAATCACAAGAGGCTGGTTTTAGGACTTAAGGCACGTAACCCATCTCAACAGCCAATCAGCTCGTAGTGAATTCAGCTGATCACGTCAGTTACCAACTGTCAGCTGGTTGGAACTGTGCCGGGAATAACCGGGAGAAATTTACAAAAGAGGGCAGGTCTACCGCTGCAAGCTCCTGGCACAGATTGGCAACAGCGCCTTCGGTATCTCGTTGAAGCACCCATGGACCAGTGACGCAGTCAGAACTTAAAATTGCGCGGGTAATAAACATCCCTTTAAAACAATTATTAGTTCTGACTCAATCGCAATAATTTTTTGTAATTACCTTCAATCCGAAAACACTCCGCACTATCAGGTGTTGCTTGTTCACCTTGTTATGGCAAAACGTCAATCATTCATTTGGATGCGCAATTTTGTGCATTTCAAATCTGTCTTTGATTCAATTTAAACAATTAAATCGATCATGAAGCACAGGCTAGATCGCCTGATGAGACAGAAAGGTAGTGCAGAATTTACAGAGCAGTTTACCTCTCGAAAAGTAGCCCATGGGCCAACTTATGAGTAACTTATTTTTCTGATCTGAATAAAGCCTATTGATTAGTCTCCCTAGATCGCATCACGAAAGAAGCCGTGTCTTTAATTGCCAATTGATTATTCTTATAAGTGGAAAATTGTTTTTACAAAGGAAAATGACCGAGAACAAGTTAGGACTAATAATTGTAGTAAAGCGATGTTGTGTGACTGCTCATTTTTCAGTTCTGGCTACGCCACTGCTTTGAAATGCACAAAATTGCGCGTCCAAATGAACGATTGTCGTTTTGCCGTAACGAAGTGAACAAGCAACACCTGGGGTGCATTCAAAGTTGGCAACACGTAGCAAAACATATATTTAAATGGCAACAGTAGTGCGCTGAACACCCCGTTGTGTCACGCAAGCCTTGCAACTATGGCAGCCGAGAGGGCCATACTATGCGTTCTCTTGGAAGAATTCTCGGAGCCTGATGAAATAGGTTCAAATTCGTGTTTGATTTTTAAACTTTTTAAACTTCTACTTACCACAAACATGTAGTTTGATGTCATCAACCGTGGTGAATACCAAGCTGCAAGAGATGCATTTATATACTACCCTCGTTGGATTCATTGTGCCACTGCCTTTTTAAGATGGCGCGGTTTATATACATGTTGCAGCAGATTGGATAACACCCCTGGCACACCCACCAAACGAGAGAAAACATACCTCAAACGCCGTTGCACACCGGTTGGAGGAAACAGGTCGTTCAACCCGGAAACCGCAACAAAATAATGTGCACCGGTGTGACTTTGAAAGCACGCCTGATAGTGCGAAGCGTTTTCGGATTGAGTGCATATGATTGCGATAGTCAGAACTAATAATTGTTTTCAAGAGATGTTTAGAGCTTTGCTTTCCACGTTTCAGGAACAGGTGACCCGCCAAAGTTAATCAAGCTGGCATCGAACTCCTCAGATGCTGGCTGCTGGCTTGACACTGCTGTAACAACATCAGCAATACACAGTTGACCTAAAACAGTACCAACTGGTATAGTTGCATCTTTCAGCGATTCATTCTGGATCAGGACTGTAAACTGGTTAACATCTACAGTATTGCTTAGGATCACCATGGACTGCAAGAATACACCAGCTGGAAGAGGGTTTGTCATAGAGGCCTCAACCATTAAGATTTCATTAGGCAATGGCTGCCTTAGCACAACTTTGCAGATTGCATTACAGCTGCCTCCTGCAGGTAGTGTTAGGCGCCCAGGGCCCTCCTACTTCACACAGCCTACTCCATCACAATCTTCTTCTTTCAGTAACCCAGTAGTGCTCATTTCTTTCTCAAGGCATGTGCTGTTTATTCCTAAGGTGTGGGCCACGGACTCTCCAGATGTATCTTCACACAGCTGTGCCAGCCGCTTTGGAAGACTGGCTTTAGCGTTGGTTCCTATAACCACAGGTGTCTGGTCTGGGCCTGGTGCGTCAGGACAAACCAAGGCCAGAACTGACACAGTGGTTGGAGCTCCTGACACTTTCTTTGGAAACTCTATCTCAACTACCACATAGCCTAAGTATGGGTAACTAGAATCACTCAAACCCCAGATGTTCAAGTTTCTCACAGGGTGAATGGGAATATCTGATAAATGGCTATCGTACCAGGATTCAAAAATTATGCTTACCCTAGAACCGCTGTCCAAAAGGGCGTTACACAGATGCCCATTCACTTTCAGTGGCTCCAAGGATAGCGGCCCTATTAAGCCTTCTGGGATGCCCACCGGCTTCAACATATCCACGGCGCTCTTCCTGACTGTACAGGCCATTTCGTTTGGTGCAGTGTCACTAGTAGACTGAGAGTTATTGCTTTTGGCTTTTTTAAGAGCTTGAATAAGCCTCTGGATTACTTTATTTTGGTTCTCAGGGTTTCTGCATTTCCCTGCCATGTAGCCATTTTCACCGCAACGGTAACAAAATCGTTCTTCTGAATCAGTACTTTGTCTGTTTTGAGTATTTACAGTCATTATGGCTGGGGTGGTTCCAGCCTGATGGGACATTTTTGAATTCACTTTATGTTGTAGTTGTTTCACTTGTTTCTTTAGGGCTTCTACTTCAAACTAGTAGCTATGGCAGTTCTATGTTAACTGGGGGTTTTTCATTCCTCTCCTCAGCGTTTTGATGAGGATGTGTGGCGAGTGCTGCAAACATTGATTTTACTTCCTTAATTTCAGCCCTCATACTTTGTATCTCTGACTGTTTGTTCTCCCCCTGAGGTTTAGTATGTACAGTGCGCACTGACTGATTTAGCTTTGCCCTAGAAGCCTCATATTCCTCCTCTGTGCGAATTTCACGCAGTAGTTCAAGAAAAGTTGGTGGTTTGGCTCTCCTCTCTCTCAATCGCAGTTGGATTAGCATCAGATCAGCATCCACTGCCCCTTTGAGTAGTTGCTCAATCCGTGCTTTGTCCATATCACTGGCTGGAAGGCCACCTCTTCGTACCACTCTGGACAGGCAACGCTCCAGCCTCCTCAAAAAGTCTGACAATTTTTCTCGAGGCTGTTGCTGCTGTAGCCGGAACGTGAAATACAAATCATCTCCCGACTCTGCCAGTCCAAAGGCGCTTTCAAGAGCCTCTAGGCATTTTTCTGGGGTAACACCAGGGTCAGATAAGCGCACGGCTTTAATCACCTCTAAAGCTGGTCCCTTTAAACTCTCCGTGATTCGTCTCCTTTTATCCTTTGGTGAACCGTCACTCTCTTCAACCATCAAGTAAGCTTGCTCTAGCCAATGGTCGAATTGCTCCTCCCCTGCTGGAGTTCGCAAGCTGCCAGAGAAGATTTGCAGGCGGCGGTACCCTCCACTCTCCGTAGATGGCTTGGCCGTCCTGTCCAACAGGTCCCCAACAGCAACAAAGGATGGATTCTGTGGAGGAGGAGACTGGCTGTGGTCCTGTTAGTAAAGCCTGCACATCATCCATAGACTTTCCCTCAGCCTGTAGGAAAGCGCTCAATTTAGTGCTAAAGCCTACCTCAGGACCTGAACTTCCGGCTACGATGATGATTGGCCATGGTGTCATTCCTTCTGGTGCTGGCACTTCATCTGGAATGTTTGGATCAGTCACTTTTTCTCTGCACTCGCAAAGCACAAGTACTTCATTGACAACATCACTCAACATTCTTCCTCGGGCTCTTACTCGTCCCAAGCACTTCACAGTCTGCAATGTCTCTTCTATTTGTGCAATCTCCGTGTTTTCAGGGACTATTGTCAGCAAGGCACGGGTCTCATCTAGTGTCTCCCTTCGACACCAGTTCTTCAGTTTATTGATGTACACAGTATGGCTCTGCATGTTTCCTTATGACGGCAACACTCACTGAGTTATTTAGTCTAAATAGTGCAGCTAAACCCAAGACACAACTTATCCCAGCAGTGCCTCCAATTTATGTAGCCCACTTATCCCTATATTTATTAGGGAAGGGCCCTGAGTTCTTAAAATCCCTTAACTTAAACAATAACGAGTACTTAAATTTCCTCTTACCTAAATACGATTTCCCTGTCTTGAGTTTATTTAATCAATCATTATGAATTCTAACCTCACTTTTATTAGTGTATCTGCTTTAAACCTTAATGATTTTAACACTTATAATGCACCTTTAATGCTGTAATATCACAAGTAAAAGGAAAAAACCCAAGCATCACACAAAATGTAGTTTAAAAGTAAAATGCTTCTTATTTACTTTTCAAATGTTCAAAATAAAAAAACGTTAGATTCGACTGTACATTCTTTGAAACTTAACGGTTTTCTTCAATTGAATTGGATTACCAGAATGTTTCCTTTTAACTTGCAAGATACCTTAAATCACGTTACCAATATAAGTTAACGCATGTTACGAATCATTCAAATAAACATCAAATCAGTGGGCCCACACTCAAACGCACACCATACACACGCAAGCCAGCAGGTATTAAAATAACAAACCCCGTTGCAGGCCTGATGCGACGCTTGGGAGCGGAGAAGCCCAAAACTGATGACTCTTTCACTCAAAAGCGCAACAAAATAAACGTAAGGTACCTTAATTTTGAGTTCAGTCCGCAGCGTTACCAGTCTCTCGGCGCTCAGATGAAAACAATACAGCGAGCAGGCATCCGGCGATGGCGCGATCTCTCTCGCTTGCAATGGTAGCCAACCTCTCAATCAGTCCCACGAACATGCAGGTGGTGAACGTTTAAAAAGGGTGCGGTCTCTACCGCGAATTCAAAGGAGCTTTGAGCGCTAGCTTGATAGCTCTAAAACCATCTTATAAATCACAAAGTTTCCACGTCGAAAACAATGAACTGCAGCCTTCAGCGCAAGCTTGGTTAGCTATACAGTGGCTAATAGTCCATTCACTTTGTTAGTGAACGCTAGCGAAAATAAACACATTTGGCTAAATGAGCTATTGCACACGTATGAAGCTAATGCAAAAGCATGAACAACTGTAGGAAAACTTCAGTTAGAAATATCTTCCGCAGTTCACAGAAAATATGTAGAAGTATCTTGATACAGACCGTCGAGTAGATAATCTGAAACACTAACTACATACTGGTTTGCAAAACTTTATACGGACTTATTTTAATTAACAGTCGCGACTTAGTCAGTCATGCGACCAAAAAATTAATCTCTCCTGCTTCCCCTTTTTCTCGCCACGCATGATGGGACTTAACCCACCAATGAATGGCCAGTATTACTCTTCATCTCAACACACTACTACTTCCTATTACTGCAGTGAGCTCTTCAAAATAAACGCATTTATAATTTTACATTGACCTTTAAAACTTATTTATTGCTTGGTACCTTTTAATGTTTTTATGAGATAACTTAAACCTATTTGTTAAAACACATTTTAAACCATATGATGTACCCTTTTCACCATGTTACATTACTTTTATTTATTTTTTTAAAGAAAAGTTTAGGGTGGGCCTGTAGATGAGTGGGTGGGCCTAGGTCCACCCAGGCCCACCCATAACGCTGTGCCTGCAACATGGTTTCTTTATTCACTCGCACGCCTGTAGACGCCACTCTAAACATAGTGGAAAATAGATTAGAAACTGATAGATCGCTAAAAAAGCGCACAAACCTTACAGTACATGACATATCAGAGCTACTAAGGCTCGTCGTCACGTCTACGTATTTCAAATTTCGCAATATGATATTTAAACAAAAAGAAGGATTCCCCATGGGTGACCCACTGTCTGCCATCATGTGTGGTTTTTTCATGGAGGACCTTGAAACGAGAGCCATAATATTGGCACCGGAACGAAATCGTCCCATGCTCTGGAACAGATACTTGGACGACATCTTAGAAAAAATAAAATCAGGAGGTACGCAACAACTTACAGACCATTTAAACAGCATGGACCGTACTGGAAAAATACAATTCTCACATAAAGAAGAGACAGACAAAACCATAGCATTTCTGGACATAAACATACATCACACTAATGAAGGAGATATTAAAATTAAAATATACAGAAAGCCCACCCGCACTGATCAATACCTGCTTTGGTCATCTGAACGCCCCATAAATCACAAACTTTCCGTGATCGTGCATCTATCATCACAGAAGACACGGACAAAAAAGAGGAAGAGGAACATATAACTAACGCACTAAAGAAATGCCAGTACCCACTATGGGCCATAAACACAGGAAAACAACAAGTACAGCTGAAACAAAACAATGGCGCATTCAGAAAGAAACGAAAAAAACGAAACCGAAACCAAAGGAGTTGTTACGTTACCATACAAAAGAAGCGTCACAGAGCGGATTCAACGGGCCATGCGAAAATTCCACATCAACACCCCGGTGAAGCTATACATTAAATTATGACAACTACTGGTACACCCGAAAGACCAAATTGACAACAGTAACAAATGCGACGTCATATATGAAATTCCATGCCAGTCATGCCATGAAACATACATTGGGGAAACAGGTAGACCTTTTCACACACGTAAAAAAGAACACCAAAAAGAATTCGAGAAGGAGACAACAATAAGACAGACTTGCTCACTGAAAGTACAAGCACAACTGGTAAACCTCAAATCAGCAATCACAGACCATTGCAAGAGGGAAAATCATATTATGGACTGGGACAAGGCCAAAATCATCTGCACACAGAACAACCGATATGAACGCTGGATCATGGAGGTAATTGAAATCAGGAAGCGGGCCCACAGGAATATGAACCGGGACGAGGGGGCATATATGCTTTCCCACACCTGGAGTACCATCTTGGAGGAGCAGCTGGACAGCAAGAGGCGTAGCGGGCGGCCACGCCTCGTTAACATCAGCTGATAAGACACGTCACTCACAACATCAGTAACTCTTCTGAAGAAGTCGGAAGACATCCATCTAAACATGTTAAGGTAGGACAAAAACCTTCTCTGTCTGAAAATAAGAACGTAAAATCGAATGATTTTTCTCTGCTAAGAACCTGTAATGTAATCTTCAAATGGGTCTATTTCACTCATTATGACCCAAGGATGCAGCAGAAGAAAAGATCACAACTCTAGGGCAAACAGTTCAAAATGTATAAATAAAAATGTACTCTGAATTTTGGCCTGTTGGTGATGGTACAGGGAATGATGGATTGACCCCAAATTTGGTGCCTAGATACCTTGCATTGTGCTCTATGAGGGTGCCAAATTTCACCATGATGCACAAAGGGCTTCTATGGTCTGCCATAGAAAACCATATAAAACCATTATCATTGAAATGATAATACCAAGATGGCCGACAAGCAAAATGGCTGACACCTAGGTTTCATAATACCCCAGTTAGGATTCTTTACTGTGATGATGCACAAGAAGTTTGGTTGACAAATCTGTTTTCGTCCTGGAGTAATGGGTATTTTAATACTTTTTTTTGTGTTCTTCTGGTGTAGCGCCCCCATGCAGTCAAATCGCATGAAACTTAGTGGGTATCCAGTACTCTCCCTGGCAATTAAGTTTACCAAGTTTGGCATGAATCTAATGAAGCATTGCTGAGATATGGCTCACTTCCTGTTTGGTGTCTTCACCATCCAATTCATTGGATGACAGCAGCCATATACTTTGCCCTAGCAAAATTCTTTTAGTAAATTTTTGTCAGACCCCTCTCTAGATGATATAAGCCAAATTTGGTGGTGATAGGTTCAACAGTCTAGGACTTGTTCGTAAAAGTAGGTTTTTCGAAAAATTCAAAATGGCGGAAAATCCAATACGGCGGACTTTAACGACAATATGTGCATTCAACTTGGCATGACCCAAGGATTCAGGGGAAAAAAGAGATCACAACGTTAGGACAAACAGTTCAAAATTTAAAAGCAGAAATGTATCTTGAAATTTGGCCTGTTGGTGGCGCTACAGGGATGCATGGATTGACCCCAAATTTGGTGCCCGGATACCTTGGACTGTCTTTTATCAATGTGCTAAAATTAATCAAAATCCACCAAGGGTTTCTATGGGCTGCCATAGACTTCCATGGCAGAAAGTAACATAATGATAATAATAGTGAAAAATTCGAACAATTACAATTGGTGCCTTTGCACCTCTGATGCTTGGCCCCTAATGAATAATACGTTTAAACAGCACTTAAGTATATTGGAAGATTGACAGAAGGGCAAACATTTCTGACAGTTAAACATGAATATAATTTGGCTAAAGGTAAAAGGTGTCCTATTCTATGATATGATGCATCATTCTATGCTATTTTATATTCTGTTATACAATGCTGGGGTGGCATGGTGGTGTAAGTGGGTAGCACTATCACCTCAGCAAGAAGGTTAGGCATTTGAATCCATCTGGGGGCCTGTCTGTGTAGAGTTTGCATGTTCTCCCTGTGTTGCACTGTGTGATATTAAGTTATTAAGATTATTAAGGTACTGTGCTGAGAGGGTGCGGCACCATGGAGATCACAGCCCTTAACAGTGGACAGGAGCCCGTATGGTAACTATAGAAGGAATGGGTAATAAATCTGAATGGTGTAGGAGAAATTGTTGACATTGTAATGGCCTTTGTCACGATACATAATGGAAAACATTCCTTTTTTAGGTATTTCCACAGTGACAACTAAAGCCACCTCACCACCAGGTAAGGCTCATTTAGTTTGCTAAGAACTGATGCCAAGTTTGATGTTTGCAGCTGTAAATTTGAAGATCTTATCTTTGAATAGGCAATCTTGGAGAACTTTCAGGACATTGACAGCATTGGCTTTAATTCATAACATCTCTTTGTTCTGTGTCACAAACTTAACTCTACTCATGGAACTTTTTTCTTTATTGGATTAGTTTGCTTAGCAATGTGCCCTGCTTTTACAGTCAGGTAAATGACTGGTTGTGTGAATATAGCTGCTTTCAGCTAGCAGAGACACGGCTACACAATACGGACAAAATGTGGGTTTCTGGACATCTGCTCATCCAACATCTAATTCTTAAATCATGGGAATTCACGTGAAATTGGTCCCCTCTTTGCTACTGTGTCAGCATCCATTTATGTAGGAGGGCTTTTCTTGAGATGCTAAAGCATTGCCACAAGAATTTGCTTCTGCTTCAGCCAGAAAGGCATCATATGATTCTGGGCAGTGATGTTGGCTGATTAGGCCTGATTCCAAGTTTGCTTTCTAGTTGATCCCAACAGTTTCAGGACTGGAGGGCAGTCAAACTCTTCCAAACGAGTCATGTATTGGCCTTACTACAGCCTCAAGATTTTCTTTTTATAGAACTTACAGACCTTGCCTTAACCAAGGAGTATAAACAGAAGGAGAAGACACGACAAGTGGCTCCAGTGAAACTCTGGGGTATGGCACATGCACAGTGTAAATGGTGCTGCGATGTTGGAGGATTCCAGCAGATGACACTAGTAAAAAAAAAAAAAAGAAGGCATGGGTTTCGTTCAGGTTCTCTTAGGGTGCGCTCGGCTTCACAGAACTTTTTGGGCGGGCGGCAGCCAACATTTTAAATAGAAACCATTAGCCTTGGCTGTAGTCTTTGAAATATATTCCCACCCAAGGTTGATTGCGGACTCGTCAGTGAAACGAAACAATCACCCCCATGCTGCTAGAAAGCGCGCCATCTACGGAATGTTTCTGCAAGAGCAGACCAGATTTTACTGCACACGTGCGATACCCCACAGTTTCATTGGAGCCATTTGTTGTGTCTTCTCCTTCTTCTTATACTCCTTGGCCTTAACCAGGAAGAACAGGGCCAGACCATGGAATTATTTGCACTTTTGGCCATGAAGTGTAAGTAGCCACTGTGAGGTGTGAAGCAGCTGTGTGCCATTTTGTCTTCTGCGGCTGAAATGCCTTGTTTCCTTGGTTTTTCAGTTGTGACCCGTAAACCAGACAACCCAAAAAATGAGCTTTTACCCAGCCTGACTATCCCCACGGTGGCCTTCATGGTGATGGGGGCGCTGTTGTTCCTGCTACTAGCCATTTTAGGAGCTATGCTGCTCCAGAACAGAGCTCTGAAGAGAGGTAGGTGGTGGGCCCAGAGTAGCTTCATCTGAAGAGCTTAGCAAGATGAAAACATTGAGGAATGATTGAACATATATTGTGTGCACATTACTTTGAAGGAAAATATATTTTAATTCAGATTTTTTTCTTTTTTTCTTCCGCTCCCGCAAAAAGTTACAATTTTTAGTCGCGCCCCGCCTGCATCTGTAGTATTATATCTCGCTCCCGCCTGCGAAAATCCCGCACAAGACAGTCCATGCAAGATGGACATTCATTCCTGCTCTCTATTTCACGAAACGCTTATCCTATAGCCTATTGAAAGTAAATGCACGCTATTCCTTACCATTTTAAACCTAATTTAATGTCAGGCCTGCAAGTATAGGCTACTCAATCATGCAAAACCAAGGTTCAACATAGCCTAGACTAGGCTACAGACATAGTCCACAACTGTAGACTGTAAAGCTAGACCATTTAAACATAGGAAAAAAGTACCCTAACTTACAAAACTAAAAATGTCCATATTAATAGAATAAAAAATAATATAACACATTACGGTGATGACGACAATAATAATAACAACATCTTGTTAAACTAGAAGGGCTGCATATGTTCAACTGAAAACAGCCCTAAGAGAAGGTCTTCAGCTTTAAATAAAAAGGCAAACGCATTGCAGTTTAGAGTGTCTTTAAATACCCATGAAGGAAAAGGATATTATTAATTGAGGTAGGTTTCAGCACACTGCGTCTGTGCTCCAGTATGCGTCCACAGACGCTGAATGCGCGCTCGGATGGTACGCTGGAGGCTGGAACGCATAGAATGTGGCGTGCCAGTTTGCTTAGTGTCGGGAATTCATGACCGGGTTTCCTCCCCCACTCAAGGATATCCTTGGGCCCGTGATTTTCGGATCCGTCCAGCTTGACCCTCAGGTAGCCCGCTATCTCGGTGTCCAAGGATAGCTGCCGGCCCGTGACCGTAGCACCTGTATCCTCCCATTCTCCAAATCACGAAAAGTCACTTTAGGTGGGGATGTCTCCGAAGGTTCATCTTCATCCACGACATCGAATCCCAAATCTTCGCTCAACTCTTTGACCGCTTCCATAACAAATCTCCTTTCATTATCATTCACCATCTTGAGATGACGAAGCTTCGGAGTGAGGAATGTTGCGATCTTGTAGACCACGTCAATTCCATTGATGGAAAGGCTATTCGGTGATAACAGGTCGTCTAGGCGTTGCGCACAAACCGATGTGATTGCAGTAAGCAGGGGGTCAGCTTTAGTTCTTCGCAGTGGTCTCTCAGTTTCACGGACCATGGCAGGACAAGAGCCCAATTTAACTCTGTATTGTCTGACTCCAGGTCATTCGTGGCATCTTTAAATGGTTTGAGAAATGCCACAAGGGACGCAAGAGTGGTTTTATTAATGCAGGTTATTTTATCGAAGTGGTTATTCTCCAGCAGTATTGTTGTAATCTCATTGTACTGTTGTGACACAGAATTTAACATTTCAACAGTTGAGTTCCAGCGGGTCTCCACTGACTGTTTTAGAGACGTCCTCAGCTTTACTTGGAGGCCAGAATGTTTGAAATAGCTGACCAGCTGGGTCACTGTGAGGACTTGGTCTGTCACAGAAGGTAAAAGGGCGTATCAGAGCACTGTGCTCAGTACATGGGCACTACAGTTGAGCCTTTTATATCCATGTAAGGCGGCCACCATGTTAGCTCCTCGATCCGTGACAAAGAATATTTTTTTGCCCAGAATAGAGCAATCAATTCCAAAGACTCGTAGGTTTTGGAACAATAAAGCCTGAATATTTTCACCAGTCTTAGAAGTGCCCTCTTCTAATGGGGCAGCAAAGAGCACTCTGGACACCAGTTCGTAGTCTGAATTTATGTAGTGTATGATGGCTGATAAGAAAGACGATGTGCCGAAATTTTCTGTCCAAATATCAGTTGTCACAGCACATCCATATTTTCCTATTATTTCAGCGATGTCATTGACAACAGCCCAAATACTTTTATTTGCCCTTTCCTCCACATGGTGTGACACGGTTGTAGGATGGGGCAGGATCTCCCTCACATCATATTTGCCTATTGAGGCTGCTGTGTCAACTAACTGCTGTGCCAATTTGATGAATCTAGCACCAGCAATGCTATCATATGGACGGAGGTCAGCGGCAATAAAGTCCACACATGTACCTGTTGTTTTCTCTTTTAGAGCGCTTGACACTTTTGATGTTCTAGATCTGAAATCCAGCAATGTTTGCCCTTTCATTACAGCACATACGTGCCGTTTTAGGCTGGATGTTCTAGATTTGTTCCCATTATTTGTTAACACCTTTTGGCATTTATCGCAGCAGGCAAAGTGCAACTGATTCCCCTCGTTGTCACACACAATTGAGAAATTCTTCCAAATGTCTGATTTCAATTGTGTCGGTTTCTTTGTTTTAAGATTACCTGTCTTAAGTGCAACGGCAATATCTGACGGGCTCGTAGTCGTACTACCCCCTTCCTCGGGCTCCATCATCATGCTTTAGGCTACTTTCGATTTCCAAAAAGAGTAGGAAGAAATTGTCTTAACATGTGTCTGCGCTGACCACGTGAATGTTAACTCCTGCTAATTTAGAAAAATTAAAACCCATTTTTTTTGCTCCTAAGGAGAATCTCCAGCATAACGTTAATCATGAATACATATTTTATTCATTTATAGTTTTATTTTTACACACATATTCAATTCGCGGGAATGGTGCATTTTTCTGTTCGTCCCGCTCCCGCAGACGCGTCTCTCTCATCCCGCCCGATCCCGCACTGAGGTTTTCAAACTCGTCCCGCGCCGCACTGATATGCGTCGCAACCCGCGGGTCTCGCAGGACTCCTGCGGGAGTGCAGACCTTAACTTGCAAGCTTCAGTAAATGCCAAAAGTACTGTCGCTCATTAAGCCTCTGGAGCAAAGAAAAGAGAGCAAGTTTTCCGTGCAAGTGCCGAAAAGCCACAGAGTCATATTTCAGAGCCTTGATCAGTTGGCTGTCTACGGTGTGTGACTGTTCCAGTCGTCAGCTTAATCAGTAAACCACACTGTTTTGAATTGGCACGAAAGCATGCTCTGTTAAGACCCTGTGCCAGTGTGTATCGATTAGCTCTGGTGCATATCATTGAGACTAAAGGGGACTTCAGCCCAACCAATGATACGTTGTAGTCTTGCCAAACGAAGAGGGTTAGAATTTAGGGCTTGACTCAGCAAGAGCTGTAGCACTTGCAAAATGTGTTAGTACCCACAAAACTAAGAACAAGACCAATGATTGGTCTCAGAACTTGTTTTGCTCCAAACATTGGTTGTGTTATTTGTGTGGTGTGTGCTAATACGACAGGTGTGCTTAGAGGAGAGTAAGGTCGTTTGAATCAATGAATTAGGGAAATTAAATATATTTGCTCTGTAATGCCTCTATTTGAAGCAACATTTGTCACTGCAATGGCCAATGTGTTGCAGATGGGGGATATAAAGCCAGAGTTTGGTCACCTATAGGCTATTGCAAAAAAATTAAATAAATAAATGAACACTATACACTTCTGTAAAGGATGTGAAGGACTTTCTGAGCTCAAGATATCTTTTGGAAACTCGTTGCACCTTTTGCCTCATCCCCTCAAGGACTGGAGTGATGGCGATCGATTGCTGCAAAGAGACGAAGAATGTGAAAAAAATACTCCATTGTAAAGAGCCCAGTGGCTCAAGAATTCTCTGTCTCTGCCCTCACAGCCCTGTCTGAGGGGGAGAGTACCCCTTGAATGAGGCCATCTACGAGGAGCTCGGAGTACAAGCTGGCGAGAGAGGGTACCTACAGCGCCCCCCGGTGGGGTGAGTGAATATGCATATATCCTGTCGAACAACGAAAGACAAATGGTGGGATCCGTCTCCATTATATTTTCTGTTTGTGTCATTATTAGTATCTCAATTAGTGTTTGGTATTCAATTTATAGATTTTGAGTAGTTTTGGCTTTGGTTTTGACCTTTGATATTATTTTTTTTTATTATTATTATTATTATTAGGGGCCGGGCAGCCTAAGATGCCAGGACCCTATTGTTATCCTGCATGTTCTTCTTTCTTCTTCTTCTTCCGAGGAAATCCTACTTCCCATGCGCAAAAAATCAC
Organism: Gymnothorax javanicus; assembly: GCA_029692085.1. NCBI lineage: Eukaryota > Metazoa > Chordata > Actinopteri > Anguilliformes > Muraenidae > Gymnothorax > Gymnothorax javanicus. The sequence continues at coordinate 63,852,853 of CM056200.1, forward strand.
CAAACTTTGCTCAAAGGTCCAGTCCCATGCCAGATTGCCTCAGCTGCAAAAACAGGCCAATAGTCCTGATGGTGGCGCTACAGCAAGCCTCTAAATCTCAAAATTTTTAAAATTCACAACAAATCAACCATATGCGCGACAGATTTGTAAATTTCACCAAAATGTAGCCCTAATACTGAAGAAACTTGTGTATATTTAAACCTATGCAAATTATGAAGTCCATCACTCTGCTTTTTTCAAAAACTGTAAAACTTATTAAACCTATTTCCTCCCACAATTTTTGCTCAATTGACACCAAACTTGCTACAGAGCATCTTCGGACTGTCCTACACAAACGATCCACACATACTTTTGATTTATCGAATATCGAGCCAACAGTGCATCAAAATGTTTGACTGTAAACGGTATTGTAAACATATACTTGCAAATTCTTGCTATGTACATTTTCAATGTTCAAAAAAAAAAAAGACAAAATTTTGGAGTCATGGTAGATGATGTTTTTAAAAATATCAGAATTTTATCTCAAAAACTGAATTTTTTGCAGCATTTTGAATTTCGCTCTCATGCGAACAATTGGAGTCAATGCAAAAATTGCATTTTTAAACATCAGTTTTTCACTTATGGAGCCAATAAATCATTGTTAAAAACAAATTCCCAACATCTCCATGCTGTCTAGATGCAATATGTGTATTTTCGGATTTTTGTCTCAATAACTGAATTTTTGACAGCCGTTTGAAATCTCCCTTTACACACTAACAGCTGCTGTCTTTCACACAGGTGACTGGCTTAGTCAATTTGTGAAGCTACATGTGACGTTTTCATTTGTCAATTAGCTCAGTGAGATAGAGTATAGTCTCTCGTGCCAGACATGGTGAGTTCAAGCCTCAACTGACGTAAAATGCACATTAGAATGCCACCTTTTTTTCATCTTCCTACACTCTGCTTGTTGCTCAGAATTGCCTAATTTTGCCTAAAATTGCCCGGCCCCGACCATTGCTGTGCAGCAGCTATAATTTTTATTATTATTTGTGACAACCCGTGTATTTGTTTAATTGGTTCTTCCCGTTCCAGCTGTCTTGCGGGTTGTTCCTGTTAAATGATTGATTATCTCGTTATGCCCTTCGTGTGATCAGCTGTATTGGTCACTGGTTGTGCCTCAGTTAGAGCTGGATTGTCTGAGGCTAAAGGGTTACTCTGATGGCTCACTCTAAATTCTTGTCTCTCTTCCAGTGAGCAAAATAATTTGTGTATAAATTACTAGGTTCAGCAGGTTCTCAAAGCCTTCTTCCATTTGTCCTCATCATCATAATTATAAACCTGCCCTTGTGGCTCATCATTGTTCTTGCAACTGGCTTCTCCTCTGCCCAGTTTGGAACAATTATTATTAGTATGATTATCCATTGTATAGATCAGATGTCTAATGTACCATTATTTTTTTGTCTAATTGTGCACTGCTTCTGTTACATTTTGTGTTGACAGTCATGCACATAAAACATACATTTTTGGAGTCATGTGGCTTAATGGTTGCAATTTTGACAGGGACTGGAAAGATCTGTAGTTTTTTTGCCAGTGTAGCCAAAATAAGATCACTGCTGCTGTTAAACTCGTGCTGGTATAATCAACTGTGAGTCACTTGATTAAACGTTCACCAACGTGTCACCGAAGTCATCATGTCACCCAAGGAAATCTAAAACACGGCATGTAAGGCTCCCTTTGATCATGGTTGGTGTGGGCAAGTCTGGACACACCCTCTCTCTACTGTTCACAGGAAGTAGCTTGTCTGACGACCTGCCTTCTGGCTACGATGATGTGGCGGATGCTGACGAACTTCCCAACAAAGGTAAGAGGGGAAGGGGTGACCGGTCGCATTGGAGTGCATTCCAGTTGCTTATTTTTATGCTCTGCCTCTGTTTCCTACCTCCCTTTTTTTGGAATAAGTTCTGCCCATCAGGGGTAAGGGAGGAAAAGAACCAGAGAATTAAGTGAAGATGGGGAAAATTGAATGAATATTGATCAGGGAAATGTCCTTGCTGGGATGTCGATCAAACGTCAGGTCTGAGTGATGTCAGTCACAGCTAAGGAAGACGTTTGGCTGATGGGGAGAACTGGATCCACAGGTTGATCAGTGTTGCGTCACACATTCTGAAAAACTACTTCCCTATACACATCCCTCCATGCCTCAGTTATCTTTAGAAAATGCCTGACCCTTGTTTCCTCATGGCATATTTGATGGACTAGAATGTCTCGAATGATGGCTGACCTCCATCAGTTTCTGGGTATGGTAAGGATCAAGGAGATATGGAGGTGAAAAATGAGTGAATGAAGTGTTCTCAGGAGTATTTCCTTTCCTTTAAGGCACTGTTCTGTCAGCTGTTCTGACCGGTATGCGACACAGAACATGATATCACAGTCCGCTCAGGCTGAAGACTGCTACTGTTCTACCCTTTATGTAGAGTCAGGTGATAAAATAAAAGAGAAAAGAAGACTAGGGCTGGATTTAGATTTGAGGGTCAGATTAATGACCCCAGCGGCATAAAATGGAAACTATGTAAAAATGCAAAAACTGCGTTAGTCGCTCTATGTAAGACCTTCAGCAAAATGCATATAATGTGGTATTTTAGATTTGCTGTCCATTTATAGCATGTGTGCATGAAACTGCAGTAACAGGAAAAAGCGAATGGGCTGCTTCTTCAGCTCCTCAGCCATGATAACCTTCAGGGCTCTTAGATTATAGGCTCTTACACACATCTTCCAGTAGGTGGGGCTGTACTCCTGTGTGTATTTGTCTCAGTGTTATTTCTGGGTCTGTTTGCAACTGGTGTGATGTATTGAAGTGAGTATCTCAATTTTGCACATATCAAGATTATAATATCAGGTCATTTAGGCTGTGGAATGTGTTCCCACTGCATTAGTCTGTGTACACATGGCAAAACTCCAGCTTATGATTAACTGAGGTACAACCCCATTTCCAAAAAAGTTGGGACACTATGTAAAATGTGAATTAAAAGCAAACACAATGATTTGAAAATCAATTTAACCCTAAATTTAATTGAAAATAGTACAAAGACAACATAACATATGTTAAAATTGAGAAATGTAATTGTCTGAAAAATATCTGCTCATTTAAAATTTGATACTGGCACACGTTTCAAAAAATTTGGGACAGGAGCAACAAAGAACTGGAAAAGTTGTCTGATTTCAAAAAAAAAAAAATACACCTGGTGGAACATCTCTCAGCTAATTAGGTTAATTGGCAAAAGGTCAGAGCCATGATTGGATATAAAAGATCTTTCAAAAGAAAGATGGCGAGGACTTCACCACTCCAGGAAAGACTAGTTGGGCTCATAGTTCCACAAATTAAGAATAATGTTTCTCAACTGACAATTACAAAGAATTTGGGGATTTCATCTTCTACGGTACATAATATCATCAAAAGAATCGGAGAATCTGGATAATTCCCTATACGCTAGGGACAAGGCCAAAAAGCAATATTGAATGGCTGTGAACTTCGGGCCCTCTAGTGGCACTGCTTTAAAAACAGACAACAATCTTTAGTGAAAATGACAGCATGAACTCTGGAACACTTCTGAAAACTATTGTCAGTGAATAGGGTTTGTCAGTTCACCCATAAATGATTAAAAGTTAAAACTCTGCCATGTAAAGATTAAATCATACATAAACAAGATACAGAGATGCTGCTGCCTTCTCCAGGCCCAAGCTCATTTAAGATGGACTGAGGCAAAGCGGGAAACTGCCATGTGGTCTGACTAATCAAAATGCGAAATTCTTTTTGGAAAACATGGACTCCATGTTCTCCGGGTGAAAGAGGACAGTGGCCATCCCACTTGTTATCAGTACACAATTCAAAATCCAGCATCCATGATAGTATGGTGGTGCATTAGTACACATGGCATGGAAACTTGTGAATCTGTGAAGGCACAATTAATGGTGAACGATTTGTACAGGTTTTGGTGGAACATTTACTGCCATCCAGATGCCTTCTTTAAAGGAAGGCCTTGCTCATTTCTGCAACACCAGCAACACCATACTCTGCTCGTATAGCAACATCATGGCTCTGCTGTAAAAGAGTCTGGGTGCAAAGGTGGTCTGCCTACAGTCCAGACCTGTCACACATTGACAATATTTGGCGCATTATGAAATGAAAAATATGACATATCGCTAAAAAGTATTGAGCAGCTGAAATCGTACATGAAGCAAGAATGGAAAAACATTTTTGCTTTCACAACTACAACAGTTGGTTTTCTTAGTTCCCAAAGGCTTACAGAGTGGTGACTGAAGACGTGATCAAACACAGTGGTAAACATGCCCCTGTGTTGCTGACATCAAATTCAAAATGTGCACTTATTTCCCAAAAACTATAAAATATCTGTTTCAACATCTGATATGTAGTCTTTGCATTATTTTCAAATAAATATAGCATTTAAATTATTTGAAAGTCATTGCATTGTTTTTTTTTTTTTTTACTTTTTATAGCATCCCAACTTTTTTGGAAATGGGGTTGTACTTTATTACCAAACAAAAAAATTTGAACAATTAGCAGCTCAAATCACTGAGTTCGAATTTTAAGCCTTAAGTCTTACGTCATCACAAGTCTGTTTGCATTCAGGGGACCTGCACACAGAGGAAACACCAGAGAACTATGATGATGTCATCACTCCGGATAAGCCTGCAAAGAGCATGGCAGGTGTGTTTTGATTGGTTGTTGGTATGCTGCAGCAATTTCTCCTCAATATCACTGTTAGTTGTTTGTATTTAGCTGTGAATAGAGATGTGGAAGGTAAGTCATGTCTTGTCCTTTTAAGAAGTATACCACTTGTGCATAACTGAAATGATTCCTTTGCACAGAACAATTATTGTGGTCATAAGTTAAATTGTGGGCAAATCTTGGGCATGGTCGAGCCTTTAAAAGTTGTTCCACCAATAATGAGTGACACCAGTGTTATTAAATCCAATAATCATTCTGTGCAGTAAAAGCGGTGTTCCCATTTTAACCAGCACTGTCGCTGCGCCTCTTTGTCTGTTTAAGGAGAGCTGGTGGAGGGAGATGCACCAGAGTACTATGATGATGTCATCCAGGAGGGCCCAGGTGAGTTTTACTCTATAGATGAATGTGAAATGAAACACAATCCATGAGTGAATTTCCCATCTCTTGCTTTTGAGATTTTTGTGAGTCTTGCTGCAGTTGTGCAATTTGTGGTTTTGGAATGAAGCATAAAATGTCAGGAAATTCACTGACTTCTGCTCATGTGGTTTTCGCAGCGACGAATGCTCAGCTGAAGCTCATAAAAAAATCCCTAAACAGTGATAACTTTTGACCTGTTTTCAATATTTTTTTCCTCCGTAAAAAAGCTTTCTGATTATTAGAGCAATCATCTGGCATGTAAACACGCAGCCTCTCTCTGCATGCAATATTAGGGTGATTAAAAATAAATACAAGTGAAAAAAAAAGTTTTATTTATGAGGTAGCCTGTGCTTTACATAACAAGAACCAGGTGACAACTAGTTTAAGGTGGACCTCATCGTTCCGCTAAATCAGGGAAATGTGAAAATCTTATGCTACAAGAATTATGCAGCGGATAGGAAAATATTTCTGTCTTTTTTCGGACAAAGGCATAGTCTCAGAAGACTGAGTTCATGAATTAATGAAAAAGAGAAGTCACTGACTTGCAGCTACAATGCAGCAATAATGAATTTATTTAATTACAAATGGTTTCAATGTAAGTCTTCTGGCTAGTGAATCATCCCTCAATGCCCTGAAGACAACATTGGTTGAAAGGGAAGTCATTTTATAAATGAATTATCGCATTGTGGCTTCCATTGTGCGACTGCCTGTCTTCACATCTCAACTGCAACCATGCAATAATTGTTCATTTGAAAAGACTAACCGGGAGAATGACCAAACAGTTCGTTTTTAGCTGGCATTATTGTTCTTTACATCAAAAAGTTATCAGGCATTTTCCTGTCCGCGTAAGAGATTAAATAAAACATTATGGACATTCCAGGGGCCAGAAAGTCCTGCCATGTTTTACTTCCGGCCATGAGCTCCGGCAGCTGATTTCCCTAATTACTCAACCTTTGGGCTGAAGGGTTACTGCATTAATTAGATCCAGGCAGTTGCAACAGAATACTGGGAAGGACTTTCACTTTCTGGAGCTGGATTGCCCAAATCTGAACATCAATATGTCTGGCAAAAATTCTATATTCCTGTGGCACATAAAACAGCGCATATTAGTTATGCTTATGATGCCGGTTTACACCATTGTTTGGAGGTTGAGTTGCTTTGGAAGATGTTTCCCATTTTAAATGATTTCATTTTAACACTGAAAACATTTTGAATAGGTTATGTGCCAGCTCAAAATAAATTACACTGCTGAAAAAATGTTAAAACGGGAGATGGAATTCACAGTAAGTTTTGGATTAATTACAAACCTCAATTCCAATGAGGTTGGAATGTTGTGTAAAAGGTGAATAAAAACAGAATACAAATTTGCAAATCCTTTTCGACCTATATTCAATTGAGTACACTACGAAGACGAGATATTTAATTTCCAAATGATAAACTTTTGCGTTTTTTTGCTAATATTCACTCATCTTGAATTTGATGCCTGCAACACATTTCAAAAAAGCTGGGACAGGGGCATGTTTACCACTGTTACATCACCTTTCCTTTAAACAACACTCAATAAGCGTTTTGGAACTGAGCACACTAATTGTTGAAGCTTTGTAGGTGGAATTCTTTTCCATTCTTGCTTTATGTACGACTTCAGTTGCTCAACGGTGTGAGGTCTCCGTTGTCGTATTTTGTGCTTTATAATGCGCCACACATTTTCAATGGGAGACAGGTCTGGACCGCAGGCAGGCCAGTCTATTACCTGCACTTTTTTTACTATGAAGCCACAGTGTTGTAACATGTGCAGAATGTGCCTTGGCATTGTCTTGCTGAAATAAGCAGGGACGTCCCTGAAAAAGACGTCACTTGGATGGCAGCATATGTTGCTCCAAAACCTTTATGTACCTTTCAGCATTAATGGTGCCTTCACAGTTGTGCAAGTTACCCATGCTATGGCACTAACACATCCCCATACCATCACAGATGCTGGCTTTTGAACTTTGCGCCAATAACAATCTGGATGGTCCTTTTCCTCTTTAGCCCGTAGGACACAACGTCCATGATTTCCAGAAAACAATTTGAAATGTGGACTCGACTAACCACAGCACATTTTTCCACTTTGCATCAGTCCATGATGAGCTTGGGCCCAGAGAAGCCGGCGGCGTTTCTGGGTGTTGTTGATATATGGCTTTCACTTTGCGTGGTAAAGTTTTAACTTGCACTTGTAGATGTAGCGACAAACTATGTGACTGACAATGGTTTTCCAAAGTGTTCCTGAGTCCACATGGTAATATCCTTTACAGAATGATGTCGGTTTTTAATGAAGTGCCGCCTGAAGGACCGATGGTCACAGGCATTCAATGTTGATTTTTGCCCTTACCGCTTTCGTGTAGAGATTTCTCTGGATTCTCTGAATCTTTTAATGATATTATGGACTGTAGATGATGAAATCCCTATATTCCTTGCAATTGCAAGTTGAGAAACATTGGTATTGAACTGTTGGACTATTTGCTCACGCAGTTGTTCACAAAGTGGTGAACCTCGCCCCATCCTTGCTGGTGAACAACTGAGCCCTTCGGGGATGCTCCTTTTATACCTAATCACGACACTCACCTGTTTCCAATTAACCTGTTCACCTGTGGAATTTTCCAAACAGGTATTTTTTGAGCATTCTTCAACTTTCCCAGTCTTTTGTTGCCCCACCCCTGCCTTTTTTGGAACATGTTGCATGATTTCCAAAAAAACAATAAAGTTTATCAGTTGGAATTTTTAATGTCATGTGCTTGTTGTGTACTCAATTGAACATAGGTCGGAAAGGATTTGCAAATCATTTTACTCTGTTTTTATTCACGTCTTACAAAATGTCCCAACTTCATTGGAATTGGGGTTTGTAATCATTTGTGTTATTATCATTCTCATCCGTACAATATCATGTGTTTTGCATTTTCATTGTCATTGCAGCCTATTGGTGATCCCTTTGTCATTTCTTTAAGGGGCTATGTCACCAGCTGGGCGTGCACAATTCGGTCACAAAAGCTTATTCTTGCATGGCTAAGGGAAAACTATCACTATCCGCAATTGGAAGGGGATGCAAACTAATCCAAGGATAAAAGAAAAGATAAAATGCATTAATGCTTCTGGATGGACAAATAAATGCTCGCCACTTCGCAAAACTTAAAAAGACCAACCTCTATGAGAGCCATGTGCAAGCCACTCCAGGCACTGAAATGTAGGGCCTATGTGCACAAGAAAAGTGAGTTTTTCATTAAATGTCCCCTTTAATATGAGCAGTTGCCACAAGGTTTCTATGAGTTTGACTATTATTGTGTGATTTATTACTTTGTAAAGTTAAAAACATTTCAGATTTTGATGTCATTAATTTGGGTAAAAAGTTTCCACTTCCAGTCTGTTTGATTAGCGCTGCCTGTTTCCATGACTGTTCGGCTGAGAGACCCTCCTTATGTGGTTTATTGCAGGCGATCATGTGACTGACACAGAAAATTATGATGATGCCGTTACTCTGGACTGGATTCAGATGGGTGAGTTTGTATAAGATAATACTGCTCTATGAAACATATACCCATCATCGTTTAGAGTGTAATCTAAAATGTATCAGTCCACCCTATTTTAGTCCATAGATGGGCTATGGAAAGCATCTTCAGTAGTGTTTTCCTCGGCAAATTTGAAAATATGTTTGCTTTCCTTCTATCCTGCTAACTTTTCAGAAAATAAACAGTTAAATGTAGCTCACAAAAACATATTAAAATAAGTTTAAATTACAGTGTTCCTGTCAATCGAGCACTACAAGTTTGGAGCTGGTATTCAGTAAAAATCAGCCTTTTCCTGACTCTGTGTCTGTTTGTCTTCTCACTTGTCCCCGTAGGAGGAAAAGGTCTGACCACCGAAAACCCTCCAACTTTTAGTGGGAGGGACTATGATGATGTTGGGGAGGGGCTCCCTGAAAGAAGAGGAGAATATTGAGATTGACAGATCCTTTGATGGAAGTTTCCACAAATAAGTTTACAAAGCAGGGCATACCAGGACCCATTTACCCTGTTTAACAGAGGCTATCAAAATATTCTCCTTGTGACGTCACATTGCAGTGATCACCAGTCCAAATCTAGCCCTGTTTTTTTTTTTTTTTTTTTTTTGCTTTCGTTTTATTTCCAAGATAATCAACAAGTTAACTGAACAATTAGTGCTTCTTATTGGCCACTCAGTCTTTACACCTGACCTCCAGGTAAAGGGTGGGTGGAAAACCAGCAATGTTCAGCCCTCGAGGACTGTGAATTCATGATCCCTGCTGTATAACTGTGGTCACTAAGACATTTCCTGATCTGCCACCCTGCATGTTTTTTCTCCAATTGGCATTGGCAAATAAGCAATTCAGCCGAACTTAATTACAGTAAGTCTCTTAGCTTGTTCATTTATCATGACATTGGAAGTGCTGGTATTTGCATTAAAGTAATTCTGCAACATTTGCGAGATGATGATGTCATGACAGTGCAGACTATACCCAGTAATTGCAGCCCACTTAAGTATGAAAGGAATGGAATATGTTTTTTTCATGGAGCAAAAATGAAAACAATAAGCTTCAGCCTGTGATAATGTACTGAACAATTTGTGTGCATTTCCTGCAATCACGTTTAATTTTGTTGCTGCTCTGTTCAGTGTGTGGGTAAGAGCCATCCATTCTGGGTCTGAGATTGATGTATTGTAGTGCGATTAACTCAACCGCACTCATGCAGCTTCCCAAGGATCAGATTTTGTTCTATGCAACCAATGAGTTTTTTTGTCCTTCCCTCTGAGCAGAGTATGAAAAAGGTAATGTCTGCATCGACAATTTTAAAACTATTTTAGTGCTGCTCGTTTCATACTACTTTTCATAACTTCTGATTATACAATGTATTGCTTTCATGACAACTCAAGCTATTTCAATATAACATTCTCCTGTGAACATTTAAAAATCTTGCTAATCATGAGATCGTTTATTTTGTCTTTTTTTGCTGTTTTTTTTTATTTTTATAAGAAATGAAAATTTGGATTAATTTGGATTCCATATCTTTTTTTTCTGGTAACATTTTATTTTAAATAAAGCTTGTATTGTTTTGCAAGAGTGTTCAAAATTGGTTTAATTTTCATTCTTAAACGATGTCAATATTTAAAAAGTACAAAAATGTAAAACTTTTTTTTTGATTGAACATTGTTCATTTACATTTTTTTTTGTCAGTTAATGTACTTATTACTTAAATATTTTCAACGGTAGATACGGTTTAATATTTATTACTATGAAATTTGGTTATAGTGACAGATCAATGGAGCTTTCCGACTCACTCCGACCAACTCCGCCCCCCTTAGTCACTGTTGCTATGCCCCACATGCAGTGCAGCTCAGTTCCACTTTGACGATAGCACAGCAGAAGTTTGGGCACTTCTCTCTAGCGCGTATTCCTGAAAATATTGCGGTTTGTTTCTTACCAAATGCGTCTAACTTGTCCGGCAAAGTTTTCCAGAGAGGCCTTAACTATTTCACGGAAGGATATATCCATGACATCAAAATTATTTCAGGAATGGGTGGAGATACAAGAGTAACCTCCAAGTGCTGGCGATTGATGTAGAAAAGCCAAACGCCCAATAAACTGCACATTGAGATCGAACCAAGCAATGTACAATGCAAAGTACTGCAATGTACTGCATGTTTAAAGCAGGGTGAGTAGTTTTCATACATTTGTTGCCATCACAGAGCTAAAAATACCACTGGATCCAAGATGCTTTCTAACATCAGTTGGCATGAGTCAGACAATCCGCTAGCTGGACTTTGTAATAAATCATATTATGCAATGCACCTTAAACTAGCTACATTATACATAATTGAGTTATTAATCTAGCAGTCGTTATATAAGCGTTTTCCTCCAAACTAATTTCGATGACAAGCTGACTTTACTCATTTCAGATAAGTGACTGACGTTCTGAATTCGAGTTTGCTGGCTAGCTACCTAGCCAACTTTTCTCGCGTTAATTTTATAAGCAGATTATATCATGCCATTGCAAAATCCTTCACCATCTGGCTAGATGTTTTAAGTTATCTAATGTTGCGAATGCCTGTGCTGGATGCATCATGTTCTCAGCAGAATAGGTACTGGTTTATAGCCACATCTGGTATTGTGTACAGAAGTCCACTGGGGAAAAACAATTCTATGTTAACGCATTTTATTATCATCGAAGGGCTCTTCTGATTAAACACATTGCAAATTACGTTATCTTTGTATTTTCCTCCGGTTGCGGTGCCTTGATCAGCTGATTAAAGTTTAACTGCTTGTTTGAGTACTCAGCGACAGCTTGTTGGGGGAGATACCGTGTATAGTTCGCTCACGAAGTAAACGACTTGTTTATTCGGTCCGTTTTAATTAAAGGGAACCGAGGCTTAACTCTTATCTCGGTTACCCTTGGTTGTATTTGTGGCTGGCTAGCTAGATAGTTACTGTTTGCTTTTTGGCTGGGGATCTGAGATTTAGTATTTAGTCAATAGGACAGCAGTCATTTAGTCGTCCGTTCGGTTACCCTTGAATTTAAGCGGAAAGCTTTGCGAGTGCTCGCCTCCTCCCTCCTCCAGTTTCTCCTGGGCGTAGTATAGCCAGTCTTTTATCTGGGTTCTCAGCTAAGCCCTGTGAGACTTTTAGGTTAGTATATTAATAGTAGCGGGTCTAGATAAATTCAAGTTGGCTTATTAGGAGTGCTTATTATCGATAGAGTTTCTCAATTTGGTATTTCATTTCTGTTCACTAAAACTAAGCCCCTGTTAAAAAGAGGCTTATTATCCATTCACATAGTTTCCCCCACGGTTTCTATTGTGACTGCTGCTTAGGGCTTCTCAGGTTAATTAATTAATAAATTGTGGTTCCTGAGCTTCTGTCTCGGCATTAGTAATTTTCTTTGTTATCTAGGGTGAGCGAGGTCATTAGGTAGGGGGGTTCAAAATGTGGCCAAAACTATGTGACGGTTGCAGGATGATCGCACTTTTGGAAAGAGATTTCAGGGTGGGTTTGTCTGTCACCGGTGCCAGCTAATTGAGCATCTGGAGAGCAAGATCCTTGTTCTTCAGGGCCAGTTGGCGACACGACATACATAGTTAATCAGTAGAGTTCCTAGAGGAACTAAGTAGTATGTCGTTTAGAGAAATGGTCTGTACGCCAAAGCAGGGTGGTGTGGGGACCCCAGAGCAGGCAGGGAGAGAAAGTTGGGTTCAAAGAGCGTTCATGATAACCTGAAATGTTTTTATCTAAATGCAAGAAGCATTAAAAATAAATTTCAAGAACTTGAGGCCGTTATGATTAGTGAAGGCTATGACATAGTTAGGATTACAGAGACATGGCTTAGTGAAGAGGATGGAGATGAATATAATGTAGAAGGTTATAAGCTCTTTCGGAAGGATAGATGTAATAGGCGAGGAGGGGGTGTAGCACACTATGTGAACGCAAACATAAATGTGCAGGAAATTCCTGAAATTGAATATTCCGTGCCTTGCGAAGATATCTGGGTCAGGCTCACTGGCAAACACGAGACTGGTTTAAACATAGGTGTATGCTATCGACCACCAGCTTTGGACAGTACAGTCAATGAAATGCTCCTTAAGAGGATTACATAAGCTTGTAGAGGAGGAGGGACTATTATTATGGGAGACTTAAATTATCCTGGTATTGATTGGGAAATTGTGAAAGGACAGGGTAGGGGGAGGAAGAATTTCTAGATGTCATAAATGATAATTTTTGGTGCAGTATGTTAATAAACCTACAAGAGAGAAGGCAATTTTAGATTTGCTGCTCTGTAATGACCCAGATAGAATTAGCAATGTTGAGGTACTGGAGCCACTTGGGACAAGTGATCACTCTACTATTAATTTTGAGGTTTCATGGGAAGTTAAAAGGTGTCTCCAAAAACAAAAAATTTTTTATTTTAGGCGTGCAAACTTTGACAGGATGCGGTCATATCTAAGTGAAACAAAATGGGAGACACTCCTGGACTGTGAGTCTGTAAATGAGATGTGGGAAAGATTTAAGGGGTTTTACTTGATTCACAATGTAAATTCATTCCAAAGGTGTCCAAAAGTAAGCTGAAAAAGCAGAATCCTCAGTGGATGACAGCAGCTATTCGTAGGAGTTTGAGGGAAAAGAGGAATCTTTATAAGATGTACATAGAGGATAACAATGAGATTACTAAGGCCGAATTCTGTAAAATGCGGGCTGTGGTCAAAAAGAGCTGAGGAATGCTAGAAGACTGTATGAAAGACAAATTGCAGAGGGGCAAAAACTAACCCTAAGCGCTTCTTTCAGTACTGTAGCAGAAAAAAGGAAAGTCAAAAGAGCAGGTTAAGTGCATAAAGAATAAAAATGGATCGCTGCTATATGATAATAAGGATATTGCGGACACCTTAAACGGTTACTTTGTTGAGAATTTTACCTTAGAGCGGGTCTTTATTCGGCCAGAGGGCTTGTCCAAAGCTCAAGATTATTTAGCGGAAATTGAGGTTAGGGATAACGTCAGATTAGACAAGTTGCATCAACTAAAAGGCAGATAAGGCGGCGGGTCCTGATGGCTTATATCCTAGAGTGCTCAGGGAAGTTAGTGAGATCATCTTTAAGCCTCTATCTGCCATCTTTAGACGGTCTTTAGAAACTGGGGAAATACCAAATGATTGGAAACAGGGCAATATAATACCAATATATAAAAAAGGGGACCGTACTGAGCCAGGTAATTACAGGCCAGTCAGTTTAACTTGCATTGCGTGCAAAATATTGGAATCTATCATAAAAGATGAGCTGGACTTATTTCTAGAACGTAACAATATCTTGAGGGATAGCCAACATGGTTTTCGTAAAGGAAGGTCATGCCTGACAAACCTTCTGGAATTTTTTGAAGAGGCCACCAAGACTTATGACCAGAGCAGGGCTTATGACATCATATATTTGGATTTTCAGAAAGCATTTGACACAGTGCCGCATAAGAGACTAATTTTTAAAATGAGCTCCATTGGAGTTACAGGTGGTATTCTGAAGTGGATTCATAACTGGTTGCAGGACAGAACACAAAGAGTGGTGGTCAGTGGTATATCATCTGAGCTAGGTAGGGTGGGGAGTGGCGTCCCCCAGGGATCGGTGTTGGGACCCCTGCTGTTCCTCATCTACATTAATGACCTTGATAGGAATATTGAGAGCAGATTAGTGAAATTTGCAGATGATACTAAATTGGGGGGCTTGGCAAATAGTTTAGAGTCCACTAAAGTGATTCAGGATGATTTGGATAGAATTCAGAATTGGGCAGAAATGTGGCAAATGAAATTTAATGTAGCGAAATGTAAAGTAGTACATGTAGGTAATAAAAACATTAGACGGGATTACTTCATGGGAGGTTTTAAACTGGAATGTGCTCCACAAGAGAAAGATCTGGGAGTGATTGTTGACCAAACCCTCACAGGCTCTAGCCATTGTGCCGTAGCTGTTAAAAAAGCCAATCGGATGGTGGGATACATTGCCAAAAGTATTGAGTTCAAATCCAAGGAGGTGATGCTTCTTTTGTACAACACATTCGTCAGACCACATCTAGAGTATTGTGTACAGTTCTGGGGACCATACTTTAAGAAAGACATAGAGGCTTTAGAGAAAGTTCAGAGAAGAGCCACGAAGCTAATTCCGGGTATTAAAGATGAAAGCTATGAGAAAAGGCTGAAGATCCTTAATCTCTTTAGTCTTAGGAAAAGGAGACTAAGGGGTGATTTGATTGAGGTCTTTAAATATGTTAAAGGGATTAACAAAGTGAATTATGTAGGATTCCTTCAACCAAGTGTTGTTAGCAGAACTCGGGGTCACAAATGGAAGCTGACTAAAGGTAAATTTAGCACTGATATTCGGAAATATTTCTTCACCCAAAGAGTAATTTCGGTGTGGAACAGCTTGCCTGACCATATTGTTGAGGCAGAGACCTTGGGAGTTTTCAAGAGCAGACTTGACTTAAAGCTAGATACCATTGAGTCATTGAGTATCTGAAGTGATATATTCACGATGGTACAAAGAAACTGGCGAGCCTAGTTGGGCTGAACGGCCTGTTCTCGCCATTCATGTTATGTAATGTTATGTTATGTTATGTATACTGTACATCAATGATGCCGCTGGTGTAATTCTGCCTTCTCAGCAAAATATGCATAGATTGTTGGTAACTAGTGAAGGCGAAATGGCAAAAAAAAAAAAAAAAAATTCATTTGCTTACCTTCAGGCAAACAACCTTGTGTTTGTTGATCAAATTCCATTTAGTTGTGCGGCAGGCCTTCCACATGCCTTAATCCATCACAAACTCCCGGTTGCCGGGCAAGGTATCTTTCCACAGTATTTCACGTTCCCCAAGCGCATCAAAGAATGAATTTCGAAAAAGCCAGACACCATGCCAATTACACACAGCTAATGACTGCATTGATTGTGGGACAATATGGTGGTGCTGTCGGGATAGGCAGGACCTTAGTAAGATAAGGTTATCTGATTTGGTAGTTATTCTACACTTGATTGACAGGTCAGAAAGGTCCATATACTGCATGTACTGTATTACTGTTCTACTCCTCCCTCCTTTGACACTCAGTCTAGATCCAACCCGACCTGTTTTTTTTTTTTATTTCAATAAAATCCCACTCTTTCTAAAAGTTAGAACTGTCTCTATCTCTGAGGCGGAGAATCATGGGTGATAATCCCCACTGCTCACTGTGAACCCTGCACATATTGGAGGCTCACTGGACAGGGGGCATTGAAGTTTGACCCTCAATGTTTCTCTCTTTTTGGATGCAAATACACTCTAATTAAAAATGTGTTTTACATGGTGACTGTAGACAGAGGAAACTCAAAGGTCATTTTCTTCAGAATTGGCTCCTTTGGTGACCATGGCAGCTGTCCTCAGTTTCTATGCATTCTTGGATAATTTTCCCTTCAGTTTTGCCGAAGTAAGGGCAATCCATACCTCATGGATATAGCTTAGGAAACTGAACCATTGCAAAAATTGCACCTTGCTTTAAAAAATTCTTGCATTGCGTTCTCAGTATGCAACTGAAGTTATTGTCATCTGTACTATGATGCTCCTTCCTATGAAACTTGAAGTATTTGCTGGAATGCGAGCAAATAGTATTGCCCAACAAAATTTATAATTCATCCTACTGCTTTTGTTAGTAGGATGTTGTTCCCCATTTATACAGGGTGTTTTTTTTTTTTTTTTTGCCAGAAGTTAGACTTTCCCATGATTTAAATCTTGTTGTGATCCCTCTGTATTTACTCTGGTGAAATCTTCTCTTTTTGACACTGATACAGCCTGCTCCTTGAGGCTGTTTTCAGGTCGGCAAAGTGTTGAGAAGGGGGTATTCTTTACCAGCAAAAAAAATTCTTCTGTCATCCGCCATAGTCGTTATCCTAAAATAACAAAAACTTCATGTCCAAATATTTATGTACCTGATTGTAAGTACACTGATACAGCTCCTGTATGTTTTTCAGAGTGTTTAAGGTAAGTAAATTTCCACATTTCCCTCTGTGTATCTGACAGCCGCTTCACTACACAACCCTGCACATCAGCAAATGCATAAACACAACCGATGAGGGCAAAAGAGAGAGAGCTGTGGTCATGGGTTTGAATCTGGCGCGGGGCCTTTCTATGTGGAGCTTGCATGCTCTTCATGTGGGTTTCCTCCCACAGTCCAAAGACATGCAACTCAGGCTAACTGTTTGTGGGTGAGCGACTACTCGGGCCATATATCCCTAAATGTGTGTTAATGTTGCAACTCAGAATCTCCAGCCACACAGACGATTTTAGGATCAGGAAAAAGGAATTCCCACATGGTGAGTAAAATGAGTATTAATATGCAAATTTCCCACTGGAGCCCATGTTGAAGAACTTCCTTTTCCTCTCCAAAGATGAAAGGAAAACATCAATTAATCAAACGGGGACATAATCACAAGGAAACAGTGACAGCATGCCAAGCAAACCAATAAACATATGCAGCAAGACACTTTACTAACACCACTGTTAATGAAATCAATAAATAGAAATTTATTTTGTCATGGTTCTCCACTACCTGTGATATCACGCCGTAAGCACAATAATCACTCTCTCAGCCAGATGGTGCTTAAAAATATCATTTCTGCAACCATTTCCAAGTTTCAGTTTTCCATGTAGTACAGCATATAACCACATTTTAACTCGGTTTTCTTTGTGTAACGAAATATTACTTACAAACTGACTAGGAGTGTGGCCAAAGATTGAATGATTTTATCATTCAGTAACGTTTACATGACTCCAGTTAGCTCAGATGAACAAACCCAGAGATAATTTCATTAGTTTTATTTGTCAAAGTAACAGGTGACCACAGAGTTGCTGGATGGAGCCCTTTGAGGGAATACTGTGGAACTGACTTCCTTCTGCGGAGATAAAGTTGGATCCTTAAACAGAATGTAATGGGGAAAAAAAAACTCTGCTGTGTGTTCCCTGACTAAAGGCCCTGACCTTGGGCCCAAAACTGCTGTTGTGGTTTACCCCTGCTGTCTCTATCTCTTGCTCCTCTGACTTGCTGCTGTCCTTTCTACCATTTCTCTATGGGCATCCTTGCAGAAGAGAAATGTGTTTGTATAGGACCTTCTCTCCTGAAATGAAACATCTGTTAAAGTCTATCCATGGACTATCTTGACCTGCGGAACTGTGAAAGCGACACATTTTACATGATACAGAGGATCTCTGAGTTTTTTTCACTCCTCAGAAATCACACAGCATCCAAACCCCTGAACACCTGCAGGAAGCTACAGTGGTTACCATGTCTCATCTGCATTTTAGTGCCAGGCTTCTCGCTCAGCTCGAGAGATAAATGGAGCTGCAGGTATAAGAGCCGCTCGCGTGGTTTCTTAGCTTTGATCAAGTGCTCACGAAGAGAAGATTATAAGCCACAGTGTCCTCTATTTTTATATTTCATTTTTTTTCTCAAGGGTGTAATCAGATATGTACAACATACTCATGAACTTTATCACTTCGCCACAACTTTCTTCCTGTATGTGGCAGGAAAACATCAGGGAGAACAGACGCGCATGTGCACGTGTTTGTGATCAATAAATGTTGCTGGTGTTTTCCTCTGAAGTTATGTGCAATTGAATATGTTAAAATTAGTGTTTGTTTTCTGTTCAACAACAGGCTGGCAATTTCTTGCCTGGGATCTTTTTTTTTTTTTTTTCCATATAAATTTGGCATCTCCAATCCCACCCGAATCTGGAATGCCCAATTGGGGAACTATGTACACCACTTGCTCGTATGCGACCCCCTGTTGCCAATTCAGGAGAGTGAAGACAGTTTGCGGCTCTCCTCCGAAGCACGCGCCTGTCAGCCACTGCTTCTTTACACCCATTGGTTGAATCCTCGCAAGTTCAGAATGAGGGCGGACATGAACAAGCTTAGAATCTTCCCGACGAGCGCCCGTCTTGGCCAACAGGAGGCACCTAAGCAGCGAACAAAGCAACCCTTACATTACCCTTCCCGGCAGACCCTTACCAATTTGCATCCCTGTAGCGCAATGGCCAATTGTGCGCTACGCTGAAAAACCTGCCGAACACTGCCGGTTGTTACGACTGGGGCTCGAACCTGTGCCGTGATAGTCACTTCTGCTTTGCAATACAATGCTTTAACCGAGTGAGCTATCCAGCAGTTCCATGCCTGGGATCTTAAGCTGTAACTTAAATTTACTGCACTTTCATCGCATTATTTCAGATTGCGAAATCACGTTTTAAAAATTTTTTTAAAAATCTTTTGTGCCTGATATAACAGTTTGATAGCACTTAAAAGCCGCACTGTTAAAATCTGTAGGTCTCCAGTGCAAGAGCATAGTGTCATTCAGGTAGCCGGGATCTCAGAGCCACTGCTGAGGATTCAGCACCTCATGCTATTACAGCCTTGTCTGACTATACATCAGTGACGTGCCGTTGGAGGTCAGTTAGGCCCGTGATATACTTGCTGCTAAGGACGCGTACGCATCATGGCTGTCACGCGTATTCTGCATCGTTTGAGGTGTCGGACGCACATTTCGACACGAGTTAACGCGACGCGTACGCGAGATGCAATATTGACATGACCGCTAGAGGCGCTCATGCGAATGGACATGGTGACCATTGCATGCACTACCGCCCGGCAATATGGGTAATACCAGCTTTTCACGATTTCCGAGTTAATTTCTGTTGTCTGCCCCAAGTGGAGACCTCCAGTATTATGCGTTTTGGCCGCGTACTGTTGCAGCAAGTATGTACACAGACACAGCGCGTTGTGTACGCGTACATTTGATCAAGCGTTAAGTATACCGCGGCCCTTAGAGGAGGCAGAATCCTCACCGTTACTCAAAGGATAACTCACAATTACTTTGCTTAATTAGCAATCAGAGGATTAATTAATTAATTTACTGAGACTAAACAGCAGAATGACATGCCCATTTCAGTTTCCACGACTCAGTGCATCTAACTTAAAATGCTCACGAGACAGCGAATTTGATCATATTTGCTTACAGGAAGCTAACACAATGCCAATGCGTTCAATGCTCGGTCAATATGTTTACGATAATGTTTTCCCCCTTAAATACTTACTTTTTAATGCCATTAAAAAAAATTGGGAATTTATTTTCAGTCTTTTTTCATAATCTGATAAACAAAAGGTCAAAACGATACATGGATTTACCAAGAGAGCTGATATTTTTTCTAATTAATGAGCAGCGCGCATGAAATGCCAGCTGCAGTTCAGTCAAGGAACTCTTTGCAGCTGCTGCCTCGCAGTATTTGAACATCACACGCCCTCTCACTACCCAATCATGTCTGCACACATCACTTCAGTAATGCAGCGCACTCTTCAAAAATGACTAATCAAGCTCATGCTTTGCAGCTGTTCACACTGGCGCTTTGTCTGCAACAGTCACCTGCTGCGCAGCTTGCATTTGCGCCTAATCGCTGTCATTGCTGGTTCTGTCGTACATGCTCCGCCCTCTAACGGGCGTCGCTATTGGTTTACCCCTCCGAGGCCCTGCCTCAGTGCCTGAGAAAGAAAATTTAACTCACCTGCTCCGTAGGAGGGGGTAGCTGCACTCACCTCTGTGCTCCTCCCAGGGGAGCGTGAGCGGCAGCTACAGTTTGTGTCGGCTGGACGCACCCTCCAGGCTGGCTTGGGGCCAGCCCGGGAGCCGGCGGCGGCGGTCCGTTCGAAGCCCTGGGACGAGTACGACGTGCCCATCTTTGGGTACGCCCAGCGAGATTGGACGAACCCGATGGCAGCTAAATCCCCGGTGATCTCCTGTGTGCCCTACTCCACTGTGGAGGGCTGGGAATGGGATACGGGGGTGCCAGCGATAAATGCGGTGAGAGTGTCTCCTCCCCACCGCCTCCATGTTGCCAGGCGGTCGGCCGCTGCTCCCATCTGAAAGGAACAGGATGACAGCGAGCCCGTTTGACAGCTGCTATGCTAATGCGGCTCAGGTGGTCATGCTAACTAGCAACATGGCCTTCCTCGCGGCTCCATGGACCGACTGACGCACCGGAAGGCGGAGCTATCCCCGGACGAGATCCTGGAGATACATAAGACTGCGGCTGCGATGCTTTGGATGTCGCAGGCGTTTGCCATCTAGGGGGGGCGGAGTACGTGCGGGTGCTCATCAACGTGCCAATCTCCACTGCCTCGCTGTTTAGGGGGGCAAGGCATCCGAGCAGCTGGGATCCCACCTTCACCCTCAGCAGCCGTACCGCAAGCTTTGGTTTTGCCCAACCTCCACCAAGCCGCCACCATCGCAAGTCTTCAGAGGACAGGTCATCTGCGGGCTCCAGCCAGCCAGATACGGTGCCATGCCGTCCGCCGCCACCGCAGCCTCGCCAGAGTCGCACCAGGGTTGCAGCTTCTGGTCGCCCTGCTTCTGGAAAGTTTACAAATAAAAGGCGTTATTTGTATATGGCCTCAGGGTAGTTATGTTCTCATGCTGCACACACTGACACACGGGCTGTT
This sequence comes from Gymnothorax javanicus, assembly GCA_029692085.1. NCBI lineage: Eukaryota > Metazoa > Chordata > Actinopteri > Anguilliformes > Muraenidae > Gymnothorax > Gymnothorax javanicus. The sequence goes on from CM056200.1 coordinate 63,874,015, forward strand.
TCAGGTGTTAGCATTCATGCTTATTTGGGGCACCCTATTGACGGAGGCAGAGTGGCTCTCCCTTCCGTTGACGGGGCTAATAAGAGGGACACAGTGCACGAGTCTCATGTGATCTCGGCATTTCCACTGAACATAGATCCGCAAATCGGCGCTTCACTAGCTAGTAGCCGGTTTATGAAACACTGGCTAGATAACCGCCAGCGAGGTTTGCGTTGCTGTACCCGCAGGGGTAGTACACGGTCAAACAGTGTGGCTAATTTGAATTCTGATGGTGATACCCTCCTGTTATACAGTAGCGGATTGGTTCACTCTAAATCTTTCGATTCGGTTCACTCTTTTCATCCTGGCGCAGCACCAGTGAGGAAACATTCACAAACTGATACAGATTGCCAGCAACTTCTGGCTGGCTCCAGCAGCGTGGTTAGTACACGTCAGCATGCTCCATCTTCTTCCGGGTTGTGCGGAAGTGGGGCTGCCCGCCATTTTGGCTCCATGGCTCCTGAGGTGTCACACGACGTTCACTGTACACCCCGGAGGCAAGGGGCGAGGTGTTTACCCATGTGGAATACTGGTGCCTGTACTTATGAACTTGTGGAGAAGGTCTTCAATTGTTTTGCTCGACAGGCCACTGTGTTCCCGGACATTAATGTTTCTGAAGTTGAGCGGCTGGGAATGGTCTCGCATAACTCAGAAATAACTGTGCCCCCACCGTCTATGGTGAGTGGGTCACCAGGTTACGTGCTTGGGGATGCAGCGGACACATTACTGCTATTGTCTTCTCAGCCCCTCAAGGCGAGGGCCCCCCAGAGGGAGGAGCGTCGCGGGAGGGCCCAGGTTACTGGAAACCATAGAACCAACTGCCTCGCCGCTCACAAACCATTATCAGTTTCGGGTGAGTTTGAGCACCCCCCCCTCCCAGTCTAGCTGGACAGAACACTGCGGAAGGGATACGCATTGCAGTTTTGTTGCCGTCCTCCTCCATTTAGGGGCATTGTGCGGACGGTTTTTCGGGAAGAAGTGGACTCACTTCTTCGAAAGGGGGGCCATAGTGCTGGTTCCCCAATCAAAAGCTGGAGCGAGGTTTTTATTCCCCTTATTTTCTGATCCCCCCCCCAAAAAAAAGAAAAAGATCAGGGCCTGAGACCCATTCTGGCAGTGAGGTCTCTGCTGGAATGCGTCGAGCCGAGCGACTGGATGACGTCAATAGATCTGATGGACGCCTATCTCCATATCCCAATTCTTCTGCTCCATCAGAAATGTCTTCATTTTGCGCTGGGAGATCAGAGTTTTGAGTTTTGGCACCTCCCATTTGGATATTTCCTGGCGCCTCGGACCTTCTGCAAATGTGCGGAGACAGCGCTAGCGCCACTCAGGCGGAAAAGGATACGGATCCTGACCTATCTGGACGATTGGCTGATCCTTGCCCCTTCCATACTATGCTGGTGATGCCACACATTTCTCAACTAGGCTTTGCTATCAATGACGACAAGAGTACCCTGCAGCCCAGCCAGACAGTGCTGTATCTAGGGCTGCTGTTGGACTCTCAATCCATGACCGCACATCTGTCAGCGAACAGAGCAGAAGCGATCCTGTCTCCGGCCCAAAGAAAACTGGACGCAGTCTCGGTGCGGCGATGGCAGTCATGTCACGGGTGGGAATGATGGCTGCCGCCCATTCAGTAGTCCATCTGGGGCTGCTGCACATGAGAGATTTTCAGCATTGGTTCCTCCGCCTTCGTCTGGACCCAAGACGGGACCAACAGCGCGTGATCCGCGTGCCAATTCGAGCACGTCGTGCATTGGCGTTTTGGGCCTCACCCAGCCGGCTCCGTGAGGGGGTTCGGATGGGGTCTGTGTCTCACTACACCCACATATTTGTGGATGCCTCCCTCACAGGATGGGGCGGGACTTGCGGCCCTGCTTCTGTTGCAGGTACATGGCAGGGGCCCCAACGTCATATCAACTTACTGGAACTCATGGCATTTCAGAATGTGTTGCACCAATTTGCCCCACAGCTGGAAGGGAGGCATGTCCTTGTGAGATCGGACAACACAACGGTGGTAGCCTATCTTAACAGGCAAGGAGGGGTCAGGTCAGTGGCCCTACACAAGATGGCTGCTTCCATCCTAACCTGGGCGGATCGCCATCTCTGTTCCCTGAGAGCCTGGCACGTTCTAGGCTTCCTCAACGCTCGGATGGATGGGCTGTCCATGGGAGCCCTGCCCGAGGAGGATTGGAGCCTCTCCCTGGTGACGACCGAACAGATTTGGAGGCTGTTCGGTCGACCAGCGACAGATCTGTTTGTGAGCAGGGAACATGCGTGCACATGGCCCCTACAGACCCGTTTTTTGCCCATCAACAGGAGTAGGAACTGTGGGCACCTGCCTCTGTGTAATTTTTTTGGCACTTAATTTCCCTGTTTCTGTCTGAAAATGGAAAACAGGGATTGTCGCTGACCAACCACGGTAAGGGCAGCCATGGGTAAATGGGCAAAAACTGGGTTTTCTGTCGGGCCCGTGTGCACGCATGTGTTGCTCACATAGACGGCTTCAAACGGCACTTGCGCTCACCCTCAATCGTCTCGAACCCCTCATCTCATGATCAGCTGCTGTCCGGAATCTGTCACGTACAGGCTGTAACCAGATGTGGCGCTCTTGAGCTGCCATCGTCACTCGTGGCTGCCCTAAGCGTGGTCGGTCAGTGACAGTGCCTGTGTTCCATTCTCGGATAGACAGCCGATTGTTGAACGGTGACAGTGCAAATGACGCACCACCTCTCGGCAGCTGAGATCTACCCGTAAATGCCAAAGGCTCTTTTTCTCTCTCCTGTGTTACTAGCTGTTCCATTTTCTTGATGCAGTAGCATTTTTTGTTTTTTTTTGTTGGCTTTATGTAGGCTATTGACCACCCCAAAAAGAACAAGTCAAGTGTCACTGTACAAATCACGAACAGCTCAATGTTTGTTATTACTGAAGTGCTTGGCGCGTGCATGTGGTGCGCGTCAGGATTACAATACCAAGCACTTTTCTTTATTTCCTCTTGTGCCTCACTGGAGAAGCAATAAAAATGAATCGATTCTTCAATTTGCCACAAATACAGGACATACCTCACCTGTGCGTTTTTAATGGCGCTGAGTATACATATTTCCATCAGTGGCGGCTCGTGAACTGGCAACAGGGGAGGCTCAAACAATCTCTTAAAAAGACTGATTGGTCCCAACCTGTTTTCAATCATTCATTTAAATTACCGTTACAGAATCTGCGAAAACTCTCAGCATTATCAGGTGTGGCCAGTTTTCATTTATAACGCATAACGATTACGACTCCGGACTTCTCACGCTTATCTTTACTCAGCGGTTGGAAGCAATGCATGTGTTTCATGATCATTTAAATGAAATAAGATCATTTGAAACGTCTTATGGAATTCCATTGCTTCCAACCCCTCCATGCACAAGGACATCAATTCTGCGCAAGAATCTCTTTCATATGCGTTGATTGAATTATTGCTGACTACAGCAGAGAAACGTAAATATGTCACTTAAACTCACACCAAATGCGTGAGAGTCGACCGGTATGCGTTATAAATGAAAACTGGTCACGCCTGATAATGTTGAGAGTTTTCGGAGATTACGGAGAGCTCATCCCTCCGTTTCAAAGATGTTCCACCTGGGTAGGTAGTAACTTTCACTAACTTGGCTGGATTTCTCTCAACCTGTTGAACTGCTCCCTTGCACTTTGCCTGATTAACAATGACGCAATTTAAGTCTTAAATAAGCCAGACCAACAAATAGTCTATAGTTATTGAGAAGTGAGAATATTTAATTAGAACAAAATCCACAAGCAATTTAATCGAATTGTTTTAAAGAATACAATGGCAATTTTGTACAAGCTGAACTGTAGCTTGACAAGAATTTGACTAATAATTGAAATAATTATTTTCAGGAATTGTACTTTATATGAGTATTTTTATGCCTCTGATGAGCTAATACAAAATTGTGCCTTGATCAGACTTCCATCTGGGGTCATTGTTTCTGGCGAACGTCATTGATTGTATTCGACAATGGCTGTGGACCAAAGCATGGAAAGTCCCAAGATGTACCCTGTGGCAATGTACTCCGACTAAACTGTAACCCTAACCTCAGGTGTACAGATCAGAAGTAACTGGCTTTGCTAGCACAGTGCCTGAGTAAAAAACCAAATAACCAACTTAGCATTTTGGTCACTCCGATTTTCTTAATATACTGTTTTCAGTCTTAAGTCAAATGTAGATAAAATCTGACCAAACCAGCACTGAATGGAACGTGAAGGATTTTTGTGATACGGCTTTACAAGGTGTCACCCCACAAAATGTGAGCTCAAGTTTCAGGAGAATTTTAAGTTCAGAATGAAATAAAGAATAACACTATCTAAACATAAATTAGTGAGTCATTCCACTGACTAGAAATTAGCTATTGAGTGAATCAGAAGTTTGATTGCTAATTAAATAATGTAAGCGGGACCAGTTCTGAATTGCCTGCTGTCACTCTTTTACAACAGCACAATGATGGACTGTACTCTCCAGTCCAGACCACAGGTTTATCATTATTCTTTTTCATAAGATTTAAGTTCAGAGGCTTGGATAGCAATTGCAGCAGATGGATGCTTGTTTAAATTTGCCTCTCATTTGTGCATTTGTATGTTTGTGGTCATTGTTCTACAGGAAAATTCACCTGGACCACATTCAAGTTTTAGCCTCCTATCAAAGATGACCAGTACAGACCTTCTGCCAAAAATTACCACTCCTTGTACTTTGTGATTTTTAATATATTTTATTTTTTTCTTTATAAGGGACAGTGTGCAAGTGACATGAATCACATATACCAAGATACATGAAAAGATGGTTGCACCAGATTGTAGCGAATTGCTAATTTCCATCTGTAGTCTCACATAGAAGTGACACAGACACCCCACACAACAGCAACCATCCAAGACAAAAATCTGACATTACAGGATACAGGGGGGGAAAAAATAAAAGATTTCGATACACAATAAATAAGAGGCATTAAATAGACATCACCAGATAAGAATTGCATTGGAAAAAATACCCATTAAATAAAGTGACCATATTATAACAGTGGAAAAATTCCCTGCACAAACTGAGGGCTAATGAAGGGACGAGGTGTGGTCAGTGCTGACAAAGTTGGTTATTTAAAAGGCAGGTTTTCGCCCTTCGAGAGAAGCAATATACACTTGAAATACCCTTTAAATTGACAGGAAGCCTGTTCCATTTTATGATAGACTTATAGGAAAAGGCTGACTGAGCAAAAGCAGAGCTTCGCTTTGGAACACTGTAGTCACATCTAGAGACTGACCTGGTCAATCTAGTTGACATATCAGAACGGAACTCAGTGGAGGGGGAGCTACATTATTGATTATCTTATGTACTAAACAGATTTCAGAATATTTAATAAATTTTCAAAACTAAGAATATTGTATTTAGCGAGTATATTACAATGATGATAGTGACGAGGCTTCTTATCAAGAGCCTTCAAGGCTTGTCCATAGAGTGATCTTACTGGACTTAATACAGTTTTACTTGCCTGACACAAGCATGTTATACAATACTGAATATTAGACAGAATCATGGCGTTTAGCTAAGTCTGGGCAGCTTCTGTTGATAGTGCATTTCAAATATGACGGAAGTTACTAATGTTATATTTTAAAGCGTGACACATTTTCTTAACATGCTTCTTGAAAGTCAGTGTGGGATCTAAAGTAACCCCAAGATATTTGAACTCTTCAACATTTTTTAAAAGCTCACTGCCCACATACACATTCGGGAGCACTCTGTGTTGTTTCAACTTTGAAAAGTAGGTAGTGTAGGGGGGAAGCCAGGAGATAACATGGATATGTGACCAGGACTGCCTGTTGCCCTCTGTTTTTAACATAGTGGGGTAATAAAGACATAAGAACCTATACTTCCTCCACAGCTGGCATCGTCTCCAGCCAGGCATGGCTGAGAACAGTGGGGTAATAAAGTATCCAGGGTCCAGACGTCCTCTGCAGCTGCCCCCCCCAATTCCACCACAGAGATAAGGGGGCCTGATACTGGACACTTCAGCATGGGTGTGTGTGTGTGTCTTGAGCACATCAAAGGTGGGGAAGGATGCGCGCCCTGGCTTGGTTGCTGCAAGGAATTTCCCTCACAGCGGGGTGTGACCTGTGCCCTCTGCCCGATTAGTGCCATAATGACCTCTTGTGGACACACTGTTACCGCATCCTTTCAGTTCATCACTGTAACTGTTCTGAGTTGAGAATTTCAATTTAAACAAAACCCCACTATTACACCGTTCTAACTGCCCGCATGTCATCACTGAACTACTGTATTATATCTGGGGTAATAGTGATGTGAATTTCATGGGGAATGGTTCAGTTGGGATGAAATTTCATGGTAATTACATCATCATAATTCTCTATGTAATCATGTTTGGAATGTATCTCTTCAGCTAAATTCAAGGAGTTGAATGAGATGCATTTCATATCCACTGTATTTCAAGGAAACATAGTTTCTGTTCTCCAGCAATAATTTGTCCTGAGCCAGAGTTATCTCTTGAGGTGTATTTAGAATCATCTCTCCCCCTTTGCGGGAAGTGCTTTGCGACCCCCCCTCGAGGTCTGTCTCCAAGGTCCTCTCACTTCTCTAAGAACTTTTACTATCTCCTTTGAATGATAATTGTTTTCTTATTTCCTCCGAGGAGGAAGTCTAAATTACAATTTGGGCCATCTGTGCGGGCTGATCAAAGGCGTCATCAGCCTTAAATCTAAGAGAGACGACCTAGTCGGGGAAGCTCGTAAACGACTTCCCACACGATTGGTCCGTACGGTATTTCTATCTTAGTGAAGCTTCGTAATTCGAACTCCTTGTACGCTTGCCACGTGTGTAGCCTTTTTCGCCAGGTATGACTTCACTCTAATCTTCTAAATCGTTTGTTACTTGTGATTGATCTAACTGCGATTTGTTTGATTTAAGCTCTTGCCTACCTGGTGAATAAATCATTGTTATATCTTTTAAACTTGCGTGGTATTCATGACTCTTAACACTTGTACATTCTTTCTAGCCACGTTACGCCGGAGACTTAGGGGTTAAGCTCACCCAATGACTGACTGATCAGCGGCTTTGGGATGAGAATTGGTTTTATTAAGTTGGAGAGACAATCATGATCTACTTACATAAAGGGTTTATGTATTGCCGGTTCTAGGATTTTAGCCTTAAGGAAACCCATGGACGAAAAGTCGGTTATCTGTTAAAATTCCCTGAAGGAACCCATGGGCGTGCATAGATCTGGGTTCGCAGTATTCAAGCCAAAAGATGCTGTTGCTGTGATGTTTGACTTCCAATCCTCTAGTATTACCAACGAACCTAAGCTGCGGAAATAATGCCAAAACCCGGGGGCATATGTTTTAGTGACACAGGCCTTTATTTACGAGTCCGGGAGGTAATCACCCCGAGATCCACGCAGGTTCTCCCTAAATTATAAATTTAAATTCGAAATGGAGTCAGATTTAAACGAGAGTAACATTGTAATCGTTATGCTTAGTTTGCCCTAATCACTGATAAGTCTGATGTTTCGTTCAGCTTCTGCGAGTGTTCCAACGTGCACCTTGGATTAATCGCAGCGCGGCATTAGGTTAGATGGTTCCGTGATTTCGACATAGCCCCGTTTTTGAACGGAGAGTTACTGAGAAACCTTCAGGTAAGTCTCAGACCAGGTCCAAGGCGGGACGCATACATGAAAAGATTTAACTGGCGTGATCCATTGCCTCATAGCAGCCAGAATCACCACGCATAAGCCTTCACCACCCGGCTCCTCCGCCGTTGGTCGAGCTGCGAGTGTCCTACAGTAGTTACCGTCTTCTTGGTATTCAGAGCAAGGCAAGGCAAGCTCAGCCTGCTGAGCTGCTGAGTAGCCACCTGGACCACTGCAAATGGCTCAGTATTACTCAAGAAGTTAGTGTGGCTGTCCTCTTTTTTGCAGCCAGACACGGCATAACACTTCAGTAGAATGGCTTATAGTTTCAGCTTGATTGTGCCCTGCTGAAAACTACACCATCGTAAAAGTGGGCCTTTTTAAAGCATTGATTGTAATTATGTATATTTTGAACCTCTGGTGCACTGCTGACATTTACCCTCTTTATATTTCCACTGCACAGTCTCCTGATGAATGAACTATAATGCAAAAGATTACTGCCGTGAGCTACAGTCTGATTCTACTGGATGTTGCCAGTACAATTGCCAGTAAGATGCCACTTCTACTTTAATTGAATTAATTCAAAATAATTGGTGGTAGTGCTAATAATGTTGACATCAGAATAAGAACATGACTTAATTAAAAACAGGAACATGTGTAATGGTGTCGCACAGCAAAGGCAGAAAAAGCAGAATGCTAAAACGAACAGGAAACGAGGTTCCAAATATAATAACAATGGAGCGTTGAACATATACAATAGTAACAGTGCTATCAGTAAAGGGTATCTAAAGATACACAAAAACAAGGTTATAATGTCTACACAAGAGTAGCACTAGACAACAGGCTTACGAGACTTTTAACCGAAAGAGTGCAGAGCTCACGCTTATGCACACTGACTCATGGCACGATGACAATTGTGAACTAATGCGGGTGATTCCAGGAGAGCGTGGAATGCAGGCCAGGTCTTAATAGGCGGTGATTGAGGGCGCTGGAGCCGTGGCGTTACAATATGTGAATATAAGTAAAGAGATAAAATTATATTCTCCTCTGATGTGATCGCAGCATAAAAAATGATCAACTCAGATTTTTATGCAATTTATGACGTTATTTTCTTGAATTTAAACAAGGATGCCAATAATTCCACTGAAGACTGGAGACAGGTATTTTTTTACTCATGCAGCCTATTTGTGTTTTAGTGAAAAACAATTTTAAAAAATTAATAAATAAATAAAACTTGCTGTTTTGTCATTTTCATTTTAGTGTAAGCTTGTGCCTAACATTCATAAGTCTGGCTCTAAAATACAGCCTGTTGTAGGAATACTGTAATTTTTATGATGATGATGATGATTATGATTATTATTATAATTAATAATAATAATAATAATTCTAGGGCGGCACGGTGGCGCAGTGGTTAGCATTGTTGCCTCAAGAGGGTCATGGGTTTGAATCCGGCCTGAGGCCTTTCTGTGTGGAGTTTGCATGTTCTCCCCGTGTTCGTGTGGGTTTCCTCCAGGTACTCCGGTTTCCTCCCACAGTCCAAAAACATGCATATCAAGCTAATTGGAGACACAGAATTACCCATAGGCAGAAGTGTGAGAGTAAATGGTGGGTGAATGGTGTGTGCGCCCTGCAATGATTGGTGAGCTGACCAGGGTGGGTTTCTGCCTTCGCCCATAATCAGCTGGGGTGGGCTCCAGCTCCCCGTGCGACCCTAGTGAGGAATAAGCGGGTATAGAAAATGGATGGATGGATGGATTATTATTATGAATTATAATAATATTAATATTTTGGCCTAAAACATCCCCAATGAGAGAAATGCGCTGCAAAAACAGAAATGATGCAAAGTGGAAAACACTTAAACCACCAAAGCAAATGCAAGAGAAAAACGCTGCATTTAAACATCAACACAGCAAAAGTGCTCAACAGAAAATAATAGAAATAGAAAATAAGTGAATAAAAATTATCCATTATTTCACTATCTCACTTGGCTTGAGATGAACCGCAAGCATTTATATTATACCAAATATATTTTTTAGCAAGCTAGGCTAGCAAACTAGCTAGCTAAGCAAGCAAACTAACATCAGCTTGCTAGAAAGCCTTTTTGCCGACTTAGCTTGTCATATCTGATGCATTTAAATGGCGAAGTTATAACTATTCAGTGCTATCCATTGATTTCTGTGCATCACATATAAGGCTGTAATCGCATGCGAACCGTTTGTGCATGCTCTGAAGGTCGCAAAGCTGAGCGAGCCCTTTGTGCATGCTCACAAAGTCACAGCCCTGTGCAAACCCTTCGCTGTGGTGTAAAAACCATAAAACGTAATACTCCAGCCGTTCTCAGTCTGGTCAAAGTAGAAACCAGAGGCGTTGCCAGGATGCCAAGCTTGGGTGGGCATTTGTCCTCTTTGGGGGTGGGCAAAAAAAGAACTTCTAAATCGGCGTAAAATACAGCATTCACAACATCTTGAAACTTTTCATACATACATTTACATATATATATATATATATATATATATATATATATATCAGTCATTCCATGAGAATGGTTCAAATTGGACTTTGACATTTTCTTCCAAAATGTATTATTTGTATGTATATCCCAAAGCATTAAGGACATATTCAACTATCAGAATCACATATTTTCCCATCTCAGGCATTAGCTGTCTATTATTATTGGTCATTATTTCAAGATGTGGGCACTGTTATTCTTCAACCCTGTTATGTACACTATGGAAGTTCATTGAATATGATCATAAAATGTATTTCTAAAGAAAGCAATATTTTTATTTTAATCTGATGTCCCCCAGACTAATTCAATAATTGCAAATACAAAAATGACATAAAATCTCACATCTTTGCTGTACTAAAGCCTGAAATGTACCTATGCGTGAGAGCACTCGTCATTTTTCATCAAAAATGTAGTTTAACTGAAGAATTTTCATCACAATCAATGATCTTATGATAGCTCTCAACATTTTAGACAGAAGTCAACAAACATTAAATTTCTATTTATACATTTTTTAAAAAATAATGTATGAACATGTAGGTGCGACGGGGTTGAGACGAGGGTAACGCGGTTGAAGATGGTAACGGGGTTGGAGGGACAAATACAACTTTACATATTAATAGTTGTCTTTTTACTCTCAAATTCACTGAATAGGATTTTCTATGAGCATTGTATTTCATTATGTAACCATCAGAAGGGCAACAGATATAAATTGCAGTTGAACTGAGTTTTATTAACCTAAATTAAAAACAACTACAACAACGTATTATCTGTCAAACAATGTAAAGTGAATTGCTCAAATGTAACATAATGTGGAGAGTGTGTGTGTGTGTGTTCAGGCAAAAGAGCCAACCCTCATCTGGCAAATATACTTTTATACTGCAGGTATCTCTCCCTTCTTACAGGATCAGCTTTAAGGCGTGCCCAATACTTCCTCTGCCTTTCTGCTGCTGCTGTTGGTGCCATCTTACTCACAGCTTAAACATGGAACATACACTGAACAAAAACATAAACACACAAAGTAATTTTTTTCGAATTATTTTTTATCAATTGGGAAATATTTCAACAAAACAATTATTATTTTATTCTTGCCTTAATATTCAAGCAACAGAAACATGACTAACAATTTTCTGTCCACAATTCATGAGTCATCACAGCCTGAACCCAACAGGGGTCAGCAGGCAGAGTTCATAGCACTCAGTAACGAGTGTGTCCACCATCAGCATCATGTAAAGCGGTACTTCTCCGGCACGTGGAGTTCACAAGATTGTCGCAAGTGGCCTGTGGAATGTTGTCCCAATCGTCCTGCAGCGCAACTCGGAGCTGGCGCACGTTTTCTGGAACCGTAACATGTTGTCTGACCCGGTGATCCAGAACATCCCAAAGGTGTTCAACTGGCGACATATCAGGTGAATATGCTGTCCAATTGAGAACAGGGACATCCTCCTCATCAAGAAACTCTGAGCAGATCCAGGCAGTGTGTGGCTGGGCATTATCTTGCTGGAATGTCACGTGATGGAGTCGCACGAACAGTAAGACTATGGGCCTCAGGATCTCGTTGCGGCACCGCTGCCCGTTCAAGTTACCCTCAATGAAATGCAGACAGGAACGCTGTCCATGGCATATGCCTGCCCATACCATTACTCTTGCACCACCATGTGCCACCCGACACACGACATTGGTGTCAGCGCAACGCTCGCCCACACGTCGCCATACGTGTTGCCTGCCATCAGCAAGGTACAGTTGGAATCGCGATTCATCGCTGATTAACACCGTCCTCCACCGTGCAAGTGTCCAGCGAAGGTGACTGTTGGCCCAGTCGAGTATGTACCAGCGACGGACGGCGGTCAGGTCGAGACCTCAGGGTGGTCGGCGGACTTGGAGGTCTGCCTCCCTCATTTTTTTTTTCATTCAAACCTTTATTTATTCTCGAAAGGACATTGAGGTTTCCCTCATGTTCAATATTGTCGAGATCACAGACATTATATGATTAAGAGACAAACACAGTTCATCAATCAAACACAACAGCAAAGGAATCAATAAAAACAGTTACAAACAGAAGAACAGTGTTCAGAAATCAACATCTTAAACTCTGTAAGAGGGAAAGGCTGTCAACTTAAGAGTTTGCTGAAGGGTATTCCATGAGTGAGGGGCATCAAGGAGAATGCTAATTTACGAGTTCAGTAGAGACCCGGGAACTTTCAGAGTGAGTAAACCGGAAGAACGAGTCCTGTAAGAGCAAGCATAAAACTTTAACAGGTTTGTGAGATAGGGTGGTAGTCTGTTAGTAAGGGCTTTGAAAATATATAATAACCAATGTTTGTTCCTTCTGTGATCAAGAGATGGCCATCCAACCTTCTCATAAAGGATGCAATGATGAGTGTTATACTTGTCACCAGTTATGAATCGGACAGCAGAGTGATAAACTGAGTCCAGGGGCTTCAGAGTTGAAATTACAGCATGTCTATATATTGTATCACCATAATCCAAGACAGAAAAAAACATGGCTTCCACAATTCTTTACGACATGACATCGGAAAACAAGCTTTGTTTCTGTAAAGGAAACCAACTCTCTGTCGTAACTTGGTGACAAGAGTGTTTATGTGGTGTTTAAATGTAAATTCCTCATCAAGCCATATCCCACGATATTTAAACTCAGTGACTTTCTCGATTCTTGATCCATTTGAAGTTGATATTTTGTAATATTCCTAGCCCTGGAGAACAGCATGAATTTTGTTTTGCTTACATTAAGTACAAGTTTAAGGTTAATAAGAGACTCTTGTATACTGTTAAAAGCAATTTGCAGTTTGTCAATGGCAGATTTTACAGTATCTGCAACACAATAAACAATAGTATCATCTGCGTAAAGATGTGCATGACAATTATGCAGATTAGAGACAATGTCATTGATGTAAACAGAGAAAAGCATAGGGCCCAGAACTGAACCTTGTGGCACACCTCTATCAATCAATAAAAAATCTGATTTGGTCTGACCTACTTTAACACATTGAGATCTTTCAGACAAATAATCCTGAAACCATGCACATGAACCATTATCCAAACCGATACCTGATAGCTTTTTTAACAGTATAAAGTGATCGACTGTGTCAAAAGCTTTGGAAAGATCTATAAAAAGAGCAGCGCAGTGTTGCCTCTTGTCTAATGCAGATAATATGTCATTTGTAACTAATGTAATGGCTGAGACTGTGCTGTGATTCTGTCTGAAGCCAGACTGATGTGGGTTGAGAATTGAGTGATCTGAAAGAAAGGACTTGAGTTGATTATTGACCAAGGATTCCAAGACTTTTGATAAACAGGGTAATTTGGAGATTGGGCGGTAGTTGTTTAAGTCTTCTTTAGCACCACTTTTATGTAGGGGAACCACATGAGCAGATTTCCACAAATTTGGAAATCTGCCTGTAGATACTGAGAGATTGAAAATGTATGATAGCTGTTGGGAGATAATTGGAGCAGCCAGTTTAAGGAAGAAAGGATTTGAGTTGTCCTCACCAGCAGAACTTCTGGGATCTAAGGTTTGTAGGACATGCAACACTTCAAAGTGAGAGAAAGGTTGAAAAGAGAAACAAGAGGTATTATTCTTAGCACTCACACTATGAGTTTGTGCATTCGTATTGATATCAGTGACTGGAAGGAGTCCAGGGTGTTCTTTTTCAAAGAGATGACCAGCCTCTATAAAGTGTTTATTTAAGATGTGGCATATTTGGGATTGATTTGAAAGGAGACCGTCATCATTATTTATAGTAATGGGAAGTGAGTTATTGGTTTTCCTTTTATCTAGATTTGCTACTTTCCAGAACAATGCGGGTTTGAAGTGGAGCGGATGATGAGTTCAGGTAATAATCTGATTTGGCTTTTGAACAGCGGCTGTGCATCTATTCCTAAGTTGTTTAAAAGAGAGCCAATGTTGTGGATCTCCTGTGTGCCTAGCCTGAGACCAGGCTTTATTTCTTTTTATGAACATAAGTGAAAGTTCCTGTGAGAACCATGGAGCGATTCTGTCTTTAATTCTGTACCTTTTAATGGGGGCATGTTTATCAATGAGTGTGATAAAAGTGTTTATGAACAAATCCAGGGCTACCTGAACGTCAGAGGTCTCTTTTGGGAGGTTTATGAAATTTTGTCTTCCATCTTCCAGGAAATTATATTTATTAAAAACTTTAAAATTTCTCTTAAGAGCTGTGTGTGATTTTATTTTTTCAGTTTGGTACTTCTCACACAGGCTGTAGGGCAGTGGTCACTAGCACCCAGTTCAAAAACCCCACAGGCAACAATTTTTTCAGGTCTATTTGAGAATAAAAAATCTATTAATGTTGATTTTGAGCTGTCTTTTAGATTAGGTCTTGTGGGTTCTGAATTTAATTGTGTTAGCTGTAGGTTTGAGCTAATTTCCTTAAGGTAATCTGAGGTGGTATTGAGCCAATTTAAGTTAAAATCCCCAACAACCAGCATTTCATTTTCAAAATACTCAGAAATTAAATTTGCTAAAATGTCTACAGCCTTTGGGTCAGCTGATGGTGGTCTATACACACCAATCACTACCAGTGAGGAAGGCCTCAACTGGATTTTTAAAACAATAAATTCAAAACAATTTGGTATAGTGACCATGTTTAAAACAGACACAGAAAAGGATGACTTCACATAGACTGCCACACCACCTCCCTTACCAACTTGATCTACTCTAAAAGTGGTATATCCAGCCACAGCCACATCGGAGTCAGTGACAGTTTTTCTGAACCATCCAGCCACTCAGAACTAGAATATCAGGATCACACTGTGACACTAAGCAATTTAAAAAGTCCAATTTATGCATCAGGCTCCTGATATTCCAATGTATTATTCCCAAACCATTTCTGCCCCTATAGGTATCTCTGTCAAGATTATGTCTTGAAAAAGGGACAGAAGCAGAGAAGCAAGGTTGTGGGGTAATTATAACTAAATTAGAAACAGTGGCATTACGAGTGGAAGAAAAAGCAGGTTTCCGAGTAGTGATTTGTGTAGTGATGGGCTCAGAGGCTATAGGGTGGTTGGTGCACAGAGGGATTATAGCACTCGGGGAATGCTTTTACTGGTGACAGTGAGTTGTTTGTAATTCCTCCTCCTGGCCATGAGAAGGCGCAACTGGCTTTTTTGTGGGGAGGGGCAGATGGCTTGCGATTAGCGGAACTGAGCAGGTGTGGATGTGCAGACAGTCAATGCCGGGGAGAGGTCCAAATGGAGTAGAAAATGTTATCTGTTATTTTCGAGAACCTGGGCCATTGAGGTGAATGCCGTCAGGACTTAAAAGGACCGGGCGTTTCCAGAAAAGGTTGAAATTGTCAATGAAGATAAAGTTTCGGGCTGCACAGGTGGATTTAAGCCATGTATGGAAACTCAAAGTCCGGCTGAAACGTTCAATGCCGCGGCTGTGTGGCGAGATTGGTCCGCTGATGAAAAAGCGCCGATCCTCAGTAGCAAGGAAGTCCAGGAGTTTTTAAAATGCTGCTTTAACACCTCAGAGGATCGATCGGAGATGTCATTACAGCCGACATGAACAACAACGTCCCGTGCCAGCGGATAGTAAACGAGGATGTCAGGGATCTTCTCCAGCATGTCGACCACCTTAATGCCAGGGAAGCAAAAAGTGGCTGCAGATTTTCTTCCCGCGTTTCTCACCAATGAGTCTCCAATGATGGCGTGAAGGGAGCTGGAGCTGTCGGCGGAGGGTCCTCGCCCTGACGCGGCTGAGTGGATGGAGAGGTGCGGACAGAACGGAGACCTGGAGCTTGCTGTGGGGCAGGTGTAAACAGCAGCAGGGAGCGGCGAGTCCTACTGTGAGAGAGGTGTTGTGGTTTGACCATCGAAGAGCCCACTGGAGGTAAAAGTGAGCTGAGGGATCCTCTGGGCGGCTTAGGAGGCAGACGAAGCTCTGCTGCCAGCGGAGGGAAATCCTGAGAATCCAGGATGTCGAATTTGTTTCCCAACTGGACGCTAAACTGCTGGGTAGTCTGTGAGCAGCGCTTGCGACCACGACCAACCACCATGGACCAGGGCTCCGGATGGGACGGAGTGGAGCTGACCAAAGTCTTGGGTCGAGCCCCGAGAGGAGCCCACAAGTCAGCATTAGCGGCGGGTGGACGAGGATCAGCAGCGGGGTGGTCTGCTGTTGCACGGCCCTGGGGTGAGGCAGCACCGGTGAATCCCTCATTGACAGGAGCAGTCGAGGAGTGGACTGAGACGTCCTGCACATTGGCACAGGCGTTGTCTGTTATTGTTTGACTAAGTATAATAGTGTCCAGGAGCTTCTTGGATTCCTGGATCTGGTAGAGTGTGGAGATCCGTTTTTCCAGCTCTGCTATTTTACTGGCGAGACGAGTACAGCTGCCACAACCCGGCGTTGAGGTAAGTGGAGCCATAATGTTAAAAAGTATACCAGTTTACAACAGGTTTCAGTCAGGATTGTATAGCAGAAGTCTTGAAACAGCTGCGTTTGTTCCGGACGTTGTTGTATCTCCCAAGGCAAGGAACACAGCGGTTCACTCGCCTCGGCGGGTCTTAGAGTACCGGCAAAAGATAAAAACTTTAAAACCAAGTCTTTGATGAACGAGATCTTTCGCTCTCCAGCAGTATATACGTTAAGGCAAAGAAATCTTCAAAAATAAAGTCGATCAAGACTTGTTAAAATATGTTAAAATGGGAAAAACACAATACTTAGCAGAGCTACGTAGCAGAGTAGCGCAATCCTCCGCAGTCTCTCCCCTGCATCTGCATCACAGATTCAGCTGCGTTGAGGGTTTCGGACAGTCTGAGCTGATATCCACCTGTTGTGCAGTCCGACGGTCTTGTCAGCTGTCCTGGTGGCTGGTCGGAGCCGATCATGGAGGTACTGGAACCGCATGTGCCAATCCTGTGTGGGCGTGGTCACACGTGGTCGTGGGGCATGTGGACGATTCACAGTGCTGCCAGTCTCTCTGAATCGACTTCTCAACCGGCTGATGGTGGAATGATGCACATTCAAGTGTGTTGACACCGCTGTCACAGATATCCCAGCGTTCACCATGCCAATGGGACGCTCCTTCATGACCTGTCACATCTGTGGCATTGTGACTTGTGACAAAAGTGCACATTTTGGGGTGGCCTTTTTTTGACCCTGGTGCAAGGAGTGCCTGTGTATTGGTCACACTGACTGACAAACTCAATGTTATGCTTTATGCAGTTCAGGGGTGGAACAACTCAATGATTGAATAATCTCACAGGGAGTGGTCAATGAGAAGTTGGTCACCAGAATTGATCAAAACAAATCATTCAGTACACCAGTAAACACTATTTGTGGGTATATTTCATTATAGGTCAATTTAGCTCAGCATTTTTGGTTCATGCGTTTATATTTTTGTTCAATGTAGATCACATTCAGCATGCATGTGGTATAAGAATGTTGATTGAATATAATAACAACTCATTTAAATAACTGGATAACTTAACAACCAAAGTATTAAAATCACAACCCCGTCACAATCTCACAACCCCGTTACAATCAAACACATAACGGGGCTGAGTGTGACGGGGTTGTGATTTTTGCACGAAATGGCCACTGCTCTATGTAGTCAATACCAGAGAGAGAGAGCACATAGCATGCATGAGATTTAGAATTAGCATATATTCTTGAAATAACAAAAACCTTTTTCATAAGTAATAGTTTTCTATCTTTTTTTCATGTTACGGTGTTGAGTCATTGAGTTTGACGACCACAATATCACAAGATAAATGACTAAAATTAAGGAAAAGAAGGGAGCAACTTGCCCGTTTCTCTTGTCCTGTTGTCCAAAAGACTTCAGTGATGTCAATTCCTGATGTACATGCTATTATGGATCATACCATTGTATTTGTGGGGGAAGAATCATTCGTGTAACAGGGTTGAGGGGTTACTCAGGTACAGAACTAAACAGTGTGATTTTAATGAATAATTATCAGTTAATTTTGAAAAAAAAAACATCACCAGCAAAAGAGCACAAATAGATGTTTAGGTTGACATCAAAATTTATTGACTTTTTTTACAGTTTTATTTGGTATTTTCAAAGCATACTTTCATCGAGGCCATGGGGGACATGACAAAATGGGTGGTGTCAACTGAAAAAACTATATTAATTCTCATAAAAAGATAAAATTTAACTCATGTTTTTTACACTGTATTAAAAGAGACATTTCAATGTATATGTAAAGCTGTTTAAATATAAATTTTGGTGACCCAATAGATGAAATACACCTAAAGAGGTGAGAGGAACTCAAATTGTGCCATTTTCATGGAATGACTCATATATCTATATGCAAATCAGTGGCGGCTGGTGAACTGGCGATAAGGGAGGCTCAAACCCATTCCTTGAAAATAATGATTGGTCATGACCTGTTTTCAATCATTCATTTAAATTACCATCACAGAAACTCTGAAAACTCTCAACATTATCAGGCGGGGCCAGTTTTCATCAATAACCTGTCAACTCTCACGCATTCGGTGTGAGTTTAAGTGGTATATTTACGTTCCCCTGCTGTAGTCAGCAATTATTCAATCAACGCTTATGTAAGAGATTCTCTCGCGGAATTGAAGTCCTTGCGCGTGGAGGTTTGTCAGTTTCATCTGCTTTATGACTCTGGACTTCTCACGCTTTTCTTTACTCAGGGGTTGGAAGCAATGCATGTGTTTCATGATCGTTTAAACTGTTTAAATGAAATAAGATCATTGGAAGCAATGAAATTGCATAAAGACATTTCAAATGATCTTATTTCATTTGAACTATTTAAAACGATAATGAAACACATGCATTGCTTCAACCCCTGAGTAAAGAAAAAGCGTGAGAAGTGAAGTCATAACGCAGGTGAAACTGATAAACCTCCATGCACAAGGACTTCAATTCCGTGCGAGAATGATTTATATTTGGCGTTTTCCAGGATGGATTTTGCGATATCTACGAGTTTGGAATCTTTTTTGAGAGTGTAATCAACGAGCCGAGTAAACAGTCCCTCCTCATCCATATCCCTGTGATTGTGCCCACACAGAGCAAGTTCACTAACAGTGAGAAACAGAATGACTTCACCCATGCTTTTAATGTGCTATCTGTTCTTTTTTACTTGGGTATGACCCAGCAGATGGACAATATTTTCACCTGTCTCTGATCGGCGCTGGTACTCCTGCCACGCAACCATGGCCTTGGAGTGTGAGATGTTTGTTGCGTGTTTGTACAGTCTTTATCAAGTGCTTTTTTCCCATTTGTGTAGCCATGTTTAGTAAATATGTCCTCACGATCCAAATAAAAACTAAATTTGCGACAAGCGAA
Organism: Gymnothorax javanicus; assembly: GCA_029692085.1. Taxonomy (NCBI): domain Eukaryota; kingdom Metazoa; phylum Chordata; class Actinopteri; order Anguilliformes; family Muraenidae; genus Gymnothorax; species Gymnothorax javanicus. Next base: position 63,893,571 of record CM056200.1, read on the forward strand.
GCAAAAGTTGGCATCGCGCAGTACTGAATATTGAAACCATGCCATGGTCGAGTTTGATACCCTTAGGATAACTGCTTAAAATGGGCTGAGATGGGCGATCCATATTTAAGTCCGGAGGAGTGGACACAGAGCCGGGGGTCTGAACATGGGGGAGAACAGACGTTATGAGCCCCCAGCATGGGTGCAGTGCTGCTGGAGCATGGTGCATCTGCCGGTGATTCACAGGCAGTCCCAGACCCTGGCACGGATGCAACGCCCTGTTCGGTGGTTGCAGGGCTGCTGGGAGAGACAGCACTTGCGGGAGTGGGAGCTGCTTATTTTTTAATGAGCCATGTATGCATTTCTATTGGCAAATGTTCGAAGCGCTTATGATACAGATGCTCGAAATGTGCTTATGATACAGAGATATTATTGCAACAACCCCAGTGAGTGACTAGCAACTCCAGACTAGCTGCTAGCTAGCTGCCTGGGCTCTCTCGGTAGCCAACTCAGGTTATAACCACACGAGTCGACACACACACAGATGACAAACTAGCACACAAATTACCTTAATGTCAAACAATAAGACTGACAAAATAAGCGGTGGAAGAAGTAGCAACAAAAGAGATATGGGCAAAGTTTTAATTCCTTGAGAGAAACACAGGTCCTGTTTGAGCAGCGTAGAAGTTACCTCAGACTGAGTGAAGACTGCAGTCTAAGAGAATGGGAGGGTCCCTAGTAATTTGAGAGTGCCCATTGGTTAGTTTCACATCAGAATAGACTGGCAAAGGAATACACCAATCACACATAGTGATAGATCGATGAAGCATACGTAAAGCTCTCTTAATGGCTGTCTACCTCCGGCTGTGAATCACATGAGATACGCGTGTTTGCTGTCAAATAGTAGTAAATCAATTTTTTATCTTGAGTTTTCATTGGGTGGGCAGAGCTTTTCTCAGGGTGGGCACTGCCCACCCCCTGCCCCCCCTTGGTAATGTCCCTGGTAGAAACTGTCCTAGTTGGCATTCCCCATCACAGCTTGGAGTAATTCTGTTGTGTTGATGTCTAAATGCAGCGTTTTTCTCTTAGACTTTGCACCGTTTCAGTTTTTGCAGCGCAGTTCTCGGATTGGGTATAACACAACATAACATAACATGAGTGGCGAGAACCAGTGGCGGCTGGTGATAATTTTTGGGGGGGCACAGTTGTGCGTGATGGGTTAAAAAGTGCCTCACAATCAAGAACATGACACACAAATCTAAAATCAAGAAGTTTACAGTGAGATACAGTAAAAAAACATTAATGACTAGGTTTTGGATTCAGACACAATGGACACTAGAGGCTTAGAACTGAATAGATACAAATAAATAGTGGTTACAAGAGGTTAAGGGAAAAATAGATTCAAAATCATTGAATACTAGAGGCTGACAGCAGAGCAGATTCAAAAACATTGGATACTAGTGGTTTACATCAGAACAGATTCAAAACCATTTGGTACTGGAGGCTTGGGAACAGATTAAAAAACATCGAAAAGATTAAAAACATTGAGTATAACAGGTTTTCAGTGGAATAGATTAATAGGAAACATAGATACATTGAAACATAGATTGATCACTCTTGTTGAACTGTCAACACAACTGATTGGATCTACAAATAACGTATTGAATTCAGTGACCCTGTCTACAAGGGTTGTCTTGGTCACATCAATGCGAGGCTTTGCTGTTTGTTCAGAATGATAGAATTTTCTGGGTTGAATCTTGATCCTACAGCAGATGAGAGAGTAGTGAGTGTAAAAATCTGCACTGTGGTATGTACAGGTGAGGAGGACACTGTTGAGGTGTGATCGACGTGTGATGATAAGGTCTAGCTGATGCCAGTGCTTCAATCTTGGATGCCTCCATGACACTCTGTGATGTGGTTTGGTGTTGAAGAAAGTGTTGGTAATGCACAGATTGTGCAATGTGCGTAATTCCAGCAGCCGCTCACCATTATTGTTCGTCTTTCCCACACCGAAATGGCCAAGACAAGTTGGCCATGCTTCCTGGTCCTGTTGAAGATTATATTTCAATATTTCTCATCATATTCATCAGTAGATCAATTGCCATGTTGAATAACCATAATCAATAATTATAATCAATAACCATATTATGTAATCAGCAGTAACACACACACACACACACACAACACACACACATACAAGTAGTTCACATACGCATAGGGAGGGGATGAGCAGTGCACACAGACATGTAGTTCACACATACACACGCAGCACACGTACACATGCACACACACACATACAAGCAGTTCACACACAAGCAGTGCACACAGACACATGCACACACACATACACAGGCAGCACACGTACACACGCACACACACACACGCACACAAGCAGCTCACACACAGACACACACACATACAAGCAATTCAATTCATACATGCATGAGCAGCTCACACACACACATAAGCAGCGGGCTTCTGTAGCTTTGATTAGTAAGCAGGCTTCTGTTTAGTTGATTCAAAAACATAATCAGGTGATGCATTTGATTTCTGTAGCTTTAATCAATATTTGTTCAGTAAAATCATTAGTTGTTACTGAAAAAAAACATAATCAATTGATTCATTTATGTATCCACTTGTATCCTATTCCTTTGGCTGTGTTTGTCCACTCTTGAACTGTAATTTTCCAGTCCAGTTTAGTGTATATTCTTTTTCTTTTTTTTAAAAACCTACACTTCAATTTTCCACCATGGTTTAACAAAACAAAGTTGGAGAGTAAAGAAAGTTAAAGATAAGATGGTTACAACCCATGAAATGTGATTGGAGCAAAGTTTGTTAGAGATAAGATGGTTACAACCCATGTATTTTGATTGGAGCAAAGTTGGTTGAGTTTTTCCCATAAATATTGCTCTGTGAAGAATGCCGAGCTAGCACTGCCTGGCCAGGGACTGCTTACCGTGGGAATAAAGATGGCTTCTGAAGATTTTGTCTCTCTCCAATTATTCACAAACAAGGCAACCTCAAAAATATGTAAACATCTAGTCGGGAAACCACAACAGTCCGAGCCTACTCTGGCATTGAAGTCCCCAAGAAAAATCAGTGTTTCTTGTTAAGGGTACTGTGGGACCATACTCTTGAGTTTGTCGTAGAAAGAGTTCTTGACGTCTTCATCTGCCAAAAGGGTTGGGGCGCAGACGTTTAGCAGGTTCACAGGGCCATCTGAGGTGTGAAGACGCAAGCTGAGAAGGCGCTCTGTGCTAGTGTCACCGAGTTCCACTGCATCCAGGAGCAAGTTCCTGATGGCAAAACCACTGCATGCTCTCTGGTTTCATCTTCTCCCTTGCCTTGCCAGATGAATGTATTATCCTTCTCTTTCAGGCGTCCACAGCCTGCCAAGCATGTGTCTTGCAGAGCTGCCATGTCAACTTCAAGGCAGATAACTGATAGATAACCTACCTTTATGAAGCTGAATCTTCATCATCATTCAAAAGGACAATATATCAGGGAAGCAATGGTGAAATCTGAGAAGCTGAGTACTCTGTCCACATTGGACAATGGTTATGATATCTGCTGGTCTAACAGCAGATGGAAGCTCATGTCCACAAATGTAAACCGAAGACTGAAAGATTTAGCAAATTTTTTTAATTTCATTTTTTTTTAAAGAGAAATAATATTATTATTATTATTCTTATTATTATTTTATTACTAATACTACCATTATTATTACTGGTAGTAGTAGTAGGTGTAATGGCCGGTAGTATTAGGAGGCCAAGCGCAACGACAGAGGGAAAGAGAGTAGCACGAACACAGGACAAACACAGAGAATAATATAGACCAAATGCAAGTACTCGTGCTTCCAAAGGACGTATAATAGTCTGAACCACGGAAGCAAAGCGAGAAAGAAAAAGGGAGAAGAAACTCCAACAATAAGAAGATAGAAAGTCATACTAAATCTGACTACAGATACCCTCGGCTATAGTGTGAAGCTAAACATAGACACTCTAGCGAAGGGGGCGTGCTGGACATCCAGCTTATATAGATTCTGGGGAAGCGCCACCTCAGCTCAATCAACCAGCTGGGTAAAGAATTCGATGGCCCAGGAATTCGATATTGTCCCGGGACAAGAGCTGCAAAGAAAGGTCCAAACAACACGCACACCTAACAAACCATGACAGTAGTAGTAGTAGTAGAATGCATTGAGGAGTGGTCTAATGTTTTCCACTCCATAGGAGGTTCTGTTACATTCTGCATGTTCTGCTTGTTCTGGTTTTATGTTTATTTCCACTTGGTTTATTAGTTTATGCTTTCTCTATTATCTGCCAGATTATGCACATTGTTCTTTGCCAGTGCACGCCCCTGTCTGTGAGCTGTCACATTTCAGGATATTTCGGAAGTTCCTGGTATTTCACAAGTTCCTTTTACCTCGTTTACTTCCTTCAACGCTAATTACTAATTAAACACTGTAACACCGCATTATGTAATAATTTAATACATTTTCAGTTCATTTTGTAATAACGCTGCATTTTATAATAACATTCTGAACGCAATATGTAATAAACTTTGCCGCATTTTGTAATTAGTTATTACACATTGCAGTTGTTATAACAAAATGCAGGTGTTACACTTTTTTATGATGAAAATGTAATAATTTGGTGCATTATGTCATAAACCACCAAAATGGATGTCTCAAAAAATCATACTGACATCAGAACAACATTGATTATAAGCACTCAAGACTAAAAATTCATTTTAAAAGCTATTAGTTAAAGGTACATTGTGCAGGAATGTCTCCCATCAAGCGGTGAAATTGTATTTTGCATTCAAACGAATAGTGCTCTCTAGCGCCTCGCTTTTTCAAAGGCGGGTTGCAACTACGGTAGCCGTTATGTACCAAGAAGCTATGACATCGTGTCATCCAATACCACTTCACAATGCCACGCTGAACTGCGGTCTCTGACGACGAGTGTTTTGTTTTAATAAAACTCTCAGACCGCTTTAAAGCAAAACGATTGTTCGGGTACCATGCCACAGTGCGATCGTCCCCTCTGCCCGCTGGTCAGCTTTCTCACTAGTAATATCGTACCATACCTGAGTATGCCAAAATTCCAATACAGCGCGTTGCAGTATGCACCTTGGTAGTTTTAAATGGGGAAATATACAGAAAGAAGGAGTAGTTAACTCTTGCATAGAAAGAATTTCGTATATAATCTCCACTTTTTTCCGGCTTTTTATTTGCCAGTACGATTTTAAAAGGAGGCGCCAATATGTTTTGGCGGATTTTAATATTGAGAACAGGCTTTAGAATATTGATATCGTGAATGCGTGATGCGCGTGCCCTAGCAACTTGGTGTGTCATCAGTAACATGGATTACCACATATAGTAGCACAAGAAATGAAACTCAAAATTTTCTTGACTGAATTTCAGTGGCTAAATCATCAAAATTGCTCCCTAAAACTGTCAAACGCCAGTCTGTCATCTTGGATTTGCCCGGAAACGCCTGTCAAACAAGAATATTACAACTTGATGGCAGGTGTGAGACCATCATTTACCACCGTTGACTATTTTCCTAAGAAACGTACTGATGGAGGTAGTGGGCATGATGAAATGCAACCCTTATTCCATCAAACAAAGCCTATGCTGCTATTCACCAACGACGCTGTTTACCTATAGATGTTCTACTGTTATGCTGCCTATATAACGAATTACACAACCAAGCAATGAAAAAAGCTTGCAATCTAGACAGTAACATTTACTTACCAGTCGAGAAGAAAGCAGGCAACTTCAGCGTCCCTTTGAAAGTCTTTCTCCTTCATTAGCTCTTTCCACCTGGGAAAAGCTACCCCGATGTTTACCCTCGTTTTTTTGAATTCGCTGGTCACGTTGCCTGTTTAATTCCCTTTTTCGCTTTTTTGACGATGAGGATTCCTTCTCCTGTGGCCCGGCATAACTATGATCCTCTATTATGAACTACAGTGCAGTGCAGGCTTTCAAATTTTCCGGGGCAGTGACAAGCTCCTCTCGCTGATCTCCTTCTCCATTTCAGTCAGGCTGGCTCCGAACGAAAACGCGTTGTGGCTAATTAGCTAGTACCAGGTAGTGCTTTAGGTCCCTCTCGGCGATAGTAGTTTTTCAAAATGGCAGAACGACATGGACGCATCCTTGGACTTACCCGTGCAATGTAAATATAGATAAGAAATTCTTCGCTTACGAGGATAAGTCAGATTATTGGCAGAGGTAATATTGCACCAATAACAACGTATAAATGAATGAAAGCATTGATTTTAGCTAATAAATTACTTAAAACATTACACAGTGTCCCTTTAAGTAGATAAGTAGTATGTTTCATTGGTCAAAACTAAATCAAATGTACTGTAACTGTATTCATTATAATAATGGAGAATATGTTTGAAAGTTTATTGGGACAAAAACTACACTAAATGAGTGTTACTGACACAAACATTACTGGTGCACTAAAATGTCGGGAAATATACACACATGCAATCTGGATTATGTTATACAATACAGAAAACATACAAATGACGAAAACAAATATGAAACAGAAAAAAACTTTATTCCTTCTATGACCAGTTGTGTGTTCATGCAAAGTAGATTCCCCGTTCAATAGTGCTGAGCAATAGCATTGATGAACATTTAAAGGTGACATAGAATCAAAAACCGTTTTTACCTTGTCTATGTTGAATAACGGTAGTCTACCCGCATTCAAGAACATACGAAAAGCGCTAGACATTCTGAACATCTCCGTTTCATCGAAATTCCTCTTTTAAAAATGACCGCCAGAAAACAGGCCAATCTGAACAACGGATACATATGATGTCACATGTATCTCACTGCCTCCCCCCCACTCTCATTCCATTTCCTCCCCTTCAAAATAATTTGCATACACATCTTTATGCAATTCCATTGCTTCCAATCCCTCAGTAAAGACAAGCGTGTGAATTCCAGAGTCATAATCAATTTCCGTGTCACTAGTGGGGAAATCCACCGTAATGCATGTGAAACGGATTAACTTATTGCACAAGGACTTGAATTCCGCAAATGAATTTCTTCAGTGCACTTGACTGAATATTTGCTGACTATGGCACAGGAACGTCAATGCGAGAGACTCACTCCGAATGCGTAAGCCTTGGCAGCTCTGAAGTAGCCTATCTAGCTGTCTTTATTACTTTTGAAAAAATACTTTTCACTTATCGTGATATATTCACGATAGTACAAAGAAACTGGCGAGCCTAGTTGGGCTGAACGGCCTGTTCTCGCCATTCATGTTATGTTATGTTATGTTATGTTACTTACCATTCAGAGACGTTTAAATCCAGCCTTTGCTGGACTGGTTCTTCCTCCAATTCAGCGTCCTCATCCAATTCGGGCTCAAACATATAAGGCTGAATCTCTGAATATGCCATAGCTGCATAAAGTTAGTCTGTCCGTGTTCCGAAGCCGGCGAGTGTTTTCCATTTTCCCTACCGCTCTGGGCGAAGTTACATTCTTTTGAGTGGCAGCAAAGCCAGCCAATCAGCATCAAGTGCTTGCATTTCATAATGATGTTGCCAGTTAAGCCTGAAAGGTCGCTAAAATGGTGGTCAAAATCCCCCACCCTAACATAGCTTTTTGAGAGAGGTTTATAGGAAGCTTCTGAGGCATTACAGACCCGACCAAAATTTTGATGTCTATATGTCACATCACAGAACAAGGATAAATACCCCATTCAACCATTCTGTGTCACCTTTAAACTAAACAGACTGAAAACAGTCTAAATAATCTTTTCTAAAATGAGGTGTTATGTATAACCATATGTAATTAAATTAAAAAAAGGCTATTGCCTAATAACAAAATGATTTGCAGTATAAAGTTTACACTTGAAAAATTTCTCTAGTAGCAAAAGTAGAACTTTTACTACAACCTATACTTCTCTTTAAACCAGTACTTAAGATTATAGATAATCAGTCTGAAAATTATTGAACTACAACCTCATTTTCAAAAAAGTTGGGACGCTGCGTAAAATGTGAATAAAACTGAATGCAATGATTTGCAAATCAATTAAAACCTTATATTTAACTGAAATTAGGACAAAGGCTATTAAATGTTGAAACTGAAAATTTTTTTTTTTTTTTTTTTTAATGTCTGCTTATTTTGAATTTGATGAGAGCAACATGTTTAAGAAGTTGGGAAGGGACAATAGACTGGAAAAGTTGTATGATGCTAAGAAAAGACAACTGGCAGAACCTCTCACAGCAAATTAGATTATTTTGCAACAGGTCAGTAACATGATTGGGAATAAAAATCCTTCAGTAAATATGGAGAAGGCTTAACCACTCTGTGAAAGACTGCATGGGGAAATAGTTCAACAATTTACTGTGAGGTAGCGTTCAGGAACCAGAAGCGAGACCAAAAATATCCAGTAAACTTGTTTTTATTGGATCTGGGGTGGAAACCCCTGCAGGGCAGTAAACAACGGTACAGAGTCCACAATCCAAAATCAGAATCCAGCAGTCGTAATCCAATTCGTAAACAGGGCAGCAAACACTAAACTCGGGGTCAGGCAAAAGCAAGTTAAATTTACACGGGCACAGGAATATCAGAGGCGAAGCCAAAGCCAAAATCCAGTAGGCGTAATCCAGTTAAGTAAACAGGGCAGCAAATGCAAAACTCAGGGTCGGGCAAAAGCAGGTGCGGTTTTGCGGCACAGGAATATCAAAGACAAAGCCAAAATCAAAATCCGGGCGTTCAGTCAGAAGTATAACACGAAGAGCACAAGGCATAAACGATCACAGCACAAGGAAAATGTTCTGACAAGAGCTGGTAGTGAAATGACTGCTTAAATACACATATGGGAAGTCACATGCTATAATAGGGAACAGGTGAGCTGGATTAGACTAATTAACAAAGGAATGAACAAGAGGAAGTTCCTAACCACATGAAATTGGCGAAAAGCCAAAAGCGGACAGGGATTACACAGACAGCCTATGACAAACAGGCGACTCCAGTTAGGGAGTTCTAAAGTGCACAGAGTGAGAGGCAGAACAGGGTTTAACCAGGTGCGGAGAATCCGCTGAAGCGCGCAACAAAAGTAAATTGAGTGAAGGCAAGGCATTAACTAGAACAGAAGCGAGTGCTGAGAGCTTGTTAGTCAATTAGTAATGTGCAGCTATACAATCCCTAGTGATCGTTAGTAAGTTAGTACTATAAACAATGTTAGTTAATGTTAGTAATTTATCTAAAATAATAAACTGTTAGTATTTGTTAGTAAAGATAGAACAGCAAAAGGCGAAGGAAGCAAACGAGATTGGAAGGAATGTTTGGAAACCCAGAAACCATGAAATCACCTGAAAGCGTGGCACACAAGACTGGGGAATAAAACTGTCACATCACATATGACCAGACAGGGGAGACAATGTGCAATGCAGGGCATGAGAAATACAAAAACCAGAATGATAATCTAAACTGTGAATATGGGAAATGGCAGGCAAAGGACATAACAAAGAAAGACAGGCAAAATACAAAACATGGCATGGACTGAATCAAAAAACATGGCTTGGAATCAGAGTCATCACAAAAACATGGTCAGGCACAACAGAATCATAACATTTACAAACTATGTTTTCACCTTAAAATTGCAAAGAATTGGGAGATTTCATCCTCTATGGTACGTAATATCATTTTAAAAAGGATTCCAAGAATCTAGAAAAATCTAGCTACGCATGGGACAAGGCTAAAATACAATTTTGAATGACTGATTTTCAGGTCCTCAGGTGGCACTCCATTAAAAACAGACAAGATTCTGTAGTGGAAATCACTGCATGGACTCAGGAACACTGTATATCACTGTCAGTACACTCAATTTGTCACTGGATCCACAAATGCAAGTTAAAGCTATGCCATGTAGAGGTTAAAGGTCCCCTATTATGATGATCCTTCTTTTAATACATACAAGATACATACAAGTAATGTTATAAAGTTGAATAACCATACTGAACTTCGGCAATGTTTCTAAACATAAGATACAGGGGTTTTGCCGTAATCTGAGAACTTAATTTCCTGAATGTGATTTCCTCTCTGAACAGCTCGTCCCGAGATCTTCACAAGATCTGGGCAAAACCTGACGTCAGGTTGTTGCGTCCAATCTGGACAGACCTGGCCAGAGCCAATCACCTCGCTGGACCTGCCCACCCCGGATTTTATTTTATCAGACATAAAAGAGCCCAAATCATTAATTTATCAGTATGTCTCCCAAAGCTGTTCGTATGCGTTTTTTTGGATGCAAAAAAAAAAAAAGCAAAACTATTTTCCAAAAGACGATGCCACCAGAAATCAGTGGGTCGCTTTTTTGTTTGCTGGTGCTAAACAGCCACACTCAAAGGGAACGTGAGCTGTTTGTGCTCGGCATTTCACCGAAGTACAGCTTTGTCAATAAAGGATAATGCAATGCTGGATATGCGTCTCAGCTGCTTCTCAAACCTGGAGCAGTTGCATCGATCAAGCGCTCGTTGTCACAAGCTGTAAGTAACGATATAACAGCAAATAATGTAAGTGAAGCTAGCGTGTTATGGGTGGCTAGCAGGCCTGCTAGCGATGGTTAGCACTAACAACTGGCCTCAAATGCAGGCTTTGTAAAACATCTGAAGATAAAGCCTGGATCGGTATCAACTGTCCGTGACTCACAGACGCGGAAGCAGTAAGTTGCTTTAAGTTGCTTTACTGCATAAGCCTACCTAACGTGATGGCTTGTTGAATATGGCTGTAGCACTGCGGCTAATGTGGCTAAGTTACTGTTGCTAATGTTTGTGTCCTAAATATGCAAGAGTAATATCAGGGGACATTCAACAGAAGGTGTGTGAGCATAAACCTCATTTGAAGACAAATTTTTATACTTGTTTGCAATTTGGATGCTTGGCACAACTGTTTATGGTAACAGAACTTACTGTCTGTAAAACCTGTATTGCAGGATAACATTTGTCTTTGTTGTTGTTATAAACGCTCGGTTACTAGTGTCATGGTTTGGTCCCGCCGGATGCAACCAGCAATCCGGCGGGCACTGGGACCATGGACCCAAAAGCTGGAGAAGGGACCCACACGCACAGGCTGAGTAAAAATATAGAAAGACTTTTAATAACACTTAGAAAAACAATAAACAACACTACTAAAAAATCAGGGGAGCAGCGGCACAACAAAACAGCTAAAATACAGAATGCTGCTGCAATGCATACTAGCACAGCCAACCCTTAAATAACCCGCCCTCACCTCCACCTCAACGAGCCACACCTGTAGCTCGTTGAAGTGGAGGTGAGGAATGCAGCAGGGGAGGGACTGCAAGGGAAAACCCTTACAACTAGCTACTGCATATTAGTTTGCATGCCGTACCACTTATAAAATGCTCCTGGTTAACTTATATGCAGTAATTCTGATCGGTATGCTTGTGTTACTTTGGTTAGCATCAATGTGACAGTTTCATCATAACGTTGCCTGATTGTAGCCGCTACAGTTGAAGCTAACCAGAGAGGTGTTGTATGTGTCTGCAAAGTTGGGCTGAAAAGGCTGCAGTTAGACCAGACATAGGTTTTTCAGAGCTCAGGGTATGTGTTTGGGTTTGTTTACTGCTACTGTGAAACGATCGTTTTACTTATCCATGACCAGGGTCAGCCGAGTACCTTGCCACTGTGTGGGCTAGCTCTCTGAGGCTACCGCGGTGAAAGCAATCACAAAATGCACTATAACGTGTCTGGTATGACAAACAATTTCTCTGTGTTGCCGTGGCAGAATTGTATCCCCCTTTTAAAATTGTTCTGGCTAATTAAAAGCCGAAACAGGCGGAGATTGGATCCAGAATTCTTTCCTGTGGAAGTTATCGATTTGCTAGCTCCAAATAAGCACTCACAGACGCGGAAGCAGTAAGTTTTACCATTTTGTGTTGCTTTATTACAGTATATAAGCCTACCTAACCTGTTGAATGTGGCTGTGGCACTGCGGCTAACATAGTTAAGTTACTGTTGCTAATATCATGTCCTAAATATGCCAGAGTAAATAATATTGAGACATTCAACAGGAGGTGTGTGAACATAAACCTCATTTGAAGCTAACTTTTTATACTTGTTTATAATTTGCATGCTTTGTTCAACTGTTCATGGTAACAGAACTTACTATCTGTAAAACGTGTATTGCAGGGTAACGTTTCTCTCTGTCATTATGATGCCTGCTCGGTTACTACTGTATGTTAGTTCGCATTCCGCTCTACTTAAAAAATGCTCCTGGTTAATTTATATGCAGTAATTCAGATTGGTATGCTTGTGTTACTTTGGTTAGCATCAAGGTGGTAGTTTCATCATAACGTTACCTGACTGTAGCCGCTACAGTTGAAGCTAACCGGAGAGGTGTTGAGCGTGTCTATAAAGTTGGGCTGATAAGGCTGCAGTTAGACCAGACGTACGTTTCGCGGAGCTTAGGGTAGGTGTTTGGGTTTGTTTACTGCTGCTGTGAAACGATTGTTTTATTCATCCAGGTCAGCCGGGTACTTTGCCATGGTGTGGGCTAGCTCTCTGATCCTACCGCAGTGAAAGCTATCACGAAACGCGCTATGACATGTCTGGTATAACAAATGATTTCTCTGCATTGCCGTGGCAGAATTTCATCCACCATCGAAAATTGTTCTGGCTAATAAAAAGCTGGAAAAGAAGTGGAGGTCGGATACGGACTTCCGGTAGAAGGTATCGATTCGCTAGCTCCACATAAGCAACGCTTACACCATTTGTGTGTTTTTGCTACGAACTCATTTATTAGCTTGGTGTTGGAATTGTGCTTCGTTTTGGTAGAAATAGTTAACAGGAGCTTTTAGCAAAGTTTCCTCCGTATAGCTAAGTGGGTATAGAACATGACTATATAACAGTACAGCTACAATCACATGCATGCAAGGCGAGATAGTACAAGCAAAACACTAAAATTTCAGCCTGCCACTCATTGATATCTTGCTGCAAACGTTGCTGCAGTCCTTCAATTGCTTCCTCCTCCCATTCGGGGTCGGATTCGGGATCAAACAAGTACGGTCTTACTGCAATAGATGCCACGGAAAGCTGTCCTGAACTACCTGCCATCTTGGTTTCCTGGTTTTTCGGGTCTGCACCCTCCCCTGGAATCGAAGCGGCCAGGCAGCCAATCAGAGCAGGGCCTCATTAGCATAGCCTCCCCGCCTTCGGATTAGCAAAAGGCACCACGTCAGGCCATGATTAATGAGCACACCAAGTTTTGTGGAACAATATTGAACGGTTTTGAGGTTATGCTCTGGACACAAAATGTTCGCAGACGGACAGACGGACGGACGGACGGACGGACAACCACACCCATGACAATATCCCCCCGCATAGTATGCCCGGGGGATAAAAATATCCAGAAAAACTGCCTTCTTTTCTGAGCCCGAGCTCATTTAAAATGCACTGAGGTGAAGTGGAAAACTGCCCTGTGGTTTAACTAATCAAAATGTGAAATTCTTTTTGGAAATCATGGATGCCATGTCCTCTGGGCTAAAGAGGAGAGGGGCCATCCAGCTTGTTGTCAGCAAACAATTAAAAAGCCAGCATCCATGATAGTATAGGGGTTCGTTAGTACACATGGCATGGATGACTTGCGCATCCGTGAAGACACCGCTAATGGTGAATGATATATGTACTGGGTTTGGTGCAACATGTACTGCCATCCAGATGCCTTTTTAAGGGAAGACCTTGCTCATTTCAGCAACACTATGCAAAACACCATACTCTGCACGTATTACAACAACATGGCTCTGTAGTAAGAGTGTGTGTGCTGCTATGCATTAAGAGTGAAAAATATGACAAAGGAGGCTACAAAGTATTGAGCAGCTGAAATCCTACATAAAGTAAGAATGGGAAAACATTTTGCTTTCAAAACTACAGCAGTTGGTCTCGTTCCTTCCCAAACACCTTCAGAGTGTTGATTGAATATGACGTGATGCATCACAGTGATATTAATGCCCCGGGACCAACTTTTTTGAAACGTGTTGCTGGCATCAAATTCAAAATGAGCACATATTTTCCTAAAAAAAAGTTAAATATCTCAGTTTGAACATCTGTTATATTGGCTTTGTACTATTTTCAAATAAATATAAAGTTCAAATGATTTGAAAATCATTGCATTCTGTTTTTATTTATATTTTGCACAGTGTCCCAACTTTTTGGAAATGGGGTTGAACATCTTAACTACAGACACTAGCATACTGTTCAGGGCTTGAGATGGCTGATTGCTACATTTGGAAGTTCTTCCTGTCTTTTTTCCTTTCTTCACTCCTTTATATCTTTCTTTACTTTTTTCTTTACTCTTTGTTTCTTTATTTCTTTCTTACACTCTTTAATTTTTTCTTTCCTTCCTTCCTTTCTGATGAGACTTATGTCAGGATATGAACAGTGTGTAATGGTTGAATAAGACAATCTAGTTGCAAAACACATGGTAATATATTATTTCTTCCAAAAAAAATGTCCTTGATTTTGAATTGTTCATAGCCCATGCATAGACCCAAAGGGTGCCGGTCACAATTATAGTTAACTGTAGGTCTGTAAAGAAATAAGTATAAGGTTTAATTGAATGTATTTTGTTGTTGCATTATGTTATAATGTAATACTGTATGCTTTGTGTTGTTAAATGTGTGACAAACTTTCTAACAGGCCTGGAAGCTATTGTTAGTTCACTCTGAAATGCTCAGATCCATAGCAGCAACTTAGTTTGCTCATTAATTAGTCAATAAACATGGGAATCTGTAAAATTTCTGACCTGTTCCAATATAAGACATTCATATGATGTTTTACAATGAAGCTATCATTTGAGAAACTTTCTATGACCAGTAGAAAGCGCAGTAGGTAGCGCAGTGGTCAAGTAGGCTTGACTTGAGATCATAAGGTCCTGAGTTCAAGCCCCGGCCATGGCCTTCGCAGTGTGTTCTTGGGCAAAACACTTCACTCCCACACTCCACGCCTCACTCCACCCAGGTGTATGAATGGGTACCAGCAAATAGTCAGGGAAACCTGACTAAGACCTGAGGGGAGTACCTGCGATGGACTGGCATCCTGTCCAGGAGGAGTAGTAATACTCCTAGTTACTTCATGCCACAGCAACCGGGGTGAAGCACCGGGCCGATGGGCCATGGCTCAAAACAGGCTTACTTCTTCTTCTTTATTCCCATGTCCCTTGTGCGAATACTGGGAGCAACTTCCGCTACATCCTGTCACTGAAATGTTAACCATGGTAGCGGCTCACGCGAATCCTTTTTCAAGCGATTGGAAAATAACATATGAGGGAACATCACCTTTTAGTCCTCAGACGGGATAAAGTTACGGTACCGCTGCCTTCTACTATTGAAGAATGGGAGAACGACCTGAAGCAGTGGCCACTCTAGCGCATATGGCTACATTAGCGACTCCGTTGCCACAGACTGCAAAGCTATGAACAATCTACAAAGCTCCGAAGCATAGACAGTACTTCCACAGCAACAAGGTCAGTCGCGTTTTGTTAAAGGAGGTAGTATACGACCTTATGTACCTTAAAACATATACAAGTCCTTTCTGAGAATATTTATGAGGGAAACACTATATTTCAGCAGTAAATATTGCTCTACATATGAAACGTAATGGATTGTTATACAGAGTAAATTAAGCCATCCGACAGTACGAGTCAAATTAGCTCTACTCCAGCCAACTACATTATACGGTATTAAGTTGCTAGCTAATCCAATACTATAACATGTAAAACACAGTGAGTCCATTTTTCCCATACTTTTAATTTTAGCGATTTGAGGTTTGGAGTGCAAGACTATTGTTTGGAACAGAGTAGGCTATTTTCAAATTGTAGTAGACTATTGCTACTTCTACAGCCTCGTCTTAAACTGTACAGGATGAAACGTTAGTTGCACTGACTGGCATTGCCGGACGAATACAACAATTTACTGTCCTCCCTACACGTGAAATCATACCTTGTGCTCTCCTGGCTATGCTGTCAAAATGCTTCTGAGGCCCCGGCTTCTCCTTTGCGGCGGTCTGTCTGAGCCTAGCCATAAAGTAGGAATCGTTGCTTGTCGACATAATGAAATGAGCACCTAATGTTTTCAGGAGTCTTTTCAAATTCAAGTTTTTCTGCCAAATTCTGGCTTCCTCTTCTGTAGGTAGGCGATGGAAACCATTTCGCTGAACACATGGACAATCCCCTATGTTCTGGGTGCGTGTTCAAAACACTGTTGATCAAACCATAAATTTAGCTTCCTCTGGTTGTTAGTTCAGCCTCGAACAGCACAATAGGTGCCGGAGCTCTGAAGGGACATTTTAAGAAAAGCAAGTTAATTTGTTAAAAAAACGAGCTGTAATCGCTAAGTTAACTGAAAGAAACGCCGCTGTTCTTGACTAGCCACTCGCTAAAAACTACTTCTGCCCGAAGTTGTGCCCCTCATCATATCTACAGTAGCGCCCTCAGGAATAAGGTGGATACAATTAGTCAGCAGGGGAGCAGAGTGTGGAATGTGGAGATGGCTGGGAGTTAGAACTATGATGACGCAGACCGTTGCGGGCGAGGCACGACATCATTGCTAACCAGAACATAGTTACTAGCATAAAAGTTAGGGCTTTTATCTTTAAGCGTTTCATATTAGTTGCAAATCTACTCAACATAAAACTCTAAAAAAAGATTTACTGAATCTGAAATCTGTTTTTGGTCATACCTTTCATCATGTTGCCTTTCAATTATTTGCCAGCTTAGGTGGATGGAGGATGTGACACCTCCCCACAACTGAAGCCAATATGTTTGGATTTCCCCTGGTGGCTGGCTGTAGTACGTCGTAAATTCTGCCACTGCTGTGTTGGCAGATACCGCAGGACATGAGCCAAACTAGAAAGTTAAGTACAATGCTAGTCTAATTAGGGAATATATCCTAATTGTGAAACATATGATGGATACAGATGAAGACCAATTTTTTTAGTTTATTACATAATGCACCAAGTTATTACATTTTCATCATAAAAAATGCAACACCCGCATTTTATAATAACCAGTGCAATATGTCGTTAGCCTCGTAGCATAATTGCCTAAGTCATTTTTTGGCTTACTGTTGCAATATCAAAAAAAAATACCAATGTGCTTGCTAAAAATTGTGTTTTTTCTTGTTTTCCGAAAACGTTCAAATATGACTTAGGCAACAATGCGATTAGGCTAACGATGTAACAACTTATTTCAAAATGCGGCAAAGTTTATTATATATTGCGTTCAGGATTTTTATTACACAATGCGGCAGATAGTTACAAAATGCAGTGTTTTTACAAAATGAAGTGAACATTTATTACATTATTACATATTGCGGTGTTACAAGCTCTAATCACACTAACACTGTATGTTTTGTCTAGTTTATCTACTAACCCTTATTAATATACTAATCCTGTAAATAAATAAAATACTAACTTACACATTTGGGTTATATTAATTCTGCACAGACTACTAACTCTACTAATTGATTCTCTCCACTTTCCACACTAATCTGTAACTCCGCCCTCTTTGCTCTCCCAGTGCTTTGCCTTTGTTTCTGCAGAGACTGTTTCTTCAATCTCTCCCCACTTAGGCAGTCCTTGAATGGAGCCGTTATTGTTTAATGATGTCCTGTGAAAACAAGTCTTCACCATTGTTTCCCATTTTGTATTGTTTTATTACCTCCGCCAACGAAGTTGGGGCGGAGGTTATGTTTTCGCCCGTTTGTTTGTTTGTCTGTTTGTGAGCAACATAACTCAAAAAGTAATGCATGGATTTGTCTGAAATTTTGTGGGTGGATTGCTATTTCATGAAGGATGGACTCTTGATTTTCACCATGATCACTGAAACAATATGGCCGCCACGGCAGGTATGTTGAAATCCTATCACACGCGATAACTCAAAAAGTCATGCACGGATTTGTCTGAAATTTTGTGGGTGGATTGCTATTACATCAAGGATGGACCCTATTGATTTTGACCGCGATCAGTGAAACAATATGGCCGCCACGGCAGCCATCTTGAAATCCTGTCACACGCGATAACTCAACTTTGCTCCCACTCATGCAGATTTGGATTGTGCTGCCTTGGCGGAGGTTTGCACTCTACAAGTGCCTCTAGTTACCTCATGTTTTCCCCTCTCAGTTAATGTTTAGATTATCCCTCACCTAGTTGCCCCGCCTAGCTTGTTACCTCCCTTGTTTGTATATATAGTCCCTCACTTCTGTTTAGCTCTTTTCAGACTATTTATCATCTTTTCCTATGCTGAGCTCCTTGTATGCCAGTGTTTTGATTGAGATTCTATGACACCCTTCTGCCCGATTCCGATTTCTGTCTGTGCCTGCCTGGGTTTGTTTGCCTCCTGATTACAACCATTTTTCTGTACGACCACGAGTTCTGTGTATTGCTGCCCTCACTTTTGATCTCGGATTTCGGACACTTTACTCTCCTACTGCCTCAAGATTTGGTGCTGTAACCTGTGCTTATTAGCTTTTGAACCCCTGCCCAGTGAACGACAAATCAATTATTTGACTGGTTGTCCACGGACAAGCTCTTCAATGAAAATCAGTTGCCCGTCTGGAATGGTGGTTGTCCGTATATCAAATCGCCAACCAATAGAATGCCAGGTTCCATGTTGACCAATGAAATTATCGCTGCCTCGCTGCAGGCCCATTCGTTTAACTTTTTTTTTTAATGTCGAAATCTTATACAAACCTATAGGAGAAAAAGGGTGTAAATACATTGTTACATAGAGGAAGCAAGATTTTCACAGATATAAAGAGTTTGCGGCTGTTTAGTCCCATTAGTGTGTCCAAATATAATTTGACTTCATTTTTAAAAGCTGCAAATCAGGGCTTCCCTCCCCCCCATTTACATTTGTGGATGTGAAATTTTCCCAGAACAATAAGAAGGTTTATTGTAAAAATGTAGTTACCATTAAATCCAGTGTTTTCAAAGAAAAATATAATATCTTTTTTTTTGGAAAGTGGCATTGCAAAACTATAAGGAACTACACAATAGTTCAAGCTCTATCCAAAAAAACCTTGAGGCACACATTCAAAAAACAAATGACAGGCAGTTTCAAGCATATAATCACAGAAGACACAAGTATCTGATATATCGATTCTGTACCTTTTAAGTAAAGAGTTAGTGGGGTAAAATAAATGAATAATCTTAAAATGTACTTCTTTGACTTTGTTGCCTAAAACATATTTATTGAGGCAAGACCAAATCCCATTTGTTTAACTTCATACAGTGTACCGTGGGGGCAGTGACGTTTACACAGACCTACTCCGAAGATTCTGTGGAATGTGTGGCTATGCCGCGAATGCGCAATCGCTTATTAAACTATGTTACTCTGTAGATTATGTAGCCATCTAGCTAGCTAGCTAACATCAACTATGGAGAATCTTTGTATATGATCATCCTAATTAAGCGGCATCATTTGTTTTTGCCGGAATTTAACCCGTTTGTTAGCTGTACCAGTGATTGCTCATGAGGTAGCACACCATGGGGGCTGGGGACGGTGACTCCCAGATCCACTCCCGAAGACACTGCAGTACATTTGGCTATATGCTGTGTGACCGATCGCTGATTAAACTACGGTACTCTTTCGATTATTTAGCCATCTAGTTAGCTAATGCAACGGACTCAGAAGGATGCCAGCCACCTCAGATGCATACAGTAGACTGTTATTTGCACCTCTGTGGCAAAGACAAGATATGTCACGGCTTTAATTACAAACACAGCCCCGAGGTGCACATTCACTGCTGCATATACCATATCGCCATGAAGGCATTAGATAAAACGGTCTCTCAACCTCACGGATATCTCCTGCTCTCATTGCTTCCCATGGCAGACTGACTATCGAGAGAGAGAGAGTAAACGCAATTGTTCCAAATTACATATAACTGAGTGGGCATCTTCAAGTCCAATCAAATGCTTCAAGACTTGGATAACTTTGTCTCACATGGAAGGAACTTCGATACAAATTGCTACAAGCTGCATTTCAGGCATAGCTTGGGAAAAATGGCTAACAATACAGGGAACTGCAAGGCAATAATGGTGCGAGATCCACACCTTCTGCTGAGAGTCGATGGATTTAAAAACCACTCTGCCACACTAACGTTAACTGTGGAAAATCCTGTTTAAACGATATGATTTGATTTGGCCACGACTTTACTATCTTAGCTAGCTTCCGTGCGTCAAAACTGCATTTTCACATTTTTGGTATGTTGGCTAGCTAGCAAGCTAGCTCAAAAGCAATCACTGGTACAGCAAACTAACTAGTGAAGTTAGGGCAAAAACAAATGACACCGCTTAAATACGGCAATTATTTACAAAGATTCTCCAGAGTTAACGTTGGTAAGCTAGCTAGATGGCTCCATAATCTACAGAGTCACATAGTTTAATAAGCAGTCACGCATTCGCAACATAGCCACAGATTCTACGGTATCTTCGGTGTAGGTCTGTGTAAACGTCACCGCCCCCACAGTACACTATATGAAGTTAAACGAATGGGCCGGCAGCGAGGCAGCGATAATTTCATTGGTCAACACGGAACCCGGCATTCTATTGATTGGCGATTTTTGATTGGAATGTACCGCAGAAAAAATCTGAGCGCAAGCAGTATGTTTCGGGTTTCGAGTGCAAGCAGAAATGTTTCAAGCGCGCAGAGGCAGTTGTCCGACGGGCAACTGATTTTTCGTTTTTTACTTGTCCGCGTGAAAAACTGATTGTCCCGAGCGCCCGGGCAACCGATTTGTCGTTCACTGCCTGCCTGTTTTTGGACTCTGATTTTTGGATTTCCCCTCTGTACCGTCACTGTAATTACCTGGCTTTGGACTTGGACTGTAATAAAGACCACAGTTTTTGCATTTTGGACAACTTGCAGTTGGTTCCTTTCACCAGACATAGCGGGTTCCACCAAATATTTACCAAGAGGTTTTTTTTTTTTTTTTATTGAGTGACAAAAAATTGATCTAAATTCTCTATATGCCAGAGCCAAACATTTGATTGTTTTTTTTTTTTTTTTGTATTTTATACAGTAATTTTTGTCCATTTTCACAAAGGGTGGCCATAATATTGAGTTGACTATTGATCAGGGTGGCAAAAGCCCCAATTCTTTTGTTACATTTGTGTTCATTAAATCTCATGACCAATGGCACTTTCAATTAAAAAAAAACCCTGGTAAATTGTTTTGCTAATAAAATGCTCTTTGGACTATTCAGTTGTCTGGTGAGCCCAGTCTCATCCCAACAAGTCATATAATGACGCTACCAGACCAAGCGTTGATATTTACGCAAAAGGAGGCTTTTGGCTTTATTATTTGTTATTATTTTTATCTTTATTATTACTATCAAATAAGGACGCCAAAAGCCTCCTTTTGCATCCACTGTTATATCTCAATAATCAAAATAATACATATCTTTCAATTCTGTTTAAAACGTTTTTAATGAAATACAACCTGCAAAATGAGAATGTTGCCCAAGATGCAATTAATCATTGAAACTTGCGTGAGTCTAATAAGACCAGATGAATTAATCCAGAGATACTTTCATTAGTTTTAGGCATCAAGGTAGTTTAAGGATGCGGGGTAGCCAAGTAACTGAGGACTGCAGAGTTAGGGTTAGATGGGTTTAGAGTTAGGGATGGCTGGATGGAGCCCTCAGTGAGAATGCCATGATATTGACTCCCATATGCAGAGAAGGAGTTGGGTCCTCAACATAAAAAAAAAAAAAAACGACCATTCGGTCCGTGACTAAAGGCCCAGCTTTAATCCCAGAACTGCTCCGGTAGTCTTACCCTGTTCTCTCTCTTGCTGTCCCAACTTGCCGCAGTTCTTTTCACCCGTTCTCCAGGGTCATCCTTGCCGCATATGGGCGATTTTCAGCCAAGTGTGCAATTTAGGGGTAGAAAATGTCTTTTCGCATTGAACCTATTTAATTCAAAATAAACACCAAGGAAGCAATTTTATATGTTGGAGAACACTTTCTTCTAGTTTAAAAATATTGTTTGGTCAAGTTTGAGTGGAAAAACAAAAAAATGAAGGATTTTTATGGTCAAAATGTCCATTTTGTTACCTGTCTCAAGTGGGGTCACTTTTAAGTTGATTGTCAAGTAGATTTTTTTCTTTTTCCCTTGAGAAATCTTATCATTTGTAAAACTATATAAGTTTCTTTGTATTTTAGGTCTCTAAAACATGTCTACCCATTTCCTAATTTTCTTCAAGAAATACAACGTATTAGTTAAAATAGCTATGTTGCAAATTTGGTTCAGTCACTGTCTTCTTTGTCACCACCGTCACATCTGAGAAAAATAATGAACATTGTCTCCAATAAGTGCAAAGGTCCGAAGTTAAAAGGATTGAAATTCTGTCCATAACCACAATGTATATATATATATATATATATATATTAACCTGTACCATATAAATCTACATGTACAGTAATTACTTGCTATTTATGGCCAACAAAGTTGAATTTGCTTGCCAGCTAGTTTTACGGATGTGAATTAATGTCATTAACACTACGATGATTGGGTCCCACGCCATAAGTCAGCTAATAGCTACAGTGTTCCTGCACAAACTCACTCTTTTCAAAACAACTGGTAATCATATAGGATCCTCACCTGTTCTCAAAATGGATAAGTGTGCAGTCACACATGTAAAATCCAAGGCCAAGACATTCCGAAACAACATCATTACTGCTTGACTGCACGCCACAGATTTCATTTCTCATTTGTGCTGAAAACAACAATGTTGAGGACTTACCTAGACAATATCTCGCCGATAGAGCCTTTCAAGTCTACGCTGCACCGAAGGAGTCAATGGTTTTCGTTTGTAGGAGAAGACTAATGGCGCTTAGTCAACATCGTCAAGGGGAAATAATTCTGTATCCAACCTCCGCTTTTTGTGTTTTTTCGCCAGAACGATTTTAAAAGGGGGTGCCAATATATTTTGGGGGGTTTTATTTGTGAGACAGGGGATTCGAATTTAATATCTAACAGCGGCATGCCGTCAGATGTTAAGATTACCCTTTACCACATAATTGCTCTTTAGATGTTTGCGATCACGTTTGCCTGATTAACTATCAAGCAATTTATTGGCTGAACAACCAAGACCAATGCATGACCCGTAACGATTAAGAAATGCTAATAACAAAGCGATTGCCTGTTGCTTATGTTGATACAATTGATGTGACACTGCAAGGATGACAATAACCGCAAAAAATCTAAAACTTTCACCAACTCTAATCTCTCATGGATTTTTTTCATTTATTTGGATTATTACACTGTCACTCCACTGTGCGTCGTGCCTCACAGCGCCCTTTAGCCGCAACTATATTGAGAATATATTACAAATTCTACCTCAGGGGCATATGCAGGGGCCATGGGAGTATGTCCAGGATCCTGGCACTCATCCAACATATATTTTTTCTGAGCCTCCTCCCCCTTCCACCTCCCATTGAAATGCGCCAACACACTTCCTGAGTAGGAGTTCTTTTTAGGAGACACCCAGCACTAGCTTGTATGTCAAGATATATATATACAAGCTCAATCAAACAGAATGCATATAAGGTAGACTGTTCAGACATCAAAATAAGTACATGTAACAAGCAGAACATCATGAAGTCAGCTGAACAATGGCCTATAGTACGCTAAGACAAAGAAATGCAACAATGGGAAGAATATTAACATCAACATATGACTGTGTATGGAAACTCTAAGCCTTTGCTCGACCATTTGGTCTATAAACCATTACCCTAAACTCTAAAGCATGACCAGCAGGACTCAGAGTCTGATTAAAGTGATCATCATAGCAATGAGCAAAATACCAGTAATACTTGCATGACCTCCAATTGAGCACACAAATGCAATACGCTACATCAGTACCATCGGATGAGGATGCATACGAGCAAAGATTTCAGTAACACCATCAATATCAACATCTTCAGAATAATTACAAGTATGTAGGGTACTGATTCAGGTACTCCTTACTTCCTTGCGAAGATTTTGAAACTTTAGCACAGTCCAGTCCTCGGGTGAAGGGGTTGATGGAGATTAAAAGTAGATCAGCCTAATTGTCAGTTGTTATGAGTAAATGTCAATTGTCAAGAGACAATTGTCATCTTTCAAATTGATATTCTCGCTTAAAATCCTCTCAGAATTTTTTTTTTTCAAATTGAAAAAAATATTGAAAACTTACGCCAATGAGCAATATAGTCAGATTAATCATGTGAATATTATGTCATGACAAAAATGACAAAATTGCTATGAACATCAGATGGTCAGAGTATGGTCTTAACAGGCCTCAAATTAAGTTATTTTCAGGGCATGGCCACTTCGCCTTTTAAAATCGGGGCATCCAGCCAAAATTTAGGGCACCAAAGGCCAAAACCAAATGAATCAATTTTGCAAGAAAAATAAGTGATAATGACATTGCATGAATATAAAACCGTAAAAATCAATAATTAGGAGCCAGACAGTGTATTGAACACCAATATTTTACTAATTTTTTAAATTGTTAAATTTTTTATTCAACTTTCAGCAATTTATCAACTGAACAACCAAGACCAATACATGAAAAGTAATAAGGAATGATTATGAAAAAGTGAATGCCTATTGCCAACATTTATATAATCATTATGGCATTGTATGGTCATATAAATGCAAAAAAATCCAAAACTTTTGCTGACTTCGCAGCAATTTAATTTCGCCATCCTTACAATTGTCATTCAGCTGTGCATCATGCCAAACAATGCCTCTTAGCCCTGACTACATTCAGAATATAGAACAGATTCTCATGGCTTATTGCTTCATGAGCCTTGCAAACTACGCAAATCTGTACTGTTTCACAAGCTACATGACCGCAGAAATTCTAAAAACATATTGATATTTTACGTTGTCATTTATGTGCGGCAGAAAACGCTTCAATTTTATGATGCAATGTACAACGTTGTATTACAATTCTATCAAAAATAAATTAGAATGTCATCGTTCCTACCAATTACTCTGAGTAACTGTTGCTATCCGGGAAAAGAAAACTGTGAGAGGTTTAAGTTATTAAGCATCGAAAGGTGAGGTTTCCGATGGCCTTGTTACTGCTGACGGACCGCTACTGCTGAACAGAAACTGGCACAGCACTGGACACACTGCACAGGCTAACGTTGTTAGCGAATGCTCTCTCCAGCTCGCTCTCAAAGTTTTGGGGAAAGTTATACAACCATCGTTTTCACCCTGCCCAAAAACACATCTATAATTACAAACCCTAATTCCATTGAAGTTGGGACATTGTGTAAAACATGAATAAAAACAGAATACAATGATTTGCAAATCCTTTTCAACCTATATTCAGTTGAGGACACTACAAAGACAAGGGGCTCTAATTTCTTGGCGCAGCGCAGGGCGCAGCATGGCGTAGCCCATGGAGTGGTAATTTTGTCCGGTGCAGCCCGTGCAGTGGTAATTTCGTGCGGTGCAACACCGTGCGCAGCCACTTTGGCACTTTGGTTGACGGACGTGCGCCGAGATGGGTGTGGCGGCGTTGTAGGGGGAGGTGTCACATATTCATCATGAGGCAGTGACAATTTCTTGGATCAAGGCTCCGCCGAAATTGCGCAGAGATCTCGCCAGTTCCAACCTGGTTTACTTTCTGTGCAGTGGTAATTTGGCTGACCGGCGCACAGTGCGCACACGTCACCGAAACCTCACCGTTAGGTTTCCAGAATGTCAGGCACATTTCATTGCAATAAATAATTACAACAACCACTATTTAATGTAACTATCTGAATCAGGACATGAATAATAGTATCTATATCGATTGTTCTGATGTCAGATTACAGGCGGTTGGCACGCGTAATGGAAACTCGACCTGGCTTAATCAACGCAGCTGAATCTGTGATGCAAACTAACGACTTCACATCTTTCTCAGCCAACCACAAACTGCCTCGGCATCAGGCAGTGCGTATATATAATGCCTGCGTTCTATGCTTAGTAAAGCCGCTTGCACACTGGACGCGAAACAAATTTTTCGCACAACTGATTACAGTCAAAGTCAATGCAAAGACGCGATGTACGCAGTGTCTACGTGTCCG
This sequence comes from Gymnothorax javanicus, assembly GCA_029692085.1. Classification (NCBI taxonomy): domain Eukaryota; kingdom Metazoa; phylum Chordata; class Actinopteri; order Anguilliformes; family Muraenidae; genus Gymnothorax; species Gymnothorax javanicus. The sequence continues at coordinate 63,919,661 of CM056200.1, forward strand.
AAAGTTGGACAGGGTTTTAATATATCTCCGTGTCCGACAGTCGGATGGTTTCAATATAACTCCGTGTCCGACAGTCGATTATTATTATTCTGCTCAATAAAGTGAGTCGACATTGGCGCGGGAATTTGTGCATTTATGACGAATTTAGCGACTGTCGGACGGAGATCCTAAAATACTCCGTGTCCGAAAGTCATAAAAGTTCAAATTTTTCGAGTATTCCAGGAATTATTAGACGTACAAACTTGGCCTTGTCTGTGTTCGACCGTCACAAAATGCAAGTTGATAGCTATCGACTTTTCTTTGTCTTTTTATTCGTCTGTTTTCTTCCATTGAAGATAGACAACAGTCTTTATTTGGTCTCACTTTTGAAAATTAGTCAGATGGATCAAACAGATTCACGCTTTATTTCCACACCAGAGATAAAATAGTGCTTGTAGTCAATTAGGAAATCAATTCCATGACCATTGACATTGTGAATTAAATATCGCATGCACGATCAAGACTGTCCGACGCGAAATGCAAAATACTCCAAAATACTCCATACTCCAGCCAGCAAAAAGTAAAAGTATTGATATGAGAACAGATTTATGACAAAATAAAGAATAAAAATATATCATCAACAAACAGAACATCCAAAAAAGATGGCCCGCAAATAAATAAATCGCAGTGTTCATTGGATGTTATGTTTGTTGTTAAAATGTTTTTTTATTCTTTATTTCGTTATCAATCTGTTCTAATCGCTTTTTTTTTTTTTTTTTTTTTGACTGTCAGATACGGAGTATTTCGCATTTAATGTCCGACAGGCATTGTACATTGTCTCACGCCAATGTCGACTCCACTAAGCGGGAAGTGGGGGCTGCCGGGCTGCAGCCCCCCCTTTGCAGCCCCTCCTGACGTCGGCTGCAGGCTCGTCTTGATGTCACAGTAATTTTTACAGAAAAAATTAAAACAGAAAAATAAACGCATCAATTGGCTTAAACCCCTTTTGTACAGTCTGTGTCAAATACCTGTGTTTAAAAATTTGGGTTGAAATATTTTCAAATTATTTATGTATTGAGGAAACGCTTTCTCAAAGAAGCGGAAGGCGCGGACACAAACGCATTGGCAAGCAAAAACGGCGAACAGCAAGCAGAGATTTTTTTCCTCCAAACAATATTTCAGAGAAAACTAAAGTAAGTGATATAAACACTTACATTACTTGTGGAGAGTGATGAAAGAACAGTACAAATGATGGTAGCAACACTACTATCATCGCAATAGCTATCACCCAGGACTAGCTTGTTTTGTCGCTCGGTAGAGAGCATCAGCAGCGGCTCACCACGTAAGCGCTGCCGCGCACTTTCGGGATCCTTTCGAGAGAACGTCGATTTCCTGGAAGCTTAATTCGCACGGTGTGATTTGACATATCGTTTCAATGAGGTTTGTTTGAAAATGGCGATGATTGCATTGTGTTAAAGAAATCGACCTCATTCTTTGTTTTATCTGAACAACCTCAGTGACAATTCGTTTGCTGAAGGGGGATTTAGCAACTGGGAAAAGGCAAAAGTAAGAACTTGGTCAGCATGAGTTGTCAGACCTGCACTCTGATTCATTACGTGTGTTAGCGACGCTTTAAGTAACTCCAGTCAGTGCTATGTTTTGGGAGTTTGCAGCTTGGAATCAACATTCTGCAAGGACAGTGTTGTAACATTTATTCAAATCGGATAAATTCCTGGGCCATGAAGGAATACCGCTCAGAGGGCACCATCATCGCGACGCGTACCGCAGCAGCTTGTGTGACAGAATGCACTTTTTAACGAAAACTCGAGAATGGCTTTAACTTACCCGCTGTAAAAAAAAAATATGTAAAAAAAAAAAACAAAAAACAAAAACAAAAAAAAAAAAAAAAAAAAAACATCTCCGGTTTGGGAGAATTTTAAGAATTCTGATTATGATCCCAAAGGGCACGATTATTTTCGCCTTTTATGGGAAAAGTCTGCTGCCTGGATGTTGGCGAAACTGACAAGCTACATTCATTAAGGATAGTTGATTGAATTAAAAATTACTAATGCGATGAATCACTTTATTCAAATGGAGGATTTTGTCCGAGGATTATTTGTTTATTTTTGGGGCTGACGACCTCCTGTAGCTTCTAAAACGGCGCATAATAGCTAGGCTTACAAAGTGAAGTCCTTCTGCGCCAATGTTTTATAGAGCGCGACGGGAAGATGCTTCTGTTCTAAATGTAAAAAATGCTGAAACGGGAGATGGGATTCAGAGAAAGGGAAATAATTCCGTATCCAACCTAAAAAGCTTAAAAAAGTTTATTTACCAGAACAATTTTAAAAGGGGCTCGCTTTTTATATTTTGGAGGGTTTTATTTGTGAGAAGGTGGGGTAAGCTACTTGTCATCCCTACAATTACGCATTTTTTTTTCAATGTAGCCTGTCGGTGGTTTCTTGGTCATTTCCTCATTAATAATTTCTTAATCATTGTACGATTATGTATTGGTCTTGTTAATTCAAATAATAAATTGTTTGATTGTGAATCATGCGATATCAAACTGGGAGGGGTTGTGAGCCATCATGTGTGAGCAGGCGCGTCGCTAGAACAGGGAATTGGGGGGCACAGACACTTCCCTTTATGAAAAGAATTAGTCCTGGCTAGTTCTCAATCATTTTTCTTTACTGACGCGTTTTTCCAATTATCGTAACTGGCAACTGAAAACACGGTTTCTCTCCATATGCGATCTAACAGCGATTAGATGATGGGCTAAATTCAGTACAGTTCTTGAACAAGAACAGAGAATTGGGTTGCACAAAACATCCGTTTAAAACAGTCATTAGTCCTGACCTGTTCTCAGTCATTTTCATGATTAACAAAAGGTTCACTCCGAGAGCACTCCACACTTAACAGGTGCTGCTTGTTCTCCCGATTAGGTAAGACGACAATCATTCATCTGGACGCGATTTGCTCATTTAAATCAATGTTATTCAAAATTGCATACCTGCGCAAATAGCTTGAGCCGCATGCTTTTTATAGCCTATTTAACCGCCGAAAGTGCCACGGTTTGTTTTATCAACCCACGCAATACCGAGAGTGAAAGGCGATATTTCATTGGAACAAAGACCAGTTCAATCAACGAAGCATTGGCCTATTAGTACATAAATTATTTTTCTGTACTGAATTTAGCCCATGATTTCATTGCTGTTAGATCGCATATGGAGAGAAACCGTGTCTTCAGTTACCAGTTACGATAATTGGAAAACGCGCCAATAAAGGAAAATGATTGAGAACTTGCCAGGACTAATTCTTGTCATAAAGGGACGTGTCTGTGCCCCCCAATTCCCTGTTCTAGCGACGCGCCTGTGTGTGAGACAGGCAAATCCCGGCAGTAACACCAGGAGTTGGGGTTGGAGAGGATGAAACAAATAAGGCAACAAAAGCATGATTTTTTAAATGACACATGCGTACAAACAAAGGAACTTATTGGGATAAAACGTAGAAAAAAATCAGGCCCCAGGACAACAAAACGATTATAAGTTATAATTTTTTGTAATCGGTCATGATTTATATGACGAGTATTCTTTTATTCCAGTACTCGTTTGCACCCTTAGTTGCTATGACCGCTGTTGCCAGGACCAACATTGTCATAACGCCCTCATGTAGCGCTATTTAAAAAAAAAATATATATATATATATATATATATTTTTTTTTTTTTAATGACGCACTCTTCTACTTTCGGTTGGTAGCCCCCCAATTCAAACATCTTCCCGCGCGCCCGGTCGACTCACTTTATTGAACAGAGCTTAAACAGAAACATTGATTGAAATTCTTGTTACTCATCTTGAAGAACTGAGCTCTCTTATCAAAACATTCACGTTTAATATCTAAAAGCTTCAGTAGATTTGAAGAAATTAAAAACAATAATCGACTGTCGGACATGGAGTTATATTGAAACCATCCGACTGTAGGACACGGAGATATATTAAAACCCTGTCCGACTTTCGGACACGTGGACACGTGGACACTGCGTTCAACGCAATCTGTCATGCGAAAAATTCGTTTCGGCTCCAGTGTGCAAGCGACTTAAGACTACTATTATTGTCACTTAGGTTTTATCGTTTTTAGCGGGGGAAAGGAGTACAGCCTGATTGCTATGATCTCGTACTGAGTTAATATCACATATTGAAAATAAATGTGTAACGTGTCTTGCATTGTTGTCCATGCATGTTAATCCCAAAATTTTAAGCAGCAACAGGAACACGCTTATTCATCGCTTTCTTCTTCCAATGATGCAGGCAGAAGAAATAAATGAGCAACCATCGATTTCATTTCAACTTCATAAGTTTGAATGATCTGACGTAGTTTCGTTTTGAAATTCCATTCAAGTTCGCTAATGGTAATTATTCGAGAATGCCCTAGCTAGCCAGCTAACTCATATTCGTAATGCTTAATATAGACGTAAGCGGTGCAGAAAACATGCCTGAAGCAGCGAAGTAAAATGCAACATTAACGCATCATGCAGATATAGGACAGAGGCTTCTTTATTTCAACACTATAAAGGTGAGGAGAGGAGCTCATTTTAGAGGTGAAGATTAGACTCGGCTGTGTTAAACCCACTGACGCCTTCTCTCCGTCCTCTTTGCCACTTGCGCCGGCAGGAGGGACAGAGGCGGGACAGAGGAGTACTTGCGCCGGGCTACGCCGGGCACGAAATTGCAAAATACGCCTGGATACACCCCGTTGGTGCGGCGCTCCCCCCATTCGCCGCGCCTGCGCCGCGCCTGTGCCTGGTCAACGAATTTAGAGCCCAAGATATTTAGTGTTCGAACAGATAAACTTTATGTTTTTTTGTTTTTTTTTGGAAATATTCACTCATTTTGAATTTGATGCCTGCAACACATTCCAGAAAAGCTGGGATATGGGCAACAAAAGACTGGAAAAGTTGGGGAATGCTCAAAAAACACCTGTTTGGAACATTCCACAAGTGATCAGGGGCCTCATTTATAAACAGTGCTTAGGCACAAAAAAGATACGTATGTCACTTTCTTTGCTGATTTCTTATTTATTTCTGATTCCTGATTTTCATTAAAAAAAAGGTAAATTACTAAGATTATGCATAATGTCAATAAATTCCAAGTCCATCCTGATTAAATAAATGAAAATTCCATGCAGTTTCTTTTACCCATAGGGTTATAAATTAGGTTATTTTCCACAAAATGTCATTTTTATTTTTTTGTGCGTACGTATTATTTAGGTATGAAATCCATGCAAATTTTTATAAATAAGACCCCAAGTTAATTGGACACAGGTGAGTGTCATGATTAGGTATAAAAGGAGCTTCCCCGAAAGGCTCAGTCGTTTACAAGCAAAGATGGGGCGAGGTTCACCACTTTGTGAACAACTGCATGAGTAAATAGTCCAACAGTTTAATAACTACATTTCTCAATGTGTAATTGCCAGGAATTTAGGGATTTCATCATCTACAGTCCATAATATCATCAAAAGATTCAGAGAATCTGGAGAAATCTCTACACATAAGCGGCAAGGCCGAAAACCAACGTTGAATGCCCATGACTGTCGGTCCCTCAGGTGGCACTGCATTAACAACCAAAATCATTCTGAAAAGGATATTACCATGTGGGCTCAGGAAGAAAACCATTGTCAGTTAACATAGTTTGTCGCTACATCTACAAATGCAAGTTAAAACTCTACCATGCAAAGTGAAAGCCATATATCAACAACACCCAGAAACGCCGCCAGCTTCTCTGAGCCTGAGCTCATCTGATATGGACTGACGCAAAGTGGAAAAGTGTGCTGTGGTCTGACGAGTCCACATTTCAAATTGTTCTTGGAAATCATGGACGTTGTGTCCTCCACGCTAAAGAGGAAAAGGACCATCCAGATTGTTATCAGCACAAAGTTCAAAAGCCAGCATCTGTGATGGTATGGGGATGTGTTAGTGCCCATTGCATGGGTAACTTGCACATCTGTGAAGACACCATTGATGCTGAAAGGTACATACAGGTTTTGAAGCAACATATGCCGCCATTCAAGCAATGTCTTTTTCAGGGACGTCCCTGCTTATTTCAGCAAGACAATGCCAAGCCACATTCTGCATGTGTGACAACAGCGTGACTTCGTAGTAAAAGAGTGCAGGTAATAGACTGGCCTGCCTGCAGTCCAGGCCTGTCTCCCATTGAAAATGTGCGGCACATTATGAAGCGCAAAATACGACAACAGAGACCCCGGACTGTTGGGCAACTGAAGTTGTACATCAAGCAAGAATGGGAAAGAATTCCACCTACAAAGCTTCTACAATTAGCGTGCTCAGTTCCCAAATGCTTATTGAGTGTTTTTAAAAGGAGAGGTGATGTAACACAGTGGTAAACATACCCCTGTCCCAGCTTTTTTGGAAGATGCTGTAGGCATAAAATTCAAAGTTTATCAGTTTGAACATTAAATAGCTTGTCTTTGTGGTGTACTCAATTGAAAATAGGTCAAAAACGATTTGCAAATCATTGTATTCTGTTTCTATTCACGTTTTACACAAGGTCCTAACTTCATTGGACTTGGGGTTTGTACATCAACAGTATGTAATTGCTTTTGCTTAAAACATATGAGCTGATTTTTCTCAGGCCGGAAGGATGTATGGTTGTAGGATACCAACCTCTCACAACTTCATCGTATTCTTGAATGGGAGTGTCGTTGGTCGCACAAAGTGCTCATCAGTCCAGTGCAGCGTGATGACAGGAGCCGCACAGCTCAGTGGCTGTGTCGAAAATCACCACTTTGGATAATTTTGGGCACCACGGCCGCTTGAAAAAAGGGCAAGCTAATCTGGGGGGTGTTTCCCAAAAAAGTATCGTTTGTCCATTCGCAGTTACTGCTTCCAACTATGTAAGTTAGCATCTTAGATTTTGGGAAACACACCCCTGGCCGTTTGAGTAGTAGGGCATGATGGCCACAAAGGACTGCAACCACGGAAATTGCCACTAGGCAAATCTCATGTGCTGTCTTAATATTTTTACGTAATTTAAGATTGGCAGCGAGCTACCATAGTTGCATATGAGGCAGATGCAAACTACCGCCACCTAGTGGTGTTTTTTTTTTTTCAAATTACGCTTTGGCATTTCAAAACTGTGGTTGAAACTGGAAATGATGGTGCATACGCTAAAGTTCATTATTGCTATATTAGCCTAACAAACTAATTTACGCAAACTGAGCCATTTCATGAGCTAACGTTACATGACTTCTTAATTTATTTTGGCAAATGGATATTTTACATCGTCATTTCAGTCTCCGCGAAACTGACAGGTCTGCGGACCTTAGCCGGCAATAGAATAAATCGGCATTATCACTATGCATGCGCGAAAATTTGCCGGTCAGCGTTCAATACTACCCACGATGTCAACAAAGCCGATAAAGCCTAGCTATCCCAGTGGAACAGCTGGCTGATTATCTGAATTATTATCGAATTTATTCAGTCTGTGATTGTCCTAACGGTACACGTGGGCTTAAGAAGTGGATGGAGGAATTTCGCTCCATTCATGAGTGCAATAAAGGAACAACGCTGTATCTGCGACCTACCATACGTACTCATCCCTTTTCCAACTGAAAGAAAAGATCCAGAAAGATGTGAAGAATGGATTAAATTAGTAAGTTAGACTTAAAATCTTTTATTTTGCTAATCAGAAATGCAATTTGTAACGGATATAATTAAGTCCACATGTATTACATGCGCCATTTCCTAGGCCTGTAGTCGGTAGTGCTGTACGTATCGGTGACCCATATATAAATCCCCAGCCTGTGTGGCTGTATGTAGGGGAGAGCTGGTACAAAAGTAATATTTTTGACATAAACGTCATTTTAAAAGATAACATTACAGACCGAAAAAAAAATTCGGAACGATTAACTACTTTTGTGTGTGCTCTGTCAATATCAGGTGCTAAATCATGCCAATATATATTGACTTCGGCATAGTTTGCCGTCCAATGGAAGTTGCGCATTGCTACTTTCGACCCCTCTAGTCTGGATGAAAGTAGCGCACGGGCGGGACAAAAGTAACCTGATCAAATTAACTGGAATCTTTTGAATTACTGTCGTTTTTCATTTGAAAAAATCAAACATTGTCTTTGCTAACATGTAATTGTAAATATACAATGCACTCATTTATTCAATTCAATCATAAAAATGACATTATAACAGAAGCAAAAACGACCACACATTTGTTTTAAACATTTTCATCACAGTTCTGACAGATATAATGAGCTACACCCTCAGTGCATGCCTCATGTGACCACAGCAGACAAAAGATGCACTGCACCCACACTTCTCCAGGCAAAGATGAGGCAAATGTCTCCCCACAAACAAGACATTCCTCCTCATTGCCCCGAGAAACTGTGGTTGCAGTGTATCCGCTTAACAACGTCTTCTTTGGGCGTTTTGAAGAGGATTGTTTCTTCTGGCCCCTCTGCCGAGTGTCCTCCGCCAAGGCAGCTTTTACTGGGGTGTCGGTCAGCATTGCTGTTGACCTGCAACATTCAATGAGATGGTAGTCAGAATCAGTTTATTTTTATACAAGCATGAAAATCAAGACAAGTTAAAAATGACACTCTGCTCACCTCTTTCTGCCTCTTCTTTTATTTTCTTTCCTCGAGTCAGCCTTTGGATATGGGCGAACCTTTTCTGGGCTGAACCTCTGTATTGGCGTGCCACTAGATGTTCCTGGAACCACAAGCATACCTGGATAGATAATATTTCAAAAAAAATAATAAAAAGCTTGGCAAGGCTCAACATGCACATTTAAAAGACACACACAGACACAAACTCTCACCATCTAGAGGAATGGCAGACTCATGTGGATGCAGCTCAAATGGGCTCTGGCTAGGTTGCTGGTGTCTTACGGGAGCGGGCGCTGGTGATGGAGCGGACATTGGTGATGAAGAGGGCGCTGGTGATGAAGCGGACATTGGTGATGAAGAGGGCGCTGGTGATGGAGCTGGCACTGGCATTGGGGATGGAGCTGGTGCTGGTGCAGGTGCAGGACGGTCGGTCACAAAAGCTGGAGCAAAGTCTGTCTCACTGAAAATATCTGGATTCAAGGGCCAGATACCGGTACACTCTAACCCAGCTGAAATGCTGCTTGCTGTCGCAGCTTGAGGCAGAGCTTTAGCCACAAGACTTGGGATGTTGCACCTTGGTGACAATGATTTTGTCTGGCACTTGAACCGTTGTGGTACCTGAAATAATAAATGAAATGAATTATTGCTGTTGCAAATCACTGTTGCTTTTTAATTTATCTAAATATAAATTTTTACCTGTTTCATCCATGTTCCAGATGTCCTTTGCTTCAAAATTATAGCGGGTGAGGACAGTCTTTAGGTTTTTAAAAAATGCTGTCACGTTGGTCTTGTTGAAGCTGGTGGAACAGGACATGCTGGTAGCTTGAGGTCGACGGATGGACAGGGTTTTGTTGCGCTTGAGGAAGGAGGCGAGCCAATCCTTCCCTGCCATCTGGTTTTTCTCCCATGAACATGGAGTTTTGAGGCCAATATTTTCGGCCAGCTCATATGCAAACTTTCGCACCTACAGCAGCATGAAAAAAGAGGTTAATTCCCAGATAGCAAGCACCTCAGAGCCGGGGCAGATCCGGAGCTGAGGTGCTTGCTATCTTAGGCAAATGGTGGTAGTGGTGTAGCTCTGTCTGCAGTGTTACTCCAACCTCTTTAGGACTCAGGTCAAAATATATATCAGCTGCTCTCTTTATATATACCTGCAGTATCTTCTCCTGTTCTTCTGTGAAGATTTTATTGTGAGCCCTGTACCCTGGGGCTCTGGCCTGCTGCCCTCCTGCCTCTGCCCTCCTCTTGCAGTACCTGAACAGGGTGACATGACAAACGCCATGCACCTCTGCTGCCCTCCTTATACTCTCACCTCTTCGGACACCAAGAAAGGCCCTTCCGTAAACCTGCTGGTCAACCTTTCTCTCTGGGTAGTTCTGACCCTAACTCTTGGCATTTTCTGTCGGTAAAATATAACACACACATTTTAGTGAGCTTTAAAACACAAAATGCGGCCGCATTAGCAGAGAGGGACGAACGTAACCATTGCTACTTCCGCCCCGACAGAGACTCCAGACATTAGAACCAGGATTGCTTCTAAAGTGGAAAAAGTCTGACATTTCAAACTTAAGGATATGTTACAAAACTAAATGACCTATCACTTCATCATAAATATGACACATGGAGCGATAAAGACAATCTTTAAGTCAAAAAAGTTCAACATTTGTCCGAATTTACTCACCACTGTGGAAAACGCTCTTCCCGGTCTCGTTCCGCGAGGAAGCTTCGAAACCTCAAGATTTTTCGCGGGTCTGGAGAGTGTCGCGAGCTGCACTTGCTGACCTAATCTGACGCATCCAAGTGCGGATGGCTGTGAGTAAATCGCCGTATTACTTTCATCCCACGTTACTTTCGCACCGGCTGTCCCCTATATACATGCTTGATGTTAATACGTAAATGGGCTAACCTCTGATTTATGACATCTGTATTATATATAAACTACCAGTGGCGGCTAACAAACAGAAAACAGAAGGAGCAGAAGATATCCCTTGAAGCATTCGATTATTGACCCGTTTCCAATCATTGGGTTTAACACGTTTCCAAATGATATCAATAATCCATTGACAGTTGAACGCGCAGCTTCCTTCTCAATGCAATGTTAAGGCGAGTAAATTATTAATGCAAAAACAAAAAGGTTTTATTCATTTGCCGAAATACGTTACTCTATACGAAATGAAATAGCCGAAACTACTATGGATTATGCGCGTTAATTTGGCATGTCCTGCAGAGCAGTTTATCAAACCTGCACTTCATGATCAATTTAGCAAATGTATTTCACATCTCAGTGGAGCGTTTTATTTCTTTACTCCTGCTACCTCAAAGAAGCGAGTTAGCCACACCTGAAAAAGAGTTACCAAATCTTTAATCAACAAAAAACATTGAAAACGGATGAGATCTCATATGTTTAAAGGCATGGGTTCCACCCACCCGGCTTTCTGTTGAGTAGCCTCCACTCTATATATGTATGCAGATTGTATAGGCCTACAATGAATATTGTGTACCGAGTATGTATGACGATTCATTCTCCCAACCATTTGTTAGTTCTAAGGGATCTGGAATTAACCACCGGTCGTCAACATCATTCGCGAGCAAGGATTTATAGTCAAGTCTGACAACCTCCCATTCCTGTTGTTTCGTTAACATGGGGGCCTTTTGCAATGACAGTGCCCACGCGAGGGCCACAAGTTTTTTTTTTTTTCTCTCTTCCCGGTAGCAGCATAGCCCTGTTTCTTACAAAAATCTTTCAAAACATCGACTTTACAATACTGAAAGTATTCAATATCTGTGTCACATTCGGCCATATTTACTGTTGTGGACAAGATCTGGGGCGCGTTTCCCAAAAGCGTAGTTGCTAACTAAGTTAGCATCTTATGTAGTTTGTCCATTCACAGTCAATGGGCTCAAATATGTAAGTTAGCATCTGTGATTTTGGGAAATGCACTCCTGTGTAGCCCTGAATTTTGACCGGGACCAGCATGCTTTGCGCGCAGCGAGATGCTGAATTAGTTTATACAGGGGTCGGACTGGCAATCCAGGACCATATTTGGACATTTACAGGCCCGACTGGGCCGGCAATACTAAGCGTTCTGCTCGACAGAAACAAATGGCATCCTCTCGTAGTTCACTTGTTTGTTGCTATGTTGCTTTGAATGTATGCAGCGCCACATACCAAAGTGCACTGTCATGGGATATAAAAATCTGGGTGCTCGCCAGCCATTCTCCACATCGCCATTGGCGAAATAAATCCATCTGTGGCGAAAGATTTCTTATGGCTCTTAGCCACGGTGGCGAAAGCTTTCATTGTAAATAATTATTTTTGATTCGAGCGCTTCATGCTGTTCCCAGATTCCCCTCTCTGAGCGGGGAATGTACTTGACAACATTCGCACAACCACAACCTCTTTCTACCTTGACAGCTTCTGTTGAGTGAACATCAAGCAGACAGTGTAAGGTGAGGCAGTTTGTGAGTAACTTAGACTGCTTATGTTATCGCGTATTATGTTACTCTTCAGATTATATGGCCATCTTGCTAGGTACCTAATGCTGTTTAAGGAAAGTCTTTGTAAACAATTGTCTGATTTAAGCCATGTAATTTATTTTTTGCCCCCACTTAGCTAGCTGTAACAGTGATTGCTCTTGAGATAGCTTGGTAGTAACGTAGCTAAGGTCCCAAAAATCTGAAAGTAGTTTGGATGCAGGAAAGTGCCGCAATTTAACACATCAGAGAAGTTCATGCCTATTACAGCTAGCTAAGTGTGTAAGCTTAGGGCTAAACCTAATGATTATTTACAAATACTTTCCTCAGGTAAGGGGTCTTCAGGGTAAAAAATTCAAATTTTTTTTGAAAATTTCAATATTTTTGATTTTCACATAAAATGAATAAAATAAATAAAGGAATGCAGTGAGATGCCACTAAACACAAAGAATTTTGGCTTGTTCTCTGCCTCAATTGTTTCTTGTGACTTTAAATGCAAATTACTAAAAATCATAATTTTGACTGATTTTCATCCTTGGGGCATTCATAAAATCATTAATATTCATCTGATTGACTTGAAATTTGGACTGAAGTTGTATCTGTTGGAGATCTATGAAATGACATTTTCTAGATAGGTGCATCCCTAGGGAGTTGATTTTGAAAATGAAGCAAGTTGATGATAGCGATTCTCATTATGGTTACATAACAGAGCTCATTAAATATTCATAAATGTTCCAAACAAAAAAATCCTAAGTCATCTCATAGAACTATCTTAAACCTTTCATATGAGACTAATTTGAGTAAAATGTGACCGTAGGTTACTGAAATATCAGTGCCACAAAATATTTTCAGATTTTGTCATTGAAGTGCGTTTCCATGGCAACCATGTAAATTTTTAAAAAATACTACATTTTCTGAGGTTAAAATCATGTTAAATATGTTTATTTCTTAGTTTTTACATTATTTTGGTTATTCTACACTTTACCCTGAAGACCCCTTAATGTATACTCGCCAGCTAGATGGTTAAATATGCGATTGTGCACATGGCAGTATAGCGCAGTACAGCCACCATGACTAGATAGTCGCACGTGCAACACAGTGTTTCGATTGTGTGGCTAAATAGATTTCTTTGTGGCTGAAACATTATCAGGTTGTTTAGCCACTGTGGCTAAAGTAAAAATAAAATAATAATAATCATCATCATCACTGTATAGGAGCTCAATAATTTTTTTAAAGATTTTTTTTTGGGGAATTTTTCCTTTATTTAACAGTTATACAGTGTAGAGAGACAGGAAGGTTGGGGAGAAGAATGGGGGAGGACATGCAGCAAATGACCTAAGCCGGAATCGAACCCAGGTCGCTGCAGGAAGGACACAGCCTTTATGGTGTGCACGCTTAGACCGATGAGCCACCGGGGTGCCCAAGAGCTCAATAATTAACTTTTGTATGACTTGGATCAGTAAATACATTAGACCTTGTGCAGTTACTTGTATTGCAGCATTATAAACACAATATGGACATGGGGCTTTCATTTCCCATGGCAGGCATAGCATTTCTTTCATAATGTGAAGTTTAAGGATAAATAAAAAAAAAGTCAACTAATTAAGACAAATCAACAGCTTAATAGAATTCTGGGATTGCAATTGTGGTTGCAACGAAAACCAGCAATACACTGTGGTCCCCGAAGACTGAATTTGAGAATCACTGGACTGGTGGATGGGGTGAAAAGTATGCAAACTTTGAACTCAATAAACTTGGCAACGGAACAAGTTATCAAAAAACTTTAAGTGGATATATATAAATAAAAGTTATATTTGAAATTCCTTCATAAGTTTTTACTTTTTCAAAGTTTGGACCTGCAATACCTTGGGAGGACCTGCAGTGTTCAGATTTTAGCAGGTCCTCGGGCCGGCAATGCCTTCAGAGTTTTTGCGGAGACCGCCATTTATGCGCAGAGGAAAACTTTATGATGTAATGTGCGACAATGTAATCAAAAATAAATTTTACGGTCATCCTACCAATTCGTCTTAGCAATGGTTGCTAATCAGGCAATGTAAACTGCGGGAGGATTAGGCAATTAAACATTGAAAGGTGAGGTTACAGAAGGCCTTAGTTACCACCCACGGAACGCTGCTGATATCAATGTTTAATATCGTGAATGCAGATGCTGTGCATTCCCACGCACCCCAGTGTATCATCAGTAGCATGGCTGCCACCGTTATATGCTACCACCACGTATAGCAGCACTAGAAATTAAATTCAAATTTTCTTGACTGGATGTACGCTTGACATTTTTACACGCCCAAATGTTTCTCTGGGTACCCAAACATTTAGGTAAGCTGAAAAGGTACTGATTCCATTCAATATTGGTGGAGGTTGAATTGAGAATTCTTTCCTCGTCAGGGTCTATAAAATAGGGTCATCCGAACACAAAATGTACACTGTACACCCTAGAATGTTCCTTCGGAACTAAAATTCTTCCTGTTGATAGCCCGATTCCATGCTGTTCGCTGCTTTTATCCATAGGGAAAGTGAAAGACTTTAATATTCCCCCCTTTTTCTGCAAAGAGCAGGCGCGTGACCCAAATTTAGCTAAAGCCAAACTGATCTATTTAACCCCTGCATACATGCACATAGATCTCGATTTCCACATCATGCAGCATCATGACTTAAATTTGTCAGTCAGAAGTACATTTCCTTTATTTTTTTATTTTTTTGGGAAGAAAATCAATTTTTGATCTCTTGCGCTGATTGAAAGGTTTATTTCACTCCCTTGCGGGTCCACGGGTTTTGCAATTAATTTGCGGGTCTGACTAGCCAGATGCGGGTCACTTGGGGGTTATAAGGTGTCACGATAGTTTTTTTTTTTAAAGTACCAGGATGTAAGGATTCCATTTTGGCTCCATGTTTGAATTTAAAGACGCTGTGGGAGGATGAGACAGCTCTGTAAGTTTTTCAAATTGACGTGTTTCACAAATTGCACATCTTTTTTTGTTACTACAAAAATTGCATGATTCCAGGTAGAAACTGAAAGACTGATCTGTAATGGTGTAAGTTTGCCATAATTAAGACGTGTTGTGTATGTACAGTTGCCTACAGTACCCTGAGAAACTTTTGGATGTGTCATTTTTGTTATCATCAGGGAGTAACAAAATGGGTTTGATTTTTCAAAAATGTCTTTTATGTTACTCGCACACTAGGCTGAAAATCGCCCGGATGAATGTGTTCTCAATTAACGAACCCTCCTTAAATAAAAGGTTTATAGTGCAACTACAGTATCGTGGTTTGGTTTTCGTGTGGAAGCATTTATAGACAAAAAATACATATATAATTACAAAAAAAGAGATAAAATACTTAAAATAAGTTAATGGCAATTTCCCGCAAGTCACACCTAAACTAGAAATGTAAAATCCAGGTTTTCTAACTTGGACCAGAAGTGACGTAGTAACGGTGACTCACATGAGGCAAAACAAGAGACAGTTATAGGAAGCCATACAATATTTGAAAAGAATTCTGGATCCAAACTCTACTTTTTTTCGCCTTTTTATTCGCAAGAACGATTTTAAAGGGGGGCACCAATATATTTTGAGGGGGTTTTCAGAGTGATAAGAGGGTTTCGAATTTAATAGTAGTATTTTATATCGCAAATTCATATGCTGTGCATGCCCTAGCTACCCGGTGTGTCATCAGTAAGCTGAAAAAATACTGATTTCATTCTACATTGGTGGAGGTTGAATATGGAATTCTTTCCAATTATAGTCACGTGTAATTAGAATTGCACATAACCTTAAGTTCAAAACTAATGTAAAATACACCCAGCCCAAGCGGGCATATGTTATCAAACATTAGCAGTGGCGCGCCGTAAGGGGGGTAACCATGGAAGATTCTAGGGGCCGAGCTTTCGCAGATTCACAGGGGCCCCACAGAGGTTACTGTTATTATTATAACACTTGTAAATACAACACATATGGACACTTTTAATTTTATATTTTCATTTTTGTAATAACTTGATCAATTTAAGATTAATTGTTGCTTGTTTCTCAATTTCAACTTTTTAAGAGTAATCTTAGCACATGCCCCCCCGACTTTGCATAATTCATCATTTTGTACGGCGCGAGTTACGCTAGTGCCTGAACTGGCAGCGAAATTTTTTTCTGCAGGTCAGTTGGTACCATTACGTACATCAGCCAATCACAGATCGGCTGTGGTACCATTGTATGTGCCATCAGCCAATCACAGCTCGGCTGTACTCATGCATTGATGAGAATGGCAACGCATTCGACCTTGTTCTGTCAGCTGAGTTGTGCACGCGGCAAATTTGTAAATGCTCGTCTTACAATAATGATGTAAGAGCTCTACAAAACGCGAAAATAAAAAGTAAACTTGTGGCAAACTTGCTGGTCTGCTGCAGAAGTCCAATTGTCTATTTATTAGCCTTGGCTTCAGTGACTAATACTGCAGATCGGAGCAGGATATCAGACTGTTTTTCCATTACCAGTTTTTTATTTTCGCTATTTAGATTTTGCGCATTTCTAAGGGTATTAAATGGAAACGCACCCTGAGAGTGAGGACGATGTCCGACGTTATTAGCCCCAAAAACAGTCTGCTTCATGACTGTAGACTGTTCGTGACTCCTATTTGAGGCATTGCGCTGATAAGCATGTGCTCGTCGCTGGAGTACATTGGGGAGGCGTTACCAGTTAGTTTCGGAATCTATGGCAAGCCGTTTTAACATTTATTCCATATCCTTGATATCAGACGGCAGTGTACTCTACTAGTTCAGTCTTTGTCCGCACTAGTGGGCCTGGACCTAACTAGTAACACCAAACGCCTATTAGTTAACTAGTGCGCTGCAAAAAGATATAAAATAACTAGTCAAGCATAAATTATATAACTAGAAGAGAACTAGTGAATCCTCACCATGTGGGACTAGTTAGCTAGTGAGGGCACACTTGCTTACTAGTTAACTAGTGAAAACAAAATTGCTCTCTAGTGAACTAGTAAAACACCTTTTTCTAACTCCATTAGTTAACTAGTGCAGTTTAAATGTTTACTAGTAGAATGTTAGGGGCAAATTGTTCACTAGTAACACTAGTGTGAGAGTCCTTATGTAACTAGTAAACTAGTGAGATCCAAACAGGGTCACTAGTCAACTAGTAAAAGGCCAAAATATCCACTCAGTCATTAATTCAGTCAGTGTCTTTTCTGACCTTAATACTAGTTCACTAGAGAGGCTAAAAATGATCAATAGTAGAACTAGGGAAATCAAAATTGCTCTACTAGTTAACTAGTTTGGGTGTCTTTTTTGGCTTTACTAGTCAACTAGCAGAGGTTCAAAATGTTTACTAGTAAACCAGTAAAAAGAATAAATGTTGACTAGTGTCACTAGTTGCGCTAAATGCTAATGAGAAGGTGGGAAGGAGGGTGTGCTGAGGCTTCCTATTGGCTTATAAGTTCAAAAATAAGAAATAATTGCACCCATCAGGAATCAGGATTTTGACATTATCCCGCTTCTGCTTCATTTTGTATGTTGCCTACTATGTTGAACATGTTGGCCTGAGAAATTGCAACTAGTTAACTTGTGGCTGTGCATGTGTAGCATCTACATGTTAACTAGTCAAGGCATACATACTCACTAGTTAACTAGTTAGGACTTTATTTTGACCTTTTATTCTGTGCTAGTGGACTCAAAATATCCATTAGTTTACTAGGTAAGGGCCAAATGCTCCACTAGTTGCAATTCAGTGAGGGTCCTTTTCCTTACTAGTTAATCCAGCAGGTTTAGTAAAAGACCACTAGTTTACTAGTATGGGGCTAGAATGCGACTAGTTGCACTAGTGAGGTTCTTTTTTTACCTTACTAGTCAATCCTAGCAGGCTAAAATTCTGTTACTAGTTGTAACTTAGCTATGCCCAAAATGTCTACTAGTGAACTAGTTTCATTTTTGTGACCTTACTAGTAAAACTAGTAACACAGATTCTTTGTCTTATTAGTGAACTAGTTTGGTCTAAAAATCAGTCACTAGTAAACTAGTGGGGCTGAAAATTTCCTCACTAGTTAACTAGTGGAGGGCATTTTGGCACACTAGTTGACATTTTAGTCCTACTAGTTCGACAAAACTCTGCACTAGTTGACATTAGCGCACAACTAGTGAACTAGTCATGCTGTATAATTTCACTAGTTAACATGTATGGTAGTGGCAGTTTCCACTAGTTAACCAGTTTATTATTGTTGACTATTAGTGTGCAGTTTTTCAAACTAGTTAGACAAACATCAACTAGTGCAATTAAATGCCATCCACTAGTTAACTAGTGAGAAAAATTCAGCCCTACTAGTTCACTAGTGACTCATTTTTGGACCGCATTAAGTTCACTAGTAAGACAAAAAGTCTGTGTTAATAGTTAACTAGTAAGGTCACAACATGCAAACTAGTTAACTAGTGAGTATTTTGGCTCTTACTAGTTATCTAGTGGCTGTTTTTGGCCTGCACTAGTTAACTAGTAAGGTTAAAAAAACCTCACTAGTGCAACTAGTCGATATTCTGGCCCTTACTAGTAAACTAGTGACTCTTTCTTGCTTCCACTAGTTTAACTAGTAAAGTAAAAAGACCCTCACTAGTGCAACTAGTGGACATTTCAGCCCTCACTAGTTAACATGAGAGCCCTATGGCAAGTCGTTTTAATATTTATTCCATATCCTTGATATCAGACGGGCAGTGTATCACATTAGTTCAGTCTTTGTCCGCACTAGTGGGCCTCTGGACCGAACTAGTAACACCAAACGTCTTACTAGTTAACTAGTGAGCTGAAAAAGCACATACATGTTAACTAGTCAAGCATAAAATTGCTTAACTAGTGAACTAGTGAATCACAATTATGTGCACTAGTTAACTAGTTAACTAGTAAACACCTTTTTTGACCCTTACTAGTTAACTAGCGTGGCTCAAAATGTTTACTAGTGGAACTAGTGAAGCCAAAGTGTTCACTAGTTGCTCTAGTCGCAGTCTTTTTGACTTAACTAGTCAACTAGTGAGGCTCTAAATGTTTACTAGTTCAACTAGTGAAACGAAAAATGCCCACTAGTTAACTAGTTTAAGCCTCTTTTTACTTTACTAGTTATCTAGTGAGGCTCAAAGGTTTACTAGTTGAACTAGTGAAAGCCATAATGTTCACTAGTGGCACTAGTTACACTAAATGCTAATTGAGGAGGTGGGGAAGGAACAGGAATTGAAGTTTCCTATTGGCTCTCCTGCATGTATTCCTCCCAGCCAAAATTTAACCCTATAAAACCTGATGAGCTTTCACTGGTGTTTGCTACTGGGGAATAAAGCCTACAAAACAACAGCGCCAATTTTCAGAATCCTCCGTTTTGATTTTATTTTTTATTTACATTTTCCATAATGTTCAAAAGTTTTTTATTTGGAATTGGGTTGAATTATTTCATCACTGAAGACACGCATGGCGTGTCTGACTTTTTCGAAGACACGAAGTTATTCCCTAACGCACTTTTGTGATATTCAGAGGTGTATAGTAACTAAGCACTTTTTTTTTTTTTTTTTGAGGATGTGAACTGTATTTGAGTTTTTACTTTTACTCTACTACATTTAAAAGATAAAAGTATACTTTCACTTCATTTTTGACACCGCCACTTCGTTACTCGTTACAAATTAAAATATGAATGTAATTCATCATAAGGATTATCTGGATTTGGCGCTTGAGAACAATGGTGCTCGGCAGAGTATCATTGTACAGATGTTCATGCCAGCGGACATGAAGCTGCAAATTTATGCACGCAGTTACAATATTCTATCACTAGATGGCACAATCGATCAGTTATTGAATATTCACAAGCAGGCCAAGCTGAAACACGGTTTTATGGATGAGTTCACTCCTAATTTAAATGCAGGATTTCTACTTTAATTAAAGCATTTACATTGTGATATTGACCATTTTAGTTAAGATAATCCTCTGAGTATTTATTGCACTACAGTTTAAATGCTATATTTTAACACGGGACAACTAGGCCTCTTCAATACCCATTCACTGAGAATTAAAATTTCCAGAAGATGATTTTGTAGCTCTGCATGCCTACTGAATATGCCAAATGTGCACTTCAAAGTGAATTAAATACCATTCTCCATGAAAGAAATCAACTTTAGTGTTGTGCTTTTAAATGTTTAATCCATGATGTATCCTGATGGATGCTTTGATCATTTTGATCATTTTCACAGTTCGTCCGTTTCTATCGGAATAGGACCAGAGTCTCTTTGTTTTGATTGTCTTTGCAGAGTCAAGTGCAAACTTATACCTTAAATAGAGATAATTGTTAAAAAAAAAAAGCTTTTTTTCAGCTAACTATAAGACCTTGGATTTTGTTCCCAGATGTCAGGAAAACGCGTATTTGGCTCTTTTTAATTTTCAAATTTTTTCTGGGGAGGGCCCCCAGACCCAGCCTCGAGACCTTTCCAAAATTCCTGGATCCACCCCTGTCATGGATGTTTGCTGTGGATAATTTCCTCTATGTTTTTATAACACAACAATATAGAGTGACCTTTTGGATTTAGTTGACTTGTCTACCATGAAAGGCTAAACAGTGTTGCATTTCTATGACTTTTACACATTGGCCTACACCCTAAATGAGCTCATATAGGCAGCGTTGTTTTTTACACCTGTGAAAGTGAGCTTCAATCCTTCAATTATTGTTTTAAAAGAAACTTGTCATATGTAAATAAATAAGACTACCATCACAACAGTAAAAATTAAACAAACATACTGTGCTGTCAACAGGCTAAGCAATAAAGGATAACAGCACATCAACTGTGCATATAAGGAACATACACCAATGAGCCAAAACTTTAAAACCACTCACTGATGCAGCAAATAATGTTGAATATAACAACTGCATATCCAGATTTGAAGACAGAGCTTAGATGGTAAGCTTAATAGATGGCTCTCATATTCAATGAGTTGGATGTGGGAGAAGGGGAACTGAAAGTCTCTGACAAGGGACAAATCACTATGGCCTGATATTGATTTCCAGCATCTCTGAAGTGGCAAGACTTCTGGGGGCTCCCTGTCAGCAGATTTGAGTACCTGCTGACAGTAGTCCAAGGAGGGACAAAACATGAACTGGTGGCAGGGTTTTTGGGCGCCCAAGACTGATTGATGCATGAGGGCTATGAAGACTATCCCGTCTGGTTATAACTGGCACAAGAGTGAATGGCACAAGTTGCAGAGAATTTCAATAATACTTGCACAAGGAATGTGTCACAACGCACAGTGCATCACACACAGGTATGTATGGCACTTTTTAGCTTGCAGATCAATCAAAAGAGCACCTGAGCTTCAGCGCTGGACCTTGGAGCAGTTGAAGAAGGTCGCCTGGTCTAGTGAGCCCTATTTCCTTTTACACCATCTGCTTTTAGATGGGAGCGTGTGCACCAATTACCTGGAAATAGATGGCATCAGGATGCTCTGTGGGAAGAGGAAAGCTGGTGGAGGGAGGTGATACTCTGGGAAATGTTTTGCTGGGAATTCCTGCGTGTGGGAACTCAAGCGATGTCAGTTTGATGGAGTCGATTTGGCAGCAAAAGGGGAACCTTCACTATGTTAGGCAGGTGGTTTTAATCTTGTGGCTGATTGATGTAAGTCATGATAAAAGTTCATGAGAAATAATTAAAATTTACCTTAATATGTTTATTAATTAGAACGCTGTCTTTTAATCAAGATAGAGCTGTCATTATTTATTTAGTCTTTGCTGTTGTGATGTTTATATCAGTAAAAGGTTGGGAACAGCAGTCTTGAAATTTTGGGTCTGTCCATCATATTGTTATTTACAATCCCTTCTGAAAGTACTGGAACAGCCAGCCCAATTCCTTTGTTTATGCAATACACTGAATAAATGTGGGGTTACAATCATGAGATGAGTTAGAGACAAGTGTTCAGAATTTCAACTTTTCTTTCCTGGCATTTACGCTGAGATGTCTCAGCCTACCTCAAGCATGACACCTTTTGCATCAGACCACACAATTTTTATGAGAGCCAAAGCACTGGGACAAAGAAAATTGAAGTAAATGAAAGTAAATGAAGACCTGAGTGCGAGAAGTACTATAGTCATATTTTGCAAAAAAAAAAAAAGAAAGAAAAGAGCTGACTCCAGTATAAAAAGCCACAATGGCCAGAGCATGATCTGCTACCTAGGATTTCTCAGAGGAAGTACTCAAGTCTTGTGTATCGGTGCGTTTCCACTGTAAAATTCATTAAACATACAATGAAAGGTTTTGGTTGCGGCAGTCCTCCAGATTATTAGTGGTAGCAAACATGACCAGTTAGTCTTCCAAATATTAATTTTGTGTTTGCTGTTTACATGTATGTTGTCTTGCGACAACGCTACCATTTTCAGTTCTAATCTAAAGAATCAAATGATAGTAAGATTAGATAAAAATGCATCAAACACAGGAACTGATACAACTGGGAGGCCACAATTCAATACATTTGGGTCTCTAGTGGGCTTGAAGATCCGCTTTATTTTGAAAGATGATAGTTCTTTATGAACCAAATGATACGTATATAATGTAGCCAAGTGAATCAAAATTTGCTCAAACCAACAGTATTTGAATCAATAATAGTATAAGTAATGGCAAGTTGCTAAAATTCTCCAATTCTATTAAAGAATGTGGTTAAATACTATAGTTTAATGCATCACAATTCAGAGCAGGCAGCTTTAGGCTCTCCAGCCCACAGATTGACTGCTGACCAATCAGAATCCTTTTTCGACTGCTTCATTTGCATGCAATCCACTAGTAGCACGAGAGCGACTAGTGGCACTAGTAGCACTAGCACGACTAGTGGCACTAGTAGCACTAGTGTGACTAGTGCTACTAGTGACATAAAAATAATGGCAAATATTGACTAGTTAACTAGTGAGAGTCACATTTGACCTTATTAGTTCACTAGTTGAACCCATTTTCTTCAACTAGTTTACTAGTGAAGGCAAAATGTCCACTAGTTGCACTAGTAAAATTTAATTTGATCTTACTAGTTAACTAGTGAGGCACTAAATGTTTACTAGTTAACTAGTGAGGGCTAAAATATTACCTAGTTGCACTAGTGAGGATCTATTTTGACTTCACTAGTCAACTAGTAAGGTTTTTAAATGTACACTAGTTGAACTAGTGAACATTAAAATGTTCACTAGTCACACTAGTTGCACTGAATACTAATGAGGTGGTGTGGAACTAGCATGCATTCTGGCTTTCCATTGGCTCTAAAGTTGAAATAATAAAATTCCAACAAATCAGGACTTTGGATTGTGTCATTATCCCACCTACTTCATTTCCATGTTGCACACTAGTACAACATGTTGGCCAGAATAATTGCAGCTAGTTAACTAGCGGCTGCATGTTACTGACTTACATGTTAACTAGTCAGAGAGAAAATGCTCACTTGTTAACTAGTTAAAGCCTCTTTTGACCTTACTAGTTAACTAGCAAGGCTTATATTGCTTACTAGTTAACTAGTGAGCGTCAAATGCCCACTAGTTGCACTAGTTAAAGTCTTTTTTTGACCTTACTAGTTAACTAGTACAGGCCAAAAACGTTCACTAGTAGCACTAGTTGGGGTCTTTTGACTCTACTAGTTAACTAGTGCTGGCCAAAATGCGCACTAGTGAACTAGTCGGCAAAAACAAATGTAAATTAGGAGGCGGGAATGGTGACATTGCTTACTTTAAAATAATTGGTTGACATTTCGGTTTAAACGGGCCAATTTGCCCTTCGGTTAAGGAAATATTTAACATACATGTCAATCCCTACGGGTTTGTCCGTACTCAGCACGGATTTTTAACTTTTGAAATGAGTGCGGGCGTAATGTTAAAATGCAGGGGAGATCGCACTCCTGACCAATTTTTATTTTAAAATGGAAAACACCGCAAAAAACATCTCAAGAAGCAAACGGATTGTCCAGAATTATGCTTTCGTTTCCTCAAAAACTTAGTTGACGAATTTACAAATCAAAATATACGCTATGGATTTTTTAATACCAGCCACTTAATCGTAGCTTGTAAAATCAGCCGAGGCGTAGCTGTATTGGAATCAGAGGTTCTGTCTGTTCACGTTAACACAATAACATTGGAACCGTTTTTAGATTCAGCATAAAGAACATAATGTCACTTGCTGGAATAAAAAGAAACTTTGAGTTCGAAGATGGTATGATGGGTGCGATAGATTACGATGTTTCAATCGAGCCCATTTCATGCAATCGCCCTGCTGTCTTTGTGGCGGGTTCAATTCCAAATCGTCTCTTATGATCGAAGTTATTAATTAGGGGAAGCTATTCATTTTGACAGCAATGCGAGAGCACACTTAACACACACCACGATAAACAGACGCGACCAGATGCTTCTTTTAAGAGCACAAGACCATTTGCCGTTGGCCATAGTGGACCACTTTCCGGGGCTTCTCTGCTCGTCATACGACGGACCATATAGACTGTATTAAACAAGCTACAGTCTGCACAATCGCCAGTAAGGCCTACTATCAGTTGGATATAAAATACTATAAAACAAGAGCTTGCTTTCGGGGCTGCACTTGCATTTGCTATTACTGGACGTCACACTTCTCTCTCACGATATGCAAATAGAATGATAAGAATATGGAGAAGAGATTGGCGATTTTTTATTTTCATACTTGAATAGAAAGCTTAAAACGTAAAAAATTTTTTATGAAAATTATATATATATATATATATATATATATATATATATATTCTGCTCAGTTGCACATTTTCGATGTATAAAATTTTTACAGTCAGATTCCTTTGGGTTTCAGGTGTGCATTAGCCTAAGTCATTGCATGTTTAATTAAATGTAGAAATGCAGTCAATGTATTGCTATTCTATATTAATACTGCTCACAATCAAATGAAAACACCGCTTCAAATTAGTGCAGCTCAATATCGTTTCTAATCAGAGCTGGCACTTTAAATCTCCACAGCATATGGTTTGTACACTGACCAATCAAAATCATTGTCCCGCCTGTTTCATTTGCATGCAGTCTAATAGTACAATGTTCAAATTTCAGTCGTACTAGTGCCACTAGTGGCTGCATGATGGAGCTCACATGTTAACTAGTGAGGGCTGAAATGTCCACTAGTTGCACTAGTGAGGGTCTTTTTACTTTACTAGTTAAACTAGTGAAGGCCAGAAAAGGTCACTAGTTTACTAGTAAGGGCCAGAATGTCGACTAGTTGCACTAGTGAGGTTTTTTTAACCTTACTAGTTAACTAGTGCGGGCCAAAAAAAGCCACTAGATAACCAGTAAGAGCCAGAATGCCCACTAGTTAACTAGTTTGCATGTTTGTGACCTTACTAGTTAACTAGTAACACAGACTTTTGTCTTACTAGTGAACTAGTGCAGCCCAAAATGAGTCACTAGTGAACTAGTAGAGCTGAAATTTTTCTCACTAGCTAACTAGTGGATGGCATTTTGGTGCACTAGTTGATGTTTTTGTCTAACTAGTTTGACAAAACTGTGCACTAGTCGACATGTACGCGCAACTAGTTAACTAGTGAGGCGCTGCCACTGCCATACATGTTAACTAGTGAAATTTTACCGCATGACTAGTTAACTAGTTGTGTGCTAATGTCAACTAGTGCGGAGTTTTGTCGAACTAGTAGGACTAAAATGTCAACTAGTGTGCCAAAATGCCTCCACTAGTTAACTAGTGAGAAAATTTTAACCCCACTAGTTTACTAGTGACTCATTTTGGACTAACTAGTTCACTAGTAAGACCAAAGTCTGTGTTACTACTTGACTAGTAAGGTCACAAACATGAAACTAGTTCACTAGTAGACATTTTGGGCATGGCTAGTTAACTAGTAACAAATTTTAGCCTGCGCTAGTTGACTGGTAAGGTAAAAAAAGAACCTCACTAGTGCAACTAGTCGACACTCTGGCCCTTACTAGTAAACTAGTAAGTCTTTTCGGCCTGCACAAGTTAACTAGTAAAGGAAGAAGGGCCCTCACTAGTGCAACTAGTGGACATTTTGGCCCTTACTAGTAAACTAGTAGATATTTTGAGTCACACTAGCACAGAATAAAGGTCAAATAAAGTCTAACTAGTTAACTAGTGAGCATTTATGCCTTGACTAGTTAACATGTAAGATGCTATATGCAGCCACTAGTTAACTAGTTGCAATTTCCCAGGCCAACATGGTAACTAGTGAGCAACATGCAAATGAAGCAGGCGGGATAATGTCAAAATCCTGATTCTTGATGGGTCGGTATTTCTTAATTTGAACTTATAAGCCAATAGGAAGCCTTAGCACACCCTCGTTCCCCGCCTTCTCATTAGCATTTAGTGCAACTAGTGACACTAGTCAAGATTTATTCTTTTACTAGTTTACTAGTAAACATTTTGAGCCTCACTAGTTGACTAGTAAAGCCAATAGACACCCAAACTAGTTAACTAGTGAGCATTTTTGATTTCACTAGTTCTACTAGTGATCATTTTTAGCCTCTCTAGTGAACTAGTAAGGTCAGAAAGACACTGACTAGTATGACTAGTGGATATTTTGGCCTTTACTAGTTGACTAGTGACTCTGTTTGGATCTCACTAGTTAACTAGTTACACTCAAAGGACTCTCACTAGTGTTACTAGTGGACACTTTTCCCCTAACATGTTCTACTAGTAAACATTTAGAGCCACACTAGTTAACTAGTAAGGTCAAAAAAGGTGTTTACTAGTTCACTAGTGAGCAATTTTGTTTTCACTAGTTAACTAGTAAGCAAATTGCCCCTCACTAGTTAACTAGTGCACATCATTGTGATTCACTAGTTCACTAGTTAAGCAATTTTATGCTTGACTAGTTAACATGTACGTACTTTTGCAGCGCACTAGTTAACTAGTAAGACATTTGGTGTTACTAGTTCGGTCCAGAGGCCCACTAGTGCGGACAAAGACTGAACTAGTAGAGTGTACTGCGGTCTGATATCAAGGATATGGAATAAATGTTAAAACGGCTTGCCATATAGTCAAAAGAGGCTTTAACTAATTAACAAGTGAGCATTTTCTCTCTGACTAGTTAACATGTAAGCCGCAACATGCAGCCACTAGTTAACTAGCTGCAATTATTCTGGCCAACATGTTGTACTAGTGTGCAACATGGAAATGAAGTAGGTGGGATAATGACAAAATCCAACATCCTGATTGGTTGGCATTTTATAATTTCAACTTTCGAGCCAATGGAAAGCCAGAATGCATGCTAGTTCCGCACCTCCTCATTAATATTCAGTGTAACTAGTACAACTAGTGTGACTAGTGAACTTTTTTATTTTCACTAGTTCAACTAGTGTACATTTTAAACCTTACTAGTTCACTAGTGAAGTCAAAATAGATCCTCACTAGTGCAACTAGGTAATATTTTGGCCCTCACTAGTTAACTAGTATACATTTACTGCCTCACTAGTTAACTAGTAAAGTCAAATTAAATTTTACTAGTGCAACTAGTGGACATTTTGCCTTCACTAGTAAACTAGTTGAAGAAAATGAGTTCAACTAGTGAACTAGTTAAGTCAAATGTGGCTCTTACTAGTTAACTAGTCAATATTTGGCATTATTGTTATGTTACTAGTGCCACTAGTCGCACTAGTGCTACTAGTGGATTGCATGCAAATATAGTTGGCGGAACAAGGATTCTGATTGGTCAGTGTACAAACCATATGCTGTGGAGATTCAAAGTGCCAACTCTGATTAGAAAAGATATTGAGCCGCACAAATTTGAAGCGGTGTGTTAATTTTTGTTGATTGTGAACGAGTATTAATATAGAATAGCAATACATTGACTGCATTTCTACATTTAATTACACATGCAATGACTCAGGCTAATGCACACCTGAAAACCCAAAGGAATCTGAGTAAAAATTTTATGCGTCGAAAATGTGCAACTGAGCAGAATGTATATGTGTATATATATATATATATATATATATATATATATATATTGCATTATTATTTGACGTCAGGTCGCCCTGATGAAGATAGGCTAGATAGATAGATAGATAGATCCCATTACTATCCGAAAAATCCTTTAAACCTCCATACGATTTTTGAAAGGTGTTTTTTAATATAAGGTTTTTTTCCATGAATGGAATTAAAAATGTTGCATAAAATTTTAGTATAATTTTTTTTTTTTTACATGTTTTAAGCTGTCTATTCAAGTTTGAAAATAAAAAACGCCACCCTCTTCTCCGTATTCTTATCATTCCATTCGCATGTCGTGAGGGAGAAGTGTGACGTCCAGTAATAGAAAATGCAAGTGCAGCCTCGGAAAGAAAGCTCTTGTTTATGGTATTATATGCAACAGATAGTACTGGCGATTGTGCAGACTGTATCTTGTTTAATACTGTCTATATGGTCCGTACATATGACGAGCAGAAGCCCCGGAAAGTAGTCCACTGTGGCCAACGGCAAATTGTCTTGTGCTAAGAAAAGAAGCGTCTGGTTGGCGTTTGTTTATCGTGGTGTGTGTTTGTGTGCTCTTGCATTGCTGTCAAAATGAATAGCTTCCCATAACTAATAACTGCGATCATAAGAGACGATTTGGAATTGAACCAGCCACAAAGACAGCAGGGCGATTGCATGAAGCAAGGCTCGATTGAAACATGCGTAATTACGATAATCATAATCTATCGCATCTATCATACCCATCTTCGAACTCAAAGTTTTTTTTTTATTCCAGCAAAGCGACATGTATGCCATTATGTTGAATGTAAAACGGTTCCGATATTATTGAGTTAACGTCAACAGACAGAACCCAATACAGCTACGCCTCCCGGCTGATTTTATCAGCTACGATTTGTCGCTGGGATTAAAAATCCACATAATTTGATTTGTAAATCCGTGAAATGCGTAATTGGGGAAATGCGTATAATTTACGGGCAATCTTGCTTCCTGACATGTTTTTGCGGGGTTTTCCATTTTAAAAAATTACTGGTAAGGAGTGCGATCTCCCTACCAATTTACCAGCATGCCCGTGCTCATTTCAAAAGCTCAAAATCCGTGCTGAGTACGGACAAATCGCTGGGATTGACATGTGTGTTAAATGCCTCCTTAACCGAAGGGCAAATTGGCCCCGTTTAAAACGAAATGTCAACCAATTATTTCAAAATAAGCGCATTTTGTCCAGCACTAGTTAACTAGTAAGGTCAAATGTGACTCTTACTAGTTAACTAGTCAATATTTGACATTATTTTTATGTCACTAGTGACACTAGTCACACTAGTGCTACTAGTGCCACTAGTGGATTGCATGCAAATAAAGCAGACGGGAAAGGATTCTGATTGGTCAGCAGTCAATCTGTGGGCTGGAGAGCCTAAAGCTGCCTGCTCTGAATTGTGATGCATTAAACTATAGTATTTAACCACAATCTTTTATAGAATTGGAGAATTTTAGCAACTTGCCATTACTTATACTATTATTGATTCAAATACTGTTGGTTTGAGCAAATTTTGATTCACTTGGCTAGATAATATACGTATCATTTGGTTCATGAAGAACTATCATCTTTCAAAATAAAACGAATCTTCAAGCCCACTAGAAACCCAAATGTATTGAATTGTGGCCTCCCAGTTGTATTAGTTCCTGTGTTTGATAAATTTTTTTCTAATTACACTATCATTTGATTCTTTAGATTAGAACAGAAAATGGAAGCGCTGTCACAAGACAACATACATGTAAACAGCAAACACAAAATTAATATTTGGAAGACTAACTGGTCATGTTTGCTACCACTAATAATCTGGAGGACTGCCGGAACCAAAACTTTTCATTGTATGTTTAATGAATTTTACAGAAATGCACCGATACACAAGACTTGAGCACTTCCTCTGAGAAATCCTAGGTAGCAGATCATGCTCTGGCCATTGTGGCTTCTTATACTGGAGTCAGCTCTTTTTCTTTTTTTTTCTGCAAAATATGACTATAGTACTTCTCGCACTCAGGTCTTCATTTACTTTCATTTACTTCAATTTTCTTTGTCCCAGTGCTTTGGCTCTCATAAAAATTGTGTGGTCTGATGCAAAAGGTGTCATGCTTGAGGTAGACTGAGACATCTCAGCATAAATGCCAGGAAAGCAAAGCTGAAATTCTGAACACTTGTCTCTTACTCATCTCATGATTGTAACCCCACATTTATTCAGTGTATTGCATAAACAAAGGAATTGGGCTGGCTGTTCCAGTACTTTCAGAAGGGATTGTAAATAACAGTATGATGTACAGACCCAACATTTCAAGACTGCTGTTCCCAACCTTTTTCTGATATAAACATCACAACAGCAAAGACAAAATAAATATGACAGCTCTCTCTTAATTAGAAGACAGCGTTCTCATTAATAAAGCATATTACGGTAAATTTTAATTTTTTCTCATGAAGCTTTTATCATGAATTACATCAATCAGCCACATGATTAAAACCACCTGCCTAATATAGTGAAGGTTCCCCTTGTGCTGCAAAATCGACTCCATCAAACTGACATCGCTTGAGTTCTCAAACTCAGGGATTCCCAGCAGAACATTTCCCAGAGTATCACACTCCCTCCACCAGCTTTACTTCTTCCCACAGAGCATCCTGATGCCATCTCTTTCCAGGTAAATGGAGCACAGGCACCCATCTAAAGCAGATGATGTAAAAGGAAATGGGGCTCACTGGACCAAGCGACCTTCTTCAACTGCTCCATTGTCCAGTTCTGAAGCTCAGGTGCTCTTTTGATTGATCTGCAGGCTAACAAGTGCCATACATACCTGTGTGTGATGCACTGTGCATTGTGACACATTCCATATGCAAGTATTATTGAAATTCTCTGCAACTTGTGCCATTCGCCCTTGTGCCAGTTAGGACCAGAAGGGATAGTCTTCATAGCCCTCGTGCATCAATGAATCTTGGGTGCCCAAAAACCCTGCCACCAGTTCATGTTTTGTCCCTCCTTGGACTACTGTCAGCAGGTACTCAAATCTGCTGACAGGGAGCCCCCAGAAGTCTTGCCACCTCAGAGATGCTGAAATCCAATATCAGGCCATAGTGATTTGTCCCTTGTCAGAGACTTTCAGTTCCCATTTCTCCCACATCCAACTCATTGAATATGAGAGCCATCTATTCGCTTACCATCTAAGCTCTGTCTTCAAATCTGGATATGCAATTGTTATATTCAACATTATTTGCTGCATCAGTGAGTGGTTTTAAAGTTTTGGCTCATTGGTGTATGTTCCTTATATGCACAGTTGATGTGCTGTTATCCTTTATTACTCAGCTTGTTGAGAGCACAGTATGTTTGTTTAATTTTACTGTTGTGACGGTAGTCTCATTTATTTACATATGACATGTTTCTTTTAAAACAATAATTGAAGGATTGAAGCTCACTTTCACAGCTGTAAAAAGCAACACTGCATATATAAGGTCATTTAGGGTGTAGGCCCAAGTGTACTGTGATAGAAATGTAATACTGTTTAGCCTTGTCATGGTAGACAAGTCAACTAAATCCGAAAGGTCTGTCTATATTGTTGTGTTATAAAAACATAGAGGAAATTATCAACAGCACACATCCATGACGGGCGGATCCTGGAATTTTGGATGGGGGGGGCACAGCCCCCATACGAGCGCCGAAGGTGCAAAGTCTCAAGGCGGGGTCTGAGGGCCCTCTCCCAGAAAAATTTGGAATTAAAGATGCCAGGAAAATGTGCGTTTTCCTGGCATCTGGGAACAAAATTCAAGGTCTTATTGTTAGCTGAAAAAAGCATTTTTTTTTTTCATAAACAATTATCTCTATTTAAGGTATAAGCTTGCACTTGACTCTGCAAAGACAATCAAAACAGAGACTCTGGTCCTATTCCGATGGAAACGGACGAACTGTTAAAATGATCGAAGCATCCATCAGGATACATCATGGATTAAACATTTAAAACACAACACTAAAGTTGTTTTCTTTCACGGAGAATGGTATTTAATTCACTTTGAAGTGAATTTCCTACTTGCACACTAGGCATATTCAGTAGGCATGCAGAGCCACAAAATAATCTGGAAATTTTTAATTCTCACTGAATGGGTATTGACTAGGCCTCTACATTAGTATTGAAGAGGCCTAGTTGTCCCGTGTTAAAATATAGCATTTAAACTGTAGCGCAATAAATACACAGAGGATCAACTTAACTAAAAGTGTCAATATCACAATGTAAATGCTTTAATAAAAGTAGAAATCCTGCATTTAAATTAGGAGTGAACTCATCCATAAAACCGCGTTTCAGCTTGGCCTGCTAGTGAATATTCAATAACTGATCCTGGCGTGCCATCTAGTGATAGAATATTGTAACTGCGTGCATAAATTTGCAGCTTCATGTCCGCTGGCATCAACATCTGTACAAAGATAGTCTGCCGAGCACCATTGCTCTCGAACGCGTGAAATCCAGATAATCCTTATGATGAATTACATTCATATTTTAATTTGTAACGAGCTTGAAGTGGCCAGTGTCAACGTAACGAAGTGAAAGTATACTTTTTATCTTTTAAATGTAGTAAAGTAAAAGTAAAAGTCAAAACTCACGTAAAGTACAAATCCTCATACAAAAAAACAACACGTTTCGTTACTATACACCTCTGACCATCACAAAGGGCGTTAGGATAAAAACTCGTGTCTTTGAAAAAGTCAGTCTGCAGAAATAAAAAATAAAAATGTCTTCAGTGATGAAATAATTCAGTTAAAAAAATAAAATCAAAACGAATCGATTTGAAAATTGCACACGTTTGTTTTGTAAGCTTTATTCCCCAGTAGCAAACACCAGTGAAAGCTCATCAGGTTTTATAGGGTTAAATTTTGGCTGGGAGGAAGACATGCAGGAGAGCCAATAGGAAACTTCAATTCATGTTCCTTCCCCACCTCCTCATTAGCATTTAGTGTAACTAGTGCCACTAGTGCCACTAGTGAACATTATGGCTTCCACTAGTTCAACTAGTAAACCTTCGAGCCCCACTAGATAACTAGTAAAGTAAAAAGAGGCTTAAACTAGTTAACTAGTGGGCATTTTTCAATTCACTAGTTGAACTAGTAAACATTTAGAACCTCACTAGTTGACTAGTTAAGTCAGAAAGACTGCAACTAGTGCAACTAGTGAGCACTTTGGCCTCACTAGTTCTACTAGTAAACATTTTGAGCCACACTAGTTAACTAGTAAGGTCAAAAAAGGTGTTTACTAGTTAACTAGTAAGCAATTTTGTTTTCACTAGTAAACTAGTGAGCAAATTGGTCCTCGCTAGTTAACTAGTGCACATAATTGTGATTCACTAGTTCACTAGTTAAGCAATTTTATGCTTGACTAGTTAACATGTATGTGCTTTTTCAGCTCACTAGTTAACTAGTAAGACGTTTGGTGTTACTAGTTCGGTCCAGAGGCCCACTAGTGCGGACAAAGACTGAACTAGTAGAGTACACTGCCGTCTGATATCAAGGATATGGAATAAATGTTAAAACGGCTTGCCATAGGAGCTCTCATGTTAACTAGTGAGGGCTGAAATGTCCACTAGTTGCACTAGTGAGGGTCTTTTTACTTTACTAGTTAAACTAGTGGAAGCAAGAAAGAGTCACTAGTTTACTAGTAAGGGCCAGAATATCGACTAGTTGCACTAGTGAGGTTTTTTTTTAACCTTACTAGTTAACTAGTGCAGGCCAAAAACAGCCACTAGATAACTAGTAAGAGCCAGAATGCTCACTAGTTAACTAGTTTGCATGTTTGTGACCTTACTAGTTAACTAGTAACACAGACTTTTGTCTTACTAGTGAACTTGTGCGGTCCAAAATGAGTCACTAGTGAACTAGTAGGGCTGAATTTTTTTCTCACTAGTTAACTAGTGGATGGCATTTTGGTGCACTAGTTGATGTTTTTGTCTAACTAGTTTGAAAAAACTGCACACTAGTCAACATGTACGCGCAACTAGTTAACTAGTGGGCGCTGCCACTGCCATACATGTTAACTAGTGAAATTTTACAGCATGACTAGTTCACTAGTTGTGCGCTAATGTCAACTAGTGCAGAGTTTTGTCGAACTAGTAGGACTAAAATGTCAACTAGTGTGCCAAAATGCCCTCCACTAGTTAACTAGTGAGGAAATTTTCAGCCCCACTAGTTTACTAGTGACTGATTTTGGACCAAACTAGTTCACTAGTAAGACAAAAGTCTGTGTTACTAGTTTACTAGTAAGGTCACAAAAAATGAAACTAGTTCACTAGTAGACATTTTGGGCATAGCTAGTTACAACTAGTAACAAATTTTAGCCTGCACAAGTTGACTAGTAAGGTAAAAAAAGAACCTCACTAGTGCAACTAGTCGACATTCTGGCCCTTACTAGTAAACTAGTGAGTCTTTTCGGCCTGCACAAGTTAACTAGTAAAGGAAAAAGGACCCTCACTAGTGCAACTAGTGGGCATTTTGGCCCTTACTAGTAAACTAGTAGATATTTTGAGTCACACTAGCACAGAATAAAGGTCAAATAAAGTCTAACTAGTTAACTAGTGAGTATGTATGCCTTGACTAGTTAACATGTAAGATGCTACATGCAGCCACAAGTTAACTAGTTGCAATTTTCAGGCCAACATGTTAACTAGTGAGCAACATGCAAATGAAGCAGGCGGATAATGTCAAAATCCTGATTCGTCATAAGAAGCTGTGTAAGGCCCTACATCGCTACTCTGGCAATTTTAAAAATCAGTGACATATACGCATTTGGTTTGCATCGGATTGCATGTTGAACATTAACGATTTCATTAAATTATCATGACGACCGCCAAAGACACTTCCTGGTTCCCAACATATATTTTTTTCTTTTGATTTAACCTGGCGCAAATTTATAATTGTGCATGCAGCCAATTAGCTCAATTAGTCAGATAATTGATAGAAATAAAAAGATGACGACAATCGCCTCCAGGACTGAATTGCCCATCCCCTTCAGACAATTAGAGCTCAGAGGGTGGTTGCAAGGGTCTGGCAGCACTGGGGAAACCCCTAAACCACTGGATTTTCCCCAGTGGGCACCTCCTGCAGTTTCCTTGAGGCTTATGATTACATTTAGAACCTTGACGACAAAAGGAGCCAACCTTGCTGGCATTTAGTGGATTTTAGTATAAAGGTAGACACTGAACACAAGGGCTACGGACAAGGGGGTCCCCAGTCTGAGGCGTGGGCGGACGCCGGATCTCCTGCCGCTGGGCTCAGGGGCAGGGGGAGGAGAAACGACTGTTGGGGTCGGGTTGAGAAGTCGGAGGGGTTTGGCCACGCCTCGATTTCCCACAAGTCACTTGTTAGACGTAACTCAATACTTGCTCATATTTGAAACATAAACCTGCTTCAAACATACAATAATTTATATGAAAAAAAATTAATAAAGCTCGATGAATGAATTTCCATTAAACTATTCGGCAATAATATTACGCGCAATACGCATTTTTAATTTTCGAAACTGTTGTCGCATAAAATGGTTTGAGGAAAAAAGAGCTAGTTAGCAACACAGATTTGAGCTCAAACTCAAAATCTAGAGTACGGGATTTGGTATAGAAGAAAAATCTGTGTAGGCCTTTTGCTCCAACCAATTCTTTTTGTTAATGTAAATTCATGTAAATGCTCTGTCATAGAGTATCTTTACCCTTAATCTGATTCATATTAGGTCTCCTGTGTTACAGAATACAACCAAGGGGAATAATGAAAGTGGAAATGTAGTAATCAATAACGCAAATGTAGCATGTGACTTCATTTGTAGAAGTTCTCATGGTACACTAACTTGCTCACTTCGGTCCTTCTAGGCATGTTTAAGACAATTTTAATGCAATTATTGACTACTGTTGATATGATTTATTGAATAGTCAACGTTTATTCAATGCTAGAAGACGCGGAAGACCCGTCTTTGATATTTTAAGGAGCAAATTGAGTTGCTCCTGACGCAAGGTTTGGCAGTGAAAGCCAAGTAGGGTGATGTTAGTTGCCTTCATACCTATACAAAAAAATGAAGTTCTTTTCAGATTTCAGCAAGGGAAACGATTCACTTGGTGAGTGAAGGTGACCTAGAGGAGCACGTCAGAGACTCCACAACCAGTTTCAAGATCAGGTTCAAGTAAGAATGGTAGGATTTTAGTGTAGAAACACAAAAATTAATGGAAAAACTGGCCTAAAATTATTTTAGTAGAAAGGGCCTCATAAACTGCCATTGAGTTCACAAGTGTAAAAGTTCACTGAGGGTATAGTACCTTTCTTTTGTTATAAAAAGATTCCAATTATTTGTTGTTTTGATCACAGTGACGAGAGCGTTGCCAAACACCTTGTTCCAAAATTCCACAATAGTCTGTGATGGCTGATTCCCAGCATTGCATGTAAAAAGGGTTATGTTGTAATCATTTTTCATACCCATAAAACCATTCAGCGACCCCCTGTGCCCTGTGGGGCTTGGGCCATTGTCATCCTGGAAGAGACCCCTCCCATCATGGTAGCAATGCTTCATCATTAGATATAGAAAGGTGACTACCTCCAATGACTGTAGGTAAAACTCCCACCCTTATGGTATGCGTGAGTCAAACCATGAAAATGGAACAGAAGAATGCATTTGCTATGGTTATTATTGAATTTATCCAGTTTCTTTCTCGAATGTGTCCTCTGATAAATATCTTTGTAACAAATTATAATTTATCTGAATTGTCTCTGAACAGAACTGCTTTCAGATGATGTAGAGGGCTTACCTGCAGCTTGAGGGATCATAGTGCCACGAAGACGAGTTCGAGAGACCTTCCTAAACCGAATTGATCCATGGCTGCAGCCCTGAGATGGGTTTGACTGCAAGAGAAACGTACTACGTGCCATTTCTCAATAGTTTGTGGCACATAGATGCTGCGCGCCTCCCATTCGGTAATCAAGGGTCAGCTCTCATATTTTTATGCACTGGCGGGAGTCTTTTGGCGCCATACTGAAAGTGTAGTGCAAATTCCCTTACAATGTGAATGTGAAAAACCAACTTTTTTTTTTGAAAGAATATACCAGAAGTGACATCTTCAAAATCCAGGCTCCTTGCTTCATCTTTCTTCATAATCTTACCAATCCTTCTGACGTAATGTTTTTTCTTGTTGAAAGTATTTATAATAGTCCAAACCCTAATATTAATTATTAATCTAAAAAAAATGGTTCACAAGTAATGAAGTATTCTTTTTTAAATGTTTTACAGGTGGGGATTTGTGAAGCATGCTTGCATGAATGGGAACTCCAGACTAATTACTTACATAAACTGCAGCACAGATAACACAGCTCTGAAAGTTCTAAATTATTTTGTCCGAGCCACCTGTGCGTATGGATTGCTACCCGGTCCGACGAACGCGGCGGGAAAATACATTGGTCGCTTCTTTAATGAATCTTCTGCAGGGACAAGGTCAGGGAAGGCATATCACAGGATCATCGGTACACAATCAGCGTATTGAACGCCTGTGGAGAGATGTCTTCCAGCAGGTTGTGCACCACTTTTACACAACTTTCTATTCGTATGAAGACAGCTGAATACTCAACCCAGACAATGACACATTGTTAAAATGGCATTCGCAGATAGTTTTAGATCAGAAATCCAAAAACAGCTAAATTTATTCAAAAGAGCCTGAACAACCACAAAATCAGATCAGCAAACACCGCACACCCATCCAAATTCTGATGGAGGGTGGCGTTGACCATCAGTGAGTTGTGAAATAACAGCTCTCCCAGAATGCGTTTGGAGATGACCCATACAGCCTTGAAAAATCTAGAAGCTGGTCTGGCAAGACATGGCATCCAGCTCAGCTAGCTGGGGTAATCACAAAGTACAGACCTTTGGAACAACCGTGATTCTGGTTACCCCCACTCATTAACCTGAGCTCTGAACAACAGCAGGAACTTCAAATGCATTAGCTGAACAACAGATTTAAAGAACAAGTATCTGTTAGTGTTAGGGAAATTCAAAATAATCTTCAAATAATGTAATATATTCATGCTCAATATGAGTGCAGGTCGCTAAGCATTTGCAAACTCATAAAACCCTGCCAAATATTATTACTCAAGAGGAAGGAAGTCAAATTGTAAACATCAAAGTATAATTAACTGTATACTTGGGTCCATTAACCCTCGGCACAGAAGCCAAATCAGCAATATATGCCCTCCCCTATTAAAAACTTTATAATTCAAGATTTCAGCTTCACAGAGGGTAAGTGGGCGGCCCAAACTGGACAAGACACTTGAGGCATTTAGAATTGTATCAGATTATTTTATTTAATGATTTTGTTAGAAAAAGGGCTGCAAACAAAAACCTTCATCAACATTCACCACAAAATTAAAAAAAAAAAATACTGAGGATCGAAAAAATGGATGAGGTTAAAACTATACGCTTATGGAATGGAGAACCCTCAATTACAAGTATTCATCATCTGAAAATGAAATCTTATTTTGTTTTTAAAGAGAAAGACAAAAAGATAGCTCTCCTGGTGGCTCCTCAAACAATAACAGCCCTCAAATGGAAAAGTAGTCGAATCAGAAAATAATCATATACTTAATACAAACTTCAACTTTTATACAAAAATTCTACTATGAAGTAACATTTTAGGCTTTAAATTAAGCATGAATTTATTAACATAGTACAGTTGGTTATCAGTGGTCACTTCAGCCAGCACACATACTCATTAAAGGAACTGCTTATTCAACGGTCAGAACAGTCACCCTGCTATGAAAAACTAGCAGTTCCCACTTCAAGGCCACAACCTTATATACAAACACTTTCACCCAAAAGGAATTTAATCACAACTCAGTAAAATGTGAACATAATTATTTTAACAGAACAGACATTCCACTATCAGGAATAAAAGGTCAATGCTAATAAATTGCTGGGTTCAATATGGCTAAAATACGTGAATCTTATTGGCCAAAGCACCGTCCGACGGCTCAAAATCAAACTGGTCTAGACCTTATGACCATATATATACACAAATAAAATATGAAAAGGATCGGTCAAAAACTGAAGACGCTAGAGCGTAGACAAGCCAGAAGTTTACGGACGCACGCACGACAGACCACCACTTAACACCCCGAGCATAGCACAAGCCCCTAGGGCCTTTTGGCCAAGCAGGCTAATCAGGCAATATTTTATTTGATTATTGGTGAATGGTGCAAAATGAATGCATCCAGGAGCGACCAAGGTTGAGCTGCTCAGATTGTAAAGAGCGCCAGAACCTCGCATTTGATTTTGTTGACCATGGTATGAAATCCAAAGCAAAAAGCCCCATTATAAAAAAGCAGAAGAACTTTTCATTTTAACAATTTGTGCAAATTTCATAGGTATGTGGATATGTTATAGGTAAATAAACTAAGCTGAAAATGAAACCAAGTCAGATTTTTGTCAATATGTGTATATTTGTTACCCGCGGTTTATTCATGATGCTACAGCATTTGCGCAGATGAGCGCTTACATATATAGTTAAATAGATTAGAAACCAGCTCACGAAATGACTGGTTTCACAATCTGACTGTAATATGCCATTTTCAAACAACCCATGTATCATACGGTAGACCTTTTCATGATGGAATATGCCTTGCCAAACCCAAAGAGTCTCCCTATGGCCTGTAAAGAGCATCTGATGAAGATCGCCTCCTGTGAGACAAATTTTCAGCAGGTGGAGAGAAGACACTCATGGAGGTTGATGCATGGGGAAAATGACGCTGGCCTGTCTCCTGTTCAGAAGTCGATGCAGGGCTTTGGGAAAGCCCAGGGCTGGAATCCCATCTGCCCCAGTGACGGAAATCAAAAGGTCTTCAAATCTAAGTTGAGTCACTTTGTCTGCCAATGAGGAAAAAGTAAATTTAAAATTAGATTTGTGTCATTTATTAATCTAAACAAAACATTGATGGACTACATTTCAAGGCAACCACATATTAAAAATTCTTGTATAGGTAAACATCACTGCCTTGGGAGTAATAATGCTAGAGAGACAAAAGATACATTTGATGACACCTCAAATGCATGTGTCCATTGTCCTAAAGGTTTGGCTAAATATGGTATAAGATAATTTGTACCTCTTAAATTAGTAAACATGCCACGATAACACTGTAAATATTTACCCTCTGTCACAGTACATTTGTGTAACTCTAGTTAAGATTTCATTATTAGAGCACCCAAAATATCATGAAGGAACAAGTGTACCTTCACTATGT
This sequence comes from Gymnothorax javanicus, assembly GCA_029692085.1. Taxonomy (NCBI): domain Eukaryota; kingdom Metazoa; phylum Chordata; class Actinopteri; order Anguilliformes; family Muraenidae; genus Gymnothorax; species Gymnothorax javanicus. The sequence goes on from CM056200.1 coordinate 63,959,978, forward strand.
TAACCATCTCCCAGTGGATCAGTCCTCCTCACCACGATGATGCGCCCCTCTGCTGCCAAATTATAACAGAAGATGGTCTTAAATATTGCCTTCTGACAGGGGTGCTCTGCATGTTGGTGAACGAAGGCAGGAAGGCAATCCAAAGCCTTTGACCAGGTCCCATTAGGCCTCAATGTGCATTAATTCCATCTTAACTGGTGTATCATCTTGGCCGCTCTATAAAACCAACAGAGAAGATGATGTCATGCAACCATGAATCATGGATTTTTGGCAGATGTAATTATTTAGTGTTTTTCAAGGAAAACTGACAAACTGGATCAAAGTGATAAGGATTTTGTTACTGTATGAGATCATTACTTAAAGTCTATATTTACAGCGGATTGCAACTACTAAACAGAACTGAAGTTAGATGGTGCCCATGTTTATATTACAATATTCTGGGCTAGTATTGTGGCAGTGTACAGTAAGTTAATTTTTCGCTCACTTGGTCCAATGGACCAAGGGATCTTATGCGATCATACTGCGTTAACTTTGAACTTCTTCTGCCAAACCAGTGTAGGGATCAATGCAAAATTTGATGGGGAGTTACATATGCATGTACATATAATAAATTGTTGAATTGGTGCAGACAAAATCATAGGTATATAGCAAAACAAATGGTCTTAAATCTCTAAAATCAATTGTCCAAGCAACTTTACATTTGCATACAAGCCTATAATGGTGAAGGTTGCCATGAAACCCTGTAAAAACAAAGTGGCTGACATCAACCAATTAAATTTCAGTAGTTCCCTATACTCACTTTAACTTTCATCAATCATGAGACTTTTATACTACTGTTATGATGTGAAAGGGCGTGCCTTAATTTAATTACTTTACTGGCCAATATGTGGCGCCAGTAAGAAAAACAATGTGAAATAGCATATTTGTTTTCAACCATTTGACTCAATGGTAATAAATTTGCATATTGCATCTCAGGATGAGGATAAAATATTCTTTCCAAAGAGCAAAATAAATCTTGCTGCCATTTGTCAATCGGGTAACAGCTGCTATTTCAAACACATGGCAGTGACTAATCAAGCTGAAATTCACAGGGCAAAGTATACCATGCACAGTTGTGTGCCATGAACTGGAAATTCTTCGGAAAAACTTATACAATTTAAATCACTACAAAAAACCGAGGATTCCCTATGTTGCTTGGAAATCAATATAGTTACTGCTTGTCTTATACACACACACATATATATATATATATAGAGAGTTTCCCCCACACACAGTGTTGGGTCCCAGTGTTGGACCGGGGCTATTAAACTACTACCACCTGTGAGCGTGACACTCACTTAAAGCATGGAATAAAACTAAGTGAGCTACAGTTTCATAAGTAATCTACACATTTTTAATATTGATAGTGTTTGTAGTAGTTACAGCTGTAAAGCTTATTTCATTTGTGTATGTTTACTCCCCAGAAAAAATGAAGTGCTCACCACATATGCATAGATTTTTGCATATGTTCAACTTGGCACTGAATATGTGCTAGGACTCCACACTCAGCAACCAGTCCCCCAGGTCTTGCTGAGTGAATTTAGGTCCCTGCAGTCTTGCACTGTAGGATCTAAAAGAGAAATCTAAATTAGAAAAATATGTTGAGTCCCAGATTGAGTGGTTATTTCTTCCAGTCAAATTTAGAAGAAAATGGAAATGCTTTTTTCAACCTCAGCAGAACTGCTGATTTTTTTTTGTTTAAAATATCAATAAATATGAAGATAAAATTATTGTTCTTTGTAATTTTGCTTTATAACATCTGCTTTTCAGGGGCAGCACATGCCAGTCAAAATGCTCCAGAGGAGGATCCTGGCCACACATCAGTTGAAAGAGGCGGATCCAGGCTTGATACCTGGACCTCCATGTGCAATCGACCAAGCGATGAGGCTTCCACCTTTGAAATATTTACGCTGTTCTAATGCCACTTGGTCATAGCTAAGAAAGACCTGGCCAGCCTTCCCCTCAAAAATGCCTAGAGAGGTCTGTACTTCTATCATCAAGAGTCTAGAGGAAATGAACATAAGAGAAATACAGCAACTTGTATTACTGTGCAGTTCATGTGGAGAAATTCACATAGTTGTTATTAAATTATTTACAACTGGTTATAAAACATGCATTTGATAAATTTCTTCATATGTTCAGACCTGAAAAACTCTCGCTGTGGTCCCCCCATGTCATCCGCGTCTTCACCTACAAACTCAACGTGTGGTAAATGGGTCCAACAGAAAGTGACTCTGGAGATTGCTTTGACGGCACTCTCCAGAAGTTTTCTCCGTCTGATGCAAATAGTGGACACCAATCCATCAGAAAGGTGATCCTCTTGAGAAGTCCTCAAAAGAGTAGCAAGATCCTCTTCTTCCTAATGTAAAATGTGTGAAGTGTATCAGAAATTACCGGCAAAGAGGTGTGTCACACTGTATGACTGATGATCTTAGAATTTTCTTCAAATATTGGCAATATTGTTTCATTTCGTTATGTGAAATGGCTATTCTCATTATAGAATCTCCAAAGAAAATGTTGTCCCAGCAGTTTTCTTGTGGTAAAAAAATGAACATACCGGTGGAGGATTGCCACTTTCAAAGGGATCTGCAATAATATTGTCCTCTTCCTCATCCTCAGAATCATCAATTGCAAAATCATCGGTAGGAGTCCTCAAAAATAAGACTTCTTTAAGTCAGTATTTCAAGTTGTATTCAGACCTAGCAAACATTTATTTCAAAATCTTTCGCAACCAAATTTTTTTTTGCACTATCATATTATTGTACTAAAATTATTTTAGTAATGTGGTCTGATATTGTAGTCAGTAATATCTACCTATTTGTCGAGATTCGAAACTGTTCATGAGTATAGAATGCAATGTCACTCAAGGTCCTGTTTCTAAACCTATAAAATACCATTCAGCGGATCCACACTTCGCCTTCCGTGAAACCTTGAAAATACAAATCTTCGCATGAAACGATGTGTAGATGCCAAAATAAAAATTTCAAACCTTTCTGAGTAATGGTTTCAGCATTTCTTTTTTCCAAACTGAACTGCCTTGGATTTTAATGATTAATTTATAAGTTAAAGGTATAGCTCATAGTATTTTAGATGACGACACTAATTATTGGTCTTGTTAATTTTTATGGTATATATAAAGGAGAAGCATATTATAAAAAATAATAGTGAGCTGCTATCATCATGTACAGCTTTACCTCAGGGGTCCCAGCATTAACCCACTGTGAAGGATCCAAACTTGCCTCCTGTTGATTGACAAGAGTTAGCGATTACATTCAACTCTCTTCGACTGAGGTTAACTCATTGAAATTGAAAGGATGAATTTTTATATCAGATTATTCGAGACTAAGCATAACTCTTGACTAGTTTGAATCATCAAAAGTATATACAAGATGTAATTCTATTTAACAATAACTTACAAATGATGGGCTGTGGTCTGTCCTTGGTGAATTTCCATCCATTTCCACCATTGAAGAGACAGACATAGCATTTAGGGTAGGAGACTGGGAACTTACATGAGAAATACTATTAGATATGGCCAATGGTGTGTTGATAGGTCCAGTGAGAGCAGGGGGTGTTACTTGGGGTATAAGGAGTGAGGCTGAAAGACTGAAGGCAGATGGTAAGGGAGGCAGGGCAGAACCAACAGAAATGGCTGGGGGGATTTCAGGTGGAGAGTCCACTGTGATAACTGAGGGTAGGGGTTGGGCAGAACCAACAGAAATGGCTGGGGGGATTTCAGGTGGAGATTCCACTGTGATAACTGAGGGTAGGGGTTGGGCAGAACCAACAGAAATGGCTGGGGGGATTTCAGGTGGAGATTCCACTGTGATAACCGAGGGTAGGGGTTGGGCAGAACCAACAGAAATGGCTGGGGGGATTTCAGGTGGAGACTCCACTGTGATAACTGAGGGTAGGGGTTGGGCAGAACCAACAGAAATTGCTGGGGGGATTTCAGGTGGAGATTCCAGTGTGATAACTGAGGGTAGGGGTTGGGCAGAACCAACAGAAATGGCTGGGGGGGCAGATGGTGCAGGTCTGATGGCTGTCGAAGAAGCAGTGGGTATGGCCATCATTGGTGTGGATGTTGAGGAGGCAGGTAGAGACTGTGAAACTGTTTCAGATCCACCTGGTCGAGATGTCTCAGGTAGGGTATGAGACCTTTCAGGTTCTGAGATCTTGATTGACAAATAGGAGAGCTGATTAGTGAATGATATCAAGGTGCTAATGTTTAAAATGTGTGTTAGCTCAAAACAACAACAAAATCTCACCTCTGATGATGGTGTAATATTGGTCTGGGGAATAATATAAACCCGGCTTCTGCCAACTGATGTCTTAAGCTCCTTCAGTGTATTTGCATGAATTTTAGTCAAAACCCTGGACTTATCAGCTCTTGCCAAATGGAATCCAATTACATTTAGGCTGACAGTGGGAAAGCTTTGGCAGATGTAGTTATTAAACTCTGATAGAGTCCAAGACATTTGCACGTAACGTTGTGATGAGACTCCCCCTGACAAATCGTGGCTTGGGACCCCTGGAAAAAAAATGTTGCCAATATGTTAGTAACACTGAATTAATAGTTTACTCTGTCTTGCAAGCTATTTACTTAGACTCAAAGCCTTGCTCTGTCTTTATAAGCCATGAGCAACAGATCTACATTTTTACATTTGTTATATTTTAATACGTGATATCAATATTTGTATTATATATACAAAGGCAACTTTTGCATTTTTGGGGGTGTTTACCAAACTACTCAAAGTAAATCCTGCTTACTACATGTGTAAGACAGGAAGAATGGGACAGAGTGAAATTGCTACGACTTTGCAGTGATTGCAGTATTAGTTTTCTAAGGACACACATCAGCCCTAGTACTAATTCTTCTTCCATAACAAATGCGTGGTGTTTCTAGATGCCTGGCTGCAATCAATAATATTTACAGCATGTAGGGAGATGAGGCCAAGAGATTAAAAGTGGCCAAATTGAAACTATTGCATGCAATTTGATGTAGTTAATTCTTGCAGCCAAACATGGAGCAAAATTACCGTCTGTTATTGTATTCAACATTGCACACTGGTGATGCAGATATGCTGCATATTCTTAATATACAATCTACAGTTATGATGATGGGTATGCATTTTCTGTGAATTTAAATAAAAGTAAATAAATAACACTCAAGTGCATGCTAACATTCAAAACCTATTAAAGGAGTAAATTACCTAAGCCTTGTCGGGTTAGTTCACAGCATTCTGAATGAGGTGGAAGAACAACTTGATCAGCATTTGGCAGCAAGAACAGTCTTGCTCTCCAAACTCCAGATGCACGTTGAGCAGGTGCTTGTATTTCTGTCCAGAAGTAGAATGCAGCCTTTTACATACTGTTATACAACTGTAGCACTTACAGCAAAGTAAGAAGTTTAATCTCACTGTAATCTCACTGGGTACAGTTAGGCCAGGAGGAAGAAAACTTTTGAATGACCATTTTCTTGCAATAGGTTTCACTTCTTATCTCCCCAACTATAGTCTACCGTTTAGATAGTATGACTAAGATTGACAAAATAATAATGGGGTGTTTCTCTGATGTTATGTAGTCGAATCACTTGCAACAATTTATTTAGGTGCCTAAACTTTAGGTCTTGGCACCTTAATAAATTGTTGCAAGTGATTCGACTGCTCCAGTCTCGTTCTTTATCTGTATACATTGTCCTTTCGGAGAGCACCGGCCTCCGTTAATTTGAGGGGCTGAAGCGCAAGGGTTCCTTCATCTTATCAAGTTGTATGTTCATGAAGAGCCAAACACGTGGCGAGCCTCTCCAAAACGTATGGTCAACAAAGATCAACACTTATGCTATGCACCACAGCATAAGATGCATATTCAAAAAAAAAAAAATTAAATAAATAAAATTCACGCGCATTTAAGAAGAGTCATGATTATTCCCATTCACATTTTTCCAGCAATTGGCTTGATGCACTCTCCTGTCACACTTAGTTTTCAATCTACTTCCCTACTTTCTGTCAGCTACACAACAGGGCAGGCAGCAACTGCACTCTAAGAAAAAGGTCTGCTAGGGGTCTGGGGATCGGCAACGCAGTTCACGATTGTGAATGGTTCCCTTCCGAACCGTTAGAGGGTGCCGACGACCAAATGGTGCTCAGTCGCACCCTTTGATTCGCTTGCTTAATCTTTGCTCCATTGCAATCAGGTGAGCGTTAGAGGGGATCCAATGAGTGGAGGTACCGGACCGGAAGTTACTTTGGTTTGGCGTGCTTTTCTGTTGCACGAACTTGACAGAAATCGACCCTCACGTGTAGGCATCACATCGGGTCAAGTTTTGTCTAACTCGAACGCTGACGCTAGCGCTATAATGTACGATAATGCGTTTGTATTGTATGCGCGAGACGCTCGACGCAACGGCCGGTATATATACCGGGTCGTCATTATATTACAATACACGTGTCTTCGCTGCAATCTTGTGCAAGTTAGTGCTGGCGTGGCTGCCTGTTCTTCCAAATTGTGCCTCAAACGATTGTGAAAAGGTAATGGTTGCATTCTTTATATTAAAAAATATTGTATTAGTGGCAAAAATGTTTACAATTGTAGTTAGCCTACTCAAGTTGAAGTCAAATCATTTCAAAGGGGGTAATGTTTTTCTGCGTTAGGCAAATAGCTTGGCTTTCGAATTACTAGCTGGCGAGACTGGCGTGCTACTTTGTTACAGTCCCGAATGCAGATGTAGATGTTAGCAATAGTTCTTGCAATGCAGACGTTTTAATGAAATCCTCTGAACTGTAAACGAAATTAATGAAGTCCGTCCTAATTTGACCATATCATGTAATGCACAATTCTAGGTTAGAATTAAAATGTAGATTCAAAATAACTGTCATATTTAAAATGGTTGTGCCAGTGCTCCACTATTTCAATAAATGGTCCCAGAGTTAACATTACTCATTAGTCATTGGGTCTGTGCCAGTCTGGTGTAGACCAGGGTTAAACATTTACTGTTAATTCCAGAACTTGAAGAAACTTTGTGTCTCTCTGTGAATGAATGAGTGAATGAACTGATGGTTACTTGTGATGAAGTGTTGCCAAGTGACGTGTTCGTTTTCAATTTTAGTTTACAAAGAATGAATGAACATGAATCATGATGACTTGAACGTGAAAAGTAGATCATGATAGATATAGGTCTGATTGACTTTTCAAGTAACACTCATTCAAAGTGAAAGTTCTCAATCCTCTTGACACTCTATTCAGAGCAGCGGGCATGGTGCAAATGGCACAAAGCCTGTGAATGTTAAGCAGAAAATTGTAGACAGATGTCAGTTATTCATTGCTCTATTCCTTCAGACTAATTTTTTTTCATTTAATGAGGCATGCTTAATGTCGTAGTGCCACTTCATGAATAAAAACCCGGTAAAACTTCCTTTTGTACCCTCCACTAGCGATAAATTGAACGATATCTGTAATTTTAGGTTTACTGCCACCAGCGGCCAATAAGCGACAGGCCTACTGTTTTGGGTGCTTATGGTCTAAAAAATCCCGCAGTCGGCGTGCTGTTCGCTGGCGTCGTTGGATCGCTGGTCCGACTGTCTCGCACGCGGTCCAAGTTGGAGTCCTGGTGAAATCTCTTGAGATGGAATAAAGTGCAAGTTGTATTATTTATTTATTTTTTTGACTGCGTTCATGGACCGCATAAGATTCTACAGGATGATGCGTGTTTTTATGTACCCATATGAAAATGTCCAGGCTTAGAAAGGAAACTCTTCAAATTATTTAAATGTTTTCATACATGATGTACAATGTACATGTTTTGTTTGATATCAATGTTACTTTCCTTTTATGCATTAAGATGGGTGCCTAAATGAGGCTGAGTAGATAAGTCATAATTGTTCATTACATTTTGCTGAATAGGGCAAAGTTTTCTGTTCATGAATACTGTACAGCTATGTTCACCTAAAAACATGCACTTTGTATTTGTTCTCTCTCCATTGCTATGTAGGTACAGCTATTGTAAAATGGCTACTTATTTGCCACACTCTCGAATCAATACATCTTGCCTTTCCTGCAATTGCAAGCAACTCCTTGTATGCTCAAACATTGTCACAACACAAATGTTACGAAATCTTTGGCATATTTTATCATACATATATATAGAATATTGCTTTTTTTTTTTTTTTTAGCATGAATAGTTTAACGTTAAGAGTACATGAACATAGGTATGTTACTAAAATTCTCAAAATGGTTCTGTGCTGAAATGATTTATTTATCCTGAAAGAGCTTGAAATAAACTTTCCAATGACACCAAGATCAATGTGATAGGTTAAGAACTGACAAAGTTATTAAACTTGGAAATTGGGAAATGAGGGGTAAAAAATGTCCTTTGTTTTCTATAGAAAAAATGAGAACCTGTGACCGAAAACATGGTTTGCATAAAATGCTATAACTTTCTTAATTCTTTGGTTATTCATATGAAACTTTCTAGATAATGTCTATTGAATATTATCTATTTTCCAAAATGATGAATGAAAACAGAATTGAATTGCGCTGTGCAACCATCAATGGGGGCGCCATTTCTAGAATTTACCACAGACAGTTTTTTTGCTGACGGTAGAAAACAGACTGCTGGCACTCCAAATCTCATAATTTTTTGTCTGTTGGATCTTGAATACTTAATCTAATAGTCTGTGCAGTTTTATTAGAATTTCTACTTAGCTTCTATAAAATTGAAGGGTGTTTTTGTCACCTCAAACTTTGAAGCCAGGCGTCATCTGGGAAATCGAAATGGAAAACAAGGTAACAAGGAATTAGAGTCATTTTATTCACGTTTAACGGGATTGTGAATTTCTTTGCCCATAAAAGGCGGTTTTTGATGGGTACCTTCGTCGCTCGAAATTACGAACGCGCTATCGGAAACAATATCGCGGCGGCCGATGCGCTGATAGTAACGTACCTAATGAACATGTACTGGAAAAAGATTCTTTCAGTCTCATTGATGCAAGATTAAAAAATAAGAATTTTTGAAAATCTTGGTTTATAAAACTCATGCAATTTTGAAAATGAAATTATACTGTGTAAGCCAAAGCTTGTTCATGCTAATGCCTCATGTACAAATTTTTCTCAGGATTATGCATACTAACATTTAACTTGTGAGCTGACTACTTTCCCTCTACATAACATACTTTGTATATTTACTGAATGAGAAATTTTTTGCCTACTGATGGAAAAACTACACAAGGATATTTCGATGAAATTTGGAGGTTGGGGTTTCTTTCTCATCAAGGGTTGGTATTAGGAGACGTGCATCTTGGTTTTTTTTAATAAGCTCATTATGTCTGACATTGATGCACTGATTATTTGTTAAATTACTTTAGTTCCTTGTGGGGGAGCCAAATAAATTTCCAGTGGTTAACTTCCTTAATTTTTTTTCTTTTGTGTTAAACAGCTACAGATGGTGTTCATTAGGGCCCATACATTGCTGATGTTGTCTTACACATTGTAAAATGATAGTCTGCACATTATGTTTCCACAACTATTTTTATTCAGAACATTCAAAAATGCTAAACCATTCTTTTGTAATGAACTCATTCACAATTTGACTGTTGCAGATGTTAACCAAAAATATACAGACCTTTACTTTTGCATACTTGAGTTGTAATCACCTTTTTGGTTGGGCATCTTTAATTTTAAGAGTTTCACATGGAGGAACCCAACAGTGGAATTATCTAAACATTTAGCTGCTGCATTTCCATCCAAAATGGTAATGAGTCTAATAAAAGTTCATCCACAAATTACATGACTGGAAAGTATCTTATTCTCTTGATCTAGCAGGTTCATAGTTTAATCCTTTCATGTGGTGTGAATGAGAATTGTAAAGGCTTGTTATGACAGACTAGCTGAAATGATGGGAAGGACGAACCTTCCAAAGTGACTGGCAGCACCTCTTGATGCTGAAGGCTTACACATTCTCAGCAAAGAACCTGCACCCTCCCCCACTGCAAACCTAGATGTTTACTACACTGCATATAGTGTAATGTTTACCTAACTATGCTGGCATTAAAGATAAAATGTGATACATGACTTATGTAACTAAAATGCTAACAACCACCCCAATTAACACTTACCTGGTGTTCTGTTTCAAATGTGTAAATTACAATGCTGTAACATGTTTCAATGTCTTAAGTAGACATGTTGAACTGCAAGTGATACCTTAATGTGAAATATGGAGTAAGTGAAGGATTATTTTGCACCTGTGATTTGATATCTGCCTTAGATCTGCTCATCTTCAGTCTACTGTGTTTAGGGCTAGGAAAAGGGATAATATTTTGACACACACCAACAAGTGCGATGGAAAGTGATATTGAAGTGCCACAGAAACCATAAACCAAAATTAAACCAAAGCGATATGATTCTTGAGCCCAATGGCACTGCCAATTCTTCCGAAACAAAGCCGCTATCAAGGATATATGTCACAGGAGCAGAACGAATGGGCTATTAGGAAGAACACTTGACGTCATCAATATGGAAACTCCAATACATCACCGGGTGCAAAAACAATTGACATCATGGCGGAGAGAGTCACATGATGGGGTTGATCATATGATCTGAAGTGAGTCAAGCGCTCTAGTGGTTTTCGTGTTAATACACCCAAACTATTCCGCTATAAGGTCTTGCGCTAAGAAAACATAGCGGCATCAGACCACCTCAGGGGCAGGAATTTTTTATTGTGCTGTCGTTACGCATTCATTTGATATCGGGCGAGACACACCAACATTTTATAACGCAGTGAGTGCTATAAATTCGCAGTGTCTCAATGGTATAAGTTAGACAAAATGCCTTGTACTTGGAGTCTTTCAAAGTGTTAGGCATGAAAGTATTTACAGACATGCCAAATAATTGGGTCTTGGTCATGTGACCAGGAACTGACAAAGCAGTCTCAGTCCACTTAGCAGCCATTCGTAGTTGCTGTTTGACGTCATGATTAATCTATCTGCACACATGGAATTAGTAAGGCTAGAACGGTCTGGATTCAGCTGGTGACTGTATGCCCAGAACGACAGACAAGTGATTTAAATCATCAGTAGCAGTAAGGTGTATTTGATAACAAAAACCAGTATTACTGACAAATCAGTATTTACTCTCACTGAACTGAAGCTACAATCACACACACAACAGCAACCACATGTGTATCAGAGACCTTTGGAAATGGTACATCTGTATGCTTACTTACCCAATCTTGCTGTGAAGTTTACTTTTGGTTAGCAACAGCCATGAATTAAGAAACTTGTACATTTATTTTCGATAGCACTGTTTAAGTTGCTTCAAAGTTATGACACGTTTTCTTGAGTGCATAAATTATGACTTAAATTGCCCCAGATAAACCGATCCAGACCGCTGGTGTTTTTTTTTTTTGCGCCTTACAAGCTTTTGCTCATGCATGTTGCATATGTTTCCAAACACAGCTGCTACAAATTCAATTGGCAAATATTCATTAAATTTGGATTAGATCTTCACTTTTGTCAGCATAATTAATGGAATTATCCATACAGGGAACCATTCATTATTGGTCAAACAACTACCTGGAACCTTCTAGCTGCCACATTGGTCCCTTGCAAAATCTTGCTCACAACCATTAAGGATTAAGACTCCTGAGACGCTTCGCGGCGCGCGCTGTGGAAATGCAACTTGACTAGAATGGAAGCCATTTGCTCCATAGTGCGCGGCACAGACGAAGGATCCCGAGGGAAATTTAGGCATCCAGTAGCTTATTCAGTACAGTACAGTGAAGCCACCACCAAAGCACCAGTATCAAAATCAGTGAAAGAACACAATTCACATAGATATTCAAGTAAAAATTCAAGCGGGGTTAAAGTGACGCAACAGTTATGCATGTAGTGCCGAGAAACCTGATCCTGATGATGATGATGATGATGATGATGATGATGATGATGATGATGTAATAGTAGTAGGCTAATAATAATAATAATAATAGCTAAGAACCGGATAATATACACAGGATGATATTCATAGTGCGGTACAATGAAATAAACAGTGCATATAAATAATCAGACCGTATACTCAATAAAATAGAAGTGCAAAGTAATATATATCTGATAAAGATATGAATAATACAATAAATGTCATACATATAGATCAATAATACTATATAATAATGGTGCAGTATAGTATATGCAGTATAAGTATGGAAATTGGGGGTTAGCCGGCGCATACGCCGGTTGCCCTGCTGAATCTAATCACATAGCGTGTTTGCTTAGCTTAAGCACATGGCTGATGTAAACACATGCTAATTGAATCAGCAAGTATCATAAAATATAATTAACATAGCCTACCACAGAGCAGCCAGCCGATGATGAGAAGAACCATTTTTTGTCCAAGGCGATGTTAATTTGTCGGCAGTCAATGAAAAACTCAATCATGATCGATCTGGCGAAATCCATGTTTTGCTTTTGCTATGCCTCTGCTAGTAGACATTTTTCCTCGATCCGCTTTAAATTACATGCTCCTCCCCGCCGCTTAGTCCTCTCACTTATGGGTTTAATTTCAGCGCCAGCTGTAGGACACCAAGCGCACCCAGTAAAAACAGCTGGTGGAGCGTTTTGCAACTAATTAGGTTAATTGGCAACAGGTAACATGACTGGGTATAAAAAGAGCATTTTAGAGGGGCAGTCTTTCTTAGAAGATGGGCAGAGGTTTGCCAACCTGCATCTAAAAACTGAGGAACAATTTCAGAAACATGTTTCTGAAATTGTGAAGACTTTGAATATGCCACCATCTACAAGACTAAAGATTCCGATAATCTGGGGAATCTGGGCGCAAGGACAAGGCTAGCGGTGAATATTGGATGCATGTGATCTTCTGTCTCTGCTTGCACTGCATTAGAAACAAAGCAATATTCCACTGAATTTACTGCATGGGCTTAGAACACTTCCAGAAATCATCACTGCGGAATGGTTTCCTGCAGCAACTATAAATGAGTTAAAGCTGCATCAAGCAGAGAAGCAATATGTGGACAGAATCCAGAAATGGTGCCATCTGCTCAGGGCCACAGCTCATTTTAAAATGGCTTTCCATTTTGCCTCAGTCCATTTGAAACCATTTTAAAATGAGCATTGGCCTAGAGAAGATGGCATTTCTGGATTGTTTACACATGGCTTCTTTACATGATACAGCCTTAACTAGCATTTATGGATTGTAGGGGAAATGGGGTTCAGACAGTGTGTTCTGGAAGTGTTCCTGAGCCCATACAGGCAATTCCCATGCAGTATCATACCTGTTTAAAATGGCGCCGCCTGAGGGCCCGAAGATTGCAAGCATCCAAAATTCACCTTTGGCCTTGACCCTTATGTAGACATTTCTCCGGATTCTCTGAATCATATGTACTGTAGATGGTGGGATATTCCAAGTCTTAGCAATTTCACATTGAGAAAGATTTTTCTGAAATTGTTCCTCAGTTTTTAGATGCAGGTTGGTGAACCTCTGCCCATCTTTACTCCTAAGAAAGACTGCCCCTCTGAAATGCTCCTTTTATACAGTCTGTTGGTGACCTGTTGCCAATTAGCCTAATTGGTTACAAAATGCTCCAGTTTTTTACTGGCACCACCTTTCCAGCCTTTTGTTGCCCCTGTCCCAAGTTTTTTGTGTTGCTGCCATCAAATTCAAAATGGGCAAATTTTTCCAATATTTGTCATGAAATGTCTCAATTGGAACATGTTATGTTTATGTTCAGTTGTGAATAAAATGTGGGGTTATGAGATGTGCAAATCATTACATTTTGTGTTCCAACTTAATTGGTATTGGGGTTTGGAGTAGAATAGTAAGTTTTAAACCTTCGATCATTTGTCCTACATGTTTTAAATCTCTGCCTGTTCTAGCACAGGTGATTCAAATGATAAGCTTGTTATCAACCCCCTGAAGCTGCTTGATAATGAGCAGATCATTTGAATCACCTGTTCAGGAGCAGGGAGGGATCTAAAACATGCAGGACAGGTGGTCTTCCAGGAGATGTTTGTAGTGTACACGTGCTTGTCAGAACCTTTCGAAGCAGCTCATGAGTCTATTAAAGGTGCTATTTTTAGGCAAAATGAAAGGTGCTTTGCCGGGCACCTTTTCTGGGTGAAACCCCATGAGCAATTCTTAAATGGCAATAGGGTACCTTCTTAAAGGGAGCTTATGAGCACCTAGAAATGGTGCCAAGGGCACTTTAAAAGGAGCTTATGAGCACCTGAGCTAAGAAATGGTGCTCATGGGCACCCTGAAAGGAGCTTATGAGCACCCTAAGAAATGGTGCTCATGGGCACCCTTAAAAGGAGCTTATGAGCACCCTAAGAAATGGTGCTCATGGGCACCCTTAAAAGGAGCTTATGAGCACCCTAGGAAATGGTGCTCATGGGCACCCTTAAAAGGAGCTTATGAGCACCCTAGGAAATGGTGCTCATGGGCACCCTTAAAAGGAGCTTATGAGCACCCTAAGAAATAGTGCTCATGGGCACCCTTAAAAAGGAGCTTTATGAGCACCCTAAGAAATGGTGCTCATGGGCACCCTTAAAAGGAGCTTATGAGCACCCTAAGAAATGGTGCTCATGGGCACCCTTTAAAGGGAGCTTATGAGCACCCTAAGAAATGGTGCTCATGGGCACCCTTAAAAAGCTTATGAGCCTAGAAATGGTTATGGGAGCACCTTAGGCAATGGTGCTCATGGGCACCCTTAAAAGGAGCTTATGAGCACCCTAAGAAATAGTGCTCATGGGCACCCTTAAAAGGAGCTTATGAGCACCCTAAGAAATGGTGCTCATGGGCACCCTTAAACGGAGCTTATGAGCACCCTAAGAAATGGTGCTCATGGGCACCCTTAAAAGGAGCTTATGAGCACCCTAGGCAATGGTGCTCATGGGCACCCTTAAACGGAGCTTGCAGACACCCTCTTCAAGGGTGCTCGTGTGAACCTTTATAAAAAGGTGCCCATCAGCGCCCTAAAGGGTGCCGCTGGTGTGGCAAATCTGTGAACCCTTAAAGGGTTCTGAAACGAACCTTTTTTTCTTAGAGTGTAGCTATATCTAAGTTCTAACTCTGATTCTAACATGAAGTGAAAAAGCCTAAACATGTCCGGAATTTAGAGGCCAGTCGCAAATTATCAGTGAAAACCCATTCCACACTTGCATTTTGCTCCAAGCTAATCCAGGCCTAAAAGGCTAACACAGTCCCGTTAAGTTGGATTAATGCGCTACATCCTGAGCAGGGCTCAATACGCCTGCTAGGTTGGTTACGGCCGGTGTAAACTTAGGCAAGCATAACTTGCAACTGCAAAAAGGATAAATCTGACCTGAACTCTGTCAAGCTTTAACAATAATGACAAAGGTAATTTTAGAGGGTCCGGCGACCATTAACTATTTACCTGACATCGGACGGGCTCTTCTTCGCCTCCGAAATGCACTTCTTATGGCTCTCAAAATGTTGTCTTCATCCCTTTGCGATGACAGTTCCCGTCTTGCAACATCAAGCGCATTTCGAACGCGATCAATAACATTATTGAAACCACTTTCTGTGGCAGGTTCGTCTGAAGCCCCGCTCATGATTCCAGGAACATCGGCCATTCACGTTAAGAACCGTTTGCATCCACCTGCTGGCAATATTTGTTCGTGCCAAAAGTGTGAGAAGCCCCTTGCAGTAATTGAATGACTGTTATACAGTCTGCAATGAAGTCGACATCACGAATTAAGTGCTGCATCATGATAGACAGATCTTGGTTATTACATTCTGTTATCTATCTATCTATCTATCTATCTATCATCAGGGTGACCTCAAGAAAATATACTCGTGCCATAAAAAAAACGCACGGGTAAGGTATGAACTATATCAGCCGCAAATTGAAGAAAAAACTTTTTTTCATTGCTTTTCCTCAAGTATCGTGTAGAAAAAATACGACAGTGTCATTATTATCCCCCTCGCCAAGGGCGATAACTTAGTAATACTTCGACATCCATTTCTGAACTCAACGTGGGGCTTATTGAGCATGCAAAACTTCACATCTAGGCATAATACTTTCCAAAGAAAAAAAACTTCCCTTCAAATAAAGCGCAGCTGAAGCTCAATTTTTTTATGCTGAGCGGGCACTTTAAATGCCTATAGAATATGGTTTGCACACTGACCAATCAAAATCATTGTCCCGCCTGTTTCATTTGCATACAATCTAGTGGTACAGCGCTGAAATTTCAGTAGTACTAGTGCCACTAGTGGGCTCGTGACGGAGCTCACATGTTGACTAGTGAGGGTTGAAATGTCCACTAGTTGCACTAGTGAGGTCTTTTTACTTTTACTAGTTAAACTAGTGAAGGCCAGAAAGAGTCACTAGTTTACTAGTAAGGGCCAGAATGTTGACTAGTTGCACTAGTGAGGTTTTTTAACCTTACTAGTTAACTAGTGCGGACCAAAAAAAAAGCCACTAGATAACTAGTAAGAGCCAGAATGCCCACTAGTTAACTAGTTTGAATGTTTGTGACTGTACTAGTTAACTAGTAACACAGACTTTGGTCTTACTAGTGAACTTGTGCGGTCCAAAATGAGTCACTAGAGAACTAGTAGGGCTGAAATTTTTCTCACTAGTTAACTAGTGGATGGCATTTTAATTGCACTAGTTGATGTTTTTGTCTAACTAGTTTGACAAAACTGTGCACTAGTCGACATGTACGCGCAACTAGTTAACTAGTGGGCGCTGCCACTGCCATACATGTTAACTAGTGAAATTTTACCGCATGACTAGTTAACTAGTTGTGCGCTAATGTCAACTAGTGCAGAGTTTTGTCAAACTAATAGGACTAAAATGTCGACTAGTGTGCCAAAATGCCATCCACTAGTTAACTAGTGAGGAAAATTTTAGCCCCACTAGTTTACTAGTGACTCATTTTGGACCGAACTAGTTCACTAGTAAGACAAAAGTCTGTGTTACTAGTTTACTAGTAAGGTCACAAACATGAAACTAGTTCACTAGTAGACATTTTGGGCATAGCTAGTTAACTAGTAACAGATTTAAGCCTGCACTAGTTCACTAGTAAGGTAAAAAAGAACCTCACTAGTGCAACTAGTTGACACTCTGGCCCTTACTAGTAAACTAGTTAGTCTTTTTGGCCTGCACAAGTTAACTAGTAAAGTAAAAAGGACCCTCACTAGTGCAACTAGTGGGTATTTTGGCCCTTACTAGTAAACTAGTAGATATTTTGAGTCACACTAGCACAGAATAAAGGTCAAATAAAGTCTAACTAGTTAACTAGTGAGCATTTATGCCTTGACTAGTTAACATGTAAGATGCTACATGCAGCCACTAGTTAACTAGTTGCAATTTCTCAGGCCAACATGTAAACTATTGAGCAACATGCAAATGAAGCAGGCGGGATAATGTCAAAATCCTGACTCCTGATGGGTCGGTATTTCTTATTTTGAACTTATAAGCCAATAGAAACCTCAGCACACCCTCGTTCCCCGCCTTCTCATTAGCATTTAGTGCAACTAGTGACACTAGTCAACATTTATTCTTTTACTAGTTTACTAGTAAACATTTTGAGCCTCACTAGTTGACTAGTAAAGCCAAAAGACATTCAAACTAGCTAACTAGTGAGCATGTTTGATTTCCCTAGTTCTACTAGTGATCATTTTTAGCCTCTCTAGTGAACTAGTAAGGTCAGAAACACACTGACTAGTGTGACTAGTGGATATTTTGGCCTTTACTAGTTGACTAGTGACTCTGTTTGGATCTCACTAGTTTACTAGTTACACTTAAAGGACTCTCACTATTGTTACTAGTAGACACTTTACCTCTAACTTGTTTTACTAGTAAACTTTTAGGGCCGCACTAGTAAACTAGTAAGGTTAGAAAAGGTGTTTACTAGTTCACTAGTGAGCAATTTTGTTTTCACTAGTTAACTAGTAAGCAAATTGGCCCTCACTAGTTAACTAGTGCACATAATTGTAATTCGCTAGTTCACTAGTTAAGCAATTTTATGCTTGACTGGTTAACATGTACATGCTTTTGCAGCGCACTAGTTAACTAGTAAGACATTTGGTGTCACTAGTTCGGTCCAGAGGCCCACTAGTGCGGACAAAGACTGAACTAGTAGAGTACACTGCCGTCTGATATCAAGGATATGGAATAAATGTTAAAACGGCTTGCCATAATGCTTGACTAGTTAACATGTATGTGCTTTTTCAGCTCACTAGTTAACTAGTAAGACGTTTGGTGTTACTAGTTCGGTCCAGAGGCCCACTAGTGCGGACAAAGACTGAACTAGTAGAGTACACTGCCGTCTGATATCAAGGATATGGAATAAATGTTAAAACGGCTTTCGTTATAATGCTTGACTAGTTAACATGTATGTGCTTTTTCAGCTCACTAGTTAACTAGTAAGACGTTTGGTGTTACTAGTTCGGTCCAGAGGCCCACTAGTGCGGACAAAGACTGAACTAGTAGAGTACACTGCCGTCTGATATCAAGGATATGGAATAAATGTTAAAACGGCTTGCCATCGGAATCAGTATTTTGAACATTTGCTGCAATCGTCAAAATACAATTCTACTGACCGCTGGCCAATTATCGAAGCCCCAAGGAAAACAGACTATCTTTATAAGAACCGCAGCTTTTCTCATCTTTATTGTACTCTAATGAAATAAATCATCTTGCACTCGGACCAACCGGCCACCGATTTCATACATACTGTGTGATTAATCATGTACATGTGGGACTTCAGATCAGAGTGGAAGAGCGCATCCAACCTAATCAAGCAGGATAGAAGGTTAGCGATTGATGTTGAAACGAGCTAGCTAAATAAAACCATTTGCCACTGGATGCATGCACGATGCATCCATAGCTCATATCAACATCAATCTCTTACTTTCTGTCCTGATGGATGAAGTTCTTCGATAGGATTATTTACTTTGATCCATAGTACACGTTCATTTTTAAAAATCGACAAAAACGTATTTTTCCGAAATGCACCTTTAATAGTAAATGCCGTTATGCACAGATGCAGCAGCCCCAGGAAATCTTCCCTCAACCCCTCATACACAAGTTACAGTCGAATGGGAGGAAGGTGAGCTCTATAGTCTACAAGATGATACACAGCCTACCATAGTCCCTGAGTAAAAGGCTTTGAGGTTAAGATTTCTGTAACCTGAATATTTTTGCAAACCAGCTAGCCTACGTTAGTGTACAATTATTGAAATGAACTGAAAACTGGCACACTAAGACAGGTTTGTGAGTTAGTTTTATTTAAAATGCAAAGTTGATGTTTCCTTGCAGGTTATCCATGCCCAGCTCATTCCAATCAAATAGTAAGCCTGTATCACAACTATGTGTAATCAATGTAGCCTACAGCCTACTGTTAACCCATTTAGGCCTGAGGCCTATTCAAAAAACGCCTATGAAAACCTATGGGCGATTTTGAAAAGAACCCCTAAAACCTGAGGTTTTCTGGAAAACAGCACCCAGGTGTCAACGTCTAGTAAAAAGCTGATATCTCAGCCTCTGTAGCAGATAGAAACAAAATTCAAAAAGTATTTGAGAGCTTACACCTGTGGCTTTCATAAGAACTATGTTTTTTATTTGTGCAAATCTTCATCACAATATTTAAAACACTGAACAAACTATAAAATATAATAAAACCAATAAAGTAAATAACAAATCTCTATCTACATAACATGCACAACTCAAATGGAATAAAGAGGCCTAATAAATAAAAGTATAAGCTCTGCACTAGAGAATAACAAACATTTTTTCTTTCTCTGGAACAGGTGGCAGGCATGATAAAGTGTCCGTTCAAATAAAATAAAAATAAACATAAAAATATAAAAAATAAAGTGTCTTGAAGTGTTACTATGGCATTTGCCCTAGTATAAAGTGCCAGTAAAAGAACAGCTATGAGCCTGGAAATGGTCGTAAAAGTAATGAAAACTACAAAATGGCGTATCCGCTTTCCCGGCCTGAAGGGTAGAAATGCGTAACAGCGTCCCCGGTTTTAAAGGTTAAAATGCACACATGCTGTCCCGGTTTAAATGGGTTAAGGCCTATGACAGATTCTAAATATTGTATTATCCTTATGGGTGCTTTAAAGTCAGGGCCATCTTGAAGCCATGAGGCAACCGGAGACCAGTGATCAAGTATATATATATGTGTGTGTGTGTGTGTGTATGTGTGTGTGTGTGTGTGTGCTATACTATAAATATGGGAGGGCCCAAGGGGGGGGGCAAATCGATTTCCAGTCTTAGGGCCCAAAATTGCCAGCGGCGCCCCTGAACACTAGTTTACAAAATGTGCTTCGCAGGAGCAAAGGCAGTACCCCTCAGCTCGACATATTGAATGAACGGCCCGGATGAAGTTTCAAAGGTCAAAGTCACTGAGCAAAGGTCAAAGGTCATTCGGGTACGAAACCTCGACGAGCCATGGCTACCCACCAAGGCGAGTCCACATGCGCAAAATGAAGTTCTTAACCCAAGCAGTTACAGAGCAATGGCCTAGACAATGGCTGGACGCCTGTACGCCCGTCTGCAAATGGGACAATAACCTCTGCCCCTTAGTCGCGGCTGAGGGGTAAAAAACAGTACTTCACCAGATTATTGTGATACTTCACCCCAGCAGGATTATATACTACTCAAACATTGGTTACAAAGAACATTACCTCGCCAGTCTATTGCGATCCCTAGAGTACAAATCTTGTTTATGTTTATGCCAAGTGGTTTTAAACAGTGACTGCCATACACAAATTTCTCTTCAGTATTTCCACATTGTAATTCATTGGGAAGCTTCTGGAAGAGACAATTACGTTCATTCTCATAAAGAGAACAATCACATGAAATGTTCTTCATCCTCTACTCACAGCTTACAAATGTCACAAACGTGTTCTAATGTTAAAAAAACTGCCTTCATCAAGCATGACATCTAAGGAGTGAGTGTTTATATCAGTAATGTTATGTTTTGAACGCATAGATTAGTTACGTGCGTTCATGAGTATATTTCCACTCGTGTAGGGACAAATATGTTTCGACTGATGTGCCATTTTCTTTTGGAAGTGGCTAGTCGCAAGACAGTCTTGTGGCTAATTTCCAATCGGCTATTCGCAAGCCAGCTTGTTGACCACGGGAAGCAACACACTGTGCAATGAGTAAAAAACACAGCAAGTCCGCAGAGCATGCAAATTGAAAAGTGTCAGATGCTGCACCGCAGTATGATGAAAAATGTGTTTATCGTTACGGGCGGTTCGGATGTAAGCACGGAGGGGAAAGGGGAGAGCACGGGGCCGGAATACGGCCAAATCAAAGGGGTAAATACAAGTGGTCTTGATACTCGCGATAATTACTCTCTTAACAGTGAATTCAGTATGATTCAGTGACATAGCTGTATATAGTTGGGGATTCAACACATTTTAGAGACTTAAACTGTGGCTTGTGGTCAACTCCATTTTCTTTGTTCCATTATTTCTTCTGGTTCTTTCCATCACATGTATTAACCTTCAATAATGTATTATATACTGATTTTCGGAGTGAAACCAGGGACACTGATTTGGTACCTCCCGTCCTGAGCATGAGTGATCTCATTGCCTTGCGAATAGCCGATTGGACATTAGCCACAAGGCTGCCTTTCGAATAGCCACTTCCTTTTCTTTTTATATAGTATGCTGTAATTTTCACCTTCATATAGTGTCGCATCTACCAAAAACTCGGATGATCCAACGGACATCTGTAATTCTAGAGCAGGGGAAGGGAAGCTTCTCCAGAGAGAGCCACTGTGGGTGCAGGCTTTCATACCAACCAAGCTGCTACACACCTGATTCTACTGATCAACCTCTGGAATGTTTGTTAAGGGCCTTGATTGGTAGAAACCAGGTGTGTAGCACCTTGGTTGGTATGAAAGCCTGCACCCACAGTGGCTTTTTCTAGAGAAGGTTCCTTACCCCTGTTCTAGAGCTTTGCCCTCGCCTAAAGAGGGGAGAGTTATCATCGCTGTTCGCCATTGTGCTGGTTATTTGTGTTCTATACGTGACGTCATCAATTTGCGTGCACAAGTTTCCCCGATGCGCGGATTGCTTGATTACGGTATCGCCGTTCAGGTAAAAAGCTGAACTTTTACCTGCCATAATTTTGTAACCACTTGACAGATTTTTTGAGGTTTTTGACATTGTTATCAGACTAACACAGGGAAGCTTTGATTTTCAGTAAGTTGAGCACTGCAGTTACACTTTAACTAAGACTCACACAGGGTGCATCTCAAAGCGTAGGCTGCATCCTTTGAAGGCTGCATATTTAGGGGTCATCACTTAATTCCATCCACCAAACTGATGTGATGTCATTTCATCTCCATTAAACAGCTTAGGTTGAAGCGAGTCGTCACTGGTTTCCCTAACCTTAACCTTAACTCTAATCCCTAACCCCAAACCTAGCCCTGAACCTAACCCTAAATTTAGCTTGTCCCTTACCCTAAATGTCAGTTTGGTGGATGGAATTAAGGGACGACTCCAAAAAGTGCAGCCTTCGAAGGATGCAGCCTATGCTTTGAGATGCACCCAAAGACTACCTTGACCTGAGGAGCGGCGAAAATGACGTATTGGTCATGAAGTTCGCAGAAGCACGTCCACTCTTTCTGTCGTGTTTGATTCAGAAGCATGCAGGTCAGACAGGCTGAGGTTTTTGAGCGCACGTGCTTCCTGGTCCCAATCAAACATGCGGAACACAACACTAGTTGCGGTTTGTGGTTTGGCTAGTTTTGTGCGCTTCATACGTGATCGTAAAAAACTTTGTTTTTGAAGTAAGAAATGCATCTTACCGCTCGCAGAAAAGGAAGTAGCGTGCACGAAAATATGGCTTTCCAGTGGAGACCATTATTAGCCACAGATTACACCAATACCATGCTGCATTTCACTTAATAACTGATAGTAGTCGTTTAAAACTTGCTGTGAATGACTGTCAATGTCACATTTCTAGTTGTTCCTGGTGAATCGGGGAGTATGTTCTCGACACGCGGTGGCGACCCAAGTACACTGTTCTCAGCGTTTGATACGCAAACACAATGTTAGTGTGGTGTTCTTGGATCTACCAAGCACGACCCAAGTATCCAAACCCAAAAACACTAGCAGGAAGCAACACTGGTTGCCGTGTCTCGTCTGCCTTTTAGTGCCATGCCTCTCTCGCAGAGAACAGATAAATGGAGCTGCAGGGATAAGACCTGCTCGCGCGGTTTCTTAGCTTTGATCAAGTGCTCACGAAGGGAAGCTTATGTGTCACAGTGTCGGCTAGTTTTCTATTTCATTTTTTTTTCTTCTCAAGGGTGTAATCAGATAAGTACGATATATGGCAACATTTTATTACTGCGCCATATCTTTCTTCCTGTATGTGGCAGGAAAATAGCGACGAGCATAAACGTGCCTGTGCGTGTATTCATAATCACTGAACTTAGCAGGTGTTTTCCTGTGGAGTTAGGTGAAAGTACAGGTTATGGTTAGCGTTTGCTATCCATTCAACAACGTGCTGGCAATTCCATGTCTTGGAAATTATAGTTAACCGCTTGTTTTTGCATAATATCAGATGCAATATGCTATAGTGCATTATTTTAAATTCTTTTACAATCTGAGGGTCTCCAGTGCACGTGCATGGAATAACTCAGGCAGGCCAGTGTTGTATTTACCGCTGTGTAACCTACCAATGGTGCTAGAACAGTTTCAAAAGTTCATTTACTCAAAAAAAAAAAAAAAAAAAGCAGTACATAAATACTTTTTTACTTTTTATTTGTTTTTTTTATGTAAGTAAAAACATTTAAAAAATAAAAAGAGAATAATAAATGACTAGAACTCACTCAGAGAATGCATTGCTTCTGCCATGTTGCAATGGACCCTTTCGGTTTCGGAATGAAAAAGCAAGATTTGGAGAGCGCATGAACACTGTACATTATAGCAGAAAAGAAACTGGAGACTGTCAACAAACCTGCAGTCAGCAAGAGGAGTGCAATCTCTCAACTCATGGTTGATGAATTGAGACAGATATGTAAAGATTTAGATGTATCACACTCAAAACTCAAAGGGAGAATTAGTTGAAGCAATAATTGAAAAACATCTGCTGTCAAAACTAATAAGGTAAATAGGCTAGAGGCGCTATCACGTGACAACTAGTGCCCTGAGAAAGCTGCCATATTGCATGGGGCAAGGTCCTTGCTGTCACTGAATAGCTGACAATAAGCTAGGGTGATAGCCATATGAGGAAAATGGATTCGGTAAAGATAATGTAATGTCAATTTAGCTTAGCATAATAAAATTGTCTTTCACAATATGAGTAGTGCTTCATGGAGAGCTAGCTAGCTAAAACTGTTGGTATTTGTTATTGACAGAAATCATTTAGAGCCACTCCAGCAGTTATATATCCCCACTGGTAACCTTCCAAAATTAAACTAGACAGATAATCAGGTGATATGATAATGTTAGCTTTGTTAATGTTGGCTAAAATTAGCCTTGATGATTTGACCAGTCAGTGCGTAACATTAGCCTTACATTCAAACATCTGTCAGCCTATAGGCTGGGTTTGCTTTCTAAAAATTAGTATATTCATGATTGTATGCAAAACAGGCAAAGTATTGGTATTGAACTGTGGCCAGGAATGAAGTAAACATGCAATGAATGTATGGCGTAAGGTCGCTGTTTTTTCAAGATGTTTTCATCCTCTTTCGAGCTTGAAAGTAGCCAGGGACCATACAAGCATCAGCCACCAGGTAGCATCATCCCTTTCCCCACTCACCTCAGTGGAAGTTTAGCTTCCCACAAATGAGACAATTACCCGATCTACAGCCCAATCTAATTTTTTTTACAACATTTTGACAAGCTTTGCAGTGATACGTAATTATAGGTTATAATATGGGGCGTCTTTAACTTTTCAGTCGGAAATGCTTTAGAAAATCTATGTAATGAAACGTAACTTCAGCTCCGTTACGACCCGTCGGACTGGAGCCGCAACATAAAGGGAGACGCACACACTTGACTCGTTTTAGACAAAATAGGGGTACGTTTAATTGACGAAATAACAAATGTGCCAACGGGTTTTTTTTTTTTGTTTTTTGTTTTGTTTGTTTTTTGTTTTTTTTTTTTTTTTAGATGAGTTATATAGCAGCAGGCCAGCGGGAACGAAGTGGCGTGGACAGCTTCTCAAGGTATTTCTTCCGGTATGTGTGCGCCTCCTTTGGTGTTCACCCCAATCCTCTTTATAGGGTTGGCAACGCTGCTCAGGTGTGGCTCACCTGTAATGAGTATAGACGAAAAACAAACAAGAAAAGAACCGGCAACCAGCAGGGGCCGCCAAAACAGCATGTGACTATGGCCACCAGGACTGGGGGACGTAACAAGCTCTCATATATGCTTAATTGGAAGGATGTTTTTGAAATGGTGTTGTACAAAAAAAAATTTTACGAAGAATGTGTTTTTGTTAGACTGCAAACCTTGCTAAGTGTGGTACACTCAATTGTTTTGGGGAAACCGATTACCTCGCAAAATTGTGTGCACCAACTTAATGATCTTGTGTTCACAGCACTTAATAATGCGGTAAGAATAACTTTTACCTTATGTTCTTTAAGTACTGTCCACACAATGCAATTAAGTTGGCTTGCATAACTTTTTTGAGGTAAAAGGTTTCCACAAAACATTTGAGTTTGCCAAACTATCGGGGTTTACAGTATACTAAAGCTGTTCTCGTTTTTTTAATTGCTGAAAAAATTAAACGACCTATGCAATGGTGAGGTTGGAAATGGTGAAGCCCTATTATCCTTTCTGTCACACTATAAGAATTTCAATAATCTTTATATGGGAAGCAGCAATATTGCTTCGATATTCAATAAAATTACCAGATGAAAGAATGGAGTAGATTTTAACTAGACAGTTTAATAAGTGTACTCCTGTTGATAAATCTTTGATTGCAAAAGAGCTTACGTCCTCAGAGAATTTTAATCGTTCAAATTGAGAATTTAAAGTTTTTTATTTTATGCTCTATTTCAACTGTTGTTCACATATGGCGCCAAGGAGGCATGTCCAGGCAATATGGCTGCTCTGCATTGCTCCATTGCCTGGATCTCTGAAGCGCATGTGACGTCTCTAGCCTATTTACCTTAGTCAAAACAAAAATTTGCACATGACAGGCTAACCATCCCCATTTACTCCCCGCTCTTTCTCAACATGGTTTTCATTTCGACTGTTTCCGCAAGATTTCTTGCAATAATTACTTGCTTCTTTGTGATTTTGATTACATTATTACTTGTTATATAGCCAACAAAAGTGAATGTGCTTGCCATTTAGTTTTGCGGACATGAATTATTGTCATTAAAAGCATGATAATTGGGTCCCATGCCATAAGTAACGGCTATGGTGTTCCGTCGATGAATTCGCACTATTCAAAACAACTGGCAAGCACACATGATCCTAACCTCTTACTGCACACTTATTCATGATGAGAGTAGGTCAGGCCAGGTACACATGTAAAATACAAGGCCGAGACATAGCAAAACAACATCATTACTACTTGACTGAACGCAACAGATTTGATTTTGGGCAAAGAATTTCGTATCCAACCTGCACTTTATTTTTTGGCTTTCCATTTGCCAGAACGATTTTGAAAAGGGGTGCCAAGATACTTTTGGGAGATTTTATTGCTGAAAAGGGAGTTTAGAAATTAATATGCCCTAGCGTATATTCATGCCCTAGCAACCCGGTGTGTCATCAGTAACATGGCTGCCACCGTCATATGCTATAGTATTACCACATATTGCCGTACTAGAAATTAAACGGTACCGGGGCGAAGGGCTTAAGGGGTTAAACGAGTCTGGACCTTGCCATCTTAACGCGCATTGAAATTCTTTTGGCTTGTGGATTATGACCAAGGGTCAGATCTTCACCAAAATGTAATCGCTTCCTCCAAAGCACCATATCTATCAAGGCACGGAATTTCATTGACATCCATACATTGCTTTTTGCAATATCTCACTACCTGACGAACGAATAGTCGTACAAATGAACAAACAAACGCAAGCAAAATCATATTACCTCTTGATGGAGGTATAAAAGAACATAGTAACTGAGCTAGAACGGCTTTTGCATGGGAGATGATAGAGAACCCAATGGCCACTCAAACAGAGCTTCAGAAATCCCTACAGGGATTTGGAGACCTGCTGAAGGACAGCCATCTCAGAAGCACCCTTTTAATCAGGAACTTTATGGTGAAGTGGCTAGACGCAAGTAAAGTGGCAGTCCACCGGAGCTGGTATATTTTCTATAGCTTTTTCTTTTTTTTTTTTGTGGCTTCTACACATATTACTATTTTTTTTTGTGAACCATTGAAAAAATAAATCAAATAATTTTCCAGAAATAAATTGTATAAATCTTGCTGTGCTTAAGGCGACAGTTTCATTTTTGGTATCAAAGCTTCGTTGCGTAGGGCCTCATACAGCACTGCCAAACCCAGCACTAAAAACTTAATCTTTCTCAGAAATAAGGCATATTCCTCCGTATTTGTCAATGTTGTGTTGGGAGGGCGTGGTCTTCTGCTGCTGGGTGGAGACTTGACTGCCTGCTGTGATGCAGCATTGGAAATATATGGACAAAATGTAAATGATGTGTGCTGATTTGTTACTTTGGCTGTTTTAAGGGTCTCTGAAATACTCTTATAAGGCAGCAGTGAGTGTGATTGGTCGGGGGAGGAAGGGAAAGAGTTTATCTCTCAGAGAGGGGTGCAGTCCATGTACAAGGGTTCAGTGTCACTCAGAGCTCAGAGCTGCAGGTGTTCACATCCACTCAGTGCTGAAGAGGGTCCGTTCATCTCTGCAGATGAAGATGGAGGGTTGTCTGTTCTTCCTCTCTCTCTCCTCCCTGCTCCTGCTCTCCACAGCCAGTGAGTTGTGCCTTCTTTCTTGTCTCCAGTTTCTTCACAGCCAATTAAGGACTGTGGATTAGACGGTCAGCATTTCAAAATGCAGGGTTACAGACAGCTTCTAAGCAATGGCGATTACTGTAGCAGCATGGTAACAGACAGCCTCTGAACACCAGTGATTACTGAAGCAACATGGTTACTGACAGCTTCTAAACATCAGAGATTGCTGAATTGACATGGTTGCAGACAGCTTCTAAACACTGGTGATTACTGATGCAACATGTTTGCATAAAGCTTCTAAACATCTGTGATCACTGAATCAAAATGGTTTCAGGCAGCTTCTAAACACTGTAATATTAGGGTTACAGGTAGCCTCTGTGAAGCTGAGATTATAGTAACAGGGCTAAAGGCAGCCTGCAACTCCAAAGACTGTCATAACGGGGTTCTGGAGAGCCACTAAATGGCAGAAATTACTGTAGTTATGGGGTTATGAGGCTTGGAGGTAACCTCTAAACACCAGCGTAACAGGGAGACAAGCAGCCTCTAAAGGTCAGATTACCGCTGTAACAAGGTTACAGACAGCTTCATTGAAGAAAGTGAAATGTTATATTTAGTGAAATACAGCATGTCAACTAGTTGCACACAACTGAGTAAGAAAATTCCAATTACTTGCATCAAATAATTTGGCGCAAAATCATATAATTTGATTAGAAGTTACTGAAAACAGTTGTGTGCAACTATTTGACATGAAATTCCAAAGCAAATCTAGCTTTTCACACTTTTCAGTGTTCTGAGACAGTCTCTAAACATAAGATAATTATTGTTGTATCAGGATTATAGGCAGCCTCTATAAACCAAGGATTACTTCAGAATTATGACTGTTCATCATTCATGAAGCCCTCATTGCACAGATTTTATTTTGTGTAGGTGCAACAGCTTAAAAGGGCATTACAATGGCTATTAAATGTAATTGTTAACTAATAAATTAGTTAATTATTTATTGAGGCTTTAATTTAATAATTAAAGTTCCTCGGGGCACCACCCTTCTATTAAAGGGAAAATTAATAGCAATTGAATGACTAAGTCTCATTAATGTTTCACCATAAATGCCAAATTACTATAATCACAATTTATGTTCTAAATGAATGATTACAATATTCAACAAAAATGGGAAAACTCGGCTTAATTATCAATGCTAAAATTCAATAGTAATATAATTACCATCAACATCCAGCATCAATAATATAACCACACGCTGAAGGAAAGGGGAGCTCTTGACCTGGCAGAGGTTAGATTCAAGCTAATATTCAGGCAATATTCAGACAACCAGAAGCACTTGTTGAAAATATATAAAAAGGTTTATAATGTCTCAGTAGCAGTGAACATGCAATCAATATTGCCAGTAACTCAACTACTGGTTAGTAGATCCTAGTGGGGATTTAGCACTACTCATGCAACAAATCTCTCAGATGCACTAATTAAGGTGGTTAAAAGGAATCAACACCAGATTTGTGATTCCAAACACACACTAAAAATGATGAGATGACAAGGAATAAAATTCACACTATAGACTATAAGAATACACTGTGACAATTCACAACCACAACTGGCTTATGCCTTAGCAGCCAAACTTCCTGGAAAAATTTGAGTCCACAGAATAACCTCTGGTTACTCAATATAAAAGCGTCCAGTTAATATTTGCCAGAATATTAGAGAAACCAACAATACTAGTCCTCACACGGGGCACCAGAATTATGTAGGTACAACAGCTAAAAAGTGCATTACAATGGCTATTAAATGTAATTATTAACTAATAAATTAGTTAATTATTTATTAAGACTTTAATTTAATAATTAAAGTTCCTCGGGGCGCCACCCTTCTATTAAAGGGAAAATTAATAGCAATTGAATGACTAAGTCTCATTAATGTTTCACCATAAATGCCAAATTACTACAATCAAGATTTATGTTATAAATGAATGATTACAATATTCAACAAAAATGGGGAAAACTGGGCTTAATTATCAATGCTAAAATTCAATAGCAATATAATTACCATTAACATCCAGCATCAATAATATAACCGCACGCTGAAGGAAAGGGGAGCTCTTGACCTGGCAGAGGTTAGATTCAAGCTAATATTCAGGCAATATTCAGACAACCAGAAGCACTTGTTGAAACATATAAAAAGGTTTATTATGTCTCAGTAGCAATGAACAGGCAATCAATACCACTTGAATAAAACAAACACACAGGAAGGATTAAATAGCGGTTATATCGTGAAACAACGTATACAAATAGGCTAAAGGTAGGATGTGTGAGTGTGTGTGAATGTGTGCGTGTGCGTGAGTAAGTCTGAGTACCAAAATGGAGGAGTTAAAATGGCAGGCTTGGACTCAGATCTAAAATGACCTAGAACAACATCTTGGCAAAATTTAGTTGAATAGTTCAAAAGAATACATTGGCATTTTTATTTCTTGTGGAAACTGAACTATAACATCCATTCGGGTTATAATAGAGAGAAAAACTTTCAAAACCTATACTTGATATGTGTATTTGTATGCCTTTGGTTAGCTCATACAAAAATTTACCTTTCTACATTTAGGTCATTGTTTTTCCAGATTCAAGATTCAAGAAACTTTTTTGCGAACTCCATTATTTGTACACGACAATAACTGTAGACCAAAGCGCACTAAGTCCAAAAATGTATCCAATGACGTAACCCTGACCCTATCCCCAGGTATACAAAATCATCAAATTAACTGGGTTTGCCAGCACAATGACTGGGTTCAAAAACTATATAACCAATATAGCATTTTGATCACTCCCATTTACATAACATACTGCTTTCAGTCTTTAGTCAAATATGGGTACAATTTGACCCAACGACCACATGTATTGGATTTCCGTGAAATAGCTATAGAAAAAGTAGCCCTGCAAACAAATATGCACATCAGAGAAGTTTCTGGAGAATTCACAGTTTAGAATGCAACAAAGAATGATGCTATCTAAACATAAATTTGTGAGTCATTCCACTGAATAGTATTAATTATTGAGCGAATCAGTGGTTTCATTGCGCACATACCTCCGCCAGCGGGTTTTGATTCACTAGCACTTATACTCAGCTACAGAATCCAGATCTGATCTGGAAATTTTGTCACCTCTTCCCATTCATACAGTCCAACTTTTCATAAAATTTCATGGCAATCTGTTGTATAATTTTTTAAGTAACCCTGCTGACAATCATACACCTAAACACACACTCACAAGTGATCACAGTACTTCCTCGCGGAGCAAACAATGTATAAGGGACGGCTTCAGAGCTGCCTGCCATTGCTTACCTTCAACGGCACAGTGACAGAATTGCCCTCTCCGGTCCAGACCATATGTTTTTTAAGGAATTAAAGTACAGAGGCTTGGATGGCGATTACGGTACATCAACACTGGTTTAAATTTGTCACTTATGTGTGGATGTACATGTTTGTGGTCATTTTCCCACTGAAAAATTCACCTAGACAACATTGAAGTCTAAGGGCTCTATCTTTCACACTGCCCTACCCGTTGCCACTACCCGCTACCCGTGAATTACGCATTTAGCAGCTTCCACTATCCCTAAACGGTATCTTGCGGCCACACTACGCTATACATTATGCCGAAATCTTTATTTGCGCCCGGAGGAGTGCTCGTGGGCGTGTTTATGCGCTTTCCCTACAATTGCTATCTTGACCACACAGGTTAGGGAAAGCATATAGCGGGTCCTCAAACCACCCGCTACCCATTTGGCAATTGAAGACACTGCTTCCCTCCCCCTATGCGATCTAACAGCGACAAATGGGCTACATTCAGTTCAAAAAAATATAATTATAATTAGGTCTATGCACTGGCACTCAGCGACGTAACTTTTTTTTCCAGCGAGACCGGCATTTCAGAACTCTACAGCGAATGAAGGTAATTCTGGTGACAAGTCGTGGTTTAAATCTGTTTACATTTTTCCAAACGGACAGCTGTCTATTTTTTTTTACAGCAAGTTGCGTGACCGTGCTGCAAAAACAGGTGTGCGTTCTTGTGCGAAATTACCTTCATTCATAAAAGAGTTCTGAAATTCGCCTCGCTGGAAAAAAATTACCGTTGCTGAGTGCCAGTGCATAGACCTATTTATAATTAGATTATTTTTCTGTACTGAATGTAGCCCATTATTTCGTCGCTGTTAGATCGCATGGGGGAGAGAAGCCGTGTCTTCAATTGCCACTTGATTATTCTTGAATTGGAAAACGTGTTAATAAGGGAAAACCATCTTGAATTAGCCAGGACTAATTGTAGTCAATAAAGGGATGGATATTTTCTCCCAAATTTTCAGGTCTAGCGCCGGCCCTGAGTATTATTTCCCACAGAACGAGAATGCGTGACAAAACTGCGCCTCTCTCGTCAGGCAGTGACGGAATTATGTCACCTGGTTGCAGATGATGTTTACACCGCTGCCAGCTGTCCGTAGGGGAGAGCTGGTACAAAAGTAACATTTTTCACATAAACGTCAATTTTAAAAGATAACATCACAGACCGAAAAAAAAATTTGGAGCGATTAACTACTTTTGTGTGTGCTCTGTCAATATCAGGTGCTAAATCATCCCAATATATATTGACTTCGGCATAGTTTGCCATCCAATGGAAGTTGCGCATTGCTACTTTCGACCCCTCCAGGCGGGACAAAAGTAACCTGATCAAATTAACTGGAATCTTTTGAATTATTGTCGTTTTTCATTTGAAAAAAATCAAACATTGTCTTTGCTAACATGCAATTGTAAATATACAATGCACTCATTTATTCAATTCAATCATAAAAATGACATTATAACAGAAGCAAAAACGATCACACATTTGTTTTAAACATTTTCATCACAGTTGTGACAGATATAATGAGCTGCACCCTCAGTGCATGCCTCATGTGACCACAGCAGACAAAAGATGCACTGCACCCACACTTCTCCAGGCAAAGATGAGGCAAATGTCTCCCCACAAACAAGACATTCCTCCTCATTGCCCCGAGAAACTGTGGTTGCAGTGTATCCGCTTTAACAACTTCTTTGGGCGTTTTGAAAAGGACTGTTTCTTCTGGCCCCTCTGCCGAGTCTCCTCCTCCAAGGCAGCTTTTACTGGGGTGTCGTTCAGTATTGCTGTTGACCTGCAACATTCAATGAGATGGTAGTCAGAATCAGCTTATTTTTATACAAGCATGAAAATCAAGACAAGGTAAAAACAACACTCTGCTCACCTCTTTCTGCCTCTTCTTTTATTTTCTTTCCTCGAGTCAGCCTTTGGATATGGGCGAACCTTTTCTGGGCTGAACCTCTGTGTTGGCGTGCCACTAGATGTTCCTGGAACCACAAGCATACCTGGATAGATAATATTTCAAAAAAATAATAAATGCTTGGCAAGGCTCAACATGCACATTTAAAAGACACACAGACACAAACTCTCACCATCTAGAGGAATGGCAGACTCATGGGGATGCAGCTCAGATGGGCTCTGGCTAGGTTGCTGGTGCCTTACGGGAGCGGGCGCTGGTGATGGAGCGGACATTGGTGATGAAGAGGGCGCTGGTGATGAAGCGGACATTGGTGATGAAGAGGGCGCTGGTGATGGAGCTGGCACTGGCATTGGGGATGGAGCTGGTGCTGGTGCAAGTGCAGGACGGTCAGTCACAAAAGCTGGAGCAAAGTCTGTCTCACTGAAAATATCTGGATTCAAGGGCCAGATACCGGTACACTCTAACCCAGCTGAAATGCTGCTTGCTGTCGCAGCTTGAGGCAGAGCTTAAGCCACAAGACTTGGGAGGTTGTAGATTGTCAAAGTTCTTCCAGGGTTCATTCGTATCCAATTATCTGCTGCACTGTTAATATAGTGCTTCAGAGGACCAAAAACGCTTCGGTCTAGCGGCTGAAGATGGTGGGAGCAGTGGGGGGGAAAAGACAGGAGTATAACGCCATGTGACTTGCAAAAGTCAATAGCTACCACAGAGAGGTGTGATGGATGATTGTCTAAGAGTAGCAGCAACTTTGACTCCGGGGTCACGCGGGTGTGCCTTGCAAAATGCTGTAAAAATGCCAAGAAATCGGCCTCCTGCATCCACCCCGATCCATTGGCAGAACCAGTGCAGCCAAGGGGGCCATCCCGGATGAAGTGGTCCTGGAACTTCTTCCTTGGGAAGATAAAGTAAGGGGAACAAAGTTGCCTTGTGCGTTGGCAGCAAAGGCAACAGTCACCAATGTCCTCTTTCCCCAGAGGTCACAGCACCGACCTGGCGCTGCCCCCTTGGTGGCAAAAGATTTTGTCTGGCACTTGAACCGTTGTGGTACCTGAAATAATAAATGAAATGAATTATTGCTGTTGCAAATCACTGTTGCTTTTTAATTTATCTAAATATAAATTTTTACCTGTTTCGTCCATGTTCCAGATGTCCTTTGCTTCAAAATTATAGCGGGTGAGGACAGTCTTTAGGTTTTTAAAAACGCTGTCACGTTGGTCTTGTTGAAGCTGGTGGAGCAGGACATGCTGGTGGCTTGAGGTCGACAGATGGACGGGGTTTTGTTGCGCTCGAGGAAGGAGGTGAGCCAGTCCTTCCCTGCCATCTGGTTTTTCTCCCATGAACATGGAGTTTTGAGGCCAATATTTTCGGCCAGCTCATATGCAAACTTTCGCACCTAAAACAGCATGAAAAAAGAGGTTAATTCCCAGATAGCAAGCACCTCAGAGCCGGGGCAGATCCGGAGCTGAGGTGCTTGCTATCTTAAACAAATGGCGATAGTGGTGTAGCTCTGTCTGCAGTGTTACTCCAACCTCTTTAGGACTCAGGCCAAAATATATATCAGCTGCTCTCTTTATATATGCCTGCAGTCTCTTATCCTGTTCTTCTGTGAAGACTTTATTGTGGGCCCTGTACCCTGGGGCTCTGGCCTGCTGCCCTCCTGCCTCTGCCCTCCTCTTGCAGTACCTGAACAGGGTGACATAACAAACGCCATGCACCTCTGCTGCCCTCCTTATACTCTCGCCTCTTCGGACATCAAGAAAGGCCCTTCCGTAAACCTGCTGGTCAACCTTTCGTCTCTGGGTAGTTCTGACCCTAACTCTTGGCATTTTCTGTTGGTAAAATATAACACAAGAAAATTCGGCCGCATTAGCAGAGAGGGACGAAGCGTAACCATTGCTACTTCCGCCCGACAGTGACTCCAGACATTAGAACCAGGATTGCTTCTAAAGTGGAAAAAAGTCTGACATTTCAAACTTCAGGATATGTTACAAAACTAAATGACCTGTCACTTCATCATAAATATGACACATGGAGCGATAAAGACAATCTTTAAGTCAAAAAGTTTACCATTTGTCTGAATTTACTCACCACTGTGGAAAACAGTCTTCGGTCTCGTTCGCTGGGAAGCGTCGAAACCTCAAGATTTTTCGCGGGTCTGGAGAGTGTCGCGAGCTGCGTGCTGACACCGAATATGACGCATCGAAGTGCGGATGGCTGAGAGTAAATCGCCGTATTACTTTCGTCCCACGTTACTTTCGCACCGGCTCTCCCTATGCCTTGCCCGTTGCTGTTAGGGTTACTATGGCACTATTTTTTTCTATGCTAGTGGGTCATTCCAAAACCCTCTCAGCTCAGTTGGAGCATGACCCAATCATGGAAACGCATTTTTTTCTTTTTTTTTTGAAGTTTCCATCACAAAGGGGTAGGCTTGATGTTTTTTTTTTTAATTATTATTACATAACAAACATTAAACAATATGTCAATGTCAAATAATAATAATACTACTAATAATAATAATAATAATAATAATAATACAATTCATGATTAACTTGACAAAAACAGATCCTCCCCTGTCTGGATTTGACCTCATGCACGAGCAATTTGACTTCGTCTTCGGAGAAACGTGGTGACCTTCCCCTCTCCATCACGGGTTTCGGTTTGAGGATTTGGGATAGCGCAGCCTGCTCCTAAAGGCAATGGCACCTGGCACACTGATTGGTTTAACTGGCGTAACGCCCAAACCACGCCTATGCATAATATAACGGGTAGCGCAGGTGTTTTCGGGATATAGGCAGGTGTGCAAGATGCAACTTTTGGGGAACGCCTCGCACGTTAATGCTAATTCCTCAAATAACGGGTTTAGGGACTCTAGGGGGCCCTATCTTGCGCCAGAGTCCCTAAACGGTTACTTGGGGATTTAGCATTGCGCAAGAGGCGCTCCCATAAAGTTGCTATCTTGCACACCTGCCTATATCCCGAAAACACCTGCGCTACCCGTTATATTATGCATAGGCGTGGTTTGGGCGTGTGCCAGTTAAACCAATCAGTGTGCCAGGTGCCATTGCCTTTAGGAGCAGGCTGCGCTATCCCAAATCCTCAAACCGAAACCCGTGATGGAGAGAGGAAGGTCGCCACGTTTCTCCGAAGATGAAGTTAAATTGCTCGTGCATGAGGTCAAATCCAGACAGGAGGATCTGTTTTGTTAAGTTAATCATGAATTGAATTATTATTATTATTATATTATTTGTGTTATTGTTATATTATTATTATTATTAATTAGACATTGACATAAATTTTGGTATGTAATAAAAAAAAAAAAAAAAAAACACCAAGCCAACCCTTTGTGATGGAAACTAAAAAAAAAAAGAAAAAGGAAAAAATGCGTTTCACCATGATTGGGTCATCCATTGAGCTGAGTGGGTATTGGAATGACCCACTAGCATAGAAAAATAGTGCCACAGTAACCCTAACAGCAACGGGCAAGGCATCTGGACAGCTGGCACCGGTGTATATAGGCTATCATCTGCAACCAGGTGACATAATTCCGCCATTGCCTGATGGGAGAGGGCAGTTTTTGTCACGCGTTCTCGTTCTGTGGGAAATAATATTCAGGGCCGGCGCTAGACCTGAAAATTTGGGAGAAAATATCCTTCCCTTTATTGACTACAATTAGTCCTGGCTAATTCTAGATGGTTTTCCCTTATTAACACGTTTTCCAATTCAAGAATAATCAAGTGGCAATTGAAGACACGGCTTCTCTCCCCCATGCAATCTAACAGCGACAAAATAATGGGCTACATTCAGTACAGAAAAATAATTTAATTATAAATAGGTCTATGCCCTGGCACTCAGCAACGGTAATTTATTTTCTAGCGAGAACGGCATTTCAGAACTCTTTTGCGAATGAAGGTAATTTCGGCGACAAGTACGCACACCTGTTTTTGCAGCACGATCACGCAACTTGCTGTAAAAAAAAAAAAATAGAGCTGTCCGACTGGAAAATGTAACTTGTACTTTTCACCAGAATTACCTTCATTAAGCTGAAGAGTTCTGAAATGCGGTCTCGCTGGAAAGAAGTTCGTAAGCTGAGTGCCAGCGATAGACCTAATTATGATTAATTATTTTTCTGAATTGAATGTAGCCCATTTGTCGCTGTTAGATCGCATAGGGGGAGAGAAGCCGTGTCTTCAATTGCCAAATGGGTAGCGGGTGGTTTGAGGACCCGCTATACGCTTTCCCTAACCTGTGTGGTCAAGATAGCAATTTTAAGGAAAGCGCATAAACACGCCCACGGGCACACCTCCAGTCGCAAATAAAGGCTTCGGAATAATAAATAGCGGGTAGCGTGGCCGCAAGATACCGTTTAGGGATAGTGGAAGCTGCTAAATGCGCAATTCACGGGTAGCGGGTAGTGGCAACGGGTAGGGCAGTGTGAAAGATGGAGCCCTAAGGGCCCTATCTTGCGCCAGAGTCCCTAAACCCGTTATTTGGGGATTTCGCATTGCGTAAGAGGCGTTCTCCCGCGAAAGTTGCTATCTTGCACACCTGCCTATATCCCTAAAACAGCAGCGCTACCCGTTATATTATGCATAGGCGTGGTTTGGGCGTTACGCCAGTTAAACCAATCAGTGTGCCAGGTGTCACTGCCTTTCGGAGCAGGCTGCGCTATGCCAAATCCTCAAACCGAAACCCGTGATGGAGAGAGGAAGGTCGCCACGTTTCTCCGTTGACGAAGTTAAATTGCCCGTGCATGAGGTCAAATCCAGTCAGGGGAGGATCTGTTTTTGTTAAGTTAATCATGAATTGTATTATTATTATTATTATTATTATTTGACATTGACATATTGTTCAATGTTTGGTTTGTAGTAAAAAAATAAATAAATCAAGCCTACCCTTTTGTGATGGAAACTTCAAAAAAAAAAAAAAAAAGGCGTTTCGCCATGCACTTCAACTCCCTCTCCGTCTGAAATGAAGCATAGAACAAAATCCCATTTAGAAAAATAAAATTAAGTATATGCACTGGCACTCAGCGCGTAACTCCCCCCAGCGAGGCGGCATTTCAGAACTCTTCAGCGAATGAAGGTAATTCTGGTGACAAGTACGTGGTTTCGTCCGTTTACATTTTCCAATCGGACAGCTGTCTATTTTTTTTTTACAGCAAGTTGCGCGACCGTGCTGCAAAAACAGGTGTACATACTTGTCGCCGAAATTTCCTTCATTCGCAGAAGAGTTCTGAAATGCCGCTCTCGCAGGAAAAAATTTCCGTTGCTGAGTGCTAATGCATAGGGCTCTTGTGAAAGCCCAAATGCGGGTAGCGCGTGGTTTTAGGACCCGCTATACGCTTTCCCTAAAGTGTGTGGTCAAGATAGTAATTTTAGGGAAAGCGCATAAACACGCCCACGGGCACACCTCCAGGCGCAAATAAAGGATTAGGCATAATGCATAGCGGGTAGTGTGGCCGCAAGATATCGTTTAGGGATAGTGGAAGCTGCTAAATGCGTAATTCACGGGTAGCGGGTAGTGGCAACGGGTAAGGCAGGGTGAAAGATAGAGCCCCATGAGTTTTAGCCCACCAGATACATAATCATTGTCGAGATA
Organism: Gymnothorax javanicus; assembly: GCA_029692085.1. NCBI lineage: Eukaryota > Metazoa > Chordata > Actinopteri > Anguilliformes > Muraenidae > Gymnothorax > Gymnothorax javanicus. Next base: position 63,998,798 of record CM056200.1, read on the forward strand.
TGTACGTTTAACTTTATCAGGTTTATCATTCCATATAAATTTGAATAGCTTCTGTTCATATATTTTGAAGAATGATTCTTTAGGGGTTGGTGATGCCATAAATAAGTATGTAAACTGGGATACAACTAATGAGTTAAAGTTATTTTGGTATAGATGGTCAGATGTTTCCCTTTCCAGGGCAGCAGAATTTTTTCAATTTTACTCAATTTCTTATTAAAATTAACCGTTGAAATTTCACTCATATTTTCTGGGATGTGTATACCAAGTACATTGACCAATCCATCTGTCCAGTGAATTGGTAAATTACATGGATGAGTGAAATTTCTATTTTTCAGGGAACCAAGCCTCAATATTTGGCATTTCTCATAATTTGGCTTCAGCCCAGATAGGTTTGAAAAGTCATTCAGATCTTTTGTAAGGCTCTGTAGCGATGTATAGTGAGGGCTCAATAGAAAAATTGTATTATCAGCATACATTGAAATTTTTGTATTTTGACCTTGCATTTCCAAGCCTTGTATATTATTATCTGTTTGAATTTTTATGGCGAGTATTTCTATTGCCAGAATAAATAAATACGGTGATAACGGGCAGCCCTGTTTTACCCCCCGTAAAAAGGCTATGGGTTTTGAAATATAACCATTATTTAAAATTTTGGAGATTGAGTTATTGTACATAACTTTAACCCACTGTATTAGAGACTCACCAAAATTAAAAAATTTCAAACATTGATAAATGAAATCCCATCTTATTTTATCACAGGCCTTCTCAAAGTCTGCTATAAAAACTAAACCTGGTTTCTTTATTTTATCATGATGTTCTATAATTTCGAGTAATTGTCTTATATAATTTGCAATATTTCGTCCTTGTATAAAACCAGACTGGTCATGGTGTAGTATAATATCAGGCTGGACATTTTTTATACGCAATGCTATGCATTTAGCTAATATTTTTGCATCATAACACTGAAGAGTAAGTGGTCACCAGTTTTTTAAGTAAACCGGATCTTTATAATGGCCACTAGCTTCTTGTTTTAAGAGCAGAGATATTCCACTTTCCTGCTGAGTCCCTGCGAGAATACCTTTGTCATATGAAAAATTAAAACTTGTAAGCAGGGGGGTTTTAATCTGTTCGCAGAAAGTTTGATACACTTCTATTGGAATACCACACAATCCTGGCGCTTTCCCCCGTTGAAAGGACATAACTGAATAGTAGAGTTCAGTTTCCGTGATTAGACCCTCGCAAGTTTCTTTCTGTTCCTCCGATAATTTAACTTGATTACGAGGGAAAAACGGATGACAATCAATGTTATTTAGTGGAACAGGTGGTGACTGGAAAGAGAAGATCTCTGTCAAATATCTCTCTACTTCAGTCAGAATATCTATAGGTGAAGTAAAAATTGCCCCATCATTCCTTTTTAACCTCTGTATATTTTTCTTGGCTAAATTTCTATGTTGGAGACTTAAAAATAATTTATTGCATTTTTCACCCTTCTCCATCCATTTTGCTTTATTCTTATAATGCATTATAGTTGACCTGTCATAAATTAGTCGTTCAAATTCTTTGTTTTTGGTCCAGTTTTTCAGCCAGTGATGTAAGCATCTCAATTTCTTTTTTAATTTTTTGTTCATTTAATCTTAATTGTTTTTTCCTTTGTGAGGCAAATTGAATCACGTGGCCTCTAAAGACACATTTAAATGTATCCCATACAATAAGAGGGTCTGCTGATCCTATATTACGTGTAAAAAAAATCTAATAAATTTTTTTGTACTGTCTACAAATGTCTGATCTGTTATGATCTGTATCTGTCTGATTCTGTATTTATTATTTTTCATGTTTATTCATCCATTCCTTTATTGCATTGCACATTGTCTCCCCTGTAATGTCTGATGTGATTTGTGTTTTCATGCCAGTGCACTCCCCTGTCTGCGTGCAGACACGCTTCGGGTGATTTCGGAAGTTTTCCGGCATTTCACGAACTTTCTTCTAGTCTCATTTTTACCTTCCTTCCCGCTTTTCTGAAATTACCATATTAATTAACTGCTAGGCTGCTTAGTTAGTACTGGTAATTTTACTGTAGACTAATCCCTTTGTCTGTACATAAACTTACCAACTAACATTCTCGTATTTTATTTAGGTGTGTAGATATCACTGTTTACTAATATAACTAACTCTGCCCTGCTCTGCTCTGTTCTGTAACTCCGCCCCTTTTGCTTTCCCTGTACTCTGCTTTAATTACAGCTTACGCACTTCAGGTGCGCTTCTCTCTCTGTCCTGGAATCTTAACTGTGCACTTAGAACTCCTTGACCGGAGCTGTTTATCTGTCATAGGTTGTCTGCGTGGATCCTGTCCGCGTTTTGGTTTTTGCCAATTGTTTGTGGTTTAGGACTTCCCCGTGTGTGCTTACCTCTGTAATTAGTCTTATCCAATCCACCTGTTCCCTGCATAGCATGTCACTTCCCTCTTGTCTATTTAAAGTCTTCACTGCAGTTCATTCCTTGTCAGAACATTGATCAGTATTCATTTGTGCAGAACTCCTCGCATGCCTTTTGTCTTTTGCTTCTTCACGACTGTTTCGCCCGACCTTGAGATTACCATTGCCCTTCTATTCCTGTTTTGTCTTTTTGGATTTTGACCTGTTTTTGTATGACCACAGTTTCTGTTTTGGATGCCCTGTGTATGACCTTCCCTTCTGGATTTCGACTACGAGTTTTGGCTTACTGTCTATGTACCGTTGCACATATGCCTTACTGGTTTTGACCCCTGCCTGTCTTTTCGACTTCGCTTTTTGGACATTGTTTTTGGCTTGGCAATTCTTGTGTCTTCTGGTGCTGACCCTTTTTGCAATAAAGGCTTACGATTTTTGGATTATCCCTCAGTTGCGATTGGTTCCTCTGAGCGTATAGTTACATGATCCTCTTTGATTTAAATTTCCAGTATCCCTGTCCTCGTGGATATTCAGTTACTTCTAAATGAAGTGAAATAAGTTGGTGATCAGATTTTAGTTTGTTTTCAATTGCTGCCTTTTTTGTTTGGGATAACAAAAGGAAATAAGGAAATAATCAATGCGGCTTGCCTGATTCTGTCTTCTCCATGTATATTTATATAATTCTGGATTTCTTAATCTCCAAACATCTACCAGATTCATTGTATTCATTATTGATGTGATTTCTGTAGAAGCATGTGGGTGGTAATTAGCTGAATTCTTTCCCTTACGATCTATTAAATTATTCTGCACTGTATTAAAGTCTCCAGCCATTATGAGATATTTGCTTGTGAATTTTGAGGTTTTAATAATGTTGTAAATAGATTTAAAGAAGTGTGGATCATCATTATTTGGACCACATAAATTAACCAAACATATTTGTTTATCCTCAATAATCATATTTAAAATGATCCACCATCCTTGAGGGTCAGTTTCTGAAGCTCGCTGAATACGCGAAGATCCTCAAAAAAGAAAAATGACAAGGCACTCTTCCATCAAAATTTTTAAAAGCCTTCATTAAAGTGGCTTATCCATTTGGATTAATAAAACACTAACGCGTTTCGGCTTCTGCCTTCATCAGAGTGTTTCAAACAGAGGAAGGGCTAGGGGAGGGAGTGATATAGGTTACCCTATACCTGTCATAGGTTGTGCAGGTAGACATGTGAGTTTAAATGTTTAAAGCTCCCTGCACAGACACACTATATACACGACACATTATTATAAAAGGGAGAAAAAAATATATATATACATAAAGGCGGACACACTTAAGACAAGAAAGAAGCTGATTGGGAATCTCCAATAAGGCCGGACAAAACGCCAGAAGGGAGCAAGAAGACAATATGAATGGTGGAGGTGCCTATAGAAAAGGAGTAAAGTCCAGTTCATCATTAAGGCCTGGGAATCTAGTGGCTTTGAACAAGAAAATCCTATAGGCTTCCCTTTTCAATAACTGTTTAAGGCGATCTCCTTTCCTTGTGGATTCACTAATAGCTTCAATGCCAATAATTTTAAGAGAGGCCAGGTTGTTGCTGTGGGCTTCAGCGTAATGCACAGCCATGGGATAGTCTTTATTTCCTGTGCGTATAGCATTTATAGCATTCTCTTAAAATTATTGGCATTGAAGCTATTAGTGAATCCACAAGGAAAGGAGATCGCCTTAAACAGTTATTGTTATTGTCTTTTCCTTTTGTCTGCGAGGCCATTGCAGTTATAACTAGCGATACAGACTCCATCTATTCCCATTTTTAAAGACTAGGTTTTTAGATTGAGTATGAGTTTTGATGGTCAGATATACCATAGAATATTTTCTAAGGATAACAGAAGAGCTAACCATAAACCATGCAGACATAAAAAAATAAAGAAAATTCAACATAGGTGCCATGCCTTCAAATATTCATGTGGCAGTTGAAAAGCATAAAAAAAAAAAAATTGACATGATTAGGTAAAAAAAAAAAAAACCACAACAACAAAAACAAAACAACCTGCTGACAAAGACAATCAGATAACATATACTCAGTCAAAAAAGAAACTTCACACTCATAAATTCTAAATATTTTCTTGAAACTTAATACAAGAGATAATAATAATATTATTATTATTATTATTATTATTAGGGGTAAGTGCGTTGTCAAAGACATCATGACACACAGCAACTCCGACGTGCACAAGCATGCAGCACGTGCCAGCATACATCAAGGTAAAAGCACGTTTCCTCGTGTTCCTAGTCACGTGACCTTATGAGACACGTGCAGTTGAGCCCACGTTAGCACGGTAGAGTGACATCTCGGAAAAACAAGTTCTTACAGTCAATTATCCGTTGATTTGCAATGCCACGACTGTCAAACATTCAACGTGAACGTGCCATTGGCATGCTGAATACGGGAACGTCGGTCACTGACGTTGCCAGGGTTATGGGATGCAGTCGACGGACTATCCATGATCTTCGGACACGTCTCCAACAAACTGGCACCACAGCAGACCGACCTCGTTCGGGTAGACCACGTGTGACGACACAAGCAGAGGACCGACAAATCGTCTTACGATTTCTCACTGCAACGTCCACTAGGAATGAATTGTTTAGAGGTCGTGTGACTGCCCAAACCACACGTAATCGCCTGCGCACTGCTCGTCTCCATGCACGTCGGCCATATCGTGGACCAATTTTAACCCAGTTACACCGACGTCAACGGCTTCTCTGGGCACAACGACATCTGAGATGGACTCAGCATGATTGGAATAGGGTCGTTTTTAGTGACGAATCCAGATTCACTTTGCACTTCGTTGATGGGAGAGTTAGAGTTTGGAGGAGACGCGGTGAACGCAACGCCCAGTGTTGTGTGCAGGAAGTGGACCGTTTTGGGGGCGGTATTGTTATGGTTTGGGGTGCCTTTAATGGTCCTGCCCGTCCCCGACTGATGGTCGTTCAAGGAAACCTAACTGCTGCAGGATACAGAGATCAAGTGCTCATTCCAGAGCTTTTGCCATTCATGGCAGCTCATGGCCCAGGTTGGACATTCCAACACAATAATGCCAGACCTCATATGGCCAATTTAACGCGGAATTTTCTTAGGAATGCTGGCATCAATGTCATGGAGTGGCCCTCAAGGTCTCCGACCTTAATCCCATAGAACATGTATGGGATGTGTTGGGCAGAAGACTCCGTCAAGTAAGGAACCCTCCACAGAATTTGCAGGAATTTGGTGCCATGTTGGTTCAATTATGGCGACGCATCCCCCAAGCTGTGTTCAGACGCATCATTCAATCCATGATGAGCGTTCGTCGCAGTTGTGAACGCTCATGGAGGGCATACGCTTATTGACATGCTTTCATCAAGTTGTAACTTACCCTTTTTACTCTTACATTTCCGTAGCATTTCCGTTGGAACTGGTTACATTATGAACATGATTTTTTATGGTACACCGTCCTTAATGGGTACAGAATGGAATTAAATCATTATTTAAAACCACTTTTCTTGTATGTTCAACTTATCGACCTCCAAACGAGTGTGAAGTTTCTTTTTTGACTGAGTTATATCAACTAATGGAGCATTTTTTGTCCCAAATTCCATTTCTTTGGGTAACCCACTACTGTGTCCCATAAGATTATAATTAATAGTCATAATAAATGAAGGAAGAAAAAGGCCCCCCCTCTTACTATTCATCATTTTGTACGGCCCAAGTTACGCTAGTGCCTGAACTGGCTGCGAATTTTTTTTTTTCTGCAGGTGGGTTGGTACCATTACGTACATCAGCCAATCACAGATCGGCTCTGGTACCATTGTACATGCCATCAGCCAATCACAGCTCGGCTGTACTCATTCATCGATGAAAATGGAAAACCATTCGACATCTGTCAGCCGAGTTGTGCACGCGGCAAATTTGTAAATGCTCGTCTCACAATAACGATGTAAGTGCTCCACAATCCGCGAAATTACTAGTACACTAGCTGGTCTGCAGCAGAAGTCCAATAATCTATTAGCCTCGGCTTCGGTGATCAATACTGCAGATCGGAGACCAAATTTTGTGATATCAGACTGTTTTTCCATTACCAGTTTTTTATTTCGCTATTTAGATTTTGCGCATTTCGAATGGTATTAAATGGAAACGCACAGAGAGTGAGGACGATGTCCGACGTTATTAGCCCCAAAAACAGTGTGCTTCGTGACCGTAGCCTGTTCGTGACTGACACACACACACACACACACACACACACACACACACACACACACCTATTTGAGGCATTGCGCTGATAAGCATATGGTCGTCGCTGGAGTGTATTGAGGAGGAGTTACCATTTAGTTTCTGAATCAGTATTTTTAAACATTTGCTGCAATCAACAAAATACATTTCTTCTGACTGCCGGCCAATTTTCGGAACCCCAAAGAAAACAAACTAAATCTATGAACCGCAGCTTTTCTCATCTTTATCTGTGAGGGTGCGTTCAGGAACCAGAAGCGAGAACCAAAGGATCCAGCAAACTTGTTCTTTATTAATTCTGGGGTGGAAACCCCTGCAGGGCAGTAGGCAACGGTACAGAGTCCACAATCCAAAATCAGAATCCAGTAGTCATAATCCAGTTCGTAAGCAGGGCAGCAAACACAAAACTCAGGGTCGGGCAAAGCAGGTTCGTTACACGGGCACAGGTATAAAGACGAAGCCAAAATTGAAATCCAGTAGTCGTAATCCAGTTCGTAAACAGGGCAGCAAACACAAAACTCAGGGTCGGGCAAAGCAGGTTCATTACATGGGCACAGGTATATCAAAGACGAAGAAAAAAAATCAAAATCCGGGACGTTCCAGTCAGAAGTATAACACGAAGAGTACAAGGCATAAACAACACAGCACAAGGAAAACATTCTGACAAAGGCTGGCTGTGAACTGACTGCTTAAATACACATACGGGAAGTCTCATGCTATAATAGGGAACAGGTGAGCTGGATCAGACTAATTAACAAAGGAATGAACAAGAGGAAGTACCTAACAACATGCAATTGGCGAAAGCCAAAACGCGGACAGGGATTACACAGACAGCCTATGACAAACAAACGGCTCCGGTTAGGGAGTTCTAAAGTGCACAGAGAGTGAGAGGCAGAAGAGTGTTCAACAAGGTGTGGAGAATCCGCCGAATTGCAGCAAAGTAAATTGAGTGAAGGCAAGGGGCGGAGATAAGAGCAGAGCGAGTGCTGAGAGCTTGTTAGTCAATTAGTAATGTGCAGCTATACAATCCCTAGTGCTCGTTAGTAAGTTAGTACTATAAACAATGTTAGTTAATGTTAGTAATTTATCAAAAAATAACAAACTGTTAGTATTTGTTCGTAAAGACAGAACAGCAAGGCGAAGGAAGCAAACGAGATTGGAAGGAATAATTGAAAACCCAGAAACCATGAAATCACCTGAAAACGTGGCAAGCAAAACTGGAGAACAAAACTGTCTCAACACCAGACAGGGGAGACAATGTGCAATGCAGGACATGGAGAGATACATAAACCAGAATGATAACTAAACTGTGAATATGAGAAATAGCAGGGAAAAGACACGACAAGGAAAGACAGGCAAAATACAAAACATGACATGGACTAGATCAAAAAACATGGCTTGGTAGAAGAGTCCTAACAAAAACATGGTCAGGCAACAACAGAATCATAACATTATCGTACTCTAATGAAAATAAATCATCTTGCACTCGGACCAACCGGCCACCGATTTCATACATGCTACGTGAATAATCATGTACATGCGGGACTTCAGATCAAAGTGGAAGTGCGCATCCAATCTAATCCATCAGGATAGAAGGTTCGTGATTGATGTTGAAACGAGCAAGCTAAATAAAACCATTTGCCACTGGACGTATGCATCCATAGCTCGTATCAACATCAATCTCTTGCTTTCGTTCCTGATGGATAAAATTCTTCTGTAGGATTATTTACTTTGATCCCTAGAACACGTTCATGTTTAACAATTGACAAAGAAGTATTTATCCGAAATGCACCTTTAATATTAAATGCCGTTATGCACAAATGCAGCAGCCCCAGGAAATCTTCCCTCAACCCCTCATACACAAGATACAGTCGAATGGGAGGAAGGTGAGCACTATAGGCTATAAGATGATACATAGCCTACAATAGTCCCTGAATAAAAGGCTTTGAAGTTAAGATTTATGTAAAATGAATATTTTTGCAAACTTGCCAGGCTACCTTGGTGTACAATTATTATAATGAACTGAAAAACTGGCACACTAAGACAGGTTTGTGAGTTAGTTTTATTTAAAATGCGAAGTTGATGTTTCCTTGCAGGTTATCCGTGCCCAGCTCATTCTAAACAAATAGTTAGCCTGTATCACAACTATGTGTAGCCAATAACCTACTTTTAAGGCCTATGACAGATTCTGAATATATGATTCATATGGGTGCTTTAGAGTGAGGGCCATCTTGAAGCCATGAGGCAACCACAGAGGAGACCAATGATCAAATATAATAGAAATATATATATGTGTGTGTGTGTGTGTGTGTGTGTGTGTTTATATATCACACACACGCCCAAAATTATTCATACCCCTACCAAATTTTGTTTTTTTTCGAGATATTTTTTGACAAATCAAATTTATTCTTGCACAAATGACACAGTAAGTTGACCTAAGGCTGTAAGAAGTACAGTAAACAATTTAAGAAATACAATACTTTTTGGCATTTTATTTGACAGATTTACAAAAAATGCCATGTCCAGAATTATTCATACCCTTTTCTCAGTAATTGTTGGCAAAGCCTTTATTCACGATTACAGCCTCCAAACGCATCCTGTGGTTTCTACAAGTCTGCATGGGGATTTTGGCCCACTCCTCTTTGGTGAACTTCTCCAGGTCCTTAAGGTTTGAGGGTTTCCTTGCCATGACCTTGGTCTTCAGTTCCCTCCACAGATTTTTGATAGGATTGAGGTCGGTGCTCTGGCTTGGCCACTCCAAAATGTTCACTTTGTTGTCCACTAACCATTTCTTGACGGATTTAGCTGTGTATTTAGGATCATGATCCTGTTGGAAGATCCATTCCTTCTCAAGACCAAGTTCTTCGACAGATTGCTTAATGTTTTCACTGAGGATCTGGATATACTGGTCCTATTTCATGATGCCATTAACTTCAACAAGGTGTCCGGGCCCATTAGCTGAAAAGCAACCCCAGAGAATGATACTCCCACCACCTTGTTTGACCGTTGGGACCATGTTTTTCAGGTTGAACGCTTCACCTTTCTTATGCCAAACAAAAGCTCCATCTCTGTGCCTAAACAGCTCCATTAAGGTAATTTCGGCGACAAGTACGTACACCTTTTTTTGCAGCACGGTCACGCAACTCGCTGTATAAAATAAACAGCTGTCTGATTGAAAAATGTAATCGGACGAAACCACGTACTAGTCACCAAAATTACCTTCATTCGCTGAAGAGTTCTGAAATGCGTGCGTCGCCGAAATCGGAGCATAGACCTAATTATAATTAAATTATTTTTCTGTACTGAATGTAGCCCATTATTTTGTCGCTTTTAGATTGCATGGGGGAGAGAAGCCGTGTCTTCAATTGTCACTTGATTATTCTTGAATTGGAAAACGTGTTAATGAAGGAAAACCATCAAGAATTAGCCAGGACAAATTGTTGTCAATAAAGGGTGGGATAATAGCCAATAATTTTCCGGTCTAACACCGCCTCTGGGGCGTTTCATTCTGAAAAAAACGCCCAAAAGCCGCAGTGAGTTGGCATGTATGTGCTTCTTACAGCCTTATGTCAACTTACTGTGTCATTTGTGCAAGAATAAATTTGAGTAGTCAAAAAATATCTCGAAAAAAAACTAAAATTGGTAGGGGTATGAATAATTTTGGGCGCGACTGTATATATGTGTGTGTGTATATGTATGTGTATGAAAAATAAATAAATAAATAAATAATATATAGGGGGGGCGGGGGGGATCGATTTCCAGTCATAGGGCCCAAAATTGCCAGCGGCGCCCCTGCCTGGTACCTGTAGGTCAGCTATGTTTTTCCCTTTATGAAAGGGTGGAGATCAAGGGGTGTATGCAAGGGGGGTCATGGGAGTATTTCCAGGATCCTGGCACTCATCCGAGATATCTTTTCCCCGAGCCTCCTCCCCCTTCCATCTCCTCCTATAAAAATGCTCCAACACACATCCTGACTAGGAATTCTTTTACAAACCCAATTCCAATGAAGTTTGGACGTTGTGTAAAACGTGAATAAACATAGAATGCAATGATTTGCAAATCTCATAAACCCACATTTTATTCACAATAGGCAGGGCCCCCTTAACCTAATGTTAGGCCCTGGGGCTGAGAGGTTTTGTAGCCCCCCCCAGTCCGTCCGATTCCGTCCAATTTATAGCCCCCCCCCCCCATCCGTCCGATATACAAAGTCTCATTATAAAACAAAAGTGTATATGTTGGTAGTCTACTTCACAAAATGCATTAGTTTCTTTCAGGACATGAAACAGTGATTTTTCCCCTTTTGATCCAGAAAACACGATCAAAGTAGCCTGGTTTACATGCAGACTTTTTTTCCATTCTGATTGAAATCATTCTGATTGAAGATTTCAGGTCAACTGTTTACATGAGACGTGATCTATTCCAATCGGTGTTTATATGGGCCACCTTATTTAATCAGAACAGACGTCTTACAGCTGTGTGACATGCGCAGATTGATGAAAAAAAGTATTAAGCTTTTCGTTATTGCGCTGTTTATGCTGAAAGTAGGTGTTCTATCAATTTCTGCCACCTATCAAGATATGGGCAAGGCTCATGAAAATGACTCCACCCCCTTTTTATTTGTCCAATGCCTATACTATTTTTAATATTGGGAGTTTTTTTTTATTATTACAGTCTCATCATAAAGAGCATGATAAGAGCTACGCAGGAATGTATACTTTTATGGGTCTCTTACCATTTTTTGACCACATTATGGGCACCTAAAATCTTGCAAACCTTAAAATTTCCCACATTTTGGTATGTCCAAAACAGACATGAATTTTGAATTGTGTTTCATAGAATAAATTAAAATCTAAAAGTCTAAACTACTTTTAAATGTATAAAACACACACTGAACTATTTAGGAGCCAAGTCATTGTGTGCATCTCACTTGATCCATGTCATACAGGCATCAACTTGTCCCAAAAAAACCGTTCTGTACGTGATCCGATTACGACCAGTCATAAATAAATAATTAATTAGCATCTAGGGAACTATTACGGGTCCACACCACCCGAAAATATTCATATTTTGACAAAATGAAACCATTTTTCATGTATTGTTGGCTCCCTGACCTTCACACTCACACAAACATCAACTTCCTTGCCGTACGGTTTAAGCTTGTTGTGTCCGTTATCGGTGTCATGGCGAGACTCAATGAATCACGCACTTCTAGTTTGTAAAATCCTTAAAAATACATCCAAACTAGTTTGAAAAGAGTGTGAAAGACAAAATTATATGAACCCTTTTTGAAATTATTACGTGAAATCTCCATTTTGTGTTGTTTTATGCGGCATGCGTTGTGTACGCTATCGATGTTGTGTACGTTATCCGCTCTGTTTTTACCATTATTTAACTTAAACTAAAGATTTATTTTTACTGATATCTCTTTTCAGGTATTTGTGATAATTCTGGGGGGATTTACTGCTTATAAATAAATTAGGTGTTGCTTATCATGAAATCCAAGCTGTTTTTTCTTTGATTTCTTAGATTTAGGGTTGGAAAATATATGGAGGCTGGGAAGATAAAGGTAGGGGTACCTGTCAATGAAGTAATTTGTGTGGAGGAGAAAAACTTATAGCTTGGGCCAGTGGCGTCACCAGACTTTTTATTCTGGGGTGCATTACAACGGGGCAAACAGAACATCCAAAAAAGATAGCCCGCAAATAAATAAATCACTGTGTTCATTGGATGTTCTGTTTGTTGTTAAAATGTTTTTTTTTTAATTCTTTATTTTGTTATAAATCTGTTCTAATCGTCCTCTTTTTTTTTTTTTTTTTTGGCTGTCGGGCACGGAGCATTTAACACGTCGACTGCCAACTACGAGATAATTCGTAATGGCGGGACTTGAAAATTCGGGGAAAATTATCCATCCCTTTATTGATGGCAATTAGTCCTGGCTAATTCTAGATGGTTTTCCTTTATAAGCACGTTTTCCAATTCGAGAATAATCAAGTGGCAATTGAAGACACGGCTTCTCTCCCCCATGCGATCTAACAACAAATAATGGGCTACATTCAGTAGAGAAAATAATTTAATTATAATCAGGTCTATGCGCTGGCACTCAGCAACGTTAATTTTTTTTTTTTTTTTTTTTTCCAGCGAGAGCGGCATTTCAGAACTCTTCAGAGAATTAAGGTAATTCTGGTGACAAGTATACATGGTTTCCTCCGTTTACATTTTCCAGTCTGACAGCTGTCTATTCTTTACAGCAAGTTGCGTGACCGTGCTGCAAAAACAGGTGTAGGTACTTGTCGCCGAAATCACCTTCATTCGCAAATAAGTTCTGAAATGCCGCTCTCGCTGGGAAAAAAAAAAAAAAAAAAAAATTAACGAAAAATTAAAAAATTTCTGACTGACTACAAGCACCATTTTATCTCTGGTGTGGAAATAAAGCGTGAATCTGTTCGATCTGACTAATTTTCAAGAGAGACCGAATAAACACTGTTGTCTATCTTCAACGGAAGAAAACAGACGAATAAAAGACCAAGAAAAGTCGATAGCTATCAATTTGCATTTTGTGAAGGTCGAACAAAAACATGGCCAAGTTTGTACGTCTAATAATTGCTGGAATACTCGAAAAATTAGAACTTTTATGACTTTCGGACACGGAGTATTTTAGGATCTCTGTCCGACAGTCGCTAATTCTTCATAAATGCGCGAAGTCCCGCGCCAATGTCGCTTCACTTTATTGAGCAGAGCTTAAACAGAAACATTGATTGAAATTCATGGTACTCATCTTGAAGAACTGAGCCCTCTTATCAAAACATTCACGTTTAATATCTAAAAGATTCAGTAGATTCGAAGAAATTAAAAACAATAGACTGTCGGACGCGGAGTTAAATTGAAACCATCCCACTGTCGGACACGGAGTTATAATAAAACCCCGTCCGACTTTCAGACACGTAGACACGGAGTTATTTATTTATTTACGTATCCTAAATGGGGAGCACGGAGCACGGAGCACGAGATGTCCGTGGGTGGGGGAGCACGAGATGTCCGTGGGGGGGGGGGGCACGTGCCCCCCCTTGGCGACGCCAATGGCTTGGGCCTCTGGACACTTGGAATTATCAGAAAAAGCTTTGTTTATGCAGATTCTTTAAGACAGCATTTTGTGTTGTGTACGTTATCCGCTGACAGTATTTGCAAATTGGACTCCTGCTCCCACCACTTTTTTATTATTACATGGATCATTATACACCAAAATGTGCAGAAAATAATGACGATTTTGCTAAAGTATTAGAAAATTCATTTAAACTGAGTGGGGAACTGCCACATGAAATGAAAGTATACATTTAAACCATGTTTCACTTAAAATCCTGATGCTCATTTTCAAGACTTTTTTCACAAGCCTGCCAAAGGTCAAAAAAATAGGTGGACATCTTTTTTGGGGTATGAATTCCTTTCTCAAAACATCATAAAGTATAAAAAAGGCGCTAGAATTGATTAAAAAGAGATTTAGTATGTACCAGACTACTCTGAAGAGAGGCGTGTCAGTGGATAACGTACACAACCGCGCCGAAAATGGATTCAGACATGCCGTTCTTTCATGATGCATTGCAGGATAAGTATTGGTGATTTGATGATAATTTTTTTTGCACATAAACTGTAAACATCTCTAATTTACACATAGAAACTAATTATTTGATACTAGCAAAGCAATATTTTTTGAAATGAGTTCTGGGGTGGAGTCATTTTCATGAGCCTTGCCCATATGCTGCCTCGCAGTTCTGCGCATGCACAAACCCACGATCTTAGGCTCTATTTCTTCCCTCACATCTTGAATATCATAAAATCTTATAAATCGAGTTTTTTTTTTTTCCTCCTTCTTCCCAGTGCACTTTTAGACCTATAGGCAAATAATTGCATGTACAAGCTGGCTTTTCCCGGAAAAGTCGAAATCGGACGACAGTGGCATGCGGCATGTTATCTTTAAAAAAAAAAAAAAGAAAAATGATATACAACTCATTTTAGCATCTGCATAAGTTATAATGAGCTTACAAATAACAAAGTTGCCACTGTAGGTTGATTTACATTGTAATATTAAGGCAAAAACAAAGCCTTTAGGAACACCCTGCATTAAGATAGCATTTTTTGACAAGGCAGCACAAATTGTCAAAACAACGGTCTTCAGAGTTTTCCAGCGGTTCTAGTTTGTTTGACATTGCGGCCTATCCTGGCTTCGTTGAGTTTTTCGTGGACTTTTTTTTTTTTTTTTTTTAACCGTTGACTATTGTTTTTACTACCATCTAAGCATGCAAAAATTTTCCATTCTTCGAGAGTTTTTATTAAAATCAACCACTCCGCGACGCGTTGACCAGTTCTGCATTCTGCGCTTGAAAGCCACCTTATTTGCAAGTGAAGAAACGTCACTCTGCGCATTCACCTCAAGACAGAGCGTGCGCAGACAGAACGCAGCCAGACAATTTTCCGTTTCACTGTTTACAAGATACAATTTTACTTTTCATTCGGTTGCAGAGGGGTAGAATATTCCTTTTCCCAAACCGATTAAATTCCAGTCGGTTTCGCCCTGTCTATTCTGAATGAGGTGTTTATATGGAGCATTTTTATTCGGTTTGGGCTTCTAAACCGATTCTAATTGGAATATTAGGCTGTTGCTAACATATCACTGAGCCTACTTGAGCGCAAACACAAAAAGGTATTTTTTATAACAACCACACACAGCAATTTATGGTGATGATGAAATTCAATTTGTATTTATTTAGCGCCAAATCAATTCAATTTTCTTCAAGTTATCCCCAGGAACTTTACACAAACAGACCATTCTCATTCAATTCAAAGAGACAATAACCGTTTTTTAACCGTAATATTCCGTTTGTCATTCCGATTGAAAGAATCTTTCGTACATGTACACTCATTCCTCTTGAAGTTCATTCCGTTTTTTCTGCGCATGCTTGCTACCTTTCCTTTCCAGTGTTCTACCTCCCTTCTGCTCCATAACAGACGAATGACAATAATTAAAATGATGTGGTCATACTGCTGCTTCAAAAATAAAAGCAAAATCAGTCCGAAAAAGGCACTGCTCACGTCATTCATGTTGTCGCTATTAGGAACGAAGCCAAGCCTAATATTTTTCTTCCGGTAGGCTAAACAGAAACACGTATACACGTATCTGACCCGTTCCCTACTCAATCAGAAGCCTTCCCAGCACCAAACCTTACGAGAAAGCGATTAAATGCGTCTTCCATGCAAACCCCCATTCGGAATGACTATTTCCCATGTAAACTCGCAGGAAATGAAATTCATTCCAAATGGTTTAATTCGGATGAATACATTGCGAATGAAAAGTCGTCATATAACCGCGGCAGTTACTTTTTCAGCTCATCATTGGCCCCAAATGATAGGCCCCTGAACTCGATAGGCCCCTGGGCTTCAGCCCAGATAAGCCCGTGCATTAAAGCGGCCATGACAAAAGGACATGGACAACATATCAGATGTTGAAAGTGAGACATTTCAAAATGATTTTTCATGAAATGGTAAAATTTATGGCAGCAACGCATCTCAAAAAAGTTGGGACAGGGGCAACAAAAGGCTGGAAAAGTAAGTGGTACTAATAAAAAATAGCTGGAGAAGCGTTTAGGTCAGTAACATGACTGGGTGTAAAAAGAGCATTTTGGAAAGGCAGAGTCTCCCAGTAAAGAGAGGCTGAGGTTCACCAATCTGCGAAAAACTGCATCAAAAAACTGGGGAACAATTTCAGAAAAATGTTCCTTGATGTAAAATTGCAAAGAGTGAATATCGCACCATCTACAGTACATAATATCAAAAGATTCAGAGAATCTGGAGAAATGTCTGTGCGCAAGGAACTAGGCCAAAGGTCAATATTGGATGCTCGTGATCTTCAGGCCGTCAGGCATTACTGCATAAAAACAGGCCTGATTCTGCACTGGAATTCACTGCATGGGCTCAGGAACACTTCCAGAAATCATTGTCTGTGAACACAGTCTGCTGTGCAATGCACAAATGCAAGTTAAAGCTGTATCATGCAAAGAAGAAGCCATATGTGAACAGGATTCAGAAATGCCGCCGTCTTCACTGGGCCAAAGCTCATTTAAAATGGAATGAGGCAAAACGGAAAACTGTTCTGCGATTAGATTAATCAAAATGTAAAATTCTTTTTGGAAACTACGGACGATGTGTCGTGCAGACTAAAGAGGAGAGAGACCATCCAGCTTGTTATCAGCGCTCAGTTCAAAAGCCTGCATCTCTAATGGTACGGGGTGGCATTAGTGCCTATGGTGTGGGCGGCTTACACATCTGGAAAGGCATTATCAATGCTGAAAAGGATATTGAGGTTTTACAACAACATATGCTCCCATCCAGACAATGTCTCTTTCAGGGCAGGCCTTGCACATTGCAGCAAGACAATGCTAAACCACATACTGTATCCATCACAACAGCATGGCTTTCTGGTAGAAGAGTCCAGGTGCTGAACTGGCCTGCTTGCAGTCCAAACCTGTCACCAATAGAAAACATTTGGCGCATCATAAAACGAAAAATCCGGCAAAGAAGACCCAGGACTGTTGAGCAGCTAGAATCCTTCATCAGACAAGAGTCGGACAACATTGCTCTCCCAAAACTCCAGCAATTGGTCTTTTTACTTCCCAGACATTTACAGACTGTTGTAAAAAGAAGAGGTGATGCTACACAATGGTAAACATGGCCCTTTACCAATTTTTTTGAGGTGTGTTGCTGCCATCAAATTCAAAATGAGCTAATTTTTTTAATGAAATTGTAAAATGTCTCACTTTCAACATCTGATGTTTTGTCCATGTTTTATTGTGAGTAAAATATGGGTTTGAGATTTGCAAATCATTGCATTCTGTTTTAATGCACGTTTTACACAATGTCCAACCTTCATTGGAATTGGGGTTGTAGGATACACCCAGCACTAGCTTATTTTTAGGAGACAATCAGCACTAGCTTGCATTCACACACACACACACACACACACACACACACACACACAGTTCAGATATCAAAATTAGTACATGTAACAAGGAGAATACCATAAAGTCAGCTAAACTATGGTCTATAGTATGCTGGGACAAAGATATACAACTATGGGAAGAATATTAACATCAACACATGACTGTATGGAAACTCTAAACCATTACTAGACCCTTAGGCCTATAAACCATTACATTACCCAAAACTCTAAAGCGTGACTAGCAGGAGTTTGATAAAAGTGATCAGCATAGCAATGAGCAAAATACCAGTATTGTAAGACTGCATGACCTCCAACTGAGCACACTAATACAATACACTACACCAGTACCACCAGATGAGGAAGCATACGTGCAAAGATGTCAATAACACAATCAATATCAACATCTTCAGAATAATTATGAGTATGTAGGATACTGATTCAGGTACTCCTTACTTCCTTGTGAAGATACTGAAATTATAGCTCAGTCCAGCCCTTAGATGGAGGGGCTGATGGACATTAGAAGTAGGTCAGCCCAGTTGTCAGTTGTCATAAGTAAATGTCAACTGTCAAGAGACAATTGTCATCTTTCAAACTGATATTCTCACTTAAAATCCTTTCAGATTTTTTTTTTTCAAATTGAAAAAAAAAATCATTATTGAAAACTTACGCCAATAAGCAATACAGTCAGATTAATAATGTTAAATATGTCATAACAAAAATGACAAAATTGATATGAACATCAGATGGTCACAGTTTGATATTTTTACATAATTCAAGATTAACAGTGAGCTATCATGGGTGCGTATGAGGCAGGTGCGAACTACTGCCACCTAGTGGTGTTTTTTTTCCACTTACACTTTGTCATTTCAAATTACACTTTGGCATTTCAAAACCATGCTTGAAACTTCAAGGGGTATTTCTGGGAAAAATGGAAACAATGGCGCGTACACTAGTGAGACCCCTCTGATTTGAAAAATGACCGTCCCATTAACAGGCTGTCTGTCATAGTCAAGGTCTTTGAATCTTTTGTGAATGACCAATTGAAACAATTTTTCTGACAAAATTCTCAGTGAATTTCAGTCAGGTTTTAGATTAGGCCATAGTACCATAACAGCAACTATGCTAGTCACTACTGATATTATCAAAGCCTTTGACAGTAAACAGCACTGTAAAACCCTATTTGTTGATTTGTCTGAAGCGTTTGACTCTGTAGATCACCAACTGCTATTACTGAGACTTGCCAGTATCGGCCTCCATGACGTGGCTTTGCATTGGTTTAAGAACTAACTGAAAGAACGCAGCGCGTCTCAGTCGAAAACTATCCTCGGCCTTACTTAGAGTAATCAAAGGTGTATCGCAGGGATCTATATTACTTTCATTTTTATAAATGATTTAGGTCATGGAATAAATCCTGCTAAGCTACATTTATATGCTGATGCAGTGTGTGCGAAAAGTCGGACAAATCCGACAAAAATGGCGAATGTCCGCTCATGAAGGAAGCCTCCGTCGGACGATTTGTCTGCTCAATACATTAAACTCCCCCATTAGAATTCTCATGTGATCTCGCGAGACACGACGTTGGCACGTTTGTACATGTATTCGGAATCGTTCTGGGGGGGCGTTTCTCGAAAGCACAGATGCCAGCTTACATAGTTGGACTCATTGGACTCTAATTTCTTGGCGCAGCGCAGGGTGGCCCAGCGTGCCGTAGCGTGGCGCAGCCCGCGCAGAGATAATTTCGTGCGGTGCAACACCATGCGCAGCCACTTTGGTAGACGGACGTGCGCCGAGATGGGTGTGGCGGCGTAGTAGCGGGAGGTGTCTCATATTCATCAAGACGCAGTGACAATTTAAATGTAGAAAAAGTCTTTTTTTTTTTTTTTTTTTCTATTTCTATCCCGCCACCACCCCCCACTTTGGCGGACAACTTTATTCATTCAATCAGTTATATAATTAAATATGAATCCTCCTACCATCACCCGACAAAACATACACACACGAGAAAAAAAAAAAAAAACCAATAAAAAATAAATACAATACAATAAGGATTACATTCACAGAGTTTTATACCTTTGGCATTTGTGATTATTAGCTCATCCATTCCATCTCTTATTATTCCCAACCTTCAGCCTCCCGAATTTTATCCCATCTTTTGGCATAAATTACAAGTCCCGTCTCATGGGCCATCGCACACTCAATTCTACTGTAATACATGACAAAATTCTTGAATCTCTCAAGTCTTAACTCCCCAACAGATGTCAACCTGAAAATAAACATTTTTGAAAGATATACAATTATATTACATATTTGGTGTTTTTCTTTTGTTACATCACCCAGTAATACTTTAAATAAATCTAGTTGTATACTATTATACGGAGATATCCAGTTTTGCACCTTTATCCAAAAAAGGGCTGTTACAGGGCAGTACCAAAAGAAATGGTCTACTGACTCCACTTCCTCTTGACAGAATCGGCAGAGGGGTGATGGCTCAATTCCCCAGATATTTAGCATCTTTTTTGTTGCTAGAAACTTATATATTAGCTTATATTGAAAATATCTTATCTTCGGATCAAGTGATGTATTGTAAAGAATTTTGAAGACTTTATTCCATGGGACTGGTGTGTCTAACAAATTTTCCCAACTGTCTAGAATTCTATATGGTGTCAACTAAATTCTTTATTCTTAAGTAAAAATTTGTATATATGTTTATTAATCTTTATTTTCTTTAACCATTGTACCATTTTCATATGAGGCAGACAGACTAAATGTCCTCCTGGTCCTTTAATAATTTTTGATTTCCAAGTATTTGGTAAAAGCTCCAATAGGTTGATTATATTGTTGCAGTGTGCAGACAGTTCCATAAAAACTAGTTAATTGTCTGTAGGACATGATTTTATTTTCCTCATTCACTATATCCTTTAAAAAAATAATACCGTTATCGAACATGCGTTTCCAGAAAATCATTCTTCTATCAACAAGTATATTGGAATTTAACCATATTATTTGTTGTAGAACTTGTTCTGCATTTTCTGGTGGATGAAACTGAAATTGCAACCAACTTTGTAGAGCTTCTTCCAGAAAGGTGGAGACACTGAAAAACATGTCAGTAATTAACTTGATATGCATAGGTTTAATCTGCAGGAATGGAAAGAAGCCTTTATCAAACATAGGATGGACACTTTTAAGTAACTTACTAGAAAACCAGTTTGAATTGAAATAGAATTTTGGAATAAGGAGGCCTTCAGTGAAAGATTTAAAGCTTTTAAATTTAATAATTTTAGGCCACCAGATACATATCATTGTAGAGATACACACGTTTAATTTTATCAGGTTTGTCATTCCATATAAATTTAAATATCTTCTGTTCATAGATTTTGAAAAATGATTCGTTAGGAGTTGGTAATGCCATGAATAAATATGTAAACTGGGATACAATTAATGAATTAATCAGAGTTATTTTGCCATAAATGGTCAAATGTTTCCCTTTCCATGGGAGCAGAATTTTTTCAATTTTACTCAGTTTATTATTGAAGTTAACCGTTGAAATTTCACTAATATTTTCTGGGATGTGTATACCGAGTACATTGACCGGTCCATCTGTCCAGTGAATTGGTAGATTGCATGGATGAGTGAAATTTTTATTTTTCAGGGAACCAAGTCTCAATATTTGACATTTTTCGTAATTTGGGGTCAGCCCAGATTGTTTTGAGTATTCATCCAGGTCTTTTGTAAGACTCTGAAGTGTTTCATAATCAGAATTCAGCAAAAAAAATGGTATCATCGGCATACATTGAAATTTTTGTATTTAGATCTTGCATTTCTAGGCCTTTGATATTATTATTTGTTTGTATTTTTATAGCAAGTACTTCTATTGCCATAATAAACAAATACGGTGATAACGGGCAGCCCTGTTTTACTCCCCGTGAAAGTACAATGGGGTTTGAGAGATAACCATTATTTATAATTTTGGAAACGGAGTTATTATACATTACTTTAACCCACTGTATTAAGGACTTACCAAAGTTAAAAATTTCTAAACATTGGTAAATGAAATCCCATCTGATTTTATCAAAGGCTTTCTCGAGGTCTGCTATAAAAATCAAACCTGGTTTCTTTATTTTATCATAATATTCTATAATTTCAAGTAATTGTCTTATATTATTTGAAATATTTCTACCTTGTATAAAACCAGACTGGTCATGATGTATGATATCATGCAGGACATTCTTTATACGCAATGCTATGCATTTTGCTAATATTTTCGCATCATAGCACTGAAGAGTGAGTGGCCTCCAATTTTTTAAGTGGACCGGATCTTTATAGTGGCCACTAGCTTCCTGTTTTAAGAGCAGAGAAATTACACTTTATCGCTGAGTCCCTGTGAGAATACCTTGATCATATGAAAAATTAAAACACATAAGCAGGGGGTTTTTAATCTGTTCATAAAACGTTTGATACACCTCTATTGGAATACCATCCAACCCTGGCGTTTTCCCCCGCTGAAAGGACATGATTGAATTGTAAAGCTCAGTTTCTGTAATTAGCCCCTCGCATGTAGCTTTCTGTTCCTCTGATAATTTAACTTGATTGTGAGGGAAAAATGGATTACGATCAGTATTACTTAGTGGAACAGCTGATAACTGGGGGGAGAAGATCTCTGTAAAATATCTCTCTTCCTCATTCAGAATATCTGTAGGAGAAATGAGAATTGTCCCATCATTCCTTTTTAATCTCTGTATATTTTTCTTTGTGGTATTTCTATGTTGGAGGCTTAAAAATAGTTTATTGCATTTCTCTCCCTTCTCCATCCATTTTGCTTTATTATTATAGTACATCATAGTTGACCTGTCACAAATTAATTGTTCCGATTCTTTTTGCTTTCGGTACAATTTGTCGGTTACATCGCGGGTTGCTTCTGAGCTGTCGAGTATTGATGTGAGAATCTCAATTTCTTTTTTTAAGATTTTGTTCTTTTAATCTTAAAAGTTTTTGTCTTCGTGAGGCAAATTGAATTGCGTGGCCTCTGAAAAACACATTTAAAAGTATCCCATACAATAAGTGGGTCTGCTGATCCTATATTGTGTGTAAAAAATCTGTAATAAATTCTTTTGTACGCTCTACAAATGTCTGGTCCTCCAGTAACTTTTGATTAAATTTCCAATATCCCCGTCCTCGTGGATATTCAAGTAAATCTAAATGAAGTGATACAAGTTGGTGATCAGATTTAAATTTGTCTTCAATTATTGCCTTTTTTTATTTTAGGTAACAAAGAAAAGGAAATAAGAAAATAGTCTATCTACGGCTTGCCTGATTCTGTCTTCTCCACGTGTATTTACGTAATTCCGGATTCTTAATCTCCAAACATCAACCAGATCCATTGTATTCATTATTGATGTGATTTCTGCAGAAGCATGTGGGTGATGATTAGTTGAATTATTTCCTTACGATCTATTAAATTATTCTGTACTGTGTTGAAGTCTCCAACCATTATGAGGTATTTACTTGTGAATTTTGAAGATTTTATGATATTGTAAATTGATTCAAAAAATGTGGCTCATCGTTATTTGGACCATATAAATTAACTAAACATATTTGTTTATCCTCAATGACCATATTTAAAATGATCCACCTTCCTTGAGGGTCAGATTCTAAAGCTTGAAGAGTATAATTAAAAGTTATTTTTAAACATGATCATGACTCCCCTTGAATTTCTTAAACCATGTGCATATAATATTTGTCCACCCCATTCCTCCATCCATGTAGTTTCATCTGTCGTTACCGAATGAGTTTCTTGAATACAAAAGATAGTGTGGTCTTTCTCTTTTAACCAAGTAAATATTTGATGTCTTTTCTTCTTATCTGCGAGGCCATTACAGTTATAACTGGAGATAGTGATTACATCTATTCCCATTTTTTACAGGCTAAGCTTTTAAGATTAATGGAGTAGGATTTTGGATGGTCAAATATTCCAGCAGAGTGCTTTCTGGGCATAATGGACGAGCTAATCGTAAAATATAAAATGTTGTCAACGCAGGCGCCATGCCTGTCAAAATTCGTATGGCAGTTGAAGGGCATAAACAAAGAAAATAACATGATAAAGTGAGAAAAAAACCACAAACACAAACAAAACGACTTGCTGACAAAGACAAACAGATAACATAACAACATATAAAACACCCTTTGTCCCACATCCCATCTCTTGGGTCAAACTACCACTGCGTCCCATAAGATTATAATTATTGTCCGTAAGAAATTAGGGGAAGAGAGAAAAAAAAAGGAAATAATAATCATAATAATAATAATAATAATAATAATAAAAACAAAATAACAACAAAAAAAGTAAAGTAAATTAAAAAAAGCAAAAAATAATAGCAAGAAAAAAAGAAAAGGACGCAAACTATAATTACCACGACTCATTCCATCATTATCATTCCTATAATAGCAGGAATCGCAACGAGAAGAGATTGAGATCGCGTCTCAGCATTTTAGCTAATACAGCCAAGGTGTAATTTCTGCGTCCTTGTATAGCTGATTATTTATGTCAACTGACAGGCGTACTTTAAGTTTTTTGTCTCGGTTCTCTTTCATTACAGGAAAAATCTTCCTTCTCCTCTCCATTATTTCCGCCGGGAATTGGTCATTTATAGAAAAAGGTTTGCCTTTCAGCTCTTTACCTCGATCCAATACGGTTATCTTATTTTTAAAGTACGTGAATTTGGCCACAATTGGACGAGGTCTGCCAGTAACCATTTTCCCGAAACGATGGACTCTCTCAAAGCGGATCTCGGATACTTCCCCATTTGACATTGCAAGTTCTTCCCTAAAAAATCGTCGGACTTTGCTTTCGGTGTCGGCATAACTTTCCTTCTCATCTTCTTTTAAACCCGTGAGTACCATATTATTTCTCATACTTCGGCATTTTAAATCGAGGAGCTCATTTTGTATTAGTCGATTTTCTTTTTTCAAATTTTCCGTTGCGTTTGTCAGCGCATCTACCGTGGCCTTTAAAGATTTATTTTCTTTTTGCAGTTCTTGAATTAATTCATTGTTCAAGCCAACCGCATTTTTCAAATGGATAATGTCTTTGCTCACCAGAGCAAGATCACTTATAACTTTTTCTAACAACTCGAGCTTTGACAGCTTCGCGTTGATTTCCTCCATAACTTTAGTACTCACGGTACCGCTGCTGGACTCTGCCATATCGGAGTCACTTGAACCAAGATGTGATCTGGTCCTCTTCGATTCCGGCTGATTAGGCATTGTGTCGTAATATTTGTCTAAAAATTCCTCCAAACGGGCAATCTTATCCAGCTTGGGAAATTTGTTGCACCGAATTGTTTGATTTATTCGGGACGTTCAAAAACAAACAGGCTCT
This sequence comes from Gymnothorax javanicus, assembly GCA_029692085.1. NCBI lineage: Eukaryota > Metazoa > Chordata > Actinopteri > Anguilliformes > Muraenidae > Gymnothorax > Gymnothorax javanicus. The sequence continues at coordinate 64,023,839 of CM056200.1, forward strand.
CACATGAGCCTCAGGATGGCAGCCATCTTCTTCCGGTCTTTCACTCTAACCCTGTATTTCCCCAAATACGTTGTTTACAATAGAACATGATAACATTTCAAAAGAAAAAGTCTTTGCTGAAGTTGCGCAGAAAGCTCGCCAGCTCCAACCTGGTTTACTTTCTGTGCAGTGGTAATTTGGCTGACCGGCGCACACGTCACCGAAACCTCGCAGGCAGGTTTCCAGAATGTCAGGCACATTTCAATGCAATAAATAATTACAGCAACCACTATTTAATGTAACTATCTGAATCAGGACATAAATTATAGCATCTATATCGATTGTCCCGATGCCAGATTAAAGGCGGTTGGCACGCATAATGGAAACTCTGTTGCCCAACCTGGCAACCCCCCCAAAGCTAGGAACCCCCAACCGCACACCACGGAGCCCATAAATTGTAATAAAAAGTTACAATACTTTATTATATCAGTTCATACCCGTGCCCACTACTGGAATGCAGGAATGGAGGAATGGGGAGTTGAGGGCCAACAGCAATTGCATAGTCTCAATGCAGTGAAATGAATACACACAATACACAATCCCCCACACGTAATGAGCCAAGCACAAATTACAAGATGGCAAAATGCTGTCACACAAGTGCTCAATAGCCACCCTCAAACCCACTGACAACCCTGCTTACCCATCCCCACCCAAAATCCAGATGAATAGGGCCTCACACAGGGAAGAAGCACGACAACTCCACCTGGCTTAATCAACGCAGCTGAATCTGTGATGCAAACTAACGACTTCACATCTTTCTCAGCCAACCACAAACTGTGCTTGCGTTCTATGCTCAGTAAAGCCGCTTGCACACTGGGACGAAAACAAATTTTTTCGCACGACTGATTACAGTCAAAGTCAATGCAAAGACGCGAAAGTCGGACAGGGTTTTAATATATCTCCGTGTCCGAAAGTCATAAAAGTTCTAATCCTATTCCAGGAATTAGACGTGCAAACTTGGCCATGTTTGTGTTCGACCTTCACAAAATGCAAATTGATAGCTATCGACTTTTCTTGGTCTTTTTATTCGTGTGTTTTCTTTCGTTGAAGATGGACAACAGTCTTTATTCGGTCTCTCTTTTGAAAATTAGTCAGATGGATCGAACAGATTCACGCTTTATTTCCACACCAGAGATAAAATAGTGCTTGTAGTCGGTGAGCAAATCAATTCCATGACCTTTGACAGTGTGAATAAATTATCGCATGCACGATCAAGACTGTCCGAGGCGAAATGCAAAATACTCCAAAATACTCCATGTCCGGCAGCCAGCAAAAAGTTAAAGTACTGGTATGAGAACAGATTTATAACGAAATAAAGAATAAAAATATATCACCAACAAACAGAGCATCCAAAAAAGATGGCCCGCAAATAAATAAATCGCAGTGTTCATTGGATGTTCTGTTTGTTGTTAAAATGTTTTTATTCTTTATTTCGTTATCAATCTGTTCCAATCGTCCTCTTTTTTTGGCTGTCAGGCACGGAGTATTTTGCATTTAATGTCCGACAGGCATTGTACATTGTCCCGCGCCAATGTCGACTCACTTTATTGAGCAGAGCTTAAACAGAAACATTGATTGAAATTCTCGGTACTCATCTTGAAGAACTGAGCCCTCTTATCAAAACATTCACGTTTAATATCTAACACATTCAATAGATTTGAAGAAATTAAAAACAATAATCGACTGTCGGACACGGAGTTATATTGAAACCATCCGACTGTCGGACACGGAGATATATTAAAACCCTGTCAGACTTTCGGACACGTAGACATTGCGTTCAACGCAATCTGTCGTGCGAAAAATTCGTTTCGCGTCCAGTATGCAAGCGGCTTAATACTAGGCTACTATTATTGTCACTTAGGTTTTATCATTCTTAGTGGGGGAAAGGAATACAGCCTGATTGCTATGATCTCGTACTGAGTTAAGATCACATATTGAAAATAAATGTGTAACGTATCTTGCATTGTTGTCCACGCATGTTAATCCCAAAATTTTAAGCAGCAGCAGGGTCTAATAATAGGAACACGTTAGGCCTATCCATCGTTTCTCTTCCCAATGATGCAGGCAGAAGAAATGAATGAGCCAACGTCGTATTTCATTCCAACTTCATAAGTTTGAATGATCTGACGTAGTTTCGTTTTGAAATTCCATTCAAGTTCGCTAATCGTGATAATTCGCGAATGCCCAAGCTAGCCAGCTAACTCATATTCGTAATGCTTAATATAGACGTAAGCAGTGCAGAAAACATGCCTGAAGCAGCAAAGTAAAATGCAACATTAACGCATCATGCAGATATAGGACAGAGGCTTCTATATTCCAACACATTAAAGGTGAGGAGAGGAGCTCATTTGATTGAAGATTTGACTCGGCTGTGTTATACCCAAACACGCCTTCTCTCCTCCCTCTTTCCCACTTGCGCCGCAGGAGGGACCGAGGCGGGACAGAGGAGTACTTGCGCCAGGCTACGCCCGGGCACGAAATTGCAACATACGCCTGACACACACCCGTTGGCGCGGCGCACCCCCCATTCGCCGCGCCTGCGCCTGGTCTACGAATTTAGAGCCCATTGACTGTGAGTGTTAGCAACTATGCTTTTGGGAAACACACGCCAGTTCTCTTCTCGATTCTGAAAAATGTTCCCCATTAAGTATGTCAGTGGGGCTCGACCAGGCGTGAAAAGAAAGTCTTCTTGTACGTTAGATAACGGCGATGGAAAGAAAAAGCCATGTAAGTAGTGTTAGAAATGTATTTTCATCATCATTTAATGAAAATAAAAATAAATGCTCTTACTCACTTCCAATCGCTTTTAACGTATACGACAGTAAGGAATCTAGTTGAGCATAATCTGAAATGGACACATTCGAATCAGTTCTGAACTAGCGAGGGCTGGCTCCGAAAGAGCAAGCACATGGCTAATTATTATTCACGTTATTTTGCATATAAATTAGCCATGCGCTTTCTCTTAGGAGGTGCGGATGCACAGTGTTCTTACCATAACTCTGCACTGTCCATAATCAACTTCTACTTTACTTCACAATGCGATAACGCGACTTTTATATTATCCAAGATCAGTAGCATGGTTGAGGGATACAGTCATGCCAGACACAGTCTGATCGTTGTCCATTTTCGCTTTTGAGGTTGCCTTGCAAGGACGTATGTAGGCCGATGTGTTGATCTGATTTACGCGTTTTCTACTGTAGATCTATCGTCAGTTCAGCATCAGTTTAAAAATATTTTTAAAATGTCAAAATGCCTAAATTTCGATTAAAAATGGCATTATGATACCACAGTTTGGCTTTAAAGATGTTATGTCTCAATTGCGATTTTAAAAACGGTAAAATGTTAAAATGCCTCCAAAATGCATTAAAATGCCAGACGTGTGCAATATCTTTGATATAGTTGTATGATGCACAAGTTTCCCGTTGTTGACCATAAAATCTGGAGCTCTTTCAATGTTGCATTTGGATTCTTGGTAACCTCTCTGACCAGTTGTCGTCTCTCCCGGTCATCAGTTTAGACGGATGCCCTAATTTTGGCAGACTGTGAGTGATGCCATGCACTTTCCATTTCTTAATTATGGTCTGAACAATGCTCCAAGGTATCTTCAAAGCCTTAGAAATCTTATATCCCTCACTTGATGTGTACCTTTCCACAACTTTGTCACAGACTTCTTTTGATAGCTTTTTGGAGCCCATGCTTCTGCCTTTCAGTGAGACTGCTCTTGCATACTAAGGGAGCAGGTAAACAGCTGTTTTTATTCATGTCATCAAGTTAATTGCTCTGATTCCACACAGTTGTGGGGCAATTAGCTATTGTTTGGTCTTGAAGGCACTTTGTCATTTCCTGAGATAGTTTATGGGATGATTCAGTAAAGGGGGTGGATACTTATCAAACCAATTTATTGCAACTGTTAATTTTTAATTAATGTTAAAACAATTAATTTTTAATTTATCACTTTGAAAAGGTTAAGTACTGTATGTAGATTTGTTGGAAAAACACATTGCCTGTAATTAAAGTTCAATTAATCTATGTGTAAAGTAAATCTGAAAATATTCATTCATTCATTCATTCATTCATTTTTATTTGTTCCGCTCATGGCATTGGAGACAAAAAGAAATTCACAAAATATATTCAGCTCTGAGCAGTTTACATAACCCATGACGGAAAGGAGCAGGGAGAAGAAAATCTTATTTTACCTGCCCCTTATTCAAATATACAATCAGAAATAGAAAAGAAAAGATGGCCTGCCAATCACAGTTGCTTAGCAACCACTACGTATAGTTGTAAACAAACACAAAGGTCAAAACACAATAATTTACAATCTGAGAAACAAATTATCTAACACCATCATATTGTCTAATTATTCTTTCTTTATACATTTTCTTAAATCTAAAGATATTCATACAGCCCTTTTAAATCATTTGGCAAGGAATTCCACAGTTTTACCCCAGTTACAGAGATACACATCTGCTTCAACGTAGTCCGTGCAAACGGATGCTTAATGTTAAATTTCCTTCTATGTTGCTCATCTCCCAAATGTAAAACAAATAATTTCTGTATATTTTCTGGTAGTGTTCGGTTTTTGCCCGGTACACAACTAATAAAGTCTGCAGTTCAATTAAATCTTTAAATTTTAACAGCCCTGATTCAATAAACAGTGCATTTGTGTGTTCTCCTGGATGTACCTTAAAAATAATTCTCATTGCCTTTTTTCTGTAAAATAAATAATGATTCTAAATTACTCTTATATGTGTTGCCCCACCCTTCAACACAGTAATGCAAATACGGCAAAATCAAAGAACAATACAAAATCCGTGATTGACTTATAATCCAACAAATACTTTGCTTTGTTGAGCACAAAAACATTTTTAGATACTTTAGTTTTCACATGTTATACATGATATTTCCATGTCAATTTATCATCCATTATAACACCCAAAAATCTGATTTCAGACACTCTTTCTATACTTATTTCATCTATACACAGTGAAACATTCTCTTTTCTCCGATTTGCAAAAACCATAAATTTTGTTTTGTTCAAGTTTAGTGATAACTTATTGTCATCAAACCATTTTTGAGCTTGACCATTTCATTTGCAATAGTTTCTGTCAACATACATAAATTTTTCCTGAAAAAAAAAATTTGTGTCGATCAGCAAACAACACAAATCGTAATAATTTTGACGTGTCACAGATGTCATTAATATATAAAATAAAGAGTTTAGGTCCCAAAACCGAACCTTGTGGGACTCCACATTTAATCTTCATATGATCAGATGTAATACCAGCAAAATGTACATATTGTTGCCTATTATCCAAATAACTGCTGATCCAGTTCTGAGCTATTCCTCTTATACCATAAGTATGCAATTTAGATATGAGGATATTATGATCTATTGTATCAAAGGCTTTTTTAAATCAATGAAAACCCCTATTGTGTATTTCTTACTTTCTAATGCTGATGCAATTTCTTCCACTATGTTCATTAATGCTAATGATGTGGATCTGTTTGCCCGAAAGCCATACTGACTGTCACTCAGTAATTTATTATTTTCAATAAAAAGTATCAAATTTTTGTATGAACAGTTTTTCAAGTATTTTTGAAAATTGTGAAAGCAAGGACACTGGCCTGTAATTATTAAAGCTGTGTTTATCTCCTGTTTTAAAAAGTGGAATAACCTTTGCTATCTTCATTCTGTCTGGAAATACCCCAGAACAAAAAGAAAAGATTGAAAATATAACTTAACGGTTTACTTATACAATCAATAGTTTTTTCACAATAATCATGTCAATCCCATCATTATCAGTTGACGTCTTATTTTTAGATAATGCAACAATAGATTTGATTTCAGTTTCACTCACTTCTCCAAGAAAGAAGGAGTGCAACACTTTGCTTTCTCCATGCCAGTTAGCCTCTATTTGCCCATCACCATGTTTTTTTATAGAATAGGCAAGATTAGGTCCGACATTTACAAAAAAAGCATTAAATTCGTTTACCGCCTCATTCATATTTTTCAACACTTGATTATTATCATTAATAAAATAACCAGGTTGGGCTATGGCCGCAGGTTTGTTCCCAATAATACCATTAAGAATTTTCCAAGTGTGTCGAATATCATTTCTATTATCAATTAATATTTTATTATAATATTCTTTTTTGGCTAGTCTCATAATAGTTGTCAGCCTGTTTTTATATAACTTGTATTTCCTTTCAGCAATACTTGTTCTGAATTTTATAAAATCTCTATAAAGATTGTTTTTCTTTTTACAAGAATTTTGTAAGCCCTTTGTTATCCAAGGCTTTTTATGAAAATTGCATTTATGATTAATAATCTTTAATGGACACTGTTTATCATAAAGTGATAAGTAGGTATTCAAAAATGAATCATAAGCTGCATTTACATCTTCAACATAAACCCCTTTCCATTCTTCTTTCAGAAGCTCATTCCTAAACTGGTTTATTGCTTCATCACTTCTAACTCTAACATATCTTTTGAAACTCTGCATATCGTTTTTCTTTATATGACAATCATATATTACAAAAACAGGTAAATGATCACTTATGTCATTTATCATAAGCCCACTTTTAACAGTGTTCTCCAAAACATTAGTGAAAATATTATCGATTAGTGATGAGCAGTTAGAGGTGATTCTGCTGGGTTTTGTGATCAGTGGGTATAGCCCTCTGCTATATAGTGCATCTAGAAAGTCTGACGTTATTTTATGTGTTATATGTGTTATGTGTTATATTATGTGTTCCGGGGGTGTATTCATTTTCCATCCACTGTCAGTGTTAATGTAATGGTAATGTGAAATTTTGAGCTTTCAATTAAAGCATATTCAGTAAAAAGCAAAATAATCTTTGTTTTGTCTGGGTCAAATCATTTTACACTGCGAGAAAGTATGCCAGGTTATGTCCGGTGTAAATCAATAATGTCCGGTCATTGACTGTTATTTGATCAGACATATTGTCTGATCATGAGCCAAAACTTTTCGCACACACTGCTGATGACACAATTATTTACATGGTCGCACCCTCTTTGAATCAAGCCATAGAGCACCTGCAGGATGCTTTTCAATTTCTGCAGCATTCATTGTTAAAATTGAACTTGGTCTGTCTGTCCATTATTTTGGACATTACGCTTGTGGGATGCACACTGCCATCCAGTATTTTGGACATTATGCATGCAAAGTGACTGAAATAATGTGAACTTGAAGAAACCTGGTCATTGATATGCATGATGATCTATCTGTATTCTGGACATTGCTTATTTGAGCTATTTACTCGGTTTGCATAATGTCCAATAATTTTGATAGTCTCAGATGTATTCCAACAAATAGATATGCATTACGTAGGTTATGTGTTTTCAGTTTGTGCTATATAATGTATTTCCATCCCCCAACAGAAAAAAAGTCTGATTCAAAACTTGAACAATATAAGACTATTTCTGACTTTCGTCAATTTACCTCTTACTTGTGGATGCAGCCATTGTGATTGTTTGTGGTGTTTCATGTGACTAATCAGAGAGGCACCTATTGAGGAAATTATTATCTGGAAATGTAAATGTATGCTCTGTGTTTTTAGGGTATCTATGAGCCAAGAGAAAATAAACCTCACTTAACTTATGTCCAAAATATTGGACAACATGCAATAAAGGGTTAATAATCTACTGAAAAAACTTGCGCCAAAACTTGGCCTTGTTTTCCACCTAAAAAATGCTTTTCATTTGAGGCCAGAAAGAAAATTGTGCAAAGCTAATTTTTATCGGTATTAGACTATGGTGATGTCATTTATATGCACACAGCTTTATCTCTTCTAAAAAAAAAAACTGGATTCTGCTTATCATGCTGCATTACACATTGTTATAAATGCGAGTTCTCTGTCAAATTATATCTCCAGCCTTTTACCATATCGTTCCGGCAACTATTGTACTAGATCAACAAATTGTATTCTTTTAAACATCCCCCGGGTGCAATCAGAGCTTGATAAAACTGCTTTTGCCTTTTATGCACCCTGGGCCTGGAATGAGCTGAAAAATACCATTACCTTAGGAGCAGTCCCCTCTTTAAATTCTTATAAAAGTGTTTTACAAACTTCCCTGAAAGAAACATGTATCTGTTTTACATAATCTGTGATATATTGAGACGGAATGTGTTACTGATATCTTGGATATGTCCTGTATGTCTCTCCTTTTACTATTTCCTCTGTGCCTCTTTCATGTATTGTATATACTAAAATTAGATTTTTTTTTAATGTTTATATGTGAAACCATTTATGCTGCTATCTTGACAACAGGGGGGTATACTACGAAGCTGGATTTGTGATTAAGCCTGACTTCAGCACTTAGTAAAACCAGGAACCTCTTCAAATCTGGAACATGGACTGAAGTAAAAGGAGTTGCTCCGGGTTTTACTTAAGCTTAAAGTCAGGCTTAGTCACAAAGCCAGCTTCGTAGTATACCCCCCAGGACTCCCTGGAAGAAGAGATCTTGTATCTCAATGGGACCTTCCTGGCTAAATAAATAAAAAAATAAGTTTTTAAAAACCCCAGATGTCATGTTTTTATGACCACGGCATTGCGACAAACAGAAAATATCTTGATCTGGTGCAAAATTTTGTACAGATTTCTCTGTAATTCAAGAGGACATATTTGGGATCGCTAAAAATGTTGGGATGCCCACTAGAAATGAAAATTGGCCGGAAATTCCACTAGTATGAATCGAGCCGCTGCATTAGACGGACGCATACAGTAATGTGCAGTGATGATTATACCCCACCACTTTCGTCTAAAAGGGAGCTGTAGGGCCCACAAATGTAAAAATAACAACAAATGTCAAAACATTGTGCCCGCAAATGTCAAAATAACCACAAATGTCATAACATGTCAACCACAAATGTAAAAATAACCACAAATGTAAAAACATTGCGCCTACAAATGTAAAAATTTCCATTTTTACCCCAAATGTCAAAACATGTCAACCACAAATGTAAAAAACTCATTACTTGCATGTTTTTTATTTCCATTTCGTCCTTCCATCCCTCTTTCCTTTCCATCATTCTTTTTTCTTTCTCAGGCTTCCCCTTCTTTCATTCATTCTTGAATTTTCTTACTGACAATTTTTCTTTTGCTCAATGGTAATTTTCTAGCCTTCCTTCGTTCTTTGTCTGTTTCTTAATCATTTTCACTTTTCCTGTCTGTCCCTTCTAATTCATTTTTTCTTTGCCTTTTGTTATTTCTCTTTTGGTTATTCAGACGGAGCGATTTTCAACATGTTCAACCGAGTGCATTGGGGTTTTTTTCTCCTTTTATCTTTTTCTAAATTTTGTTTTTTCCTGTGGCACCTGCCCGGAGAAATTGACTATGCGCTTGAATAACTGACGGCGCCCCCTACTGGCATAGCAAAGAACTCCACCTTAATGCCATAACAGATTCTTATTTTTTTCTCATCAGTCCAGTTAATATATTAAGTTTCCAAAGGTTTTATTGTGGCACACCCATTGAGATGCTGTAAAATGAGGTATCGACAAAAGCGCCACCTAGTGGCAGTTTTAGCAGAGATTACACTTCAAATCTGATTTGCCATATAGAGTGCCATAATAATTCCACCTTTTCTTGAATCTACATTGTAGCTACTGAAGGTTCTCCAAATTTCAAGTACCTATCTAGCTGGAGTAAATTTTATGCACTCCTAAAGATGGTCCCAAATCAGCCAAGGAGGTCACTTTTAGGTTGTATTGGCAACTTTGACAGGGGACAGCACTAAAATACGGTGTACTAAGGAGTGCGAAAGAAATATTTGGTACCTTTCAGACACCATAAAAGAAGGTATAAATCCACCTATTCATAAGTTCCATTCTTGTCTGGAGTATTGAGATATCTGACCCCAAAGTAGGGCCAAAACAGCTGAAGATCACTTTTCACGGCCAAATATCCCAAAACTCAAGCAAGATGCCAGAGGAATTCTCATATTATGCTATTATACATTCATTGGCCTTCACCATAAAGCATAGTTTCTCAAGGCATGTTGCTGGAGTAAATCAAAGATTAAGTCCAAAAAGGGGATTTTCATTTTTGTTTTCCCTAAACTTTGAGCCCCTGCCACACGATTCTCCAAGTGACCACTCAGTGGCAACTGATTCATGGGAAAGTTCAAGTACTTAAGTATACATATCCATCAGAAATAGTTTGGCAGATTGAAATGATTTCCCATTATAATGCATCTCATAAGACTGGTTTTTTCCACTTTTTCCCTATTTTGGCCCTGACTTTTCGGCTTCCAGGTGGCGCTGCAACCAAACGAAGCGAACTATGGCAAAAAAATTTGGGGATTTTCCGTGATACATGTGTATGTACCTACACGCAAAGTTTTGTTCAAATCTAAGGGGATCATTTCCACAAAGTGTCCAAAAAGTGCTATTTTTTCAGACAATGGCTCTTAATAATTTGTGACTCCGGGTAACAAAGGTGCACTAAAATTTCCGCTGCGATGCACATGCAGTGGTATTGTCATGTTCTGAATTGATTGCTGATACACATACCCCTTCTACAACGTATAAGAAACTTATTGAATGGCTCAACTGTCCTTTTGTATATACCAATCTTGTCAATTTTCTGGACAATTTTCCAGTCATTTGATGGGTTGGAAAAAGTAGAATGTACTTTGACTAAAATTACTTGAAGACTGAAAGAACCAAGCTTGGTGTTTTTAAGTTCCTGATCTTACAGTTTTAAGAGTGTTTTAGAAGCATGTGTTTCTTCACTTTTGGTTAATTATGACATCGCTAGCCTCCATTTACATCAAGATGTATGTGTTGCAATGAGATATATTCTATGTGTGGCAATTTACTTACCACATTTTTTCTTCTGCTAGTTTTAGTACAATATTTTTCCATTTTCGTGACACATTTCTTTGCACTTCACAAAATTTTTTTAAATTAGTTAATATTGAATAAATGTTCCCAAGTAAAAGGTCATTGTTTGCACAGCTTGACCCAATCAAAGATTCTAATCATCGTAAAATCGTAATCAAAATTTTGTAACCGTAGAACAATTGCAGGAATAATTGTGGGTTGAATTGATCTGTTACAAATTCATCAACCTTCCAGTGGCATTGCCAGATGCAGGAGTAATGTTATGATCTCCTCCCATCTGAAAATTAAAATTATTGAAAGCTTTCTCCTAAATAAACAGAAAAATCAAACCAATGGCGAAATGAGTACCGCAACTGCCACATACATAGACAACATTTATAATGAAAACAACAATTTGCATAAAAGTGTGTGTGTGCTGTGTGCAAATGTGTACGTATGGGTGAAAGTCTGTCTGGGTGTGTGTGTGGGTGTGTGTGCGTGCATGTAACATAACATAACGTAACATAACATGAGTGGCGAGAACAGGCCGTTCAGCCCAATTAGGCTCGCCAGTTTCTTTTAACTATTGTGAATATATCACTTCAGATACTCAATGTCTCAATGGTATCTAGCTTTAAGTCAAGCCTGCTCTTGAAAATTGCCACGGTTTCTGCCTCAACAATATGGTCAGGCAAGCTGTTCCACATCGAAATTACTCTTTGGGGGAAAAAATATTTCCTAATATCAGTGCTAAATTTACCCTTGGTCAACTTCCATTTATGACCCTGAGTTCTACTAACAGAACTTGGCCGAAGGAATCCTACATAATTCACTTTGTTTATCCCTTTAACATATTTAAAGACCTCAATCAGATCACCACTGAGTCTCCTTTTCCTAAGACTAAAGAGATTAAGGATCTTCAGCCTGTTTTCATAGCTTTCATCTTTTATACCCAGAATCAGCTTAGTTGCTCTTCTCTGAACTTCTTCTAGAGCCTCTATATCTTTCTTAAAGTATGGTCCCCAGAACTGTACACAATACTCCAGATGTGGTCTGACAAATGTGTTGTACAAGAGAAGTATCACCTCCTTGGATTTGTACTCAATACTTTTGGCAATGTATCCCAGCATCCGATTGGCTTTTTTAACTGCTACGGCACAATGATTAGAACCTGTGAGGGTTTGGTCAACAATCACTCCTAGATCTTTTTCATGTGGAGCACTTTCCAGTTTTAAACCTCCCATGAAGTAATCCTGTCTAATGTTTTTATTACCTACATGTACAACTTTACATTTTGCTAAGTTAAATTTCATTTGCCACATATCTGCCCAACTCGGGATTCCATCCAAATCCTCCTGGATCACTTTAGTAGAGTCTAAAGTATTTGCCAAACCTCCAAATTTAGTATCATCTGCAAATTTAACTAATCTGCTCTCAATGTTTCTATCAAGGTCATTAATGTAGATGAGGAACAGCAGGGGTCCCAACACTGATCTCTGAGGGACGCCACTCCCCACCATACCTAACTGAGATGAGATTCCACTGACCACCACTCTTTGTGTTCTGTCCTGGAACCAGTTTTGAATCCACTCCAGAATACCTCCTGTAACTCGAATGGAGCTCATTTTAAAAATTAGTCTCTTATGCGGTACTGTATCAAATGCTTTCTGAAAATCCAAGTATACAATGTCATAAGCCCTGCTTTGATCATAAGTCTTGGTGGCCTCTTCAAAAAATTCCAGAGGGTTTCTCAGGCATGACCTTCCCTTACGGAAACCATGTTGGCTATCCCTCAAAATATTATTACGTCCAAGGAATAATTCCAGCTCGTCTTTATGATAGATTCCAGTATTTTGCATGCAATGCAAGTTAAACTGACTGGCCTGTAATTTCCTGGCTCAGTACGGTCCCCTTTCTTATATATTGGTATTATATTGCCCTGCTTCCAATCATTTGGTATTTCTCCAGTTTCAAAAGACCGTCTGAAGATAGCGGAGAGTGGTTTAAAGATGATCTCACTAACTTCCCTGAACACTCTAGGATATAAGCCATCAGGACCCGCCGCCTTATCTGCCTTTAGTTTATGCAACTTGTCTAATACTTCATTATTCCTAACCTCAATTTCCGCAAATTAATCTTGAGCGTTGGACATGCCCTCTGGCCGCATAAAAACCCGCTCTGTGGTAAAATTCTCGACAAAAAAACTGTTTAAGGTTTTCGCAATATCCTTGTTATCATATAGTAGCGATCCACATTTATTCTTTATGCACTTAACCTCCTCTTTGACTTTCCTTTTTCTGCTACAGTACAGAAAGAAGCGCTCAGGATTAGTTTTTGCCCCTCCTGCAATTTGCCTTTCATACAGTCTTCTAGCATTCCTCAGCTCTTTTTTGACCATAGCTCGCATTTTACAGTATTCAGCCTTAGTATTCTCATTGTTATCCTTTATGCACGTCTTATAAAGATTCCTCTTATTCCTCAGACTCGTACGAATAGCTGTGGTCATCCATGGAGGATTTTGCTTTTTCAGCTTACTTTTGGACACCTTTGGAATGAATTTACATTGTGAATCAAGTAAAACCCCCTTAAATCTTACCCACATCTTATTTACAGACTCACAGTCCAGAAGTGACTCCCATTTTATTTTTCTTAGATATGAGCTCATCCTGTCAAAGTTTGCTCGCCTAAAATTAAAAATTTTGGTTTTCGAAAACACCTTATTAACTTCCCATGAAATGTCAAAATTAACAGTAGAGTGATCACTAGTCCCAAGTGGCTCCAGTACCTCAACATTGCTAAGTCTATCAGAGTCATTACAAAGCACCAAATCTAAAATTGCGTTCTCTCTTGTAGGTTTATTAATACACTGCACCAAAAAATTGTCAATTATAACATCCAGAAATTCTTCCTCCCCCCTACCCTGTCTTTCACCATTTTCCAATCGATACCAGGATAATTGAAGTCTCCCATAAAAATAGTCCCTCCTCCTCTACAAGCTTGCCTAATCCTCTTAAAGAGCAGTTCAGTGACAATATTGTCCAAAGCTGGCGGTCGATAGCATACTCCTATGATTAAACCTGTCTCGTATTTGCCATTGAGCCTGACCCAGATATCTTCACAGGGCAAGGAATGTTCAATTTCGGGAATTTCCTGTACATTTATGTTTTCGTTCACAAAGAGTGCTACGCCCCCCTCCTCGCCTATTACATTTACCTTTCCTAAAGAGCTTATAACCTTCTAGATTATATTCATCTCCATCCTCTTCACTAAGCCATGTCTCTGTAATCCCAACTATGTCATAGCCCTCACTAATCATAACGGCCTCAAGTTCTGGAAATTTATTTTTTATGCTTCTTTCATTTAAATAAAAACATTTCAGGTTATTACTAATGCTCTTCCCCCTTGATTTCCCATGCGGTCACTGCTTCAAGCCCCCCACTACGCTTTGTTGCTTTAAAAGTATATCATCAATAGTGCATGTAGCAGCGTCAGCTTCCATCAGGGCAGTCTGCATTTCCTATGTGTAACACTCACTAACCTCCCTGCCCCCCAAGTCCCTAGTTTAAATAATCCTGTGCTACCCTCAACATACGCTGACCTAGTGCAAAGGTACCCCTCCGGTTCAGGTGTAGCCCATCAGGCATGAACAGGTCACCCCTGTCCCAGAAAAAGTTCCAGTGCCCCATAAACCTGTACCCCTCTTTCCTACGCCAGGTTCCTAGCCACGTGTTAAACCTCCAGATAAAATTCTGCTTTCCTCTGCTTGCACGTGGTACCGGTAGAATCCCGGAGAAAACTACCATGGAGGATCTGCTCCTAAGCTTCTCAGCTAATTCCATAAATTTGCCTTGCAGAACCTCAAACCTACCGTATGTGTTAACACAAATTTGAAAATGCATGTTTGTATGGGAAGCCGTTTAGGAAATAATTCATACCAATTGAGTGAATGTGTATTGGTTCATTGGCAATGTATTGGTGTCTGGGTGAATACATTGGTTTCCCAACACATATATTGGTTGAGAAAATTGGTTTCAGTACATATGCATTGGTTTGAGCACATGTGTACTGGTTTAATACATTGGTTTGCTGGCAAGCGCATTGGTTTCAGTACATATACATTGATTTACTGATATGCATTGATTTGAGTTCATATATATTGGTTTGTTCATAAATTTATTAGTTTGAGTTGATTTGGCTGGTAAATACATTGGTTAAAGTTAATTAGTTTGCATGTGAAGCATGCAAACTATTGTTATTTCTCAGGATCTTTCAACTTATTTTTATTAGTTTGCATGTGAAGCATGCAAACTATTGTTATTTCTCAGGATCTTTCAACTTATTTTTATTTTTTTTATTTAGTTTGCATGTGAAGCATGCAAACTATTGTTATTTCTCAGGATCTTTCAACTTATTATTTTTATTTTTATTCTCTTTCTTCCCATTCTGTTAACACTAACTCCTCCAACAGTTTTCATACTACCCATACAACCTGCATACCAAATTATTCTACTACATGTGCAGATCGTTGCTATTCAAAATCATATCGATACTAATTATAGTTTATGAATTATTAGCAATTAAAAATGAAAAAAATCCCATTGATAATGAATGGAGCCCATTCATTTTCAATGGGAGCTTAGACTTTCTTGCACAACACACTCTCTCACTTTTTCCAATTGGCTAAACAGCATCACCGTTCCTCTCTCTCTCTTCCTATTGGCTAAACAGCATCGACAAAATTGAAACGCCATCTTGTTTTGCTTCCGATCGCGGCGAAAAATATACTGAATAATACAAAGTAAATAGCTATCAAACCACAAATTTAATCGTAACATCACAACAGACAAATGTCATACAATTATTAAACATAATTACCTTATGCAAACTAGCATATTGTTTTATGAAAATGCATTGCGATTATGGTTCAGATAGCTCCGTGTCACAAGGACGGAGTTCCACGTAGCTAGCTAGCATGCTAGCTACATACTTGTAATGAAATAATTACATACAGCACAAGCGTTCACAAAAATTCTTCGTTTTGTTCATTTCGCTAAAAATATTACAAAGATAACCTAAGCAGACATAGAAAACAATATAATACAGGACAATCCAGGCTCATCAGGCATCCAGCAAATAGGCCTACGAGCCGCAGCGGTCTCCATTTTAATACGGCGACCGACGAACAATGCGCTGGTCCCCGAGGCATGTCTTAGTTTATCCCAGGCAGCTAGCTAGCTAGCTCGCCCGTAATATTAGTCAAATTCATTCATACTGCACAAATGACCATAAAAATGCTTAGCTATGTCCAGCTAGGTCAAACAAAAATGCAAGACGGAGCTAATTTAGACACAGAAGACGATATAACACGTTATACCATCTTAAAAAAAAATCGGTGATTCAGCAAGCGAGATGACAGTCCAGCGGACCGCATCAGCTATAATATACATGCAAAATCCGCGACTAACGTGAACGCTTTGTCCGCTAACTATAAACGGGCAGTATGCAGCTAAAAATATGCTGAATAATACAACGTAAATAGCAATCAAAGCAAAAAATTTAGTCGTAACATCACAACAGACAAATTTCATACAATGATGAAACACAATTATAAATGCAAACTAGCATACTGTTTTATGAAAATGCATTGCGATTATGGTTCGCAGGGCTCCGTGTCACAAGATGGAGTTCCATGTAGCTAGCTAGCATGCTAGCTACATACTTGTAACGAAATTACATGCAGCACAAACGTTCAAAAATTTTTCTTTATGTTCATTTCGCAAAAATAATACAACGATCACCTAAGCAGACAAAGAAAACAATATAATACGGGACAATCCAGGCTCCACAGGCAGCAAGTAAATAGGCCTACGAGCCGCAGCGGTCTCCATGTTAATAGGAAGAACGACGAACAATGTGCTTGTCCCGTAGGCATGGTTTAGTTTTTCCGGGAAGCTAGCTAGCCACGTAATATTAGTAAAATTCATACATACTGCACAAATGACCACAAAAACACTTAGCTATGTCCAGTTTGGTATAATAATGCAATAAACAGCAAAACACAGACACAACAATACTCGATTTTATTTGAAATAATCCGTCACAGTATTGATATATCGCAGGCTAGTAGCTAGCGAGATAACTAGCTTCCTGGTGCTAGCGATCTATTTACGTTTACGTGGAATAATGTGCATTTAAAATGGGCTTTTATCGGCCAAGATGAAATATTCTGCTACAAAAAAAATTTGCCGATAAAAGCCCTTTTTAATCGCATAATATTTCACGTAAACATTCAGCACACAGAGCCGTCTGACAGCGTAGCGTTACAGGGACTCGAGAACCGATGGATGATCTGCTCATTCTAAAATTAGGTGACATGAATACTTGCTTCCGAAGGTCATGAAATCGATGTCAGACAGTATTATGCCTTCGAACTAAGGGTTCTGCTATGATGTTTTCTCCTCAGTAAATGTCCACATATCATTTTATGTCGATCAAAAAATATTATAGATTTATGTTATCACTTGTCCATTTAGCCACTTTAAAGACAATCGCCTGGTTTGCCGGTGCTCACCCGACTGCCAACTTCCCTCGGTACACGTGGTAGATGTAAACATTCCGAGCAAACAGTAGCTGACAGTTTGATGAAAACATATCCGCCAAAGATTGTAAAATGTTGCGAGCAAAGGGGATTTTTTAAGAAATCGGTCCTAACGACAGATGCAATCTGCTTTCATCAAGGAAGACAATGAGAAGCGATTGCAGGTGAGTTTAGTGTGTTACGCTGGTGCGTTCACTTTTCATGGCGCAAAGCAAGGGATGGATTGAAGCGAAGTCAGAAATAACGTTAATGTTTTAACAATCATTAACTTGTCTTGGGAAAATGTGAGCAAAAGTAAACAGCATGTCCGAATGTTTAAGAAGTGCTGTGCGTCACCAGTTTTCCTGCTGAATAATTTTTTCGTGGTGCCGTATGGAATTTAACATTTCATACAATTTAGTGTTTTTGTTGGCCTTTAGCTCATTTTCACGCGGTAATTCTTCACAAACGCTCGGAAAAACACTGTTGCTAATGAAAACAACGTGAGAGCCCGTCGGTGAGAGTAACGCATTATTTACTTTTAGCACAGAATCTGTGCTGACACGAAAACTGAACAGTCAACCATGCTTGATTATTTTATTTGATGATGACAATACCAGTAATATTCATAATATCATTATCGTCACAGAAACTTTAAAAACACTTTGCATTCCTGGGAGGGTTCTGTATTATATTGATATCATAACACTATTAATTAATATTAACTATTATATTATCATAATCAAAAATGATTATAATAATAATAGCACCAATGATAATTAAAACAAAAAATCAAACATTTATAATACATACATACATAATCAAATTGTTCAAGTTTTGTGATTCATCATATCCACATGCTGTTCAAAGCAGTGAGATCTGGTCTTCCATTATTCATCTTAGTCAGTAGGGCAGTGGTCGGCCTCCCAGCAAGAAGGTTGTGGGTTTGAATCCGCCCGTGGCGTTTCTGGGTGGAGTTTACATGTTCACCCGTGCCCCCGTGGGTTTTCTCGAGGTGTTCTGGTTTCCTCCACAGTCCAAATACATGCATATCAGGCTAATTGGAGACTCTAATATGCCCAAAGGTATGAGTGAGCATATGGTGTATACCCTGCGATGGACTGGCTACCTGTCCAGGGTATATTTCTGCCTCTCGCCCAAAAAGATATGCTGGGATAGGAATACGGAGAAGAAAATGAATCTCTCATAGTATAAAAAATTCAAACCCAATTAAAATACTGAGACAAAATTACGATACAAAACAAATAATAAGAAAAACAAAGTAGACTTGAAAAAAAACAAACACTATGAATATACAAAATGATTTTTGCAATACAACCTACAAGTATATTATGCACTGGTGTGTATAATTATACATCTTTATGCAAGTGCATCATAAATATTATCAATTCAAATTGTTCAAGTTTTATTATTAAGGAGATTAATATGCATCTCTATCACTTCACAAAATTCAAACCCAATGAAAATAATGAGAAACAAGATAGTAAAAATTTCATCATCATAGAGTAAAAATAACAATATAAGACAAAGTAGGCTCAAATAAATGAACATTCTGTATTTACAGGATATTATAAAGGCAATTGCAATGAGCAAAAAGATGAAGGAAGCAGCTCAGTAATTCGTACTGAGAGAGCAGTGCACGTCTTATTGGTCTTACAGAGAGTATGGGGGTAGAAGCTGTGGCTTTGGTAATTGGTCTTGGCCGCAATGTTCACATAGCCTGGCTTCCGACTGGACAGCTTCGTCAAGAAGAGGCCATGGTTTGGGTGACTGGGGTCCTCACCTCATATTGTGTAAGTCCATCAGGTTAGGCAATACAGCACCAAAAACTCGCTAGGCTGACTGCACCACCCTTTGAACCCTGTGCCTCTCAATTACTACGGCTGCTTTACAAGGTGGTGATGCTGCCAGTCCAGAAATTACTGTTACCAATAAAAAAAATTATAATTATAGTAATAATTAGAAAGTAATAATACATCTTTTAGCAATGTCCATTCTACTATATTGATAAAAGCAAAAGAATGATCATAAATGTCAGACCTGTATCGTCCAGCACATCAAGTTGGACTTTTATGAACAATAGTTGTATTACAATCATATGCTGTGAATAATAACATGTCGATAATGATAGTGCATCAATAGCCATGTAAAACCAGTATATAGATAATAAACAAATATATACCTGAATCATTACTGACAACAATAAAGATCATCATCATCCAAATAACTTCTATCATGCTACATACCAATGATGTAGCTTGGACAACTAAATTAACCCTACCATACATATGCCCTGGTCACTTCGACCATCCAATGGACGGTCATCATATTTTATCATACTTGCCTATCAGTAAAGAAGACACTTTGCGCCTTATCATACAGCAGAGTGCAGGACAATGCAAAAATAAACATCACATTGTACAGTGAATTGTGCTATCACATGCAAACTCAGAGTTTCTTTATAAACTCTCGTTCTAGTTAGTTTGCATGTGAAGCATGCAAACTATTGTTATTTCTCAGGATCTTTCAACTTATTTTTATTTTTTTTTATTTTTATTCTCTTTCTTCCCATTCTGTTAACACTAACTCCTCCAACAGTTTTCATACTACCCATACAACCTGCATACCAAATTATTCTACTATATGTGCAGATCGTTGCTATTCAAAATCATATTGATATTAATTATAGTTTTATGAATTATTAGCAATTAAAAATGAAAAAAATTCCCACTGACAATGAATGGAGCCCATTCATTTTCAATGGGAGCGAGACTTTCTTGCACAACCACACTCTCTCACTTTTCCAATTGGCTAAACAGCATCGACCGATTTCTCTCTCTCTTTTCCTATTGGCTAAACAGCATCGGGACAAAATTGAAACGCCGCCATCTTGTTTTGCTTTTGATCTAACGTAGCGAAAATATGCTGAATAATACAAAGTAAATAGCTATCAAACCACAAATTTAATCGTAACATCACAACAGACAAATGTCATACAATTATGAAACATAATTATCTTATGCAAACTAGCATATTGTTTTATGAAAATGCATTGCATTATGGTTCGCATGGCTCCGTGTCACAACATCGGAGTTCCACGTAGCTAGCTAGCATGCTAGCTACATACTTATAACTAAATAATTACATACAGCACAAACGCTCACAAAAATTCTTCGTTATGTTCATTTCGCTAAAATAATACAAAAGATAACCTAAGCAGACAAAGAAAACAATATAATACAGGACAATCCAGGCTCACAGGTAGCAAACAAATAGGCCCCTACGACCCAGCGGTCTCCATTTTAATACGAAGACCGACGAACAATGCGCTGGTCCCCCAGGCATGTCTTAGTTTATCCGGGCAGCTAGCTAGCTAGCTCGCCACATAATATTAGTCAAATTCATTCATACTGCACAAATGACCACAAAATGCTTAGCTATGTCCAGCTAGGTAAAACAAAATGCAGACACAGAAGACGAGTTAACACGTTATACCATCTTTAAAAAAATCGGTGATTCCAGCAAGCGAGATGACTGTCAAGCGGACCGCATCAGCTACAATATACATGCAAAATCCGATCAACGCGAACGCTTTGTCCGCTAACTATAAACGGGCAGTATGCAGCGAAAATATGCTGAATAATACAACGTAAATAGCAATCAAAGCAAAAATTTAATCGTAACATCACAACAGACAAATGTCATACAATGATGAAACACAATTATAAATGCAAACTAGCATATTGTTTTATGAAAATGCATTGCGATTATGGTTAGATGGTCCCGTGTCACAACACGGAGTTCCATGTAGCTAGCTAGCATGCTAGCTACATACTTATAACGAAATTACATACAGCACAAACGTATAAAAAATTTTTCTTTATGTCCATTTCGCAAAAAATAATACAAAGATAACCTAAGCAGACAAAGAAAACAATATAATACAGGACAATCCAGGCTCCACAGGCAGCAAACAATAGGCCTACGAGCCGCAGCCGTCTCCATGTTAATAGGAAGACCGGATTTAACAATGTGCTTGTCCCGTAGGCATGGTTTAGTTTTTTCGGGAAGCTAGCTAGCTAGCCACGTAATATTAGTAAAAATTCATACATCCTGCACAAATGACAACAAAAACGCTTAGCTATGTCCAGTTAGGTATAATAATGCAATAAACAGCAAAACACACAGACTCAACAATACTCGATTTTATTTGAAATAATCCGTCACAGTATTGATAGCCTAAATCGCAGGCCAGCTAGCTAGCGAGATGACTAGCTTCCTGGTGCTAGCGATTTATTTACGTTTATATGGAATAATATGCATTTAAAACGGGCTTTTACCGGCCAAGATGTAATATTCTGCTACAAAACGAATTGGCGGTAAAAAGCCCTTTTAAACGCATAATATTTCACGTAAACATTCAGCACCCAGAGCCGTCTGACAGCGTAAGCGTTACAGGGACTTCGAGAACCGATGGATGATCTGCTCATTCTAAAATTAGGTGACATGAATACTTGCTTCCGAAGGTCATGAAATCGATGTCAGACAGTATTATGGCTTTAACTAAGGGTTCTGCTATGATGTTTTCTCCCCAGTAAATGTCCACATATCATTTTATGTCGATAAAAAAAAAATAAGATAGATTTCGCGTTATCACTTGTCCATTTAGCCACTTTAAAGACAATCGCCTGGTTTGCGGTGCTCACCCGACTGCCAACTTCACTCAGTAGTGGTAGATGTAAACATTCCGCAGCAAACAGTAGCTGACAGTTTGATGAAACATCTCCGCCAAAAGATTGTATAATGTTGCGAAGCTAAAGGGGGTGCGATTTTTTAAGAAATCGGGTCCCCAAGCGACAGATGCAATCTGCTTTCATCAAGGAAGACAATGAGAAGCGATTGCAGGTGAGTTTAGTGTGTTACGCTGGTGCGTTCACTTTTTCATGCTGCAAAGCAAGGGATGGATTGAAGCGAAGTCAGAAATAACGTAAATGTTATCACAATCATTAACTTGTCCTTCGTTAACACACAGGTTCAACGTAAAACAATCAGGCGAGGGAATATGTGAGCAAAAAGTAAACAGCATGTCGAATGTTTAAGAAGTGCTGTGCCTTCACCAGTTTTCCTGCTGAATAATTTTTTTTAGGTGTCAGGCGGAATTTTTACATTTCATACAATTTAGTGTTTTTGTTGGCCTTTAGCTCATTTTCACGCGTAATTCTTCACAAACGCCGAAAAACACCGTTGCTAATGAAAAACAACGTGAGAGCCCGTCGGCGAGAGCAACGCATTATTTACTTTAGCACAAAATCTGTGCTGACACCAAAACTGAACAGTCAACCATGCTTGATTATTTTTATTTGGTGATGACAATACCAGTAATATTCATAATATCATTATCGTCACAGAAACTATAAAAGACACTTTGCATTCCTGGGGAGGGTTCTGTATTATATTGATATTATAACACTATTAATTAATATTAATATAACTGTTATATTATCATAATCAATAATAATAATAATAATAATAGCACCAATGATAATTAAAACAAAAATCAAACATTTATAATGCATACATACATACATACATACATAATCAAATTGTTCAAGTTTTGTGATTCATTATATCCACATGCCGTTCAAAGCAGTGAGATTTGGTCTTCCATTATTCATCTTAGTCAGTAGGGCGGCACGGTGGTCGGCCTCCCAGCAAGAAGGTTGTGGGTTTGAATCCGCCCGTGGCGTTTCTGGGTGGAGTTTACATGTTCACCCTGCCCCCCGTGGGTTTTCTCGAGGTGCTCTGGTTTCTCCCCACAGTCCAAATACATGCATATGAGGCTAATTGGAGACTCTAATATGCCCAAAGGTATGAGTGAGCGTATGGTGTATACCCTGCAATGGACTGGCTACCTGATCAGGGTATATTTCTGCCTCTCGCCTAAAAAAAAGATATGCTGGGATAGGAATATGGAGAAGAAAATGAATCTCTCATAGTATAAAAAAAATTCAAACCCAATTAAAATGCTTCACAAAATTATTTATACAAAACAAATAATAAGATAAGACAAAGTAGACTTTAAAAAAAAACAAATACTATGAATATACAAAATGATTTTTGCAATACAACCTACAAGTATATTATGCACTGGTGTGTATAATTATACATCTTTATGCAAGTGCATCATAAATATTATCAATTCAAATTGTTCAAGTTTTATTATTAAGGAGATTAATATGCATCTCTATCACTTCACAAAATTCAAAACCCAATGAAAAATAATGAGAAAAAAAAAGATCATAAAAATGTCATCACATAGAGTAAAAGTAACAATATAAGACAAAAGTAGGCTCAAATAAACTAACATTCTGTATTTACAAGATATTATAAAAGGCAATTGCAATGAGCAAAAGATGAAGGAAGCAGCCCAGTAATTCGTACTGAGAGAGAGCAGCGACGTCTTATTGGTCTTACAGAGAGTATGGGGGTAGAAGCTGTGGCTTTGGTAATTGGTCTTGGCTGCAATGTTCACATAGCCTGGCTTCGACTGGACAGCTTCGTCAAGAAGAGGCCATGCATTTGGGTGACTGGGGTCCTCACCTCATATTGTAAGTCCATCAGGTTAGGCAATACAGCATTAAAACTCTCTGGGCTGACTGCACCACCCTTTGAACCCTGTGCCTCTCAATTACTTCGGCTGGTTTTACAAGGTGGTGATGCTGCCAGTCCAGAAATTACTTTTACCAATAAAAAAATTATAATAATAGTAATAATTAGAAAGTACTAACACATCTTTTAGCAATGTCCATTCTACTATATTGATAAAAGCAAAAGAATGATCATAAATGTCGGACCTGTATCGTCCAGCACATCAAGTTGGACTTTGATGAACAATAGTTGTATTACAATCATATGCTGTGAATAATAACATGTCGATAATGATGATCGTGCATCAATAGCCATGTAAAACCAGGATATAGATATAAACTGTTATGGCCCCAATTTGTTATGGCGTCAATTTGTTATGACGTCACGGACAGCAAGGGATGACAGACAAAATTCTTAAACTTCAACAGATTTAATTAAACACACACTTTGAACTAGTCTACTCTCTCCCTCTACTGACCAAGATTGAAATAATAATAAAAAATAAGATATTTACAGTTCCTTTGTAATTGAGATGGGCTGCTATGTTGCGATGTCCTGGGACAGGAAAATGCTCCAACACAGGCAAAAATCCACAAAAAGCTTCACGGGTCTTGAAAAGAGTGACAGGTCTGGTCAAATGTATCCTTCCACTATTTCTCCTTACAATGTCTCCTACTACTCTACACTCTCTCAATTTTTCTCCTGATATGCTCTTTTCCAGCCCCCTCTGAGGCATGCCCGGGACATGCCCAAACCTAGTTTTAGATTGCTTAACAAAAAAAATGTCAATACTGCCATCTGATGGCTTTTTACCACATTACAAAACAAATATATACCTGAACCATTACTGACAACAATGAAGATCATCATCATCCAAATAACCTTATTATGCTACATACCAATGATGTAGCTTGACAACTAAATTAACCCTTACCATACATATGCCCTGGTCACTTCGACCATGCAATGGACGATCATCATAGTTTATCATACTTGCCTATCAGTAAAGAAGACACTTTGCACCTTATCATACAGCAGAGTGCAGGACAATGCAAAAATAAACATCACATTATACAGTAAATTGTGCTATCACATGCAAACTCAGAGTTTCTTTATAAACTCTCATTCTAGTTAGTTTGCATGTGAAGCATGCAAACTATTGTTATTTCTCAGGATCTTTCAACTTATTTTTATTTTTTTTTTAATTTTTATTCTCTTTATTCCCATTCTGTTAACACTAACTCCTCCAACAGTTTTCATACTACCCATACAACCTCCATACCAAATTATTCTACTATATGTGCAGATCGTTGCTATTCAAAATCATATCGATATTAATTATAGTTTATGAATTATTAGCAATTAAAAATGAAAAATTCCCATTGACAATGAATGGAGCCCATTCATTTTCAATGGGGCCTAGACTTTCTTGCACAACCACACTCTCTCACTTATCCAATTGGCTAAACAGCATCGACCGTTCTCTCTCTCTTTTTCCTATTGGCTAAACAGCATCGGGACAAAATTGAAACGCCGCCATCTTGTTTTGCTTCCGATGCGGCTTAAAATATGCTGAATAATACAAAGTAAATAGCTATCAAACCACAAATTTAATCGTAACATCACAACAGACAAATGTCATACGATTATGAAAACATAATTATCTTATGCAAACTAGCATATTGTTTTATGAAAATGCATTATGATTATGGTTCGCATGGCTCCTGCAGGTCACAACACGGAGTTCCACGAGCTAGCTAGCATGCTAGCTACATACTTGTAACGAAATAATTACATACAGCACAAACGCTCACAAAAATTCTTCGTTATGTTCATTTCGCTAAAATAATACAAAGATAACCTAAGCAGACAAAAAAAATATAATACAGGACAATCCAGGCTCCACAGGCAGCAAACAAAATAGGCCTACGAGCGCAGCGGTCTCCATTTTTACGAAGAACGACGAACAATGCGCTGGTCCCCAGGCATGTCTTAGTTTATCCGGGCAGCTAGCTAGCTAGCTAGCTCGCCACATAATATTAGTCAAATTCATTCATACTGCGCAAATGACCACAAAAATGCTTAGCTATGTCCAGCTAGGTAAAAAAAAAAAAAAAACAAAATGCAAAGACGGAACTAATTAGACACAGAAGACGAGTTAACACGTTATACCATCTTTTAAAAATGATTCCAGCAAAGATGACTGTCAAGCGGACCGCATCAGCTTCAATATACATGCAAATCCGCATCAACGCTAACGCTGGTCCGCTAACTATAAACGGCAGTATGCAGCGAGAAATGCTGAATAATACAACGTAAATAGCAATCAAAGCAAAAATTTAATCGTAACATCACAACAGACAAATGTCATACAATGATGAAACACAATTATAAATGCAAACTAGCATACTGTTTTATGAAAATGAATTGCGATTATGGTCACAGAGGCTCCATTGTCACAACACGGAGTTCCATGTAGCTAGCTAGCATGCTAGCTACATACTTATAACGAAATTACATACAGCACAAACGCTCAAAAATTTTTCTTTATGTCGATTTCGCAAAAAAATAATACAAAGATAACCTAAGCAGACAAAGAAAAACAATTCAATACAGGACAATCCAGGCTCCACAGGCAGCAAGTAAATAGGCCTATGAGCCGCAGCGGTCTCCATGTTAATACAAGACCGATGAACAATGTGCTTGTCCCGTAGGCATGGTTTAGATTTTTCCGGAAGCTAGCCAGCTAGCCACGTAATCTTAGTAAAATTACATACTGCAACAAATGACCACAAAAACGCTTAGCTGTGTCCAGTTAGATATAATAATGCAATAAACAGCAAAACACACAGATACAACAATACCGATTTTATTTGAAATAATCCGGCCACAGTATTGATAGCCTAAATCGCAGGCTTCAGCTAGCTAACGAGATAACTAGCTTCCTGGTGCTAGCGATCTATTTACGTTGACGTGGAATAATGTGCATTTAAAACGAGCTTTTTATCGCCAAGATGTAATATTCTGCTACAAAACAAATTGGCCGGTAAAAGCCCTTTTAAACGCATAATATTTCGCGAAACATTCAGTACCCAGAGCCGCCTGACAGTGTAGCGTTACAGGGACTCGAGAACCGATGGATGATCTGCTCATTCTAAAATTAGATGACATGAATACTTGCTTCCGAAGGTCATGAAATCGATGTCAGACAGTATTATGCCTTCTAACTAAGGGCTCTGCTATGATGTTTTCTCCTCAGTAAATGTCCACATATCATTTTTATGTCGATCAAAAAATATAGATTTGCGTTATCACTTGTCTATTTAGCCACTTTAAAGACAATCGCCTGGTTTTGCGGTGCTCACCCGACTGCCAACTTCCTCGGTACATGTGGTAGATGTAAACATTCCGCAGCAAACAGTAGCTGACAGTTTGATGAAAAACATATCTGCCAAAGACTGTATAATGTTGCGAGCTAAAGGGTGCGATTTTTTAAGAAATCGGTCCTAACGATACAGATGCAATCTGCTTTTTCATCAAGGAAGACAATGAGAAGCGATCGCGAGGTGAGTTTATTGTGTTACGCTGGTGCGTTCACTTTTCATGGCGCAAGGGATGGATTGAAGCCGAAGTCAGAAATTACTTTTAACAATCATTAACTTGTCCTTCGTTAACACACACAGGATCAGCATGAAACAATCAGGCGTGGGGAAAATGTGAGCAAAAGTACACAGCATGTGCTGAAGTGCTGTGGTGCTGTGCCTTCACCAGTTTTCCTGCTGAATAATTTTTTCGTGTGCCGTGCGGAATTTAACATTTCATACAATTTAGTGTTTTTGTTGACCTTTAGCTCATTTTCACGCGGTAATTCTTCACAAACGCTCGGAAACAGAGTCTGGCTAGCGAGAGTAACGCATTATTTACTTTAGCTTAAAATCTGTGCTGACACGAAAACTGAACAGTCAACCATGCTTGATTATTTTTATTTGATGATGACAATACCAGTAATATTCATAACATCATTATCGTCACAGAAACTTTAAAAGACACTTTTGCACCTCCTGTGAGGGTTCTAATATATTGTTATCATAACACTATTTATTAATATTAATATAACTATTATATTATCATAATCAAAAATGATTATAATAATAATAGCACCAATAATACTCACTAAAATCAAACATTTATAATAATACATACATACATAATCAAATTGTTCAAGTTTCTAGGATTCATCATATCCACATGCCGTTCTAAGCAGTGAGATCTGCCCTCCTATTCATCTTAGTCAGTAGGGCGGCACGGTGGTCGGCCTCCCAGCAAGAAGGTTGTGGGTTTCAATCCGCCCCTGGCGTTTCTGGGTGGAGTTTACATGTTCACCCCGTGCCCCCGTGGGTTTTCTCGAGGTGCTCTGGTTTCCTCCCCCAGTCCAAATACATGCATATCAGGCTAATTGGAGACTCTAATATGCCCAAAGGTATGAGTGAGCGTATAGTGTATACCCTGGGATGGACTGGCTACCTGTCCAGGGTATATTTCTGCCTCTCGCCCAAAAGATACGCTGATCTCTCATAGTATAAAAATTCAAACCCAATTAAAATACTTAGACAAAATTACGATTAAAAAAAACAAATAATAAGATAAGACAAAGTAGACTTTAAAAAAACAAACATCATGAATATACAAAATGATTTTTGCACACAACCTACAAGTATATTATGCACTGGTGTGTATAATTATACATCTTTATGAAAGCATCATCAATATTATCAATATGCACTAGTGTATAATTATACACCTTATGAAAGTGCATCATAAATATTATCAATTCAAATTGTTCAAGTTTTATTATTAAGGAGATTAATATGCATCTCTATCACTTCACAAAATTTAAACCCAATAATGAGAAAAAAGATGACAAAAAATGTTATCACCATACAGTAAAAATAACAATATAACACAAAGTAGGCTCAAATAAACGAACATTCTGTATTACAAGATATTATAAAGGCAATTGCAATGAGCAAAAAAAGATGAAGGAAGCAGCTCAGTAATTCACTGAGAGAGCAGTGCACGCCTTATTGGTCTTACAGAGAGTATGGGGGCAGAAGCTGTGGCTTTTCTCTTGGTAATTGGTCTTGGCTGCAATGTTCACATAGCCTGGCTTCCGACTGACAGCCACAAGAAGAGGCCAGTGGTTTTGGGTGACTGGGGTCCTCACCTCATATTGTAAGTCCATCAGGTTAGGCAATACAGCACCAAAACTCGCTGGGCTGACTGCACCACCTCCTTGAACCCTGTGCCTCACCACGGCTGCTTTACAAGGTGCTGATGCTGCCAGTCCAGAAATTACTGTTACCAATAAAAAATTATAATAATAGTAATAAATAGAAAGTAATAACACATAATAGCACATCTTTTAGCAATGTCCATTCTACTATATTGATAAAAGTAAAAGAATGATCATATGGTTGACCCATCGTCCAGCGCACATCAAGTTGGACTCTGATGAACAATAGTTGTATTACAATCATATGCTGTGAATAATAACATGTCGATAATGATGAGGTGCATCAATAGCCATGTAAACCAGTATATGGGGATAATAAACAAATATATACCTGAAATCCATTACTGACAACAATGAAGATCATCATCATCCAAATAACTTTTATTATGCTACATGTACCAATGATGTAGCTTGACAACTGGGTTCAACTCCTACCATACATATGCCCTGGTCACTAATTCATGCAATGGACGGTCATCATAGTTTATCATACTTGGCCTATCATAAAGAAGACACTTTGCACCTTATCATACAGCAGAGTGCAGGACAATGCAAAAAAAATTAAAAATCACATTATACAGTGAATTGTGCTATCACATGCAAACTCAGAGTTTCTTTATAAACTCTCATTCTAGTTTAAATTGGTTTGCTGGTAAATGTATTTGTTTGAGTTTGTATAAATTGGTTTAATGGTAAATACTTGTTTGAGTTTATGTGTACTGGTTTGCTGGTAAATTAATTTGGTTAGCATCCATATACATTGGTTTGGGGTAAATATATAACAGTTTGAGTTCATATGTATTGGTTTGCTGTAAATACATTGGTTTGAGTTCATACGTATTGGTTTGCTGGTAAATATCTTGGTTTGAGTATATATTAGGGCTGGGGCGATTCTGAATCGATTCTTTTTGCCTAGTACCACCGCTTGCTGCCATGGGGCGAACATCCGAGCTTTCCTTTTCCTTTTATTAAACCCGACGCAGGTTGAACGAAAGTGTTAACAAGAGCGCGAACGCTTCCGAAAACTTGACTGACATCAGTAGTTTAAAGTGACATGCTGCACGGAGTTAGTAGACTATAGATCGTTCTCTTATTGCTCAATTAGTTACTCTAAGAAAGTAAGCTGTTCCAGTTTACTACTTATCATGCAACCCAAATGGTGGATGCGTTTACTCGAAGTTGAATGAGTAGAGCTGTTTATTAAGACAGCATGTTTGATTGCTGCATTTTGAAATTTAAATGGCCATAGAACAGCACAACATGAACACGATTGCCATTGCCACGGCATTTCGTGCGACTGTGATAATTTATATCTCACATTCACGTTTCATCCGCTTTACAGAATGTTTTCCACCTTGTGTATTTTTTAGACGCGTGAAATCCAGGGCGATCTGAAAACAAATCTCTTTATTTTTATTTTATCATTATAGATCTCCTAAAAATACTACAATGAGAGATGAAATGCAGAGTTGGGATATGGTGATGTTGAACGAGGATTTTTTTAAAAGTGTGATAAGACCACTTGCCGTCATGGGGTCGCGTGTAATTTCTTGAAACATACACACCTGAAGCGGCTTAAACGATTTAAAATGCCGTCGGGAAGAAGCCTGGATTTAGATTTCGCTAATTTGCTGGTGCTCTGCCCTTCCCTAAATCTGCTCCGTGTACTTGTCCTAAATTACTATCAAGCAATTTCAGTAGCCTATAACGATTAAGATGTGATGGTGAAAAGCAGACAAAAATGCAGCAATCAAACATGCTGTCTTAATAAACAGCATTCATTCAACTTAGAGAGTAAACGCATCCACCATTTGATTGCTAATCAAGCAAAGTAAACTGGAACAGGTTACTTTTCTTTGAGTAGCCTAATTGGTTAATAGGAGACGATTCTGTAGTCCTTTATTTGGCTCCGTGCAGCATGTCGCCGAAAAATACCGATGTCAGTCAAGTTTTTTTCCAGAAGCATTTCACATGCCCTTTCAGATTCAGATTCAGATGAACTTTATTGTCATTGTTACAGAATAACAACGAAATTAAGTTTGGAGAGAAAGTGCTCCGGGCTGCTGCAACGTGCGTCGCGCTGCCAACTCCACTTTCTTCTTCGAAATTAAAGGTTGCAGTGAACACAGAACACAGAAAATAACACATATTGATGACATCAGACATAATACACATCAGGTTTATAACATGACACCCTGGAAACGGGTAGGAATTTTTTCATGGGAATGGGGGGGGGGAAGGGATTAATGAAAATGAAAAATGCGGAAGCAGCCTGTGGCAGAGGGAGGGGGGTGGAATGCAGAGTCCAGAAGTCCTTATCAGGGGCAGAGTGTTCTGCCCTTACCAGGAGGGGGAGGGGGGGATGGAATGCAGAGTCCAGAAGTCCTTGAGAACCGATCCCTGTGAGGCTGAGGCAGACAGAGGGGAGACGCGGAGTGGGGGGGAGAGGGGGAGGGTGCCGAATTCTATTCAATTTCGGTGGAACAAGCAATTTTGATTGATCCGCTATCCATTTTGTAAATTTTGTACTTTTTGTGCTTCAGGGCCACAAGTTCTCCCATCATCTCATCCTGTCTCTTGCCCACAAGGTCCAAGTTCTTATTCACAGTCAAACGCACAAACTCCCCACACTGACTCAAAACAGCGTCCATCTTTCTGTGCATTTCCGCAGATGATGCTCTCCGATGTAAATCCATCACCCGTTCACTCGTTACTCCGCTGAGGCGCTCCGTAATAATTTCGGTGCTAGGCAGCGCATTGGGCATTTTCCTCGCTCCCAGCTCGCACATTTTGCGGTAGATCAGAGCAACTCCCATGCCAATTAGGAGAAATCCTGTCACCATAAATCCAAATAGGTAAACATCCTCCACGTCTTCAAGGGATAGTGCCGCCAGACAAAGAACTTGCCATCTCGACCACGCGTCCCGAACGTAGCCAGCAGCAGAAGTCGCATCCGGGCAGCGCGATTCGCCAGGTGCTCCGCTTCTTGGTGAAAAAATTCTGTCAGTCGCATTCAGGGACCAGCTAATTAATTCCATCTTTACTTGAGAGCCTCAGAAGCAGAAGGAGGGTCCAAAAAAAAGAAAAAAGAGGGGGGAACAGGACAATACAGATCAGAGAAAGAAGGCGCAGGCAGGAGCTGAGATAGAGTGCAACTGCTCTCCTCAGAAGGCGGAAGAAGAAGCTTTGATGTTTGGCGCTTTCGTTCAACCTGCGTCGGGTTTAATAAAGGAAAAGGGAAAGGTCGGATGTTCGCCCCATGGCAGCAGGTAGTGGTACTACGCCTTAAAAAAAATCGATTCAGAATCGCCCCAGCCCTAGTATATATGTATTGTTTTGCTAATAGATACATTGATGTGATTACCTATGTATTGGTTTGCTTGTAAATACATTGGTTTGAGTACATACGTATTGGTTTGCTGGTAAATATCTTGGTTTGAGTATATATGTATTGTTTTGCTAATAGATACATTGGTTTGAGTACATATGTATTGGTTTGCTTGTAAATACATTGGTTTGAGTGCATACGTATTGGTTTGCTGGTTAATTAGGGGTTCAAGCCCGTAGGGCTGAAACCCTATTGTTTTTGTGCTGGTTTATTTTTATTATTATTATTATTATTATTATTATTATTATTAGAGGTTGAAGCCCGTAGGGCTGAAACCCTATTGTTTTTGTGCTGGTTTATTATTATTATTATTATTATTATTATTATTATTATTATTGTTATTATTTTTTTTTTCTTCTTCTTCAGAAATGTTTTCGCAAATTCCCGTGAGATGGTAAATGGTAGAGACCTGAAATTTTGCACATTGGTTGGAAGTTGTGTGTAAATGCTGACAAAGGCATTTTTAACTCAGTAGGCCTGATGGTGGCGCTATAATTCAAGAAAAACAGGTTTTCACTTTAAAGGTCATAACTCCTAAAACGTAAGTCCGATTCACACGAAACTTGGCAGAGACATTCTTTGGTCCATTCTCTACAACATTCCCAAAGGACCTCTAAGATCCGCCATATTTGATTTTCCGAAATTTTGAATTATTTGAAAAACACATTTTTGACATCTCCTCCTAGGCCGTAGGGCCGATTCTTTCGAAATTTGCTGTGGATCATCAGTGGACCAAGCTTATCAAAGAATGCGTAAAGCTTGTTGAAATCTAATTTCGTTTCCAAGATATTGACCAATGAACTTCAGCAGGGGCGTGGCTTAGCACAAAATTCAACAACCATAGGGCCAATCATCACAGAACTTGCAGAATATGTCCATATAAGTACCAGGAACATACCTTGACAGTTTCATGCAAATCGGCACATAGGGGGCGCTATAACACAAATCAGACTATAAATCAGCAATTGTTTGTCCTATAGCCATAAAACTCACAGGATATATTCATATAAGTACCTGAAACATACCCAGCAAATTTCATTTAAATTGACTGATAGGGGGCGCTATAACTGCAAAACAAAGCAGCATAGTATTACACAAATCCGACTATAAATCAGCAATTGTTTGTCCTATAGCCATAAAACTCACAGGATATATTCATCTAAGTACCTGAAACACACCCAGAAAATTTCATTCAAATTGACTGACAGGAGGCGCTATAACTGCAAAACAAAGCAGAGTGGTATAACACAAATCAGACTATAAATCAGCAATTGTTTGTCCTATAGCCATAAAACTCACAGAATATATTCATATAAGTAGCTGAAACATACTCAGAAAATTTCATTAAAATTGACTGATAGGGGGCGCTATAAATGCAAAACAAAGCAGCATGGTAAAACACAAATCAGTCTATAAATCAGCGATTGTTTGTCCTATAGCCATAAAGCTCACAGGATATATTCATATAAGTATTTGAAACATACTCTGAAAATTTAATTCAAATTGTCCGATAGGGGGCGCTATAAATGCAAAACAAAGCAATGTGGTATAACACAAATCAGACTATAAATAATAAATAGTTTTCCCAATCATTACAGAACTCACAGGATATGTCCACATAAGAACCTGAAACAAAGCCTGAACGTTTCAATCAAATCGACCAGTAGGGGGTGCCATAAATGCACAAAATAGCCGAACATAACACAAATCAGACAATGCATCATAAGTTGTTGGTCCAATCATTACACTGGCAAAATAGGTCCACTTAAATACCTGCAACACACTCTTAAAGTGGTTTTTGTCCCCTGCCGCCACGATAGCGAGCAGAGCGGGGGACATAGTATTCAGCTCCGTTCGGCCGTCCGTCATGTCCCGTTTGTTCTGAACGCGATATCTCAAGAACGGTTTGACCGATTCCATTCATCTTTGGTTTTAAGGTATATCGGTGTGATACGCCGACCCCAGTAGATTTCCGTGACCTTGGCATTATTCTCAAGGTCATTACGATCATATGACCACTTACAAATTCCTTGTCAACATGATATCTCAAGAACGGTTCGAACGATTCCATTCGCTTTTGGTGTCAAGGTGTAATAGGGGCGGGGGACATAGTATTCAGCTCCATCCGTCCGCCCGGCTGTCCGTCCGTCCGTCCCGTCCCGTTTGTTGTGAACGTGATATCTCAAGAACGGTTGGACCGATTCCATTCATTTTTGGTGTCATGGTGTATTAGGGGCGGTAGACATAGTATGCAGCTCCATCCGTCCGCCCGTCCATCCATCCGTCCGTCCCATCCCGTTTGTTGTGAACGTGATATCTCAAGAACGGTTTGACCGATTCCATTTGTCTTTGGTGTCAAGGTGTATTAGGGGCGGGGGACATAGTATTCAACTCCGTCCGCCCGTCCATCTGTCCGTCATGTCCCGTTTGTTGTGAACGCGATATCTCAAGAACGGTTTGACTGATTCCATTCATCTTTGGTGTCACGGTGTATTAGAGGAGTGCTCGCAGCCAACTCGATTTATGTGACCTTGCCATTATTCTCAAGGTCATTACGACCATTTGACCACTTACAAATACCTTGTCAACATGATATCTCAAGAACGGTTTGACCGATTCCATTCATCTTTGGTGTCAAGGTGTATTGGGGCGGGGGATATAGAATTCAGCTCCATCCCTCCGGCCGTCCGTCTGTCCCATCCAGTTTGTTGTGAATGCGATATCTCAAGAACGGTTTGACCGATTCCATTCATCTTTGGGGTCAAGGTGTATTAGGGCCGGGGGACATTGTATTCAGCTCCATCAGTCCATCCCTCCAGCCGTCCGTCTGTTACGTCCCATTTGTTGTTAACGCGAAATTTCGAGAACGCTTTGACCGATTTAATTCATCTTTGGCTTCAATGTGTAATTTTGTGATACGCCGACCCCAGGCGATTTCCGTCACTTGGCGGGGGGCATGGCCACGTTTAGTGGCAACACTTGTTAATTAAGCTGTTAAAGCTTTCAACTACTAATGGTCTTTTCGTGGCTTGAACCCGAATTGCCGCTATGCTATATTTATTATTATTTATTTATTTTTTTCTTCTTCAGAAATGTTTTCGCAAATTCCCGTGAGATGGTAAATGGTAGAGACCAGAAATTTTGTACATTGGTTGGAAGTTGTGTGTAAATGCTGACCAAGGCATTTTTAACTCAGTAGGCCTGATGGTGGCGCTATAATTCAAGAAAAACAGGTTTTCACTTTAAAGGTCATAACTCCTAGGCTGTAAGTCCGATTCACACGAATCTTGGTACAGACATTTTTTGGTCTATTCTCTACAACTTTCCCATAAGGACCTCTAACATCCACCATATTTGATTTTCCGAAATTTTGAATTCTTTGAAAAACACATTTTTGACATCTCCTCCTAGGCCGTAAGTCCGATTCCTTCGAAATTTGCTGTGGATAATCAGTGGACCAAGCTTATCAAAGATTGCATAAAGCTTGTTGAAATCTCATTTCCTTTCCAAGATATTGACCAATGGACTTCAGCAGGGGCGTGGCTTTGCACAAAAATGGAGAAAATTCAACAACCATTGGGCCAATCATCACAGAACTTGCAGAATATGTCCATATAAGTACCAGGAATATACCTTGACAGTTTCATGCAAATCGGCCCATAGGGGGCGCTATAACACAAATCAGACTATAAATCAGCAATTGTTTGTCCTATAGCCATAAAACTCACAGGATATATTCATATAAGTACCTGAAACATACCCAGAAAATTTCATTCAAATTGACTGATAGGGGGTGCTATAAATGCAAAACAAAGCAGTGTGGTATAACACAAATCAGACTATAAATCAGCAATTGTTTGTCCTATAGCCATAAAACTCACAGGATATATTCATATAAGTACCTGAAACATGCCGAGAAAATTTCATTAAAATTGACTGATAGGGGGCGCTATAAATGCAAAACAAAACAGCGTGGTATAGCACAAATCAGACTATAAATCAGCAATTGTTTGTCCTATAGCCATAAAACTCACAGGATATATTCATAAAAGTACTTGAAACATACTCTGAAAATTTCATTCAAATTGTCATATTGGGGGCGCTATAAATGCAAAACAAAGCAACGTGGTATAAAACAAATCAGACTATAAATCATAAATAGTTTTTCCAATCATTACGAAACTCACAAGATATGTCAACATAAGAACCTGAAGTATAGCCTGAAAGTTTCAATCAAATTGACCAGTAGGGGGTGCCATAAATGCACAAAATAGCCTAACATAACACAAATCAGACTATGCATCATTAGTTGTTAGTCTAATCATTACACTGGCAAAATAGGTCCACATAAAAACCTGCAAAACACTCTTAAAGTGGTTTTTGTCCCCTGCCGCCACGATAGCGAGCGGAGCAGGGGACATTGTATTCAGCTCCGTCCGGCCGTCCGTCATGTCCCTTTTGTTCTGAATGCGATATCTCAAGAACGGTTTGACCGATTCCATTCATCTTTGGTGTTAAGGTATATTTGTGTGATACTCCGACCCCAGTAGATTTGCGTGACCTTGGCATTATTCTCAAGGTCATTACGATCATTTGACCACTTCCAAATTCCTTGTCAACATGATATCTCAAGAACGGTTTGACCAATTCCATTCATCTTTGGAGTCAAGGTGTATTAGGGGCGGGGGACATAGTATTCAGCTCCATCCATCTGCCCGGCCGTCTGTCTGTCCGTCCTGTCCTGTTTGTTGTAAACGTGATATCTCAAGAACGGTTCGACCGATTCCATTCATCTTTGATGTCAAGGTGTATTAGGGGCGGGGGACATAGTATTCAGCTCCGTCCGCCCGTCCATCTGTCCGTCCTCTCCCGTTTGTTGTAAACGTGATATCTCAAGAACGGTTGGACCGATTCCATTCATCTTTGATGTCAAGGTGTATTAGGGGCGGGGGACATAGTATTCAGCTCCGTCCGCCCGTCCGTCTGTCCGTCCTGTCCCGTTTGTTGTAAACGTGATATCTCAAGAATGGTTCGACCGATTCCATTCATCTTAGATGTCAAGGTGTATTAGGGGCGGGGGACATAGTATTCAGCTCCGTCCGCCCGTCCGTCTGTCCGTCCTGTCCCATTTGTTGTAAACGTGATATCTCAAGAACGTTTCAACCGATTCCATTCATCTTTGGTGTCAAGGTGTATTAGGGGCGGGGGACATAGTATTCAGCTCCATCCGTCCGCCCAGCCATCCGTCCGTCTGTCCCGTCCCGTTTGTTGTGAACGTGATATCTCAAGAACGGTTCGACCGATTCCATTCATCTTTGGTGTCAAGGTGTACTAGGGGTGGGGCACATAGTATTCAGCTCCGTCCGCCCGTCCGTCTGTCCGTCATGTCCCGTTTGTTGTGAACGCGATATCTCAAGAACGGTTTGACCGATTCCATTCGTCTTTGGTTTCAAGGTGTATTAGGGGTGGGGGTCCGCACGTCTGTCTGTCCGTCATGTCCCGTTTGTTGTGAACACGATATCTCAAGAAAGTTTTGACCGATTCCATTCATCTTTGGTGTCAACATGTATTAGGGGGGTGCTCACAACTCACTCGATTTACGTGACCTTGCCATTATTCTCAAGGTCATTACGACCATTTGACCACTTACAAATACCTTGTCAACATGATATCTCAAGAACAGTTTGACCGGTTCCATTCATCTTTGGTGTCAAGGTGTATTAGGGGCGGGGGATATAGAATTCAGCTCCATCCGTCCGGCTGTCCGTCCGTCCCATCCTGTTTGTTGTGAACGCGATATCTCCAGAACGGTTTGACCGATTCCATTCATCCTTGGGGTCAAGGAGTATTAAGGCCGGGGGACATAGTATTCAGCTCCATCAGTCCATCCGTCCGGCCGTCCGTCCGTCATGTCCCATTTGTTGTGAACGCGAAATCTCGAGAACGCTTTGACCAATTTAATTCATCTTTGGCTTCAATGTGTAATTTTGTGATACGCCGACCCCATTCGATTTCCGTCACCTGGCGGGGGACATGGCCACGTTTAGTGGCAACACTTGTTAATTAAGCTGTTAGAGCTTTCAACTTCCAATGGTCTTTCGTGGCTTGAACCCCGGAATTGCCGCTTGCGGCTATATTTATTATTATTTCTTTTCTTCTTCAGAAATGTTTTCGCAAATTCCCGTGAGATGGTAAATGGTAGAGACCTGAAATTTTGTACATTGGTTGGAAGTTGTGTGTAAATGCTGACCAAGGCAATTTTAACTCAATTGGCCTGATATTGGTGCTATAATTCAAGAAAAACAGGTTTTCACTTGAAAGGTCATAACTCCTACGTTGTAAGTTTGATTTACACCAAACTTGGTACAGACATTCCTTGGTCCAATCTCTACAAGTTTCCAATAAGGACCTCTGAGATCAG
Source organism: Gymnothorax javanicus (assembly GCA_029692085.1). Lineage (NCBI taxonomy): Eukaryota > Metazoa > Chordata > Actinopteri > Anguilliformes > Muraenidae > Gymnothorax > Gymnothorax javanicus. Next base: position 64,063,076 of record CM056200.1, read on the forward strand.
CCATATTTGATTTGCCGGAATTTTGAATTTTTTTAAAAACACATTTTTGACATCTCCTCCTAGGCCGTAGATCCGATTCCTTCGAAATTTGCTGTGGATCATCAATGGACCAACCTTACCAAAGATTGCATAAAGCTTATTGAAATCTCATTTTGTTTCCAAGATATTGACCAATGAACTTCAGCAGGGGCGTGGCTTAGCACATAAATGGACAAAATTCAACAACCATTGGGCCAATCATCACAGAACTTGCAGAATATGTCCATATAAGTACCAGGAATATACCTTAACAGTTTCATGCAAATCGGCCCATAGGGGCCGCTATAACACAAATCAGACTATAAATCAGCAATTGTTTGTCCTATCGCCATAAAACTCACAGGATATATTCATATGAGTACCTGAAATAAACCCAGATAATTTCATTCAAATTGACTGATAGGGGGCGCTATAACTGCAAAACAAAGCAGCATGGTATAACCCAAATCAGACTATAAATCAGCAATTGTTTGTCCTATAGCCATAAAACTCACAGGATATATTCATTTGAGTACTCGAAACATACTCTGAAAATTTAATTCAAATTGACTGATAGGGGGCGCTATAAATGCAAAACAAAGCAGCATTGTATAACACAAATCAGACTATAAATCAGCAATTGTTTGTCCTATAGCCATAAAACTCACAGGATTTATTCATATAAGTACTTGAAACATACTCTGAAAATTACATTCAAATTGTCCGATAGGGGGCGCTATAAATGCAAAACAAAGCAACGTGGTATAACACAAATCAGACTAAAAATCATAAATAGTTTTTCCAATCCTGACAAAACTCACAGGATATGTACACATAAGAACCTGAAACAAAGCCAGAACGTTTCAATCAAATCGACCAGTAGGGGGTGCCATAAATGCACAAAATAGCCTAACTTAACACAAATCAGACTATACATCATAAGTTGTTGGTCCAATCATTACACTGGCAAAATAGGTCCACATAAATACCTGCAACACTCTCTTAAAGTGGTTTTTGTCCCTCGCCGCCATGATAGCGAGCGGAGCGGGGGACATTGTATTCAGCTCCGTCTGGCCGTCCGTCATGTCCCGTTTGTTCTGAACGCGATATCTCAAGAACGGTTTGACCGATTCCATTCATCTTTTGTGTTATGGTATATTGGTGTGATACGCCGACCCTAGTAGATTTGCATGGCCTTGGCATTATTCTCAAGGTCATTAGGATCATTTGACCACTTCCAAATTCCTTGTCAACATGATATCTCAAGAACGGCTCGACCGATTCCATTCATCTTTGGTGTCAAGGTGTATTAGGGGAGTGCTCACAGCCCACTCGATTTACGTGACCTTGCCATTATTCTCAAGGTCATGACGACCATTTGACCACTTACAAATTCCTTGTCAAAATGATATCTCAAGAACGGTTCGACCGATTCCATTCATCTTTGGCGTCAAGTTGTGTTAGGCGCGGGGGACATAGTATTCAGCTCCGTCCGTCCGTCCATCCGTCCATCAAGTCCCGTTTGTTGTGAATGTGATATCTCAAGAACGGTTTGACCGATTCCATTCGTCTTTGGTGTCAAGGTGTAATGGGTCGGGGGACATAGTATTCAGCTCCGTCCGTCCATCCATCTGTCCATCATGTTTCGTTTGTTGTGAACGCGATATCTCAAGAACGGTGTGACCGATTCCATTCATCTTTGGGGTGAAGGTGTATTAGGGCCGAGGGACATCATATTCAGCTCCATCAGTCCATCCGTCCAGCCGTCCGTCCTTCACGTCCCGTTTTTTGTGAACGCGAAATCTTGAGAACGCTTTGACCGATTTTATTCATCTTTGGCTTCAATGTGTAATTTTGTGATACGCCAACCCCAGTCGATTTCCGTCACCTGGCGGGGGACATGGTCACGTTTCGTGGCAACAATTGTTAATTAAGCTGTTAAAGCTTTCAACTACTAATGGTCTTTCGTGGCTTGAACCCCGGAATTGCCGCTTGCGGCTATATTATCTTGGTTTGAGTATATATGTATTGTTTTGCTAATAGATACATTGATTTGATTACATATGTATTGGTTTGCTTGTAAATACATTGGTTTGAGTACATACATATTGGTTTGCCGGTTAATATCTTGGTTTCAGTACATATGCATTGTTTTGCTAATAGATACATTGGTTTGACACATATGTATTGGTTTGCTCATAAATACATTGGTCTGAGTATGTATTGGCTTCAGTACATATGCATTGGTTTGAGCACACATGTACCGGTTGAAGACATTGCTATGTTGGCAAGCGCATTGGTTTAAGTACATATTGTCATGGTGTGTGAGGCGTGCGTGTGTTTTGGACTTTTCTTTGTGCCTCTCGTCCCAGGACGAGATCAAATTCCTTTTCAATTGGATTCTTTTCCCAGCTGGAAGATTGAAGTGGGGCGGGGCTTCCCCGGACTCTATATAAGCGGGAAGTCCGCCACACCTCCTTTGCTAGAGTGTCTGTTTGTAGCTAAGCACTATAGCCGAAGATACCTCTAGTCAGGATTTGTGTGATTTATATCTTCCAGTTATTATTGGAGTTCCTTTCGCTTTAGGAATTTTCCCTTTTCTACTTTTGTTCTCTCTCGCGTTGCTTCCGTTTTTCGGACTATTATACATCCTTTGGAAGTGCGAGTACTTTCTGGTGGTCTGTATAATTCTCTGTGTTTGTATTGTGTTTGCTTGTTCTCTCTCTGGCCGCTCTCTTGGCCTCTCAATTTTACCAGCCATTACAGAACACTCTAGCCAGCATGGAGTCGTCAGCGACGGCTGCGTTAGAGAAAGTTGTGGCTAATCAACAAGCAGTTCTCTCTGGGTATGGCAAGGGTCTTTCTACCCTGAACAATCAGCAGGCAGAGTTGGCAGAGAGAATCCGCCTTCAGGAGAATGCCATGCGAAACAGGAAAACGTTCTGTTAAGTCTCACTGAAAGTATTAGAGCCTTGTCCACTCAGATCACTCAGAATGTTGCACAAGCACAATCCGTACACCTTCCTCGAGAGCCAAAACTCCAGTTACCCCCAACATATGGAGGCGAGGCAGGAAGATGTAAAGATTTCATTGCCTAATGTGAAATATTTTTTAAATCGCAGCCTTCACGGTTCGTGAATGAAGAGTCTCAGGTTTCATATATTTTATCCCTGTTGACCGACACAGCACTCACTTGGGTCGGGCCACTTATTCGATCTAATTCACCGGTCGTGAATACTGTGGAGACTCTCGTTTGAGAAATGGTATCGGTATTTGATCAAGATGTTTGTGGTCAGGACGCGGCTATGTGTTTAATGCATCTGAGGCAGGGCTCTGAAAGTGTCGCGGAGTTTTCAATCTCATTTCGCTCCTTGGCAACAGAGACAGGCTGGCTAGAAGCGCCTCTTATGACAGTTTTTGTTCACGCTTTGGCTGAGGAGGTTAAGGACGCTCTGGCTACATTGGAGCCTTTTGTTTCTCTGGATTCGTTGGTTCGTACTGTGGTGCGAATTGATAATCGCATCCGCAAACGTAACAGGGAAACTTACTGCATTGGCTCTTGCTGACAACGGGGTTAATGCTCCTCGCAGCGTGCATATAGCTCCAATTCTGCCCACTGAAATTTCCACTCCTGGTGAGCCTATGCAGGTTGATGGCTCATATGAGAGCCGGGCTCGTAAGCCCGTTCGCAGACGTATAATCTGCTATAATTGTAACAAACCGGGACCTATCCGTCCAGGCTGCACTGAGCTTCAGGGAAACGGGAAGTCCCTCTAACGGTATGGGGGGTGCTAGAGGGACAGACCCAATTTCCCTTCCAAACTTTAATTCCTGTAGAATTGACTGTGGGGAGACAGAGAATATTTATTGAGGCTTTTTTGGACTCTGGCGCCGTGGACTGTTTTATGGATGCAGAGTGGGCTAGGAGACATACCATTCGCATCCGCCCTCTTTTACATTCACGGACTGTAAGACCTTTGGACGGTCGCCCGCTGGGAACTGGATTTGTAACTGAGGTCTCTGAATAATTGACTATGTTCGTCCCTTTTGGTGGTCATTCTGAGGAGATCCGGTTTTTTATGATCAGTTCCCCTGTTTTCCCTATCGTTTTAGGACACTCTTGGCTACGGGAACATAGGCCTCACATCCTTTGGGGGAGTCAGAATAACCCGGTCGTCCAGTGGGGCACTGATTGTAAGTCCCACTGTAGGGAGAGTTTGGCGTATCATCCTGGGCATCAACATATGGGGGAGGCTGACGCCTGGAGTGATTCTGAGGAGTTTGTCTCACACAACCCTCCTAATCTAGAAAAAGGGGCGGAGGAGGGGTTGGAGTGGGATCCTCAATTTGACTGGTGGCAGCCAGAGGAGGATTGCGATTCGGAGGATTTCTCTGACTCGGAATCAGACATAGAGATGGCAGCTTTCAAACAGGGTGAGAATTTGGGGTCGTTTTTTACCAAGCTAGACCTCCGGAATGCTTATAACTTGGTTCGGATTCGGGAGGGGGACGAGTGGAAAACGGCATTTAATACGCATGATGGGTACTACGAATATTTGGTCATAACGTTCGGATTGGTTAACGCCCCCTCTGTGTTCCAGGCACTCGTTAATGACGTCCTCCGAGAGATGTTGGAGAAATTTGTCTTTGTCTACCTTTACGATATTTTGATTTTTTCTTCAACTCTCTCGGAGCATAAACAACACCTCAGACAAGTGCTTGAGGCCCTCCTCAAAGCCAAGCTAAGCTTTTTGTTCAGGCTGAAAAATGCATTTTTCATGCCAAGACAGTCTCGTTTCTTGGCTTCATTGTGTCTGAAGGGTCGGTCCGCATTGATCCTGACAAGGTGGCAGCGGTCAGGAATTGGCCTGCCCCTCAAAACTTCAAGGAGATTCAACAGTTCTTGGGCTTTGCTAATTTTTATAGGAGGTTTATCCATAATTTTAGCACGGTAGCTGCCCTCATTATCGCGCTCACTATAAGAAGAATACCTCCTCGTCATTTGCTTGGTCTCCAGCAGCCGTGGCTGCTTTTCAGGAGTTGAAGAAACGATTTAGCTCAGAGCCCATTCTCTTTTTGCCCGACCCCTCCCTCCTATTTGTTGTGGAGGTGGATGCGTCGGAGGTCGGGGTGGGTGCCATTTTGTCCCAGTACCCGCTTTGGGACAATAAGTTGCACCCATGCGCCTACTTCTCCTGGTCGTTGTCGGCGGCAGAACGGAATTACAGCATTAGTGACCGGGAGTCGTTAGCTGTCAAGTTGACGTTAGAAGAGTGGCGCCATTGGTTGGAGGGGGCTGAACATCTGTTTTTGGTTTGTACGGATCATAAAAATCTCCAATACATCCAACAGACTAAGCAACATAATTCCCGGCAGGCGGGGTGGTCATTGTTTTTCAATCGCTTTAACTTTACGTTAACCTATCGCCCGGGTTCCAAAAACATCAAGCCTGATGCCTTGTCGCGGATTTACGACCGCTCTGGTCATGATCCTATTCCTGAGCCGGTTATCCCGGCAGCTCAGATTGTGGCTCCCATCCAGTGGGACGTTGAATCTGTTTTGCACGATGCCTTGAGATTCGATCCCGGTCCTGGTGGGGAGCCGCCTGGCTGTGTGTTTGTTCCGGTAGAGGTATGGTCCCAAGTTCTCCAGTGGGGGCACTCTTCCCACCTGGCGGGTCACCCGGGGGTTCATCGGACCAAGCAGTTCTTGGCCCGACGTTTTTGGTGGCCCAGCATGATTGAGGACATCCGGGAGTTTGTAGCAGCGTGCTGTATCTGCGCTGGGAACAAGGTTTCCCATCTCCCCCCCTTTGGGCTGTTGCGGCCGTTGCCTGTCCCCAAGCGCCCATGGAGCCATATTGCTCTGGATTTTGTTACGGGTCTGCCTATTTCTGAAGGCAACACGGTCATCTTGGTCGTGGTCAACCGCTTTTCTCAGGCCGCCAACTCTATTGCCCTGCCCAAGCTGCCTTTGGCGCGGGAGACGGACCTTCTTGTTGTGGAGCATGTGTTCCGGCTGCATGGTCTCCCTCTAGATGTGGTTTCTGACCGGGGCCCAGAATTTACGGCTAAATTCTGGCGTGCTTTTTGCAACCAGTTAGGGACCACCGTGAGCCTTTCATCTGGTTTCCACCCTGAGACTAACAGGCAGACAGAACGAACTAACCAGTCGCTGGAGAATACTCTTCAGCATTTAGCAGCTGACAACCCATCTTCGTGGAGTCATTTTTTTTGGCATGGGCCGAATATTCCCATAATTCACTATGCAACTCCTCCACAGGCCTTTCCCCATTTGAGGCTCAGTTGGGTTATCAGCCTCCGCTGTTTCCAGAGACTGAGAGGGTTTTAGAAGTTCCCTTGGTCAATCACTTTGTTTGGCGTTGTCGGTCGGTCTGGACCAGGGTCCGTTCCTCTTTGTTGCGCTCTGGGCGGAAACAGAAGACCACCGCAGATAAAAGGCGCTGTTTGGCCCCATCTTATCGGGTTGGCCAAAGAGTTTGGCTTTCCACTCGGGACCTTCCCTTAAGAGTGGAGTCACGGAAATTGGCTTCATTGGTCCTTTTAAGATAGTGTGGAGGATCAACCCTGTCACTATCCGGTTAAAGCTCCGTGAGATCCTTGCGTATCCACCCCTCTTTTCATGTCTCCAGGCTTAAACCGGTTCGCACTAGCGTCCTGGCACCGGTCGACAAATCCCCGTCTCCGCTGCAGATGATTGAGGGAGGGCCGGTTTACATTGTGCGTCATATTCTGGCCAAGAGGCGTGTGGGTCGTGGGGCCCAGTTTTTAGTTGATTGGGAGGGGTATGGTCCTGAGGATTGGTGCTGGGTCCCTTCTCGGGATATCCTGGACCCCACCCTTATCTCAGAGTTCCATGCACGGGGTTCTCTGGGAACGTCTGGAGCCGTCCCTTAGAGGGGGGGTCCTGTCATGGTTTGTGAGACGTCGTGTGTTTTGGACTTTTCTTTGTGGCTCTCGTCCCGGGACCAGATTGAATTCCTTTTCAATTGGTATCTTTTCCCAGCTGGCTGATTGAACTGAGGCGGCGCTTCCCCGGACTCTATATAAGCCGGAAGTCCACCACGCCTCCTTTGCTAGAGTGTCTGTTTGTAGCTAAGCACTATAGCCGAAGATATCTCTAGTCAGGATTTGTGTGACTTTATATCTTCCAATTATTATTGGAGTTCCTTCCGCTTGAGGAGTTTTCCCTTTTCTACTTTTGTTCTCCCGCGTTGCTTCCGTTTATTCGGAGTATTACATGTCCTTTGGAAGCGTGAGTACTTTCTGGTGGTCTGTTTAATTCTCTGTGTTTGCATTGTGTCCGTACTGCTCGTTCTCTCTCTGGCCGCTGCACAGAATTGGGACCAAGTCATCACGTCCAAGTCAAATCCAGTCACTGGTCATTAGCTCAAACTCAAAGCAGACGAGGGAGAGCAATGAGGAGTGAAAGGGGGCAGGAGAACAAATTAAACAATGAGCTTACTAATTAACAAGCAGAGTGGGGAAAGCTGAAAGTGTTAAAAGCTTAGATACATTTAGGATCAGAAAGGGGTCAATGTCAACATGAAATGCAGCTCATGGCTCTCTCAGCTTTGCCCACTCTGCTTGTTAATTAGTAAGCTCATTGTCTAATTTGTTCCCCCGCCCCCTTTCATTCCTCATTGCTCTCCCTCGTCTGCTTTGAGTTTGAGCTAATGACCAGTGACTTGATTTGACTTGGACATGATGACTTGGTCCCAACTCTGCCGCTGCACTTGGCCTCTCAATTTTACCAGCCATTACACATATACATTGATTTGCTTGTACATGAAATGGTTTGAGTTCATATCTATTAGGTTGTTGATACATGGATGAAAGTATTGGCACCCCTGGAATTTTTCCAGAAAACACACCATTTCTCCCAGAAATTATTGCAATTACAAATGTTTTTGGTTTCCACGTTTATTTCCTTTATGTGCATTGGAACAACACAGAAAAAAAACAGAAGAAAAAAGCCAAATTTGACATCATTTTGCACAAAAATTAAAAAATGGGCCAGACAAAATTGTTGGCACCCTCAACTTAATATTTGGTTGCACACCCTTTGGAAAAAAATAACTGAAACCAATCGCTTCCTATAACCATCAACAAGCTTCTTACACCTCTCAACTGGAATTTTAGACTGCTCTTCTTTTGCAAACTGCTCCAGGTCTCTCAGAATTGAAGGGTGCCTTTGTGCAGCAGCAATTTTGAGATCTCTCCATATTGTTCAATGGGATTTAGATCTGGACTCATTGCTGGCCACTTCAGAACTCTCCAGCGCTTTGTCTCCAGCCATTTCTGCATGTTTTTTGAGGTATGTTTTGAGTCATTGTCCTGCTGGAACACCCATGACCTCTGACGCAGATCCAGCTTTCTGACACTAGGCCCTACATTGCGGCCCAAAATCTTTTGATAGTCTCCAGATTTCATGATTCCTTGCATACAGTCAAGGCACCCAGTGCCAGAGGCGGCAAAACAACCCCAAAACATCTGTGAACCTCCACCATGTTTGACTGTAGGTACTGTGTTCTTTTCTTTGTAGGCCTCATTCCATTTTCTGTAAACAGTAGAATGACGTGCTTTGCCAAAAGCTCTACCTTAGTCCCATCTATCCACAAAACGTTCTCCCAGATGGATTGAGGTACATTTTCGCAAACTCCAGTCTGGCTTTTTTATGTCTCTGTGTCAGTGGGGTTCTCCTCGGTCTCGTGCCTTAGCGCTTCATTTCATTCAGATGATGATGTATGGTCCGAGCTGACACTTTTGCACCTTGAGTCTGCAGGACAGTCTGAATTTGTGTGGAAGTTGACTGAGGATGTTTATCCACCTTTTGAACTATCCTGCATTGCATTCTTTTATCAATTTTTCTCTTCCATCCACGGCCAGAGAGATTAGCCAGAGTTCCATGGGTTATAAACTTCTTGATTATATTGCGCACAGTGGACAAAGGAACTTCAAGATCTCTGGAGATGGTCTTGTAATCTTGAGATTGTTCATATTTTTCCACAATTTTGCCTCTTAAGCCCTCAGTCAATTCTCGACCCTTCTTTCTCTTCTCCATGCTTGGTGTGACGCACACAGGCACACAACACAAAGGTTGAGTCAACTTTTATAGATTCTAACTGGCTTCAGGTGTGAGTTCTATATTGCCAGCACTTGTTACTTGCCACGGGTGAGTTTAAACCAGCATCACATGCTTGAAATAAAATGATTTAACCACAGTTTTAAAAGGGTGCCAATAATTTTGTCCAGTCTATTTTTGGTTGCTGAACTACAGTTTCGAGAATAAAGGCGAAATGTCGACAATAAAGTCAATATCCATCAATTCAACTTTAGAGAAAGCGACTGGTGTACTGACTGACCATCCTGCCAGCCATGTATAGCCTATCATGGTGTAAAGTTAACATCATCTTTGCGTCTGGGCATCATCCCAAGCGCGCAATGAATGTGATGAAGTAGTCCGCTATTACTTTTGGGTCATTGGTTGTTCAGCAAGCTTCCATCCACACAACATAGCAGCTAAAACCATCAATACAACCATTGATGGCAGTGCCGTATGGCTTCAACTTATCGTACAAATCCATATGCCATAGTGCGTCGGGTTGTTGTGGTAATGTCTGTGTCTCAGACGCTGCGCCCGCCTGAGTTCCACACCTTCAGGATCAGTCAACTTAATCAATTGTCTTATTATGTCCTGGGATACTACATACAGTTGTATGCAAAAGTTTGGGCGCCCCTGATCAAAATTTCTGTTACTGAAAATAGTTAAGCAAGTAGAAGATGAACTGATCTCTGAATGGCATAAATTGAAAAATAAAACACTCATTCTCATATTTTATGCAGTCTTAGCGTATTACTTTTGTTCTGTACAATTCTAGAGTGAAAAAAAGGAAATGAGCGCCGTGCAAAGGTTTGGGCACCCCAAAAGATTTGAGGTCTCAAGTAACTTTGACTATGGTCTCAGACCGTAATTAGCTTGGTAGGGCTATGTCTTGCTCACAATCATCATTAGGAAAGGCCAGGTGATGCAAATTTCAAAGTTTATACAGTATCAGCGTGGATAAAGGTTCCACTTTCGCCAACGCACCGTTGGCCGTGTGTCAGCCGAAAGTCAGGTGGACGTGCCCTGCTCACTGAACCGAGAAGTAGAGTCAGTGAGAAGGCATGTTGGCCGGCCGTTTCACACATATCTCAGTGTAAATCCCCGTCGCAAAGAAGTCCAAATAAGTTCAGCGTTGAAATTTTTCGTCGGACAGCATGACGTCCATTATATTTGTAGTATAGTGAAAACGCCTGAAGTAATTTTTGCTACTGATTTTCCTTCGCGCAGTTGGCAATATATTTATTTCCAGGAAAGTTGATGTCTGCAAAATTCATGTATTTTTGCCATAATATTTTTGCCGTAATATTTGCCGATAAGAATTAAGAAATGAAACCTTTAGTTCTAAAGCGCCGCTATCGGAGAAAGCAAAACAACAACAACATGTTTCGCCACCACTTTAATATTATTTTAAATGTAGATTTCATTTATTAAGGGGAAAAAGCTATCCAAACCTTCCTGGCCTTCTGTGAAAAAATAATTGCCCCCCCTTCTTAAATCATTAATTAATTGTTATTTACCACATTTTTTGAGTCCAATTTCATTAGCCTCACCCAAGCCTGATCACTGCCAGACCTGTTTAATCAAGAAATCACTTCAATAGAACCTGTTTCACAAAGTGAAGTAGGCTGAAAGATCTCAAAAAGCAACACGTCATGCCGCGATCTTAAGAAATTCAAGAACAAATGAGAAACAAAGTAATTGACATCTGTCAGTCTGGAAAGGGTTACAAAGCCATTTCTAAGGCTTTGGGACTCCAGCGAACCATGGCGAGAGCCATTATCCACAAATGGAGGAAACTTAGAACAGTGGTGAACCTTCCCAGGACCGGCCGGCCTACCAAAATTACTCCAAGAGCGCATCCACAACTCATCCAGGAGGTCACAAAAGAGCCCAGAACAACATCTACAAAATTGCAGGCCTCACTTGCTTCAATTTAAGTCAGTGTTCATGATTCAACAATAAAAAAAGAGGCTGGACAAAAATGGCATACATGGGAAAGTTCCAAGGTGAAAACCACTTCTGACCAAAAAGAACACAAAGGCTTGTCTTACATTTGCCAAAATACATCTTGATGATCCCCAAGACTTTTGGAAAAATATGGACTGACGAGACAAAAGTTGAACATTATGGAAAGTGCGCGTCCCGTTACATCTGCTGTAAAACTAACACAGCATTTCATTAAAAGAACATCATACCAAAAGTCAAACATGGTGATGGTAGTGCGATGGTTGGAGGCTGCTTTGCTGCTTCAGGACCTGGAGGACTGGTAGTAATTGATGGAACCATGAATTCTGCTCTCTACCGGAAAATCCTGAGGGAGAATGTCCAACCATCAGTTCATGACCTCAAGCTCAAGCGCACTTGGGTTATGCAGCAGGACAATCATTCGAAACACACTAGCAAGTCCACCTCTGAATGGCTTAAAAAAAACAAAACTAAGATTTTGGAGTGGCCTGGACTTAAATCCGCTTGAGATGCAGTGGCATGACCTTTAACAGGCCGTTCATGCTCAAAAACCCTCCAATGTGGCCGAATTGAAACCATTCTGCAAAGAGGGTGGGCTAAAATTCTTCCACAGCAATGTGAAAGACTCCTTGCCAGTTATCGCAAATGTTTGATTGCAGTTGTTGTCGCCGAGGGTAGCACAACCAGTTATTAGGATTTAGGGGGCAATTACTTTTTCACATAGGGCCAGGTGGGTTTGGATAGCTTTTTCCCCTTAATAAATGATTAATCATTTAAAAACTGCACTTTGTATTTACTCGGGTTGTCTTTGTCTAATATTAATTTTTTTTTTTAATGATCTAAAACATTTAAGTGTGACAAATAGGCAAAAAAATAAGAAATCAGGAAGGGGACAAATACTTTTTCACAGCACTGTGTATATATATATATATATATATATATATATATACTCAGCGCCATTAAAAACGCACCAATGAGGTATGTACTGTATTTATGCGGCAAATTGAAGAATCGATTGATTTTTATTGCTTTTCCAGTGAGGCACAAGAGGAAATAAGGAAAAGTGCATGGTATTGTAATCCTGACGCGCACCACATGCACGCGCCAAGCACTTCAGTAATAACAAACATTGAGCTACTCGTGATGTGTACAATGACACTTGACTTGTTCTTTTTGATGTGGTCAATAGCCTACATAAAGCCAACAAAAAAAATGAAAAATGCTACTGCATCAAGAAAATGGAATGGCGTGTGACACAGGAGAGAGAAAAAGAGCCTTTGGCATGTTACGGGCAGATCTCAGCCGCCAAGAGGTTGCGCGTCATTTGCTCTGTCCCCATTCAACAATCAGTCGGCTGTCTATCCAAGAATGGAACACAGGCACTGTCACTGACCAACCCCGCTTAGGGCAGCCACGAGTGACGTGAAGAAGTGAAGAGTTCCTACTCCAGTTGATGGGCAAAAACTGGGTTTTCTGTAGGGGCCGTGTGCACGCATGTTTTGCTCACGTAGACGGCGTCAAATGGTACTTGCGCTCACCCTCAATCGTCTCGGACCCCTCATCTCATGATCAGTTTTGGTTGCTGTCTGGAATCTGTCACGTACAGGCTGTAACCAGATGTGGCGCTCTTGAGCTGCCATTGTCACTCGTGGCTGCCCTGAGCGTGGTCGGTCAGTGACAGTGCCTGTGTTCCAATCTCGGATAGACAGCCAACTGATTGTTGAATGGTGACAGTGCAAATGACACACCACCTCTCGGTGGCTGAGATCTGCCTGTAACATGCCAAAGGCTCTTTTTCTCTCTCCTGTGTCACAAGCCGTTCCATTTTCTTGATGCAGTAGCATTTTTCATTTTTTTGTTGGCTTTATGTAGGCTATTGATCACACCAAAAAAGAACAAGTCAAGTGTCACTGTACACATCACGAACAGCTCAATGTTTGTTATTACTGAAGTGCTTGTAGCGTGCACGCAGGTCGGCGTCAGGATTACAATACCACGCGCTTTTCTTTATTTCCTCTTGTGCCTCACTGGAAAAGCAATAAAAATCAATTGATTCTTCAATTCGCCGCAAATACAGTACATACCTCACCGGTGCATTTTTAATGGCGCTGAGTATGTGTGTGTATATATATATATGTATATATATATATATATATATACACACACACTCATACATTTGATAATAACTTATCTTATAATGAGTTTTTATATTTGCAGGTGCAATGTTTTGACATTTGTGGTTATTTTTACACTTGTGGAGGATTTTTACATTTGTGGGCCTTACAGGGTCCTAATATATAATTTCTCTATAACTTTTTGTTGAAAATCTAATTGAAAAATACGACTGTAGGCAATGAGAACAAGAAAAAAAATCATTCCCACAAGTTGACTGGGGTAAAATTATGGGTAATAAACAAATAAACAGAAAACATCGATTTTTTTATAACATTGAAAGGTGTCGCAAATTTTATTTTTTTGAATCTTGCATAGCCTGAATGCATGTTTGAAGGTTCATTCCATGATTATTGATGCTCAGATATTTGTTTAGACTGTATTGAGGCAACATTATTCTGCAACATTACCTCTGATGGTCAGCTGCTCCATTATATAAGGTGGCATGAACTTTGAGCAGTGTCACTGTTTTAAACATGATGGCATGATGGAAGGAGTTCTCTGAGATTGTTCGAAGCCGCATGTGGCCTTACATGATGCTGAAGATGTTAATTGCTGCCATGGCTTTGTAAGAAACACCATCAAGTATTTCAAAGAGACCAGTTTGCTGAAAACGAGTGGCAATAAAGGTGCAAAATGTTTCGTGCATCTGATGTTTGTTATGAAGATACAAATAGTGTCAGAAGTGAAGAGATGAAAGTATCAAGATCTAATATACTCAGTCAAAAAAGAAACTTCACACTCAAAATTTCTAAATATTTTCTTGAAACTTAATACAAGAGATATTATTATTATTATTATTATTAGGGGTAAATGCGCTGTCAAAGACATCATGACACACAGCAACTCCGACATGCACAAGCATGCAGCACGTGCGAGCATACATCAAGGTAAAAGCACATTTCCTCGTGTTCCTAGTCACGTGACCTTATGAGACACCTGCAATTGAGCCCACGTTAGCACGGTAGAGTGACATCTCGGAAAAACAAGTTCTTACAGTCAATTATCCGTTGATTTGCAATGCCACGACTGTCAAACATTCAATGTGAACATGCCATTGGCATGCTGAATACGGGAACGTCAGTCACTGACGTTGCCAGGGTTATGGGATGCAGTCGACGGACTATCCATGATCTTCGGACACGTCTCCAACAAACTGGCACCACAGCAGACCGACCTCGTTCGGGTAGACCACGTGTGACGACACAAGCAGAAGACCGACAAATCGTCTTCGTCATTTGCGTGTCGATTTCTCACTGCAATGTCCACTAGGAATGAATTGTTTAGAGGTCGTGTGACTGCCCAAACCATACGTAATCGCCTGCGCACTGCTCGTCTCCATGCACGCCGGCCATATCGTGGACCAATTTTAACCCAGTTACACCGGCGTCACGGCTTCTCTGGGCACAACGACATCTGAGATGGACTCAGCGTGATTGGAATAGGGTCGTTTTAGTGACGAATCCAGATTCACTTTGCACTTCGCTGATGGGAGACTTAGAGTTTGGAGGAGACGCGTGAACGCAACGCCCAGTGTTGTGTGCAGGAAGTGGACCGTTTTGGGGGCGTAGTGTTATGGTTTGGGGTGCCTTTAATGGTCCTGCCCGTTCCCGACTGATGGTCGCTCAAGGAAACCTAACTGCTGCAGGATACAGAGCTTTTGCCATTCATGGCAGCTCATGGCCCAGGTCTGACATTCCAGCACGATAATGCCAGACCTCATACGGCCAATTTAACGCCGAATTTTCTTAGGAATGCTGGCATCAATGTCATGGAGGGCCCTCAAGGTCTCCCGACCTTAATCCCATAGAACATGTATGGGATGTGTTGGGCAGAAGACTCCGTCAAGTAAGGAACCCTCCGCAGAATTTGCAGGAACTTGGTGCCATGTTGGTTCAATTATGGCGACGCATCCCCCAAGCTGTGTTCAGATGCATCATTCAATCCATGAGGAGACGTTGCATCGCAGTTGTGAACGCTCATGGAGGGCATACGCGCTATTGACATGCTTTCATCAAGTTGTAACTTACCATTTTTACTCTCTTACATTTCCGTAGCATTTCCGGTGGAACTGGTTACATTATGAACATGATTTTTATGGTACACCGTCCTTAATGGGTACAGAATGGAATTAAATCATTATTTAAAACCACTTTTCTTGTATGTTCAACTTATCGACCTCCAAACGATTGTGAAGTTTCTTTTTTGACTGAGTATATTTCCAAACACCTGGGTAAAAATGGTCTGATTAGTCGTGTTGCTGCCATGAGCTGGCAACATCAAAAAAAGACTAGAGTTTGTCAAGAAATTCAAGGGCTGGACACCAATGGACTAGGTCCTTCGGACAGATAAATCTAAGCTCAAAATTTTCTCACCCAAATGCAGAACGTATGTGCGCTGTAAAGTTGGAGAAAATTTCAAAAATAACTGTAACTCCTTCAGTAAAACATGGAGGTGGTAATATCATGGATTGGGGTTCAATCTACTTTAAAGGACCTGGTGATCTCATAAAAATCGATGGAAACATAGACCAAAAGAAGTATCACATCATTCTTGTGAGGCACGCATTGCCATCTGGTCGGGGATTTTATTTTCAACGAGATAATGACCGTAAACTCACTTCTAAATTGTGCAAAAATTATCTCAGTTGGAAAGAAACATCTGGACCTTAATCTGATTGAGCAAATCTGTTGTAACATCGAAAGAATGTCTTTGGAATGAACTTCAAACCATATGGAATGGTTAAGTGAGGAAATAATATATACAATATAATAAGATCATTTAAAACGTCTTTATGCAATTCCATTGCTTCCAATGATCTGGTTTTCATTTAAAAAATTTAAACGATCATGAAACACATGCATTGCGTCAAACCCCTGAGTAAACAAAAGCGTGAGAAGTCCGGAGTCATAATCGGTTTCCAGTTACTAGTGGTGAAATACACCGTTATGCTCGTAAAACTGATAAACCTCCATGCACAAGGACTTCAATTCCGTGCGAGAATCTCTTACACATGCGTTGATTCAATAATTGCTGACTACAGCAGGGGAACATAAATATGCCACTAAAACTTACGCCGAATGCATGAGAGTTGACAGGTATGCGTTATTAATGAAAACTGACCACACCTGATAATGTTGAGAGTTTTCGGAATTTCTGTAATGGTAATTTAAATGAATGATTGAAAACAGGTCATGGCCAACCATTGTTTTTAAAGGATGGGTTTGAGCTTCCCCTATCGCCAGTTCACCAGCCGCCACTGTATATGGAATATAAATATAAATAATTATGGAAATTTTCTTAAAAAATAGACATAAATAAATTCAGTCCTTTGCAGGTTTACTGGACAGGGCCTTGTTTCTTAATAACAATCGATCATAGAGCTTTGAGAGGATTTGCTAAGTGCGCTCTTCCGAAAGTCCTTTGTTCCTCATTCTTTACACCTTCCCCAAAGCAGCACTTATACTGTCGTGGGAGCGTGTACACAGCTGATACGTATGTCTTAACTTCGCTGTGGGGCTGCCCACTTGAATGGTGCTGAGAAGTTAGATGAGCTGATTTTTTGCTGTAGTCACCAATTTAACTGTTGGCTGATGCGAATTATGTGATAAAGTGAAAAAACATAAATTACTAAAAATAAATTCATCATATTACACAATAGAAGCATGAAGTGAACTTAGTGTACTTTGATTGATTTGTCTATTGTTCGAGGCAGACGTTGCCCGCAAGGCAAGCCCAAAATAAGAACCAACTTCGATTCTTGCGTGATTCTATTAATGTAGTATTTTAATTTGTTAAAGTACATACAGTGCCTGACAAAAGTCTTGTCGCATAAGGACATAGTAACTAAAAATAGCATATAACTTTCTTTCTAACCAATCAATTGTTACAATAAATGGCCCATTTTAATGTCAAGGGCTTTCACATTAATAATTTGGTGCAAAATGAAACCGTCAAAAAGTGTTCTGATGTTCACAGCTTGGCTAAGCCCATAACATCTGTTTTTGTTAGGACAAAAGTCTTGTCGTCTCTTCAGATGATGCAACAAATCGCAGATTAGAGTTTAACCTATGACAAATACTGTAATTAACACATTCCCAGATGTGTATAGAAATAACCCCAGCACACCAGACTTTCATATAAGGTACAACTAGACCTCTGACAACATACCAAAGATTCAACCACAGACCAAAGTGCTGATCATCAAGAGCCTGAAGACTGAGTCTGCTGCTGAGGTGGCTGACATCTTTAATGTATCCAAATGTCAAGTGGAGGGGATAAGAAAAATATTTGACGAAACTGGTGATGTTCATGGCAAGTGCAGGTCAGACAGACCCCGGTATGACAACTGTTTGAAAGGACCGTTTGTTGCTTCAACTGTACAAGGCTAGCCCTTCTTCAACTACAGCAAAGCTACATGAGGAAATGTCACCAAAAATCCCGGTATCTACAAGAAGAGTTTGTCCAATTCTCTCTCAAAGTGGTTTTCATAGCCAAATTTGTAAACAGAAGTCTGCATTAAACAGAAAACAAAAAACCTGCATTGCATTTGCCAAGGCCCACAGCTCGCAGAAAGGATTGATACTGGAAAAGTGGCTGAAAGTTTATTTTTCTGGTGAATCATTCATTGAACTGCATGCCAGTCGCCGTACAAGACCTGTTGGAACCCTCATGGACCCAAGATTCTCCCAGAAAACAATCATGTTTGGTGGAGGAAAAATCATGGTTTGTTGTTACATCCAGTATGGGGGTGTGAGAAAGATCTGCAGAGTGGATGGCAACATCAACAGCCTGAAATATCAAGAAGTTCTTGCTGCCCTACTTATACTGCTGCTCCTTCTCATTCTTCTGCCTCCATGTCACAGTTCCTGAAAGCGAAGAAGGTGAAGGTACTCCAGGATTGGCCAACCCAGTCACCTGCCATGAACATTATTGAGCATTTCAGGGGTAAGATGAAGGAGGAGGCTTGGAAGATGAAACCATAGAATCTTGATGAACTCTGGGAGTCCTGCAAGACTGCTTTCTTTGCCATTCCAGATGATTTCATCATCAAGTTATCTCAGTCATTGCCAAGACGTATGGATGCAGTCCTCCAAGCTCATGGGAGTCATACGCAATATTAATTCTTTTTTCCAAGGCACCATGGCTTTATGTTCTGATATTATAGTGGCATATTTGTGTATTCAAAATAAAGCGTATGTATAATTTCCACTTTTTTTTTCAATGCGACAAGACCTTTGTCCAAGCAAAATCTGACCTTTCTGCACAAATTAAATTATAAAACTCAATCAATGACACAAAACTCTATTTTGGTATATTTTGCATAATCTAGAGGGCTTTGCCTTTCATATAAGCCATTTTTGATTCCAATTGATCAACTACAAGTCAAGTTATTATTTGTTGTTCCTACAACTTGGATAAGTGACAGGACTTTTGTCAGGCACTGTATGTGGGCCACAGTCTGTATTTATTTATTTCATTTATTTATTTATTTATATTTATTTTAAATAATGTTACTTGCTTATTCATGTATGACTATGGGCCTAGGCCTTTTTTATTTGTTTGTGTAAGCCAAGCCTATTTATGAAAGTTTCCATTATTTTTATGTCTATAATTGTTGTTTTGTTAGGTCGCTGTATAATTGAAAGAACATCATTCAAGTTCCATGAGTCACCCCTTCATTCACTAATAGCATCAGTGGTCATGATAAAGGTTATGGTGACAGATAGCCGAGTGTTAAATATGTGAGCATGATGCACGTTTAATTATTGCTGTTGCCATTTCTCCCTGATTGGGACTTGGTTCTGGGATACTCTTTAACATGGGCTCCTGCACGACAATCTCATAAGCAGTCGTCATTTTGTGATTCATAGTCCACTTTTGCACAAGAAATTACTTTCATTTTAACCAGGCATTCCTCTGAGACTGATAACTTTCCTGCGCATGACTATGGATAATCAGATCTGACACTCGTGCAGGACATTGGATATGGACCCTGTAGTCACTCGCCTGCACACACAATGCCGTCATAAGTGCATTTAATTGTATTATTGCAAGCCGTACCTGCCGGAGGCAAGTCAAAATCTACACAGCTTGGTAGCAATCCTATACAGAGTTGTAGTGCGGTCACGTGCAGCTTTCTGTGTTTTAGTTTGGGAAGAAGGTTAAGCATAATTTTTTTATGGAGTCAGATCATTTTGTAAGCTTCAAATTACTCTCCAAACAAAACAACAGCCTAGAAAGTTGGCTCTTCATCCAGACGAAATAGGCGTTATATTGGAAGACGTGGAGACAAACAAAGTCACTTTACTCATAGATTGAAAGGTAGCCATACTAATGAAAAATAAACTGCCATCTGGGAAGACATTGCAAAGAAAATAACCACAACAAGGGGTGTGAAACGTGCTGTTTAATATACAGCAAGAAACCCTGATCACCGGCATTTTCTTGGGGACAGAGGGTACCCACTTCGGTCTTATCTCTTCACCCCGATGGCAAATCCCACAACTGCTAGTGAGCTGGCAATCATCGAGGCTCCCCGAGGGGCCAGGAACATGGTATAGCACACTATGGGGAGATGGAAGTTGCACTTCAGGTGTGTGCACAAGTTCAGTAGCGGCCTACACTTGTCTCCATCAAAGTGCTGTGCTGTCATCACTGTGCCAATTATCCTGCACAACATCGCTGTCTGGGGGAGAGACCCCTTACTTGACCAGGAGGAGGAGAAGGCTGATAACAGACCAGCAGGCGTGAATCAAGTAAGAGATGCGTAGTATACGGCTATTTAGTGCAGTGTGCGGGAACACACCAGTGCCATCGGCTTATTCAGTTTTGTGGCTAGTCTCACTGGCACTGCACAATGTCACTTGTGCAGCATGTTTTTCGCAAATAAAGGTCTTTGATCAGGTTTTTAGAAAAGATCCATCTCTCCTTCAAATGCTCTCTCTCTCTCTCTCCCTCCCTCCCTCCCTCCCTCCCAGGCATGATGGAAGTGAGGTTGGTGAATGGCAGTACACCCTGTGAAGGGAGAGTGGAAGTTTACCATGGGGGACAGTGGGGAACAGTGTGTGATGATGACTGGGGCGCAATACAGGCAGGAGTGGTGTGCAGACAGTTGGGCTGTGGAGATGTTGTAGAACACACAGTTGAATTTGGAGAAGGATCTGGAATAATATGGATGGATGATGTGGCATGCGAGGGATCAGAATCCACACTGAAGGACTGTGGATCAGCAGAATGGGGTAATGGAGACTGCGACCATGACGAGGATATTGGAGTGACCTGCTCAGGTTAGACCCTGTGTTACTCAGCTCAGTGTTCTGGGTGTTTTTTTCACTAACACAGCACATTTTGTTCGCCAATGGACTTAATCTTTGCATTGCATAGTTTGCTGAACTAATACAGAATTAACACAGTCACTGCAGAATACTGTATTTCTTATGCATCAGCTTCAAGTCCTCAGGTCCTGAAGTTTCTCATTGCAAGTTACATGTGATTGGCATATACTTGACTAGATCGTGATTGGCTCATTCCACACTATCATTTTCATGAGATTGGCTCATCTCACTCCTCATCCTACATGTACTTGTTTCAGTTATTGTCACTGTTTTCATACATCTGTCTTAGTTATCCTCTCTGGAATAAGGTCTCAATCTTCACTATTGATTCTGCTTTTATTATCTGTTTAGCTCGAGCTCCTCGAGGAGTCAGACTGGTGGATGGGGCTGACCTGTGCTCTGGGAGAGTAGAGATGCATCATGGGAGCTCTTGGGACACAGTATGTGACACTGACTTTGACCAGCAGGATGCAGAGGTTGTGTGCAGGCAACTGGGCTGTGGAGTCCCTACAGAGTTGGGGCCAGCTGTGTTTGGCCAGGGTGAGGGCCAGATGTGGACAGAAGAGATTCAGTGTAGAGGCAACGAGTCTCAGATTTACTCCTGTCCCACAGCACCTTCTCAGAATCAGTCCTGTTCTCACAGAAATGATGTGGGACTGAAGTGTTCTGGTAAGAGTCTGTTCTACACTGTGAGAGTTTCAGTGATATTGGGTAAACATATGGCATATTTCCAAATTTGACTTTGTATATTTTCCAAGATCATTATTCATTATATGGTGAGATGATGCACATCAGTTCCTGTAACACTCGATTAATATGATGCTAATTAAACTTAAAAAGTGCAGTGAAAACAATGATAGCTTGGAATCTGTTAACCCTGTGACAGTGAAAAGTTGGATTATGTACCTTAGACGCTCACAAAGAGGAAGCTCTGAGGTATTAGAGGCCTTCTTTAAGCTGAGTAACTCACACAGCATAATTGCTGAGCAGCAGCTACTGCTGACATTTCTCACATCTCTGCTAAAGTTTAACCTGTAGGATTTCCAGTTTGTGCCAGGAACTGCAACTTGCAACACTATAGTTTGAACATTGTGCAAAGGTATGCAGTATTGGGTGTGTGTTAGTCTGTGTGTGTGTGTGTGTGTGTGTGTGTGTGTGTGTGTGTGTGTGTGTGTGTGTGTTAGGGTTCCCACCTCTCAGACTGAAAATAAGAAATGCGGGGGGTCAATACCTTGACATCACCATTAAATAATATGCTTTTTTTCCACTCCATTACTGGGCCTGATGTTGCCATCAGGGATCTGATGAAAAGCAGCCCTAAGTTTCATATTACAAACCAATCATGAAAAAATAAAAAGATGTAAAATGAGCATACACAAATATTGCAAAGAAAGCATAAGTCCCACAACAAACTAATCAAATATGAACTGACACATTTCTTAAATTTTTCCATGTTCGGAGTTGGAGGAAATATTCCGGCGGGAATTGAGTTCCACAGCCGAGAAGTCTGCGGTATATATGAAGACTAATGAAGGTTCGTGTTGGATATGGGTATGGTGATAGTGTGGCAGTGTGCGGCTGCAGAGGATTGTGTTGTTCTAACGGAAGATGCCAACGGAGGAAGAATTCCTGACAGTTCTTCACCTGAAGTGCTTTTAAATTTTATATTACTAAATTAATTAAATGGTCACAAGTGATTTTTTTCAAATAGCGGTTGCTTGCTCGCCCTGTGTTCATGTAGATACCCAATTTTCCTCCCACAGCCCAAAAACATGCATGTTAGGTGAACTGTTTGTGTATGTGTGTGTGTGAGTGTGTGAGTTAACCCTTTCAGCGCCGTGGGCAACCGTAGTTGCCCAATGATGTAAGATGTCAAAGTTAGATGCTGTTTAAAACCTATCATGTGGCAACTTGGTTAAAAGAGCTCCCGTCTTTTAACCAAGTTGCCACATGATAGGTTTTCAACAGCTCAGGATAACTACATTTTTAATTCCTTGAAAATGTTTTTGGCGCTCAAAGGGTTAATAGTGTGTCAACCGTATGACAGATTGGTGAGCTGTCCAAGGTGCGTTCCTGCCTTGTGCACAAAGTTAGCTGGGGTAGACTCCAGCTCCCCTGCAGTGAGGAGTCTGCAAGACCCCTGATGAGAAAGAAGCGGTTGAGATAATGGGTGGATATTACACCAATATAATAGGATAACCTCCTGTCAGAATGAACCTGTGTCAGTGTGGATTCTGTATGTGTGTCTTTTCACAATACTGGAGAGATTTCAGGGATAGTTCTTATGTGCAGTGATGGTTATACCCCACCACTTTAGTCCAAAAGGGAGCTGTAGGGCCCACAAATGTAAAAATAACAACAAATGTCAAAACATTGTGCCCGCAAATGTCAAAATAACCACAAATGTCATAACATGTCAACAACAAATGTAAAAAATAACCACAAATGTAAAAACATTGCGCCTACAAACGTAAAAATTTCCATTTTTACCTCAAATGTCAAAACATGTCAACCACAAATGTAAAAAACTCATTGCTTGCATGTTTTTTATTTCCCTTCTTTCCTTCCATCCCTCTTTCCTTTCTATTATTCTTTTTTCTTTCTCAGGTACGGTGGCCCTGAAGGCCAGTAGAAATAAATATTTCAAAAGCGCAAAATATATTTCACAAAACACAAATACATTTCACAGAACAAAAATAAATTTCACAAAACACAAATACATTTCACAGAGCGCAATTAAATTTCACAAAACGCAAATACATTTCACAGAACAAAAATTTATTTCACAGAACACAAATAAATTTCATAGAACAAAAATAAATTTCAGAGAACTCAAATACATTTCACAAAACACAAAAAACATTTCACAGATCACAAAATACATTTCACGAAACCAGAAAGGGTAGGACCATGGTACTTGTTTGTGATTGGCTAAACCCAAGTCTGTCCGGCATCAGTCATTTATCATTTCCTGTTTAAACTGGGTACCGCAATAGTGGAGCCAGCGCGAAATTTCAAGTGTTTACCTGGATGGAAGAAGCGCTTGAGTTGATAGCGTAATACTTCAACAAGGGACATGCATATAGTGTGATTCTTGAAATGCGCTCCTCGTATCATGAAATACTCATATCAATTGGAACCCTTAAAGGGATAGTTCACTTTTTTTGAAGAGGGGTTGTATGAGCTACAAATTGCCACTACTTACATTAGATGCAGTCGAAAACTCTCTGATCTCTTCCAGGTAGCCGCACCAGCGATTAGTACTGGGTGGAAATTTAGGCGATACACTGTTGTGAACGGGACCAGGGAAACAGCGTATTTTTGCGGCCTAAAAGAGGTCCTACTTGAAAATAATACACCATTTCAGTTGTACGCTACATTAAAAAGAATTACAGCGCTTTACCTGCTCGGAAAAAAAACACAGTTGCTCTTGAACTAACCAACTGACATAGTCCTCCGCGCGCATCGTGAATTAACCGCACGCGCTGTAGCGATCAGCTGTTTGGGTCACAGTAAAGCTGCTTGCACACTGGGCCCATAAAACAAATTTTTTCGCATGACAGAATACATTGGAAGTCAATGCAAAGACTTCGAATACACGCGAAATGCGAGTATTCGCATCTTCGCATTGACTTTGAATGTAATCTGTCTTCTTGAAAAAATTTGTTTCAAGCCCCAGTGTGCAAGCGGCTTTAACTGTAGTTGCGAGGTCGGACGGTCGTTAAACTTGTGCAAATATTTTGAAAATGGTCCGTGTGTGTTGCTTTCCCGGACGTGAAAGCAAAGCTGTATCCCGGTGCACTTACAGCTTCCACCGCATTCCTCTGCGGGATGGACCTCGGCAGCTGTGGCTGGCTGCGCTCAACATGGATATTGATACGCCATCCATCTCCCTAAAAGAGCTCCGTGTTTGCAGTATTCATTTTTCCAAAGAGGATTTCATGAGGCTACATTCAGGGAAATCTCAATGGTGCACGCTGAAGAGCACTGCTGTACCCATGCATCAGGTAAGAGAGTGAAACACCTGTGAAAAAGTCTAATGTAACATTGCAGCACCAATTGACATCGCATAGGGTCTATGCAGCCACATACCGTGTAGGCCTATCTGCTGTGCTGATTATTTTTGGGATTTTTATTTTTAATTTGAGACGTAATTCTATGTCATTGAAATGCCGTCTCTGTCTCAAACCGCTCAGTCTGACCCAAACAGCTGATCGCAACAGCGCGCAGTTTACTCCGATGGAATACGTCAGTTGGTTAGTTCAAGAGCAACTGTGTTTTTTTCCGAGCAGGTAAAGCGTGGTAATTCTTTTTAATATAGCGTACAACTGAAATAGTGTATTATTTTCAAGTAGGACCTCTTTTAGGCCGCAAAAATATGCTGTTTCCCTGGTCCCGTTCACAACAGTGAATCGCCTAAATTTCCACCCAGCACTATGCGCTGGTGCAGCTACCTGGAGGAGATCAGGGAGTTTTCTACTGCATCTAATGTAAGTAGTGGCAATTTGTAGCTCATACAACCCCACTTCAAAAAAAGTGAACTATCCCTTTAAATCACACTTTAAAGACCTCGGACTACAGAGAAGGGGCGGATATTCTTCATTGAATGTTGTTAGGAAGGCAATATCATCAGTCGCAAAAGGATCGATGACAGCTGCATGTCAGACAAAACATTGCGACAAACAGGTTCTGCGAACATTAAAGACAGTTGCTTGATAAAAAATTTCCCCAAACTTCTCAAGGATGCACGCGATGCAAACAGATAGAAACTCCACCACGAATTCACCGGTTTACCTTACCTCACACTTTCAATGTGTTTTCGCCCAAAGAAATATGGATGGATAGTATAATTTATTCTTCCCCTTACAAAAAAAAACCACTATTGGAATACCATAAAATTTACCATAAATTTACCATCAAAAACTATAGTACTATAGTAATTGTATGGTTTTTTTGGAACGCACTATAGAGATTTTAGTGTTACTATTGAAATATTGTAGAAAAAACTATTGTAATACTATAGCTGGTGAAACGTACTATAGAACACTACAACCACACTTTAGAACACTACACAATTCTTATAGTATACTGTAGTAACTCTTTAGTTCATTTTCGTAAGGGTCATGGGTTTCGGCAAAGATAAATGCGGTTATTCTAGCAATTTTGCGTTTGCTGGCCATCTTCTTTATTTAAAGCAGCGACGAAGGTACGCTTTACACACGTACTAATAAGCTTGGGGTTTGTATTTCTGCTCCCTTGATATCGCACTGAAAATGTTTATCGACTGGACTCTACTACGCATGTGCCCCAGCTGTCATAGTCCCTTTAAGGACAGTTGCTGGAGAAAAAATTCCCCGAACTTCTCAAGGATGCGCGCGATGCAAACAGATTGAAACTCCACTACGAATCCACCGGTTTACCTTACCTCACACTTTCAATGTGTTTTCGCTCAATGAAATATGGATGGATAGTATAATTTATACTCCGTGGGTTTCGGCAAAGATAAATGCGGTTACTCCAGCAACTCCACGTTTGCAGGCCGTCTTCTGCATTTAAAACAGCGACGAAGGTACGCTTTACACCCGTACTAATAGGCTTGGGGTTTGTATCTCTGCTCCCTTGATATCGCACTGCATGTATGAACGTGTTTATCGATTGGACTCTACTACACATGTGCCCCAGCTGACATAGTCCCTTTAAGTTCCCGATCTTACAGTTTTAAGAGTCTTTTAGAAGCGTGTGTTTCTTCACTTTTGGTTAATTATGACATTGCTACCCTCCATTTACATCAAGATGTATGTGTTGCAATGAGATATTTTCTAGGTGTGGCAATTTACTTGTATTGTGACACCACATTTTTTCTTCTGCTAGTTTAAGTACACTTTTTTTCAATTTTTGTGACACATTTCTTTGCACTTTACAATATTTTTTAAATGAGGTAATATTGACTAAATGTTCCCAAGCAAAAGGTCATTGTTTGCACAGCTTGACCCAATCAAAGATTCTAATCATCGTAAAATCGTAATCAAAATTTTGTAACCATAGAATAATTGCAGGAAAAAAATCTTTACGGTAACATTTAATATAATTCTCTTTGTAATGCACCCTACGGCAGCAGAACTTTGTAATTTTGTGTGATTCATGATGATTATGTTGATACGTTTAACTTTTATGCATTTGTAATAAAGTTATCTTGTGATAAACCTTAATGTTGATCACTAGAGTTTCTGGGTTGAATTGATCTGTTACAAATTCATCAACCTTCCAATGGCATTGCCAGATGCAGGAGTAATGTTATGATCTCCTCCCATCTGAAAATTAAAATTATTGAAAGCTGCTCCTAAATAAACAGAAAAATCAAACCAATGGCGAAATGAGTACCACAACTGCCACATACATAGACAACATTTATAATGAAAACAACAATTTGCATAAAAGTGTGTGTGTGCTGTGTGCAAATGTGTATGTATGGGTGAGTGTCTGTCTGGGTGTGTGTGTGCATGTGTTAACATAAATTTGAAAATGTATGTTAACACATTCATTTCCTCATATGCAGTGTAAAAACGATTGATACATAATATTAGTTGTGCGCCTGCTCCTAAATGAGGTGAAAGACACGCAGACATCATGCAAATCGTAAGCAGATAATTAGGGTCTTTCAATATTTTAAGGATTTTAATGCATTTGAAAACCACACACACACACACACATTTATACACACACTCATACATCTGATAATAACTTATCTTACAATGAGTTTTTACATTTGCAGGTGCAATGTTTTGACATTTGTGGTTATTTTTACGCTTGTGGTGCATTTTTACATTTGTCGGCCTACAGGGTCCTAATATACTACTTCTGTGTAACTTTTTGATTCATTTTGTGGCTAGTCTCACTGGCACTGCACAATGTCACTTGTGCAGCATGTTTTTCGCAAATAAAAGTCTTTGATAGGGTTTTTAGAAAAGATCCATCTCTCCTTCAAATGCTCTCTCTCTCTCTCTCTCCCCCCCCTCCCTCCCTCCCAGGCATGATGGAAGTGAGGTTGGTGAATGGCAGTACACCCTGTGAAGGAGAGTGGAAGTTTACCATGGGGACAGTGGGGAACAGTGTGTGATGATGACTGGGGCGCAATACAGGCAGGAGTGGTGTGCAGACAGTTGGGCTGTGGAGATGTTGTAGAACACACAGTTGAATTTGGAGAAGGATCTGGAATAATATGGATGGATGATGTGGCATGCGGGGGATCAGAATCCACACTGAAGGACTGTGGATCAGCAGGATGGGGTAAAGGAAACTGCGACCATGACGAGGATATTGGAGTGACCTGCTCAGGTTAGACCCTGTGTTACTCAGCTCAGTGTTCTGGATGTTTTTTACCAACACAGCACATTTTGTTCGCCAATGGACTTAATCTTTGCATTGCATAGTTTGCTGAACTAATACAGAATTAACACAGTCACTGCAGAATACTGTATTTCTTATGCATCAGCTTCAAGTCCTCAGGTCCTGAAGTTTTTCGTTGCAAGTTACATGTGATTGGCATATACCTTACTAGATCGTGATTGGCTCATTCCACACTATCATTTTCATGAGACTGGCTCATCTCACTCCTCATCCTGCATGTACTTGTCTCAGTTATCATCACTGTTTTCATACATCTGTCTTAGTTATCCTCTCTGGAATAAGGTCTCAATCTTCACTATTGATTCTGCTTTTATTATCTGTTTAGCTCGAGCTCCTCGAGGAGTCAGACTGGTAAACGGGGCTGACCTGTGCTCTGGGAGAGTAGAGATGCATCATGGGAGCTCTTGGGGCACAGTATGTGATACTGACTTTGACCAGCAGGATGCAGAGGTTGTGTGCAGGCAACTGGGCTGTGGAGTCCCTAAAGAGTGGGGGGCAGCTGTGTTTGGCCAGGGTGAGGGCCAGATGTGGACAGAAGAGATTCAGTGTAGAGGCAACGAGTCTCAGATTTACTCCTGTCCCACAGCACCCTCTCAGACTCAGTCCTGCTCTCACAGAGATGATGTTGGACTGAAGTGTTCTGGTAAGAGTCTGTTCTACACTGTGAGAGTTTCAGTGATATTGGGTAGACATATAGCATATTTCCAAATTTGACTTTGTATATTTTCCAAGATCATTATTCATTATACGGTGAGATGATGCACATCAGTTCCTGTAAAACTTGATTAGTATGATGCTAATTAAACTTAAAAAGTGCAGTGAAAACAATGATAGCTTGGAATCTGTTAACCCTGTGACAGTGAAAAGTCGGATTATGTACCTTAGACGCTCACAAAGAGGAAGCTCTGAGGTATTAGAGGCCTTCTTTAAGCTGAGTAACTCACACAGCATAATAGCTGAGCAGCAGCTACTGCTGACATTTCTCACATCTCTGCTAAAGTTTAACCTGTAGGATTTCCAGTTTGTGCCAGGAACTGCAACTTGCAACACTATAGTTTGAACATTGTGCAAAGGCATGCTGTATTGGGTGTGTGTGTGTGTGTGTGTGTGTGTGTGTGTGTTAGGGTTCCCACCTTTGAGAACTGAAAATAACTGATGAAAAGCAGCCCTAAATTTCATTTTACAAACGAATCATGAAAAAATAAAAAGTTTTAAAATGAGCATACACAAATATTGCAAAGAAGGCATAAGTCCTACAACAAACTAATCAAATATGAACTGACACATTTCTTAAATTTTTCCATGTTCGGAGTGGGAGGAAATATTCTGGCGGGAATTGAGTTCCACAGCCGAGAAGTCTGCGGTATATATGAAGACTAATGAAGGTTCGTGTTGGATATGGGTATGGTGATAGTGTGGCGGTGTGCGGCTGCAGAGGATTGTGTTGTTCTAACGGAAGATGCCAACGGAGGAAGAATTCCTGACAGTTCTTCACCTGAAGTGCTTTTAAATTTTATATTACTAAATTAATTAAATGGTCACAAGTGATTTTTTTCAAATAGCGGTTGCTTGCTCGCCCTGTGTTCATGTAAATACCCAATTTTCCTCCCACAGCCCAAAAACATGCATGCTAGGTGAACTGTTTGTGTGTGTGTGTGTGTGGGTGAGTGTGTGAGTTAACCCTTTCAGCGCCATGGGCAACTGTAGTTGCCCAATAATGTCAGATGTCAAAGTCAGGTGCTGTTGAAAACCTATCATGTGGCAACTTGGTTAAAAGAGCTCCCGCTCCCGCTCTTTTCCCGCAGTTGCCACATGATAGGTTTTCAACAGCTCAGGATAACTACATTTTTAATTCCTTGAAAATGTATTCGGCGCTCAAAGGGTTAATAGTGTGTCAACCATATGACAGATTGGTGAGCTGTCCAAGGTGCGTTCCTGCCTTGTGCACAAAGTTAGCTGGGGTAGACTCCAGCTCCCCTGCAGTGAGGAGCCTGCAAGACCCCTGATGAGGAAGAAGTGGTTGAGATAATGGGTGCATATTACACCAATATTATAGGATAACCTCCTGTCAGAATAAACCTGTGTCAGTGTGGATTCTGTATGTGTGTCTTTTCACAATACTGGAGAGATTTCAGGGATAGTTGTTGTTCATTGTGTTATTATCGGCACATAATAAATGAGGCATTTAATTCATGTTAATTTTGTGTAGCACACATAAGAGAAATAAAGAGGATAAAACTACCACTACAACCTGAGTAGGTTTTTTTAAAAATTAAATTCGTGAAACGATTTTTGGTGCAAATAAGGACACCAAATTGTCACATCAAAAATTCAGTTTTATCAAAAAGGATTCTGGAAATTAAAATTAGTAAGTGTCATGTTCATTTGCCCATAAGTTATTTACTCACAATCCTATGAATAAATTCCACTTTGTCACAAAACTTTTCTGGTCGGAGCATAGGAGGATATCACACTGAAATTATCGGGTTACGGTCGTTGCTCGGCGTGTCCACTGTGCAAACGACTGTTACCACAGCAGGCGGGTCTTGAGTGAGTTTCACTGCCAAAATTTTTTGCTACTCCGCAGAAGAACTGACTTTCCTCACACTGATAAACCAACTGCTTGGCCGCTAATGTCCGTCAATTTGAAAATTATTAACTCAAATACTAAAAATCATGTTGTGTCCAGTAAATCACTACCGTTAGCAAAGACAAATTTTGATTTTTATTCTTTGATTATAAAAATCAAGTTCTTGATTTTTCTTGTCCTATGGAATGACTCTGTGCAAACATTTTATCGGCCACGGGAGTTCTCCCGTGTACTGCTGTGTGACTCGGCTGATTTCTGTGACAATACATTTTTGTATGCAGCAACGACTGTGAAGTGAAAAGGGAATTATGATAAACATCGTCTGAATCCATCCTTATAGTTTGCGTTATTGATTTCATATTTTAGGATTATAATGCGATTTCTTATCATGCAGTGACAGATGCATTCATACCCATTTCTTGTCCACAGTAATCCATTGTGATGAAAGTTATGCTCCAGAATAACGTTGTTCTAATATCACTTCAATTAGTTGTACAGTTGATGTTCCCCATAAGCAGTGACAATGACCAAAAAATTTTAATGCGCATTGTCATTTTCTTGCTCATTTCACGGTCAGGCTTTTGTTGCCCAGTATTGTGAAAAGACACACACACACACACACACACACACACACACACACACACACACACACACACACACACACACACACACACACACACACACACACACACACACATATATATGAACACACACATATTGTGGCGACCGGAGCAACAGACACGTCCACCTTCCACGTCCTCCAGCAGCACCACGGACAGCGCATGTCAGACTGCACCCCTGGCCACCACTTTACACTGGATAGCTCCCTCCAACTGCGGCCAGGCATATGAGAACGGCTCTCTGAGAACATTCTGCACAAGGCCATGCACCTGATCCCTGTCTGCATCAGTTAACAATGCAATAAAAAGCTGGCGAGGCAGCAAACAGGGACAGGTTGGCCAAGAGTGTGTTTCACAAGTGCGTTACTAAATGCTGTTCTTTCTCTGCTTTTCCTATCAAGAGTCCGAAGGCAAAGAGATGGGGGACCTCGAGTTTGCATTCCCTCCTGAAAGCCTCGTTCTGGCCCCTACTCTACCTCCTGACAGCAGCTAATTCCCCTGAGGGTCTTAAGGTTCAAGAAGTCTATTGTCTTTTGGTTTATTCCTGGGAATAAAATTACCGCTTAGTGGGCTGGATTCTCTCCAACCTGTTGCCCTGTCTCTGTGCCTGCTTTTTTAGTGGTTCGCCACAACTGGTGGAGAACGCAGGCATTGACACAAGCATAGAAAAAAAGGGTCATCGTTCACGCATTCTGGACTGGTGTTGATTAGTGTGCCAGCCCAGGCATAAGCGCTTTCTGTGGCATTATTGCAGTGTTTTTTTTTTTTTTTTTTTTTTCTGATTACCCAACAGGGCCACAATGGAAGATCTGATGCGGGTGTTGATGGAAACCAACTTGAGGGCCCAGTGGGCTACCCACTGTTGCGCAGCAGGTGACTTGATTAGCAGATATGTTACAGAAATGACCCCAATAGGGCACGAGAAATCATGGGAAATTATTGAAGAAGATGACTAAAGAAGACGAGGAAGCGGCCTTCCTCCATACCTTTGAAAGAGTCGCAGAGAAAGAGATGTGGGACCAAGATGAGTGGGTTGACATAATTGCTCTCTTCCTAATGGGAGCAGCACAACCAGCGTATTTTGATCTACCTCCCTCTGAGGCTCACAACTATTTACGTCTCAGAGAGGAAATCCTTCTCTGCTCGGGCCTTGAGGTGTTTGCTGCTCAGAAGTTACCTGGCTGTACCAAACCAGACCCCCTGCACATCGCCAGCTAGCCGAGCTGGCCCAGATAAGAGCGCAATGGCTGCAGCCAGAGCTACTGCCTGCCAGCAAGATCGTCAACCAGGTCTGCTTTATATCAGAGCTGATTAGCCTTGTGGAGCAGGTAGAAGCCACCCAGGAAATGTTGCACGGGCCTGAGAGGCATGGGGCCCGAAGAACCCCAGAGGGGCAACCCACTCATCCTGGCTTTACCAAGGGGGACAGCGGTGCCCCATCCAAACTGCAGGAGAGACCCTTCTTGGCTGAGTGCACACCTAAGCAGGCTCCTCCTCTGCCATTAACCTTGCAATCATCGGACAACACCATGCCCACAGACCCAGGTGCCGCAGGCTCTCAGCCAGGCTGGCCTCCTATGTGCTTCATGACCCAGCCCACCCCAGTCCTTAAGGCAACAGCGCCCCAGAAGTACCGGGTCAAGGTTCATAGCCAGAAGGTGCCCTCACACTGATGCAACTGTGACTGGTACCCTCAGATGCCCCTTTGTCTGGGCAGCGCCGATAATCTGCTTCCCTGGTGATGTCCATAATCTGCCCGTGGTGAGGATCTATATGGAACATCCCCAAGGCTCAGGCCTTGTGGAAGCAGGGGTAGTGAAAGATCTCCCCATATGGTTACTGCTTGGAATAAGTTTCCCTGGGTTTCAGAAGAAATGCCAAGATATGACGAGCAGGCCTGTAGGATCCACAAAGCGGGACTGGCAAAGACGAGCCACCAGAGGTGAATCCACTCCTTACATGGCCTGGTCTTGGGTGTGTGAAGTGGAAGGAGCCCCCTACAAAGAAGGAGAGAAACAGGTTCTGTATTTCTTAATAAAGAACGGCCTCCTATATTACGCCTTGGAAAAAGGGGGTGAAAGAAAGGAGCCTATTAGTGGTACCACACCCCCATGTCTCCCAGGTGATGACCCTTTAGCATAATCACCTGCTGGGAACTCACTTAGGACAAGAAAAAACCCTTCAGCACATAACTGATTGATTCTTTTGGCCAGGAATCTATAGGTAGGTTTGGAGGTTTTGTCACAGCTGTCCCACCTCCCAGATGACCTCTCCCAATAAACTAACTCCTGCACCCCTGCTTCCGCTGCCTGTGATCGATGTCCCTTTACAAAGGGTTGGGATGGACCTGTTGAGACCTCTTCCTCGCTCAGCCAGGGGGCAACAATACATCCTGATAATCATGGACTATGCCATCAGGTACCCTGAAGCTGTGCCCCTGCAGACAGCCACTGCTAAGAACGTTGCCCGAGAGCTGGTACAGCTGGTGTGTCCGGTAGGCTTCCCCACCGAAATTTTTACTAACCAAGGACCTCCCTTTGTGTCCAAGGTTATGGCCGTCATGTGTCGCCTGCTGGAGATCAAACACCTCCGCATCTCTGTGTACCATCCTCAGACAGATGGCTTTCTAGAGTGCTTTAACCAAATATTGAAGCTCATGCTCAGAATGGTAGTGACTGCTTACAGGTGCGACTGGGACAAACTGCTTCCCCATGTGCTCGTTGCCATCCAAGAGGAGCCTCAGGCCTCAGGATTCTCGCCACTCAAACTACTGTATGGACGTTAGCCCAGAAGATCGTGGGAGTCCGAGCATGTCCCCTCGAGGATGATGGTCGAACATGTCCACTAGATGCAAGAATAAATCAAAGCTGTGATGCCAGTGGTGAGAGAGCTTGGGAAGAAGCACAGGGCGCTCAACAGCTGATCTACAAATTTCCTGCCTGGAGATCAAGTCCTTTTGCTCATCCCCACATGGGAGAACAAATTCTTAGCCTTCAGGCAGGGCCCCTACACGGTGGTGAAAAAGGGCGGAGAGGTCAACTATCTAGTCAAGCAGCTAGGTTGGGGAAAACTGCAACAAGTGTACCACATCAACCTGCTGTAAAAGTGGGTAGAGTTGCCTGTGGCTGCCCCGACCACACTGTTCACCACTACCACCAAACCTGAGAGACTCGTCGTGTACCAGAGGCATGGAGGCAAGTCATCAAGGGGGAAGTGCGGAGGATGCAGAACATGAGGTAATCATGGAGGCGTGCAGTCCATGGTCAAGCTCAGGGGTATGGTACCCAAGCCCGATGGGATCCCCAGGTTTTGCAACGACTTCTGTTTGCCGAACGTGGTCGCGGAGTTTGATGCCTACCCCATGCCCCGGGCTGATGAACTACTAGAGCACCTGAGGTGGCCTGGTTTATTACCGCACTGGACCTGGCGAAGGGATACTGGCATGTTTCGCTGGCCCCACAAGACCCCATGAAGACGACCTTTGCAGGCAGTTACAGAACCGAGCCATCCCCTTTCGCCTGCATGGGGCTGCGGCCACGTACCGGAGGCTAATGGATGTAGTACTCCACCTGTGTCAGCACTTCGCCACTGCCTACATCAATGACATGGTAGTGCACTCCGCCACCTGGGGGGAACATCTCCAACACATCCAATTGGCGCTGGAAGCCCTCAGGTGTGTGGGGTAAACTGCCAACCAGGCAAAGTGCTGCATCGCCCAGGACGAGGCACAGTACCTGGGGTGCTCCATTGGCTGAGGTTTGCTCAAACCCCAGGAGAAGAAAGTGCCCACGGTGTGAATGGAATGGCCCCAACCCATGACAAACCACCAGGTACGTGCCTTCCTGGGCTTGGCAGGGTTCTACCGTTGCTTCATTCCGCACATTGCCTCCATAGCTGGGCCTCTCTCAGACCTGAGTAAGAAGATGCAGCCAGAGAACCTCCTGTGGGGGCCGTGGGAGGAGTCAGCATTTGTGACTCTGAAGACAGCCCTCTGATTTCAGCCTGTACTGCACATCCCTGACTTTAACCTGTTTGGTACTCCAGACAGATGCATCAAAGAGCAGTCATTAGGCAGTCTTGTCCCAGGAGTTCCAGGGTGAGGAACACCCCATCATCTACCTCAGCTGGAAATTAAGCCTCAGCAAGAAGAAGTATGCAGCAGTGGAACAGGAGGTGCTGGCCATTAGGTGGGCCCTTGAGTCCTTGCAATACCACCTGCTGGGCCGCCCCTTTACCCTGGTGATAGATCACGGCCCACTACAGCGGATGAGTAAACAGAAAAATAACAATGCTCGGGTCACACACTGGTTTCTCTCATTGCAGGGGCTCTAATTCCAGGTGGTGTACCGACCACAACACCTCCACCACAATGCGGACAGTCTATCCCGGAGGCATACTCTCTGGGGCCATGTGCTGGAGAGAGGGAGGGCAATTCTAAGGTGGTGGGAGGGTGGCAAACCAAAGCAACAGACACGCCCACCGTCCACGTCACAGCACCCAAAGACTTCAATTATCCTCCAACAGCAGCACCATAGACAGTGCATGTCGCACAGGCCACGGTTCAGCACCCCTGGCCGCCACTCTACGCTGGACAGCTCCCTCCAGTTGCGGCCAGGCATATGAGAAGGGTTCTCCGAGCGCATTCCGCACAAGGCCATGCACCTGATCCCCGTCTGCTTAAGTTAACAACATAAAGCCAGCAAGGCGGCAACAGGTTGGCAGAGAGTGCGTTTTGCAAGTGTGTTATTATCTCTTGTTCTCTCTCTGCAAAGGTCAAGGGATCCTGAGTTTATTCTCCCTCCAGAAAGCCTCGCTGTAGCTGTTACTGTACCACGTGATAGCGGCTAATTCCCCCAAGGGTCTTAAGGCTCAAGAAGTCTTTTGTCTTTTGGTTTATTCCTGTAAATAAAATTTCTGCCTAGTGGGCTGGATTCTTACCAACCTGTTGCCTTGTCTGTGCCTGCTTTTCTGGTGGTTCACCACTATGTATGTATACACACACACACACACACACACACATATATAGACACTCCTGGCCATCTCATTAGGTACACCTTGCTAGTAGGCCTTTAGGTTTTGGTATGAATATGTATAAGGAAAAAAAGGCTTGGTTGCCATCAGGGCAAACAGTTATAAAATCAATCAAATAACATATTATGGAATGGGAAAATGTATTTTCACTCTTAAAAAATTGCATGAAGAATGGAAATATTCACTGTTCGTCTATTGTGTAGAAAAAATGAACTGTGCATTATATTCTCATTGCATTTAATAAAATATATTCATTTTAAGAATTCAAGCAAACCAGCCAATTAGCAAAAATAAGAGCTTCCAAAAATTAGTTGAGCCTAATAAGTAGCTTTCAGGAACAACAATCTGCACTACTTCAAAAGCTGTGGCAGTCTGGATAACTGCTGGCAAAATAACAAATTCCACAGAATGATAGCAAGGGATAAAGGCTAAATTTTTCATTTTGTTCGAAGTCAAAACCGTTCGCTAATTCCGAAAATAAGCAAGGCTTTGTCTTTTATATATAGTTGAGCTGTCCAATTAGGGATGAGCTACGTTATATGAGACCAATCATGCTAAATTGATTAGTCTTTACACCACTAACCACTGTCAGGTTTTCATTTCCTGACCTCTTAATGATTTTTTTTTCTCTTTTGAGACTTCTGTGGATATTTCTTTCCCAGTGAATTATCAATAGTGTGTGGAATCCACTTCAATAAACTTGCGCTTATCGACCTTCTCTCCTCCAACAGTGGGCACAAGATGGTGCATTTTCAGTTGACGGTGTGAGGGGGGTCCACATTAGAGGTTTAATATTGCTGCGGGAGCCCCCTTAAAGCTTGGGTTCCTCATATGCCTGTCCCTCAGAATCAGCTCTGAACACACTCGCAGAAGCTAAGCTGAAGAAAGATGTCAATTTTGCCTGAAATTTAATTTGCTTAACTAATGGCCACTCTTGTAAAATTATTTATTGAGAAAATCTGGAAATTTCTTTTAGAATTAATTTCATCACTCAGTTATAAAATACAAAACAAATGGCGTTCCATATTGATTCCTCAAGGAACGCAACAAATATTTTCAATTATGGAACGATTCCGTAAAATAGGGAACGGGTGGCAGCCGTAGTGTGTGTGTGTGTGTGTGTGTGTGTGTATGTGTGCGAGAAAGTGTGTGTGTGTGTGTGTGTGTGTGTGTA
This sequence comes from Gymnothorax javanicus, assembly GCA_029692085.1. Classification (NCBI taxonomy): domain Eukaryota; kingdom Metazoa; phylum Chordata; class Actinopteri; order Anguilliformes; family Muraenidae; genus Gymnothorax; species Gymnothorax javanicus. The sequence goes on from CM056200.1 coordinate 64,100,516, forward strand.
TAATGTGTGTTTTGTCATTTTTGTGTTAGTTTCCGTCCTGAGTTTCCTATCTTAGCTGAGCCTTGGTCAGACCCTAACCCTGCCATCTTGTGTTTAGCATACAGAGGGTCCAGGATGGTTGACGGCCCAGACCGCTGCTCCGGTCGAGTGGAGCTACAGTACCTGGACATATGGGGGACAGTGTGTGATACATGCTGGGATAGTCGAGCCTCCAATGTCCTCTGTCGGCAGTTGAAGTGTGGGACTGCAGTGGCAGTGCCAGGACAAGCCTGGTTTGGAAAGAGGAGTGGGGAAACCAGGAGTGACGTGTTTGACTGCCATGGGAACGAGACAAGCATCTCACAGTGTGCTATTTCATCATGGAGTAGAGCTGTGTTCTCGGACACAGAAGTGGTTGGACTCATCTGCTCTGGTGAGAAGTCCAGTTCCATTAAATGTATGAATGTACTGAGTATATACTATACACTGTATACAAAATCAATGTACCATTTTTCAATCATGCACAGCACGAGAGAGAGAGAGAGAGAGAGAGAGAGACTTTGACTTTTAAAAACCCCATATTAATGTTCAATTAAACATAGGGCTTTACATTATGATGAAAAAATGTTTACCATAGCATATAACCCACATTCCCAAGCAAACTAATTCAATCGATAAAACACCACAAAAACAACAAAACCCCTCAGAAAACTGCAACCAAGCAGAAATAAACATAAAGAATACAGTCTCTCATATCACTCATTCCTTGATCAGAGCGTTATCAGCGTTTTCCCAACACAGATTTTGCACAGAAATTCATTGATTAACAATTTACTTTCAAATTATTCCAGATTACTGATAAGTTCATAGAAAGCAAACTCTGTGTTGAGCAGAGACATAATCAACACTTGCAACACGGCCCAGTGCCACTTGCCGCTGCATTTATTCCTTATGGCTCTTCAGTATAGCAATCTTTGCTCGACCAAATCTAAAATTGATCAAAGTGCAACTGTAATTATTTTTCTTGGAATATTACATTCCACTTACAGATACCACATTGGAAAATTGGAAGCTTGGCCATGCCGTCCAGCTCTTCGTGATCATAAATCGTGTTTCTAATCGGGGACAATCTACAAAGGAATGGATAGTTTTCTGTTGCCGTGCAAAATGGGGATCTTTCATCTACTGCGCCACAAAACGATTTACAGCACTGTTAATAACAATATTATGGAGCAATAATATTATGGAGAATCCTCCACCAAAGATCACCGATTTGCTGAGGCAGAGGATTTTTATATATTACGCTCCATTATGGCTTAAGCCCACTGTCACCAGATTGGAGGCTCACCCATCAGATCATTCTCAGCCTTATTAGTTCCCTACAGAGATGTTTCATGCAGACCATGCACAAAGCCTTTCTTTGTAGCCATCTCAAAATCCCTCTCCCTTAACCCTTCCCACCGTAGCTAATCATCATCCTCCTCGGTTTGGGGGTTCTCTATTTAACCGTGGTGAATTACCCTCATCACGAGTGAAGGGCCTAACATCCAGTGCATTTGTAAGGAAAGAGAGAAAACAAGCAGATATAGTTTCTTTATAGTCATCCGAAAAGAACTTAATTGTGTGCTTAGAGACACACACTGCACACTCCTTGTCATCTCCCCCTCGTCCCTCCATCTATGGCGTTGCAAATCAATCAAGGGTTTCACCTTTATAACCCCAGATCCTGCAAAGTTCATCACCATACTTTCTGATGGTGAAAGCTGTTTTGGATACTGTGGATTCCTTTACAAACCTGCCATCCCCCTCTTCAGCCCTAGTTACTCTGAAACCCAGACCATTTATACTAATTCAGTTTCTGGCTATCCAGTAGGAATAGATGGCAATCTAGTCCCAACCCACCCATTGTTTTAAGCACTGAGAAGGCAAAATGCATTCATGGTGCATGGACTCCAGAATATAGCAGTTTCTGCAGTTTGGAGTCTAAAGGCTGCCATTCTACTGTAAATACTTATTAAACCCTGCCTACCCTCACACAGTGGTAAGTATAATATTCCAGGTTTCCGTCAGTGATGCCCACTACAGAAGAAGTGGTTAATCCTTCTCTGCATCTCCTCCAACAAACCAGATGGGGAGTCCTGAACAATAAGCCGGTGCTACAGCGCAAAGGCTGCAAGATTATTTGCAACCAGCCCCCTACCTCTGTCGGAGAGCTGAGGCAAGAGCCACTCCTACCACTGAAGCCTGCCTTTCGCTTTTGCCTCCACCCCTTCCCGGTGTTGCAACATATAATTGTCAGCCCCAAAATACACTCCCAACATCTTAAGCCCTTGTACTTCCATTTTGAATTCCTCGGGAGTACTAGCGGATCCACTGTTTGCCATAGCCCCACCTGGAAATTCTCACAGATATCCCTATTAATGCGGGCTGAAGCTGCCCGTTCATAAAGCTATAAAGTGTCTGTCAGTCCCTCCACATCCACAGCGCTCCTCAGGGACACAGTCACATAATCCGCATATGAGGTCAGTTTCACAGGCGGTGCTTCCAGTTCACTGGGGGCCATCACTGTACTCAGATGTTGTGTCGAGGTGCAGAGCACGGGCTCCAAGGCCAGGGAATAGAGTAGCCCAGAAAACAGGCACCCTTGTCTGATGCCTTGGTGGTATGCCCATTGTTTATCTTCGCCATACTTTGCACCTTCATCTATAGGAGCTGCACATATGACCTAAAGATCCATCCAAAGCCAAATGCCTTCAAAGTCATCAACCGAAACTGGTGATCCAATCGGACACAGGCCTTTTCTTCGTTCAGAAAATAAACAGCCCAATGTTCATGCCCTGCCTTTTAGTTGTGCCAGGTATATCTTGCAATGAAAACAGGTTATCAAAGATAGACCTACCTTTTAGGCAGTAGGTTTGATCAGCATGAATCAGTAGGCACACTACATTTTCAAGTCTATTTGTAAGCGTTTTTGCCAAGATTTTTTAGTCTACAACTAAAAAACTATTCTCTACAACAGCCTCCCTAATGATGTTCCAAAAGGTTTTCAAAATCTTAGTCGTGAGGACATCAAACCCTTTTGATTTCCCACAGTTCTGCTGGTTTACAGCTGAGGTTAGCTCCTTGTAGGACAGAGCTGTTTCCAGGGCCATACGATCAGCGCTCACCCTGGTCCATGCCAGGCACTGCTCGTTGGGTAATGGGGACCTGTCTCTCAGACTGACTGTGGAAAAGAGTATGGAGTCCATATGCTGCCTCTCTACTACGCTCACCCCTGTCTTTCTTTATGCTTATAACTTTTTGGACATGGTCTGAAAGCGCTCTGAATCAAGCTCTCTGGATTGTTTCACCACCAATTGATGGCGTATCAGTTTTCACTGCGCCCGCCAACCTTTATACACTAGTCTTTAATTCAATGCTTTCAGTCTCTGTTTTTTTTATAAACTCTCGCCCTCCTGTTCACCGCCATCACCAGCAGGTAGCCATCGCCCACAGGTTCTGAAACACTTGTTGCCTTATTCAGTGGACATGTCTGCCTCAAATGCCTCGGCTACCCACAGCTAAACCATCTCATTGTTTCAGAACTAATCTATAATCTATAGTGCTTTCCATCCCCCCAGGATTAACACTGAAACACCTAAACTGTCACTAAGATTATTTAAAATCATGAAAGTTTATCTACAAAATGATGTGACATTTCGTATTTCAGGAGTTTTACACCAAAAGCACCAATTTCGATAAAATGTGGATACATTCGACAAGTTTTTTTTTTTTTTTTAATGGAATCCACCAGGGTAAAACAGTCATGAAAGTTTCTTTAACTCAAAGTCCGCTTACAACCAATTTATTTACTGTCTCTACTACACTACGAAACACAATAGCCTTGCTTGTCCGCACAGCAGATTTAAAATTGTTTGCCTAACCTCTTTCTCAATGGAGATGAGAACCTCATCCACAGATATACTATCAGGCCTGCATTTCAGGCCATGTTCAGCAACATCTGAAATCCCGCATTTGACCCCATTTTGAGGTCTATCTTGACTGACAACACCTGCGTTTACACTGACTCTGTTGAACACTATTTTATAACAACAGCAACGGTCAAAAATAAAGAAATCCAAATTTTTTGTAGAGCTCAAGCTTCTACTCACAACTTCATAACCTGTTTCCTCCACCATCACTGACACCATCCCAAAACCGACAGTCATTTGAGAGAGAGAGAGAGAAAGATAAAGACATAGAGAGAGAGAGTACATCAAATATGAAGGCAGGGTATGGCAGGGTACTGATACAGTAGACAACACTTCTTCAAAATGCCACACACTCCAAAAGCCTCAATGGTGTCAATTTACAATCTGTAAACCCCACTTTTGTTTTGGATTAAAGACAATCACTTTAATCAACTCAGCTCAATGAAAGAGAGGTCAGTAACAATCTGCAATCTAGTGCAAGTACATGTCCGTAACACATTGGTGTATCATCTGTAATCTTTTGCGAAAATAAATTAGTAACAGAAGGGAGTGCAATTTGCAATCTTGTGCTAATGCTGTGGTCATACAACACAGCAGTGAAGTCTGAAATATTTTGCAAGTATGGTAGTGGCAAATAGGTGTGCAGTCTGGAATCTTGTGTCAATCCATGTTAGTAACATGCCAGAGTGCAGTCTCTTATCCTGTAATACACTTGGGTCCTCAGATTCGGTTCTTGCGGCTCTGAACGGGTCAGCACGGCTGACTGGAGGGAGCGAGTGTATGGGCCAGGTGGAGGTGTATTACCAGGGCAACTGGAGCAGAGTGGTGGGAACCTGGAGCTCCAGAGAGGCCTTAGTAGCCTGCAGGCAGCTGGGCTGTGGCTCTGTGGTGCAGGTGAAGAGGTCCTCTCCCCCCGGGTCGGGGGGCAGTGATGTGTGTGTGTCGGGGATTCAGTGCAGCGGGGAAGAGCCTCACCTGGGGAACTGCAGTGCTCCTCACAACCTCACCTGTGGCTCTGAAGAGCAGGTGACCATCATCTGCTCCAGTGAGTAACGTTACAGGTCACTGATGTACTCTAATGTCCACAGGGCCCAGCTGATGGTCTCACATCGGGTGATATTGTACACTCAACTAAATGGCATTTTCATCTGAACTATTGGCGTAGAGATAAAGCATTTACTGAAGAGGAAGAGTTGATTACACCAGTTGTAACTAAAAATATTGCTTTTGCTCTTTCTGAATATCTCTCTCCTTCCTCTCTGTTGCATTCTTTTCTCTTCATTTTTAGGGTTTTTTAAATGTTTGTTTTTGTTTTGTCTCGGCAAATTACGGTAAATCTTCTCTCTCCATGCTCTCTTCTCTCTCCACTCCCCCTCTCCTCCTCTGTCTCTACTTCTCCCCCTTTCTCCCTTCTTCCTCCTTCCCTTGCTTTCCCTCCCTCTCTCTCTGCCATGCCTATGCCCCCCCTCCTCTCTCTCTGTCTCTCTCTCTCTCTCTCTCTCAGACCACAGGTCCCTGAGGCTGGTGGGTGGAGGTGGGGACTGTGCGGGACGGTTGGAGGTGTTCCACAGGGGGTCCTGGGGCACAGTTTGTGATGACTCCTGGGACCTGGCCGATGCTCAGGTGGTGTGCAGGCAGCTCCAGTGTGGGACGGCCCTCAGCGCTCCTGTCCCCTCATTCTTTGGGCCTGGAAAAGGACATGTCTGGCTGGAGGAGGTTGGATGTGTGGGGAACGAGACGTCCCTGTGGGACTGTCCCATGGCTGAATGGGATCGTGGTTACTGTGGACACAAGCGGGACGTGGGGGTGGTGTGTTCAGGTCTGGAGCTCATTCATTTTAACTTTTACACTGACACTCAAAGGCTGGGAATACACAAGACCCAGTTAATTTGGAAATTCACCCAGTTTCAGAAAAATAATGGTGTGAGCAATGAGATCCATCCCAGGAAAGCGGACACTTTTGATAAATGCAGCTTTAATACACAAGTTATAACTGCATTTCATATCCCCTAACAGTTCTACCCAGTTAGATTTCAAGGTTATGTTTACCAGATTATTTATCTCTGAGAGATTTGTAACATTGTCATTGCAGAATTCAAGGAGATGAGACTGACTGAAGGCTGTTCGGGTAATTTAGAAGTTTTCTACAATGGCACCTGGGGAAATGTGTGCTTCAATGGAATGAACAGAGAAACAGCTACTCTCATATGTCAGGAGCTGAACTGTGGGAAGAGCAGTCATGTGGATCAAAAAGAGCCAAGACTTAAATCAGCTCCTAACTGGCTGGATCATTTCAACTGCCGACCCCACGACTCCTCTCTGTGGCACTGTACCTCGAGCTCCTGGGGTCAGAATCAGTGTGACACTCAGGATGTGGCCTTTCTCAACTGCTCTGGTGAATCTCTCTTCTGCACACAGTGTTACTCCCTTCCAAAATAGAATACACCTCTCAACTGCACATACAGCATTACTCCCATTAGGAGCAATAGAATGGACCTGTCTGCTGTAGATAGGTTATTACTCTCATTTAGAAAAGTAGAATAAATGTCTACTGCAGACACAGTATAACACCCATTGTGAACAGTAGAATACACTGTTCTACTGCAGACACAGTGTAACCCCCATTGTGAACAGTAGAAAACACTGCTCTACTGCAGACACAGCATCCCGCGCATTGAGAACAAGAGAATAAACCTTTCTACTGTACATTGGAACAATACAATAAATTTGTCTACAGTATAAATGCAGTATGTCTCTCTTTGGAAACTGTAATACACCTCTTGAATGCAGATACAGTATAACTTTCATTGGGAAGTAAGAATTAGATTTATTGGAGAGGAATAAGAATAAGAATCTTTCACTTTTGTGTTACGCCTGCAATGTTTATGAGACTTCCATGTATCCTTTTCGTTTTCTAAATGAATCATTAATTTTTACAAATATATTTCCTCCTCATGAAAGCAGAAGAGGATAAAGGCGTACAGCGAAGCAAACTGTCATGTTCCTCAGAGGAAAATCGGAGACCTTGCACAAGTACGTTTATTTGGAATAAATCTCACAACTTTGCCACATGCAATTGGTTGCCAGCATGTCAACATGCTATAAAGAAAGCAAGCAATTAGATATCAACATGTCAACATGTGGAGGTATAAACTTGTCTACATGCAGTCAGTTCTTAACAGGTTAACATGCAATTCAGAATCTGCAATCACAAATGATTAAGTGATAGTCATATTGTTTATTTTATTAAAATACTATGTCAGTCAGGAGAGCAAGTATTTCAATTCTCAGAGTAAAAAAAGCTGGAACCCTCCCAAAACTGAAATGTAGCTCCAAGTGTTTGCTCTTGTGCTGGACAAGAAGGCAATGCTGTGGCAAGCGGTCTACACCTAAAATCAAACAAAGTAAAAATAGCCATTCTAAGTGTCACTGTATGAATGTGTGTAGCTAGCCCTCCAGCTCGACAAATTCTCCCAGGACTTTTCTTCTTTGTCACGGATCTCAGGAAATAAATTTGAATGGGTAAAATGTCTTATTGTACATTACCAGTAATAAATAAATAAATCAATAAATAAATTAATTTAAAAAATAAAAATAATTCATTTCGGTGAAAAATTATGTTGGAAAATAAATACATGAAATTAATTTCTTTATCATAAAATGGGTGCTTCCCATCCTTAAATGTGATTGGCCTAGCCGCGTTCCATGCCGGTATAAAATCAGTGTAACCCACTGCATTCTGAGGCAGAGACTTAAATCACAAAATATCCCTGCGCGCGTCGCCTAGCAACCAACTACTCTGCGCTCAACTGACTCGTTAGGTTACGTTTGTTTCAAGACCTTTGTAAACAAAATGAAGCAACTCTATAGCTAGATTGCTAACTAGATTTCAGTGTTAGCAAAGTTTAGCCTTTTAGCCCGTTAACCAGTTGGCTATCTACCTAGCTAGCTATAGCATTATAGAAACACTGAAATGGCGAGCTAGTTAGCAACCTAGCTATCAAGCTAAAGTGATATCGAACTCTATAGCTAGGTTGCTAACTAGCTCGCTATTTCAGTGTTAGCAAAGTTTAGCCTTTTAGCCCGCTAACCAGTTGCCTATCTACCTAGCTAGCTATAGCATTATAGAAACACTGAAATGGCGAGCTAGTTAGCAACCTAGCTATCAAGCTAAAGTGATATCGAACTCTATAGCTAGGTTGCTAACTAGCTTGCTATTTCAGTGTTAGCAAAGTTTAGCCTTTTAGCCCGCTAACCAGTTGGCTATCTACCTAGCTAGCTATAGCATTATAGAAACACTGAAATAGCAAGCTAGTTAGCAACCTAGCAATCAAGCTAAAGTGATATCGAACTCTATAGCTAGGTTGCTAACTAGTTTGCTATTTCAGTGTTAGCAAAATTTAGCCTTTTAGCCCGCTAACCAGTTGGCTATCTGTCTAGCTAGCTATAGCATTAGTTCGTTATCACTTTAGCTTGCTAGCAACATTGCTAACTAGCTCACTATTTCAGTATTTGCGATAAATTGTTGATTTTTTTTCTAATGTGTTTATTTTATGGGCTATATGGAGGGTACCTGTTTGATAAAAGCAATAAGCCCCTTGAAGCAGTGGGTTAAAGTGACTCCGCTGCACGTCATGCCTTAGAACGCCCCTTCGCCGTTCTAGAATCACTGTAACCCACTGCTTCTCGGGGCTTATTCCTTCAATACTTAATGACATCAGCCGTAATATTCGATATATTTTGTACTTTTTGAAATGTTAAACTTAACGTGATCTTTCACACTGTCAAGGGGATGTGTCCAAGATATATTTGAGCATAATGCGATTAGCCATAATGTTAATAGATGTGTTTGTGTAACGGTTTGTTTGACAGGAATTTGAGGACTGGACTCAGGTGCAAGGATGGACTTGGTTGTATTTTTTATGCCAACTACACGGCAGAGGGCACAGACGTTGTAATGCAAAACAATTAGGAACAGAAGTTCCTAAAAATAAGCCCTGTGAATAATACAGAGTCTGGGCTATGGCAACAGAAACATTGTATTACAAATAGGAAAACAAAAAGGAAAGGGGGTTCCTTAAATAATACCGTGTTGGTAAAAATACAAACAGCACGAGTTTCTGGGTTTTAGTATGAATTCGCAAGTATGGAGAAAAGAGCCTATGCAAGACTACAATGCTGAACAGGCGTGGGTATACGAGACTTCACAATGAGAGTGAAGCTCGATCTTATATACACACTGCTAACACCCATTGGCAATGAGAAATAGATGCGAGTGATAATAGAATAATGAATGAAGTGCAGTCCGGGATTTAGTAGACCGGTGACCTGGTTGGCTGGAGGCGTGGTCTTATAGTCTGTAGCTCATGTTAAGCATGGCGTGGCCTTACAGTCTGTAGCGCATGTTAAGCATGGCGTGGCCTTACAGTCTGTAGCGCATGTTAAGCATGATGAGATCTGCCATAAGGTTAGCAAGGATGAAATGTGTCCATATGAAATGCTCTGGGCAGGGAGCTTAATATTAGCGATGATATTTCTGTTGCAGATGTTAAATGTAATGACCTCAGAAATGATGTTAATAGAGATTTGTCTGTTGGAGCCATTAAATGTAAAGACTTTGACCATTATATTATTTTTGCTGTGTCTGTAGGAGATGCTTAATGTCATAAGATCAGCCATATTGTCAGAAGGGATGAGTCTCTGAGATGTTAAAAGTAATAATAAGAACCATTATGTTTAAGCAGTTGTGTCTGCAGGTGATGACAAATGTAATGAGAACTTTCTTTCGCAGAGATGGATGGGTATGAAACATTAAGTGTAATGAGGTGAGCCTAAATATTAGCAATAATATGTCTGTTGGAGATGTTCAGTGTCATGAGATTAGCCACTATGTTAGCAAAGTTGTGTCTGGAGTTTATAGTAAATTTAATGATGTTGCTCAGTTCATCTGTTCCTCCTGCTCTAGATCACTGGCCCCTCCGGTTGGTGGGAGAGGAAGGTGGGTGTTCAGGGAGGCTGGAAGTTTTTCTCAATGGCTCCTGGAATATGGTATGTGGAGACTCCTGGGGCATGGAGGAAGCCCAGGTGGTCTGCAGACAGGTGGGCTGTGTATCAGCAGTGGCAGCTCTTAGTAATGCTTCTGCAGGGACTGGGAGCAGCAAAGCCAGGCTGACTGAGGTGAAATGCAGGGGCAGTGAGCTGCACTTGTGGGACTGCCAGTATTCCGAGCCTCATCATAACAGCTGTCCACAGCGGAACCCGGCCGGGGTCACCTGTACAGGTGAGGTTACCTTCCACTTCCCTACTACACCTGGTTCAACTACATAATTGTTTGGTTTTTGCATTCTACACTTTACTCAGCTTTTCAATACACAATGCTGCACCTGTCCAAAGTTTGGACCAGTCCAAAAATAAGCAGAATTAGAAAAAGAGACAAAAGAAACAAAAATAAAAAAGATTTATCTGACAAAAAAAATCTAAATTTTAAAATCATCAGAATAAATTTTTGCAGTCACTATTGCTGAGCACAGTCTTATATTTCTTTTTCTCCCTGAGGGCAGTCTTATAGTTCTGAGAATTTACATTGGCGTTCTTGCTGCTGTGCGGCACTTGTGGTTTGCTTCTGCCTGATGTAACAGTCAATTAAATCCCTTTTTTTTCATTCACGTTTTTATTGGGATGATTTGTTGGGAATGTATTCATTGGGATTATTATTTTTCCTAGTCAGAATTTTTTTTAATAAACCCTAAACTTTGGAGTTCCCTGTGAAGTGATTATTTTCCCTTTTTAACTTAAGACTACATACACCTTGCCTTGTACTTTTTCAGGTTGCTTCAGTGGTTCAACTATTTAAATTTCACCAGAGTACTAATCATAGACTGTATGAAAAGATGGACGAAGCAACGGTACGTCACCTATTGGTTTCAGCATACCGTTTAGGAAGCCTCAATTTTGGCAATTTGAATAGCGCCATTTTGTCATTTTGAAACCGGATGTGATTCCTATTGGACGAGAGCATGCATTGAATATCCAGGGAGGAGCGAGGGGTGGATCTACGGGTGGATCTGATCGTATCAGACGAGGACCAGAGGATAGCCACGCCCCTAAAGCATATTTTAGCTTTATCCTTTATTCTTGTCTATTTGGGACCAGAATTTACAAAAATGAACATCATGATATATCAAAGGAGACTTGAAACTAATGTGGAAAATCAGTATTGAAATAAGAAATCAGGTGGGCAAGTAGGGTCATTTTCTCATAGACTTCTATAGGATTGAACTTCTTTCTGCAACGACCGACGTCGCCATCTGTTGGCCATTAAACAGAATAAAAATTATACAGATTTCCGAATTGGACTCAGTTTTCAGACCGGGGTGCTGCGTTCTTTGATTCGGCTGCTTTATAGGTTTCTATTCATGCTGCCCTTCGGAGTTTCAACTCTGATCTACGTTTGGCTCCCTTTTTCTGCCTTCTGACAGATAGTTGTGAACCCTCGGTGAGACTTAATAAACCCTTTACCGAACATCAGCCTGAGGGCGGACTGCTAGACATAATTGCGTTTTTACGCTGTCAGATATTGTCCCAAGTTGTAGAACCATATATCATTCGAAAGTTTTGAGACTCAGCATTCCAACAACATAAACCATTTTATGATGCAAATACGATAGTGAAAATAGTATTTAGAACTGTGTCAAAACAACCCTCAGCCTGACTATGCAGTCCCATTGGTTCAATTGTATGGCATTGTTCAAATTTGTCAAAACAAGTTGAAATCAATATTCTTACCTTGTTAGTGGTCCAAAGATTAAAAAAAAAAAACCAAACTGTCATAATTTTAAATCCGGAAAACAAGAAAGTCTTCGACAAACGTCACTAAAGTGACTTTGACATAGAGGTAGTTGCTGCACGTCTTTGTGAATTTAACTGTAATCAGCTTTTTTATTCATGATGCAGAAATGTACAGTTTTCAGTACCCCTTTAGGAATAAAATGAGAGCTCCAGCTGGATATTATGTGATAGGCTGAAACACGAACTGTTCTGTTAGGCTATCAGCCCTCACTCCAATATAACACTAAAATCAAATTCTTTTTGTTTACATGGACAGCCAGTGGTCTGAAACGTCCAAAAGACGTATACATATGGAAACCAAGGGATTCATTAGCCTGCATGGCCGACAGGCCCAAGGGGCTTATGCTGTGCTTTGGGTCATTAGTGGTGTTCTGTTGTGCGTTCGTGCGTGCATGCGTGCGTGCATGCGTGTCGTTTCAGCGTGATACAGCTTTCAGTTTTCTGTGGATCCTTTGAATATTTTATATGCATGTATGTGGGCCCAAGATCTAGCTCAAGTTCGATTTTGGGCATGTTGTCATTCTTGGTTTGGCCACCAGGTGGCTTTTTCTGCAAAACTTCAAACAGCTCTAGCTCCCTTATTCTACAAGCTAAGATGCTCAAATTTTTTACTGTAGGGTGTTCTGCCAAAAGTTCATCATATATATAATAGGTTTTTGATTTGACCTAATTTTAAAGGTTATATAGGTCAAAGGTCATAAATTGTGCCAATTTTGTTTCAGTGCCATAGCACCCTCAGTTCTCAACGGATCCTTCTCCTATTTTATATGCATGTATATGGGCCCAAGATCTAGCGCAAGTTTGATTTTGGTCATGCTGCGATTCTTGATGTGGCCACCAGACGGCTTTTTCTGCAAAACTTCAATCAGCTCTAGCTCCCTTATTCTACAAGCTAAGATGCTCACATTTTTACTGTAGGGTGTTCTGCCAAGGGTTCATAATACATGTAATGGGTTTTTGATTTGACATAAATTTCAAGGTTATGTAGGTCAAAGGTCGTAAAATGCACAGATTTTGTTTCACTGCAATAGTGCCTTCAGTTTTCAACGGATCCTTGTCATATTTTATATGAATGTGTATGGGCCCAAGATCTAGCTTCAGTTTGATTTTGGGCTCGCTGCGATTCTCGGTTTGGCCACGAGGGGCTTTTTCTGCAAAACTTCAAACAGCTCTAACTCCCTTATTCTACGAGCTAAAATGCACAAATTTTTATTGTAAGTTGTTTTGCCAAGGGTTCATAATATATATAATGGGTTGTTGATTTGACCTAAATTTAAAAGTTATGTAGGTCAAAGGTCGGAAAATGCACAGATTTTGTGTCACTACAATAGTGCCTTCAGTTTTCAAAGGATCCTTTTCATATTTCATATGCATGTATATGGGCCCAAGATCTAGCCCCAGTTCGATTTTGGCCGTGCTGCGATTCCCGGTTTGGCCACCAGGGGGCTTTTTCTGCAAACCTTCAAACAGCTCCAGCTCCCTTATTCTACGAGCTAAGATGCTCCAATTTTTTTCCCGCTGGCCAAAAGGCCCAAGGGGCTTATGCTTTGCTCGGGGTCTTCAGTGGTGGTATGTCGTGCCTCTGTGTGTGCGTGCGTCAACTTTTGGCTTGTCTGTGCTCTAGAATCTTCAGTTTTTCACCGATCCTTTTCATATTTTATGTGTATATAGCGTCTTCAGGTCCAGACCAAGTTCAATTTTCAGCCCAATCAGACTAATACTTTGGCCCGTAGGCGGCGTTCCATTTTGGCCACGTTTGGCCAAGCGGGCGCAGTGGCTTTGCCACTATTTTTTTTACCAGGAGTAATTGTAAATAATATTTGAACCTCCTGTTCTTTTGGTGTCTCGCTGTGACTGCATTTTATTTTCCTAGGCTGATGAGGCTTGGTGACAGTGCCACAGAGGTCGAAGAGAACATAAAATCTTTTCCCGTCAGCAAAAAAAAAAAAAAAAAGCTTATATTGAGAGCAATCTAATGAATGTCACCTTTCAAAGGGGACCATGATAATGTCTGTAGTCAGAGTGGTTCAAGTATAGTAAGCATTTTAGTTTAGGAGGAAAATTGCTCAAAAAAGGACTGGGCATCAAAGGGTTAACGACCCTGTTTTACGCAAGCACGATTACTTTTATTACATTTTCTCATAATACAAGTGGAATGAATAATACATTTGAACAGCACTTAAGTATAATGGAAGATTGACAGAAGAGCAAACATTTCTGGCAGTTGAACATGAATGTGATTTGGCAAATGGTAAAAGATGTCCTATTCTATGATATGATGCTTCATTCTATGCTATTTTATATTCTGTTGTACAATCCTGGGGCGGCACGGTGGTGCGAGTCGGAAGCACTATCACCTCGCAGCACGAAGGTTATGCGTTTGAATCCATCTGGGGGCCTTTCTGTGTGGAGTTTGCATGTTCTCCCTGTGTTGCACTGTGTGGTATTGAGTTATTAAGATTATTAAGATGCTGTGCTGAGAGAGTGCGACACCATGGAGATCACAGCCCTTAACAGTGGACAGGAGCCCGTATGGTAACAATAGAAGGAATGGGTAATAAATCTGAACGGTGTAGGAGAGATTGTTGACATTGTAATGGCCTTTGTCATGATACATAATGGAAAACATTCCTTTTTTAGGTATTTCCACAGTGACAACTAAAACCACCTCACCACCAGGTAAGGCTCATTTAGTTTGCTGAGGACTCTTGCCAAGTTTGATGTTTGCAGCTGTAAATTTGAAGAACTTATCTTATCTTTGAATTGGCAATCTTGGAGAACTTACAGGACATTGACAGCATTGGCTTTAATTCATAACATCTCTTTGTTCTGTGTCACAAACTTAACTCTACTCATGGAACTTTTTTCTTGATTGGATTAGTTTCCTTAGCAATGTGCCCTGCTTTTACATTCAGGTAAATGACTGGTTGTATGAATATAGCTGCTTTCAGCTAGCAGAGACACAACTACACAACATGGACAAAATGTGGGTTTGTGGACATCTGCTCATCCAACATCTAATTCTCAAATCATGGGAATTCATGTGAAATTGGTCCCCTCTTTGCGACTGTGTCAGCATCCATTTGTCTAGGAGGGCTTTTCTTTAGATGTTAAAACATTGCCACAAGAATTTGCTACTGCGTCAGCCAGAAAGGCATCATATGATTTTGGGCAGTGATGTTAGCTGATTAGGCCTGATTCCAAGTTTGCTTTCTAGTTGATCCCAACAGTTTCAGGACTGTAGGGCAGTCAAACTCTTCCAAACGAGTCATTTATTGGCCTTACTACGGACTCAAGATTTTCTTTTTATAGAACTTACAGACCTTGCCTTAACCAAGGAGTATAAACATAACATAACATAACATGAATGGCGAGAACAGGCCGTTCAGCCCAACTACGCTTGCCAGTTTCTTTATACTATTGTGAATATATCCCTTCAGATACTCAATGACTCAATGGTATCTAGCTTTAAGTCAAGCCTGCTCTTGAAAACCCCCAAGGTCTCTGTCTCAACAATATGGTCAGGCAAGCTATTCCGTATCGAAATTACTCTTTGGGTGGAGAAATATTTCCGAATATCAGTGTTAAATTTACCTTTGGTCAACTTCCATTTGTGACCCCGAGTTCTACTAACAACACTTGGTCGAAGGAATCCTACATAATTCACTTTGTTAATCCCTTTAACATATTTAAAGACCTCAATCAGATCACCACTCAGTCTCCTTTTCCTAAGACTAAAGAGATTAAGGATCTTCAGCCTCTTCTCATAGCTTTCATGTTTTATACCTGGAATTAGCTTAGTGGCTCTTCTCTGAACTTTATCTAGAGCCTCTATATCTTTCCTAAAGTATGGTCCCCAGAACTGTACACAATACTCCAGATGTGGTCTGACAAATGTGTTGTACAAAAGAAGCATCACCTCCTTGGATTTGTACTCAATACTTTTGGCAATGTATCCCAGCATCCGATTGGCTTTTTTAACTGCTACGGCACGATGGCTAGAGCCTGTGAGGGTTTAGTCAACAATCACTCCCAGATCTTTCTCGTGTGGAGCAGATTCCAGTTTTAAACCTCCCATGAAGTAATCCCGTCTAATGTTTTTATTACCAACATGTACAACTTTACGTTTCGCTACATTAAATTTCATTTGCCACATTTCTGCCCAATTCTGGATTCTATCCAAATCATCCTGAATCACTTGAGTGGACTCTAAACTATTTGCCAAACCCCCCAATTTAGTATCATCTGCAAATTTAACTAATCTGCTCTCAATATTCCTATCAAGGTCATTAATGTAGATGAGGAACAGCAGGGGTCCCAACACCGATCCCTGGGGGACGCCACTCCCCACCATACCTAGGTCCGATGAGATACCATTGACCACCACTCTTTGTGTTCTGTCCTGTAACCAGTTTTGAATCCACTCCAGAATACCTCCTGTAACTCCAATGGAGCTCATTTTAAAAATTAGTCTCTTATGCGGTACTGTATCAAATGCTTTCTGAAAATCCAAGTATCTGATGTCATAAGCCCTGCTCTGGTCATAAGTCTTGGTGGCCTCTTCAAAAAATTCCAGAAGGTTTGTCAGGCATGACCTTCCCTTACGGAAACCATGTTGGCTATCCCTCAAGATACTGTTACGTTCAAGAAATAAGTCCAGCTCATCTTTTATGATAGATTCCAATATTTTGCACAAAATGCAAGTTAAACTGACTGGCCTGTAATTTCCTGGCTCAGTACGGTCCCCTTTCTTATATATTGGTATTATTTTGCCCCGTTTCCAATCATTTGGTATTTCTCCAGTTTCTAAAGACCGTCTGAAGATGGCGGATAGCGGCTTAAAGATGATCTCACCAACTTCCCTGAGCACTCTAGGATATAAGCCATCAGGACCCGCCGCCTTATCTGCCTTTAGTTTATGCAACTTGTCTAATACTTCGTTATCCCTAACCTCAATTTCCGCTAAATAATCTTGAGCATTTAACATGCCCTCTGGCCGAATAAAGACCCACTCTGAGGTAAAATTCTCAACAAAGTAACTGTTTAACCCTCCTATTATGTTCCAGGTCAATTTGACCCGACTCAATGTTCATTGTCTCTAAAAACATGGTTAACATACTTTTTCCGGCTAGATTTAAGACCCCTAACTTTACAGGTGACATAAGAATTTAACTAAAAAAAAATTTCTTATGTTCTGTACACATGTTGTTATCATTGGTTTTGTTTAGGTCATTTTGACCCCAGTATCACGTATTACATAAGACCATCATTTTGATCTAGTTTTTGTAGTTTTGCCAAAGACTGAGGACATGTTCAAATTAATTACTCATTCATTTCACATTTGGTCTCATTCATTTTGCTATAATCATGTAAAGTCGATGCTTGATGTATAAGGGGAGGATGGGGGGCTCGTGTTTTATTTACTTGGCTGTTAAAATGGTCAGTAGAAAGGCATAAATGAGCTGAGAGGAGACCGGGTAACACTTTCAGTCACAAACATCTAATATAGATTTACATTTTGGGGATCAAACTGACCTCAAACCAAAAAAGGTTTATTAATATGAACATAATAGGAGGGTTAAGGCATCCGCAATATCCTTGTTATCATATAGCAGCGATCCATTTTTATTCTTTATGCACTTAACCTGCTCTTTGACTTTCCTTTTTCTGCTACAGTACTGAAAGAAGCGCTTAGGGTTAGTTTTTGCCCTTCTGCAATTTGTCTTTCATACAGTCTTCTAGCATTCCTCAGCTCTTTTTGACCACAGCCCGCATTTTACAGTATTCAGCCTTAGTGTTCTCATTGTTATCCTTTATGTACATCTAATAAAGATACCTCTTTTCCTCAAAAATCCTACGAATACTTTTTTGGTCATCCACTGAGGATTCTGCTTTTTCAGCTTACTTTTGGACACCTTTGGAATGAATTTGCATTGTGAATCAAGTAAAACCCCCTAAATCTTTCCCACATCTCATTTACAGACTCACAGTCCAGGAGTGTCTCCCATTTTATTTCACTTAGATATGAGCGCATCCTGTCAAAGTTTGCTCGCCTAAAATTGAAAATGTTTGTTTTTGAATACACCTTTTTAACTTCTCATGAAACATCAAAATTAACAGCAGAGTGATCACTTGTCCCAAGTGGCTCCAGTACCTCAACATTGCTAATTCTATCTGGGTCATTACAGAGCACTAAGTCTAAAATTGCCTTCTCTCTTGTCAGTTTATTATCATATTGCACCAAAAAATTATCATTTATAACATCTAGAAATTCTTCCTCCCCCCTACCCTGTCCTTCCGCTATTTCCCAATCGATACCAGGATAATTTAAGTCTCCCATAATAATAGTCCCTCCACCTCTACAAGCTTGCGTAATCCTCTTAAAAAGCATTTCATTGACTGTACTGTCCAAAGCTGGTGGCTGATAGCATACTCCTATGTTTAAACCTGTCTCGTGTTTGCCAATGAGCCTGACCCAGATATCTTCACAGGGCAAGGAATGTTCAATTTCAGGAATTTCCTGTACATTTATGTTTTTAGTTCACATAGATTGCTATGCCCCTCCTCGCCTATTACATCTATCCTTCCTAAAGAGCTTATAACCTTCTATATTATATTCATCTCCATCCTCTTCACTAAGCCATGTCTCTGTAATCCCAACTATGTCATAGCCCTCACTAATCATAACGGCCTCAAGCTCTGGAAATTTATTTTTTATGCTTCTTGCATTTAAATAAAAACATTTCAGGTTATTACTAATGCTCTTCCCCCTTGATTTCTCATGCGGCCGCTGCTTCAAGCCCCCCACTACGCTTTGTTGCTTTAAAAGTATATCATCAATAGTGCATGTAACGCCGTCAGCTTCCATCAGGGCAGTCTGCATTTCCCTATGTGTAACACTCACTAACCTCCCTGCCCCCCAAGTCCCTAGTTTAAATAATCCTGTGCTACCCTCAACATACGCTGACCCAGTGCAAAGGTACCCCTCCAGTTCAGGTGCAGCCCGTCAGACTTGAAGAGGTCACCCCTGTCCCAGAAAAAGTTCCAGTGCCCCATAAACCTATACCCCTCTTTCCTACACCAGGTTCGTAGCCACGTGTTAAACCTCCAGATAAAATTCTGCTTTCCTCTGCTTGCACGTGGTACCGGTAGAATCCCGGAGAACACTACCATTGAGGATCTGCTCCTAAGCTTCTCAGCTAATTCCACAAATTTGTCTTGCAGAACCTCAAACCTACCCTTACCTATGTCATTTGTCCCAACATGGACCACGACAACTGGATCCCTCCCCGCTCTGGCCAGGAGCTTGTCTGCACGCTCCAGGAGGTCTCCTACCTGGGCACCAGGCAGGCAACACACCGTCGAGACTCCTTGTCGCGCTTAACAGACTAAGCTATCTATTCCTCTAAGTATTGAGTCCCCACTATCACTAACTCTTTTTTCTGAGGGGTAGAGGCCAACAGGGTGACCTGCTGCTCATCAGTCCCCTCACTCTCAGGGTCAGGGGCTAATTCAGAGTGCCTGCAAGGGCCGGAATCGGTTGGACACCTCAACCACTGGAGGAGCTGTCGTTGTACGGGCGTGGCACGCCCTTTCCTGCGCTGTCGACTCCTACAGTCACCCAACTTTCTCTCCCTGCCTGCTCTGGGATCCCTGTACCACCCTGCTTTGGGCGTACGCACCATTTCTCTAAACGACATACTACTTAGTTCCTCTAGGAACTCTACTGATTTTGAACTATGTCGTGCACCAACTGGCCCTGAAGATCAAGGATCTTGCTCTCCAGATGCTCAATTAGCTGGCACCGGTGACAGACAAACCCACCCTGGAAATTTCTTTCCAAAAGCGCGATCATCCTGCAACCGTCACATAGTTTTGGCCACATTTTGAACCCCTACCTAATGACCTCGCTCACCCTAGATAAAAGAAAATTACTAATGCCAAGACAGAAGCTGAGGAACCACAATTTATTAATTTATTAACCTAAGAAGCCCTAAGCAGCAGTCACAATAGAAACCGTGGGGAAACTATGTCGATGGATTATCAGCCTCTTTTAACAGGGGCTTAGTTTCAGTAAACAGAAATGAAATACCAAATTGAGCCAAACTCTATATGTAATAAGCACTCCTAATAAGCCGACTTGAGTTTATCTAGTCCCAGTACTATGAATATACTAACCTAAAAATATCACAGGGCTTAGCTGAGAACCCAGATAAAACAGACTGGCTACAACGCCCAGGAGAAACTGGAGGAGGGAGGAGGCGGAGCACTCGCAAAACTTACCGCTTAAATTCCAACCTAACCGAATGGACGATTCAAGTGACTGCTGCCCTACTAACTTAATACTAAATCTCAGATCCCCAGCCAAAAATGCAAACAGTACTTATCTAGCTAGCTAGCCACAAATACAACCAAGGGTAACAGAAGAAGAAGACACGACAAATGGCTCCAGTGAAACTCTGGGGTATGGCACATGCACAGTGTAAATGGAGCTGCAATGTTGGAGGGTTCCAGCAGACAGCACTAGTAAAAAAGAAAAAAAAAAAAAAAAAAAGGCATGGGTTTCGTTCAGGTGCTCTTAGGGTGCACGCAGCTTGACAGAACTTTTTGGGCGGGCGGCAGCCAACATTTAAATAGAAACCATTAGCCTCGGCTGTAGTCGTTGAAATATATTCCCACCCAAGGTTGATTGCGGACGCGTCAGTGAAACGAAACAATCACCCCCGTGCTGCTAGATAGCGCGCCATCTACGGAATGTTTCTGCAAGAGCAGACCAGATTTTACTGCACATGTGCGATACCCCATAGTTTCATTGGAGCCATTTGTCGTGTCTTCTCCTTCTTTTTATACTCTTTGGCCTTAACCAGGAAGCACAGGGCCAGACCATGGAATTGTTTGCACTTTTGGTCATGAGGTGTAGGTAGCCACTGTGAGGTCTGAAGCAGCTGTGTACCATTTTCTCTACTGCGGCTGAAATGCCTTGTTTTCCTTGGTTTTTCAGTTGTGACCCGTAAGCCAGACTACCCAAAAAATAAGCCTCAACCCAGCCTGACTATCCCCATGGTGGCTTTCATGGTGATGGGGGCGCTGTTGTTCCTGCTACTGGCCATTTTAGGAGCCATGCTGCTCCAGAACAGAGCTCTGAAGAGAGGTAGGTGGTGGGCCCAGAGTAGCTTCATCTGAAAAGCTTAGCAAGATGAAAACATTGAGGAATGATTGAACAAATATTATGCGCACATTACTTATAAGGAAAATATATTTTAATTCAGATCTTTACTTTAAAGTTACTCCTGACTTGAATTGAAACTAGTGGCTCATCCAGCCATGCTAAAGAACACTGAGACATTGCTGGTGAGACAAGGTAATGACCTGAAAAACAAAGGCTGATTGTAGCTTTTTGGGTGGACCTGTGTGACCAAGAATTTAAATTCTCTCAGATGCTTGCAAGTAAAGGTCTGCGCAGGACAAATTTTTCAGTCCCGCTCATGCCCGCTCCCACCATATCATGTCCCGCTCCCGCCTGCTCCTGCAAAAAGTTACAATTTTTAGTCCCGCTCCTGCCCGCATCTGTAGTATCATATCCTGCTCCCACCCGCGAAAATCCCACACAAGACAGTCCATGCAAGATGGACATTCATTCCTGCTCTCTATTTCACGAAACGCTTACCCTATGGCCTATTGAAAGTAAATGCACACTATTCCTTACCATTTTAAACCAAATTTAATGTCAGGCCTGCAGGTATAGCCTGCTCAATCATACAAAACCAAGGTTCAACATAGCCTAGACTAGGCTACAAACATAGTCCACAACTGTAGACTGTAAAGTTAGACCATTTAAACATAGGAAAAAAGTATGTAAGTACTAGCTTACAAAACTAAAAATGTCCATATTAATAGAATAAAATAATAATATAACACATTACGGTGATGATGACAACAATAATAACAACATCTTGTTAAACTAGAAGGGCTGCATATGTTCAACTGGAAATAGCCCTCAAAGAAGGTCTTCAGCTTTAAATAAAAAGGCAAACGCATTGCAGTTCAGGATGTCTTTAAATACCCATGAAGGAAAAGGACATTATTTATTGAGGTAGGTTTCAGCACACTGCGTCTGTGCTCCAGTATGCGTCCACAGACGCTGAATGCGCGCTCGGATGGTGCGCTGGAGGCTGGAACGCACAGAATGTGGCGTGCCAATTTGCTTATTGTCGGGAATTCATGACCGTGTTTCCTCCACCACTCAAGGATATCCTTGGGCCCGCGATATTCGGATCCGTCCAGCTTGACCTTCAGGTAGCCCGCTATCTCGGTGTCCAAGGACAGCTGCCGGCCGGTGCCCATAGCACCTGTATCCTCCCATTCTCCAAAATCACGGAAAGTCACTTGAGGTGGGGGTGGCTCCGAAGGTTCATCTTCATCCATGACATCAAATCCCAAATCTTCGCTCAACTCTTTGACCGTTTCCATAACAAATCTCCTTTCATTATCATTCACCATCTTGAGATGACGAAGCATCGGAGTAAGGAATGTTGCGATCTTGTTGATCACGTCAATTCCATTGATGGAAAGGCTACTCAGCGATAACAGGTCGTCCAGGCGTTGCGCACAAACTGATGCGATTGCAGTAAGCAGGGGGTCAGCTTTAGTTGCTTTGCAGTGGTCTCTCAGTTTCACGGACTATGGCAGGACAAGGGCCGAATTTAACAAGCTGTATTGTCTGACTCCAGGTCATTCGTGGCATCTTTGAATGGTTTGAGAAATGCCACAAGAGACGTAAGAGTGATTTTATTAATGCAGGTTATTTTATCGAAGTGGTTATTCTCCAGCAGTATTGTTGTAATCTCATTGTACTGTTGTGACACAGAATTAAACATTTCAACAGTTGAGTTCCAGCGGGTTTCCACTGACTGTTTTAGAGACGTCCTCAGCTTTACTTGGAGGCCAGAATGTTTGAAATAGCTGACCAGCTTTTTCGCGTTGACGAGAAGCTGGGTCGCTGCGGGGACTTGGTCTGTCACAGCAGGTGAAGGGGCGTATGAGAGCACTGTGTTCAGTACATGGGCACTACAGTTGAGCCTTCTATATCCACGTAAGGCGGCCACCATGTTAGCTCCTCGACCTGTGACAAAGACTATTTTTTTGCCCAGAATAGAGCAATCAATTCCAAAGACTCTTAGGTTTTGGAACAATAAAGCCAGAATATATTCACCAGTCTTAGAAGTACTTACTTACTTACTTACTTACTGCCCATTATGCCTCCTGGCATGTAGGGCAGCAACGAAGGCCTTCCACTCAGATCTACTTTGGGCCAGCCGTTTGCTGGTCCCCCATGTGTACCCTAGACTCCTCAGTTCTGCCTCAACTGTCCGTCTCCAAGTGTTCTTCGGCCGTCCCTTCTTCCTTTCTCCCTCTGGAGTCCAGTCTTAGAAGTGCCCTCTTCAAATGGGGCAGCAAAGAGCACTCTGGACACCAATTCATAGTCTGAATTTATGTAGTGTATGGTGGCTGATAGGAAAGACTTTGTGCCGAAATTTTCTGTCCAAATATCAGTTGTCACAGCACATCCATATTTTCCTATTATTTCAGCTATGTCATCGACAACAGCCCGTATACTTTTATTTGCCCTTTCCTCCACATGGCGTGACGCGGTTGTAGGATGGGGCAGGATCTCCCTCACATCATATTTGCCTATTGAGGCTACTGTATCAACTAAGTGCTGTGCCAATTTGATGAATCCCGCACCAGCAATGCTATCATATGGACAGAGGTGAGCGGCAATAAAGTCCACACATGTATCTGTTGTTTTCTCCTTTAGAGCGCTTGACACTTTTGATGTTCTAGACCTGAAATCCAGCAATGTTTGCCCTTTCATGACAGCACATACGTGCCGTTTTAGGCTGGATGTTCCAGATTTGTGCCCATTATATGATAACACCTTCTGGCATTTATCGCAGCAGGCAAAATGCAACTGATTCCCCTCGTTGTCACACACAATTGAGAAATTCTTCCAAATGTCTGATTTCAATTGTGTCGGTTTCTTTGTTTTAAGATTACCTGTCTTAAGTGCAACAGCAATATCTGACGGGCTCGTAGTCGTACCACCCCCTTCCTCGGGCTCCATCATCATGCTTTAGGCTACTTTTGATTTCCAAAAAGAGTAGGAAGAAATTGCCTTAACATGTGTCTGCGCTGACCACATGAATGTTAACTCCCGCTAATTTAGAAAAATTAAAACCCTTTTTTTTTGCTCCGAAGGAGAATCTCCAGCATAACGTTAATCATGAACACATATTTTATTCATTTATAGTTTTATTTTTATGCACATATTCAATTTGCGGGAATGGTGCATTTTTCCCTTCGTCCCACTCCCGCAGACGCGTCTCTCTCATCCCGCCCGATCCCGTGACTGAGGTTTTCAACTCGTCCCACAATAAGACTGATATAAGCTGCCGCAACCTGCTGGTCTCGCAGGACTCAGCAGGAGTGCAGACCTTAACTTGCAAGCTTCAGTAAATGCCAAAAGTACTGCCGCTCATTAAGCCTCTGGAGCAAAGAAAAGAGAAAGTTTTCCGTGCAAGTGCCGAAAAGCCACACAGTCATAT
Source organism: Gymnothorax javanicus (assembly GCA_029692085.1). NCBI lineage: Eukaryota > Metazoa > Chordata > Actinopteri > Anguilliformes > Muraenidae > Gymnothorax > Gymnothorax javanicus. The sequence continues at coordinate 64,124,919 of CM056200.1, forward strand.
TTCAGAGCCTTGATCAGTTGGCTGTCTACGGTGTGTGACTGTTCCAGTCTTCAGCTTAATCGGTAAACCACACTGTTTTGAATTGGCACGAAAGCATGCTCTGTTAAGACCCTGTGCCACTGTGTATCGATTGGCTCTGCTGCATATCACTGAGACTAAAGGGGACTTCAGCCCAACCAATGATAGGTTGTAGTCTTGCCAAACGAAGAGGGTTAGGATTTAGGGCTTGACTCATCAAGAGCTGTAGCACTTGCAAAATGTGTTAGCATCTACAAAACTAAGAACATGACCAATGATTGGTCTCAGAACTTGTTTTGCTCCAAACATTGGTTGTGTTATTTATGTGGTGTGTGCTAATACGACAGGTGTGCTTAGAGGAGAGTAAGGTCATTTGAATCAATGAATTAGGGAAATTAAATATATTTGCTCTCTAATGCCTCTGTTTGAAGCAGCATTTGTCACTGCAATGGCCAATGTGTTGCAGATGGGGGATATAAAGCCAGAGTTTGGTCACCTATAGAGTATTGCAAAAAAATTTAATAAATAAATGAACACTATACACTTCTGTAAAGGATGTGAAGGACTTTTGTGCTCAAGATATCTTTTGGAAACTCGTTGCACCTTTTGCCTCATCCCCTCAAGGACTGGAGCGACGGCGATCAATTGCTGGGTCAAGCACAAGCAAAGAGAAGAAGAAGGTGAAAAATAATCCATTGGAAAAAGCCCAGTGGCTCAGGAATTCTCTGTCTCTGCCCTCACAGCCCTGTCTGAGTGGGAGAGTACCCCCTTGAATGAGGCCATCTACGAGGAGCTCGAGTACAAGCTGGCGAGAGAGGGTACCTACAGCGCCCCCCAGTGGGGTGAGTGAATATGCATATATCCTGTCAAACAACGAAAGACAAATGGTGGGATCCGTCTCCATTATATTTTCTGTTTGTGTCATTATTAGTATCTCAATTAGTGTTTGGTGTTCAATTTATAGATTTTGAGTAGTTTTGGCTTTGGTTTTGACCTTTGATATTATTTTTTTTAAATTATTATTATTAGGGGCCGGGCAGCCTAAGCTGCCAGGACCCTATTGTAATCCTGCACGTTCTTCTTTCTTCTTCTTCTTCCGAGGAAATCCTACTTCCCGTGCGCAAAAAATCACCAAACTTTGCACAAAGGTCCAGTCCCATGCCAGATTGCCTCAGCTGCAAAAACAGGCCAATAGTCCTGATGGTGGCGCTACAGCAAGCCTCTAAATTTCAAAATTTTTAAAATTCACAACAAATCAACCATATGCGCTACAGATTTGTAAATTTCACCAAAATGTAGCCCTAATACTGAAGAAACTTTTGTACATTTAAACCTATTGCAAATTATGAAGCCAATCACTCTGCTTTTTTCAAAAACTGTCAAACTTATTAAACCTATCTCCTCCCACAATTTTTGCTCAATTGACACCAAACTTGCTACAGAGCATCTTCAGACCTTCCTACACAAATGATCCACAAGATTTTTGATTTATCGAATATCGAGCCAATAGTGCATCAAAATGTTTGACTGTAAACGGTATTGTAAACATGTACTTGCAAATTCTTGCTATATACATTTTCAATGTTCATTAAAAAAATGACAAAATTTTGGAGTCATGGTAGATAATGTTTTTGAAAATATCAGAATTTTATCTCAAAAACTGAATTTTTTACAGCATTTTGAATTTCACTCTCATGCGAACAATTGGAGTCAATGCAAAAACGGCATTTTTAAACATCACTTTTTCACTTATGGAGCCAATAAATCATTGTTAAAAACAAATTACAAACATCTCCATGCTGTGTAGATGCAATATGTGTATTTTCGGATTTTTGTCTCAATAACTGAATTTTTGACAGCCGTTTGAAATCTCCCTTTACGCACTAACAGCTGCTGTCTTTCACACAGGTGACTGGCTTAGTCAATTTGTGAAGCTACATGTGACATTTCCATTTGCCAATTAGCTCAGTGAGATAGAGCATAGTCTCTCGTGCCAGAAATAGTGAGTTCAAGCCTCAACTGATGTAAAATGCACATTAGAATGCCACCTTTTTTCATCTTCCCAACTCTGCTTGTTGCTTAGAATTGCCTAAAATTGCCCGGCCCCGACCATTGCTGCGCAGCAGCTATAATTTTTATTATTATTTGTGACAACCATGTGTTTGTTTAATTGGTTCTTCCCCTGTTCCAGCAGTTTTTCGGGTTGTTCCTGTTAACAGATTGATTATCTTGTTATGCCCCTCATGTGATCAGCTGTATTGGTCACTGGTTGTGCCTCAGTTAGAGCTGGATTGTCTGAAGCTAAAGGGTTACTCTAATGGTTTATTCTAAATTCTTGTCTCTCTTTCTGGGAGCAAACTTATTTGTGTATAAATTATTAGGTACTGCGAGTTCTCCAAGCCTTCTTCCATTTGTCCTCATCATCCTTATTATAAACCTGCCCTTGTGGCTCATCATCGTTCTTGCAACTGGCTTCTCCTCTGCCCAGTTTGGAACAATTATTATTAGTACGATTATCCATTGTATAGATCAGATGTCTAGTGTACCATTATTTTTTTTGTATAATTGTGCGCTGCTTCTGTGACATTTTGTGTTGACAGTCATGCACATAAAACATTATATATTTTTGGAGTCATGTGGCTTAATGGTTGCAATTTTGACTGGGACTGGAAAGATCTGTAGTTTTTTTGCCAGTGTAGCCAAAATAAGATCACTGCTGCTGTTGAACTCGTGCTGGTATAATCAATTGTGAGTCACTTGATTAAACGTTCACCAAAGTGTCACCGAAGTCATCGTGTCACCCAAGGAAATCTAAAACACCGCATGTAAGGCTCCCTTAGATCATGGTGGTGTGGGCAAGTCTGGACACACCCTCTCTCTACTGTTCACAGGAAGTAGCTTGTCTGACGACCTGCCTTCTGGCTACGATGATGTGGCGGATGCTGACGAACTTCCCCTCAAAGGTAAGAGGGGAAGAGGTGACCGGTCGCATTGGAGTGCATTCCAGCTGCTTATTTTTATGCTCTGCCTCTGTTTCCTCCCTCCCTTTTTTGTAATAAGTTCTGCCCATCAGGGGGAAGGAGGAAAAGAACCAGAGAATTAAGTGAAGATGGAAAATGGAATGAATATTGATCAGGGAAATGTCCTTGCTGGGATGTCGATCAAACTTCAAGTCTGAGTGATGTCAGTCAAAGCTAAGGAAGATGTTTAGCTGATGGGGAGAACTAGATCCACAGTTTGATCAGTGTTGCGTCACACATTCTGAAAAACTACTTCCCTATACACATCCCTCCATGCCTCAGTTATCTTTAGAAAATGCCTGACCCTTGTTTCCTCATGGCATATTTGATGGACTAGAATGTCCCGAATGATGGCTGACCTCCATCAATTTCTGGGTATGGTAAGGATCAAGGAGATATGGAGGTGAAAAATGAGTGAATGAAGTGTTCTCAGGAGTATTTCCTTTCCTTTAAGGCACTGTTCTGTCAGCTGTTCTGACCGGTATGCGACACAGAACATGATATCACAGACCACTCAGGCTGAAGACTGCTACTGTTCTACCCTTTATGTAGAGTCAGGTGATAAAAGAAAAGTGAAAAGAAGATGAGGGCTGGATTTAGATTAGAGGGTCAGATTTAATGACCCCAGTGGCATAAAATGGAAACTATGTAAAAATGCAAAAACTGCTTTAGTCGCTCTATGTAAGACCTTCAGCAAAATGCATATAATGTGGTATTTTAGATTTGCTGTCCATTTATAGCATGTGTGCATGAAACTGCAGTAATAGGTAAAAGCGAATGGGCTGCTTCTTCAGCTCCTCAGCCATGATAACCTTCAGGGCTCTTAGATTATAGGCTCTTACACACATCTTCCAGTAGGTGGGGCTGTACTCCTGTGTGTATTTGTCTCAGTGTTATTTCTGGGGCTACGTCCGAATAGTCAAAAAGTTGTGGCCTATCCACTAATCCCTAACCACTTTCCTTTAACCTTTGTGGAAAACGTCATAAGGGAAAGGAAAGGTGTTTTAGGGAATTCCTAACGGCTTAGGAATACAACCGCGCTATTTAGAGAATCCGAATGCACTTACACTAGGCAACGTGATCATGAGTCCCCTGCCCATCATATACGTTTGCTTACGCGATTGGTCGGATGAGTGGTCGCCGCTTTAAATATTGCAGCTGCGCAGAATTGTGGGATAGCTTTATCTCCTTTGTTTACGAAAAGGATGGTTCTGTGTACCCTATGCTAAAAGTGGTAAATTAGGAAGCATTGAGACACTTTTCCTTAACATTTGAAGAATTCGAATCCACTTATCATGGCTGCCACATAATTATTTCCGGATCATTTTTTAGGAGTTAGGAACTTTCCTAAGCAAAAAAGACTATTCGGACCCAGCCCAGGTCTGTTTGCAACTGGTGTGATGTATTGAAGTGAGTATCTCAATTTTGCACATATCAAGATTATAATATTGGGTCATTAAGGCTGTGGAATGTGTTCCCACTGCATTAGTCTGTGTACACACGGCGAAACTCCAGCTTATGATTAACTGAGGTAGAACCCCATTTCCAAAAAAGTTGGGACACTATGTAAAATGTGAATTAAAAGCAAACACAATGATTTGCAAATCAATTTAACCCTAAATTGAATTGAAAATAGTACAAAGACAACATAACATATGTTAAAATTGAGAAATGTAATTGTCTGAAAAATATCTGCTCATTTAAAATTTGATACTGGCAACACGTTTCAAAAAATTTGGGACAGGAGCAACAAAGAACTGGAAAAGTTGTCTGATTTCAAAATAAAAAAAAATACACCTGGTGGAACATCTCTCAGCTAATTAGGTTAATTGGCAAAAGGTCAGAGCCATGATTGGATATAAAAGAAAAGAAAGATGGCGAGGGCTTCACCACTCCATGAAAGACTACTTGGGCTCATAGTTCCACAAATTAAGAATAATGTTTGTCAACTGACAATTACAAAGAATTTGGGGATTTCATCTTCTACGGTACACAATATCATCAAAAGAATCGGAGAATCTGGATAATTCTCTATACGCTAGGGACAAGGCCAAAAAGCAATATTGAATGGCTGTGATCTTCGGGCCTTCTAGTGGCACTGCTTTAAAAACAGACAACAATCTTTAGTGAAAATGACAGCATGAACTCGGGAAAACTTCTGAAAACTACTGTCAGTGAATAGGGTTTGTCAGTTCACCCATAAATGATTAAAAGTTAAAACTCTGCCATGTAAAGATATAAACAAGATACAGAGATGCTGCTGCCTTCTCCAGGCCCAAGCTCATTTAAGATGGACTGAGGCAAAGCGGGAAACTGCCATGTGGTCTGACTAATCAAAATGTGAAATTCTTTTTGGAAATCATGGACTCCATGTTCTCCGGGCAAAAGAGGACAGTGGCCATCCCACTTGTTATCAGCACACAATTCAAAATCCAGCACCCATGGTAGTATGGCGGTGCATTAGTACACATGACATGGGAAACTTGTGCATCTGTGAAGGCACAATTAATGGTGAACGATATGTACAGGTTTTGGTGGAACATTTACTGCCATCCAGATGCCTTCTTTAAACGAAGGCCTTGCTCATTTCTGCCACCAGCAACACCATGCCAAACACCATACTCTGCTCGTATAACAACATCGTGGCTCCACTGTAAAAGAGTCTGGGTACTAAGGTGGTCTGCCTACAGTCCAGACCTGTCACACATTGACAATATTTGGCGCATTATGGAATGAAAAATATGGCATACGGCTGCAAAGTATTGAGCAGCAGAAATCGTTCATGAAGCAAGAATGGGAAAACAGTTTTGCTTTCACAACTACAGCAGTTGGTTTCCTTAGTTCCCAAAGGCTTACAGAGTGTTGACTGAAGACGTGATCAAACACAGTGGTAAGCATGCCCCTGTGTTGCTGACATCAAATTCAAAATGTGCACTTATTTCCCAAAAACTATAAAATATCTGTTTCAATATCTGATATATTGTCTTTGCATTATTTTCAAATAAATATAGCATTTAAATTATTTGAAAGTCATTGCGTTGTTTTTTTTTTTAACTTTATATAGCATCCCAACTTTTTTGGAAATGGGGTTGTACTTTATTACCATCCAAAAAATTTTTAACAATTAGCAGCTCAAATTGCTGAGTTCGAAGTTTAAGCCTTAAGTCTTACGTCATCACAAGTCTGTTTGCATTCAGGGGACCTGCAAACAGAGGAAACACCAGAGAACTATGATGATGTCATCACTCCGGATAAGCCTGCAAAGAGCATGGCAGGTGTGTTTTGATTGGTTGTTGGTATGCTGCAGCAATTTCCCCTCAATATCACTGTTAGTTGTTTGTTTTTAGCTGTGAATAGAGATGTGGAAGGTAAGTCATGTCTCGTCCTTTTAAGAAGTATACCACTTGTGCATAACTGAAATGATTCCTTTGCACAGAACAATTATTGTGGTTATAAGTTAAACTGTGGGCAAATCTTGGCATGGTCGAGCCTTTAAAAGTTGTTCCACCAATAATGAGTGACACCAGTATTATTAAATCCAATAATCATTCTGTGCAGTAAAAGCGGCGTTCCCATTTTAACCAGCACTGTTGCTGCGCCTCTTCGTCTGTTTAAGGGGAGCTGGTGGAGGGAGATGCACCAGAGTACTATGATGATGTCATCCAGGAGGGCCCAGGTGAGTTTTACTTTTTAGATGAATGTGAAATGAAACGCAATCCATGAGCGAATATCCCGTTTCTTGCTCATGAGATTTTGTGAGTCTTGCTGCAATTGTGTAATTTGTGGTTTTGGAATGAAGCATGAAATGTCAGGACATTCACTGACTTCTGCTCATGTGGTTTTTGCAGCGACAAATGCTCAGCTGAAGCTCATAAAAAAATCCCTAAACAGTGATAACTTTTGAGCTGTTTTCAATATTTTTTTCTCCGTAAAAAAGCATTCTGATAATTAGAGCAATCATCTGGCATGTAAACACGCAGCCTCTCTCTGCATGCAATATTAGGGTGATTAAAAATAAACTAGCACTCTGCCCGTGGGGATCCACGGGTTCTATTTTATGTAACTTCGTGCAGCATTATGATGTCATCACGTTGCTATGGTGTTGCTATGGCGTTTCCATAAACACCAAGGTAGCTGTCATGCAACCGATGTTTTTATAGTAACTAAAACTAAGTAACCATAAAGGGGAATACGCTGCGCTGACATTCCGCGCTCAGTGGAACACGAAGTCGCCTGCAAGACGGAGCAAAATAGCGTCGCTCACATTATGCTGCAGATTACGCGTTACTTTCTCTTGCGGTCTGGCATCTGTTTTTTGGGATTCGGGACTCCTGTGGATGAATTGGCTTGGGTTCAAAAGGGGGAATCCCCAGGAGAGGACAGACAGGGAGAATCCCCCGGAGAGGACAAATTGGGGAATCCCCCCTGTACGTCTATATTATAAAAGCGTCGCTCACGTTATGCTGCAGATACGCGCCCGGCGGAGTCAAGCACTGATTGGCCGGACACAGTCGCCTGCAAGACGGAGCCAAACAGTGTCGCTCCCACTATGCTGCAGATACGCGCCCGGTGGAATCTAGCAAAGATACGCGCCCGGCGGACTCTAGCACTGATTGGCCGGACACAGTCGCCTGTAAGACGGAGCCAAACAGCGTCGCTCCCGCTATGCTGCAGATATGCGCCCGGTGGAATCTAGCAAAGATACGCGCCCGGTGGAATCTAGCATAAGTTTTATTTATGAGGTAGCCTGTGGTTTACAAAACAAGAACCAGGTGACAACTAGTTTAAGGTGGACCTCATCGTTCCGCTAAATCAGGGAAATGTGAAAATCTTATTCTACAAGAATTATGCAGCGGATAGGAAAATATTTCTGTCTTTATTAGGACAAAGGCATAGTCTCAGAAGACTGAGTTCATAAATTGATGAAAAAGAGAAGTCACAGACTTGTAGCTACAATGCAATAATAATGAATTTATTTCATTACAAATGGTTTCAATCTAAGTCGTCTGGCTAGTGAATCATCCCTCAATGCCCTGAAGACAACATTGGTTGAAAGGGAAGTCATTTTATAAATGAACTATCGCATTGTGGCTTCTTTTGTGCGACTGCCCGTCTTCACATCTCAACTGCAACCATGCAATAATTGTTCATTTGCAAAGACTAACCGGGAGAATGACCAAACAGTTTGTTTTTAGCTGGCATTATTGTTCTTTACATCAAAAAGTTATCAGGCATTTTCCTGTCCGCGTTAGAGATTACATAAAACATAATGGACATTCCAGGGGCCAGAAAGTCCTGCAGTGTTTTACTTCCAGCCATGCGCTCCGGCAGCTGATTTCCCGAATTACTCAACCTTTGGGCTGAAGGGTTGCTGCATTAATTAGATCCAGGCAGTTGAAACAGAATACTGGGAAGGACTTTCACTTTCTGGAGCTGGATTGCCCAAATCTGAACATCAATATGTCTAGCAAAGATTCGATATTCCAGTTCCACATAAAACAGCGCATATTAGTAATGGTTATGATGCCGGTTTACACCATTGTTTGGAGGTTGAGTTGCTTTGGAAGATGTTTCCCATTTTAAGTGATTTCTTTTGAACACTGAAAACATTTTGAATAGGTTAAGTGCCAGCTTAAATAAATTACACTGCTGAAAAAAATGTTAAAACGGGAGATGGAATTCACAGTAAGTTTTGGATTAATTACAAACCCCAATTCCAATGAGGTTGGAATGTTGTGTAAAACGTGAATAAAAACAGAATACAAATTTGCAAATCCTTTTCAACCTATATTCAATTGAGTACAGTACGAAGACGAGATATTTAATTTCCAAATGATAAACTTTCTTGTTTTTTTGGTAATATTCACTCATGTTGAATTTGATGCCTGCAACACATTTCAAAAAAGCTGGGACAGGGGCATGTTTACCACTGTTACATCACCTTTCCCTTAAACAACACTCAATAAGCGTTTTGGAACTAAGCACACTAATTGTTGAAGCTTTGTAGGTGGAATTCTTTTCCATTCTTGCTTGATGTACGACTTCAGTTGCTCAACGGTGTGAGGTCTCCGTTGTCATATTTTGTGCTTTATAATGCGCCACACATTTTCAATGGGAGACAGGTCTGGACTGCAGGCAGGCCAGTCTATTACCTGCACTTTTTTTTACTATGAAGCCACACTGTTGTAACATGTGCAGAATGTGGCTTGGCATTGTCTTGCTGAAATAAGCAGGGACGTCCCTGAAAAAGACGTTGCTTGGATGGCAGCATATGTTGCTCCAAAACCTTGATGTACCTTTTAGCATTAATGGTGCCTTCACAGATGTGCAAGTTACCCATGCCATGGGCACAAACACATCCCCATACCATCACAGATGCTGGCTTTTGAACTTTGCGCCGATAACAATCTGGATGGTCCTTTTTCTCTTTAGCCTGTAGGACAGAACATCCATGATTTCCAGAAAACAATTTGAAATGTGGACTCGACTGACCACAGCACATTTTTCCACTTTGTGTCAGTCCATGATAAGCTCGGGCCCAGAGAAGCCAGCGGCGTTTCTGGGTGTTGTTGATATATGGCTTTCACTTTGCATGGTAAAGTTTTAACTTGCACCTGTAGATGTAGTGACAAACTATGTAACTGACAATGGTTTTCCAAAGTGTGCCTGAGTCCACATGGTAATATCCTTGACAGAATGATGTCGTTTTTTAATGAAGTGCCGCCTGAGGGACCGATGGTCACAGGCATTCAATGTTGATTTTTGCCCTTACTGCTTTCGTGTAGAGATTTCTCTGGATTCTCTGAATCTTTTAATGATATTATGGACTATAGATGATGAAATCCCTATATTCCTTGCAATTGCAAGTTGAGAAACATTGTTATTAAACTGTTGGACTATTTGCTCACGCAGTTGTTCACAAAGTGGTGAACCTTGCCCCATCCTTGCTGGTGAACAACTGGGCCCTTTGGGGATACTCCTTTTATACCTAATCACGACACTCACCTGTTTCCAATTAACTTGTTCACGTGTGGAAATTTTCCAAACAGGTATTTTTTGAGCATTCCTCAACTTTCCCAGTCTTTTGTTGCCCCATCCCAGCTTTTTTGGAACATGTTGCATGATTTCCAAAAAAACAATAAAGTTTATCAACTGGAATATTTAATATCATGGCTTTGTTGTGTACTCAATTGAACATAGGTCGGAAAGGATTTGCAAATCATTGTATTCTGTTTTTATTCACGTCCTACAAAATGTCCCAACTTCATTGGAATTGGGGCTTGTAATCATTTGTGTTATTATCATTCTCATCCGTACAATATCATATGTTTTGCATTTTCATTGTCATTGCAGCCTATTGGTGATCCCTTTGTCATTTCTTTGAGGGGCTATGTCACCAGCTGGGCGTGCCCAATTCGGTCACAAAAGCTTATTCTTGCATGGCTAAGGGAAAACTATCACTATCCGCAATTGGAAGGGGATGCAAACTAATCCAAGGATAAAAGAAAAGATAAAACGCATTAATGCTTCTGGATGGGCAAATAAATGCTCACCACTTCGCAAAACTTAAAAAGACCAACCTCTATGACAGCCATGTGCAAGCCACTCCAGGCACTGAAATGAAGGGCCTGTGTGCACAAGAAAAGTGAGTTTTTCATTAAATGTCCCCTTTAATATGAGCAGTTGCCACAAGGTTTCTATGAGTTTGACTATTGTTGGGTGATTTATTACTTTGTAAAGTTAAAAACATTTCAGATTTTGATGTCATTAATTTGGGTATAAAGTTTCTGCTTCCAGTCTGTTTGATTCGCACTGCCTGTTTCCATGACTGTTCGGCTGAGAGACCCTCCTTATGTGGTTTATTACAGGCGATCATGTGACTGACACAGAAAATTATGATGATGCCGTTACTCTGGACTGGATTCAGATGGGTGAGTTTCTATAAGATAATACTGCCTTATGAAACATATACCGATCAGAGTTTAGAGTGTAATCTAAAGTGTATCAGTCCACCCTATTTTAGTCCATAGATGGGCTATGGAAAGCATCTTCAGTTGTGGCTTCTTCTGCAAATTTGAAAATATGTTTGCTTTCCTTCTATCCTGCTAACTTTTCAGAAAATAAACAGTTAAATGTAGCACACAGAAACATACTAAAATAAGTTTAAATTACAGTGTTCCTGTCAATCAAGCACTACAAGTTTGAAGCTGGTATTCAGTAAAAATGAGCCTTTTCCCGACTCTGTGTCTGTTTGTCTTCTCACTTGTCCCTGTAGGAAGAAAAGGTCTGACCACTGAAAACCCTCCAACTTTTAGTGGGAGGGACTATAATGATGTTGGGGAGGGGCTCCCTGAAAGAGGAGGAGAATATTTAGATTGACAGGTCCTTTAATGGAAGTTTCCACAAATAAGTTTACAAAGCAGGGCATACCAGGACCCATTTACCCTGTTTAACAGAGCCTATCAAAATATTCTCCTTGTGACGTAACATTGCAGTGATCATCAGTCCAAATCTAGCCCCGTTTTTTTTTTTTTTTTTTCTTGCTTTTGTTTTATTTCCAAGATAATTAACAAGTTAACTGAACAATTAGTGCTTCTTATTGGCCACTCTGCTTTTACACCTGACCTCCAGGTAAAGGGTGGGTGGAAAACCAGCAATATTCAGCCCTCAAGGACTGTGAGTTCATGATCCCTGCTGTATAACTGTGGTCACTAAGACATTTCCTGATCTGCCACCCTGCATGTTTTTCTCCAATTGGCATTGGTAAATAAGCAATTCAGCCGAACTAAATTACAGTAGGTCTCTTAGCTTGTTCATTTATCATGACATTGGAAGTGCTGGTATTTGCTTTAAAGTAATTCTGCTACATTTGCTGGATGATGATGTCATGACAGTGTAGACTATGCCCAGTAATTGCAGCCCACTTAAGTATGAAACGAATGGAATATATTTTTTTCATGGAGCAAAAATGAAAACAATATGCTTCAACCTGTGTGACAATGTACTGAACAATTTGTGTGCATTTCCTGCAAACAAGTTTAATTTTGTTGCTGCTCTGTTCATTGTGTGGGTAAGAACCGTCCATTCTGGGTCTCACATTGATGTATTGTACTGCGATTAACTCAACAGCACTCATGCAGCTTCCCAAGGATCATATTTTGTTCTAAGCAACCAATGAGTTTTTTTGTCCTTCCTTCTGAGCAGAGGATGAAAAAGGTAATGTCTGCATCGACAAATTTAAAACTATTTTAGTGCTGCTCGTTTCATACTACTTTTCATAACTACTGATTATACAGTGTATTGCTTTCATGACAACTCAAGCTATTTCAATATAACATTTTCCTTTGAACCTTTAAAAATCTTGCTAATCATGAAATAGTTTATTTTGTCTTTTTTTGCTGTCTTTTTTGTATTTTTGTAAGAAATGAAAATTTGGATTAATTTGGATTCCACATTTTTTCTTCTGGTAACATTTTATTTTAAATAAAGCTTGTATTGTTTTGCAAGAGTGTTCAAAATTGGTTTTATTTTCATTCTTACACAATGTCAATATTTAAAAAAGTACAAAAATGTATTTTTGAAATAAAGTCCAAAAACTTTTTTTTTGATTTAACATTGTTCATTTACATATTTTTTTGTCAGTTAATGTACTTATTACTTAAATATTTTCAACGGTAGATACCGTTTAATATTTATTACTATGAAATTTGGTTATAGTGACAGATCAATGGAGCTTTCCGACTCACTCCGACCAACTCCGCCCGCCTTAGTCACTGTTGCTATGTCCCACATGCAGTGCAGCTCAGTTCCACATTGACGACAGCACAGCAGAAGTTTGGACACCTCTATCTAGCGCGTATTCCTGAAAATATTGCGGTTTGTTTCTTACCGAATGCGTCTATCTTGTCCGGCAAAGTTTTCCAGAGAGGCCTTAACTATTTCACGGAAGGATATATCCTTGACATCAAAATTATTTCAGGAATGGGTGGAGATACAAGAGTAACCTCAAAGTGCTGGCGATTGATGTAGAAAAGCCAAACGCCCAATAAACTGCACATTGAGATCGAACCAAGCAATGTACAATGCAAAGTACTGCAATGTACGACATGTTTAAAGCAGGATGAGTAGTTTTCATACATTTGTTGCCATCATTGAGCTAAAAATACCACTGGATCCAAGATGCTTTCTAACATCAGTTGGCATGAGTCAGACAATCCGCTAGCTGGACTTTGTAATACAGTATCTCGCAAAAGTGAGTACACCCCTCACATTTTGACAATTAATTGATTATATATTTTCAAGGGACAACGTTACAGAAATGAAACTTGAATATATTCTTGAGTAGTCATTTTACAATATGTGTAGCAGTGCAGATTTACTGCACTGTCCAAATAACTGAAGTCATTATTTCCAAAATGGGTGGCAACAAAAGTGAGTACACACCCTAATTGGTAATTATCAACCAAGCAATGAAACGTGTCTTATTCATCATGTTCATGCTTTTGTCTGTTCGACTGGGCCATATGAGGTTGGGTAACATGTTGAAGGTTAAAATTGTGGTGCTTTGGGTGCAATGCTCTCATTCTGGTCACTGGATGGTCAACATGGCACCTCATGGGAAAGAACTCCCTGAGGATCTGAAAATGAGAATTGTTGTTCTCCACAAAGATGGTCTAAGATACAAGAAGATCTGTTAAACCATGAAACTGAGCCACAGCACAGTGGCCAAGGTCATTCAGTGGTTTTCCAAGACGGGTTCTGCTCGGAACAGGCCTCGTCAGGGTTGACCGACGAGGTTGAGTCCTCGTGCTCTGCGTCAGGTGCACAAGTTGGCGTCAGAAAACAGATGCAAGAGTGCTGGCAGCATAGCAAACGAGGTTGCAGCAGTGGGAGAACAGCCTGTCAGTGCTCAGATCATAAGACGTGCACTGCATCAAGTCGGTCTGCATGGCCGTCGGCCACTACTGAAGGCTCTTCTGAAGCTAGCCCACAAGAAAGCCCGAAAACAGTTTGCTGAAGACAACCAGTCCAAGAGCATGAACCACTGGAACCATGTTCTGTGGTTTGACGAGACCAAGATAAATTTGTTCGGCTCAGATGCGGTCCAGCATGTGTGGCAGCGCCCTGGTGAGGAGTACCAAAACAAGTGTGTACTGCCTACAGTCAAACATGGTGGTGGCAGCATTAGGGTCTGGGGCTGCATGAGTGCTTCTGGTCCTGGGGAGCTGCGCTTCATTGATGATATAATGGATTCCAACACGTAGTGTGACATTCTGATGCAGAACACGATGCCCTCCCTTCATAAACTGGGCCGCACGGCAGTTTTCCAACATGATAACGACCCAAAACACACCTCCAAGATGACAACTGCCTTCCCGAATAAGCTGGAGGTGAAGGTGATGGCGTGTCCAAGTATGTTTCCAGACCTGAATCCCATTGAGCACCTGTGGGGCATCCTCAAGAGGAAGGTGGAGGAGCAGCAGGTGTCCAACATCCACCAGCTCCATGATGTTGTCATGGAGGAGTGGAGGACGATCCCAGCAATATCTTGTGCCGCTATGGTGAATTCCATGCCTAGGAGAATCACGGTTGTGCTGGACAACAATGGTGGTCACACTAAATATTGACACTATGGATACAATTTGGCATGTTGACAGTGAGGTGTACTCACTTTTGTTGCCACCCATTTTGGAAATAATGACCGTTTGTTCAGTTATTTGAACAGTGCAGTAAATCTACACTGCTTCACATATTGTACAATGACTACTGTAGAATATATTCAGGTTTCATTTCTGTAACGTTGCCCCTTGAAAAGATATAATAAATTAATTGTCGAAATGTGAGGGGTGTACTCACTTTTGTGAGACACTGTAAATCATATTATGCAATGCACCTTAAACTAGCTACATTATACATAATTGCGTTATTCTAACAGTCGTTATATAAGTGTTTTCCTCCAAACTAATTTCGATGACAAGCTAACTTTACTCATTTCAGAAAAGCGACTGACGTTCTGAATTCGAGTTTGCTGGCTAGCTACCTAGCCAACTTTTCTCGCGTTAAAGTTTATAAGCAGATTATATCATGCCTTTGCAAAATCCTTCACCATCTGGCTAGATGTTTTATGTTATCTAATGCTGTGAATGTCTGTGCTGGGTGCATCATGTTCTTAACAGAATAGGTACTGGTTTACAGCCACATCTGGTATTGTGCGCAGAAGTCCACTAGGGAAAAACAACACTATGTTAACGTATACGTCAAT
This sequence comes from Gymnothorax javanicus, assembly GCA_029692085.1. Lineage (NCBI taxonomy): Eukaryota > Metazoa > Chordata > Actinopteri > Anguilliformes > Muraenidae > Gymnothorax > Gymnothorax javanicus. The sequence goes on from CM056200.1 coordinate 64,140,219, forward strand.
GATGCTGTTGGTGTAATTCTGTCTTCTCAGCAAAATATGCATAGATTGTTGGTAGCTAACTAGTGAAGGCGAAATGGCAAAAAAAAAAAAAAAAAAAAAAAAAAATTCATTTGCTTACCTTCAGGCAAACAACCTTGTGTTTGTTGATCAAATTCCATTTAGTTGTGCGGCAGGCCTTCCACATGCCTTAATCCATCACAAACTCCCGGTTTCCGGGCAAGGTATCTTTCCTCAGTATTACTCGCTCCCCAAGCGCATCAAAGAACGATTTTCGAAAAAGCCAGACACCATGCCAATTACACACAGCTAATAACTGCATTGATTGTGGGACAATATGGTGGTGCTGTCGGGATAGGCAGGACCTTAGTAAGATACGGTTATCTGATTTGGTAGTTATTCTACACTTGATTGACAGGTCGGAAAGGTCCATATACTACATGTACTGTATTACTGTTCTACTCCTCCCTGCTGTGACACTCGGTCTAGATCCCACCCAACCTGTTTTTTTTAATTTCAATAAAATCCCACTCTTTCTAAAAGTTAGAACTGTCTCTATCTCTGAGGCAGAGAATCATGGGTGATAATCCCCACTGCTCACTGTGAACCCTGCACATATTGGAGGCTCACTGGACAGGGGGCATTGAAGTTTGACCCTCAATGTTTCTCTCTTTTTGGATGCAAATACACTCTAATTAAAAATGTGTTTTACATGGTGACTGTGGACAGAGGAAACTCAAAGGTAATTTTCTTCAGAATTTGCTCCTTTGGTGACCATGGCAGCTGTCCTCAGTTTCTATGCATTCTTGGATCATTTTCCCTTCAGTTTTGCCAAAGTAAGGGCAATCCATACCTCATGGATTTAGCTTAGGAAACTGAACTATTGCAAAAATTGTACCTTGCTTTAAAAAATTCTTGCGTTGCTTTCTCAGTATGCAACTGAAGTTATTGGCATCTGTACTATGATGCTCCTTCCTATGTAACTTGAAGTACTTGCTGGAATGTGAGCAAATAGTATAGTATTGCCCAACAAAATTTATAATTCATCCAACTGCTTTTGTTAGTAGGATGTTGTTCCCCATTTAAACAGGGTGCTTTTGTTTATTTTTTTTTTTTGCCAGAAGTTAGATGTTCCCATGATTTAACCCTCTATTAACCAAACCCATTTCCAATTGTGTTAAAATCATTTCCCTAGGCAAATATGTTGATTATGGGTCAATATTTGGAAAAATTAGTAAAAAAAAAAATTTAAAAAAATTTTTTTTTTTAAATTTTAATTTAGAATGTTTTTTTTTATTTTAAAATTTTAACTTGACTGACCATTCAAGTTATTCTCAAATGTTTATTTGGCGATAAGAAACAAAACCAACAGGGTGTCCAGGCTGTTAACCCTTTTACTTCATGTAGCAGATATGCTACGCTGGTCAATAGAGGGTTAAATCTTGTTGTGATCCCTCTGTATTTACTCTAGTGAAATCTTCTCTTTTTGACACTGATACAGCCTGCTCCTTGAGACTGTTTCCAGGTCGGCAAAGTGTTGAGAAGGGGGTGTTCTTTACCAGCAAAAAAAAATTCTTCTGTCATCCGCCATAGTCTTTATCCTAAAATAACAAAAACTTAATGTCCAAATATTTATGTACCTGATTGTAAGTACACTGATACAGCTCCTGTATGTTTTTCAGAGTGTTTAAATTAAGTAAATTTCCACATTTCCCTCTGTGTATCTGACAGCCGCTTCACTACACAACCCTGCACATCAGCAAATGCATAAACACAACCGATGAGGGCAAAAAAGAGAGAGCTGTGGTCATGGGTTTGAATCTGGCGCGGGGCCTTTCTATGAGGAGCTTGCATGTTCTTCATGTGGGTTTCCTCCCACAGTCCAAAGACATGCAAATCAGGCTTACTGCTTGTGGGTGAGCGACTACTCGGGCCATATATCCCTAAATGTGTGTTAATGCTGCAACTCAGAATCCCCAACCACACAGACGATTTTAGGATCAGGAAAGAGGAATTCCCAGATGGTGGGTGAAATGAGTATTAATATGCAAATTTCCCACTGCAGACCATGTTGAAGAACTTCCTTTTCCTCTCCAAAGATGAAAAGAAAACATCAATTAATCAAACGGGGACATAATCACTAGGGAACAGTGACAGCATGCCAAGCAAACCAATAAACATATGCAGCAAGACACTTTACTAACACCACTGTTAAAACCATGAAATCAATAAATAGAAATTTATTATGTCATGGTTCCCCACTACCTGTGATATCACACCGTAAGCACAATAATCACTGTCTCTCAGCCAGATGGTGCTTAAAAACACCATTTCTGCAACCATTTCCAAGTCTCAGTTTTCCTCGTACAGCATATAACCACATTTTAACTCGGTTTTCTTTGTTTAACGAAATATTACTTACAAACTGACTAGGAGCGCGGCCAAAGATTGAATGATTTTATCATTCAGTAAAGTTTACATGACTCCAGTTAGCTCAGATGAACAAACCCAGAGATAATTTCATTAGTTTTATTTGTCAAAGTAACAGGCTACTACAGAGTTGCTGGATGGAGCCCTTTGAGGGAATACTGTGGAACTGACTTCCTTCTGCGGAGATAAAGTTGGATCCTTAAACAGAATGTAATGGGAAAAAAAACTCTGCTGTTTGTTCCCTGACTAAAGGCCCTGACTTTGGGCCCAAAACTGCTGTTGTGGTTTACTCCTGCTGTCTCTATCTCTTGCTCTTCCGACTTGCTACTGTCCTTTCTACCGTTTCTCAAGGGGCATCCTTGCAGAAGAGAAATGTTTGTATAGAACCATCTCTCCTGAAATGAAACATCTGTTAAAGTCTATCTATGGACTATCTTGACCTGAGGAACTGTGAAAGCGACACATTTTACATGATACAGAGGATCTCTGAGTTATTTTCACTCCTCAGAAATCAAACAGCATCCAAACCCCTGACACCTGCAGGAAGCCACACTGGTTAACATGTCTCGTCTGCATTTTAGTGCCAGGCTTCTCGCTCAGCTCGAGAGATAAACGGAGCTGCAGGTATAAGAGCCGCTCGTGTGGTTTCTTAGCTTTGATCAAGTGCTCACGAAGAGAAGGTTATAAGCAACAGTGTCCTCTATTTTTATATTTCATTTTTTTTCTCAAGGGTGTAATCAGATATGTACGACATACTCATGAACTTTATCACTTCGCCGCAACTTTCTTCCTGTATGTGGCAGGAAAACATCAGGGAGAACAGACGCGCGTGTGCATGTGTTTGTGATCAATAAATGTTGCTGGTGTTTTCCTCTGAAGTTATGCGCAAATGAATATGTTAAAATTAGTGTTTGTTTTCTGTTCAACAACAGGCGGGCAATTTCATGCCTGGGATCTTTTTTTGTTTTTTTTTTTTCATATAAATTTGGCATCTCCAATCCCACCCGAATCTGGAATGCCCAATTGGGGAACTGTGTACAACACTTGCTCGTATGCGACCCCCTGTTGCCAATTCAGGAGAGTGAAGACAGTTTGCGGCTCTCCTCCAAGGCACGCGCCTGTCAGCCACTTCTTCTTTACACTCATTGGTTGAATCCTCGCAAGTTCAGACCGAGGGCGGACATGAACAAGCTTAGAATCTTCCCGACGAGCGCCCGTCTTGGCCAACAGGAGGCGCCTAAGCAACGAACAAAGCAACCCTTACATTACCCTTCCCGGCAGACCCTTCCCAATTTGCATCCCTGTAGCGCAATGGCCAATTGTGTGCTACGCTGAAAAACCTGCCGAACACTGCCAGTTGGTACGATTGGGGCTCGAACCCGTGCCGTGATAGTCACTTCTGCTTCGCAATGCAATGCTTTAACCGAGTGAGCTATCCGGCGGTTCCATGCCCGGGATCTTAAGCTGTAACTTAAATTAACTGCACTTTCATAGCATTATTTCAGATTGCGATATCACGTTTTAAAAATTTTTTTAAAAATCTTTTGTGCCTGATATAACAGTTTGATAGCATTTAAAAGCCGCACTGTTAAAATCTGTAGGTCTCCAGTGCAAGAGCATAGTGACACTCAGGCAGCCGGGATCTCAGAGCCACCGCTGAGGATTCAGCACCTCATGCTATTACAGCCTTGTCTGACTATACATTAGTGACATGCCGTTGGAGGTCAGTTAGGCCCGCGATATACTTGCTGCTAAAGACGCGTACGCATCATGGCTGTCATGCGTATTCTGCATTCGTTTGAACAGTTGGACACACATTTCGACACGAGTTAACGCGACGCGTACGCGAGATGCAATATTGACATGACCGCTAGAGGCGCTCGTGCGAATGGACACGGTGACCATTTCATGCACTAACTCCCGGCAATATGGGTAATACAGGCTTTTCACAATTTCCGAGTTAATTTCTGTTGTCTGCCCCAAGTGGAGACCTCCAGTATTAAGCGTTTTGGCTGCTTACTGTTGCAGCAAGTATGTACACAGACACAGCACGTTGTGTACACGTACATTTGATCAAGCGTTAAGTATACCGCGGTCCTTAGAGGAGGCAGAATCCTCACCGTTACACAAACGAAAACTCACAATTACTTTGCTTAATTAGCAATCAGAGGATTAATTAATTAATTTACTGAGACTAAACAGCAGAATGACATGCCCATTTCAGTTTCCACGACTCAGTGCATCTATCTTAAAATGCTCACCAGACAGCAAATTTGATCATATTTGCTTACAGGAAGCTAACACAATGCCAATGCGTTCAATGCTCGGTCAATATGTTTATGATAATGTTTTCCCCCTTTAAATACTTACTTTTTAATGCCATAAAAAAAAAATTGGGAGTTTATTTACAGTCTTCTTTCATAATCCGATAAACAAAAGGTCAAAACGATACATGGAATTACCAAGAGAGCTGATATTTTTTCTAATTGATGAGCAGCGCGCATGAAATGCCAGCTGCAGTTCAGTCAAGGAACTCTTTGCAGCTGCTGCCTCGCAGTATTTGAACATCACACGCCCTCTCACTACCCAATCATGTCTGCACACATCACTTCAGTAATGCAGCGCACTCTTCAAAAATGACTAATCAAGCGCATGCTTTGCAGCTGTTCACACTGGCGCTTTTTCTGCAACAGTCACCTGCTGCGCAGCTTGCATTTGCATCCCGGGGGAGCGTGAGCGGCAGCTACAGTTTGTGCGGGCCGGACGCACCCTCCAGGCTGGCTCGGGGCCAGCCCAGGAGCCGGTGACGGCGGTCCGTTCGAAGCCCTGGGACGAGTACGACGTGCCCATCTTTGGGTGCGCTAAGCGAGATTGGACGAACCCGATGGCAGCTAAATCCCCGGCGATCTCCTGAGTGCCCTACTCCACTGTGGGGGGCTGGGAATGGGATACGGGGGTGCCAGCGATAGATGCGGTGAGAGTGTCTCCTCCACACCGCCTCCATGTTGCCAGGCGGTCGGCCGCTGCTCCCGTCCGAAAGGGACTGGATGACAGCGAGCCCATTCGACAGCTGCTATGCTAGTGCGGCTCAGGTGGTCACGCTAACTAGCAACATGGCCTTCCTCGCGGCTCCATGGACCGACTGACGCACCGGAAGGCGGAGCTATCCCCGGACGAGATCCTGGAGATACATACGACTGCGCCTGCGATGCTTCGGATGTCATAGGCGTTTGCCATCTGGGGTGGGTGAAGTATGTGCGGGCGCTCATCAACGTGCCAATCTCCACTGCCTTGCTGTTTGGGGGGCAAGGCGTCCGAGCAGCTGGGATCCCACCTTCTATGGAAGCATATAGTTAACAAAATTAAAATTAAAATGCAATGTCAAAAATGCATTTTCATTTTCAAGATACAAGCACATTATTTGTATCATAATGAAAATGCGAATGTAATCCTCCACTTTGCATTTTCATTTTCAAGTCCATGTATGCAATTTTCATAACAAATGGAAAATTAAAATACATTCCTCATTTGCATCTGCATTTTCGAGATGTGCCCTGCAATATCGCTAACAAAACGAAAACGAAGACACTAATCGTATAAAGCAAATACATTCTCGGAAATGCTTTTTCGTTTTCGAGAAGCACACGCGTTATTTGTATCATCACGAAAATGCTAAAGTCATCCTTTACATTGCGTTTGCATTTTCAAGTCCATCTAGGCACTGATTTCATTTGCAAGAAGTGCCCCGCAATATCAGTAACAAAACGAAATCGAAAACGCGAATCTCATAAAGCAAATACATTCTCGGAAATGCTTTTTCTTTTTCAAGAAGCAGATGCGATATCTCTCTCATAATTAAATTGCTTACGCAGTTCCCCGCTTTTCTTTTTCATTTTCGCGACAGACCCTGCCTGGCTTTGCATTTTCGATTTCGAGGTCTCACGCGCTTTTTCTAACAAACTTAAAAAGAATATACCCTCCCTAGTTGGGTGTGGCCTGTCGGTGAGAAGGCGGGACTTCCCCCATAATTTGGTATGGATTGGATATGAAAAATACAAGCGATCTCATTGGTTATCAATCAGAGGGAAACTCCTGCTGCACAAACTCATATGTCAAAGCACAAATGCCAACTAAAGCCCGTGATCCACTTACGCCTTTAAGGTCTCCGATTGCCCCGATTCTCCCCTTCCGACCAGTTACGAGCGATTACGAGTGGAAATTTCTGTTACGCGCAAGACATAGGTGGATCATGACTTCCGACCTATACCGACCCTTGCGCTTGAATAAGACAGGTTCGGACTGGATCAGATCACATGGATCCCGTTTGATTTTGTCGGAAGGTGTGAGTGGTCGGAAGGACGCGGGAGTATCGGTTCGTCAAGTGCAAACTAGGTGGCAAATATTTCCTCTGCAATTAGCCAATTAGAAACCGTTAACAAAAACAACCGCCATCTTTATTGTTGACGTTGGCAAAAATCAATCGGAAATGCTCGCGTTAGTGGATCATGGGATAATTTTTTTTCCTCAATCACTCTGACTTTCTACGATTGTTTGCGCGAGTTTCGGATGGTGCCCGGCGCTTCCAAAAGCTTCCGACTGACCACGATTGCTTGCGTGCGGAAGCCTTAAAAGCGCAAGTGGATCACAGGCATTACATAGTTGGAGGCACTGACTGTGCATGGATGCCCCCGTGGACATTGCGGAGTTTGAGAGTATAGCTTAAGTTTTCCCCCGAAAGACACTGCTCTCGCACTCAATTATCCTTGTGTGCGCTTGGATTAGCGCTGCTTCTCCTGAAACTATTTGCTTACACTCAGATCTGTCGATCTGCGGATGGGCTATCTGCGCATCATCTGTTCAGTAGTTCAGTGGGTTACAAAACAAGTTCATACACTCCTGCCCTCTTGGGCTTCATGTACTTCCATTGCTTTCTTCACGAATTTGGAGTGAAAGGACAGTTCGTATTAATACACCAACCTATACGTGTCTTTACCTTAATAGCTGGCTACATACCATGGTAGCCGTGTAACACGTTGACCTCCAGTTCTCTATATGCGAGTCTGTGGATGAATCGCAGAGGTAGACTGAGCTAAGAAAGGGACAGATTCATCTTGTTCGCTTGCATCCTGCTGCAGAAGAAAGCCTTGCGAAATCCATAGATCTGTGATTTCTCTTATCATACCGTTAGGTCGCTTGTAATAATATGTTGTCGCTGGCCATAGCCAGATGTCGACAAAGTGATATGTTTCGTCCAATCGATGTGTTTGTCAAGAACAGTCACATCGTAAGACGCGATGTTAATTAGTGGATTACAGGCATATGCTTGCAGCAGGATGCGTCTCTCTCCCGCAGAGCTCAGCGCACCCCTGCGATTCATCCACGTAATTGCAGTGAGCTACACCAACTGGAAGCCGATGTGCTTGCTACCCGGCAACTCTTATATGTAGCAGCAACTAAGGTAGAAGAAAAGTATGAACACTGATGTATTAATATATAAGCGGTCCTTTTATTCCAAAGTCGTGAAGAAAGCCACAGAAGTAACTACCTATGCAGCCCCAGTGGACAGGACTGTACGAACCTGCTTGTAAAAGATAGCGTGCCGATAATCTGTCCAACCATTGATTGATCGAGTGTAAGCACACGGTTTGAGTGGAAGCAGGTATAATCCAAGCGCACGCAGGGGCTAATTGAGTGCGAGAGCAGGATCACTGCAATTTTAGTCTAACGATGTGACCGTTCATGAAAAACACATCGATTGGCCGAAACATATCACTGTGTCGACATCTGGCTATGGCCAGCGACAACATATTATTACAAGCGACTTTACGGTATAATAAGAGAAATCATAGATCGTTGCATTTTCTTGATGCAGTAGCATTTTTCTTTCTTTTTTTTTTGTTGGCTTTATGTAGGCTATTGACCACACCAAAAAGAACAAGTCAAGTGTCACTGTACACATCACGAACAGCTCAATGTTAGTTTTTACTGAAGTGCTTGGTGCGTGCATGTGGTGTGCGTCAGGATTACAACCACGCGCTCCTCTTTATTTCCTCTCACTGGAGAAGCAATAAAAACTAGAATTGCATTTCCTAAAGGAAATACCAGTGCATGCAAAGCAAAGTTGTAAAATCAGAAAATCAAGTCACAGTTAATGATTTTTTTTAAAAAAGCTAAAAGTTGCACAGCCATCTAAGAGCCAACTTTGAGTAGGTATGCTTGAGTAGAAACAGTAAAAACCAGGGTAATTGTTACACCTAGGCCCTACTCACTTAGCGGAGAGAGAGAAAGAGAGGGACAGAGAAAGATGAGAAGAGTGATGAATGCACTATTGAAGTTACCTCATCATAACACACGGGGAAAACAAATATCACAGTATGTGGATAGTGACAAACAGGAGTTGAAGCATGATTAACAGAGAGCAAAGTTTGAAAAAGTATTGTGACATAGATTAAGTGAAAATACATTATCGCGTCAGAATACGGTACACTTGTAATCACAAGCGCTTTCAATCAGTATTTACTTTGGTGAGGAACATCATTTTTAGTTACAGAAACTGATCCTGTTGGTTAAAAACTTAGTTACTCTGGGGCGCGTTTCCCAAAAGCGTAGTTGCTACGTAGTTCGTCCATTCACAGTCAATGGGCCCAACCATGTAAGTTAGCATCTGTGATTTTGGGAAACACCCCTGGTTTGCTCATCTTAAGTCACACTAATAATGAATGACATCAAGTACAGGCCACAATAAGTTTATCAATGAACCAATATGTTTGATGTGTGACATGGAGATTTTTGTGCAATAATTTCAGCAGCTTACGTGTAAAATTGCGTTTAAAAATAATTATGATTACTGAGAAAATAAATTCGTTGTTTGGAAATCGTGGTGAGTGCAGCACCACTACCTCTCTCATTGAACCCTGATCTCTGAATTGTAGATATGTCTCAATGACAACCAAGGAAATTACTATGTAATTTCTCAAAATGTCCGCTACCATGACAAATATCATGAATATGTAATTAATATAATATTATAATATACATGATAGCACTAACAACGAGCTACTATTACTACTAGAAATGAAAAGTACACGAGGAAGAAACAAAAACAAGGGCAGCTACGGAAGAGAAGACGCTTTAAGCATTAGCAAATGAAGCCGAGTTAATTCTCCTGATTACAATGATGGCTGTGTCTTATTTGTTCGATACCAAAATGATACATCAAGCTATTTTGTCCATTCTGTGAGGGGATGCATCTTAGTATTGATTGAAAGAATGCAGACACCTCGCTGGCTGGTTAGCTGACTTCGCTATCAATGCTGCATAATGAAATAAAATGTTTATTTGGATATCTGTGTAGCAAGCTACGTAGCGTGGCCAAGCAAGGAAAATTAGCAAGTAATTCGGTTAATTGTCTGATTATGCTGTCTAAATGAAACGAGTTAAGTTGCTAGCTACTTACCAAGCAAAATTCGTGCGTGAAATTAAAGGTTATTGTGGAGATCTGGGTTAGTCCGCTACTTTACCCCTACGAAAATGAACTAAAGAGTTCCTATAGTATACTATAAGAATTGTATAGTGTTCTAAAGTGTGGTTGTAGTGTTCTATAGTACGTTTCACTAGCTATAGTATTACAATAGTTTTTTCTACAATATTTTAATAGTAACACTAAAATCTCTATAGTGCGTTCCAAAAAACCATACAATTACTACAGTAATATTATAGTTTTTGATGGTAAATTTATGGTAAATTTTATGGTATTCCAGTAGTGGTTTTTTGTAAGGGTAACTTACTATTTGGGTGCAGCTTCCAAATCATTCACCACGTAAACCGCATGCTTCCAGTTCGGTAAACCTCCCTTTCATTTTGTTGCCTGATTTCCCAATTGTCCATAATGTTCACTGATAATTTAATGCGTGAAAAACGGATAAAATTGCTGGATAATGCAATAAAATTTATACATCAAAGCTCACCGTTATTTTAAATTTTAAATAACCCCGGAATGCAGCAACTTAATTACTTTTTTTCTCCCCATCAACCGGTAAATCCGAGGCCTTAGCAACATTGGCAAAGGTGACGATCTGTACTATTAGCGAAATTGCCAGACTATCACCATAAAGCCGCTTTCACACTGGACGAGAAACAAATTTTTCGCACAACAAGTTACATTCAAAGTCAATGCAAAGACGCAAATGCACACGAATTCGTGTCGCGTCCAGTGTGAAAGCAGCTTAACTCTTTAGCTACCACCATTTGTAAACGATGGATAATTACTACACTTTTTAGCCAGCTCAGTGTTCATGCAACTAATACATTTGACGGAGACTGTAGCCTAGCAGCCAACTCTGATTTAAGCCACTCCGCAAAAAATTGCGGAGGTCCGAAATCACTTTCTGTTCGCTAGCGCAATGTTCCTCCGTCTTGATCGGACCATTTTAACTAATGCGTACCCAATAATTATAATATTAAGGTATTAGTGCAAGGAATGAGCTCGTTTACGGTAGAAATCCCAACATTTGAACTAGCAGAAATGGGCCTGTATAGGCTCTTTTCACTGTCTGTAAGAAACGTATTTCATTGGAACCGACTGTCACCCAGTCTAATGGGAGAGCCGCGTTTTCTCCGCATTCACTTCAACTCCGAGAAACGGGGCCCGTTTGAACTGCAACGGTTGAAACATCGGTGAGGCCAGAGCCATTCGGTAACGCGTCCCACGATCCGTGTTCTCAAGACACGACCGGTGAATTCCGTTCTTTTGAGCTCACGACCTCACTTCCTCTTACCTTCGACTTTAATTCACGACACGACTCGTGTTTACGAGTGTTACCGAATGCAGCATTATTCACTTACCTAGCTCGCTAGGTAGGCTAGCAAACTAGCTATTTCGCTAGCCTTGATAGTGATATTTACGCTAGCGAACCACCTAGCTAGCCAGCTTGTGAGCTAATTGCATCTTGTGCACATTGCTAAACCGATAGGAACAGTAAATGGTTAGTTTACCATCACTTACTGTTCTTCTGCAGGCTAGCTAGCATGACTATTCAATAAATATCACTTGCTAGGCTAGCGAAATAGCTATCTAGCTAGGTCGCTAGTCTTGCTAAAGAGCTAGCTAAGTGAATAAAAATAGTGAATAGCCATTATTTCACTTCCGTCAGGCCAGGGGCACCTCTGTCAAGCCAGGGGCTTGTATCAAGTCAGGGGTTTCTGCTCCGGGGCTGCAGCTGGATAGTATTGCTGTTGACAGTTAAGTTGCCACGGTTACGGTTTTAAAAATTAAGACTGACTCATTTAATGGCTGAATCACGTAGGTCATTCGAAAATGATTTTCCTCTTGAGCCACCCACTATAAAATGCGAGATTTCTCTAAAGTCGTAGGTTGAATCACTTAAATAATGCCACAGGAGGCAGGCTGAGGCTTTGCTGAAAATTTCAATATAAATTTTGCGTCATTTAAGTCGAAAAAATGTAGCATTAGAGCAGTTTGAATAAACTGTCCCGAACTGGTTTCTGGGGAAAGTCAGGCTGTCATTTTATATGGGGTTAGATGAGAGATCTGTTGGGATTTGCTGTTGGTTTGAGGCTCAGACGGCAAAAAGTGTAGGTCCAATTCAGACCACTGATACATGAGAGGAACAAGCGCAAGTTCATTTACATTTTGATGTGAATATTATGTAGGTAGTCTAAAATTTGTGGGAGAAATGGCAAATAAAAGACAAAACTTTTAGGTGATTTTCAAACTCCCCTCCACTCTAATGATTAGGTCACACACTCAAAGTCTCAAGATTCCGTGCCATAGAAACCCATTGTAAAGTTTAAGATGTTTAATTTTAAAAATATTTAAAAAGTAAAAATCATAGAAAAATGAAAATAACATAGCATCAGTGTGCTTTCCAAAACCTACGCAACAGAGTTTGAATGAAGTCTCTAAGTTAAACGGTTGAGGCTGAATTAATCGCAATGGCTTGGTTGGAAGAAAGGAAAACTATAACTAGAATTGCATTTCCTGAAGGAAATACCAGTGCATGCAAAGCAAAGTTGTAAAATCAGAAAATCAATTCACAGTTAATGATTTTTTTTTTAAAATCTAAAAGTTGCACAGCCATCTAAGAGCCAACTTTGAGTAGGTATACTTGAGTAGAAACAGTAAAGACCAGGGTAATTGTTACACCTAGGCCCTACTCACTTAGCGGAGAGAGAGAAAGAGAGGGACAGAGAAAGATGAGAAGAGTGATGAATGCACTATTGAAGTTACCTCATCATAACACACGGAGGAACACCATGGGGAAAACAAATATCACAGTATGTGGATAGTGACAAACAGGAGTTGAAGCATGATTAACAGAGAGCAAAGTTTTAAAAAGTATTGTGACATAGATTAAGTGAAAATTTATTTTTATTTATTTATTCGTTTATTTGTCAGGGACAATGCAGCGCACATTATTACATACATAGTTATTACAGTCAAAGCCATAACGATATGTGTAGATGTGTTGCATAGAAGGTTTCTAGCCAATTGGCTAATTTGCAACCCCAGTCCCTGGTCAGGCCTTTCTAAAAAATAATAATTATAATAATCCAAATACAATGTTTAAAAAAAAAAAAAAAACTACATTGTGCAGTCCATAGTCATGCAGCAGATACACTGTATACTAATACATTACATCAACATTAAAGATTCATGACGTTACATGAGCAGCGTACTGTATGCATGCGTGCATTTTTTATTTTTTTATTTTTTACATAAAAACATCACAAAACAGCACATCACATAAAAACACAAACCCCAAACACCTAGCCGCTCACACTCGCGTCAGAATACGGTACACTTGTAATCACAAGCGCTTTCAATCAGTATTTACTTTGGTGAGGAACATCATTTTTAGTTACAGAAACTGATCCTGTTGGTTAAAAACTTAGTTGCTCTGGGGCGCGTTTCCTACGTAGTTCATCCATTCACAGTCAATGGGCCCAACCATGTAAGTTAGCATCTGTGATTTTGGGAAACACTCCTGGTTTGCTCATCTTAAGTCACAGTAATAATGAATGACATCAAGTATAGGCTACAATTAGTTTATTAATGAACCAATATGTTTGATGTGTGACATTGAGATTTTTGTGCAATAATTTCAGCAGCTTACGTGTAAAATTGCATTTAAAAATAATTATGATTACTGAGAAAATAATTTAGTTGTATGGAAATCGTGGTGAGTGCAGCACCACTACCTCTCGAATGCTGGGCTTACAAACGATTTTCACAGTCCCAGACTAAAAACTGACAGTCTTTAGGAGTCTAACTGGAGTCTCGGCGCTCCGTCATCTCGATCGTTAAGTTTAAGGTGGTAATCTGCAGTCTGCGACCCAGCGTTTCATACCAGTCTTTCCCTCGTCTTGGGCTTGCGGATCATATCAAACGTGTTTAATATTATCGCAAGTCGCAGTGACGTAACACAATCAACAACCAATAGATGAGCACTGACAAAAGTGGAAACAGGAAACCAGACAGTCAATAACAAACAAAAAAATTGCATGATGGGAAAAAAAAGCTAAAAAAATCTAGTTGTAGTCTTGTAAATAGTGACCCTACAAGATTCACAGTCTTTGTAAAATCTTTAGTCTGAGACTAGTCTGGGACTAAAAACTCTAAACACTAGTCTTTAGATGTGAGCTGATAGTCTTTTAGAGTCTTTTCTAAGTCTTTTCAAAGTCTTCTGGTGTGTGGGTAGCATAATTGAACCCTGATCTCTGAATTGTAGATATGTCTCATTGACAACCAAGGAAATTACTATGTAATTTCTCAAAATGTCCGCTAGATAAATGTATACCATGACAAATATCATGAATATGTAATTAATATAATATTATAATATACATGATAGCACTAACAACGAGCTACTACTACTACTAGAAATGAAAAGTACATGAGGAAGACACAAAAACAAGGGCAGCTACGGTAGAGGAGAAAACGCTTTAAGCATAAGCAAATGAAGCCGAGTTAATTCTCCTGATTACAATGATGGCTGTGTCTTATTTGTTCAATATCAAAATGACACATCAAGCTATTTTGTCCATTCTGTGAGCGTATGCATCTTAGTATTGATTGAAAGAATGCAGAAACTTCGCTGGCTGGCTAGCAAACTTCGCTATCAATGCTGCATAATGAAATAAAATGTTGATTTGGATTTCTGTGTAGCGAGCTACGTAGCGTGGCCGCGATGGCCACGCAAGGAAAATTAGCAATTAATTCGGTTACTTGTCTGATTATGCTGTCTAAATGAAACGAGTTAAGTTGCTAGCTACTTAGCAAGCAAAATTCGTGTGTGAAATTAAAGGTTATTGTGGAGATCTGCGTTTGTCCGCTACTTTAACTTTATATTTGGGTGCAGCTTCCAAATCATTCACCACGTAAACCGCATGCTTCCAGTTCGATAAACCTCCCTTTCATGTTGTTGCCTGATTTCCTAATTGTCCATAATGTTCATTGATAATTTAATGCGTGAAAAACGGATAAAATTGCTGGATAATGCAATAAAATGTATACATCAAAGCTCACCCAGATAGCAACAGGAATCGGCCGATTCCGTTTTAGTGTCGGCACTGTCGGCATAGTGTCAGATCCGGGGACTAACAACTCAGCCGTAATCTTGCCGATTCCGTCTCGCTGAAAAGCTGCCTCTGCTGACTGTGCCGGAATCGGGCCGGCTCTGGCAATGTATAGACTGTACGGAATAAGGCTTGATTCCAAGAACACACAGTCGGGCCGATTACAGCTAACCGGAGCTCTGCCATATACCTGCAGCTGCGGGTAGCTTCAACTCAGCCAGAATCTTGCCGATTCCATCTCACCGTAAGGCCGCCGATGCTGACAGTGCCGGAATCGGACCGACTCTGGCGATGTGTGGATTCTGCCGATTACGGCTTCATTCCATGAAAACAGTCGGGCCGATTACGGCTAACCAGAGCTCCGCCATTCACCTGCAGCCCCGGGTAGCTTCAACACAGCCGTTATTTTGCCGATTCCGCCTGGCCCTGTGCCATTTGAACTGCCGCACACCGGAGTCGGGCCGATTCTGGTCCGTCGGAGTTGGCCCAACTCTACCCTAGAGGAATCGGCCCAATTCCCACTTGAGTGTCGGCACATGACTCTCACGATATGCACGAGTCAACTTCTGGAGCCGTCTACTCAGTCCCTGTGTCTTCATAAATCGTCGTCTGATAAACAGGTTAGTGGTAATTAGTGTTGGCAAATTCGATACCTGAAACAAATATTTTTCTTACAGTTTTGCTTTTTAAATATTGCTAGCTGTCATGCGGTAATGAGAGCTAAAATACCGGCTGAGCTATTTAACTGTAAGGCCTAAGTTTAGGTAACGTTAATGAGGAAGCTAGCGAAGTTGGCACCATAACATAACGTTGCTCTTTTCAGTTGGTGATCTCGGGCGAACATTGCGCGCCAAATTTATTACCTTAACTTCACGTTTGTATAACAACCACTTGCTTGACTTTAGCAAATTCACTAGGTAGCTCCTAAGTTTTACTTTATGAAAATTGGAAAGATTTTTTTTTTAATTATGGTAAACTAATGAATTCACAAGCTTGTTTGGTACGTGAGCAGTATTGATCATTGCAGTTGTGCTGTTGGGTCTAATGCTATCGTTAGCTGGAAGACCTAACGTTATTCCTCTATCAGGACTGGAGATACTGTGAGAGTTAGCTGGCAGGCTTGGAATGCGAAGTAAGTTAACCCCTGTGAGATGGTTGGCAAGTTAAGCTAAATGTTAACGTGACAATATGCTTGTGTTTGACATTGCATTGTTGCATTCTAAGGTAAACATTACCGTGTATGCTTCATAAATCTTTTTGTCTTTCAGACTTATGAGTTGAGCCGCCTCTACACTTGGACTTAATGTTAGCTTGCGAGCTGACTACGCGAAGGTAAGAAGCTAGAAATGGCTAGCTTAATTTAGCTAAGATGAATTCGAGATTGTGATACCTCGCTTTCAAGTTGCCAACTTAATTCTTACCGGGCTTTTGTCTTGCGTTACCGTCAAACCTAAGGTATGGTAACATTTCTAGCTTGCAAGCTCGTTTCGTGGAGTGCGTTAGCTAATTTGCTGCAGCTGCTTTTTTTGTTTTTGCGTGCAAGTTAGTTTTGGTCAATATGATAAACTTGGTCGTGCATTTAATGTAGCGAACTTGTATTACATCATATTGGCGTAGTAGCTAGCTAGCTTTCAATGCCTGGAGGCATCGTTACTGTTACAGAAATGGCAGACCTCAACAAAATGCCGAACTTGGAGAAATGTTTATCAGTTAGCTAGCTAGATATATTTGCTCATTAGCTAACACACGTCGTTGTTTCAGAAATTGTCATGCCATTTTTTACGAGTGCACACTTAAATTTGCACGGCTCAAATTGAATTAAACACCACAGTTAATGTGTAAGCATTCATTTTGGGGAAGAAAAACTTGACTACAGTTTGTTTGGCCACATTGGTATTTGGTAAATTGTAAAATGTCTGTTTTATTTGTTGTGGTTTTTGGTTTAGCGTATCATTTACATGAATTATTGGTTATATTAATCCAAACACTTCGTCCCATGAATGACAAAAGGTCGCAAGTGACATTCCTGATGAAACCAGTTTTTCTGCGTCTCGAAGTATTTCGTGGGAACTGCTTGTATATGTATGTGTGTGTGCATGTGTCTGTGTGCGCTGCTCATCCCCTCCCTATGCGTATGTGAACTACTTGTGTGTGTGTGTGTGTGTGTGTTTGTGGGACTGCTGCTTACATAATATGGTTATTGATTATGATTATTGATTATGGTTATTCAACATGGCAATTGATCTACTGATGAGTATGATGAGAATTATTGAAATATAATCCTCAACATTATGAGAAAATCGTAAGCAGAAAATTACGAAAACCATCGTAACTTTTAACATACGACAATCTCTCATTACCCTAAAACGTCATTCCGCTTCCATTTCAATGTGTTAACATGGCAACGCCCCGGTCGACAGAGACGAAACGCACAGTTAGTATTTATGCAAACGTTTCTTGTTTTTAATAATAGGGGAAAGCGAGGTAAGTTGAGGGTGTTTTTTGGGTATTTGGGTATTTTTTTCAATACAGTTGAAAACTATGGGTATTTTGGGTATTTTTGGGTATTTTAATGTCATTACAGGCACTTTTTGGATGTCATTTTCTTTTTTTTTTTTAAGTTGTCTGATTCTTTTTTCCCCGAGGGGTAGGGTTGCCCCTAAGGTACTCAAAAAACCACGAGGCAGAGCTTGAACCAGAGCAGAATTTTTTGGGCAGGCCATTTTAATTTTTATTCAATTTAATTGCAGTGTCCCCGGATCCACTCAACTCCGTTACTTTTTCAAGTGAGGCTCTCTCCTGGTACATTGTGATATACCAAAGTTCTGAAACTGAATGAATATCACCCTTTTCAGTGCCTCTGATTGAAACTGAAAAACCATTACCATTTTACTCACTTCCATAACCATATTGGTAACAGAGTTGAGGTTATGGAGTTGAGTGTTTCTCAGAAAAGTGGAATTTTCCATGCACCAGTACAGTAATCTTTGATGCTTCCTACCATACCATGGAGGGTTTTGCACAAGTATTATCAAAAGTAGGGCTGGGGCGATTCTGTAGTCCTTTGTTTGGCTCCGTGGAGCATGTCGCCGAAAAACACTGATGTCAGTCAAGTTTTTTTCCGGAAGCACTTCACATGCCCTTTGATGTTTGGCGCTTTCGTTCAACCTGCGTCAGGTTTAATAAAGGAAAAGGGAAAGCTCGGATGTTCGCCCCATGGCAGCAGGTAGTGGTACTACGCCTTAAAAAAAATCGATTCAGAATCGTCCCAGCCATAATCAAAAGCATGATTTAAAATTTGTAATACCATTACCATGGATTTTAATGAAGGTAATGGAGTGGGGTTTAAAAAGTATACTCACCATAGGATGCCAAAATTCTGAGAAATTTTGAAATAATCAAAGAGCCATTTTGAAAAAAGTCCACATGGCCGCTACGGGGGTCACACAAAGGTTATGTTTGCATGGGCCATATGCTGTTTTCAGCTTCTGTCTCCAGTGGGAGTCTGTGTAGTGGTGGTTATGGAGTTGAGTGGGTTTTTTCAGACACCCCCAAAATGAATTTTTAACTCGGCACACCCTGTGGCTCTCCGGGACCAGGGTTAGCTATACTCCTGCACGAAGGGAATAATAAGGCAATCAATCAATTACCAGGAACTACCCACAAGACTCCTAGTGCCAATTCAGCAGACATGCAGGTTGTGACAGCAGTCCACATGGAAACCAAGATTTGTCAGTGTAGTTGGACATTTAGCATAGTTGTAATGCGGACAAAGTAGAAGTACAAAGTAAAGATAAAAGTTTATAGGGCAGGGGTTGCTTATCCTGGTCCTGTAGAGCCGCAGAGTGTGCCGAGTATGGTTCTCTACACCCTATTTAAACCTAAGACACCAGGTGAGATGAGTTAAGCGTGTAATCAACTGCTTTCATTCGTCAATTAAGTGCTGAGTAACATCAAAAACCAGCAGACACTGCAGCTCTCCAGGACCAGTGTTGACCACCACTGCCTTAGGGCTAATACCCCCGTTCCACAGAGCTTTCTGGCTCATCGGTCACTCGTCGGAAGCAAAGTTTATTTCTTCCAGTCACCCACGGAAGACTATCATATCACAGGCCGAGGAATCAGATTCGTGTTTGTCCACTATCATATCAGTGTCCGATGTGTCGGGCGTGATCCGATGAGGCGAAATCAGAGCTTAGTTCCTTCATCGGACAATTTCGCCTCATCGGATCAAAGAAATAAACTTTGCTTCTGACGAGTGACCGATGAGCCAGAAAGCTCTGTGGAACGGGGGTATAACTTGACATTTAACACTGTTTTCATGTAGGTACCTTTATGGCACGGCTATTTAGTCTGTCTGGACTTGTTTTAACTAATACCCTACCACTAATTAAAAGTACTTAAGCAAAAATAAATCCATTCATATTGCTGAAGCTTCAAGACATTAATTGCATTCAGTGTGAACCAGGTGCTTATTATCTCCATTAGCCTTGCTTGCATAGGCTATGTTTTGCGGTGTTAAGGGAAATCCTCCCAGTTTAGGAGCACAACCCGCCAACAAAATTATTCTTTCATAGGTTCAACCATAAAGTTCAATAAATATGTAAATGTTCAGGTGATGCCGTATATTTGAGTACGCCTATTATTAACCCTTTTTTATGGTGAACTTCATGCTTTTAAAATGTTTGACTTTATATTTACATTTATAATGGGAGTCAGTGGAAGTGATGCTCAAACCTAACCGTTTTAGAACTCTGACTGCTCTTTACTTTCATGTACAAACTGCATTCAAATTTCAGACTGCTTAGCACAAGTTATAGTGTATTAATGTGAAACAACTTTTTACATACTCTTATTTTTCGTGTTGTATTGCAGTCTTAACATTGGCGATTGAAGGGTCATCTCCCGAACAGTGCCTCCCCCTGCAGGACTGTAAAATTCTAAGCTGAGCAGAGGATTTTATTAAATGATATAATTAATTTTATTACTTTTTTTAAATAATTGAAACGTTCTTCATTTATTAAGAGATGTTTGTGCCTTCATGTTATTCATTATTATCACACTAAAATAAAAATAATTACTCCAAGATGCCTGTGGATGTTGCAGTTATTCAGGATTTTAGCATGAAAAACGCATGAAAAAAGAAATTGTTTTGGCAAATGTTACTGTAAATAGTTCTTTTTGCAGATATCATTGACTTCATCTTTGTATTATGATTATTAATACTTCTATTATTTTATTTTTAAGTATATAATTAGCATTACGGTGCTGTTTTTCTTAATTTAGTAATATTTTTTTTTTATTGACAACTGTAAGGACCTTCAGGCATTTTCTGGTTTGCTTAAAGAGAAAACATACTGTAAAATATTTGTAACATTACGATTTTTTATTATTATTATTATTTTTTCATCATCTAAAATATGATTTTGTAACTCCTATTCCTAGAGTTTGTAAAGATCCGGTGTTCTGACAATTTGTGCAGCCTTGTCAAAAAATGCTACCGCAGTTCAAAGCGATCGTGAAGTCTTTGTTTTCGTCTTAATATTGCAATATGAATCAGTCTACGGAAGTAACTTTGTTATTTCTTAGCTTATTATAACATAAGCAGATGTTACAATGAGTTGGACAAGTTCGTTTAAAAAGATATTTGCAGCACGCCATTATCACCTAAGTTCTGCATTTTCAGGAAAACCCAGCATGTACATGCAGAAATACATACGCTTACAAGTCGAAAGGCGCACTGAAAAAATGCATTTTTTTACTATTGAAGGTAAAGATGTGAGCGAAGAAACAGAGCCCAAGATTTTGGGTCAGCGCAATCGCAGAACCGCAAGGTAGCATATTTTGATAGGTATGCAAAAACTGACAGAACACTGGCAGAAAATAACACTGGTATGGCTCGGAAATGGGCCGTATGTGGCAGGATTCTGGCGATGTGCAGGCAGTGTCGGCTGAGTTATGGTGAGTGGTAATCGGGCCAGATCATTTTTTCTACAACTGGGCCGCATGTGGCGGGATTCTGGCGATGTGCAGGCAGTGTCGGCTGAGTTTCGGTGAGTGGTAATCGGGCCAGATCAATTTTTCTGCAACTAGGCCACATGTGGCGGCATTCTGGCAATGTGCAGGCAGTGTTGGCTGAGTTCCGGTGAGTGGTAGTCGGGCCAGATCAAGTTTTCTGCAATCGGGCCGTATCTGGCTGAATAATGGCAAATTGACGGCGGCGACGGCAGAAAGGCAACTGCGCCAGAATCGGGCAGTCATTCAATCTGATTCTGGGCTGATTACGGCCATACGGAATCGGGCCGATTAAAACGGAGTCAGAACCCGGAATCGGCCCGGATCTGGGCCGACAACTTTTTGCTATCTGGGCACCGTTATATTAAATTTTAAATAGCCCCGGCATGCAGCAACTTAATTACTTTTTTTCTCCCCATCAACCGGTAAGTCCGAGGCGTTTGCAACATTGGCTAAGGTGACGACTGTATTGGCGGAAAACCCAGACTATCAGCAACCAAGAAGCCGCTTTCACACTGGACGCGAAACAAATTTTTCGCACGACATACGACAATCAAAGTCAATGCAAAGACGTGAATGCACGCGAATTCGTGTCGCGTCCAGTGTGAAAGCAGCTTAACTCTTTAGCTACCACCATTTGTAAACAATGGATAATTACTATTTTTAGCCAGCTCAGTGTTCATGCAACTAATACATCTGACGGAGACTGTAGCCTAGCAGCCAACTCTTAAGCCACTCCGCAAAAAATTGCGGCGGTCCGAAATCACTTTCTCTTCGCTAGCGCAGATGTTCCTCCGTCTTGATCGGACCATTTTAACTAATGCGTACCCAATAATTATAATATTCAGGTATTAGTGCAAGGAATGAGCTCGTTTACGGTTGAAATCCCAACATTTGAACTAGCAGAAATGGGCCTGGATAGGCTCTTTTCACTGTCTGTAAGAAACGTATTTCATTGGAACTGACTGTCACCCAGTCTAATGGGAGAGCCGCGTTTTCTCCGCATTCACTTCAACTCCGAGAAACAGGGCCCGTTTGAACTGCAACGGTTGAAACATGGATGAGGCCAGAGCCACCTCTGCTGACGAGTAGCATCCAGCTGCAGCCCTGGACGTGACACAAGCCCCTGGCGCGACGGAAGAGAAATAATGGCTATTCACCGTTTTAATGCTGCATTCGGTAACGCGTCCCACGATCCGTGTTCTCAAGACGCACTGGTGAATTCCGTTCTTTTGAGCTCACGACCTCACTTCCTCGTACCTTCGACTTTAATTCACTACACGAATCGTGTTTACGAGTGTTACCGAATGCAGCATTATTCACTTAGGTAGCTCATTAGCTAGGCAAGCAAACTAGCTATTTCGCTAGCCTTGCTAGTGATATTTACGCTAGCGAACCACCAAGCTAGCCAGCTTGAGAGCTAATTGCATCTTGTGCACACAGCTAAACCGATAGAAACAGTAAATGGTTAGTTTACCATCACTTACTGTTCTTCAGCAGGCTAGCTAGCATGACTATTCAATAAATATTACTTGCTAGGCTAGCGAAATAGCTAGCTAGCTAGGTCGCTAGCCTTGCTAAAGAGCTAGCTAAGTGAATAAAAATAGGGAATAGCCATTATTTCACTTCCATCAAGCCAGGGGCTTGTGTCACGTTAGGGGCTTCTGCTCCGAGGCTGCAGCTGGATAGTATTGCTGCTGACAGTTAAGTTGCCACGGTTACGGTTTAAAAATTAACGACTGACTCACTTAACGGCTGAATCGCGTAGGTCATTCGAAAATGATTTTCCTCTTGAGCCACCCACTACAAAATGCGAGATTTCTCGAAAGTCGTAGGTTGTATCACTTAAATAACGCCACAGGAGGCACGCTGAGGCTTTGCTGAAAATTTCAAAATAAATTTTGCGTCATTTAAGTCGAAAAAATGAAGCATTAGAGCAGTTTGAAAAAACTGTCCCGAACTGGTTTCTGGGGAAAGTCAGGCTGTCATTTATATGGGGTTAGATGAGAGATCTGTCTGGATTTGCTGTTGGTTTGAGGCTTATGCTGCGTTCCATTTGTACTCGGAAGTCGGAATTTCTGAGTTCCGAATCGGAAGTTTCAACTGGAATGCCCCCGAGGTCGGATTTCCGACTCGGAAAGTCGGAAAATCTTCACTATCCCCGAGTTAACATTTAAAGATGGCTGCCCCAGATGTAAACAGTAATTAGAAGGTCCTGCAATATTCCGTTTATTACCTCTGACTCGTGTTTGTCGCACTAAATCAGCCGTACACATTGTTCGACGTATATATAAGGAAGTCCGCCGTGTTTGAAGGTTGCAGAAGGACCGCATATTTGTCCAGAAGTTGCCTATATTCGGACAAGGCAAACGCGAGAATAGCTTTCGTAGACGTGACCATCTTGTTTTACTACTCTTCTTCCCGGTTTATGGCGGTTGGCAACTTTTTTCCGACTTTGTAACGGGAACGTTGATAACTCGGCTGTGAAGTCATTCCTACCTCCGACCTCCGACTTCCGAGGTAAATGGAACGCAGCATTTGACGGCAAAAAGTGTAGGTCCAATTCAGACCACTGATACATGAGAGGAACAAGCACAAGTTCATCTACATTTTGATGTGAATATTATGTAGGTAGTCTAAAATTTGTGGGAGAAATAGCAAATCAAAGACAAAAATTTAGGTGATTTTCAAACTCCCCTCCACTCTAATGATTAGCTCACACACTCAAAGTCTCAAGATTCCGTGCCATAGAAACCCATTGTAAAGTTTAAGATATTTAATTTTAAAAATATTTAAAAAGTAAAAATCATAGAAAAATGAAAATAACATAGCATCAGTGTGCTTTCCAAAACCTACGCAACAGAGTTTGAATGAAGTCTCTAAGTTAAACGGTTGAGGGAGAATTAATCGCAATGGCTTGGTTGGAAGAAAGGAAAACTATAACTAGAATTGCATTTCCTGAAGGAAATACCAGTGCATGCAAAGCAAAGTTGTAAAATCAGAAAATCAATTCACCGTTAATGATTTTTTTTAAAAAGATAAAAAGTTGCACAGCCATCTAAGAGCCAACTTTGAGTAGGTATGCTTGAGTAGAAACAGTAAAGACCAGGGTAATTGTTACACCTAGGCCCTACTCACTTAGCAGAGAGGGAAAAAGAGGGACAGAGAGATAAGAGTGATGAATGCACTGTTGAAGTTACCTCATAACACACGGAGGAACACCATGGGGAAAACAAATATCACAGTATATGGATAGTGACCAACAAGAGTTGAAGCATGATTAACAGAGAGCAAAGTTTTAAAAAGTATGGTGACATAGATTAATTGAAAATACATTATCGTGTCAGAATATGGTACACTTGTAATTTCAAGCGCTTTCAATCAGTATTTACTTTGGTGAGGAACATCATTTTTAGTCACAGAAACTGATCCTGTTGGTTAAAAACTTAGTTGCTCTGGGGCGCGTTTCCCAAAAGCGTAGTTGCTACGTAGTTCGTAATTCTGGTGACAAGTATACGTGGTTTCGTCCGTTTACATTTTCCAGTCTGACAGCTGTCTATTTTTTTTACAGCAAGTTGCGTGGACGGTGGTGCAAAAAACACGTGAAGGTACTTGCGAAATTACCTTCATTTGCAAATGAGTTCTGAAATGCCGCCCTCACTGGAAAAAAAAAAAAATTAACGCGTTGCTGAGTGCCAGTGCATAGACCTAATTATAATTTAATTATTTTCTACTGAATGTAGCCCATTATTTGCTGTTAGATCGCAAGGGGGAGAGAAGCCGTGTCTTCAATTTCCACTTGATTATTCTTGAATTGGAAAACGTGTTTATAAAGGGAAACCATCTAGAATTAGCCAGGACTAATTGTTTTCAATAAAGGGATGGATAATTTCCCCCGAATTTTCAAGTCTAGCGCCGGCCCTGACCCGCCATTGCGAGTTATCTCGTTCTCGTAGTTGGCAGTCAACGTGTTAAATAGTTAAATTGTTTAACTGAATTATTTCAGGGAGGACTTTTATTTTGAAACAGTTTTGGACAGAGTGAACAGTTGGCGGGAGTCATAGTTGATGACAACTGGCAGTTGGAATGGCTGAACAGTTAAATATTTCAATAGTTTAAATAGTTAAATTATTTAATTGTGATTTATTGTAATGAGGACTTTTATTTGGAAACAGTTGTGGACAGTGGAAACAGTTGGCAGGAGTCATAGTTGATGACAACTGACAGTTGAAATGGTTTAACAGTTAAATATTTGAGTTGTTTAAATAGTTAAATTAGTTAACTGTGAATTATTTCAGTGATGACTTTTATTTTGAAACAATTTTGAACAAACGAAACAGTTGGCGGCACTCATAGTTGATGACAACCGGCAGTTGGAATGGCTGAACGGTTGAAAAGTTGAGTAGTTTAAATAGTTAAATTATTTGATTGTGATCTATTGTAATGAGGACTTTTATTTTGAAACAGTTGTGGACAGGTGACACAGTTGGCGGGAGTCATAGTTGATGACAACTCACTGTTGGAATGCCGAACAGTTAAATAGTTGAGTAGTTTAAATAGTTAAATTATTTAATTGTGATTTATTGTAATGAGGACTTTTAATTTGAAACAGTTGTGGACAGTGGAAACAGTTGGCAGGAGTCATAGTTGATGACAACTGACAGTTGGAATGCCCAAACAGTTAAATAGTTGAGTAGTTTAAATTGTTAAATTATTTCATAGTGAATTATTGCAGTGAGGACTTTTATTTTGAAACAGTTTTGGACAGAGGAAACAGTTGGCGGGAGTCGTAGTTGATGACAATGGGCAGTTGGAATGGTTGAACAGTTGGATGGTTGAGTAGTTTAAATAGTTAAATTATTTAATTGTGATTAATTGTAGTGAGGACTTTTATTTTGAAACAGTTGGCGGGAGTCATAGTTGATGACAACTGACAGTTGGATTGGCTGAACAGTTAAATAGTTGAGTTGTTTAAATAGTTAAATTATTTCACAGTGCATTATTTCAGGGAGAACTTTTATTTTGAAACAGTATTGGACAGAGGAAACAGTTGGCTGGAGTCATAGTTGATGACAATGGGCAGTTGGAATGGCTGAACGGTTGAACAGTTGAGTAGTTTAAATAGTTAAATTATTTAACAGTGAATTAGTTCAGTGAGGACTTTTATTTTGAAACAGTTGTAGGCAGAGGAAACAGTTGAACAGGATCTGTAGTGTTAAGAGAGCCAGACTGTAGTCTGAAAGCCTGAGAAACTGACAGTTGCTGCAGGTGGTCAGAACATCTGGCACAAGATTCCATTTGCTTAATGGCCCTACTGTGATGTCATCAGCCCAATGTTAAGTCTATGGGGAAAAAAATTAGTAGTTTTTTATTCATAGTTTAAAAAGTATGTAATGTGGTAAATAGCCACTAGATGGCAGTATTGACTTTTTTTTTGTGAAGCCCAGTCTGAAGCTAGGTTGGGCATGTCCAGGGCATGCCCAGAGGGGAAAGTCCCAGAAATGGGAGGGGGCTGGACAAGAGTATATAAGGAGAAAAATCGAGAGGGTGGAGTAGTAGGAGAAATTGCAAGAAGGATACATTTGACCAGACCTGTCACTCTTTTCAAGACCTGTTAAGCTTTTTGTGGATTTTTGCCTGTGTTGGAGCATTTTCCTGTCCCAGGACATCACAACATAGCAGCCCATCTCCATTACAGGGAATTGTAAATATCTCATTTTTTTATTTTCTTTTCAATCTTGGTCAGTAGTGTAGGGTGTAGATTAGTTCTATGTGTTTGTTTAATTAAATCTGTTGAACTTCAAGGCTGGTGGCCTGGTGGTGCTCACGTGAGGAAACTGGGGGCGCTCCTTGGTGTGCGACCCGTGACAGTTCTCCAAGGCCTGTGTGCTGTTTGTTATGTGTTTCAATGCATTTTACACCGTTGTTATCGCTGCTGAATGAAAGATTGGTTGTCAAGGAGGCATCATGTGGACTTTTCGGCTATTCTACACAGCTCTCGCTGCGTTTTATTCGCTTTAGCGCTCTCACTGGCGTTCTTGTTGCATGAGGTGGACGGTGTGGATGGTGGCGCAGTAGGGGCTCGCTCAGCCGAGAGCTGCTCCTCTCACTGCGGTTTTCACCTACTGCTGGAAATGTGCCAACTGGATTACCGGCTGAGCTGTTCGCATACCATGCAGCTCAAAAAGACATTTCCTCCTCGAGACTCCGCTTGGAAACGCGGAAGGATGGGGGAATCGGAGGAGACTGAGAAATCTCAGCCTCGACAACCGGCGCAGAGCTCCCCGCTGCCCACAATATTACTTGCCAACGTACAGTCTATTAGAAATAAAGTAGACGAGTTGGAAGCTTGGGCCAAAATGTAAGCGGAAATTGGAGAAACCTGTCTTTGGCTTTCACTGAAACATGGCTCAGTGACTCGGATCGGGACGAGGATCTCACGATAAGCGGGTTTGGAAGCCCACTTCGGCTGGATCGGTCGCCTGACATTACGGGGAAGAGCCGGGGAGGAGGCGTATGTCTGTACGTCAATCGGAGGTACTGCAACACTGTTGTTGTCCGAGAGACACTCTGTACACCTGACATTGAACTGTTGTCCGTATCTCTTCGTCCACACTACCTGCCCCGTGAGTTTCAGCAACTCTTCTTCACTATTGTTTACATTCATCCAAAGGCAAACGCTACTACGGCCACACAGCTGATCGCTGACGTTACTCACAGGCTTGACTCAATCTGTGCAGAAGCGCCAAAATTCATACTGGGGGATTTTAATCACTGCTCCCTGGAAAAGTCCTTCAAGACATATGAACAATATGTAACTTGTGCAACAACTAAGAGGAACTCTATGCTGGACTTGTGTTATGGCTCGGTGGGCGGCGCCTACAAATCTTTTCCAATGCCGTCTTTGGGAGCGTCGTACCATAATGGTGTTTACCTAATGCCCACCGACAAGCCTTTTGCTTCCAGCGCCAAGAGCGCACTGAGAAGATAGTTAAAACTTGGTCCGAGGATGCTGTCTTATCTCTTAAAGCTTGTTTGGACTGTACTGATTGGGACTGCTTCTTCGACACCTGTGATGTTAATAATATTGATGAAGTCTCTGATGTAGTGTCATCCTGTATTGCTTTTTGTGTAGACTCAACGATATCCACCAAAAAGGTCATTATATATCCTAATAATAAACCTTGGGTAACAAAAAAGCTTAACTCGGTGCTTAACAAAAAGAAAAGGACATTTTACTCAGGGAATCCTTTGGAGAAGAAAAATGTTGATAGGGAAGTTAGAAGTGAAATTTGTAAAGCCAAGACGGAGTATAAAAAGAAAATAGAAATGCAATTCAGCAGCAATAATATGAGGGCTGCATGGCAGGGTATCAAGGCAATGGCATCTATTGATCACCATACTAGTGCAGCTAAGGACCCCATTAGGATTATTGGGGTGGCTGATGCTGATCTACCCAACTGTTTTAACTCTTTCTTTTCTCGTTTTGAAAGGTCTGATATCGGTCATGATGTCTCTAGAGTTAGGAATTCTCTTGTGCACCACAACTCCTTAGTGATATCACAAGAGCATGTTGCAGCCTTATTTAAGAAAACCAATACTAGGAAAGCTGCAGGCCCGGATGCCATTTGTGGGCGGACTTTACATCACTGTGCCGATCAGCTCAGTGGAGTCTTCTGAAGAATCTTCCAGTTATGTGCAGATGGCTGTGTGTTGCCAACACTTTGGAAGACTTCTACATTAATTCCTATCCCCAAATTAAAAAAGGCTAGGGATTTAAATGACTTTAGGCCAGTCGCCTTGACTTCTCTAGTCATGAAGCATTTTGAGCGAATCTTAAAGGATGAGATTGGGTCCTGGGTTGCTGGTAAACTGGACCCTTTGCAATTTGCTTATCAGGCTGGGAGGGGGTGGATGATGCCAAACTTTTCATCCTCAATAAGATTTATAAGCATCTTGAAAAACCTAACTCACACGTGAGACTTCTGTTTGCCGACTTCTCATCGGCCTTTAACAAGATGCAACCGCACATTTTAATTGATCACCTTAGTGTGTTCTTTAACCTACCTCACCAGCTTTTACTATTGATTCTTAACTTTTTTTAACAGAGAGGAAACAAGCGTGTTTTAGTAAATGGAGTCATGTCAGATGTAATGACATCTAACACAGGCTCCCCCCAAGGGTGTGTTCTTTCTCCCCTCCTTTTTATTTTATACACTGACAGCTGCAGGTCTGTCAAAGAGGACAGCTTTTTAGTCAAATTTTCCGATGACACTGTTCTTCTCTCTCTTCTCCATGGTCCAGCTGCAGGTCACGGCAGTGCTCTCCCTGCCTTCATCAGCTGGTGTGACGATAACTCTCTGGACCTTAATGTGTCAAAAACTAAGGAGCTTATTATCGATTTTGACAAGAATCGTACTGAGCCTGTTGCTCATTTTATTCATGGTAGGGAGGTGGAGATTGTTGATTCCTATAATTACTTAGGAACAACATTTGACTCAGAGTTAAAATTTGAGGTTAACACAGACACTATTGTAAAAAAGGGTCAACAGAGGATTTATTTACTTAGGAAGTTGAGCCCCTTCAACGTCAGTAAGAAGATTCAGTGTCTATTTTACAAGTCCTTTATTGAAAGCCTGCTGACCTTTTCGTTTATCTGTTGGTTCAACGGCCTGGGTGTAAAAGATAAGAACCGCCTAAATAGTATTGTGAAGACCTGTTCTAAGATCATAGGTGTGAAGCAGGAAGACTTGAATTCCCTTTGGGACAAACGCGTGGTCAAAAAAAAAAGCTAAAGCAATTATTGATCAGCATGACCACATACTGTCTATAGAGTTTTTAAACTTATGCCCTCGGGCGTCGCTTTAGAGCTCCACCTAGGACAACGAACCGCTTTTCCAGGTCTTTTATCCCGTCTGCTATCAGTCTTTTAAATCTTGATCCTAGTTTATGGAATTTGGCTTAACTTGGAATTTATTTTATTCTGATGGAGTTATTGCTGACTTATTCTATTTTAGTTTTTTATTATTTATTTATTTTTTATTGTGTGTGTATGTATTTTGGGTACTTGTGCACACGTCTCCTGTAGTATCATTGACTACATTATTGCTGTGCACTTCCTTTGTCTCCATGAGGCCTCATTGACTAATAACTATGCTGATATGGATGTATGATTGTGTGTGGACATGTGTTGCCTTGGTGAACCGTTGAACCGAATTGCCCCTTGGGGACAAATAAAGTTGTTTTGAATTGAATTTGAATTGAATTTGAATAGTTGATGAGAACTGACAATTGGAATGGCTGAACAGTTAAATAGTTGAGTAGTTTAAGTAGTTAAATTATTTAACAGTGAATTATTTCAGTGAGGACTTTTATTTTGAACCAGTTTTGGACAGAGGAAACAGTTGGCGGAAGTCATCGTTGACTACAACGGGCAGTTGGAAAGGCTGAACGGTTGAAAAGTTGAGTAGTTTAAATAGTTAATTTATTTGACTGTGATCTATTGTAATGAGGACTTTTATTTTGAAACAGTTGTGGACAGGCGACACAGTTGGCAGGAGTCATAGTTGATGACAACTCACTGTTGGAATGCCCAAACAGATAAATAGTTGAGTAGTTTAAATAGTTAAATTGTTTAACAATGAATTATTTCAGTGAGGACTTTTATTTTGAAACAGTTTTGGACAGAGTGAACAGTTGGCGGGAGTCATAGTTGATGACAACTGGCAGTTGGAATGGCTTAACAGTTTAATTGTTTAGTTGTTAAAATAGTTAAATTAGTTAACAGTGAATTATTTCAGTGATGACTTTTATTTTGAAACTGTTTTGGACAGGTGAAACAGTTCGCAGGAGTCATAGTTGATGACAACTGACAGTTGGAATGGCTGAACGGTTGAAACGTTGAGTTGTTTAAATAGTTGTATTGTTTAATTATGATTTATTGTAGTGAGGACTTTTATTTTGAAACAGTTAAGGACGGAGGAAACAGTTGGCAGGAGTCATAGTTGATGTCAACTGACAGTTGGAATGGCTGAACGGTTGAAAAGTTGAGTAGTTTAAATAGTTAAATTATTTGTTTGTGATCTATTGTAATGAGGCCTTTTATTTTGAAACAGTTCTGGACAGAGGAAACACTTGGCGGGTGTCATAGTTGATGACAACTGGCAGTTGGAATGGCTGAACAGTTAAATAGTTGAGTAGTTTAAGTAGTTAAATTATTTAACAGTGAATTATTTCAGTGAGGACTTTTATTTTGAAACAGTTTTGGACAGAGGAAACAGTTGGCGGGAGTCAACGTTGACTACAACGGGCAGTTGGAAAGGCTGAACGGTTGAAAAGTTGAGTAGTTTAAATAGTTAAATAATTTGATCGTGATCTATTGTAATGAGGACTTTTATTTTGAAACAGTTGTGGACAGGTGACACAGTTGGCAGGAGTCATAGTTGATGACAACTCATTGTTGGAATGCCCGAACGGTTAAATAGTTGAGTAGTTTAAATAGTTAAATTAGTTAACAGTGAATTATTTCAGTGATGACTTTTATTTTGAAACAGTTTTGAACAGAGGAAACAGTTGGCGGCAGTCATAGTTGATGACAACCGGCAGTTGGCTTGGCTGAACGGTTGAAAAGTTGAGTAGTTTAAATAGTTAAATTATTTAATTGTGATCTGTTGTAATGAGGACTTTTATTTTGAAACAGTTGTACACAGGTGAAACAGTTGGCAGGACTCATTGTTGATGACAACTGACAGTTGGAATGGCTGAACAGTTAAATAGTTGAGTAGTTTAAATAGTAAAATTATTTAATAGTGAATTATTGCAGGGAGGACTTTTATTTTGCAACTGTTTTGGACAGAGCAAAAAGCAAATTTGTTGAATTAGCTGAAAAGCTTAGGAGCAGATCCTCCACGGTAGTGTTCTCCGGGATTCTACCGGTACCACGTGCAAGCAGAGGGAAACAGAATTTTATCTGGAGGTTTAACACGCGTGGCTCACTTAACCTGGTGTAGGAAAGAGGGGTATAGGTTTATGGGGCACTGGAACTACTTCTGGGACAGGGGTGACCTGTTCAAGCCGGATGGGCTACACCTGAACCGAGGGGTACCTTTGCACTGGGTCAGCGTATGTTGAGGGTAGCAGAGAGTTATTTAAACTAGGGACTTGGGGGGCAGGGAGGTTAGAGAGTGTTACACAGAGGGAAACGCAGACTGCCCTGATGGAAGCTGACAGCGTTACATGCACTATTGATGATATATTTTTAAAGCAAAAAAGCATGGTGAGGGCTTTGAGCAGCAGGCGCATGGGAAATCGAAGGGGAAGAGCGTTCATGATAACCTGAAATGTTTTTATCTAAATGCAAGAAGCATTAAAAATAAATTTCAAGAACTTGAGGCCGTTATGATTAGTGAAGGCTATGACATAGTTGGGATTACAGAGACATGGCTTAGTGAAGAGGATGGAGATGAATATAATGTAGAAGGTTATAAGCTCTTTAGGAAGGATAGATGTAATAGGCGAGGAGGGGGTGTAGCACTCTATGTGAACGAAAACATAAATGTGCAGGAAATTCCTGAAATTGAATATTCCGTGCCTTGTGAAGATATCTGGGTCAGGCTCACTGGCAAACACGAGACTGGTTTAAACATAGGTGTATGCTATCGACCACCAGCTTTGGACAGTACAGTCAATGAAATGCTCCTTAAGAGGATTACGCAAGCTTGTAGAGGAGGAGGGACTATTATTATGGGAGACTTAAATTATCCTGGTATTGATTGGGAAATGGTGAAAGGACAGGGGTAGGGGGAGGAAGAATTCTAGATGTCATAAATGATAATTTTTTGGTGCAGTATGTTAATAAACCTACAAGAGAAAGGCAATTTTAGATTTGCTGCTCTGTAATGACCCAGATAGAATTAGCAATGTTGAGGTACTGGAGCCACTTGGGACAAGTGATCACTCTACTATTAATTTTGAGGTTTCATGGGAAGTTAAAAAGGTGTCTCCAAAAACAAAAATTTTTAATTTTAGGCGAGCAAACTTTGACAGGATGCGGTCATATCTAAGTGAAACAAAATGGGAGACACTCCTGGACTGTGAGTCTGTAAATGAGATGTGGGAAAGATTTAAGGGGGTTTTATTTGATTCACAATGTAAATTCATTCCAAAAGGTGTCCAAAAGTAAGCTGAAAAAGCAGAATCCTCAGTGGATGACAGCAGCTATTCGTAGGAGTTTGAGGGAAAAGAGGAATCTTTATAAGATGTACATAGAGGATAACAATGAGATTACTAAGGCCGAATTCTGTAAAATGCGGGCTGTGGTCAAAAAAGAGCTGAGGAATGCTAGAAGACTGTATGAAAGACAAATTGCAGAGGGGGCAAAAACTAACCCTAAGCGCTTCTTTCAGTACTGTAGCAGAAAAAGGAAAGTCAAAGAGCAGGTTAAGTGCATAAAGAATAAAAAATGGATCGCTGCTATATGATAATAAGGATATTGGACACCTTAAACGGTTACTTTGTTGAGAATTTTACCTTAGAGCGGGTCTTTATTCGGCCAGAGGGCTTGTCCAATGCTCAAGATTATTTAGCGGAAATTGAGGTTAGGGATAACGTCGATAGACAAGTTGCATCAACTAAAGGCAGATAAAATGGCGGGTCCTGATGGCTTATATCCTAGAGTGCTCAGGGAAGTTAGTGAGATCATCTTTAGGCCACTATCTGCCATCTTTAGACGGTCTTTAGATACTGGAGAAATACCAAATGATTGGAAACAGGGCAATATAATACCAATATATAAAAAAGGGGACCGTGCTGAGCCAGGTAATTACAGGCCAGTCAGTTTAACTTGCATTATTGCAAAATATTGGAATCTATCATAAAAGATGAGCTGGACTTATTTCTTGAACGTAACAATATCTTGAGGGATAGCCAACATGGTTTTCGTAAAGGAAGGTCATGCCTGACAAACCTTCTGGAATTTTTTGAAGAGGCCACCAAGACTTATGACCAGAGCAGGGCTTATGACATCATATATTTGGATTTTCAGAAAGCATTTGACACAGTACCGCATAAGAGACTAATTTTTAAAATGAGCTCCATTGGAGTTACAGGTGGTATTCTGAAGTGGATTCATAACTGGTTGCAGGACAGAACACAAAGAGTGGTGGTCAGTGGTATATCATCTGAGCTAGGTAGGGTGGGGAGTGGTGTCCCCCAGGGATCGGTGTTGGGACCCCTGCTGTTCCTCATCTACATTAATGACCTTGATAGGAATATTGAGAGCAGATTAGTGAAATTTGCAGATGATACTAAATTGGGGGGCTTGGCAAATAGTTTAGAGTCCACTAAAGTGATTCAGGATGATTTGGATAGAATTCAGAATTGGGCAGAAATGTGGCAAATGAAATTTAATGTAGCAAAATGTAAAGTAGTACATGTAGGTAATAAAAACATTAGACGGATTACTTCATGGGAGGTTTTAAACTGGAATGTGCTCCACAAGAGAAAGATCTGGGAGTGATTGTTGACCAAACCCTCACAGGCTCTAGCCATTGTGCCGTAGCTGTTAAAAAAGCCAATCGGATGCTGGGATACATTGCCAAAA
Source organism: Gymnothorax javanicus (assembly GCA_029692085.1). Classification (NCBI taxonomy): domain Eukaryota; kingdom Metazoa; phylum Chordata; class Actinopteri; order Anguilliformes; family Muraenidae; genus Gymnothorax; species Gymnothorax javanicus. Next base: position 64,174,858 of record CM056200.1, read on the forward strand.
GTATTGAGTTCAAATCCAAGGAGGTGATGCTTCTTTTGTACAACACATTTGTCAGACCACATCTAGAGTATTGTGTACAGTTCTGGGGACCATACTTTAAGAAAAGACATAGAGGCTTTAGAGAAAGTTCAGAGAAGAGCCACGAAGCTAATTCCGGGTATTAAAGATGAAAGCTATGAGAAAAGGCTGAAGATCCTTAATCTCTTTAGTCTTAGGAAAAGGAGACTAAGGGTGATTTGATTGAGGTCTTTAAATATGTTAAAGGATTAACAAAGTGAATTATGTAGGATTCCTTCAACCAAGTGTTGTTAGCAGAACTCGGGGTCACAAATGGAAGCTGACTAAAGGTAAATTTAGCACTGATATTCGGAAATATTTCTTCACCCAAAGAGTAATTTCGGTGTGGAACAGCTTGCCTGACCATATTGTTGAGGCAGAGACCTTGGGAGTTTTCAAGAGCAGACTTGACTTAAAGCTAGATACCATTGAGTCATTGAGTATCTGAAGTGATATATTCACGATGGTACAAAAGGAAACTGGCGAGCCTAGTTGGGCTGAACGGCCTGTTCTCGCCATTCATGTTATGTTATGTTATGTTATGTTATGTTAGAGGAAATAGTTGGCGGGAGTCGTAGTTGATGACAATGGGCAGTTTGAATGGCTGAACGGTTGAACAGTTGAGTAGTTTAAATAGTTAAATTATTTAATTGTGATGAATTGTAGTGAGTACTTCTATTTTGAAACAGTTGACGGGAGTCATAGTTGATGACAACTGACAGTTGGATTGGCTGAACAGTTAAATAGTTGAGCAGTTCAGATAAATTATTTAACAGTGAATTATTTCAGTGAGGACTTTTATTTTGAAACAGTTTTGGACAGAGGAATCAGTTGACAGGAGTCATAGTTGATGACAACTGGCAGTTGGAACGGCTGAACGGTTGAAAAGTTGAGTAATTTTAAAAGTTAAATTATTTAATTGTTATTTATCATAATGAGGACTTTTATTTTGAAACAGTTGTGGACAGAGGAATCAGTTGGCAGGACTCATAGTTGATGACAACTGACAGTTGGATTGGCTGAACAGTTAAATAGTTGAGTTGTTTAAATAGTTAAATTATTTAACAGTGTATTAGTTCAGGGAGAACTTTTATTTTGAAACAGTTTTGGACAGAGGAAACAGTTGGCGGGAGTCATAGTTGATGACAATGGGCAGTTGGAATGGCTGAACGGTTGAACAGTTGAGTAGTTTAAATAGTTAAATTATTTAACAGTGAATTATTTCAGTGAGGACTTTTATTTTGAAACAGTTTTGGAAAGGTGAAACAGTTGGCAGGAGTCATAGTTGATGACAACTGACAGTTGGAATGGCTGAACAGTTAAATATTTGAGTAGTTTAAATAGTGAAATTATTTAAGAGTGATTTCTTGTTGTGAGGACTTTTATTTTGAAACAGTTGTAGGCAGAGGAAGCAGTTGAACAGGTTCTGTAGTGTTAAGAGCACCAGACTGTAGTCTGAAAGCCTTAGAAACTAACAGTTGCTGCAGATGGTCAGAACATCTGGCACAAGATTCCATTTGCTTAATGGCCCTACTGTGATGTCATCAGCCCAATGTTAAGTCTATGGGGAAAAAAATTAGTAGTTTTTTATTCATAGTTTAAAAAGTATAAAAGTTACAAACATGAAAAATACATTGCACAGGTGTCCTAAGTAAGACCTACGCAACGCAGTTTGAACGAAGTTTTTACGTTAAACTGTTGAAGCCGCATTAAGTGCATTAGAAGAATAATAATAATAACTAGAGAATGTAATTCCAGGGAATTACGAGTGCATGAAAATGCAAACTGGGGGAAACACTTGGCGGGAGTCATAGTTAATGACAACTGGCAGTTGGAATGGCTGAACAGTTAAATAGTTGAGTAGTTTAAGAAGTTAAATTATTTAACAGTGAATTATTTCAGTGATGACTTTTATTTTGAAACAGTTTTGAACAGAGGAAACAGTTGGCGGCAGTCATAGTTGATGACAACCGGCAGTTGGATTGGCTGAACGGTTGAAAAGTTGAGTAGTTTAAATAGTTAAATTATTTAATTGTGATCTGTTGTAATGAGGACTTTTATTTTGAAACAGTTGTACACAGGTGACACAGTTGGCAGAACTCATAGTTGATGACAACTGCCAGTTGGAATGCCCGAACAGTTAAATAGTTGAGTAGTTTAAATAGTGAATTATTCCAGTGACGACTTTTATTTTGAAACAGTTTTGGACAGAGGAAACAGTTGGCGGGAGTCGTAGTTGATGACAATGGGCAGTTGGAAAGGTTGAACAGTTGGATGGTTGAGTAGTTTAAATAGTTAAATTATTTAATTGTGATTAATTGTAGTGAGCACTTTTATTTTGAAACAGTTGGCGGGAGACATAGTTGATGGCAACTGACAGTTGGATTGGCTGAACAGTTAAATGGTTGAGTAGTTCAGATAAATTATTTAACAGTGAATTATTTCAGCGAGGACTTTTATTTTGAAACAGTTTTGGACAGAGGAATCAGTTGACAGGAGTCATAGTTGATGAGAACTGGCAGTTGGAATGGCTGAACGGTTGAAAAGTTGAGTAGTTTAAAAAGTTAAATTATTTAATTGTTATTTATCATATTGAGGACTTTTATTTTGAAACAGTTGTGGACAGAGGAATCAGTTGGCAGGAGTCATAGTTGATGACAACGGACAGTTGGATTGGCTGAACAGTTACATAGTTGAGTTGTTTAAATAGTTAAATTATTTAACAGTGTATTATTTCAGGGAGAACTTTTATTTTGAAACAGTTGTAGGCAGAGGAAACAGTTGAACAGGATCTGTAGTGTTAAGAGAGCCAGACTGTAGTCTGAAAGCCTGAGAAACTGACAGTTGCTGCAGGTGGTCAGAACATCTGGCACAAGATTCCATTTGCTTAATGGCCCTATTGTGATGTCATCAGCCCAATGTTAAGTCTATGGGGAAAAAATTAGTAGTTTTTTATTCATAGTTTAAAAAAGTATAAAAGTTGCAAAGATGAAAAATACATTGCACAGGTGTCCTAAGTAAGACCCACGAACGATTTTGAATTAAGTTTCTACGTTAAACGGTTGAGGCCGCATTAAGTGCGTTAGAAGAATAATAATAATAATATTAATAACTAGAGTATGTAATTCCAGGAATAACGAGTGCATGAAAATGAAAACTGTAGTTGCTTAAGGTGGAATGTGGGTAGGAAACAAGTTGGCGGAGTCATAGTTGATGACAGTTGGAATGGCTGAACAGCTAAATAGTTGAGTAGTTTAAAAGTTACATTATTTAACAGTGAATTATTTCAATGAGGACTTTTATTTTGAAACAGTTTTGGACAGAGGAAACAGTTGGTGGTAGTCATAGTTGATGACAACGGGCTGCTGGAATGGCTGAACGGTTGTAAAGTTGAGTAGTTTAAATAGTTAAATTATTTAGCAGTGAATTATTTCAGTTAGCACTTTTATTTTGAAACAGTTTTGGACCGGTGAAACAGTTGGCGGGTGTCATAGTTGATGACAACTGACAGTTGGAATAAATGAACAGTTAAATAGTTGAGTAGTTTAAAAAGTTATAAAATTTAACAGTGAATTATTTCCGTGAGGTCTTTTATTTTGAAACAGTTTTGGACCGAGGAAACAGTTGAGGGGAGTCATAGTTGATGACAACGGGCAGTTGGAATGGCTGAACAGTTGAAAAGTTGAGTAGATTAAATAGTTAAAATATTTAATTGTGATTTATTGTAGTGAGGTCTTTTATTTTGAAACAGTTTGGTACTGAGGAAACAGTTGATGGGAGTCATGGTTGATGACAACTGACAGATGGAATGGCTGAACAGTAAAATAGTTGAGTTGTTTAAATAGTTAAATTATTTAACAGTGAATTATTGCAGTGAGACTTTTATTTTGAAACAATTTTGGACCCGTGAAACAGTTGGCGGGTGTCATAGTTTATGACAACTGACAGTTGGAATAGATGAACAGTTAAATAGTTGAGTAGTTTAAAAAGTTATATCATTTAACAGTGAATTATTTCCGTGAGGTCTTTTATTTTGAAACAGTTTTGGACCGAGGAAACAGTTGATGGGAGTCATAGTTGATGACAACGGGCAGTTGGAATGGCTGAACAGTTGAAAAGTTGAGTAGATTACATAGTTAAAATATTTCATTGTGATTTATTGTAGTGAGGTCTTTTATTTTGAAACAGTTTGGTACCGAGGAAACAGTTGATGGGAGTCATAGTTGATGACAATTGACAGATGGAATGGCTGAACAGTAAAATAGTTGAGTTGTTTAAATAGTTAAATTATTTAACAGTGAATTATTGCAGTGAGACTTTTATTTTGAAACAGTTTGGTACCGAGGAAACAGTTTATGGGAGTCATAGTTGATGACAAATGACAGTTGGAATGGCTGAACAATTAAATAGTTGAGTTGTTTAATTAATTATATTAGTTTATTTAACAGTGAATTATTGTAGTGAGGACTTTTATTTTGAAACAGTTTTGGACCGAGGAAACATTTGACGGGAGTCAAAGTTGATGAGAACTGACAGTTGGAATGGCTGAACGGTTGACAAATAGAGTAGTTTAAATAGTTCAATTATTTCATTGTGATTTATTGTAATGAGCACTTTTATTTTCAAACAGTTGTGGACAGAGGAAACAGTTAGCAGGAGTCATAGTTGATGACAACTGACATTTGTAATGTCTGAATAGTTAAATATTTGAGCAGTTTAAATGGTTAAATTATTTAATAGTGAATTATTGTAGTGAGGACTTTTATTTTGAAACAGTTGTGGACAGAGGAAAAACAGTTGACAGGAGTCATAGTTGATGACAACTGGCAGTTGGAATGGCTGAATGGTTGAAAAGTTGAGTAGTTTAAATAGTTAAATTATTTAACAGTGAATTATTTCAGTGAGGACTTTTATTTTGAAACATTTTTGGACAGGTGAAACAGTTGGCAGGAGTCATAGTTGATGACAACTGACAGTTGGAATGGCTGAACAGTTAAATATTTCAGTAGTTTAAATAGTTAAATTAATTAAAAGTGATGTCTTGTTGTGAGGACTTTTATTTTGAAACAGTTGAAGGCAGAGGAAACGGTTGAACAGGATCTGTAGTCTTAAGAGAGCCAGATTGTAATCTTAAAGCCTGAGAAACTGACAGTTGCTGCAGGTGCTCAGAACATCTGGCACAAGATTCCATTTGCTTAATGGCCCTACAGTGATGTAATCAGCCTAAAGTTAAGTCTATGGGGAAAAAAATTAATAGTTTTTTATTCATAGTTTAAAAAGTATAAAAGTTGCAAAGATGAAAAATACATTGCACAGGTGTCCTAAGTAAGACCTACGCAACGCATTTTGAATTAAGTTTCTACGTTAAACGGTTGAGGCCGCATTAAGTGCGTTAGTAGAATAATAATAATAATATTAATAACTAGAGTATGTAATTCCAGGGAATAACGAGTGCATGAAAATGAAAACTGTAGTTGCTTAAGGTGGAATGTGGGTAGAGGAAACAAGTTGGCGGGAGTCATAGTTGATGACAGTTGGAATGGCTGAACAGCTAAATAGTTGAGTAGTTTAAAAAGTTATATTATTTAACAGTGAATTATTTCAATGAGGACTTTTATTTTGAAACAGTTTTGGACAGAGGAAACAGTTGGTGGTAGTCATAGTTGATGACAACGGGCTGCTGGAATGGCTGAACGGTTGTAAAGTTGAGTAGTTTAAATAGTTAAATTATTTAGCAGTGAATTATTTCAGTTAGCACTTTTATTTTGAAACAGTTTTGGACCGGTGAAACAGTTGGCGGGTGTCATAGTTGATGACAACTGACAGTTGGAATAAATGAACAGTTAAATAGTTGAGTAGTTTAAAAAGTTATAAAATTTAACAGTGAATTATTTCCGTGAGGTCTTTTATTTTGAAACAGTTTTGGACCGAGGAAACAGTTGAGGGAGTCATAGTTGATGACAACGGGCAGTTGGAATGGCTGAACAGTTGAAAAGTTGAGTAGATTAAATAGTTAAAATATTTAATTGTGATTTATTGTAGTGAGGTCTTTTATTTTGAAACAGTTTGGTACTGAGGAAACAGTTGATGGGAGTCATGGTTGATGACAACTGACAGATGGAATGGCTGAACAGTAAAATAGTTGAGTTGTTTAAATAGTTAAATTATTTAACAGTGAATTATTGCAGTGAGACTTTTATTTTGAAACAGTTTTGGACCCATTGAAACAGTTGGCGGGGTGTCATAGTTTATGACAACTGACAGTTGGAATAGATGAACAGTTAAATAGTTGAGTAGTTTAAAAAGTTATATCATTTAACAGTGAATTATTTCCGTGAGGTCTTTTATTTTGAAACAGTTTTGGACCGAGGAAACAGTTGACGGGAGTCATAGTTGATGACAACGGACAGTTGGAATGGCTGAACAGTTGAAAAGTTGAGTAGATTACATAGTTAAAATATTTCATTGTGATTTATTGTAGTGAGGTCTTTTATTTTGAAACAGTTTGGTACCGAGGAAACATTTGATGGGAGTCATAGTTGATGACAATTGACAGATGGAATGGCTGAACAGTAAAATAGTTGAGTTGTTTAAATAGTTAAATTATTTAACAGTGAATTATTGCAGTGAGACTTTTATTTTGAAACAGTTTGGTACCGAGGAAACAGTTGATGGGAGTCATAGTTGATGACAAATGACAGTTGGAATGGCTGAACAATTAAATAGTTGAGTTGTTTAATTAGTTAAATTAGTTTATTTAACAGTGAATTATTGTAGTGAGGACTTTTATTTTGAAACAGTTTTGGACCGAGGAAACATTTGACGGGAGTCAAAGTTGATGAGAACTGACAGTTGGAATGGCTGAACGGTTGACAAATAGAGTAGTTTAAATAGTTCAATTATTTCATTGTAATTTATTGTAATGAGCACTTTTATTTTCAAACAGTTGTGGACAGAGGAAACAGTTAGCAGGAGTCATAGTTGATGACAACTGACATTTGTAATGTCTGAATAGTTAAATATTTGAGCAGTTTAAATGGTTAAATTATTTAATAGTGAATTATTGTAGTGAGGACTTTTATTTTGAAACAGTTGTGGACAGAGGAAACAGTTGACAGGAGTCATAGTTGATGACAACTGGCAGTTGGAATGGCTGAATGGTTGAAAAGTTGAGTAGTTTAAATAGTTAAATTATTTAACAGTGAATTACTTCAGTGAGGACTTTTTTTTTGAACATTTTTGGACAGGTGAAACAGTTGGCAGGAGTCATAGTTGATGACAACTGACAGTTGGAATGGCTGAACAGTTAAATATTTCAGTAGTTTAAATAGTTAAATTAATTAAAAGTGATGTCTTGTTGTGAGGACTTTTATTTTGAAACAGTTGAAGGCAGAGGAAACGGTTGAACAGGATCTGTAGTCTTAAGAGAGCCAGATTGTAATCTTAAAGCCTGAGAAACTGACAGTTGCTGCAGGTGCTCAGAACATCTGGCACAAGATTCCATTTGCTTAATGGCCCTACAGTGATGTAATCAGCCTAAAGTTAAGTCTATGGGGAAAAAAATTAATAGTTTTTTATTCATAGTTTAAAAAGTATAAAAGTTACAAAGATGAAAAATACATTGCACAGGTGTCCTAAGTAAGACCTACGCAACGCAGTTTGAATGAAGTTTCTACGTTAAACGGTTGAGGCCGCATTAAGTGTGTTAGAAGAATAATAACATTAACTAGAATTGCATTTCCTGAAGGAAATGCCAGTGCATGCAAAGCAAAGTTGTAAAATCAGAAAATCAATTCACAGTTAATGATTTTTTTTCAAAAAGCTAAAAAGTTGCACAGCCATCTAAGAGCCAACTTTGAGTAGGTATGCTTGAGTAGAAACAGTAAAGACCAGGGTAATTGTTACACCTAGGCCCTACTCACTTAGCGGAGAGAGAGAAAGAGAGGGACAGAGAGAGATAAGAGTGATGAATGCACTATTGAAGTTACCTCATAACACACGAAGGAACACCATGGGGAAAACAAATATCACAGTATATGGATAGTGACAAACAGGAGTTGAAGCATGATTAACAGAGAGCAAATTTTTCAAAAGTATTGTGACATACATTAATTGAAAATACATCATCGCGTCAGAATATGGTACACTTGTATTTACAAGCGCTATCAATCTGTATTTACTTTGGTGAGGAACATCATTTTTAGTTACAGAAACTCATGCTGTTGGTTAAAAACTTGCTTCAGTCTAGTTGCTCTGGGGCGCGTTTCCCAAAAGCGTAGTTGCTACGTAGTTCGTCCATTCACAGTCAATGGGCCCAACCATGCAAGTTAGCGTCTGTGATTTTTGGGAAACACACCCCTGACTTGCTCATCTTAAGTCACACTAATAATGAATGACATCAAGTATAGGCTACAATAAGTTTATAAATGAACCAATGTTTGATGTGTGACATTGAGATTTTTGTGCAATAATTTCAGCAGCTTACGTGTAAAATTGCATTGTATAAATAATTATGAGAAAATATATTAGCTGTATGGAAATCGTGGTTAATGAAGCACCACTACCTCTCTAATTGAACCCTGATCTCTGTATTGTAGATGTCTCAATGACAACCGAGGAAATTACTATGTAATTTCTCAAAATGTCCGCTAGATAAATGTATACCATGACAAATATCACGAATATGTAATTGATATAATATTTATAATATACATAATAGCACTAACAACGAGCTACTTCGACTACTACCACTAGAAATGAAAAGTACATGAGGAAGACACAAAAGCAAGGGCAGCTACGGAAGAGGAGAAGACGCTTTAAGCACAAGCAAATGAAGCAGAGTTTATTCTCCTGATTACAATGATGGCTGTCTTATTTGTTCGATATCAAAATGATACATCAAGCTATTTTGTCCATTCTGTGAGCGTATGCATCTTAGTATTGATTGAAAGAATAGACATTTCGCTAGCTGGTTAGCTAACTTCGCTATCAATGCTGCATAATGAAACAAAATGTTTATTTGGATATCTGTGTAGCAAGCTACGTAGCGTGGCCGCGATGACCACGCAAGGAAAATTAGCAAGTAATTCGATTAATTGTCTGATTATGCTGTCTAAATGACACGAGTTAAGTTGCTAGCTACTTAGCAAGCAAAATTTGTGCGTGGAATTAAAGGTTATTGTGGAGATCTGCGTTTGTCCGCTACTTTAACTTAATATTTGGGTGCAGCTTCCAAATCATTCACCACGTAAACGGCATGCTTCCGGTTCGGTAAACCTCCCTTTCATTTTGTTGCCTGATTTCCCAATTGTCCATAATGTTCATGGATAATTTAATGCGTGAATTAAATTTAAAAAGCCCCGGAATGCAGCAACTTAATTACTTTTTTCCTCCCCTCACATATCAACCGGTAAGTCCGAGGCGTTAGCAACATTGGCAAAGGTGACGATCTGTATTAGCGAAATTGCCGGACTATCAGCCACCATAAAGCCGCTTTCCCACTGGACGAGAAACGAATTTTCCGCACCACAAGTTACATTCAAAGTCAATGTAAAGACGCGAATACACGCGGTCTGCAATGTTAAATCCGGTGTGGAAGCAGCATAACTCTTTAGCTACCACCATTTGTAAACGATGGATAATTACTACACTTTTTAGCCAGCTCAGTGTTCATGCAACTACATCTGACGGAGACTGTAGCCTAGCAGCCAACTCTGATTTAAGTCACTCCGCAAAAAATTGCAGAGGTCCGAAATCACTTTCTTTTAAGCTAGCGAGATGTACGTCCGTCTTGATCGGACCATTTTAACTAATGCGATCCAATAATTATAATATTCAGGTATTCGTGGCAAGGAATGAGCTCGCTTACAGTAGAAATCCCAACATTTGAACTAGCAAAAATGGGCCTGGATAGGCTCTTTTCACTGTCAGTAATAAACGATTTCATTGAACTGACTGTCACCCATTCTAATGGGAGAGCCGCTTTCTCTGCATTCACTTCAACTCCGAGAAACGGGCCCGCTTTGAACTGCAACGGTTGAAACATGGGTGAGGCCAGAGCCACCTTTGCTGACGAGTAGCATCCAGCTGCAGCCCTGACGTGACACAAGCCCCCTGGCGCGACGGAAGAGAAATAATGGCTATTCACCGTTTTAATGCTGCGCTCGGTAACGCCCCACGATCCGTGTTCTCAAGACACGACCGGTGAATTCCGCTTCTTTGAGCTCACGACCTCACTTCCTCGTGCATTTTCGACTTTTAATTCACGACCCACTGCGTGTTTACGAGTGTTAGCGAATGCAGCATTATTCATTTTGCTAGCTCGCTAGGTAGGCTAGCAACTAGCTGTTTTGCTAGCCTTGCTAGTGATATTTACGCTTAGCGAACCACCTAGCTAGCCAGCTTGAGAGCTAATTGCATCTTGTGCACATAGCTAAACCGATAGAAACAGTAAATGGTTAGTTTACCATCCCTTACTGTTCTTCAGCAGGCTAGCTAGCATGACTATTCAATAAGTATCACTTGCTAGGCTAGCGAAATAGCTATCTAGCTAGGTCGCTAGCCTTGTTAAAGAGCTAGCTAAGTGAATAAAAAATAGTGAAAAGCCATTATTTCACCTCCGTCAGGGGGTACCCCTGTCAAGCCAGGGCTTGTGTCACGTTAGGGGTTTCTGCTCTGGGGCTGCAGCTGATAGTATTGCTGCTGACAGTTAAGTTGCCACGTTACGGTTTTAAAAATTAATGACTCGCTCACTTAACGGCTGAATCACGAGGTCATTAGAAAAATGATTTTCCTCTTGAGCCACCCACTATAAAATGCAGATTTCTCGAAGTCGAGGTTGTATCACTTAAATAACGCCACAGGAGGCACGCTGAGGCTTTGCTGAAAATTTCAATATAAATTTTGCATCATTTAAGTCGAAAAAATGTAGCATTAGAGCAGTTTGAAAAAACTGTCCCGAACTGGTTTCTGAGGAAAGTCAGGCTGTCATTTTATATGGGGTTAGATGAGAGATCTGTCTGGATTTGCTGTTGGTTTGAGGCTCAGACGGCAAAAAAGTGTAGGTCCAATTCAGACCACTGATACATGAGAGGAACAAGCACAAGTTCATCTACATTTTGATGTGAATATTATGTAGGTAGTCTAAAATTTGTGGGAGAAAAGCAAATCAAAGACAAAAATTTTAGCTGATTTTCAAACTCCCCTCCACTCTAATGATTAGCTCACACACTCAAAGTCTCAAGATTCCGTGCCATAGAAACCCATTGTAAAGTTTAAGATATTTAATTTTAAAAATATTTAAAAAAGTAAAAATCATAGAAAAAATGAAAATAACATAGCATCAGTGTGCTTTCCAAAACCTACGCAAACGGAGTTTGAATGAAGTCTCTAAGTTAAACGGTTGAGGCTGAATTAATCAGTAAATAGCTTGGTTGGAAGGAAGGAAAACTATAATAATAATAACTAGAGAATGTAATTCCAGGGAATTACGAGTGCATGAAAATGCATACTGTAGTTGCATAAGGTGGAATGTGGGCAGAGGAAACAGGTTGGCGGGAGTCATAGTTGAAGACCGTTGAATGGCTGAACAGTTAAATAGTTTTTAGTTTAAAAGTTTGATTATTTAACAGTGAATTATTTCAATGAGGACTTTTATTTTGAAACAGTTGTGGACAGAGGAAACACTTGGCGGGCGTAATGGTTGATGATAACGGGCAGTTGGAATGGCTGAACAGTTAAATAGTTGAGTAGTTTAAGTAGTTAAATTATTTAACAGTGAATTATTTCAGTGAGGACTTTTATTTTGAAACAGTTTTGGACAGAGGAAACAGCTGGCAGGAGTCATCGTTGACTACAACGGGCAGTTGGAATGGCTGAATGGTTGAAAAGTTCAGTAGTTTAAATAGTTAAATTATATGATTGTGATCTATTGTAATGAGGACTTTTATTTTGAAACAGTTCTGGACAGAGGAAACACTTGGCGGGCGTCATAGTTGATGACAACTGACAGTTGGAATGGTTGAACAGGGGTGTTTCCATGCAAATGGGCAATTGCGTTAGGCGTCCTATATGAACAGCCATAATTTTCTCCTTTGTTAATAAAATTTTATAATTGCATCACACATCTCTGTATTGTATTCCTTAGATATAAAATAAATAGTTTTAATTGCCAATTGCAACCAGTTGTGAAGTTATTGTGATTTAGTTGCTTTCCGTCTATATTATTTTTGCGGGAAAAGTGTGACATGAAATCAGTGACCCAACTTTATATGCCTACACACGAGAAATCACAGGATGCAATAACCCTATGTTTTTACAGAAACGAAACATGTATTTTACATTTTCAGGAATGTGTACTTTTGGGTTTTTTTCTCAACCATTTTCCCCAAATCGCAGCTTTTGTAAAATATTACGTAGCGTAACCAGCTTCCGTCCTCGCCGTTACGAAGGTAAATGGCCGAATGCATGGTAAGTATGAAAACCTGAAAATAATCTGTCACTCCCATTAAATAGTACTACAATACTGGTCTTACAAGGTAAAAACTCGTCCTCAGGTTTGGAATGGATTTTAAGATAAAGCTTTTTTAAATTTCACCAAACAATTTTCCGCCTCATTTTTCTTACTTTCTTAACGAACCCAAAATCTCTCAAAATTTATCAGCGGCTGGTCTAAAGGGGCCAGCTTTACTTAACTTAGTTCGCGCCTGCGTAATCGTGATGTTGGAGCGTGTGTACAACTGTCAGTGATTCCCTCGTCATTTTCTCGAAATTTTTTATTCCGGCCCAGCAAAGTGACGAAAGTAATAATGTTACGCATATAAAGGAATAATGATCTAAATAATACTGAACAGTAAGTAAATGTTTATAACTATAGAACGCTGTTAATATTGTGACTTTAGAGGGAATTTTGTGCGAGTTCCGCGACACTACCGTACATTGTATAGTACGTGGGCAAGCTATACATTGCATTCGACGGAGTGTGCTTGCTTACTTTAAATAACACAAACGGAAGCAGTGAATCCGTCTTTTATTTGAACGTTATGCCAAAAATCCTGTTGTTATCCAACTTTGTACTTTGTCAGCGAAATTAATAGAAAGAATCGGATTAATTTTATTTTGGTTTTGATTCACTTGACAAGTGAAATTTACTTACCCCATTGGCAAGGTAGTCAAAATTACCTAAAATCAAGGACAAATTTCTTGTCTTACTAAGAAAATGGTGATACAACCCCAATTCTGAAATAGTTGGGATGAAGTGGAAATTGTGAATTAAATCAAAATGCAATGACTTTCAGATCACATGAGTCAATGTTATTTACAATAGAACATATATAACATTTCAAATGTTGAAACGGAGACATTTTACATTTTTATCCACAAAATGAGCTTATTTCAAATTTTCTGGCTGCAACAGGTCTCAAAAAAGTTGGGACACAGGCAAAAAAAAAGGGCTGAAAAAAGCAATTAATAAATAAGAGAATCAGCTGAAAGAACATTTAGCAAGTAATTAAGTTAACTGGCATCAGGTGTGTAACATGATTGGCTATAAAAGGGAAGTCTTAGTGAGGCTGAGTCTCTCAGAAGTAAAGATGGCCAGAGGCTCTCCAACCTGTGAAGGCTTGCGTAAATAAATTGTGGAATACTAAAAAAACAATGTTCCTCAATGTCAAATTGCAAAGGCTTTGAAGGTCTCACCATGGACAGTGCATAACATCATCAAAAGATTCAGAGAAACTGGAAAAATCTCTGTGCATAAGGGACAAGGCCAAAGACCTTTACTGGATGCCCGTGATCTTCGGGCCCTCAGATGCCACTCCATCACTCACCGGCATGATTCTGGCATTGACATTACTAAATGAGACCAGGAATACTTAAAGAAACCACTGTCTATAAACACAGTCCGCCGTGCCATCCACAGATGCCACCTAAAACTCTATCATGCAAAAAGGAAGCCATTGTTGAGCATGATTCAGAAGTGTCGCCATGTTCTGTGGGCCAGGGCTCATTTAAAATGGACTGTAGCAAAGTGGCAAAGTGTCCTGTGGTCAGACGAGTCCAAATTTGACATTTTTGTTGGAAATCTTGGGCGTCGCGTCTTCCGGGCTAAAGAAGAGAAAGACCACCCCTCCTGTTATCAGCGGTCAGTTCAAAAGCCAGCATCTCTGATGGTATGGGGATGCATTAGTGCATATGGCTTGGGACACTTGCATGTTTTAAAAAGCCCCATGAATGCTGAAAGGTATATAAAGGTTTTAGAGCAACATATGCTCCCTTCCAGACAACATCTATTCCAGGGAAGGCCTTGTGTATTTCAGCAGGACAATGCAAAACTACATACTGCAGCTATTACAACAGCATGACTTCGTAGTCGAAGAGTCCGAACTGGCCTGCCTGCAGTCCTGATCTTTCACCGATTGGGGAACATTCAGCGATAATTAAATGAAAAGTCCGGCCAAAGGAGACCCAAAACTCTCCAGCAGCTGGAAGCCTGTACTAAACAAGAGTGGGATCGAATGCCAATGACTAAACTCAAGATACTTGTCTCCTCAATGCCCAGACGCCTCTACTCTGTGTTAAAAAGAAGAGGGGATGCTACACCATGGTAAACAGGCCCCTGTCCCAAGTTTTTTGAGACTTGTAGCAGCCATCAAATTTGAAATGAGCTCATTTTGTGGATGAAATTGTAAAATTTCTCAGCTTCAACATTTATGTTATCTCTGTTCAACTGTGAATAAAATACTGGCTGGTGTGATCTGAAAGTCATTGCATCTTGATTTTATTCACAATTTATACTTTTTCCCAACTATTTTTGAATTGGAGTTGTAGAAATAAGTGTTTTAAGTCTTAAAATAAGTAAATTTCCCTTTCTTGAAAATCACTTTTTGCAGTGATGTACTTTGAAGCTTAGTTGGTGGACTTTTTACTGTTCAATGTTCAACTTTGGTTACCAATTCCGTCCAGGTTACGTACATAAGCACCTTCATTGTTACGGAATATCCTGCATTTTTTTCACTTTCAACTTGCCTAGTTTAATTTGATTGGTGTTTCAGGGTTGAATTATTGGTATTGTTGCTGTTAAGAAGCAAACAGAGCCTATTATTAGCTTGTTCACGGCTGGAAAATTTTCAGAGGGTGGGACAATCAAGTTAGCAGGTGGTCGCAAATCGAAAATTTTGCAGAGTTAAGAGAATTTTGTGCAATTTTTCATGTTTTATGTGTATTGTCTATTAAATGTTTATTATCTATTAAATTTCCTATTTGAAAAATTCATGACTCAATGTTCTTAAATCGATTTTATTAGGCTACATTCTGTCCTGGTTATGTACACAATGTGGCTAAAGCCACCGTCTTTGGGATGCTTCATTTTATTATGGCCCCAATTTTTTATCAAACCACACTGAAAAAATGACTGGACAGATCATCCACAACAACTGGGATGACTTGATGTGGTTCCATGACACTTTCTATTTTTGAACATTCATGTCACTGCTGTACACGCCATTAGCATGGAAACACCCATGCTAACTTAGCTAATGTTATTAGCATGTATGCTAACAATGCTAACTATGCTAACAATACTATCCATGCCAACCACGTTCCTCAGCTAAATTAGCTAATGTTATTAGCATGTATGCTAACAATGTTAACTATGCTAAGAGCGCTAACCATGCTAACCACGTTACTCAGCTAACTTATCTAATATTATTAGCATGTGTGCTAACTATGCTAAAAGTGCTAACCATGCTAACCACATTATCCAGCTAACTTAGCTAATGTTGTTAGCACTTATGCTAACTATGCTAATTATGCTAACCACGTTACTCAGCTAACTTAGCAAATGTTGGTAGCTGAGCTCAAAGTGTGCATCGCTCGCCATCAAGGAAAATGAAAGAGAGAAGTAATGGGAAGGAAAGAGAAAAAGAAGGAAGGAAAGAGAACGAGTGAAGGAAAGAAGAAAGGAAAGGAGAAAGATAGAAATAAGGAACTCAGGAAAGAAGCAAAAAAGGAAGGAAAGGAAGGAAGGAAGGAAGGCAAAAAAGAAGGAATGAAGGAAGGAAGGAAAAATAGGACGGAGGAAGGAAATAAGAAAGGAAACAAGGAAGGAAGGAAGAAAAGATGGGAGAAAAAAGGAAAGAAGGAAGGAAGGAAGGGAAGAAGAAGGAAGGAAAGATAGAAAGAGGGAAGAAAGGAGAGAAGGAAAAGAAAGGATGGAACGAGGGAAGGAAATTAAAAAGGAATGAAGGAAAGAAGGAAGGAGATGGAAGGGAGGATGAAAGGCAAAGAGGAATGAAGGAAGAAATAAGGAAGGAAAGATGGATGGAAGGAAGTAAAGAAGAAAAGGAAGGAGAAAAGGAAAGAAAGAAAAAAGAAGGAAGGATAGAAGAAAAGAAGGAAGGAAAGAGGGAAGGAAAGAAGGAATGATGGAAGGAAGGATGGAGCAGTAAGGAAGATAGGAACAAAGGTAAGAGGGAAGGAAAGAAGTAAGGAAAGATGGAAGGTTGAAAGGAAAGAAGTAAGGATGGAAGGTAGTAATTAAAGAAAGGAAGGAAAGAAGGAAGGAAGAAAGGAAAGAAGGAAAGAAAGGAAGGGAAGGAAGGTAGAAAGAAAGAAAAAAGGAAGGAAGGAAAGAAAGTAAGGACAGAAAGAAAAGAATGAAGGAAAGAGGGAAGGAAATAAATAAGGAAGGAAGGATGGAAGGAAAGAAATTAAGAAAGAAAAAGGGAATGGAAGAAAGAAAGAAAGACAGAAAGAGGACTTCCATTTTGTAACAGTTGTAGACAGAAATGGCTGAACAGTTAAATAGTTGTGATGTCATCAGCCCAATGTTAAGTCTATGGGGGGGAAAAAATTAAGTTTTTTATTAATAACTCAAAAAGTATAAAAGTTACAAAGATGAAAAATACATTGCACAGGTGTCCTAAGTAAGACCTACGCAACGCAGTTTGAACGAAGTTTCTACGTTAAACGGTTGAAGCCGCATTAAGTGCGTTAGAAGAATAATAATAATAACTAGAGAATGTAATTCCAGGGAATTACGAGTGCATGGAAATGCAAAATGTAGCGCTAACCATACTATTTAACTGAATAATGTTGTTAGCAGTTATGCTAACTATGCTAACTGTGCTAACAATGCTAATCATGCTAAGTATGTTACTCAGCTAAATTAGCTCATGTTATTATCATGTATACTAACTATGCTAACAATGCTAACCATGCTAACTACGTTACTCAGCTAACTTAGTTAATGTTATTAGCAGGTATGCTCAGAATTCTAACTATTCTAACAGTGCCAACCATGCTAACCACGTTACTCAGTTAACTTAGCTAATGTTATTAGCATGTATGCTAACTATGCTAATAATGCTAACCACGTTACTCAGCTAACTTAGTTAATGCTATTAGAAAGTATGCTAACAATTCTAACTATGCTAATAATGCTAACCACGTTACTCCGCTAACTTAGCTAATGATATTAGCATGTATGCTAACTATGCTAACCATGCTAAACACGTTTCTCAGCTAATTTAGCGTACATGCTAATAACATTATCTAAGTTAGCTGAGTAACGTGTTTAGCATAGTTAGCATAGTTAGCGTACATGCTAATAACATTATCTAACTATGCTAACCATGCTAAACACGTTACTCAGCTAACTTAGCTAATGTTATTACCATTAGCAAACAAAAATGCTAACCATGCTAGCCACATTACTCAGCTAACTTAGCTAATAATTTTAGCATGTATGCTAACTATGCTAACAATGCTAACCACGTTACTCAGCTAACATAGCTAATGATATTAGCATGTATGCTAACTATGCTAACAATGCTAACCACGTTTCTCAGCTAACTTATCTAATGTTATTAGCATGTTTGCTAACTATGCTAACCATGCTAGCCACGTTACTCAGCTAACTTAGCTAATGAATTTAGCATGTATGCTGACTATGCTAACAATGCTAACCACGTTACTCAGCTAACTTAGCTAATGATATTAGCATGTATGCTAACTATGCTAACAATGCTAACCACGTTTCTCAGCTAACTTATCTAATGTTATTAGCATGTTTGCTAACTATGCTAACCATGCTAGCCACGTTACTCAGCTAACTTAGCTAATGATTTTAGCATGTACGCTAACTATGCTAACCATGCTAACCATGCTAGCCACGTTACTCAGCTAACTTTGCTAATGATTTTAGCATGTATGCTAACAATGCTAACTATGCTATCAATTGTAACCACGTTACTCAGCTAACTTAGCTAATGATATTAGCAAGTATGCTAACTATGCTAACTATGCTAGCCACGTTACTCAGCTAACTTAGCTAATGATTTTAGCATGTATGCTAACAATGCTAACTCTGCTAACAGCGCTAACCATGCTAATCACGTTACTCAGCTTATTTAGCTAATATTATTAGCATGTGTGCTAACGATGCTAAAAGTGCTAACCATGCTGACCACATTATCCAGCTAACTTAGCATAGTTAGCATTAGTGCTTACCATGCTAACCACGTTACTCAGCTAACTTAGCAAATGTTGGTAGCTAAGCTCAAAGTGTGCATAGCTCGCTATCAAGAAAAATGAAAGAGGGAAAAAATGGGAAGGAAGGACAAAAAGAAGGAAGGAAAGATGGGATAAGGGAAGGAAAGGAGGAACGAATGAAGGAAGGAAAGATGGATGGAAGGAAGTAAAGAAGAAAAAGGAAAAAAGGAAAGAAGTAAAAAAAATGGAAGGATAGTAAGAAAGATGGAAGGAAGGACGGAAAGCAGTAAGGAAGGTAGGAAAGATGGAAAGAAGGACGGAAAGATGGAAGGAAGAAAAGAACGAAGTAAGGATGGAAGGTAGTAAGCAAAGAAAGGAAGGAAAGGATGAAAGGTAAGAAAAAAGGAAGGAAGGAAAGAAGGATGGAATTAAGGAAGGAAAGAAGGAAACAAAGGAAGGGAAGGAAGCAAGAAAGAAAAAAGGAAGGAAAGAAAGTAAAAATGACAAAAATGAAGAAATAAAGGAATGAAAGAAAGAAGGAAGGAAATAAATAAGGAAGGAAGGAAGGAAGGAAAGAAATTAAGAAAGAAAAAGGGAATGGAAGAAAAAGAGAGGACTTCCATTTTCAAACAGTTGTAGACAGAGAATACAGTTGGTGGGAGTCAAAGTTGATGAGAACTGACAGTAGGAATGGACAGTTCGATAGTTGTGATGTCATCAGCCCAATGTTAAGTCTATGGGGGGGAAAAAATTAATAGTTTTTTATTAATAACTCAAAAAGTATAAAAGTTACAAAGATGAAAAATACATTGCACAGGTGTCCTAAGTAAGACCTACGCAATGCAGTTTGAACGAAGTTTCTATGTTAAACGGTTGAAACCGCATTAAGTGCGTTAGAATAATAATAATAATAATAACTAGAGAATGTAATTCCAGGAAATTACGAGTGCATGAAAATGCAAACTGTAGTTTTATAAGGTGGAATGTGGGCAGAGGAAACAAGTTGGCGGGAGTCATAGTTGAAGACAGTTGGAATGGCTGAACAGTTAAATAGTTTTTTAGTTTAAAAAGTTTGATTATTGAACAGTGAATTATTTCAATGAGGACTTTTATTTTGAAACAGTTGTGGACAGAGGAAACAGTTGGCTGGAGTCATAGTTGATGACAACGGGCAGTTGGAATGGCTAAACGGTTGAAAAGTTGAGTAGTTTAAATAGTTATATTGTCAAATTATGATTTATTGTAGTGAGGACTTTTATTTTGAAACAATTAAGGACGGAGGAAACAGTTGGCGGGAGTCAAAGTTGATGACAACGGGCAGTTGGAATGGCTGAACGGTTGAAAAGTTGAGTAGTTTAAATAGTTATATTTAATTGTGATTTATTGTAGTGAGGACTTTTATTTTGAAACAGTTAAGGACGGAGGAAACAGTTGGCGGGAGTCAAAGTTGATGACAACGGGCAGTTGGAATGGCTGAACGGTTGAAAAGTTGAGTAGTTTAAATAGTTAAATTTAATTGTGATTTATTGTAATGAGGACTTTTATTTTGAAACAGTTCTGGACAGAGGAAACACTTGGCGGGCGTCATAGTTGATGACAACTGACAGTTGGAATGGCTGTACAGTTAAATAGTTGAGTAGTTTAAGTAGTTAAATTATTTAACAGTGAATTATTTCAGTGAGGACTTTTATTTTGAAACAGTTTTGGACAGAAGAAACAGTTGGCTGGAGTCATCGTTGACTACAACGGGCAGTTGGAATGGCTGAACGGTTGAAAAGTTGAGTAGTTTAAATAGTTAAATTATTTGATTGTGATCCACTGTAATGAGGACTTTTATTTTGAAACAGTTGTGGACAGGTGACACAGTTGGCAGTAGTCATAGTTGATGACAACTCACTGTTGGAATGCCCGAACAGTTAAATAGTTGAGTAGTTTAAATAGTTAAATTAGTTACCAGTGAATTATTTCAGTGATGACTTTTATTTTGAAACAGTTTTAGGCAGAGGAAACAGTTGGCGGCAGTCACAGTTGATGACAACCGGCAGTTGGATTGGCTGAAAGGTTGAAAAGTTGAGTAGTTTAAAAAGTTAAATTATTTAATTGTGTTCTATTGTAATGAGGACTTTTATTTTGAAACAGTTGTACACAGGTGAAACAGTTGGCAGGACTCATAGTTGATGACAATGGACAGTTGGAATGCCTGAACAGTTAAATAGTTGAGTAGTTTAAATAGTTAAATTATTTAATAGTGAATTATTGCAGTGAGGACTTTTATTTTGAAACAGTTTTGGACAGAGGAAACAGTTGGCGGGAGTCGTAGTTGATGACAACTGACAGTTGGGTTGGCTGAACAGTTAAATAGTTGAGTAGTTCAGATAAATTATTTAACAGTGAATTATTTCAGTGAGGACTTTTATTTTGAAACAGTTGTGGACAGAGGAAACAGTTGACAGGAGTCATAGTTGATGACAACTGGCAGTTGGAATGGCTGAACGGTTGAACAGTTGAGTAGTTTAAAAAGTTAAATTATTTAATTATTTATTATTATGAGGACTTTTATTTTGAAACAGTTGTGGACAGAGGAATCAGTTGGCAGGAGTCATAGTTGATGACAACTGACAGTTGGATTGGCTGAACAGTTAAATAGTTGAGTAGTTTAAATAGTTAAATTATTTAACAGTGAATTATTTCAGGGAGAACTTTTATTTTGAAACAGTTTTAGGCAGAGGAAACAGTTGGCGGCAGTCACAGTTGATGACAACCGGCAGTTGGATTGGCTGAACGGTTGAAAAGTTGAGTAGTTTAAATAGTTAAATTATTTAATTGTGTTCTATTGTAATGAGGACTTTTATTTTGAAACAGTTTTACACAGGTGAAACAGTTGGCAGGACTCATAGTTGATGACAACTGACAGTTGGAATGCCCGAACAGTTAAATAGTTGAGTAGTTTAAATAGTTAAATTTTTTAATAGTGAATTATTGCAGTGAGGACTTTTATTTTGAAACAGTTTTGTACAGAGGAAACAGTTGGCGGGAGTCGTAGTTGATGACAACTTGCAGTTGGAATGGCTGAACGGTTGAACAGTTGAGTAGTTTAAATAGTTAAATTTTTTAACAGTTAATTATTTCAGTGAGGACTTTTATTTTGGAACCGTTGTAAGCAGAGGAAACAGTTGGCTGGAGTCATAGTTGATGACAACGGGCAGTTGGAATAGCTAAACGGTTGAAAAGTTGAGTAGTTTAAATAGTTATATTTTTAAATTATGATTTGTTGTATTGAGGACTTTTATTTTGAAACAGTTAAGGACGGAGGAGTTGGCGGGAGTCAAAGTTGATGACAACGGGCAGTTGGAATGGCTGAACGGTTGAAAAGTTGAGTAGTTTAAATAGTTAAATTTAATTGTGATTTATTGTAATGATTACTTTTATTTTGAAACAGCTCTGGACAGAGGAAACACTTGGCGGGCGTCATAGTTGATGACAACTGACAGTTGGAATGGCTGAACAGTTAAATAGTTGAGTAGTTTAAGTAGTTAAATTATTTAACGGTGAATTATTTCAGTGAGGACTTTTATTTTGAAACAGTTTTGGACAGAGGAAACGGTTGGCTGGAGTCATCGTTGACTACAACGGGCAGTTGGAATGGCTGAACGGTTGAAAAGTTGAGTAGTTTAAATAGTTAAATTATTTGATTGTGATCTACTGTAATGAGGACTTTTATTTCGAAACAGTTGTGTACAGATGACACAGTTGGCAGGAGTCATAGTTGATGACAACTCACTGTTGGAATGCCCGAACAGTTAAATAGTTGAGTTGTTTAAATAGTTAAATTAGTTAACAGTGAATTATTTCAGTGATGATTTTTATTTTGAAACAGTTTTTGGCAGAGGAAACAGTTGGGGGCAGTCATAGTTGATGACAACTGACAGTTGGATTGGCTGAACAGTTAAATAGTTGAGTTGTTTTAATAGTTAAATTATTTAACAGTGAATTATTTAAGGGAGCTCTTTTATTTTGAAAAAGTTTTAGGCAGAGGAAACAGTTGGCGGCAGTCATAGTTGATGACAACCGGCAGTTGGATTGGCTGAACGGTTGAAAAGTTGAGTAGTTTAAATAGTTATATTATTTAATTGTGTTCTATTGTAATGAGGACTTTTATTTTGAAACAGTTGTACACAGGTGAAACAGTTGGCAGGACTCATAGTTGATGACAACTGACAGTTGGAATGCCTGAACAGTTAAATAGTTGAGTAGTTTAAATAGTTAAATTATTTAACAGTGAATTATTTCAGGGAGAACTTTTATTTTGAAACAGTTTTGTACAGTGGAAACAGTTGGCGGGAGTCGTAGTTGATGACAATGGGCAGTTTGAATGGTTGAACAGTTGGATGGTTGAGTTGTTTAAATAGTAAAATTATTTAATTGTGATTAATTGTAGTGAGGACTTTTATTTTGAAACAGTTGGTGGGAGTCATAGTTGATGACAACTGACAGTTGGATTGGCTGAACAGTTAAATAGTTGAGTAGTTCAGATAAATTATTTAACAGTGAATTATTTCAGTGAGGACTTTTATTTTGAAACAGTTTTGGACAGAGGAAACAGTTGACAGGAGTCATAGTTGTTGACAACTGGCAGTTGGAATGGCTGAACGGTTGAAAAGTTGAGTAGTTTAAAAAGTTAAATTATTTAATTGTTATTTATCATAATGAGAACTTTTATTTTGAAACAGTTTTGGACAGAGGAATCAGTTGGCAGGAGTCATAGTTGATGACAACTGACAGTTGGATTGGCTGAACAGTTAAATATTTGAGTTGTTTAAATAGTTAAATTATTTCACAGTGAATTATTTCAGGGAGAACTTTTATTTTGAAACAGTTTTGGACAGAGGAAACAGTTGGCGGGAGTCAAAGTTGATGACAATGGGCAGTTGGAATGGCTGAACGGTTGAACAGTTGAGTAGTTTAAATAGTTAAATATTTAACAGTGAATTATTTCAGTGAGGACTTTTATTTTGAAACAGTTGTAGGCAGAGGAAACAGTTGAACAGGATCTGTAGTGTTAAGAGAGCCAGGCTGTAGTCTGAAAGCCTGAGAAACTGACAGTTGCTGCAGGTGGTCAGAACATCTGGCACAAGATTCCATTTGCTTAATGGCCCTACTGTGATGTCATCAGCCCAATGTTAAGTCTATGGGGAAAAAAATTAGTAGTTTTTTATTCATAGTTTAAAAAGTATAAAAGTTACAAAGATGAAAAATACATTGCACAGGTGTCCTAATTAAGACCTACGCAACGCAGCTTGAATGAAGTTTCTACGTTAAACGGTTGAGGCCGCATTAAGTGCGTGAGAAGAATAATAATAAGAAGAAGAAGAAGAAGAACTGGAATAACAACAGTGTGCATTTTCATGCAGACTAAAAATAATAATAATAATAACTAGAGAATGTAATTCCAGGGAATTACGAGTGCATGAAAATGCAAACTGTCGTGCTAACCATGTTATTTAACTAACTTAATAATGTTGTTAGCAGTTATGCTAACTATGCTAAATCTGCTAACAATGCTAACCATGCTAACCACGTTACTCAGCTAAATTTTCTAATGTTATTAGCATGCATGCTAACTATGCTAACAATGCTAACCATGCTAACCACGTTACTCAGGTAAATTAGCTGATGTTATTAGCATGTATGCTAATAATGCGAACTATGCTAACAGCGCTAACCATGCTAACCACGTTACTCAGCTAATTATCTAATATTATTAGCATGTGTGCTAACTATGCTAAAAGTGTTAACCATGCTAACCACTTTATCCACCTAACTTAGCTAATGTTGTTATCACTTATGCTAACTATGCTAACAATGCTAACCATGCTAACCACGTTATTCAGCTAACTTAGCAAATGTTGGTAGCTATGCTCAAAGTGTGCATAGCTCGCTATCAAGGAAAATGAAAGCGGGAAAGAATGGGAAGGAAGGACAAAAAGAAGGAAGGAAAGATAGAATAAGGGAAGGAAAGAAAGAAGGAGATGGAAGGGAGGAAGGAAGGCAAGAAGGAAGAAATAAGGAAGGAAAGACAGAAGGAATGAAGGAAGGAAAGATGGATGGAAGGAAGTAAAGAAGAAAAAGAAGGATAGAAGGAAGGAAGGAAAAAAGTAAAGAAAGAAGAAAGGAAAGAAGGAAAGATGGAAGGAAGGATGGAAAGCAGTAAGGAAGGTAGGAAAGAAGGAAAGAAGGAAGGAAAGATAGAAGGAAGAAAGGAAAGAAATAAGAATGGAAGGTAGTAAGGCAAGAAAGGAAGGAAAGGATGAAAGGAAAGAAAAAAGGAAAGAAAGAAGGAAAGAAAGGAGGGGAAGGAAGAAAGAAAGAAGAAAGAAAGAAAGTTATAAGGAAAGAAAGAAAGAAATAAAGGAATGAAGGAAAGAAGGAAGGAAATAAATAAGGAAGGAAGGCAAGAAATTAAGAAAGAAAAAGGGAATGGAAGAAAGGAAGAAAGAAAGAAGACTTCCATTTTGTAACAGTTGCAGACAGAGAATACAGTTGGCGGGAGTCAAAGTTGATGAGAACTGACAGTTGGAATGGCTGAACAGTTAAATAGTTGTAATGTCATCAGCCCAATGTTAAGTCTATGGGGCGGAAAAATTAATAGTTTTTTATTAATAACTCAAAAAGTATAAAAGTTACAAAGATGAAAAATACATTGCACAGGTATCCTAAGTAAGACCTACGCAACGCAGTTTGAACGAAATTTCTACGTTAAACGGTTGAAGCCGCATGAAATGTGTTAGAAGAATAATAATAATAACTAGAGAATGTAATTCCAGGGAATTACGAGTGCGTGAAAATGCAAACTGTCGTTGCTTAAGGTGGAATGTGGGCTGAGGAAACAAGTTGGCGGGAGTCATAGTTGAAGACAGTTGGAATGGCTGAACAGTTAAATAGTTTTTTAGTTTAAAAAGTTTAATTATTTAACAGTGAATTATTTCAATGAGGACTTTTATTTTGAAACAGTTGTGGACAGAGGAAACAGTTGGCTTTTGTCATAGTTGATGACAACGGGCAGTTGGAATGGCTGAACGGTTGAAAAGTTGAGTAGTTTAAATAGTTATATTGTTTAATTATGATTTATTATAGTGAGGACTTTTATTTTGAAACAGTTCTGGACAGAGGAAACACTTGGCGGGCGTCATAGTTGATGACAACTGACAGTTGGAATGGCTGAACAGTTAAATAGTTGAGTAGTTTAAGTAGTTAAATTATTTAACAGTGAATTATTCCAGTGAGGACTTTTATTTTGAAACAGCTTTGGACAGAGGAAACAGTTGGCGGGAGTCAACGTTGACGACAACGGGCAGTTGGAAAGGCTGAACGGTTGAAAAGTTCAGTAGTTTAAATAGTTAAATTATTTGATTGTGATCTATTGTGATGAGGACTTTTATTTTGAAACAGTTGTGGACAGGTGACACAGTTGGCAGGAGTCATAGTTGATGACAACTGGCAGTTGAAATGGCTGTACTGTTGAATAGTTGAGTAGTTTAAATAGTTAAAATATTTAATTGTGATTTCTTGTAGTGAGAACTTTTATTTTGAAACAGTTGTGGACGGAGGAAACAGTTGGCGAGAGTCAAAGTTGATGACAACTGACAGTTGGAATGGCTGAACAGTTGAAAAGTTGAGTAGTTTAAATAGTTATATTATTTAATTATGATTTATTGTATTGAGGACTTTTATTTTGAAACAGTTAAGGACGGAGGAAACAGTTGGCAGGAGTTAAAGTTGATGACAACGGGTAGTTGGAATGGCTGAACGGTTGAAAAGTTGAGTAGTTTAAATAGTTAAATTTAATTGTGATTTATTGTAATGAGGACTTTTATTTTGAAACATTTCTGGACAGAGGAAACACTTGGCGGGCGTCATAGTTGATGACAACTGACAGTTGGAATGGCTGAATAGTTAAATAGTTGAGTAGTTTAAGTAGTTAAATTATTTAACAGTGAATTATTTCAGTGAGGACTTTTATTTTGAAACAGTTTTGGACAGAGGAAACAGTTGGCGGGAGTCAAAGTTGATGACAACGGGCAGTTGGATTGGCTGAACGGTTGAAAAGTTGAGTAGTTTAAATAGTTAAATTATTTGATTGTGATCTACTGTAATGAGGACTTTTATTTTGAAACAGTTGTGGACAGGTGACCCAGTTGGCAGGAGTCATAATTGATGACAAATCACAGTTGGAATGCCCGAACAGTTAAATGGTTGAGTAATTTAAATAGTTAAATTAGTTAACAGTGAATTATTTCAGTGATGACTTTTATTTTGAAACAGTTTTAGGCAGAGGAAACAGTTGGCGGCAGTCATAGTTGATGACAACCAGCAGTTGGATTGGCTGAACGGTTGAAAAGTTGAGTAGTTTAAATAGTTAAATTATTTAATTCTGTTCTATTGTAATGAGGACTTTTATTTTGAAACAGTTGTACCCAGGTGAAACAGTTGGCAGGACTCATAGTTGATGACAACTGACAGTTGGAATGCCCGAACAGTTAAATAGTTGAGTAGTTTAAATAGTTAAATTATTCAATAGTGAGTTATTGCAGTGTGGACTTTTATTTTGAAACAGTTGTGGACAGAGGAAACAGTTGACAGGAGTTATAGTTGATGACAACTGGCAGTTGGAATGGCTGAACGGTTGAAAAGTTGAGTAGTTTAAAAAGTTAAATAATTTAATTGTTATTTATCATAATGAGGACTTTTATTTTGAAACAGTTGTTGACAGAGGAAACAGTTGAACAGGATCTGTAGTGCTAAGAGAGTCAGACTGTAGTCTGAAAGCCTGAGAAACTGACAGCTGCTGCAGGTGGTCAGAACATCTGGCACAAGATTCCATTTGCTTAATGGCCCTACTGTGATGTCATCAGCCCAATGTTAAGTCTATGGGGAAAAAAAATTAGTAGTTTTTTATTCATAGTTTAAAAAGTATAAAAGTTACAAAAGATGAAAAAATACATTGCACAGGTGTCCTAAGTAAGACCCTCGCAACGCAGTTTTGAATGAAGTTTCTACGTTAAACGGTTGAGGCCGCATTAAGTGCGTTAGAAGAATAATAATAATGAGAAGAAGAAGAAGAAGAACTGGAATAACAACAGTGTGCATTTTCATGCACACTAATAATAATAATAATAACTAGAGAATGTAATTCCAGGGAATTACGAGTGCATGAAAATGCAAACTGTCGTGCTAACCATGTTATTTAACTAACTTAATAATGTTGTTAGCAGTTATGCTAACTATGCTAAATATGCTAACCATGCTAACCACGTTACTCAGCTAAATTAGCTAATGTTATTAGCATGTTTGCTAACTATGCTAACCATGCCAACAATGCTATCCATGCTAACCACGTTACTCAGCCAACTTAGCTAATGTTGCTAGCACTTATGCTGACAATGCTAACAGTGCTAACCATGCTAACCACGTTACTCAGCTAAATTAGCTAATGTTATTAGCATGTATGCTAACTATGCTAACAGTGCAAACCATGCTAACCTCGTTGCACAGCTAACTTAGCTAATGTTATTAGCATGTATGCTAACTATGCTCACAGTGCTAACCACGTTACTCAGCTAACTTAGCTAATGTTATTAGCATGTATGCTTTCTATGCTAACTATGCTAAGTACGTTACTCAGCTAAATTAGCTAATGTTATTAGCATGTATGCTAACAATGCTAACGATTCTAACAGTGCCAACCATGCTAACCACGTTAGTCGGCTAACTTAGTTAATGTTATTAGCATGTATGAAACTATGCTATCCATTCTAACTACGTTACTCAGCTAAATTAGCTAATGTTATTAGCATGTATGCTAACTATGCCCACAGTGCTAACCACGTCACTCAGCTAACTTAGCTAATGTTATTAGCAT
Organism: Gymnothorax javanicus; assembly: GCA_029692085.1. NCBI lineage: Eukaryota > Metazoa > Chordata > Actinopteri > Anguilliformes > Muraenidae > Gymnothorax > Gymnothorax javanicus. The sequence continues at coordinate 64,203,323 of CM056200.1, forward strand.
GTATGCTATCTATGCTAACACTGCTAACCATGCTAACCACGTTACTCAGCTAATTTAGCTAATGTTATTAGCATGTATGCTAACTATGTTACTCAGTAACTTAGCTAATATTAGTATGTCAGCTAACTATGCTAAAGTGCTAACCATGCTAACCACGTTAATCAGCTAAATTAGCTAATGTTATTAGCATGTATGCTTACTATGCTAACAGCGCTAACCATGCCAACCACGTTTCTCAGCTAACTTAGCTAATGTTATTAGCACTTATTCTAACTTTGCTAACAATGCTAACCATGTTACTCAGCTAACTTAGCAAATGTTGGAAGCTAAGCGTAAAGTGTGCATAGCTCGCTATCAAGGAAAAAGAAAGAAAAAGGGAAAGAATGGGAAGGAAGGAAAGATAGAAAGAGGGAAGGAAAGAAGGAACGAAGAAAGGAAAGGAGAAAGAAAGATAGAAAGAAGGAAGTAAGGAATGAAGAAAAAAGGAAGGAAAGGAAAGAAGAAGAGCAAGGAAGGATAGAAGGAAGGAAGGCAAAAAAGAAGGAATGAAGGAAGGAAATAAGAAAGGAAACAAGGAAGGAAAGATGGGAAATAGGAAGGAAAGAAGGAAGGAAAGATGGAATGTCAGAAGAAGGAAGGAAGGAAAGAGGAAGAAGGAAGAAAGGGAAGGAGGAAGGAAAGAAAGAAGGAAGGTAAAAAGGAATGAAGAAAGGAATGCAGGAAGGAAGATGGAAAGGAGGAAAGAAGGCAAGAAGAAAAGAAGGAAGAAAAAAGGAAGGAAAGATGGATGGAAGGAAGTTAAGAAGAAATGGAAGGAAAAAAGGAAAGAAGGAAGGAAAGAAGAAAAAAAGGAAAGATGGAAGGAAGGATGGATAGCAGTAAGGAAGGTAGGAATGAAGGAAAGGGAAGGAAAGAAGGAAGGAAAGATGGAAGGAAGGTTGGAAAGAAAGAAAGAAGGATGGAAGGTAGTAAGGAAAGAAAGGAAGGAAAGAAGGAAGGAAAGGATGAAAGGAAAGAAAGGAAGGGAAGGAAGGAAGAAAGAAAGAAAGGAAGGAAGGAAAGTAGGAAGGAAAGAAGGAAATTAAGAAAGAAAAAGGAAAGAAAGAAAGAAAGAGGACTTCCATTTTGTAACAGTTGTAGACAGAGAATACAGTTGGCGGGAGTCAAAATTGATGAGAACTGACAGTTGGAATGGCTGAACAGTTAAATAGTTGTGATGTCATCAGCCCAATGTTAAGTCTATGGGGGGGAAAAAATAATCGTTTTTTATTAATAACTCAAAAAGTATAAAAGTTACAAAGATGAAAAATACATTGCACAGGTGTCCGAAGTAAGACCTAGGCAACGCAGCTTGAATGAAGTTTCTACGTTAAACGGTTGAAGCCGCATTAAGTGTGTTAGAATAATAATAATAAGAAGAACTAGAGTATGTAATTCGAGGGAATTACGAGTGCATGAAAATGCAAACTCTAGTTGCTTAAGGTGGAATGTCGGCAGAGGAAACAAGTTGGCGGGAGTCATAGTTGATGACAGTTGGAATGGCTGAACAGTTAAATAGTTGAGTTGTTTAAAAAGTTATATTATTTAACAGTGAATTATTTCAATGAGGACTTTTATTTTGAAACAGTTGTGGGCAGAAGAAACAGTTGGCTGGAGTCATAGTTGATGACAACGGACAGTTGGAATGGCTGAACAATTAAATATTTGAGTTGTTTAAATATTTACATTATTTAACAGTGAATTATTTCAGTGAGGACTTTTATTTTGAAACAGTTGTGGACAGAGGAAACAGTTGGCTGGAGTCATAGTTGATGACAACGGGCAGTTGGAATGGCTAAACGGTTGAAAAGTTGAGTAGTTTAAATAGTTATATTGTTAAATTATGATTTATTGTAGTGAGGACTTTTATTTTGAAACAGTCAAGGATGGAGGAAACAGTTGGCGGGAGTCGAAGTTGATGACAATGGGCAGTTGGAATGGCTGAAAGGTTGAAAAGTTGAGTCGTTTAAATAGTTAAATTTAATTGTGATTTATTGTAATGAGGACTTTTATTTTGAAACAGTTGTGGACAGGTGGCACAGTTGGCAGGAGTCATAGTTGATGACAACTCACTGTTGGAATGCCCAAACAGTTAAATAGTTGAGTAGTTTAAATAGTTAAATTAGTTAACAGTGAATTATTTCAGTGATGATTTTTATTTTGAAACAGTTTTAGGCAGAGGAAACAGTTGGCGGCAGTCACAGTTGATGACAACCGGCAGTTGGATTGGCTGAACGGTTGAAAAGTTGAGTAGTTTGAATAGTTAAATTATTTAATTGTGTTCTATTGTAATGAGGACTTTTATTTTGAAACAGTTGTACTCAGGAGAAACAGTTGGCAGGACTCATAGTTGATGACAACTGACAGTTGGAATGCCTGAACAGTTAAATAGTTGAGTAGTTTAAATAGTTAAATTATTTAATAGTGAATTATTGCAGTGAGGACTTTTATTTTGAAACAGTTTTGGACAGAGGAAACAGTTGGCGGGAGTCGTAGTTGATGACAATGGGCAGTTGGAATGGTTGAACAGTTGGATGGTTGAGTAGTTTAAATAGTTAAATTATTTAATTGTGATTAATTGTAGTGAGGACTTCTATTTTGAAACAGTTGGCGGGAGTCATAGTTGATGACAACTGACAGTTGGATTGGCTGAACAGTTAAATAGTTGAGTAGTTCAGATAAATTATTTAACAGTGAATTATTTCAGTGAGGACTTTTATTTTGAAACAGTTTTGGACAGGTGAAACAGTTGGCAGGAATCATAGTTGATGACAACTGACAGTTGGAATGGCTGAAGAGTTAAATATTTGAGTAGTTTAAATAGTTAAATTATTTAAGAGTGATTTCTTGTTGTGAGGTCTTTTATTTTGAAACAGTTGTAGGCAGTGGAAACAGTTGAACAGGATCTGTAGTGTTAAGAGAGCAAGACTTTAGTATGAAAGCCTGAGAAACTGACAGTTGCTGCAGGTGGTCAGAACATCTGGCACAATATTCCATTTGCTTAATGGCCCTATTGTGATGTCATCAGCCCAATGTTAAGTCTAGGGGAAAAAAAATTAGTAGTTTTTTATTCATAGTTTAAAAAGTATAAAAGTTACAAAGACGAAAAATACATTGCACAGGTGTCCTAAACCATGTTATTTAACTGAAGACCTACTGTTCTAACAATGCAACGTAGTTTGAATGAAGTTTCTCGTTAAGCGGTTGAGGCCGATTAACCATGCTAACCATTACTCATTAGAAGAATAATAATAATAACTAGAGAATGTAATTCCAGGGAATTACCATGCTAACCACGTTATGCATGAAAATGCAAACTGTAGTGCTAACCATGTTATTTAACTGAATGTTGTTGCTAACAATTATCATCTTAAATTAGCTAACTGTATGCTAACAATGCTAACAATGTAACCACGCCAACTGTTAGCTAAACTATGCTAACAATGCTGACATGCTATAACCACGTTAATCAGCTAACTTAGCTAATGATATTAATGTATGCATGTATGCTAACAATGCTAACAATTACTAAAATTAGGTAATGATATTAGCATGTATGCTAACTATGCTAACGCTTACACATCTAACTTAGCTAATGTTATTAGCATGTATGCTAACTATGCTAACAATGCTAACCATGCTAAACCATTTAATGTTAATGTATTCATGCTAACTATGCTAACAATGCTAACCTTGCTAACCACGTTACTCATCCTAATGTTATTAAGTATGCAAAATGTGCATAGCTTAACAATGCTAACCTCGTTACTCATCTAACTTAGCTAATTTTATTAGCATGTATGAACTATGCTAACAATGGAACCATGCTAACCACGCCACTCAGGAACTTAGGAAATGTTGGTAGCATATAAGCTTATGCAAAATGCATGCATATGTTACTCATCTAAATTAGGTAATGAGAGCGATGGCTAACTATGGATGAAAAGAATGAAAGATAGAATGAGGGAATGTTAAAGAATGTAAACAATGAAAGGAATGGAGAAAGAAAAATAGAAAATCTAAGTCAGGAAAGATATTAGCAAAAGGATGGAAAGGAAAGAAGAAAAGGATGGAAGGAAGAAGGAAGGAAGGAAGGCAAAAAAGAAGGAATGAAGGAAGGAAGGAAAAATAGTAGGAAGGAGGAAGGAAATAAAAAAGGAAACAAGGAAGAAAGGAAGAAAAGATGGGAGAAAGGAAGGAAGGGAAGGAAGGAGGAAGGAAATAAAAAAGGAAACAAGGAAGAAAGGAAGAAAAGATGGGAGAAAGGAAGGAAGGGAAGAAGGAAGGAAAGAAAATACAAAGGAAATTAAAGGAATGAAGTAAAGAAAGAAGGAAGGAGATGGAAGGGAGGAAGGAAGGCAAGAAGTAAGAAATAAGGAAGGAAAGAAGGAAGGAATGAAGGAAGGGAAGATGGATGGAAGGAACTAAAGAAGAAAAGGAAGGAAAAAAGGAGAAATGGAAGAAAATAAGGAAGTAAGGACAAAAGTAAAGAAGGAAGGAAAGAAGGAAAGATGGAAAGAAGAATGGAAAGCAGTAAGGGAGGTAGGAAAGAGGGAAGGAAAGAAGGAAGGAAAGATGGAAGGAAGAAAGGAAAGTAGTAAGGATGGAAGGTAGTAAGGAAAGAAAAGAAGGAAAGAAGGAAGGAAAAGATGAAAGGAAAGGAAAAAGGAAGGAAGGAAAGAAGGATGGAAGGAAGGAAGGGAGGGAGGTAAGAAGGAATGAAAGGAAGGGAAGGAAGGAAGAAAGAAAAAAGGAAGGAAAGAAAGTAAGGACAGAAAGAAAGAAATAAAGGAATTAAGCAAAGAAGGAAGGAAATAAATAAGGAAGGAAGAAAGGAAGGAAGTAAAGAAATTAAGAAAGAAAAAGGGAATGGAAGAAAAGAAAGAAGGAAAGAAGACTTCCATTTTGTAACAGTTGTAGGCAGAATACAGTTGGCGGGAGTCAAAGTTGATGAGAACTGACAGTTGGAATGGCTGAACAGTTAAATAGTTGTGATGTCACCAGCCCAATGTTAAGTCTATGGGGGGAAAAAAATTAATAGTTTTTTTATTAATAACTCAAAAAAGTATAAAAGTTACAAAGATGAAAAAATACATTGCACAGGTGTCCTAAGTAAGACCTCGCAATGCAGTTTGAACGAAGTTTCTACGTTAAACGTTGAAGCCGCATTAAGTGCGTTAGAATAATAATAATAATAATAATAATAATAAGAAGAACAACTGAATTAACAATAGTGTGCATTTTCATGCACACTAATAATAATAATAATAAGAATAATAATAATAATAAGAAGAAGAACTGGAATAACAATAGTGTGCATTTTCATGCACACTAATAACTAGAGAATGTAATTCCAGGGAATTACGAGTGCATAAAATTGCAAACTGTAGTTGCATAAGGTGGAATGTGGGCAGAGGAAACAAGTTGGCGGGAGTCATAGTTGAAGACAGTTGGAATGGCTGAACAGTTAAATAGTTTTTAGTTTAAAAAAGTTTGATTATTTAACAGTGAATTATTTCAATGAGGACTTTTATTTTGAAACAGTTGTGGACAGAGGAAACAGTTGGCTGGAGTCATAGTTGATGACAACGGGCAGTTGGAATGGCTGAACGGTTGAAAAGTGGAGTAGTTTAAATAGTTATATTGTTTAATTATGATTTATTGTAGTGAGGACTTTTATTTTGAAACAGTTAAGGACGGAGGAAACAGTTGGCGGCAGTCATAGTTGATGACAACTGACAGTTGGATTGGCTGAACGGTTGAAAAGTTGAGTAGTTTAAATAGTTAAATTATTTAATTGTGATCTATTGTAATGAGGACTTTTATTTTGAAACAGTTGGCGGAAGTCATAGGTGATGACAACTGACAGTTGGATTGGCTGAACAGTTAAATAGTTGAGTAGTTCAGATAAATTATTTAACAGTGAATTATTTCAGTGAGGACTTTTATTTTGAAACAGTTTTGGACAGGTGAAACAGTTGGCAGGAGTCATAGTTGATGACAATGGGCAGTTGGAATGGCTGAACGGTTGAACAGTTGAGTAGTTTAAATAGTTAAATTATTTAAGAGTGATTTCTTGTTGTGTGGACTTTTATTTTGAAACAGTTCTGGACAGAGGAAACACTTGGCGAGCGTCATAGTTGATGACAACTGACAGTTGGAATGGCTGAACAGTTAAATAGTTGAGTAGTTTAAGTAGTTAAATTATTTAACAGTGAATTATTTCAGTGAGGACTTTTATTTTGAAACAGTTTTGGACAGAGGAAACAGTTTGCTGGAGTCATCGATGACTACAAAGGGCAGTTGGAATGGCTGAGCAGTTGAAAAGTTGAGTAGTTTAAATAGTTAAATTATTTGATTACTGTAATGATCTTTTATTTTGAAACAGTTGTTGACAGGTGACACAGTTGGCAGGAGTCATAGTTGATGACAACTCACTGTTGGAATGCTTTAAATAGTTTTTTAAATAGTTAAATTAGTTAACAGTGAATTATTTCAGTGATGACTTTTATTTTGAAACAGTTTTAGGCAGAGGACACAGTTGGCAGGAGTCATAGTTGATGACAACCGCAGTTGGATTGGCTGAACAGTTGAAAAGTTGAGTAGTTTAAATAGTTAAATTATTTAATTTGTTCTATTGTAATGAGGACTTTTATTTTGAAACAGTTGTACACAGGAAACAGTTTCATAGTTGATGAGAACTGACAGTTGGAATGCCTGAACAGTTTTTGAGGTTTAAATTGTTAAATTATTTAATAGTGAATTATTGCAGTGAGGACTTTTATTTTGAAACAGTTTTGGCGGAAACAGTTGGTGGGAGTCATAGTTGATGACAATGGACAGTTGGAATGGTTGAACAGTTGGATGGTTGAGTAGTTTAAATTGTTAAATTATTTAATTGTGAATTATTTCAGTGAGGACTTTTATTTTGGAGACAGTTGGTGGGGAGTCATAGTTGATGACAACTGACAGTTGGACTGGCTGAACAGTTAAATAGTTGAGTTTTCATATTAAATTATTTAACAGTGAATTATTTCAGTGAGGACTTTTATTTTGAAACAGTTTTGGACAGAGGAAACAGTTGGCAGGAGTCATAGTTGATGACAATGGGCAGTTGGAATGGCTGAACGGTTGAAATAGTTGAGTAGTTTATTTAAATATTTATTGAATTATTTCAGTTAGGACTTTTATTTTGAAACAGTTTTGACAGAGAAACAGTTAAATAGTTGAGTTGTTGAAATAGTTAATGACAAATTATTTCAGGCATTTTGAAACAGTTTTGAACAATGGCTGAACGGCAGTCATGAACAATGGGCAGTTGGAATGGCTGAGTTGAACAGTTGAAAAATAGTTAAATTATTTAACAGTGAATTATTTCATTAGGACTTTTATTTTGAAACAGTTTTGGACAGAGGAAACAGTTGGCTGGAGTGAGTTTTAAATAAATATTATTTAATTATGATTTATTGTAGTGAGGACTTTTATTTTGAAATAGTTAAGGACGGAGGAAACAGTTGGCGGAGTCAAAGTTGATGACAACGGGCAGTTGGAATGGCTGAATGGTTGAAAAAGTTGAGTCGTTTAAATAGTTAAATTTAATTGTGATTTATTGTAATGAGGACTTTTATTTTGAAAAAGTTCTGGACAGTGGAAACACTTGGCTGGCGTCATAGTTGATGAGAACTGACAATTGGAATGGCTGAACAGTTAAATAGTTGAGTAGTTTAAGTAGTTAAATTATTTAACAGTGAATTATTTCAGTGAGGACTTTTATTTTGAAACAGTTTTGGACAGAGGAAACAGTTGGCGGAAGTCATCGTTGACTACAAAGGGCAGTTGGAAAGGCTGAACGGTTGAAAAGTTGAGTAGTTTAAATAGTTAATTTATTTGATTGTGATCTATTGTAATGAGGACTTTTATTTTGAAACAGTTGTGGACAGAAGACACACTTGGCAGGAGTCATAGTTGATGACAACTCACTGTTGGAGTGATTTCTTGTTGTGAGGACTTTTATTTTGAAACATTTGTAGGCAGAGGAAACAGTTGAACAGGATCTGTAGTCTTAAGAGAGCCAGATTGTCGTCTTAAAGCATGTGAAACTGACAGTTGCTTCAGGTGGTCAGAACATCTGGCACAAGATTCCATTTGCTTAATGGCCCTATTGTGATGTCATCAGCCCTATGTTAAGTCTATGGGGAAAAAAATAAATAGTTTTTTATTCATAGTTTAAAAAGTAAAAAAGTTACAAAGATGAAAAATACATTGCACAGGTGTCCTAAGTAAGACCTACGCAACGCAGTTTGAACGAAGTTTCTACGTTAAACGGTTGAGACCGCATTAAGTGCGTTAGAAGAATAATAATAATAATAATAATTATAACTAGAGAATGTAATTCCAGGGAAGTACGAGTGCATGAAAATGCAAACTGTAGTTGCATAAGGTGGAATGTGGGCAGAGGAAACAAGTTGGCGGGAGTCATAGTTGATGACAGTTAGAATGGCTGAACAGTTAAATACTTTTTTGGTTTAAAAAGTTTGATTATTTAACAGTGAATTATTTCAGTGATGACTTTTATTTTGAAACAGTTTTGAACAGAGGGAACAGTTGGCGGCAGTCATAGTTGATGACAACCGGCAGTTGGAATGGCTGAACGGTTGAAAAGTTGAGTAGTTTAAATAGTTAAATTATTTGTTATTTATCGTAATGAAGACTTTTATTTTGAAACAGTTTTGGACAGAGCAAACAGTTGGCGAGAGTCATAGTTGATGACAATGGGCAGTTGGAATGGCTGAACGGTTGAAAGGTTGAGTAGTTTAAATAGTTAAATTATTTAACAGTGAATTATTTCAGTGAGGACTTTTATTTTAAAACAGTTTTGGACAGAGCAAACAGTTGACAGGAGTCAGAGTTGATGACAACTGACCTTTGGAATGGCTGAACAGTTGAAAAGTTGAGTAGTTTAAATAGTTATAATATTTAATTATGATTTATTGTAGTGAGGACTTTTATTTTGAAACATTTGTGAACAGGTGAAACAGTTGGCAGGAGTCATAGTTGATGACAACTGACAGTTGGAATGGCTGAACAGTTAAATATTTCAATAGTTCAAAAAGTCAAATTATTGAATAATGAATTATTGCAGTGAAGACTTTTATTTTGAAACAGTTTTGGACAGAGGAAACAGCTGGCGTGAGTCGTAAATGATGACAATGGGCTGTTCGAATGGTTGAACCGTTGGATGGTTGAGTAGTTGAAAAAGTTAAATTATTTAATTGTGATTAATTGTAGTGAGGTCTTTTATTTTGAAACAGTTGTGGACAGAGGAAACTTGGCGGGAGTCATAGTTGATGACAACTGACAGTTGGATTGGGTGAACAAGTTGTCATAGTTGAAGACAGTTGGAATGGCTGATCTGTTAAATAGTTTTTTAGTTTAAAAAGTTTGATTAACAGTGAATTATTTCAATGAGCACTTTTATTTTGATACAGTTGTGGACAGAGGAAACAGTTGGCTGGAGTCATGGTTGATGACAACGGGCAGTTGGAATGGCTAAACAGTTGAAAAGTTGAGTAGTTTAAATAGTTATATTATTTAATTATGATTTATTGGAGTGAGGACTTTTATTTTGAAACAGTTTTGGACAGAGGAAACATTTGGCAGGACTCATAGTTGATGACAACTGGCAGTTGAAATGGCTGTACTGTTGAATAGTTGAGTAGTTTAAATAGTTAAAATATTTAATTGTGATTTCGTGTTGTGAGAACTTTTATTTTGAAGCAGTTGTGGACGGAGGAAACAGTTGGCGAGAGTCAAAGTTGATGACAACTGACAGTTGGAATGGCTGTACCGTTCAATAGTTGAGTAGTTTAAATAGTTAAATTAGTTAACAGTGCATTATTGCAGTGAGGACTTTTATTTTGAAACAGTTTTGGACAGAGGAAACAGTTGGCTGGAGTCATCGTTGACTACAACGGGCAGTTGGAATGGCTGAACGGTTGAAAAGTTGAGTAGTTTAAATAGTTAAATTAAATTGTGATTTATTGTAATGAGGACTTTTATTTTGAAACAGTTCTGGACAGAGGAAACACTTGGCGGGCGTCATAGTTGATGACAACTGACAGTTGGAATGGCTGAACAGTGAAATAGTTGCGTAGTTTAAATTGTTAAATTATTTAACAGTGAATTATTTCAGTGAGGCTTTTATTTTGAAACAGTTTTGGACAGAGGAAACAGTTGGCTGGAGTCATCGTTGACTACAACGGGCAGTTGGAATGGCTGAACGGTTGAAAAGTTGAGTAGTTTAAATAGTTATATTATTTGATTGTGATCTATTGTAATGAGGACTTTTATTTTGCAACAGTTGTGGACAGGTGACACAGTTTGCAGGAGTCATAGTTGATGACAACTCACAGTTGGAATGCCCGAACAGTTAAATAGTTGAGTAGTTTAAATAGTTAAATTAGTTAACAGTGAATTATTTCAGTGATGACTTTTTATTTTGAAACAGTTTTAGGCAGAGGAAACAGTTGGCGGCAGTCATAGTTGATGACAACCTGCAGTTGGATTGGCTGAACGGTTGAAAAGTTGAGTAGTTTAAATAGTTAAATTATTTAATTGTGTTCTATTGTAATGAGGACTTTTATTTTGAAACAGTTGTACACAGGTGAAACAGTTGGCAGGACTCATAGTTGATGACAACTGACAGTTGGAATGCCTGAACAGTTAAATAGTTGAGTAGTTCAGATAAATTATTTAACAGTGAATTATTTCAGTGAGGACTTTTATTTTGAAATAGTTTTGGACAGTAGTTCACAACTGGCAGTTGGAATTAAAAGTTTAAAAAAGTTAAATTATTTATTTCATTTATCATAATCAGGACTTTTATTTTGAAACAGTTTGGACAGAGGAATCAGTTGGCAGGAGTCATAGTTGATGACAACTGACAGTTGGATTGGCTGAACAGTTAAATAGTTGAGTTGTTTAAATAGTTAAATTATTTAACAGTGAATTATTTAACAGGAAAGAACTTTTATTTTGAAACAGTTTTGGACAGAGGAAACCGTTGGCGGGAGTCATAGTTGATGACAATGGGCAGTTGGAATGGCTGAACGGTTGAACTTTTGAGTAGTTTAAATAGTTAAATTATTTAACAGTGAATTATTTCAGTGAGGACTTTTATTTTGAAACAGTTTTGGACAGGTGAAACAGTTGGCAGGAGTCATAGTTGATGACAACTGACAGTTGGAATGGCTGAACAGTTAAATATTTGAGCATTTTAAATAGTTACATTATTTAAGAGTGATTTCTTGTACTGAGTACTTTTATTTTGAAACAGTTGTAGGCAGAGGAAACAGTTGAACAGGATCTGTAGTGTTAAGAGAGCCAGACTGCAGTCTTAAAGCCTGAGAAACTGACAGTTGCTGCAGGTGGTCAGAACATCTGGCACAGGATTCCATTTGCTTAATGGCCCTACTGTGATGTCATCAGCCCAATGTTAAGTCTATGGGGAAAAAAAAATTAGTTGTTTTTTATTCATAGTTTAAAAAAAAGTATAAAAGTTACAAAGATGAAAAATACATTGCACAGGTGTCCTAAGTAAGACCTACGCAACGCAGTTTGAATGAAGTTTCTACGTTAAACGGTTGAGGCCGCATTAAGTGCGTTAGAAGAATAATAATAATAACTAGAGAATGTAATTCCAGGGAATTACGAGTGCATGAAAATGCAAGCTGTAGTTGCGTAAGTTGCTTTATGATATTGGTAGCTAGGTTGTTAGTTGGATTAATAGAAAAATCTGGTAGAATTTTTGAATGTGCCTGATGTTCTACACATACAGTATTCGGGGTACTTGCCAGGGTTCTGCGAACTGGTTGCTATGGAGTTCCGGGTGGTTTCTAGGGCATTGCTATTTGGTTCCTTTGGTGTTTTGGGTGGTTGGTAGGGCCTTGCTAGGCGGTTGCTATGGTGTTCCAGGTGGTTGCTAGGGCATTGCTTGGGAGTTGCGATGTAGTGCTGGGGAGGTTGCTAGGGCGTTGCTAGGTGGTTGCTATGGTGTTCCTGATGGTTTCTATGCCATTGCTAAAATTGCTATGGTTTTCCGGGTGGTTGCTAAGGCATTGCTAAAGGTTGCTATGGTGTTCGGTTGGTTGCTAGGGCATTGCTAGGCGGTTGCAATGGTGTTCTTCGTGGTTGCTAATTCATTGCTAGGCGGTTGCTATGGTGTTCCAGGTTGTTGCTAGGGCATTGCTAGGTGGTTGCTATACTGTTTTGGTTGCTTGCTAGAGCGTTGCTAGACGGTTTTTATGGTGTTCCGTGTGGTTGCTGCGGCATTGCTAGACGGTTGCTATGATGTTCTGGGTGGTTGCTTGGGTGTTGCTAGGCAGTTGCTTTGGTGTTCTGGGTTGTTGCTAGGGCATTGCTAGACGGTTTCTATAGGGTCCTGGTGGTTGCTAGGTCATTCTTGGCGGTTGCTATGGTGTTCTGGGTGGTTGATAAGGCGTTTCTAGGCGGTTGCTATGGTGTTCCGGGTGCTTGCTAGAGCGTTGCTAGGGGGTTTCTATGGTGTTCTGTGTGGTTGCTGGGGCGTTGCTAGGCGGTTGCTATGGTGTTCTGGGTGGTTGCTAGGGTGTTGCTAGGCAGTTGCTTTGGTGTTCTGGTTTGTTGCTACGGCATTGCTAGACGGTTTCTATAGGGTTCTTGGTGGTTGCTAGGGCATTCTTGGCAGTTGCTATGGTGTTTTGGGTGGTTGATCAAGCGTTGCTAGGCGGTTGCTATGGTGGTCTGGGTGGTTGCTAGTTGGATTGGTTGAACAGTTGGATGGTTGAGTAGTTTAAATAGTTAATTTATTTAATTGTGATTAGTTGTATTGAGGACTTTTATTTTGAAACAGTTGTGGACACAGGAAACAATTGGCGGGAGTCATAGTAGATGACAACTGAAAGTTGGAATGTCTGAACAGTTAAATAGTTGAGTAGTTTAAATAATTAAGTTATTTAACAGTGAATTATTTCATTGAGGACTTTTATTTTGAAGCAGTTTTGCACAAAGGAAACAGTTGCCAGGAGTCATAGTTGATGACAACGGGCAGTTGGAATGGCTGAACAGCTGGATGGTTGAGCAGTTTAAATAGTTAAATTATTTAATTGTGATTTATTGTAATGAGGACTTTTATTTTAAAACAGTTGTGGACAGTTGAAACAGTTGGCAGGAGTCATAGTTGATGACAACTGACAGTTGGAATGGCTGAACAGTTAAATGGTTGAGTTGTTCAAATAGTTAAATTAGTTAACAGTGAATTATTTTAGTGAGTACTTTTATTTTGAAACAGTTTTGAACAGAAGAAACAGTTGGCGGCAGTTATAGTTGATGACAACGGGCAGTTGGAATGGCTGAACGGTTGAAAAGTTGAGTAGTTTAAATAGTTAAATTATTTGTGATTTATTGTAATGAGGACTTTTATTTTGAAACAGTTGTGGACAGGTGAAACAGTTGGCAGGAGTCATAATTGATGACAACTGACAGTTGGAATGCCCGGACAGTTAAATAGTTGAGTAGTTTAAATAGTTAAATTATTTGACAGTGAATTATTTCAGTGAGGACTTTTATTTTGAAACAGTTTTGGACAGAGTGAACAGTTGGTGGGAGTCGTAGTTGATGACAACTGGCAGTTGGAATGGCTGAACAGTTAAATATCTCAATAGTTCAAATAGTTTAATTATTTAATAGTTAATTATTGCAGTGAGGACTTTTATTTTGAAACAGTTTTGGACAGAGGAAACAGTTGGCGGTAGTCATAGTTGATGACAACAGGCAGTTTGAATGGCTGAACGGTTGAAAAGTTGAGTAGTTTAAATAGTTAAATTATTTAATTGTGATTAATTGTAGTGAGGACTTTTATTTTGAAACAGTTGTGGACCGAGGAAACACTTGGCGGGAGTCATCGTTGATGACAACTCACAGTTGGAGTGGCTGAACAGTTAAATAGTTGAGTAGTTTAAATAGTTAAATTATTTAACTGAATTATTTCAGTGAGGACTTTTATTTTGAAACAGTTTTGGACAGAGGAAACAGTTGGCAGGAGTCTTTGTTGATTACTACGGGCAGTTGGAATGGCTGAACGGTTGAAAAGTTGAGTATTTTAAATAGTTAAATTATTTGTGATTTATTGTAATGAGGACTTTTATTTTGAAACAGTTTTGCACAGAGGAAACAGTTGCCGGGAGTCATAGTTGATGACAACGGGCAGTTGCAATTGCTGAATGGTTGAAAAGTTGAGTAGTTTAAATTGTTAAGTTATCTAATTTTGATTTATTGTAATGAGGACTTTTATTTTGAAACAGTTGTGGACAGGTGAAACAGTTGGCAGGAGTCATAGTTGATGACAACTGACAGTTGGAATGGCTGAACAGTTAAATATTTGATCATTTTAAATAGTTACATTATTTAAGAGTGATTTCTTGTACTGAGGACTTTTATTTTGAAACAGTTGTAGGCAGAGGAAACAGTTGAACAGGATCTGTAGTGTTAAGAGAGCCAGACTGCAGTCTTAATGCCTGAGAAACTGACAGTTGCTGCAGGTGTCAGAACATCTGGCACAGGATTCCATTTGCTTAATGGCCCTACTGTGATGTCATCAGCCCAATGTTAAGTCTATGGGGAAAAAAATTAGTAGTTTTTTATTCATAGTTTAAAAAGTATAAAAGTTACAAAGATGAAAAATACATTGCACAGTTGTCCTAAGTAAGACCTACGCAACGCAGTTTGAATGAAGTTTCTACGTTAAACGGTTGAGGCCGCATTAAGTGCGTTAGAAGAATAATAATAATAACTAGAGAATGTAATTCCAGGGAATTACGAGTGCATGAAAATGCAAGCTGTAGTTGCGTAAGTTGCTTTATGATATTGGTAGCTAGGTTGTTAGTTGGATAAATAGAAAAATCTGGTAGAATTTTTGAATGTGCCTGATGTTCTACACATACAGTATTCGAGTATTTTGCCAGGGTTCTGCGAACTGGTTGCTATGGAGTTCCGGGTGGTTTCTAGGGCATTGCTATTTGGTTCCTTTGGTGTTTTGGGTGGTTGGTAGGGCCTTGCTAGGCGGTTGCTATGGTGTTCCAGGTGGTTGCTAGGGCATTGCTTGGGAGTTGCGATGTAGTGCTGGGAGGTTGCTAGGGCGTTGCTAGGTGGTTGCTATGGTGTTCCTGATGGTTTCTATGCCATTGCTAGGCGGTTGCTATGGTTTTCCGGGTGGTTGCTAAGGCATTGCTAGGCGGTTGCTATGGTGTTCCGGTTGGTTGCTAGGGCATTGCTAGGCGGTTGCAATGGTGTTCTTCGTGGTTGCTAATTCATTGCTAGGCGGTTGCTATGGTGTTCCAGGTTGTTGCTAGGGCATTGCTAGGTGGTTGCTATGCTGTTTTGGGTGCTTGCTAGAGCGTTGCTAGGCGGTTTTTATGGTGTTCCATGTGGTTGCTGCGGCATTGCTAGACGGTTGCTATGATGTTCTGGATGGTTGCTTGGGTGTTGCTAGGCAGTTGCTTTGGTGTTCTGGGTTGTTGCTAGGGCATTGCTAGACGGTTTCTATAGGGTCCTGGTGGTTGCTAGGTCATTCTTGGCGGTTGCTATCGTGTTCTGGGTGGTTGATAAGGCATTTCTAGGCGGTTGCTATGGTGTTCCGGGTGCTTGCTAGAGTGTTGCTAGGGGGTTTCTATGGTGTTCTGTGTGGTTGCTGGGGCGTTGCTAGGTGGTTGCTATGGTGTTCTGGGTGGTTGCTAGGGTGTTGCTAGGCAGTTGCTTTGGTGTTCTGGTTTGTTGCTACGGCATTGCTAGACGGTTTCTATAGGGTTCTTGGTGGTTGCTAGGGCATTCTTGGCAGTTGCTATGGTGTTCTGGGTGGTTGATCAAGCGTTGCTAGGCGGTTGCTATGGTGGTCTGGGTGGTTGCTTGTTGGATTGGTTGAACAGTTGGATGGTTGAGTAGTTTAAATAGTTAATTTATTTAATTGTGATTAGTTGTATTGAGGACTTTTATTTTGAAACAGTTGTGGACACAGGAAACAATTGGCGGGAGTCATAGTTGATGACCACTGAAAGTTGGAATGTCTGAACAGTTAAATAGTTGAGTAGTTTAAATAGTTAAGTTATTTAACAGTGAATTATTTCATTGAGGACTTTTATTTTGAAACAGTTTTGCACAAAGGAAACAGTTGCCAGGAGTCATAGTTGATGACAACGGGCAGTTGGAATGGCTGAACAGCTGGATGGTTGAGTAGTTTAAATAGTTAAATTATTTAGTTGTGATTTATTGTAATGAGGACTTTTATTTTGAAACAGTTGTGGACAGTTGAAACAGTTGGCAGGAGTCATAGTTGATGACAACTGACAGTTGGAATGGCTGAACAGTTAAATGGTTGAGTTGTTCAAATAGTTAAATTAGTTAACAGTGAATTATTTTAGTGAGTACTTTTATTTTGAAACAGTTTTGAACAGAAGAAACAGTTGGCGGCAGTTATAGTTGATGACAACGGGCAGTTGGAATGGCTGAACGGTTGAAAAGTTGAGTAGTTTAAATAGTTAAATTATTTGTGATTTATTGTAATGAGGACTTTTATTTTGAAACAGTTGTGGATAGGTGAAACAGTTGGCAGGAGTCATAATTGATGACAACTGACAGTTGGAATGCCCGGACAGTTAAATAGTTGAGTAGTTTAAATAGTTAAATTATTTGACAGTGAATTATTTCAGTGAGGACTTTTATTTTGAAACAGTTTTGGACAGAGTGAACAGTTGGTGGGAGTCGTAGTTGATGACAACTGGCAGTTGGAATGGCTGAACAGTTAAATATCTCAATAGTTCAAATAGTTTAATTATTTAATAGTTAATTATTGCAGTGAGGACTTTTATTTTGAAACAGTTTTGGACAGAGGAAACAGTTGGCGGTAGTCATAGTTGATGACAACAGGCAGTTTGAATGGCTGAACGGTTGAAAAGTTGAGTAGTTTAAATAGTTAAATTATTTAATTATGATTAATTGTAGTGAGGACTTTTATTTTGAAACAGTTGTGGACAGAGGAAACACTTGGCGGGAGTCATCGTTGATGACAACTCACAGTTGGAGTGGCTGAACAGTTAAATAATTGAGTAGTTTAAATAGTTAAATTATTTAATAGTGAATTATTTCAGTGAGGACTTTTATTTTGAAACCGTTTTGGACAGAGGAAACAGTTGAACAGGATCTGTAGTCTTAAGAGAGCCAGATTGTCGTCTTAAAGCCTGTGAAACTGACAGTTGCTGCAGGTGGTCAGAACATCTGGCACAAGATTCCATTTGCTTAATGGCCCTATTGTGATGTCATCAGCCCTATGTTAAGTCTATGGGGAAAAAAATAAATAGTTTTTTATTTATAGTTTAAAAAGTAAAAAAGTTACAAAGATGAAAAATACATTGCACAGGTGTCCTAAGTAAGACCTACGCAACGCAGTTTGAACGAAGTTTCTATGTTAAACAGTTGAGGCCGCATTAAGTGCGTTAGAAAAATAACAATAATAACTAGAGAATGTAATTCCAGGGAATTATGAGTGCATGAAAATGCAAATTGTAGTTGCATAAAGTGGAATGTGGGCAGAGGAAACAAGTTGGCGGGAGTCATAGTTGAAGACAGTTGGAATGGCTGAACAGTTAAATAGTTTTTTAGTTTAAAAAGTTTGATTATTTAACGGTGAATTATTTCAATGAGGACTTTTATTTTGAAACAGTTAAGGACGGAGGAAACAGTTGGCGGGAGTCAAAGTTGATGTCAACGGGCAGTTGGAATGGCTGAACGGTTGAAAAGTTGAGTAGTTTAAATAGTTATATTATTTAATTATGATTTATTGGAGAGAGGACTTTTATTTTGAAACAGTTTTGGACAGAGGAAACAGTTGGCAGGTCTCATAGTTGATGACAATTGGCAGTTGAAATGGCTCTACTGTTGAATAATTGAGTGGTTTCAATAGTTAAAATATTTAATTGTGATTTCTTGTAGTGAGAACTTGTATTTTGAAACAGTTGTGGACGGAGGAAATAGTTGGTGAGAATCAAAGTTGATGACAACTGACAGTTGGAATGGCTGAACAGTTCAATAGTTGAGAAGTTTAAATAGTTAAATTAGTTAACAGTGCATTACTGCAGTGAGGACTTTTATTGTGAAAGTTTTCGACCGAGGAAACAGTTGGCTGGAGTCATAGTAGATGACAACGGGCAGTTGGAATAGCTGAACGGTTGAAAAGTTGAGTAGTTTAAATAGTTAAATTTAAGTGTGATTTATTTTAATGAGGACTTTTATTTTGAAACAGTTCTGGACAGAGGAAACACTTGGCGGGCGTCATAGTTGATGACAACTGACCTTTGGAATGGTTGAACAGTTAAATAGTTGAATAGTTAAAGTAGTTAAATTATTTAACAGTGAATTATTTTAGTGAAGACTTTTATTTTGAAACAGTTTTGGACAGAGGAAACAGTTGGCTGGAGTCATCGTTGACTACAACGGGCAGTTGGAATTGCTGAACGGTTGAAAAGTTGAGTAGTTTAAATAGTTAAATTATTTAATTGTGTTCTATTGTAATGAGGACTTTTATTTTGAAACAGTTGTACACTGGTGAAACAGTTGGCAGGACTCATAGTTGATGGCAACTGACAGTTGGGATGCCTGAACAGTTAAATAGTTGAGTAGTTTAAATAGTTAAATTATTTACTAGTGAATTATTGTAGTGAGGACTTTTATTTTGAAACAGTTTTGGACCGAGGAAACCGTTCACGGGAGTCATAGTTGATGACAAGTTGGAATGGCTGAACGACTAAATAGTTGAGTTGTTTAAATAGTTAAATTATTTAACAGTGAAATTTGCAATGAGGACTTTTATTTTGAAACAGTTTTGGACCGAGGAAACAGTTGGCTGGAGTTATAGTTGATGACAACTGACAGTTGGAATGGCTGAACAATGAAATATTTTGAGTTGTTTAAATATTTACATTATTTAACAGTGAATTATTTCAGTGAGGACTTTTATTTTGAAACAGTTTTGGACAGTGGAAACAGTTGACCGGAGTCATAGTTGATGACAACTGGCAGTTGGAATGGCTGAACGGTTGAAAAGTTGAGTAGCTTAAAAAGTTAAATTATTTAATTGTTATTTCTCGTAATGAGGACTTTTATTTTGAAACAGTTGTGGACAGAGGAAACAGTTGACAGGAGTCATAGTTGATGACAACTGACAGTTGGAATGGCTGAACAGTTCAATAGTTGAGTTGTTTAAATAGTTAAATTATTTAACAGTGAATTATTTCAGGGAGGTCTTTTATTTTGAAACACTTTTGGACAGAGGAAACAATTGGCGGGAGTCATAGTTGAAGACAATGGGCAGTTGGAATGGCTGAACAGTTGAAAAGTTGAGTACTTTAAATAGTTAAATTATTTAATGGTGAATTATTTCAGTGAGGACTTTTATTTTGAAACAGTTTTGGACAGGTGAACCAGTTTGCAGGAGTCATAGTTGATGACAACTGACAGTTGGAATGGCTGAACAGTTAAATATTTGAGTAGTTTAAATAGTTAAATTATTTAAGGGTGATTTCTTGTTGTGAGGTCTTCTATTTTGAAACAGTTGTAGGCAGAGGAAACAGTTGAACAGGATCTGTAGTGTTAAGAGAGCCAGACTGTAGTCTGAAAGCCTGAGAAACTGACAGTTGCTGCAGGTGGTCAGAACATCTGGCACAAGATTCCATTTGCTTAATGGCCCTACTGTGATGTCATCAGCCCAATGTTAAGTCTATGGGGAAAAAAATTAATAGTTTTTTATTCATAGTTTAAAAAGTATAAAAGTTACAAAGATGAAAAATACATTGCACAGGTGTCCTAAGCAAGACCTACGCAACGCAATTTGAACGAAGTTTCTACGTTAAACGGTTGAAGCCGCATTAAGTGCGTTAGAAGAAGAATAATAATAAGAAGAAGAACTGGAATAACAATAGTGTACATTTTCATGCACACTAATAATAATAATAATAAGAAGAAGAAGAAGAAGAACTGGAATAACAATAGTGTGCATTTTCATGCACACTAATAATAATAAGAAGAACTCGAAAAACAATAGTGTGCATTTTCATGCACACTAATAATAATAAGAAGTCTAGGAAGAACAGTACAGTGCATTGCTTTGCATGCACTGTAATAATAAGAAGTCTAGGAAGAACAGTACAGTGCATTGCTTTGCATGCACTGTAATAACTAGAATTGCATTTCCTGAAGGAAATACCAGTGCATGCAAAACAAAGTTGTAAAATCAGAAAATCAATTCACAGTTAAGAATTTTTTTTTCAAAAAAGCTAAAAGTTGCACAGCCATCTAAGAGCCAACTTTGAGTAGGTATGCTTGAGTAGAAACAGTAAAGACCAGGGTAATTGTTACACCTAGGCCCTACTCACTTAGCGGAGAGAGAGAAAGAGAGGGACAGAGAAAGATAAGAAGAGTGATGAATGCACTATTGAAGTTACCTCATATCACACGGAGGAACACCATGGGGAAAACAAATATCACAGTATATGGATAGTGACAAACAGGAGTTGAAGCATGATTAACAGAGAGCAAAGTTTTAAAAAGTATTGTGACATAGATTAAGTGAAAATACATTATCGCGTCAGAACACGGTACACTTGTAATCACAAGTGCTTTCAATCAGTATTTACTTTGGTGAGGAACGTCATTTTTAGCTACAGAAACTGATCCTGTTGGTTAAAAACTTAGTTGCTCTGGGGCGTTTCCCAAAAGCCTAGTTGCTGCGTAGTTCGTCCATTCACAGTCAATGGGCCCAACCATGTAAGTTAGCATCTGTGATTTTGGGAAACACCCCTTGTTTGCTCATCTTAAGTAACATTAATAATGAATGACATCAAGTATAGGCTACAATAAGTTTATTAATGAACCAATATGTTTGATGTGTGACATTGAGATTTTTGTACAATAATTTCAGCAGCTTGCGTGTAAAATTGCATTTAAAAATAATTATGATTACTGAGAAAATAAATTAGTTGAATGGAAATCGTGGTGAGTGCAGCACCACTACCTCTCTAATTGAACCCTGATCTCTGAATTGCAGATATAATGACAACCAAGGAAATTACAATGTAATTTCTCAAAATGTCCGCTTGATAAATGTATACCATGACATATATCATGAATATGTAATTAATATAATATTATAATATACATAATAGCACTAACAACGAGCTACTACTGCTACTATTCCTAGAAATGAAAAGTATATGAGGACGACACAAAAACAAGGGCAGCTACGGAAGAGAAGACGCTTTAAGCATAAGCAAATGAAGCCGATTTAATTCTCCTGATTACAATGATGGCTGTGTCTTATTTGTTCGATATCAAAATGACACATCAAGCTATTTTGTCCATTCTGTGAGGGGATGCATCTTAGTATTGATTGAAAGAATGCAGACACTTCGCTGGCTGGTGAGCTAACTTCGCTATCAATGCTGCATAATGAAATAAAATGTTTATTTGGATATCTGTGTAGCGAGCTACGTAGCGTGGCCGAGATGGCCACGCAAGGAAAATTAGAACTTAATTCGGTGAATTGTCTGATTATGCTGTCTAAATGAAACGAGTTAAGTTGCTAGCTACTTAGCAAGCAAAATTAAAGGTTATTGTGGAGATCTGCGTTTGTCCGCTACTTTAACTTCATATTTGGGCGCAGCTTCCAAATCATTCACCACGTAAACCGCATGCTTCCAGTTCGGTAAACCTCCCTTTCATTTTGTTGCCTGATTTGCGAATTGTCCATAATGTTTATTGATAATTTAATGCGTGAAAAACGAATAAAATTGCTGGATAATGCAATAAAATTTATACATCAAAGCTCACCGTTATATAAAATTTTAAATAGCCCCGGAATGTAGCAACTTAATTACATTTTTTCTCCCCATCAACCGGTAAGTCCGAGGCGTTTGCAACATTGGCTAAGGTGACGACTGTATTAGCGGAAAACCCAGACTACCAGCCACCATAAAGCCGCTTTCACACTGGACGCGAAACGAATTTTTCGCACGACAGACTACATTCAAAGTCAATGCAAAGACGCGAATGCTCGCGAATTCGTGTCGCGTCCAGTGTGAAAGCAGCTTAACTCTTTAGCAACCACTATTTGTAAACGATGGATAATTACTATTCTTAGCCAGCTCAGTGTTCATGCAACTAATACATCTGACGGAGACTGTAGCATTGCTTTGCATGCACTGTAATAATAAGTCTAGGAAGAACAGTACAGTGCATTGCTTTGCATGCACTGTAATAATAATAATAAGAAGTCTAGGAAGAACAGTACAGTGCATTGCTTTGCATGCACTGTAATAATAAGAGGTCTAGGAAGAACAGTACAGTGCATTACTTTGCATGCACTGTAATAATAAGAAGTCTAGGAAGAACAGTACAGTGCATTGCTTTGCATGCACTGTAATAAGAAGTCTAGGAAGAACAATACAGCGCATTGCTTTGCATGCACTGTAATAATAATAATAAGAGGAAGAAGTCTAGGAAGAACAGTACAGTGCATTGCTTTGCATGCACTGTAATAAGAAGTCTAGGAAGAACGGTACAGTGCATTGCTTTCCATGCACTGTAATAATAATAATAATAAGAAGAAGAAGTCTTGGAAGAACAGTACAGTGCATTGCTTTGCATGCACTGTAATAAGAAGTCTAGGAAGAACAGTACAGTGCATTGCTTTGCATGCACTGTAATAATAATAATAATAAGAAGTCTAGGAAGAACAGTACAGTGCATTGCTTTGCATGCACTGTAATAAGATGTCTAGGAAGAACAGTACAGTGCATTGCTTTGCATGCACTGTAATAATAATAAGAAGAAGTCTAGGAAGAACAGTACAGGGCATTGCTTACAGTACAGTACAGGGAAACATGACGCAAATTCTCCCATACTGAACTGGAATGCACTCCTGCACTTTTATTTTATTTATTTATTTATTCATTTTCTTCTCTGCTGCTAAATTTAGAATTTACATTCTACCTCCACTTCATGTGAATTTAACTTATAGCAGCCACTGCTATGTTACAAGTCTATTTATGCCACTGTGAACTTAACTTATTATAGTCACTTCTGTTACAAGTCTACTCATGCCCGGTCTTTTTGTCTGTCCTGTCCCCCTGTCCGTTGTCTGTTTTAAATGCTTAAATGTACTACCTTGTGTAGTAAATGCACTTTATGTTTACCCTCAAGGCGTGTGCACTGTGTTTACCTTATGTGTGTGCACTATATAGGTAACCTGTTTTAAATGTCTTTTGTTATATAGGTTTTAAATGTAACACCACTTTGATTCTTGGTGAAATGTTATTTCATCTCACTATGTACAGTGTATATGGTTGAAATGACAATAAAATCCACTTGAACTTGAACTTGAACAGTGCATTGCTTTGCATGCACTGTAATAAGAAGTCTAGGAAGAAGCACTGTAATAATACGAAGTCTAGGAAGAACAGTACAGTGCATTGCTTTGCATGCACTGTAATAATAAGAAGAAGAAGTCTAGGAAGAACAGTACAGTGCATTGCTTTGCATGCACTGTAATAAGAAGTCTAGGAAGAAGCACTGTAATAATAAGAAGTCTAGGAAGAACAGTACAGTGCATTGCTTTGCATGCACTGTAATAATAAGAAGAAGAAGTCTAGGAAGAACAGTACAGTGCATTGCTTTGCATGCACTGTAGTAATAAGTCTAGGAAGAACAGTACAGTGCATTGCTTTGCATGGACTGTAATAAGAAGTCTAGGAAGATCAGTACAGTGCATTGCTTTGCATGCACTGTAATTAAAGCTGCAAGCAGCGTTTGACGGGTCCTCGCCCACCCGCGCACGTCGATTTGGGGTGAGACGCAGTCGGGCGCCGACGTGCATTCTCAACCGTCGGACAGTGCGAGACCGAGTAAAATGTTATATCTCGAGTGCAAACCCCTTTACTGAAATACATTTTTCTTTTGTACAATGGAGTTATGACCCATGCGACCTGGTCGAAGTTTCTTTAGCAGATTTTATTACTGCTGTGTATTGTGGAATCTACCCCCATTCATGAACTTAGTGAAAGGAGATGACCCATGTGATCCTGCTGCCATCCGGTGGTCAGAAAGTGAAGCACCACAAAGAAAAACACTTAAAGGGAACTAGAGAATGTAATTCCAGGGAATTACGAGTGCATGAAAATGCAAGCGGTTGTCGCTTAAGTAGCTTTATGATATTGGTAGCTGGGTTGTTAGTCGGATAAATAGAAAAATCCAGTAGAAATTTTGAATGTGCCTGATGTTCTACACATGAAGTATTCGGGGTGCTTGCCAGGGTTCTGGGAACCAGTTGATATGGAGTTCCGGGTGGTTTCTAGGGCATTGCTAGGCGGTTGCTATGGTGTTCCGGGAGGTTGTTGGGGCGTTGCTAGGCGGTTGCTATGGTGTTCCGGGTGATTGCTAGGGCCTTGCTAGGCAGTTGCTATGGTGTTTCGAGTGGTTGTTAGGGCATTGCTAGGTGGTTGCTATGGTGTTCCAGGTGAATGCTAGGGCGTTGCTAGGCCGTTGCTGTGGTGTTCCGGGTGCTTGCTAGGGCATTGCTAGGTGGTTGCTATGGTTTTTCAGGTGTTTTCTAGGGCGTTGCTATGCGGTTGCTATGGTGGTCTGGGTGGTTGCTAGAGCATTGCTAGGCAGTTGCTATGGAGTACCGGGTGGTTGCTAGGGCATTGCTAGGCAGTTGCTATGCAGTGCTGGGAGGTTGCTAGGGCGTTGCTAGGTGGTTTCTATGGTGTTCTGTGTGGTTGCTGGGGCGTTGCTAGGCGGTTGCTATGGTGTTCTGGGTGGTTGCTAGGGCGTTGCTTGGCTGTTGCTATGGTGTTCTGGGTGGTTGCTAGGGTGTTGCTAGAAGGTTGCTTTGGTACTCTGGGTGGTTGCTAGGGCATTGCTAGACGGTTGCTATAGGGTTCTGGGTGGTTGCTAGGGCATTGCTAGGCGGTTGCTATGGTTTTCTGGGTGGTTGCTAAGGCATTGCTAGGCAGTTGCTATGGTGTTCCGGGTGGTTGCTAGGGCGTTACTAGGCGGTTGCTTGTTGGAATGGTTGAACAGTTGGATGGTTGAGTAGTTTAAATAGTTAAATTATTTAATTGTGATTAATTGTAGTGAGGACTTTTATTTTGAAACAGTTGTGGACAGAGGAAACAGTTGGCGGGAGTCATATTTGATGACAACTGACAGTTGGAATGGCTGAACAGTTAAATAGTTGAGTAGTTTAAATAGTTAAATTATTTAATAGTGAATTATTTCAGTGAGGACTTTTATTTTGAAACCGTTTTGGACAGAGGAAACAGTTGACGGGAGTCATCGTTGATGACAGCTGGCAGTTGGAATAGCTGAACGGTTGAAAAGTTGAGTAGTTTAAAAAGTTAAATTATTTAATTGTTATTTACAGCACCCTCCATAATTATTGGCACCCCTGGTTAAGATGTGTTAAAAGCCTTAAAATAAGTTCAGTTTTTATCGCAGAAGCATACTCTCATACTGAAAATTGTAGAAAAATGTAACCTTCAACTCAAGTGAATTTTAAGGGAAAAAAAAAATCCCTGACTAAGAAATAATTATTTTTCATAAAATCACCTGTTCCACAACTATAGGCACCCCTAACAATTCCTAGGAAATAAATGTAATTGAAGTATTTTTGTCATTTTTACAGTAGTTTACAAAGTTGATCAGAGTATCTCGGAACATTTAATTAGTAATTCATCACTTCCTGTTTCCCTGGGGTATAAATATGATGTGACACAGAGGCCATTTCTCTTATCCACTCTTCAACATGGGAAAGACAAAGGAACACACCATTCAAGTAAGGCAGATGTGTGTCGACCTTCACAAGTCAGGCAATGGGTACAAGAAAATAGCCACTCGCCTGCACCTGCCCATATCTACTGTCAGAGGAATCATTAAGAAGTTTAAAACAACTGGAACAGTGGTAAACAAGCCTGGACGAGGATGCAAGGTTATTTTGCCACCATGCACAGTGAGGAGGATGGTAAGAGAAATAAAAAGTTCTCCAAAGCTCACTGTTAAAGAATTGCAACAAATGGTAGAATCTTGGGGTCACAAAGTCTCCAAAACAACCATCAGGTGCTATCTACATGCCAACAAGCTGTTTGGGAGGCATGCATGGAAAAAACCTTTTCTCACTCTCAATCATAAATGCAAACGTCTGGAGTTCGCTAAGCGGTACTGGGACTTCAACTGGGACCGTGTGCTTTGGTCAGATGAGACCAAGATACAGCTTTTTGGCAACAAACACTCTAAGTGGGTCTGGCGGAACACAAAAGATGAGTATTCAGAAAAGCACCTCATGCCCACTGTGAAGTATGGGGGAGGAACGATGATGCTGTGGGCCTGTTTCTCTTCCAGAGGCCCTGGGAACCTTGTTAAGGTGCATGGCATCATGAACGCTTTGAAATACCAGGACATTTTAAATCAAAATCTGGTGGCCTCTGCCCGAAAGCTGAAGATGGGTCATCACTGGGTCTTTCAGCAAGATAATGACCCTAAACATGTGGCCAAATCTACACAGAAATGGTTCACTAATCAAGCTCCTCCCATGGCCATCTCAGTCCCCAGACCTCAACCGCATTGAAAAACCTGTGGAGGAGCTGAAGAGGAGAGTGCAGAGGAGAGGACCCAGGTCGCTGGATGATTTAGAGAGATTGTGCAAAGAGGAATGGTCGAAGATCCCTCTTTCTGTATTCTCCCATCTTGTGAAACATTATAGGAGAAGATTAGGTGCTGTTTTGTTGGCAAAAGGGGTTGTACAAAGTATTAACATCAGGGGTGCTAATAATTGTGGCACACATGATTTGATGTAAAAGAATTATTTCTTAATGTGGGATTTTTTTTTTTTTCCCACTGAATAAATGCACTTGAATTAAAGGTTGGATTTTCCTCTTTTTTTTCATTGTGGTCCTATATTAATTAGAAAAAAACTGCATTTATTAGAAGCTAAAGAACACATCTTAACCAGGGGTGCCAATAATTATGGAGGGCGCTGTATAATGAAATTACCCACAGATAGTGTTTATTGGTGTGCTGAATGATTTGTTTTGATCAATTCTGGTGACCGACTTCTCATTGACCACTCCTGTGAGGTTACTCACTCATTGAGTTGTTCCACCCTGAGCTGCATAAAGCATAACATTGAGTTAAGTCAGTCACGTGACCAATACACGGGCACTCCTTGCACCAGGGTCAATAAAAGTCCACCCCCAAAATGTGCACTTTTGTCACAAGTCACAATGCCACAGATGTCACAAGTCATGAGGGAGCGTCCCATTGGCATGCTGAACGCTGGGATATCTGTGTCAGCGGGGTCAACACACTTGAATGTGCATCATTCCACCATCAGCCGATTGAGAAGTCGATTCAGAGAGACTGGCAGCACTGTGAATCGTCCACATGCCCCACGACCACTGTGACCACGCCCACACAGGATCGGCACATGCGGTTCCAGCACCTCCATGATCGGCTCCGACCAGCCACCAGGACAGCTGACGAGACCGTCGGACTGCACAACAGGTGGATATCAGCTCAGACTGTCCGAAACCGTCTGAGGGAGGCAGACCTCCGAGTCCGCCGACCACACCGAGGTCTCGACCTGACCTCCGTCCGTCGCTGGTACAGACTCGACTGGGCCAAGAGTCACCTTCGCTGGACACTTGCACGGTGGAGGACGGTGTTATTCAGCGATGAATCGCGATTCCAACTGTACCGTGCTGACGGCAGACAACACGTATGGCGACGTGTGGGCGAGCGTTACGCTGATGCCAATGTCGTGCGTCGGGTGGCACATGGTGGTGCAAGAGTAATGGTATGGGCAGGCATATGCCATGGACAGCATTCCTGTCTGCATTTCATTAAGGGTAACTTGAATGGGCAGCGGTACCGCGACTAGATCCTGAGGCCCATAGTCGTATCGTTCGTGCGACTCCATCACGTGACATTCCAGCACGATAATGCCCAGCCACACACTGCCCGGATCTGCTCAGAGTTTCTTGATGAGGAGGATGTCCCTGATCTCAATTGGACAGCATATTCACCCGATATGTCGCCAGTTGAACACTGGGATGTTCTGGATCAGCGGGTCAGACAACGTGTTCCGGTTCCAGAAAACATGCACCAGCTCCGAGTTGCGCTGCAGGACGAATGGGACAACATTCTACAGGCCATTATTGACAATCTTGTGAACTCCATGCGCTGGAGAAGTACCGCTTTACATGATGCCGATGGTGGACACACTCGTTACTGAGTGCTATGAACTCTGCCCGCTGACCCCTGTTGGGTTCAGGCTGTGATGACTCATGAATTGTGTACAGTAAATTGTTAGTCATGTTTCTGTTGCTTGAATATTAAGGCAAGAATAAAATAATAACTGTTTTGTTGAAATATTTCCCGATTGATAAAAAATAATTTGAAAAAAATTACTTTGTGCGGTTTTGTATTTTTGTTCAGTGTATGTTCCCTGTTTAAGCTGTGAGTAAGATGGCACCAACAACAGCAGCAGAAAGGCATGCCTTAAAGATGATCCTGAAAGAAGGGAGTGACACCTGCAGTATAAAAGTATATTTGCCAGATGAGGGTTGGCTCTTATGCCTGAACACACACAACACACACACACACACACTCCACATTATGTTACATTTGAGCAATTCACTTTACAATGTTTGACAGATAATACGTTGTTGTAGTTGTTTTTAATTTAGGTTAATTAAACTCAGTTCAACTGCAATTTATATCTGTTGCCCTTCTTATGGTTACAAAATGAAATACAATGCTCATAGAAAATCCTATCCAGTGAATTTGAGAGTAAAAAGACAACTATTAATATGTAAAGTTGTATTTGTCCCTTCAACCCCGTTACCATCTTCAATCGCGTTACCCTCGTCTCAACCCCGTCACACCTACATGTTCATACATTATTTTTTAAAAATTTATAAATAAAAATTTTATGTTTGTTGACTTCTGTCTAAAATGTTCAGAGCTATCATAAGATCATTGATTTTGATGAAAATTCTTCAGTTAAACTACATTTTCGATAAAAATGACGAAAATTTTCAAGATAGGTACATTTCAGGCTTTAGTACAGCAAAAAAATGTGAGATTTTATGTCATTTTTGTATTTGCAATTATTGAATTAGTGCGGGGGACATCAGATTAATATAAAAATATTGCTTTCTTTCGAAATACATTTTATGATCATATTCAATGAGCTTCCATAGTGTACGTAACGGGGTTGAAGAATAACAGTGCCCACATCTTGAAATAATGACCAATAATAATAGAGAGCTAATGCCTGAGATGGGAAAATATGTTTTTCTGATAGTTGAATATGTCCTTAATGCTGTGGGACATACATACAAATAATACATTTTGGTAGCAAATTTGAAAATGTCAAAGTCCAATTTGAACCATTCTCATGGAATGACTCATATATATAAGTTTCAAGATGTTGTGCTTGTTGTATTTTACGCCGATTTAGAGGTTCTTTTTTTGCCCCCCCAAAGAGGACAAATGCCCACCCAAGCATGGCATCCTGGCAACGCCTCTGGTTTATACTTTGACCAGACTGAGAACGGCTGGTGTATTTTGGTTTATGGTTTTTACACCACAGCGAAGGGTTTGCACAGGGCTGTGACTTTGTGAGCATGCACAAAGGACTCACACAGCTTTGCGACCTTCAGAGCATGCACAAAGGGTTCGCTCACAATTACGGCCTTATATGTGATGCACAGAAATCAATGGATAGCACTGAATAGTGATAACTTCGCCATTTAAATGCATCAGATATGACAAGCTAAGTCGGCAAAAAGGCTTTCTAGCGAGCTGACGTTAGTTTACTTGCTTAGCTAGCTAGTTCGCTAGCCTAGCTTGCTAAAAATTATATTTGGTATAATATAACTGCTTGCGGTTCATCTCAAGCCAAGTGAGAGAGTGAAATAATGGATAATTTTATTCACTTATTTTCTATTTCTATTATTTTCTGTTGAGCGCTTCTGTTGTGTTGTCTGAATGCAGTGTTTTTCTCTTGCATTTGCTTTGGTGGTTTGAGAGTTTTTCACTTTGCATCATTTCTGTTTTTGTAGCGCGTTTCTCTCATTGGGGATGGTTTAGGCTAAAATATTATTATTACTATTATTATTCATGATAATAATCTATCCATCCATCCATTTTCTATACCCGCTTATTCCTCACTAGGGCCGCGGGGGGAGCTGGAGCCCACCCCAGCTGATTATGGGCGAAGGCAGGAACCCACCCTGGACAGCTCACCAATCCATCGCTGGGCGCACACACCATTCACCCACCATTCACTCTCACACTCATGCCTATGGGTAATTTAGTGTCTCCAGTTAGCTTGATACGCATGTCTTTGGACTGTGGGAGGAAACCGGAGTACCCGGAGCAAACCCACGCGAACACGGGGAGAACATGCAAACTCCACACAGAAAGGCCCCAGGCCGGATTCAAACCCATGACCCTCTTGAGGCAACAATGCTAACCACTGCGCCACCGTGCCGCCCCATAATTATTATTATTATTATTATTATTATTAATAATAATAATAATCATCATCATCATCATCATAAAAATTACAGTATTCCTACAACATGCTGTATTTTTGAGCCAGACATATGAATGTTAGGCACAAGCTTACACTAAAATGAAAATGACAAAACAGCAAGTTTTATTTATTTATTGATTTTTTAAAATTGTTCTTCACTAAAACACAAATAGGCTGCATGAGCAAAAAAATACCTGTCTCCAGTCTTCAGTGGAATTATTGGCATCCGTGTTTAAATTCAAGAAAAAAACGTCATAAATTGCATAAAAATCTGAGTTGATCATTTTTTATGATGCGATCACATCAGAGGAGAATATAATTTTATCTCTTTACTTATATTCACATATTGTAACGCCACGGCTCCAGCGCCCTCAATCACCGCCTATTAAGACCTGGCCTGCATTCCACGCTCTCCTGGAATCACCCGCATTAGTTCACAATTGTCATCGTGCCATGAGTCAGTGTACAAAAGCGTGAGCTCCGCACTCTTTCGGTGCGAAGTCTCGTAAGCCTGTTGTCTAGTGCTACTCTTGTGTAGACATTATAACCGTGTATTCGCGTATCTTTAAATACCCTTTACTAATAGCACTGTTACTATTGTATATGTTCAACGCTCCATTGTTATTATATTTGGAACCTCGTTTCCTGTTCGTTTTTGCATTCTGCTTTTTCTGCCTTTTCTGTGCGACAGCCATTGCACATGTTCCTGTTTTTAATTAAGAAATGTTCTTATTCTGATGTCAAAATTATGAGCACTACCACAAATTATTTTGAATTAATTCAATTAAAGTAAAACTGGCATCTTGCTGGCAATTGTACTGGCAAAATCCAGTAGAATCAGACTGTAGCTCACAACAGTGATCTCTTGCATTATAGTTCATTTGTCACAGTGCAACAGCTTGATGCATACAGATGTGAATGAGAAAATGTGGTGACTCCTTTTTGATGATCTTTTCCACCTTCTGCTCAGCAGAGGGTTCTATCTGATCCCCCGTCCTGGGCCCACCCACGTGTGCAGTTACATGTATTGCTTTTCTTCTCCCAGTCTCATTGCTGCTCAATTGGATGAATAGATGTTTATTTCAGGCCCTCCAGCTAATGAAATAACCCTTGGCCAAGGGCCAGATGTGTGCACCTTCAGTTGGTTACCTTTCCATCATGCCTTGTTGCCTTCATCCCTTTATTCAATCCACAGACGTCACAAAGTCAATAGCTGTACAAAAGTGCCCTGGAGAGTTTTGTTCAAAAAATGCCCTTGCCCCTCCTAATTGTAAAACCTCTCATTTCATCCTCAGGATGGGGGAGCTGATGAAAATGGTTTCTTTACTTTGCAGTTCCAAGAATGGCAACCTCAGACCCAAGTCCAGAATATGCGAAGTGTGTCTACTGGGATGGTCAAGAAGGGGTTAATACAGTTGAACCCCACTTCAATCTTTTTGGTACATATAGTGGACATGTAGGGCTATCAAATAAAACAGATTTCATTCAAATCTGATGGCGGCGCATGGAGATCTACAACCGCGGAATACCCCTATTTTTGCATTTTCACCGAATTGAGCGCCACCTATAATTCCGCACCCTCACCATCCCACTACAATTTCAAGTAGAATAGCACAAGGCACTGTTATAAAATCATATCCTGCATAAAAAAGCTTGGGCTAGTGAGGGCGCAGGCAAGGAATGCCTCAAACGTAAGTGCTACTTGGGCTCAAAGTGGTGTTTTCAAGCGCCCCCTATAGGTGGCGCCCTCAACAGCCCACCAAAATTTCATGATTTTCCAAAACTCCTCCTAACAAAGATTGACATCAGTGAAAATGAAGCTGGGCTATTGTGGACGCACTGAGATATTTCAACTCAAAAACCTATTTTTCTTAACAGTTCAATTTTGGCCCTCCAGAGGGTGACCCTTCTGGAGGCCCTAGCAACCAAACCGTTCACTTTTGGAACCTGAAAATTTGGGATTTTCCTGTCTATCCAAAGGCCTTCCACTGGAAAAAAAATTCAGTCAAATATCTAACAGAAATATATCACCCACCACCTGAACGGTATAAATTCTGGCAGTTAATCATGTACATGCGGGACTTCAGATCAGAGTGGAAGAGTGCATCCAACCTAATCAATCCGGATAGAAGGTTAGCGATTGATGTTGAAATGAGCTAGCTAAATAAAACCATTTGCCACTGGATGCATGCATCCATAGCTCATATCAACATCAATCTTTTACTTTCTGTCCTGATGAATAAAGTTCTTCGGTAGGATTATTTACTTTGATCCCAAGTACACATTCATGTTTAAAATCGTAATTTTCCGAAATGCACCTTTAATATTAAATGCCGTTATGCACAGATGCTGCAGCCCCAGGAAATCTTCCCTCAACCCCCCATACACAAGATACAGTCGAATGGGAGGACGGTGGGCACTATAGGCTACAAGATGATACATAGCCTACAATAGTCCCTGAGTAAAAGGCTTTGAGGTTGAGATTTCTGTAAACTGAATATTTTTGCAAACTGGCTAGGCTACATTAGTGTACTATTATTGAAATGAACTGAAAAACTAGCACACTAAGACAGGTTTGTGAGTTAGTTTTATTTAAAATACAAAGTTGATGTTTCCTTGCAGGTTATCCACGCCCAGCTCATTCCAATCAAATAGTTAGCCTGTATCACAACTATGTGTAATCAATATAGCCTATAGCCTATTGTTAAGGCCTATGACAGATTCTGAATATTGTATGATTCTTATGGGTGCTTTAGAGTCAGGGCCATATTGAAGCCATGAGGCAACCACAGAGGAGACCAGTGATCAAATATAATATATATATATACTATTCAAAAAAAGTAGGGGATATTTTATTTTGAGATCAAAATTTTCACATATACAAAGGGATACGAAACCATGTTGTATAGTTCCTTACTGAGGAAGCATTTCCAAAGAAATTCATCACCCAAACACATCAATGACACTCTCACGATCTGCACGGATGCTATTGATGATCAAGGGGGGTTGTGCCACAAATTTGCATGACTCTGAATTGGAAGGTTGGAGCCACTGTAAAGGAAGATTTTGAAGAGAAAGCATCAGATTATCAGTGGTTGAAGTCGTTAATTAAACAGAGACCATGCGCCGTCTAACACAGGAGGAGAGGTTACGTGCCCTTGGCATGCTACAGGTTGGCACAAGACAGGTCGTTGTGGCAAGGGCAATGAATGTTTCCCAGTCTGTCATCAGCAGATTATGGTCCAGACATCGTGCTACAGGGGTCTGTTCAGGATAGACCACGATCCAGTCGACCAAGGGCAACAACTCAGGCTCAGGACAGATTCATCCGCACTATTGTCTTGAGAAATCGTATGGTAACAGCAAATCAGATAAGGTCTCAACTTCAAAGGGATACTGGCTTGGTAGTGAGTGGCCAGACCATCAGGAATCGTCTGCACAGATTTCACTTACACGCCCGACGTCCTCATGTCATTCCCTGTTTGAGGGATCGTCACATTAGGGCCAGACTCAATGGTGTCATCATCATCAACGCTGGGATAATCGCCCGATGGAACAACGTAATGTTCTCAGATGAGTCGAGGTTCACTGTGGACTTCTTGACAGACGCAGGAGGGTTTGGGCGCCGACATAACGAACGTTTCCATGACGTTAACGCTATTAGACATGATCCGTATGGGGTGGATCTGTAATGGTGTGGGGAGGCATCACTGCTGCCGGCAGAACAGACTTGCATGTTGTTGCTGGACGTGTCACAGGGCAGTACTACCGGGACAACATCTTGGCACCCCATTTGTGCCGTTTGCACGTCGTTATGGCCGCTGTTTCATTTTCCAAGATGACAATGCCAGATGTCATAGGGCCAGGATCGTTACAGATTACCTCCAGCAGCAGAATATCACCACATTACCATGGCCAGCACTCAGTCCGGACCTTTCCCCCATCGAGCATGTCTGGGACATGCTTGGACAGCGCTCGCCAACGCGTCAACAACCTCCTGCCAATGTCCAAGAACTTGCTGCAGCATTGCAACAGGAATGGAATAACGTTCCCCAAAATGACCTGGGACGTCTCGTTAGGAGTATGCCACGCCAATTCGAGCTTGTCTAGCCAACCGAGGGTTTTACCGCTACTGACTCTGTTTCACAATGGTGGTAAATTTGCTGTGTGACCCTGTGTTTGTGTCGACCCTTATTCTGGAGAATCTGTCCTTTACTGACTGTACACAGGGTTTCAATAAATTGACAAATGTTTCCTTAATGTTTTTATGTCATTTGTTTCCTTCCTGACCTCATGATCTGCATTTCATGGTACTTGTAAATCCAACATCCCTACTTTTTTTTTTTTGAATAGTATATATATATATGTGTGTGTGTATGTGTATGTATGTGTGTGTGTGATATATACATATATGTGTGTGTGTGTGTGTGTGTGCTATACTATATATATATGGGGGCCCAAGGGTGTGGGGGGGTCAAATCGATTTCGGTCTTAGGGCCCAAAATTGCCAGCGGCGCCCTGAACACTAGTTTACAAGATGTATGTAGCGGGAGGCGGGCAGTACCCTCAGCCCGACATATTGAATGAACGGCCCGGATGAAGTTTCAAAGGTCAAGGTCACTGAGCAAAGGTCAAAGGTCATTCTGGTACGAAACCTTGACGAGGTACGGCTACCTATTAAGGCAAGTTCACATATGAAAAATTAAGTTCCTGACCCAAGCAGTTTGAGAGAAACGGCTCGGACAAAGTTTTGAAGGTCAAGGTCACTGAGCAAAGGTCAAAGGTCATTCGGGTACGAAACCTCGATAAGGCATGGCTACCCACCAAGGCAAGTCCACATGCGCAAAATTAAGTTCCTAACCCAAGCGGTTACAACGTTATTCAAAATTGCATACCTGCGCAAATAGCTTGAGCCGCATGCTTTTTATAGCCTATTTCACTGCCGAGTGGCACATTTTTTGACTCAATATCGAGAGTAATTTTGATTAGCGTTGATTTGAATTAAGCAAATACGCATCCAGATGAATGATTGTCGTCTTACCTAATCGGGGAGAACAAGCAACACCTGTTAAGTGTGGAGTGCTCTCGGAGTGAACCTTTTCTTAATCATGAAAATGACTGAGAACAGGTCAGGACTAATAATGGTTTAAAACGGATGTTTTGTCCACTCCAATTCTCAGTTATTCTGAATTTACCCCATGATTTCATCGCTGTTAGATCGCATATGGATAGAAACTGTGTCTTCAGTTGCCAATTACAATAATTGGAAAACGCGTCAATAAAGGAAAATGATTGAGAACTAGCCAGGACTATAATTGTCATAAAGGGACATGTCTGTGCCCCCCCAATTCCCTCTTCTAGCGCCGGGCCTGGTTGTTGGTCCCAATCAAACATGTGGAACACAACACTAGTTGCGGTTTGTGGTTTCGCTGGTTTTTTGCGCTTCATATGTGATCGTAAAAAACTTGATTTTTACGAGATTTTATGAAGTGGGAAATGCATCTTACCTCTCACAGGAAAGGAAGTAGCGTGCACGAAAATATGGCTTTCCAGTGGAGACCATTATTAGCCACAGAAAACACCAATACCATACTGCATTTCACTTAATAACTGATAGTTATCTTTTAAAACTTACTGTGAATGACTGTCAATGCCACTTTTAGCCACAATGTTGTGATGTCAGATTCCTAGTTGTTCCTGGTGAATTGGGGAGTATGTTCTCGACACGCGGTGGCGACCCGAGTACACTGTTCTCAGCGTTTGATACGCAAACACAATGTTAGTGTGGTGTTCTTGGATCTAATCAAACACGACCCAAGTATCCAAACCCAAAAACACTAGCAGGAAGCTACACTGGCTACCGTGTCTTGTCTGCCTTTTAGTGCCATGCCTCTCTCGCAGAGAACAGATAAACGGAGCTGCAGGGATAAAAGCTGCTCACGCAGTTTCTTAGCTTTGATCAAGTGCTCACGAAGGGAAGCTTATGAGCCAACAGTGTCGGCTAATTCTATATTTCATTTTTTTTTCTCAGGGGTGTAATCAGATAAGTACGATATGTGGGTACATTTTAGTACTGCGCCACATCTTTCTTCCTGTATGTGGCAGGAAAATAGCGATGAGCATAAACGTGCTTGTGCTTGTATTCATTATCAGTGAACTTAGCAGGTGTTTTCCTCTGGAGTTACGTGAAACTACACATTATGGTTAGTGTTTGCTACCCATTCAACAGCGTGCTGGCAATTCCATGTGTTGAATATTAAATATAATTAAATATAGTTAACCGCATGTTTTTGCATAATATCAGATGCAATATGCTATATTGCATTTTAAATTCTTTTACAATCTGAGGGTCTCCAGTGCACACGCATGGAATAACTCAGGCAGGCCAGTGTTGTATTTACCGCTGTGTAACCTACCAATGGTGCTAGAACAGTTTCAAAAGTTCATTTACTCAAAAAAAAAAAAGGTACATAAATACATAAAAAACAAATAAAAAGTAAAAAAAGAAAGTAAAAACATTTAAAAAATAAAAAGAAGATAATAAATGACAAGAACTCACTCAGAGAATGCATTGCTTCTGCCATGTTGCAATGGACCCTTTCGGTTTCGGCATAAAAAAGCGAGATTTGGAGAGCGCATGAACACTGTACATTGTGGATAGCAGAAAAGAAACTGGAGACTGTCAACAAACCTGCGGTCAGCAAGAGGAGAGCAATCTATCAACTCATGGTTTATGAATTGAGACAGATATGTAAAGATTTAGATGTATCACACTCAAAACTCCAAAAGGGAGAATTAGTTGACGCAATAATTGAAAAACATCTGCTGTCAAAACTAATAAGGTAAATAGGCTAGAGGCGCTATCACGTGACAACTAGTGCCCTGAGAAAGCTGCCATATTGCATGGGGCAAGGTCCTTGCTGTCACAGAATAGCTGACAATAAGCTAGGGTGATAGCCATATGAGGCAAATGGATTCGGTAAAGATAATGTTATGTCAATTTAGCTCAGCATAATAAAATTGTCTTTCACAATATGAGTGGTGCTTCATGGAGAGGTTGCTAGCTAAAACTGTTTGGTATTTGTTAGTGACAGAAATCGTTAAGAGCCACTTCAGCAGTTATATATCCCCATTGGTAACCTTGCAAAATTAAACTAGTCAGATAATCAGGTGATATGATAATGTTAGCTTTGTTTATGTTGGCTAAAATTAGCCTTGATGATTTGACTAGTCAGTGCCTAACATTAGCCTAACATTCAAACATCTGTCAGCCTATTGTCATGGTTTGTGAGGTGTGTGTTTGCTTTGGACTTTTCTTTGTGGCTCTCGTCCCTGAAGAGATCGAATTCCTTTTCAACCGGATTCTTTACCCAGCTGGCTGATTGAACTGGGGCGGCGCTTCCCTGGACTCAATATAAGCCGGAGATCCGCCACACCTCCTTTGCTAGAGTGTCTGTTTGTAGCTAAGCACTATAGCCGAAGATATCTCTAGTCAGGATTTGTGTGACTTTATATCTTCCAGTTATTATTGGAGTTCCTTCCTCTTTAGGAATTTTCCCTTTTCTACTTTTTTTCTCTCTCACTTTGCTTCTGTTTTTTGGACTATTATACGTCCTTTGGAAGCGCGAGTACTTTCTGGCGGTCTGTATAATTCTCTGTGTTTGTATTGTTTCTGTGCTGCTCGTTCTCTCTTGCCGCTGCACTTGGCCTCTCAATTTTACCAGCCATTACACCTATAGACTGGGTTTGCTTTCTAAACATCAGTATATTCATGATCGTATGCAAAACAGGCAAAGTATTGGTATTAAACTGTGGCCAGGAATGAAGTAAAAATGCAATGAATGTATGGCATAAGGTCGCTATTTTTTTTCAAGATGTTTTCATTCTCCTTTGAGCTTGAAAATAGCCAGGGATCTTACAAGCATCAACCACCGGGTAGCATCATCCCTATCCCCACTAACCTCAATGGAAGTTTAGCTTTCCACAAATGAGACAATTAACCTATCTACAGCCCAATCTAATTTGTTTTACAACATTTTGACAAGCTTTGCAGTGACACGCAATTATAGGCCATAATATGGTACATCTTTAACTTTTTATTCGGTAATGCTTTAGAAAATCTATGTAATGAAATGTAACTTCAGCTCTGTTACGACCCGTTGGACTGGAGCCGCAACATAAAGGGAGACGCACACACTTGACTTGTTTCAGACAAAATAGGGGTATGTTTAAATGATGAAATAACAAATATGTCAACGGGTTTTTTTGAGATAATTGACTTATATAGCAGCAGGCCAGCGGGAATGAAGTAGCGTGGACAGCTTCTCAAGGTATTTCTTCCCATATGTGTGCGCCTCCTTTGGTGTACACCCCAGTCCTTTTTGTAGGGTGTGGCTCACCTGTAATTAGGATAGATGGAAAACAAACAAGAAAAGAACCGGCAACCAGCAGGGGCCGCCAAAACAGCATGTGGCTATGGCCACCAGGACTGGGGGACGTAACAAGCTCTTTCATATATGCTGAATTGGAAGGATTTTTTTTGAAATGGTGTTGTGCAAAAAAATTTTTTCAACAAAGAATGTGTTTTTGTTACACTGCAAACCTTGCTAAGTGTGGTACACTCAATTGTTTTGGGGAAACTGATTACCTCGCAAAATTGTGTACACCAACTTAATGATCTTGTGTTCACAGCACTGAAAAATGTGTTAAGAATAACTTTTACCTTTTGTTCTTTAACTACTGTCCACACAATGCAATGAAGTTGGCTTGAATAACTTTTTTGAGGTAATAGGTTTCCACAAAACATTTGAGTTTGCCACACTATCGGGGTTTACAGTATACTAAAGCTGTTCTCGTTTTTTTAATTGCTGAAAAAATTAAATGACCTATGCAATGGTGAGGTCGGAAACGGTGAAGCCCTATCATCCTTTCTGTCACACTATAAGAATTTCAATAATCTTTATATGGGTAGCAGCAATATTGCTTCGATATTCAATAAAACAAGTGTTTGCCACTAACATGGCAATATCCCCCGCCGTCCGTACGATATGTGTTCGTACGGACGGACGTGACGGACGGACGGACGGAGCCCAATGCTATATCCCCCGCTTCGCGCTAAACGCGCGGCAGGGGATAATTACTAGATGAAAGAATGGAGTAGATTTTAACTAGACAGTTTAATAAGTGTACTCCTGCTGATAAATCTTTGATTGCAAAAGAGCTTACGTCCTCAGAGAATTTTCATCGTTCAAAAATGAGAATTCTAAAGTTTTTTTATTTTTTGCACAATTAGAACTGTTGTACACATTTGGTGCCAAGGAGGCATGTCCAGGCAATATGGCCGCTCTGCATTGCTCCATAGCCTGGATCTCTGAAGCGCATGTGACGTCTCTAGCCTATTTACCTCACTGGTCAAAACAAAAATTTGCACACGACAGGCTAACCATCCCCATTTACTGCCCGCTCTTTCTAAACATGGTTTTCATTTTGACTGTTTCAGCAAGATTTCTTGCAATAATTACTTGCTTCTTTGTGATTTTGATTACATTATTACTTGTTATATTGCCAACAAAGGTGAATGTGCTTGCCATTTAGTTTTGCGGACATGAATTAATGTCATTAACAGCATGATAATTGGGTCCCATGCCATAAGTAATGGCTATGGCGTTCCTACGAAGAATTCGCACTATTCAAAACAACTGGCAAGCACACATGATCCTAACCTCTTACCTGTAAACTTTTTCATGATGAGAAAAGGTCAGGCCAGGTACACATGTAAAATACAAGGCCTAGACATAGCAAAACAACATCATTACTACTTGACTGAACGCAACAGACTTGATTTTGGGCAAAGAATTCCGTATCCAACCTGCACTTTTTTTTTGCTTTCCATTTGCCAGCACGATTTTGAAAAGGGTTGCCAATATATTTTGGGAGGTTTTATTGCTGAAAAGGGAGTTTAGAAATTAAAATGCCCTAGCGTATATTCATGCCCTAGCAACCCGGTGTGTCATCAGTCACATGGCTGCCACCGTCATATGCTATAGTATTACCACGTATTGCCGTACTAGAAATTAAACTCTAAATTTTCTTGACTGGATATACTTGGCATTTTTACAGACCCAAATGTTTCTCTGGGTACCCAAACATCAAGGTAAGCCAAAAAAGTACTGGTTTAATTCGATAGTGGTGGAGGTTGAATACGGAATTCTTTCCTCATGAGGGTCCGCAAAATCGAGCCATCCGGACACAGGAAAAAAAATTCCTCCCGTTTATGGCCCAAATCCACGCTGTTCGCTGCCTTTTTACCTCGGAGAAAGTGAGAGAACTTAATATCGCCCCCTTTTTCAAAGCGATTTGTGCATACAACAGCGCAGCAAGAGACTACCTTTCTCATTTTCTGCCATACGTAGTCTGTAAAGAGCATGCACGCGACCCAAATTTCGCTTAAGCCGAATAGGTCTTTTTGTCGACTGGAATTACCATGAGCATGAGTCTTAAACAAGTCTGGACCTTGCTATCTTAACGTGCATTGAAATTCTTTTGGCTTGTGGATTATGACCAAGGGTCAGATCTTCACCAAAATTTAATCACTTCCTCAAAAGCACCATATCTATCAAGGCACGGAATTTCATTGACATCCATATACATTGCTTTTTGCAATATCTCACTAACTGACGAACGAATGGTCATACAAATGAACAAACAAACGCCAGCAAAATCATATTACTTCTTGATGGAGGTGTAAAGGAACATAGTAACTGAGCTAGAACGGCTTTTGCGCGGGAGATGATAGAGAACCCAAAGGCCACTCAAACAGAGCTTCAGAAATCCCTACCGGGATTTGGAGACCTGCTGAAGGACAGCCATCTCAGAAGCACCCTTTTAATCAGGAACTTTATGGTGAAGTGGCTAGACGCAAGTAAAGTGGCAGTCCACCGGAGCTGGTATATTTTTTATAGCTTTTCTTTTTTTTTTTTTTGTGGCTTCTACACATATTACTATATTTTTTTTGTAAACCATTGAAAACATAAATCAAAATAAATTTCCAGAAATGAATTTTATAAATCTTGCTGTGCTTAAGACGACAGTTTCATTTTTGGTATCAAGGCTTCGTTGCATAGGGCCTCATACAGCACTGCCAAACCCAGAACTGAAAACTTAATCTTTCTCAGAAATAAGGCATATTCCTCCATATTTGTCAATGTTGTGTTGGGAGGGTGTGGTCTTCTGCTGCTGGGTGGAGACTTGACTGCCTGCTGTGATGCAGAATTGGAAATATATGGACAAAATGTAAATGATGTGTGCTGATTTGTTACTTTGGCTGTTTTAAGGGTCTCTGAAATACTCTTATAAAGTAGCAGTGAGTGTGATTGGTCGGGGGAGGGATGGAGGGAAAGGGTTTGTCACTCAGAGAGGGGTGCAGTCCATGTACAAGGCTCAGTGTCAATCAGAGCTCAGAGCTGCAGGTGTTCACATCCACTCAGCGCTGAAGAGGGTCCGTTCGTCTCTGCTGATGAAGATGGAGGGTTGTCTGTTCTTCCTCTCTCTCTCCTCCCTGCTCCTGCTCTCCACAGCCAGTGAGTTGTGCCTTCTTTCTTGTCTCCAGTTTCTTCACAGCCAGTTAAGAACTGTGGATTAGACGGTCAGTATTTCAAAATGCAGGGTTACAGACAGCTTCTAAGCACTGGCGATTACTGTAGCAGCATGGTAACAGACAGCCTCTGAACACCAGTGATTACTGAAGCAACATGGTTACTGACAGCTTCTAAACATCAGAGATTGCTGAATTAACATGGTTGCAGACAGCTTCTAAACACTGGTGATTACTGATGCAACATGTTTAAATAAAGCTTCTAAACATCTGTGATCACTGAATCAAAATGTTTTCAGGCAGCTTCTAAACACTGTAATATTAGGGTTACAGGTAGCCTCTGTGAAGCTTAGATTATAGTAACAGGGCTAAAGGCAGCCTGCAACACCAAAGACTGTCATAACGGGGTTCTGGAGAGCCACTAAATGGCAGAAATTACTGTAGTTATGGGGTTATGAGGCTTGGAGGTAACCTCTAAACACCAGCGTAACTGGGAGACAAACAGCCTCTAAATGTCAGATTACTGCTGTAACAAGGTTACAGACAGCTTCATTGAAGAAAGTGAAATGTTATATTTAGTGAAATACAGCATGTCAACTAGTTGCACACAACTGAGTAAGAAAATTCCAATTAATTGCATCAAATAAATTGGCGCAAAATCATTGAATTTGATTAGAAGTTACTCTAAACGGTTGTGTGCAACTATTTGACATGAAATTCCAAAGCAAATCTAGCTTTTCACACTTTTCAGTGTTCTAAGACAGTCTCTAAACATAAGATAATTATTGTTGTATCAGGATAATAGGCAGCTTCTATAAACCATGGATTACTTCAGAATTATGACTGTTCATCATTCATGAAGCCCTCATTGCACAGATTTTATTTTGTATTTTAGCGAATCACAAATATCAGAATTATTCCTCAAGGATCAAGGCATTTTATTTCATAGGTACGTATCTCTTTCAGGTGTGGATTTTAAAAACATTTGCATGTCTGAACAAATGGCACATGATTTATAAAAGTTACATTTTAAAATGCTATTTTACAGTAGGGAGCAAAATCATCAATAAAGAAAAACAATGCTGCATATAATGAACAATACCAATAATAAACCATTAAGTTAAAATAAGTGGGAAAGCTATGAATGTATGTCCATTGTTACAATTATTCTCAATTTTCTTCATTAAGTAGTGTACTTCTTTCAT
This sequence comes from Gymnothorax javanicus, assembly GCA_029692085.1. Taxonomy (NCBI): domain Eukaryota; kingdom Metazoa; phylum Chordata; class Actinopteri; order Anguilliformes; family Muraenidae; genus Gymnothorax; species Gymnothorax javanicus. The sequence continues at coordinate 64,246,836 of CM056200.1, forward strand.
GGAAAACATAGGTATTGATAGTATCAACTCTCTTGTTGTTGTACTTTCTGTGGACATCCCTGATAGTGATGGCAAATCCTGAAAAAAGTAAAACAGTTCCACTCTACTGTAAAGCAACTTCATATAAATTTAAGTTGATTTAACTGGTCAAAAATCTGAGAATTTATTTCGAAGTAACTTAAAACAGTTGTCTCAAACGGTTTTATTTTATAGAATGGATGTCTTCTCCTTCAATTTTTGATTGTTAGAGTTCATGTTTGAGGGTTTCTGACTGTTCCTCCATGCACAGATTTTATTGATTTAACACTGATATCCCTTGGTTTCAGAGACATGCCGTCAGTGCTAGCAGTAACTTCAACTAATAAGCCAGGATTACTCTCAACCTGTCAAACTGTTCCCTTATACTTTGCCTGATTAGGCAGCAGTCACACCTTGCCGGAAAGCATTAACAGACATCTGACGGATAAAAACTTTGCGAAAGAAAATGGTGAATGTCGTCTCCATTGCTGCTCGAGGCTTAAAATGCACAAAGCTTTTCACCGAATTTAACAGACAAGGAACACATTCGCCGAATGAGAAACGGACAAGAAACGCATATGAACGGAGAAGAACGGATTGAAAATTTTGCTCTCTGTGGGACATGTATTAACGCTATCTTGCGAGGTGTGACTGCAGCTTTTACAATTCAAAAAATGCACTAAATATGCAAGACTAACAAGTAGTGTATGGTGATTCAGGTGTGATAATAGTCATAATATTTAACTAGAACAAAATCTTGGCAAAATTTAGTTGAATAGTTCAAAAGAATACATTGGCATTTTTATTTCTTGTAGAAACTGAACTATAACATCCATTTGGGTGATAATAGAGAGAAATACTTTCAAAACCTATACTTGATATGCGTATTTGTATGCCTTTGGTTAGCTCATACAAAAATGTACCTTTCTACATTTAGGTCATTGTTTTTCAAGATTCAAGATTCAAGAATCTTTTTTGCGAACTCCATTATTTGTACACGACAATAAATGTAGACCAAAGCGCACTAAGTCCAAAAATGTATCCAGTGACGTAACCCTGACCCTATCCCCAGGTATACAAAATCATCAAATTAACTGGCTTTGCTAGCACAATGACTGGGTTCAAAAACTAAATAACCAACATAGCATTTTGATCACTCCCATTTACGTAACATACTGCTTTCAGTCTTTAGTCAAATATGGGTACAATTTGACCCAATGACCACTGAACGGAACATGTATAGGATTTCCGTGAAATAACTAAAGAAAAAGTAGCCTTGCAAACAAATATGCACATCAGAGAAGTTTATGGTGAATTCACAGTTTAAAATGCAACAAAGAATGATGCTATCTAAACATAAATTTGTGAGTCATTCCACTGACTAGTATTAATTATTGAGCGAATCGGTGGTTTCATTGCGCACATACCTCCGCCAGCGGGTTTTGATTCACGAGCGCTATAATCAGCTTCTGGACTGATCTGGAAATTTTATCACCTCTTCCCATTCATACAGTCCAACTTTTCATAAAATTTCATGGCAATCCGTTGTATAATTTTTTTAGTAATCCTGCTGACGATCATACACATAAACACACACTCACAAGTGATCACAGTACTTCCTCGCGGAGCTAACTATGTATAAGGGACGGCTTCAGAGCTGCCTGCCATTGCTTACCTTCGACGGCACAGTAACAGACTTGCCCTCTCCGGTCCAGACTATATGTTTTTTAAGGGATTAAAGTACAGATGCTTGGATGGCGATTACAGTATGGTTTAAATTTGTCACTTATGTGTGGATGTATATGTTTGTGGTCATTTTCCCATTGAAAAATTCACCTAGACTACATTGAAGTCTTAGCCTTCAATCAGAGATTGCCAGTCCAGATCCCCTGGCAAAATGTCCCACTCCTAGAGCTACTTGATGGCATTCAATATGCTGCAGAGTAGTCTCCCTGGACCACTGGAACCTACAGAATATTACTAGAAAAGTTATTATGGCTGAGCTGTTTATCGCACAGACATGGCGTGACACTGCGGGTGCACAGCTCACAGTTAGCTTGATTGCGCTTTGGCTCAAAACTATACCATCTTAAAAGTGAGCCTTTTCAACCCATCGATTTTAATTATGTATATTTTGGGCCTCTGGTATACTTTGGACCATTCCATTCTTTATATTTCCACTGCACAGTCTCCTGAAGAACGAACTATAATGTGCATGATTAATGCCATGAGCTACGATCCGATGGTGCCAGACAATTTGGCTACATCTTCTTGGTCGGCTATTTCAATTTCCAGTGTGCTGCCATGCAGCAATCAAGCCAAGACTTTGCTCAGATAGATTTTAAAATCGTAAAAGTGGGAATTCCTCACTAAAAGCAACAGCTGGCCGAGACACCTTCCCATTCTGCCGAACTTATTCTGTATTTGCAATATTTACACATTTACAGAATTACATCTCCACAAATTGACATCAGGTATTTTCAGGAAATATAAACATTACTTAAGTAAAAACAGGACTGTGAGTATATGCACTGAGATAAAAAATATATTCTTTTCTGATGTGAACTCATCGTACAGATTAAAAACTCAGATTTTTGTCAACATAATGCAGCTTCTACAGTAGGGTTCTAAAAATTCCACTTCTGAGAGTATGTTCCATTTTATTTTATGGAGTTTTGCTCTTGAAAAAAAAAACTGTTTCTTTACTCATGAAGCCTATCTGTGTTTTATTGAGTTTAAACATTAAATAAATAAATAAAACTTGCTGCTTTTGTCATTTTCATTTTAATGTTAGCTCGCACCTAACATTCATAAGAAGTCTGGCTCAAAAATATAACCTGCTGTAAAGATACTATGATATTATTATTATTGTTGTTATTATTATTATTATTATTATTATTATCATCACTTTTTTTTTTTTTTGTTTTACCAGTAGGCTGCCTTGTATTAACATATTTTTTAACTCAATTAAAATGTGAAATTCTGTGATACATTTTTTCCCTTTTTGGCAGCATGTTAATTGTATTTGTGATACTATGCACCACTAATAAAATTGTTGCAATGAAAATTAACGTACTAAAAAGAAGCGTTAAGTTCTGAATGTTAAAAGCAAGACAAGGCGAAAAAATTACAAATATTTCAGAGCATGGCTTCTCGTCAGTGCTTACCACATACTGAAACATTTATTTTTGCTCTGACATGTCTAGATTTTTAACCCACCCCACTTTGCAACTCTTCACTAATCATGATATTAAATATATATACAGCGCCCTCAATAATTATTGGCACCCCTGGTTAAGATGTGTTCTTTAGCTTCTAATAAATTCAGTTTTTTTCTAAATAATATAGGACCACAATGGAAAAAAGAGGAAAATCCAACCTTTAATTCAAGTGCATTTATTCAGTGGGAAAAAATCCCACATCAAGAAATAATTCTTTTACATCAAATCATGTGTGCCACAATTATTAGCACCCCCTGATGTTAATACTTTTGTACAACCCCTTTTTGCCAACAAAACAGCACCTAATCTTCTCCTATAATGTTTCACAAGATGGGAGAATACAGAAAGAGGGATCTTCGACCATTCCTCTTTGCACAATCTCTAAATCATCCAGCGACCTGGGTCCTCTCCTCTGCACTCTCCTCTTCAGCTCACTCCACAGGTTTTCAATGGGGTTGAGGTCTGGGGACTGAGATGGCCATGGGAGGAGCTTGATTCTGTGTCTGGTGAACCATTTCTGTGTAGATTTGGCCACATGTTTAGGGTCATTATCTTACTGAAAGATCCAGTGATGACCCATCTTCAGCTTTCGGGCAGAGGCCACCAGATTTTGATTTAAAATGTCCTGGTATTTCAAAGCGTTCATGATGCCATGCACCTTAACCAGGTTCCCAGGGCCTCTGGAAGAGAAACAGGCCCACAGCATCACCGATCCTCCCCATACTTCACAGTGGGCATGAGGTGCTTTTCTGCATACTCATCTTTTGTGTTCCCGCCAGACCCACTTAGAGTGTTTGTTGCCAAAAAGCTCTATCTTGGTCTCATCTGACCAAAAGCACACGGTCCCAGTTGAAGTCCCAGTACCTCCTACCGAACTCCAGACGTTTGCATTTATGATTGTGAGTGAGAAAAGGTTTTTTCCGTGCATGCCTCCCAAACAGCTTGTTGGCATGTAGATAACACCTGATGGTTGTTTTGGAGACTTTGTGACCCCAAGATTCTACCATTTGTTGCAATTCTTTAACAGTGAGCTTTGGAGAACTTTTTTTATTTCTCTTACCATCCTCCTCTCTGTGCGTGGTGGCAAAATAACCTTGCATCCTCGTCCAGGCTTGTTTTACCACTGTTCCAGTTGTTTTAAACTTCTTAATGATTCCTCTGACAGTAGATATGGGCAGGTTGCAGGCGAGTGGCTATTTTCTTGTACCCATTGCCTGACTTGTGAAGGTCGACACACATCTGCCTTACTTGAATGGTGTGTTCTTTGTCTTTCCCATGTTGAAGAGTGGATAAGAGAAATGGCCTCTGTGTCACGCCATATTTATACCCCCAGGGAAACAGGAAGTGATGAATTACTAATTAAATGTTCCTAGATACTCTGATCAACTTTGTAAACTACTGTAGAAATGACAGAAATACTTCAATTACATTTTATTTCTTAGGAATTGTTAGGGTGCCAATAATTGTGAACAGGTGATTTTATGAAAAATAATTATTTCTTAGTCAGGGATTTTTTTTTCCTTAAAATTCACTTGAGTTGAAGGTACATTTTTCTACAATTTTCAGTGTGAGAGTATGCTTCTGCAATAAAAATTGAATTTATTTTAAGGCTTTTAACACATCATAACCAGGGGTGCCAATAATTATGGAGGGCGCTGTATATTCTGTAAATCTCTGACTCTGAACAGGTTTTGTTGTCTGAGCCTGAGGACAGCGCTCCATCTTACCGAGACTGAAAAAATACATATGGTAGAGCGGGGTAAGATGCCCCCCTTAAGCAGGAATGTTCATAACTGAAGGTAAACATTAATTAATAATTCTTTTGCTTGAATGGATAGTGTGTAAAGTTGGCTACCACATCTCGAAAGATTTATGACATAGTCACGATAGAAATATTTTTAAATGTTTGATTACTTTTTTTTAAAAAAAAGGTCATCCTACCCCACCCCTGGGGTAAGATGTCCCTCTGGATGGGGTAAGATGCCCCCCATGGGCATCTGTTTTATGTTATCTAGAATAACTTGTAAAGCCTAATACATAGTGGTTTTACTGCATTTCACATGAGTAATTATCATATTATAGCTGTCTTAATTGGCAGGTACACATCATACAAAAGATCAGCATCTTTTTAGAAATATCCTTGATAAAGAAATGGGGAAAGAAAGGGGTACATTCTCTCCTAAACTTAACTTTTTATTAACTGACTGAACACTAAGGCACAAGTGATGGCAAAGTACTGTTGGCATTAAATGCATCAAGGAATAGATGATTATATCTTTTGGACTACTAAAAAATATGAAGCACCACATTAGATAAACATGTAGCGGTATGGAACGTATATGAGTATCCATGAAAAGTCCTTAAAATTAAGAGTGAATATAATGCATTTCACCCAATATATTTCTTTTTAGGCCCTTATGGGTATTGATGCATATGTAAGAGCCGTTTTTGGTTTTGTGTTTATTTTTATGGGTAATGCTGTGTTAAAGCTGTGGCTGTGAAACTCCCACCACTTGGGGGAGCATTGTTGTGAGTATCCCCGCCTGTCACGCGGGAGACCAGGGTTCGATTCCCCGACGGGGAGCTGTACACTTGGTAACAATGCTCCCCCAAGTGGTTGGAGGTTCACAGCCGCAGCATTAACACAGCATTACCCATAAAAATAAATACAAAACCAAAAACAGCTCTTACAGCATATATGATTCATTATAGCGTAATTCCATATGGCCCTACTTTTAACATGTATGGATACACTTAACTTTCAATTCCCAAGTTGTTTATAAAAATCATCATGTCTGATATATATTTCCTATAAATAGAACATAATTTTTAGAAAAAACTCATAAAACAGAATGAATACGACTCAAATGGGGTAAGATGCCGTCCTTCCCTAGTGGCATCTTACCCCAAACCAAAAAGGGCATCTTACTCCCAGCACCACCATTTTGGTTTTGGCTTATTAACCCCAATTTCTCTTATTATCACCACACAGGACCCCTTTTATACATAGAGAAGGCATCACAGAGTTAAGATCTAAAATTTTAAAAAACTTGGGGGAACTATGTTAACCCAAAGGCCCCCAATTTTTTTAAAAAAACCCCCTAAATTATTTTTTGTTTTGAAAACGGGGTTTTTTTTTTTTACTTTTTAAATTTTTTTAAGGAAAATTTTTGAAATCTTTTGAATTTTTTTTTTCCCCAAAATTACTTGTTTAGGTAAAAATTTTAAACCCCCCCCCTTTTCCATTTTTAAAGAAATTCAAATTTCGGGGAAATTTGGGGGGAAAAACGCCTTAACCCTAACCCAAAAAAAAAAGATTTTGGTTTTTAAAAACCCCCAAAAAAAAAAAAAAATTTAAAAAATTTTAAAAAAAAAACTGAAAAGTAATTGTCAATTTTGGGTTGTTAAAAAGAAAAGGGTTTTTTGGGGACACCCCTTTTTTTTGGTGATTTCAAAATTTTAAGTTAAACGAGGGAAAACAAATTAAACTAATATGGGGTTTTCAAATCCCCTTTTTTTTTTTTAAAAAAATTTGGCCCCCGGGGTTTTTTACCCCCCGGTTTTTTGAAATTCAGATTTACTTGTTTATTAAGGGGTTTTTTTCCCTTTTTGATTTTTTCCCCGGGGCTTTCTGAAAAACCAATTGCAAACGCTTTTTTTTCCTTTTTTCCCCGCAGGATTAAAATTTCTGCTTGTTTATCTAAAGTTTTTAATCCCGTTTTGAAAAGCAAGTGGTTTTTATGGCTTTTTAAATTGGGAACCCGGCAACTTTAGGGACCGGGTTTTTTTTCCCTTCCCCAAGGTTTTTTTTTTTTCGGGGGGTTTGGATTTGGGTATTTTTTGGCCAAATTCCGGACGTTTTTCCCCTTTTGGGGGCCCTTTTTTCCCCCCTTTTTTTTCCCCCGAAGTAACCCATTTTTTATGGGGTTTCAGAACCCAATTTTTTTTTTAATGTGGCGGTCTAGAAAAATTAATTGGGGGGTTTTGATGGGTTTTAAATTTTGGATTTTTTTTTTCCCCAAAAATAACCCCGAAAAAGCAATCCTCCTTTAGGTTTCTTTGGCTTGGGGGCTTTCGGTTTTAAAAAAAATTTGGGTTCGGTTTGCAAATTAGAAATTTTCTTTTTTAGGGGGTGGTTATTAGGGGGGGTTAAAAGGGGGAAAAGGGGGTTTTTCGATATTACTTTTAAAAAAGATTTCCAGGGGGTTTTTCCCCCTTTCCCTTTTGACTCTAGACAAGTTTTTTTGGGGGTTTTTTCCCCCTTTAGTAATTTTTTAAAATTTGAGTTTGAGTTTTAAAAAGGGGGGTGGGGGGCCCAAGGGGGGGGAGAAATTGGGGGGGGGTCGGGGGGAAGAGCTGACAGTCCGGGCTTCCCCGTGGGGGGTGCCCAAATTTCGTGGGAATTCCTGGGCCCCAAGAAGGGGAAAATGGCAGCAGGGCATTTTTTGGCCTCACCCCCAGAAAGGGGTTTGTGGGGGGACCAACCCAGGTAAAATTTATTTTGGGGGGTTAAATGATTGGGCCTGCCTGGGAGGGGGAATGGGGGGGGCCCCCGACCTCCCCCAGGGGGGGAAGTTAGGGGTTTTGGGAAAAAAAGGGAAAAATTTTTAAAGGGTTCCAAAAAAATTTGTTGTTGTGAAAAGTTGGGGGACCCCCCCCTGGCTCGGGAACGGTCCCCAGAAGAAAGGGGGGGAAATTTATTGGGGGTTTTAAAGGTGAAACCCTGGGAAAGGGGGAAATGGTTTTTAAAAATTTTTGGGAAGGGGCGAAAAGGAAACCAACCTCCCGGAGGTCCGCCTGGTCGGAAGGGGGGGAAAATTTTTTTCTGGGGGGGGGGGAGGAGGTTAATTTTAAAGGGGGAAAAAAGGCCCAGGAAAAAGCAGGAAAAAATGTAAAAAGCAAAAAACATGGTGGGGGTTTCGCATGATAAAAAGGGGGAAAAGGGCTGAAACCGTTTTTTATCAAAGCCAAAAAAATAAATTTAAATTAAAGCCTTTAAATTTTTTAAAAAAGAATTTTTTAAAGGGAAAAAAACTAAAAGGGGTGGGATAAAAATGTGGGATAATTTTTGGAAAGGGATAATGAAAAAGGGGAAAGGGGTTTAAAAATTAGGGAAAAAAAAGGGGAAAAATTTTAAAAATAATTTTGGGGGTTAAATTTACCCCGGGAAAAAAAGAGCTTTTTTAAACGGGGTTAAAAAACCCCCTTTTGGGAAAAAAAGGGAAAAAAAAAATTTTCCCAAGGTAAAAGGGGGGGGGGGGGAAAAAAAATTAAAATCCTGGTTTTGTTGGGTTTTTGGAAAGGACAGGGAGGGGAAGAATTTCTAGATGTTAAATGAAAATTTTTTTGGTGATTTTAATAAACCTACAAGAAACAATTTTAGATTTGCTGCTCTGTAATGACCCCGATAAATTACAATGTTGAGGCTGGGACGGCAAGTGATCCCTCCCTTTTAATTTGAGGTTTTATGGGATTAAAAGGTGTCTCAAAACAAAAAATTTTTTTTTTTTTAGGGACAAACTTTGACAGGATCGGTCATATCTAAAGTGAAACAAAATGGGGAACACTCCTGGACTGTGAGTCTGTAAATGAGATGTAGGAAAGATTTAAGGGGTTTTTACTTGATTCACAATGTAAATTCATTCCAAAAAAGGTGTCAAAAGTAAGCTGAAAAAGCAGAATCCTCAGTGGATGACAGCAGCTATTAAATAGGAGTTTGAGGGAAAAGAAGATGTTTTATAAGATGTACATGAGGATAACAATGAGATTACTAAGGCGAATTCTGTAAAATCGGGCTGTGGTCAAAAAGAGCTGAGAATGCTAGAAGACTGTATGAAGAACCAAAATTGCAGAGGGGGCAAAAACTAACCCTAAAGCGCTTCTTTTCAGTACTGCTTAGCAGAAAAAGGAAAGTCAAAGAGCAGGTTAAATTGCATAAAAAGTAAAAATGGATCGCTGCTATATGATAATAAGGATATTATGACACCTTTAAACGTTACTTTGTTGAGAATTTTACCTTAGAGCGGGTCTTTATTCGCCAGAGGGCTTGTCCAATGCTCAAGATTATTTAGCGAAATTGAGGAGTTAGGGATAACGTCAGATTGACAAGTTGCATCAACTAAAGGCAGATAAAGGCGGCGGGTCCTGATGGCTTATATCCTAGAGTGCTCAGGGAAGTTATTGAGATCATCTTTAAGCCGCTATCTGCCATCTTTAGACGGTCTTTAGAAACTGGAGAAATACCAAATGATTGGAAACAGGGCAATATAATACCAATATATAAAAAAGGGGACCGTGATGAGCCAGGTAATTACAGGCCAGTCAGTTTAACTTGCATTAGCGTGCAAAAATATTGGAATCTATCATAAAAGATGAGCTGGACTTATTTCTTGAATGTAACAATATCTTGAGGATAGCCAACATGGTTTTTTCTAGTAAAGGAAGGTCATGCCTGACAAACCTTCTGGAATTTTTTGAAGAGGCCACCAAGACTTATGACCAGAGCAGGGCTTATAACATCATATATTTGGATTTTCAGAAAGCATTTGACACAGTACCGCATAAGAGACTAATTTTTAAAATGAGCTCCATTGGAGTTACAGGAGGTATTCTGAAGTGGATTCAAAACTGGTTGCAGGACAGAACACAAAGAGTGGTGGTCAGTGGTATATCATCTGAGCTAGGTAGGGTGGGGGAGTGGCGTCCCCAGGGATCAGTGTTGGGACCCCTGCTGTTCCCTCATCTACATTAATGACCTTGATAGGAATATTGAGAGCAGATTAGTGAAATTTGCAGATGATACTAAATTGGGGGGCTTGGCAAATAGTTTAGAGTCCACTAAAGTGATTCAGGATGATTTGGATAGAATTCAGAATTGGGCAGAAATGTGGCAAAATGAAATTTAATGTAGCGAAATGTAAAGTAGTACATGTAGGTAATAAAAACATTAGACAGGATTACTTCATGGGAGGTTTTAAACTGGAATGTGCTCCACAAGAAAAGATCTGGGAGTGATTGTTGACCAAACCCTCACAGGCTCTAGCCATTGTGCCGTGGCAGTTAAAAAGCCAATCGGATGCTGGGATACATTGCCAAAAATATTGAGTTCAAATCCAAGGAGGTGATGCTTCTTTTTGTACAACACATTTGTCCAGACCACATCTAGAGTATTGTGTACAGTTCTGGGGACCATACTTTAAGAAAGACATAGAGGCTTTAGAGAAAGTTCAGAGAAGAGCCACGGGCTAATTCCGGGTATTAAAAGATGAAAGCTATGAGAAAAGGCTGAAGATCCTTAATCTCTTTAGTCTTAGGAAAAGGAGACTAAGGGGTGATTTGATTGAGGTCTTTAAATATGTTAAAGGATTAACAAAGTGAATTATGTGAGGATTCCTTCAACCAAAGTGTTATTGTTAGCAGAACTCCGGGTCACAAATGGAAGCTGACTAAAGGTAAATTTAGCACTGATATTCGGAAATATTTCTTCATCAAGAGTAATTTCAGTGTGGAACAGCTTGCCTGACCATATTGTTGAGGCAGAGACCTTGGGGAGTTTTCAAGAGCAGACTTGACTTAAAGCTAGATACCATTGAGTCATTGAGTATCTGAAGTGATATATTCACGATGGTACAAAGAAACTGGCGAGCCTAGTTGGGCTGAACGGCCTGTTCTCGCCATTCATGTTATGTTATGTTATGTTATGTTAAGTCCAATGAATAGCTTGAAATGGTACAATAGTAAGTGGTGAACTGCCTGAGGTTAAAACAAGGTAGTTACCCAAAAGTGAAAAATAATGTACATGGGTCATTCCACGTCAGATCATCAAATGGGTCTCACCACCATCTTCTCAATTTTGCTAATTTTTTGTATGCAGCTGCATAAATATATATCACTGTTAAATCTGAAATTTCAGCTCATTCAGACCAAAAATGAATTTTTGGTGAATTATTTCTAAAGGTACTGTCCATCAGTTTTTTTGTCAAATTGACATTTTTCTTGTATTTAACATGGCATAACTTTTTTATTATAACACCTATAGCTTTGAAACTTTGCATCTAAGCTAATGTTATACTGCTTAATCAGAAAATCCAGTCCAGTTTACTTTATATTTCTTGGTTGTGGAGCTATGAGAATGCCAAAAGTGCCTTTTGTTCAGGCAGTTCCATGTTTAGGTCTCCCAAAGCACCCCAATATAAACCCTGCGCATAGGCTCTCTGGCAATTTTTCCATTCATTTGTGTCTGCTGAATATAAATCAGGCTGAATTTGCCTATGAATTCATCACTAACTGCAGTCAGTACCTTGCCAAATGTGGAAAAAAAAAAGCTAAAATGCCACCTGTTCAAACCCCGGCGTATCTCCAGGGGCACACCTTGGATTTTCTTCTATTTTTTATTTTTTTGACTGATTCCTCTATTATAGGAGAGAGACCACTCCAAAAATTGTTGATGTGTTTTGACCAATATAAATTTTGCAGGTGTCTGAACAGGGTGGGGTAATCTCAAGAATCGCTTAGCATTTTCAGCTTCTTATACAATGTTAATGATTATTGAATCACAATAATTGTAAGTTCTCAATTCATCAATGCATGACACATTCACAGAAAGGTCAGTATATGCAGGTTGGTAGATCATGTTGGCAGGAGAAACCTTGAACCAGTTATTGATCAATAATTTCTGATTATTGCTATTGTCTTTCATGAAGCGAAACAAGAGGACACAAAGATTAACATGGACTTCTTCTGAAAATGCTGGGTGCCATTCAATAACATTCTCCGAACTGTTCCAACTCCGGATGTCACTGGGCCAATATAAATTTTGCAGTATAAGTTGGACAAAACTGGGACAGACCACATTGTTGTGCTCTTTGCTGCATTTATTAGGAAAAATACTACATTGTTAACATAGCATGGAAAACAAAGTTTTAATTTGACAGTCAGTGTACAAGAATTAGTGTCAGTAAATTTTATTGATGCAAAGAAGTGTGATTCTCAAAAATCGCCTGACCCCCTGTTTTTGACACAGTTCTGAAATGTATCGTTCAAGTCACATCAACAATTTTTTGTTTCTTGTTATGTCTGCTATAATACAGGAATTAGTACAATTTAGGATGTGATTGATTAATGATTGAAAACACTTAAAATGTTTCATAGTTAAATGTGTAAGGAAGCTGAAAGTGCCACGCGATTCTCAGAGTACCCCACCCCTGTTCAGACACCTGCAAAATTTATATTGGTCAAAACACATCAACAATTTTTGGAGTGGTGGTCTACTGTAATAGAGGAATCAGTTAAAAAAAAAAAATAGAAGAAAATCCAAGGTGTGCCCCTGGAGATATGGGGGGTTTGAACAGGTGGCATTTAGCTTTTTTTCACATTTGGCAAGGTACTGACTGCAGTTGGTGATGAATTCATGGTGGATTCAGCCTGATTTATATTCAGCAGACACAAATGAATGGAAAAAAAATGCCAGAGAGCCAATGCTATGGTTTATATTGGGGGTGCTTTGGGGACCTAAACATGGAACTGCCTGAACAAAGGCACTTTAGTGTCCTCATAGCTCCACAACCAAGAAAGATAAAAGTAAACTGGACTGGATTTTCTGATTAAGCAGTATAACATTAGCTTAGATGCAAAGTTTCAAAAGCTATGTAATAATAAAAAAGTTCGCCCATGTTAAATACAAGAAAAAAATGTCAATTGACAAAAAAACTGACGAACAGTACCCCTTAAAATAATTCACCAAAAAATCATTTTTGGTCGAATAAACTGAAAATTTGGATTTGTTCATCACTAATACATATTTGTCTAATGTGAAAATATGGAAGCAATCTATGACTACATGGTGGCAGATGTTTTGAAAATCTGATGATTTGACATGGAATGACCCACATTTCAGAATTATAAAAAAAGGCCTTTTTCAGGGAACAAGCATTTCTGCAGCAATGGAAGTTGATCAAGCCCTGAAAGTTGGTGCTACCAATTCCTACAGGTGTCCCCAACTTTTCTTGATTACTTCAACCCCCTCTGTCTGAACAAAATGGCTACCACAGCATTCTGCAGCGCCATGCAGTACCCTCTGGTTGGTCAGGGGTTCATCCTACAGCATAATGACCCAAAACATAAGTCCAAGCTCTGCCAGAACTACCTTAGGAAAAAAAGAACAAGATGGTGAGCTTGAAAATATGGAGTAGCCAGCACAGTCTCCAGACTTAAACCCCATCGAGGTGGTTTGGGATGAACTGGACAGAAGAGTGAAAGCAAAACAACCTACAAGTGCCACACATTTATGGGAACTTCTGCAACAGAGTTGGGAAGAACTTTCTGGAGAGTATTTGATTTCCAGTTGTAGAAAGAATGCCACGAGTGTGTTCAGCTGTTATATCAGCCAAAGGTGGCTACTTTGATGAGTCAAAAGTTTAGAATGCATTTTGGTTTATAAATTGATTCCATGATTTTTTAACTTCATTGTTTATTTGTTCTATACTTTCATTTCAGAGTACAGTGAGACATTAAACTAGAACTTTTGACCGGTAGTGTAGCTTGGGAGAATTTTGAATCCACTTTCTGGCTGTCTGTGAGAAACACACCCCTTTTAGAAGACTTAGGCTTAGTGGTAAATATAACCCTTGGTCCATAGAATCTAGCTGTACTTTTTTTTTTTTTTATTTCACAAAAATCCCTGTTACAAATGAAGAAGCATACCCAGGGAAAATATGCTCCTCTTAGACAAGAAGATTAACTTAACAATGGATAATTATGAATTTTACATTATTGCCATTCTCTCTACCATTCACACCAAGTTTAAAAGCATATATATATATATATATATATATATATATATATATATATATATATATATAAAACAAACAAAAAAAAACATTTTAGGGTCGCTGGTAAGCTGGAACTGAACAACAAATAATATACAAGTTTGCTCTTCAAAAGACAGTAATATTTTGCCCATTTTGCATCAAAATTAGCCTTGTTATTTCTGCTAAAACACATATTTTGTTCTATCTGATAATGTAATTTTAATTCATTTTGAAAACCTTTTAATTTGTGGCTGAGTGCGTTGATATTTGCCTTTATATATGAAAAACTTACCTAACAAGATAAATAGATTAAATATAAGATCTGTCTTGATTACATTATCCACTCCCAGTAATAAGAGTTGTGAAGATAAATTTAATTACAAACATAATCACATTTCTCTGTGACCCATTTTGTGACATTGTTCCAGAATAATTGTACAATATCACACTCCCAAAACAATTGCATTCAAAGACTCATCATGTTCATTACAAAATGTGCAAAGTTTGCAGTCAGTCAGTTTCATTTTAAAAAGATGAGTGTTGGTAGTTAGAATTTTATTAATAATCTTGTACTGGAACCATTTAATTAATTTAGTTTCTTATGTAATTTTGAACATTTTTCATAAATAAAAGGCCAATTCAATTCAAAATCTGTGTGGCTGAAGGTATTTTCCCACTTCAGTTTTGAATTTGGAATATATATACAGTGCCTGACAAAAGTCTTGTCACTTATCCAAGTTGTAGGAACAACAAATAATAACCTGACTTGTACTTGATCAATTGGAATTGAAAAATGGCTTATATGAAAGGCAAAGCCCTCTAGATTATGCGAAATATACCAAAATAGAGTTTTGTGTCATTCATTGAGTTTTATTATTTAATTAGTACAGAAAGGTCAGATTTTGCTTGGACAAAAGTCTTGTCGCATTGAAAAAAAATGTGGAAATTATACATACACTTTATTTTGAATACACAAATATGCCACCATAATATTAGAACATAAATTCATGGTGCCTTGGAAAAAGAATATTGTGTAGACTCCCATGAGCTTAGAGGACTGTATCCATACACGCCTTGGCAATGACTGAAATAACTTGATGATGAAATCATCTGGAATGGCAAAAAAGCAGTCTTACAGGACTCCCAGAGTTCATCAAGATTCTATGGTTTCATCTTCCAAGACTCTTCCTTCATCTTACCCCCTGAAATGCTCAATAATGTTCATGTCAGGTGACTGGGTCGCCAATCCTGGAGTACCTTCACCTTCTTCACTTTCAGGAACTGTGATGTGAGACAGAAGTATGAGCAGGAGCAGCAGTATGAGTCGGGCAGCAAGAACTTTGATATTTCAGGCTGTTGATGTTGCCATCCACTCTGCAGATCTTTCTCAGCCCCCCATACTGGCTGTAACAACAAACCATGATTTTTCCTCCACCAAACATGATTGTTTTCTGGGAGAATCTTGGGTCCATGAGGGTTCCAACAGGTCTTGTGCGGCGACTGGCATGCAGTTCAATGGATGATTCATCAGAAAAATAAACTTTCAGCCACTTTTTCCAGTATCAATCCTTTCTGCAAGCTGTGGGCCTTGGCAAATGCAATGCAGGTTATTTGTTTTCTGTTTAATGCAGGCTTCTGTGTACTAATTCGCCATGAAAACCACTTTGAGAGAAATTTTACAAACATTTCTTTGTAGATACCGGATTTTTGGTGACATTTCCTCATGTAGCTTTGCTGTAGTTGAAGAAGGGCTAGCCTTTGTACAGTTGAAGCAACAAGCGTCCTTTCAAACAGTTATCATACGGGGTCTGTCTGACCTGCACTTGCCACGAACATCACCAGTTAAATCAAATATTTTTCTTATCTCCTCCACTTGACATTTGGATACATTAAAGATGTCTGCCACCTCAGCAGCAGACTCAGTCTTCAGGCTCTTGATGATCAGCACTTTGGTCTGTGGTTGAATCTTTGGCATGTTGTCAGAGGTCTAGTCGCACCTCATATGAAAGTCTGGTGCGCTGGGGTTATTTCTATACACATCTGGGAATGTGTTAATTACAGTATTTGTCATAGGTCAAACTCTAATCTGTGATTTGTTGCATCATCTGAAGAGACGACAAGACTTTTTGTCCCAAAAAAACACGTTATGGGCTTTGCCAGGCTGTGAACATCAGAACCCTTTTTGATGGTTTCATTTTGCAGCAAATTATTAATGTGAAAGCCCTTGACATTAAAATGGACCATTTATTATAACAATTGATTGGTTAGAAATAAAGTTAAATGCTATTTTTAGTTTCTTTGTCTTTATGCGACAAGACTTTTGTCAGGCACTGTATGTCATCGATGTATAATAGTATGTTTTTGAACCCTTTCTAACAGAATTAAGTTTCCGTTTGATAGGGGTTCTATAAAGTAGGATACCAGTATTTTCTTTTTTGAAAGAGTTTTTTCATATAAAATTTAACTGAACTGACAACACCACAAAAACTGAATGAATAGGACCCGATTATTATCAGTATCAACAAATTCTTTGATAGACACAAAGTGGTAATAAAAAGTAATAAAAGCTTTTATTAGACAAAGAAATGCCACCTGGGCAAAAGCAAAGAAGGAATAATCCTTCAGACTGGACTCTATACAGAACACTAAGAAATAAATGTTCAAAATCGATCAAAAGTTCTAAATGTGACTACTATCTTTCTATGATTAATGAAAATCTGAATGACCTTGCCAAACTTTGGAAGTTAGTCAAAAACTCATCAGGTTTTATTACGCAAACCAGTCTCCCTAATGTAAAAATCAAACTAACTGTTATCCAGGGTATAACCAATACTATAGACTCTTTCAACAGTCATTTTATCTCTCCTGGTTCAACCTTTGACCCCAGTAATACGGAGGTTCAAGGAAGCTTTGAGTCTGTCCCTTGTTGCCCTGCTCGGCAGTTCATTTTTGCTCCTATCTCAGTCTCAAAAGTTCATAAAGCTCTAGTGAGTCTAGATCATAGAAAAAAAACAAATCCTCTGGCCCTGATAAGATAGAGCCTTATTTTCTAAAAATGGCTGCCAATGATACTGCAGAGCCACTTGCTTCTGTTTTTAATCTGAGCTTATCCTCCAATACCATACCTGGTACCTGGAGGTCAGCTATGGTTTTCCCTTTATGAAAGGGTGGAGACCAAGGGGTGTATGCGAGGGGGGTCATGGGAGTATTTCCAGGATCCTGGCACTCATCCGAGATATCTTTTCCCCGAGCCTCCTCCCCCTTCCACCTCCTATAAAAATGCTCCAACACACTTCCTGAGTAGGAATTCTTTTTACAAATCCCGATTCCAATTAAGTCGGGACGTTGTGTTTAACGAGAATAAAAATAGAATGTAATGATTTGCAAATCTCATAAACCCACATTTTTTCACAATATGACGTAGACAACATATCAGATGTTGAAAGTGAGACATTTTACCATTTCATGAAAAATCATTTTGAAATTGATGGCAGCAACGCATCTCAAAAAAGTTGGGGCAGGGGCAACAAAAGGCTGGAAAAGTAAGTGGTACTAACAAAAAATAACTGGAGAAGCGTTTTGCGCCCAATTAGGTTAATTGGCAACAGATCAGTAACATTACTGGGTGTAAAAAGAGCATTTTGGAAAGGCAGAGTCTCTCAGTAAAGATAGGCTGAGGTTCACCAATCTGCAAAAAAACAGCATCTAAAAATTGGGGATCAATTTCAGAAAAGTGTTCCTTGATGTAAAATTGCAAAGACTGAACATCGAACCATCTACAGTGCATAATATCATCAAAAGATTCAGAGAATCTGGAGAAATGTCTGTGCGCAAGGGACTAGGCCGAAGGTCAATATTGGATGCTTGTGATCTTCGGGCCGTCAGGCAGTACTGCATAAAAACAGGCCTGATTCTGCACTGGAATTCACTGCATGGGCTCAGGAACACTTCCAGAAATCATTGTCTGTGAACACAGTCTGCTGTGCAATCCACAAATGCAAGTTAAAGCTGTACCATGCAAAGTAGAAGCCATATGTAAACACGATTCAGAAATTCCGCCGTCTTCTCTGGGCCAAAGCTCATTTAAAATGGACTGACGCAAAATGGAAAACTTCTGCGATTAGATGAATCAAAATGTGAAATTCTTTTTGGAAACTACGGACGCTGTGTCGTGCAGACTAAAGAGGAGAGAGACCATCCAGCTTGTTATCAGCGCTCAGTTCAAAAGCCTACATCTCTCATGGTATGGAGTGGCATTAGTGCCTATGGTGTGGGCGGCGTACACATCTGGAAAGGCACAATCAAATGCTGAAAAGGATATTGAGGTTTTACAACAACATATGCTCCCATCCAGACAATGTCTCTTTCAGGGCAGGTCTAGCACATTGCAGCAAGACAATGTTAAACCACATACTGCATCCATCACAACAGCATGGCTTTCTAGTAGAAGAGTCCAGGTGCTGAACTGGCCTGCTTGCAGTCCAGACCTGTCACCAACAGAAAACATTTGGTGCATCATAAAATGAAAAATCTGGCAAAGAAGACCCAGGACTGTTAAGCAGCCAGAATCCTTCATCTGACAACAGTAGGACAACATTCCTCTCCCAAAACTCCAGCAATTGGTCTCCTTACTTTCCAGATGTTTACAGACTGTTGTTAAAAGAAGAGGGGATGCTACACAATGGTAAACATGGCCCTTTACCAATTTTTTTGAGGTGTGTTGCTGCCATCAAATTCAAAATGAGCTAATTTTTTTTTATGAAATTGTAAAATTTCTCACTTTCAACATCTGATATGTTGTCTATGTTCTATTGTGAGTAAAATATGGGTTTATGAGATTTGCAAATCATTGCATTCTGTTTTAATGCACGTTTTACACAATGTCCCAACTTCATTGGAATTGGGGTTGTAGGAGACACCCAGCGCTAGCTTGTTTTTAGGAGACAATTTAGGAGACAATCAGCACTAGCTTGCATGTCTACATATATAAAAAGCTCAATCTTTTTTTTGTCTTTTCTTTTTTTGTGCAAGAGGGCTACATCCGGGTTGAGTGGACGCTGGCGCGTCTTGCTGCCGCTACTCACCGGTAACTTTTAAGTGTTTTTACGGCTCTCCAGCAATGAACTGTCCATACTACTCCTCTCTACTGGGACTCTTACCCTTTACTTTCGCCTGATGTTAAAAATTCTTGCTGCCATCGCTCAGAGTGTCTCTAAGAGCAGGCTAACTTCAGCCTACCTGCTCAGTTCACCGCCCGGCTCCGCGTCTCTTCCTCTCCGCCACGCTCCACAATGTGGGTCAGCGGGGTCTATGTGTCGGCCATACTGGTGTGGACTGTCCTGTCGCTCCTCCATCTACCTGTGGAAGGACTACTCCAGTACTTTCAGCGGCAGAGCTTCTCCGGCTCTGCGCTCCCAGCAGTCTGGATCTCCACCGCAGCTATGCACCTCCATCCGACATCGCCCTCCCGCTTCGTCGGAGGTACATCCACCGTGGGTCTCGGCGGGGGTTTCCACTACTGTGGTTCCAAGGGGATCACCTCCTTTTGGTCCTCCCACTCCGCCCCACTCAAAACACCGCCGATTTGTGGACCATGCTGTGTTAGCCGGCATGGCTTGGTCGGCTAACGTTCCCCAACAACAACAACACCAGCGTCAGCTTCGGTCTCCAGAACATCCGATCCCTCACCGGCAAAGGACATCTCATCCAGGATCTCCTTAACGACCGTAAGCTTGACTTTCTTTGTTTAAATGAGACTCGGCAAGTTCCTGGTGATTTTTCCCAGCTGAATGACTCTACTCCTGCGGGGTTTGTTTACGTTTGCAAACCTCGTGGCTCGGGTCGCGGGGGAGGTCTCGCGATACTGTACCGCGAGAAGTGGAAGGTCCCTCCAGTTTCTGTGCCGCCCCTCTCCTCACTAGAATGCCTTGCCTGTCAAATCCCCGGACCCACCCCCACAATCATTGCCACAATCTACCGCCCCCCCAAGCCTCACAGTGAATTTTTAACCCTTTACCCATACCCACTATATTTCTGTTTTTCTCAAAATGGGACAGCGTCTACTTAAAAGGTCACTGTGTCCACATACTTTGGCCTATCATCAAATGCTTGACCTCCTTTGAAAGCTGAGACCTTGTAGAAATTGTAGGAATTGTCAAAATGACTCTGTGATTTACTGTCAAAGTGGAACAGAGGGTAGAATGTTGGTTTTTCTTCCATGCGAATTTTCACATCTCTGGAAATTACCCCATCACAGCACTCTAGGTCACTTATTTCTCCATGGAAACACAACTCTGGCCCACTCCCAGGTCTTGTGAAGCTGAGTGTCTCAGCAAATGACTATACAATGAACTATGACCCTTAGAGAGCCATTTTTGAGTGGGAATTCACTTGCGTTTTGCACAATGTCCTTTTGGAGACTCCAAAAAGGACCTTTGGATACCCAAAACGCATACTCTAAATAAAGCTTGATTGCACAAGAACCCCTTGGTCTAGGAACATGACCTTGGTCTCAAATGAAAGATAGCCCTCTGTAGTTTCTTATACATATCTGGATTAGTTAGTAAAAGTTGTGTCATGGTATTACAGAGGCCTTATTTCACATAAAACTATTTTTGCCACTGCGCCCACGATTTTCTATAGAAAAAAGGACAGACAAAGTGATGAAGTGCAAATGTGTAATTGTAAAAGTGAATCAAGTACAAGTATAATACACACAAACATAATATAACATACAAATAATTATATAAATATGGAATAGAATAGAAAAGGAATACAAAATATTCAAAACTATTTACAAATGGGAAAACACAATGTTGTGCAGTGTGTAGTCAGTCAGTCAGAGTACAGTTATAGCTGGCTGTGTCTCAGACACAGATTGCATCCCCTCCCCCTGCATACCTGGCTCCCCACCAGGTCCTTGACCATCCCCCCACCTCTCTCTCTCTCTCTCTCTCTCACGCACACACACAGATTGCATCCCCTACCCCTGCACTCTCACCTTTCTACTCTTCCCCAGGCAACTCAATTCACACTCTACACATACATTCTACACATCATTGGAAAATCCTCATTATGTATTGTAATTATGTTGGGATAAAAATAAGCATAGTTTATATCGTTTTGTTTATATAGACATAATGATTAGGCTACTAACCATTCAAAAATCGGGGTCCTTCCTTCCAAGAAATTTATGAAACCCTCAGAATCCTCAGAGATTTCACTTTCTTCGATTTCTTTTATTTCTTCCTCAATATCACTTTCTCTCTTTTCCTCTTGCTTTGCCCCTTCTTCCTCCGTGAGTTTTGTTTTTCCTTGTCGTTTAGGCATTTTTGCGCAAAATACGAAAGTTTTGCGGAGGCGCAAGACCGCTATAATACAGCTTCTTTACGCACTGGCGTCCAACGAGAGATACGCACTCAATTTCCCAGGTTTCCCGAGACAGAGAGGGGAAGTGTTATACCTCGTTGGAAAGGTCTCCTCATTGGCTACAAGGATATCTTGGTCCCATCTTCGTAGCTTGTGATATGACGGAGCAACCGTCAATCAAAGCAAGGTAGTGTGATTTCAAGCAGACGACACTGATTGGCTTTCAAGACTTGTAACTCGCCAACGATAGGTCCTACAGACATGCATGTGGTGTCTACGTGATCGTGAGAGTCTAACAAACACGCCAAGTACTGTCAATCCAGTGTAAACAACGCAGAACTATTCAAAATGTCTTGTTTTTTACCGGAGAAAAGTTCGCGTTTGTTTTTTTTATAACGAAACTGTTTTGTTTGAGTTGGATAATGCATCTACCATACGCAATATCAGCAAAATACGGTGGATATTCGAATTTGCTGGGTTCTTACGGACATTTCAAGACCAAGCATGCCAGGGTCGGATACAGGCTTCGGATGTAAACACCGGCTTGAAGGTACGAAGACGCGATTCAAGGGGGAGTTTCGGGGGGTGTTTTGAAACGTGACACAGTGACATAATTTGACTGTTTTAGCGAACAAAACATGTTTTTTCACTGTAAGCTATGTTTATATAGATTCCCAAGACTCTCAGCTTTCCAATGATATGCGATGTTACTATGTTATTTCATGATGGGTTGCCTTCCCCTTCGTTTTCCGTTCATTTCAATGATCGTGTGACGCCGTTTGGGTCGGTACCGGGTCGTCTGGTTAAATGAATTTTCTGCCCTCCTTACACACCTCTCCACTCTCTCACCTAATGTTATTCTGCTGGGGGATTTCAATATCCACATGGACAATACTGCTCTTCCCCTCACCATGGACTTCTCTTCATCCCTCGACAGTTTTGGCTTTCAACAGTTTGCAGACTTCTCCACACACAAAAAAGGTCACACTTGATTTAATTTGCTGCTCCGGTCTCACCCCCTCCAACTGTACTGCTGATGAACTTCAAATTACGGACCATTTTCTCCTCACATTTAATGTCACCCTCCATCTCTCCATCTCCAAACCCCCACATGTCATTTCATACCGCAATATTAAGAACATTAATTTGGACTCTCTCTCCTCCTGCATCATCACCCTGACTCCAGACTCCTCTTCCACCCCCGATGATCTTGTCACCCAGTACAATAATGGACTTTCCAACATTCTCAACTCACTCGCTCCTGTCAAATTCCGCTTTGTCTTCTTCACTCGGTCTGCCCCTTGGTTCACCCCCCATCTTCGCTCCATGAAATCCAAAAATCGACAGCTTGAAAGACTTTACAGAAAAACAGGTCTCACTATCCACAAAGACATCTACATAGCTCAGTTATCTCTATATAAGGACTCCATTTCTCACGCCAAATCACAATATTACTCTGGACTCATCTGCTGTTCTGCCAACAACTCCAAGACTCTCTTCTCCGTATACAACAGAATCATCCAACCCCCTGACTCCCTACCCCCCCACATGTACTCCTCGGACACCTGTAACTCCATCCTCCGGTTTTTCAATGACAAGATCAATAAAATCCACTCGCACCTGGGCTCCTCTTCCTCACCACTCCCCTCCTCTGAACTTCTCCCACCTTGTCAACCATTCTCCACCTTTGAACTACCTCACCCCTCAGTTATCTCCAACCTTATCAGCAAGTCCAAGCCTTTTTCCTGCCAATTAGACCCCCTCCCCACTCTCCTGGTCAAATCCTGCCTCCCCTCTCTGCTCCCCTTCATTTCAGCCATTATCCACTCCTCACTGTCCACTGGAATTGTTCCCACCCCTTTCAAAACCGCAGCCGTCAGTCCCATCCTGAAAAAACCTGGTTCAGACCCCAACGATTTCAATTACCTCCGCCCCATTTCCCACCTCCCCTTCATCTCCAAAATCCTAGAAAAAACTGTTGCCTCTCAACTCCACTCCCATCTCACCCATAACAGCTTTTACGAACAATTCCAGTCGGGTTTCCGTCCCCTCCATAGCACAGAAACAGCCCTCAGCAAGATCACCAATGACCTCCTCATGGCAGCTGACTCCGGTTTGATCTCCATACTCATCCTCCTCGATCTGAGTGCGGCCTTTGACACCATTTTTCACCCCATCCTCCTCAATAGACTCTCCTCCATAGGCATCACTCACACCCCCCTTCACTGGTTTCACTCTTACCTCACAGGTCGCACGCAGTTCATCCAACTCAAATCCTTCACTTCTCACCCCTCCCCCGTCACATCAGGTGTGCCCCAGGGCTCCGTCCTGGGGCCCCTCCTCTTCATTATCTATCTCCTCCCACTTGGCAATATATTCCGTAAATTTGGAATCCACTTTGACTGCTTCGCGGATGACACCCAGCTCTACCTATCCAGTAAACCCGACGCCTCCCTCTCACTCTCCTCCCTTACCCACTGCCTCTCAGAAATTAAATCCTGGTTCACCTCCAACTTCCTCAAACTCAACTCTGATAAAACAGAATTCCTCCTGGTCGGTACCAAATCCACTTTATCCAAAATTAACAGTTTCTCCCTCACTATAGACAGCTCCATAGTGTCCCCCTCCCCTCAGGTCAAGAGTCTGGGTGTCATCCTCGACAGCTCACTGTCCTTCCACTCTCACATCAATAACATAACCCGGTCTGCATATTTCCATCTACGTAACATTAATCGTCTCCGCCCCTCCCTCACACCTCACACTACTGCTATCCTGGTCCACAGCCTCGTCACCTCCCGTATTGATTATTGTAATTCACTCCTCTTCGGTGCCCCTTCACAAATCCCTCCACAAGCTTCAACTGGTCCAAAACTCTGCAGCCCGCATTATCTCCAGAACCCCCTCCTTTCACCACATCACCCCCATCCTACAGCAGCTTCACTGGCTCCCGGTCAAATTCAGAATCCACTTCAAAATCCTTCTGTATACTTTCAAGGCCATTCACAATCTCTACCTGTCTGGTCTCCTCAGCATTGCCACCCCCTCTTGCTCCCTTAGGTCGTCTTCCTCCCTCCACCTCTCTGTGCCCTCCGCCCGGCTCAGCACCATGGGGAGCAGAGCCTTCAGTCGCTCTGCTCCCAAACTCTGGAACTCTCTCCCACACCTCAGAAACATTGACTCTCTACCTCATTTCAAATCTCGACTCAAAACCCATCTGTTCCAAATTGCATATTCCCTTTAATTTCCCACATCCATTTTAACTTTGTTCACTCTTGTTTGTTGTTTTATTTATTTTATTGTGATTTTAATTGTCTTTTTAATTACTTTGTGAAGTGTCCTTGAGTGTTTAGAAAGGCACTTTTAAATAAAATGTATTATTATTATTATTAATCGAACGGAATGCATATTATAAGGCAGGCCGATCAGATATCAAAATTAGTGCATGTAACAAGGAGAACATCATGAAGTCAGCTGAACTACGGCCTATAGTATGCTGGGACAAAGATATACAACTATGGGAAGAATATTAACATCAACACATGACTGTATGGAAACTCTAAACCATTACTAGACCATTAGGCCTATAAACCATTACATTACCCAAAACTCTAAAGCGTGACTAGCAGGAGTTTGATAAAAGTGATCAGCATAGCAATGAGCAAAATACCAGTATTGTAAGACTTTGCATGACCTCCAATGAGCACACTAATACAATACACTACACCAGTACCACCAGATAAGGAAGCATACGTGCAAAGATGTCAATAACACAATCAATATCAACATCTTCAGAATAATTATAAGTATGTAGGATACTGACTCAGGTACTCCTTAAATCCTTGCAAAGATCCTGAAATTATAGCTCAGTCCAGTCCTGAGGTGAAGGGGTTGATGGACATTAGAAGTAGATCAGCCCAATTGTCAGTTGTCATAAGTAAATGTCAACTGTCAAGAGACAATTGTCTTCTTTCAAACTGAAATTAATTCTCACTTAAAATCCTTTCAGATAATTTTTTTTCAAATTGAAAAAAATCATTATTGAAAACGTACGCCAATAAGCAATACAGTCAGACTAATAATATTAAAAACATGACATGACAAAAATGACAAAATTGAAAAGAACATCAGATGGTCACAGTTTGGTCTTTAATATTTTTACGAAATTCAAGATTAACAGCGAGCTATCATGGTAGCGTATGGGGCAGGTGCAAACTACTGCCACCTAGTGGTGTTTTTTTTTTCCAACTTACACTTTGTCATTTCAAATTACACTTTGGCATTTCAAAACCACGTTTGAAACTTCAAGGGGTATTTCTGGGAAAAATGGAAACAATGGCGTATACACTAGTGAGACCCCTCTGATTTGAAAAATTACCGTCCCATTTCCAGGCTGTCTATCATAGTCAAGGTCTTTGAATCTTTTGTGACTGACCAATTGAAACAATTTTTCTCTGATAATAATATTCTCAGTGAATTTCAGTCAGGTTTTAGATTAGGCCGTAGTACCATAACAGCAACTATGCAGTCACTACTGATATTATCAAAGCCTTTGACGGTAAACAGCACTGTGAAACCCTATTTGTTGATTTGTCTGAAGCGTTTGACTCTGTAGATCACCAACAGCTATTACCGAGACTTGCCAGTATCGGCCTCCATGAAATGGCTTTGCATTGGTTTAAGAACTATCTAACTGAAAGAATGCAGCACGTCTCAGTCGAAAACTATCCTCGGCCTTACTTACAGTAAACAAAGGTGTATCGCAGGGATCTATTTTAGCCCCTAATTTACTTTCAGTTTTTATAAATGATTTAGGTCATGGAATAAATCCTGCTAAGCTACATTTGTATGCTGATGACACAATTATTTTCATGGTAGCACCCTCTTTGAATCAAGCCATAGAGCACCTGCAGGATGCTTTTCAATTTCTGCAGCATTCATTGTTAAAATTGAAGTTGATCCCCAAAAGACCAAATACATGACCTTCATTCATTCTTGCTCTGATACTATTGATTCCACATTATCGTACATGTATCAAGAGTAACTTAGAAATATCTAGGCATGTGGCTTGACATAAGATGACATTTAATATGCATATTAACTCTTTGATGCATAGAGTACATACAAATGCCTTGGACCATTTGTTGGGATTTGGTGCAATATTTTGTGTGTGTGTGCGTGTGTGGGGGGGGGGTGGTCTGTCTGTCCATTATTTTGGGCACTATGCTTGTGGGATGCACACTGCCATCCAGTATTTTGGACATTATGCATGCGGAGTGACAGAAATAATGTGAACTTGAAGGAACCTGGTCATTGATATGCATGATGATCTATCTGTATTCTGGACATTGCTTATTTGAGCTATTTACTTGGCTTGCATAATGTCCAATATTTTTGATAGAGTATAGATGCAGATGTATTCCAACAAATAAACATGCATTGCATAGGTTATGTGTTTTCAGTTTGTGCTATATAATGTATTTCCATCCCCCAACAGAAAAAAGTCTCATCAAAACTTGAACAATATAAGACTATTTCTGACTTTTGTCAACTTACCTCTTACTTGTGGATGCAGCCATTGTGATTGTTTGTGGTAAATCATATGACTAATGAGAGAGGCACCTATTGAGGAAATTATTATCTGGAAATGTAAATGTATGTTTTGTGTTTTCAGGGTATCTATGAGCCTAGAGAAAATAAACCCCAATTAATTTATGTCCAAAATATTGGACAACATGCAATAAAGGGTTAATAATCTACTGAAAAAACTTGCGCCAAAACTTGGCCTTGTTTTCCACCTAAAAAATGCTTTTCATTTGAGGCCAGAAAGAAAATTGTGCAAAGCTAATTTTTATCGGTATTAGACTATGGTGATGTCATTTATATGCACGCAGCTTCACCTCTTCTAAAAAAAAATCTGGATTCTGCTTATCATGCTGCATTACACTTTGTTACAAATGCAAGTTCTCTGTCAAATTACATCTCCAGCCTTTTACCATATCATACCGGCAACTATTGTACTAGATCAATAAATTGTATTCTTTTAAACATCCCCCGGGTGCACTCAGAGCTTGGTAAAACTGTTTTCGCCTTTTATGCACCCTGGGTGTGGAAGGAGCTGCAAAATACCATAACCTTAGGAGCAGTCCCCTCTTTAAATTCTTTTAAAAGTGTTTTACAAACTTCCCTGAAGGAGACATGTATCTGTTTTACATAATCTGTGATATGTTGAGACGGATTATGTTACTGATATCTTGGATATGTCCTGTATGTCTCTCCTTTTACTATTTCCTCTGTGCTTCTTTTATGTATTGTATATACTAAAATTTGATTTTTTTTAATGTTTATGTGAAACCAGGCATTTATGCTGCTATCTTGACACGAGGACTCCCTGGAGGAAGAGATCTTGTATCTCAATGGGACCTTCCTGGCTAAATAAATAAATAAATAAATACGTTTTTAAAAAACCTGGATGTCATGTTTTTATGGCCATAGCATTGCGACAAACTGAAAATATCTTGATCTGGTGCATAATTTTGTTCAGATTTCTCTGTAATTCAGCAGGACATATTTGGGATCACTGAAAATGTTGGGATGCCCACTAGAAATTAAAATTGGCCTGAAATTCCACTAGTATGAATCGAGCCGCTGCATTAGACGGACGCATACAGTAAAGTGCAGTGATGATTATACCCCACCACTTTTGTCTTAAAGGGAGCTGCAGGGCCCACAAATGTAAAAATAACAACAAATGTCATAACATGTCAACCACAAATGTAAAAACATTGCACCTACAAATGTAAAAATTTCCATTTTTGCCTCAAATGTCAAAACATGTCAACCACAAATGTAAAAAAAAACTCATTACTTGCATGTTTTTTATTTCCATTTCGTCCTTCCATCTCTCTTTCCTTTCTATCATTTGTTTTTCATTCTTAGGCTTCTCCTTTCATTCATTCTTGAATTTTCTTACTGACAATTTTTCTTTTACTCAATGGTAATTTTCTAGCCTTCCTTCGTTCTTTGTCTGTTTCTTAATCATTTTCTCTCTTCCTGTCTGTCCCTTTCTTCTAATTAATTTTTTCTTTACTTTTTGTTATTTCTCTTTTGGTTATTCAGACGGAGCGATTTTCAACATGTTCAACCGAGTGCATTGGGGTTTTTTTCTCCTTTTATCTTTTTCTAAATTTTTTTTTTCCTGTGGCACCTGCCTGGAGAAATTGACTATGCGCTTGAATAACTGACGGCGCCCCCTGCTGGCATAGCAAAGAACTCCACCTTAATGCCATAACAGATTCTTATTTTTTCTCATCCGTCCAGTTCATATATCAAGTTTCCAAAGGTTTTACTGTGGCACACCCATTGAGATGCTGTAAAATACAGTATTGAAGAAAGCGCCACCTAGTGGCAGTTTTAGCAAAGATTGCACTTCAAATCTGACTTGCCATATAGAGTGCCATGATAATTCCACCTTTTCTTGAATCTACATGGTAGCGTCTGAAGGTTCGCCAAATTTCAAGTACCTATCCAGCTGGAGTAAAATTTTATGCACTCCTAAAGATGGTTCCAAATTAGTCAAGAAGGTCACTTTTAGGTCGTATTGGCAACTTTGACAGGGGACAGCATTAAAATACTGTACTAAGGAGTGCCAAAGAAATTTTTGGTACCTTTCATTCACCATAGAAGAAAGTATAAATCAACCTATTCATAAGTTCCATTCTTGTCTGGAGTATTGAGATATCTGACCTCAAAATAGGGCCAAAACAACTGAAGATCACTTTTCACGGCCGAATATCCCAAAACTCGAGCAAGATGCCGGAGGAATTCTCATATTATGCTATTATACGTTCATAGGCCTTCACCATAGAGGATAGTTTCTCAAGGCATGTTGCTGGAGTAAATTAAAGATTAAGTCCAAAAAGTGGATTTTCATTTTTATTTTCCCTAAACTTTGAGCCCCTGCCACACGATTCTCCAAGTGACCACTCAGTGGCGACTGATTCATGGGAAAGTTCAAGTACTTAAGTATACATATCCATCAGAAATAGTTTGGCAGATTGAAATGATTTCCCATTATAATGCATCTCATAAGACTGGTTTTTTCCACTTTTTCCCTATTCTGGCCCTGACTTTTCGGCTTCCAGGTGGCGCTGCAACCAAACGAAGCGAACTATGGCAAAAAAATTTGGGGATTTTCCGTGATACATGTGTATGTACCTACACGCAAAGTTTTGTTCAAATCTAAGGGGGTCATTTCCACAAAGTGTCCAAAAAGCGCGATTTTTT
The DNA here is from genome assembly GCA_029692085.1 of Gymnothorax javanicus. NCBI lineage: Eukaryota > Metazoa > Chordata > Actinopteri > Anguilliformes > Muraenidae > Gymnothorax > Gymnothorax javanicus. Next base: position 64,276,534 of record CM056200.1, read on the forward strand.
CAGACAATGGCTCTTAATAATTCATGACTCTGGGTTACAAAGGTGCACTAAAATTTCAGCTGCGATGCACATGCAGTGGTATTGTCATGTTCTGAATTGATTACTGATACACATACCCCTTCTACAACATATAACAAACTTATTGAATGACTCAACTCTCCTTTTGTTTATACCATTCTTGTAAATTTTCTGGACAATTTTCCAGTCATTGATGGGTTGGAAAAAGTAGAATGTACTACGACTAAAATGACTTGAAGACTGAAAGAACCAAGCTTGGTGTTTTTAAGTTCCTGATCTTACGGTTTTAAGAGTGTTTTAGAAGCATGTGTTTCTTCACTTTTGGTTAATTATGATATCGCTAGCCTCCATTTACATCAAGATGTACGTATGTGTTGCAATGAGATATTTTCTAGGCGTGGCAATTTACTTGTATTTTGACACCACATTTTTTCTTCTGCTAGTTTTAGTGCAATTTTTTTCAATTTTCGTGACACATTTCTCGCACTTTACAATATTTTTTAAATGAGGTAATATTGCATAACTGTTCTCAAGTAAAAGGTCATTGTTTGCACAGCTTGACCCAATCAAAGATTCTAATCATCGTAAAATCGTAATCAAAATTTTGTAACTGTAGAATAATTGCAGGAAAAAAATCTTTACGGTACCATTTGATATAATTCTCTTTGTTACGCACAATGCAGCTGAACTTTCTAATTTTGTGTGATTCATGATGATTATGTTGATACGTCTAACTTTTATGCACTTGTAATTAAGTTATCTTGTGATAAACCTTTATGTTGATCACTAGAGTTTGTGGGTTGAGTAGATCTGTTACAAATTCATTAACCTTCCAATGGCATTGCCAGATGAAGGAGTAATGTTATGATCTCCTCCCATCTGAAAATTAAAATTATTGAAAGCTTTCTTCTAAATAAACAGAAAAATCAAACCAATGGCGAAATGAGTACCACAACTGCCACATACATAGACAACATTTATAATGAAAACAAAAATTTTCATAAAAGTGTGTGTGTGCTGTGTGCAAATGTGTACGTATGGGTGAGAGTCTGTCTGGGTGTGTGTCGGTGTGAGTGCGTGCCTGTGTTAACATAAATTTGAAAATGCATGTTTGTCAACACGTCCGCTTCCTCTCATTTCTAGCCTTTGTTTTCTTTTTGTCAAAATATGAAGTGTAAAAACGATTGATACGTAATATTAGTTGTGTGCCCGCTCCTAAATGAGGTAAAAGACACACGGACATCATGCAAATCGTAAGCAGATAATTAGGGTCTTTCAATATTTTAAGGATTTGAATGCGTTTGAACACCTCAAACACACACATACACACACACACACACACACACATATATACAACCCCAATTCCGAAATAGTTGGGACGAAAGTGTTAATTGTGAATAAAATCAAAATGCAATGACTTTCAGATCACATGAGCCAATATGTTATTTACAATTGAACATAGATAACATTTCAAATGTTGAAACTGAGACATTTTATATTTTTATCCACAAAATGAGCTTATTTCAAATTTCTGACTGCAACAGGTTTCAAAAAAGTTGGGACACAGGCATAAAAGGGCTGAAAAAACAATTAATACATCAAAGAATCAGCATAAAGAACATTTAGCAAGTAATTAAGTTAACTGGCATCAGGTGTGTAACATGGTTGGCTATAGAAGGGATGTCGTAGAGAAGTTGAGTCTCTCAGAGGTAAAGATGGCCAGAGGCTCTGCAACCTGTGAAGGCTTGCGTAAAAAAATTGTGGAATACTTTAAAAACAATGTTCCTCAACGTCAAATTGCAGAGGCTTTGAAGGTCTCATCATCGACAGTGCATAACATCATCAAAAGATTCAGAGAAACTGGAAAAATCTCTATGTGTAAGGGACAAGGCCGAAGACCTTTACTGGATGCCTGTGATCTTCGGGCGCTCAGACGCCACTGCATCACTCACCGGCATGATTCTGTCATTGACATTACTAAATGGGCCCAGGAATACTTCAAGAAACCACTGTCTGTAAACACAGTCCGCCATGCCATCCGCAGATGCCACCTAAAACTTTATCGTGCAAAAAGGAAGCCATTGTTGAGCATGATCCAGAAGTGCCGCCGCGTTCTGTGGGCCAAGGCTCATTTAAAATGGACTGTAGCAAAGTTGCAAAGTGTCCTGTGGTCAGACAAGTCCAAATTTGACATTCTTGATGGAAATCATGGGCGTCGTGTCCTCCGGGCTAAAGAGGAGAAAGACCACCCCTCCTGTTATCAGCGTTCAGTTCAAAAGCCAGCATCTCTGATGGTATGGGGATGCATTAGTGCATATGGTGTGGGACACTTGCATGTTTTAAAAAGCACCATGAATGCTGAAAGGTATATAAAGGTTTTAGAGCAACATATGCTCCCCTCCAGACGACATCTATTCCAGGCAAGGCCTTGTGTATTTCAATAGGACAATGACCACATACTGCAGCTATTACAACAGCACGGCTTCGTAGTAGAAGAGTCCGTGTGCTGAACTGGCCTGCCTGCAGTCCTGATCTTTCACCGATTGAGAACATTTGGTGCATAATTAAACGAAAAGTCTGTCAAAGGCGACCCAAAACTCTCCAGCAGCTGGAAGCCTGTATTAAACAAGAGTGGGATCAAACTCCAATGGCTAAAATCAAGAAACTTGTCTCCTCAATGCCCACACACCTCCACTCTGTGTTAAAAAGAAGAAGGGATGCTACACCATGGTAAACAGGCCCCTTTCCCAACTTTTTTGAGACCTGTAGCAGCCATCAAATTTGAAATGAGCTCATTTTGTGGATAAAATTGTAAAATTTCTCAGTTTCAACATTTGCTGTTATCTCTGTTCTATTGTGGATAAAATACTGGCTGGTGTGATTTTAAAGTCATTGCGTTCTGATTTTATTCATAATTTACACTTTGTCCCAACTATTTCTGAATTGGGGTTGTGTGTGTGTGTATATATATACACACACACACTCATACATCTGATGATAACTTGTCTTACAATGAGTTTTTACATTTGCAGGTGCAATGTTCTGACATTTGTGGTTATTTTTACCCTTGTGTTGGATTTTTACGTGTGGGCCCTACTGGGTCCTAATATATAATTTCTCTAAAACTATTTGGTGAAAATCTGATTGAAAAAATATGACTGTTGGCAATGAGAAAAAAAAATCATTCCCACAAGTTGACTGAGGTAAAATTAGGGGTAATAAATAGTGATGGGAAGATGAAGCTTCATGAACCATTTTCGTTATTTTTTGTGCCCACAAGATGGCGCCCAAAGTTAAAAAAAAGAGAGCTTATAGAATGAACTTACAAGCCTTTGTTGAACAGAGTGCACCATCGTGCTGGCACAGAAAATAAAGAAAATGGTTCATGAAGCTTCATCTTCCCATCACGAGTAATAAACAAATACACAGAAAACATCAATTTTTTATAACATTGAAAGGTGTGGCAAATTTTATTTTTTTGAATCTTGCATCGCCTGAATGTATGTTTGAAGGTTCATTCCATGATTATTGATGCTCAAAAATTTGTTTAGACTGGTTTGAGGCAACATTATTCTGCAACATTACCTCTGATGGTCAGCTGCTCCAGTATATAAGGTGGCATGAACTTTGAGCAGTGTCACTGTTTTAAACATGATGGCATGATGGAAGGAGTTCTCTGAGATTGTTCGAAACTGCATGTGGCCTTACATGATGCTGGAAACACCATCAAGTATTTCAAAGACACCTGTTTGCTGAAAATGAGTGGCAATAAAGGTGCAAAATGTTTAGTGCCTCTGATGTTTGTTATGATGATACTAATAGTGTCAGAAGTGAAGAGATGAAAGTATCAAGATCTGATATTTCCAAACACCTGTGTGAAAATGGTCTGATTGGTCGCGTTGCTGCCATGAGCTGGCAACATCAAAAAAAGACTAGAGTTTGTCATGAAATTCAAGGGTTGGACACCAATGGACTAGGAGCAAGTCCTTCGGACAGATAAATCTAAGATCAAAATTTTCTCATCCAAATTCAGAATGTATGTGCGCTGTAAAGTTGGAGAAAATTTCAAAAATTACTGTCTAACTCCTTCAGTAAAACATGGAGGTGGTAATATCATGGATTGGGGTTCAATCTACTTTAAAGGACCTGGACCTTAATCTGATTGAGCAAATCTGTTGTAACATCGAAAGAATGTCTTTGGAATGAACTTCAAACCATATGGAATGGTTCAGCATATAATAAGATAATTTGAAACGTCTTTATGCAATTCCATTGCTTCCAATGATATGATTTTCATTTAAACGATCATGAAACGCATGCATTGCTTCAAACCCCTGAGTAAAGAAAAGCATGAGAAGTCCGGAGTCAAAATCGGTTTCCAATTACTATTGGTGAAATACACCGTTACGCTCGTAAAACTGATAAACCTCCATGCCCAAGGACTTCAATTCCGTGCGAGAATCTCTTACACATGCGTTGATTCAATAATTGCTGACTACAGCAGGGGAACGAAAATATGCCACTAAAACTCACGCTGAATGCATGAGAGTTGACAGGTATGCGTTATTAGTGAAAACTGACCACACCTGATAATGTTGAGAGTTTTCGGAGTTTCTGTAATGGTAATTTAAATGAATGATTGAAAACAGGTTATGACCAATCATTGTTCTTAAAGGATGGGTTAGAGCTTACCCTATCACCAGTTCACCAGCCGCCACTTTATACGGAATATAAATATAAATAATTATGGAAATTTTCTTTAAAAGTAGACATAAATAAATTCAGTCCTTTTCAGGTTTACTGGACAGGGCCTTGTTTCTTAATAACAATCGATCATAGAGCTTTGAGAGGATTTGCCAAGTGCGCTCTTCCGAAAGTCCTTTGTTCCTTGTTCTTTACACCTTCCCCAAAGCAGCACTTATAGTGGGAGCGTGCTGTTACGTACGTCTTAACTTCGCTGTGGGGTTGCCCACTTAAATGGTGCTGAGAAGTTAGATGAGCTTATTTTAGGCTGTATTCACCAATTTAACTGTTGGCTTTTATGCGAATTATGTGATAAAGTGAAAATACATAAATTACTAAGAATAAATTCATCATATTACACAATAGAAGCATTAAGTGAACTTATTGTACTTTGATTGATTTGTCTATTGTTCGAGGCAGACGTTGCCCGCAAGGCAAGCCCAAAATAAGAACCAACTTCGATTCTTGCGTGATTCTTTTAATGTAGTATTTTAATTAGTTAAAGTACGTATGTGGGCCACAGTCTGTATTTATTTATTTATTTATTTATTTTATTTATTTTTATTTATTTTTTTTACATAATGTTATTTGCTTATTCATGTATGACTAGGGGCCTAGGCCTTTGTTATTTGTTTGTGTAAGCCAAGCCTATTTATGAAAGTTTCCATTATTTTTATGTCTATAATTGTTGTTTGTTTTGTTAGTTCGCTGTACAATTGAAAGAACATCATTCAAGTTCCATGAGTCACCCCTTCATTCACTAACAGCATCAGTGGTCATGATTAAGGTTATGGTGACAGATAGCCAAGTGTTAAATATGCACGCATGATGCACGTTTAATTATTGCTGTTGCCATCTCTCCCTGATTGGGACTTGGTTCTGGGATACTCTTTAACATGGGCTCTTGCGCGAAAATCGCATAAGCAGTCATCATTTTGTGATTCATAGTCCACTTTTGCACAAGAAATTACTTTCATTTTAACCAAGCGCTCCTCTTAGACTGATAACTTTCCTGTCCACGACTATGGATAACCAGATTTGACACTCGTGCAGGACATAGGATATGCACCCTGTAGTCATTCGCCTGCACACACCGTCATAAGTGCATTTAATTGTATTATTGCAAGCTGTACCTGCCGCAGGCAAGTCAAAATCTACACAGCTTGGTAGCAATCCTATACAGAGTTGTAGTGCGGTCACGTGCAGCTTTCTGTGTTTTAGTGTGCGAAGAAGGTTAAGCATAATTTTTTAATGGAGTCAGATAATTTTATAAGCTTCAAATTACTCTCCAAACAAAACAACAGCCTAGAAAGTTGGCTCTTCATCCAGACAAAATGGGCGTTATGTTGGATGAAGTGGGGACAAACAAAGTCGCTTTACTCATAGACTGAAAGGTAGCCATAATAAAAATAAAACCACCATCTGGGAAGACATTGCAAAGAAAATAACCACAACAAGGGGTGTGAAACGTGCTGTTTAATATACAGCAAGAAACCCTGATCGCCGGCATTTTCTTGGGGACAGAGGGTACCCACTTCGGTCTTATCTCTTCACCCCGATGGCAAATCCCACAACTGCTAGTGACCTGGCATTCAACGAGGCTCCCCGAGAGGCCAGGAACATGGTGGAGCACACTATGGGGAGATGGAAGTTGCACTTCAGGTGTGTGCACAAGTTCAGTAGCGGCCTACACTTCTCTCCATCAAAGTGCTGTGCTGTCATCACTGTGCCAATTATCCTGCACAACATCGCTGTCTGGGGGAGAGACCCCTTACATGACCAGGAGGAGGAGGAGGCTGCTAACAGACTGGCAGGCATGAATCAACTAAGAGATGCGTAGTATACGACCATTTATTGCAGTGTGCGGGAACACACCAGTGCCATCTGCTTATTCAGTATTATGGCTAGTCTCACTGGCACTGCACAATGTCACTTGTGCAGCATGTTTTTCGCAAATAAAAGTCTTTGATCGGGTTTTTAGAAAAGACTCTTCTCTCTCTCTCTCTCTCCTCCCTCCCTCCCAGGCATGATGGAGGTGAGGTTGGTGAATGGCGGTAAACCCTGTGAAGGGAGAGTGGAGGTTTACCACAGTGGACTGTGGGGAACAGTGTGTGCTGATGGCTGGGGTGGAATACAGTCAAGAGTGGTGTGCAGACAGTTGGGCTGTGGAGATGTTGTAGAATACACAGATAAATTTGGAGCAGGATCTGGAGTAATATGGATGGATGATGTGGAATGCAGGGGATCAGAATCCACACGATTCTGGATTATGCATCACGAGGATGGGGTAATGGAAACTGCGGCCATGACGAGGATATTGGAGTCATCTGCTCAGGTTAGACCCTGTGTTACTCAGCTCAGTGTTCTGGATGTTTTTTTTTTTACCAACACAGCACATGTTGTTCACCAATGGATTTTATCTTTGCATTGCATAGTTTGCTGAACTAATGCAGAATTAACACAGTCACTGCAGAATACTGTATTTCTTATGCATCAGCTTCAAGTCCTCAGGTCCTGAAGTTTTTCGTTGCAAGTTACATGTGATTGGCATATACCTTACTAGATCGTGATTGGCTCATGCCACACTATCATTTTCATGAGATTGGCTCATCTCACTCCTCATCCTGCATGTACTTGTCTCATCTATCATCACTGTTTTCATACATCTGTCTTAGTTATCCTCTCTGGAATAAGGTCTCAGTCTTCACTATTGATTCTATTCTTATTATCTGTTTAGCTCGAGCTCCTCAACGAGTCAGACTGGTGGACGGGGCTGACCAGTGCTCTGGGAGAGTAGAAGTGCGTAATGGAAGCTTGTGGGGCACAGTGTGTGATACTGATTTTGACCAGCAGGATGCAGAGGTTGTGTGCAGGGAACTGGGCTGTGGAGTCCCTAAAGAGTGGGGAGCAGCTGTGTTTGGCCAGGGTGAGGGCCAGATGTGTACAGAAGAGATTCAGTGTAGAGGCAACGAGTCTCAGATTTACTCCTGTCCCACAGCACCCTCTCAGAATCAGCCCTGCTCTCACAGAAACGATGTGGGACTGAAGTGCTCTGGTAAGTTTTCTGGGCACTGTGAGAGTTTCAGTGATATTGGGTAAACATATGGCATATTTCCAAATTTGACTTAGTATATTTTTCAAGATCATTTTTCATTATATGATGAGATGATGCACATCAGTTCCTGTAACTCTCGATTAGCATGATGCTAATTGAACGTAAAAGGTGCAGTGAAAACAATAGATAGCTTGGAATCTGTTAACCCTGTGACGGTGAAAAATCAGATTACATACCATAGACGCTCACAAGGAGTAAGCTCTGAGCTATTAGAGGCCTTCTTTGAGCTGAGTAACTCACACAACATAATTGCTGAGCGGCAGCTACTGCTAACACTTCTCATATCCATGCTAGAGTTTAACCTGTAGGATTTCCAGTTTGTACAAGGAACTGCAACTTGCAAAACTACAGTTTGAACATTGTCTAAAGGCATGCTGTATTGGGTGTGTGTTAGCCTGTGTGTGTGTGTTAGGGTTCCCACCTTTGAGAACTAAAACTAAAAAATGGGTGGGGGAGAATCAATATCTTGACCTCATCTAATATGATTTTTTTTTTTTTTTTTTACACTCGATTAATGGGCCTGATGTTGCCATCAGGGATCTGATGAAAAGTGGCCCTGAGTTTCATATTACAAACCAATCAAGATGTACTGTAAAATGAGCATACACAAATATTGCAAAGAAGACATAAGTCCTAGTACTACAACAAACTAATCAAATATGACTTGACACATTTCTAAAATTTTTACATTTGGAGTTGGAGGAAATATGCTGACGGGAATTGAGTTCCACAGCCGAGAAGTCTGCGGTATATATGAAGACTAGTGAGGGCTTGTTGGATTTGGGTATGGTGATAGTGTAGCGGTGCGCGGCTGCAGAGGATTGTGTTGTTCTTATGGTAGATGCCAGTTGAGGAAGAATTCCTGACAGTTCTTCATCTGAAGTGCTTTTAAATTTTATATTACCAAATTAATTAAATGGTCACAAGTGATTTTTTTCAAATAGCGGTTGCTTGTTCGCCCTGTGTTCATGTAGATACCCCATTTTCCTCCCACAGCCCAAAAACATGCATGCTATGTGAACTGTTTGTGTGTGTGTGTGGGTGTGTGTGTCTGTGTGCATGCGTATGTGAGTGAGTGTGTGAGTTAATAGTGTGTCAACCGTATGACAGATTGGTGAGCTGTCCAGGGTGCGTTCCTGGCTTTTGCCCAAAGTTAGCTGGGGTAGACTCCAGCTCCCCTGCAGTGAGGAGTCTGCAAGACCCCTGATGAGGAAGAAGCGGTTGAGATAATGGGTGGATATTACACCAATATAATAGGCTAACCTCCTGTCAGAATAAACCTGTGTCAGTGTGGATTCTGTATATGTGTGTCTTTTCACAATACTGGAGAGATTTCAGGGATAGGTGTTTTTCATTGTTTTATTATTAGCATATAATGATTGTTGGATTTAATATGTTCATTTTGTTTAGCACACATAAGAGACATAGTGAGGATAAAACCAGTGGCAGTTCTAGAACCGGGAATTGGGGGAGCGCAGACACATCCCTTTATGACAATTCGTCCTGGCTAGTTCTCAATCATTTTCCTTTTCTGACGCATTTTCCAATTATCGTAATTGGCAACTGAAGACACGGTTTCTCTCCATATGCGATCTAACAGCGATGAAATAATGGGCTAAATTCAGTACAGTGGCGGAACCAGAACTGATAATTGTGACAAAACATCTGTTTAAAACAGTTATTAGTCCTGACCTCACCTGTTCTCAGTCATTTTCATGATTAACAAAAGGTTCACTCTGGGAGCACTCCACACTTAACAGGTGCTGCTTGTTCTCCCCGATTACATAAGAAGACAAGCATTCATCTGGACGCGTATTTGCTGTATTTAAGTCAACGTTATTCAAATTTGCATACCTGTTGACTCTCACGCAAATAGCTTGAGCAGCACGCTGCCTATTTAACTGCCGAGTGCCTTTTTTTTTTAATATAAATCAACCCACGCAATACCGAGAGTCAAAGGCGATATTTCATTGGAACGCGGACCTGATCAATCAACGCGAAGCACTGGCCTATAAATAAGTAAATTATTTTTCTGTACTGAATTTCGCCCATGATTTCATCGCTGTTTGATCGCATATGGAGAGAAACCGTGTCTTCAGTTGCCAATTACGATAATTGGAAAACGCGTCAGTAAAGGAAAATGATTGAGAACTAGCCAGGACTAATTGTCATAACGTGTCTCGCCCCCCAATTCCCCGGTTCTAGAACCGCCACTGGATAAAACTACCACTAGAACCCAAGTAGGTTTTTTAAAAATTAAATTAATAAAATGATTTTTGGCTCAAATAAGGATACAAAAATGTCACATCAAAAATTCAGTTTTATCAAAAAGGATGCTGGAAATTAAAATTAGTAAGTATCATGTTCATTTGCACATAAGTTATTTATTCATAATCCTATGAATAAATTCCACTTTGTCACAAAACTTTTCTTGTCGGAGCATAGGAGGATATCACACTGAAATTATTGGGTTACGGTCGTTGCTCCACGTGTCCACTGTGCTAACGACTGTTACCACGGCAGGCAGGTCTTGAGGGAGTGGCACTGCTAAAATTTATTGCTACTCCGCAGAAGAACTGACTTTCCTTACACTGATAAACCAACTGCTTGACCGCTAATTTCCATCGAATTTGAAAAGTATTAACTCAAATACTAAAAATCATGTTGTGTTCAGTAAATCACTACTGTTACCAAAGACGAATTTAGATTTTTATTCTTTGATTATAAAAATCAAGTTATTGATTTTTCATGTCCTATGGAATGCAAACATTTTATTGGCAACAGAAATTTTCCTATCTACTGCTGTGTGAGTCGGCTGATTTCTGTGACAATACCTTTTTGTATGCAGTATGAAGTGAAAAGGGAATTATGGTAAACATCATCTGAATCCATCCTATAGTTTGCATTATTGATTTCATATTTTAGGATTATAACGTGATTTCTTATCATGCAGTGACAGATTCATTCATACCCATTTCTTGTCCACTGTAATCCATTGTGATGAAAGTTATGCTCCAGAATAACGTTGTTCTATATAATATCATTTCAATTAATTGTACAGTTGATGTTACCCATGAGCTGTGACAATGACCAAAGAAATTTAATGTGAATTCTTGTTTTCTTGCTCGTTTCACGGTCATGCTTTTGTTACCCAGTATTGTGAAAAAGACACACACACACACACACACACACACATATATATATATATATATATATATATATGCGCGCACACATATTGTGGCGACCGGAGCAACAGACACGCCCACCTTCCACATCCTCCAGCTGCACCGCGGACAGCGCATGTCAGACAGCAACCCTGGCCACCACTTTACACTGGATAGCTCCCTCCAACTGCGGCCAGGCATATGAGAACGGCTCTCTGAGAACATTCTGCACAAGGCCATGCACCTGATCCCTGTCTGCATCAGTTAACAACGCAATAAAAAGCTGGCGAGGCAGCAAACAGGGACAGGTTGGCCAAGAGTGTGTTTCACAAGTGCGTTACTAAATGCTGTTCTTTCTCTGCTTTCTCTATCAGAGTCCGAAGGCAAAGAGATGGGGGACCTTGAGTTTGCATTCCCTACTGAAAGCCTCACTCTGGCCGCTACTCTACCACCTGAGAGCAGCTAATTCCCCTGAGAGTCTTAAGGATCAAGAAGTCCATTGTCTTTTGGTTTATTCCTGTGAATAAAATTACCACCTAGTGGCTGGATTCTCACCAACCTGTTGCCCTGTCTGTGCCTGCTTTTTTAGTGGTTTGCCACAACTGGTGGAGAATGTGAGCATTGGCACAAGCATTGAAAAAAGGGTCATCTTTCACACATTCTGGACTGGCGTTGATTAGTGTTTCAGCCCAGGCATAAGCGCTTTCTGTGGCATTATTGTAGTATTTTTTGAAATTTTATTTTCTGATTACCCAACAGGGCCACAATGCGGGATCTGATGCGAGCGTTGGTGGAAACCAACTTGGAGGCCCAGTGGGCAACCCAGGCTGTAGTGGAGCAGGTGGCTCGATTAGCAGATATCTTACAGCAACGACCCCAATAGGGCACGAGAAATCCTGGGAAATTATTGACGAAGATGACCGAAGAAGACGAGGAAGCAGCCTCCCTCCCTACCTTTGAAAGAATCGCAGAGAGAGAGATGTGGGACCAGGATGAGTGGGTCGACATAATTGCTCTCTTCCTGATGGTACATGTGGCCCTACCGAGTACCAGAGCCGTGATGGCAAGCCATCATGGAGGAAGAGCAGAGGACGCAGGACATGGGGTAATCGAGGAGGCATGCAGTCCGTGGTCAAGCCCAGGGGTCATGGTACCCAAGCTCAATAGGACCCTCAGGTTCTGCAACAACTTCGAGAGGCTGCACGTGGTCGCGGAGTTCGACAGCTACCCCATGCCCCTGGCTGAAATACTACTGGTGCGCCTGGGGGAGGCCTGGTTTATCACCACACTGGACCTGACGAAGGGATACTGGCAGGTTCAGCTGGCCCAGAAGACCGCATGAAGACGGCCTTCACCACTCCAGCAGGCACTCCCAGTACCAGGTCATGCCCTTTCACCTAAATTGGGCTGCGGCCACGTTCTGGAGGCTAATGAATGTAGTACTCCACCCGTGCCAGCACTTCGCCACTGCCTAAATCAACGACATGGTAGAGCACTCCGCCACCTGGAGGGAGCATCTCCAAGGCATCCATTTGGTGCTGGAAGCCCTCACATGCGTGGGATAAACTGCCTACCCAGCAAAGTGCTGCATCACCCAGGATGAGGCATAGTACCTGGGGTACTCCATTGGCTGGGGTCTGCTCAAACCCCAGGAGAAGAAACTCCCCGTGGTGTGAATGGAATGGCCCCGGCCCATGACAGAGTGCCAGGTACATGCCTTCCTGGGCTTGGCGGGGTTCTACCGTCGCTTCATTTCGTACTTTGCCTCCATAGCCGCGCCTTTGTAAGACCTGACTGAAAAGGGGCAGCCGGAGAACCTCCTGTGGGGGCCGTGGGAGGAGTCAGCATTTGTGACTCTAAAGACAGCCCTCTGCTCTCAGCCAGTACTGCACTAGCCTGACTTTAACCTGCTTTATACTTCAGGCAGATGCATCAGAGACCAGTCTGGGGGCAGTCTTGTCCCAGGAGTTCCAGGGTGAGGAACACCCCATCATCTACCGCAGCTGGAAATTAAGCCTCAGCAAGAAGAAGTATGCAGCAGTAAAACAGGAGGCGCTGGCCATTAGGTGGGCTCTTGAGTACCTGCGGTACTACCTGCTGGGCTGCCCCCTTACCCTGGTGATGGATCATGCCCTACTACAGCGGATCAGTAAAGGGAAAAATAGCAACGCACCGCTCACACGCTGGTTCCTCTCATTGCAGGCATTGTAATTCCAGGTGGTGCACCGGCCACGACACCTCCACCACAACGCCACCCAAAGACTTCAATTCTCCTCCTCCAGCAGCACCATGGACAGCGCGTCGGACAGGCCGCTGTTCAGCACCCCTGGCCGCTACTCTACGCTGGACAGCTCCCTCCAGTTGTGGCCAGGCAAATGAAAAGGGCTCTCCGAGCGCATTTCGCACAAGGCCATGCACCTGATCCCCGTCTGCATTAGTTAACAACACAACATAGAGCCGGTGAGGCGGCATCAGGTTGGCCGAGAGTGCGTTTTGCAAGTGTGTTACTATCTGCTGTTCTTTCTCTGCTTTCCCTATCAGAGTCCAAAGGCAAAGAGAATGGGGATCCTGAGTTTATGCTCCCTCCAGAAAGCCTCCCTCTGGCCACTACTTTACCACGTGACAGCGGCTAATTCCCCTAAGGGTCTAAAGGCTCAAGAAGTCTTTTGTCTTTTGGTTTATTCCTGTAAATAAAATTACCACCCAGTGGGCGGGATTCTCACTAACCTGTTGCCTTGTCTGTGCCTGCTTTACTGGTGGTTCACCACTATATATGTACAGTGCCGTGAAAAAGTATTTGCCCCCTTCCTGATTTCTTTTTTTTTTTTGCATATTTCTCACTCTTAAATGTTTCAGATCATCAAACAAATTTTTTGCCCGCTTGGCCAAAAGGCCCAAGGGGCTTATGCTGGGGGTCTTTAGTGGTGGTCTGTCGTGCGTGCTTGCGTAAACTTTTGGCTTGTCTGCGCTCTAGCGTCTTCAGTTTTTGATCGATCCTTTTTCGTATTTCATATGTCTATATATGGTCATAAGGTCTAGACCAAGTTCGATTTTGAGCCGAATCGGACCAATACTTTGGCCAGTAGGGGGCGTTCCATTTTGGCCATGTTTGGCCAAGCAGGCACAGTGGCTTTGCCACTATTTTTATATTAGACAAAGATAACCCGAGTAAATACAAAATGCAGTTTTAAATGATGATTTAACTTTTTAAAGGAAAAAAGCTATCCAAACCTACCTGGCCCTATGTGAAAAAATAATTGGCCCCTAAACCCAATAACTGGTTGTGCAATTGCAATCTTTGTCTAATATTAAAATTTGTGTGATGATCTGAAACATTGAAGTGTGACAAATATGTAAAAAAAAAAAAAAATCAGGAAGGGGGCAAATACTTCTTCACAGGACTGTACATATACACACAGGCACACACACATATACACTCACTGGCCACCTAATTAGGTACACCTTGCCAGTAGACTTTTAGTTTTTGGAATAAAAATGGAAAAAAAGAAGTAAGGAAAAAAAGGCCTGGTTGCCATCAGGGAAAACAGTTGTTTATTGTAACAGTTGTAATTGTTTATGAAAAATAAACTGTGCATTATATTCTTGTTGCATTTCACAAAATACACTGAACAAAAATATAAACGCCCCATGTCAAATATTTATGCCACATGAAGTTAACAACTCTAAGCGAGCATATGCTGACTTTTACTAGTACAATAGGGATACTTCTCTTGGTTTGTGTACCATTTTTTAATCCATCTCTCTGTCAGTGAGCATTTGCTCAGTGATGCAGTGATTTCACTCAGTACATGGGTGTGGCATTTCCAGACGGTGATCAGACAGAGCAGTACCCAGACACTCCTTACACTGGGGACAATAAAAGGCCACCCCAAAATGTCAAATTTTGTCAAAAGTCATCGTGCCTCAGATGTCTCAGGTCATGCGGAACGTGCCATTGGCATGCTGGATGCAGGGATGTCTACCAGAGCGGTCGCTGTGCAGCTGAATGTTAACTATCGGACAGTAGGCCATTTGAGAGTTCGTTTTCGACAGACGGGCAGTACTGCAAATCGACCTCATCCACGTCGGCCACGTGTGACCACACCAGCACAAGATCGCTACATCCGACTCATCCACCTGCGGGATCAGCTCAGATCAGCGACACGCACAGCGGATGAGACCGTTGGTCTGCACAACAGACGCATTACACCACAGACAGTCCGTAACCGCCTGTGAGAAGCCAACTTGCACGCTCGGTGTCCTCACCGTGGTCTGGATCTCACCACTGTCCGGCGTCACAACTGACTCGCATGGGCAAACGCACACGTTCGATGGCCCTTGGCATGCTGGAGAAGAGTGCTATTCACAGACGAATCTCGGTTCCAGTTTTTTGTTAATAAAAACTCAAAAATTTGACATGGGGCGTTTATATTTTTGTTCAGTGTATATTAATTTTAAAAAGTCAAGCGAACCAGCCAATTCGCAAGGGTAAGAGCTTCCAAAAATTAGTTGAGCCTAATAAGTAGCTTTCAGGAACAACAATCTGCACTACTTCAAAAGCTGCAGCAGTCTGGATAACTGCTGGCAAAATAACAAATTCTCTGGAATGATAGCAAGTGCTAAAGGCTAAATTTTTCATTTTGTTCGAAGTCAAAACCGTTCGCCAATTCCGAAAATTAGCAAGGCATTTGTCTTTTATATACAGTTGAGCTGTCCAGTTAGGGCTGAGCTATGTTATATAAGGCTAATCATGCTAAATTAATTAGTCTTTACACCACTAACCACTGTCAGGTTTTCTTTTCCTGACTTCTTTATGATTTTTTTTTCTCTATTGAGACTTTGGTGGATATTTCTTCCCCAGTGAATTATCAATAGTGTGTGGAATCCACTTCAATAAACTTGCGCTTACCTACCTTCTGTCCTCCAACAGTGGGCACAAGATGGTGCATTTTCAATTGACGGTGTTAAGGAGGTCCACATTAGAGGTTTAACATTGCTGCGGGATCCCCCTTAAAGCTTGGGTTCCTCATATGCCTGTCCCTCAGAGTCAGCTCTGAACACACTCGCAGAAGCTAAGCTGAAGAAAGGTGTTAATTTTGCCTGAAATTTAATTTGCTTAACTAACGGCCACTCTTGTTAAGTTATTCATTGAGAAAATCTGGATTTTTTTTTCCAGAATTAATTTCATTACTCGGATATAAAATACAGAACACATGGCGTTCCGTATTGCTTCCTCAAGGAACGCAACAAATATTTTCAATTATGGAACAATTCCGTAAAATAGGGAACGGGTGGCAGCTGTAATTTGTGTGTGTGTGTGTGTGTATGCATGTGCGTGTGTATGTGTGAGAGAGAGTGTGTGTGTATACTGTGTGTTTTGTCATTTTTGTGTTAGTTTCTGTCCTGAGTTTTCTATCTTAGCTGAGCCTTGGTCAGACCCTAACCCTGCCATCTTGTCTTTAGCGTACACAGAGTCCAGGCTGGTTGACGGCCGAGACCGCTGCTCCGGTCGAGTGGAGCTACAGTACCTGGACACGTGGGGGAAAGTGTGTGATGCATGCTGGGATAGGCGAGCCTCCAATGTCCTGTGTCAGCAGTTGAAGTGTGGGACTGCAGTGGCAGTGCCAGGACAAGCCTGGTTTGCAAAGGGGAGTTTGGAAACCAGGTCTGACGTGTTTGACTGCCATGGGAACGAGACAAGCATCTCAAAGTGTGCCATTTCATCATGGAGTAGAGCTGTGTTCTCAGACACAGAGGTTGCTGGAGTCATCTGCTCTGGTAAGTCCACTTCCATCTAGTGTATGAATGTAGTGTACTTAGTATATAGTATACACTGTATACAAAATCAATGTACCATTTTTCAATCATACACAGCACGAGAGAGAGAGAGAGAGAGAGAGAGAGAGAGAAAGAGAGAAAGAGACTTTGACTTTTAAAAACCCTATATTAATGTTCAATTAAACATAGGGCTTTACATTATTATAGAAAATGTGTACCATAGCACATAACCCACATTCCCAAGCAAACTAATTATATTGCAAAAACACCACAAAAACAACAAAACTCCTCAGAAAACTACAACTAAGCAGAAATAAACATAAATATAGCCGCAAGCAGCAATTCCGGGGTTCAAGCCAAGAAAGACCATTAGTAGTTGAAAGCTTTCACAGCTTAATTAACAAGTGTTGCCACTAAACGTGGCCATGTCCCCCGCCAGGTGACCGAAATCGACTGGGGTCGGCGTATCACAAAATTACACATTGAAGCCAAAGATGAATAAAATCGGTCAAAGCGTTCTCGAGATTTTGCGTTCACAACAAACGGGACGTGACGGACGGACGGCCGGACGAATGGACTGATGGAGCTGAATACTATGTCCCCCGGCCCTAATACACCTTGATCCCAAAGATGAATGGAATCGGTCAAACCGTTCTTGAGATATCGCGTTCACAACAAACAGGATGGGACGGACGAACGGCCGGACGGATGGAGCTGAATACTATATCCCCCGCCCCTAATACACCTTGACACCAAAGATGAATGGAATCAGTCAAACCGTTCTTGAGATATCATGTTGACAAGGAATTTGTAAGTGGTCAAATGATTGTAATGACCGTGAGAATAATGGCAAGGTCACGGAAATCTACTGGGGTCGGTGTATCACACCAATATACCCTAAAACCAAAGATGAATGGAATCGGTCAAACCGTTCTTGAGAGATCGCATTCAGAACAAACGGGACATGACGGACTGCCAGACGGAGCTGAATACAATGTCCCCCGCTCTGCTCGCTACCGTGTCGGCGGGGGACAAAAACCACTTTAAGAGTATGTTGCAGGTATTTATGTGGACCTATTTTGCCAATGTAATGATTGGACCAACAACTGATGATGTATAGTCTGATTTGTGTTATGTTAGGCTATTTTGTGCATTTATGGCGCCCCCTACTGGTCCATTTGATTGAAACTTTAAGGCTATGTTTCAGGTTCTTATGTGGACAAATCCTGTGAGTTTTGTAATGATTGGAAGAACTATTTATGATTTATAGGCTGATTTGTATTATACCACGTTGCTTTGTTTTGCATTTATAGCGCCCCCTATTGGACAATTTAAATGAAATTTTCATGGTATGTTTCAAGTACTTATATGAATATATCCTGTGAGTTTTATGGCTATAGGACAAACAATTGCTGATTTATAATCTGATTTGTGTAATACCATGCTGCTTTGTTTTGCATTTATAGCGCCCCCTATCAGTCAGTTTGGATGAAATTTTCTGGGTATGTTTCAGGTACTTATATGAAAATATCCTGTGAGTTTTATGGCTATAGGACAAACAGTTGCTGATTTATAGTCTGATTTGCGTTATACCACGTTGCTTTGTTTTGCATTTATAGCACCCCCTATTGGACAATTTGAATTAAATTTTCAGGGTATGTTTCAAGTACTTATATGAATATATCCTGTGAGTTTTATGGCTATAGGACAAACAATTGCTGATTTATAGTCTGATTTGTGTCATGCCATGCCCATTTTTTGCATTTATAGCGCCCCCTATCAGTCAGTTTGGATGAAATTTTCTGGGTATGTTTCAGGTACTTATATGAAAATATCCTGTGAGTTTTGTAATGATTGGAAGAACTATTTATAATTTATAGGCTGATTTGTATTATACCACGTTGCTTTGTTTTGCATTTATAGCGCCCCCTATTGGACAATTTGAATGAAATTTTCATGGTATGTTTCAAGTACTTATATGAATATATCCTGTGAGTTTTATGGCTATAGGACAAACAATTGCTGATTTATAGTCTGATTTGTGTTATACCATGCTGCTTTGTTTTGCATTTATAGCGCCCCCTATCAGTCAGTTTGGATGAAATTTTCTGGGTATGTTTCAGGTACTTATATGAAAATATCCTGTGAGTTTTATGGCTAAAGGACAAACAGTTGCTGATTTATAGTCTGATTTGCGTTTTACCACGTTGCTTTGTTTTGCATTTATAGCACCCCCTATTGGACAATTTGAATGAAATTTTCAGGGTATGTTTCAAGTACTTATATGAATATATCCTGTGAGTTTTATGGCTATAGGACAAACAATTGCTGATTTATAGTCTGATTTGTGTTATACCATGCTGCTTTGTTTTGCATTAATAGCGCCCCCTATCAGTCAGTTTGGATGAAATTTTCTGGGTATGTTTCAGGTACTTATATGAAAATATCCTGTGAGATTTATGGCTATAGGACAAACAGTTGCTGATTTATAGTCTGATTTGCGTTATACCACGTTGCTTTGTTTTGCATTTATAGCACCCCCTATTGGACAATTTGAATGAAATTTTCAGGGTATGTTTCAAGTACTTATATGAATATATCCTGTGAGTTTTATGGCTATAGGACAAACAATTGCTGATTTATAGTCTGATTTGTGTCATGCCATGCCCATTTTTTGCATTTATAGCGCCCCCTATCAGTCAGTTTAGATGAAATTTTCTGGGTATGTTTCAGGTACTTATATGAAAATATCCTGTGAGTTTTATGGCTATAGGACAAACAGTTGCTGATTTATAGTCTGATTTGCGTTATACCACGTTACTTTGTTTTGCATTTATAGCACCCCCTATTGGACAATTTGAATGAAATTTTCAGGGTATGTTTCAAGTACTTATATGAATATATCCTGTGAGTTTTATGGCTATAGGACAAACAGTTGCTGATTTATAGTCTGATTTGTGTCATGCCATGCCCATTTTTGGCATTTATAGCGCCCCCTATGGGCCGATTTGCATGAAACTGTCAAATTATGTTCCTGGTACTTATATGGACATATTCTGCAAGTTCTGTGATGATTGGCCCAACGGTTGTTGAATTATGTCCATTTATGTGCTAAGCCATGACCCTGCTGAAGTTCATTGGTCAATATCTTGAAAACGAAATGAGATTTCAACAAGCTTTATGCATCTTTGATAAGCTTGGTCCAATGATGATCCACAGCAAATTTCAAAGGAATCGGACCCACGGCCTAGGAGGAGATGTCAAAAATGTGTTTTTCAAAAAATTCAAAATTCCGGAAAATCTAATTTGGCAGACCTTAGAGATCATTCTGGGAAAGTTGTAGAGTTTGGACCAAGAAATATCTTTACTGAGTTTCGTGTAAATCAGACTTACAGCGTAGGAGTTATGACCTTTAAAGTGAAAAACTGTTTTTCTTGAATTATAGCGCCCCCATCAGGCCGATTGGGTTAAAAATGCCTTGGGCAGCATTTACACACAACTTCCAACCAATATGCAAAATTTCAGGTCTCTACCATTCACCATCTCACGGGAATTTGCGAAAATATTTCTGATGAAGAAAAGAAACTAGAGAGGCAATTCCTGAAGAAATTGCGAGTGTGAATGCTGCACGCTGAACCCACACTGCAATGCTGTCTTGAAAACAATAAACTTTGAATGATTGCTGACACCACACCGAATAGCTGCCATGAAAATATAATATTTGAATTATGTAGAAAACTTGAATGTTTATAAAAAAAAAAAAACTGAAAGCTGAGCAAAGAAAGAACGAAAACAGTTGCCGGTAGCTATATGCTGGAATAGGATCTCGAGCTATTGTTTTTTTCTGCTTTGCCATTTTTACTGTAACGTGTTGTCTTGGGCGCACCCAGCAAAAAGACCGTTCTTTTCCCGCACTCAATGTGCTTTCGCTGGAGGCGAAATGTTTTTTTTCCCACGAGAGTTCTGGACACCAACAGAAACTTATTTGCAAACAGCCAATCGGCGACCTTGTGCCGGACTTCTGAAGGAGTGTCTCGGGACAGTTAATTTTTTTCTCTTCACTGGCCTTGCACTAATAATGTAAAGATAACCGAGATTGCGTCAGCTTATTCTAGAAGATATGAATGCTCTGAACGAATAATTTTAACCAATCCTAGCTGGAAACATAAAAAATGATAGGCAACAGGGCCGTAACTACCACTGAAGACACCGAGGTCATGTCCTCGGTATTTTTTCTCAGTGAAAAGAAGGTGATAACTGCCGACAAATACTCATGGCCGTAACCACCATTGAGGACACCGAGGTCCGGACCTCGGTTAATTGTCCCTGGGTTTTCGTTTTTTTCCCCACCTATTTTTCCCCTCACTGTGCTCATTTATTCAGCAGATCATTTGCGTGTGTGTGTGTGTGTGTGTGTGTGTGTGAGAGAGAGAGAAGAGAGAGAGATCCCGATCCCGCATCCTCATAGTGCTTGTGTAGGCTATCACGTCACCGTGTGTTTTAAATACCACGGCTTTTGCTGCGAATGCACAACAGCTCAGGTTGAGGTAAACGGATAAACTCATTTGCGAGTCTTGCGAGAGAGAGTTCAATTGTATCACTGTTGTGAAGGGAGACCATATGCTATCCTGAGACTGACCCAAAATGCGCAGAACACTGAGGCAGACAAAATTGTTATTTTCGAAGCCGACCGAAGAGCAGGCAAAGAGGAGGCAGGGCTGTTTTTTAATGCCGGCTAGAGTGAGATTTTCTCCGGGGGTGCATGATAGGCTACTCCCGTTTTCAAAAGTGCATAGTAACGAAGTACATGTACTTCGTTACAGTATTTAAGTAGGCTAGTTTTTTTTTTTTTTTTGGATTTGTACTAAAGATTTTTTTAAACCGGGACTTTTACTCTACTACATTTATAAGATAAAAAAGTATACTTTCACTTCGTTACTTTGACACTGGCAACTTAGTTACTCGTTTCACATTAAAATATGAATTTAATTCATCATTTACGGATTATCTAGATTTGGCGTGTTCGAGAAAAACAGCGGTGCTCGGCAGGGTATCATTAGCGCTTTGTGCAGATGTGTCTGCCAGCGGACATGGAGCTGCAAATTTATGCACGCAGTTACAATATTATATCACTTGATGGCACACACGGATCAGTTATTGAATATTCACAAGCAAGCCGAACATGGTTTAGAATATGGACGAGTTCACTCCAATCCCTGTTTTTCAGGAGTTGCCTGAATAAAACTCCTCAGCTAAGCACGATGTGCAAACTGCTCAATATACTTGCCCATAGTATCTATCCAGCAGTTAAAAAAATTCATAAAATAAAAAAAATCTCTTGCTACAGAAATAATCGTTGTCCTCTGCAGCAGGCACTTCAGCTATAGTGAGCCAATGGTATCCCAATCAGCTGTTAAGAAAAATCAGTTTTCTGAAGCAAAAATTAGACATGTTATTGTTACTATGTAATTCTACTATTAATTGTAGAGGTTTTTAAACTGCCAGTAAACTCAAAGACGAAGTATATTAAGGAGAGACTGCCTGTTTGTTTTTTGAATACTGTATCTTTCATTCACCTGAAAATTGATTAAAGAGCACAAGGAGAGAACAAACAGTGGTTGCTTTTCTTCTTACTATGTGTACTATGAAAAATACTTTGTACTTGTACTAGCACTTTTGATACTTAAGCAAATTTTTTCACAAAATACTTCTGGTACTTAAGTACATTTAATCTGAGCTACTATTGTTCAAGTAATTTTCTTATGGGTGACTTCATCTTTTAGAAAAGTAACTTTCAGTCATGGTACTCCTACTGTACTTTTACATAGTTATTTTTATCCAGTACTTTATACACTTCTGCCCGTTTTCCACCGTTAGTGAATTAATAATGCAGCTTTCACAACGTTGTTGTAGCAGGATCACTAAATAATTCCAGGATAACTGTGTTTTTTTTTTCATTAGTTGTTTCCCCAAATATTACCCAGATACGATAGTGCTATTATCTTATTGGCTATTGGGTAGCCCCTTTCCTTTTTATTGATTGGCTGGCAGGTGGAAAGCTGCCACCTAGAACTCCAGGGGAGATGTGTTTGATTCCTGCCGGTTTCCACAGTTATAGCAGTGCTGCTGCGCATATAGACCAACTGTTGGAAATTGTTTTCGTTTTAATCTTTTTTTTTTTGCGTGAGAAATACTATTTGTGGCGTAAGTGCATGAGATCCGACTGAAATGAGTGACAATCACGCTCACTGCGTGAGACTTCAGAGCCCTGAGGAGGTTAGGTGAGAAATGAAGAAGTTATGCAACACATAAGTCCGTTTCTACAGTCCAACTGTTACCACTCAATGTATTCCTGAAGAGGTTATTGGAAATAAATGTCTTATTGGCAACAAAACAATGTAGTGGTTGGAGCTTGGGGGGGGGGTTAAGCGCGCATTATTTGACCTCGGTATTTCAAAAATCCTGGTTACGGCCCTGATAGGCAGGATCGGAAACGGCCACTGCATTTTCAAATGTAGTACACAAAGATTTTGTGTCCTGGAGCTGGTTTCAGCGACTGTACCAACTACTATACTGGAAATTCTTTCACTGAGTTTGACGCAGAATTATTCTTTTAAAGTCGTCTGTATCTTTGTCTCTTAAAAACGACAGTGTTGAGGTGTGGAAAAAGGCCAGCAGTGGGCAGAATCGAACCGCAAATGATCCATATCTAAGATATTTGAGGTTGGCTGAGTCATTTAATCCAATGGAGATTTTAGCGCAGGCCTTTCTTACAGATTGTGACTTCTAACTCAAAAATGGTAAGTCCAATCTAGGAAATGGATGTACCATACGAAAGAGGAGAGTCAGCTGAGTAATATATTTAAAAATTGTGTTCATAGTGCCAAAAATATGGAAACACGAGCAAGTTAGAAAACTGTGCATTTAGCCTTTGCAACCTGCATGTTCTTGTCGCATTTAACATTGGAGTTAATGGAGCTTCGGTGAGCGGTCCTGTCGCTTTTTGGCTCATACAGCCAAATCCGTTCGTCCAATTGCTTCCATAGTTACATTTTCGTGACCAGCACAACTTTTGCGACAACTTGGATATAAAAATATTGATGCGACTGAAAACTGTGGGAGTTAGAGCAAGTTTAAGAGAAGGCTGCTTGACGGTTTTTCAGCTGGTCGCCACTCTAGCCATGATGTCTTCACACTGGAAGATCCCAGAATTAATTTTAAAAATTATAATTAGAAAATGACTGAAGTTACAAAAAAGTTGATCGGTATATAAATTATCCAAGCGGAGGTTAACATTATTAACAAGTATGTAGGACTAGTTTAATAGGGTAGAACAGCAGAAGAAGTAAGAATAATAATAATAATAATAATAGTAATAATAAGTATAAAGAAAATGGCAGACATGAAAAACAATAGTGTGAATGCTGTCAGCATTCACACTAATAAACCAGCACAAAAACAATGGGGTTTCAGCCCTTCGGGCTTGAACCCCTAATAAAGAATACAGTTTATATGACTCATTCCTTGATCAGAGCGTTATCACCAGTTTCCCATCCCAGATTTTGCACAGAACTTCATTAATTAACCATTTACATTCAAGTTATACCAGATTACTGATAAGTTCATAGAAAGTAAATTCGATGTTGAGCAGGCACATAATCAACACTCGCAACACGGTCCATTGCCACCTGCTGCTGCATTTATTCCTTATGGCTCTTCAGTATAGCAAGCTTTGCTTGATCAAATATAAAATTGATCAAAGTGCAACTATATTTATTTGTCTTGGAATATTACATTCCACTTACAAAAACCACATTGGAAAATTGGAGGCTTGGCCATGCCGTCCAGCTCTCTGCGATCACAAATCGTGTTTCTAATTGGGCACAATCTACAAAGGAATGGATTCAGTTTTCTGTTGCCGTGCAAAATGGGGATCTTTAATCTTCTGCGCCACAAAACGATTTACAGCACTGTTAATAACAGTATTATGGAGCAACAATATTATGGAGAATCCTCCACCAAAGATCACCGATTTGCTGAGGCAGGGGATTTTTATATATCAGGTTCCACAATGGCTTAAGCCCACCGTCACCAGATTGGAGGCTCACCCATGAGATCATTCTCAGCCTTATTAGTTCCCTACAGAGATGTTTCATGCAGACCATGCACAAAGCTTTTCTTTGTAGCCATCTCAAAATCAGTCTCCCTTAACCCTTCCCACCTTAGCCAATCATCATCCTCCTCAGTTTGGGGGTTCTATATTTAACTTTGGGAAAGTACCCTCATCACAAGTGAAGGGCCTAACATCCAGTGCATTTGTAAGGACAGAGGGAAAACAAGCAGATATAGTTTCTTTATAGTCATCCGAAAAGAACTTAATCATGTGCACAGAGACATACACTGCACACTCCTCAGGGGCGGATCCAGGAATTGGTGAAAGGGGGGGACGCAGCAAGGAGGGGATCTGGGGACCCTCCCCCTGAAAAATTTGAAAAATGAATGCGCTGAGGACACGTTTTCCTGGTATCTTAGGCCAGATTTTTCTCCCATCTGTTCAATGATTTTCCTCCCAAGGTTCCAAAAATTAAGCTAAAAAAACTTTCAAAGCACCATTATAATGCAGTTTTACATTAACTGACAACTTTTACCCTTACCTAAGACTTTCACTTTACTGTCAAAGTTTGTCACCTTAACCCTTTCACTGCTGTTGGTGACTTGGTCAAAATTTCAAAGAGGAGAAAATCTTTCGAAATCATCCAAACCCTTAGCCTGGAATCCATCCGTATCAAGCTTTGGTCGCTCCCAACGGTCACTTGCTAGTACGTCTGGCCTCAGTTGGTAGACCAGCGTTTGACTTTCAAATATTCACACAAAATCCATGCGAGATCTGTGATTGGCTTACAGACGCAAGGGTGCCCCCTTCCCCCCTTTAGACAGACTTAAAAATAAATAAGAATACCACAGTTCTGCATTCAACGGAAGTCCCGCCTCCCGGCTCGTGTTTATACGAGTATTCATCTGAGTGGCAACAGAGTCTCTGGGCAATGAACGAGCCGGGAGGCGGGACTTCCATTGAATGTGCAAGCTTACTTGAAGCATAACTGGTATTTTATTATTTTTAGCAAAAAATAACCGTGTTTCTAGAGTTCTGAGGATACGAGTGGACAAAGCTGACTTGGATTATACTGGACGATGCATGTGACGTAAGTGACGTAAGGGCTAAACGCTGGCTATACGACTGAGGCCAGACTGATAAGTCAGTGACCGTTGGGAGCGACCAGCACTTTATCAGTATGGATTCCAGGCTACCAAACCCTACAGTGTTGGTATTCATTGAAAAGTGCTTGATGAAGGCTTTCCAGTGAATAGCAATGTGCTATGGTTTGAGCGATTTTCAAAGGTTTTGATGTTTCAGAAATGTTGACAAAATCCCCACTAGCAGTGAAAGGGTTTGACCATATTTCCCACAAAACATTGATATTATTAGTTTTTGAGTTCATGTAACACCAAATAGCCTCCACCACAATAATTGTGGTGTATATCTAACATGCAAACCCAGTGGCTAAATGCATCTGTGATTTTAGCAGATGTTAACAGATCACCAAATCCCCCAAGTCCCTAAACCAGGTTTAGTAAAAGATACCACCCTCAACAGCTTGTAAAACGTTATTACAAAGCTGTGATTGCCTTTTTTCAAAATGGTTCTAAAAGATGAGGCTTTAATGCTTCCAAAACACTCCCAAGTGTTGTGAGAGTAGGAAGTGTTGTCATACACATAATCCGAGTCACCATTAAGTTGAATTTCTGCACATGTGAGTGAATTTACTAATCTGGAGGCAGTGGCTAGGTGGGTGATGTCCAAAAACAAACTTATTATCTTATTTATATTAAAGATCCTATTTATCCTCAAGATGTCGTGATATTAATTTAATACAATGATGCTGTCCTATATTAAAACATAACATTGTCCACACATAAACTATTTTTTTACGGAAATATTATTATTATTATTATTATTATTATTATTATTACTAATATTATATTTACATGAATGAATG
Source organism: Gymnothorax javanicus (assembly GCA_029692085.1). Taxonomy (NCBI): domain Eukaryota; kingdom Metazoa; phylum Chordata; class Actinopteri; order Anguilliformes; family Muraenidae; genus Gymnothorax; species Gymnothorax javanicus. The sequence goes on from CM056200.1 coordinate 64,303,410, forward strand.
TGAAAAAGAAATGTGACTTTGGGGCCATTTAGAATTTTTCAATTAGACCATTGAACTATTTGGATTAACTCATACATAACCTTTTTAAAATAATGTTACATATCTTACTAACAGACTCTTAAGGGCATTTCATGGCTCACTAGCTTAAGAACCGAAGTACTCGCGGGTTACAAGTTTATTGATGGATGATTTTGAACACCAAGACGGGGTTTTCGAATGGAAAATTTGGAAACTCTTCCGGTATTCCAGGACTAATTTTATTTGGCACTGTAAAACAAGGAATCAATATGCATCAAATAGTAGGCTATGAACAACTGATCTATCAGTTGTTCATAGCCTATCTATCTTTTGTCAGCTCAAGCAAATTTTAACCGAACGCATACTTGCGATAGCCTATTAATTTAACGTCAGTCTTACCGCTTCCATATCCCCCAGCAAATGAAAACTGCTTGCTACGAGGATCAACAAGGCCAAACAGCTGGTCATTTTTTTTGTATTTGAAAGGCTAAGCCTCAAATGTCGGTTTGCTTTATTCTCTAAGCTTTTCCGCCTTTCCATTGCTTTCTGACATTTATAGTCATCGAAACGCGTTTTTAGATTGTTACCGCAACAGGGGACAAACAAGACCATTGGTCAAACAAATTTCCCAGCAAGCCTGCCTTCTTAAACTTTAGGACGAAAACAAAAAAATTAAATAAATTGTACATAGCTTAAGTCCATGTTTCGTTTTATATTTGCAAGAAAAGAGTTTCTTGGTCATTCCTATCGCATAAAGCAAATGTATGCAATTGGATCCAAATAAATTTGCCATGATGCAAGACAACCGGAATAGTGAAGTTTAACCATTAAAAATGGTATATAAACTTTGAGGACTGGAATCTTCTTTGCCAATATAGAGTGGGAGAGTACAAGGCTGGTGATATTTGAGAATGTATCTGAACTAAATTTAGGCTTATTCAAAGACTCATACTCGTGTAATTTTTTCACTTCTCTGCGAAAAAGGCCCCCCGTGGATCCGCCACTGTTCCTTGTCATCTCCCCCTCGTCCCTCCATCTGTGGCGTTGCAAATCAATCAAGGGTTTCACCTTTATAACCCCAGATCCTGCAAAGTTCATCACCATACTTTCTGATGGTGAAAGCTGTTTTGGATACTGTGGATTCCTTTACAAACCTGCCATCCCCCTCTTCAGCCCTAGTTACTCTGAAACCCAGACCATTTATACTAATTCAGTTTCTGGCTATCCAGTAAGAATAGATGGCAATCTAGTCCCAACCCACCCATTGTTTTAAGCACTGAGAAGGCAAAATGCATTCATGGTGCATGGACTCCAGAATATAGCAGTTTCTGCAGTTTGGAGTCTAAAGGCTGCCATTCTACTGTAAATACTTATTAAACCCTGCCCATCCTCACACAGTGGCAAGTGTAATATTCCAGGTTTCAGTCAGTGATGCCCACTACAGAGGAAGTGGTTCATCCTTCTCTGCATCTCCTCCAACAAACCAGATGGGGAGTCCTGAACAATAAGCCGGTGCTACAGCGCAAAGGCTGCAAGATTATTTGCAACCAGCCCCCTACCTCTGTCGGACAGCTGAGGCAAGAGCCACTCCTACCACTGAAGCCTGCCTTTCACTTTTGCCTCCACCCCTTCCCAGTGTTTCAACATATAATTGTCAGCCCCAAAACACACTCCCAACATCTTAAGCCCTTGTAGTTCCATTTTGAATTCCTCGGGAGTACTAGCAGATCCACTGATTGCCATAGCCCCACCTGGAAATTCTCACAGATATCCCTATTAATGCGGGCTGAAGCTGCCCGTTCATAAAGCTATAAAGTGTCTGTCAGTCCCTCCACATCCACAGCGCTCCTCAGTGACACAGTCACATAATCCGCATATGAGGTCAGTTTCACAGGCGGTGCTTCCAGTGCACTGGGGGCCATCACTGTACTCAGATGTTGTGTCAAGGTGCAGAGCACGGGCTCCAAGGCCAGGGAATAGAGTAGCCCAGAGAGGAGGCACCCTTGTCTGATCCCTTGGTGGTGCGCACATTGTCTATCTTCACCATACTATGCACCCCCATGTACAGGAGCTGCACTATGACCTAAAGATCCATCCAAAGCCAAATGCCTTCAAAGTCATCAACAGAAACTGGTGATCCACTCGGACACAGGCCTTCTCTTCCTTCAGAAAAAAACAGCCCAATGTCCATGCTCTGCCTTTTAGTTGTGCCAGATATATCTCGCATTGAAAACAGGTTATCAAAGATAGACCTACCTTTTAGGCAGTAGGTTTGATCAGCATGAATCAGAAGGCCCACTACATTTTTAAATTTATTTGTAACCATTTTTGCCAAGATTTTTAAGTCTACAACTAAAAAACTATTCTCTACAACAGCCTCCCTAATGATGTTCCAAAAGGTTTTATAAATCTTCGTCGTGAGGACATCAAACCCTTTTGATTTCCTGCAGCTCTGCTGGTTTACAGCTGAGGTTAGCTCCTTGTAGGATTGAGCTGTTTCCAGGGCCATACGATCTGCTTCAGAAAGCCTGGATAGGCCCTCATGCAGCTCCGTCATTGCATTCTCCTCACAGTCCTCTGCTCTGTAGAGCTTAGTAATACAAGAAGAAACAGCATGTCTCTGTCATAATCTGTGTTTCTATATGTTCTGGTTTTATGTTTTATTCCACTTGGTTTATTAGTTTATTGATTCTGTTGTATTTTGTATTATCTGCCATATCATTGCCATTTGCCAGTTCCGTGCACATTGTTCCCCCTGTGATGTCTTGTGTTTCTTTGTTTACTACCAGTGCACACCCCTGTCTGCGAGCTGTCACATTTCTGGTGATTTCCAGTGTTTTACGAGTTCCTTCACGTTTTGTTTGCTTCCTTCAACACTAATTACTAATTAAGTACTAACACCACTAACACTCTGGCCTCTATCTTACGTTTTGAGCCCCACTGCACTGGGTGTAATTTCCTGTCCAGCGGCCTCCCTGCATAAATAGTCAATTCATTTGAGCCAAATTGAGCGCCGATGGGCGTGTTGGTCTTAAAATGAGGTGTGGTCAGGCGCAATGCTGACCTGTTGCTATCTTCAGGTAGCGCAAGGCTTCTGCGCAATTGAGCAGCAAAAACCTGGTTTACAGTCAATATTCCAGTTTTATCTGCAATTTTAAGGGCACATTAGAATGAGTATTATGCGGTTTTGTCAGCGAGTGCATAACGCGCGTACCCTCTGCTTGTTACATATTACACAAGGACGAACTGCAACGCCCCTACAAGCAAACAATTAAAAATAAAAAAATGACGTTTTAAAGATTATTTTCAAGACATTAAAAGGGACCTATTATGCTGATCCTTCTTTTAATACATATTAGTAATGTTATAATGTTGGTTGTCCATGCTCAACCTCTGAAAAGTTTCTAAACATAAGATACAGGGGTTTTGCCGTAATCCAAGAAGCGTGATTTACGTGGCGTGATTTCCTCTCTGAACAGCTCCTCCCGAGATCTTCACGAGATCTGGGCAAAACCTGACGTCAGGTTGTGCCGTCCAATTAGTACAGACCTAGCCAGAGCCAACCACTGCGCTGGACCTGCCCACACGGAAACTATTCTAGCAGGCACTAACAACGGCAGATCATACTATGCCTTAGTAGCGTCGACACTTTTGGAAATACAAAAGAAGAACCGCAGCTCATTTGAGGTGCAATTTTGTTAATATCTCTCCCAAAGCTACTTGTCCGATTACTTTTGGACGCGAAGAAAAACAAATATTTCTCTTGAAAAAAGACGATGCCACCAGAAATCAGTGGGTAGCTTTTTTTTTGTTTGCTGGCAGCAAACAGCCACGACCAAAGGGAGCGTTAGCTGTTTGTCCTCAGCATTTCACCAAAGACAGCTTTGTTAATAAAGGATAATTCGACACAGGATAAGCGTTTCAGCTGCTTCTCAAACCTGAAGCATTTGCATCGATCAAGCGCTCGGAGCCACAAGCTGTAAGTAACCACATAACAGCAAATAATGTAAGTGAAGCTAACGTGTTACGGGTGGCTAGCAGGACCGCTAGCGATAGTTAGCACTAACAACTGGCCTCAAACGCAGGCTTTGTAAAATATCTGAAGATAAAGCCTGTATCGGTCGCGACTGTCCGTGACTCACAGACACAGAAGCTGTAAGTTGCTTTTACTGCATAAGCCAACCTGACGTGATAGCCAGTTGATTGTGGCTGTAGCACAGCGGCTAACGTAGCCAAGTTACTGTTGCTAATGTTTGTGTCCTAAATTTGCAAGAGTGATATCAGGGGAAATTCTACAGAAGTTTTGTGAACATAAACCTCATTTGAAGCTAACTTTTAATACTTGTTTGTAATTTGGATGCTTGGTACAACTGTTCACAATAACGAACTTGCTGTCTGTAAAACCTGTATTGCAAGAGTTTGTCTCTGTGGTTATGACCGCTCGGTTACCAGCTACTGCATGTTAGTTTTAAATGCCGTGCTAATTAAAAATGCTCCTGGTTAACTTATATGCAGTAATTCTGATCGGTATGCTTGTGTTACTTCGGTAAGCATCAATGTGGCAGTTTCATCATAACGTTGCCCGATTGTAGCCACTACAGTTAGTGATCGCTTCACTTATCCATGACCGGGATCTGCCGGATACTTCACAAATGTCTCTGGTGCTACCGTGAAAGCAATGCGAAACGCAGAAGCTCTACCGGTTTACAAATGATTTCTCCGCACTACCTTTACATAATTTCATCCCCCTTTAGAAATTGTTGTGGCTAGTAAAAAGCCGAAAAAGGCAGAGATTAAATAGGTAATTCTTTCCTGTAGAAGTGATCAATTCGCTAGCTCCACATAAGCAACTTGTCCGCGCTAACGGAACTTACGGTCTGCAAAACCTGTATTATGTCAATAACATAACCGAGCTCTCTCTAGCTGTCGCCTACTACCCATAAAGCTGCTTTCACATCAGACACCAAACGAATTTTTCGCGCGACAGATTACATTCAAAGTCATGACCGCTTATCAGCTACTGCATGTTAGTTCGCGTGCTCTGCAAATTAAAAATGCTTCCGGTTAACTTATATGCAGCAATTGTGATCGGTATGCTTGTGTTACTTCGGTAAGCATCAATGTGACAGTTTCATGATAACGTTGCCTGATTGTAGCCACTATAGTTGAAGCTAAACGGAGAGATGCTATATGTGTCTGCCGAGTTGCGCTGCAGTTAGACCAGACGTAGATTTTGCAGAGCTTGGGGTGCGTTTTTGGGTGCTTATGAAACGATCGCTTTACTTATCCATGACTGGGGTCAGCCTGATACATCTCCAATGTCTGGGCAAGCTCTCTGATGCTACCGGTGAAAGCAATAGGGAAGCGCAGAGGCTATAATGTGTTCGGTATAACAAACGATTTCTTTGCATTGCCATCGATTGAATATTAAATTCTTTCCTGTAAAAGTGATCGATTCGCTAGCTCCACATAAGCAACGGTTCACACAGACGGAACTTACTCTCTTTAAAACCTGTATTATGTTCATGACATAACCGGAGCTCTATCTAGCTCTTGCACGCTATCCATAATGCGCCCATGTTCTCCGAGCAAATGCTGGTCATTCCGAAGCAATAAGTAAACCATTACCACGGGCAATTTCCGAAAAGGCTGTTTAGCTTGGAGCTTTCGCCCCTCCATCATATACCAGCGCGGAAGCTGTTCGTTTCTCCACGCTAACAACACACCACAGCGATGCACACAAACCAGCAGGTCCTAATACACACCGAAGCAGTCCATAAGCTGTTGGTCCACTTTTAGCTGCTCCTCACTGTCCATGTTTCCCTCTAAACTCAGACCCACTGGATTTCTACGGTCTCCGGTCTACACTTGGGCATGTCGACCCGTTCTACAAATGTGTCTTTATGGGGTGGATTCTAGCTTTCCCTGCATCCTAGCTATAAAGTAAAAAAACCGCTGTAACTCACCACTGTCGCTGTAGCAAACTGTAGCCGACAGCAAATTTGAGCTTGAGCTGCCAGATTTTACTTTTCGTCCTCCACTTTCGCAGCTCCGTTTGTTAGAACAAGTTCATTTCATTAGATCTATATATTCAAGTATCAGGTTAGATTGCGAAATTTTCCCGCCCGCTTCCTTATCAGATTGCAGGCGTGTCCAGCGTTTCACTCTGGCGAGCCAGACCGGAAAACTGCGTTCTGCAGCCTCGTCCGCTTAACTCCGCCCTCCACAGAGCTGGCCAGTCAGAAGAAAGTGGGCACACGGGGGAGTGGGGGCCATAGCAGAAGAGCCACCCCAATGAGGCGTTTCAGGCAGAGACTACAATGGACTACAAATGGGGTTTTTTGAGGATGGCAGTATGAGCTAAATAAGGACCCTGTTTGGGCTTTGAACAATCAGGAGTACTCCAGGGGAGTCCAAGATCAAAATATAACCTTGGAAATATAGCATCCAAGGTCCCCTTTAAAAAAACACGTGTCAGAATAGTGAGTGCGATCGATCCACGTACCCACATCAGAGCATGCTGTGATGCAGGCTAGTTTAATCGTGAGGAAACCTATTCCATTGGGTAATTTGTGATTCAACATGTGAGGCTATGCATATACAGCGCTCTCCATAATTATTGGCACCCCAATAATTAAGATGTGTTAAAATGTGATTAAGATGTGTTAAAAGCCTTAAAATAAATTAAATTTTTATTGCAGAAGCATACTCTCACACTGAAAATTGTAGAAAAATGTAACCTTCAACTCAAGTGAATTTTAAGGGGAAAAAAAATCCTGACTAAGAAATAATTATTTTCATAAAATCACCTGTTCCACAATTATTGGCACCCCTTACAATTCCTAGGAAATAAATGTAATTGAAGTATTTCTGTCATTTCTACAGTAGTTTACAAAGTTGATCAGAGTATCTAGGAACATTTAATTAGTAATCTATCACTTCCTGTTTCCCTGGGGTATAAATATGACGTGACACAGAGGCCATTTCTCTTATCCACTCTTCAACATGGGAAAGACAAAGGAACACACCATTCAAGCAAGGCAGATGTGTGTCGACCTTCTAAGTCAGGCAATGGCTACAAGAAAATAGCCACTCGCCTGCACCTGCCCATATCTACTGTCAGAGGAATCATTAAGAAGTTTAAAACAACTGGAACAGTGGTAAACAAGCCTGGACGAGGACGCAAGGTTATTTTGCCACCACGCACAGTGAGGAGGATGGTAAGAGAAATAAAAAGTTCTCCAAAGCTCACTGTTAAAGAATTGCAACAAATGGTAGCATCTTGGGGTCACAAAGTCTCCAAAACAACCATCAGGCACTACCTACATGCCAACAAGCTGTTTGGGAGGCATGCACGGAAAAAAAACCTTTTCTCACTCACAATCATAAACGCAAACGTCTGGAGTTAAGCTAAGCGGTACTGGGACTTCAACTGGGACCGTGTGCTTTGGTCAGATGAGACCAAGATAGAGCTTTTGGCAACAAACACTCTAAGTGGGTCTGGCGGAACACAAAAGATGAGTATGCAGAAAAGCACCTCATGCCCACTGTGAAGTATGGGGGAGGATCGGTGATGCTGTGGGCCTGTTTCTCTTCCAGAGGCCCTGGGAACCTTGTTAGGGTGCATGGCATCATGAACACTTTGAAATACCAGGACATTTTAAATCAAAATCTGGTGGCCTCTGCCCGAAAGCTGAAGATGGGTCGTCACTGGATCTTTCAGCAAGATAATGACCCTAAACATGTGGCCAAATCTACACAGAAATGGTTCACCAGACACAGAATCAAGCTCCTCCCATGGCCATCTCAGTCCCCAGACCTCAACCCCATTGGAAACCTGTGGAGTGAGCTGAAGAGGAGAGTGCAGAGGAGAGGACCCAGGTCGCTGGATGATTTAGAGAGATTGTGAAAAGAAAATTGGTCGAAGATCCCTCTTTCTGTATTCTCCCATCTTGTGAAACATTATAGGAGAAGATTAGGTGCTGTTTTGTTGGCAAAAGGGGGTTGTACAAAGTATTAACATCAGGGGTGCTAATAATTGTGGCACACATGATTTGATGTAAAAGAATTATTTCTTAACGTGGGATTTTTTTCCCACTGAATAAAAGCACTTGAATTAAAGGTTGGATTTTCCTCTTTTTTTCATTGTGGTCCTATATTATTTAGAAAAAAACTGAATTTATTAGAAGCTAAAGAACACATCTTAACCAGGGGTGCCAATAATTATGGAGGGCAGTGTAGGTATACGCAGATTAAACTGGATAAAGCCACAACTCTTTAATACTAGCAACCTCTTCAACTGCAGCCCTAGAGATCCACTGTTATGATTTTTAACACCTGGATATGATTAAAATAATTTTGATTGGTTTGTTCTTCTAGTCAAAAGTTTATGCACAACCCAATATTTTCTGTCATTTATACATTTTTTTATATTTTGTTCTTGTGTAATAGTCTCATATTTGTTGAATAACAGAAAGGTAGGAAAACTGAAGCCCAATGTATAAACCATGTATAACAAATCAAATTAAGGAAAAACAGGATCAGTCATTTTGTCAATATTTGAGCAGACGATGGTCTAACCCTAGCCTGGGTATACTCATGCTGCCTTGCGCGCGATTTCATTTCACACTGCAAGGCAGCCTGGATTCCATGGATCCGATTTTGGCCTCAGTGAAGGAACGAATCACAGAACGGGGTGGGGGGGACAGCAAGACGATGACGACGTCTAAGCGACACACCGAAGCTTGTAGTTTGTTCCTGTGCGACTGTCACCCCTAATAACTCTAACCTCTCGGATAAACTCGGTGGTTTTTTCGATAAAAACATGTCTGTAGAGTGTCCATAAATACCTTCTACCCTCATGTTTGTCTTGCACAAATGGCAATAGTTGCTGAGCGCCATCGTGTACACATAAATCTCTGACCCATCGTCTTCTTCCTCGTCGAATTTCTGTCGCTCTACATATGTCATCTGGTATAATTGATACGATTGGCTATAAGCTACGTACAGACGCATTTGATAGACATTCGTAGCAACCAATAAACAGCTCTGGGCATTTGTAAACCACGCCTCAAATACGAGAAAATGAATGTGTGGCTCCCAGACTAAATCTCAATGTAGATTGAGATGAGGTCTGGCGTTAGCCAGGCTAGTCTAACCCAGTTCTTCTCAAACCTCTCCTGGGGCCTCTTGCACAAAAGTCGGATCCTGATATCCTGGATCAACATCAAAGCAGGGATTGGCACATCCCAAACAATTGATTGCACAAAGCCAACAGCGGGTGGAGGAGGATAGGCTAAGAGAAGTCCAGTGCCGCTGATCCTGCTGAGTGTGCGCACACGGCTACCTCAAATAGACCCCGAGATCGATCACGGAATCGCTGATCATCACCATGGATACTCAGCAGAGGCAGCAGATGCATGCTCCAGCTTTCAATCAAAGACCGCATTCAGACAGAGGGACGACGCCGTCTCTGAAATGCCTGTGCTACTCCTTCCGTTTCTGTCTTAATGGTGCAAGGCATTTGAGAGGAGTATTAAAGTGAGCTAAACTCAAGTTAAAGTGAACTCGAAGTATTTCAGCGCCGTCGAAAAGGAGTAGCTGATGCACTTTAGCGTCTGTGTGAATGCAATAAGCCGTCGTTGCTAGACATAACCTATTTAACATATAACATTGAGACAAGAAAACAGGCTGATATGATTGTGCATAAAATTCACACGTGAACTGCCAAGCAAACCAAAGTGCTTAGAAATTTTTACAAGACAATTTAGAGTGATTGCTGAGGACACTGATTTCCAGTTTGGGTGACTGCTGACTGAAGTGAGGTGAAATTGGCTGGAGCAAGGAGCTTAGCTAGTTGGTAAACAAGCTCTGGCTTTACAAGACAGACTTTGTTTCCATAGTATCTAGTGCCATGGCTTAGCCCTCACGCTCTGTGCAACCGAAATGGGGCTTGAGATCAGGCTAATCCTGTGCTGATCCTGGGCTAATCCCTTATCCCGCCTTTGTGCAGTGGGCCCCTGGAGGACCACCTGTCCTGCATGTTTTAGATCTCTCCCTGCTCCAGCACAGGTGATTCAAATGATCACATTACTAAGCAGCTTCAGGGGGTTGATAGTAAGCTGACCATTTCAATCACCTGTGCTGGATTCCTTGTGGATTTTTCTTGTAAATTTATTATTCGTAATAAAAAGTATTGGGTTCCAGTGATTTCTTTGTTGTAAACATACATGTAAGATAAAGACTTGACAAGATCTTAGGGTGTGCAAAACCTTTTGACTGCTAGTGTATACTAATCCTGTAAACAACTAACATACTAACTTGCACTATTTGGGTAATATTATTATCACACGAACTACATACTTTACGTACTAATTGGATCTCTCCGCTTTCCACACTAATCTGTAACTCCGCCTGCTTTGCTGTCCCAGTATTTTGCTTTAGTTTCTGCAAATACTTTGCAACTATCTCTTTTACTAATCTGTTTCTCCCATCTCTCCCCACTTAGGCACTCTTTGAATGGAGCTGTTGTTTAAGAATGTCTCCTGAAACTAGTCTTTGGCATCGTTTCCCATTTGCTAATTACCGCTTATATTTTCGCCTCTCAGTTCATGTTTAGATTACCCCTCACACCTGTTGCCCCGCCAAGTTACCTCCCTTGTGTACAACCCCAATTCCAATGAAGTTGGGACTTTGTGTAAAACCTGGATAAAAAGGGAGCTGCCGGATAGCTCACTCGGTAAAGCATCGCTTTGCGAAGCAGAAGTGACTATTACGTTGCGGGTTCGAGCCCCGCTTCATACCAGCCGGCAGTGGTCGGCAGCTTTTTCAGAGTAGCGCACAATTGGCTATTGCGCTACAGGGTTGCAAATTGGGAAGGGACTGCCGGAAGGGATTACAATAGTTGCCTTGTTCGTTGCTCAAGCGCCTCCTGTTGGCCAGACGGGCGCTCATCAGGAAGATTCGAAGCCTGGTCATGTCCGGGTATCCTCCGCCCTCGTTCTGAACTTGCGAAGATTCAACCAATGAGTGTATAAGAAGCGGTGGTTGACAGGCACGTGCTTCGGAGGAGAGCCGCGAACTGTCTTCACTCTCCTGAGTTGGCAGCAAGGGGTCGCACACGAGCAAGCCTTGTACATAGTTCACCAATTGGGCATTCCAGATTCGGGTGGGATTGGAGATGCCAAATTTTTAAAAAAGAAAAAAAGAAAAAAAGAAAAAAAAACCTGGATAAAAACAGAATACAATTTTTTGCAAATCCTTTTTGACCTACGTATATTCAATTGACTACACAACAAAGACAAGATATCTAATGTTCAAACTGATAAACTTTATTGTTTTTTTGGAAATATTCACTCATTTTGAATTTGATGCCTGTGTAACCCACTCGTGAGTAAATACATCGCGCTCTAGGTTCGGAAGGAGCCGAGTGTGAGTGCAAATGACCATACAACAGAAGTTAGAGTAATCTGCCACTTTAGTTTGCATGTGAACATTTACCATTTACAAAAAACAGGAAAATAAAACTGGGACCTTTTTTTTTTTTTAATAGAATAACAAAAAGAAAATTGTCCTCCTTTGGATTGTTCCTTTTAGTCTCTTTATCCTGGGATTTCCTGCTATCGTTACGGTAAGGATAAGTCCAATGTCTGATAAGTCGGGGGAAGTGTCACGAGTCAGGGAAAAATGTCGAAAGTCACTTAGCTTAGTTGTATGTCTGTTCAAGTTGTAGTCAGCCAGGGTGACTGGCCCGATCCTACCACAAGCAGATAGGTCATCTGTGGTTTACTTGGTGCTGTAGATCTGGGTTCTGTAGATCATGCTGGGAGGCTCGCCATCTAATGGATCAGTAGATTTCCTTCACCAATCTTCGCGCTGGATAGAAAACCTGACCTGCATTTACAACAGGTTCATAGTTTTTACTCTGTTTCATTCCATTTATACCTCAATTTTCAGTGAAGTTCATCATGTGTCTCTTTGTTGTACAACATTCCAATAGGTTATTACCTCAACAATTACAGTAATTATTGATTGCATTTGAAAATACTAAATACATTGAAAAATATATTTTACTCTACAGTTAAACCATCAAATTATGACATGTTAGAATTACCTCATTCTAACCAAATACACTTTCCATATGTTCATAAACAAATATCAAACAAAATAAAGTAAACCTGTTTCCGCTTTTCTAAATGTGAACTTTAGTAAACATTTTATACCTTTGCATAGTGCATTGCATTACAACCTTATTTTCTTTTAAACAGCTGCATTCATCCGTGTAAACACAGTACATTTATCATTCAATCTGAACACGGTAACATTATTAAAATAAGATACTTTTTGGCCATAAAGAAAAATATGACATCTTGTATTTCACCTTATTTCAAGAATAACCCACATCAAATAACTCAGTTAACCTCGTGCAATACGAAAATATTATGTACTTTGAAAAGGCTTCACGTTTCTCAGCAATGTGGTAAATATTGCAACGAAAGAACATTGTAACACAAATTATACCTCATGCTAAACACTTCACATCCACAAATCATTGCGGGAATAGCGATATTACTGCTAACAGTAAACAACTTTGTTGCAAACACATTAAAGGGGACCTATTTTGCTATATTTCCAAGGTTATATTTTGATCTTGGACTCCCCTAGAGTGCTCCTGATCATTCAAAGTCCTGAACAGGGTCCTTATTTAGCTCATACTGCCATCCTCAAAAAACCCCATTTGTAGTCCATAGTAGTCTCTGCCTGAAACGCCTCATTGGGGTGGCTCTTCCGCTATGGCCCCCACTCCCCGTGTACCCACTTTCTTCTGACTGGCCAGCTCTGTGGAGGGCGGATCTAGGCGGGACGAGGCAGCAGAACGCATTTTTCCGGGTCCGGCTCTTCAGAGTGAAACTGAGACGCGTCTCCCGAAGGAATCGACGGGCATATTCCACAATCAAACGCAGTACATATAGATCTAATGAAAGTAACTTGTTCTAATAAACGCAACCGCGAAAGTGGAGGACGCAATGCGAATGTCTGGCAGCTCAAGCTCGAATTTGCTGTCTACCTACGGTTTCTATGGTGAGTACACCGGTGTTTCTACTCCATAGCTAGGATTGAGGGAAAGCTAGAATCCACCTCATATAGACACATTTGTAGAACAGGTTGACAAACCAAAGTGTAGACAGGGAGACCGTAGAAATCCGGTGGGTCTGAGTTTAGAGGGAAACATGGACAGTGAGGAGCAGCTAAGAGTGGACCAACAACTTATGGACTGCTTTGGTGTGTATTATAAGGACCTGCTGGTTCGTGTGCATAGCTGTGGTGTGTCGTCAGCGTGGAGTAACGAACAGCTTCTGCACTGGTGTATGACGAAGGGGCGAAAGCTCCAGGCTAAACGGCCTTTTCGGAAATTGCCCGTGGTAATGGTTACTTATTGCGTCGGAATGACCAGCGTTTGTTTGCAGAAAATGGGCGTGATAAGCCGCTTTCACTCCAGACGCGAAATGAATTTTTCGCGCGACAGATTACATTCAAAGTCAATGCATTGTCTTTGCGTTTACTTTGAATGTAATCTCTCGCGCGAAAAATTCGTTTCGCCTCCGGTGTGAAAGCTGCTTAACGCGCCCATAATGCATGTATTCGCGTCTTTGCATTGACTTTGAATGTAGCTAATCTGTCGCGCGAAAAAATTTGTTTCGCGTCCGGTGTGAAAGCGGCTTGACATGCCCATAACTCGTGTATTCGAGTCTTTGCATTGACTTTGAATGTAATCTGTCCTTGAAAAAATTTGTTTCAAGGTCAATGTGAAAGCAGCTTTATGGATAGTACGCGACAGCTAGAGAGAGCTCGGTTATGTTATGAACATAATACAGGTTTTGCAGACCATAAGTTCTGTTAGCATGGACAAGTTGCTTATGTGGAGCTAGCGAATCGATCACTTCTGCAGGAAACAATTTCCTATTTAATCTCTGCCTTTTTCGGCTTTTTATTAGCCACAACAATTTCTAAAGGGGGATGAAATTATGTCACGGTAGCGCAGAGAAATCCTTTGTTACACCAGACACATTAGATCTTCTGCGTTTCGTGATTGCTTTCACGGTAGAATCAGAGAGCTAGTCCAGATATTTTTGATAGGGATCCGGCTGATCCCGGTCATGGATAAGTGAAGCGATCATAAGCAGCCGCTTCAACTGTAGTGGCTACAATCGGGCAACGTTATGATGAAACTGCCACGTTGATGCTTACCGAAGTAACACAAGCATACCGATCAGAATTACTGCATATAAGTTAACCAGGAGCATTTTTAATTAGCACGGCGGCACGCAAACTAACATGCAGTAGCTGGTAACTGAGCGGTCACAACCACAGAGACAAGCCCTTGCAATACAGGTTTTACAGACAGCAAGTTCCATTACCGTGGACAGTTGTACCAAGCATCCAAATTACAAACAAGTATTAAAAGTTAGCTTCAAATGAGGTTTATGTTCACACACCTACTGTAGAATTTCCCCAGATATTACTCTTGCATATTTAGGACACAAACATTAGCAACAGTAACTTGGCTACGTTAGCCGCTGTGCTACAGCCACAATCAACTGGCTATCACGTCAGGTTGGCTTATGCAGTAAAAGCAACTTACAGCTTCTGTGTCTGTGAGTCACGGACAGTCGCGACCGATTCAGGCTTTATCTTCAGATATTTTACAAAGCCTGCGTTTGAGGCCAGTTGTTAGTGCTAACTACCGCTAGCGGTCCTGCTAGCCACCCGTAACACGTTAGCTTCACTTACATTATTTGCTGTTATATCGTTACTTACAGCTTGTGGCTCCCAGCGCTTGATCGATGCAACTGCTTCAGGTTTGAGAAGCAGCTGAAACGCTTATCCAGTGTCGAATTGTCCTTTATTGACAAAGCTGTCTTTGGTGAAATGCTGAGCACAAACAGCTAACGTTCCCTTTGGACGTGGCTGTTTGCTGCCAGCAAACAAAAAAAGCTACCCACTGATTTCTGGTGGCATCCTCTTTTGGAAGAGAAATAGGTGTTTTTCTTCGCGTCCAAAAGTAAACGGACAAGCAGCTTTGGGAGAGATAGTGACAAAACTGCACCTCAAATGATCTGCGGTTCTTCTTTTGTATTTCCAAAAATGTACATGCTACTAAGGCATAGTATGATCTGCCGTTGTTAGTGCCTGCTAGAATAGTTTCCGGAGTGGGCAGGTCCAGCGCCGTGATTGGCTCTGGCTAGGTCTGTACTAATTGGATGGCACAACCTGACGTCAGGTTTTGCCCAGATCTCGCGAAGATCTCGGGAGGAGCTGTTCAGAGAGGAAATCATGTTCATGAAATCACGTTCTTGGATTACAGCAAAACCTCTGTATCTTTGGTTCAGAAACTTTTCAGAGGTTGAGCATGGACCAACCAACATTATAACATTACTAATATGTATTAAAAGAAGGATCAGCATAATAGCTCCTCTTTAAGAACAAAGAAACAAAAACTAGCAACTTAGCTCACCGAGACTCGAGAAGCATACGTAGTTACCGTGAAAACGGCACTTTCGGCGGTATCTGCAGTTTGTACCGTGCACTCATCTCACGTTTATCTCGTAACTGATCAAAAATAAACTTTGGCATTCGATTTCTCCGACCAATTAAGAAAAACGCTACCGCTTATCAGGCGTGCTCGCCGCATAGTCTAAAAACGTGGTGCTTCTCTCTACCATCTGCAGTTTCCTTTGGGTAAGCTTTACAAAAACTCCGGTGCATACAAAACTGCACTGAAAGGTTCCGGTCTACTCACAGTGTAATGTTCCCATGACTTTTAGAGTAAAAGCAAAGGAATAAACAAATCATTTTAATTCTCACAACCGCAGTGTCTAACAATGAAATAAATGAATTCATAATAGAATAGTTTAATTATTTTCACTTAATTTCCATCTTAACCCATTTTTTTTTAGCTGGGTTACACCTGCAACACATTTCAAGAAAGTTGGACGAGGGGCAACAAAAGACTGGGAAATCTGAGAAATGCTCCAAAAACACCTGTTTGGAATATTGCACAGGTGAACAGGTTAATTGGACACAGATGAGCATCATGATTATGTATAAAAGGAGCATGCCTGAAAAGCTCAGTCATTCACAAGCAAGGATGGGGCGAGGTTCACCACTTTGTGAAGAACTGCTTGAGCAAATAGTCCAACAGTTTAAGAACAACCTTTCTCAACGTGCAATGGCAAGGAATTTAGGGATATCATCATCTACAGTCCATAATATCATCAAAAGATTCAGAGAATCCCGAGAAATCTCTACACGTAAGCAGCAAGGCCGAACACCAACATTGAATGCCCGTGACCGTCGGTCCCTCAGGCGGGACTGCATTGAAAATCGACATTCTGTGAAGGATATTATCATGTGGGTTCAGGAACACTTCAGAAAACCATTGTCACTTGACACAGTTTGTCGCTAAATCTACAAATGCAAGTTAAAACTCTACCATGCGAAGCGAAAGCCATATATCAACAACACCCAGAAACGCCGCCGGCATCTCTGGGCCTTCGCTCATCTGAGATGGACTGCCGCAAAGTGGGAAAGTGTGCTGTGGTCTGACAAGTCCACATTTCAAATTGTTTTTGGAAATCATGGATGTTGTGTCCTCTGGGCTAAAGAGGAAAAGGACCATCCAGATTGTTATCAGTGCAAAGTTCAAAAGCCAGCATCTGTGACGGTATGGGGATGTGTTAGTGCCCATGGCATGGGTAACTTGCACATCTGTGAAGCCGCCATTAATGCTGAAAGGTACATACAGGTTTTGGAGCAATATATGCTGCCATCCAAGCAACGTCTTTTTCAGGGACGTCCCTGCTTATTTCAGGGAGACAATTCCAAGTCACATTCTGCACGTGTTACAACAGGGCTGCCAACTCTCACGCATTTGGCGTGAGAAATGCGTGAGATTCAGTGGCATATTCACGTTCCCGTGCTGTAGTCAGCAATTTTTCAATCAGCGCAATTCAATCAGTTTGAAAGAGATTCTCTGGCGGAATTGTATTCCTTGTGCATGGAGGTTTATCAGTTTCACATGCGTTACGGTGGATTTCACCACCAGTGACATGGAAATCAATTATGACTCCTGACTTCTCACGCTTTTCTTTACTCGGGGGTTGGAAGCAATGGAATTATATAAAAACGTTTCAAATGGTCTTATTTCATTTAAACAATTTGAACGACCGTGAAGCATATGCATTGCGTTGATTGAGTAATTGCTGACTACAGCACGGGAATGTGAATATGCCACTGAATCTCATGCATTTCTCACGCTAAATGCGTGAGAGTTGGCAGCCCTGGTTACAACAGCGTCGCTTCGTAGTAAAATAGTGCGGGTAATAGACTGGTCTGCCTGCTGTCAAGACCTGTCTCCCATTCAAAATGTGTGGCGCATTATGAAGCGCAAAATGCGATAATGGAGACCCCGGACTGTTGAGTAACTGAAGTTGTACATCAAGCAAGAATGGGAAAGAATTCCACCCACAAAGCTTCTACAATTCGTGTCTTCAGTTCCCAAATGCTTCCTGAGTGTTGTTAAAAGGAAAGGTGATGTAACACAGTGGTAAACATGCTCCTGTCCCAGATTTTTTGGAACATGTTACAGGCATAAAATTCAAAATGAGTGAATATTTCCAAAAAAATGATACAGTTTATGTAGGGCCCACAGAACATTTCCCACGCAGCCCACAGGAAAAGGAAATGACGTCTATAGCACCACGTGCATCTTACGTTTCCCAATAGAATGAGCCCAAAAGCAATACAACAGGCAATAGAACTTCTAAAACTAGGGACCCCACCCAGTTCATTCCCTCTCTTGGCACACTTCCCACTGAGTAGGTCACACTCTCTTGGCGTATCTTCCCCAAGAGGAAACTACACTCGCTCTTGGCTCAATTCCCCCACGGGGAAGCCACACTGATTCTAGACCAGATTTTCTTCAAGCGCAAGGACAGCACTTGTACTGGAATTTGCGTACCTGTGCAATTCCATTAGGCCTATCTACAGAGTGCTGACATCTCTGCGAATCCCCATTTCAGTTCAGGACTGCATATTTCATTTAACTAGCTTACGCCTGGTGCTACTGCTCTTTAATTACGGAACAACTCCATCAAATAACTTTTCCAATTCAACAAGGACATTGCTCTCGGTGACCGACACAGCAGAGCAGCATCGCAACTCCTAAGTGGACACAAGACCCAGATCTGCGCATCCCCGCAGGATATCCAGAACAGCATTGTTCAATGGACCCGAGCAGTGGCATGGCTAGAACTGAAAATCGGGTGGGCCAGGAACATCCCTTTACAACTTCTATTAGTCCTGACTTGTTCACAATCATCTTTCCTAATGCATTCCTACACTATGCATTCTCTCCGAAAACACTCCTCTATTTCTATTATGGTTCTGCCTCATGTGTGTTGTCTTTGTGCTTATTTGTGCTTGTGCCTTACTTTCGTTTTGTTTTTCAGCTTTCATTCCTGCCGTCTGATGTTCGATTCTCTCTTTGCCAAACTCCAGTGGTGTCGTGTGACAGCCTTCGGCATGCCTGAGTCTCGTTGCCCAATCATGTTTCCTCTTTCGGTTTCGGCTGTGGTATTTCATTCATTGCTTCCACCTGTGCTTAATTCTGGGTCTCGCTAAATTCTGAGTGAATGCGTTCTCTGATCGGATAATTACTAACCCATACTAACCAGCACTTATTTGAGGATGATTGTAAATATTTCGTCACGTAGTATTAACCTAATTGACTCATTAGCGAGTGCGAGTGTTTCTAGCTTTTGTTATTCCTGCCTAAGCTTTCCCTGATTAACTGCTTTTAAACCTATGCTTTCCTTTGCTTTTCTCGTGGTGCTTTTTACTCGTCACATTTAGATTACCTTAATCTAAACTGTCTAGTTTGATTGTCTTAGAGTCTTGTCTCGAGTCACTATTGTTAACCTGATTCTCGTGTAATTGTTTTATCAATCCCATGTGTTTCTGTTTCCTTTCGAGATTGCTTTCCGAGTCCCCGCCTCCTCTCGTGGCTATTTCTGTGGGCAAAGTGAGAAGAGACATCAGACGGAACTTTGCTAGACTCTTCTCTGCACTGTGAAATCTCAGCTCCTGTGCCTTCCCAAGTATTTCCTTGTGCTAATTTCTGAGTCTTGTTTTTGCTGCGCCCTGGTCTTGTCTGCCCTTTGTCTAAGTTTCCCAGTGTGTCCGTCAGTTTAGTTAGGTTTAGTTTTTGTTTTTCTAGTTCATCCACTCTTGGAGTGAGTATTTCTGTTTCCCCCTGCCTTTGGCAGTGTACCTTAGTTTTCCCAATCGTTCAGTGCATGTGCACGGTGTTTTGTTTCTGGCCTGTGTGCCCATTTTCTCCTAGTGTTTTGTGTTTCAATAAACACTTTGGATCCTGCATCTGGTGTCCCCCTGACCTCTTCCTAACACTATCAGGTGTTGCTAGTTCTCCTTGTGAAAGATACCTTCACGAGGAGAACTAGCAACACCTATTAGTGTGGATTGTTTTCGGAGTGAATGTATTGTTCATTAGGAAAGATGATTGCGAACAAGTCAGGACTAATAGAAGTTGTAAAGGAATGTTCCTGGCCTACCCGATTTTCAGTTCTGGCTACACCACTGATCTGGAGAGGAATCCCAAGCAATGAATTTCAGGAAGACTAACTGAACATTCCAGGCAGTAATGCACTTTAGCGGTTTCAACTTAAACTGTACCGCATTTAAGTTAGTCCATTACTGCTGTAATTGTATAATTGTGCATTGTGTCCGTTTTTATATTTTATTAAGTTAAATAGCCATTGATTGTTTATCTTTACATGCATAATCTTTCTCCCATTGGCTAACTTTCTGACGCTGCAATAAACTAACACGCATTCCATAGTATGGAGTATTGAGTATGATAACGCAATTAGTAATACAAATTGCATATGTGCTGAAACTAGCTTCTCCTCTCAACAATTCGTTGAAGCTAAATTGAGTTACTCAGCCGCACATTGGCCTGCAAAAACATTGAGAAATTAAGCGCAGCCCCGCGTGCTGCAAGACTTTGTCCCAAGTGGGAACACATGCCCACGAGCACGCAGGAGCTGCTTCTTGGCAGCATCCGCATGCGTTTTTTGTCAAAGCGTTTTTTTTTTTTTGCTCTTCTGCTGCATGAACTGGAAAAGTGTAGACCACTTCTCTCTATCCCCGTAAATATTTGCATTAAAGGATCCCATCCAAAATTTGGTAAGATATTGGAAAAAAAATCACCAACACACCAAAGTACAAAAAAGCACTGTTAAAACCCTTACCTAGTACTTTTGATTTGTTTTTTTCTAAAGACTTGTGATGAACTTTTTAATGTGATATTACTGGGGCTTGCCAAACTTTGCAAATCAAGCTTTTCTGAATGCCATGGAGTAGGTGAGCACAAAAAATTTCAAAACAGGAATATGCGTGCTTATGACTACTTTACATTGGCCTTTAGTGCTTTCCAAGAAGTACAAGCACTGCATTGAAAAAATCTTATTTTTCGGCTACATGGTTTCCACAGCGAGCAGACGACTCTCCCCTTAAATATTCCCCCAATTCAGAAACATCATCATGAAAAAGAGCAGCGGTGGTATCGCCACCAGATTCGTCTTCACTGGGGTCGGGTCTGAAACCTGTCCCCTTCCCCTTGACGGAGCTAACCTTGGATATGGCTGTCATGTTTCTATGGTGAAACTCTGAACAAATGAGTTCTAACTCCCCATATCAGCGCTCACCCAGGTCCATGCCAGACACTGCTCACCGGGAGCTGTGTCTCAGACTGACTGCGGACAAGAGCAGGGAGTCCACATGCTGCCTTTCTACCACACTCACCCCTGTCTGTCTTTATGCTTTTAACTTTTTGGACATGGTCTGAAAGCTCGCTGAATCAAGCTCTCTGGATTGTTTCACCACCAATTGATGGTGTGTCAGTTTTCACTGCACCCACCAACCTTTATACACTAGTCAGTGCTTTCAGTCTCCGTTTTTTTCTGAACTCTCGCCTTCCTGTTCACCGCCATCACCAGCAGGTAGCCATCGCCCACAGGTTCTGAAACACTTGTTGCCTTATTCAGTGGACATGTCTGCCTCAAATGCCTCGGCTACCCACAGCTTAACCATCTCATTGTTTCAGAACTAATCTATAAATGTGTAGTGCTTTCCATACCCCCAGGATTAACACTGAAACACATCTAACACATCTAAACACATCTGTCACCAAGATTATTTAAAATCATAACAGTCTATCTACAAAATGATGTGTTATTTCTTATTTTAGGAGATTTACACCTAAAGCACCAATTTCGATAAAAAGTGGAACATTCAACAATAGTTTTTTTTTTTTTTTTATGGAATCCACCAAGGTAAAACAGTCATGAAAGATTCTTTAACCCAAAGTCCGCTTACTACCAATTAATTTACCATTTCTACTTCACTACGAAACAGAATAGCCTTGTTTGTCCGCACAGATTTAAAATTGTTTGCCGAACCTCTTTCTCAATGGAGATGAGAACCTTGTTCACAGATATACTATCAGGCCTGCATTTCAGGTCATGTTCAGCAACATCTGAAATCCCACATTTGACCCCATTTTGAGGTCCACCTTGACTGACAAGACCTGCGTTGACACCGACTCTGTTGAACACTATTTTATAACAGGGAGGGGGCAGGGAGGGTTAGAGAGTGTTACACAGAGGGAAATGCAGACTGCCCTGATGGAAGCTGACAGCGTTACATGCACTATTGATGATATATTTTTTGAGCAAAAAAGCGTGGTGAGGGGCTTTGAGCAGCGGGCACATGGGAAATCCAAGGGGAAGAGCGTACGTGATAACCTGAAATGTTTTTATCTAAATGCAAGAAGCATTAAAAATAAATTTCGAGAACTTGAGGCCGTTATGATTAGTGAAGGCTATGACATAGTTGGGATTACAGAGACATGGCTTAGTGAAGAGGATGGAGATGAATATAATGTAGAAGGTTATAATCTCTTTCGGAAGGATAGATGCAATAGGCGAGGAGGGGGTGTAGCACTCTATGTGAACGAAAACATAAATGTGCAGGAAATTCCTGAAATTGAACATTTCTTGCCCCGCGAAGATATCTGGGTCAGGCTCACTGGCAAACACGAGACTGGTTTAAACATAGGTGTATGCTATCGACCACCAGCTTTGGACAGTACAGTCAATGAAATGCTCTTTAAGAGGATTACGCAAGCTTGTAGAGGAGGAGGGACTATTATTATGGGAGACTTAAATTATCCTGGTATTGATTGGGAAAAGGTGAAAGGACAGGGGAGGGGGGAGGAAGAATTTCTAGATGTTATAAATGATAATTTTTTGGTGCAGTATGTTAATAAACCTACAAGAGAGAAGGCAATTTTAGACTTAGTGCTCTGTAATGACCCAGATAGAATTAGCAATGTTGAGGTACGGGAGCCACTTGGGACAAGTGATCACTCGACTATTAATTTTGAGGTTTCATGGGAAGTTAAAAAGGTGTATTCAAAAACAAAAATTTTCAATTTTAGGCGAGCAAACTTTGACAGGATGCGCTCATATCTAAGTGAAATAAAATGGGAGACACTCCTGGACTGTGAGTCTGTAACTGAGATGTGGGAAAGATTTAAGGGGGTTTTACTTGATTCACAATGCAAATTCATTACAAAGATGTCCAAAAGTAAGCTGAAAAAGCAGAATCCTCAGTGGATGACCGCAGCTATTCGTAGGAGTTTGAGGGAAAAGAGGAATCTTTATAAGATGTACATAGAGGATAACAATGAGATTACTAAGGCCGAATACTGTAAAATGCGGGCTGTGGTCAAAAAAGAGCTGAGGAATGCTAGAAGACTGTATGAAAGACAAATTGCAGAGGGGGCAAAAACTAACCCTAAGCACTTCTTTCAGTACTGTAGTAGAAAAAGGAAAGTCAAAGAGGAGGTTAAGTGCATAAAGAATAAAAATGGATCGCTGCTATATAATAACAAGGATATTGCGGACACCTTAAACGGTTACTTTGTTTAGAATGTTACCTTAGAGCGGGTCTTTATTCGGCCAGAGGGCATGTCCAATGCTCAAGATTATTTAGCGGAAATTGAGGTTAGGGATAACGTAGTATTAGACAAGTTGCATAAACTAAAGGCAGATAAGGCGGCGGGTCCTGATGGCTTATATCCTTGAGTGCTCAGGGAAGTTAGTGAGATCATCTTTAAGCCGCTATCCGCCATCTTTAGACGGTCTTTAGAAACTGGAGAAATACCAAATGATTGGAAACAGGGTAATATAATACCAATATATAAGAAAGGGGACCATACTGAGCCAGGTAATTACAGGCCAGTCAGTTTAACTTGCACTGCGTGCAAAATATTGGAATCTATCATAAAAGATGAGCTGGACTTATTTCTTGAACGTAACAATATTTTGAGGGATAGCCAACATGGTTTCCCAAAAGGAAGGTCATGCCTGACAAACCTTCTGGAATTTTTTGAAGAGGCCACCAAGACTTATGACGAGAGCAGGGCTTATGACATCATATATTTGGATTTTCAGAAAGCATTTGACACAGTACCGCATAAGAGACTAATTTTTAAAATGAGCTCCATTGGGGTTACAGGAGGTATTCTGAAGTGGATTCAAAACTGGTTGCAGGACAGAACACAAAGAGTGGTGGTCAGTGGTATCTCATCTGAGCTAGGTATGGTGGGGAGTGGCGTCCCCCAGGGATCGGTGTTGGGACCCCTGCTGTTCCTCATCTACATTAATGACCTTGATAGGAATATTGAGAGCAGATTAGTGAAATTTGCAGATGATACTAAATTGGGAGGTTTGGCAAATAGTTTGGAGTCCACTAAAGTGATTCAGGATGATTTGGATAGAATCCAGAATTGGTCAGAAATGTGGCAAATGAAATTTAATGTAGCGAAATGTAAAGTAGTACATGTTGGTAATAAAAACATTAGACGGGATTACTTCATGGGAGGTTTTAAAGTGGAATGTGCTCCACAAGAGAAAAATCTGGGAGTGATTGTTGACTAAACCCTCACAGGCTCTAGCCATTGTGCCGTAGCAGTTAAAAAAGCCAATCGGATGCTGGGATACATTGCCAAAAGTATTGAGTTCAAATCCAAGGAGGTGATGCTTCTTTTGTACAACACATTAAATCAGACCACATCTAGAGTATTGTGTACAGTTCTGGGGACCATACTTTAAGAAAGACATAGAGGCTTTAGAGAAAGTTCAGAGAAGAGCCACGAAGCTAATTCCGGGTATTAAAGATGAAAGCCGTGAGAAAAGGCTGAAGATCCTTAATCTCTTTAGTCTTAGGAAAAGGAGACTAAGGGGTGATCTGATTGAGGTCTTTAAATATGTTAAAGGGATTAACAGAGTGAATTATGTAGGATTCTTTCAACCAAGTGTTGTTAGTAGAACTCGGGGTCACAAATGGAAGCTGACCAAAGGTAAATTTAGCACTGATATTCGGAAATATTTCTTCACCCAAAGAGTAATTTCGGTGTGGAACAGCTTGCCTGACCATATTGTTGAGGCAGAGACCTTGGGAGTTTTCAAGAGCAGGCTTGACTTAAAGTTAGATACCACTGAGTCATTGAGTATCTGAAGTGATATATTCACGATAGTACAAAGAAACTGGCGAGCCTAGTTGGGCTGAACGGCCTGTTCTCGCCATTCATGTTATGTTATGTTATGTTAACAGCAACCGTCACAAATAAAGAAAACTAAATTTTTTGTCGAGCTCAAGCTTCTACTCACAACTTTACAACCTTTCTCCTCCACCACCACTCAAACTCTCCCACAACCGATAGTCCTTTGAGAGAGAGAGAGTGAAAGAGATTGACAGAGAGAGAGAGAGAGAGAGAGAGAGAGTGTACATCAAATATGAAGGCAGGGTACCTATACAGTAGACAACACTTCTTCAAAATGCCACACACTCCAAAAGCCTCAATGGTGTCAATTTACAATCTGTAAACCCCACTTTTGTTTTAGTTTAAAGACAATCACTTTAATCAACTCCGCTCTAACCTAAATGAAAGAGAGGTCAATAACAATCTGTAATCTAGTGCAAGTACATATCCGTAAGACATTGGTGTATCATCTGCAATCTTTTTTAAGAAAATAAATTAGAAACAGATGGGAGTGCAATTTACAATCTTGTGCTAAAATACTATGGTCGTACAACACAGGAGTGAAGTCTGCAATATTTTGCAAGTATGGTAGTGGCAAACAGGTGTGCAGTCTGGAGTCTAGTGTAAATCCATGTTAGTAACATGCCAGAGTGCAGTGTCTTATCCTGTAATACACTTGGGTCCTCAGATTCGGTTCTCGCGGCTCTGAATGGGACAGTACGGTTGGCTGGAGGGAGCGAGTGAATGGGCCAGGTGGAGCTGTATTACCAGGGCAACTGGAGCAGAGTGGTGGGAACCTGGAGCTCCAGCAAGGCCTCGGTAGCCTGCAGGCAGCTGGGCTGTGGCTCTGTGGTGCAGGTGAAGAGGTCCTCTCCCCCCGGGTCAGGGGGCAGTGATGTGTGTGTGTCGGGGATTCAGTGCAGCGGAGAAGAGCCTCACCTGGGGAACTGCAGTGCTCCACACAAACTCACCTGTGGCTCTGAAGAGCAGGTGACCATCATCTGCTCCAGTGAGTGACGTTACAGGTCACTGATGTGCTCTAATGTCCACAGCGCCCAGCTGATGGTTTCTTATCAGGTGATACTGTACACTCAATGTAAAGGCATTTTCATCTGAACTATTGGCATGGAGGGAAAGCATTTACAGATGAGGAACGGTTATTTGCACTAATCATAACACCTTGCTTTTGCTCTCTCTGAATCTCTCTCTCCTTCTCCCTCTCTCTCTGTTCCATTCTTTTCTCCTAATTTTTGGAGTTTTTGTAATTGTCTGGTCTTGAGCAATGTCTCAGCAAATTATGGTGACTCTTCTCCTTCCATGCTCTCTTCTCTCTCCATTCCCCCTCTCTTCCTCTGTCTTTACCTCCCCGCTTTCTCCCTTCTTCCCCTTTCCACCATGCTTATGTCCCCCTTGTCTCTCTGTCTACCCCCCGCCCCCCTCTGCCCCCTCTCTCTCTCTCTCTCTCTCAGACTCAGGCCACAGGTCCCTGAGGCTGGTGGGTGGAGGTGGGGACTGTGCGGGACGGTTGGAGGTGTTCCACAGGGGGTCCTGGGGCACAGTTTGTGATGACTCCTGGGACCTGGCCGATGCTCAGGTGGTGTGCAGGCAGCTCCAGTGTGGGACGGCCCTCAGCGCTCCTGTCCCCTCATTCTTTGGGCCTGGAAAAGGACATGTCTGGCTGGAGGAGGTTGGCTGTGTGGGGAACGAGACATCTCTGTGGGACTGTCCCATGGCTGAATGGGATCGTGGTTACTGTGGACACAAGCGGGACGTGGGAGTGGTGTGTTCAGGTCTGGAGCTCTAACGTTTTTACTTTTACACTGACATTCATAGGCAGGGAATAATAAAGACCAATTTAATTTGGAAATTCACCAGTTTCAGAAATATAATGGTGTGAGCCAGACGTGGGCATGAGTATAATCGTAATCGATTACGATTGTGTAATCGTAATCGTACTTGTAATCAACATTTTTCATTAGTGTGTAATCGTAATCGTAATAAAGATTTTGAATTCATGTGTAATCGTAATCATAATCAAGTCAGTTGTAATCGTAATCGTAGGTCTGTAATCGTGCCCATGTCTGGTGTGAGCAATGGGATCCATCCCAGGAAAGCAGAGGCTTATGATAAATACAGCTTTAATACACAACTTATAACTGCATTTCAGATCCCCTGTCAGTTCTACCAAGTTCGATTTCAAGGTTTTTTTTTTTTTGTTTTTGTTTTTTTCCAGATTATTTATCTCTGAGAGATTTGTAACATTGTCATTGCAGAATTCAAGGAGATGAGACTGAGTAACGGCTGTTCGGGTAATTTGGAGGTTTTCTACAATGGCACCTGGGGAAATGTGTGCTTTAATGGAATGAACAGAGAAACAGCTGCTCTCATATGTCAGGAGCTGAACTGCGGGAAAAGCAGTCATGTGGATCAAAAAGAGCCAAGACTTAAATCTGCTCCTAACTGGCTGGATCATTTCTTACGTCGATCCCATGACTCCTCTCTGTGGCACTGTACCTCGAGTTCCTGGGGTCAGAATCAATGTGACACTCAGGATGTGGCCTTTCTCACTTGCTCTGGTAAATGTCTTTATTACACTCAGTGTTACTCCCTTCCAAAATAATAGAATACACTTCTCAACTATACATACAGCATTACTCCCATTAGCAGCAATAGAATGGACCTGTCTGCTGTAGATCGGTTATTACTCTTATTTAGAACTGTAAAATAAATGTCTACTGCAGACACAGTATAACACCCATTGTGAACAGTAGAATACACTGTCCTACCGCAGACACAGCATCACTCGCATTGAGAACAAGAGAATAAGCCTTTCTACTGTACATTGGAACAATACAGTAAATTTGTCTACAGTATAGATGCAGTATGTCTCTCTTTGGAAACAGTAATACACCTCTTGAATGCAAATACAGTTTAACTTTCATTGGGAAGTAAGAATTAGATTTATCAGAGAGGAATAAGATAAGAATCTTTCAATTTTGTGTTACGCCTGCAATGTTTATGAGACTTCCATGTATGTTTTTTGTTTTCTAAATGAATCATTAATTTTTACAAATATATTTCCTCCACATCAAAGCGGAAGAGGATAAAGATGTACAGCGAAGCAAACTGTCATGTTCCTCAAAGGAAAATCAGAGACCTTGCACAAGTACGTTTATTTGGGATAAATCTCACAACTTTGCCACATGCAATTGGTTGCTAACGTGTCAACATGCTATTAAGAAAGCAAGCAATTAGATATCAACATGTGGAAGCACAAACATGTCAACATGCAATCAGTTCTTAACAGGTTAACATGCAATTCAGAATCTGCAATCAGAAATGATTAAGTGATAGTCATATTGTTGATTTATTAAAATACTATGTCAGTCAGGAGAGCAAGTATTTCAATTCTTCGAGTAAAAAAGCTGGAACCCTTCCAAAACTGAAATGTAGCTCTAAGTATTTGCTCTTCTGCTGGACAAGAAGGCACTGCTGTGGCAAGCAATCTACACCTAAAATCAAACAGAATAAAAACAGCCATTCTAAGTGTCACTGAGTGAATGTGTGTAGCTAGCCCTCCAGCTCGACAAATTCTCCCATGACTTTCCTTCTTTGTCACGGATCTCAGGAAATAACACGAAAGTAAACAAATTTGGGTAAAATGGCTCATTGTACAGGGTGGGGAAGCAAAACTTGCACTGACATTTAAAGTACAAACAATCCCACAACCACTCCCCTGAATTGTGTGCACCTGTTATTTGAAAAAGCAAAGACTATAAGCTGTAATCTGAGTCTGTGCTTTAGTCATTTGCTTGTAAAATGACTAAAATGAAGAATACAATCTATGGATGGTGATTTATTTTGCAAATTTTGCTTCCCCACCCTGTGCATTACCAGTAATAAATAAATATATTTTAAAAATACTGAATTTATTTCGGTGAAAAATTACGTTGGAAAATAAATACATAAAATAAATGTCTTTAATATTTAATGGCATCAGCCTGTAAAGAGGTCGGGGGAACACCAGTTGCAGGATCCAAAAGTGTTTATTGAAACACAAAACACTAAATGAGAAAGGTAGGCAACAAGCCAGAAATAAAACACCGTGCACATGCACTGAACCAATTGGAAAACTAAGATACACTGCCCAAGGCAGGGGGAAAGAGAAGTACACACTTCAAGAGTGGCAAAACTAGAAAAACAAAAACTGAACCTAACTAGACTGACGGAAACACTGGGAGACTTAGACAAAGGGCAGACAAGACGTGGGCGCAGCAAAACACAAGGCTCGGGAATAATACAAAGGAAATACTCGGGAAGGCACAGGAGCGGAGATTTCACAATGCAGAGCATAGCCAATACAAAGTTCCGTCTGCCGACTGCTTCACTCTGCCTGCTGATAAACGCATGGGAGGAGGCGGGGACTCGGAAGGCAATCTCAGGTGGAAACAGAAACACATGGGATTAATAAACAAATTCACGAGGACCGGGTTAACAATCATGACTCGAGACAAGACGCTGAGACAATCAATCAAGCTAGATGGTTTAGATTAAAAATAATCTAAACGTGACAAGTATAAAAAGCACCACGAGAGAAGCAAAAGGAAAGCATAGGTTTAAACGAAACAGTTAATCAGGGAAAGCTTCAGGAAGGAATTACAAAAGCTAGAAACACTTGCACTTCGCTAATGAGTTCATTAAGGTTAATACTAAAGCGTGAGAATTAAATACAATCACCCTCAAATAAGTGCTGGTTAGTGTGATTGTAATTATCCGATCCAGAGAACACATTCACGCCCAGAGTTTAGCGAGACCCAGAATTATGCACAGGTGGAAGTAGTGAATGAAATACCACAGCTGAAACCGAAGAGGAAGCTTTGGACTGCTCAAGGCTGTCTACGACATCACAGGAGTTTGGGCAAGAGTGAATCAATCTGCGGACGGGGAGATGAAAGCTGAAAAATAAACCAAGAGAATGAGGCACGGGGGAAAAAGCAGAAGCACAAATATAAAAGTAATAAACACAGTGACAAAACAGCACACAAGAGGCAGAACCATAGCACAGCCATAATATTCATGGTGTTGTGTACTTTTTGAAATGTTAAATTTAACATGATCTTTCACACTGTTAAGGGGATGTGTCCAAGAAATATTCAAGCATAATGGGATTGGCCATAATGTTAACAGATGTGATTGTGTAATGGGTTGTTTGACAGGAAGTTGAGGACTGGACTCAGGTGCAAGGATGGACTTGTTGTTGTTGTTGGGTTGTATTTTTTATGCCAACTACACTGCAGAAGGCACAGACGTGGTGATGCAAAACAATAAGGAACACAGGTTCCTAAAAATAAGCACTATGAATTATACAGAGTGTGGGCTATGGCAACAGTAACATTGTATTACAAATAGGAAAACAAAAAGGAAACGGGGTTCCTTAAATAATAATGTGCTGGTAAAAATACAATCAGCACGAGTTTCTAGGTTTTAGCATAAATTTGCAAGCACGGAGAAAAGAGCCTATGCAAGATTACAATGCTAAACAGGGGTGGATATACGAGACTTCACAATGAGAGTGAAGCTCGGTCTTATGTACACACTGCTAACACCCAGTGGCAATGAGAAATAGGTGCGAGTGATAATAGAATAATGAATGAAGTGCAGTCCGGGATTTAGTAGACCGGTGAGCTGGACAGCTGGAGGCGTGGCCTTACAGTCTGTAGCTCATGTTAAGCATGGCGTGGCCATACAGTCTGTAGCACATGTTAAGCATAATGAGATCTTCCATAAGGTTAGCAAAGATGAAATGTGTCCATATGAAATGCTCTGGGCAAGGAGCTTAATATTAGTGAGGATACTTCTGTTGCAGATGTTAAATATATTGACCTCGGAAATGATGTTAATAGAGATTTGTCTGTAGGAGCCATTAAATGTAAAGACTTTGACCATTATATTATTTTTGCTGTGTCTGTAGGAGACGGTGAATGTCATAAGATCAGCCATATTGTCAGAAGGGATGAGTCTCTGAGGTGTTAAAAGTAATAATAATAACCATTATGTTTAAGCAGTTGTGTCTGCAGGTGATGACAAATGTAATGAGAACTTTCTTTCAGATGGGTATGAAACATTAAGTGTTATGAGGTGAGCCTGAATATTAGCAATAATATGTCTGTTGGAGATGTTCAGTGTCATGAGATTAGCCACTATGTTAGCAAAGTTGTGTCTGGAGGATATAGTAAATTTAATGATGTTGCTCAGTTCATCTGTTCCTCCTGCTCTAGATCACTGGCCCCTCCGGTTGGTGGGAGGGGAAGGTGGGTGTTCAGGGAGGCTGGAAGTTTTTCTCAGTGGCTCCTGGAATATGGTGTGTGGAGACTCCTGGGTCATGGAGGAGGCCCAGGTGGTCTGCAGACAGGTGGGCTGTGGCTCAGCAGTAGCAGCTCTTAATAATGCTTCTGCGGGGACTGGGAGCAGCAACTCCTGGCTGACTGAGGTAAAATGCGGGGACCGTGAGCTGCACTTGTGGGACTGCCAGTATTCTGAGCCTCAGCATAACAGCTGTCCACAGTGGAACCCAGCCGGGGTCACCTGTACAGGTGAGGCTACCTTTCACTTCCCTACTACACCTGGTTCAACTACATAATTGTTTGGTTTTTGCATTCTACACTTTACTGAGCTTTTCAATACACAATTCAATACACAATACTGCACCTGTCCAAAGTTAGGACCAATCCAAAAATAAGCAGAAAAAGAAAAAGAGACAAAACAAACAAAAATAAAAAAGATTTATTTTACAGAAATGATCAAAATTTTAAAATCATCAGAACAAATTTTTGCAGTCATAATTGCCGAGCACAGTCTTATATTTCTTTTTATCCCTGAAGGCAGTCTTATAGCTCTGAGAATTTACATTAGCATTCTTGCTGCTGTGCGGCACTTGTTGTTTGCTTCTTCCTGATGTAACAGTCTGTTAAATGCCTTTTTTTAATTTATTTTAATTCATGTTTTTATTGGGATTATTTATTGGGAATGTATTTATTGGGATAATTATTTTCCCTAATCTGAATTTTTTTTTTTAATAAACCCTAAACTTTGCAGGAGTTCCCTGTGAAGTGATTATTTTCCTTTTTTAACTTCGGACTACATACACCTTGCCTTGTGCTTTTTGAGGTTGCTTCAGTGGTTCAACCATTTAAATTTCACCAGAGTACTAATCATAGACTGTATAAAAAGATGGACGAAGCAACCCTGACATCACCCAATGGTTTTAGCATACCATTTAGGAAGCCTCACTTTTGGCAGTTTGAATAGCGCCATTTTGTCTTTTGAAACCGGATGTGATTTCTATTGGACGAGAGCGTGCAATGACAATCCAGGGAGGTGCGAGGGTGGATCTACGGGTGGATCTGACCGTATCAGATGAGGACCAGAGGATAGCCACGCCTCTAAAGCTTATTCTGGCTTTATCCTTTATTCTAGTCCATTTGGGACCAGAATTTACGAAAATGAACATCATGATATATCAAAGGAGACTTGAAACTAATGTGGAAAATCATTATTGAAATCAGACATCAAGTTGGAAAGTGGGGTCATTTTCTCACAGGCTGTGTCCGAAATCACTCACTCATTCACGATTCCCTACTCAGTATAAAGGGACTCACAATGTAGGTGACTATATAGTGAGCTCATTGGCAGAGGGAAGAAACGCTTTCGGACAATACCTGGCTCGTTTTGTTGGAGCTGTTAATAGCGTCATTGCTGTCGCAAAATTAAATCGTACCTGTTCAACTTCATTTGAAGGATTTGGACGTATTTTCGTAATAACCGAACGGAGTATATTTCCCACCGTGTTTGTGTTTACCATTATCGTTTAAATAATAAAATTTGCCTTAAATTTTTCATTTCGTCATCTATTTTTTGTCCTCTAACTCATCATTATTCGTTTTAATTGTACCTAAATGTCTGTTTATATCCTGTGTAAACAAACGGGTCTCCTGCGCTGCTTGGTTTCCAATTAAAAAGAAAAATAAAAAAATTTTCACGCCTGAAGCTAATGTCTCGTGCCTGTTTTTGAATTCCATTGACTAAACGCAGCCTTTTCGGAGCTTTTCGGTTTGTGTGCAGTGCATGATAGGACGTATAGCTGGGTTAGTGACCATCGGATGCTCACTACATTTCGCGGGGGATTGTGGGAAGTAATGAGTTCACAATATAGGTGATAAACAATCTTACAAACAATTCGGACAGCCCTACACAATGGCGAACCCACTGTATAGTGCACTATATAGTCAACAGTGAGTGATTTCGGACACAGCCACAGACTTCTATAGGATTGAACTGCTTTCTGAAACGGCCGACGTCGCCATCTGCTGGCCATTTAATAGAATAAAAATTATAGAGATTTCCGCATTGGCTTCAGTTTTCAGACCGGGGTACTGCGTTCTTTGATTCAGCTGCTTTATAGGTTTCTATTCATGATAGCCTTCGGAGTTTCAACTCTCATCTACTTTTGGCTCCCTTTTTCTGCCTTCTGACAGATAGTTGTGAACCCTCGATGAGACTTAATTAACACTTTCCCAAACATCAGCCTGAGGGCAGACTTCTAGACATAATTGCATTTTTACACGGTCAAATATTGTCCCAAGTTGTAGAACCATATATCATTTGAAAGTTTTGGGACTCAGCACTCCAACAACATAAACCATTTTATGATGCTAATACGATGACTATGACTATGCAGTCCAGGGACGTGCGGTCAGGATAGGCAGTGACCTCTCCTTTTTTATTGCTAGATTTTGTTTCCACATACTATGCCTGATTGACAATCAATCAATTTGACCTTTTTTCTGGTCAATTAAGCCTGTAATGATTAAGCGGTGATAGTGACAAAAAGATTAATTTACCTTAATGCTTTGATTCGAGACTGCAAGGAAATAAATCTTAATAATTAATTAGGAAAAAATCTCAACTCTCTCGGTAATTCTGTATATTGCTTTGATCTTTTGTTTATCGGATTATGAAAGAAGACTGAAAATAAATTCCCTATTTTTTAAAAATGGCATTAAAAAGTACGTGTTTAAGGGGGGAAATAGTATCGTAAACATATTGACCACACATTGAACGCCGCGTAAGAATATTTGTTAATGGCATTGCGTTAGCTTCCTCTAAGCAAATATGAACAAACTTGCTGTCTTGTGAGCATTTTAAGTTCGATGCACTGAGCAATAATGTCGTGGATGGAACTGGCATGCCATTCTGCCGTTTAGTCTTGTAAATTACTTAATCAATCCTCCGATTGCTAATCAAGCAAAGTAATAGAGTTATCGTTTGTTTAATGGTGAGGATTCTGCCTACCCTAACTGACCTCCGACGGCACGTCACTGATGCAGTCAGTATGGCATTGTTAAAATTTGTCAAAACAAGTTGAAATCAATATTCTTACCTCAATAGTGGTCCTCAGATCAAAAAAAACCAAAAAAACTTTCATAGTTTTAAATCCTGCTGGATATTATGTGATAAGCTGAAACACGAACTGTTCCTTTAGGCTATCAGCCCTCACTCCAATATAACACAAAAATCAAATTCTTTTAGTTTACATGGACAGCCAGTGGTCTGAAACGTCCAAAAGACGTTTACGTATGGAAACCAAGGGATTCATTTTTATAAGGAGGAATTATAAATAATATTTGAACCTGCTGTTCTTTTGGTGTCTCACTGTGGCTGTATTTTATTTTCCTAGGCTGATGAGGCTTGGTGACAGAGCCACAGAGGTCAAAGAGAACATAAAATCTTTTCCCGTCAGCAAAAAAAAAAAAAAAAAAGCTTATATTGAGAGCAATCTACTGAATGTCACCTTTCAACGGAGACCATGATAATATCTGTAGTCAAAGTGGTTCAAGAATAGTAAGCATTTTAGTTTAGGAGGAAAATTGCTCAAAAAAAGGACTGGACTTCAAAGGGTTAACGACCCTGTTTTACACATGCACAATTGCTTTATTAGTACATTCTCTCCTAATACAAGTGGAAATATAGCTGCAAGCAGCAATGAAGGGGCCAAGCACGACAGGGCCACCATGTAGACAAACAATCAGAACAACCCCTGAACAAGACAACAGTCCATCATTAGTCTTTCAGTTAGCATGCTGACTCACGGTCCAAATTAACTTAATTTTATTTTCATCGTCTTACCAGCCCATCAGCTTAGGTCCGACAGCCACTGCATATTATCTCTGCTGGCTCAGGTCATGCCACCCAACACTCATTGAAATCCATACTGACCCACATATGTCTTTTACCCCAAACTTTTTGTTGACATATCCGTTTTCGTCCTGGAGTAATGGGTATTTTAATACATTTTTTTGTGTTTATCTGGTGTAGCGTCTCCATGTGGCCAAATGTCATGAAACTTGGTTGGTATCCAGTATTCCCTCTGCCAATAAATTGTGCCAAGTTTGGCATCAATCCAATGAAGCATTGCTGAGATATGGTTCACTTCCTG
Source organism: Gymnothorax javanicus (assembly GCA_029692085.1). Taxonomy (NCBI): domain Eukaryota; kingdom Metazoa; phylum Chordata; class Actinopteri; order Anguilliformes; family Muraenidae; genus Gymnothorax; species Gymnothorax javanicus. The sequence goes on from CM056200.1 coordinate 64,338,611, forward strand.
TTTGGTGTCTTCGCCATCCAATTTCATTGGATGACTGCAGCCATATACTTTGCCCGGGCAAAATTCTTTTAGTATCGATGATACTTGCCAAATTTGGTGGTGATAGGTTCAATGGTCTAGGACTAGTTAGCAAAAGTAGGTTATTTAAAAAATTCAATATGGCGGAAAATCCCAAATGATTATTTTTCTCTGCTAAGAACCTGTAATGTAACCTTCAAATGGGTCCATTTCACTCATTATGACCCAAGGATTCAGCTGAAGAAAAGATCACAACTCTAAGGCAAACAGTTCAAAATGTATAAATAAAAATGTACTCTGAATTTTGGCCTGTTGGTGGCACTACAGGGAATGATGGATTGACCCCAAATTTGGTGTTGAGATACCTTGCATTGTGCTCTATGAGGGTGCCAAATTTCACCATGGTGCACAAAGGGCTTCTATGGTCTGCCATAGAAAACCATCAAAAAAATAATAATACCAAGATGGCCGACAAGCAAAATGGCTGACACCTAGGTTTCATAATACCCCAGTTAGGGTTCTTTACTGTGATGATGCTCAAGAAGTTTGGTTGACATATCTGTTTTCATCCTGGAGTAATGGGTATTTTAATACTTTTTTTGTGTTTTTCTGGTGTAGCGCCCCCATGCAGTCAAATCACATGAAACTTAGTGGCCATCCAGTACTCTCTCTGGCAATTAAGTTTACCAAGTTTGGCATGAATCCAATAAAGCATTGCTGAGATATGGCTCACTTCCTGTTTGGTGTCTTCAATCCAATTTCATTGGATGACAGCAGTCATATACTTTGCCCTAGCAAAATTCTTTTAGAAATTTTTGTCAGACCCCTCGCTAGATGATACAAGCCAAATTTGGTGGTGATAGGTTCAACGGTCTAGGACTAGTTCGTAAAAGTAGGTTTTTCGAAAAATTCAAAATGGCGGAATACAATATGGTGGACTTTAACAACAATATGTGCACTCAACCCAAGGATTCAGGGGAAAAAGAGATCACAACTCTAGGACAACGGTTCAAAAGTTATAAGCAGAAATGTATCTTAAAATTTGGCCTGTTGGTGGCGCTACAGGGATGGATGGATTGACCCCAAATTTGGTGCCCGGATACCTTGGACTGTCTTCTATCAATGTGCTAAAATTAATCCAAATCCACCAAGGGTTTCTATGGGCTGCCATAGACTTCCATGGAAGAAGTAAAATAATAATAATAATAATAAAAGTGAAAAACTCAAACAATTACAATAGGTGCCTTGGCACCCTCGATGCTTGGCCCCTAATGAATAATATATTTAAACAGCACTTAAGTATATTGGAAGATTGACAGAAGAGCAAACATTTCTGACAGTTGAACATGAATGTAATTTGGCAAAAGGTAAAAGGTGTCCTATTCTATGATATGATGCATCATTCTATGCTATTTTATATTCTGTTATACAATGCTGGGGCAGCATGGTGGTGTAAGTGGGTAGCACTATCACCTCACAGCAAGAAGGTTATGCGTTTGAATCCATCTGGGGGCCTGTCTGTGTAGAGTTTGCATGTTCCCCCTGTGTTGCACTGTGTGATGTTGAGTTATTAAGATTATTAAGGTACTGTGCTGAGAGGGTGCGGCACCATGGAGATCACAGCCCTTAACAGTGGACAGGAGCCCGTATGGTAACAATAGAAGGAATGGGTAATAAATCTGAATGGTGTAGGAGAGATTGTTGACATTGTAATGGCCTTTGTCACGATACATAATGGAAAACATTCCTTTTTTTGGTATTTCCACAGTGACAACTAAAACCACCTCACCACCAGGTAAGGCTCATTTAGTTTGCTGAGAACTGATGCCAGGTTTGATGTTTGCAGATGTAAATTTGAAGATCTTATCTTATCTTTGAATAGGCAATCTAGGAGAACTTTCAGGACATTGGCAGCATTGGCTTTAATTCATAACATCTCTTTGTTCTGTGTCACAAACTTAACTCTACTCATGGAACTTTTTTCTTTATTGGATTAGTTTGCTTAGCAATGTACCTTGCTTTTACATTCAGGTAAATGACTGGTTGTGTAAATATAGCTGCTTTCAGCTCGCAGAGACACAGCAACACAACATGGACAAAATGTGGGTTTCTGGACATCTGCTCATCCAACATCTAATTCTTAAATCACGTGAATTCACGTGAAATTGGTCCCCTCTTTGCCACTATGTCAGCATCCATTTATCTAGGAGGGCTTTTCTTTAGAAGTTAAAACATTGCCACAAGAATTTGCTTCTGCTTCAGTCAGAAAGGCATCATATGATTCTGGGCAGTGATGTTGGCTGATTAGGCCTGATTCCAAGTTTGCTTTCTAGTTGATCCCAACAGTTTCTGGACTGTAGGGCAGTCAAACTCTTCCAAACGAGTCATGTATTGGCCTTACTACAGCCTCAAGATTATCTTTTAATCAAACTTACAGACCTTGCCTTAACCAAGGAGTATAAACAGAAGGAGAAGACACGACAAGTGGCTCCAGTGAAACTCTGGGGTATGGCACATGCACAGTGTAAATGGTGCTGCGATGTTGGAGGATTCCAGCAGATGACACTAGTAAAAAAAAAAAGAAGGCAAGGGTTTCGTTCAGGTGCTCTTAGGGTGCGCTCGGCTTGACAGAACTTTTTGGGCGGGCGGCAGCCAACATTTAAATGGAACGCAGTAGCCTCGGCTGTAGCCTTTGAAATATATTCCCACCCAAGGTTTATTGCGGATGTGTCAGTGAAACAAAACAATTGTTGAAGATTATATTTCAATATTTCTCATATTCATCAGTAGATTAATTGCCATGTTTAATAACCATAATCAATAATCATAATCAATAACCATATTATGTAAACACACAGAAACATACACATACACATAAAACACACACACACACACACACACATACAAGCAGTTTGCACACACATGAGCAGTGCAAACACACATGTACACATGTACATACACACACACACACATACAAGCAGTTCACACACAGACACACACACATACAAGCAATTCAATTCACACATGCATGAGCAGCTCACACACACAAGCAGCGGGCTTCTGTAGCTTTGCTTAGTAAGCAGGCTTCTGTTTAGATGATTCAAAAACATAATCAGGTGATGCATTTGATTTCTGTGGCTTTGATCAATATTTGTTCAGTAAAATCATTAGTTGTTACTGAAAAAAACAATTGAATCATTTATGTATCCACTTGTATCCTATTCCTTTGTCTGTACTTTTCATCTCTTGAGTGGAACTTTCCACTCCCTTTTAGTCATGTGCAGCTCATCTTTGCTTTGAATTCCTGAAGGATTAGGTAGTGGCGTTTTGGTTTGCCTGGCCAATTGTAGCACGAGAATGAGAATGCGGAAAGACCATATTTGGAAGATATTTCCGTGATAAAGGTATAAAAAAGCTGGGTGTTAAAAATAAGAAATCAGTTCTTCTTTAAAAAAAGAACTCGGCTTTACATTTATCAATATGCCTCAATAAAGCCTAATCGTCTGAAGAATCTGTCTCTCTCCAATTGCTTGAGGATGGGGGAACCTCATGATATGAAAATATGTCTGGATGAAAACCACAACATATTTGGCGAGCCAGCGGCAGGAGTCGGTAAAGGTGGTCTTCCGGTGCTCGGAGATGGTGCAGGGAGCACACACACACCCTAAGATGCCAGCAAACTAAGGATAAGGTGAGCAATTTAATTAATTTGCTTTTAATTATCTTGCTCAGATAGATAAGTGGGGGTGTTGTTTTTTGTGTTGTCCTGGCCCTGATCTGGAGCTCTGGAGACAAGTGACCTTTCGGCTCAAAGAATCTAGACACAAAATTGGGAGAAATTAAAAGGAGAGGGACAGAATCTGCAGAATTGATATGTAACTACTAACCACTAACAATGAATTTGCAACAAGTTACTGTGAGTAATTGTTTGGAACTCAGAGCGCGTTCTGTAACTGGTTTGGTATACGACTGTTGTTATATGTGAGGCCTGTGCTGGGACCCTAAAGGAGGGAATAAACCTGCAGGCCTCCCCGCTTGAGATTGGGATCGGCCTGGATGACCTAGAGAGGTACTGGGATATGGCCTGGATGACCTAGAGAGGTACTGGGATCCGTTTTTGCAGTGTTGTCTGTCTTGTTGTTTATTATTTTTACAAAAGGGTGCGCCTTTATTTGGCGTATGGAGCTAGACGATTAATGGGTTTGTGAGGACAATTGACTGGAAGTAAGGTTTGCTGGGTCCTAAGGGTGGACGGACTGGTAGTAAGGATTAGGAGGTCCCGTACAGACGCTTTTTTGACGGAAGTTTGTTGGGTGGGTGCGGCTCCTTTTTGCATGAGTGTAGAGTAAATGTGGATATGAACAGTGGTCTTGTTGCGTATTGCATTAGTTGGGAGTGTTAAGAGTGCACTAAATATAAATAAATAACCCCTAGTTTACATGCAATAAATTAAATTTATTATTAATGATCATTACTATTTGGCAGATTAAAAGAAGTAGTAAATTGCATGTATTAAAAGATTATTCAGCATTATTTTGATCGGTGTACTATCATCATTGAATAGGTGAGAAAAAAAAAAACAATTTGGCCGAGAAATTAAAATTTGGATTAAAACATAAACAATGATGATTACGGGAAAGCTGGTGGATAGAGGAAAAAAAAGAAGGAAAAAAAGCAAAAGCAACTTCCTATGTTGGGAAAAAAAAACACAAAAAAAGGCAAATGGAACTAAACAAGAAATATCATTCATTAGACAACTAGATGGTTATACACTAAACATAACACTGGTTTAGGAATGCGTAACAAAATACGATCTGTCAAAAAGGAAGAGGAGAAATCGCATAAGCGGATTTATAATATAAACTGTTTACTAAGCATAGTGAGCAGTGTAACTAGTAAAATAGACATATTGCAATTAAATACATGGGGAAACATAATTCAGCTAAGTAATAAAATTTAAATTAATACAAAGATAACAATGGCAGCGCCTGTGGAGGAATTAAGAGAGCAATTCCTTTGAGAATGATATAAAAAAATGTTAAATAAGTGGGCAAAAAGGACTGAAAAAAAAAAACAGACTAACAAAGTAGCCAGAAGAGGGGAAATTTGATCTTGCAATATGTGAAAAATGATGGGTATAATAACAAATTATGCTTCGCGCAAAAAAAGGGTTAAAAAAAAAAAGAATAAAATGAGCTGGCAGTTCTGGAATTGTTTGGAGGAAGGGGAATGTTAAACATTCAGGATCAGGATAAATATTTTGTAAAGCAAAGTAAAGCTGCGTGTCAGTCCAAGCCATCTGAAAAGGTTACTGACAATGAATTGTTTAACCCAGCGCCGTATGCCCCCCCAGTTTCGGGAACAGAGAGAGAGACAGCAGCTGAAAAAACCTGTGGCGAATCAGAAAAAAAAAAAAAAAAAGTGAATTAGCAAATGTTTATTGGTTGGGGGATATAGTAGACCAAATTAAAGAGTAAGTTTGGAGTACCTGGGGAAAATACTGTATATTGAGGCCCAAAGACCCCAGGCTACATGGCATTGTACAATGATATTCGACCCAACTTAAGACCCAGAATCAGAAAAAAAAAAAAAAGGGGGCCCTGAATGTTGATTTGGAACAGGACAGCAAACAAATGATTCAGATTATGATTAACTGTTAATTGATAGGGAAAATAAAGCAAGTGAAAATTCCTATTGAAGAATCAGAAATGAACTTAGAGAACAAAATAAGACAGAATTAGACAAATTACCAGAACAACTGTGGTCTCAACATGATACATATGTGGCAGAATGCTATCAGAAAATCCAGTAATATCCACTATGAATGAAGTAATGACACCATTTGAATTAGTTAAATATTTGTAAAATTCTAAAGAACTAGAAAATCTAAGCAGCTTTCTTTAAATAATTAGACTGTGTGAGATTGGTGTGCTAGAAGCATATCTCTGAAAAGAAAATGAAGGAAAAGTAACACTGAGAAACAAAAAAAAGAATAACACAGAGCATTCAAAATTTGCCAAAAGTACTGTTAAACACGGTATACAGGGCAGTAAATTCAGTAAATTTAATTGATACAGAGGTTTCTCTATCAAGAATTGGAAACTTTTAGTTGCTATTTGAAGGTTAAAAAAAAAAATAGGGTTGAATGATCAGAGAAGAAGCAGTTGTGAAATTTAATAGTACATATTAGATTTATGAAAGAATGAAAAAATCAAGGGAACTATTGTGGGATTGGAGACTGGCTGACTGGATGGGTTTTTAAACAAAGATGCGCAGAGAAAACAGTACCGCGAATGGAGCCTTGGTTACCAAAAGCAGATAAGGGAAAAAGAAATAGGTGAAAGGCCGACACACAGAGGCCAGAGAACAGAAGGGGAGAAAGGGGGGTCTGAGCAATACGATTTCATGTGGAATTTTCTTAATTTGTTTAACAAGAATAAGTTCTGCCCAGCAAAGGAGTCATGTAAAGGATCAACGCTATAACAAATGAGGTGAACAAATGTGACTGAAAAGCTTTCCTGACCGAAGAAATGCAATTTATAAATTCATGATCTTTTTCTCTGTTTTTGAACAGGAGTGGACCAACAATTCAAGGAGACGAATTGACTGATAAACTTTCCCTGATTTTTTACTTTTACAGGAAAGGATCCAGGCGAGAGGAAAAGCAGCAAAATTATGATGATTGAGTTCATTGTTTGCATCTAACTCATTCTATTGAAACTTTTTCCACAGAGTCGCCTCCAGCAGGGAAGAGATTAAAATGACCTTGAGGGAAAATAAGCTGGCCAGCTTAAGGATTCAACTGCAGGGTTGCAACTTAAAAAGTTTACCTTCTAAAATAAATTTGGGGAAATCCAATTCGAGTATTAACACAAGACTAAGACTAAATTCAAAAGGTGGACCACCATATAATTGAAAAAAGTCGACTAATAACGTGATCACATTCTAGATTTATTTTGATTAGGCTGACAAAATCTTTTCCTCTTACTAATAGTGAGAAAGACAAGGACTTTCAAATAAAAAGTACTGACTGACTGACTGAGCTGACCAAATTTGGGACGATTGTTTACCTTTATGTACTGGGAGCCCAACAGAAAAACTATTTTACAGTTGAATATTCAATATGTGCCCATTTTTGGGAATAAAAAGAAAAGAAATTGCATATTGTAACACGATCTAAAGCAACTCCACCCGGTTCTGCTGATGACATGGGGAGTTGTCATGGCTGGGGCTAATAAGCCCTGACTGTGCGTCTCCTCCATGCTCTTAGCGGAACCCTAGATTGAGGTGGGTTGCTAAATCAAAATTCATTGAAAAAAAAAAAAAACACTTTGAAAAGAAAGATATTATTGTTACTGTCCCACTTTTGACCCAGAATATGCTGAAACATAAAATTATGAATATACTGCCAAAAAATATTGATTTAAAATTGATAGGAGCTCAGTAGTGAGGGTGAGCAATTTGGGTACTTATGAATTTTTGAATAATATTAATTTATCAGGGTGGCACATCGACAACTCATTGTATTCCAAATAATTAAGGTGACATTAATGACTTTGTAAAGCACATTCAGACCGAGGGGACAAAATACACAAGACAAATTTCTTGAATTGGGACTTATTTTGCTGGTTAAAGAAGAATCTAAGTGTCAGAACTATAATTGCAGCATCTGTTTCAAATTGTTATTGATGAGTTGTAACTTTAATTGTTTCATCCATTATGCCCAGAAAGTGGCAGCAATAGCCCCAATTCAACTGGAATGATCTCATAACTATCCCATTATGAGGGGTGAGGAAGCCTACCCCCTCATGAGTACAGAGCTCAATGTAGAGCACCTGCGTGTGTGTTGTGACTCACTTCAGAGACGGGTAAGATCTCCTGTCGAGGAGACAACCTAAGGCAGGGGTGAGTCGACCCCCATGCGACACGGTACTGTATTTTGGCATAAGGTGGCAATTGTTGAAATCAAAGTCTTTTGGGAGATTATTATTATGGGCTATTGCATGTCCTTGGGAAGGCCTGGATGAAACTGTTTTTAAAATGTTCTCACTCCAAAGTCTCTGCACAGTCTTTGCAGCAAAAGTAAATATTATAAAATCTGGTACATCTAAGTGAAATTATGCAGGTGCAGATGACCCTCGCTCTGTATGTGCCGAGTACAGAGTGAATCTGAATCTGCATGTGCCTGTGTCTGTGTCTGTGTTTGTATTTTATTTTCTCACTCCAGTGACAGGCGGGTGGCAGTTTAGCGTACCAGCTGGTCAAGGCCCGCTCCTTCCTGGAGCCTCCCTGAAGTTTTGAACGAATATACTGGGACAGTAATTCCAGTCATGAAGGGTCTTTCACCAGAACAATCAGATGGAAAAATCACAAATCAATGTTGAATATGGAGTTGGACTTTGGACTAACTTTGGACTGATTACTTGCAATAAGCAACATTACTGGATTCAAGTGGGACATTAGACTGGGACTTTATTTACCACAGCAACGAAAGAAACCTGGACGCAAAAACAACTGGAGTTCACATGCTGACATACATGACAGACTGTTTTTACTCAAAGTGTTACAGTCGGAAAGGACCAACAAATGATTTTATGTTTGGGCTCATAAGAAATTCACTTGTGTGTAGTATGGGGGTCATAGACCAGGGGTAGACAATGCAGTGCCATTTTTCAGCCATGATTAATGTGAGGCCATGATTGGGATGGCCTCAACGGGAGGAATGTTGAAGATTATATTTCAGTATTTCTCATCGTATTCATCAGTAGATTAATTGCCATGTTTAATAACCATAATCAATAATCATAATCAATAACCATATTATGTAAACACACAGAAACATACACATACACATAAAACACACACACACACACACACATACAAGCAGTTTGCACACACATGAGCAGTGCAAACACACATGTACATACACACACACATACAAGCAGTTCACACACAGACACACACACATACAAGCAATTCAATTCACACATGCATGAGCAGCTCACACACACAAGCAGCGGGCTTCTGTAGCTTTGATTAGTAAGCAGGCTTCTGTTTAGATGATTCAAAAACATAATCAGGTGATGCATTTGATTTCTGTGGCTTTGATCAATATTTGTTCAGTAAAATCATTAGTTGTTACTGAAAAAAAACAATTGAATCATTTATGTATCCACTTGTATCCTATTCCTTTGTCTGTACTTTTCATCTCTTGAGTGGAACTTTCCACTCCCTTTTAGTCATGTGCAGCTCATCTTTGCTTTGAATTCCTGAAGGATTAGGTAGTGGCGTTTTGGTTTGCCTGGCCAATTGTAAGCGAGAATGAGAATGCGGAAAGACCATATTTGGAAGATATTTCCGGTGATAAAGGTATAGAAGCTGGGTGTTAAAAATAAGAAATCAGTTCTTCTTGCGCAAAAAGAACTCTGCTTTACATTTATCAATATGCCTCAATAAAGCCTAATCGTCTGAAGAATCTGTCTCTCTCCAATTGCTTGAGGATGGGGGAACCTCATGATATGAAAATATGTCTGGATGAAAACCACAACACAATCACCCCCGTGCTGCTAGATAGCGCGCCATCTACAGAATGTTTCTGCAAGAGCAGACCAGATTTTACTGCACATGTGCGATACCCCATAGTTTCATTGGAGCCATTTGTTGTGTCTTCTTCTTTTTATACTCCTTGGCAGGAAGAACAGGGCCAGACCATGGAATTGTTTGCACTTTTGGCCATGAAGTGTAAGTAGCCACTGTGAGGTGTGAAGCAGCTGTGTGCCATTTTGTCTACTGCGGCTGAAATGCCTTGTCTTCCTTGGTTTTTCAGTTGTGACCCGTAAGCCAGACTACTCAAAAAATGAGCCTCTACCCAGCCTGTCTATCCCCATGGTGGCCTTCATGGTGATGGGGGCGCTGTTGTTCCTGCTACTAGCCATTTTAGGAGCCATGCTGCTCCAGAACAGAGCTCTGAAGAGAGGTAGGTGGTGGGCCCAGAGTAGCTTCATCTGAAAATCTTAGCAAGATGAAAACATTGAGGAATGATTGAACATATTGTGTGCACATTACTTTGAAGGAAAATATATTTTAATTCAGATTTTTACTTAAAAGTTACTACTGACTTGAATTGAAACTGGTGGCTAAAGAACACTTAGACATTGCTGGTGAGACAAGGTAATGACCTGAAAAACAAAGGCTGGTTTCAGCTTTTTGGATGGACCTGTGTGACCAAGAATTTAAATTCTCTCAGATGTTTGCAAGTAGAGGTCTGCGCGGGACAGATTTTTCAGTCCCGCTCCCGCCCGCTCCCGCAATATCATGTCCCGCTCCCACCCACTCCTGCAAAAAGTTACAATTTTTAGTCCCGCTCCTGCCCACATCTGTAGAATTATATCCCGCTCCCACCCGCGAAAATCCCGCACAAGACAGTCCATGCAAGATGGACATTCATTCCTGCACACTATTTCACAAAATGTTTACCCTATGGCCTATTCAAAGTAAATGCATGCTATTCCTTACCATTTTAAACCAAATTTCCTGCAAGTATAGGCTACTCAATCATACAAAACCAAGGTTCAACATAGTTTAGACTAGGCTACAAACAGTCCACAACTGTAGACTGTAAAGCTAGACCATTTAAACATAGGAAAAAGTACCCTAAGCTCACGAAACTAAAAATGTCCATATTAATAGAATGAAATAATAATATAACACATTACGGTGATGATGACAACAATAATAACAACATCTTGTTAAACTAGAAGGGCTGCATATGCTCAACTGAAAATAGCCCTAAAAGAAGGTCTTCAGCTTTAAATAAAAAGGCAAACGCATTGCAGTTTAGGGTGTCTTTAAATACCCATGAAGGAAAAGGATATTATCATTTTTTTTTAAACATCTTTTTGATTGAGCAATTAAATTCAACATAAATTCCACATATACATTCAAGACTCATTTTCATGACCGTTACAGTTGTGCATGTGACCTTAGAGCCAATAGGAGCTCAAATATTGTAGTAGGCACAAAGGTAATATGAAATAAGGTAATAAAGAAATAAAGTGCAATAACATCTAATATAAAACAAAATAAAACAAAAAACAAATAGCATAAAATAAAGATAAGGACAATAACAGGCTGTCTGAGGTCCACCCTCCCTCTCCCACCCCACTAACCCTCCCCCTACTCATCTCCCCCCTTCCCATCTCCCACCACCCATAGAGACCTTACACTTTTCAACTCATCTCAGTTGCTGTGCAGTGTGTGCTACAATGTGGACTGCTGTACTGGCTTTGTAGTTGCCAGATACAATATGAGGGGTTTCCAGGTTTTATTGAATTGTTGAAGCCTGTCTTTTAGAGCATATCTTATCCTTTCCAAATGGAGTGTATTAGTTAAGTCCTCCAGCCACATCGTAGAGGTAGGAACAGTTGCGCTCTTCCATAAAATGAGGATTAATTTCTTTGCCGTTATGAGGCAATAAGAAAGAAAGCGCTGTTGTGTCGCGTTTAGTTTTCTGAAGGTTTCAGATATTCCAAGAATGATGAGCAAAGGCTCTGGTTTGATCAAAGTATTCATAACCTCAGACATAATGTTACAGATATCAGTCCAAAAAGATTGGACCTTTGGACATAAAGCAAAACTATTAAGGAGTGTTGCCACAGACGATTGGCATTTATCACACATAGGCGACACCTCCGGGTATATGTTATGTAGTTTTTCTTTTGAGTAGTGGAGCCTGTGTATAATTTTAAATTGAATGAGGCAATGTTTTGCATTATTTGAACAAGTATGTATATTCTCAAGGCTCTTTTCCCATAAATCATCTGGAATTAGTTCACCAAATTCCTCTTCCCACTTTTGTTTATAGTTTTCAGACGAGGGGGAGCTTATTGATTAGAGAGTATTATAAATTTGAGATATCAACCTACTTTCATTTGGTGACAGTTTCAAACAGTCATCTATTTTTGAATGTGTTTCAGTCGCAAAATCTTTTAAGTGTTTCCGTATGTAATCTCTAACTTGTAGATAGTGCAAGAAGTTGTTATTCTCCAGTCCATATTTCCTCTGTAGTTGTGTGAATGAAGCAAAGACACCTAAGTATAAGTCTCCAATACTATGGATACCCCTTTCGCTCCATGTACAGAAAGCTCCATCAAGATTGGAGGGGGCAAAGTTGGGGTTCCTAGCAATGGGTAGTACAGGGGATATCAGTTTAAGATTAAAAGTAGACTTAATTTGCTTCCAAGTACGAATCATATTATGTATAACAGGGTTATTATTATATAGCAACTTATTAGTCTTAGTTGGGGCTAATAGGATTGTGCCTATGGAGTACAGATAGCAGTCTTCCTGCTCCAATTTTAGCCAATCAGACGATGGTGTTGATTTATCCAGCCAGAAGGTAAAGGTCTTAATCACTGAAGCCCAGTAATAGAGCAAAAAATTTGGGAGTGCTAATCCTCCTCCAATCTTTGGTCGACAAAGATGTTTTTTACCTATTCTGTGGGCTTTGTGTCCCCACAGAAAGGGAACAATTAACGAGTCCAAGTGTTTGAAAAATGATTTAAGAAAAATGGGGATGTTTTGGAATAAATATAATAACTGCAGGAGGAAAATCATCTTTACGGCATTAATTCTCCCAAATTAAAGAGATTGGGAGAGTGTCCCAGAGGGATAATTTAGCCCGTAATCTTTCTATTAGAGGGGGAAAGTTTGCCTGGAAGAGAGAGAAATACAGCTTTGTTACTTCAATCCCCAAATAGGTCAATTTGTCTGGAGAGATTTTAAATGGGAAATTATCCAGTTGTGTCACGTCATTCAAGTGGACTGGCATTAAAACGCTTTTTGTCCAGTTGATCCGGTAACTCGCAAAGGTTCCGAATAGATTGATTTTGTCTAGAAGGGTTGGAATAGTAATTTGTCGCTGAGTTATGTATAGAAGGATATCGTCCGCGTACAATGATATTTTAATGGTTGTTTCTTTAGTGGTGAACCCATGTATCCGAGGATCTAATCTAATACATTGGGCTAGAGGTTCAATAGCCAAAGCAAAGATAAAAGGGGATAACGGACACCCCTGTCTTGTCCCTCTATGCAAGCTAAACGGGGCGCATATCGTCCAGTTTGTCAGGATTTGAGCAGTAGGATTCTTGTAAAGGAGTTTAATTTGCGACAGAAATCTATTCCCAAGATTGAATCTATTGAGAACTTCAAATAAATACCACTCAATCTGATCAAACGCCTTCTTGGAATCAAGCGCAAGTATGACAAGATCAGTGGGTGGTCCTCTCTTTGTATATATAATATTAAAAAGACGACTGAGATAGGAAGAGGCATTCCTATTTATTACGAAACCCGTCTGGTCAATATGGACTAACTTTTCTAGCAAGGAGTTCAGCCTGTTGGCCAGTATTTTGGCAAACAGCTTCCCATCAACATTAAGGAGCGAGATAGGATGATAAGCGCCTACTTCTTCTGGGTCCTTCCCTTTTTTGTGAATTACTGTAATCACAGCCTCAGTTAAGGTGAGTGGTAAACTACCATTCATCTGGGCATGCTCAAATAGTTTCAATGAATAAAGAGATAGGTTTTCACTAAATGTTTTGTATATTTCCCCTGGGAGTCCATCGGGACCGGGTGTCTTATTACTTTTTAGTGAGGCAATGGCGCTCTGAACCTCTGCGATTGTAAGCTCAGAGTTCAATGAATCGCAATCTTACTCGCTCAGTCTGGGGAGGTCACATTTGTCGAAGAATGCGTTGATAGTTACAGATTCAAAAGAGGTCTTAGAGGTGTATAAGGCAGTATAAAATTCAAGAAACCTGTCATTTATATCTTTAGGCTTAATAAGTATTGTATTATCATGAGCTTTTATCTTGTGTATTGTTCTGTTATTTTCCATTTTTCTAAGCTGTCTAGCTAATAGTTTGTGTGGCTTGTCGCCAAATTCAAAATACTTTTGCCTGGTGTAAAGGAATGCTTTACTTATTTTCGCAGATATGATTTTATTGTATCCATACTTGAGTGTCACTATTTTTCTGTGTAAAAACAGTAGTAGGGGATTGTGCATTTTCTTTGTCAAGCAATTTAATTTGGTCTTCCAATTCTTTTAATTTGGACTTGTTTTCTTTTTTTCTTGAAACTTCAAATGAGATTATACAGCCTCTTATGTAAGCCTTGAATGCTTCCCAGAGAATGGAGGGAGAGATCCCAGGGGTGTCATAGCTTAGACTAGGCTACAAACATAGTCCACAACTGTAGACTGTAAAGCTAGACCATTTAAACATAGGAAAAAGTACCCTAGCTTGCAAAACTAAAAATGTCCATATTAATAGAATAAAATAATAATATAACACATTACAGTGATGATGACTACAATAATAAGAACATCTTGTTAAACTAGAAGGGCTGCATATGTTCAACTGAAAATAGTCCTAAAAGAAGGTCTTCAGCTTTAAATAAAAAGGCAAACGCATTGCAGTTTAGGGTGTCTTTAAATGCCCATGAAGGAAAAGGATATTATTAATTGAGGTAGGTTTCAGCATACTGCGTCTGTGCTCCAGTATGCGTCCACAGACGCTGAATGCGTGCTCCGATGGTGCGCTGGAGGCTGGAACGCATAGAATGTGGCGTGCAAATTTGCTTAGTGTCGGGAATTCATGACCATGTTTCCTCCACCACTCAAGGATATCCTTGGGCCCGTCATATTCGGATCCGTCCAGCTTGACCTTCAGGTAGTCCGCTATTTCAGTGTCCAAGGATAGCTGCCGGCCGGTGCCCGTAGCACCTGTATCCTCCCATTCTGCAAAATCACGAAAAGTCACTTTAGGTAGAGATGGCTCTGAAGGTTCATCTTCATCCACGACATCGAATCCCAAATCTTTAGTCAACTCTTTAACCGCTTCCATAACAAATCTCCTTTCATTATCATTCACCATCTTGAGATGACGAAGCTTCGGAGTAAGGAATTTTGCGATCTTGTAGACCATGTCAATTCCATTGATGGAAAGGCTACTCGGTGATAACCGGTCGTCCAGGCGTTGCGCACAAACTGATGCGATTGCAGTAAGCAGGGGTCAGCTTAGTTGCTTCGCAGTGGTCTGTTATGGCCCAAATTTGTTATGGCGTCAATTTGTTATGGCGTCACAGACAGCAAGGGATGACAGACAAAATTCTTACAATTCAACAGATTTAATTAAACAAACACTAAGAACTAATCTACACTCTACCCTACTGACCAAGATTGAAATAAAAAAAAAAAAAGATAGTTACAGTCCCTGGTAATTGAGATGGGCTGCTGTGTTATGAATGTCCTGGGACAGGAAAATGCTCCAACACAGGCAAAAATCCACAAAAAGCTTCACAGGTCTTGAAAAAGAGTGACAGGTCTGGTCAAATGTATCCTTCCACAATTTCTCCTTGCAATTTTTCCAACTACTACTCCACTCTCTCAATTTTTCTCCTTATATACTCCTGTCCAGCCCCCTCTGAGGCATGCCCAGGACATGCCCAACCTAGCTCCAGACTGGGCTTAACAAAAAAAAAAAAAATTGTCAATACTGCCATCTAGTGGCTTTTTTTTTTTCCACATTACACCTCCATTCTGAAAAGGAAAAAATTTTGACTCATAAAGGCAAAATTTTTCTTTTCAATACAAAAATGGTTAAGTAGACACTTGTGTATATATACATATAATACAATATGCTAATAAACACGTGATAGAAATACACATACTCAAACACGGGATAAGCAATCTGCAATTACATTGTCAGTACCCTTTACATGCTTAATTTCCAAGTCAAACTCCTGTAAAATCAAACTCCAATTCAACAATCTCCGATTCTTGTTTTTCATCTCACTCAAAAACATTAACGGATTGTGGTCAGTATATACAATCATTGGCTTTTGCCCTGTACAAACATAAACCTCAAAGTGTTGTAAGGATAGAACCAGAGCCAACAGCTCCTTCTCAATTGTGGAATAGTTCTTATGGTGGCGATTGAACTTCCTGGAGAAGTTTGCCACGGGATGCTCAATGTCATCAGAGTCACTTCTCTGTAGGAGCACAGATCCACAAGCTTGGTCGCTAGCATCAACCGCCATGGAGAACGGTTTGTTGAAGTCAGGAGATTTGAGCACGGGGAAGTGACACAGCAGAGACTTCAGGCGATCGAAGGCTCTTTGGCATGCTTCATCCCAAGTGAACTTTACGCCTTTCTTCAGTTGGTTGGTGAGACTGAGAGCAATCTCAGCAAAAAAGTTCTTCCAGAACTTGCGGTAGTACCCGATCATTCCAAGGAAGCGGGCAAAGCCTTTTTGTTGTCAGGAACTGGAAAGTCCATGATGGCTTGGACTTTAGCATTTATGGGTGCCACCTTACCCTGGCTTATGACGTAGCCAAGATATGTGACAGTAACACAACCAAAGTCACTCTTGTTCAGGTTAACAGTCAGGTTAGCCTGGGTCAAGCGCTGGAACAACGTCTCTACATCTTTCAGATGTTCTTCCCAGGAGTCACTCCATGTGATCAGGTCGTCGATGTACGCACCCGTGTGTGGCAATCCAGCGATTGTAGACTGTATCATCCTTTGGAACGTGGCTGGGGCATTTTTCATGCCAAAGGGTAGGACTTCATACTGGTATAACCCAGATAGTGTGGCAAAAGCAGAGATGCTCTTGGCCCTCTCAGTTAAAGGCACACACTAATAACCCTTCAATAAATCAATCTTGGTCAGAAACTTTGCTTGCCCTACTATATCGATACAATCATCAATCCTAGGTATTGGAAACACATCAGTTCTAGTTACAGCATTGACTTTGCGATAGTCTGTACAGAATCTAGTACTTCCATCAGGTTTTGGAACGAGAACACAGGGTGAACTCCAATCTGAGTTAGAGGGTCTGATAATATGTTCTAACATGAACTCAACCTCTTTCTCAGCAATCTTTCCCTTTTCAGGATTCATCCGGTACGGATGCTGTTTTATTGGTTTGGCATCACCAACATCTACATCATGAGAGGCCATAGAAACTCTCTTTGGAACATCAGGAAATAGATCTTTATATTTCTTGATCAACCTCTCAAACTGATCTTTCTGTGAGGGTTCTAAGTGCTAGAGTTTTACATCAAGATTTTGCAACACTTCAGAATTTGACAATTTACATGAAAGAACTTCAGCTTTAATTCTAGGTTCATCATCTTGAAACTCCCCCTCATCTTCACAAGTCTCGGCCATAGGAGGATCTGAAGTGACAGCTGCAACCCTAGCATTCCTATCATGATAAGGCTTCAGCATGTTAATGTGACACAACTGTTTTGGCTTTCTCCTATCTGGAGTCTTCACAATGTAATTGAGATCATTGAGTTTTGTCAGAATTTCATAAGGACCATGAAATCTAGCCTGCAATGGATTGGACTGCAAGGGAAAAAACACAAGGACCTTGTCTCCTGGTTTAAACTCACGGCTTCTAGCCTTATGATCATACCAAGTTTTCATTTTTCCCTGACTTGATTTCAAGTTCTCTTTGGCTAGGTCACAAGCTGCACGCAGTCTTTCCTTGAACTTGCTAACATAGTCTAACAGACTGATATGCGGCTCTTTCTCTTGCCATTGTTCACTCAACAATAACAAAGGTCCTCTCACTTCATGGCCAAACACTAGCTCAAATGGACTGAATCCAGTAGACAACTGCACTGCTTCTCTAGCTGCAAACAACAGCAAATGAACACCTTCATCCCAGTCTTTCTCATGGTCATAACAATAAATCCTCATCATTGTCTTGAGAGTGGAATGAAACCACTCTAAGGCACCCTGACTCTCTGGATGATAGGCACTGGAAAGAATCTGCTTCGCACCTAGTTCATACACAACCTGCTGAAACAATCTGGAAGTGAAACTGCTACCTTGATCTGACTGAATTTCCCTGGGAAGGCCAAACAACGTGAAGAACTTTATCAAAGCCTTTGAAACTGCAGTTGCCTTGATGTTGCGTAGAGGGATGGCTTCAGGGAATCTGGTAGATGCACACATGATTGTCAACAAGTACTGATTTCCAGATCTAGTCTTGGGTAATGGACCAACACAATCAACAATGACCTTGGAGAAGGGCTCCCCAAATGCTGGGATAGGCTGCAATGGAGCTACAGGTGGGTCTAACTGGTGTTTTCCAACTACCTGACAAGTGTGACAGGTTTTGCAAAAGTTGGAAACATCTTTCCGAAGTCCAGGCCAGAAGAAGTGTTTCATGATCTTGTCAACAGTCTTGTTAACACCAAGATGACCTCCTAAAGGCAAACTATGAGCCATTGTTAAGATCTCATTCCTGTAGACCTTCGAACAACAATTTGCTTGACCACTGCCCAATCTGCATTGGCAGGGATATCAGGAGGGCGCCACTTCGCATCAACACTCCATCCTTGAGATAATACTCAACTGGAACTGCGTCTATTTCTTCATCAGGAAGGGCTCTCTTCTTTAGCACACAAATTTCAGGATCATTGGTTTGCTCCTGAATCAACCGCTTTCTGGACAGAGACAAGTCTCCAGACAATCAGAATCACCAGACCCATCTGGCTGGCTGAATAGAGAACTGATAAAAGTGTCTGATAAGTCCTCAAACGGAGAAACCATAGTAGGCTGAACAGAGTCATGAGGCGAACCACCTGAGTCATGACTATTCAATGTGCTGGACGGCACCACATCATCTTCTCCTTGAGCCTTCTTGGCCATAGCACGGGTCACTGCACAGGAAGGATACAGAGATGGGTCTTCATCGCCATCTTCAGTGCTCGGCTGTGAAGTAAGATGAACAGGGGAACTACATTGCCCCCAGCCAGGTCATTGCCTAGCAACAGAGAAACACCCTTGATAGGTAGACTTGACATAAGTCCCACCTTTACCTGTCCTGTAACTAAATCTGACTTCAAGAATACAGAGCGCAGGGGTACAGATACAGTCCTCCCTTCAATACCTTGTACAAGTATGAAATCCCCAGAAGCGATCTCATCACGTAACTCCAAGGAGTCCATCAACAAAAGTGACTGAGAAGCTCCGGTATCCCTTAGGATATATAGGGGGACAGAAGGAGAATGCTCATTCAGAGCCAAAAATCCCTCTGACACAAATGGAAGAAATTCCTCCCTCACAAAGTCAGCAGCATCAGGCCTCTTAGCCTCACAAGGAGCAGGCAATTTAGCAGATCGGTCATCTACTACAGGGGTTTCTAACCTTGTCTTCACAAAGGCATTGGGTTTGGTATTCTTTTCTTTTTTCTTTCTTAGCTTTAAGGAACCAACAGTTAGTTGTAACATGACCAGATTTCTTGCAATAATTGCAAACTAGACCACTTTTGTCACTGTCAGCTTTCACACTTTGATCAGACCTTTGACTGGATTTCTGAGCACCATCACCAGATTTGTCTTAGTCTTTGGGTGAGGAATCTTGGGTATCACCGTTACCTTTCTTCTGAAATTGGGACCATCTATTGTTTCTGCTAGACTGAAATTTGGACTTATGTGTGAGAACATATTCGTCTGCAAACTTGGCAGCTGATTGCAAATTCAGTGCTTGCTTCTCATTAAGGTAGGTCTTAATATCATCCTTGACACAGTTCTTGAATTCTTCAACTAACACCATCTCTTTTAGTGAGTTGAAATCATCCTTGACCTCCATAGAAGTACACCAGCGCTCAAAGCAAACCTTCTTTTCGTTAGCAAATTCCACATAAGTCTGATTGTCAGATTTCTTCAGACCTCTAAATTTCTGTCGGT
The DNA here is from genome assembly GCA_029692085.1 of Gymnothorax javanicus. Lineage (NCBI taxonomy): Eukaryota > Metazoa > Chordata > Actinopteri > Anguilliformes > Muraenidae > Gymnothorax > Gymnothorax javanicus. The sequence continues at coordinate 64,358,394 of CM056200.1, forward strand.
AAGCCTCTGGAACCAACTCATAAGCTGTCAAAATAACCGTTTTGACAACCTCACAATCAGAGGAATCATCTGCAGACAAAGCCGAATAGGCTTGTTGAGCTTTACCTTTGAGGACAGTTCGCAACATCAGAGGCCAGTGTTCCTTTGGCCACTGACAACTCTTAGCTACCTTCTCGAAGCACTGGAAATACTTATCAACCTCCTTCTCTGAGAATGGAGGCACCAGCTTTTTACCTCCTGGCTAGCCCGAAATTTGTTTTCAGCTTGCATTTTGATTTTAGTTGCTCCATTTGGAGCCTTTCTTCTCTATCTAATTTTTCTAAATCGAAATCTCTCTGTCTCTGTCTCTCTTTTCTTTCTGCTTTTCTCTTTCTCTCTCTCTTTTTTCTCTTCTCTTGCTAATTTTTCTAACTCAAACTGCCTTTGTTTTTCTTTTTCCTCCCTTTCTATCTAGCATTTTTAATTTTAGTTCCATTTCTACATTTGGATTTTCCACTGGAAACTGTTCCAGATCTCCTGGTGCAAACACATTTTCATCAATGTAATATTCAACAATCTCTCTAGCCAGTCTTGCTTTTCGCATGGCTGGTTTTACATCTGTCAGCTCTAACTGTCTGCATATTTCTAGCAGTTCTGTCTTTTTAAAAGACTTCAAAACCTCTACGGTTGGTGATGCCAAGAAATCATCCATTGCTGTTGATCTGCCAATATATATCTAGGAAAATTCAAAAAAACAATTTCACAATTTGAAATTTTAGATTTTCAATAAATGACTCGCACAATGGTCTTTCCCGGACCCGAGCCCCCAATTTGTTATGGCGTCATGGACAGCAAGGGATGACAGACGAAATTCTTAAACTTCAACAGATTTAATTAAGCAAACATTTAGAACTAATCTACACTCTACCCTACTGACCAAGATTGAAATAAAAAAAAAAAGATAGTTACAGTCCCCTGATAATTGAGATGGGCTGCTGTGTTGCGATGTCCTGGGACAGGAAAATGCTCCAACACAGGCAAAAATCCACAAAAAGCTTCACAGGTCTTGAAAAGAGTGACAGGTCTGGTCAAATGTATCCTTCCACAATTTCTCCTTGCAATTTCTCCAACTACTACTCCACTCTCTCAATTTTTCTCCTTATATACTCCTGTCCAGCCCCCTCTGAGGTGCGCCCAGGACATGCCCAACCTAGCTCCAGACTGGGCTTAACAAAAAAAATTGTCAATACTGCCATCTAGTGGCTTTTTTTTTTTTTTTTTTTCCACATTACAGGTCTCTCAGTTTCACGGACTATGGCAGGACAACGGCCGAATCTAACAAGCTGTATTGTCTGAGGTCATTCGTGGCATCCTTGAATGGTTTGAGAAATGCCACAAGGGACGCAAGAGTGGTTTTATTAATGCAAGCTATTTTATCAAAGTGGTTATTCTCCAGCAGTATTGCTGTAATCTCATCGTACTGTTGTGATACAGAATTTAACATTTCAACAGTTGAGTTCCAGCGGGTCTCCACTGACTGTTTTAGAGACGTCCTCAGCTTGACTTGGAGGCCAGAATGTTTGAAATAGCTGACCAGCTTTTTCACATTGACGAGAAGCTGGGTCGCTGCGGGGACTTGGTCTGTCACAGCAGGTAAAAGGGCATATCAGAGCACTGTGTTCAGTACATGGGCACTACAGTTGAGCCTTCTATATCCAGGTAAGGCGGCCACCATGTTAGCTCCTCTATCCGAGACAAAAACTATTTTTTTGCCCAGAATATAGCAATTAATTCCAAAGACTCGTAGGTTTTAGCACAATAAAGCCCGAATATTTTCACCAGTCTTAGAAGTGCCCTCTTCAAATGGGGCAGCAAAGAGCACTCTGGACACCAATTCGTTGTCTGAATTTTTGTAGTGTATCAGTGGCGGCGCCAGAGATTTTTTTTTTTGCTGATGCTATAGTGGGGCTGAATCATTCAGTGATGGGGCTGATGAATGTATCGTGTGGTAGTCTGTATTTGCGCAAAAGCCAGATGCGCGCCATTCAAGAGTAGTTTCAGATATGTTCTTACCAATGCCTCTATTGATTCACAAAACTACAGCGATTTTGTGTTTAATATACAAACGATACAGCAACATGGGAGACACCCCAGCTACACAAGAGCATAAAAAATAAACTAACAAAGCGTCTGAGCCAGAGTGCGCATCATCAATCACACCAATCCAGCAATCAGCATTAAATGCGTGCTTTTCAACTGAAAAACAATGTCTACCACTCATATTGAATTGACAGAATTGACACCAAAAAGTCAAATAAGAAAACCGCAGAATCGAGGGCTTTGTTGGAGTTGTAGGACAAATCGCATGCAAAAAAAACAAAGTGACTATTCAAGACTTATTTAAGTGCGTCCAAGCGCAAAAATTGATCGAAATTCGCGTTAGACTCACTTATAAGTGTGGTCAAGATGCACATTGCTCCATTGCCCACACGTATTTTAAGTGTGTCCAAAGCCAAAATTTTTTTCTTGGCCAAACTTATTTTTTAAGCTGTGGCCAAGGAGAAATTTCAGCATGGGCCACACATATAAGTGCGAATATCATCGGCCATAAACAAAACCACAATTTAAACAAAAACCAAGAAACACCCATTGGAGGTCCATAACCAAAACCAATAGGTTTAATAGCATACATTTAGATCGCTAGATTGCTGATCATGTCATATTTACACATTACCCAAAGTGAAGCACCTGGCCGCTAAATTGATACAACTAACTTCTTCATGAAAATGAATGGTTTCCTATGAGGCCAAAGTCGTTAAAATGCCAAGATGTGCAGCTGCATTTTGCAACAATATTCATTTGAAGGGCTGTAATAAAAAGTTTCACGCGCAAGTTATTGTAGATACGCGAATTTAATCATTTAATGGAGAAAACCGTGTTTGCGTGCAAGCTATCAGCCATCCCATGGGCTTGAATAGACCGCTGACTAAAAGCAAATGCTAGCGATTGTTAACGTTCACCAGCTAAGTAGCTACCTTGGTAACGTTACCGTCGCGGAGATTACGTTAATGGTAAGAAAGGCTCGACTGTTACAAGTCAGGAGAAAGAACTTTTTGCCATCCCCTCAATCAGAGCTGTGCAGTGATCATTTTGATGAGCAGCGTTTTGAAAGGTGAAACTTGTTAAGAGTCTCTAGACTTGACTGGCGCCTCCGTTGAACAACGTTGGCATAAGCCATATGATTCAATATAAACAATTTGGTTGACGCCAAATATGCTCAATCCGGGTACAATGAAGTGAAGAAACACCGATACTAAAATAACACCGACTCACACGCAAGTGTTTCTGAAAATGTGATTTAAAAGTAGGCAAAAACGAATGGGAGTCTGCGAGCGAATTTTACCTCCGGGTGTATGCGCTGCTGGGACAGCTGCTTCACTTGAGCGTACCCTGTCAGCGATGTAGTGTTCTATGGGGATCTATAAGCGGCTCAAACCGAACTTACAACAAAAGAGGTGTAGAGTGGATCTGACCTTAGACCACCAGAGCAGAGTTAATTACTTCAAAAAAATATAAAAAATACAGAGAAAGTATAGCCAGAATTTAAATGTGAAAATTCAGTCATTTTCTTGGTGGTGCTACGGTGGTGCTATTGAAATCTTTGCTGGTGCTATAGCCCCAGTAAGCACCACCCTAGCGCCGCCCATGTAGTGTATGGTGGCTGATAGGAAAGACATTTTGCGGAAATTTTCTGTCCAAATATCAGTTGTCACAGCATATCCATATTTTACCTATTGATTCAGTTATGTCATCGACAACAGCCCGTCTCCTTTTATTTGCCCTTTCCTCCACATGGCGTGACATGGTTGTAGGATGGGGCAGGATCTCCCTCACATCATATTTGCCTATTGAGGCTGCTGTGTCAACTAAGTGCTGTGCCAATTTGATGAATCCAGCACCAGCAATGCTATCATATAGACAGGTCAGCGGCAATAAAGTCCACACATTTATCTGTTGTTTTCTCCTTTAGAGCGCTTGACACTTTTGATGTTCTAGAACTGAAATTCAGCAATGTTTGCTCTTTCATTACAGCACATACGTGCCGTTTTAGGCTGGATGTTCCAGATTTGTGCCCATTATATGTTAACACCTGTGGCGCCCCCTAATGTATGCTGACTACGCCACCCCTTGCAATTCACTCACTACTGTGAGTGTCAGAGCAAAGGGACCGATTCTCTAATAAGAGGGACAGACACAGATTTTAGAAAAATAATAAAATACAATCTTTATTAATAAATAACTTCCTGTGAATGACTTAGTCACCAGTTAAATAGGTCACTTCATCGATGACGGGGAATGGCAGTAAACGAGAAAAAAAAAGAAACCAAAACAGACAGATCACCAAGACATTGGTACAGGGGCCAGTTGAGCCAAGGGAACAAAAAACACTAATGGAAGGCTAAGGTTTCAAAACCACACGTGCCTGTGCAAACACACTCATTCTGATATACACTCGACTTCAATATCCACTACAAACCTCACAATACTCAAGTACATAAGTGATAAAGACAAAGAGCATCATGCTGTATAGCACTGCAAAACTTTCAGTCATTAGCAAAGAAAAAAAAAAGGCCAAGGAACCCAGCTTTCCAGTGTAGTTTCCCACGCACACTAAGGTTACCCGGCGCGACCAGTACCTAGGTTGGGTAGGGAAAAGAAAGAGCTAAGAGACAAGACAATAAGGACAATAAACATAAAAAATTACACTTTAAAATAAATAAACCCCACTCTAGCCCGCGGCACACAGTGCTTACAGTAGGCTGAGACACTTAGGCTACAGCGCACAGGCTAGAGGAAAACAAACTAGCCTACACACAAAGGGCTCTAATTTCTTGGCGCAGCGCAGGGTGGCGCAGCGTGGCGTAGCGTGGCGCAGCCGACGCAGTGATAATTTCGTCCGGTGCAGCCCGCGCAGTGGTAATTTCGTGCAGTGCAACACTGTGCGCCCAGCCACTTTGGCAATTTGGTAGACGGACATGCGCCGAGATGGGTGTGGCGGCGTAGTAGGGGAGGTGTCACATATTCATCAAGATGTAGTGACAATTTCAGAGAAAAAAGTCTTTGCAGAAGTTGCAGAAAAGCTCGCCAGCTCCAACCTGGTTTACTTTCTGTGCAGTGGTAATTTGGCTGACTGGCGCACAGTGCGCACGCGTCACCGAAACCTCACAGGCAGGTTTCCAGAATGTCAGGCACATTTCAATGCAATAAATAATTACAGCAACCACTATTTAATGTAACTATCTGAATCAGGACATAAATTATAGTATCTATATCGATTGTCCTGATGTCAGATTAACTGGAGGCGAAACGCATTTTTCGCACGACTGATTACAGTCAAAGTCAATGCAAAGACGCGAAAGTCAGACAGGGTTTTAATATATCTCCGTGTCCGAAAGTCATAAAAGTTCTAATTTTTCGATTATTCCAGGAATTATTAGACGTGCAAACTAGGCCACGTTTGTGTTCGACCTTAACAAAATGCAAATTGATAGCTATCGACTTTTCTTGGTCTTTTTATTTGTGTGTTTTCTTCCGTTGAAGATAGATAACAGTCTTTATTCGGTCTCTCTTTTGAAAATTAGTCAGATGGATCGAACAGATTCGCGCTTTATTTCCACACCAGAGATAAAATAGTGCTTGTCGTAAGTGAGCAAATCAATTCCATGACCATTGACAGTGTGAATAAATTATTGCATGCACGATCAACACTGTCCGAGGCGAAATGCAAAATACTCCATCTCCGGCAGCCAGCAAAGAGTAAAAGTATTGGTATGAGAACAGATTTATAATGAAATAAAGATTAAAAATAAATCACCAACAAACAGAGCATCCAAAAAAGATGAACCGCAAATAAATAAATCGCAGTGTTCATTGGATGTTCTGTTTTTTGTTAAAATGTTTCTTTTTATTCTTTATTTCGTTATCAATCTGTTCTAATCGTCCTCTTTTTTTTTTTTTTTTTTTTTTGTCAGACACGGAGTATTTTGCATTTAATGTCCGACAGGCATTGTATATTGTCCCGCGCCAATGTCGACTCTCTTTATTGAGCAGAGCTTAAACAGAAACATTGATTGAAATTCTCGGTACTCATCTTGAGGAACCGAGCCCTCTTATCAAAATATTCACGTTTAATATCTTAAACATTCAGTAGATTTGAAGAAATTAAAAACAATAATCGACTGTCGGACACGGAGTTATATTGAAACCATCCGACTGTCTGACACGGAGATATATTAAAACCCTGTCAGACTTTCGGACACGTAGACACTGCGTTCAACACAATCTGTCGTGCGAAAAATTCGTTTCGCGTCCAGTGTGCAAGCGGCTTAATAATAGGCTACTATTATTGTCACTTAGGTTTTGTCGTTTTTAGTGGGGGAAAAGGAATACAGCCTGATTGCAATGATCTTGTACTGAGTTAAGATCACATATTGAAAATAAATGTGTAACGTATCTTGCATTGTTGTCCATGCATGTTAATCCCAAAATTTTAAGCAGCAACAGGGTGTAATAATAGGAACACGCCATCCATCGTTTCTCTTCCCAATGATGCAGGCAGAAGAAATAAATGAGCAACCGTCGTATTTCATTCCAACTTCATAAGTTTGAATGATCTGACGTAATTTCGCTTTTGAAATTCCATTCAAGTTTGCTAATGGTAATAATTCGCGAATGCCCTAGCTAGCCAGCTAACTCATATTCGTAATGCTTAATATAGATGGAAGCGGTGCAGAAAACATGCCTGAAGCAGCAAAGTAAAATGCAACATTAACGCATCATGCAGATATAGAACAGAGGCTTCTATATTCCAACACATTAAAGGTGAGGAGAGGAGCTCATTTGATTGGTGAAGATTTGACTCGGCTGTGTTATACCCAAACACGCCTTCTCTCCTCCCTCTTTCCCACTTGCGCCGGCAGGAGGGACTGAGGCGGGACAGAGGAGTACTTGCGCCAGGCTACGCCGGGCACGAAATTGCAACATACGCCTGGACACACCCCGGAGGCGCAGCGCACCCCCCATTCGCCGCGCCTGCGCCTGGTCTACGAATTTAGAGCCCAAAGACAGAAAAAGGGAAACGAATAGGCCTAAACTATGAGCAGCACCACATTTACACGGTAAAGAGGACAGCAGCTAGCTATGCAAAACTGCCAAAAGAATCTATAAAATCAGACAAACACACAACTGGATACGTGAGTTCATCCCCCCACATACAAGTAGCATACAAACAATCTAAAACAGCTCGGGCAAACGATACATGCAAACGGTTACTTAAAACTTCAGTGCAGTACTCAACATCGAGCAAGCACCATACAACACGGACATGGTAAAGGCGCAGACAGACCACTCATAGTTTCCCGACACGCCATGGAATTATGTGCAGGATTGACACCACATACCTGTCCCAGTATTTCTCAGTGTATGCTAAAAGTTAAGCTTGAAGACGCGTTGCTTGCAGTACGGCCACGGCAACCAGCAATCCCCGCTGATCGCACGCCGGTTCCAAACAAAGTCAATTCAACGTAGCTCTGGCAGCGCCTGCTCCCCCATTCACTATTCAAACAAACACCGACTTAACCCACTAGTTGCCAATTAAAATAGAGGATGAAGGAAGACGTATGTACCTGAGAGCAGCAAACATCTGTTCAAACACCGCTACTCCAACGCCAGCGTTGTCTACAAAGAAAAACCTGCTGCCGCGAGGACCCCAAGTGCCTTTAGGTGCTCCTGATTGCGTGATCTTTAGGTGGCCTAATCAGTGCCCCTCCCAATTCTCAATGAACAACGTGACCAGAGTAAAATTAAGTAAGTTTGCTAGAGTGATTGAGCAAGCGAGAGGGAGAGAGAGAGAGAGAGAGAGAGAGAGAGAGAGGGAGGGAGCACCCCACGAGAATTATAAAAACACTATAAGATCCCATTCTAAACATGGCCCACAGGCTACACACCATTTGGCATTTATCGCAGCAGGCAAAATACAACTGATTCCCCTCGTTGTTACACACAATTGAGAAATTCTTCCAAATGTCTGATTTCAATTGTGTCGGTTTTTTTGTTTTAAGATTACCTGTCTTAAGTGCAACAGCAATATCTGACGGGCTCGTAGTCGCACTACCCCCTTCCTCGAGCTCCATCATCATGCTTTAGGCTACTTTCGATTTCCAAAAAGAGCAGGAAGAAATTGCCGCAACGTGTGTCTGCGCTGACCACGTGAATGTTAACTCCCGCTAATTTAGAACAGTTAAAACCCATTTTTTGCTCGTAATGAGAATCTCCAGCATAATTTTAATCATGAACACATACTTTATTCATTTATAGTTTTATTTTTACGCACATATTCAATTTGCGGGAATGGTGCATTTTTCTGTTCGTCCCGCTCCCGCAGACACGTCTCTCTCATCCCGCCCGATCCCGAACTGAGGTTTTCAAACTCGTCCCACGCTGCACTGATATGCGTCGCAACCGCGGGTCTCGCAGGACTCCCGCGGGAGTGCAGACTTTACTTGCAAGCTTCAGTAAATGCCAAAAGTACTGCTGCTCATTAAGCTTCCGGAGCAAAAAAAAAAAAAGAGAAAAAATTTTCCGTGCAAGTGCCGAAAAGCCACAGTCATATTTCAGAGCCTTGATCAGTTGGCTGTCTACGGTGTGTGACTGTTCCAGTCGTCAGCTTAATCTGTAAACCACACTGTTTTGAATTGGCACGAAAGCATGCTCTGTTAAGACCCTGTGCTAGTGTGTATCGATTGGCTCTGGTGCATATCATTGAGACTAAAGGGGACTTCAGCCCAACCAATGATAGGTTGTAGTCTTGCCAAACGAAGAGGGTTAGGATTTGGGGCTTGACTCAAGAGCTGTAGCACTTGCAAAATGCGTTAGCACCCACAAAACTAAGAACATGACCAATGATTGGTCTCAGAACTTGTTTTGCTCCAAACATTGGTTGTGTTATTTGTGTGGTGTGTGCTAATACGACAGGTGTGCTTAGAGGAGAGTAAGGTCATTTGAATCAATGAATTGGGGAAATTAAATATATTTGCTCTGTAATGCCTCTGTTTGAAGCAACATTTCTCACTGCAATGGCAAATGTGCTGCAGATGGGGGATATAAAGCCGGAGTTTGGTCGCCTATAGGGTACTGCAAAAAAATTAAATAAATAAATGAACACTACACACTTCTGTAAAGGATGTGAAGGATTTTCTGTGCTCAAGATATCTTTTGGAAACTCGTTGCACCTTTTGCCTCATCCCCTCAAGGACTGGAGTGATGGCGATCGATTGGTGGGTCAAGCACAAGCTCCATTGTAAAGAGCCCAGTGGCTCAGGAATTCTCTGTCTCTGCCCTCACAGCCCTGTCTGAGTGGGAGAGTACCCCCTTGAATGAAGCCATCTACGAGGAGCTTGAGCACAAGCTGGCGAGAGAGGGTACCTACAGCGCCCCCCGGTGGGGTGAGTGAATATGCATATATCCTGTCAAACACAAAAGACAAATGGTGGGCACCGTCTCCATTATATTTTCTGTTCTTGTCATTATTAGTATCTCAATTAGTGTTTGGTATTCAATTTATGGATTTTGAGTAGTTTCGGCTTTGGTTTTGACCTTTGATATTATTTTTTTTTATTATTATTATTTTTATTGTTTGGGGCTGGGCAGCCTAAGCTGCCAGGACCCTATTGTTATCCTGCATGTTCTTCTTTCTTCTCGTTTCTTCTTCTTCTTCCGAGGAAATCCTACTTCCCATGCGCAAAAATCACCAAACTTTGCACAAAGGTCTAGTCCCATGCCATATTGCCTCAGCTGCAAAAACAGGCCAATAGTCCTGATGATGGCGCTACAGCAAGCCTCTAAAGTTCAAAATTTTGAAAATTCACAACAAATCAACCGTATGGGCTACAGATTTGTAACTTTCACCAAAATATAACCCTAATACTGAAGAAACTTTTGTACATTTAAACCTATTGCAAATTATGAAGTCCATCACTCTGTTTTTTTCAAAAACTGTGAAAATTATTAAACCTATCTCCTCCCACAATATTTGCTTAATTGACACCCAACTTGTTACAGAGCATCTTCAGACTGTCCTACACAAACGATCCACACATACTTTTGATTTATCGAATATCGAGCCTAGAGAGCATCAAAATGTTTGACTGTAAACGGTATTGTAAACATATACTTGCAAATTCTTGCTAAATACATTTTCAATGTTCATGAAAAAGACAAAATTTTGGAGTCATGGTAGATGATGTTTTTGAAAATATCAGAATTTTATCTCAAAAACTGAATTTTTTTACAGCATTTTGAATTTCGTTCTCGTGAACAATTTGAGTCAATGCAAAAATGGCATTTTTAAACATCAGTTTTTCACTTATGGAGCCAATAAATCATTGTTAAAAACAAATTACCAACATCTCTATGCTGTCTAGAAGCAATATGTGTATTTTCGGATTTTTGTCTGAATAACTGAATCTTTGACAGCCGTTTGAAATCTGCCTCTACACGCTAACAGCTGCTGTCTTGCACACAGGTGACTGGCTTAGTCAATTTGTGAAGTTACTTGTGACATTTTCATTTGCCACTGAGCTCAGTGAGAGAGCATAGTCTCTTGTGCCAGAAATAGTGAGTTCAAGCCTCAACTGATGTAAAATGCACATTAGAATGCCACCTTTTTTTCGTCTTCCTACACTCTGCTTGTTGCTCAGAATTGCCTAGTTTTGCCTAAAATTGCCCGGCCCCGACCATTGCTGCGCAGCAGCTATAATTTTTATTATTATTTGTGACAACCCGTGTGTGTTTAAAGGGGACCTATTTTGCCATATTCTAAGGTTATATTTTGATCTTGGACTCCCCTAGAGTACTCCTGATCGTTCAAAGTCCAAAACAGGGTCCTTATTTAGCTCATACTGCCATCCTCAAAAACCCCATTTGTAGTCCATTGTAGTCTCTACCTGAAATGCCTCATTGGGGTGGCTCTTCCGCTATGGCCCCCACCCCCGTGTGCCCACTTTCTTCTGACTGGCCAGCTCTGTGGAGGGCGGAGTTAGGCGGACGAGGCTGCAGAACGCAGTTTTCAGGTCCGCCTCCCAGAGTGAAACGTGAGACACGTCTGCCATCTAATAAAAAAGCGGCGGGCAAATTCATAATCTAATGCAGTACATGTGTATAGATCTAATGAAATGAACTTGTTCTAATAAATGCAGCGGCGAAAGTGGAGGACGCAGTCTTGAAAATCTGGCAGCTCAAGCTCAAATTTGCTATTGGCTACAGTTTGCTACGGCAACAGTGGTGAGTACAGCGGTTTTTCTACTCTATAGCTAGGATGCAGGAAAGCTAGAATCCACCCCATATAGACACATTTGTAGAACAGGTCGACATACCCACGTGTGACCGGAGACCGTAGAAATCCGTGGGTCTGAGTTGAGAGGAAACATAGACAGTGAGGAGCAGCTAAAAGTGGACCAACAGCTTATGGACTGCTTTGGTGTGTATTATAAGGACCTGCTGGTTCGTGTGCATAACTGTGGTGTGTTGTTAGCATGGAGAAACGAACAGCATCTGCGCTGGTATATGACGGAGGGGCGAAAGCTTCAGGCTAAACGGCCTTTTCGGAAATTGCCCGTGGTAATGGTTTCCTCATTGCGTCGGAATGACCAGCGTTTCCGCGCGGAAAATGGGCGCGTTATGGATAGTGCGCGAGAGCTAGATAGAGCTCCGGTTATGTTATGAGCATAATACAGGTTTTACAGACCGTAAGTTCCGTTTGCGTGAACCGTTGCTTATGTGGAGCTAGCGAATCGATCACTTTTACAGGAAAGAATTTAATATTCAATCGCCGATTTAATAATCAATCGACGGTAATGCAGAGAAATTGTTTGCGATACCAGACACGTTATAGCCTGTGCGTTTCCCTATTGCTTTCACTGGTAGCATCAGAGAGCTTGCCCAGATATTGGAGAAGTATCAGGCTGACCCCGGTCATAGATAAGTCAAGTGATCGTTTCACAAGCACCCAAAAACGCACCCCAAGTTTTGCAAAACCTACGTCTGGTCTAACTGCACCTCTCCGCTTAGCTTCAACTGGAGTGGCTACAATCAGACAACGTTATGATGAAACTGTCACATTGATGCTTACCGAAGTAACACAAGCATACCGATCAGAATTGCTGCATATAAGTTAACCAGGAGCATTTTTAATTAGCAGGGCACGCATGCGAACATGCAGTAGCTGATAAGCAGTCATGACTTTGAATGTAATCTGTCGCGCGAAAAATTAGTTTCGCGTCCGGTGTGAAAGCTGCTTAACACGCCTATAACGCGTGTATTTGCGTCTTTGCATTCACTTTGAATGTAGGCTAATCTGTCCCGCAAAAAATTCGTTTCACGTCTGATGTGAAAGCAGGTTTATGTATAGCCTAGTACGCGACAGCTAGAGAGAGCTCTGGTTATGTTTTGAACATAATACAGGTTTTACAGACTGTAAGTTCCGTTAGCGCAGACAAGTTGCTTATGTGGAGCTAGCGAATCGATCACTTCTGCAGGAAAGAATTACCTATTTAATCTCCGCCGTTTTCGGCTTTTTATTGGCCACAACAATTTCTAAAGGGGGAGGAAATTATGTCATGGTAGTGCACAGAAATCATTTGTTATACCAGACACGGTATAGATTCTGCGTTTCGCATTGCTTTCTCGGTAGCACCAGAGAGCTTGCCCAGACATTTGTGAAGTATCCGGCTGATCCCGGTCATGGATAAGTGAAGCGATCACAAGCAGCCGTAAACAAACCCAAACACGTATCCCAAGCTCTGCAAAACCTACGTCTGGTCTAACTGTGCTTTTCAGCCTAACTTTGCGGACACATACAGCTCCTCTTCGGTTAGCTTCAACTGTAGTGGCTACAATCGGGCAAGGTTATGATAAAACTGCCACATTGATGCTTACCGAAGTAACACAAGCATACCGATCAGAATTATTGCATATAAGTTAACCAGGAGCATTTTTAATTAGCACGGCATGCAAACTAACATGCAGTACCTGGTAACCCCGCGGTCATAACAACCACAGAGACAAACCCTTGCAATACAGGTTTTACAGACAGCAAGTTCCGTTACCGTGGACAGTTGTACCAAGCATCCAAATTAAAAACAAGTATTAAAAGTTAGCTTCCAATGAGCTTTATGTTCACACACCTTCTGTAGAATTTCCCCTGATATCACTCTTGCATATTTAGGACACAAAAATTAGCAACAGTAACTTGCCTATGTTAGCCGCAGTGCTACAGCCACAATCAACTGGCTATCACGTCAGGTTGGCTTATGCAGTAAAAGCAACTTACAGCTTCTGTGTCTGTGAGTCACAGACAGTCGCGACCGATCCAGGATTTATCTTCAGATATTTTAGAAAGCCTGCGCTTGAGGCCAGTTGTTAGTGCTAACTATCATTAGCAGTTCTGCTAGCCAGTAGCCACCCGTAATCCGTTAGCTTCACTTACATTATTTGCTGTTATATCGTTACTTACAGCTTGTGCCTCCGAGCGCTTGATGGATGCGGCTGCTTCAGGTTTGAGAAGCAGCTGAAACGCTTATCCAGTGTCGAATTATCCTTTATTAACAAAGCTGTCTTTGGTGAAATGCTGAGCACAAGCAGCTAATGTTCCCTTTGGCCGCGGCTATTTGCTGCCAGCAAACAAAAAAAGCTACCCACTGATTTCTGGTGGCATCGTCTTTTAGAAGAGAAATAGGTGTTTTTCTTCGCGTCCAAAAGTAAACGGACAAGCAGCTTTGGGAGAGATGGTGACAAAACTGCACCTCAAATGATCTGCGGTTCTTCTTTTGTATTTCCAAAAGTGTAGACGCTACTAAGGCATAATATGATCTGCCGTTGTTAGTGCCTGCTAGAATAGTTTCCGGAGTGGGCAGGTCCAGCGCCGTGGTTGGCTATGGCTAGGTCTGTATTAATTGGACGGCACAACCTAACGTCAGGTTTTGCCTAGATCTCGTGAAGATCTCGGGAGGAGCTGTTCAGAGAGGAAATCACGTTCACAAAATCACGTTCTTGGATTATGGCAAAACCCCTGTATCTTATGTTTAGAAACTTTTCAGAGGTTGAGTATGGACAACCAACATTATAACATGACTAATATGTATTAAAAGAAGGGTCAGCATAATAGCTCCCCTTTAATTGGTTCTTCCCCTGTTCCAGCAGTCTTGCGGGTTGTTCCTGTTAACTGATTGATTATCTTGTTATGCCCCTTGTGTGATCAGCTGTGTTGGTCACTGGTTGTGCCTCAGCTAGAGCTGGATTGTCCGAGGCTAACGGGTTACTCTAATGGTTTATTCTAAATTCTTGTCTCTCTTCCAGTGAGCAAAATTATTTGTGGATAAATTATTTGGTACAGCGGGTTCTCCAAGCCTTCTTCCATTTGTCCTCATCATCCTTATTATAAACATGCCCTTGTGGCACATCATTGTTCTTGCAACTGGCTTCTCCTCTGCCCAGTTTGGAACAATTAGTATTCGTACGATTATCCATTGTATCGATCAGGGCCCGTGTTCACAAAGCATTTTAGCGCTAAAAGTAGGTCCTAACTGCCGGATTGAGGAGAAACTCCTAAAAAAATGGACGTGTAAGTCGTAAATGTAGGACTCCTAATTATTTTTGTTAAATGTTATTCACAATGCATTTTAGGCCTAAAAGTAGCTCCTAAGTCTGGGAGAGCTTAAAAGTAGTCAAGAGGACTCCGAACTCGCTAAAACCTATTCACAAAGAATCGGAAAATGGCTTCTGCTGTTGAAAGACGGAATGACTCGGAAATTCTGAATGATGCGCAGTTGTTGAAAAGATATCGGATCGACCGTGAAGGGATTTTATTTGTTGTTGACTTGGTGAGGGAGAGAATTACATCTCCAACCATGAGAAACAACCAAATAAGCCCCAAAATAAAATAAAGGCTGTAGGCTAATATTTTGTGACAACACTTCGTTACTTGGCCGCCGGGAAAATGCAGCTGTGCAACGCGGACAATTTAGGGATTTCACAATCATCGCTCAATTCAACATACTTTGGTGCTCTACCTCCTTCTGCTATGCATGAATTATTTTATTTGGCTATAGAGTGAGGGTTACATTTAATAGATCATCATAATAATACCAGCCTATGTCATATTTTGTATGCATATTTAAATTGTAGGCTATACATTACAAACCAAGCTTAGTATGCTTTCCTGTTTGAACGATAGCCCGTTTATAGGCAGCAATCTTGGACCTCATCTGCGATTGCAGCCCATACCACCGCTTCTCGCCGTCCGAGACACCGGGGAATGCAGCATTGATCTGTAGGCTGATATTATCCCACGCATCCCGCTTGGATTTGCTGTTCACCCCCGAGCCAAATTTCCCTTTGATTAGGCTACATGCTTTCGCTCCAGCACCAACTGGCCCCGCAGCAGTAACTGGTCATGGCTCCAGTTGGGCTTTGGTGTCCTTTTTTAACTTTCATCCATGACAGTTTAGGGCAAACAAACTTGAACAGCCCGACATTTAAATGTTCGCAACATATTCTCATTGCGTAATAAGTTGCCAATTATTGGGGCAAATGACACATTTTATTATTGACTCATTTTATGCTATTTGCGTTTTTACAACTATCTCTTTCCTATGTATGTTTATTTGCCTAGAGCGTGATATGTGGGGACTGCGCATAGTGCATTTTCAGGAGTGCTCAATATTTTATTATTTCATGGGACAAACCAGCCGCTTGTACTGTTTCCTCATTTTTTCCTCCATGGGTTGTATGTGGGATATTTTTTTCTATGGGCCGCCCTGTCACCAAACAACCAATCACCGTGCTCAGTGTACCAAGACTCGTGCATGAGAATTGACGTCATGCATAGCAACGGAGATTTACTCCCACCTATCTCAGAGCTACTCCTAGTCTAGGAGTTCCCAGTTTCCTTAACTAAAAGTTGGGTAACACTTTACTTGAAGGTATCGTCATAAGAGTGACATAACACTGTCATAACTGTTACATGACACAGTCATTAACGTGTCATGAACATTATGTCAATGTCATAAACGTTTATGACTCAAGACAACCCAAACAATGTCAACTTCTCATTATGAAAACCAAATGACACCTAATGACAACAGTCATAAACATTAATGACATTGACATAATGTTTATGACACGCTCATGACTGTGTCATGTAACAGTTATGACAGCGTCATGTCACTCTGATGACAATACCTTTAAGTAAAGTGTAACCAAAAAGTTGCTCTCAGCTGCTTTGTGAATAACTTTTAAGGTTTTACTCCTACATAAAATGTTTTAGCGCGACTTAGGAGTACTCCTAGCAGTAAGATAAGATGCTTTGTGAAAACGGGCTCAGATGTCTAATGTACCATTATTTTTTTGTCTTATTGTACACTGCTTCTGTGACATTTTGTGTTGACAGTCATGCACATAAAACATTATATATTTTTGGAGTCATATGGCTTAATGGTTGCAATGTTTGACTGGAACTGGAAAGATCTGTAGTTTTTTTGCCAGTGTAGCCAAAATAAGATGACTGCTGCTGTTAAACTCGTGCTGGTATAATCAACTGTGAGTCACTTGATTGAATGTTCACCAAAGTGTCACCGAAGTCATCGTGTCACCCAAGGAAATCTAAAACACCGCATATAAGACTCCCTTAGATCATGGGTGATGTGGGCAAGTCTGGACACATTCTCTCTCTACCGTTCACAGGAAGTAGCTTGTCTGACGACCTGCCTTCTGGCTACGATGATGTAGCGGATGCTGACGAACTTCCCCTCAAAGGTAAGAGGGGAAGAGGTGACCGGTCACATTGGAGTGCATTCCTGTTGCTTATTTTTATGTTCTGCCTCTATTTCCTACCTCCCTTTCCTTGGAATAAGTTCCACCCATCAGGGGGAAGGGAGGAAAAGAACCAGAGAATTAAGTGAAGATGGGAAAATGGAATGAATGTGGATCAGGGAAATGGAATGTCCTTGCTGGGATGTCGATCAAAAGTCAGGTCTGAGTGATGTCAGTCACAGCCAAGGAAGATGTTTGGCCGATGGGGAGAACTGGATCCACAGGTTGATCAGTGTTGCGTCACACATTCTGAAAAACTACTTCCCAATACACATCCCTCCATGCCTCAGTTATCTTTAGAAAATGCCTGACCCTTGTTTCCTCATGGCATATTTGATGGATTAGAATGTCCCGAATGATGGCTGACCTCCATCAATTTCTGAGTATGGTAAGGATCAAGGAGATATGGAGGTGAAAAATGAGTGAATGAAGTGTTCTCAGGAGTATTTCCTTTCCTTTAAGGCACTGTTCTGTCAGCTGTTCTGACCGGTATGCGACATGGAACATGATATCACAGTCTGCTCGGGCTGAAGACTGAAGACTGCTACTGTTCTACCCTTTATTTAGAGTCAGGTGATAAAAGAAAAGAGAAAAGAAGACTAGGGCTGGATTTAGATTTGAGGGTCAGATTTAATGACTCCAGTTGCATAAAATGGAAACTATGGAAAAATGCAAGAACTGTTTTAGTCGCTCTATGTAAGACCTTCAGCAAAATGCATAAAATGTGGTATTTTAGATTTGCTGTCCATTTATAGCATGTGTGCATGAAACTGCGGTAATAGGAAAAAGTGAATGAGCTGCTTCTTCAGCTCCTCAGCCATGATAACCTTCAGGGCTCTAAGATTATAGGCTCATCTTCCAGTAGGTGGGGCTGTACTCCTGTGTGTATTTGTCTCAGGGTGTTTTCACACATAGGGTGTTTAGGTCGACCTAACTGTCTAGGCCGGCCTAATTGGTGCGGTGCGGGTAGTGTGAACACAACTAACCGCACCCGAGGTCAACCCTAAACAGCCCGTGCCGAGAGCGGCTGGAAGGGGTGGTCTCGGGCGGCGCACCAAGCCCTTTAGTTCAGTGCGGTGCACCAAACCAGTGGTGTGAACGCGCAGCGAACCCGGGGTCGGCCCAAGCAAACGTAACTGCATTTAACATCAATAGTTCGTTCATATCTAACGTTACAACTTACCTGGCTGTTCGCCGATATCTGCGTATGGTGAGGGGGGCCTGGTTTTAACAGAATCAATCTGCGCCTTGTTCTGGTTTGTCTGGCAATTCGCATTCGCCGTCTCCAGTGCAAGAAAACATTGTTCTCCACACGCAGCCATGCCTCGTTTTCAAATTCGAACGTTATAACTTCCCGACACTGAACGAGACAAACTATATAGATTGCCAAAAACAGTAACGTTAGGCATATCAGACGGCGTTGCTGTTGAGTCTCCATCGTTCACGTGTGTTCTGTTTACATCTCGAGGTTTCATTTCAACCTTCTTTTCCGGATGGAATGGTGCTACACAAGTCATTTTTGTCTGGTTGCCATGGGTACATGACGCTCCATTCTGTAGAACGGTGGACTTGGTACTACGATAAAAAGCATATGTGAAACCAAGCTGCTCCAGTTGAAAATTGATACGTTGTATATTGGGTCGACCCAAATATGTGTGAAAACACCCTCAGTGTTATTTCTGGGTCTGTTTGCAACCAGTGTGATGTATTGAAGTGAGTATCTCAATTTTGCACATATCAAGATTATAATATCAGGTCATTTAGGCTGTGGAATGTGTTCCCACTGCATTAGTCTGTGTACACACGGCAAAACTCCAGCTTATGATTAACTGAGGTACAACCCCATTTCCAAAAAAGTTGGAACACTATGTAAAATGTGAATTAAAGCACACACAATGATTTGCAAATCAATTAAACCCTAAATTTAATTGAAAATAGTACGAAGACAACATAAAATATGTTAAAATTTAGAAATGTAATTGACAAGGCCAAAAAGCAATACTCAATGGCTGTGATTTTCAGGCCCTCCAGTGGCACCGCTTTAAAAACAGACATCATTTTTTAGTGAAAATGACTGCATGAACTCGGGAACACTTCTGAAAACTTCTGTCAGTGAGTAGGGTTTATCAGTTCATCCATAAATTATTAAAAGTTAAAACACTGCCATGTAAAGATTAAATCATACATAAACAAGATACAGAGATGCTGCTGCCTTCTCCAGGCCCAAGCTCATTTAAGATGGACTGAGGCAAAGTGGGAAACTGTCATGTGGTCTGACTCATCGAAAAGTGAAATTCTTTTTGGAAATCATGGACTCCATGTTCTCCGGGCTAAAGAGGACAGTGGCCGTCCCACTTGTTATCAGCACACAATTCAAAATCCAGCATCCATGATAGTATGGTGGTGCATTAGTACACATGGCATGGGTAACTTGTGCATCTGTGAAGGCACTATTAATGGTGAACGATATGTACAGGTTTTGGTGGAACATTTACTGCCATCCAGATGCCTTCTTAAAGGGAAGGTCTTGCTCATTTCTGCCACCAGCAACACCATACTCTGCTCGTTTAACAACATTATGGCTCCGCTGTAAA
Source organism: Gymnothorax javanicus (assembly GCA_029692085.1). Lineage (NCBI taxonomy): Eukaryota > Metazoa > Chordata > Actinopteri > Anguilliformes > Muraenidae > Gymnothorax > Gymnothorax javanicus. The sequence goes on from CM056200.1 coordinate 64,377,893, forward strand.
AGAGTCTGGGTGCTAAGGTGGTCTGCCTACAGTCCAGACCTGTCACACATTGACAATATTTGGCGCATTATGAAATGAAAAATATGACATATGGCTGCAAAGTATTGAGTAGCTGAAATCGTACATGAAGCAAGAATGGGAAAACAGTTTTGCTCTCACAACTACAGTAGTTGGTTTCCTTAGTTCCCAAAGGCTTACAGAGAGTTGACTGAAGACGTGATGCAACACAGTGGTAAACATGCCCCTGTGTTGTTGACATCAAATTCAAAATGTGCACTTATTTCCCAAAAACTATAAAATATCTATTTCAACATCTGATATATTGTCTTTGCAGTATTTTCAAATAAATATAGCATTTAGATTATTTAAAAATCATTGCATTGTTTTTTTTTTTTTTTTTACATGGCAACCCAACTTTTTTGGAAATGGGGTTGTACTTTATTACCATCCAAAATACTTTTAACAATTAGCAGCTCAAATCGCTGAGTTTGGATTTTAAGCCTTAAGCCTTACGTCATCACAAGTCTGTTTGCATTCAGGGGACCTGCAAACAGAGGAAACACCAGAGAACTATGATGATGTCATCACTCCGGATAAGCCTGCGAAGAGCGTGGCAGGTGAATTGATTGGTTGTTGGTATGATGCAGCAATTTCTCCTCAATATCACTGTTAGTTGTTTGTATTTAGCTGTGAATAGAGATGTGGAAGGTAAGTCATGTCTTGTCCTTTTAAGAAGTATACCACTTGTGCATAACTGAAATGATTCCTTTGCACAGAACAATTATTGTGGTTATAAGTTAAATTGTGGGCAAATCTTGGGCATGGTTGAGCCTTTAAGAGTTGTTCCACCAATAATGAGTGACGCCAGTATTATTAAATCCAATAATCATTCTGTGCAGTAAAAGCGGTGTTGCCATTTTAACCAGCACTGTTGCTGCGCCTCTTTGTCTGTTTAAGGGGAGCTGGTGGAGGGAGATGCACCAGAGTATTATGATGATGTCATCCAGGAGGGCCCAGGTGAGTTTTACTTTATCGATGAATGTGAAATGAAACACAATCCATGAGCGAATTTCCCATCTCTTGCTTATGAGATTTTTGTGAGTCTTGCTGCAATTGTGTAATTTGTGGTTTTGGATTGAGGCATGATATGTCAGGACATTCACTGACTTCTGCTCGTGTGGTTTTTGCAGCGACAAATGCTCAGCTGTAAGTTGGGGAAGCTCATAAAAAATCAATAAACGTTGATAACTTTTGACCTGTTTTCAATATTTTTTCCTCCGTAAAAAAGCTTTCTGATTATTAGAGCAATCATCTGGTAGGTAAACATACAGCCTCTCTCTGCATGCAATATTAGGGTGATTAATGCAAGTGAATAAATGCAAGTGAAAAAAAAAGTTTCATTTATGAGGTAGCCTGTGGTTTACAAAACAAGAACCAGGTGACAACTAGTTTAAGGTGGACCTCATCGGTCCGCTAAATCAGGGAAATGTGAAAATCTTATGCTACAAGAATTATGCAGTGGATAGGAAAATATTTCTGTCTTTATTAGGACAAAGGCATAGTCTCAGAAGACTGAGTTCATAAATTGATGAAAAAGAGAAGTCACACACTTGTAGCTACTATGCAATAATAATGAATTTATTTAATGACAAATAGTTTCAATGTAAGTCTTCTGGCTAGTGAATCATCTCTCAATGCCCTGAAGACAACATTGGTTGAAAGGGAAGTCATTTTATAAATGAATTATCGCATTGTGGCTTCCATTATGCGACTGCCCGTCTTCACATCTTGACTGCAACCATGCAATAATCATTCATGTGCAAAGACTAACTAGGAGAATGACCAAACAGTTTGTTTTTGTCTGGCATTATCGTTCTTTACATCAAAATGTTATCAGGCATTTTCCTGTCTGCGTTCGAGATGACATAAAACATTATGGACATTCCAGGGGCCAGAAAGTCCTGCCGTGTTTTACTTCCGGCCATGAGCTCAGGCAGCTGATTTCCCTAATTAGCTTAACCTCTGGGCTGAAGGGTTACTGCAATTATTAGATCCAGGCAGTTGCAACAAAATACTGGGAAGGACTTTTACTTTGTGGAGCTGGATTGCCCAAATCTGAACGTCAATATGTCTGGCAAAGATTCTTTATTCCTGTTGCACATAGAACATCGCATATTAGTTATGCTTATGATGCCGGTTTACACCATTGTTTGGAGGTTGATTTGCTTTGGAAGATGTTTCCCATTTTAAATGATTTCTTTTTAACACTGAAAACATTTTGAATGGGTTAAGTGCCAGCTTAAAATAAATTACACTGCTGAAAGAATGCTACAACGGGAGAGGGTATTCATAGTAAGTTTTGGATTAATTACAAACCCCAATTCCAATGAGGTTGGGACATTGTGTAAAACGTGAATAAAAACAGAATACAAATTTGCAAATCCTTTTCGACCTATATTTAATTGAGTACACGACAAAGACGAGATATTTAATTTTCAAACTGATAAACTTTCTTGTTTTTTTGGAAATATTCACTCATCTTGAATTTGATGCCTGCAACACATTTCAAAAAAGCTGGGACAGGGGCATGTTTACCACTGTGTTACATCACCTTTCCTTTAAACAACACTCAATAAGCATTTTGGAACTGAGCACACTAATTGTTGAAGCTTTGCAGGTGGAATTCTTTTCCATTCTTGCTTGATGTACGACTTCAGGTGCTCACTAGTGTGAGGTCTCCGTTGTCGTATTTTGTGCTTTATAATGCGCCACACATTTTCATTGGGAGACAGGTCTGGACCGCAGGCAGGCCAGTCTATTACCTGCACTTTTTTACTATGAACCCACACTGTTGTAACACGTGCAGAATGTGGCTTGGCATGGTCTTGCTGAAATAAGCAGGGACGACCCTAAAAAAGACGTCGCTTGGATGGCAGCATATGTTGCTCCAAAACCTTTATGTACCTTTCAGCATTAAAGATGCCTTCACAGATGTGCAAATTACCCATGCCATGGGCACTAACTCATCCTCATACCATCACAGGTGCTGGCTTTTGAACTTTGCACCGATAAAAATCTGGATGGTCCATTTCCTCTTTAGCCCATAGGACACAACGTCCATGATTTCCAGAAAACAATTTGAAATGCGGACTCGACCAACCACAGCACATTTTTCCACTTTGCGTCAGTCCATGATGAGCTCAGGCCCAGAGAAGCCGGCAGCGTTTCTGGGTGTTGTTGATATATGGCTTTCGCTTCGCATGGTAGAGTTTTAACTTGCACTTGTTGATGTAGCGACAACTGTGTAACTGACAATGGTTTTCCAAATTGTTCCTGAGTCCACATGGTAATATCCTTTACAGAATGATGTCGGTTTTTAACGAAGTGCCGCCTGAGAGACCGATGGTCACAGGTATTCAATGTTGATTTTTGCCCTTACCACTTTCGTGTAGAGATTTCTCCGGATTCTCTGAATCTTTTAATGATATTATGGACTGTAGATGATGAAATCCCTATATTCCTTGCAATTGCAAGTTAAGAAACATTGTTATTAAACTGTTGGACTATTTGCTCACGCAGTTGTTCAGAAAGTGGTGAACCTCGCCTCATCCTTGCTGGTGAACAACTGAGCCTTTTGGGGATGATAATAATAATAATAAAATTTATTTATATAGCGCTTTCAATCAAAGTGCTTTACAACAATTTAAAATAAATAAGAAATGACAACAATAAAAGCAGTAATAAAAACACCACGAAATATTATACACAACACATACACAGCACACCAGGATATCATCTAGATGTACAGAGAGCCTCAAGAATTGTACACAACAGTGAATAGGTGGGTCTTTAGCTTGGCTTTAAATACATCAATCAAGGATGCCTGTCTGATGTTCAGAGGCAGACTGTTCCACAAAATTGGTGCACGGAAAGAAAAAGCCCGTTCACCAATAGTCTTTTTTCTGACCTTGGGCACTGATAAAAGACCAGCGCCCTGTGAGCAAAGTGCTCTTGGCAGGAACATATTGACTTAAGAGGCCAGAAAAATAGGTGGGTGCAGCACCGTTCACAATTTTATATGTCAAAAGCAGAACCTTAAAATCTGCTCTGGCATGAACAGGCAGCCAGTGAAGGGAGACAAGTACCGGCGTAATAGGCTCATATTTATGAGAGCTGGTTAAAATGCGAACTGCCGCATTTTGAACGCATTGCCAGCCTCTCAGACTCTTCATGCGCAAACCTGAAAAGAGCGCATTACAATAATCCAATCTGGATGAAACAAAGGCATGGATAAGGACCTCAGCATCCTTAAATGATAGTATGGACCTTATTTTCGAAATATTTCAGAGGTGGAAAAAGGCCACTCTAACCACCTCCTTAATGTGTGGCTCAAAAGACAGGGTCTGATCAAAAATCACACCAAGATTCTTCACTCTGTCTTTGCAGTGAATCACACAATCACCCAAAGACAGAATGAAATTTCAAACACATGACTTAATCTTGCCGGTCCAATTATAATCATCTCTGTTTTGTTTGAATTTAGGAGCAGGAAGTTTGAAGACAACCAGACAACCAGGCCATGACTCCTTAACAACCCAAGATGGCACAGGATCCAGAGAGCAAGTTGTAGATTTTGCTGCCATCACCACTTTAGTCAAAGCATCCAGAGTTATTGGCTCAAACACAGAGAAATCCAGTCCTGCACAAAAGGTCCTATCAGAAACAAATCCAGATGCACCAACAAAAGAACAAGGAATTTTATCTCTGATAACCTCCACCTTGTCATTAAAAAACACTAGAAAGTCATGGGCAGACAGGTCAATGTTACTGACTAACTGATCACACTGTGTCAGCCTTGACACAGTATCAAATAATACTCTAGGATTATGCCTATTATTCATATTCAAATTAGAATAATAGGCCATCTTTGCTGCAGACACACTGGACTGATAAAAGGATGCGCCTTTTATACCTAATCATGACACTCACCTGTTTCCAATTAACCTATTCACCTGTGGAATTTTCCAAACAGGTATTTTTTGAGCATTCTCAACTTTCCCAGTCTTTTGTTGCCCCATCCCAGCTTTTTTTGGAACATGTTGCATGATTTCCAAAAAAAAAATAAAGTTTATGTGTTGGAATATTTAATATCATGTCTTTGTTGTGTACTCAATTGAACATAGGTCGGTAAGGATTTGCAAATCATTGTATTCTGCTTTTATTCACGTCTTTCGCAATGTCCCAACTTCATTGGAATTGGGGTTTGTAATCATTTGTGTTATTATCACTTTCATCCTAACAATATCATGTGTTTTGCATTTTCATTGTCATTGCAGCCTATTGGTGATCCCTTTGTTATTTCTTTAAGGGGCTGTGTCACCAGCTGGGCGTGTCCAATTTGCTCATAAAAGCTTATTCTTGCATGGCTAAGGGAAAACGGTCACACTTTACAATAAGAGTACATCATGTATGCATTAGTAATGCTGAACTAATGCATGACTCATGATGATTTAATGCATGAATTAATGCAGGATGCATCATGAATTCCTGTTGCTCACCCTTAGCAAATGATGAAGTCACCATGACTTTGTGTGATTAGTTCACACTCAATAAATCATTAAGTAAGGAATGTTAATATATCATTACTTCATATATTAATTAACATGCATCACAATTAGCTGGATTCCAGGCAAAAACTTTACAAATAATGTACAAATAATATGCTTAAGTAATGCTGAACTAATGCATGACTCATGATGACTTAATGCATGAATTAATTGAATATAACTCAAATTGGGTTGTTTCTGCTACCAAGTACTGGGTCAAATATGGACAACCCCAGTGCTAGGTTACGTTGATTTTGCAAAATGGGTCACAAATTCAACCCAACTGCATGGGTTGATTTTAAAGCCCAAATTGTGGGAAGTTATAACTTAAGATAACCCATATTTTAAGTTCTGTGTTTTAAAATACAATACTGGTGTTTCTGAATTTTTCCTCCCCAATTACAACTGAAATACATTACTGCTGACCAATTAACACAGTGTCTGGCATATTCTGACCTTTTTTTTCCCCTTCATAGGCAACAGCTGCTTACCACTCATGCAGCATAATGGTCAACTTGCAAAACTTCTAAACATATTTGAGTTAAATGCAATCATTAAAGCAAAGAAGTTAAGGCATCTTTTCACATGATCAATGTATTTTCTTTTTCAATTTCTCACAGTAGAGCATTATCCAAGAGCATGTAAGCATAGAGCATGTCAGCAATCTCCATTCAATTTTCTGATCAGAAGTCTTAAAACCTTACACAGTTTAAGTTGCAAACAGTACATGTGGCAGTTACATCCTGCATTAATTCATGCATTAAGTCATCATGAGTCATGTATTAGTTCAGCATTACTTAAGCACATTATTTGTACCCTAAATATAAAGTGTTACCGGGAAAACTATCACTATCCGCAATTGGAAGGGGATGCAAATTAATCCAAGGATAAAAGAAAAGATAAAACGCATTAATGCATCTGGATGGGCAAATAAATGCTTGCCACTTGGCAAAACTTAAAAAAAGACCAACCTCTATGAGAGCCATGAGCAAGCCACTCCAGACACTGAAATGCAGGGCCTATATGCACAAGAAAAGTATGTTTTTCATTAAATGTCCCCTTTAAGCTGAGCAGTTGCCACAAGGTTTCTATGAGTTTGACTATTATTGTGTGATTTGTCACTTTGTAAAGTTAAATACATTTCCAATTTTGATGTCATTAATTTGGGTAAAAAGTTTCTGCTTCCAGTCGCTCTGCCTGTTTGCATGACTGTTCAGATTAGAGACCCCTCCTTATGTGGTTTATTACAGGCAATCATGTGACTGACACAGAAAATTATGATGATGCTGTTACTCTGGACTGGATTCAGATGGGTGAGTTTGTATAAGATAATACTGCTCTATGAAACATATACCTATCAGCGTTTAGAGTGTAATTTAAAATGTGTCAGTCCACCCTGTTTTAGTCCATAGATGGGCTATGGAAAGCATCTTCAGTTATGGCTTCCTCGGCTAATTTGAAAATATGTTTGCTTTCCTTCTGTCCTGCTAACTTTTCAGAAAATAAAAAGTTAAATGTAGCGCACAGAAACATACTAAAATAGGTTTAAATTACAGTATTCCTGTCAATCAAGCAGTACAAGTTTGGAGCTGGTATTCAGTAAAAATGAGCCTTTTCCTGACTCTGTGTCTGTTTGTCTTCTCACTTGTCCCCGTAGGAGGAAAAGCTCTGACCACCGAAAACCCTCCAACTTTTAGTGGGAGGGACTATGATGATGTTGGGGAGGGGCTCCCTGAAAGAGGAGGAGAATTTTGAGATTGACAGGTCCTTTGATGGAAGTTTCCACAAATAAGTTTACAAAGCAGAGCATACCAGGACCCATTTACCCTGTTTAACAGAGGCTATCAAAATATTCTCCTTGTGACGTCACATTGCAGTGATCACCAGTCCAAATCTAGCCCTGTTTTTTTTTCCTTTGATATCCAAGATAATTAACAACTTAACTGAACAATTAGTGCTTCTTATTGGCCACTCAGCCTTGACACCTGACCTCCAGGTAAAGGGTGGGTGGAAAACCTGCAATATTCAGCCCTCAAGGACTGTGAGTTCATGATCCCTGCTATATAACTGTGGTCACTAAAACATCTCCTGATCTGCCATCCTGCATGTTTTTTCTCCAATTGGCTTTGGTAAATAAGCAATTCAGCCAAACTTAATTACAGTAGATCTCTTAGCTTGTTCATTTATCATGACATTGGAAGTGCTGGTATTTGCATTAAAGTAATTCTGCTACATTTGCTGGATGATGATGTCATGACAGTGCAGACTATACCCAGTAATTGCAGCCCACTTAAGTATGAAACGAATGGAATATATTTTTTTTTCAGGGAGCAAAAATGAAAACAATAAGCTTCAACCTGCGTGATAATGTACTGAACAATTTGTGTGCACTTCCTGTAAACAAGTTTCATTTTTTTGCTACTCTGTTCATTGTGTGGGTAAGAGCCGTCCATTCTGGCTCTCAGACTGATGTATTGTAGTGCGATTAACTCAACCGCACTCATGCACCTTCCCAAGGATCATATTTTGTTCTATGCAACCAATGAGTTTTTTTGTCCTTCCTTCTGAGCAGAGGATGAAAAAGTTAATGTCTGCATCTAAAATTTTAAAACTATTTTAGTGCTGCTCATTTCATACTACTTTTTATAACTACTGATTATACAGTGTATTGCTTTCATGACAACTCAAGCTATTTCAATATAACATTTTCCTGTGAACATTTAAAAATCTTGCTACTCATGAAATAGTTTATTTTGTCCTTTTTTGCTGTCTTTTTTATATTTTTATAAGAAATTAAAATTTGGATTAATTTGGATTCCACATCTTTTTTTTCTGGTAACAGTTTATTTTAAATAAAGCTTGTATTGTTTTGCAAGAGTGTTAAAAATTGGTTTTATTTTCATTCTTAAACAATGTCAATATTTAAAAAAGTATAAAAATGTATTTTTGAAATAAAGTCCAAAAACTTTTTTTTGATTGAACATTGTTCATTAATATTTTTTTGTCAGTTAGTGTGCTTGTTACTTAAATATTTTCAGCGGTAGATACCGTTTAGTATTTATTACTATGAAATTTGGTTATAGTAACAGATCAATGGAGCTTTCCGACTCGCTCCGACCAACTCCGCCCCCCTTAGTCACTGTTGCTATGCCCCACATGCAGTGCAGCTCAGTTCCACATTGACGACAGCACAGCAGAAGTTTGGGCACCTCTCTCTGGCACGTATTCCTGAAAATATTGCGGTTTGTTTTTTACCAAATGCGTCTAACTTGTCCGGCAAAGTTTTCCAGAGAGGCCTTAACTATTTCACGGAAGGATATATCCATGACATCGAAATTATTTCTGGAACGGGTGGAGATACAAGAGTAACCGCAAAGTGCTGGCGATTGATGTAGAAAAGCCAAACGCCCAATAAACTGCACATTGAGATCGAGCCAAGCAATGTACAATGCAAAGTACTGCAATGTACTGCATGTTTAAAGCAGGGTGAGTAGTGTTCATACATTTGTTGCCATCATTGAGATAAAAATAACACTGGGTTCAATATGCTTTCTAACATGTTGGCATGAGTCAGACAATCCGCTAGCTGGACTTTGTAATAAATCATATTATGCAATGCAGCTAACCCTTAAACTAGCTACATTATACATAATTGAGTTATTAATCTAACAGTCGTTATATAAGCGTTTTCCTCCAAATTAATTTCGATGACAAGCTAACTTTACTCATTTCATATAAGTGACTGACGTTCTGAATTCGAGTTTGCTGGCTAGCTACCTAGCCAACTTTTCTCGTGTTGAAGTTTATAAGCAGATTATATCATGCCTTTGCAAAATCCTTCACCATCTGGCAAGATGTTTTAAGTTATCTAATGTTGCGAATGCCTGTGCTGGATGCATCATGTTCTCAGCAGAATAGGTACTGGTTTATAGCAACATCTGGTATTGTGTACAGAAGTCCACTGGGGAAAAACAATACCATGTTAACGTATACATCAATGATGCTGTTGTTGTAATTCTGTCTTCTCAGCAAAATATGCATAGATTGTTGGTAGCTAACTAGTGACGGCGAAATGGCAAAAAAAAAAAAAAATTCCTTTGCTTACCTTCAGGCAAACAACCTTGTGTTTGTTGATCAAATTCTATTTAGTTGTGTGACAGGCCTTCCACATGCCTTAATCCATCACAAACACCCGGTTGCTGGGCAAGGTTCCTCAGTATTACACATTCCCCAAGCGCATCAAAGAACGATTTTTGATAAAGCCAGGCACCATGCCAATTACACACAGCTAATGACTGCATTGACTGTGGGACAATATGACGGTGATGTTGGGATAGGCAGGACCTTAGTAAGATAAGGTTATCTGATTGGAAGATATTGTACACTTGATTGACACGTTAGAAAGGTCCATATACTGCATGTACTGTATTACTGTTCTACTCCTCCCTCCTGTGACACTCAGTCTAGATCCCACCCAACCTGTTTTTTTTTTTTTATTTCAATAAAGTCCCACTCTTTCTAAAAGTTAGAACTGTCCCTATCTCTGAGGCAGAGAATCATGGGTGATTATCCTCACTGCTCAATGTGAACCCAGCACATATTGGAGGCTCACTGGACAGGGGGCATTGAAGTTTTACCCTAAATGTTTCTCTCTTTATGGATGCAAATACACTCTAATTAAAAATGTGTTTTACATGGTGACTGTGGACAGAGGAAACTCAAAAGAAATTTTCTTCAGACTTGGCTCCTTTGGTGATCACGGCAGCTGTCCGCAGTTTCTATGCATTCTTGGATCGTTTTCCCTTCAGTTTTGCCGAAGTAAGGGAAATCCATACCTCATGGATTTAGCTTAGGAAACTGAACCTTTGCAAAAATTGCACCTTGCTTTAAAAAATTCTTGCGTTGCTTTCTCAGTATGCAACTGAAGTTATTGTCATCTGTACTATGATGCTCTTTCCTATGAAACTTGAAGTATTTGCTGGAATGCGAGCGAATAGTATTGCCCGACAAAATTTATAATTCATCCTACTGCTTTTGTTAGTAGGATGTTGTTCCCCATTTAAACAGGGTGTTTTTGTTTTTTTTTTTGCCAGAAGTTAGACTTTCCCATGATTTACATCTTGTTGTGATCCCTCTGTATTTACTCTGGTGAAATCTTCTTTTTTTTTTAGATTTTTTTTTGGGAATTTTTTCCTTTATTTGACAGTTGTACAGTGTAGAGAGACAGGAAAGTTGGGGAGAAGAATGGGGCGAGACATGCAGCAAATGACCTGAGCTAGAATCGAACCCAGGTCGCTGCAGTAGGGACGCGCGCTTCGACCGATGAGCCACCAGGGTGCCCCAGAAATTCTCTTTTTGACACTGATACAGCTGCTCCTTGAGACGGTTTTCAGGTTGGCGAAGTGTTGAGAAGAGGGTATTCTTTACCAGCAAAAAAATTCTTCTGTCATCCCCCATAGTTGTTATCCTAAAATAACAAAAACTTCATGTCCAAATATTTATGTACCTGATTATTAGTATACTGATACATCTCCTGTATGTTTTTCAGAGTGTTTAAGGTAAGTAAATTTCCACATTTCCCTCTGTGTATCTGACAGCCGCTTCACTACACAACCCTGCACATCAGCAAATGCATAAACACAACCGATGAGGGCAAAAGAGAGAGCTGTGGTCATGGGTTTGAATCTGGCGTGGGGCCTTTCTGTGTGGAGCTTGCATGTTCTTCATGTGGGTTTCCTCCCACAGTCCAAAGACATGCAAATCAGGCTAACTGTTTGTGGGTGAGCGACTACTCGGGCCATATATCCCTAAATGTGTGTTAATGTTGCAACTCAGAATCTCCAGCCACACAGACGATTTTAGGATCAGGAAAGAGGAATTCCCACATGGTGAGTAAAATGAGTATTAATATGCAAATTTCCCACTGGAGCCCATGTTGAAGAACTTCCTTCTCCTCTCCAAAGATGAAAGGAAAACATCAATTAATCAAACGGGGACATAATCACAAGGAAACAGTGACAGCATGCCAAGCAAACCAATAAACATGCAGCAAGACACTTTACTAACACCACTGTTAATGAAATCAATAAATAGAAATGTATTATGTCATTGGTCTCCACGACCTGTGATATCACACCGTAAGCACAATAATCACTGTCTCTCAGCCAGATGGTGCTTAAAAACACCATTTCTGCAACCATTTCCAAGTCTCAGTTTTCCACGTAGTACAGCATATAACCACATTTTAACTCGGTTTTATTTGTTTAACGAAATATTACTTACAAACTGACTAGGAGTGTGGCCAAAGATTGAATGATTTTATCATGCAGTAAAGTTTACATGACTCTAGTTAGCTCAGATGAACAAACCCAGAAATAATTTCATTAGTTTTATTTGTCAAAGTAACAGGCGACTACAGAGTTGCTGGATGGAGCCCTTGGAAGGAATACTGTGGCACTGACTTCCTTCTGCGGAGATAAAGTTGGATCCTTCAACAGAATGTAATGGAAAAAACTTTGCTGTTTGTTCGTTGACTAAAGGCCCTGACTTCGGGCCCAAAACTGCTGTTGTGGTTTACTCCTGCTCTCTCCATCTCTTGCTCTTTCTACTTGCTACTGTCCTTTCTACCGTTTCTCTAGGGGCATCCTTGCAGAAGAGAAATGTGTTTGAATAGGACCTTCTCTCCTTAAATGAAACATCTGTTTAACTCTCTCTATGGACTATCTTCACCTGAGGAACTGTGAAAGCGACACATTTGACATGATACAGAGGATCTCAGAAGTATTTTCACTCCTCAGAAATCACACAGCATTCAAACACCTGCAGGAAGCTACACTGGTTACCATGTCTCGTCTGCATTTTAGTGCCAGGCTTCTCGCTCAGCTCGAGAGATAAACGGAGCTGCAGGTATAAGAACAGCTTGCGTGGTTTCTTAGCTCTGATCAAGTGCTCACGAAGAGAAGATTATAAGCCACAGTGTCCGCTATTTTTCTATTTCTTTTTTTTTCTCAAGGGTGTAATCAGATATGTACGATATACGAATGAACTTTATCACTTCGCCGCAACTTTCTTCCTGTATGTGGCAGGAAAACATCAGGGAGAACAGACGCGCGTGTGCTCGTGTTTGTGATCAATAAATGTTGCTGGTGTTTTCCTCTGAAGTTATGTGCAAATGAATATGTTACAATTAGTGTTTGTTTTCTGTTCAACAACAGGCTGGCAATTTCATGCCTGGGATCTTTTTTGTTTTTTGTTTTTTTTAATATAAATTTGGCATCTCCAATCCCACCCGAATGTGGAATGCCCAATTGGGGAACTATGTACAACACTTGCTCGTATGCGACCTCCTGTTGCAAATTCAGGAGAGTGAAGACAGTTTGCGGCTCTCCTCCGAAGCACGCGCCTGTCGGCCACTGCTTCTTTACACTCATTGGTTGAATCCTTGCAAGTTCAGAACGAGGGCGGACATGAACAAGCTTAGAATCTTCCCGACGAGCGCCCGTCTTGGCCAACAGGAGGCATCTAAGCAACGAATAACGCAACCCTTACATTACCCTTCCCGGCAGACCCTTCCCAATTTGCATCCCTGTAGCGCAATGGCCAATTGTGCGCTACGCTGAAAAACCTGCCGAACACTGCCGGTTGGTTCAATCGGGGCTCGAACCCATGCTGTGATAGTCACTTCTGCTTCGCAATGCGATGCTTTAACCGAGTGAGCTATCCGGCAGTTCCATGCCCAGGATTTTAAAGCAATTCTTACCTTTCTGGCATTTTTACACTTTTCTTTTGTAATCTTAAAATGCTCCTAATAAGCGTATGGCACACTAAAATGTAAAAGAAATCCACCAGGTGTTGAAACTCGTCAATATTCAATTCTCATACATTTCTGATAAAAGTCTGACCAATCATTTTCTTCAGTCCGAATAAAATGATTTGCCGAGCTTCCTGTCTGTCATCCGTCGCCGCATCCCTTCCAGATGCCTACCGCTGTCACCGCTTGCGAGTCGCGCACCTCTCTGGCAGAGCAGCAGAGCGGTAGTGACAAAACAGGTACTCAACAAAGTTAGCCTGCGAATAAAACAGCTGCAACTGCTCCTAATTTAATGACTAACGTTACCGGGACAATTCTGGTGAGGTAAGACGTTATGACAGCAGTTTTGCAAGAAAATATGTATGAATTCTGCCGAAAAATGACGCATCTGTAAACAAACAGGCGCTGGAATGCTATAATTACAATAATAACGTTAATGGTAGTTCTTCAGACGTTACGAGGGCATTTTATTTTATACCACAAATAGAATTTAATATTATGTAATTACTATTGGTTAGTTTTCACTAACCGATGCCTCTGAATCTGACTCCATTGCCCGTTTCAAGATGCTTTTTCACACGGACCTTAAAACAAATTTTCATCGACAAATTACATTCAAAGTCAATGCAAAGACGCGAATACGCGCAAGATTCGCGTCTTTGCATTGACTTTGAATGTAATCTGTCATCTTGAAAAAATCGTTTCAAGTCGATTGAAAGCAGCTTCATTCGCGTTGCTCACTTTCTCACGCGCGTCAGGGCAGGAGGGGAGCCTCAGAGGTCAGGCAGGGGGAAGAGGGTGGGACTTTGGAGGGAGGTAGAGTTGTCCATGTTCAAATTTTTACTAACTGCTGTGCCACATGCCAGAAAGGTAAGAATTACTTTAAGCTGTAACTTAAATTAACTGCACTTTCACAGCATTATTTCAGATTGCGATATCACGTTTTTAAAATTTAAAAAAAAAAATTTGTGCCTGACATAACGGTTTGATAGCATTTAAAAGCCGCACTGTTAAAATCTGTAGGTCTCCAGTGCAAAAGCATAGTGTCACTCAGGCAGCCGGGATCTCAGAGCCACCGCTGTGGATTCAGCACCTCATGCTATTACAGCCTTGTCTGACTATACATCAATGACGTGCGTTGGAGGTCAGTTAGGCCCGCGATATACTTGCTGCTAAGGGCTGCGCCAGACGTGCGACATCATGGCTGTCACGCATATTCTGCGCTTTCGTTTGAGGCGTCGGATGCTCATTTCGACGCCTGAAGTTAACGCGACAGCGTCACCTTGAGATGCAATATTGACATGACCGCTAGAGGCGCTTTCGTCTTGAATGGACACGGTGACCATTATGCACTACCGCCCGGCAATATGGGCAATACCAGCTTTTCACGATTTCGAGGTTAATTTCTGTTGTCTGCCCCAAGTGGAGACCTCCAGTATTATGCGTTTTTGCCGCGTACTGTTGCAGCAAGTATGTAAACAGCCACAGCACGTTGTGTACGCGTACGTTTGATCAAGCGTTAAGTATACTGCGGCCCTTAGAGGAGGCAGAATCCTCACCGTTGCACAAACGATAACTCACAATTACTTTGCTTAATTAGCAATCAGAGGATTAATTAATTAAATTACTGAGACTAAACAGCAGAATGACATGCCCATTTCAGTTTCCACGACTCAGTGCATCAAACTTAAAATGCTCACAAGACAGCGAATTTGATCATATTTGCTTACAGGAAGCTAACACAATGCCAATGCGTTCAATGCTTGGTCAATATGTTTACGATAATGTTTTCCCCCTTAAATACTTACTTTTTAATGCCATAAAAAAATTGGGATTTTATTTACAGTCTTCTTTCATAATCCGATAAACAAAAGGTCAAAACGATACATGGAATTACCAAGAGAGCTGATATTTTTTCTAATTGATGAGCAGCGCGCATGAAATGCCAGCTGCAGTTCAGACAAGGAACTCTTTGCAGCTGCTGCCTCGCAGTATTTGAACATCACACGCCCTCTCACTACCCAATCATGTCTGCACACATCACTTCAGTAATGCAGCGCACTCTTCAAAAATGGCTAATCAAGCTCATGCTTTGCAGCCGTTCACACTGGCGCTTTGTCTGCAACAGTCACCTGCTGCGCAGCTTGCCTTTGCGCCTAATCGCTGTCATTGCTGGTTCTATGTCGTACGTGCTCTGCCCTCTAACGGGCGTCGCTATTGGCTTACCCCTCTGAGGCCCCGCCTCGGTGCCTGAGAAAGAAAATTGAACTCACCTGCTCCGTAGGAGGGGGTAGCTGCACTCACCTCCTATAAAGCCTCGGTGCTGTCAATGCTCGTTTCCCCTTTTTCACTCAGCCTTATGAAAGTTTGGACTCTCGCGAATTTCAGTCATTATCCAGTGTCGCGAAAGATATGGATAAGGTTTGTCTCCAACGTGCCTCCCCGTGGCGCCCTCAGACCAGCACGATGACTGTTCATCTGTCTGGGCTGGCGGCACCAGGCGGAGTCTGCTTCCTGTACCGCCTGTGCAGTGCTCCTCCCGGGGGAGCGTGAGCGGCGGCTACAGTTTGTGCGGGCCGGACACATCCTCCAGGCTGGCTCGGGGCCAGCCCGGGAGCCGGCAGCGGTGGTCCATTCGAAGCCCTGGGACGAGTACGACGTGCCCATCTTTGGATACGCCCAGCGAGATTGGACGAACCCGATGGCAGCTAAATCCCCAGCGATCTCCTATGTGCCCTACTCCACTGTGGAGGGCTGGGAATGGGATACGGGGGTGCCAGTGATAGATGCGGTGAGAGTGTCTCCTCCCCACCGCCTCCATGCTGCCAGGTGGTCAGCCGCTGCTCCTGTCCGAAAGGAACAGGATGACAGCGAGCCGGTTCCACAGCTGCTATGCTAATGCGGCTCAGGTGGTCATGCTAACTAGCAACATGGCCTTCCTCGTGGCTCCATGGACCGACTGACGCACTGGAAGGCGGAGCTATCCCCGGACGAGATCCTGGAGATATAGACGACAGCGGCTGCAATGCTTCGGATGTCGCTGGCGTTCGCCATCTAGGGGGGCCGGAGTACGTGCAGGTGCTCATCAACGCGTCAATCTCCACTGCTTCGCTGTTTGGGCCCACAAGGCGTCCGAGCAGCTGGGATCCCACCTTTGCCTTCAGCAGCCGTCCCACAAGCCTCAGCTTTGCCCAACCTCCGCCAAGCCGCCACTGTCGCAGGTCTTCAAAGGACCGGTCGTCTGCGGGCTCCAGACAGCCGGATCAGGAGCCAAGCCGTCCACTGCCACTGCAGCCTCACCAGAGTCGCACCAGGGGTGCCACTTCTGGGTGCCCTGCTTCTGGAAAGTTTACAAATAAAAAGGCGTTAATTGTATATGGCCTCAGGTTCGTTATGTTCTCATGCTGCACATACTGACACACGGGCTGTTTCAGGTGTTAGCATTCATGCTTATTTGGGACACCCTACAGGGGGAAGCAGAGTGGCTCTCCCTTCCGTTGACGGGGTTAATAAGAGCGACACGGTGCATGAGGCTTGTGTGTTCTCGGCATTTCCACTGAACACAGATCCGCAAATCAGCGCTTCATCTGCTAGTAGCCGGTTTATGAAACACTGGCTAGCTTACCGCCGGCGAGGTTTGCGTTGCTCTACCCACAGGGGTAGTACACGGTCAAACAGTGTAGCTAATCTGAATTCTGATGGTGATACCCTCCTGTTATACAGTAGCGGATTGGTTCACTCTAAATCTTTCGATTCGGTTCACTCATTTCGTCCTGGTGCAGCATCAGTGAGGAAACGTTCACAAACTGATGCAGATTGCCAGCAACCTCCTAACACTGCTAGCTGGACTGGCTGCGGCGGCGTGGTTAGTACACGTAAGCATGCTCCATCTTCTTCCGGGTTGCGCGGAAGTGGGGCTGCCAGCCATTTTGGCTCCATGGCTCTTGAGGTGTCACACGATGTTCACTGTACACCCCTGAGGCAAGGGGCGAGGTGTTTCCACATGTGGAATACTAGTGCCTGTACTTATGAACCTATGGAGAAGGTCTTTACTTGTTTTGCTCCACAGGCCTCTGTGTTTCCGGACATTAATGTTTCTGAAGTTGAGCGGCTGGAAGGGGTCTCACTTAACTCAGAAATAACTGTGCCCCCGTCATCTATGGTGAATGAGTCACCAGGTGACGTGCTTGGGGATGCAGCAGAAACCTTACTATAATTGTCTTCTCTGCCCCTTCGGGTGAGGCCCCCCAGGAGGAGGGGCGTCGCGGGAGGGCCCAGGTTACTGGAAACCATAGAACCAACTGCCTCGCCGCTCACAAACCATTATCAGTTTTGGGTGAGTTTGTGCGCCCCCCTCCCAGTCTGGCTGGACAGAACACTGCGGTAGGGATACGCATTGCAGTTTCATTGCCGTCCTCTTCCATTCAGGGGCATTGTGCAGACGGTTTTGAGGGAAGCAGTGGACTCGCTTCTTCGAAAGGGGGCCATAGCGCTGGTTCACCAATCAGAAGCTCAAGTGGGGTTTTTATTACCCTTATTTTCTGAGCACCCCCTGAAAAAAAAAAAAAAAAAAAAGATCAGGGCCTGAGACCCATTCTGGCAGTGAGGCCGAGCAACTGGATGACGTCAATAGATCTGACGGACGCCTATCTCCATGTCCCAATTCTTCCGCGCCATCGGAAATGTCTTCATTTTGCGCTGGGAGATCAGAGTTTTCAGTTTTGGCGCCTCCCATTTGGATATTCCCTGGCGCCTCGGACCTTCTCCAAATGTGTAGAGACAGCGCTAGCGCCACTCCGGCGGAAAAGGATACGGAGCCTGACCTATCTGGACGATTGGCTGATCCTTGCCGCTTCCAGGCAGATGGCAGCCGCCCATATTATGCTGGTGATGCAACACATTTCTCAACTAGGCTTTACTATCAACAACGACAAGAGTAGCCTGCAGCCCAGCCAGACAGTGCTGTATCTAGGGCTGTTATTGGACTCTCAATCCATGACCGCATGTCTGTCAGGGAACAGATCAGAAGCCATCCTGTCTCTGGCCCAAAGAATACTGGACGCAGTCTCGGTGCCGGCGATGGCAGTCATGTCACGGGTGGGAATGATGGCTGCAGCCCATTCAGTAGTCTGCCTGGGGCTGCTGCACATGAGAGATTTTCAGCGTTGGTTCCTACGCCTTCGTCTGGACCCAAGACGGGACCAACAGCACATGCTCGGCGTGCCAATTCGAGCACTTCATGCATTGGCGTTTTGGGCCTCACCCAGCCAGCTCCGCGAGGGAGTTCGGATGGAGTGTGTGTCTCACTACACCCACATATTTGTGGATGCCTCCCACACAGGATGGGGCGGGACTTGCGGCCCTGCTTCTGTTGCAGGTACGTAGCAGGGGCCCCGACGTCATATCAACCTAATGGAACTCATGGCAGTTCAGAATGTGTTGCACCAATTTGCCGCACAGCTGGAAGGGAGGCGTGTCCTTGTGAGATCGGACAACACAACGGTGGTGGCCTATCTCAACAGGCAAGGAGGGGTCAGGTCAGTGGCCCTACACAAGATGGCTGCTTCCATCCTAACCTGGACAGATTGCCACCTCTGCTCCCTGAGAGCCCGGCACGTTCCAAGCTTCCTCAACACTCGGGTGAACGGGCTGTCCATGGGAGCCCTGTCCGAGGAGGATTGGAGCCTCTCCCCGGTGGCGACCGAACAGATTTGGAGGCTGTTCGGTTGACCAGTGACAGATCTGTTTGCGAGCAGGGAGAACACTTTGTGCCCTCTTTGATTCTCCCTGAGGCCTACCGACAATCCTCCCCTGGGGGGTAGATGCGTTGGCCCATCCAGTCTGGTCGGCCGGCCTGCTGTATGCGTTTCCGCCCTGACGGCTACTGATGCCATTGCTCCACAGGGTGCGGGAACAGCACCTGTCCATAGTTATTGTGGCACCAGTGAATCTGGGCGCCAGATGGTTTCCAGATCTCATCCAGCTGGCGGTGGCAGACCTGTGGAGGATTCCAGAACTTCCCTCAACCTTGATTCAGGCGCTGAGCACCACTCTCTCTGCCCCCTCATGGCCTGGAAATTGAAAGGGTAAGTTTGATTGAATTGGGTCTGCCTGATCTGGTGGTGTCTACAATTCAGAGTGCATGTTCCCCAGCTATATCCAAGGCTCATGCGGCCCATTGGCGGGTTTTTTGCTGACTGGTGTCAGACAAGAAGCTTGGATCTGCGCTCGTGCCCCCTACAGGGGTGCTGGATTTCCTACAGGGACTGTTTGAGGGGGGTCACGCAGCATCCACCCTGAGGATGTTTGCTGCAGCTATCGCGTCTGGACATGACAGTTTTGACCGCTTCGCAGCCAGAAGCCACCCCCTGGTGAAGCGCTTTTTGAGGGGAGTTCACAGGTTGAGACCCCCTACGCAATGCTTAATCCCGCAGTGGGATCTGCAGACACTGTTGGATGGTCTGGCAGGGCCACCGTTTGAACCCCTCGACCAGGCGGACCTGCACATTTTTTCTATTAAAACTGCCCTCCTTTTGGTCTTGGCGTCAGCAAGGAGTGTGTGCGAGTTGGGCGCACTCTTCGTGCGCCCACCTTGTTTAACCCTCAGCGAGGACCTGGGCTGAGAGGAACTCCGTCCTAACCCGTCCTTCGGCTGAAGGTCATCACCACATCCTTTAAATCATCTGTCATTCGACTGCAGGCCTTCTGTCCACCTCCTCATGCCACCAGCGAGCAAGAACGTATGCACAAGCTGTGCCCAGTGCGCATACTCAGACTCTACTTGGAGCGCACTGCAAATTTCAGGAGGCTCGATCATTTGTCTGTTTGTGGTGGCAGGTGGGCTCAGGGGGCCCTCTGTCAACACAACGCCTCACCCACTGAGTCTGTGATGCTATCCGCAGAGCCTACTCGGCGGCGGGTCTCGTTGCCCCGGCAGGATTGACCGCACATTTTTCCCAGGGCATTGCATCCTCTACAGCGCTTTTTAAGGGCGTATCGGTGGAGGAGATTTGCAGGGCAGCCTCTTAGTCTTCTGCATTGACCTTTGCATGGTCAGGGATATCTCAGGGATATGACAGCCAACATGGTCTCACATTCGGTTTTGGGAACCCTGTTCGCAGGGTCCCCTTCCAACACCGACTTGTGTTCTGTTTTGTGTTTGTGCCACGACCTGAGGTGATGCGCTCTGGCGGTGCTTGCCTTAGGGTGTGGGGGCTTCTCGTTGGGAAATGACAGCTAGCACACTCTCCCATTCATTTTGGGGGGGAACCCTATTGAGGAGTCCCTTTCCAACATCGACTTGTGTTCTGTTTTTTTGTACCACGACCTGGAGCGAGGCACTCAGTCTGACGGTGCTCGCCCTTGTGCGTGGGGGGTTTCTCTTTGGTTTCTGAATGGAACTCCATGGTCTGGGTCCAGCTGGGAGTACATCCATCCCTAACGGCCTTCGCCTTCGGTGTAAACCAATAGTGAAGCCCGTTAGAGGGCGGAGCACGTACTCTTAGAACTGGAGTTACATCCAGGTAGCTAGTATCTATTATGCTGCTATTTTTTTTTCTGCTCACCCACCACCCCTCAAGCTGTCTGTTGAGATCTGCTTGTGTACTCAGGGGATCCAGAGTCTTGTTCGTAGGAAGATATTACTTCTCCCTGTATTCAGGTTCGTGCACATATTGTGCACTGAGTACTCAAAGCAGATCTATTCACGACCAAACTAAGCTGAGCTCTACATCATACTCAATAAATGGATTTCATTTTAATACGTGAGTTGTCCTGACTAAAATTATTAAGATGTTCATCCTTGCAGTCTCGAATCAAAGTGTTAACGTAAATGAATCTTTTTGTCATTATCACCTCTTAATCTATATGAAGACCACAGGGGAAGAAGGGCACATGTCCGAATTGACCTTTCGTTAAAATATACCCATTATTTCATAAAAAATAATTCTTGAATGCATATTATATTACACTCACATGTTGGAAAGGGATTGTTTTATCTGCTGTAACAAAATTACAATGATGAAAGAAATCATTAAAAAGTTGGAGACTTTCAAATTGTATTTTCTCAAAATGGGTAAAGTGCGACGTGCCCTTCTTCCCCTGTGGTCTTCATATATATATATGAAGGTGTGGCCGGTTTTCATTTATAACGCATACTGATTATGACTCCGGACTTCTCACGCTTATCTTTACTCAGCGGTTGGAAGCAATGCATGTGTTTCACGATCGTTTAAATGAAATAAGATCATTTGAAACGTTTTATGCAATTCCATTTGTTATGACTTGAAAATCACAACAAAGAAAACCAGCAATGACAACTTAAACAAATTTATTCTTCACTGATAAAAAAAACCTCCACAAATAATAATCCACTGTTCAATCCTCTAATAACACTCTAATGCCACTATGTAACTCTGTTGCCAAAACAAAAACTCTGCCCGCCTCTGGTGACCAAATTCACAGCATTTATATAGACTAGCAACATTCTGGAAAGATCAACAGGATTCCTGGGTAATCCCGCCCCCTCCAGGCAGGAAGATGCCAGAAGCCTCTAGAAAGCACTATTCTATTTCAAAGAAGTGATATTACATCAGATCATGTTTTGCTACAGACAGACCACCAGAGGGTGCTGATGAACAAAATAAATAGCTGACCAGCAAGGCAGCAAAAACAGCATGTTACAAATCTCCATTTACAAATGATATACAGTGCTTTACATAAAATACTCATACATAACACATTGCTTCCAACCCCTCCATGCAAAAGGACATCAATTCTGCGCAAGAATCTCTTACATATGCGTTGGTTGAATTTTTGCTGCCTACAGCAGAGAAACGTAAATATGCCACTTAAACTCACACCAAATGCGTGAGAGTTGACAGG
The DNA here is from genome assembly GCA_029692085.1 of Gymnothorax javanicus. Taxonomy (NCBI): domain Eukaryota; kingdom Metazoa; phylum Chordata; class Actinopteri; order Anguilliformes; family Muraenidae; genus Gymnothorax; species Gymnothorax javanicus. The sequence continues at coordinate 64,400,192 of CM056200.1, forward strand.
TTTGCATTATAAATGAAAACTGGCCACACCTGATAATGTTGAGAGTTTTCTGAGATTTTGTGATGGTAATTAAATGAATGATTGAAAACAGGTTGTGACCAATCATTAATTTTAAGGGATTGTTTGAGCCTACGCTGTTGCCAGTTCACAAGCCGCCATATATATATATATATATATATATATATATATATATACAGTTGCAATCAAAATTATTCAACCCCCGTTGCAAATTAGGTTTACTGGCAAAATTTACAGACTTTCAGCTGTTTGCAATGAACAAATCAAACAAGAACAATTTAAATGGCTCAACACAACAAATATTACGTGGCTTCTCCAAATTCAACACAAAATTCCACTTTTAATGACTACTGCAGGCTCAAAATTATTCAACCCCTTCATGACAAGCATCTTTAATACTTAGTAGAAAACCCTTTTGCTGCTATGACCTGCTGGAAACGTGATGCATAGGCAGACAACAGCTTCTGGCAGCATTCCCAAGGAATCTTAGCCCAGTCCTCATGGACAATGGCTTGCAGTTCACTAATATTCTAGGGTTTGTGTGCTGCAACTGCCTTCTTCAAATCCTACCAGAGATTTTTTATGGGGTTTCAAGTGAGGCAACTGTGATGGGCGCTCTACAATCTTCCCTGACTTCTTCTGAAACCAAGCCTTGGTGGGTGTTGAGGTATGCTTAGGATCATTGTCCTTTCGGAAGGTTCAATGATGCCAAAGCGTCAGCTTCCCTACAGATGGCATGACATTTTCTCCTTGGATATCCTGGTACTTGACTGAATGCATCTTGCCCTCCACACTTTGCAGATTTCCAGTGCCAGAGGAAGCAAGGCAGCCACAGTGCATCAAAAAGCCCCCACAATTCTTCACTGTAGGCAGGGTGTACTTTTCAGCATATGCTTCTGTATTCCTCCTGCAGACATACCACTGATTCATAAGCCCAAAATATTCCAGTTTTGTTTCATCACTCCACAGAACAATATCCCCAAACTTCTGTGGCTTATTTATATGGTTTTGAGCATATTGGAGCTTGCGGTTTTGGATCAGTTGTGTGGTGTATGTCTTGGAGTTCGGGCATGGAGACCTTCAACGTTTAGTATGCGCCCTACTGTGCAAACTGACACTTCAATGCCTCCTGTCTCCAAGTATTGCGGCGGGTCTCCTGCAGTCACTCGAGGGTTTTTGACCACCCGTCTCCTCAGGAATCTGGTGACAACCATTGATAGCTTCCTCTTTCTGCCACATCCTGGTACTGTAGCTGCTCTTCCTTTAACTCTGAACTTGCGAACTATGCTTCCAACTGTATCTCTATGAAAATTCAGTGCCTGTGCTACCTTTTTGTATCCTTTTCCTTGTTTGTGCCAGGCAGTGATCTCCTCTATTAGCTTTTTGGACAATTCTTTTGACAGCCATATTTCTAATATGCAATCAAGTGTCACTGTCAACAAACTCCTAGCTAGTGCAAGTATTTGATGTGTTCTGTCTCAAGCAAACCTGATGCAACTAATTAAGCTCTTGATTAGCTGCATTAGGTGTGCCTGAGACAACACCTGATTTGCAAATATGCTCTTATGATGGATTCTATTTGGGGGGTTGAATAATTTTGAGACTGCAGTAGTCATTAAAAATGGCATTTTGTGTTAAATTTGGAGAAGCCACTTGTAATATTAGTTGTGTTGAGCTATTTAAAATGTTCTTGTTTAATCTGTTTATCACAGACAGCTGAAAGTTTGTAAATTTTGCTATTAAACCCAATTTGCAATGGGGGTTGAATAATTTTGATTGCAACTGTATATATATACTCACTGCCATTAAAAACGCACAGGAGAGATATGTACTGTATTGCGGCAAATTGAAGAGTCGATTGATTTTTATTGCTTTTCCAGTGAGGCATGAGAGGAAATAAAGAAAAGCGCATGGTATTGTAATCCTGATGCGCACCACGAGCACGCGCCAAGCACTTCAGTAATAACAAACATTGAGCTGTTCGTGATGTGTACAGTGACACTTGACTTGTTCTTTTTGGTGTGGTCAATAGCCTACATAAAGCCAACAAAAAAACCGAAAAATGCTACTGCATCAAGAAAATGGAACAGCTTGTGACACAGGAGAGAGAAAAAGAGCCTTTGGCATGTTACGGGCAGATCTCAGCCGCCGAGAGGTGGTGCGTCATTTGCACTGTCACCGTTCAACAATCAGTCGGCTGTCTATCCGAAAATGGAACACAGGCACTGTCACTGACCGACCCCGCTTTGGGCAGCCACGAGTGACGATGGCAGCTCAAGAGCGCCACATCTGGTCACAGCCTGTACGTGACAGATTCCTGACAGCAACCAAAACTGATCATGAGATGAGGGGTCCAAGATGATTGAGGGTGAGCGCAAGTCCCGTTTGACGCCGTCTACGTGAGCAAAACATGCGTGCACACGGCCCCAACAGAAAACCCATTTTTTGCCCATCAACAGCAGTAGGAACTCTTCACTTCTGACTGTGGGCACCTGCCTCTGTGTAATGTTTTGGCACTTTATTTCCCTGTTTCTGTCTGAGAATGGAAAACAGAGACTGTCGCTGACTGACCACGGTAAGGGCAACCATGCATAAATGGGCAAAAATTGGGTTTACTGTCGGGCCCGTGTGCACGAATGTGTTCAAACAGTACTTATGCTCACCCTCATCCTCAATTTATAATATTTTTATTAATTGCAGGGCTCTCAACTTTCATGCATTCGGCTTGAGTTTATATTCACGTAACCGTGCTGTAGTCAGAAATTATTCAATCAGCGCGTTTGTAAGAGATTCTCAGGCGGAATTGAAGTCCTTATGCATTGAAGTTTATCAGCTTCACATGCATTACGGTGGTTTTATCCACTAGTAATATGGAAATCAATTATGATTCCGGACTTCTCGCACTTTTCTTTACTCAGGGGTTGGAAGCAATGGAATTGCATAAAAATGTTTCAAATGGTCTTATTTCATTTAAACAATTTGAACGATCGTGAAACACAGGCAGTGCGTTGATTGAATAATTGCTGACTACAGCACGGGGACACGAATGAAGCACTAAATCTCATGCCGTATGCGTGAAAGTTGAGAGCCCTGAATTGGTTAAGTATGTTGTGCTATCATGACAATATTATGAGTATGACTTCTGAAGTACGCAACTTCAAGACTCATTAAAGAGCTAAATTCTAGGTCCGCGACTGTTGTCTGCTTCTTTGGAGGGAGCGAATGCCAAAGTTGCCAATGGTTACTTGTGCACGTGCTGAACTCGGCCAATACAGCTTAAGGTCGGCCAATACAGGATATATCGGCAGGCTGTTTTTACTGCATGCGAGCAATAACATACTTAACTAATATATATATATATATATATATATATATATATATATATATATATATATATATATATATATATAGTATTGGACCCTGCGATGTGTCTTTTTGCAGATTAATCAAGTATGATGCAACGCGGCTGAAGCTGCTTATAAAGTCAGTATTTGTTCAGAGAATGTTACTTTGCTAGCTAGCAGAGACAATGCCTGAATTACTCCTACCCAACCAGCATAATTTTATGTCTACAACAGTTTGCGAGCTACGGAGCTACATGATTGACGGGCTACACAGCGCCACTGTTTTCATGTAGCTCCATACAGCAGAGGTGAAATGAAGGTATGCGCAAGTAACACTGGTACGGTACACTTCAGCTGAGCCAGAGACACAAAACCAACATCACCTGCGTAACTATTGGTGACATCAAGCCTTCATGAGGATTTGACTGGATTACTAATAATTTTAATGTGCTAGCTAGCTTGGTTAGTCAGCTAATTGAAAAAAGCAATGAGCAGCCGTACTGGATAGTTCAGGACAGTGCGATGCGGTGCGTTTTTGCATATTGATTTAGTATGACGCAACTTCACCTATTCAACCAAACTTTAATCAGCTAATCTGCTACACGATATGCGTTAATGTGGAAATCAAGATAGCGAGACCCCACTTCAATCCCATAATGCCTCGCGTGTACGCAATCATGCATACACCCCCCTCCCCCCTTTGGGCCTTTCTCAGGGAGGTTACGAAGAACCCAATGGCCACTCAGAGCTGCAGAAACACCTCCAGGGACGGGGAAACCTGTCTGAAGAAAAGCCATTTCAGAAGCACAACATTAATCAGGCCTTTATGGTAAAGTAGCTAGATTGAAGGCATATGGCACTCTGGCTGAGCTGACATATTTTGTATAACTTGTATTTATTTTCTATTTATTTATTTATTTATTTATTTTTGAGGCCTCAACACATCAGTAATTTTTCTTTGTAAATTATCAAAAAAATTAGCCAAATATCAATCCTTTTCTATAAATAAATTGAATAAATCTTGCTGTGCTTAAGGCAACAGTTTCATGTTTGGTATCAAGGCTTCGTTGCATAGGGCCTCATACAGCACTACCAAACCCAGCACTAAAAACTTTATCCTTCTCAGAAATAAGACACATTCTTCTGTGTTTGTCAATGTTGTGTTGGGAGGGTGTGGTCTTCTGCCGCTGGGCGGAGACCTGACCGCCTGCTGTGATGCAGAATTGGAAATATATGGGCAAAATGTTAACAACGCGCGCTGATTTGTTACTTTGCCCGATTGAAGAGTCCCTGAAATACTCTTATAAGGCAGCAGTGAGTGTGATTGGTCGGGGGGGGAAGGGAAAGAGTTTGTCTCTCAGAGAGGGGTGCAGTCTATGTACAAGGGCTCAGTGTCACTCAGAGCTCAGAGCTGCAGGTGTTCACATCCACTCAGTGCTGAGGAAGGGTCTGTATGTTTGAGCTGATGAAGATGGAGAGACGTCTGTTCTTCTTCTCTCTCTCCTCCCTGCTCCTGCTCTCCACAGCTGGTGAGTTACTCCTTCATCCTTGTCCTCAGCTTCTCGACAGCCTATCAGGGATTGTGGGTTAGAGGGGCAGCCTGTCAAAATGCAGGGTTATAAACAACTTCTAAACATCTGTGATTACTATAGCAACATGGTTACAGGTTGCCTCTGTGAAGCTGAGATTACGCTGACTGGGAAAAATGCAAACTATACATGCCAGAGATTACTGTCATAACAGGGTTCTTTGTAGTCTCTAAATGCCACAAGTAACTGTTGTTACAGGGTTGCAGGTAACCTCTGAACACCAGAGTAACAGGCTTACAGGCAACCACTAAATGTCAGATTACTGCAGTAACAAGGATACAGACTGTGTCAATGAAAAATGTGAAATGTTACATTTACTGAAATGCTGTATGTCGACTGGTTGAGCACAACTGAGGAAGACAATTCCAATTAATTAGATTAATTGACTCAGCTAAATATCTCAGAATTTGATCATAAGTTACTTAAAACAGTTGTGTGCAACCATTTGACATAACATTTCAAGGCAAATCTAACTTCTCACATTTTTCAGTGTTCTGTGTTAACATTACAGAACTAGTAAAGTAACTAGGATTTAGGCAGTCTCTAAATATCAGAAAATTTCTATTGTATTAGGGTTTCAGACAGCCTCTAAACACCAAAGATTACTTAAGAATTATGACTATTCACCATTCATCAAGTTTTCATTGCATGGATTTTATTTGGTATTTCAGCAAATCAGATTTGAATTATAGTACATCGAGGATAAAGCCATGTATTTTAGTTAATAGGTATTTCTTTCAGGTGAGGCTTTTAAAAATCATTTGCATGTATTAACAATTTGGCACTTGATTTAAAAAAGTTGCCAGATGGTCCTAAAATGCAGGCTGTTACTTTACAGTAGGGTGTAGAATTATTAATAAAGAGGAAAAAATACTGCCAATAGTAAGCAATACCAGGAATAAAACATGTACATTTCAAATAAGTAGGAAAGCTGCGTATATCCCTCCGTACAATTATGCTCAATTTTTCTTTTCATGGCAAACATAAGTATCAATATTATCCACTCCCTTGTTTCAGTACTTTGTGCAAACACAACTGAGTTTAGTAACTTCATATTAATTTGATTTGTAAACTGATCAAAAATCAAAGAATTTATTGCTTAAACAGTTGCGTCAAACTGCTTCATTTTTTTTTAAATGGATATAAGTGTTTTTATTTATTTAACAATTTTTAAAAAGGTAAGAGCTCTTATTTTTAGGGATTTCTGACCACCACTCCATAAAGAATTTCTAAAGATTTTAAACTAGTATCCCTCCGTTTCAAAGATGTTCCATCTCGGTAGGTAGTAACTTTCACTAACTTGGCTGGATTTCTCTCATCCTGTTGAACTGTTCCCTTGTACTTTGCCTGATTAACAACGAAGCAATTTGATTCATAAATAAGCCAGACCAACAAATAGTCCATAGTTATTGAGATTAGATTATTTAGATTTGTTATTTAATTAGATCAAAATCTACAAGCAATTTAATCGAATTGTTTTAAAGAATGCAATAACATTTTTGTACAAACTGAACTGTCGCTTGACAAGAATTTGACTAATAATTGAAATAATTATTCTCAGGAATTATCCTTAATATGAGTATTTTTATGCCTCTGATGAGCTCATACAAAATTGAACCTTGATCAGACTTCCATCTGGGTTCACTGTTTCTGGCGAACGTCAGTGATTGTATTCGACATTGGCTGTGGACCAAAGCATGGAAAGTCCCAAGATGTACCCAATGGCGATGTACTCTGACTAAACTATAACCCTAACCTCAGGTGTACAGAACAGAAGTAACTGGCTTTGCTAGCACAGTGGCTGAGTAAAAAACCAAAATAACCAACTTAGCATTTTGGTCACTCCGATTTTCTTAATATACGTGACCCCGGACCACAAAACCAGTCATATGGGTAAATTTTTTCATATGGAGATTCATGCATATTCTGAAAGAGTACTAAAAATGCTTTCCAACAATGTATAGTTTGTCAAGATCGGGTAAAAATTGACCGAGACATGGCATTTTGAAGATGGGGAACTTGGGCAATCGAAATTTCCAGAAAACTGAGAAAATTGAGTTTAAAAATTGTCAATTCAATCCTTAGCAACACATATTTGTAATAGAGATAATTAAATGAACTTGCACCATTCATTAAGCATACTATCGCCTTTAAAAAGTGCAAGTACAAGTACAAAGTATTTTTCATAGTAGCCTACGCATAGAAAGAAGCAAAGAAACCATGCATTGTTCTCTCCTCGTGTTATTTAATCAATTTTCAGGTGAATGAAAGATGCAGTATTCAAAAAACAAACAGACAGTCTCTCCTTTATATACTTCTTCTTCTTCTTCTTCGAGTTTACTGGAAGTTTAAAAAAACACTATAATTGAATATAATTGATAGCAGAATTACATAGTATCAAAACCATGTCGAATTTTTGCTTCAGAGGACTGATTTTTCTTAACTACTAATTGGGATATCATTGGCTCACTTTAGCTGAAGTGGTTGCTATAGAGGAGAACGATTTTTTTTGTACCAAGAGAGATTTTTTTTTTTGAACTGCTGGATAGATACTATGTGCAAGGATATTGAGCAGTTTGCACATCGGGCTTAGCTGAGGAGTTTAATTCAGGCGACTCCTGAAAAACAGGAGTTGGAGCGAATTCAGCTTGCTTGTGAATATTCAATAACTGATCCAGGGGTGCCATCTAGTGGAAGAATATTGAAACTGGGTGCACAAATTTGCAGCTCCATGTCTGCTGGTAGATACATCTGCACAAAGCGCTTAAAATGCCCTGCCAAGCACCGCTGTTCTTCTCGAACGCGCCGCATCCAGATAATCATTAAATGATGAATTACATTCATATTTTAATTTGGAGCGAGTAACGAAGTGGCCTTTGTCAAAGTAACAAAGTAAAAGTATACTTTTTATCTTTTAAATGTAGTAGAGTAAAAGTAAAGTAAAGTCCCGGTTTAAAAAAAAAAAAAAAACTGTTTCTAGGGAAGGCCCGTCTTTGTTTTCGCCAAGTGCGGTTTGTTCTGACGTCTCCTATTGGTTCACGTTTGAACCTACGTAGTCATCTCATAAATAATCAAATAGAGGGAATTCCCCGCTTTGCAATGATACCAACTATGTTGGGGAATCCCCAACTGGCGCTGCGCTGGAAGCGATTTTTGTCGGCGCATTTTTCATTGTTTTTGGGTTAATTACACAAGGATTTTCACCACCCACTTCTCCAAAATCAAGTTTGGAGGCACCTATGGTAGGATTTTTGCGAAATACTCTCTTGGAATGGTATCTTAAGTTATTTTTCTAACGTTCAATGCACAAATCGAAAAATCGATAATTTTAATGTAAAATGTATTAGACGGCTGTAGCGCAAAATGGGTTCGTGCGACTTACGACTGGTTTTGTGATCCGGGGTCGCATACTATTTTCAGTCTTTAGTCAGATGAGGATAAAAGCTGACCAAACCAGCACTGAATGGAACATGTGAAGGATTTTTGTGATACGGCTTTACAAGGTGTCGCCCTACAAAATGTGAGCTCAAGTTTTCGGAGAATTTTAAGTTCAGAATGAAACAAAATAATAACACTTCTAAATATAAATTAGTGAGTCATTCCACTGATTAGAATTAGCTATTGGGTGAATCAGTAGTTTGATTGCTAATTAAATAATGTAAGCGGGACCAGTTCTGAATTGCCTGCTGTCACTCTTTTACAACAGCACAATGATGGACTGTACTCTCCAGTCCAGACCACAGGTTTTTTTTAAATTATTTATTTATTTATTTATTTATTCATGAGATTTACGTTCAGAGGCTTGGATAGCAATTGCAGCACATGGATGCTTGTTTAAATTTGCCTCTCATTTGTGCGTTTGTATGTTTGTGGTCATTGTCCTTCAGGAAAATTCACCTGGACCACATTAAAGTTTTAGCCTTCTATCAAAGATGACCAGTACAGACCTTCTGCCAAAAATGACCACTCCTTGTACTTTGTGATTTTTAATATATTTTATTTTTTTCTTTAAAAGGGACAGTGTGCAAGTGACATTAATCACATATACCAAGATACATGAAAAGGTGGTTGCACCAGATTGCAGCGAATCGCTAATTTCCATCTGTAGTCCCACATAGAAGTGACACAGACACCCCACACAACAGCAACCATCCAAGACAAAAATCTGACATTACAGGATACAGGGGGGGGAATAAAAGATTTCTATACACAATAAATTAGTGGCATTAAATAGACATCACCAGATAAGAATTGCATTAGAAAAAATACCCATTAAATAAAGTGACCATGTTATAACAGTGGAAAAATTCCCTGCACAAACTGAGGGCTAATGAAGGGACGAGGTGTGGTCAGTGCTGACAAAGTTGGTTATTTAAAAGGCAGGTTTTCGCCCTTCGAGAGAAGCAATATCTATTTAAAATACCCTTTAAATTGACTGGAAGCCTGTTCCATAGACTTATAGGAGAAGGCTGACTAGGCGAAAGCAGAGCTTCGCTTTGGAACACGTTAGTCACATCGAGAGACTGACGTGGGGCCGGTTGCACCAACCGTCCTAAGTGCTGTCCTAAAGTTACGCACGAAAATGGGTTGCACCAACGATGACTTACGACAAGCCTTGTCCTAAGTGTTGTGTCGTAAGACAAATGGGTGCAACGGCTATCAACGACGAAAAGAGCCGTTGCACCAACACAAGTTAGGACACGGAATTACGACAGAAACCTACGTGTCGTGGGAGGTGACATAAGTGTGCTGCGATCTGAAAATAAATCTCTTTCTTTTTAATTTATATGTAATAATCTCCTAAAATTGCTACAGTGAGACGACTTCAAGTATGTTCATTTCAAGAAATTGCACGCAACTGTCATACCCCACGGCGGCAAGTGGTCACGCTTTTTAAAAATCGTGGTTTAACATTGCCACATCCCAACTCTGAATTTCATCTCTCATTGTAGCATTTTTAGGAGATTATTACAGATGAATTAAACAAAGAGATTCATTTTAAGATCGCCGTGGATTTTAGGCATATAAAAAATACACAAGGTGGAAAACATTCTGAATAACGAAAGAACCTGACATTGAGATATAAATTATCGCATTCGTGCGAAATGGCCGAATGTAAGCCCACAAAAAATCGTGCAATCACATTCTTGCAAAACTGTGCCGTTCTATGGCCATTTAATTTTCAAAATGCGATAATCAAACATGCTATCTTGATAAATTGGAGTATCTACTCATTCGACTTATTAAATAAGCAAATCTACTATTTGATTACTGATTGAGCAAAGCAAATGGGGACAGGCTTAGAGTAGCCTAATTGGTTAAACAGAGACGATTTTGTAGCCCTTTGCTTGGCTCCATTCATTAAGTCGCTGAAAAATACTGATGTCAGTCAAGTTTTTTCCAGAAGAATTTAACACGCCCTCTGATGTATGGCACTTTCTGGGTCGTTCATTCAAGACTGCGCGGATGCTGTTTTTTTTTTTTTTTTTTGCTCTACTTCAGAGAAAAAACACCTCTTTGCTTTTGTTTGTGTTATATGTAGCTGTCTTAGTTCCGTTCATTCGATGATACTAATGTTTATTTATATAGTATTGTATATATCATATAAACTGCTCATGCATGCATACATACATACATTACACCATCCAAAATTGACTATTTGCCGCTCAGATTTGACCTTCCTAAAGTTGGAGACACCCGTCAGGACTTCACGGCCAGGGATGTTTGTGTATGTCATTTAGGACATGTCCTAAGACATATCTTAAGATACGGATTTTACGACACGCATAAGAGTTTTTGGTGAAACGGCAGTTACGACATGTCTCAGCGCTGTCTTAAGTTTGGTGTTTTACCACAAGCACTTACGATACGTTTAGTGCAACCAGCCCTTGGTCAATCTAGTTGACATATCAGAACGGAACTGCACAAAATTTTTCAGCGGAGGAGGAGCTACATTATTGATTATCTTATGTACTAAACGGATTTCAGAATATTTAATTAAATTTTCAAAACTAAGAATATTGTATTTAGCGAGTATATTACAATGATGATAGTGACGAGGCTTCTTATCAAGAACCTTCAAGGCTTGTCCATAAAGTGATCTTACTGGGGCCGGTTGCACCAACCGTCCTAAGTGCTGTCCTAAAGTTACGCACGAAAATGGGTTGCACCAACGATGACTTACGACAAGCCTTGTCCTAAGTGCTGTGTCGTAAGACAAATTGGTGCAACGGCTATCAACGGCAAAAAGAGCCGTTGCACCAACACAAGTTAGGACACGGAATTACGACAGAAACCTACGTGTGGTGGGAGGTGACTTAAGTGTGCTGCGATCTTAAAATAAATCTCTTTCTTTATAATTTATATGTAATAATCTCTTAAAATTGCTACAGTGAGACCACTTCAAGTATGTAGGGGAGAGCTGGTACGAAAGTTACATTTTTCACATGGACGTCATTTTAAAAGATAACGTTACAGACCGAAAAAAAATTTTGGAGCGATTAAATGATGCGAAGCCTGCGGAGCTAGTTCAGGCAGACAACTCAATGCGGCGCCAAACCCTGATCAGTCACATGCTCTCTTCATCTAAATAGGGCGGGTTATTTAAAACCTCCCTGCCTACCTGATCATTCCCTGCTGCCCATTCTGCTCCGTGCTGCACTGCTGCTACTGATGCTCAGTACTGCTGCGCGTTCTGCCTGTGCTGCTGCTACTCCTTCTGCTTGAGCTGCTGCTGCTCCTTCTGCTTGTGCTGCTGCTGCGCGTTCTGCCTGTGCTGCTGCTGCTCCTTCTGCTTGTGCTGCTGCTGCTGCTGCTCTGGCTGCTGCCCATGAAGTTTTGCAATCCCACCACCTCCCCAGCATCCACCTGTGGGCTCTGTTTCTATGATCCCCCGGGGGGGGGGTCTTGCTATCATTCCCTGAAATGAATCTGGCAGATCATTTTCAGGGAATTAATAAATTGAGACAGAGCCTGCCGCCAAACTTGCTTCCATTATGCAAAGTATTTATGCTCAATAAAAATATTTAATTCAATTCAGAGTTGCCTGACTGAACTATTTTCGTGTGTGCTCTGTCAATATCAGGTGCTAAATCATCACCATATATATTGACTTCGGCATAGTTTGACGTCGAACGGAAGTTGCGGATTGCTTCTTTTGACCCATCCAGCCGGGATGAAAGTAATGCACGGGCAGGGCAAAAGTAACGTGATCAAATTTACTGGAATCTTTTAAATTTCTCGTTAAAACAGAAGCAAAAAACAGCCAGGCATTTGTTTTAAACATTTTAATTGGGTTCAAATGTTCCAAAAAGTGAACGTGAACATGTTTAATGTGCAAGGTCTATTTATAAAAATTATCCCAGATAGCAAGCACCTCCGCTCCGGATCTGCCCCCAGCTCTGTGCCGACTCCAGCTGATCCGGCTCAGAGCCAGGGCAGATCCGGGCGGAGGAGCTTGCTATCTGGGATGAAATTACTCATCACAGTTGTGACAGATATAATGAGTGGCACCCTCAGTGCATGCCTCATGCGACCACAGCAGACAAACGATGCACCGCACCCACACTTCTCCTGGCAAAGATGAGGCAAATGTCTCCCCACAAACAAGACATTCCTCATCCTTGCCCCGAGAAACTGTGATTGCAGTGTGCCCACTAAGCCTCGTTTTTCTTTGGGAGTTTTGAAGAGGACTGTTTTCTCTGGCCCCTCTGCCGACTTTCCTCCTCCAAAGCAGCTTTCACCGGGGTGTCGGTCAGTATTGCTGTTGACCTGCAACATTCAATGAGATTATAGTCAGAATCAGCTTGTTTTTATACAAGCAAGAGAATCAAGACGAGTTAAAAATGACACTATGCTCACCTCTTTCGGCCTCTCCTTTTATTTTCTTTCCTCGAGCCAGCCTTTGGATATGGGCGAAGCTTTTCTGGGCTGAACATCTGTACTGGCGTGCCACTAGATGTTCCTGGAACCACTAGCATACCTGGATAGATGGTATGTGCCAGCGATGGAGCTGGCACTGGTGATGAAGGGGGCGCTGGTGATGGAGCTGGCCCTGGTACTGGGGATGGAGCTGGTGCTGGTGCAGGACGGTCGGTCACAAAAGCTGGAGCAAAGTCTGCCTCACTGAAAATATCTGGATTCAAGGGCCAGATACCGGTACTCTCGAACCCAGACGAAATGCTGCTTGGTGTTTCAGCTTGAGGCAGAGCTTTAGCCACAAGACTTGGGATGTTGTAGATGGTCAAAGTTCTTCCAGGGTTCATTCGCATCCAATTGTCTGCTGCACTGTTAATGTAGTGCTTCAGAGGGCCAAAACGCTTCGGTCTAGCGGCTGAAGATGGTGGGAGCAGTGGGGTGGAAATGACAGGAGTACAATGCCCTGTGACTTGAAAAAGTCAATAGCTACCACGGAGAGGTGTGATGCATGATTGTCTAAGAGTAGCAGCAACTTTGACTCCGGGGTCACACGGGTGTGTCTTGCAAAATGCTGTAAAAAGGCCAAAAAATCTGTCTCCTCCATCCACCCCGATCCATTGGCAGAACCAGTAGAGCCAGGGGGACCATCCCGGATGAAGTGGTCATGGAACTTCTTCCTTGGTAAGATAAAGTAAGGGGGAACAAAGTTGCCTTGTGCGTTGGCAGCAAAGGCAACGGACACCAGTGTCCCTCTTTCCCCGGAGGTCACAGCACCGACCTGGCGCTGGCCCTTGGTGGCAATGACTTTGTCTGGCACTTGAACTGTTGTGGTACCTGAAATAATGAGTGAAATGAATTATTGCTGGTGCAAATCACTGTTGCTTTTAAATTTATCATCTAAATATAAATTTTTACCTGTTTCATCCATGTTCCAGATGTCATTTGCCTCAAAATTATAGCGGGTGAGGACAGTCTTTAGGTTGTTAAAAAACGCGGTCACGTTGGTCTTGTTGAAGCTGGTAGAACGGGACATGCTGGTGGCTTGAGGTCGACGGATGGACAGGGTTTTGTTGGCGCCGAGGAAGGAGGTGAGCCAATCCTTCCCTGCCATCTGGTTTTTCTTCCATGAACATGGAGTTTTGAGGCCAATATTTTCGCCAGCTCATATGCAAACTTTCACACCTACAAAAAGCATAAAAAGAGGTTAATTCCCAGAAAGCAAGCACCTCCGCCCGGATCTGTCCTGCTCCAGCTGATCCGGCTCAGAGCCGCGGGCAGATCCGGAGCGGAGGTGCTTGCTATATGGCGGTAGTGGTGTGTTTCTGTCTGCGTGTTACTCACACCTCTTTAGGACTCAGGCCAAAATATATATCGGCTGCTCTCTTTATATATGCCTGCAGTCTCTTCTCCTGTTCTTCTGTGAAGACTTTGTTGTGAGCCCTGTGCCCGGGGCCCTGGTCTGCTGCCCTCTTGCCTCTGCCCTCCTCTTGCAGTACCTGAACAGGGTGACATGACAAACGCCATGCACCGCTGCTGCCCTCCTTATACTATCGCCTCTTCGGACATCAAAAAAGGCCCTTGCGTAAACCTTCGGTCAACCGTTCCTCTCTGGGTAGTTCTGACTCTAACTCTGGGCATTTTCTGTCGGGTAAAACATAACACACATTTTATGGAGCTTTTTAAACACAAAAAATGCAGCCAAGATTAGCAGAGAGGGACGAGCGTAACTGTTGCTACTTCAGTCCCGACGGTGACTCCTGACATTTGAACGAGGATTACTTCCAAAGTGGAAAAATTCTGACATTTCAAACTGCACCATATGTTACGGATCTAAATCACCTATCATTTCATCATAAATATGACACATGGAGCGATAAAGACAATCTTTAAATCGAAAAAGTTTAGCATTCGTCTGAATTTACTCACCGCTGTGGAAAACAGTCTTCTCGGTCTTGTGCATGCAGGAAGACTGGACGCCTCAAGAATGTTCGCGGTTCTGGAGAGGGGCGCGAGCTGCACATGCTGACCTAGTATGACGCATCGAAGTGCGGATGACTGTGAGTAAATCGCCGTGTTACTTTCGTCCAGAGTTACTTTCGCACCGGCGCTCCCTACATTTCAAGAAATTGCACGCATAACTGTACCCCATGGCGGCAAAGTGGTCACGCTTTTAAAAAATCGTGGTTTAACATTGCCACATCCCAACTCTGAATTTCATCTCTCATTGTAGCATTTTTTTTAGGAGATTATTACAGATGAATTAAACAAAGAGATTCATTTTAAGATCGCCGTGGATTTTAGGCATATAAAAAATACAAAAGGTGGAAAACATTCTGTATAATAGAAGAAACCTGACATTGAGATAAAAATTATCGCAATTGCGCGAAATGGCCAAATGTAAGCCCACATAAAATCGTGCAATCACATTCTTGCAAAACTGTGCCGTTCTATGGCCATTTAATTTTCAAAATGCGATAATCAAACATGCTATCTTGATAAATTGGAGTATCTACTCATTCGACTTATTAAATAAGCAAATCTACTATTTGATTACTGATTGAGCAAAGTAAATAGGGATAGGCTTAGAGTAGCCTAATTGGTTAAACAGAGACGATTTTGTAGCCCTTTGCTTAGCTCCATTCAGTAAGTCGCCGGAAAATACTGATGTCAGTCAAGTTTTTTCCAGAAGAATTTCACACGTCCTCTGATGTATGGCACTTTCTGGGTCGTTCATTCAAGACTGCACCGGGATGCTGTTGTTTTTTTTTTTTTATACTTCAGGGAAAAACTACCTCTTTGCTTTTGTGTGTGCTATAGAGGGATTATTTGTTTATCAACACAGCGGATGTGCACGCAACTTGACTGCAGAAAGAGCAGCCCCTTTAAACTGTTTGACAGGTTGGCATGGTTATCTTGCAATTGCGATGTTAGCTAGCTAGCGATGTTGTCAGCGTACTACAACAGGTTATCACCGAGTGATAAAACAAGTTATGCTGCTAAATTAACATTAGTGAATGGGATACGTCTTAACACGTTGACTGCCAAGATAACTCGTAATGGCGAGTCAGGGCCAGTGCTAGACCTGAAAATTCGGAGGCAATTATCCATCTCTTTCTTGACAACAATTAGTCCTGGCTAATTCTAGATGGTTTTCCTATATTAACACGTTTTCCAATTCAAGAATAATCAAGCGGCAATTGAAGACACGGCTTCTCTCCCCCATGCAATCTAACAGCAAATAATGAGCTACATTCAGTACAGAAAAATAATTTATTTATAATTAGCTCTATGCACTGGCACTCAGCGACAGTAATTTTTTTTTTCCAGCGAGAGCGGCATTTCAGAACTCTTCAGCGAATGAAGGTAATTCTGGTGACAAGTAGACGTGGTTTCGTCCATTTACATTTTCCAATCGGACAGCTGTCTATTAAGTTGTGTGACCATGCTGCAAGAACTGGTGTAGGTACTTATCGGCAAAATTACCTTCATTTGCAAAAGAGTTCTGAAATAATATAAATATGTATTAAGTCTGGGTCATTGTGAACAAGAAAAACAACTGCATCCTGACTGCGAACTGCACCTGCATGGCTGGGTATGTAATTTAGAAGAATATAACGTTACAAATTAATCTTAGCTTGCTTTGTACTTGTTGTACACCCCCCGCCCCCCCCCCCCATATCACTATCTTTTTGAGCTGCTGTAACGATGGAATTTCCCCACTGTGGGATCAATAAAAGTTTATCTTATCTTTCCATTGCTATGTAACCTCGTCTTCAGTCACTGTCGTTATTGCAGTAAACATTTCACAACTCATTCGCTGCAATTATACAGCAGTGCCTGCGGGCATATCCAGCTTTATCACCATTCAAACCAATGAGTCTAACATATTATATTGCTTGAAATTAATAACAATGTTTTTTTTTTTTCTCTCAGCTTGGGGTCATGCTGTAGGCATGCTGCAGCACTGATGCTTCGTAAAACCTGCCCATTTAGGACATGGGCTAAATCCAAATCTCCGCCCTCTGGACTTGCAGACTGAGCCCTCACGGACTTCAGGCGTATGTAATGTGACGTCTTCACCATCATCACGTAAAGTCTGCAAGAACGGGAGTCTGCAGCATTATAAAATGAGCTGATAGACAGGCTTTGAGTCTGTTTCACTCGTTTCCGTGCAGATGCATATTGGTTACCTCTGTAGCCTGTATTTCTGTATGATGATGTTGAATCTTATATCTGGCCTACGTTATTCAAGTAACGTTTGAATACTATAAATTTCTAATAAGTTTTTGTGGTTTATTGTGTGTGTGAATGTGGTTTTCTTCTGTCAGCAATTTGGAAAAATTAAAACGTCACGTCCGTATTGCAATGAATTATGGGTAATTACACGAGTGAAGTCTGCACCCCAAGCGGACTCTCTGGAAGTTCGCAGAAAGTCTGCTTGAGGCCCCTTGTGGACTGGATCAATTGTGGATTTGGACAGCCCTCAAGACTCCCGGACTTCCCATGAACGCGCCCGCAAAGTCCGCGAGTCTGCGAGTGCCGTGAAGTGCGGACATTTGGATGCAGCCATGGTCGCGGCTCTTCCTGCTCTCTTTCTGCAGTCGACATGCGCAGTAGAGCGGGGTGACTTGTGTAGTGACGTAGACTGATAATCCCTCTATATGTAGCTGTCTTAGTTCCATTCATTCTATGATGCTAATGTTTATTTATATATTATTGTATATATTTTATAAACTGCATACATCCATACATTACACCATCCAAAAGTGACTATTTGCTACTCAGATTTGACCTTCCTAAAGTTGGAGACATCAGTCAGGACTTCACTGCCAGGAGTGTTTGTGTGTTTATGTATGCCATTTAGGACATGTCCTAAGACATATCTTGAGATACGGATTTTACAACACGCATAAGAGTTTTTGGTGAAACGGCATTTACGACATGTCTCCTAAGTTTGGTGTCTTACGACAAGCATTTGCGATACGTTTGGTGCAACCAGCCCCTGGACTTAATACAGTTTTACTTGCCTGAGACCA
Source organism: Gymnothorax javanicus (assembly GCA_029692085.1). Classification (NCBI taxonomy): domain Eukaryota; kingdom Metazoa; phylum Chordata; class Actinopteri; order Anguilliformes; family Muraenidae; genus Gymnothorax; species Gymnothorax javanicus. Next base: position 64,418,096 of record CM056200.1, read on the forward strand.
GCATGTTATACAATACTGAATATTAGACAGAATCATGGTGTTTAGGTAAGTCTGGGCAGCTTCTGTTGATAGTGCATTTCGAATGTGACGGAAGTTACTAATGTTATATTTTTAAGTGTAACACATTTTCTTAACATGCCTCTTGAAAGTCTGTGTGGGATCTAAAGTAACCCCAAGATATTTGAACTCTTCGACATTTTTTATAAGCTCACTGCCCACATACACATTCGGGAGCACTCTGTGTTGTTTCAACTTTGAAAAGTAGATAGTTACCGTCTTCTTGGTATTCAGAGCAAGGCAAGACAAGCTCAGCCTGCTGAGCTGCTGAGTAGCCACCTGGACCACTGCAAATGGCACAGTATTACTCAAGAAGTTATTGTGGCTGTCCTCTTTTTTGCAGCCAGACACGGCATAACACTTCAGTAGAATGGCTCATAGTTTCAGCTTGATTGTGCCCTGCTCAAAACTACACCATTGTAAAAGTGAGCCTTTTCGAAGCATTGATTCTAATTATGTATATTTTGAACCTCTTGCATACTGATGACATTTTCCCTCTTTATATTTCCACTGCACAGTCTCCGACGAATGAACTATAATGCAAAAGATTACTGCCGTGAGCTACAGTCTGATTACACTGGATGTTGCCAGTACAATTGCCAGCAAGATGCCACTTCTACTTTAATTGAATTAATTCAAAATAATTGGTGGTAGCGCTAATAATGTTGACATCAGAATAAGAACATGACTTAATTAAAAACAGGAAAGTGTAATGAGTGTCGCACAGCAAAGGCAGAAAAAGAATGCTAAAACCAACAGGAAACGAGGTTCCAAATATAATAACAATGGAGCGTTGAACATATACAATAGTAACAGTGCTATTAGTAAAGGGTATCTAAAGATATGCAAAAACAAGGTTATAATGTCTACACAAGAGTAGCACCAGACAACAGGCTTATGAGACTTTGCACCGAAAAAGTACAGAGCTCACGCTTATGTACACTGATTCATAGCACGATAACAATTGTGAACTGATGCGGGTGATTTCAGGAGAGCGTGGAATGCAGGCCAGGTCTTAATAGGCGGTGATTGAGGGCACTGGAGCCGTGGCGTGACAACATGTGAATCAAAGTAAAGAGATAAAATTATATTCTTTTCTGATGTGATCGCAGCATAAGAAATGATCAACTCAGATTTTTGTGCAATTTATGACGCTTTTTTGTTGAATTTAACTAAGGATGCCAATAATTCCACTGAAGACTGTTTGATACTTTTATGTTATTGCGGTTTGCTCCTGGAGACAGGTATTTTTTTTGCTCATGCAGCCTATTTGTGTTTTAGTGAAAAACAATTTTAAAAAATCAATAAATAAATAAAACTTGCTGTTTGTCATTTTCATTTTAGTGTAAGCTTGTGCCTAACATTCATTATTCTGGCTCAGAAATACAGCCTGTTGTAGGAATATTGTAATTTTTATGATGATGATGATTATTATTATTAATAATAATAATAATAATAATAATAGGGCGGCACGGTGGCGCAGTGGTTAGCATTGTTGCCTCAAGAGGGTCATGGGTTTGAATCTGGCCTGGGGCCTTTCTGTGTGGAGTTTGCATGTTCTCCCCGTGTTCACATGGGTTTTCTCCAGGTACTCCGGTTTCCTCTCACAGTCCAAAGACATGCATATCAAGCTATTTGGAGACACTAAATTACCCATAGGCATGAATGTAAGAGTAAATAGTGTGTGAATGGTGTGCGCGCCCTGTGATGGATTGGTGAGCTGTCCAGGGTGGGTTCCTGCCTTCGCCCATAGTCAGCTGGCGTGGGCTCCAGCTCCCCCTGCGACCCTAGTGAGGAATAAGCGGGTATAGAAAATGGATGGATGGATGGATGGATTATTATTATGAATAATAATAATAATAATATTTTGGCCTAAAACATCCTCAATGAGAGAAACGCGCTGCAAAAACAGAAATGATACAAAGTGAAAAACACTCAAACCACCAAAGCAAATGCAAGAGAAAAACGCTGCATTTAGACATCAACACAACTGAAGTGCTCAACAGAAAATAATAGAAATAGAAAATAAGTGAATCAAAATTATCCATTATTTCACTATCTCACTTGGCTTGAGATGAACCGCAAGCATTTATATTATACCAAATATAATTTTTAGCAAGCTAGGCTAGCGAACTAGCTAGCTAAGCAAGCGAACTAACGTCAGCTCGCTAGAAAGCCATTTAAATGGCGAAGTTATAACTATTCAGTGCTATCCATTGATTTCTGCGCATCACATATAAGACCGTAATTGCGAGCGAACCCTTTGTGCATGCTCCAAAGGTCACAAAGCTGAGCAAGCCCTTTGTGCATGCTCACAAAGTCACAGCCCTGTGCAAACTCTTCGCTGTGGTGTAAAAACCATAAACCAAAATACTTCAGCTGTCTCAGTCTGGTCAAAGTAGAAACTGTCCTAGTTGGGGCTTGGAGTAATTCTGTTGTGTTGATGACTAAATGCAGCATTTTTCTCTTGCATTTGCTTTTGTGGTTTGAGTGTTTTAGACTTTGCATCGTTTCTGTTTTTGCAGCGCATTTCTCGGATTGGGAATAACATAACATAACATGAGTGGCGAGAACCAGTGGCGGCTGGTGATAAAAATTTTGGGGGGGCACATTTGTGCGTGACGGGTTAAAAAGCGCCTCACAATCAAGAACATGACACACAAATCTAAAATCAAGAAGTTTACAGTGAGATACAGTAAAAAAAACATTACTTTAATGACTAGGTTTTGAATAGAGTGGATTCAGACACAATGGACACTAGAGGCTTAGAACTGAATAGCTACAAATAAATAGTGGTTACAAGAGGTTAAGGGAAAAATAGATTCAAAATCATTGAGTTCTTGAGGCTTACAGCAGAACAGATTCAAAAACATTGGATCCTAGTGGTTTACAGCAGAACAGATTCAAAACCATTGGGTACTAGAGGCTTAGAGCAGAACAGATTCAAAATCATTGCGTATAATAGGTTTTGAGTAGAATAGATTCAGAGGAAACATAAATACATTGAAACATAGATTGATCACTCTTGTTGAGCTGTCAACACAACTGATTGGATATGGGTAGAAGAAGGGCCCACTACTTGTAAAGAAATTTAGCCCTCCTCTCTTTCAAGTTGGCAAATTTTCAATAACCTTTTGATTAAAGTCAATCATGTTGGTCATCAGCCTTTTTTCTATGGAGAGCATGGCTGAGGCATTCAGCCTATCCTGAGTCATGGTGTTCCTGAGCAAGGTATTAACTCTTTTCAGGGTTGAAAAACATCTCTCAGCCTCTGCAGTTGTCATGGGGGTTGTGATGATGATCTTCAGTAGTTTTACAATCTCGGAAAACACCTCTGACATATTGTTGTCCATGAACAACTGAAAAAGATCTACAGCACCACGACAGGATCTGAATTCATCCTTGCCATAAATGAGACTAAGCTCCGTGTTCAGCTTGTTTCCATTAAGCATTGGATAGGCCTTCAAGGTAGTGCTCAATGCAACCTCAAGGAATGTCTTGTGGTACTCCCCAAATCTGTTGCCCTGCAGTAAGGTGGCACCGATGAGGTGATCTGTGAAGGCGAAGCATTCCCTGGAGTGTCCCAGTATTGTATTACACACCTATGGAAAAATAGAGAGAAAGAGAGACAGACAGAGATAGAGATATGATGAAATTGCCACATCAAGTCCCCAAATATCAGGCTCCATATTACATATTTTAAAGATTTAAAAGGATGCAAGCCTATTTATTGAAATATGAAGCCTATTCACGTTGATAAACATATATGTGTGCACACTGATGAAGATTAGACTTCCTCTTCGAAAACAATATATTTTAAGAGGCAATCAACAAAATTGAAATCCTTTTATGTAGTTACTGTTAATGACCAATAGATGGCAGCAGTGTACAACAAAATAAATTGACTGCTGGTGAAACACGTAAACGGACAAGATATTACTACACCCATGTTTTAAAGCATTTTCAAAGCCTGTTCATAGACAACATAATTAAAAAATGGCGAAAAGTTTGCTAGCTTCCATAGACTTAACTGTTACCAGCGCCCTTGACCTAGAAGAGGGCTTTAGTAATGACGAATGGCAAGCCTAAATTATGTTCGGATACATTTATGGGTTGTTGACAGCTTATAGTCTACCACACATATTTGAAGCACAAAACGACTGCAATTTCGCTCTTATTTATGTAGCAAATTAATTTGTTTTATACTAGTTGTAGACTTTCCATCTCAAAATTTTAAGTAGGGCAGCGCACTAGCACCCCATATTGACACACCGCCTCTGGCGAGAACAGGCCATTCAGCCCAACGAGGCTTGCCAGTTTCTTATTAATAAAGTGAATCTATTACTTCAAATACTCAATGGCTCAATGGTATCTGGCGCTAAATCAAGCTGTTCTTGAAAATTCCCAAGGTTTGTGCCTCAACAATATGGTCAGGCAAGCCATTCCACACTGAGATTACTCTCAGGGTGAAAAAATATTTCCTAATGTCAGTGCTAAATTTACCCTTGGCCAACTTCCATTTGTGACCCCGAGTTCTACTAACAAAACTTGGCCGAAGTAGTCCTACATAATTTACTTTGTTAATCCCTTTAACATATTTAAAGATCTCAATCAGATCGCCCCTAAGTCTCCTTTTCCTAAGACTAAAGAGATTAAGGATCTTCAGCCTCCTCATAGCTTTCATCTTTTATACCTGGAATTAACTTTGTAGCTCTGAACTTTTTCTAGCGCCTCTAAGTTATTTTTCTTAGAGTATGGTCCCCAGAAATGTACACAATACTCTAGATGTGGTCTGACAAATGTGTTGTACAAGAGAAGTGTGACCTCCTTGGATTTATACTCAATACTTTTGGCTATATATCCCAGCATCCTGTTGGCCTTTTTAACTGCTACGGCACAATGGTTGGGACCTGTAAGGGTTTGGTCTACAACCACTCCCAAATCTTTTCCATGTGGAGCACATTCCAATTCTATTTCATACTTCCAGTCCGCCAGAGCTGATAAAAACATAGTGGAATATATCATGCATTCGCGCATTGGCTTTGAGAACTTATTGATTAGTTGTCATCTGATGACCTCATGACGCCGAAGTGTATATAAACCTACACATGCGTCATGATCTTTCTCTTTATCATTCTCGCCTGGCGGAGAACTTTTTCAGAGACCTTCCTGCGACTGGCGCAGCTTACCTGGGGCTTAGCTTTAGCTTCCCTGTCTCGCTGCAGTCGTAGCACATCTGGATTATTACATGCGAGTACCTATTAGTTTCCAGGGTTCTCTCGCTCGGTAACATCATCTGATTCCGGTGAGTACCTCAGCGCCGAGGTTCCCTCGTTTGGTGCAAACGACAGCCTGAATGTAAGGTAGGTAAACAGACTACATCCCCTGCAAGTAGGCTGCATTCAAACGAGTACTTGCGGTTTCCAAAGTTCCCTCGTTTGATGGAGATTGCCGGATATCCGCAATTGTGGTTACTGTGCACTTTGGTTACGTCAAGTAATCTGCTAACAACTGTGCTAGCTAGGCTATTGTGGATCGAATTCACTGCTTTCTGGCGACAAATCTTTCTGATTCGGCTCTGTATCGCTATTAGAAGCCTCACCATGGAGCAGTCTGCTTATTGTACGCAGTGCCTTACTGGGATGGACATGTTGGATGAGCACGACCGCTGTGCAACATCATGCCACTTGAACAACGTCAACATCGCCTGAATGCTTTTTATCCGAACGCATCCGTGAATTTGGCTAACGCAGGCAACAAACATGGTAATAAGCGCAAGCATTTTAGTGACTGGAGCAACCAAAGTTGAAGCGCAAGGGTTCATCCACTAAACTAGCAAAGCGAATGGATGAGCTAGCTACAATGGTTATGAAATTGCAAGCCCTTTTGTCAGACCATGCAGTAAAGGCTGCTGAGGAGGATCATGCTTATGCTCTCCCCATGTCTGACGACTCCACAGACATGCAGCCGCAGGACAGTGATGCCCTGTCAGTGGCAGCCACAGATTCTCTTTTTGCTGAGCCACATGATCAGCACTCCAACGAGGTAGAGCTGCAATTATTACAGCCATCCTCAATACAGTCTGTCAGTGGCAGTGAATCCTCCACTTTCTTCTCCTCTGTAGCATTGTTGGTGCGTGACAACATAAAAATGGCACTGGCTGAGTTAAACCTGGATCCACCTCAACCCCCAGTGGACCCTACCAACTTGCTGTGCCGCTCTGTACCAGGGACAAAGGAAGCACTTGTGCCTCATTGCAAGGTCTTCACTGAGGTTGTATTGGCAGGTTTTAAATCAGCTTCGAGTCAGTGCCGCCCAGACCGTTAAGCCCGCATGTTGGCAGACATGGCAACACCGGACACGATTGGTCTCGGCTCACTGTCAGCCATGGAGCCCTGTGCTGCAGCCCTTGTTGTCATGCCTGATGAAGCATTGCGTCAGGATGTGCGGTGCCCTAACAAGGAATGCAGATGTACCGATAATGCTGTGGTCAAGGTTTACAATACTGTTGCTAGACTGGGCTGGGTGGGAAATTCAATGGGCCATATGCTCCTGGCTGTGAATTCTACCTTGAGCTCAGCCACTAGAAATGTTGCTGTATCTGGTTTGCTTGATTTGTCCCTTCAAGCACTTGGTGCTATGGCTAGTGACAGCGGAAGAGCACTGGGCCTCCTTGTCCAGGCAAGACGACAGGTGTGGCTTGCACAGTCACGCTTGCCAGAGCATAACCTGCGGGAGTTACGGCTACTTCCTAGTCACTTATTCGGACCTGCCGCCCAAGAGGCCCTGGAAAGAAGGATGCGCATTGCAGAGTCACGCTCTCAGCACGTTGACCAACGCCCAGCTTTTAGAGAGCCACCATTACGAATGCCTCCACCCCGCCAGGTCTCTGCTCTGCAGCATCAACCTGCATGCACACCTGGCAGGCATCCCCGTGGTCAACACCAGGGCCAGACTGGAGACAATCCAGGATGCCCTAGCAGGGGTCCAAGTAGGGTAGAAGGTCCCCTACATTTGACTCTTGAGACTGACAGGGCTGTTGACGGCAGCAACCTCTGTCATTCAACTTGGCATGCTGAACCTGCGTTTTTTTCAGCGATGGCGATTGGATTGCGCTTATCTGCAGTTCACCACAGGCAGACCTCAGTGCATATGACAGACAGCTGCAACTCATCTCTGCTTCGATGGAAGCAGGAGGACTTCTTGCTGTTCGGCGTGAAGATGGGCCCACCCCCTGCGCGCAGGGAAGTGGTCACGACGGATGCCTCCCTCATGGGTTGAGGTGGGGTTTGGCAGCGACAAGGAGTGAGAGGTCAATGGGACCCTCATATGAAACGATGCCATATCAACCTCCTAGAACTGCAAGCTGTCTTCCTGACCTTGAAACATTTTGAGCATGCCCTGAGGGGGAAACGTGCTAGTCAGGACCGACAACACCTCAGTGGTGTTTCATATAAATCATCAGGGCGGCACAAGATCCCTCCCCTGTCTTCAGCTGACATCGGCTCTCCTGACTTAGGCGGGGACACGCCTCCTCTCTCTTCGTGCAGTACACATTCCCGGTCGTTCCAACGCTACAGCGGACATGTTGTCCCGTGGGGGACTGAGACAGGTCGACTGGCAACTACACAAGGACGTAGTTCGGGCAATTTGGAACACATACGGCACAGCAGCAGTGGACTTGTTCACCTCAAAAGAGAACACACACTGCCCCATGTGGTATATAGAACAGGTGCAGTTGAAGTCTCTAGGCAGGGATGCCCTGGCCCACCAGTGGCTAGACCTGTTGCTCTATGCCTTCCCATCGATAGCACTGATCTGGCCAGTGCTCAACCGGGTCAGGGAAACAGGCCACAGAGTGCTCCTGATAGCGCCCAGGTGGCCGAGCATGCCATAGTTTCAGCTGTTATTGACCCTGCCAGTGGGGCAGCCCCGTCCCTTACCTCTGAGGATGGACTTGTTGTCTCAGATGGAGGGCTCACTGTTGCACCCCAACCCAGAGAGGCTGAAACTTTGGGTTTGGCCTCTGGGAACTGGGAACTGTGGGAGGAACTGTAGCATCATGGACTATTCAGAGAGGGTTAAACACACTGTGCTGAATGCCCGTTCTCAGTCCACAAGATCATTGTATTCAAACAGGTGGAAACTGTTCACTTCTTGGTGTGCCACTCATGGCCTAAACCCTTCCGAGTGTCCTGTGGCAGCTGTTCTTGAGTTCCTACTGCATCGTTTGGATGAAGGACGCTCCCCTGCCACATTAAAAATGTTTTTTGCATCCTTGTCTGTCTACAGGGCGCCTATTGAGGGCACTTCCTTGGGCGCGAATAAACTAGTGGTGGCCTTCCTAAAAAGCGTGCAGTGGTTACACCTGCGGCCTAGAGTTGACTTTGCCCTGTGGGATTTGCAGGTTGTTCTTGATAGCCTATGTTTACCACTATTCAAACCACTGGAAAGTGCAGATATTAAATGGGTCTCATTCAAAACAGCATTTTTTACTGGGTATTACATCTGCCAGGAGAGTAGTGAACTCTACGCCCTCTCTGTGAGCACTCAGTGTATGTGATGGGGGCTGAATGACAACCAGGTTACCTTGTGGCCAAACCCAGCCTTTTTGCCCTAGGTGCTGTCTCCACAATTCGCCATTCAGCCTATCACCTTGGCTGTCTTTCAGCCTGACGACGAGTCACGCCTAACCCTGTGTCCTGTGTGTGTGTTACGAAGTATGTCTCAGTGACTGCGCAGTGGCGCGCAACAGATCGGCTATTCTTACGATTTGGGGCTTGTCGCAAAGAAGCACCTCTTTCCAAACAGAGCCTAGCATCCTGGGATTCAGATGCCACCAGCAGTGCCTATCACTCTGCTGATAAAGCGGCTCCTGCTTCTGTGAAATGCCATTCGACGCGCAATTGCAACTTCTTGGGCAGCTTTGAAGGGGATATCCCTTGCTGACATCTGTTCTGCGGCTACGTGGTCTTCGCCATGTACATTTTCACGTTTTTATCGTTTAAACGTGGTTCCACTTCCACCAGTTTTGGCGGCAGTGCTTCCTAGTGATGCCTAGGTGACTGCTTATAACCTTGAGCTGTAAATAAAGGTATTGAAATCATCTAAGTGGCTGGAGAGTTTTATTCCTTGAGACTAGGTGGTATCAGTCTTCCACTATGTTTTTATCACCTCTGGCAGTCTGGAAGTATGAAATAGAATGCTGGTTACGGATGTAACCGTAGTTCTATGAATAGTGGAAGACCGCCAGAGTCCTTGGTCACTCGAAATGGCGAGAATGACCATGGAGAAAGATTATGACGCATGTGTAGGTTTATATACACTTGGGCGTCATACGGTCTTCAGATGACAACTAATCAATAAGTTCTTGAAGCCAATGCGCGAGCGCATGATACATTCCACTATGTTTTTATCGCCTCTGGCGGTCTTCCACTATTCATAGAACCACGGTTACATCCGCAACCAGCGTTTTAAACCTCCCATGCAGTAATCCTGACTAATGTTTTTATTACCTACATGTAGATATTTACATTTCACTACGTTAAATTCATTTGCCACATTTCTGCACAATTCTGGATTCTATCTAAATCATCCTGAATCACTTTAGTGGACTGTAAACTGTTCGCCAAACCTCCCAATTTAGTATCATCCGCAAATTCAACTAATTTGCTTTCAATATTTCTATCAAGGTCATGAATGTAGATGAGGAAGAGCAGGGGCCCCAGCACCAATCCCTGAGGGACTCCACTCCCCACCATTCCTAGCTCAGATGAGATTCCACTGACCACCACGCTTTGTGTTCTGTCATGTAACCAGTTTCAAGTTCACTCCAGAATACCTCCTGTAATTCCAACGGAGTTCATTTTAAAAATTAGTCTCTGATATGGTACTGTATCAAATGCTTTCTGAAAATCCAAGTATCCAACCCTGCTCTGATCATAAGTCTTGATGGCCTCTTCAAAGAATTCCAGAGGGTTTGTTAGGGATGACCTTTTAATACGGAAACCATGTTGGCTAGCCCTCAAGACATTATTACGTTCAAGAAATAATTCCAGCTCGTCTTTTATGATAGATTCCAGTATTTTGCATGCAATACAAGTTAAACAACGACATGGAAAGAACGTGATTTTCACGGTGTTTGTTTTATTAAGTTTTAGGGAGTTTAAAAGGTTGAAGTATGTGATGAATGAAGTGGCTGCATACATTCATTTTCATTTTGTAATACGACTATGGGCTGCGAACCATACAGCGGGATGGGACTGAAAATTTTAGTGTTGTAACCAGTGGGGTTTATGTTAAAAAGAAATTTTCATGACTGTAGGCAGAAAAATGGAAAATAACCACTTCGAAAACCCGGATCGAGCAAAAAATCCAGACACATATCAGTTCTAATGTCAACTCTGTTGACTGCCTTTACCCAGTCTCGTCTTAGCTCATTGTCAGCTAGGAAGCGTAACATTCGGAATGGTGGAGGGAAATCACATGCGCCTTGACCGAACAGGCCAGCATGTTTTAGGCAGATCTTCCATTTCTTCTGGCAAAGATAGTATGTGCCATTTGCACAGCCCTTGGTAGCACACCATGTAGCTGGCATCTAATTAAGAGAGAAAAGATAAGCTTCACTGCTATGAATTTGTATATGTACTGCCAGCATGGACAGTTTAAAATGAAAGCAAAGAAAAACTAAAACTTTTTAGCTTTTCAAAGTTTAAAGTCGTGACAATTTCTTTTTAACGTAAGCCCCACTGTTTACATACGCTAAAATTTTCATTCCCATCTCGCTGTATGGTTCGCAGCCCATAGTCATATTACAAAATGAAAGTGAATGTATGCAGCCACTTTATTCATCTCTTACTTCAACCTTTTAATCTCCCTAAAACTTTATAAAACAAACACCACCAAATCTTGTACTTTCCATGTCGTTGTTGCTCTGCAACTTCTGACTGAAGGGTGCAAATATCGCGTATAAATGGTAGGGATGAACGTTGTGTAGGTGGGTATGAATAGAAATCTATATGAGATACGGCGGAGTTTATACCCCCAGCCAAAAATGCATGGTGTCACGCGCAATGGGTAATGGGTATTGCAAGCAAACTCTGATGTCATCTATTGGAGGTGTTTTGGGCCGTTGCAGCGCCTTTGCCCCTAATGGCCACCGTACTCTACCACTAATAAAATTACTAAAATGAAAATTAATGTAGTAAAGAGAAATGGAAAGCGCTATATGTGAAAAGCCAGAGAAGCTGTTGAGAGTGAGGACAGTGTTTTTTTTTTTGTTTTTTTTTTTGGCTCCATGCACTTCAGGCCAGAGGTTCCCAAACTCAGTTCAGGGGACCCACTGTGTTTGCAGATTTTTGTTCCAACCACAATTACAATTGCAAACTTAACAAGGTGTTAATTTTATCTGATAGCCCTCTGTCATCCGCGCAACTGTGGTGTAGCCCGGTTCTTTGAACGAGCTTTTGAAGCAGTACATGCTGACTTTGCCAGGTTTTGGGGCCATCACTATGTTTAGGACAAAGGAAACAAACTCTTCGGTCAAAGACTAAGACAAACTGTAAAGGAGTACAATGCCTCGCATTTGTGAATATTTCATTAAATGCTATAAGTGAATGAGACGTTTTGGAAATCAGCTAGTTATTGGACAGGAATGCAGAGTCAGTTTTAGTCCATGGCAATCTTAGAGTGTAAAGATTTTGCCTCTTTAAATTTAAAACTGAATTAATTTTAGTTTATTGTCATTTGAACAAGCTCATATTTACTCAAATTTGAAAAAAGGTAATTTGTTGCTGTGGCAACCATTATGTTGGCAATACTTCAGCAAATGAGATACAAATTGCTCTTTATCGGCATGAAAGAGCAGTGTGGTGCCAAAGAGGAATCTTCCAGTAAATTATTTTACCATCAGTGACCTTTCAATATGTCAAAATGGCAAATTTTTTAAAAATCAAATGTTCTCAAATATTTCCCAATTGATTTTTTTCTCTTTCGTCACATTGTTCATTCTGGTGGTTAGGACTACAACACTGCACAGGTCTTTCTTTCTAACTTAGGTTAAAACCCAGAGTGAGCAGGCTCAAATCTAAAAGGTTGAATGCCTGTTGCGAGCTCCATTCGGTCAAAGTGATTCTCATTTTCACCTAAAGAGCCCACAGGGCTCAGAGTCTCAGGAGAGGGCAAAACAATGACCGCTCTCAGTGTCAGACATTTTTTTTTTGGTGGACGAGGACAGCTAGGTCCAAATTTAGCCTGCGCTAGCTTGGTAACCCGGTAAGCTAACCATGTAGCTAACATTAGTCATGTAACTAACTAGCTGTTTAACCTATGAATCTCGCAAAATGGTCAGGCAAATAATATTAAAAACTATCACGTGTGATAGAGTACATGGCATATGGTTTGTCATGTTTATTTCTAAAGTCATTTTGAAGATTGTAGACTATTGTAATCGCTAAATGCTCAATACATTTCAGTGACAACACCCCCACTTCCGTTCTATCTATGACGGAGTGATTTCACTCGGGCTTTTCCTACATGGTGCGATGAGACTTCGGGGATTGCCCCCTTTTTGCCCCACCAGCTCTTAAAATATAAATTTTAAGTGTATACTTGCATTGAGAATTCTGTTAAAAACTAGTGTACAATTTGTTTGGGGAAAAGCACAGCTCGTAATGTTGCTCCCACTTTAACGACCTTCTATTCTTTCCCATCTGCAGCTCCGCAACATTTCATCACTGACCGTTACTGTGTTTGAAAGTCTTTCCCATATTGATAAATGAATGGAGGTGAGGCTAATATCACATCTTGTTTATACCCTTGTGAAACAGGAAGTCATGCATGACACCTGAAGAGTTTTGTAATCAAACAGGTGAACTTTAACGTGTAAAACATAAATAGAAGTATACATCTGTTAGAATTTAATCGTAGGATTCCCTAAGGATGGCAATAGACTATTGATGGCAATGGACTAAGGATTAGCTCTGAATATCAAAAAGGAATATGCGGTTCCCATTGCTTGTCAAATTTTCAATGTTGTCATATTCTGAGAGAAAATTTGTGTGCATATTATCGCACTCATCGTTCAAAATGATATTGCCCTTTTTGTTATGCAAGATGCATAGAAATGCATAAAAGGAAAAGGCAGATGAAGATTGATTCCTTTTTCAAGTCAACTGCTCATGTAAGCAGAGTTAAAGAGACGTCTACGGGTCTTTGCTTTGGAAGCTAGCATTTAATCCGCCCACTGGCACTGATTTTGACTGAGTGATGGGTGTGGTCAATTTGAACAGTGTTGATCAGTTTTTCTCTTTGGTATCATTGATGAAATTAAGAGAATTAAAGTCGTATTCTTTATATTGTTGAAAAAAAATTTTTTTAACAGACATTAAAAAGTCTGAAGTTATCGCGTAATACGATGGTTTGTCAATGCTGATGAATATACTATCTTGGAGAACAGAGGAGCACTGCTACTGTGTTCATTTTGAACCCAATATTATTTCCATATTGTGGTGAAGAGAATTTAGGAATCCATGGCATTCATTTTACTTTGCGCAGATATATACGCCAGCATCCGAAAATTCTGAAATTTAATTCCTAAATTCTGTAATTAAATTTCCAAATGTCTAGCTTCACTGGAATAATTTACCAGAGTCTCTGTGACATAAATACTGAGTTATAAAGCTTAAACAGGCGCATGCACAGCAGGAAAAATTGGCATAATTTTCTATTCGGCGCAAATGTGGCCTGTTGTGGGGACTGGAGTGGCAGGCTGGAGGCAGGGGTTGTGGTGCTCACATCTCACCCCTAGAACACCCACACTTTTAAAATCACTGCTCTGTATAACCGCCCCCTCCCCCAACACTTTTTTTAAGGAATTATATTCAATTCATACAAACCATACATTCATCTTCAATCAAGACATAAATTCAAAATTCAACAACAAAAAAAATCATGAGAAAAATTAATATAAGCCCCTGCTGCCCCATGCAGTTCATGACCACAGGCTGGAACTGAATCCGGGTTTCCAAAGGAGGACTGATTTGGTGTGTCACCCAAAGATCTTCTCTGGCTCCATCTGGCCACCCTTATGAAAATTTTCTGGGGGTGCCACTGCATGAAGGAAGCTCGAAGACTACAGAAGTTCATAAAGAGCATTTCATTGATGACGTAATGTTTGCTACTTTGCAAGATATTCCATAGCAATCAGAATTTAACATGAGATATAAGCTCAGCTGGTTTTTGAAAATTCATCTTAGACCTATTCCAACCTTAGGGCACTAAAGTTATTGTTTGAAACTGATTTTTTGAAGTTCAGTTGAAGAGCCCAGTAGTTAGGTCACATTTTCACACACCGTGAGGTAAGGATGGGAAAAGGTATTTTATTGTAATCCAAGTAGATTTTCTCAGAATGGACATTTTGTGACTTTAAGTACTTTCAGCAGTGGGGTTTTCAATGAGCAGATTTGATGGATCGATTATGTATTCAGACCCTTTGTTCTCAATATAGACATTTTGTAACTTAAGTACTTTATGAAACTGGATCTTCAACTGTAAATGTCTGAGCAGATTTGAAATTTTACTTGACACTGTTATATGTGTATAATATTACTCATGCTGAAGACAGCTGAAATCAACCTAAATCAGTAGCCTATAATTAACATTTGTGCACGTCCAGTAGCCGAGTTTTCTTATTTTGATTTGACAACAAAATGTAAAGATGTAGGGCTCTAAATTCGTTGACCTGGCGCAGGCGCGGCAAATTGGGGGAGCGCCGCACCAACGAGGTGTATCCAGGCGCTTTTTGCAATTTCGTGCCCGGCGCAGCCCGGCGCAAGTATTCCTCTGTCCCGCCTCCGTCCCTCCTGCCGGCGTAAGTGGCAAAGAGGGAGGAGAGAAGGCGTGAGTGGGTTTAACACAGCTGAGTCAAATCTTCACCAATCAAATGAGCTCCTCTCCTCACCTTTAAAAGCGCTGTGGGCGAGGCGCATTGCAAATTTCATTCGACATGGGTGGAGTAGGACACAGCAGCAACACCAGAAGGCCAAACTTCAGCCAGGAGAAAGCTGATGTTCTGGTCCGGGAGGTTCAAGCTCACAGTGGCCGAATATATGGTCATGCGAACAGACCTCCACAGGCTGATGATGCAAAAGCGGCCGTGGAATTCTAAACCCCCCTAGAACCGTGGCTGCCGCTTTTTTCACGGCAGTGCAAATGTGAAGCCATTTCATAATATTGTGCGATTATAAAGAGAGAATCAACAATATATTGTTTTTGAACGAATGAAATAAAAAATTGCTTATAAATACATGTGAATTTATTACGTACAATAATTAATTATGCTGACAAACATGTTATATGAGAAAACAGCAACTTGAGTCAACATTTGCCCAATTGCGTAGCCGTACTGCAACCAGAACGAATCCGACAAGGGGTGCACTTGACAGCTGTGTAAGCCTATAGACTACCTTTAGTAGGCTAATAGTACACAACAATAAACGTAATAATAATAATAATGTTTAGATAAATGTAGCCCAGATCAGGCTGTGTTTCTAAAGCCGCGTTCACACTGGACGCGAAACGAATTTTCCGCACGATAGATTACATTCAAAGTCAATGCAAAGACGCGAATGGGTCAATGACAAATAAGCCTTTTAAAAATGTTTTTTTTTAATAAATCTTTAAAAAGTACAGAATACATTTATTTGAAGAGTGTGTTTAAACAAGTATTAATGGTTGCACAACATTTACAGGGTTTTAGTACAGTTTTAGACGGTATTTACAATTTCGCAACCAAAAGTTTCTTGAAAAAAAAAAATGCACTTCCCTCTTTCTTTTGTAAGCGACTTTTTTTAGTAAGTATACCTGAGAGTGTCTACTCTGCTTAAAACATTACTATTTTGTAGTTGAGCTGGGTATTAAAAGTAACTTATGGATTCTTTATTGTAGGGGGCGGGTATTTTGGTTTTCGAACATCCAACTTTAGATTTAAAATGTGAATAAATACTTTACAAATTTAAAAAGTATATTGTTGTATAGAATGATTATTTATATCACAATTTCCAAACATTTGTTCACGTCAATCTCCCATTTCTTGGTTTAATTAGTATTTTACCTGGTTGCACCACCTGACGATGCGGTTGCGCTGCCTGACATTTGCTACTGATTCCCAATTATTCAGGCATCTACTTGGACACCAAAATAACCTTTTGACTTTGCTAGCTAGTTCATTCATTCATTTTTACAATACAATAAAGAGTTTTAGAATAAAAATAACTTTTTCTTAGTTTTATATTGGTTGTACCACCCTGACATGTAAACTGAACAAGTCTAAATATGAAGAGAAAGTAGCTATTTTTTATCAATATTTGAGAGAGATTACATACCTTTCACTCATCAGTAAAGGTCACTTGGAGTCCTTTTGATGATGCAATATCCTGTTTACTCATCTCTCTCTTCAATTTAAAATAAAAGTTGTATGAATGCGGCTGCGCCGCCCTGACATTTCAGATGTGCAGATTTCCGGACAAATTTGTTTTTAATATTCCAAACAATTTAAGAACAATTACACTATTAAACTTTGTTTATTTGAAAGGTTTTCAATATTAAATTATGCCCCCAATACAGCGCCATCCATAATTATTGGCACCCCTGGTTAAGATGTGTTAAAAGCCTTAAAATAAATTCAATTTTTATTGCAGAAGCATACTCTCACACTGAAAATTGTAGAAAAATGTAACATTCAACTCAAGTGAATTTTAAGGGAAAAAAAAAAATCCCTGACTAAGAAATAATTATTTTTCATAAAATCACCTGTTACACAATTATTGGCACCCCTAACAATTCCTAGGAAATAAATGTAATTGAAGTATTTCTGTCATTTCTACAGTAGTTTACAAAGTTGATCAGAGTATCCAGGAACATTTAATTAGTAATTCATCACTTCCTGTTTCCCTGGGGTATAAATATGACGTTACACAGAGGCCATTTCTCTTATCCACTCTTCAACATGGGAAAGACAAAGGAACACACTATTCAAGTAAGGCAGATGTGTGTCGACCTTCACAAGTCAGGTAATGGCTACAAGAAAATAGCCACTCGCCTGCACCTGCCCATATCTACTGTCAGAGGAATCATTAAGAAGTTTAAAACAACTGGAACAGTGGTAAACAAGCCTGGACTAGGACGCAAAGTTATTTTGCCACCACGCACAGTGAGGAGGATGGTAAGAGAAATAAAAAGTTCTCCAAAGCTCACTGTTAAAGAATTGCAATAAATGGTAGCATCTTAGGGTCACAAAGTCTCCAAAACAACCATCAGGCGCTATCTACATGCCAACAAGCTGTTTGGGAGGCATGCACGAAAAAACCTTTTCTCACTCACAATCATAAACGCAAACGTCTGGAGTTCGCAAAGCGGTACTGCGACTTCAACTGGGACCGTGTGCTTTGGTCAGATGAGACCAAGATAGAGCTTTTTGGCAACAAACACTCTAAGTGGGTCTGGCGGAACACAAAAGATGAGTATGCAGAAAAAGCCCCTCATGCCCACTGTGAAGTATGGGGAGGATCGGTGATGCTGTGGGCCTGTTTCTCTTCCAGAGGCCCTGGGAACCTTGTTAGGGTGCATGGCATCATGAACGCTTTGAAATACCAGGACATTTTAAATCAAAATCTGGTGGCCTCTGCCCGAAAGCTGAAGACGGGTCGTCACTGGATCTTTCAGCAAGATAATGACCCTAAACATGTGGCCAAATCTACACAGAAATGGTTCACCAGACACAGAATCAAGCTCCTCCCGTGGCCATCTCAGTCCCCAGACCTCAACCCCATTGAAAACCTGTGGAGTGAGTTGAAGAGGAGAGTGCAGAGGAGAGGACCCAGGTCGCTGGATGATTTAGAGAGATTGAGGAATGGTCGAAGATCCCTCTTTCTGTATTCTCCCATCTTGTGAAACATTATAGGAGAAGATTAGGTGCTGTTTTGTTGGCAACAGGGGGTTGTACAAAGTATTAACATCAGGGGTGCTAATAATTGTGGCACACATGATTTGATGTAAAAGAATTATTTCTTAATGTGGGATTTTTTTCCCACTGAATAAATGCACTTGAATTAAAGGTTGGATTTTCCTCTTTTTTTCATTGTGGTCCTATATTATTGAGAAAAAAACTGAATTTATTAGAAGCTAAAGAACACATCTTAACCAGGGGTGCCAATAATTATGGAGTGCACTGTATTATATTAATTCATATTTTTAATTACATATTTAATACATTTAACATAGTGTTGACTTGCTCAGACGGTTGCGCCACCTGACATTTTGAGGTTTTGAGATGGCAAAACATAAAATATATATAATTTTTATGATAAACTGGAAATATACTCAGTCAAAAAAGAAACTTCACACTTGTTTGGAGGTCGATAAGTTGAACATACAAGAAAAGTGGTTTTAAATAATGATTTAATTCCATTCTGTACCCATTAAGGATGGTGTACCATAAAAATCATGTTCATAATGTAACCAGTTCCACCGAAAATGCTGGAAATGTAAGAGAGTAAAAATGGTAAGTTACAACTTGATGAAAGCATGTCAATAGCGATATGCCCTCCATGAGCGTTCACAACTGCGGCCTGCAACGTCTCCTCATGGATTGAATGATGCGTCTGAACACAGCTTGGGGATCACGCTCGCCATAATTGAACCAACATGGCACCAAGTTCCTGCAAATTTTTATGGAGGGTTCCATACTTGACGGAGTCTTCTGCGAACACATCCCATACATGTTCTATGGGATTAAGGTCGGGAGACCTTGAGGGCCACTCCATGACATTGATGCCAGCATTCATAAGAAAATTCCCCGTTAAATTGGCCGTATGAGGTCTGGCATTATCGTGTTGGAATGTCAGACCTGGGCCATGAGCTGCCATGAATGGCAAAAGCTCTGGAATGAGCACTTGATCTCTGTATCCTGCAGCAGTTAGGTTTCCTTGAACGACCATCAGTCGGGAACAGGCAGGACCATTAAAGGCACCCCAAACCATAACACTACACGCCCCCAAAATGGTCCACTTCCTGCACACAACACTGGGCGTTGCGTTCCACGCGTCTCCTCCAAACTCTAACTCTCCCATCAGCGAAGTGCAAAGTGAATCTGGATTCGTCACTAAAAACGACCCTATTCCAATCACGCTGAGTCCATCTCAGATGTCGTTGTGCCCAGAGAAACCGTTGGCGTCAGTGTAACTGGGTTAAAATTGGTCCCACGACATGGCCAACGGCATGGAGACGAGCAGTGCGCAGGAGATTACGTATGGTTTAGGCAGTCACACGACCTCTAAACAATTCATTCCTAGTGGACGTTGCAGTGAGAAATCGATTACGCCAAATGGCGTAAGACGATTTGTCGGTCTTCTGCTTGTGTCGTCACCGTGGTCTACCCGAACGAGGTCGGTCTGCTGTGGTGCCAGTTTGTTGGAGACGTGTCCGAAGATCATGGATAGTCCGTCGACTGCATCCCATAACCCTGGCAACGTCAGTGACCGACGTTCCCGTATTCAGCATGCCAATGGCGCGTTCACGTTGAATGTTTGACAGTCGTGGCATTGCAAATCAACGGATAATTGACTGTAAGAACTTGTTTTTCCGAGATGTCACTCTACCGTGCTAACGTGGGCTCAATTGCACGTGTTTCATAAGGTCACGTGACTAGGAACACGAGGAAACATGCTTTTACCTTGATGTATGCTCGCACATGCTGCATGCTTGTGCACGTCGGAGTTGCTGTGTGTCATGATGTCTTTGACAACGCATTTACCCCTAATAATAATAATAATAACATCTCTTGTATTAAGTTTCAAGAAAATATTTAGGAATTTATAAGTGTGAAGTTTCTTTTTTGACTGAGTATATGTTCAAATTAAACAGGTTTTATAGAATAAAATGATGCTTATTATGATTCATTTAAAATTATTTTAAACCAAAGTAATGCGCTCGGACACAAAAATCTGCACGTCACGTCATTGACCCTAATACACGCAAAACGTGTGTATTCACGTCTTTGCATTGACTTTGAATGTAATCTGTTGTGCGAAAAATTTGTTTCGCGTCCGGTGTGAAAGCAGCTGAAGGACACATACCCACGTAGCCTACACACGCACTCACGCGCCCACATGCACACACATCTCTCTCTCTCTCTCTCTCTCACTCTCTCGTACGTTGCAGACAGGGGTACTTGCGGTCAAAGCCACTGCCACAAAAAAAGCGGCTACAACGCTCAAAGTAATTAAATATCAATACTCACGTTTTATAACAGAAGTTCAAAACTTTGATATAACATAGAAAACACATATTTAGAAAAAGTCATGGACCGATGGACTCATATCTTTCACTGGCATGAAATATCATGCATTACTAACATTAGTGCCGCATAAAAAGCGGCAGCCGCAGTTCTAGTGTTAAGGACAGAGCTGTGCAGCCAGTTGTAATGTGGGAAAAAAAAGCCACTAGATGGCAGTATTGACAATTTTTTTGTTAAGTCCAGTCTGGAGCTAGGTTTGGGGCATGTCCTGGGCATGCCTCAGAGGGGGCTGGAAAAGAGTATATAAGGAGAAAAATTGAGAGAGTGAGGGGAGTAGGAGAAATTGCAAGGAGAAATTGTGGAAGGATACATTTGACCAGACCTGTCACTCTTTTCAAGACATCAATAGACTTCCGGTCGCTGCTCCTGTGGCAGACCACGCGATTCCGTCTTCGTTTTGCTCTTAAATCGCTATTTTTTTACCATTTTTAGACTTTGCGATGGACGTCAAAAACTGCTGGTTGTTGCTGTTCTGCATATATATCGTGCAGTCTTTGGAAAATCACGGGTGTTATGCCCTGAGAGGTTGTTACTCTTTTGATGAACTGAAAGAGATTGGAGCTGGCCTGAAACAACAACGGTGGAGTGGGTCATTGGCCACCCGGGCAGAATTCCAGGATATTCCAAAAGAGATAACAAGATGCAGGAGAGGTAAATCTGGCGGAGTTTTAAAGAGACTGAAGTCTCGGAGATGTCGGCCCTATATTCCATCTATGATAATGGGCAATGTGCAGTCGATTGGGAACAAAATGAATGAGCTGAGAGCAAATGCTCTGTTCCTCCATGAATTCAGATCAATAAGTTTGATGGTCTTTACGGAAACTTAGCTCAACAGTATCCACAATGATGAACTGGTGGCGGTGGATGGTTTTAAAGTTTTTAGAGGGGATAGAACAGTGAACTCGGGAAAGCGAGGAGGCGGTGGACTTATGGTGTACGTAAATGAGGATTATTGCCACCCAAATAATATGTTCATAAAGACTCATACTTGCACCCCAAACTCTGAAATATTGACTGTTAGTGTTCGCCCATATTATATCCCTCGCGAATTTTCTCATGTGGTGGTGATGGCAGTCTATGTGCCACATAGGAATGTGGCTAAGGAGGCGGCCGAGGAGGTACAAGCGGCCGTGCACAGGATAGAGTCTGCGTCGCCTGATGCGTTTGTGGTGATAGCTGGGGATTTTAACCATTGCATCGTAAAAACAAGTGGGTCATACTATTACCAACATGTTAAGTGCAACACAAGGGGAGAAACGATCCTCAACCACTGTTACACAAAGATCAAGGATGCATACAGGTCCAGGAGTCTGCCTAGTTTGGGCAAGGCAGACCACAATCTGATCCTGCTTTGCCCCAAATATGTCCCACTTATAAAGAGACACAAAAAGAGAACGATCGCGGTGAAAAAGATGGCTCAGGACGCGATCGAGAGATTACAAGATGCGTTCGAAACAACGGACTGGGCTGTTTTTGAAAATAGTGCGACGGACATTAATGAACTTACTGAGTCTGTCTGTTGGTATATCAATTTTTGCAATGATGTGGTTGTACAAGAAAAGAGGGTTAAGGTAAATGCAAATTGTAAACCTTGGATGAATTCTGAA
Organism: Gymnothorax javanicus; assembly: GCA_029692085.1. Taxonomy (NCBI): domain Eukaryota; kingdom Metazoa; phylum Chordata; class Actinopteri; order Anguilliformes; family Muraenidae; genus Gymnothorax; species Gymnothorax javanicus. Next base: position 64,440,113 of record CM056200.1, read on the forward strand.
ATTAAAAGGTTAATTAATGACAAACGGAAAGCTTTTGCTAAGGGAGACAAGGATACACTAAAAAAGATCCATAAAGAACTTAAAAGGGAAATTAATAAAGTGAAATACCAGTATAAATGTGAAATAGAAAATTATTTTAAAGAGAATGATATGAAGAAGGTCTGGGAAGGAATGCGGTTAATGAGTGGATATGCAGGGAAAGGGAAGGTAGACAGATCTCAGTTAACTGGCACAAGAGAATATGCCAATGACCTTAATAAATTCTATAATAGATTTGATCAAACAGATTTTTCTGATGAAAGACTGAGACTTAAGGAAATCATTGGGAGTATAGAGGATGATGACTATACCCTGCAAACAAACAAGCAGGAGGTGTATGGGATGTTTTTGAAGCTGAAAGCTACTAAAGCAGCAGGTCCAGATGGACTTTCTTCAAAAGTGCTAAAAGGCTGTGCCTTCCAGCTAGCAAGCATTTTCTCAAGTATTTTTCACTATTGTTTCTCTCATAATGTGTTACCTGATGTATGGAAACAATCGTGCATAATACCAGTACCTAAAAAGAAAACTGTTGAGTGCATGAATGATTTAAGACCAGTGGCTCTAACCTCCATAGCCATGAAGGTATGTGAGAAAATAGTGTTGAATAGTCTGAAGCCCCAGGTTGAGAAGTATCTTGACCCTTGCCAATTTGCTTACCAAAAAGCGAGAGGGGCAGAGGATGCTATTGTTTTCAAATTGGACAGTGTCTATACTCACATGGACGCAGGAGGACGGTGTGTGAGAATCCTGTACTACGATTTTAGCTCAGCGTTCAATACTATACAACCACACATCTTAGTAAACAAGCTCTTAATGATGAAGGTACCATGTGCATTTATTTATTTTATTTTAAATTTTTTAGAGAATAGGTCTCAATTTGTGAAATTAAACTCAAAAATCAAGTCAGACAAGATCATGACAAACACAGGTTCACCTCAAGGAACAGTTTTATCACCTTTTCTGTTTACCATTTATACTGCAGATTACCGTCCACAGAATGCAACTTGTCAAGTGGTTAAATTTGCTGACGACACAGCACTCATTGGGTTGATTGAAAATGATGATTATAGTCACTATCAAAATGAGATAAAAGCTTTTGTTAAGTATTGTGACACTCATTTCCTAGAACTCAATGTTAAGAAAACCAAAGAATTAGTTATTGATTACAGAGAAACAGCATGGCAACTGAGGCAGTGGAAATCAAAGGTTCAGCAGTAGAAAGAGTGAACACATACAGGTATCTGGGCGTTGTTTTTAATGACAGGCTTACATGGTCTGATCATGTTAACTGATTGATGGAAAAACTTAGTCCACGTGTATATTGTCTGAGGAAGTTGCAGTCTTTTAAGGTAAATATTGCTGTGGTGAGAATGTTTTTTATGGCAGTAATATGTAGCGTCTGGAGTTACTGTGTGGTGGGATGGGGTGGGAATGTTGGGGAAACTGAGAAGGCCAGGATTGACAGAGTGACTAGAAGGGCTGGAAAAAATGGTGGGAGAGTTGAACACAGTAGATAAAATATGTGATGACCGCCTGGCAAAAATGAGACAGAAAATAACTAGGGACCCTACTCATCCTCTGCATGGGAATTTGACAGGTAGGGTTATGGAACGCAGTGGTAGGCTAAGGCCTCCTGTGACGCAAACAAAGCGTTATGCTCTCTCTTTCATACCTCAGGCTATCAGACAGCACAACAAGCACTTTAAACGTACTTTTCCATAATATTTATAGTGCATTAAGGTCTTTTTGTATTTATGTAGTGTTCTTGTGATCTGACTGATCTATTTTATTTATGGTCTAGGCCTGTGTATGGCTTATCTAACTTTATTTATGATGTTAATTTTTTGTGTACTCTCTTATAGGGACTGTATGTATATTTATGCTACTGTTTTTATGGGCATTAGACGGGTATGAGCACTGCAATTTCCATGTCTATGGATGAAATAAACTTGACTTGACTTGACTTGACTTGACCTATGAAGCTTTTTGTGGATTTTTGCCTGTGTTGGAGCATTTTCCTGTCCCAGGACATCGCAACACAGCAGCCCATCTCAATTACCAAGGGACTGTAAATATCTCATTTTTTTATATCAATCTTGGTCAGTAGGGTAGATTGTAGATTAGTTCTAAGTGTTTGTTTAATTAAATCTGTTGAAATTTAAGAATTTTGTCTGTCATCCCTTGCTGTCCGTGACGCCATAACAAATTGGGGCCATAACACAGTCCTGTAATGTCTCCTGCGTGAGGTCAAAGTGACATCCATGGCGTACAGCTATGTTGTGTAGCACGCAACATGCCACAGAGAATGCACTGACACTCTGAGGGCTGTCAGGTCGAGTTTCCATCACGCGTGCCAACCGCCTTTGATCTGACATCAGGACAATCGATATAGATACTGATTTATGTGTTGATTCAGATAGTTACATAAAATAGGGTGAAGTCAGGTAAATTGGGCCACTTTTTGGTAAATCGCTTAGGAAGCTAAGAAACGGCAATGTATGACGTTGAATTGTGTTTTCATGGTTAATAAGGACTGTTTTTAATATTTTTGCGTTGAATTGATGTAATAAAATATAATCGTTCAGGTCCTACAGCTTTTGAAACATTAGCTCTCCCATATTTTTGAGATGAGCAGTTTTCAGGTAAAATGGGCCACCTGATCAGGTAAAATGAGCCACTCAAACTACAAAGCAAAACAGTCATTTCTGGTGAACAATCTTCATAACTTTAATTGTAACACATATAACACAATATAATATTACATTAGAACAATTTAAAAATAATTCATGAATTCCAAAATTCAAAATACTATGGACCTAATCATTGTTTAATGTTACTTAACACATACCACTGTCACTTCTAGGTTACATCATGCCTCTGTCAACTTTTCCTGTCGTGTGTGTGTGTGTGTGTGTACACGCATGTATGTGTGTGCAGGTATCTGTGTTTATCTGTGTGCGTGTCTGTGTGAGTGTCGGTTCATAGACCAAAGCATAAGCATATATGCCCCCCCGTCCCTGGGACAAGGCCAAAATCATCCGCACGCAGAACAACCGATATGAACGCTGGATCATGGAGGCAATTTAAATCAGGAAGCGGGCCCACAGGACTACGAACCGGGACGAGGGGGCATATACGCTTTCCCACACCTGGAGTACTATCTTGGAGGAGCGGCCGGACAGCAGGAGGCATGGCCGCCCTGTCAAATCTGACAGGGCGGCCACGCCTCGCTAACATCAGCTGATAAGACACGTCACTCACAACATCAGTGACTCTTCTGAAGAAGACGGGAGTAATCCGTCCAAACATGTTAAGGTAGGATAAAACCTTTTCTGTCTGAAAATAAGAACGTTAAATCTAATTCTGGAAACCTGCCTGTGAGGTTTTGGTGACGTGTGCGCACTGTGCAGCGGTCAGCCAAATTACCACTGCACAGAAAGTAAACCAGGTTGGAGCTGGCGAGCTCTCTGCAAACTTTCGGCGGAGCCTTTTGCCACGAAATTTTCACTGCGTCCTGATGAATATGTGACACCTCCCCCTACTACGCCACCACACCCATCTCGGCGCACGTCCGTCTACCAAATTGTCAAAGTGGCTGCGGTGTTGCACCGCTCGAAATTACCACTTCGCGGGCTGCATCGGACGAAATTACCACTGCGAGGGCTGCGCCAGCCTGCGTTGCGCCAAAAAATTAGAGCCCGTGGCGTTTTTGGTCAGTTATGGCAGTCGACAGTGGATTTTCTGTTTAAGAGGAGTATTCTCTATTCTGTTTTGTTGGGGATCACTGGTGTTCTCAGAAGATGGCTCATCTGTGGAAATTATTCTCATTTTCACAGTCATTAAGAAATTACTTTAGCCTGTTGAGATCTTTTTAATGCATTCCTGTTTCTCCTGTATTTATGTCTATGCAAGTTTGCTGTAATTAAAACATCTGGGTAACAGCTGATCCCAAAAGGACAAACTGATCTGAGATTAATGTCATTCTCACTTTTTTAGTCTTTTCTTCAGAAAATTTCATATCCCTGTATGCAGGAACATCACCTCCACAAGACGAGAATGTTGTCACATTAGTATCATGGGCTAATTCAGTTTGCTGGCTGGCCTCACTGTCACAGCTCATGTCACTTATGCAGTGTGTTATAAGCAAATTGAAGTCTATAAATAGGGATTTGGATGAGATCTCTTTCTCTCACTCTCACTCTCACTCCCTCCCTCACCTTCCTCCTCTCTCTCTACCATGCCCACGCTCCCCCTCTACTCTCTCTCACTCTGCCCCCCCCATCTCTTGCATAACAGATGTGAGGTTGGCGGATGGCAATAACACCTGTGCTGGGAGAGTGGAGGTGTACCGTAACGGACAGTGGGGAACAGTGTGTGCTTATCGTTGGGATCCAGTAGATGCAGGAGTGGTGTGCAGACAGTTAGGCTGTGAAGATGTTGCAGTATACATAACTTTTTCCTTTGGACCCGGATCTGGAAAAATATGGATGGCTTATGTGAAATGCAGTGGATCAGAATCCACCCTGACAGACTGTGAAACACGAGGATGGGGGGAAAATAGTTGCGGTCACACGCTGGATGTTGGAGTGATCTGCACAGGTTAGTCTCTGTGTTACTCATCTCAGTGTTCTCAATGTTCTTACACTGACACTGGACATTCAATTCACCAGAGGACATATAAATTAGCATAGATAGTATTGCATTTTAAAATTTTTGTATTTCTCAGTTTGCTGAAATAATTCAGAATTAACTCAGTCACTGCAGAATACCTTATTCCTTCTGTATCTACTTCAGGTCTGTAGTTTCAGAAGTCTCTTGTTGAAATTTACTAAGGAATCAGTCAACACTTGACTAGATTGTGATTGGCTCATCACATACGCTCATTTTCATGTGATTAGATCATTTCACATGACAGCAGACATGCACTTGTCTCACTCGTCACTGCTGTTTTCATATATCAGTCTTGGTTATCGTCTCTGAAATCAGGTGTCAGTCCTTACTAATGATTCCCTAACTATTCTCCTTTTAGCTGAAGCCCCTCAAAATGTCAGTTTGGTAAACGGGGCTGACCGGTGCTCTGGGAGAGTAGAAGTGCGTAATGGAAGCTTGTGGGGCACAGTGTGTGATGCTGATTTTGACCAGCAGGACGCACAGGTCATGTGCAGGGAACTGGACTGTGGAGTCCCTAAAGAGTGGGGGGCAGCTGTGTTTGGCCAGGGTGAGGGCCAGATGTGGACAGAAGAGATTCAGTGTAGAGGCACCGAGTCTCAGATTTACTCCTGTCCCACAGCACCCTCTCAGAATCAGCCCTGCTCCCACAGAGATGATGTGGGACTGAAGTGTTCTGGTAAGAGTCTTCTCTGCACTGTGAGAGTTTCAGTGATGTTGGGTAAACATATGACATCTTTCAAAAACAGGTTGCATGAATTTATAAACCCAATTCCAAAATAGTTGGGACAAAGTGTAAATTGTGAATAAAATCAAAGTGCAATGACTTTCAGATCACATGAGCCAATTATTTACAATAGAACATAGATAACATTTAAAATATTGAAACTGAGACATTTTACTTTTTTTTTTTTTTTGATAAATTTGGCATTTCCAATCCCACCCGAATCTGGAATGCCCAATTGGTGAACTATGTACAAGGCTTGCTCGTATGCAACCCCTTGCTGCCAATTCAGGAGAGTGTAGACAGTTCACGGCTCTCCTCCGAAGCACGGGCCTGTCAGCCACCGCTTCTTATACACTCATTGGTTGAATCTTCGCAAGTTCAAAACGAGGGCGGAGGATACCCGGACATGAACAGGCTTAGAATCTTCCTGACGAGTGCCCGTCTGGCCAACAGGAGGCGCTTGAGCAATGAACAAGGCAACTATTATTTTCCCTTCCCAGCAGTCCCTTCCCAATTTGCAACCCTGTAGCGCAATAGCCAATTGTGCGCTACTCTGAAAAAGCTGCCGACCACTGCCGGCTGGTACAAAGCGGGGATCGAACCCGCCACATGATCGTCACTTCTGCTTCGCACCGCGATGCTTTACCAAGTGAGCTATCCGGCAGCCCACATTTTATATTTTTATCCACAAAATGAGCTTATTTCAAATTTTCTGGCTGCAACAGGTCTCAAAAAAGTTGGGACACAGGCAAAAAAGGGCTGAAAAAGCAATTAATATATCAGCTGAATCAGCTGAAAGAACATTTAGCAAGTAATTACGTTAACTGGCATCAGGTGTGTAACATGATTGGCTATAAAAGGGAAGTCTTAGTGAGGCTGAGTCTCTCAGAAGTAAAGATGGCCAGAGGCTCTCCAACCTGTGAAGGCTTGCATAAAAAATTGTGGAATACTTTAAAAACAATGTTCCTCAATGTCAAATTGCAAAGGTTCTGAAGGTCTCATCATGGACAGTGCATAAGATCATCAAAAGATTCAGAGAAACTGGAAAAATCTCTCTGCGTAAGGGACAAGGCAGAAGACCTTTACTGGATGCCCGTGATCTTTGGGCCCTCAGACGCCATTGCATCCCTCACTGGCATGATTCTGTCATTGGCATTACTAAATGGGCCCAGGAATACTTCAAGAGACCACTGTCTGTAAACACAGTCCACCGTGCCATCAACAGATGCCACCTAAAACTCTATCATGCAAAAAGGAAGACATTGTTGAGCATGATCCAGAAGTGCCGCTGTGTTCTGCGGGCCAAGGCTCATTTAAAATAGACTGAAGCAAAGTGGCAAAGTGTCCTGTGGTCACATGAGTCCAAATTTGACATTCTTGTTGGAAATCATGGGCGTCGTGTCTTCCGGGTTAAAGAGGAGAAAGACCACCCCTCCTATAATCAGCGTTCAGTTCAAAAGCCAGCATCTCTGATGGTATGGGGATGCATTAGTGTATATGGTATGGGACACTTGCATGTTTTAAAAAGCACCATGAATGCTGAAAGGTATATAAAGGTTTTAGAGTAACATATGCTCCCCTCCAGACGACATCTGTTCCAGGGAAGGCCTTGTGTATTTCAGCAGGACAATGCAAAACCACATACTGCAGCTATTACAACAGCAGGGCTTCAAAGCAGAAGAGTCCGTGTGCTGAACTGGCCTGCCTGCAGTCCTGATCTTTCACCGATTGAGAACATTTGGCGCATAATTAAACGAAAAGTCTGTAAAAGGAGACCCAAAACTCTCCAGCAGCTGGAAGCCTGTATTAAACAAGAGTGGGATCAAATTCCAATGGCTAAACTCAAGAAACTTGTCTCCTCAATTCCCAGACGCCTCCACTCTGTGTTAAAAAGAAGAGGGGATGCTACACCATGGTAAACAGGCCCCTGTCCCAACTTTTTTGAGACCTGTAGCAGCCATCAAATTTGAAATGAGCTCATTTTGTGGATAAAATTGTAAAATTTCTCACTTTCAACATTTGCTATGTTATCTCTGTTCTATGGTGAATAAAATACTGGCTGGTGTGATTTGAAAGTCATTGCGTTTTGATTTTATTCACAATTTACACTTTGTCCCAACTATTTCGGAATTGGGGTTGTATATTTCTCAGGATCATTAATCATAATACTGTGAATCAGTATGTATCTGTCCCTGTAACACTAGAATACTGCAGTGTAATTTTGTGAGGCAAACTGAACCTCAACGGTGCAGTGATGATAGAAAGCTTGGAATTTCTTCACCCTGAGATGGTGAAAGCTCAGATTATACACTGAAGAAGAAGAAGCACAGAGCTACTAGCGCCCTACTTTGAGCTGCAGAAATTCACTTAACGTGATTTCTGAGCAGCAGCTATTCTGCTGTCTTTCTCACATTCAGGCTAAAGTTTAATCTGTGGAGTTTGCACATGGAGTGTGTGCACAAGGAATTGCAGCTTGTAGCTTTACAGTCTAAACACAGTCTTAAGGCATTCCGTTATATTTGTGTCAGCTGCTTCCGTAAGTTTGCTGTGTTATCTCATTTTTGGTCGGACAATTACCGACCTGCCCTGTGTTTAGCGTATACAGAGTCCAGGCTGGCTGATGGCCCAGACCACTGCTCAGGTCGAGTGGAGTTGCAGTACCTGGGGGAGTGGGGGAAAGTGTGTGAGGCATGCTGGGATAGCCGAGCCTCCAATGTCCTGTGTCAGCAGTTGAAGAGTGGGACTGCAGTGGCAGTGCCAGGACAAACCTGGTTTGGAAAGGGGAGAGGAGAAACCAGGGGTGACGTGTTTGACTGCCACGGGAATGAGACAAGCATCTCACAGTGTGCCATTTCATCATGGAGCAGAGCTGTGTCCTCAGACACAGAGGTTGCTGGAGTCATCTGCTCTGGTAAGGAGTCCACTTCCATCTAATGTATGCATGTATACTGCATATACAAGTACTATAAACACAAATCACCAATTATTTAATCATTCATTGCAGGATGGATGATAGATAGATATATATATATATATAGAGAGAGAGAGAGAGAGAGAGAGAGAGTACACGAAAGTACATCAGCCAACCCTTCATTAAGTCAGGCAGTGACACAGCCTCAGTCTGTCTTCACCCAGCTTCAGGACTCACTGCATGACTTACAACTTGTCCTGAAAGCCGAACAAAAACTAAATGTACGATGTTTTCCAGAGCGCAGTCCCAGTCGCAATTCATTCTCAGTATTCAGTCAGAGGGTGGGGATGTCATTGAAAGAGCATCACCCTATAAGTACTTAGATGTTTGGATTGATGAGAAGCTTTCCTTTAAAGAACAAAAAGTGAGGCTTTGAAAGGCACTAAAATTTCGACTAAGTTTCTACTGTAGTAACAAGTCTTGTTTAGACTTTGAAGCCCAAAAAAGAATTCTACAAGCCACTTTCCTAAATGTTTTAGATTACGGTGACATTATTTATATGCATGCATCCTCCCTTTCTTTGCGTAATTTGTACTGTATGTATCATAGTGCACTCCGCTTCATAACGAACTTGCAGTACCGCACACATCACTGGACTCCTCACATCTTCTTTCCTGGCCTTCTTTAAACTTAAGAAGACAGTTTCACTGGTTTATTTTCACATGCAAAGCCATACTGGACAAATTACCTCATAACCTTAGTAGCCTTTTGACCCCACTCAGCAATAGTTACCAGCTTCGCGCCACTTAAAAGCTGCTTTACCAGGTACCTGGGATTTTCTTCTGAGCTTTTCCCTACTTTGCTCCCTGGTCATGGAGCAACGTTCAAGACATTTTACAATTGAACTATTTACTCTCATTGGGTGTGTTTAAGTTTAGATTGAGACACTGTGCAAATGAGGTGTGCAGTTGTTATGCATAGGTTTGTTATTGTTCCCCCTTTTTATACTTGTCTTAGTTGTCTTATTTTATTTTGTAATTCCTGTTGTGTACACACTGTAATTTATGTGAAACGGTGTGCTGTCTTGGCCAGGCTCTCTTGAAAAGGAGATTTTGAATCTCAGGGGTTTTTCCTGGTTAAATAAAGGTTAGACAAATGATAGACAAAGGCAGCATACTATACAGATGACAACACACATGTGAGTATTGTCTGTAATCTTGAGCGAAAATATGTTAGTAATGGAGGAGTGCAGTTTGTCACCTTGTACAGACATACTATGGTCACAGCACACCGGAGTGCAGTCAGTAATCTTCTGCAGAATGCTGGTCACACATTTACAGCCTGTAGTCTTGGGCAGCTGAATATCCTAATGTGCAATGGTGTAGGGAATAATCTTGTGCAAATTTATGTAAGAAACACACAGGAGTGCTGTCTCTTATCCTGCAATACACTCGGGTCCTCAGATTCTGTTCTCGCGGCTCTGAATGGGACGGTACGGCTGGCTGGAGGGAGCGAGTGTATGGGCCAGGTGGAGGTGTATTACCAGGGCAACTGGAGCAGAGTGGTGGGAACCTGGAGCTCCAGCGAGGCCTCGGTAGCCTGCAGGCAGCTGGGCTGTGGCTCTGTGGTGCAGGTGAAGAGGTCCTCTCCCCCCGGGTCGGGGGGCAGTGATGTGTGTGTGTCGGGGATTCAGTGCAGCGGGGAAGAGCCTCACCTGGGGAACTGCAGTGCTCCTCACAAACTCACCTGTGGCTCTGAGAAGCAGGTGACCATCGTCTGCTCCAGTGAGTAACGTTACAGGTCACTGATGTACTCTAATGTCCACAGGGCCCAGCTGCTGGTGTCACATCAGGTGATACTGTACACTCAATGTAAAGGCATTTTCATCTGAACTATTGGCATGAAGAGAAAGCATTTACTGAAGAGGAAGAGGTGATTACACTAATTCTAACACAGTGCTATTGCTTGCATGCTTTTTCTGAATCTCTCTTTCCTTTCTCTCTCTTGCATTCTTTTCTTCTTTGGAGTTTTATAAATGTTTGTTTTGTCCCAATAAATCATGGTTATTCATCTCCCTTCATACTATCTCTACTCTTTCCATTCTCCCTCTCTTCCTCTGTCTCTACCTTCTCCCTTCTTCCCCTCTCATCCACCTCTGTGGCTTACTCCCTCCCTCTCTCTCTCTACCATGCCCTCCCTCTCTCTCTGCCATGCCTATGCCCCCCTCCTCTCTACCTTTCTCTCTACCTCTCTCTCTCTCCCTCTCAGACTCAGACAGCAGGTCCCTGAGGCTGGTGGGTGGAGGTGGGGACTGTGCAGGACGGTTGGAGGTGTTCCACAGGGGGTCCTGGGGCACAGTTTGTGATGACTCCTGGGACCTGGCCGATGCTCAGGTGGTGTGCAGGCAGCTCCAGTGTGGGACGGCCCTCAGTGCTCCTGTCCCCTCATTCTTTGGGCCTGGAAAAGGACGTCTGGCTGGAGGAGGTTAGCTGTGTGGGGAACGAGACGTCCCTGTGGGACTGTCCCACGGCTGAATGGGATCGTGGTCTCTGTGGACACAAGCGGGACGTGGGGGTGGTGTGTTCAGGTCTGGAGCTCAAAGATTTTGACTTTTACACTGATATTCAAAGGCAGGGAATACACAAGACCCAGCTAATCTGAAAATTCACCAGTTTCAGAAAAATAATGGTGTGAGCAATGGGATCAATCCCAGGAAAGCAGAGACTTATCGTAAATACAGCTTTAATACACAAGTTATTAACTGCATTTCACATCCCCAGTCAGTTCTACCAAGTTAGATTTCAAGGTTACTTTTTTTACCAGATTATTTATCTCTGAGAGATTTGTAACATTGTCATTGCAGAATTCAGTGAGATGAGACTGAGTGAAGGCTGTTCGGGTAATTTGGAGGTTTTCTACAATGGCACCTGGGGAAATGTGTGCTTCAATGGAATGAACAGAGAAACAGCTACTCTCATATGTCAGGAGCTGAACTGTGGAAAAAGCAGTCATGTGGATCAAAAAGAGCCAAGACTTAAATCTGCTCCTAACTGGCTGGATCATTTCAACTGTCGACCCCATGACTCCTCTCTGTGGCACTGTCCATCGAGCTCCTGGGGTCAGAATCAATGTGACACTCAGGATGTGGCCTTTCTCAACTGCTCCGGTAAATCTCGTTAGTACACTCGGTGTTACTCCCTTCCAAAATAATAGAATACACCTCTCAACTGCACATAGAGCATTACTCCCATTAGCAGCAATAGAATGGACCTGTCTACTGTAGATAGGTTATTACTCTCATTTAAAAGCAGTAGAATAAATTTCCACTGTAGACACAGTATTACACTTCTTGTGAACAGTAGAATACACCTTTCTACTGGAGACACAGCATCACTTGCTTTGGGAACAAAAGAATAAACCTTTCTACTGTACATTGCTACAATACAATAAACTTGTCTACAGTATAGATGCAGTATGTCTCTCTTTGGAAAGTGTAATACACCTCTATAATGCAGATACGGTATAACTTTCATTGGGAAGTAAGAATTTGATTTATCGGAAAGGAATAAGAAATTACAACTTTCAATTTTGTGTTATGCCTTGAATGCAATGTCTCTGAGACTTCCAAGTTTGCTTCTTGTTTTCAATATGAATAATTAATTTTTACAAATATATTTCCTTCACATCAAAGCGGAAGAGGATAAAGGTGTGCGACGGAGCAAACTGTCATGTTCCCCAGAGGAAAATTGTAGACCTTGCACAAGTATGTTTATTTGGGATAAGTCCCTCAACTTTGCCACATACAATTGGTTGCAAACATGTCAACATGCTAAAAAGAAAGCAAGCAATTTTATATCAACATGTGGAGGTATAAACATGTCAAAATGCAATCAGTTATTAACAGGTTAACAAGCAATTCAGAATCCACAGTCACAAATGATTAAGTGATAGTCACAGAGTTGATTTATTAAAATGCTATGTCAGTCAGGAGAGCAAGTATTTCAATTCTTCGAGTAAAAAAGCTGGAACCCTTCCAAAACTGAAATGTAGCTCCAAATGTTTGCTCTTCTGCTAGACTGAAAGGCAATACTGTGGCAAGCGGTCTACACCTAAAATCAAACTAAATAAAAACAGCCATTCTAACTGACACTGTATGAATGTATGTAGGCAGCTCCCCAGCAGGACGAAATCTCCCAGGACTTTTTTTTCTTTGTTACAGATCTCAGGATATAACGTAAAAGTAAAAACATTTTAATGGGTAAAATGGCTTATTGTACGTTACGAGTCGTAATAAATAAATAATACATTTTTAAAAAGTAATAATAAATTTATTTTGGTGAAAAATTATGTTGGAAAATAAATAAATAAAATACATTTCTTTAATATTTAATGACATTAGCCATTACGTTTGTGGAGTTATGTACTTTTTAAAATGTTAAACTAAATGTTAGGGCAATGTGTCCAAGAAATATTCAAGCATAATGGGATTAGCCATAATGTTAACAGATGTGTCTGGAGAGAATGTTAAGCATAATGAGATCAGCCATAAGGTTAGCAAAGATGAAATGTGTCCATATGAAATGCCCTGGGCAGGGAGCTTAATATTAGGGATGATATTTCTGTTGCAGATGTTAAATGTAATGACCTCGGAAATTATGTTAGTAGAGATTTGTCTGTAGGAGCCATTAAGTGTAAAGACTTTGTTCATTATGTTATTTTTGCTGTGTCTGTCGGAGATGGTGAATGTCATGAGATCAGCCATAATGTCAGAAGGAATGTGTCTGTCGGAGATGTCAAGTGTAATAAGATTAACCATTATGTTCAAGCAGTTGTGTCTGTAGGTGGTGGTAAATGTAATGAGAACATTCATGATGTTAGCAGAGATGCATGAGTATGAAACTTTAAGTGCTATGAGATGAGCCTGAATATTAGCAATGTATGCTGGAAAGGTTAAGTGTCATGAGATTAGCAAGTTGTGTCTGGAGTTTATCGTAAATTTAATGATGTTGCTCAGTTATTTTGTACCTCCTGCTCTAGATCACTGGCCCCTCCGGTTGATGGGAGGGGAAGGTGGGTGTTCAGGGAGGCTGGAAGTTTTTTTCAGTGGCTCCTGGAATATGGTGTGTGGAGACTCCTGGGGCATGGAGGAGGCCCAGGTGGTCTGCAGACAGGTGGGCTGTGGATCAGCAGTGGCAGCTCTTAGTAATGCTTCTGCGGGGACTGGGAGCAGCAACTCCTGGCTGACTGAGGTGAAATGCAGGGGCAGTGAGCTGCACTTGTGGGACTGCCAGTATTCTGAGCCTCAGCATAACAGCTGTCCACAGCAGAACCCAGCCGGGGTCACCTGTACAGGTGAGGTTCCAGATCCTCTTTGCTATCATACTTCCTTCAATTCCATAATTATCTGAGATTCACATTCTACATTTTACTGAGCTGTACAATAGACAATTAAATGCACAGTACTGCACCATTAAAAAGTCCCATCAAACCCTTTGTCAAACACACAGAAATTACAAAAAGAAACAAACAAAAAAATTATTTTACAAAAAATTGAAATCTTAAAATCATCGAAATAACAAATTTTTGTAATCATTATTGCTGAGCATAGTCTTATATTTTTTTTTCTCTCTGAGGTAAGTCTTATAGTTCTGAGAATTCACATGAGCGTTCTTGCTGCTGTGCAGCTGTAAGACCACGCCTCCAGCCATCCAGTTCACTGGTCTACTCAGACCTGGACTGCAGTTCCCGCATTATTCAATTATCACCTGCACCTGTTTCTCATTTCTACTGTGCGGTAGCAGTGTGCTATTTAAAGGGGAACTCCGGCGTGAACTTTACTTGGGGTGTATTGAAACATGATAACGAGTACTAACTTTTGTCGAATACCCCACCTCCGTACGCACCCAAAATTTCGAAATACATAGCTTTTTAGCCGAAGCTCCCAACAGGTTTACAATGGTAGTGAATGGGGCATAACGTTGCCATGCAAAGAAATCGCTGTTTTTTCATTAACAAGGTTCAAAGTAGCTCCACACTTCATTGGCAAAATTCCGAGGGCCCTGACATTTAAAACGAGGCACTGAGAACTTTGAAATTGCACAGATAGTTTATCAAAAAAGACTGTTTATGCAGACAGTACCTTGAGGTAGTTTCCAGTCGCCACCATCTTGAAAGTCACGATAAGTCAATTGACGAGCACGAACGAATAGATTGCAACCTGTTCCCCATCCTACCTATTCGCTCGTTCAAGAATCGACTTTATCGTGGACTTTCAAGATGGAGGCGACCGAAACTACCTCAAGGTACTGTCTGCATAAACAGTCTTTTTGATAAACTAGGTGCATTTTCAAAGTTCTCAGTGCCTCGTTTTAAAATGTCAGGGCCCTCATATTCTACCAATGAAGTGTGGAGCTACTTTGAACCTTGTTAATGATGTAAAAATAGCGATTTCTTTGCATGGCAACGTTATGCTCCATTCTCTACCTTTTGTAAGCCTGTTGGGAGCTTCGCCAAAAAAGCCCTGTATTTCAAATGTTGGGTGGGCAGGTGGGGTATTCACAAAAGTTAGTACTTGTTATCATGTTTCAATACACCCCAAGTCAATTTCGCAACGGAGTTCCCCTTTAAGATCCAGATGCACACTCTGTAGAGATTCTCGTCTCTATATACCTGTGTGTAATCCTAGTCTGATATAGGACTAGTTCTTGTTTACTAACATTGACGTCGTATTCAGACGTGCATTAGCGTGGTTGGCAAGAACAAGTGTAAATCAATACAACAAAACGGGGAATTGTGGCATCCTGCAGTTGTGGAACCAATTCGGCGGTCTCTGAATATGTACAAAACCTTGACAGTACCGCGAAGACAAGATATTTCTCTAAGCTTCAGTACAAAGAAGGTTTGTGTAGGCTTCCGGATCCTAACGAGCTGAAAGGTTGGAGGAATGACCCTTCTTTGGGTCTGGGTCGGCTGGATCATCACTTGATATTCCTTGATCGAACATAAATTCTACATTTGTTGATCATCGTTGAGCAGTTAAAGTAATTCACAGTAGTACGCTTACCGGAGCAATTTTAAAAAGGGGCGCCAATATATTTTGGTGGGTTTTATTCGTGATAAGGGGGTTGAGGATTTATCATTAATATTTACTATCGCGAATGCATATACTGCGCATTCCCTAGCCAGCTGGTGTGTCATCAGTAACAAGACTGCCGCCGTTACAGCTGCAGTAGACATCAAACTCTAAATTTTCTTGACTGGATGTACGCTAGTCGTTTTTACACACTCGAATGTTTCTCTGGGTACCCAAAAGTCAAGATAAGCCAAAAGTAATGATTTCAGTCCATACTGATGACGGTTGAAAACGGAATTCTTTTCATTACTAATATCCGAACTGTCACTCACTCGCTACTGGAAAGCATAAGGAACCGATCGAATTACCCAACACAAAAAGGTTGATCATTCCCTTGCTATGACCGAATAATAAAATGCGAAAACTTAGCAAAATGTCATGTTAGAAATGATGGTAAATAACTTGCCACTTACCCGACAGAAAGTGAATAGTACAAACACGCGAGTGGGTCGACGGCACCCATTCTTTCGTCAAATTGAATTGATCCAAGCGGATTTTTTAGGTTCTTGTTTAGGAATACGAAGGAAACGTATTCCTGAGCCCTTAACAAATCGATTTGTGCAGTTACTTACGCTGCAACTAACTGGTATTATTACAGAAAGTGGAAGACAACTGTACTTCGCCTATTAAATTAATTGTAATGTTGAGGCTTTTTGCCAACCATGCTAGTGGCCCACGTGACCAGGTTTGTGACATCACGAGAACTACAGCTATTGACTTATTCTCCGCATTTCGCATGTATTAAACTCTAATTCTCACTTAGTGCTGTTTATTGTTTTTATCCAGCACTTTATATTGAGGAACCTCGCTTCCTGTGTGTTTTCTATTTGTAATACATTGTTACTGCAGTCTATATTCAGTGTCTGTATTACTAGTAGGGTTTATTTAGGAACCTCGATTCCTGTTTGTTTTGTATTGCTTCGTTCGTGCCTTCTGCGGTGCAGTAGGTATAATAAACAACCAAGTCCATCCTTCCACCTGAGTCAAGTCCTCAACTTCCTGTCCTCTGTGCACCTGAACTGTGTGCAAAGCACAACCCTTACAGTGGCACTGATGGTTTGCTTCTCCTTGACATTTCAGTCCATGACGTCCCAAATCAGTTTCATTTTACTTCACATTCTGAATGATGGAACAAACTTGTTGGCCTAATTGTTTTTCTTAATATTGATTTAAAAAAAAAATTATCTAAATATTCTGCTAAAGTGTCCAGTAACATGAATATTCTCCTTTTTCAACTTCAGACTTCTTAGACCTGGAATATACTTGCTGCTTACGACGCGTGCGCTTACGCATCATGGCTGCCACGCGTATTCTATGTTCGTGTAAAGCGTAGAGGTCGCTCATCTCGACGCCAGGTAACGGACGCTGTCGCCGAGATGCAGATTGACATGACCGCTAGAGGCGGTCGTGCGAACAAATACACTGTGACAGTGAATGCGATATCTGGGCAATACCGCCCTTTTCGCGATTTCCGGGTCCAATCTGCTGCTGTCTGCCCCCCCTAGTGGAGACCTCCAGTATCATGCGTTTTGGACGTGTTGTGCTGCAGCAAGTGTGTGCACTCACGAAGCGCACTGTGTACACGTCCGTTAGGTCACGCAGCAAGTATATTTCTACCCTTACACTTTACTTTGTGCCATTTGAGGTTACTAGTACAGAGGCTCTACAATTTAAATTTCACCAGAGTACTAATACACGAGTAAAGTGTGTCAAAACTTTTGACCGTAGCCATAGGTACTCTGAAGAAGTTGAAGCTCTACCTCCTGTCTCTACTGACTATTTCAATTGCACCAGGCAATGAAGATCAGACAGGTATTTGAATCCCAAATAATGACCCGTATTTTCGCCAGCTTCAATTGCTGTAAATAAAGTCTTTTCTGCAAAGATCAGAAGTGTGCCCTTTTATTCCTTACATGAAGGTTGATCACCAGATTCACTGATAGTGTCACTTTCTGAATGTTTTTTAATTAGCGTTACCCCACAGTCTACCTGTTTGTGTTGTTTTCAATTTGTTTTTTTTTTGTTTTTTGTTTTTTAATTGATTTCAACGATCAAATTATTCTCTTGAGGCTTGCTCCTTACTTCTTGCTTCTTTTCTGCTCTCTTGCACACTTGACCCATGTTGTTAGTTGTTGTCTCTGTGTATTTAAGTTCCTGGTTTCCGTCTCTCATTCCTTAAACTGTTGACCTTGATTGTTCAGAGTCACGCTGTCATGTACCGTCAGTTTTTATTGTGAATGCCGTTTCCAGTTCTCTGCTTCCTCCCATCTCTTAGTAGTTATTTCTCAAGTGTTTCTTTGTCTTCATTCTGTTATTTCCAAGCCTTGTGTCCTCCACTTTCCTCAACTTGACACCCTGACTTCTGACCCCAGACCGTCCCTGACCTCGCTCTGCCTGCCCCTTTGATTTGGCTGCTTTAAAGGTTTTTATTCTACGTACCCCTTGGAATCTCAGCTCAGATCTTCATTTGGCTCCCTTGTTCTGCCTTCTAACAACCTTCTAACAACAAAAATAAATTGTGAACCCAAGGTGTGGCTTAATTAACTACCCTGCATTACAGTTGCATGATTACTTTATGAATACATTTTCTCATCATACAAGTGAAACTAATAATACATTTGAATAGCACTTAAGTATACCGGAAGACCGAGAGAAGTGTATCCGTTTCTGACTGTTGAACATGGGTGCATGAATTGAATTTAGCATGTTGTAAAAGGTGTCCTAAACTATGATACAATGCTTCACACTATACTGGGGAAGCACAATGGCTCTTGTGGGTAGCAATACTGCCTCAAAGCAAGAATGCCATGTGTTAAAATCCATCCGGGAGCCTTCCTGTGTGGAGTTTGTGTGTTCTTCCTGTGTTTGCACAGGTTTCCTTTAGGTACTCCGGTTTCCTCCCACAGGCCAAATACACACGTTAGGTTAATTAGACACCCTAAATTGCCCTTAGGTATGAGTGTGTTACTGAATGGTGCATGAATGGCGTGTGCACCTTGCAATGGATTGGCGAGCTGTCGAGGATGGATCCCTGCTTTTTGTTCATAAACAGCTGGGAAAGGCTCCAGTGCTCTTGCGACCCTTAAGAGGAAGTGGTGTAGATAATAGATTATACAATGCTATTATTGTCTATGCTGTGTTGCACTGTGCGATATCAAGTTATTAAGATTAATTAGCCATTGTGCGGCCCCATGGGTGTCACAGCCGATTACATGGGGACAGAGGCCTGTTCGGGAACAATAGAATGAACGGGTAATAAATCTGTCCATTTTTATTTTACAGGCTATTCGTCTGACACCAAGGCAGGTAGGGACTTCCTCTGGATGGCGAAGGATGATGGTGTAGTGTTGTCTGAAACTGTGCCTTGTTGATCACATTGACATTGGAATGGTCTTTGTCATGCTACATATGGAAAACTTTCCTTTTTTCAGGTATTCCCAGTGTGACAACCATATCCACCCAACCAATAGGCAAGGCTCGCTTAGTTTGCTGAGAACTGATGCCAAGTTTGATGTTTGCAGCTGTAAATTTAAAAATCTTATCTCATCTCATCTTATTTTATCTCATCTTACCTAACCTAATCTATTAAAACAGGCTCTTTGGGAACGTTCAGGACAATGACAGCATTGGCTTTTGTTCTTAACATCTCTGAGCCACACACTTTATTCTACTTTGCCTCTTGATACTTTTTGATGATTGGATTTGGTATTTTGTGGAATGGCTTAGTTTGCTTAACAATATACTTCGCTTTCACTGTCAGGTAACTTACTAGTTGTTTGAATACAGCTGCTTTCAGCTGGTGGAGACACAAATACACATCATTTACAAATGTATTTGGACATCTGCTCATCCTACATTTCATTCCTAAACCATGGGAATTAATGTGAAATTGGTCTCCACTTCTCTATGATGCTAGCATCCATTTGTCTGAGAGGACTTTTCTTTAGATGTTAAAAAACAAATGCAAGAATTTGCAACTGCTCCTGCCAGAAATGAATCACATGATTTTGTGCAGCGATGTTGGCTGGTCTCATTCCAAGTTTGCTAACAACAGTTTCAGGACCATAGGCCAGTCAAATTCTTCCAAATGAATCATATATTGGCCTTGCTACAGCCTCAGGATTTTCCTTTAATCGAGCTTATAGGCCTTGCCTTGTCCGAGAAGAATGGGGCCAGGCCATGGAATTGTTAGCACTTTTAGCCATGTAGTTCAAGCAGCCACTGTGAAGAGTGAATCAGCTGTGTGCCATATTGTCTACTGCAGCCGGAATTCCTTGTCTTCCTTCCTTTTTCAGTTGCGACCAGACGGCCAGCCGACCAGCCAGTCAGCCTGCCTATCCCCACAGTGGCCTTCATGGTGATGGGGGCGCTGCTGTTCCTGCTGCTGGCCATTTTAGGAGCCATACTGCTCCAGAACAGAGCACTGAAGAGAGGTAGGTGGTGGGCCTGAAATAGCTTTGTCTGAAAAGCTAAGCAAGATGAAGACACTGGGGAAAGATAGAAGATATATTGTGTGCACATTTCCTGGAGGGGAAATATATATTAAATCGTTAATTTTTTTTTACTTTAAAATGATTTGAATTGAAACTGGTAGCTGATCCCGCCATGTTAAAGAATACCGTGACATTGCTGGTGAGACAAGGTAATGGCCTGAAAGGCAAAGCCTGGTTTTGGCCTTTTGGATGGACTTGAGAGAGACCAAGAATTTAAATTCCCTCAGATGCTTGCAAGCTCCAGTGAATGACAGAGATACTACAGCTCGTTAAGCTTCTGGAGCAAAAAAAAAAAAAAAAAACGTCTGCTGTGCATTCACAAGTACCAAAAAGCAAAAAGCCACATAGTCAAATATGACAGCCTTGATGAACTAGCAACCAGTGGCACTGGTGAGTGGAAGCTGATGGTGTGTGTGGCTGTTCTAGTCGTCAGCTTAATCAGTTAATCAAATTGTTTTGAATTGGGCATGATGGGTTACATGATCTATTAAGACCCTGTTCCAGTGTGTATCGATTGGAACTGCTGCATATTATTGAGACTAAAGGTGACTTCAGCCCAACAAGTGGCAGGTTGTAGTTTTGCCAAACGGGCAGGGATAGGATTGAGGGCTTGACTTATCAAGAGCTTTAGCACTTGCAAAATGTGTCAGCACTCATAAAACCAACAACATGACCAATGATTGGTCTCAGTACTTGTTTTGCTCCGATCATTGGTTGTGTTATTTGTGTGGTGTGTGCTAATAGGACAGATGTGCTTAGAGGAAAGTAAGGTCCTTTGAATCAATGAATTAGGGAAATTAAATATATTTGCTCCGTCATCTGTCATGCCTCTGTTTGAAGCAACATTAGTCACTGAAATGGCAAATGTGTTGCAGATGGGGGACATGAAGCCAGAGTTTGGTTACCTGTAGGCTTTTGCAAAAAAAAAAAAAAAAAAAATAAATAAATCAATAAATTAGCATTATACACTACTGTAAAGGATGTGATGGACTCTCTGTGGTCAAGAAATCTTTTGGAAAATTGTTGCACCTTTTGCCTCATCCCCTCAAGGACTGGACTGATGGCGATCGATTGCCGGGTCAAGCACAAGCGAAGAGAAGAAGAATGTGAAAAACACTCCATTGTAAAGAGCCCAGTGGCTCAGGAATTCTCTGTCTCTGCCCTCACAGCCCTGTCTGAGTGGGAGAGTTCCCCCTTGAATGAGGCCATTTACGAGGAGCTGGAGTACAAGCTGGCGAGAGAGGGTACCTACAGCGCCCCCCGGTGGGGTGAGTGAATATGCATATATCCTGTCAAAAACCGAAAGACAAATAGTGGGCGCCATCTCCATTATATTTTCTGTTTGTGTTATCATTAGTATCTCAATTAGTGTTTGGAATTCAGTGTATAGATTTTGAGTAGTTTTGGCATTGATTTGGACCTTTGAAATGATTATTATTTTTATTACTATTTGTCACAACCTGTGTGTCTGTTTAATTGGTTCTTCCCCAGTTCCAGCAGTCTTTTCAGTTGTTCCTGTTTACTGATTGATTATCTCGTTATTCCCTTCGTGTGATCAGCTGTATTGGTTACTGGTTGTGCCTCAGTTAGAGCTGGATTGTCTGAGGCTAAAGGGTTACTCTAATGGTTTATTCTAAATTCTTGTCCTCCTCCCTGGTGTCTCTTCCAGGGAGCCAAATTATTTGTGGACAAATTATTAGGTACAGCGGGTTCTCCAAGCCTTCTTCCATTTGTCCTTATCCTTCTCATTATAAACATGTCCTTGTGGCTCATCATCGTTCGTGCAACTGGCTTCCCCTCTGCTTCAGTTTGTTACAATTATTACAAACCCCAATTCCAATGAAGTTGGGACTTTGTGTAAAACATGAATAAAAACAGCAAATCTCATAAACCCATATTTTATTCACAATGGAACATAGACAACATATCAGATGTTGAAAGTGAGACATTTTACCATTTCATGAAAAATATTACCTCATTTTGAATTTGATGGCAGCAACATATCTCAGAAAAGTTGGGACAGGGCTGTGTTTACCATTGTGTAACATCCCCTCTTCTTTTAACAACGTCTGTAAACATCTGGGAAATGAGGAGACAAGTTGCTGGAGTTTTGGGAGAGGAATGTTGTCCCACTGTTGTCAGACGTAGGATTCTAGCTG
The DNA here is from genome assembly GCA_029692085.1 of Gymnothorax javanicus. Taxonomy (NCBI): domain Eukaryota; kingdom Metazoa; phylum Chordata; class Actinopteri; order Anguilliformes; family Muraenidae; genus Gymnothorax; species Gymnothorax javanicus. Next base: position 64,462,242 of record CM056200.1, read on the forward strand.
CCCAACAGTCCTGGGTCTTCTTTGCCAGATTTTCCATTTTATGGTGAAAAGTCTGGACTGCAGGATGGCCATATCAGCATCCAGAGCCATGCTGTTGTGATGGGTGCAGTATGTGGTTTAGCATTGTCATGTGAAATATGCAAGACCTTCCCTAAGAGAGATGGTGTCTGGATGAGAAAATAGGTTGTTGTAAAAGCTCTATAAACTTTTCAGCATTGATGATGCCCATCCAGACCTATAAGCTGCCCAAGCCATAGGCACTAATGTGACCCCACACCATCAGAGATGCAGGCTTTTCAACTGTGCACTGATAACAAGCTGGATGGTCCCTCTGCTCTTTAGTCCGCACAACACGGTGTCCATGGTTTCCAAAAAGAATTAAAAATTTTTGATTCGTCCGATCACAGAACAGCGTTCTATATTGCCTCAGTCCGTTTTAAATGAGCTTTGGCCCTGAGAAGACGGCGGCATTTCTGAATTGTGTTGACATATGGCTTCTTCTTTGCATGATCCAGCTTTAACTTGCATTTGTGAACAGCACGCAGGACTGTGCTCTTAGACAATGATTTCTAGAAGTGTTCCTGAGTCCATGCAGTGAATTCCAGTGCAGAATCATGCCTGTTTTTAATGCAGCGCTGCCTGAGGGCCCGAAGATTAGGAGCTTCCAGTATTGACCTTCGGACTTTCCCTTGTGCAGAGAGATTCCTCAAGATTTTCTGAATCTTTTGATGATATGTACTGTAGAATGTGGGACATTCAAAGTCTTCGCCATTCTACATTGAGGAACATATTTCTGAAATTGTTCCACAATGTTTAGACGCAGTTTTTCACAGATTGGTGAACGTTTGCCCATATTTACTTCTGAGAGGCTCTGCCTTTCTAAATTGCTCTTTTTATAACCAGTCATGTTACTGACCTGTTGCCAATTTTATTTAGTCACAAAATGCTTCTCCAGCTGTTTTTGATTAGTAACACTTACTTTTCCAGCCTTTTGTTTCCCTTGTCCCAATTTTTTTGAGACGTGTTGCTGCCATCAAATTCAAAATGAGCTAATAGTTTTCATGAAATGGGAAAATGTCTCACTTTTAACATCTGATATGTTGTCTATGCTCTATTGTGAATAAAATGTGGGTTTATGAGATTTGCAAATCATTGTATTCTGTTTTTATTCACTTTTTTTTACATAATGTCCCAACTTCAATGGAATTGGGGTTTGTATTAGTACGATTATCCATTGTCTAAATGTGCACTGCTTCTGTACCATTTTTTGTTGACAGTCATGCACATGAAATGTGGCTAAGCCACATGTGGCTTAATGGTTGCAATGTTTGACAGGGACTGGAAAGATCTGTAGTTTTATTTGCCAGTGTAGCCAAAATAAGATCACTGCTGCTGTTAAACTCGTGCTAATTATGATCACCTGTGAGTCACTTGATTAAACTTTCACCTAAGTGTCACCTAAGTCATCGTGTCACCCAAGGAAATCTAAAGACCGTATGTAAGACTCCCTTAGATCATGGGTGATGTGGGCAGGTCTGGACACATTCTCTCTCTACCGTTCACGGGAAGTAGCTTGTCTGACGACCTGCCTTCTGGCTACGATGATGTGGCGGACGCTGACGAACTTCTACTCAAAGGTAAGAGGGGAAGAGGTGACCGGTTGCATTGGAGTGCATTCCAGTTGCTTATTTTTATGTTCTGCCTCTATTTCCTACCTCCCTTTCCTTGGAATAAGTTCTGCTCATCAGGGGGAAGGAGGAAAAGAACCAGATAATTAAGTGAAGATGGGAAAATTGAATGAATATGGATCAGGGAAATGGCATGTCCTTGCTGGGATGTCAATCAAACGTCAGGTCTGAGTGATGTCAGTCGCAGCCAAGGAAGATGTTTGGCTGATGGGGAGAACTGGATCCACAGTTTGATCAGTGTTGCGTCGCACATTCTGAAAAACTACTTTTCAAGAGGATGTACACATCCCTCCATGCCCCAGTTATCTTTAGAAAATGCCTGACCCTTGTTTCCTCATGGCATATTTGATGGACTAGAATGTCTCGAATGATGGCTGACCTGGTATGGTAAGGAACAAGGAGATACGGAGGTGAAAAATGAGTGATTGGAATGAGTGTTCTCAGGAGTATTACCTTTCCTGTAAGGCACTGTTCTGTCAGCTGTTCTGACCGGTATGCGACATGGAACATGATATCACAGTCCGCTCAGGCTGAAGACTGCTACTGTTCTACCATTTATGTCAAGTCAGGTGATAATAGAAAAAAGAGAAGAAGACTCGGGCTGGATTTAGATTTGAGGGTCAGATTTAATGACCCCAGTTGCATAAAATGGACACTATGTAAAAATGCAAAAACTATTTCAGTCCCTCTGTGTAAGACCTTCAGAAAAATGCATATAATGTGGCATTTTAGATTTGCTGTCCATTTATAGCATGTGTGCATGAAACTGCAGTAACAGGAAAAAGCGAATGGGCTGCTTCTTCAGCTCCTCAGCCATGATAACCTTCAGGGCTCTTAGATAAAAGGCTCTTACTCACATCTTCCAGTAGGTGGGGCTGTACTCCCATGTGAATTTGTCCCAGTGTTATTTCTGGGTCTGTTGGCAACTGGTGATGTAATGAAGTGAGTATCTCAATTTTGCACATATCAAGATTAAAATATCAGGTCATTTAGGCTGTGGAATATGTTCCCACTGCATTAGTCTGTGTACACACGGCAAAACTTGAGCCTATGATGAACTGAGGTACCACCCCATTTACGAAAAAGTTGGGACACTATGTAAAATGTGAATTAAAAGCAAACACAATGATTTGCAAATCATTTTAACCCTAAATTTAATTGGAAATAGAACAAAGACAACATATGTTAAAATTGAGAAAAGTAATTGTCTGAAAAATATCTGATCATTTTGAATTTGATACTGGCAACACTTTTAAAAAATTTGGGACAGGGGCGACAAAGGGCTGGAGAAGTTGTCTGATTTAAATATAAAATAAATATATATATATATATATATATATATATATATACACACACACACACACACACACCTGGTGGAACATCTCTCAGCTAATTAGGTTAATTGGCAAAAGGTCAGAGCCATGATTGGATATAAAAGATCTTTCAAAAGAAAGATGGCGAAGGCTTCACCACTCCATGAAAGACTACTTGGGCTCATAGTTGCACAAATTAAGAATAATGTTTCTCAACTGACAATTACAAAGAATTTGGGGATTTCATCTTCTATGGTACATAATATCATCAAAAGAATCCGAGAATCTGGATAATTTTCTATAAGCTAGGGACAAGGCCAAAAAGCAATATTGAATGGCTGTGATCTTCAGGCCCTCCAGTGGCACTGCTTTAAAAACACACCATTCTTTAGTGAAAATGACTGCATGAACTCAGGAACACTTCTGAAAACTATCATCAGTGAATAGGGTTTGTCTGTTCATCCATAAATGATTAAAAGTTAAAACTCTGCCATGTAAAGATTAAATCATATATAAACAAGATACAGAGATGCTGCTGCCTTCTCCAGGCCCAAGCTCATTTAAGATGGACTGAGGCAAAGTGGGAAACTGCCATGTGGTCTGACTAGTCAAAATGTGAAATTCTCTTTGGAAATCATGGACTCCATGTTCTCTGGGCTAAAGAGGACAGTGGCAATTCCACTTGTTATCAGCACACAATTCAAAATCCAGCATCCATGATAGTATGGTGGTGCATTAGTACACATGACATGGGTAACTTGTGCATCTGTGAAGGCACTATTAATGGTGAATGATAAGTACAGGTTTTGGTGGAACATTTACTGCCATCCAGATGCCTTTTATAAGGGAAGGCCTTGCTCATTTCTGCCTCCAGCAACAACATGCCAAACACCATACTCTGCTCGCATTACAACATCATGGCTCCATTGTAAACGAGTCTGGGTGCTAAGGTGGTCTGCCTACAGTCCAGACCTGTCACCCATTGACAATATTTGGCGCATTATGAAATGAAAAATATGACTTATGGCTGCAAAGTATTGAGCAGCTGAAATCGTACATGAAGCAAGAATGGGAAAACATTTTTGCTTTCAAAACTACAGCAGTTGGTTTCCTTAGTTCCCAAAGGCTTACAGAGTGTTGACTGAAGAAGATGTGATGCAACACAGTGGTAAACATGGCCCTGTGTTGCTGGCATCAAATTCAAAATGTGCACATATTTCCCAAAAACTATGAAATATCTGTTTCAACATCTGATATATTGTCTTTGCACTATTTCAAATAAATATAACGTTTAAATGATTTGAAAGTCATTGCATTGTTTTTTTTTTTTTTTACTTTACATAGCATCCCAACTTTTTTGGAAATGGGGTTGTACTTTTATACCATCCAAAAAATTTTTAATAATTTGCAGCTCAAGTTCATATTTTCACTGAGTTCGGATTTTAAGCCTTAAGCCTTACGTCATCACAAGTCTGTTTGCATTCAGGGGACCTGCAAACAGAGGAAACACCAGAGAACTATGATGATGTCATCACTCTGGATAAGCCTGCAAAGAGCATGGAAGGTGTGTTTTGATTGGTTGTTGGTATGATGCAGCAATTTCTCCTCAATATCACTGTTAGTTGTTTGTATTTAGCAGTGAATAGAGATGTGGAAGGTAAGTCACGTCTTGTCCTTTTAAGAAGTATACCACTTGTGCATAACTGAAATGATTCCTTCGCACAAAACAATTTTTGTGGTTATATGTTTTGTGAGCAAATCTTGGGCATGGTCAAGCCTTTCAAACTTGTTCCACCAATAATGAGTGACACCAGTATTATTAAATCCAATAATCATTCTGTGCAGTAAAAGCAGTGTTCCCATTTTAACCAGCACTGTTGCTGTGCCTCTTTGTCTGTTTAAGAGGAGCTGGTGGAGGGAGATGCACCAGAGTACTATGATGATGTCATTCAGGAGGGCCCAGGTGAGTTTTACTCTATAGACGAATGTGAAATGAAACACAATCCATGAGCGAATTTCCCATCTCTTGCTTATGAGATTTTTGTGAGTCTTGCAGCAATTGTGTAATTTGTGGTTTTGGAATGAAGCATGAAATGTCAGGAAATTCACTTATGTGGTTTTTGCCACAAATGCAAGTTGGGGAAGCTCATAAAAAAATCCCTGAACATAGATGATAAGTTTTTACCTGTTGTTAATCATTTTTCCTCCATAAAAAAAGCTTTCTGATTATTATAGCAATCATCTGGCATATAAACACACAGCCTCTCTCTGCATGCAATATTAGGGCGAGTAAAAATAAATGCAAGTGGAAAAAAAAAAAAAAGTTCTATTTATGAGGTAGCCTGTGCTTTACAAAACAATAACCAGATGACAACTAGTTTAAGGTGGACCTTGTCATTCAGCTAAATTTATTTTATTTATTTATTTAACCCTTATTTAGTCAGGGAAGTCCCGTTGAGATTGAAATCTCTTTTTCAAGGGAGCCCTGGGGGTTGAGGTGGAGAGGGAGAGGGCAGTTTCCACAGCCAATTAGATCAGGGGATGATTAGGTGGCAGGTCGAAAGAGCTAGGTTGGGAGTTTAGTCATGGCATCGGGGAACCCCCTGCTCTTATCGAAGAGTGTCATTGGATTTTTAATAACCACAGTGAGTCAGGACCTCAATTTAACGTCTCATCCGAAAGACGGCGTCTCCTTCAGTACAGTGTCCTCGTCACTGCAATGGGGCATTGGGGATTATTCCACGAGAGGGAAGATCGCAACTGACTGGCCCACCAACACCTCTTCCAGCAGCAACTTGGTTTTCCCAGGTGGTCTCCCATCCAAGTACTAACCAAGCCCACACCTGCTTAGCTTCAGCCACACAGCTGGAGCAGATCAAATTGTGGTATGGGAAATGTGAAAATCTTATGCAACAAGAATTAGGCATCGGATAGGAAAATATCTCTGTCTTATTAGGACAAAAGCATAGTCTCAGAAGACTGAGTTCATAAATTGATGAAAAGGGGCAGTCACACACGTGTGGCTACAATGCAATAATAATGAATTTATTTAATTACAAATGGTTTCAATGTAAGTCTTCTGGCTAGTGAGTCATCCATCAACGCCCTGAAGACAACTTTGGTTGAACCGGAAGTCATTTTATAAATGAATTATCGCATTGTGGCTTCCATTGTGCGACTGCATGTCTTCACATCTTATCTGCAACCATGCAATAATTGTTAATTTGCAAAGACTAAACAGGAGAATGACCAAACAGTTTGTTTCTTACATCAAAAAGTTATCAGGCATTTTGCTACCCACGTTAGCGATGACATAAAACATCAACAGAGGTGGACATTCCAGGGGTCAGAAAGTCCTGCCGTGTTTTACTTCCGGCCATGAACTCCGGCAGCTGATTTCCCTAATTAGCTCAACCTCTGGGCTGAAGGGTTACTGCAATTATTAGATCCAGGCAGGTGCAACAAAATACTGGGAAGGACTTTTACTTTCTGGAGATGGATTGCCCAAATCTGAACGTCAATATGTCTGGCAAAGATTCTTTATTCCTGTGGCACATAAAACAGCGCATATTAGTTATGTTTATGATGGCGGTATACACCATTTTTTGGAGGTTGATTTGCTTTGGAAGATGTTTCCCATTTTAAATGATTTCTTTTTCACACTGAAAACATTTTGAATAGGTTAAGTGCCAGCTTACAATAAATTACACTGCTGAAAAAAATGCTACAACGGGAGATGGAATTCAGAGTAAGTTTTGGATTAATCACAAACCCCAATTCCAATGAGGTTGGGACGTTGTATAAAATGTGAATAAAAACAGAATACAAATTTGCGAATCCTTTACGACCTATATTCAATTGAATACACGACAAAGACGAGATATTTAATTTTCAAACTGATAAACTTTCTTGTTTTTTTGTAAATATTCACTTTTGAATTTGCTGCCTGCAACACGTTCCAATAAAGCCGAGACAGGGGCATGTTTACCGCTGTGTTACATCACCTTTCCTTTAAACAACACTTAAAAAGCATTTGGGAACTGAGCGCACTAATTGTTGAAGCTTTGCAGGTGGAATTCTTTTCCATTATTGCTTGATGTACGACTTCAGTTGCTCAACAGTCCAAGGTCTCCGTTGTCGTATTTTGTGCTTTATAATCGCCACACATTCAATGGGAGACAGGTCTGGACTGCAGGCAGGCCAGTCTATTACCCATATCTTTTACTTTGAAGCCATGCTGTTGTAACACATGCAGAATGTGGCTTGGCATTGTCTTTGCTGAAATAAGCAGGGACATCTCTGAAAATGATGTCGCTTGGATGGCAGCATATGTTGCTCCAAAACCTGTATGTACCTTTCAGCATTAATGGTGTCTTCACAGATGTGCAAGTTACCCATGCCATGGGCACTAACACATCCCCATACCATCACAGATGCTGGCTTTTGAACTTTGCGCTGATAACAATCTGGATGGTCCTTTTCCTCTTTAGCCCGGAGGATACAACTTCCATGATTTCCAGAAACAATTTGAAATGTGGACTCGTCAAACCACAGCACACTTTTCCACTTTGCGTCAGTCCATCTCAGATGAGCTCAGGCCCAGAGAAGCCGGCGGCATTTCTGGATGTTGTTGATATATGGCTTTCATTTTGCACGGTAGAGTTTTAACTTGCACTTGTAGATGTAGCGACAAACTGTGTAACTGACAATGGTTTTCCGAAGTGTTCCTGAGTCCACGTGCTAATATCCTTTACAGAATGATGTCGGTTTTTAATTAAGTGCCGTCTGAGAGACCGATGGTCACGGCATTCAGTGTTGGTTTTTGGTCTTACCGCTTTCGTGTAGAGATTTCACCGGATTCTCTGAATCTTTTGATGAAATTATGGACTGTAGATGATGAAATCCCTCACTGCAATTGCACGTTGAGAAACATTGTTCTTAAACTGTTGGACTATTTGTTGTTCACAAAGTGGTGAACCTCGCCCTTATCCTTGCTGGTGAACAACTGAGTTTTTCGGGGATGCTCCTTTTATACCTGATCGTGACACTCCCAGCTTTTTTGGAATGTGTTGCAGGCATCAAATTCAAAATGAGTGAATATTTCCAAAAAAAAACAATAAAGTTTATCAGTTTTAATATTAAATATCTTGTCTTTGTTGTGTACTCAATTGAATATAGGTTGGAAAGTATTTGCAAATCATTGTATTGTGTTTTTATTCACGTCTTGCACAATGTCCCAACTTCATTGCAATTGGGGTTTGTAATCACTTGTGTTATTATCATTCTCATCCGCACAATATCATGTGTTTTGCATTTTCATTGTCATTGCAGCCTATTGGTGATCCCTTTGTCATTTCTTTAAGGGGCTATGTTACCAGCTGGGCGTGCACAATTCGGTCACAAAAGCTTATTCTTGCATGGCTAAGGGAGAACTATCACTATCCGCAATTGGAAGGGGATGCAAACTAATCCAAGCATAAAAGAAAAGATAAAATGCATTAACGCATCTGTATGGGCAAATAAATGCTCACCACTTGGCAAAACTTAAAAAAAGACCAGCCTCAATGCAAGCCATGAGCAAGCCACTCCAGACACTGAAATGTAGGACCTATGTGCATAAGAACTGAAAAAGTTAGTTTTTCATTATATGTCCCCTTTAAGCTGTGCAGTTGCCACAAGGTTTCTATGAGTTTGACTATTATTGTGTGATTTATTACTTTGTAAAGTTAAAAACATTTCAGATTTTGATGTCATTAATTCAGGTAAAATGTTTCTGATTCCAGTCTGTTTGATTAGCGCTGCCAGTTTCCATGACTGTTCTGCTGAGAGACCCTCCTTATGTGGTTTATTGCAGGCGATCATGTGACTGACACAGAAAATTATGATGATGCTGTTTCTCTGGACTGGATTCAGATGGGTGAGTTTCTATAAGATAATCCTGCTCTATGAAACATATACCGATCAGAGTTTAGAGTGTAATCTAAAATGTATCAGTTCACCCTATTTTAGTCCACAGATGGGCTATGGAAAGCATCTTCAGTAGTGTTTTCCTCGGCAAATTTGAAAATATGTTTGCTTTCCTTCTGTCCTGTTAACTTTTCTGAAAATAAACAGTTAAATGTAGCTCACAGAAACATACTAAAATAAGTTTAAATTACTGTGTTTCTGTCAACAGAGCACTACAAGTTTGGAGCTGGTATTCAGTAAAAATCAGCCTTTTCCTGACTCTGTGTCTGTTTGTCTTCTCACTTGTCCCCGTAGGAGGAAAAGGTCTGACCACCGAAAACCCTCCAACTTTTAGTGGGAGGGACTATGATGATGTTGGGGAGGGGCTCCCCGAAAGAGGAGGAGAATATTGAGATTGACAGGTCCTTTGATGGAAGTTTCCACAAATAAGTTTACAAAGCAGAGCATACCAGGACCCATTTACCCTGTTTAACAGAGGCTATCAAAATATTCTCCTAGTGACGTAACATTGCAGTGATCGCCAGTCCAAATCTAGCTCTGTTTTTTTTTTATATCCAAGATAATTAACAAGTTAACTGAACAATTAGTGCTTCTTATTGGCCACTCTGCCTTTACACCTGACCTCCAAGTAAAGGGTGGGTGGAAAACCAGCAATATTCAGCCCTCGAGGACTGTGAGTTCATGATCCCTGCTGTATAACTGTGGTCACTTCGGCTACATTCAGACAGCAGGCAAATGTGGCCCAAAGGGTCGCATTCAGTTCATACTCAAAACTGATAGAAGTTGCATATAATGTGTAATATGAACGAGCTCTAAGACATTTCCTGATCTGCCATCCTGCATGTTTTTTCTCCTATTGGCATTGGTAAATAAGCAATTCAGCCGAACTTAATTACAGTAGGTCTCTTAGCTTGTTCATTTATCATAACATTGGAAGTGCTGGTATTTGCATTAAAATAAGTCTGCTACATTTGCTGGATGATGATGTCATGACAGTGCAGACTATACCCAGTAATTGCAGCCCTCTTAAGTATGAAACAAATGGAATATATTTTTTTCAGGGAGCAAAAATGTAAACAATTAGCTTCACCGTGTGTGACAATGTACTGAACAATTTGTGTGCATTTCCTGCAATCAAGTTTAATCTTGTTGCTGCTCTGTTCATTGTGTGGGAAAGAGCCGTCCATTCTGGCTCTCAGATTAATGCACTGAAGTGCTATTAACTCAACTGCACTCATGCAGCTTCCCAAGGATCATATTTTGTTCTAAGCAACCAATGAGTTTTTTTGTCCTTCCCTCTGAGCAGAGTAAGAAAAAGGTAATGATTGCATAAACAATTTTAAAACTATTTTAGTGCTGCTTGTTTCATACTACTTTTCATAACTACTGATTACACAGTGTATTGCTTTCATGGCAACTCAAACTATTTCAATATAACATTTTCCTTTGAGGATTTAAAAATCTTGCTAATAATAAAATAGTTTATTTAGTCTTTTTTTGCTCTCTTTTTGATGTTTTTATAAGAAATGTGAAAATTTGGATTAATTTGGATTCCACATCTTTCTTTTCTGGTAACATTTTATTTTAAATAAAGCTTGTATTGTTTTGCAAAAATGTTAAAAATTGGTTTTATTTTCATTCTTAAACAATGCCAATATTTAAAAAAAAATACAAAAGTGTATTTTTGGAATAAGGCTCAAAAACTTTTTTTTTTTGATTGAACGTTGTTCATTTATATATTTTTTTGTCAGTTAATGTACTTATTATTTAAATATTTTCAGCAGTAGATACCGTTTAATATTTATGACAGTGAAATTTGGTTATAGTAACAGATCAATGGAGCTTTCCGACTCGCTCTGACCAACTCCGCCCCCCTTAGTCACTGTTGCTATGCCCCACATGCAGTGCAGCTCAGTTCCACATTGACAACAGCACAGCAGAAGTTTGGGCACCTCTCTCTGGCAAGTATCCCAGAAAATATTGCAGTTCGTTTCTTACCGAATGCGTCCAACTTGTCCGGCAAAGTTGTCCAGAGAGGCCTTAACTATTGCACAGAAGGTTATATCCATGACATCAAAATTATTAACGGAACGGGTGGACATACAAGAGTAACCGCAAAGTGCTGGCGATTGATGTAAAAAAAAGCCAAACGCCCAATAAACTGCACATTGAGATCAAACCAAGCAAAGTACTGCAATGAATTGCACGTTTAAAGGAGGGTAAGTAGTTTTCATACTTTTGTTGCCATCACTGAGCAAAAAATAACACTGGCTCCAGTATGCTTTCTAACATCACTTGGCATTGTAAACACCGTGCATCTAAGCCAAGGAGGGTCCCAGATAAGGCGGAAGGTCTCAGCGTGTTTTCCTAAACTGCAAGGCAAAATAAAGACTTTATACAAATGGGGTCTGGCTATAGCGTCAGCGCTAGGCCACTGCCTCAGGTTAAACATGATGATGTCCTTCACGTTCTGCTTTTAAGTGGCCTGAAACATGTCTAGCGGATGCTGCAGTCATAATGTCATTGTGGTTACAATTCATCTGACTCCATGTCAAATTTAGGATATAAAATTTTGTTATAACCCCTTGTGGTTACGATTAAATTATGCATTCACATAAAATTGATCTGACTCTAATTAATTAATTAATTTAGAGCCCCGTTGTTTATCGGGCTCCTAACTAGTCTATACCTTACTCTGCCGGACCAGAAACATCTGTACAGTCCAATTCGGTGGATTAACTCAGAGGCTGGCGGTCTTATTAAGCACAGTAATTTGACATAGAAAATAGCTATGACTAGGGATTATCGGGGCCCAAAGCGGTACCTCTAAAATTTAACGGACACGTTCAGTGATTTTGTGGTTTTTAAGATTCCGCTCAGGGACTGAGATGGTAACGAAATTCGCCCCAGCCGCTCAGTATACCGGAATCACCTCGGAGCCAAACGAAATAACACCAATGACAGCATGGAAAATCCACCTTATAACGCAGAAACCAAGCGTTTTGATCAGGCACGCGATTACAGTCTATGTTACTCAATTAGGAGACAGAACTCCGGGCTGGAAGGATATAAGTTAGTAAGTCAGAAACACACAACAAAATGCAATTATCAATTTATTTCGCCAGGCAGGCACAAGCTTAAATCACAAGAACCAATCACATTGTTTCAGAAAATGTAAAAAAAGAAGTCAAATCGTACCTGGCGCAGATCACAACTACACATATACACAAAGTGTACAATGCGGGAAGAATGAATACAAGCTTCCCCGACTGCTTTGTTTCCCCCTCTTTTATGCCCAAACACCAGACTGCGTCCTATGGTGGGGTCATAGGTCATTCGGGTAATTCGAACCAGGGAGGCTCTCCCTCTCCGGAGGGACTTTGGGAGGAGACATTACCACAAGGAAAACTGAAGTATATTTCTTTCCAAAGTTCTTGAATGAGGGTATGGCACAATCGTAATTCCTTCGAAATATGCCCCATGCGATTCCGGAAATTTAGTGGAGTAAAATGATACCAAACACGACCTGCTTGCATTAGAGTTGGTCATGAAACGTCTGGTACATTACAGAATTACAAGGATAATCCGTATTAATGCTATTAATCAGCTCTTATCATACAGTATAACAGAAATACACATTATTTTTGTAACCTTGTGAGTGAAATGAGTGTTGTAAATCAGAAAATGAAAAGTCTTTGGAAATTCCTTCATAGAAGGCAATGCAATTTATTTTTAATGGTGCAGTCCTATCAAAGTCCATTTCATGGCACTGTGACACTGTCCGGCATGGGCAGCACAGGCCAAAAAGTTTGTCAGGTAAGCTGGTTTTTTTCGGTGGTTTTTGCAAGACGTCTGGACGCCGATGATTACCCCAAAAAGATTTTCCATCAATTCTGAGGCTGCTGGCCACTCCAGCTGTGGCAAATTAAGTTGGCGCCAGAAAGACCTTAGTTGAGTTTTTTCCCATGACCCAGGAATGTCTCTGCTGGGTACTGGGGCCCTTAAGACAATGAAGGGTCTGATTGCCAGAGTTTGCGTATGTGACCAAGTGCATATAGTCCTCTCTGCCTTTCCTTACAGCGTGAGTCAGACAATCCGCTAGCTGGACTTTGTAATAAATCATATAACGCAATGCAGCTAACCCTTAAACTAGCTACATTATACATAATTGGGTTATTAATCTCACGTTTGTAATATCAGCGTTTTCCTCCAAACTAATTTCGATGACAAGTTAACTTTAATCATTTCAGCTAAGCGACTGACATTCTGAATCCAACTGTAGCTAGTTTGCTGGCTAGCTACCTAGCCATCTTTTCTTGCATTAAAGTTTGTAAGCAGATTATATCATGCCATTGCAAAATCCTTCACCATTTGGCTAGATGTTTTATGTTATCTAATGTTGCGAATGCCTGTGCTGGGTGCATCATGTTCTCAGCAGAATAGGTATTGTGTACAGAAGTCCACTGGGGAAAAACAATACTAAGTTAAGATGTACATCAATGATGCCGTTGGTGTAATTCTGTCTTCTTAGCAAAACATCTGCGTAGATTGTTGGTAACTAACAAGTGAAGGCGAAATGGTAAAAAAAAATTTCATTTGCTTACCTTCAGGCAAACAGCCTCGTTTTTGTTGATCTAATTCCATTTATACTGACACACGGTGAAAACACAAAACCCATATTTAATAACCAAGAAGAAGAAACAACTAAGGTTTTTCGATTTAATCTTAATACGAATAGAAAAAGAATTTAATTTTCCATAACACTGTAAAGTTTCATCACATTATCTCAACAAATGTTTCTGATATGCCATTGTGAATGCACAGACCCCCCACAAACTGTCAGTAGCGAGTGTATCCTCCCTGTGCTTGCACACATGTGCGTAAACGGCGAGGCTTTGAAAAACACTAACGTTGCACAGTTGCTTGGGGTATGTTCCTCCACTCCTCCTGTAGTGCTGCTGTCAACTCGGCGACAAAGCGTGGTTGACATTGACGATGACCCAGTTCATCCCACGTGTTCAATGGGGTTAAGATCGGCTTAAATGGATGGCCACGGGAGAACATCGATCCCTGCTCGTTGGAGAAAGTCTCTGGTGAGGCGTGGAGTATGGGGACGGGCATTGTCGTGTTGGAACATGAACGGTAATCATTGTTGTCCATGGTTGCTCAATAGTGGTTGGAGAACTGGTCTTTAAATCTCATCCACATATTACTGCGCCATTAGACCTCCACGAATCACAATTTCACCCCGAAATCTCACACTAATGGCAGCCCAGACCACGACACAACCCCCACCAAACCAATTTCTCTCCAGAACACACCTGTCTTGATGACGTTCATAGGGAGGTTGTGAACGCTTCCTGTCTGTTGTTAGCAATGTGCCAGTCTGTTGATGGTGGATGAACTGACCCTGCACAGGCCGGCAACCTCTCTTTGAGATGTTCCCACAAGCAGCATCCCCAAAGATCGCTCCCTCAGCTGTTCTATAAGCCGTGGCATCCTGACATTGATGCTGATGGGGATGAACCACTGTGCCTTTTATGCGTCCAATGTCTTGCTTTGCACTTGCATGTCATTCAAGTGATGCATTCAACCTGCTGCTAATGACATGACTAAGTTACGTTTTGGAGAAATGATCTCCTGACTGACGCACAAACTGAGTTCAAACCTAGATTTGCAGAAAATCCAGCTTTTAACCTTCATACCACTATATTTCTTCTGTGGTAATTTTGATGGCTTCAAAAAATCAGCTAGAATTTTAAAAAATGGCGTTGCGTTTTCACTGTGTTTCAGTATAGTTGCGGCAGGCCTTCCATATGCCTTAATCCATCACAAACACTTTTCCAACTGCGTTTTTGGCCTTGGAAGAAGGATTAATTGAGCTCCCGGTTGCCGGGCAAGGTATCTTTCCTCAGTATTACACGTTCCTCAAGCGCATTAAAGAACTATTTTCGATGAAGTCAGACACCATGCCAATTACACACAGCTAATGACTGCATTGATTGTGGGACAATGTGGCGGTGCTGTCGGGATAGGCAGGACCTTAGTAAGATAAGGTTATCTGATTGGAAGTTATTGTACACTTGATTGACAGGTCGGAAAGGTCCATAAACTGCATGTACTGTATTACTGTTCTACTCCTCCCTCCTGTGACACTTGGTCTAGATCCCACCCAACCTGTTTTTTTTTTAGTTCAGTGAAATCCCACTCTTTCTAAAAGTTAGGACTGTCTCTACCTCTAAGGCAGAGAATCATGGGTGATAATCCCCACTGCTCACTGCGAACCCAGCACATATTGGAGGCTCACTGGACAGGGGACATTGAAGTTCAAGTCCTACACGTTTCTCTCTTAACAGATGCAAATACACTCTGATTAAAAATCTGTTGTACTTTTGTACACGGTGACTGTGGGCAGAGGAAAATCAAAGTAAGTTTTTCAGAATTTGCTCCTTTGGTCATCATGGCAGCTGTCCTCAGTTTCTACGCATTTTGGATCGTTTTGCCTTCAGTTTTGCCAAAGTAAGGGCAATCCATACCTCATGGATTTAGCTAAGGAAACTTAACCATTGCAAAAATTGCACTCTGCTGTAAAAAATTCTTGATTTGCTTTCTCAGTATACAACTGAGGTTATTGTCATCTGTACTATGATGCAGCTTCCTATGAAATTTGAAGCCTTTGCTGGAATGCGAGTGAATAATATTGTCCTACAGGATGCATAATTCATCCTACTGCTTTTGTTAGTAGGATGTTGTTCCCCATTTAAACAGGGTGTGTTTTTTTTTTGCCAGAAGTTAGACTTTCCCATGATTTACATCTTGTTGTGATCCCTCTGTATTTACTCTGCTGAAATCTTCTCTTTTTGACACTGATACAGCCTGCTCCTTTAGACTGTTTTCAGGTTGGCAAAGTGTTGAGAAGGGGGTATTCTTTACCAGCAAAAAAAAAAATTATTCTGTCATCCGCCATAGTTGTTATCCTAAAATAACAAATATTTATGTACTTGATTGTAAGTACACTGATAAAGCTCCTGTATGTTTTTCAGAGTGTTTAAGGTAAGTACATTTCCACATTTCCCTCTGTGTATCTGACAGCTGCTTCATTACGCAACCCTGCTCATCAGCAAATGCATAAACACAACCAATGAGGGCAAAAAAGAAAGAGCTATGGTCATGGGTTTGAATCCCGCCTGGGGCCTTTCTATGTAGAGCTTGCATGTTCTTCCTGTGTTCATGTGGGTTTCCTCCCACAGTCCAAAGACGTGCACATCAGGCTAACTGGAGACACTAAATTGCCTGCAGGCTGCAGGTATGATGGTGAGAATGAATGGTTTGTGCGTCCTGCTATGGATTGGCGAGCTGTCCGGGGGGGGGGTCCTTGCCTTTCGCCCATAGTCGGCTGGGATAGGCTTCAACTCCCCCTGCTACTCTAGTGAGGAAGAAGCAGGTATAGACGATGGATGGATTTATGTATTTATTTATTTATTACCCCGCCCCACCGAAAGGGGGAGGGCAAGGGGTATTGTTTTTGGTTCGGTTTGTTTCTTTGTTTGTTAACACTCTAGCAGCAAAACTAATAGCCAGATTCACCCCAAATTCAGTTTAGGGATTGCCACCTACCCAGAATAGATGCCTATTGAATTTGGGAAAAGTTGGTCAATGTGTGAGGGGCGGGGTTTGTTGTGCCTGGCACCACTTGTTTATTTCCTTTTTTGATTATATTTTGGTGAAATTTGTAGATGGTGCCCTGAATCTCAGGACACAAGAAACAAGAATTCGCTCTTTCATGGAAATCTGAGTAAAACGTCCAAATTTTGAAGCTTTATTATTTATAAAAATAAATAATGTAAATGGTTGTCTATTAAGCCAGTATTACGGATTCATAATTTGTTTGATTATTTGAAGTTTTGTTGTGCCGGAATCCAAATATCCCAGCACAAAACGGATTTCACTGCATGAAAGAAAACCGAGGGCACTTGTCTGGAACTTAATGTGTTGCTGGCCACACACATTCTTCTTTTTTTTTGGTCAGAAGGATCCTCAGTGCTGTTCTGCTGTTCTCAAGCAAAATTTCATAATAAACAAATAGTAATTTGTCAATTATTTGTGCTCTGCAATGATATGTAACATTTTAGTCTCTCTCTTAGCTTTTTAAGACCGGCGGGGGATTATGTCTTGGCAAGGTCCGTCCGTCTGCACGTCCCGGGAAGGGTGCTTATGTTCTGACATCAAGGTCAAGGTCAAGGTCATTGTCATTTATTAATTGTCCCAGAAGGGTGATTTGGTGTGCAGCAAAATGTAAAACAGGATGTAACAGGCAAATATCAAAAGAAAGATTCCTGGAGCACACAGTTCTATTAGGCGATTTATTAAGGTGCAGGTGACTAACGTTTCGACACAAGGTCTTCTTCAGAGTCAAACAGAGGACCAAGACTAGAATGGACATTTAAATCTCCCTCCACAACAGAGTGGCAATATCCCATTGGATAGAGTGAACACATTCGAATAATGTAGCCAATGACCCGAATACACACACTCACGAATGAATGAACAGGTAAGAGAGCCCCTCCCATTGTCAAGCAAGAGCATCTTATAGGTGGGAGAAAAAATAAAAAATGCATTGGGAATAAAAAGAAAAACAATGACACATTGGAATACATGAAGTAAGTAAATCAATTAAAGGAAACAGGACAAATTCATTTCTTCATTTAAACCAAAAGGTTCCACAGTGTTAAGTGTAAATATCCAGAAGGCTTCTCTGCGTAAGAGTTTAGTAACAATATCCCTGCCTCTTGGTGGTGGAGTGATTTTTTTCTATCCCCCAGAATTTAAGGGAAGCCACTGACCCATGTTTAGCCTGTTGATAGTGACGCGCTATGGCATAATCAAGGTTTTTTGGTGCGGATAGCAGTCTTATGTTCAGCTATTCTCACTTTGAGAGAACGTTTGGTTTGCCCCACATACACTGATCCGCATGGGCATTTTAACATGATCTTTCGTTCGTGAGTGTGTGTATTCGGGTCATTGGCTACATTATTCGAATGTGTTCACTCTATCCAATGGGATATTGCCACTCTGTTGTGGAGGGAGATTTAAATGTCCATTCTAGTCTTGGCCCTCTGTTTGACTCTGAAGAAGACCTTGTGTCGAAACATTAGTCACCTGCACCTTAATAAATCGCCTAATATAACTGTGTGCTCCAGGAATCTTTCTTTTGATATTTGCATTTTTATCCCTCTCTTTCTGACAGGCACCAGTTTTTGGCTATAGTCTGCCAGCTGATGCGTGTCTTTCCATCGGTTTTGGACACTTCTAGGCGTTGGGATCAGCCTTCATACGCAGCTCGCTGGTACATTACGGATTAGGACAATATGACCTCTTTTGAACGCATCAATTCTACAACGAATGTCAGGTCAGTGACTTTGTCCTACACCGACGAACAAGGTGCAAGCATTATTTTACCGCAATCCTCCACAATCCTCCTAAGGGAGTTCGAAGTCATCCGTGTACTTTCCTTTCATTCTTCCAATCATAGATTGTTCCCTCAGCGTAATCCTTTGTGTCCCTCTCATATTTCTTTAATCTATGATTGGGAAAATGAAAGGAAAAAGTTTCGGATATCCCGCTCGGCCGGACAACCAAAATCCTGTGACAAGCTTTCCACCTCGATAAGCGAATCAGAATCCTCCCTGACGAGTGATGCCGACAGTCAACGCAGCACCAGGTCTTTTTTGCCCAATGCCAGGCCTCCACGGCAAGAAAGACGAGGAAGGGGACGAGGGGGCGGAGGTGAGCTGTTTCCTGAGCTCCCGAGATGCTCCCAACGGAATCGAAACAGACTGTGATCAACATCTCTGGACTTAATTTAAGCGATGGAGAGACTAATGTCCTGAGTAAAGGTATGTCCTTTAGTCCCACTAACAGGGCAGATCCATTTAAATTAAAAGTGGACATATTTAGATTTTTTTGCTCTCTCCCGTTTAAATATTTTTTCTCTTTGAAACATGATGCCGTGTCCAATGGAGATGTGGTACTGAGAAATTCAGATCCTGGGGTTGCCAACCAGCCAACCAGAGAAACCACTCCGTTTAAAAAGAAATCACGTTTCGTTCCCCATTCGGATCTGAATTCCTCAATCATTACATTTAGTAACCTGGTTGAAAATGACTTGTCAGCAATTTGTAAAAAGTCTAAACAAATGAAAATGAATCTGTCTGTTCCGAAAGTAAAATGTCTAAATGAATTGGAAAAGAGAAAAGACATTGTTATTCGTTCAGCTGATAAAGGGGGCTCAATCGTGGTGTTGGGTGTGAACCAATATGATGATGGTATTAAATCCCAGCTGAGTGATCACAACTGTTATACTCCCCTCACCGAGAATCCCACTGATGAATTTAAGGCGGATATTGATCAGATTCTGGAGGCAGGGCTCACGAGGGTGGATCACAGAAAAAGAAAAAGACTTTTTAACCGTACAACATCTCATTTGTCCCATGTTTTATGGGCTGCCAAAAATACATAAATCACTTATAAATCCACCTCTTAGACCAATTGTATCAAGTATTGGGTGTCTCACTGAACCATTGTCACAATATTTGGATTTTTTCTTCAAAAAATTTGTCTTCAGCCTTCCGTCCTACCTTGGAGATACGACGGACATTTTGAAAGTGTTGGACTCCTTTAAATGTGATGTGGACTTTATTTTGGTTACATGTGACGTTCAAAGTTTGTGCACTTGTATACCTCACTCTGAAGGCATTGAAGCAATGTCACACTATTTTGAATCAAGACCTACCGCAGTTTTACCACCTAACGATTTCCTAGTAACGCTTGCGCAATTTATTTTAACCCGAAATTATTTTCAATATGTGGGGTCCTACTACCTACAGAAGCGAGGTATAAGCATGGGCAGTTCATTTGCAGCGTCTCTTGCATGTTTAGTCATGGGGCTCTGGGAGGAGAAGTGTATCCACAATCCAACTAATAACCCGTTTTTCTCAAAAATCTTACTTTGGAAGAGATACATGGACGACATCTTATTGGTCTGGGCTGGTACTTCGGAAGAATTGAAGGGCTTTGCAGACTATACACTGTAAACAGTACTACAACGGAGTAGTTGGTTGGAAATGCTTTTATAGATTGGTTTAGTTTAAAAAAAACAACTTTGTCGCTGTGATTTGTTTTTTTCCATTTGGTCCAAATAAGCTGATTAATTCAACGTACTAAAATTAAGTTGTGTTCATTTTGCGAATCGTATTCTCGCACCTTACTGAGGTATGTCACATGCCCGCCTAACTTGAGCAGCGCGGCAGAAGAGGAGTTGGAGGCTGCTGTAGTCCGAACTGGCTAGAAGACGGTAGCTTCAGATCCACTACATTCCGAGTCAGGAACTCGACAGCCTTTCTTAAGCTTGGTAAGTATACTGAGAATATCAATTTAATCGTCACTTAACAGTGTGTCGGCTCTCAGCTAACTTAGTTGATGGAGTTGACTGCTTAGCTAGCTAACACTAGCTATTAGCTATTATGAGAGTCTTTTTAATTTGTTACAGGGTTTCCCATTAATGTATTAAAACGTTTCGAGCCGCCACAGTTTAATTTGTCCCTCCATAGTTTGACGGTCGGTTTCCCCAGTATAACCGACAAATGAGACTCCGACACACGCGCCGCAAGCGGGCACACACACTCCTGCGTACAACCGACACTTTTACGACCCGTTTCTCTCACACACAACCTTCTCCGCTGTACTGCTAGTTACGCCGTGGAGTCCCAGCATTAACATTTTACCGTAGCCGAGGTAGGTACTCGACTGTAAGCCAAAAGTAGTCCTTTTTTTTTTCGGTCTTTCATGCAAAAATTGGTTTTGAAATGTTGCGTCATGATTGACCACGTGTTAAAATTTAACTAGTAGCAGGTAATTTGACAGTGACATTTACATGCACACAATAAACCTGATTGTCGTGAGCAACAGAGCTTAAGGCAGGAAATTTGATGACTCAAAAACGCCAGTTAACATGGGCTAGATTAAACTTGTTTCCGCCCACGCCTGACGGCCACTGCCTGTTTGCTGCTGCTGACCGCGGTGTTGCAGAGATACAGCACAGTTGTAGCATGTGCTGTTACTGTCAGTCAACGAGCTATATGAACTAGAGGCGCTACGTTACGATTTCAATGTGCAAGTCTGGCCGCCATCTTGTGACGGGCATCCATCACAGAAAGGTGCAGCAAAGTGGATTCATGCCTTCCAGAAATTCTCATTTCCGCTGAGTGCCAATGCCATACAGTCCTAACAAGCGAAAATACCGCAGTACTTTGAATCACTCCCGACTTGAGTTAAGCCGCTTTCACACTGGACGCGAAACGAATTTTTCGCATGACAGATTACATTCAAAGTCAATGCAAAGACGCGAATACACTCGTTTTTGCATGTATTCGGTCTTTGCATTGACTTTGAATGTAATTTGTCATGCGAAAAAATTTGTTTTCAAGTCGGTGTGAAAGCAGCTTTAGGCACGTCCAAAAACCCGTTGAAATCTGCAGCCGCTGTCAGTAGACGCAAATAGGTTTAGTTGTTCCTCGTCCTGGAGTCGTCCATCTTAATGTCAGTGTCCGGGTCTGCCCCATGCAGCTTCTATCAAACAAAAAATTAGTCATAGATACGTATCTGATCCAATTACAAACCAATTTTTTGTTTGTTTTTCTTTTAATAGATAGGCCTATGTGTCAGATTCAACAACAAACCAGTGTTTTGTTTTTTTTTTCTAAACTATTTTCGCAACTTGGCTGTGGTCACAAAGACGCTTGTTATCAAGGTCCCCGGCATTTGTGATGATAATTTATCTTACTAGTTAACAAGTGCCCCGTCCTCGATTGTACTGCTAGAGAAATGGACCCGGCCTGACAGAACGAGATCAGTCATAATATTACTGTACCGAAGGGGTTTTAAGATGGCTTGGATGTACACCACCGTATTTTCAAACATTCCCTATGGAAAAATATCAATCGCTCAGGGGTCCGTTTCCCGAAATCATAGATGCTAACTTACGTCGTACGAACCATTGACAATGAATGGACGAACTTTGTAAGCTGCTAAATTGATTAGCAATTACGCTTTTGGTGAACGCAATGGGCGATAATAGACAGAAATGGCGCTTCAAGCTAAATCTTCTTTAGTTATCGGTCAGAAAAATGTAGGAAATCAAAACGCTGCTGACTGATTATTATTGATATTTCCCGAAATATTAACCAGAGCGTATTAGTTTACATGGGTTCTAGCGGCAGGGACGCCCGTCCTAAGGTGGCGGCCAGCTCTGCACACATTGGCTGATCTGAAACGAACAACGTAGCGCCTCTAGTTTATATATCTCATTGCTGTCACTGACCTTGCAAGCCATGTTGCAACCTCTCATGTATTAAACTGTCAGATTCACATCCCCCAAGAAACGCGCGTGCAGTCTTCAACATCTGTCTTCACCCTCCTGCCCTGTATTACATGGCAGAGTCTGACCATGGTAGGTATTGTACTTGTTCATGTTTTAGACCTGCTGCATGGTGACATGAAGTTGTAGGCGTTTAGGCAGAGAAACCTGTTTGTGGCTGGCTGTACTTTCAACAAGCTAAACAGCTGAACTATGGCAAGCTTCTGACTTGCTTCCATTAAACACGTTGATAACTGTACTTCATTGTTATTCCAAAGGTGTGAACACGGTTTATAAGAATGAGATACTTAGGCTAAATATGTATCGATTTGAAGAAAAAATACAATCTAGGAAATGGGAATCTCCGGAAATATTTAGACATAAGACATTGTAGACCTATTTTGAATCATTTCCATGTTAATGATAATCTGCTGCTTTCGGTTACCAAGTACATAAAGCAGATATGTGTTTTATAAATTATCAGGGTGACACATGAAATAATCTCTAAACAATATGGCAAAAAGGCCTTTGAGGAAATACTGAAGATGATGATGAGAATTTTATTAAGTGTGGGTATGTGGTGCATGTGATTGAGGATCACTCACAGGCTACCCAACTGACAAACTGTATACATTCAAATAGATTCAAGTTTGGAACATATACACAGTTTGCCAGTCATAAAAAGTGATTATCAGTTACAATTAGGGCCTACACAGACAAAATCAGAACATAACCCTACACACTGGGGAGTCAACCGTTCAATTACAATATCAGAAATTGTAAATATCAAAGCAATTCAATATGTGCGTCTTTGTGATGTAAAACAATAAAATACTGACACTCCACTTGTGCTAGCCTACACTTTATTTCTAAGAAATGTGCTGAATCAGAGAATAACCTGAAACAAGTGGAGTACAGATATTAATGTGTTTAATGGAAGCAAATTGGAAGCTTGCCATAGTTCAGCTGTTTAGCTTGTTGAAAGTGCAGCCAGCCACAAACAGGTCTTTGTGCCTAAATGCCTACAACTTAATGTCACCACACAATTGGTCTAAAATGTAAACACGTTGGATACCTACCACGGTCGGACTCTGCGATGTAACACCGGTCATCACCACAATTAATTCTTGTTTTAACGGTAATTCAGGGAAGCATGAATTGTGGCAAGTACTACATTAAAATCCTGCGCTGTATCAATATATCTTGTATATCCTATAAACTTGTTAATTAAATCATCATTTGAGTTATGAAAAAAGTTTGCCCTTATTTTAGTGTAATATATTTTAAATGATACACAGCTTTGGTATGACATTGGGATATTTCAAATCTTTGGTCTCCGTGGCATACATATAAGTAACCTTTACTGTCTCTTCTTTTTGTTTCGGCACGCCAGTTTTTAAACTCAGTGAAGGCTGCAAACATTAGTATGGAGAGTTCTTCTGTAATTTAACACATATTTGCATTGGCCATGCTATTTCATAGTATAGAAAGTTATACATTTGTAGATATGGCAGATATTTTCCTCTAACCTGTGCTGTGCATTTTGGGGTTAAAATTAACCTGTAAAGTCTGACTCTAAACAGCATTTAACCTGGAAAGCTTAAATATCGGTGAGGAGCCAGTTCAAGACAAACAACAGGAACTAGTACTCAATCTTACACCATTTTAATCAAATGGATGCAGAACTCAGTAAGATCAATGAGATATTTCTAAATATAATATTGTGTCCCATCCTTAGAGCCTTCCACCAAATCTCAACTGATATGTTATTATTTATTACCTTAAAAGCATTCAGACTTTTGAGATTTAATGTTTAGATTGTCTCAGCATGAGCATCTCAGTCATGCACAGGCTGCATCTTAACTCTTCATGCATGTAAGGCTAAACCTTTTCTGTACAAAGCTTCAAGTTTGGGTTGCTTCTGTGCAACAACTAGTGCACACATGTGCTGCTATTTCACCTTCGCTATACAAGTCAGAAGCTTTTTGATTTTTCAGTCCAATCTGTACAGATATATTGCCCTCTCATATGCTCACTTATGATATCCTCCTTGCATAACTTGGCTTGACTTTTGTCCAGAATGCCCTAGAAGCCTCTGTTCAAAGACAACATATTTGAACAGTGCAGCCATGTCAGTGGGGCCATGTATGGCTGTTGTAATCTCCAAAACAAGCAGAGCAGTCTTTTGAAGCTTGCGCCAACCATCCACAGCACTCAGCTGACACGCATATTTCTTGTCTCCAAAGTGATGCATGTGGAACTGCAAAGACTGTGATCGGCCTTTTTCAAGACAATCTTACCTTTTGAGACATTTGAAGCTTGATCACAGACATTATGGACGTGGCCATTCCTACCCGTGTACCTACACCAACTGCCCTTGTACTTTCAAAACCTGGAATGCCCTGCTGAGTCATTTGTCCAGATACCATCCTTCTGAGTTATCACCTAAAGATCAAGAGAAGTTTTTTTTTAAACGCCAGATATGCGAAGATAATCAGTTGTCTTCAGAAGCTGACTATTTCCATCATATTGGACACCATTTGAAGAATTATGAGACAGTGACATGTATATATGTGGGATGCTCCTATAAAACAAATGTCTATGGGTGTTTCAGAACTCACAAATGGAGAAAACACAAAGTAGAAACTGTGGACAATTTTAAGCCTGGAATAGTAATAAATCCTGTTTCTAGTCACTCTGTTAACTATTCAGATGACTGTGCTGTGATAGAACCAACCGATGAGGACTTAATATCTGATGTAAGCCAGCACTCAGGGGATGTCTCAGTAGATATTGAGGTTAAACTTGCTTCTGTCCTGCTTAAGGGAGAACATATTTTTCTTGTTTCAAGTGCAGCTGTTAATGAGGTACTTGATGAGCTGCAGTATTTGATTGGTGAGGTATCTGTGCCTGCATTTCAGAATACTTTAACACAGTTATTACAGAATCATGACTGTGAATTAGATCAGTCAGTTGTCCAAGAAATAGCTATTGTGCTGTGCACTTCCAGTCCTATCCAAGAAGCTATAAGAAAGAATGGTCCTTTGTCTTCTGCATGGAAAAGGAGAGCATACTACAAACATTGCTTTAGTGTAGTGGTACCAACAGAATATGTGTTAGACCCAATAGGCCAACGTTCTCTCCAGTATGTACCTATACTAAAAACCCTACAGCAAATTCTGAATTGTCAGACAATATTAGATAAGACAGTAAATCTAAAAGTAGGATACCAACAGAGAGAGGGTGGTAGAGAGGAATACTGTTCATTTTTTGATGGAACTTATTTCAGAGATAATTCCTTTCTCTCGGATGGTTGCAAGATATCTTTGATTTTGTACTTTGATGATTTTGAGATTTGCAATCCCATAGGCACATCAAAGAAGATATATAAAGTTTGTGCTGTGTACTGGGTTTTAGGAAATTTGCAGCCTGGTTGCCATTCATCATTAACATCAATTTATTTGGCTGCTTTGATTAATAGTAATGATGTTAAGAAGTATGGCTTTGGCAGGGTATTAGAGCCATTGATTAACGACCTATGTACACTGGAAAAGCATGGAATTTTTGTTGCCAAATTGGGTAAAATATTAAAGGGCACAGTACAGTGTGTTGTTGCAGACAATCTTGCAGCTCATGCTTTAGCTGGCTTTGTCGAAGGTTTCAGTGCAACCTATATATACTGATATTGTACTGCACATAAGCTTGAATTTCAGAAAAAAAGCAGTTTTTACTGGAGAATTTTCTGTAAGGACTGAGGAAATTCATGCAGAGCACCTGAAAACTCTTGCAGAAGGCCAGCAACAGAGTTTCTTTGGTGTTAAAGACACTTGTGCTCTGTCAAAAAGTCTTTCACATTTCAAAGTGATTACTGGCTTCCCACCAGATATTGCCCATGACCTATTTGAAGGAGTTGTTCCTGTAGATATTGCTGTGTGTCTTAATGTGCTCATTTCCAAAAAAATATGTTACTTTATCTGATTTAAATGGGGCTATTTTGAACTTTGATTATAAGTGGACTGACAGAACTAACCGCCCACATGCTATACCATGCAAATATGCATCAAAGAGGACAATTGGTGGTAACGCCCATGAAAATTGGAGTTTACTAAGGTTTTTGCCATTTTTGATAGGCCCCAATGTTCCTGCTGATGAGCCAGCCTGGCAAATTCTAATGGACTTGAAAGATATAGTGGACATTGTAGTTTCACCAGTTCAAACTGAGGACTCACTTGCCTGCTTGGAGTTCAAGATAGCAGAACACAGAACAAGACATCAGGAGCTGTTTCCAGAAGCAAGTCTAATCCCAAAACACCATTACATGGAGCACTATCCCCAGCTGATGCAGAATTTTGGACCACTGGTGGCACTATGGACTATGAGGTTTGAGTCTAAACACAGCTTCTTTAAAAGAGTTGTAAGGTACACAGGCTGTTTCAAAAATGTGCTCCATTCCCTATCAGAACGCCACCAGTTTCAAATGGCATATCACCTCTACTCATGCAGCATCCGCAGAACCCCTCTTGAAGTAACACATGTTACATCGGTTCCTGTTGACCCTCTAAAGATAACATTGCAACTGCTTTGAAGTGCAGATACCCAGATTTGCAAACTGTAAGTTTGGCAAAAAGTTTGACATACAACGGACACAACTATAGGAATGATATGCTGGTACCACATGGCTCACTTTCTGGGCTGCCAGAGTTTGTTGAAATAGTTCAAATGATTGTTGTTGAAGGGAAGTTGTGTTTCTTTGCAAGAAAGCTCTGTGGATGGTACCTTGAACATTGTAGAGCTTATGAACTTAAAGTTGCCTCCTCAGAGAAGGTGGGACTTCTTGAAGCAGATGAGCTGACTGATCTGTACCCATTGGTTGCCTACACAGTTGGGGGAAGACGACTGGTCACAGTAAAAAGATATATACATGTTTGAGGTTAGTTCATGAGTGGGTTGTCATGTCCACAGGCTAGTTCCTGTAGTAATGAATATCCTGGAAAAGCTATAGAATTTGAAAATTTTTTAAATGCCTGTTAATATTTGTGAAATTGCAGAATTGTTTTGTGAAATTTTTGGAAGGGTCAGAAAATTGTGGAAAATTACAAGTTAGATTCAGTATTTTTAAAAATACTGAATTTCCTTGAAAAATGACAGACATGTAAACACTTTCCCCATTGCATATATTGTGTATATTGATACAGTATACTGATCTTTTGGTCAAATGAACTTGCTCTCACAGAGGTTGTGCAATGAATAAATTGTGCAGACCCCTATTCTTTATTATTCCTGTATTTGGCACCTTTTAAAGATTTTTTTTTTTCTTGGTAGTCTGTGGGAGTGTCCTAATTCTGAACTCAGACAAAAGTGTTTCTCATCATGTACAGACAGGGTGTCTGCAGGTCCTCAAAGGCTTAAAATCTCTTAAATTTATTTTTATGTTTTTAAGTATTAGGCCTCAAGTTGTTACTCTTAAATTTGAATTTGAGGTCCATTTCTCACTTTCAAAATGAGTCAACTTGTGCATCAGTCAGCATTTCAGATATGAAACCTAAAACCTACTACTGAACATAATACTTGCTTTTTTACTTACCTCCTGGGTATATGGCTACAGATGAACCCAGCTCACTTAATACTTACCTGTCTAACCTATAAATAGAAATCCAGGAAAATCTTTGTATTTACCTGTCCAAAGTTATGTGGAAAATGTAGCATCTTGCCATTTAATCTAAAGGAAACTTTTACAATGAAGTTATAGAATCAAGTGAATAAATGACCATATTCCTAACTAAAACATAACCTGTGCACTGGACCAATTATATAGTACTCACCTTTTTAC
This sequence comes from Gymnothorax javanicus, assembly GCA_029692085.1. Taxonomy (NCBI): domain Eukaryota; kingdom Metazoa; phylum Chordata; class Actinopteri; order Anguilliformes; family Muraenidae; genus Gymnothorax; species Gymnothorax javanicus. The sequence continues at coordinate 64,490,454 of CM056200.1, forward strand.
TTAATGCTTGAATAAGAAAAAGATTGTTTGCCAAAAAATCTGTCCTACTGTTTTTACATTCAGACATCAGACCCATCCTTGGCTGTAATTTTAATTCTGTGCTCATTTTTTTTTTCATTCTATTCTTTTCCAGTGTATAGGTCAACATGGCTGGAGGGACATCTGCTAGGCTGCTTGTTGTCTTGGATGAAGACAACTGTATGCGAATGGTACTTCCTGGTGGAATTCCTGATTCCCTGCAAGACCTCGTAGATGAAGTCAAAAAAGCATGTGCATTGTCTGGGAGAATAAGGCTTCAATTCAAAGACACTGATTTTGGGGGCATATTTGTTAATTTGACCTCTACTCAGAAATTAAGGACCTCAGCACTGTCAAGGTAATCCAGATGGACAACCACCCTACTGAGGTTCTCCACAGTCTGGCTTCTGCTCGGCTACCCAGGATGATGAGTCTCTTTCCATGGCATCTGCTGACACAGACAATACCATTCTGCTTAGTTCACCACCTGATTCACAAAAACTGAGAACTCTGCAATGGCCAAAAGAGTTCCCACTCCCATCCTTCTCTTATGAGACAGAGATACAGCTTCAAAAAGGAAATGCAGAATACAAAGAGAAGAAGCAAAGGATGAATGTTGGCTCAAAAATGTTGTCCAATATTTTAGAAAGACTGACAGAGGAAATCTTCAAATACAAAGCTTACCCTAAAGATGTGGACTTCTCTGAAGTTGCAGAGGCTTTGATAAAGAAGCATCCCTGCCTCACTGAGCCTGGTTCTTACAACGGCTGCTGTGGCTGGAAACAAAGACTAAAGTATAAGATGGCCAACTATAGAACACAGCTCAAAACATACGGGACTCCTGAAGTAGCTGTTAATTCACTAAAAGTGAAGGCAGCAGAAGATGCCTTACCTGCAAAGAAGGTGAAGCGTCCAAGCCGTGCCGAGCTCAACTATTATCCGTCCCTGCCATCAGGCAAAACTCCACAAAGCATGGAAGAAGAGACAGAGTTACTTTTGACAGAAGTGAAGAAAAAAAATAACAGACGAGTCATCGCTGAGAAAATGGCACAGACATTTGCCTATCGAAGACAAGAAGTGGTGGATCAGCAACGTAGGGTGGAAAATGTCATGACCAGATGGCCTGCACTGTTTAAACCAGCTGAGGTATGTAGTGGTATGAGAGGGAAATTTATATTTCATATTGAAAACTGCCCTTTAAAAAAAATCTACTTTTATCCAGATAAACGCTGAGTTCCTAAGAATCAACACCATTCCACTTGAAGCAAGGTTCATGGCGCAGTTGGACAAGCACACCGGGAGACTGGTTGAGATCATCAGTAGCAGGGGAGGAGCTGTCCGGGTGAAGACAAACCAGATCATAAAGGCTTTGAACCAGGTAAAGGATCTCTGGATAAGATCTGATTTGTTCTGTCTTATGTTTTAGTTTATGTGTCTGTCTAAGCAGTTCTAGTCCAACATGCTTTATTCCAGTGGTTCTCAAACTTTTCAGGTGGCCAACCATTTAGCCAGTTTAAAAAAAAAAAACTAACTCATTAAATATGTGGGAAACGAAATGTTATGAATATAATTTCTGTTCCCTGAAGGAGAGGAACGAGGTACAACACATATAGTATGGGATATCACGCCCTCGCGTGGCCCTACTGAAGACACCTCTATTCACGCCTAAAAGGCAAATGATCTGTGATGACATATCACGAGGCCCGCCCGCACATATATATACGCCCACCAACACAGTCATTTCTCAGTTCGGTAGCGCTCTTCACGAGCCGGCTGCGTGGCGGGGCAACTAGGTGTTGTACTCGTTCCTCTCCTTCAGGGAACAGAAATTATATTCATAACATTTCGCTCTTTCAGTCGATTCACTCGGTACAACACATATAGTATGGGACATATATACACGCCCCGCAGAGCAGCTACCAAACCATATTCAAACCTCCATAGACCCAGCAGAGAGGACAGAATGAGCCACTGAAGGGGCAGTTACGTCCAAGCGGTAAAACCGAACAAAAGTGTGCGGGTGATGACCAGCTGGCTGCAGCACAGATGTCACTCACAGATACCCCTTTAAATAAAGCCCATGATGTTGCCATGCCCCTAGTTGAATGCGCTCTCTCACGCCCTGAGGCAGTGAAAGGCCTCTGCTGTCATAAGCAAGGGAGATGGCCTCCACAATCCAGTGAGAAAGCCGCTGTTTAGACAGAGCTTTGCCTCTAGCTGGATTAGCAAAACAGACAAACAATTGATCACACAGGCGCACATTCTGAGTCCGGGTCTATGTAGGCCAGCGTAGCACACGTACAGGACACAAAGAATGCAACTTCCTCTGCTCCTCAGATGCAAAAGGAGGAGGACAAAAAGCTTGATAGCTCAAAAGCCATAGAACTACAGGCTGTAGGGATTATCTTGGGTAAATCGCCGCATTTGGGCGTAGAGTAACCTTAGAGCCATCTGCACTGAACTGGGTGCAGGATGGGTGCACAGACAGAGCATGGAGATCACCCACCGCTTTGCGGAGGTTAAGGCAAGAAGCAGTGCAGTCTTGTATGAAAGAAATTTCATATCTATCGACTGAATGGGTTCAAATGGGGACCAGACAGAGCCTCTAGCACTAATGCCAAATCCCACGTGGGAATGATGGACTTAACTGCAGGCCTCAGCGGCAAGACTCCCTTTAAGAAAACGCACAGCAAGGGGGGTGACCCCTGGCGTCACTCCGTCAAAGCCCACATGGCAGGCAGATATCGCTGCCAAGTAGACCTTGATTGTGGAAAATGATAGACCCTTTTCCAGCAGCTGCTGAAGGAATGTCAACACATCCACAATGGAGCACTGAAATGGGAGTACACCTCGGTCCTGACACCACTGCTCGAACGCCCGCCATTTATAGGCGTAGAGGCCTCGGGTAGATGAGGCCCTTGCATTTTTGGATCGTTGCCACCACGCTGGGGGCAGACCCTTAGCTATTAAATTGGACCTTTCAACAGGTAGGCATGCAGCCGCCATAGTTCTGGACGGGGATGGATCAGTTCCCCCCGGCTTGGGAGAGCAGATCCCTGCGGAGAGGGAGAGCTGCCAGGCGCCCGCTGCCAGGAGATTTATTATCTCGGCATACCAGGGTTTCGCCGCCACTGAGGGGCCACCAGGATCAGGGACAGGCTCTGATGGCGCACCCTCTCCAGAACGGGCAGTATCATTCCCACTGGTGGGAATGCATACAGCAGTGTGTTGGGCCATGGGTGTGCGAGCGCATCCATCCCCAACGATCGCTGTGGTCTGTTATAGAGAAGTACAGGGGACAGTGGGTATTCACCCTGGTGGCAAAGAGGTCTACTTTGACCCTGCCAAAGCGATCCCATATTTGAGCCACTATGTCTGGGTGCAACCTCCATTCTCTCACAAGAGGCCCCCCTCTGGACAGAAGATCTGCCTCCATATTCATGCGGCCCGGAACATGGGTGGCTCTGAGAGACAGAAAATGAGCACTGCACCACAGCAAGAGAGACTGAGACAGCTTTAACAGGGGAAGCGATCGGGTCCCTCCCTGTTTGTTTATATAGGAAACCACCGTTGTGTTGTCTGTTCTGATCAAGACGTGCTGACCAGTCAGAACAGGGCAAAAATGCTTCAAAGCTAGAAAGGTCGCTAGCAGTTCCAGGTGGTTGATATGAAGCCTGCATTGTGCGGCGTCCAGACTCCCCTCACCGCCCGCACCCGTCGCACAGAGCTCCCCACCCCTCAGGGAAGCATCTGTGACACCACCTTGCGAAAAAGACACCCTCCCTATTAGGCAGCCCTGGCGTAGAGACCGTGCTGCCTCCAAGGGCGAGAGCCATCATGCAAGAATGGGTTATCGCAACCTCCTCTGGAGGTGACGTATTCTTGCACAGTCGGTGAGATCGAATCCAGCTGGAAGGCTCGCATTTTTAAAAAGCCTGAGCGGCACCACAGCGATAACAGAAGCCATCATGCCTGCTAGCTGTAAAATTGTTCGGAAACGCAGTTTGCGCCCCAACTGAAATTGAGTGAGGCAGCGATGGAATGCGGCCACTCTGTGCTCTGACAGGCGTGCTCGGCTGGAAACCGAGCATATTTTGAGCCCCAGAAAAGAGAACTGCTGACTCGGGATAAGCGAGCTTTTCTGAAAAATTTACTGAAAAGCCCAGTGCTTGAATGTGCGACAGAACCAATGACAGGTGCACTACGGCCTGCTCTCTGGAGTTCGCTATTAGACTCCAGTCGTCTAGGTACGCTAAAATGCGTACGCCCCTCTCTCGGAGAGGACTCAATGCCGTCTCGGCACATTTCGTGAAGGTACGAGGGGCCAGTGACAGGCCGAACGGTAGCACCAGATATTCGTAAGCTCTGCCTTCGAATGCAAACCTTTAGAAACTGCCTGTGATCGGGATGTATCGCTACATGGAAGTAAGCGTCCGTGAGATCGATTGTTGCAAACCAATCCCCGTCCCGATAGCATTGAGAAACTGTCTGAGTGTTAGCATTTTGAACTTGTAAGTTCAGAGACATTTGTTTAACACTTTCGCAAGTCTAGAATAGGGCCAAGTCCCCTCCCTTCTTCGAACAACAAAATATCGGCTGTACCAACCTTTGTTGGCCTCCGAAGAAGGAACGCCGTATGTTTCCGGCTTGATTAGCAATGTATTTATTTCCTCCTCAGCACTGCTGCTGCTTCGCCTCCAACCACAGTGTTTACTATTGACCGGAAACGGGAGGTCTGACTCGAACTGCAATCGGTAACCCGTAGCAACAGTTCTTTCCACCCACTGAGATGGTGCGCAGCGCGCCATTGAGGGAGGGTGAGCAGCCAGCGGACTGACTTGCAACACCGTGGGCGAGGAATGTCGCCCTCTATTGGTTCTAGGGGAAACAGCAGACCCGAATTTGATTTGCTGTATTTTTGGTTTGCAATTTTTTGAACAACAAATGCACCGTTTATTGAATTCAACACAGGAAACTTTTGTGTGCACAGGGAACAGGTGCTTGGGAGACTGTGTTAGGAGAATACAGCGCCTTTTGGGACTGGGCTCCCAAACAAAACTTAAATGCCTTTTTTTATTGGCAACAATAGAGGGGAAGCAGTGTCTCCCTGCTGCTGTGCCCCTTCTGCATTCAGCCCCACTGCTAGGAGGAGTACGATTTCTTCCTTCTATGCCCTGAATCCTTCTGTAGGCTGGGGGCGGGCCTTGGCTCCAAGCCGACTGGCGTGGAGTTTGCCCAGATGTTTGAAGCTGCGCAGGGTTGCGAACCCAAACTGGCCGATGGTGCAGCCCTTTTGGGAGGCAATGGTGGACCAGTAGGCCTGCTTTAGCATTCGGCAGAGCCTTTGGTTTCACATTCCGCCTGGGAATGATGTGTGGCGCAGAGCTTGTATGCTTCTTTCTCAACGCCAATTTAGCCTGAATGGCGTCGGTGATTGCCCAAACAAACCCTCTGCAGACACTGGCTCATCTAAATAAACGGCTCTGTCCTCTCCGAACCTCAGAAAGAGTTAACGACAGGTGTCTGAGTGCCACGACTGAAGACCCCATCCCTCTGCCAAGGGAGAGCGCTTTTTGGCGAGACACTCTAAGAATATAATCTGTAGTAACTCTGACTTCGTTAAGAAGAGGTAACAGAGGGCTATCGGCAGGCACCAGAGAACCCAGTTCCGCCAAACACACTGCTTGATAAGTCTGAAGCATAGTGACGGAGCTCAGGGCACGAGCAGTGCCTGCCTGAGCTTCGGTAAATTTTTTCCAGCTAAGACGGAAAAAATCGGCAATGTTTGGACGGAAGAGTTGTAGGGCCTCCCACACCATGGTTGTGGACGGGCGAGATAAGCAGCCAGGGATGGTTCCATGGGGGATTAACCAAGCCGGCCTTCTCAGCGCCATCCAAATCAGCATACTGTCCATAGCCAGGCACCGTGGTAGCGGTAAGACAGCGTTTACTCCATGACGGTTAATTCGAGACAAAGTCTGGGAACATAGGTAGGCGATTTTTCACCGTAGTCGGTTCAGGGGAAGGAAAAACCCGCTAATCGCGATGGCTTACTAGCTGGAGGAGGGAGGGCCACTCTACCTCCAGTTTTTCAGCAGCACGCCGGGTACAGCGAAAGGAAGGATGTATCGTCCGGGTCAACCGAAGCAGCAGCAGCGGTAACTTGGCCCGGCGACAAGGCTTCCTGTTCGTCCTCCGATAACCCATGCATGTCTAAGCCGATGTCCAGTACGTCCATCGTCTTCATGGGGAGCTGCCTGACCTAGCTGTAGCTGGCTAGCGATCTCGGAGGGCTCTGGCTCAAACTCAGCTATCCCTCAACAGACTCCATATGGTCAGCCCAGGAACCGGGGATTTCGACCAAGAGCTCCTCGCTGTCGGACTCCAGACGAAACTGGGTCTCTTGAATCAGAGAGGAGGGGGGTCATATTGGGCGACACAGCAGGCTTTCCCAGGACTTTTTCAACAAAATCGAGACCTGTCTTTCCAGGGTTGAGCGCGGAGCTGGCGACAAAACGCACAGGCCCCAGGCTCATTCAACGCCCTTCTGGGCGTGAACAATTCCCAGACAGGCGGGACATGCCTCGTGCTTGTCCTTATCATGTAAAGAGAGCCGCACCCCTGAGGACAGGGGCGAACAGAAAACTTCTTCTTTGAGCTCATTCCAAACACAAACTCAAAACACAACACGAAATTAGCCTCATGGGCAGCCAAACACACCACCATCACGGTGGAGGCTAACACCAACAGGGGCAGTTAAGCTAACTTCGAGCTGGCAGTAGCCTTTCGAGAGGTTCAGAAAACTAACTAGCAGCAGCTAGCTAGTCTGGCTCAGTAGAGGTGTTCTTAGCGAGGTGAAGAGCGTAGAACTGAAAATGACTGTGTTGGTGGACGATATATGTGCGGCGGGGCCTCGCCTACGCATCACAGATCATTTGCCTTTTTTAGGCGTGAATAGAGGTGTCTTCAGTCAGGCCACGCGAGGCGTGATATCCCATACTATATGTGTTGTACCGAGCGAATCGACTGAAAGGGAACCATTATCATCTCCTCAACACAATAGCCTACTGCTTTAACAATAGTATACAAATGAGCTTATACTTTAAATAGTGCAATTTAACAATTAACCCAAATTATTAAATAATATCTTTACAAATTGCAAATTTCAAGTGGGGTACTCAATCATCAGTGTTGTTGCCCATTTTAGTGGGAAGAATGGCGCTGGTTTTGAGATCAGGAAAGGAATGATTTCTACTCCTCTATAGTCCATATATGACAAGTGTCCATTATGTTACTGTTCTTTCAGACCGCCAATATCACAACCCGAAGAGAGAACATCATTAAATCCCTCATCATTTACCTGGGAGAGGATGTCAAAAGCCTTATCAAAGAATACAAGGTATGGGAACATGCTCACTGTCGCAGTTTGCTGGAGTGACACTGAGATTGAAAAGTGGCTATTGGTATGTCACTGTTATTCCACTGTGAGATACCACTTCTCACCAGCAGGTGCCGCTTAAAAACTGGTATGCCACTTTGTTTGACTGGTATGTCACGCTGGGTACCACTTCTTACCAGCAGTTGCCATGAACACAGTCGGCTTCTGCTGGTAGGTAAGCGGTACCTCTGCCAGTAGGCCGGCTTCATGAACGAATTTTTTTTTTCTAATTACTCAGTGCATAACTATAGATCCATGTATGCTTAATCAGTTTCTCTGCAATACCACATCGCTCTGGGTATGGCACCGGAATGGCCAGCAAGTGGCTTATAGGCCACTGTGCCATACCACATGCAGTGATACAGTAGCGTACATGGATCTATAATTATGCACTTAATAAGAAAGAAATATTTTTCAAAAAATCACACCGGAAGCACAAGTGTAGCTTATCTGAATATGTTGGGGTTGGGCTGGCTTAGTAGCAGGTGCCAAGGCTGGCCTACCGGCAGAGGTACCGCTTACCTACCAGTAGAAGCAGACCGTTTGTGGCAGCTGCTGGTAAGAAGTGGTATCCAGCGTGACATACCAGTTAGACAAAGTGGCACACGAGTTTTTAAGCAGCACCTGTCAGTGAGAAGTGGTATCTGACAGTGGAGTAGGAGTGGCATGGCAGTGGAATAAGAGTGATATACTATAGCCAATTCTCGATCTTGGCTTAATTTTTTATCCAACTTTTCCTTTTTTCAAATTTAACATTTGATAGTGTTCACAGCAGGTGATGTCATCAGCTAACAAGGAACACTGACACAAATGTGGCTCACATTTTGTTTTCCCACTACAAGACCATACTGTATGGTATTCACGGTTTCCATGGCAACCGCCTATTAACACCTCAGCATCAATTTGCAAACAACAGGCGCCACCCGTTCCACTGGCATTGCGGCCGAGCAGTCACCCGTACTTTCTTCAGAAAATGCACTGTAGTATTTTTACTTAAGTTATTTTTTATTTATTTGTCAACAGAACACACAGGAAGCTGAGATGAAGACAGAAATGGAGAAGATTGAAATGGGGATCTTTGTCATTCTCAAGGAAGACCAGCCTCTTGAGCCACCAGAGGACATCTTAGTTGTTGTTGATGGAGTGGAGGTACTCAATGAATTGCCTTCTGTTGCATCTGCTTGTGCCTTGCTGTTTGGACTCATATATGCCCTGAACCTGAACCCCAAGGAGCTGGAATGCACATTTGAAGTCTTCCAGAAAATATTACTGGAACTTGAAGCAAGTGGGATGAGTGCAAAAGTGCGGTCACTTAACATGAACCTGCTGAATGCTGAAAAAGCTTAGAGCTTACCTCGCTGAGAAAGAAACTGTAGGAATGTGAAGTACTGGCAACATTGGTTTTAAATGATTGTTCCCTTGCTTTATGATGGCTAGTAATGTGGCTGTTATGTTCTGGCCACATCTGTTCTCACTGTATTTCTGTTTCTGATTCTGTGTAAAAGTGTGGTCACTCATAGTGGTTTGATACCAAAAACTTTATTCTTAAAGTGTAATTGTGTATTGCAGTTAACAAAAATTTGATTGGTATGAAAGCAGAAGGTCACTTTATTGTAAGTATAAGGTGATGCCAACTCTGGCAATGTTCTCAAATGTTGCAGGTGTTGTCCTGTTAGACAATTTAAATGTCTATTTACAAGGAAATAAAACTATAAGTTCTATTTTTGAAAAATTGTGCTTTTTTTCACATGGTTTGAGTTTTAATTCGTTATAATTGGTTACGTTACATAGAATAACTAATTTGGTACAACTAATAATACAGGTTACACACAATTAAAAATAATACGTTAATTTATAGATTGAAAAAAAATAGGTCATGTTAAATAAAATAATTTAATTTGAACTTAATTTGAAGTAATAAAATACAGGTTACACACAATTAAAAAATTAAGTTTGTTCATTTTAATTAAATTATGTTGAGTCAATTTAAAAGTTTTAGATGTGACCAATTGAGGAAGAAATTTCAAGTTGATCCAACGTTTTACTTTTTTCAGTGTATAAACTCTACCACACAATATTTACGGTTTACGATTGAGGAATCCTTGGAAAAAGTGCATTTTCTCGATTTGACAATTTATAAAAATTACCAAGGGGTTTAGAAAGCACCATTTACATAAAAACCATTAAGTAGAAATACTCTTCTGTGAGCGGATAGTAATCACCCCAAACAACTTATTAAAAATATTCCCATTGGGCAATTTTGGCATTTGAAAAGGAACTGCAGCAGAGATGAGGAGTTTGAGCGCAAGGCAGTAGAGATGTCTGAGCGCTTCCGTGAGAGAGGTTACGAGAAAAAAAGACATTATGTCAGCCTACCAGAGGGCGATGCGCACCCCTCGGGCCCGCCTCCTGGACAAGACTAGGCGCTCGTCATCAACACAGGTTTTTTTTTCTACTGAGTATTCCCCCATAGCGGGTGAAATCAAATATACTATTAAGAAGCATTGGCATGTTTTACAGAGTGACCCAGCCCTCTAATCTCCTTCAGAAGATCTCGTTCGCTTAAGGACAGATTGGTGCATTTTGTGATGGCTCCCCCCTCCTCTAAATCTACATGCCCCCCCCACCGATAGGTTTTTATAGATGTGGGCACTGCACCCACTGCTCTAATTCCTCGGACTCAAAATATTTTTCTCATCCACATACAGGCATGAAATACAAAATTAATTCATTCATAAACTGTAACACAACACATGTCATTTACATTCTCAAATGTCCGTGTGGGTTGCTCTACGTAGGCCAAACAAAACGTGTCCTCTAACTCCGCATTGCTGAACACAAGGCTGCTATTCGTAATCATAAGATGGATTATGCAATAGCAAAGCACTATGCTGAAGCAAATTATGGTTCGGCAGCATCCCTTAAATTCTGGGGTATTGAGAAAATCGTTCCCTCCCAGAGAGGCAGGGATATTATTAACAGACTGCTCAAAAGAGAAGATTATTGGATTTACACATTGAACACTTTGGAACCATATGGACTGAATGAAGAATTAAATCTTTCCTGTTTTCTGTAAATGTATAAATGTGTAATTTGTGTCCTGTATATACATTATGGCTGAAATTTGTGTTAATGGGCGGAAATGATGGTATTTGAGATTACACCTCCTCACTGAGCGCTATCACAGTATTGGTTCATTATGGATACCACCCAACTCAACGGTTTTCCAATAGGAAGTTATTCTCTGTGTGGAGGAAGTTATTTAACTGTCTTAACTTCACCAATACTAGTTTGACTCTGAGGAAGACGCTGTGCGTAAAAACGTTAGTCTCGGCACCTCAATAAACTGATGCAAGTGATTCGAGTGCTCCAGTCTGTTCCTTGATTTAGCTAAATTTCTTAGTTTCAACATTTGCTATGTTATCTCTGTTCAATTGTGAATAAAATACTGGCTGATGTGAATTGTAAGTCATTGCGTTTTGATTTTATTCACAATTTACACTTTTTCCCAATTATTTCGGAATTGGGGTTGTACTTGTTGAAGTCTATTTGTAAGAAAATCAAGAATCCAACCAACAAGATACGCATCCAAACCAAAGAAATTGGTTAGCTTTTCGGCAAGGACATGAGGCTGGATCGTATTGAAAGCCAATGAGAAATCAATAAAAAGCAGCCTGGTGTGACTCTTACTCCCCTCTAAGTGCTTAAGAAGAAGGTTGAGTAAGGTGATAGTGGCATGTTGAACACCTCTTTTAGTTCTGTATGCAAATTGAAGAGGGTCTAACAGACCCTCAGTTTTAACCAGGAGCTCAGCTTTGACCAGTTTCTCAAATTGCTTCATCACTAGTGAAGTTAAGGCAATGCAAGGCTCGAAATTCACTTTTTTACTTGGTAGCGCTGCGCCCCCAAGTTCAAAAAGTTAGGAGTGCGAGCCAAAATATAGGAACGCACACACCAAAATCTAAGAAGCACCAAAATATATTTTTAATGTTTAAAAAACTACAATATAACACTCCACATTAACAATACAGCTGTATCTGGCAAATGAAAGTTATTAAACAATATGACAGTCTTGAGTTCATTGATTAACTAAAATTTCCACAACATTAGCTTTATGCTATATCCTGCGGTTAGGATTTAAAATTGGGTCTCCTGTTCTCTCTGCCCTTCCATCCATCTCTTCACTGCCTGTGAGGCATCAAATATGTCCAGAGGAGGAGCCTCCACACTGATCTGAATCAAATCTTCAACTGTGTTAGGGTTAAAGGGGACCTATTTTACTATATTTCCAAGGTTATATTTTGATCTTGGACTCCCCTAGAGTACTCCTGATCGTTCAAAGTCCAAAACAGGGTCCTTATTTAGATCATACTGCCATCCTCAAAAAACCCCATTTGTAGTCCATTGTAGTCTCTGCCTGAAACGCCTCATTGGGGTGGCTCTTCTGCTATGGCCCCCACTCCCCGTGTGCCCACTTTCTTCTGACTGGCCAGCTCTGTGGAGGGCAGAGTTGGGCGGGACGCGGCTGCAGAATGCAGTTTTCCGGGTCCGCCTCCCCAGAGTGAAACGTGAGACACGTCTGCCATCTGATAAGGAATCGGCGGGAAAATTCCGAAATCTAACGCTATACTTGAATATAGATCTATTGAAATGAACTTGTTCTAATAAACGCAGCATTTAAAGTGGAGGACGCAGTGCGAAAGTCTGGCAGCTCAAGCTCGAATTTGCTATCGGCTACAGTTTGCTACGGCAACAGTGGTGAGTACAGCGGTTTTTCTACTCTATAGCTAGGATGCAGGGAAAGCTAGAATCCACCACATACAGACACATTTGTAGAACGGGTCGACATACCCAGGTGTAGACCGGAGACCTTAGAAATCCGGTGGGTCTGAGTTTAGAGGGAAACATGGACAGTGAGGACCAGCTAAAAGTGGACCAACAGCTTATGGACTGCTTCGGTGTGTATTAGGACTTGCTGGTTCGTGTGCATAACTCTGGTGTGTCGTTAGCGTGGAGCAACGAACAGCTTCTACGCTGGTATATGATGGAGCGGCAAAATCTCCAGGCTAAACGGCCTTTTCGGAAATTGCCCGTGGTAATGGTTTACTTATTGCGTCGGAATGACCAGCGTTTCCTCGCGGAAAATGGGCGCGTTATGGATAGTGCGCGAGAGCTAGATAGAGCGCCGGTTATGTTATGAGCATAATACAGGTTTTACTGACCGTAAGTTCTGTTTGCGTGAACCGTTGCTTATGTGGAGCTAGCGAATCGATAACTTTTACAGGAAAGAATTTAATATTCAATCGACGGCAATGCAGAGAAATCGTTTGTCATACCGGACACGTTTTTGCCTTTGCACTTCCCAATTGCTTTCACTGGTAGCATCAGAGAGCTTGCCTAGGTATTGGAGAAGTATCAGGCTGACCCCGGTCATGGATAATTAAAGCGATCGTTTCACAAGCACCCAAAAACGCGCCCCAAGCTCTGCAAAACCTACGTCTGGTCTAACTGCAGCCTTCGCAGCCCAACTCTGCAGACACATACAGCACCTCTCCGGTTAGCTTCAACTGTAGTGGCTACAATCAGGTAACATTATGATGGAACTGCCACGTTGATGCTTACCGAAGTAACACAAGCATACCGATCATAATTACTGCCTATTAGTTACCAGGAGCATTTTAATTTGCACAGCACGCGAACTAACATGCAGTAGCTAATAACCGAGCGGTCATAACAACTAGAGACAAATGTTACCCTGCAATACAGGTTTTACAGACAGTAAATTCCGTTACCGGGGGGGCAGTTGTACTAAGCATCCAAATTACAAACAAGTATAAAAAGTTCGCTTCAAATGAGGTTTATGTTCACACACACTTTCTGTTGAATTTCCCCTGATATTACTCTTGCATATTTAGGACACAAACATTAGCAACAGTAACTTGGCTACGTTAGCAGCAGTGCTACAGCCACATTCAATAGGCCATCAGTTGGGTAGGCTTATGCTGTGAAGCAACTGCTTCCGCATCTGTAGCCATGTTGACATCCACACGTTCTTATACGAATTAAGTAATATCGAATTAAAAATGCCTCACGGAGACGGTGAAATTAGACTTGATTTCAAGACTATCGACTCATAGTTTGTACGGTCCATCTCATCGGATTTTCTCTTGATCGGTAAAAGGCTGATGCGATAAATGCTGATGGAAACGTTATTCGCCGAATAAATCTGCTACTGCATCTTGACGGTGTTTTGATGCCGTCGTTTCCTTCTGATAATGGTCTGCTATGCTGCTAATAGCTGGCACCTAAGCACTACTACAACTTGTGCAATTATCGTCATTTGTTGGTAAACGCAATCCATTTTGGCTAACCAGCTAAATTAGTTGGCTAACAAACTACTTTTGTTCACTTGAAGGTTCTGCGATTCAGTGCGAAAATGAATGGAAACAGCTTAAAATGTCAGAAATGTACTCGATACACCAATTTGATTGCATAACAGCATGTGGTGTCATTACGCAGTACTTTTTATTCGCTTTGATGCCGTTAGATGGAAACGTATTTTCAGCAGCTTTATTCACATTAATATTTTTGGCGAACTTCAGATAATTCGATTAACAAGTGGATGGAAACATAGCTCGTGAGTCGTGGACAGTCACGACCGATACATGCTTTATCTTCAGATATTTTACAAAGCCTGCGTTTGAGGCCAGTTGTTAGTGCTAACTATCGTTTGCGGTCCTGCTAGCCTCCCGTAACTCGTTAGCTTCACTTAAATTATTTGCTGTTATATCGTTACTTACAGTTTGTGGCTCTGAGCGCTTGATCAATGTAACTGCTTCAGGTTTGAGAAGCAGCTGAAACGCTTATCCTGTGTCCAATTATCCTTTATCGACAAAGCTGTCTTTGGTGAAATGCTGAGCACAAACAGCTAACGTTCCCTTTGGCCATGGCTGTTCGCTGCCAGCAAACAAAAAAGCTACCCACTGATTTCTGGAGGCATCGTCTTTTGGGAGAGAAATAGGTGCTTTTCTTCACGTCCAAAAGTAAACGGACGAGCAGCTTTGGGAGATACTGACAAAACTGCACCTCAAATGATCTCATGTTCTTCTTTTGTATTTCTGGAAGTGTATTTGCTACTAAGGCATAGTATGATCCGCGATTGTTCATGTCTGCTAGAATAGTTTCCGTGTGGGCAGGTCCAGCGCCCGTGATTGGCTTTGGTTAGGTCTGTACTAATTGGACGGCACAACCTGACGTCAGGTTTTGCCCAGATCTCATGAAGATCTCGGGAGGAGCAGTTCAGAGAGGAAATCATGTTCACGAAATCATGTTCTTGGATTACGGCAAAACTCCTGTATCTTATGTTTAGAAACTTTTCAGAGGTTGAGTATGGACATCCAACATTATAACATTACCTATATGTAATAAAAGAAGGATCAGCATAATAGGTCCCCTTTAAATGTAGATCTGACATAAAGTCGAAAAGTATTTGTTTTCGCCTTAATATTACAATATGAATCAGTCTTCAGAGGTAACCATGTTATTTGTTAGCTTATCATAACATACGCAAATGCTATAATGAGTTGGATACATTGTAAGATATATGCCGCAGGCCATTGTCATTTAATTTTTGCATTTTCAGGAACACCCACCGCATACGTGCAAATATATAAACGCTTACAGGTCGAAAGACCCGCTGAAAAAAGGGTTTTTATGATTTTTGCAGGTACGCTACTTAAGATATGAGCGAAGAAACCCGAGACGAAGATTTTAGGTGTGCGCAAGCGCAGAACCGCGAGGCAGCATATTTTGATTGGTAGCAAAAACCAAACCTACTCGTTGACACACATTTGTCACATCATTTTCTGCGTTTTGCGCTTTCTCCACGTTTGGAGGGACTTTCACGTTTAAAGTGTTTGGACTCAGTAGCTGACGCGCTGTTTCCGGCGAGATCCGAACCATTATCTTTTCAACGAATACAGTGCATTTCATCTTCTTTAAACCTCTGCCATTCAAAATTTCAAAGCCATTCTTTGAGAAAATAATAAACTCATTTTGCCGCCGGTTCGTCCGAATCACCATTGCAGTCATTGTCATGACTCTCAGTTTCACAAACTTTTGTTTCAGACTCTGTTTTTTATATGTTAACGGTACCAGAAAAGTATTCTATTGTTCTTCATTTCATTTTTCATCCAAATGTTGTGTATGGTTACAACAGTAGTACCGCGAAATGGAATGATTGATGGTTAATATTAACCACTCTAGAATCAGTACTGAAGTTTAGGATGTCAAGTTCCCGTTTGATTGGTCAGAATGGTCACGGTCAGCTCAAGGGAACACGATGGGTGCGCTTCATTCCGGCAATGCACGCAGCACGGCAGAGGCGGACTGAACACGCATCAGGTGTAAATCCCGGTTTATACTGGTACGCCCGGCTGCAGTATGTCCAGTAGATGCATGCACTCATCCGGCACATACGCCCATCTCTATTCAAGCTGCAGCAGCGGTTTGCGTGCCTACTGACTACCGAATGTACAGGAACAGAGGCGTTTAATTGGGGGGAAAAGCGGTCGCACAGGTGCGACTATTTTAATTCAAAGGTCGCACAGTGTTCATTTTGGTCGCATATGCGACCAAAACGGTCGCAATTTCGAGCCCTGCAATGGGCCAAAGGTCATTTAGTGACTTTGGATTTGTTGTCTTGGCAACAGGCACTATTGCAGACTGTTTCCACAAGGATGGCACCCTCTGCTGGGAAAGAGATAAATTAAAGATGTAATTGAAAATGGGACCAAGCTGGTCAGCACAAGTTTTTAGCAGGTGGCCGCTAATATTGTCAGGTCCAGGACTTTTTCTGGTTTTACACCTTTTAAAACCCCTGATCACATCTTCTACTTCAAAGAAGGGAGCGGGGGGAGGGGCCGACAGGAGGCTGTTTTTAATCTCAGCATGGTTGTTGCTAAAATCATGAACGTCAAATCTAGTGTGGAAGTTTTTAAGGCACTGAGCCAGCTCCGCATCTGATTTATAGCCGTTAAGCTGAACTTTCTTTCTGTCACATTCTTTGATCCCAGTGATCATTTTCATGCTGGCCCAGGCAAAGCAAGGATTATTTATTTTCAGCTGAGGCTCAATTTTATCTTTATATTTTCTTTTACAGGCCTAGATCTCGTGCTTAATTTCTTTCTGAATCTTATTCAGGTCGGGTCTGTTTCCTTCCCTGAAAGCTTTCTTTTTCTTTTACAGAAGCTCTTTAAGTGACTTGGAGACCCATGGTTTGTTGTTGGGAAAGGATTTTACAGTTTTCACTGGGATAATACAGTCTTCGCAATATGAGACCCAACTACTATAGTTAGTTCATCTATGTCAACAGAAGATTCTTTAAACATTTCCCAGTCTGTGGCCTCAAGACAGTCCTGCAAAGTGAGGCAAACATTTTCATTCCAGTCTTTTACACAAAAATTTGTAACTTTTCCTCGCTTCAGTGCAGTCCGGTAAACAGGGATGAGCTGTATACAATTGTGATCAGATGAGCCCAGAGGCGAGAGGGGGATGGATTTGAATGCACCTTTGATATTGCCATAACATAGGTCCAAGGTTTTGTTAAATCTGGTGGGGCATGTGATGTACTGATGGAAGTCTCTCAAGGTGTTTTTCAGAGTGCAGTGATTCATGTCACCAAGAATGATGTTAGGTGCGTCCGGGGAAATTGATTGTAGCCTTTGTGTGACCTGATGTATGAGCTCACAAGCATTGTTCTCGTTTACCCTTGGATGTATGTACACAAGTGTTACAAATATCTGGGGAAATTCCCAAGGCAGATATGGAGGGAGCAGTGAGACAGAGAGCAATTCTATGTCAGCAGTACAAAATTTCTCTCGGATGATGACATTTTTGCACCAGTGTTCATTAATGTACATACATACACCCCCACAAGTTACCTTGCCTGTTGCCGCGGCATCTCTATCCAGTCGGATGGGCGCTCCAAATCCATCCATGACGAGGTCCCTGTCTGAGTCTCTGTCTGACGGCCAGGTCTCAGTGAAGGCGAGGATACAAGCATCTCTGAAGTTGTGGTTATAGCGAGCTTACGCTTGAAGTTCATTAGTTTTATTCCGCAAGGACTGAGCGTTTGAAAGAATTAATGGTAGCGGGATGCGGGAGAGCGGCTGATTTCTCAGCCTCAGAACACCTCCTCTTCTTCCTCATTTCCTGGTCTGTTGGGAGCCACCTGCGGGAATACCTTGAGGCCTGGTCCCCTGGACTCGGAATTAATTCAGGTTTGGTGGTTCGAGGTTGGCCGGAGGGTTGTGTATAATCCACTGAAGGAGCAGCTCTTTACTGTACTGGACTCAGTTGGGGCGATCGGTAAGTAGGAGCGCATGTCCGGTATTCCAGGCTAGGAACGTAAACCAAGTTAGGATAATAGCGAAAAGATCCATAGTGTTCCTCGAGAGAGGAGTCCTTCGGGTACTAGCACTCCAACAACTCCTAGGAAGTTAGGCTGCCAGGTTATCTTGAAGAGCAGAGTTCAAAACAATCCAACAATCTACGTTACTGCAGGCCTAACTAGTTTGAAACTTTATAGGCAAATGAAACGTGAGCGCTAAAAACTCGAACATATTTAACTGTCTCCTGAGACACTTAGGAAAAACACTGTAAAATGACGAAAAATAAGTCAAACACACACCTCCGTTCACAGCTGCTGCTGGTCAACTCCTCTCACATTTTTTGAGGGATTTTCATGAAACTTTCCAAAATTATAAACACATGTTGGTTATTCGAATATCGTATTTTTGTCGTGCCAAACTAATATTTAACCGAGTTACTGCCCTTGACTTTAAATGGTGACTTATTGTATATTCTTGGGAGGGTGTTTATGTTCTGAAATAAATTCCTCCCACATTTTTTGAGGGATTTTCATGAAACTTAACAAAAATGATAACCACATATTGATTATGTGCAGATCGCATTTTTAGGGCCCGAGCACTGAATGGTGCGAGGACCCTATTGTAATTGTAGTGATTATTATTATTATTATTATTTCTGTAAATTAATCGCATATCTGAGGGTCTAAACATGTTCAGAAACTCACTTAAATTGGCACACACATCAAGCCTTGCAAAATGTAACTTTTTTACAGGTTTTTTAAATGGGCGTGGCAAACTGGCTCCGTAGTGTCCCATAGAAAATGTCAACAAAGCAGCCCTCGCATTATGTTTCACATAGATGTATGAAATTTGGTGGGCATGTCCACCATGCCAGCATTTAAAACACTTCTCCTGGTGGTATGACCTAAACCCAACGTGAAGATTTTGATTTTACCGAGCAGTTTTTGTGCGATTTTTCCCATTTCCATGCATCATATTTTAACAAACTCCTCCTTGAGATTTCATCCAAGTGACTTCCAATTTGGTGTGGGTCATCTCAAGACCTTTATAATGCTAAATTATGAAGCTTTTGTTGATTGGACTTGATGTGGCAGGCTAGTGAATATGCATGTTTTGCCATGAAACAGGAAGTTGTTATAACTCAAGCATAATTCATCCGATCTTCCTAAAACGTCATGTGCTTGATAATAGTTCCATTTTGAAGACATTCATTTGCCAATAATGAGTTTCATACATGGGGCCACCTACTGGCCACAGGAAATACCATGTTTTCTTCTTTGGCGTACTTCTCCATGTGTGTTTTCCAAATCCACTTTAAATGTGGTCAGGAAAGCCTTCAAACCTTGATGATACTCTGTTGTGAAGATTGCATAGACCTAATTATAATTAATTATTTTTCTGAACTGAATGTAGCCCATTTGTCGATGTTAGATCGCATAGGGGGAGAGAAGCCGTGTCTTCAATTGCCACTTGATTATTCTTAAATTGGAAAACGTGTTAATAAAGGAAAACCATTAAGAACAAGCCAGGACTAATTGTTGCCAATAAAGGGATGGATTTTTGCCTAGGCAATCGTCTAGGCGAGTGCCGGCCCTGATATTCTGCAGTCTCTACCTGAATAGGTATATGTATATACGGGTTTTAAATTCTTTCAAATATTTTTAACAAATAACTGACTTACCAATTTCGGAGCATTTTATTTTATACTGTATAAATAAATTTTTATACATGTGCCTAATTATAAAGAGTATAGCCTGTAGCATGTATGATTTCTCACTCCAAGGCGCAGCTGAAGACACCAAAAGTCCGGAACGTGTGAATAATCTGGGATTACGGATCAGCGGGTTTCGTTATTAACTGAGTTAAGAGGATTTACAGGACTACATATGTAAGCCATGCATCTTAATTGCAAAACAATAGGCTATCCAACATCCAGCAATTGGCACCTGTACTGGTCGTGACCTTGTGTTTTTTTAGTGCATTCAAGAGTCGTTATGGTCAAACTAAATTCATATTGTACACAATTCTTTTCTAGTTGCAAGCTTTGCGAACATTATATTTGAACATCTGAATGGTTATGACAAATCAGTAAAACAAATACAGACGATGCAAAACGTTTTGTTATGAAAAATTGGTTAAAAATTGCCTATTAGCATTTTAAAACGAAACAGTTAATAAATTGAAAAACATTGAAGTTCTTTCTGTAAATGAATTTTACTGAGACGGGGTGCGGGTAATCTTCGATATAGGAATGGATATAAGCTACTAAATTACAGGTTTCTAACAGGAAAAATAACATATTTCGGCACTTGAGTGTAAAATAATAGTAGGCCTACATAAAAGCACACATTATCTCCGAACATAAAATATTGCAGAAATGATACCTGACAAACAAAATCCTCTCCAAAAATAGCATGATATTTAATAATCCAATTGCGTATTATACCGCACTAAAGTTTTAAATAGTAGCACAGGTTGAGCAAACTGTATCATCTAATATAAAAAGGTTTGCAGAAATGATTACCGGCAACATCACACCCGCCAAAGCAAATCAATATTTTATGTAGGCTAACGTTACTCTTGCATTCATATGTGGAAATAAATCGCCAAAAAGCTGTGCCATTATCTACACGTACGGACTACTGTCAACATGACCGCCCCAACCGCCCTCGTGGCTCAGTTATGATTAAACAAACACCCGGCTAACGAGCTATCGCCCAGCTAACGCATGCGTGGTAGGCGGCAGGAGGTCTTCTTTTGTCTTTGTGCGCGTCAAGACGCCCGTCCTACCGTACAGCTAACGACAAGATTTCCAGGTCCTAACGCCCCCCTACTGCGGGATTTATGACCTTTCTTTGGTTTTAATGGCAACTGTACTGTAAGTGGGTTCCGGAAGTAGCAAGATATTTTGCCGAAAGCGATAAATCCGGGCATTTTTTGCATATTGGCGATACCCTCAATTGTTGTGGAGGCACATCTGCACCCTTCAGGATCTCACCGCCACCACCCCGAAAGTGCACAAGGGGTGCGAGGGCCCTTTCAACATTGCATGCAGCTTTAATTACGGGCCCGAGCACTCACGGTGCGAGGACCGTATTGTATCTGTTGTGATTATTATTATTATTATTATTACGGGCCCGAGCACTCACGGTGCGAGGACCGTATTGTATCTGTAGTGATTATTATTATTATTCTTATTACGGGCCCGAGCACTCACGGTGCGAGGACCGTATTGTATCTGTAGTGATTATTATGATTATTATTCTTATTATTATTCTTATTATTATTCTTCCACTTTACAGGGCTTTTTGGGTGCTTTAACGTGTTTCAATTCGAACAAAAATGTGGCTGAAAAATCAGGCCTGGTAAAAATTCTATGATTTTATTGGTTTCGCCAGTGGGCGGGGCTAAATGGCTCCACAGCGCCCCCTAGAAAAATAAAAAAATTCATGAAAAATCTATGGTTTGCCCGATTATGCTGAAATTTGGTAGGCATGTAGAGCTTGCCAAGACAAACGGATTTGCCATTTGAGACGTTTTTGTCCAATGCACAGGAAGACCGCTAGGTGGCGTTGAAAATTCAAAATTAGGCCATTTTTGCCGATTTCAGGCATCGGAATTTAACAAACTCCTCCTAGGGGTTTTGCCGGATTCTCATGAAAATCATTGTGTTTACTCTTGACCCCTTGAAGATCAAAAGTTATTAAAATCATCTTGGTTGGAGTCAAGGTGTGGGCGTGGCAGGGCCGCCATTTTAATCGTTTTGTCATGAAATTTCAAATGCTTATAACTTCAGTGATATTTGTCCGACCTGCACCAAACGTCAGGAGTATTATAAGAGTCCCGCCCTGAAACCACTCAAAAGGTCATATTCAGCCATACTGACAGCGCCCCTCTGGCGACAGGAAATGACAAAAATTGGGCATGTGTCATACTTTTGCGAACTCCTCCTACAGATTTCATCTGAATGTCATGAAAACGGGCGTGGACACTCTTGATACCGGTGACATGAAAAGTTATTAAAATCTTCTTGTTCGGATTAACCCTGTGGGCGTAATGGGGCGGCCATTATCAGCATCTCGCCAGAACATTGATTCCCTAATAAATTTAGGTAAACTTTGTTCTTTACATACCAAACTTCACAAGCTGGTCAGTTTCCATAAACAATTACTTAATTGTATTGGTTTTGCAAGTGGGCGGGGCCAACTGCCTCGCTAGCGCCCTCTAAACTGCAGCCCCAAGGCCTTCCTGCACGTACACACTGATGAAAGTTGCTGGACATATGTATCACACCCACGCCCACAAAAAGTCTCTGACACCATAGGCTAAAGTCAACAGGAAGTCGGCCATTTTTAATTGAACGGCCATTTTTGGCGATTTGTACGTTGTGTACTTTAACGAACTCCTCCTAGGGATTTTGTCCGATTCTCATGAAAATCGCTGTGTGTACTCTTGACCCCTTGAAGAGCAAAATTTATTAAATTCATTTCGGTGGGATTCATGGTGTAGGCGTGTCAGGGCCGCCATTTTAAGCGATTCGCCATGAAAATTCAAATGCTTATGACTTCGGTGTAAATTGTCCGACATGCACCAAACTTTATGCATATCATAAGAGTCCCGCCCTGAAGCCATTCACTTGGTCATATTTAGCCATACTGACAGCGCCCCCTCCTGGTGACAGGAAATTAGCAAAATTGTGCATGTGTCATATTTTTGCGAACTTCTCCTGCAGATTTCATCTGAATGTCACGAAACGGGTTTGGACACTCTTGAGCCCCCTGACATGAAAAACTTATCAAAATCTCTTGTTGTCAATTAACAGTGTGGGTGTGACAGGGTGGACATTTTGAGCATCTTTCCGTGACAGGCGACAGTGACAGGTCTGAAGAACATTTACATGCAATTCCTGCGACAGACCTAAGCAACTTTACCTCCAGTTGGCAAGCGAAGGGATTGGCGGTGGCTCGTTCTCGGCGGTGCATCAGTTTGCGAGGGCCCGTACAACGCCGCTTGCGGCTTTAATTACGGGCCCGAGCACTCACGGTGCGAGGACCGTATTGTATCTGTTGTGATTATTATTATTATTATTATTATTATTCTTATTATTATTATTCTTCCACTATACAGGGCTTTTTGGGTGCTTTAACGTGTTTCAATTCGAACAAAAATGTGGCTGAAAAATCAGGCCTGGTGAAAATTCTATGATTTTATAGGTTTCGCCAGTAGGCGGGGCAAAATGGCTCCACAGCGCCCCCTAAAAAAATTTTAAAATTCATGAAAAATCTATGGTTTGCCCGATTATGCTGAAATTTGGTCGGCATGTAGAGCTTGCCAATACAAACAGATTTGCCATTTGGGACGTTTTTGTCCAATGCACAGGATGCCCGCTAGGTGGCGTTGAAAATACAAAATTAGGCAATTTTTGCCGATTTCAGGCATTGGAATTTAACGAACTCCTCCTAGGGTTTTTGCCGATTCTCAACGAAAATCACTGTGTTTACTCTTGACCCCTTGAAGATCAAAAAGTTATTAAAATCATCTCGTTTGGAGTGACGGTGTGGGCGTGGCAGGGCCGCCATTTTAAGCGTTTTGCCATGAAATTTCAAATGCTTATAACTTCAGTGATATTTGTCCGACCTGCACCAAACGTCAGGCGTATTATAAGAGTCATGCCCTGAAACCACTCAAATGGTCATACTCAGCCATACTGACAGCGCCCCCTCCTGGCGACAGGAAATGACAAAAAATTGGGCATGTGTCATACTTTTGCGAACTCCTCCTACAGATTTCATCTGAATGTCACTAAAACGGGCGTGGATACTCTTGAGACCTGTACCATGAAAAGATATTAAAATCTTCTTGTTCGGAATAACCCTGTGGGCGTGATGGGGCGGCCATTTTGAGCATCTCGCCGTGAACATTGATTCCCTAATAAATTGAGGTAAACTTTGTTCTTTACATACCAAACTTCACAAGCTGGTCAGTTTCCATCGACAATAACGAATTGTATTGGTTTTGCAAGTGGGCGGGGCCAACTGCCTCGCTAGCGCCCTCTAAACTGCAGCCCCAAGGCCTTCTTCCACGTACACTGATGAAAGTTGCTGGACATATGTATCACACCCACGCCTACAAAAAAGTCTCTGACACCATAGGCTAAAGTCAACAGGAAGTCGGCCATTTTTAATTGAACGGCCATTTTGGCGATTTGCACGCTATGCATTTTTAACAAACTCCTCCTAGGGGATTTTATCTGATTCTCATGAAAATCGCTGTGTGTACTCTTGACCCCTTGAAGAGCAAAACTTATTAAATTCATTTCGTGGGAGTCATGGTGTGGGCGTGGCAGGGCCGCCATTTTTATTCGCCATGAAAATTCAAATGCTTATGACTTCAGTGTTAATTGTCCGACATGCACCAAACTTTATGCATATCATAAGAGTCTCGCCCAGAAGCCATTCACATGGTCATATTTAGCTATACTGACAGCGCCCCCTCCTGGTGACAGGAAATTAGCAAAATTGTGCATGTGTCATACTTTTGCGAACTTCTCCTGCAGATTTCATCTGAATGTTACGAAAACGGGTATGGACACTCTTGAGCCCAATAACATGAAAAATTATTAAAATCTCTTGTTGTTAATTTACGGTGTGGGCGTGATGGGGCGGCCATTGTGAGCATCTTGTCGTGACAGGCTACAGTGATAAGTCTGAAGAACATCTCCATGCAATTCCTCTGACATCCGTGAGCAGCATGACCTCCACTCAGCGAGCTCAGGGGTCGGCGTTAGCTCTTTCTCGGCGGTGCTTCGGTGTGCAAGGGCCCGTACAACGCCCCTTGCGGCTTTAATTATTCTTATTATTCTTATTATTATTATTCTTCCACTTTACAGGGCTTTTTGGGGGCTTCAACGTGTTTCAATTTGAACAAATATGTGGCTGAAAAATCTGGCCTGGTGAAAATTCTATGATTTTATTGGTTTCACCAGTGGGCGGGGCAAAATGGCTCCACAGCGCCCCCTAGAAAAATTTAAAAATTCATGAAAAATCAGTGGTTTGCCCGATTAAGCTGAAATTTGGTAGGCATGTAGAGCTTGCCAAGCCAAACGGATTTGCTATTTGGGACGTTTTTGTCCAATGCACAGGATGCCCGCTAGGTGGCGTTGAAAATACAAAAAAAAGACCATTTTTGCCGATTTCAGGGATCGGAATTTAACGAACTCCTCCTAGGGGTTGTGCCGGATTCTCATAAAAATCACTGTGTTTAATCTTGACCCCTTGAAGATCAAAAGTTATTAAAATCATCTCTGTTGGAGTCACAATGTGGGCGTGGCAAGGCCGCCATTTTAAGCGTTTTGCCATGAAATTTCAAATGCTTATAACTTCAGTGATATTTGTCCGACCTGCGCCAAACGTCAGGCGTATTATAAGAGTCCCGCCCTGAAACCACTCAAATGGTCATATTCAGCCATACTGACAGCGCCCCCTCCTGGCGACAGGAAATGTCAAAAATTGGGCATGTGTCATACTTTTGCGAACTCCTCCTACAGATTTCATCTGAATGTCACTAAAATGGGCGTGGACACTCTTGAGAGCTGTGACATGAAAAATTATTAAACTCTTCTTGTTCGGATTAACCCTGTGGGCGTGATGAGGCGGCCATTTTGAGCATCTCGCCGTGAACATTGATTCCCTAATAAATTGAGTTAAACTTTGTTCTTTACATACCAAGCTTCACATGCTGGTCAGTTTCCATAAACAGTTACTTGTTGTATTGGTTTTGCAAGTGGGCGGGGCCAACTGCCTCGCTAGCGCCCTCTAAACTGCTGCCCCAAGGCCTTCTTCCACGTACACTGATGAAAGTTGCTGGACATATGTATCACTCCCACGTCTACAAAAAAGTCTCTTGACACCATAGGCTAAAAGTCAACAGGAAGTCGGCCATTTTTAATTGAACGGCCATTTTTGGCGATTTGCACGCTTGCGTTTTAACGAACTCCTCCTAGGGATTTTGTCTGATTCTTATGAAAATTGCTGTGTGTACTCTTGACCCCTTGAAGATCAAAAATTATCAAATTCATTTTGGTGGGAGTCACGGTGTGGGCGTGGCAGGGCCACCATTTTAAGCAATTCACCATGAAAATTCAAATGCTTATAACTTCAGTATACATTGTCCAACCTGCACCAAACTTCATGGCTATCATAAGAGTCTTGCCCTGAAGCGATAAACATGGTCATATTCAGCCAAACTGACAGCGCCCCCTCCTGGCAACAGGAAATTACCATAATTGGGCATGTGTCATACTTTTGCGAACTTCTCCTACACATTTCATCTGAATGTCATGAAAAAATTTACGGACACTCTTGAGCACTGTGACATGAAAAAGTTATTAAAATCTCTTGTTGTTAATTAACGGTGTGGGCGTGAATGGGCGCCATTTGGAGCATCTTTTTTAGTGACAGGCTAAAGTGATAGGTCTGATAAAAATCTACATGCAATTCCTCCGACAGACTCGAGCAGCATGACGTCCACTCACCGAGTGCAAGGGTCAGCGGTCGCTCTTTCTCGGCGTTGCATCGGTGTGCAAGGGCCCGTACAACGCCGCTTGCGGCTTTATTATTATTATTCTTATTACGGGCCCGAGCACTCACGGTGCGAGGACCGTATTGTATCTGTCGTGATTATTATTATTATTCTTATTATTCTTATTATTACAGGCCCGAGCAGTCACGGTGCGAGGACCGTATTGTATCTGTCGTGATTATTATTATTATTCTTATTATTATTATTATTATTATTATTCCACTTTACAGGGCTTTTTGGGTGCTTTAACGTGTTTCAATTCGAACAAAAATGTGGCTGAAAAATCAGGCCTGGTGAAAATTCTCTGATTTTATTGGTTTCGCCAGTGGGCAGGGCAAAATGGCTCCACAGCGCCCCCTAGAAAAATTAAAAAATTCATGAAAAATCTGTGGTTTGCCCGATTATGCTGAAATTTGGTAGGCATGTAGAGCTTGCCTAGACAAACGGATTTGCCTTTGGGACGTTTTTGTCCAATGCACAGGAAGACCGCTAGGTGGCGTTGAAAATTCAAAAATTAGGCCATTTTTGCCGATTTCAGGCATCGGAATTTAACGAACTCCTCCTAGGGGTTTTGCCGGATTCTCATGAAAATCACTATGTTTACTCTTGACCCCTTGAAGATCAAAAGTTATTAAAATCATCTTGGTTGGAGTCAAGCTGTGGGCGTGGCAGGGCCGCCATTTTAAGCGTTTTTGCCATGAAATTTCAAATGCTTTTAACTTCAGTGATATTTGTCCGACGTGCACCAAACCTCAGGATTATTATAAGAGTCCCGCCCTGAAATCACTCAAATGGTCATATTCAGCCATACTGACAGCGCCCCCTCCTGGAGACAGGAAATGACAAAAAATTGGGCATGTGTCATACTTTTGCGAACTCCTCCTACAGATTTCATCTGAATGTCATGAAAACGTGCGTGGACACTCTTGAGACCTGTGACATGGAAAGTTATTAAAATCTTCTTGTTCGGATTAACCCTGTGGGCGTAATAGGCCGGCCATTATCAGCATCTCGCCGTGAACATTGATTCCCTAATAAATTTAGGTAAACTTTGTTCTTTACATACCAAACTTCACAAGCTGTTCAGTTTCCATAGACAATTACTAATTGTATTGGTTTTTCAAGTGGGCGGGGCCAACTGCCTCGCTAGCGCCCTCTAAACTGCAGCCCCAAGGCCGTCTTCCACGTACACTGATGAAAGTTGCTGGACATATGTATCACACCCACGTCTACAAAAGTATCTTGACACCATAAGCAAAGTCAACAGGAAGTCAACCATTTTTTAATTGAGCGGCCATTTTTGGCGATTTGCATTATGCTTTTAACAAACTCCTCCTAGGGATTTTGTCTGATTCCCATGAAAATCGCTGTGTGTACTCTTGACCCCTTGAAGAGCAAAACTTATTAAATTCATTTCGGTGGGAGTCATGGTGTGGGCGTGGCAGGGCCGCCATTTTAAGCGATTCGCCATGAAAATTCAAATGCTTATGACTTCAGTGTAAATTGTCCGACATGCATCAAACTTTATGCATATCATAAGAGTCCCGCCCTGAAGCCATTCACATGGTCATATTTAGCCATACTGACAGCGCCCCCTCCTGGTGACAGGAAATTAGCAAAATCGTGCATGTGTCATACTTTTGCGAACTTCTCCTGCAGATTTCATCTGAATGTCACGAAAACGGGTGTGGACACTCTTGAGCCCTGTGACATGAAAACTTATCAAAATCTCTTGTTGTCAATTAACAGTGTGGGTGTGACGGGTGGACATTTTGAGCATCTTTCCGTGACAGGCTTACAGTGACAGGTCTGAAGAATATTTACATGCAATTCCTGCGACAGACCTAAGCAACTTTACGTCCAGTTGGCGAGCGCAGGGATTGGCGGTGGCTTGTTCTCGGCGGTGCATCGGTGTGCGAGGGCCCGTACAATGCCGCTTGCGGCTTTAATTATTATTATTATTATTCTTCCACTTTACAGGGCTTTTTGGGTGCTTTAACGTGTTTCAATTCGAACAAAAATGTGGCTGAAAAATCAGGCCTGGTGAAAATTCTATGATTTTATTGGTTCCACCAGTGGGCGGTGCAAAATGGCTCCATAGCGCCCCCTAGAAAAATGTAAAAATTAATGAAAAATCTGTGGTTTGCCCGATTATGCTGAAATTTGGTAGGCATGTAGAGCTTTCCAAGACAAATGGATTTGCTCTTTGGAACGTTTTTGTCCAATGCACAGGATGCCCGCTAGGTAGCGTTGAAAATACAAAATAAGGCAATTTTTGCGGATTTCAGGCATCGGAATTTAACGACCTCCTCCGAGGAATTTTGCCGGATTGTCATGAAAATCACTGTGTTTACTCTTGACCCCTTGAAGATCAAATGTTATTAAAATCATCTCGGTTGGAGTCACAGTGTGGGCGTGGCAGGGCCGCCATTTTAAGCGTTTTGCCATGAAATTTCAAATGCTTATAACTTCAGTGACCTTTGTCCGACCTGCACCAAACATCAGGCGTATTAAAAGAGTCCCGCCATGAGACCACTCAAATGGTCATATTCAGCCATACTGACAGCGCCCCCTCCTGGCAACAGGAAATGACAAAAATTTGGCATGTGTCATACTTTTGCGAACTCCTCCTACAGATTTCATCTGAATGTCACTAAAACGGGCGTGGACACTCTTCAGACCTGTACCATGAAAAGTTATTAAAATCTTCTTGTTCGGATTAACCCTGTGGCCGTGATGGGGCGGCCATTTTGAGCATCTCGCCGTGAACGTTGATTCCCTAATAAATTTAGGTAAACTTTGTTCTTTACATACCAAACTTCACAAGCTGGTCAGTTTCCATAGACAATTACTAATTGTATTGGTTTTTAAAAGTGGGCGGGCCAACTGCTCGCTAGCGCCCTCTAAACTGCAGCCCCAAGGCCTTCTTCCACATACACTGATGAAAGTTGCTGGACATATGTATCACACCCACGTCTACAAAAAAGTCTCTTGACACCATAGGCTAAAGTCAACAGGAAGTCGGCCATTTTTTTAATTGAACGCCATTTTGGCGATTTGCACGTTATGTGCTTTTAACGAACTCCTCCTAGGGATTTTGTCCGATTCTAATGAAAATTGCTGTGTGTACTCTTTACCCCTTAAAGATAAAACGTAATTAAAAGCATTGTGGTGGGAGTTACGATGTGGGCGTGGCAGGGCTGCTATTTTAAGCAAATCGCCATGCAAATTCAAATGCTTACAACTTCAGTGTACATTAGCCGACATGCACAAAACTTCTTGAGTGTGATCACAGTCCCGCCCTGAAGCCATAACGATGGTCATATTCAGCCATACTGACAGCGTCCCCTCCTGGCGACAGGAAAAGCCCAAAATTAGGCATGGGTCATACTTTTGCGAACTCCTCCTGCAGATTTCATTTGAATGTCACGAAAACGGGTGTGGACACTCTTGAGCCCCGTGACATGAAAACTTATCAAAATCTCTTCTTGTCAATTAACGGTGTGGGTGTGACGGGGCGGCCATTTTGAGCATCTTTCCGTGACAGGCGACAGTGACAGGTCTGAAAAACATTTACATGCAATTCCTCACGACAGACCCAAGCAACGTTACCTCCAGTCGGCGAGCCCAGGGATTGGCGGTCGCTTGTTCTCGGCGGTGCATCGGTGTGCGAGGGTTTTTACAACGCCGCTTGCGGCTTTAATTATTATTATTATTATTATTATTCCACTTTACCGGGCTTTTTGGGTGCTTTAACGTGTTTCAATTCGAACAAAAATGTGGCTGAAAAATCAGGCCTGGTGAAAATTCTATGATTTTATTGGTTTCGCCAGTGGGCAGGGCAAAATGGCTCCACAGCGCCCCTAGAAAAATTAAAAAATTCATGAAAAAATCTGTGGTTTGCCCGATTATGCTGAAATTTGGTAGGCATGTAGAGCTTGCCAAGACAAACGGATTTGCCATTTGGGGACGTTTTTTGTCCAATGCACATGAAGACCGCTAGGTGGCGTTGAAAATTCAAAAATTAGGCCATTTTTGCCGATTTCAGGCATCGGAATTTAACGAACTCCTCCTAGGGGTTTTGCCGGATTCTCATGAAAATCACTATGTTTACTCTGGACCCCTTGAAGATCAAAAGTTATTAAAATCATCTTGGTTGGAGTCAAGGTGTGGGCGTGGCAGGGCCGCCATTTTAAGCGTTTTGCCATACAATTTCAAATGCTTATAACTTCAGTGATATTTGTTCGACGTGCACCAAACGTCAGGCGTGTTATAAGAGTCCCGCCCTGAAACCAGTCAAATGGTCATATTCAGCCATACTGACAGCGTCCACTCCTGGCGACAGGAAATGACAAAAATTGGGCATGTGTCATACTTTTGCGAACTCCTCCTACAGATTTCATCTGAATGTCATGAAAATGGGCGTGGACACTCTTGAGACCTGTGACATGAAAAGTTATTAAAATCTTCTTGTTCGGATTAACCCTGTGGGCGTAATGGGGCGGCCATTATCAGCATCTCGCCGTGAACATTGATCCCCTAATAAATTTAGGTAAACTTTGTTCTTTACATACCAAACTTCACAAGCTGGTCAGTTTCCATAGACAATTACTAATTGCATTGGTTTCGCAAGTGGGCGGGGCCAACTGCCTCGCTAGCGCCCTCTAAACTGCAGCCCCAAGGCCTTCCTGCACGGACACTGATGAAAGTTGCTGGACATATGTATCACACCCACGTCTACAAAAAAGTCTCTGACACCATAGGCTAAAGTCAACAGGAAGTCGGCCATTTTGAATTGAACGGCCATTTTTGGCGATTTGCATGTTGCGTACTTTAACAAACTCCTCCTAGGGATTTTGTCTGATTCCACTGAAAATTGCTGTGTGTAGTCTTGACCCCTTGAAGATTAAAAGTTATTAAATTCATTTCGTTGGGAGTCACGGTGTGGGCGTGGCAGGGCCGCCATTTTAAGCAATTCACCATGAAAATTCAAATGCTTATAACTTCAGTGGACATTGTGAAACCTGCACCAAACTTCAGATGTATCATGAGAGTCTTGCCCTGAGGCCATAAACATGGTCATATTTAGCCATACTGACAGCGCCCCTGGCTGGCGACAGGAAATTAGCAAAATTGGGCATGTGTCATACTTTTATGAACTTCTCCTAAACATTTAATCTGAATGTCATGAAAAAAAAGTATGGACACTCTTGAGCCCTATGACATGAGAAGTTAGTAAAATCTCTTGTTGTTAATTAACGGTGGGGCGTGAAAGGGCGGCCATTTTGAGCATATTGTCGTGACGGACGAAAGTGATAGGTCTGAAGAAAATCTACATGCAATTCCTGCGACAGACCCATAAAGTTGTATTCATAATAATGTCTACATTATATTTTTGATCAGATGAAAATAGTTTCAAGCAATGCCATGCCAATGCTATCCACTTATAATATTTATTATGCAACTTTTTCAGATAGGCTCCGAGTATTTAGTGTATTATTATCATTGCCCAGTGACTGAAAGAGGAATCCTAAGATGCTGCGTTAAATTTGCTCATTATTACCAAACCCGGCAGGAGATATCAGAGAACAGGAATTTTATTGGATGTGAGTGATGCACCTTTGAAAATAAACTCGGGACCAGAAGACACAGGAATAAAGCCAAAATGTATCCAGAAAGGGTTGAAATAACAGGCAGGGTCAGAACCAAATACAGATGTGCAACGGCACAAAAACAGAATAAAAATCGGTCAAATCCAGAAGGGTAGGTCATACAAAAAACGGCATCCAAAACAGAAATCAGATGGACTGACAAAATACTATGTCCCCGGTCCTAATCCAAATTGGCAAAAAGATGAATGGAATCGGCAAACCGTTCTTGAGATATCATGTTGACAAAACATTTGTAAGAAGTGAAAACAAAAGGCATAATGACCTTGAGAAATAATGCTAAGGTCAACGTTTGACAGAGAATGAGCTGCCCCAAGACACCTAGACACCAAAGATGAATGGAATCGGTTAAACCGTTCTTGAGATATCGCGATAAGAACTACATGACAAAGGGAAGCAATACTATGTCCCGTCCCCTAATACAACAATTGAGATCAAAGATGAATGGAATCGGTCTAACTGTTCTCGAGATAACATGTTCCAACAAACAGTTCTAATAGTGCACAGACAAAGAGTGCAGGATAGATGGAGGTGAATGCTCATGTCCCCCAAAGCAAAAATACACAGAGACACCAAAGAAAGAGGGAGAGACTAGATGGACAAACCGTGAAAGCTGAGATTGTGTTGACAAGGTATTTGTAATCATGTGGTCAAATAGTCGTAATAACCTTGAGAATTATGCCAAGATCACGGAAAGCAACTGGGGTCGGCGTATCACACAAATACACATTGAAGCCAAAGATGATGTGATTGGTCAAACGTTCTTGAGATATCGTTCACAAGAAACGGGACATGATGGATGGACAAAATACAGATGGACTAGGATTGAATACTATGTCCCCGGCCCAAATATGAAGTAACACCAAAGATGAATGGAATCGGTCAAACCGTTCTTGAGAATCATGTTGACAAATCATTTGTAAGTGGTCAAATAGTTGTAATGACCTTGAGAATAATGCCAAGTTCACCAAAATCACAAGACAGGGGTGATCACACCAATACACCTTGACACCAAAGATGAATGGAATCGGTCAAACCGTTCTTGAGATATCATGTTGACAAGGTATTTGTAAGTGTTCAAATGACCTTGAGAATAATGCCAAGGTCACGGAAGACATGGCAATTGAACACAAAGATGACATGGAATCGGTCAAACCATTCTTGAGATACCAAAAGGTATTTGAATGGTCAATTGGTCAAACCCAGCGGGGGATATCAAGAGATAATCGACTGGGGTTGTTTTTAATACAAGTGACACCAAAGATGAATGATGCATTCTTGAAAACCATGGAATAGTGGAGATATCAGAACAAACAAAAAAATACTATGTCTGCTGTTGCTGTTCATTTGGACCCAGGACTGTTGAGGTTAGTTTCAGTTATTGCCCAACCCTTAACATGTATTTTCAATCTTTCAATTAACTCGAGAGTTGTACCAACAATCTGGTAAATCGCATGTGCCTCTGCTGAGAGTGTTGCTCTACACAAGTCACTATATACCTGTGTGGATGCAAACATGCCTCTTGCTGGTACAGCCTATGGTTATACTGTTAAATGTATTTGAAACAGCAGTAAGTTTGTGGGTGACTGACTACTTGGGGAATATATCCCAAAATGTGTGTCAATGTTGCAACTCAGAAGCCCCAGCCGCATAGTGGATTTTAGGATCAGGAAAGAGGAATTCCAGGTTAAAATGAATTTATATTCAAGTATGTGAATCACAAAATGTATGGCAGAACTTGGTGGGAAAAATTACTATTAATATGCAAATTTGCCACAGGAGCCCATGTTAAAGAACTTCCTTTTCCACCCCAAAGATGAAGGAAAACATCAATGAATCAAATGGGGACATCAGTAACTCTACTTTCTTTATGTTCGCATGCCAAGCAAACCAATAAACCCATGCAGCGAGACACTTCGCTGGCACCTCAGTTAAAACCATGAAATCAATAAATAGAAATTCATAAAGTAATGATTCTCCACTACCTGTGAAATCACGCCATAAGCACATTAATCACTGTCTCTCAGCCAAATGGTGCTTAAAGACATCATTTCTGCAACCATTTCCAAGTCTCAATTGTCCACATGTAACTACATTTCAGCTCTGTTTTATCTGTTTAATGAAATATTATTCACAAACTTACAGTGAGTGTTGCCGAAGATTGTATCATTCAGTAAAATTTACATGTCCAATAAGTTCAGATGAACAAACCCAGAGATACTTTCATTAGTTTTATTTGCCAAAGTAACAGGCAACTACAGAGTAGCTGGATGGAGCCCTCAGAGGAAATACTCTGGTTTCTGACTCCCCTCTGCAGAGATAAAGTTGGGTCCTTAAACAGAATAAAAGAAAAAAACTGCCATTCATTCCTTGACTAAAGGCCTTGACTTTTCTACAAAACTGCTCCTGTGGCTCTCTCTCTCTCTCTCTCTCTCTCTCTCTCTCTCTCTCTTCCTACTTGCTACTGTTCTTTCAATCAGTTCTCTCAAAGCTTTCTTGCAGAAGAGAAATGTGTTCTCATAGGACCTTCGCTCTTTAAATGAAAAATCTCAGTTAGTCTATCTAAGGACTATCTTGACCTGAGGAGCTGTGAAAGCAACACATTTTACATGATATGGAGGATCTCAGAGGTACTTCCACTCCTCTGAAATCACACAGCATCCAAACACCTGCAGGAAGCTACACTGGTTACCATGTCTCGTCTGCATTTTAGTGCCAGGCTTCTTGCTCAGCTCGAGAGTTAAACGGAGCTGCAGGTATAAGAGCCGCTCGCGTGGTTTCTTAGCTTTGATCAAGTGCTCGTGAAGATGAAGATTATAAGCCACAGTGTCCGCTATTTTTATATTTCTTTTTTTTTTCTCAAGGGTGTAATCAGATAAGTGCAACATACCGGTGTATTTTATCACTATGTCGCAACTTTCTTCCTGTATGTGGCAGGGAAATCGCAGGGAGTGCAGACGCATGTGAATATGTGTTTATGATCAATAAATGTAGCAGGTATTTCCCTCTCGAGTTATTGGCAAGTACATTTGTTACTGTTAGTGTTTGTAATCTCTTCAATATTGTGCAGGCAATTTCATGTCTGGGGTCTTTAGGTCTAACAGCACTTTTGTAGCATTGTATGAGATTATTATATTGCATTATTTTTTGGTCCCTGACATAAAGGTTTGATAGGATTTAACTGCTGTACTGGTACAATCTGTAAGTCTCCAGTGCACGAGCATAGCCTGACTCATGCAGGCCGGACATCAGGGTTAACACTGTGGATTCCACACCATTAGACCCTTGTCTGACCATAGATACCTATGGTACTACATCAGACTCAAAAGTTAATTTACTCCAAAAAATGTAGCTGCAAAAAAATAAAATTAAATAAAATAAAACTTTAAGTGCTCATGACACAGCAAATAAAGAATAAAAAAAAAATTTGCAGTAGTAATGTAATGGAAGGTTTGTCTCATAGCAGTTCCAGCCACAAAGAAATAGTCACAAACTGCAAGAGATTCTAAGTTGTTACTCTAGCGCCACTGCATGAGATTTGTCTCGCTGCGCCATTTTGACTGCAATGTCATCGGCAAAATTCTTGTGAACCCATCTAACGCATTTCAATGCAAGGATATGGCTGAGCAGAGTGAGATATTTTCAGATATGCTAGACTTTTCTTCAGTCATTGATGCTTTTTACTTCTAATTAAAGATCTACAAACCCCAATTCCAATGAAGTTGAGAGGTTGTGTAAAATGTGAATAAAAACAGAATACAATGATTTGCAAATCCTTTTTGACCTTTTTTCAATTGAGTACAGGACAAAAGCAAGATATTTAATGTTCAAACTGAGCTAACTTGCTAAGCTAAGAGCTAACTAGAGACAGGCCTTCACAAGCAACACACTGAGTAAGTTTTTATTTGATGCACTTAACTGAAAATAGCTACTTTTTGGGTGAGGGCATGGACGCATTGAGCAGAAATCATGAGTTCATATGGGTCAAGTTTGGCTCCAAATCAGAAAATATACAGTGAATCACAAGGTCTTAACATGACTTGATCAGTCCTCTAGAGCGAATATTTGATTCCAGCCCAGGGTCAGAATTGGTGGAGCAATGACCCCCAACCGCAGCACTGCAGGGGTAATCGCCCCAATGCTGCCTTAGTCTTCGGTGCCAGAGGCAGCATGTACCATAGACCTAGAAACTCTGGTCTGTCTCACTTGTTCTTCAGGATATTTAGATAAACTAAAACTCATCTCTTGCGTATTACTACAAAATCCTGCTTCACAACTTTGCAGCATTTTGAAAAAAAAAAAAATCATAAAGGCGGACTGAAAGAACAACAGAACTCCAGATGTTTCAATGTGTTTTGCTTGCTTCGGCTGGGAAAATGTCTGTCGCTCACGTCATATCCGCCTTCCTCCTCACTGGCAACAAGGCATTCACATCATGAGCGGCAAAAAAAAAAAAAAATCTTTATTTGCAAACATTTGGTTTATTTCACATGGAATGGCTTATCTAATGAAATTTTGTGGATATTTTCAGCATTTTCAGTAATAGCTATGATGTGGTGTCAGGTGCACTTTAGTAAAAAACAGAGTGACTCAGCTTGAAAGGCCTTTGTCAGGGAGGTTACGAAAAACCCAATGGCCACAACAGAGCTTCAGGAATCCCTCTGGGGACTGGGGGACCTGTCTGAAGCACAGCCATTTCAGAAGCACCCCATTAATCAGGCCTTTATTGTGAAGTAGCTAGAATGAAGGCATATGTCAGTCCAGCTGAGCTGGCATATTTTGTATAGCTTTTTTTTTTTTTTTTTTTTTGCAGGTTCAACACATATCAGTATCAGTTTTTTCATTTATTATTGAAAAAATAAATTAAAAAATCAATCCTTCTCCAGAAATAAACTGTATAAATCTTGCTGTGCTTAAGGCGACAGTTTCATGTTTGGTATCAAGGCTTCGTTGCATAGGGTCTCATACAGCACTGCCAAACCCAGCACCGAAAACTTTATCCTTCTCAGAAATAAGACACATTCTTCTGTGTTTGTCAATGTTGTGTTGGGAGGGTGTGGTCTTCTGCTGCTGGGCGGAGACCTGACTGCCTGCTGTGATGCAGAATTGGAAATATATGGGCAATATGTTAACAACGCGCGCTGATTTGTTACTTTGTCCGATTGAAGAGTCCCTGAAATACTCTTATAAGGCAGCAGTGAGTGTGATTGGTCGGGGGGGAAGGGAAAGAGTTTGTCTCTCAGAGAGGGGTGCAGTCTATGTACAAGGGCTCAGTGTCACTCAGAGCTCAGAGCTGCAGGTGTTCACATCCACTCAGCACTGAGGAAGGGTCTGTATGTTTGAGCTGATGAAGATGGAGAGATGTCTACTCTTCTTCTCTCTCTCCTCCCTGCTCCTGCTCTCCACAGCTGGTGAGTTACACCTTCATCCTTGTCCCCAGCTTCTCGATAGCCAATCAGGGATTGTGGGTTAGAGGGTCAGCATGTCAAAATGCAGGGTTATAAACAACTTCTAAACACCTGTGATTACTATTGCAACATGATCTCTGACAGCTTCTAAACACCTGTGATTGATGTAGCAACATGGTTACAGACATCTTCTGAACACCAGATTACTACAATAAAAGGGTTACAGGTTGCGTCTATGAAGCTGAGATTACAGTGACTGGGAAAAATGCTAACTGTACATGCCAGAGATTACTGTCATAACAGGGTTCTGGGTAGTCTCTAAATGCCAGAAGTAACTGTTGTTACAGGGTTACAGGTAACCTCTGAACACGAGTAACAGGGTTACAGCCAACCACGAAATATCAGATTACTGCAGTAGCAATGATACAGGCTGTGTCAATGAAAAAGTGAAATGTTACATTTACTGAAATAATGCATATCAACTGGTTGCGCACAACTGCGAAAGAAAATTCATATTAATTTCATGAATTAACTTGGCAAAAAATCTCAGAATTTGATCAGAATTTTCTTATGTGCAACTATTTGACATAACATTTCTAGGCAAATCTAACTTTTCACATTTTTCAGTGCTCAGTGTAAACATCACAGAACTAGAGTAGTAACATGGATTCAGGCAACCTCTACACATCAGAGAATTACTATTGTTTAGGGCTCCAGACAGCCTCTAAATACCAAAGATTACTTTAGAATTATGACTGTTCATCACTGATCAAGTTTTCATTGCACAGATTTTATTTCGTATTTTTGCAAATCACAGTTGAATTATAATACATCGAGGATAAAGCCATGTATTTTAGTTAATCGGTATTTCTTTCAGGTGAGGCTTTGAAAAATCATTTGTATGTCTTCATAAATTAGCACATGATTTAAAAAAGTTAATGTGATTGCCAAATGATCCTTAAATGCAGGCTGCTGTTTTACAGTAGGGCATAGAATTATTAACTAAGATAAAATTTAAAAAAGCTGCCAATAGTAAACAATACCAATCATAAACCATGTTCAGTTCAAATTAGTGGGAAAGCTGTGTTTTTCTTTCCATACAATTAAGCTCAGCTTTCTTTATTAAGTTGTGAATTTTTCTTTTAATGGCAAACGTAGGTGTTGATGTTATCAGCTCCCGTGTTTCAGTACTTTGTGCAAACACATGAGAAATGTGAACAGTTTCAAACAACTGAGTTAAGCAACATCATATTAATTTGATTTGCAAAACTGATCAAAAATCTAACAATTTTTTCTAGAAGTTACTTAAAACAGTTGCGTCAAACAACTTCATTTTTGCGTGGATGTGAGTCTTCTTCTTTTTTTTCTACAATTTTTGATAAGGTTAGAGCTCATATTTTGAGGGATTTTTCCATTTTGAGTTTTTACAGATTTTACTCTGATATCCCTAGGTTTCAAAGACGTGCCATCAGGGAAGTAACTTCAACTAACTAGGCAGGATTACTCTCAACCTGTTGAACTGTTCCCTTTACTTTGCCTGATTGACAATTAAACAATTTAAGTAATAAATAACCCAGACAAACCCAGTCTATAGTTATTGAGAAGTGAAAATATTTTCTCAGCACAAAATCTCGACGCAATTTAAATGAATTGTTTTTAAAAATACAATGACATGTTTTGTACAAATTGAACGGTTGCTGAACAAGAATTTGAGTTACAATTGAAAAAAATATTTTCTGGAATTATACTTTATGAGTATTTTTATGCCTCCGAAAAGCTCATACAAAATTGCACCTTGATCAGACCTCCATCTGAGGGTCATTATTTCCTGTGAACTTCATGGATTGTATTTGACAATGGCTGTGGACCAAAGCATGGAGAGTCCCGAAATGTACTCTCTGGCCGTGTGCTCTGACTTAAGCCTAACCCTAACCTTAGGTATACAGAACAGAAGTAACTGGCTTTGCCTGCACAGTGACTAGGTTAAAATAAATAAATAAATAAATGAATAACCAACTTAGAATTTTGGTCACTCCAATTTTCTTAATACAGTTTTTCAGTCTTTTGTCAGCTATGGATAAAAGCTGATCGAACCAGCAGTGAAATAAGTGAATGGAACATGCAAAGGATTTTTTTCAAGGTGTCGCCCAGTGAAATGTCAGCACAGGCTTCTGGAGAATTTTAAGTTCAGAATGCAATAAACAATAACATGATCTAAATAAAAATTTGCGAGTCATTCCACTGATTAGTATTAATTATTGAGTAAATCAGTAGTTTGATTGCTGATCAAAAAATGTATGGGGGACCAGTTCTGAATTGCCTGCTGTCACTTACCTACAATGGGAAAATGATGGACTGTCCTCTCCAGTCCAGACCACAGGTTTTTAATGAGATTTAAGTGCAGGGCTTGCATGGCAATTGCAGCACATTGATGCTTGTTTAAATTTTCCTCTCATTCGTGGTTATGCATTCAAGTTTTAGCCTCCTATCAACGATGACCAGTACAGACCTTCTACCAAAAACTACCTCTCCTAGTACTACTTGGTGGTATTCAATATGCTGCTGAGTAGTCCCCTGGACCACTGCAAATGTACAACATAACTGTAGAAGTTTTTGTTGCTGTCCTCTTTATTGCAGACAGACACAATGTAAAACTTCGGTAGCAGGGCTCACAGTTTCAGCTTGATTGTGCTCTGACTCAAAACTATACCATCATGAAAGTGAGCCTTTTTAAAGCATTGATTGTAATTATGTATATTTTGAACCTCTGGTACACTGCTGACATTTCCCCTCTTTATATTTCCACTGCACAGTCTCCTGACGAATGAGCTATAATGCAAAAGATTTCTGCCGTGATCAAGAGTCTGATTCTACTAGATGGTGCCTGTGCAATTCAGCCCTACAATGGCAAAAGGCAGGAACTCCAATACATGACAATTGGAGTTACTGCCTTTTGCCATTGTAGGGCTGCATTGCCAGCATGACACCAGTTTTACTTTAATTGAATTCATTCATGATAGCTGGCAGTAGTGCTAATAATTTTGACACCACAATAAGACATTACTTAATCAAAAACAGGAACATGTGAATAAACGTATTGAGATAAAATTATATTCTTTTCTGATGTGAACTTTGCATAAAAATGATCAACACAGATTTTTGTGCACTTTATGTTGCTTTTTTCTTGAATTTAAAAAGGGTGCCCATAATTCCGCTTAAGTCTGTTTGATACTTTTATGTTAAAGCAGTTTGCTCTTGGAGACAGATATTTTTTGCTCATGCAGCTTATTTGTGCTTTAGTGAATATAATAAATAAATAAATAAATAAAACTTGCTGTTTTGTCATTTTCATTTTAATGTTAGCTTGCGCCTAACCTTCATCAGTCCGACTCAAAAATTCAGCTGCTGTTGGAATGCTGTGATTTATTATTATTATTATTATTATTATTATTATTATTATTATAAAATAATAATAATAATATTTTTACCAGTAGGCTGCTCTTTATTAGCATAATTTTTAAAAAGGCTTCAACGCAATATAAATGTGAAATACTGTAATACTTTTTTTTCAGCAATATGTTAATTATATATTTAATTATTAAACTCTCTACCATTAATAAAATTATTACAATGAAAATGATCATAGTAAAGAGAAGCTAAAAGCGCTATGCGTGAAAAGCCAGACAAGCGGGAACAAGAGCAAATTTTTCAGCGTTTTCTTCAGTGTTCACCATGTACTGAAACTTTTGCTTTTGCTCCTGCATGTCTAGCTTTTAACCCACTGCACTTTGCATTTCTTTTCACGAGTCAGATTTAAACATGAATTACACATATATTTGTTCGACCTTGAAGCTTGACCCTTTATTGAGAGTGAGGACAGCGTTCCTCCTTATTAAGACATATTTAGTTGTTTTTTTTTTTTTTTGGCTCCATACACTTTAGGCCAGAGGTTTCCCAAACTCGGTCCTGGGGACCCACTGTGTTTGCAGGTTTTTATTCCAACCACAAATACAATCGCAATATTGACAGGGAGTTTTTTCTTTCTTTCTCTAATTTCTCTTAATTAGTTGCTTTTGAGGCAGAACAGACATTTCACCTGCTTAAACTATGTTAACAGAAATGGTTATAAGGTCCATGTTTAAAAGCTCAACGTTCAAACTGTGCTTTTTTTTGTTGCAATATTCCAAGTAAGCAAGCCTTGCCAAGGTGCCAATTTGTTTACACTGATCAAATTCAGGACTGTGGCTAATCAGTGAGCTGCTCATCAGGTTTCTGGAAGCAAGTTTTTACGTTGTAATATTTTCAGATGTTTTTCCTCAAACCAAAAACAAATATAACACCAAACAGGTTTGACTTATTATAATTGGATTTGTCTTTTGAATTCTTAATTACCTAATAAATGGTTGTTTTAGAAATCACAAGTCCACCATGTCAACAGTTAGAAGCTAATTAAAAGAATTCAATTAAAAGAATCACAATTTTTCTCTCTTTTTAAGCAAGAAAATGTCATTTTCTATATGGTAGGTTACAATCTCAATAGCCTATGGAGCTACTCATGGCATGCATAGCTGACATGATTTAGCTTAAAAGGGTAATCTCTACAGTCATGAGTAGCACGATTCAAAAATTTAGATGCTGGGATTGCGATTGTAGTTGGAACAAAAACCAGCAGACATCATGGGTCCCCAGGACCGAGTATTGCCTAAGGCAATACAAGTCTGACAAAATGCAGCAATATTCTTCTCTCTACAATGAACATTAGAAAATTAAAAGTTGTTTGTGCCTAAGTGATCGCATCTTTGCTCACCTGAACTGTAAAAGCAGGGCTGAAACAGCTATGATCAAGCAATGACTTCCAGACCTGGGCCTCCTTTCCCAATAACAATCGATCATAGAGCTCCAAGAAGCTTTGTGACGGGCGATTTTACAAAAGTTCTTCACTCTTGGGGCGCCTTGGTGGCTCATCGGTCTAAGCGCACATACCATAAAGGCTGTGTCCTTCCCGCAGCGACCTGGGTTCGATTCCGGCTCGGGTCATTTGCTGCATGACTTCCCCCATTCTTCTCCCCAACTTTCCTGTCTCTCTACACTGTATAACTATCAAATAAAGGAAAAATTCCCAAAAAATAATCTTAAAAAAAAAGTTCTTTGCTCTTTCTGCACATTTCCTGTAGCAACTGTTATGCCGCAGCGCACGCACGGTTGTTAAGTATGTTGGATCAATTGACCGATAGTATTTTTTTACCTTACAAATCAAATAATCCAAGGAGTAAAATTCCTCTAAAATAAATTACAATCAAAATTTGATTATATTTAGCATTTTTTCATGTTCCTGAAATGCAAAACATAAGTTACCATGCATTGGACAAAACAGTTTGTGGACTGTGTAAACAGGATGTTATCTTTGTAGTGCTGGGATCAGACTACATGATTTAGGCTCGATTTTAGCTGGATCTGGAAGTCGCAGGCGTCCGGTGAGATCGGAAAGGATGAATAGTCATCGTGGGCAAAGATTGATCGTTTTATGCCGTGTAGTATGCGATAGTGGATGACAACTGTCGAAGCATCTGCGATGCCTCACGACATCCCGACAGAAAGTCTAGCATGTTTAATACTTTTTTCAACTCCTACAACGGGTTACTTTGCTTCTGTGATGTTGACCAATAGGAATAGGGGAGACCGGGGTTACTTTGGCCACGGGGTTAGGTTTGTCACCCGTTTTTTTTTTCATTGCAAACGCACTGACAGGAAAATGAAAATGTACAAATTATGTGACATCCCAGCGACGTCATCTCTTGGAAAGAAGAAGGACTTATAGTGTCATGTAAGTGTTTTCTGCCTAAAAAAACTGAATTTTGACCCAAATTGTAAACTTTAAGTTTCTGAAAGAAATGCGTCTAGCTTCTTTGAAGACAAAGATTTCCATGGTGTTTTTACAGTTTCATAAACGTATGTAACTAGAGTTATTAACAACACATAAGATAAAGGCCTGCTGCGATCATGAGATAAGAGATGCGGCCTGATTCCCAAAATGGGAGCACGGGGCTACACTGGCCAAGCAGCATGGGGTTAGTTCGTCAGGGTGCTGAGGTTGCCCCACTTGTAGGTCCTGTGTTTGGCCTATATTAAAATATTCCAAAGTCAAATATAGGAGCCGATTTATTGTTTTTCAAACACCTATAGTGTCTTAATAATTCTAATATTTGCATTTATTTTATGTTTATGATAGAGGACCTATTAGGGCCTTTGTTTGGAGGACACAAGTATGAATGTGTAAGGTTTGCTCCTTGAAGCCCCTCCCCTTTCTCATTCTTTCACCTCCATCTTAATGGGCCACTGGTGGGTCCCATTAAAGTGGAGGTGTTGGCTGAGTATTGAGGGTTGGCAGGTGCCAGCCCTGGGGCCTCTGCATTTCATTCCATTCCTTTGTCAGTAGGAATGTTTGCTGCTCCTCTTTGGTGCCTTGGTCCTTACTCATCATCCAAAGGTGGAGAGGAGTGGGTCCAATGCTTCTCATGCAAAGGGTGGGCACATGAGGACTGTGCAAATGTCAGAAGGCTCGCCTACATATGTCATAACTGCAACTCTGATGGTGATTATGCATAAATCATAGCTTGTGTTGGTT
Source organism: Gymnothorax javanicus (assembly GCA_029692085.1). Taxonomy (NCBI): domain Eukaryota; kingdom Metazoa; phylum Chordata; class Actinopteri; order Anguilliformes; family Muraenidae; genus Gymnothorax; species Gymnothorax javanicus. The sequence goes on from CM056200.1 coordinate 64,534,583, forward strand.
CGCTGTAAAAATAAAACAGTTCTCACCATTTCTGTTATGAGAATATTGGACTGTCTTTTTCAGCTTCAGCTGATTGCCAACTATGACGATTTTACCCCACCCATCTGATGAAGTAACCCTGGGTATAGGGTTACTTCGGCATGTTTGTGATATATCGAAAATTGAATATTGTGACGTAAATATATGTTGTATTGAGATTGTATCAATACAAGTTTTGTAGGCGACATTCTGCACTACACATATACCATAAAGGTATTTCTCTAAGTTTTAGCAACAAAGAGTTATGGAGCCAAATACAAAATCATGACGAGGTAACCCTGGTCTCCCCTATCCTCAAGGGACCACATCATGACTGAGGGAATAAAACTGATTTCAGGCGAGAAATAGCCGAGACACTTCAGGAAACCAGTGAGTATTGCCAGTAGCATTAAGCTGGCAACTGAGCAAGGGTGTAGGTTTAATGTGACAATTGGTAGGGACACATATGTGAGCGCGCCTAGCGTGCGAGCTGGAAATTTTTTATAAATCTGAGTAGGGGAAAGTGGTACAAAACGGCCCCCACAGGTCATATGGCCCACCCTTGAAATATGTACTTTGCAGCTGCTGCTATCTATCGGTTACATTGTAGGAAGGAACAAGTGCGCATGAGCAGCAAATAACACTAGGGCGACCGTGAGAAATGCCGTTGCGCTTCAAGATCTAAGCCGATAAAATTTTCTGCACCAGATAATCTTGCAGTCAGCCTGTCCGAAAATAAGCATAAGTATTGACAGCGCTTGGCAATTGTTTTACTCCTACGGTGTATCGCGTGGTCTGTTCCAAGGGTCGGTGGAGGACAGATCAAAAGTCCACCACAGAAACCTCATTGACTAATAAGGTCAAGATATTTTGTAGTCGGTCGTGGGGCAAAATGACCCATGCGTCGAGGGGCAAAATGACCCCTGGTCCGTTTTACCCCAACCTTGGCCCGTTTTACCCCACATTCAAATTTAGTCACCACATGCATAAATTTACCTTTAGCAATCTGAATATATCTGTCTGGTTAATATATACGTATATGTTAGGTTTCAAATTTAGAAAAAAATACTCTTTGTTCTCGTTCTCGTTCGCCACACGTTCTGTTAGTTGTGGGCCATTTTGCCCCATAAGCGGGGGCCGTTATGCCCATACCCTTGTACAAAATGGCCCCCCTCAAGTTATTTTTTTAACTGAGACTTTCTCCAGTAAATATCCGTTTGGGGCCATTTTGATTATGTGCGTTTTCATGGGAGTTAAATAAAGATTCTTGAAAACTATGAGTCGCATTGAATTTCTGCCACAGCTTTGATCAGGTGAGGCCTAAACGTTAAGGGGCCCGTTTTGCCCCACCTTCCCATACAGATACTGCCTTTTCTGTGTATGGAGATTATCTAAATGAGTGTTTCTTTGTTTTTTTATGATGCTAAGCAAACTGCCTTCATAATCTTAATAGAAAGATGCCACATACATAAACTTCCATTTCTATTTTGTTGCCATCCAAATACTTTAGATTTGATTTTTGAATACAAGTTTACAAGTGTTACTACGGTTATGAACATTTATTATGAAGGTTAGCAATATCGAACAATTGAAATACTCTTACCAATTCATAAGTTTCTTAATTACGTTATGGTACATTTTATTATTAGAGAATGTTAAAATCATTATATGCGGGGCGCCCCGGTGGCACATTGGTCCAAGCGTGCACACCATTAAGGCTGTGTCCTTCCTGCGGCGACCTGGGTTCGATTCCGGCTCGGGTCATTTGCCGCATGTCTTCCCCCATTCCTCTCCCCAACCTTCCTGTCACTCTCCACTGTGGAACTATCAAATAAAAAAAGAAGAAAATCCCAACAAAAAATCATTATATGCAATTTAGCATTTCTCTCGGCAGCAGCCAAGATAAACACTTCAAAATGGACCACTGACTATCTGTGAATTTGACAAGCCAAAAACCGAACATTTTATCGGAGTGGATCATGTTAGATTTACGATTTACAACAACTTGTTTCTTTCATTTTTCCCCACTGAGGCAAAGTTGGTCGGGACATTTTGACTTTCAAATGTTATATTTGCTGAACATCATGAAACCAACTTTAATGCTTTCCCTATAATTCAATACTATAATTCATAATTAGGACCTCACCTGAAGCTCTGATACACCTGTATCCTCAACAGCTTGCTGACGTGGTTCCTGCATACAAAATAATACATTAATAATAGCACCATTGCAGGATTTCTACACTGAAATTCTCCTCATAATTTGATATATCCACCCGTGTTATGTCTACTACAGCTAGCAACCTGACTATTAGCCAACATGTGACAGAAACCAGGTTTAGTTCGCTAGTAGAAACTAGTGAACATGATTAACTAACATTAGTCGACATTATTTTCCAATAAAAAGTAACTTTAAGTAGCAAGCAAATTTTCACTGTTGTCGCTAACTGTTTCTGACTAGTTAGTTTGATCACTTACGCCCTGGATGGTAAAAAAAAAAAAAAAAAAAAAGCTTTTTATGTTGCCTCTTTTTTGGTTGCCTCAGTTTTCTTCCTCTGTCAGCTGAGTGGCTAGCTGCTGTTAGCTTGCTAGCTAGCAAACTGAAGTTATATCATGGATAGCTATGGAAAGGTACTGCAAGCACACTTAGTTATGAGAGTGGCAGTTAGCTAGCCTGCTTCAGTGCTAAACTGCACCGATTCAAGTTCCTAACATTACACTTGGCATTCAGTTTGGCTGAATATTAACAGCATTACATGGAACAATATTTTTTTCTCACGCTCTCAGATAATGAAATTTCTGTAAAAGTCATACATACCTAAGGTAATATCAAATATATGTCATGGGAAAAAAAAAAAAAAAAACCCATGACATATATTTGACCATGGGAAAAGTCCTATAATTGCGTGATGAAGAAAAATCTGGAACAAATGCCAAATTATGGTTCTCTTCAACGGGCAAGCCATTGCAAACATCATGTAATCAAAGCCGGGGATGCAGTAGCGCATCTCAAGCCTCGCTTTGGACAAAAATGAATATTCATTACCTGAATAGAGTGGTCAATTTAAACTTGCCTTTCAGCCTTCAGGTAGCCCCTCCCTTTCAACCAATCAAATGCTAGAATGCGTAAATAGGTTGTCTTGGAGACGTAGCCTCGACAACTGTGTCTAATGTGGCTTATCTGGAAAGATGATAAAAACAAGTTTGCTGAAATATTGGTAGGGACAATCTGGCTTCTCAAAATATTGGTTGGGACATGTCCCTACCGTCCATACGCAAACCTACGCCCTTGCAACTCTTTGGTAACGTTTAGGTTCGTGCCTGCAATATTCCGGTGTAATGTCCCAATTGGTTCCCTTGCGTGTGCACGCCCTGCATTCGCCTGAACAGCTGCAGTTGTGGTGGCCGCTGTCCGCAGATTCGGCAAACATATTACTGCCAATTTAAGTTGCAGCTCTTATCCTATCCAGCAAATATGATTGCATCAGTGAGAAATAATTTCACAGGCACCTTTGAAGAAATAAATTCAAGAAAATATAATATTTAAAAGATTGCGCCAGGCTGGATTTGATCGGTCCATGGGTGGGGTCTTTGCCGGACCCGCTCCCTGTGGATGGGACCCTATTACCCATGAGTACAGAGCATTTGGACCTGAACAAACAGTTAGGACTCATATATGTGTGTTCACATATTTACAGGGTTTTCTGTGGCAATAGAAAAAAATGGAGTCCCGGGGATGCAAAGGGGTTTGAAAATCTGAGTACTTTATGATATGACTCATTAAGTTCCATTTGCTATTGTCATGGTTTGGTCCCGCCGGATGCAACCTGCAATCCAGCGGGCACTGAGACCATGTACCCAAAAGGAGAGAAAAGGGACCCACTCACACAGACTGAGAGAAAAAATGCAAAAACATTTTATAAATATTGTGGCAGGACGACCGACAGAGCAGACGGACAGGATAAAGCAAGGAAAAGTTATTTTTTTTTTTTTTTTTTTTTTTTCAAAAAGGTGCAAATATTTACAGTGCGTTTGGAAAAATGGCAAAACAAAGACTAAAACAAAACACAAAAAAAAAGGCATAGAAGTTGCCAGGCTATGCAAGACCCAACCCCTTTACTCTCAGCAGACCTCCCTGAAACTGATGGGGAAAAAATCCTAGCTGTAAAAACACCATTTCTAACAGTAATCAAATGCACCAACACAGTTGCTGAATCAATTAACCCAACACAAAAATAAACAAACATAAAAATATATTTTGAGACAAAAACATATGTGCAGATAAAATCCCCATATGTATAACAACCCGTGAACACCCTTCTAAAATGGTTTGTGCCCCTTGCAACCCGCGAAATTTCTATTTACAAAGTGTGGTACAGCCCACTGGTATACAGAAGAGTGAATGGCTAGTTATTGCGCAGCGGTAATTACGAAATATTTAACAATAAATGAATATAAAAGTAAACAGGGATACTGCAAAGATGATGGGGAACGTGACAATGGATTCGAACATTTCACAGCTATTGTGAGAATGCAGGTAGGCCTTTCCCTGCAATTCAACAACGGTTTTGATAGATTTATTGCTATGTGACCAATTCCAATGTTTTTGCCAAAAATGCAAGATTTCTTTCGGACACCAAGCACTTCAACGTCATCGCAACAGGTGACAAATATACTTTAAAAATCCAACAAAAGACAACAGGAGCAGCAGCACCACACGGCAGGATAAAACCAGAATGCAGCTGCAATGCCAATTGGCAATGCAGCTTTAATTTTTTATCTTCCACTTCAATGAGCAACAGGTGTGGCTCGTAGAAGTGGAGGCGAAGACAGCAAAGGGGTAGGGACTGCAAAGAAACCATTGCAGCTATTGCTATTATGATCCATTTTTATATGTAAATTCCTCAATAATTTTGCCATATACAAGATTTCTTTCTTTGCATTTCATTTTTGTTCTAGCGGGCCGGCAAACTTGCTTGGTTGTGGGCTTTGTGAATGTACTTGGCAACATCAGATGTAGAAGCATGACCTCAACCTACCTTGTATTGCTTGCACATGAAACCCAAACCTGTACTTTACCTATATCTGAGTGCTCTTTGTAGTCCTTGCACCATTAACTTGTGTGATTGTGGTGTGTATAATATCATGTAGAAAAAGTAGAAATTGACACATTTACTTCATTCTAATAATCCATATAATTAGAAGCAATGCATTTGTCCAGTCTCAAGCCTGAAGTTAAAGTGGTGGAGGGGTCACAGGTAAGTACTTGGAGAGCATAATATATACATTATGCACACACCATGATGCTTCCAGTCTTATAATGCACAACCACAAGAAAGACCATATAGGTCCTGAGGGGGTAGGAGACAGATAATTTGTGTATGGGTGGGCAGTAAATAAGCATGAGAGTAAAAAACAAATAAATCTTCAAAATTAAAAAAAAAAAAAAAAAAAAGCTGTTGCAGGTCTAGTTATGAAAATTTGATGCAGTGTTAAATTGTTTTTGGGCTAGGTCCATTGATATTTTAATTTGTATGAAAAAAATTCATTTTTTTTTTTTCCCCTTTTATTTCCCGCCAAACACCCCCCCCCTTGGGAGGTCAGCTTTATTTATTTTTTTTTGGAAGGGGGGGAAAAATACATCAAGACATCAAACAACAGTGAAACAAAAACAAAGAGAGAGAGAGAGAGAGAGAGAGAGAGAGAGAGAGAGAGAGAAACAACATAGCCTCAAGAAAAGAAACAACAAAAAGGTGGTCAAGACAGTCACAGGGAATGTTAACCATGACAGTTGAGAAAATTAACGGTATTCACAACAATTATTAAAGCAAAGGGGAAAAGGAAGACAGAGAGGAAATAGAAAAGAAAAAAGACAAAATGTGATAAGTAGACTTAATAAAAAAATAAATAAAGGAAATTGTGGAGTATTAGGTTAAGTAAGTGTGGGGAGGATGAGAATAATTCTTCATGGCCAGTGAGAACTGTCGTATCCATATGATTTTTTCTTTTTTTTTTTTTTTTTTGTAGTGTGCGTGGGCATTAGTTGACCGGTAGCGAGATCATGACATGAAAGTATAACATTTTTTTATGAAATTGTTGCATTTGTTAGTTTTTTTTTTTTTTTTGTACAGCTCAGTAGTGTTCAATCGACAATTGTTTCCCTAATAGGACTAACCATTGAGATATTTTCAGCTGTTTTTTATTTTTCCAATTTAGCAGTATTGTTTTCTTGGCAATAGATAGGGCTACTAGTAGAGGTCTAGTGATTTGTGTAGGAATTGTGTTAATTTCGCCTTATATGTAGATGGATGGGGTTAATAGGATGCTGCATTTAAATAGTGCAGACAGTTTGGTGATTACCTCTTCCCAAAAGTGCTGTACAGGTTGGCAGGGCCAAACAGCATGGAAGTAGTAATCTGTAGTGTTGAGTGTACATTGAGTACATATATCGGTTTCTGAAAGTCCCATTTTGTACAATGTTTGTTGAGTAATATGTGCTCTGTGAATTACCTTTAACTGGATTAGCCTAATATTAGTATTTTGTGACATGTTGTAGATGTTCCTGCAGATTTCATCCCAGAAGTTAGTGTTAGTTTTGATGTTGAGATCTTCTTCCCATTTATGTATTGGAATGCACAGTGTGTTGTCAGAACCAAGGGAGGATGTGAGTTTATACAGTTTAGCGAAAGGTTTGTTTGATTTTGCAATTTTGCTTAAGGCTGGCATACATTACAGGATTCTTCACTCTTTCACAGATTTAGAAACTACACACTTGATGATAACAAAACACAGATCACACAAGATCTCTTTCTTCTGATCTTATAGTGTGTGGTGTGCACTACGGAGCACACCACACACAACATGATTTCTAGTCGCAAATATTAAACATGTTCATTATTTACAATCTCTCCTCCCGAGGCCTTCCAAGCGGATCGGACCGGACAAATCACTCTTAACACACCCCACACCACAGGAAAATCAGACACAGTGTTGTTTGCAAACATCAGACAATGGGGCCTTTGCTGGTTTTGATCAGAAGGGGGAGATCGGGACAAAAATCGGCCCGATTATCCTGTAGTGTGTACCAGGCATAAGATCATTCAGTAGTGGTGATTCTTTGAGGTCAATGTTGGTGATATCAACTTTTTCCTTAATTGAATGTTTTAATTGGATATATTGGAAGTACTGATTTTTATTAATGTTGTATTTTTCAATTAACTGCCGGAAAGAAAGCAGGGTTTTATTTTCAAAAATATGTTGCATATGTGAGATCCCTTTTTCTTTCCATTTATTGCCAATCATAGGTGATTTGTTTATAGTGAAATCGGGGTTGTGCCAAATTGGTGTGTGCGCGCTGGGAAAAGTCATTTTCTAAAAAAATCACATTTCTCAAAAAGGACATTTTTACTTGGAGTCATATTTACACAAATAGTGGATGGGTGGATTTTTTAGTTATTATTAGCTCCCGCCACTCACGGTGCGGGAGCTATGGTATCGGGCTCCGTGCGTGCGTGCGTGCGTGCGTGCACCATCAACACATTTCGCTTTATCTCATCAACGATTTCAGTTACAGGCTCCAAATTTTACTGACATCCATCTCATAAAGCCCTACAAATTACATGCCTAAAGGTGACTTTGGCCTATTTTTTGAGTTTTTGCCTTTTCTCAGCTCCACACTCTTACAGCAGTTTAAAGGCCTGGCTCAGTTCTTTCTGTTGAACTGTGATTATGGTAATACCTTGATTTTAGAGTATTTAAGAATATTTTTCCCACCACATTTCCTTCTGTGGTTATTATCTAGTTGTCACAGCTTTGCCAGCTCTCATAGTACTCTGCTCTAAGTTCCACCCGGGTTGGATAGCAAGACTCCAGAACCATAGGATCATCAAGGCGATGACTATCGCCTGGAGAGAGACCTAACAGCAGGATTCCAAGAAAGGTTAAAACATCCCTCCTGTTTAGCAGGAAGTGGGCAAAGCCACACATCACCTTCCCTTTTTAGAAGAATAACACAGCAGTTTTCATGATGCAAATTACCCATCAAGTGAGATCAACCGCTTGATCTTGATTCATGTTGAAATACTTAATCACTGATATTGGAATTTTATATGCTAAACCAACAGACTCCATCCACACTGATCTTGCCGAGAAAAATCAACCGAACCCACTCTCTAAACGGTCTTTCAGTAGATTCTAGATTGCTACCCAGTACACCAATTTGCTCCAAGGCCTGTCCTCCCTGATGGTGAGTGGTAGTGTCAGTTTCTGCATATCCTCTCCTATTTGTTTAGTTTATAATTCACCATGCGTTCTGGAATAGTTAATGAATCTTGTAATGATACGCTCAGAGGAACCAGTCGCAACTCAGGGATAATCCAAAAATCGTAAGCCTTTATTGCAAAAAGGGTCAGGACCAGAAGACACAAGGATTGCCAAGCCAAAAACAATGTCCAAAAAGCGAAGTCGACAGGACAGGCAGGAGTCAAAACCAGTAAGGCAGATGTGCAACGGTACATAGACAGTAAGCCAAAACTCGTGGTCAAATCCAGAAAGGTAGGTCATACACAGGGCATCCAAAACAGAAATCGTGGTCGTACAAAAAACAGGTCAAAATCCAAAAAGGCAAAACAGGAATAGAAGGGCAATGGCAAACTCGAGGTCGGGCAAAACAGTCGTAGAAGCTAAATAAACAAAAGGCAAACGAGGAGCTCTGTACAGATGTAAATTGGATCTAACGCTCTTGACAAGGAATGAACTGCAGTGAAGACTTTTAAATAGACAAGAGGGAAGTCACATGCTATGCAGGGAACAGGTGAATTGATAAAACTACTCACGGAGGGCACAATATGGGGACCTTTAAACCATAAAACAATTGGCAAAGCCAAACGCGACAGGACTGGCGAGACAGCATACAAAACAATGACAGCTCCATTCAAGGAGTCACATACGCATAGTTAAGTTTCCAGGACAGAGAGAGAAGCGCACCTGAGGTGCATAAGCTGTCATCAAAGCAGAGCACAGGGAAAGCAAAAGGGGCGGAGTTACAGAACAGCGCAGAGCAGGGCAGAGTTAGTTATATTAGTAAACAGTGATATCTACACACTTAATCAAAATACGTGAATGTTAGTTGGTTAGTTTATGTACAGACAAAGGGATTAGTATCCAGTAAATTACCAGTACCAACTAAGCAGCCTAGCAGTTAATTTATATGGTAATATCAGAAAAGCGGGAAGGAAGGTAAAAACGAGATTCTGAAGGAAGTTCGAACACCGGAAAACTTCCTTAAATTCCAAGCGTGTCTGCAGGTAGACAGGGGAGTGCACTACATGATAACACAAATCACATCAGACATTACAGGCGAGATAACAGTAATGCAATAAAGGAAATGGATGAATAAATATGAAAAATAATAAATACAAAATCAAACAGGATGCAGATCATAACAAACTCTTTGCCTTCTTGTATATACTTCACTTGATAGCGGTCGATCCAATTCCCTGCCTTAGGTTATCCTTGAGATCTCACCCGCCTTGGAGGAATCACAACTCATTTTGAAATGCTCATTGGTTGGCTGAATTAATAAGTCTCATCTATTGCGGTTTTTACATATATACAATAGTTGTGAAAAGGTATTTGCCCTTCCTGATTTCTTATTTTTGTATATTTGTCATATGTTTCAGATCACCAAACTAATTTTAATATTAGACAAAGATAACCTGAGTAAAGACAAAATGCAGTTTTTAAATTATTATTTCATTTATTGAGGGAAAAAAGTTATCCAACCTAACTTGCATTATGTAGTGCACTGCTCCTTGCTAAATCATGAATTAACTGTGATTAACCACATTTTTTAGTTCAATTTCACTAGCCACACCCAGGCCTGATTACTGCCAGACCTGTTGAATCAAGATATCACTTAAATAGAACCTGTCTGACAAAGTAAAGAAGGCTAAAAGATCTCAAAAAGCAACTCATCATGCCGCGATCTAAAGAAATTCAAGAACAGATGAGAAACAAAGTCATTGACATCTATCAGTCTGGAAAGGGTTCCATCTTTATTCCAGCCTTGAATCAAGAAATAATCCAAACCCGATGAGTAGTCCTTGGCCAAGAAGTACTACTCAGCGTTTTCACAGAGCAATATTTATGGGAAAAATAACCAACTTTGCTCCAATCACAATACATGGGTTGTACGCACATTATCTCTTAAGGTTTTTTAACCAACTTTGCTCCAATCACAATTTTAAGTTATTCTCAAGTTTTTTTCCTTGATTCTCTGAGAAATATGATGGAGCTCTGTAGAAGCATTGTTTCATAAAAAAATGAAAGAATATGCTAATTTAAAAGGTGTGGAAAATTGCAGTTTAAGAGTGGAAAAACACAGTCAGATGAATAGGATACAAGTAGATACTTTTGTACATGAATGATTCAATTGATTATATTTTCAGTAACAACTTATGATTTTACTGAACAAATATTGATCGTGCTTATGCAGAAATCAAACACATCAACACCGGATTATGTTTTCGAATCAATCCAAACAGAAGCTTGCTTACCAATTGAAGCTGCCAGAAGCCCGCTGCTTTGATGCGGTGTGAGCTGCTTATGCATGTGTGAATGTAAATGGAATTGCTTGCATGTGTGCACTGTGTGTGAACTGCTTGTATGTGTGTGTCTGTGTAAAGATTTGTACGCAGCTTTTTTTCATGTGTGTGTATGTGTGGAAGTGCTTGTATGTGTGTGTGTTTATGTGTATGTGTCTGTGTGTGTATGTGCATGTGTATCGCGTGCGGTGCCTGTGCGTGCGTGTGTGTGTGTGTGTGTGTGTTTGCACTGCTCATCTCCTCCCTATGCGTATGTGAACTACTTGTATGTATGTGTGTGTTACTGCTGCTTACATAATATGGTTACTGATTATGATTATTGATTATGGTTATTCAACATGGCAATTGATTTACTGATGAATATGATGAGAAATATTGAACTATAACACTAACAATCGCTAGCGGAGAAAACATGGAACAGTGGTGAACCTTCCCAGGAGTGGCTGACCACCAAAATTTCCTCCAAGAGCTTATTGACGATTCATCAAGGAGGTCACAAAATAACCCAGACTAATATCTAAAGAACTGCAGGCCTCACTTGCTTCAGTTAAGGTTAGTGTTCATGATTCCACAAAAGAAAGAGACTGGGCAAAAATGGCATCCATTGGAGAGCTGCATGGCAAAATCCACTGCTGACTAAAAATAACATGATGCTTCATCACACATTTGCCTAAAAACATCTTGATGACCCCCAAGACTTTGGAAAATATTCCTGCAGACTGATGAGTCGAATTTTTGAAGGAAAGTGATCCAAGAACTGGTGCAAAGCTAACACAGCATTCCACAGTAAGAACATCATACCAACAGTCAAACATAGTGGTGGTAGTGTGATGGTCTGGGCTGCTTTGTTGCTTCAGGACCGGAAAGACTTGCTTAATTGATGGAACTATGAATTCTGCTCCAGAAAATCCTGAAGGACAATGTCCGGCCATCAGTTCATGACCTAAAGCTCAAGCACACTTGGGTTATGCAGCAGAGCACGATCCAGAACACACAAGCAAGTCCATCTCTGAATGGCTCCAAAGAATAAAAATGAAGGTTTTGGAGGGGCTTAACCAAATTCCTGTCTTAAATCCATTTGAGATGATGTGGCATGACCTTTAACAGACGGTTCATGCTCGAAAAACCCTCCAATGTGGCTGAATTAAAACAATTCTGCAAAGAAGAGAGGGCCAAAAATTCCTCCACAGCGATGGAAAGACTCATTGCCAGTTATCGCAAACGCTTGATTGTAGTTGTTGTTGCCGAGGTGGCACAACCAGTTATTAGGTTTAGGGGCAATTACTTTTTTCACATAGGCCCAGATAGGTTTGGATAGTTTTTTTCCTCAATAAATGAAATGATCATTTAAAAACTGCATTTGTGTTTACTTTGTTCTCTTTATGTTATAATATTACATTTTGATGATCTGAAACATTTAAGTGTGACAAATATGCAAAAAAAAAAGAAAAAGGAATCAGGAAGGGGCAAATACTTTTTCACAGCACTGTATATGTTTAACTCTTTTGGTTTCTTGTCTCCTGTGATTCAGAGTCTATAAAGAAACTTGGAAAGATTCACATAACAACAGATTCACATATAAGTTGGTATTATTTCATTTCTCCTCAAATCTTCAAGTAGTCACCCTGTAAAACACATGTTCAAAAATATGAGAAGAAGATGAGTTGGTTGCAAGTAACAGCTTCCCTATAAACCAGCAGTTGACGAGTAGCTCCTGCTTAAAAGTAGAGAAAAATTGTTTCATTAATCAATCATTAATTTCTTTAGTTAGAAAAACATTTAATCATCACTCTTTTCATTAGAATAAAATGTAATCATTCCCATTGTTCATTTACTACTGGTAAGATGCCAAATTTCAGACAAACCACCAAGGCGATTCGGATATTTCCTAATCCCTTCTGAGTTTGTCTCAATAAGCTCCAGTAAAATGTGTTTACACTTAAATTTTCTGTCCCTCATCAACTCAACTATGAGTACAAATCAATTACGACAACTTTATTAAATCAGTATTTATCACAAGAAATTGTTCAGACCGACGAAAAGTAGCCATAATAATATTTGGCGGCCACTTATGCAAAAAACTAGTCCAGTACTTCCAGTGTGTTTATGGGCTCAACGAATAACTACCGTGCTCTATATATGCCCAAGCAGTTATTTTATCCCACCCACAAAGTGGATCAGGGGAAATTGGAATGGCACTCGTCCGTCCGTCCGTCCATCTGTCCGTCCGGGTTCAATGGGTAGAAGTTTTCTCGGAAATTATTGCACCTACATGAACGAAATTTTGTATGTGGCCAGTACTGATGACCCAACTGAATGAGTTCGACAGTTGATTCCGAGAAATTTATTTTTACGGAGTTATGGTCCTTGTTTCTGTTCGTCAACTTGGTGTATAGGACTTGCAATGGGGACAAGTTTTCTCGGCAACTATTGCACCTTCATGGGTGACATTTTGTGTGTGGCCAGTACTAATGACCCTATTGCATGAGTTCGACAATTGATTCCAAGAAATTTTTTTACGGAGTTATGGCCCTTGTTTCTGTTCGTCAACTTGGTGTATGGGACTTGCAATGGGGACAAGTTTTCTCAGCAACTATTGCATCTTCATGGGTGACATTTTGTGTGTGGCCAGTACTAATGACCCTATTGCATGAGTTCGACAATTGATTCCAAGAAATTTTTTTTTACGGAGTTATGGCCCTTGACTCTGAGCTTGGTGTATGGGTGTTTAATGGGGACAAGTTTTCCCCATTCCCCCGTGACCATTCTTACCGTGGCTGGGGATATTGGTGACAATGTTGCCTTGTACCTCTTATATCCATCTTTCTTCCGCAACAGCGCTGTTAAGATCGGCAATCAATATGACACTCAACCTCTGCACACAAAGTGTCTTTCGTACATCTGACTGTTAGCTTGCAATGATAACAAATGATTCGGAATTTGGGTCTCATACTGCTTTTCTTTTATTAAAGCATCATTAAATGTGAATGGATATAGAGATCATTCAAAAAGAGCGCAGCTTTTTGATTTTATTGGGGAAAAAGAACATTTGTATCTTTTTTCATACGAGAACACACCAATAGTGTGAATAAATGTGAGTGGAGGGATGAATGGAAAGGGGAAATTGTTTTGAGCCATGGTGATAGCACAAGGCCAGGGGTGGATGTGCTGCTATTGGGGAAAAACACTCCACTAATATCCTCATGTGCCGTCATCCCGGGATGCTGACAAAGGAGATTTGAAAATAGAATGGCAGGTAGGTACTTTAATAAATGTTTATGCACCAAATGGAGGCACTGAGAGGGCTTTCTTTTACCAGCTGGAGCGAGTGGTTGCAGACTATGGTAGCAAATAAAATGGTAATAGTAGGTGGAGATTTTACCTGCACGGAAAATGTTTGATGGACAGAAACCATGGAGAACCCCACTCAGGCTCAGCTGCACTCCTGGCAGGAGTGGCGCAGGTTCAGGAGTTGGTATCTGTGTGGCCAGTACAGCACCCTGCAGTGTGCCAGTATACTTAGACAAAAGTAAATCAGTATCAGATTTCAATGGCTAGACTTAACAGGTTATATTTTGCTCAAAGTCTTTTATTAATCAGATGCTAATGAGCTTTATAACTCTCACAACATTTTCAGATCATCACTGCATATCCGTAATTTTTAGGGAAACACTCTTTTTACTGGAATTTTAATGTAAAGTTGCTTGAGGATGGTTAATTTGTTGAGATTTTTAAAATCTTTTGGAGAGCATGGTGCACTTAAAAATTAAAATATGTTTCTCAAAGACAGTTTTGGGATGTGGAGAAAGTAGAAATTAAAATATTTTGTTAAGTGTACACACAGAACACCACTGGAGATTTGAAAAAGAGGGTGGGTGAGTTGGAGAGAGAGATTTTGAGTCTGGAGAGTGACTTGAGTGTTGATGATCATGTCCGATGTTGCGAGATGCTGGAAAACACGGCGCAGACTTGGTGGGGGATTGGGTCAAAGCCGGCCCACTGGGTGGTGTTTTTATTAACAGCAAACACAGAAAGGTGCAATAACTGCACGTATACTTCTAAAACATTGGAAAATAAATTATTTGGGACTTCGGAGTTCCGACGGAGTATCTCTCGGTCGCCGACTGGATGACGCTCTTCAAGGGTTTTCTTAAGGTGATCCTGTTGCAGGCAGGCTTTGTGGGTCACTGTCGGAGTCCCCAGTCTCACCGCCAGCGGAATCTTAGGGGAGAAAAAAACATACAAGTGGTTGGACACAAGTTTTACCTCTGCACTCTTCGCCGGCCTCCTCACAACTGGCCTCCTCCCTCTTAAGCTGTAGTTGACTCTGATTATCATGAGACGCAGCCAGGGGCGCAGCACCAAATTCTGGGCCCCAGGAATAAGCCTCCTGAAGGGCCCCCCAACGCAAACCACGTTTACCTCAAATTTGCTACTACTACAATAATATGAAACCACACAGGACTTCACTCATCAGTCAGGTTTTTTTTTAATCCGAGAAATTTCAAACATCCTTGGCTTAACGTTGCTGTGATGATCCATAAAAAAACAATAGTCAGGAGGAGCACATCTCCACACCCAAAACCAAAACATGACTCAGTCAGTTTGAAATGCAAAAAAAGTCAACTCTTATGGTTCACTTATTACGTTAAATAACAAAAAAAAAAAAGCTTCTGCTGCTGTACAATACCTAACTCATCAGAAATGTAACTTTCTTTTTCGTTCAGATTTTACTTTCAAAATGAATGTAAACAGGTTTCCTTCCTCTAAATATGATAGGCCTACAATATGTTGACAGGCCTACAATTTCCATGCGCCTAATTTTTTTAAGTTACATGCCGGTAGTTCTGTGATTCACTACACTAAATTAAAAGGAAATGTTGAGAAACAATTTGCGCGCTCTGTGCATCATTGATGTCGCGGGCTGCGTCTTCCATGCTCTCGTTACCTTTCCCTCCATGAATGGGCTATTCAAAAGTTTTCCTACAGCCTGTTTATTTTCTGGACCTTTCCAGGACCTTTCCTGAATTGCTGTCTAGTTAAGCAACAGTACACTATTTATGTAGAAGACCATCTTTCTGTGAAAGTATCCAAACTCGTTTTCCTGTTTTACTTCGCGCAGTAGAACCCGAACATTTGGCACTCGCATTTGGAGAGGGGAAAATCCCTGCGCGCAGTACACGCAAAGCACCTGTTTGCCGTGTAGAACTTTCTCACCGTGTGCTTTAAACATTAAGGGCTGAACTAACCTTTTCTTGAAATAAACTTTGTAAGCTCCTGGTTGTCTACTTTCTGTCTTTCTCCTCCCTCTCCTTTCTCTTCTGGTAACCTGACTTCTGCCTAATATTTGAAAGAGACTACTTGCTGTCTGAACTGTCTGCTCTCTCAGATCCTCCCAGAGCTCTGTGTTTGAGTGAGTTGCCTAGCAACCACTCACGAGTCCTAGGCGGAATGAACCATTTTGCATTTTTGCAAGGAGGGTGCAGGCAGTCTCAGACTGTCTTACTTTGATCAAAGCAACCTTATCATGATACTAATATAAGAAATTTGATTTTACTTTAATATTCTTGCCGTTTTTTTAATAATCAAGATATTTAATTAAAAGAAAAAAATATTCAAAGTTTAACAAATGCCAAGGGCCCCCCACCCCCGTGCTTGGGGCCCCAGAACAGTTTACCCGGATAACCCCCCACTGCGACGGCCCTAGATGCAGCTGTGTCACCTGCGCTCTTTTCCCAGGCCTGCCTAGCTTTACGACTAGCAGCTGGTGGGAACTGTCCAGCAACATGCGAGTCTAGGGAGGGCTGAACGGGCGGTGGCTCTCCTGCCACTGTCCAGAGTGATGAATTTCTGCTCTGTGGGGAGAGCGAGGGGGAGGAGAATCGGCTGTTGCAGGCATGCTGATGTGGTCAAGGGGTGCGGCCATGTCCCAGTTTGCCACACCAGAAAAAGGAAACTGAAAGAAAGAAGATATTTTGGGGAAAATAATGCAGGAGCAAGCAAAGAAAGCCATTGCACAGTCTTGTTTTATTCATTATAAGGACATGGCTGGACCTTCAAAATATTTTTTCAAAATGGAGAAAAGAGCAATGGGCAGAAGAAAAATGCTTTGCTTGCGCCAAGCTGATGGGATGGAAGTGCATGGCCATCAGGAAATGTTAGCTGTGGCAGCTGATGTTTACAGACAGTTGTTTACTTTGGAGCCCATTGGAGAAGAGGAGGTTGCTGTGCTTCACAATGACCACAGGAGTGACAGAACATTCTGGAAGCGCCTTTGATGATGGAGGAGCTCACTCTGGCAGTGGGACCGAAGTAATCAGTAAGGTCTTCTAGCCTGATGGACTGCCTGCAGAATTTTTTAAAAAAGCTGTGGCCAGTCATAGGCAAAGGCATTTTTGAAGTTTTCAAAGAGTCTGTTGAAAACAAAGAACTTCCCCAGAGCTGTAGAAAAGCAGTAATTTCACTGTTGCCAAAAAAGTAAAATCTAAAAGATATAAAGAACTGGCAACCAGTGGCATTGTTGTACCTTGATGATAAGATAAGGGTAGGGCAATTGCAAATAGGCTCAGCAAGATTTTACATTGTGTCATTCGTAAGGATCAGTCTTATTGCATACCTTGCAGGACAATATGTGATTACATCTTCTTAGAGAGAGATGTTTTGAGACATTGTTGGCTTTTTAACCGTCACCAGTACACATGCCCAGACTGATTAATCTGTACACCTGGGGTCCACAGGGACCCCAACACTATTTCATGTATGTTGTTTCTATATTTAGAAAATAGAATGGCCTCAAAATTTGTTTGAATGATGTGTTTGAACCTGTGAGTTCCTAGCAAAAAATTGAAAAATGAAAGTTTGCTTGTTATAATGGTATTATTCAAGGAAAACAGAAAAAAATACATAACATTTTCACTTTTCTCAAATTTTTGTGCAACTTCAAGTCTAAAGAAGGGTATTGCCACATCCTAGTGCTACTATGATAATAAGGTTTAAAAAATATAATAAAGATGTTCAGGCATAGCATAATATTTGGCTGATTTATCAAAATTACCCTATCAAGCACTGGGGTCCGAGTGGACCACACAATAATAGGATGAAACTTAAGGTCCAGTTGGGCAGTTTTCAGCGACAAAATCACTTGATTATGATTTCAAGCAGGGATGAACACAAATTTCACTTGAACAAAAAATAAAAAATAAAACATCAGAGTGCATATCTCAGAATATTTAGACACAGTCATCACAACAAACACTTGGAATAGAATGATCCTTGCAGACGTTGTTGCCACATATAGTGCAGAATTGCCAGATCTTGCGATCAGCCTCCCTTGGGCAGAGGTAGCATCGTTTCTATGGAGCAGGAGACCTTGCAGCTGCATTCAGGCAAATGTCGAACATGCCTAGATCAACAAAGGCAGATTTTAGGCCCTTTTGCAACGCCCCGGGGTTGCGGCAGGTCATTTACGAGGGCTTCACCCAGCCCTTGCTGGAAGATACATCGACAGCTGCGACCTTTGTGAATTTTCCAGTTAGGGTAGTTGCAGAGCCAAACTACATATACTGCTATTTCAGCAGCATCTATGATGTTATAGAAGAGAACCACTAGCAATCTTTTGCTGTTAATGTTGGTGAATATATTGTTTGAATAAAGTGTGGCTGAAAATAGCAGCAAATTAAAATGAGGCAAGTACCACATAATAAATAAACTAGCACACATTAGATGATCTGGCTGGGGTCTGCATGGACCCCAGACAAAATCTGTTATACAGATCCAATAAATGAGCGCAGCACAATAATCTTTGGTGTGTGGAAGAACAACTTGTTGGGTGACAACTACCTAAAATAGCAGAGAGAAATAATCACTCACATATAAAATATTACAAAATAAATTGTGCTGGGGTCCATGTGGACCCCAAGTGTACTGATTCGGGTTAAGCTAAACATGGGAGCTGTGGCTGTAGATCAGGAAAAAGCTTTTCATCATATGCATCATGGCT
The DNA here is from genome assembly GCA_029692085.1 of Gymnothorax javanicus. Taxonomy (NCBI): domain Eukaryota; kingdom Metazoa; phylum Chordata; class Actinopteri; order Anguilliformes; family Muraenidae; genus Gymnothorax; species Gymnothorax javanicus. The sequence goes on from CM056200.1 coordinate 64,553,204, forward strand.
TTTTGTTTAAAAATTAAGACTCACTTGGTTTTGGACCAAATTTCCAGGCCTACATCAAACTGATGTACAGAAATATTACCAGCATGGTCAATATTAATAGTACACTAAGCCCTCCTTTTGCTGAGTAGAGAGGTATTTGACAAGGTTACCCTTTGTCATGGCTGTTATATGCTCTGGCTATCGAACCTTTGCTCTGCTTTTTAAAGCCCAGTTCAGACCAAAGATTTGCAACGAGACGGGTTGAAACTTGCAACTACTTGCGATGCGCCGGTTTGCCACGTTCTGAAGCCTGCCAGTTCACACCGAGGCGACAAGAGACGGTGTATCGTTTCCATAGCAGTGACTCTCTGTGCTTCAATTCTAACTGCCAACTTTTCTGGCTTTTTTCTTCCAGTTGGTGCATTTGTTGCCATACATTTGTTGACAATATGAATAAGAGTGATGATGAGTTAGGCCCAACAGTTGCATTTCTGCTCTTAAGAAAACAGCGAGGACACAAAACAAAGAAAGGGGCGAGAATTTGGAGCCATCCATGCTTCAATGAAATGCATGATGTAACAGTTTTTTTTAACTCTTTCAACCCCAGATATTCTAGCATCACTATACCCTTCAACCCCACAGCCCTCTGTAGAGGGCTGGTCATTATCTGGACATTGTATCTTGCTGTTATCTCTGGAATCCCATTAAATGTAACCTGATATGTTCCAATCAATTAGTCAGATTGTTTGAATTTTCCCTACAGGAATTTGGGGTTGAAGGGAATATGTTGGTCAGCCCTCTGTAGAGGGCTGTGGGGTTGAAGGAGTTAAATGATCGAAAAGATGTGGACACCTTCTGTGACTGTTTATAGGTATTTCAGAGAGCCTCCAGTGCAAAGGTAAACTGGGGGTGATGTGATGCCTTACTGACCGGGCAGTGGGCAAGAGTAGGCTGTCCAGTCCTGCTCGGACCCCTAAAGTAGGGTGGAGCAGGTCTTAAGGTGTTGGGTGTATTCCTGAGAAACCAAGAGTACAAATTGAAAAATTGAGAGGGCTTGCTGGATATAGTTAAGGCAAAGCTGTCTCGGTGGAGGTGATTGTTGCCACAGCTGTCTAATAGGGGGAGAACACTTGTGATTAACAATCTGGTGGCCTCCATGCTATAGCACTGGTTAGTTTGGCTGGATCTTCCGGCAGGACTGCTGAGAGTAATCCTGTTGGTGCTGCTGTCATTTTTCTGGGATGGAAACTATTGGTTGCGATCAGCCAATCAGTATCAGCCAGTGGCAGAGGGAAGGCAGAGAGTAGTTGATCTGAGCAGCTGGGTAGCTGCTTTTAGCTCGCAGGGCAGCTCAAAGGCTGTTATATGCCAAAGACCTGAGTTGGAGGCCAAGGGCCTTCCTGCTCTTGAGACAGGTAGGGGTCTGGACTGTGCCTGGCAGCTGTTTGGGATGAACTAAGCAAGCTAAGCATGGATGTGCTGCCTCAGTTTTATCAAAGTGTGCTGAATGCCTGGGGGCTGCTGAAGGTGGAGCAGTGAGAATAAACCGCAACACAGGATTCGCTTCTCCAGGAGTGCCTTTTCTTCAAGCCGCTTTGTCCAAATGCTGCCCCGCAGGCTGGTAACTCACTCCTAGTCTTCACCCAGTGGGGAGTCACTAAACCGAAGGACCTTTCACACCTGGAGAGTTGTCGATGGGCGTCGGCGATGAAGCTTGCTGAGGCCCTGGCAGTTTGGTCAGTTTGAATGTGTGAACAGTTTCTGTGTCATGTCATGTCTCCCTCTGAATATGTGGGAGCAGATTGAAGAGGCTCTAGTTAGGGGGTGGAGGACAGTTCTGAGTACAGAATGCCCTTCTTTTGGGTGGGACCATGGACTAGATTTAAAGATGGACAACCGAACAGCTCCTGAAAAGTAGAGCCAAAACATCTCGATCACCATCCAGTGGCTGGCTGCAGTACAAGTTATAAACCCGCCCCCTCCATGTTAGTGGATGAGACAGGCCACACAAAAAAAAATCAAATTATTTTTTTCTGAGGATGGTCTCTGCCTTTTTAAGAAGTTCATACCATGCTGATGAATAAGCAAGTGTTACTTTTTCTGATAAGTTTGCAGTTAATCATTTATTTGATACTATAGAAAACAGGCATGGCAGATTGACAGCAGCTGTGCGTCATGGAGTCTCCCGCCCGTTGCAGACTTCTTTTTTTAGAATAATATCATAGCTGAAGTAGGAATGTACAAAGGAGATTTACGCTCACTGAAAATTTTCCGATGGCTGGCTAACCGCGATTGCGTGTTTCAAGCCCTACAGATTGATTTAAAAAAAAAAATGACAAAATGAGTTGTTCTGGAGTGAACTGTACTAGCCCATCTGACCGATCTAAAGGATCTCTTTTTTTGGTAAGTCAAATTTATATTTCATTGGCTAACGGTGAAAGGTTAGCCAAGTTAAGGTAGATTACTGCTATAAAAATACCATTACCATTTCCACATTTTTCACGCGCCATTTCTCAAAAACCGCTAGTCCGATTTTAATGAAGTTTGGAACATAAATAGTTTACAGCATAATGGTTGTCCTGAACCTAAAAAATATGGCCCTTCTGGTACTCATATAAATTTCAGGGGGTGCTGAATATATAATGAGGATGAGCATTTTCAAGTCAAGAGCAAAATTTCAAAAAACCTTTGCGTTTTGTTTAAGAGTCCAATTTTAAGAGGTTTAGCCCATAGATGCTGGATCAGGCAATGTGTGTGCAAAATAAGAAATTGATATGTCTATTAGTTACTGAGGTATGGTGTTTTGAAATTGTCATGATATGCCCCTTTGTGGCGGCCATCTTGGACACCTAATTTGCATAATTTATACAAATCACCTCCATCCCTGCTAATTTGAATGTTTGCTTCTCATATCAATAAAGCAATTTGATGTAAGTGATGGAATAAAGATTTTCATGCTTAATAGCAGAGTTATCATCCAGCTAGATAGCTAACTTAGCTAACATCAAGACGGCAATCATTGTAACGTTAATGTTTATTGTGGGGAAAAATGGTGATAGGTAGCCAGTTATATCTATCCAGTCATATCTCGCTTCCGCTTTATTACACATAACTTAATTTATGGACTTACGTATTTGTTTTGATATCTTTCTATGTGTGGATTACTTGGGTTGTTACCAACATCTAGTAAAAATTTCATGTCAATAGCCCCATTAGAAAAATATTTGCTGAGAAAAATATTGACGTGTTCAATACGTATTTTCCACACTGAATGTTGAGCCCACCTGAGAAAAATGGAGGCGGGTGGCATCGCAAACTTTGCCAACACAGAATGCTTCCCTGGTCCACTGAGTTATAATGGTTATGTTCACTTGCATTAATGAAATTATGTTACTCATATTTTTTAAAAATACAACATCATTGTTAAGATGTGCGACTTTTAAATGCACCTAGCTAACTACGTGGTTAGAAGGGCTTTTCATTTTAATTCAACATTCAAACTACCGCTCCAACTTGAAGAAAAGTTACACGTTCGACCTATTACTCGGCTAGTAGCTTGCACAAATGAAATGACACTTTCCTGGTGGAATGTGATTTCGAAAATTCAACGAAATGCATGCCATTTGCAAAATGGCGTAAGTTACAGTTGAGAACACTGACTGCTGCTATGGTCGAGAAATTGCAAATACCTGTAACCTGCGTTAGCAAATATACTTAGCTACCCAGCTAGCTTGTTAAGCAAGATTCACTGACAAGACATCATTGCTGGCGAGTTCCGTAATCCTAACTGCGAAACAGATGGCAGTGGGGGTCTATTTACCCACTGCATTACCTTATTTAACGAGCCTATGAATTGCAACACTGCCACTGTAGTGTAAAATCCGGCACCCCACGTGACTACCATCGCATAATGTGTGTCAAATGACGTGTCTTGCGAGATCTTCATATCGCTCACTGTTGAAATAACGTAGAATTAATTGAAATGTGGCTGCGTGCATGTGGTATACTGGAGCCTTTTTAGTAAGCCAGCTAGCTCATTACACTGGTGTGCAAGCTAATCATTAAAGAGTTCATTATCACCTTAGCTAGCTAGCTAGCGATTTTTACAGGAGAAGCGAACTGTAACCTTATTAGAAGGCTAAATAGCTAGCTCACTACACTGATGTGCTAGATAATCATTAAACAATTTTTATCACTTTAGCAAGCTGCCTACCGATTATCACAGTGGAAGTGAACGGTAACCTTATGAGCAAGCTAGCTAGCTAACTCGCTAGACTGGTGTGCTAGCCATTCATTTCACGGTTCGTTATCACTTTAGCTGGCTAGCGAGCCGTTATTACAGTAAAAGTGAACTGTTGCCTTATTAGCAAGCTAGCGAGCCAGTTACTTCAGTACAAGCAAATTATAGAATAATAATCATTCTGTTTAAATGTTATGATTTGGCTTATTTATTTCCCAGAATACTTTGCGACCACACAAATCACAAAGATGACTCAAATGACGCTATTTGACGCAAATTGACGCGCAATATGCTACGAAAGTCATGTGGGCGCACCAGATTTTATAGGGGGACCAGATTTTACACAACACTGGGAGTTGTCCGTTCACTTACATAGACTGTATGATCTCTATGTATTAGCTATTACAAGCGCTTACGCTAATAGCGTAGCAGCCAGGCCGGGTCAAAAGTTCAGGGGGGGTGTTCTGGTGGGTGTATGGGCGGGATCTTAATACCGCGGCTCGACCCTCGATCACTACTGCGCAGATTCTGGCTCCCCATGTGCTTACTCTGTGAAGGTGAAAGCTGAGATTACACACTCATGAAGAGGAAGCACAGAGCTATGTGCAGCCCTCCATAAGCAGCTGAAATTCACACAACATGATTTCATAGCAGCAGCTACAGCTTCCTGCTCTCACATTGAGGGTAAAGTTTAATCTGTGGAGTTTGCAGGATCTCCCAGGACAAGGAATTGCGGGATGTAGCTCTACAGGCTAAAGACAGTCAAAAGGCATCCAGTCTTGGGTTTGCTTGTGCGTAAATACAGTATGTGGCGGGAAAACTGTGGGAAGTACGGACGCTCATGTGCATGTGTTTGTATTGTGATCAATAAATGTTGCCAGTGTTGCTCAGTTTGCTGAACTTAACAGACTTAACAAAGTCACCACAGAATATTGTTTTTCTTACGCACCTTCTCTTGCGATTGGGTCATCACACACCACAGACAGCCTCCGTGTACTTGTCTCATTCACCACCATTGTTTCATTCATCAGTCTCGGTTATCATCTCTGGAATAAGGTGTCAGTTCTCCAAATGATTGTCTTTTTTTTCCTCCTCTGTTAGGTCCAAGCACTCAAATTGCCAGGCTGGTGGATGGGGCTGACCTGTGCTCTGGGAGAGTAGAAGTGCGTTTTGGGAACTCCTACAGCACAGTATGTGATGCTGATTTTGACCTCCCGAGAGCAAAGTTAGTGTGCATGGAACTGGACTGTGGAGCTCCTGAAAAATGGGGGGCTGCTCTGTTTGGCCAGGGTGAGGGCCAGCAGTGGCCCTCTCCGAATCAGTTCTGCTCTCACAAAAACGATGTGGGATTGGTGTGTTCTGGTAAGAGTCTTCTCTGCATTGTGAGAGTTTCAGAGATTTTGGGCATACATATGACACATTTATGTATCGCAAGATCATAATTTACTATTCTGAGAGATGGTAAGCATCAGTTCATAACGCAGTTGAGTATTGTGATGCAAAATTGTGATGCAAATCAAATCTCAGTGGTGCAGTGAAAACAATAGATACCTTGCAATCTGTTTACCCAATGAATGTGTAAACCCAGATTATGTATCTGAGAGAAACACTCATGAAGAGGAAGCAAAGAGCTATTCACAGCCTTCTTTGAGCAGCAGAAATTCACATAACATAATTTCTGAGCAGCGGATAATGCTGTTTCCTCTCATATTCAGTCTAAAGTTTAATCTGTGGAGCTTCCAGGATCTCCCAGTGTGTACAATGAATTGCTGCATGTAGCACTCCAGTGTCAAGAAATAAGAAAGGCATGCTGTCTTGTGTCTGTGTGTGTGTGTGCCTGTGCATGTGCATGTGCATGTGTGTGTGTGTGCGCACACGCGCACATGTATGTATGTTTTTTTTATTTTTTTTTTTTTTGTCAGAGGGCTGCTTTTTAATTTTTGGAGGGCTTCATCTCAGTCCGAATGTGAAATACTGTTATACATTTCATTTTCCCTTTTTGGTGTGAAGACAATTGTATGTTTAATTATTAAACTCTGCACCACTACTGAAATTATTACAATAAAATTAATATAGTAAAGTGAGACGAAAAGTGTGGTAAGTGAAAAGCTACACCAGCAGGAACGAGCAAATATTTCAGCGCATGGCTTCTCCAGTGCTTACTATGAACTGAAATATTTGTTTTTGCTCCTGCATGTCTAGTTTTTAACCCACTGCACTTTGTATTTTTTTTAACTGATCAATACATTAAAAATACATTTGATAAAACTTTAACTCTGACCCTTTATTGAGTGTGAGGACAGCATTACTCCTCATCAAGACCTTTTTTCTTTTTCTTTTTGGCTCCATGCAGCTTAGGCTGTATCACTATGCAGTGATATTCTTCTCTCAACAATGAAAATTGGAGAATAAAAACTTATTAGCGTCGCACTGGTTGCATCCTTGTTAACCCAAGCTTGAAAAGGAGGGTTGAAACAGCAATTGGCCAGAGTGAGACATAATGTCCTGATCTTTATAAATGCCTCCAAACAGATAATTTTATCCTCAAAATTCTGCTTACACCCGAAAATGCTGGGCATTCATTTTACAAAAAGAAGTAGATAATGCATAATTCATGCAGTTGTAGAGATAAGCACATTTTAAAATCATTTCACAGTTAATTTTCAAAATAATTCTGGAAATTTTCTGCAAACCTAATTCCAATGAAGTTGGGACGTTGTGCAAAACGTGAATAAAAGTAGAATAGAATGATTTGCAAATCCTTTTCAACCTTTATTCAATTGAGAACACTACAAAGACGATATTTAATGTTCAAACTGATAAACTTTTTTTTTTTTTGAAAAATTGACTAATTTTTAATTTGATGCCTACAACACATTCCAAAAAGGCTGGGACAGGGGCATGTTCACCACTGTGTTACATCACCTTTCCTTTAAACAACACTCAAAAAGCGTTTGGGAACTGAGGACACCAGTTGTAGATGCTTTGTACGTGGAATTCTTTGCCATTCTTGCTTGATGTACGACTTCAGTTGCTCAAAAATCTGGGGTCTCTGTTGTCGTATTTTGCACTTCATAATGCGCCACACATTTTCAATGGGAGACAGGTCTGGACTGCAGGCAGGCCAGTCTCTTACCCGTACTCTTACTACGCAGCCACGCAGTTGTAACACGTGCAGAATGTAGCTTGGCATTGTCTTGCTGAAATAAGCGGGATGTCCCTGAAAAGACGTCGCTTGGATGGCAGCATATGCTGCTCCAAAACCTGTATGTACCTTTCAGCATTAATGGTGCCTTCACAGATGTGCAAGTTACCCATACCATGGGCGCACTAACACATCCCTATACCATCACAGATGCTGGCTTTTGAACATTGCGCAGATAACAATCTGGTTGGTCTTTTTCCTCTTTAGCCCGGAGGACACGACGTCCATGATTTCCAAAAACAATTTTAAATGTGGAATTGTCAGAACACAGCACACTTTTCCACTTTGTGTCAGTCCATCTCAGATGAGCTTGGGCCCAGAGAAGCTTGCGGCATTTTTGAGTGTTGTTGATAAATGGCTTTCACTTTGCATGGTAGAGTTTTAACTTGCATTTGTAGATGTAGCAACGAACTTTGTTAACTTACGATGGTTTTCAGAAGTGTTCCTGAGCCAACATGGTAATATAATTTACAGAATGATGTCGGTTTTTATTGCTGTGCCACCTGAGGGACGGGTGGTCACGGGTATTCAATGTTGGTTTTCGGCCTTACCACATACATGTGGAGATTCCTCCAGATTCTCTGAATCTTTTGATGACATTATGGACTGTAGATGGTGAAATCCCTAAATTCCTTGCAATTGCACGTTGAGAAACATTGTTCTTAAACTGTTGGACTATTTGCTCACGCAGTTGTTCAGAAAGTGGTGAACCTCGCCCCATCCTTGCTTGTGAATGACTGAGCCTTTCGGGGATGCTCCTTTTATACCTAATCATGACACTCACCTGTTTCCAGTTAACCAGTTCACCTGTGGATTGTTCCAAACAGGTGTTTTTTGAGCATTCCTCTACTTTCCAAGTCTTTTGTTGCCCCTTTCCCAGCTTTTCTGGAACGTGTTGCAGGCATCAAAATCAAAATGACAATAAAAAACAGTAAAGTTTATCAGTTTGAATGTTAAATATCTTGTCTTTGTAGTACACTGAATTTAATATAAGTCGAAAAGCAATTGTAAATCATTGTATTCTGTTTTTATTCACGTTTTACACAATGTCTCAACTTCATTAGAATATGGGTTTGTAAAAAAATATATAAATAAATCAATCAATTCACTTTTTTTTCAGGTTTACTGGACATGACAGTGCAGAGAGATGTGGAGTGAAAGTGCAAGCGACGTGACAAAGACTATGAAGGCAGCTCAAAGACTATAGAAGTTCATAAAGAGCATTTTACTGATGATGTAGGGTGTGCTACATTGTAAAACATCCCACAACAATCAGAATTTTTGATAAAACATAAGCTGCCCTCAAATTCAGACCTCAGCGTTACCCAGCGAGGATTTGGAGAATGCCTAAAGCAATTCTTTTGTTTTATTGTCGGAGTATACTTCTGAAGTAATTTAGACATGAAAAACTGACGAAAATAGTTGTCAAAAATGCTACACAATGCATTGCGAATGAAACTTGCAATTTCTTTGAGAGACAGTAATTTACACTTGGAGGTGGACAAGTCAGTGTTGATTGAGTAATAATGAACATGTAACTGTCTTCTCTTATGTGCGCTTGTTCTGCCAGTCTCACCTTTCTGATGCGCTTCCATCTACCCTTACTGGCAAAACTGTCTCTCATTTTGTGTGTTTAATAGTACATTACAAAGCAGTTCTGTGGAATCAAATTAGGGTCAAAAGTTCTGAGCGTGTGTAAAAAAGTTTTGAACTTGTAGAAATATTTTGTGCGTGTGTAAAAAACTTTTGAGCTCGTGAAATAGTTTTGTGCATGTGTAAAAAAGTTTTGAACTTGTAGAAACATTTTGTGCATGTGTAGAAAAAGTTTGGAGCTTGTGAAATAGTTTTGTGCATGTATAAAAAGCTTTGAGCTTGTAAAATAGTTAAATCAGGAGAGACTCGAGTGAAATCAGGAAAAATTTATTATGCGCTGAGCATAAGTAGAATTCAATTCAATTTTATTTATATAGCGCTTACCATAGACAAAGATGCTTTATCGAGAGAAAAGGGCAGAGCCCAGACTAATCCCTAATTCCCAAATAGCAGGCAAAAAAAACTCCCTGTAGGGAGAAAAAGCCTCGAACAGTGGTGAGAAAAAACTCCTCAGTGAGAAGAAATCTTTGGAGGAACCTGGCTATTGTGGGGAAGCCCATCCTCTGCTGGCTGGCTAATTAATTGATGGTAAATTCGGGATGAGAGGATCATGACAGCAGGAAGACAGCAGTCAGAATTAACATGCTTAAAATCAGACAAGTCTTTGGCGCTTGGACTCTTCTGGAAGACTCGTAGAGCAGAAGCACAGCTCAGAGCAGCAGCTGGAAAATCCCCCGAAGAGTCCACACACTGGTGGCGGTGGTGGCTGAAGGCTGACAAAGCTGGAGCGGCAGGACAGAAGGTCTGATGGAGCAGGGTGGCGTTGGGGAGGAGGAGGGTCAGCGAACGGCAGCATGAACCAACAAGGGCAGAGAAAAATTACATTTTTTAAAAAGACAGCAACATAACGATTGGCTAGCGATGCGACTGTGTTGTGCCACGGATGGATAGAAGAGATCAGCCGCTACACCAGCTGACTGCTCAATTGACGACCACAGAGATTGACTGCAGAGATTTATGAGTGAGCATGCGAGTGAATGAAAAGAAAAATAAACAGAGTTGAAGATGTAAAGAGAGTCTTCCTGACTGAACTTTCACTAAGCTTCATTTCAATCAGGAGATACTCGAGTGAAATCAGGAAAAAATTATTATGCGTTGAGCATAAGTAGAATTCAATTTTATTTATATATGTCATGGTTTGTGAGGTGTGCGTGTTGTTTGGACCGTTCTTTGCGGCTCTCATCCCATGACAATATCGAATTCCTGGGCCTTCAAATTCTTTACGCAGCTGGTTGATTGAGCTGGGTAGCTTCCCCAGAATCTATATAAGCAGGATGTCCGGCGCGCCTCCTTGGTTAGAGTGTCTGTGTTTAGCTTCGCACTGTAGCCGAAGATATCTTTAGTCAGGTTTTGTATGACTTTCGTTCTTCTTATTGTTGGAGTTTCTTCTCCTTTTTTCTATCTCGCTTTGCTTCTGTGGTTCGGACTATTATACGTCCTTTGGAAGCGCGAGTACTTGCATTTAGTCTATATTATTCTCTGTGTTTGTACTGTGTTCGTGCTACTCTCTTTCTCTCTGTCATTGTGCTTGGCCTCCCTATACTACCGGCCATTACAGAACATTCTAGCCAGCATGGAGTCGTCAGCAACAGCTGCATTAGAGAAAGTTGTGGCTCACCAACAAGCTGCTCTCTCCGAATATGGCAAGGGTCTTGTTAGCCTGAACGAACAACAGGTTGGCGGGAAGAGTCCGCCTTCAGGCGAATGCCATGGAGAGACAGGAGAACGTTCTGTTAACTCTCACTGAGAGTATTAGAGCCCTGTCCAAGCAAATCACACAAAAAGTTGCACAAGTGTAACCGGTGTATTCTTGCTTCGTCTGCGTTGTGTAGTATAATGAAGAAATCCGGACCCGTGAATGTCTTTGGAGGCAATCTCCATTTATTTTCCAGCTTCCATATCTGACAGTAAAAGCATAATTAGTATATCCTCCGTTAATTGTGACCGCACAACTCGAGCCCTTCTCCCATGAAGTACAATGACAAAATGGCGGGCGAGCATTCAAACCAATACAACACGCAAAACGTACCTGACAGTAAAAACGCAATTAGTATATCCTCCGTTAATTGTGACCGCACAATTCGAGCCCCTACACAAATTAAGCAACACAGTAATGTAAGCATATTTCGCGCTAGGTTTACACAAGCAGGCAAACTTATAAATGCAGTTTAACAGTGCTAAACCACAGAAATTGCTACGAGCGCAACAGCACTCACCTCTCCCATGAAGTACAATGACAAAATGGGAGAAGCAAAGGCGGGTCACTGCCCTGAATGGAAAGAGGAGGGGTCTCTCAAAAGTGACCGTAGGGGCTACAGAAACTCATTTTAAAGTTGCAAACGTTCCACTTTGACTTTGGAGGTCTAGAAATGTCAGGTAATAACTAACTATTCATACAGATTTTGTGTAATTATATTACAAAATAACAAATTGTATTTGACTGAATTACAGGTATAACTGCTGCATAATTGACCTCGTTACACTCACCCTCCTAGAATTACACAAAATTCTTGGTCGCGTAACACTCCACACTTCACACTCCACACTTCCACACTCTACACACAATCACTGGCCAACAAAAAAACAAAACAGAATGAACCAGCAAAATGAGCTTCCTGTTAAAAGGATAAGAGGATAAGAGACATGTTCAGCGCCGAGCAAAATCTCATCACACTCTATAGACAAAATGAGGTGCCTTTTACACCACACATTCAGGCTGACCAATGTGGATACATAAAGGAGAATGAGTTTCACACAGAAGTGTAATACCATAAAAGATTAACCAAAGAACATATCACAAAAAAAGTCAGATATGCCATTCAAATTAACATCTTACACATGAATAACAGCTCGACTGTTGGCTCAACCCCTAAAATGGATTCAAGTTGTGTCATAGACTCAATTAAATGACAAACAGGCCGGATGACTCTACCAAACCGTGAGGTGAATTGGTTTTCTATACGTGATGGCTGAGGTCGGTTGGAGCAGGTGGGTGATGGTTGTGGTAGGGAAACAGGAGAGGCCCCAACAGAGGGAGGTGGTGGACCGTTTGGATCTGGGGACTCACCAATAGAGGACTGCTCACGGAATCAAGTACGGCCATCGTCCCAGTCACCATCACCTGAGAGGGAATCAGCGAAGGACGGCCCACCTATAGCAGCTGCAGTGTCCAATCCAGATATCTCGGTCTCAAACCACTCAGATGGAGGGAGGGCATCAGTCATACTGGGGGCATGTCTGGGCGCAGGAACAGCATCACCATCCAGAGCTTCATCCAGGGGCAGGAAGTTGACCTGGAGCAACAAGTTCCTGTGAACAACACGGTCATTTCCATCCTGATCCCTGATCCGGTAGATGTGCATGGTGGGCTTTGCGGCTATGACTGTGTAGACAGTCGGCTCCCATTTGTCTGACAGCTTACGCTTCCCTCGGACGTCTCTATTTGCCAGCAGCACCCGGTCACCAAGAGACAGAGGCTGGCCTCTGATCCGTTTGTTGTACTGGTCACACTGATGTTCCTGTTCCACCGTGCAGTTCGTCCTTGCCAGCGCTATGGCACAATGTAGGTCTTTAAAAAGGGATTTCACATAGGCATCATAATCACACACATTCACATCATGGAGAACATTCTTAAACAAGAGGTCAACTGGCAGCCTAGGGACCCTCCCGAACATCAAATGGAAAGATGCAAACCCAGTGGTCTCATGGACAGTGCAGTTGTATACAAAAGTCATTGCCTGGATCAGCTGTGGCCATTTCTGTTTCGAACGAGGGGTAGAGATCTTAATATGTTTTTTTTTTTTGTTATAAATTTGGCATCTCCAATCCCACCCGAATCTGGAATGCCCAATTGGTGAACTATGTACAAGGCTTGCTCGTATGCGACCCCTTGCTGCCAATTCAGGAGGGTGTAGACAGTTTGCGACTCTTCTTCGAAGCACGCGCCTGTCAGCCACCGCTTCTTATACACTCATTGGTTGAATCTTCGCAAGTTCAGAACGAGGGCAGAGGATACCCGGACATGAACAGACTTAGAATCTTCCTGACGAGCGCCCGTCTGGCCAACAGGAGGCGCTTGAGCAATGAACAAGGCAACTATTAGTCAGAATGTAGGCGTTGAGGGAAGCCATAAATGCAGAAAAAATTGTCCCACAACTTCTTGGCTACCCTCTTGGCAGTCTGGTCCTGACAGGGAAAAGCATGTGCCAGCCTGGTTAAATGATCAGTGATCACCAGAACATCCACAGACTTGTTGTTGTGGTCTTCAGCTGACCAAAAGTCAACACACACGAGTTCCAGAGGAGCAGAGGTCTTAATGCTCTCTAGTGGGACTCTAGCTGAGGGCTCAGGGGTTTTACCCAGGACGCATCTGTGGCAGCACTTCACATGATTGTGCACATCCCTTTCCATGCCACACCAGAAAAAGTGCTGGCGAGCCAGAGAAAGTGTGCAGGGCTGGCCTTGATGACCAGCATGATCATGAACACCAGACAAGGCATCTGCCTTCAGGACTCTGGTACAACAAACTGAAATCTCTTCCGTTTAGTTAATGGGTCCTTTGTGACCCTATACAAAATGCCGTTCAGGAGTGTCAGCTTATCCCACTGCTGAAGCATTTGCAGAGTTTGTCGACCCTCATGACCGCATTCATGCCTGGAGGGCCTGCGTTTCCTGTCCACATAATGAGCAACCCTAGAGATGAGTGAGTCCTGTTGCTGGTGTGTCTGAAGGTTCGTGAGGGACAAGGAGGGCATCATCTCCTGGCCAGAAGGTGCAAAGGTAGTAAGATGATCAGCAAGGGAAGCTGCACGCTGCCTAAGACCAGAGGCCCAGTCGCTTAGAGACGAGAGAAGTGAGGAGACATCATCATTCAAACAGGGAACCATTAATGGCAGCCAAGGGAGGTGGGCTTCCCAAGGATTGCGGCTGACAGGTGAGTTGGAGGGTGTCCTGCACACATCCATCACTGACATCATTTGCCTCATTCAGTAGCTCAGAGTAAGGCTCGCTCAGTAGCCGGTCCCTCAAAGGCTTCACAAACGGGTCCCTACTAAGTGCATCTGCCACCACATTCAATCTTCCGGGGATGTATTTGATCTCAAATGAGTACGGAGCTAGTTTGGAGACCCAACGCTGCTCACAGGCATCAAGCTTTGGCTTAGTCAAGATATGAGTGAGAGGATTGTTTTCTGACCAGATAGTGAATCTGTGACCCTTGAGCCAACGACTGAATTTATCACAAACTGCCCATTTGAGGGCTAAGAACTCAAGCCTGTGAGCAGGATAATTAGCCTGACTACGAGTGAGGGATTTGCTTGCAAAAGCAATGGGTCTTGCTCTCTCCTCATTACTAGGCACCTGCGAAAGGACAGCACTCAGACCATCGAGAGACGCATTGGTGGTGAGGATGAAGGGTCTCTCAAAGTCTGGGTGTGCCAGCACCACACTGTGGAGGAGTGCCCTTTTTAGCTCTTCAAATGCCTTTTCACGGGCAGGAGCCCAATCCTCTGGACTAAGTTCTCGGAGAGTACCAGCTCTCTGCCGACCAGAGGAGCCTTTAGCTCTCCTCTTCTGCCCTGCAGTCAAAGTGTAGAGCAGCTTTGCGATGGATGCACAGCCGGGGATGAAATGCTGATAAAACAACACCATCCCGAGGAAAGATTTTACCCTTCTCTGAGATGGAGTGTGGCCATCATCACTCATGAGGTCCTCCTTCTTGAAAGCTGAGATGACCTTCACTTTCTCTTGGTCGACTGAGACACCATTGCTGTCCACCACATGGCCCAGAAATGTCACAGATCTGCGAAGAAAGTGACACTTCTTCTGCGCCAGCTTCAGGTTGTTGGCCCTGAGGCGTGAAAAGACTAAGGCAAGTCGGTTCAGGGCCTCCCCCTCTGAGGAAGCAAAGACTAGCAGATCATCTAAATAACAGAGGAGACTGGAGAAGATTAAGTCTCCGAAGACACTGATCATCATCCGCACAAAGGATGAGGGGCTATTGCACAGGCTCTGGGGAAGTCTGTTATACTCATGCAAGCCTAAGGGTGTTGTAAAGGCTGTATACCGCCTGTCAGACTCATGGAGGGGAATGTTGTAGAACCCTGAAGTGAGGTCCATGGTGCTGAAAAAGGCGTTTCCGCCAAGGGCAGCCAGACAATAAGCCTGGTGGGGCAGCGGGTGGGCATCCTTGACAGTCTTGGCATTGAGTCAGCGAAAGTCAGTGCAGATCCTCAGGTCTCCCGACTTTTTCCAGACCAGGACCAGTGGGGAGGCGTATTCACTGACTGACTTACTGATGATCCTTTTTGACTCCATCTAGGACAGCACTTCTCTCAGCTTATGATAGTGTGCGGGACGGATGCGGCGATAGGGTAGCCGGAAGGGACGATCATCAGTAAGGTGAATTCGGTGAACAAACCCCTTTGCTTCCCCACAGTCCAACTTGTCCCTGGAGAAGACGTCCTAGTAAGTGAGCACGAGGTCTGCCAGCTGCTCTTTCCACTCGTCTGACACTTCGCAGCCTTCAAGGTCAATTTCGGCTTATCCACAGTCTTTCAATCGCTCAGAGGGAGTGGAGGTGGTATATGAGTGGGAGGCAGGGTCAGGAGCCAGATTAGCCTGCAGCCTGTTCACACCTTGGAATTTTTGCCAGATCACCATTGAAAAAGAGACTTTGGTCTCAATTGGTTTTATCTGGTTAAATAAAGGATTTGATTAATATGGGAAGGTCCTCCATAGCAACGCATAGAAAGACATCTGCTACTTTTGCATTGCGGCGCAGTTTCACAGTGCTATTCGTTGGGTTAAGGATTTTCATTGGGACCCAGTGTTTACCCCACATCGGAGCCACAACTCGCCCAACAATGATATCTTTAGGGGTTGAACGAGAGGAGGTGGGCTCAACAATGATAGTGCTCCCAGGTGAAACATGTGCACTAGTGGGTAACTTCCCCCACACTAAATACTCCTGCCACAGTTCAAGTGTGACAGCCTGCTGCAGGCTCACTGTGCCAACTCTGCCAGGCAGCTCAGGGCCAGACCAGCGGGTTATGCAACTGAGCAGCTCAAGGAACTGCTCAACTATGAGTCAGAGTTGTTGGAGCAGACAAGCTCCCAATATTTCTGCTCAGACTTCAACCTCTGTATCATGGGCCTAAGAACGTTGCTCCCAATAATAAACTCGTCCCTCTGCCCTGGAACAAGTAAAGTCGGCACAATAAACTTCAATCCATAAATCTCAATGTCCAGATCATAGATGCACCTGGGCTGCGTTGTAAGGCCACCACAACCAACAAGAACCACCTTCTCAGGCACAGGCTGAGGACTTGGGAGAACACCAGCAGCTCTAAGCTTGGACTCAGCGTCCATACCGAGCGTACATGACATGCTCCCAGAATCAAGCATCCCTCTCAAAGTAGATTGACCCCCAACTGTCACTGGACCATAAAACAAATCACTAGCTCCTTCCACTCTATGTGAGCCCACAAAAATCACTGTATTATCATCAGGAAGACTGCTCCAACAATTAACATAGGTCAACTGCAAATCCTGTTCAGTGAGGGTGTCACTAGAATCGCCCATGCTGCCCCTCTCATCACATGGGCGGGCTAGTTTAAATCAGTACTGGAGACAGGAGGGGGTGGCATGACTGAAGGACCGGAGGTCTGCGGGCACTCTCGTCTGCGGCACGGTGGCATAGTGGTTAGCACTACTGCATGTTCTCCCCGTGTTCGCGTGGGTTTCCTCCGGGTACTCCGGTTTCCCCCACCCACAAAAACATGCATTATAGGAACACTCCTGCCAGTACCCCTGACTAAGGAACTGGCTTTACAACTGTAGTTGGTCCCCGGGCGCCGCTCTGTGGCAGCCCACTGCTCCTAACTATAGGATGGGTCAAATGCAGGGGAGGAATTACCCCACGGGGTTCAATAAACTATATCTATCTATCTAATATGACCGGGGCCGAAGCAGTTGAGGCACAGTCTGTAAAGTCGGCAATGTGCGTGAGTTGAGTGGTCCCCAGAACCACAAACTTTGCATGCGAAGGGCTCAGAGCGCTGCTGGTTACGGGAACGGCGAAGCTTATGATTGACTGCATGATGGTAACCCGCCCTCTGACAGGTTGCTAGAGAAGCATTGCACAAGGACAGAACCTTATCAAAAATGGCCACAACCTCTTGAATGCCAGGCTCGCCAGCTGGTGGGACAACAGTAGCAGGAGCTGGATTATGGACAGGATGGTGGAGACAAGAGAGCAGGCTCACGTGGACTCACCAATATCTCATCTGACTTGAGCTGACCGCAGGTCTGGACAGAAGAAGGAAGAGAGGTAGGGGCGGCTCTGGCTGACCTGCCAGTGGGGCAGCCTGAGATATGCAAGAACTGATGGGGTGAAAGGAGTTAGCGTTAGCTATCCAGACGCTCCTGAACCTCAGCTGCGGTCCACCGCTCAGGCACCTTCAACTGAAATGACATGGCGAGACAGGGTTCGGGGCAGTGATTAATGAACATCATGACTACCTCAGCGTTGGGGTCCTCCACAGATTTACCTCGCCTCCGGAGGCACTCATCAGCAACATCAATGGACTTATTCAGGCGAATCCAGGAGTCCATGGCACTCTCATTAGCATAGGGAATTGTGCTATAGAAATCCTTCATTGGTAAATTGGAATATGAAAGCTTTCAATATGTCAAACGCAGCCTTGGGCAGGTCAGTTGCACTCAGTTCGGGGCGGCTGCGGATGGACACCTTTACCACATCCCTTGCTTTGACTGTTAATCTTGACATTATCAGGTTATACATTTCAGCATGAGTGTCACATTTAACCCTATTCAGGTAGCATTTCATCATATCTTCCCATTCATGAGTACATATCAGCATGATCACCCCTGAAATAAGGTGGAGCTTTGATATCAGGCTGCACAACAACCTTCAACTGTGGTAAATCAGCATTAGAGGATGACCGGTTCATCGGGGACTGAGGCTGCATCATACTAGGCTGGTGCATAGTGTTGAGGTTTGCTGAGATGTTGTCTCCGATCTGTTTAGCTAAATCTGTTATAATGTCTCCAAGAGCTTTAACAGAGATGACTTGAGTAGGCTTAGGGGTTGATTGGGTAAGTGGCGTGGAGCAAACAGAGGGGGCCACAGGTGGGTCGATCAACTGTGTTGTTGAGAACACTGGGAGACATAGACCAACCCCCACCACAACACAGTGAAGCAATCTGCTGGCCCCTCCCCACCCCAAAGGTGAGATCATGTCCACGACCAGCCATAGTCTGACTTTTAAAATTATCTCCCCCTGACGTCACAAATAAAGAGCAAGGTTTGCAAAAGCAAGAACACTTTTGACTGAAAACACTTTAAATAAATGCAGAAGTTCAATAGTATAAGCCTAGCATATCAAAGTATTTCCAAAGCACATTGAAACTCCAAAAGAAAATTACATGTTCCCACACTGATGTGAAACTAATAAAACTGTCCTCGGTCAAGTTAAATATATTGTCACTGGGATCATCAATACTTCAAATACATATACTTTTTTCCCCATTTTTTTTGTTATTTTTATTTCCACTTTTCCCCCATTTTTTAAAAATTATTTTTATTTCCACTTTTTCCCCATTTTTTCAATACCGTTTTATCTTCCCTATTTTAATGGTAAAAGCGTCCGTTTAAAACACTGATTGGCCAAAAAGATTTGTCAGTACAAACCAACATAAAATCATGGGAGAGTGAAAAAAAAAAAACAAAAACAAAATAACCACTCTCCAAAGCAGTACGTGACTGTCCCTTCTAACCTTCGGTTGACGCACCTTAAGCACACTCGGGAGCGAGCGAAGGTCGCGGAGGCCACAGAGCGGGGAGAAGCAGGAGGCGGAGATTCGGGCGTCAGCAGCTGTACCCTGGGTGACCAGACGGGCGCTGGCTGGAGATGCAACGGGTCTAACGGCACCAAGTGTAACCGGTGTATTCTTGCTTCGTCTGCGTTGTGTAGTATAATGAAGAAATCCGGACCCGTGAATGTCTTTGGAGGCAATCTCCATTTATTTTCCAGCTTCCATATCTGACAGTAAAAACGCAATTAGTATATCCTCCGTTAATTGTGACCGCACAACTCGAGCGCTTCTCCCATGAAGTACAATGACAAAATGGCGGGCGAGCATTCAGTTCAATACAACACACGAAACGTACCTGACAGTAAATACGCAATTAGTATATCCTCCATTAATTGTGACCAAGACAATTCGAGCCCCTACACAAATTAAGCAACACAGTAATGTTAGCATATTTAAGGCTAGGTTTACACAAAGCAGGCAAACTTATAAATGCAGTTTAACAGTGCTAAACCACAGAAATTACTCACGAGCACAACAGCACTCACCTCTCCCATGAAGTACAATGACAAAATGGGAGCTGTAAAGGCGGGTCACTGCCCTGAATGGAAAGGGGAGGGGTCTCTCAAAAGTGACCGTAGGGGTTACAGAAACTCATTTTAAAGTTACAAACATTCCACTTTGACTTTGGAGGTCTAGAAATGTCAGGTAATAACTAACTTTTCATAAAGATTTTGTGTAATTATATTACAAAATAACAAATTGTATTTGACTGCATTCCAGGTATAACTGCTGCATAATTGACCTCGTTACACAAGCACAGTCTGTACATTCTCCCCAAGAGCCAAAGTTTCAATTACCCCCAAGATATGGAGGCGAAGCAGGAAGATGTAAAGATTTCATTGCCCATTGTGAGATATTTTTTAAAGCGCAGCCTTCATGGTTCGTGAATGAAGAGTCTCGGGTTTCATTTATTCTTTCCCTGTTAACTGACACAGCACTCACTTGGGTCGGCCCACTTATTCGATCTAATTCACTGGTAGTGAATACTGTGGAGACTCTCGTTAGAGAAATGGTATCGGTGTTTGATCAGGATGTTTTGTGGCCAGGGGAGCGCTCTAGCGTTTAATGCATCTAAGGCAGGGCTCTCTGAGAGTGTCGCTGCATTTTTCCATCACATTTCGCTCCTTGGCTACAGAGACAGGCTGGCCAGAAGCGCCTCTTATGACAGTGTTCGTTCACGCTCTTGGCAGAGGAGGTTAAAGACGCTCTGGCTACATTGGAGCCTTGTTTGTCTCTAGATTCGTTGGTTCGCACTGCAGTGCGAATTGAATATTCGCATCCGCGAACGTAACAGGGAGAAATGTGCTGCATTGGCTCTTGCTGGCAACAGGGCTAATGCTACTAGCAGCATGCTTAAAGTTCCCATTCCATCCACTGAAAATTCCACTCCTGGTGAGACTATGCAGGTTGATGGCTCATATGAGAGCTGGGCTCGTAAGCCCGTTCGGAAACGTATAATCTGCTATAATTGTAACAAACCGGGACATATCCGTCCATGCTGCACTGAGCTTCAGGGAAACGGGAAGTCCCTCCAGCGGTATGGGGTGCGCTAGAGGGACAGACCCAATTTCCCTCCCGAACTTTAATCCCTGTAGAATTGACTGTGGGGAGACAGAGAATATACTCAGTCAAAAAAGAAACTTCACACTCGTTTGGAGGTCGATAAGTTGAACATACAAGAAAAGTGGTTTTAAATAATGATTTAATTCCATTCTGTACCCATTGGAGGCGGTGTACCATAAAAAAATCACGTTCATAATGTAACCAGTTCCACCGAAAATGCTACGGAAATGTAAGAGAGTAAAATGGTAAGTTACAACTTGATGAAAGCATGTCAATAGTGGCGTATGCCCTCCATGGCGTTCACAACTGCGTATAACGTCTCTCATGGATTGAATAATGCGTCTGAACACAGCTTGGGGATCGTCGCCATAATTGAACCAACATGGCACCAAGTTCCTGCAAATTCTGTGGTGGTTCCTTACTTGGCGGAGTCTTCTGCCCAACACATCCCATACATGTTCTATGGGATTAAGGTCGGGAGACCTTGAGGGCCACTCCATGACATTGATGCCAGCATTCCTAGGAAAATTCTGCGTTAAATTGGCGTATGAGGTCTGGCATTAGCTGCCATGAATGGCAAAAGCTCTGGAATGAGCACTTGATCTCTGTATCCTGCAGCAGTTAGGTTTCCTTGAGCGAACATCAGTCGGGAACAGGCAGGACCATTAAAGGCACCCCAAACCATAACACTACCGCCCCCCAAAGCGGTCCACTTCCTGCACACAACACTGGGCATTGCGTTCTGCGTCTCCTCCAAACTCTAACTCTCCCATCAGCAAAGTGCAAAAGTAAATCTGGATTAAGTCACTAAAACGACCCTATTCCAATCACGCTGAGTCCATCTCAGATGTCGTTGTGCCCAGAGAAGGCGTTGACGTCGGTGTAACTGGGTTAAAATTATTTGCGATATGGCTGGCGTGCATGGAGGCGAGCAGTGCGCGCAGGCGATTACGTATGGTTTGGGCAGTCACACGACCTCTAAACAATTCATTCCTAGTGGACGTTGCAGTGAGAAATCGATTACGCAAATGGCGTAAAAAGCGATTTGTCGGTCTTTTGCTTGTGTAATCGTCACCGTGGTCTACCGAACGAGGTCGGTCTGCTGTAGTGCCAGTTTGTTGGAGGCGTGTCCGAAGATCATGGATAGTCCGTCGACTGCATCCCATAACCTGGAAAGCGTCAGTGACCGGCGTTCCGTATTCAGCATGCCAATGGCGCGTTCGTTGAATGTTTGACAGTCGTGGCATTGCAAATCAACGGATAATTGACTGTAAGAACTTGTTTTTCGAGATGTCACTCTACGTGCTAATTGCCGTGTCTCATAAGGTCACGTGACTAGGAACACGAAAACATGCTTTTTACCTTGATGTATGCTAAGACGTGCTGCATGCTTGTGCGCGTCGGAGTTGGTGTGTCATGATGTCTTTGACAACGCATTTACCCCTAATAATAATAATAATATCTCTTGTATTAAGTTTCAAGAAAATATTTAGAAATTTATGAGTGTGAAGTTTCTTTTTTGACTGTTTATCAAAGCTTTTGTGGACTCTGGCGCCGTGGATTGTTTTATGGATGCAGAGTGGGCTAGGAGACATTCCATTCCTATCCGCCCTGTTTTACATTCACGCTCTGTTGGACGGTCACCCGCTGGGAACTGGATTTATAACTGAAGTTTCTGAATCATTGACTATGTTCATCTCTTTTGTTAGCCATTCTGAGGAGGTCCGGTTTTATATTATCAGTTCTCCTGTTTTCTCTGTTGTTTTAGGACACTCGCGGCTTCAGGAACATAGGCCTCATATCATTTGGGGAAGTCAGGATAACCCGATCGTCCAGTGGGGGACTGATTTTAGGTCCCACTGTAGGGATAGTTTGGCGTGTCATCCCGGGCATCGACCTATGGGGAGGGTGACGCCTGGAGTAATTCTGAGGAGTTTGCCTCACACAACCCTCCTAATTTACAGAAAGGGGCGGAGGAGGGGTTGGAGTGGGATCCTCAATTTGACAGGCAGCAGCCAGAGGAGGATTGCTATTCAGAGGATTTCTCTGACTCGGAATCTGACTTAGAGGGGGATGGTTCCGAACAGGGTAAGAATTTGGGGGCTGCTCTGAACTTTTGTCTGCCTGCTAATGTTCCTGACAATTATGCTGATCTCGCCGAGGTTTTTAGCAAGCAACGGGCCTCGACTTTACCTCCTCATCTCACGTTCGACAAGAGATCAATCTCACCCAGGTACCCTCCCCCAGGGGTTCATTATACTCGCTGTTGGGGCCTGAGCGAAAGACCATGCGAGAATATATTCAGGAGGCTCTGGCTAATGGATTTATTTGGCCCTCCATGTCTCCTGCCGGAGCGGGGTTCTTTTTTGTGGGCAAAAAAGATGGCGGTCTGAGACCCTGTATTGATTACAGGGGCTTGAATAATATCACTATTTAAAACCGATACCCGCTTCCGTTGATGAACTCCGCGTTTGAACGGCTGCAGGAGGCATCGTTTTTTACCAAGCTAGACCCCTGGAATGCTTATAACTTGGTTCGGATCCGTGAGGGGGACGAGTGGAAAACGGCATTTAATGCGCATGACGGGTACTACGAATATTTGGTCATGCCGTTTGGATTGGTTAACGCCCCCTCTGTGTTCCAGGCACTCGTTAATGACGTCCTCCGAGAGATATTGGAGAGATTTGTCTTTGTCTACCTTGACGATATTCTGATTTTCTCTTCACCTCTCTCTGAGCATAAACAACACGTCAGACAAGTGCTTGAGGCCCTCCTCAAAGCCAAGCTTTTTGTCAAGACTGAGAAATGCGTTATTCATGCCAAGACAGTTTCATTTCTTGGCTTCATTATTTCGGAAGGGTCGGTCCGCATGGATCCTGACAAAGTGTCAACGGTCAGGGATTAGCCTGCCCCTCAAAAAGTTAAGGAGGTGCAACGGTTTTTGGGGTTTGCTAATTTTTATAGGAGGTTTATTCGTAATTTTAGCGCGGTAGCTGCCCCCATTATCGCGCTCACAAAGAAGAATACCTCCCCGTCGTTCTTGATCTCCGGCAGCTCAGGCTGCTTTTCAGGAGTTAAAGAAACGATTTAGCTCAGAACCCATTCTCGTTTTGCCAGACCCCTCCCTCCCATTTGTTGTGGAGGTGGATGCGTCGGAAGTCATGGTAGGTGCCATTTTGTCCCAGCGCCCCCTTCGGGACAATAAGTTGCACCCATGCGCCTACTTCTCCTGGTCGTTGTCGGCGGCTGAACAGAATTACAGCACTGGTGACCGGGAGTTGTTGGCCGTCAAGTTGGCGTTAGAAGAGTGGCGCCATTGGTTGGAGGGGGCTGAACAGCCGTTTGTGGTTTGGATGGATCATAAAAATCTCCAATACATCCAACAGACTAAACAACGTAATTCTCGGCAGGCGCGGTGGTCGTTGTTTTCAACCGCTTTAACTTTACGTTAACCTATCACCCGGGGTCTAAAAACATCAAGCCCGATGCTTTGTCGGCGGATTCACGACCGCTCGGTTGCGACCCTATTCCTGAGCGGTTATCCCGGCAGCTCAGATTGTGGCTCCCCATTCAGTGGGAGGTCAAGTCTGTAGTGCGGAAGGCGTTGAAAAATGATCCCGCTCCTGGTGGGGAGCCGCCTGGCTGTTTATTTGTTCCTTTAGCAGTGTGGTCCCAAGTTCTCCAGTGGGGGCACTCTTCCTGTCTGGCTGGTCACCCGGGGGTTCATCGGACCAAGCAGTTCTTGGCCCGATGTTTTTGGTGGCCCAGCATGATGGAGGACATCCGGGAGTTTGTAGTGGCGTGCCGTATTTGCGCTAGGAACAAGACTTCCCACCTCCCCCCCTCTGGTCTGCTGTGGCCGTTGCTCATCCCTAAGTGCCCGTGGAGCCATATCGCTCTTGATTTTGTTATGGGACTGCCTGTTTCGGAAGTCAACACGGTCATTCTGGTCATGGTTGACCATTTTTCTAAGGCCGCCCACTTTATCGCGCTGCCTTCGGCGCGAGAGACTGCCCTTCTCGTTGTGGACCATGTTTTCCGGCTGCATCCCTCAAGATGTGGTTTCTGACCGGGGCCCTCAATCTACGGCCAAATTCTGACGTGCGTTTTGCAACCAGTTGGGGGCAACTGTGAGCCTTTCCTCAGGTTTCCACCCAGTGACTAACGGGCAGACTGAGCGAACCAACCAGTCTTTGGAGAATACTCTTTGATGTTTGGCGGCTGACAACCTATCTTCTTGGAATTTTTAGCATGGGCCGAATACTGCCACAATTCACTGGGCAACTCCTCCACAGGTCTTTCCCCGTTTGAGGCTCAGTTGAGTTATCAGCCTCCACTGTTTCCTGAGACTGACAGGGATTCAGAGGTTCCTTCGGTTAATTACTTTGTTCGGCATTGTCAATTTGGGCCAGGGTCCGTTCCTCTTGTTGCGCTCTGGACGGAAACAAAAGACCGTCGCAGATAGAAGGTGCCGTTCAGCCCCATCTTATCGGGTTGGCCAAAGGGTCTGGCTTTCCACGCGGGACCTGCCCTTGAGAGTAGAGTCACGGAAATTGGCTCCCGCTTTATTGGTCCTTTTTAAGATTGTGCGAAGGATCAATCCAGTCACAGTCGGTTGAAGCTCCTAGATCCTTACGGATCCACCCCTCTTTTCATGTCTCCAGGCTCAAACCGGTTCGCATTTGCGTCCTGGCTCCGGTCGACAAACCCCCGCCGCCACCGCGGATGGTTGAAAGGGGGCCAGTTTACACCATGCGTCGTATTTTAGCCGAGAGGCGTGTGGGTCGTGGAGCTCAGTTTTTAGCAGATTGGGAGGGTTATGGTCCTGAGGAGCGGTGCTGGGTCCCTTCTCAGGATATCCTGGATCCTACCCTTATTTCTTAATTCCGTGCGCGGGGCTCTTTGGGAACTTCTGGGGCTGTTCCTTAGAGGGGGGGTCCTGTCATGGTTTGTGAGGTGTGCGTGTTGTTTGGACCTTTCTTTGCGGCTCTCGTCCCGGGACAATATCAAATTCCTGGGCCTTCGAATTCTTTACCCAGCTGGTTCATTGAGCTGGGGCAGCGCTTCCCAGAATCTATATAAGCAGGATGTCCGGCACGCCCTCCTTAGCTAGAGTGTCTGTTTTTAACCGCTATAGCGAAGATATCTTTAGTCAGGTTTTTAATGACTTTCTATCTTCTTATTGTTGGAGTTTTTTCTCTCTTTTTTTCTATCTCGCTTTGCTTCCGTGGTTCGGACTATTATCGTCCTTTAGGCCTTGAGTACTTAACGTTGGTCTATATTATTCTCTGTGTTTGTACTGTGTTCGTGCTACTCTCTGTCTCTCTGTTGTTGCGCTTGGCCTCCATATACTACCGGCCATTACAATATAGCGCTTTTCATAGACAAAGATGCTTTACCGAGAGAAAGGGGCAGAGCCCAGACTAATCCCAAATCCCCAAATAGCAGGCAAAAAAAACTCCCTGTAGGGAGAAAAAGCCTTGAACAGTGGTGAGAAAAAACTCCTCAGTGAGAGGAAATCTCAGGAGGAACCTGGCTATTGTGAGGAAGCCCATCCTCCGCTGGCTGGCTAATTAATTGATGGTAAATTAGGGATGAGAGGATCGTGACAGCAGGAAGACAGCAGTCAGAATTAACATGCTTAAAATCAGACAAGTCTTTGGCGCTTGGACTCTTCGGGAGGACTCTTAGAGCAGGAACACGGCTCAGAGCAGCAGTTGAAAAATCCCCCAAAAAAAGCGGGCGGAAGCCCCCCAAAAACACAGCCTGATGAATACCCCAAAGGAAGGAATACTCACCAAGCAGGAACAACATAATGACCGAGAAGCACGGGCTGCTGAGAGAAGAAAACATGATGAGCATGACATGGAACACGAAAGAGGTCTATAGAACTATACAATCCGGACATTAGCAAGCAATGGCTAGGGGCTGCATAGCTCTGCATATTTTTTTTTGCATGATGATAGCCAGCAATGGCTAGGGGCTGCAAAGCCCGGCATTTTTTGCACGGTGATAGCCAGCAATGGCTAGGGGCGGCAAAGCCCCGCATATTTTTTTTTTTTTGCATGATGATAGCCAGCAATGGCTAGGGGCTGCAAAGCCCTGCATTTTTTGCATGGTGATAGCCAGCAATGGCTAGGGGCTGCAAAGCCCTGCATATTTTTTTTTTTTTTTTTTTTTTGCATGATGATAGCCAGCAATGCCTAGGGGCTGCAAAGTCCTGCATTTTTTTTTATGGTAATGATAACCAGCAATGACTTGGGGTGCAGAGCCCTGCATGCGATTACAAGTGACAGCAGGAATGCAGATAAAAACCAACCACCGACCACCAGTTATTTGCAAGGTTACCATGGACTGAAAAGGCGTCAGGGATCTTTAGGCTTTGATGATTGCAGATGCTTTGGGGCGCACGTAGGATGCGTTTGCTGAAGATGACCAGTGGCTTAGTTGATAGAGAGGCCTTAGATATACCTAACATAGCCGCTGAAAAGCGGCACTTATTCTGAACAAATGATCCAGGTATTGGTTGGGGGCTATTAGAAATAGGCTTGGAAAAGATGGGGCAGAACATCTAGCTCCAAACTGAACCCCAGCTATAGACCTCATATATAGTGGAGTTTGAAGTGACGAACAACAACCAATGACAACAAGAAAATCAAAGATTGCAGACCCTCGCCCCTTAAAGCATTAGCAGTGGTGACAATGAGTAAAAAATTTCAAGTTATACCGATATATTATAATTATTATTTAAGTAATACGAGCTGACAAATAGGAATATGGAGAAAATTCATTAAACGGTTCCCAAATCCAAATCTGGATCCTGATCCAGATCATCTCAGAGGAGGACTAAGAAACGGTAGACACTTATCAAATCAAGTTTATCCGATCAGTGGTTGATGAGTTATGCGAGCGGACAGACCGACGGACAGACATATATATATATACACACAGACTGCCAATTGCAACTCCCTCACTCCCCTTCGGGGCGAAGGTAATAAATGCGCAGACGGCACAGACTGAAACAGGATTTAGTGGAAAAGCAGAGAAACACAAACAAACATTCTCCAGCAAAATTATGCAGTTTTAGAGCAGAGAGAGCGAAACTCTTTTTCATGTACAACCTAGCGGAATTCAAATAAGGCTGCATGGGAGGCTGAACCTAGAGAGGAGACTGCAACCGGTGATGAGCTGCTTTTAGGCCAAGGCTCCTGAAAACCTGGAAATTAAAGTGTGACAAGGAATTTGCCTGACCTGGCAAAAATATTTATTTATTTATTTATTTTGGCGTGATGATAGCCAGCAATGGCTAGGGGCTGCAAAGCCCTGCATGCAATTAGCAAGTGACAGCGGAAATACAGATGAAAGCCAACCACCGACCACCAGTTATTTACAAGCTTACCCTGGACTGAAAAAGGCTTCAGGGATCTTTGGGCTTTGATGATTGCAGATGCTTCGGGGCGAACATGGGATGCGTATGCTGAAGATGACCAGCGGCCTAGTTGTTAGAGAGGCCGTACGTATACCTTACATAGCCGCTGAAGAGCGGCACTTATTCTGAGCAAATGATCTAGGTATTGCTTGGGGGCTATTAGAAATAGGCTTGGAAAAGATGGGTCAGAGCATCTTGCACCAAACTGAACCCCAACTATTAGACCTGTTATATAGTGGAGTTTAAAGTGACAAACATCAACCGATGACGAACAAGACAATCAAAGATTGCAGACCCTCGCCCCTTAAGGAATTAGCAGTGGTGACAATGAGTAAAACTTTCAAGTTAAACTGATAAGTAATTTTTTTTTTGAGTAATACGGGCTGACAAATAGACATGGAGAAAAATTCAGAAAACGGTTCCCAAATCCTATCAGGATCCGGATCCAGATCATCTCAGAGGAGGACCTAGCAATGGTTGACGCCCATGACCTGTAAAAACTGCAAGATGATCTGATCAGTGGTTGTTGAGTTATGCGAGCGGACAGACAGACAGACATATGACAATAACGAATATACGAATAATTGCAATAGATGCGCCGACGTCACTGACTGAAACAGATTTTAGTGGCAAAAGCAGAGAAACGCAAAACATCCTCCAGCAAAATCATGCAGTTTTGGAGCAGAGAGAGCGAGACCCTTTCTCATGTAGAACCTAGCAAAATCTAAATAAGGCAGAAGGGGAAGCTGAACCTAGAGAGGGGACTGTAGTACCCAGAAGAAACCCACGCAAACACGGAAGACATGCAAACTCCGCATGGAAAGGCCCCAGGCTGGATTCAAACCCATGACCTTCTTGCTGTGAGGCTGCAGTGCTAACCACTGAGCCGCCCTAACTTTTGTACATTTTCTTTGATGGCAGTAAGTAAAACCTCCTATAATGTATAATAAAGGTCTTTACATGTGCATGAAGCCAAAAACTTCACTCTGGAATTCTTTCACATATACTGTCTTCTGCTACAGTAAATCAGAGGCGTGCAAACGAGGGTTAAATGAAAACATTTAAACAAATACTATGCAGAGGCCTTAACTTTTGGGTGGCCCAAAGACAACCACTTGGCTGCATTCACTGTGGGGAAACATGATTAAGGAAGTCCATCAGGTGGAAAGGCTGGGGGAAAGCAAATGGTTTGGAGGAGATTGAAGATGAAGGGAGAGAAATGAAGGCGGAGGGAGAGGAAGAGCTGTGACAGCAATGACAAGTATGATAGCTACCCTAGTATAAAAGTAAATAAAAAGATCAAACATCCCATAAAGCAGAGAAATTATTGCATTTATTACGGCCACTACTTGTCGAAAATCCAAATCCAGCATCACCCTTCTGAATTTGGTCTGTCAGACACACGACAATATTTTTTTACGAAAAACTTAAATATTTATATATTATTATTCCATATTTTACCAGGCTATATTGTGCTCTTTGTACATTCACTGAATGTAACAATGATATAAACTTGAGTCTCTTAACGAAATTTCCCAGTGAAAAGTATTTTGCGGAAGTCAAGATAGGCATCGATTTCCAGTTATTCCTGTGTTTGTACATGCTCTTAGCCTCTGTGGAGTAAGTCAAAATGGCTGAGTCCATTTCATAGTCTAAAAATGAGGACAAAAATCAAACAATTACTGTCCATTCATTCATAGTTATATATTGAGCCCACCTTAAAAAAGTGCAGGCGGGTGGCATCGCTAACTTTGCAACACAGAATGCTTTGCTGGTCCACCAAGTTATGATGGTTATGTTCAATTGCATCAATGAAATTATGTTTCTCTTATTGTTTAAAAAAACAACATTATTGTTGCGAAGTGAGACTTTTAAAGACACCTAGCTAACTACATGGTTAGAAAGGCTTTTTATTTTAATTCAAAATTCGAACTACCATTCCAACTAGAAGAAAATTACGTTTGACCTTGTGAGAAGCTGAACAATTCCCCTTCTCACTGTCAAAGAATTTATGAACTTTTCAGGCACTTTACCACGATTGCGGGAGAGGGAGATGGAAAGGGAGCCCTTCGTTCTCACACGCACACTCGCATACACGCATCAATCAATCAATCAATCAATAAGCTTTATTGCAGGGAAGTCCCACTGAGACAGAGGTCTCTTTTGCAGGGGAGCCCTGATTACAATAAAACAATTACAATGGAAGGTTAAAGACAAACAGCACACATAAAATACACAAAAGTCACAAACAACAATTTTCAGATTAAAAGGAATAACAAGTTTTTTAAACTGGAATAAAACATAATAAAAATTAATTCAAAAAATAAAAAATATATATATATATATATATATATATATATATAATATATATACATATACACATACACACACATACATATATAAATAAACATATAAGAACATAGGACAGAGAAAAATAAATGAGCGAATCCTACCATATACTAAAAGCAAATACATCTGGCCTCCAGAAGCAATATATCCAACACTAATTTCTTGAAAGACACGAAGGGGATAAGGCAGTCTAGCTTCAAGGTATCCTGGAAATTATTCCACATACAAGGAGCGAATGCACTAAAAGAGGTACCTCCCAAATTTGTTCTAGTCCTGGGAGCCTCTAACAAAAATCATTCTTGTGATCTGGTACGCTGACATCTGATTTTGATGGATAAGAGCTTAGTAAGATATGAGGGAAGTTTGCCTAGCAAGGCTTTATAAATAAATAAAATACAATGTAGCTTCCTTCTAAAATTAAGGGAAAACCACCCCACAGAATTTTATAAAGCACAGTGATGGGTTCGGAAACCATCACCTGTGATGAAGCGCAATGCGCCATGATAGATTGCATCCAAGGATCTTAACGTACTAATAGAGGCATGCCTGTAAAGGATAATCTCCGTATCAAGTATGGGTAATATTGTTGCCTCTACAATCCTCTTCCTATTGTCCAAAGAAAAACAGGACCTATTTCTGTAAAAGAAACCCGATTTTTTTATTCTAAGTTTCTTGGACAGGTTGGACACATGCGTCTTAAAAGAAAAGTCATGATCCAACCAGATACCCAGATATTTGTAAGACTGAACCTGCTCAATTTGAGCACCAGTCACTGAGAAAATGGAGTCACCTGACATAATTGCATTCTGTGCTGAAAAGATCATGAACTTTGTTTTATCAGTATTTAAAACCAGTTTAAGATCAGCTAAAGCATGCTGAATAACGTTAAAAGCAGATTGTAAATATGTGAGGGCCTGTAAGCATGTTGGAGCAGAGGAATAAAGCACTGTGTCGTCAGTATAAAAATGAACCTTGCAATTCGTTACATTACGAGCAATGTCATTTATAAAAATTGTGAATAAAATTGGACCAAGAATGGAACCTTGGGGTACACCTTTTGTCACCTTTAAAAATTGAGACTGCGCATCCCCAGAAATAATAGCTTGTGTTCTATTTGAGAGGTAGTCCTGGAACGATGAGCATGCTCTGTCACCAAGACCAATGGAGGACAACTTATTTAAGAAGATATTATGGTCTACTGTGTCAAACGCTTTTGCTAAATCAATAAATAGGGCCGCACATTTTTGTTTACTATCCAAAGCTGTTACTAAATAATTTATAACCAATGAAGCTGCTGTAATGATGCTATGTCCAGGCCTGAAACCAGATTGCTGTGACGTTAAAATGTTGTTGGAAGTTAAGAATTTGCAAAGTTGTTGTTTTACAAGAGATTCTAAAATCTTAGCCAGGCATGGCAATTTTGAGATGGGCCGATAGCTGTTTACTGAACTGGGATCACCTCCTTAAATAAAGGAAAAACATGAGCCGCTTTCCATGTACTGGGAATAGACCCGGTCGATAATGACAAGTTAAAAATATTAGTTATTGAATGTGCAATCAGTGGGGCTGCAAGACGCAGAAGACTAGGGACTAAGTGATCCTCTCCAGTGGAATTATTTACATCTATACGATTTAATTCTAGAAGGACCTCATTCACGTTTAATTCCCTGAAAGAAAACAATACTCTAGGATTTTTGGGAATTTGTAAATGCACTTGAGCTAAGGTCAGACATATCTCCTATAGTGGATTGATTATTAAAATTTTCAAAAAGGTTTCTGGCCGCTATAAAATGTTTGTTAAAAAAGTCACAAATTTTGTGCTTATCAGTAATAGGACCAGAATCCATGTGGATAGAATGAGGTAATGAAGAAGAAGGACTATTATTCAGGGACTTGACAATTTTCCAAAATTTTGCCGGATGACCTTGACATTTAGCCAATGACGTAATGAAATATTCAGATTTGCCTTTTTTTTATCAGTAAGCAGCATTTATTTCTTAGTTTTCTGAAAACCTGCCAGTCTGTGAGTGTCTGAGTTTCCCTAGCTTTAACCCAAGCTTCATCCCTTACGCCGAAGATCATTGGATAAAGCAACCGAAAACCAAGGATTTCTTCTGTTTTTTACTCAGAATCTCTTGACGGAGCATGCTTATCAACAGCACGATAAAACACAGAAGTAAAAATGAGCTAACGCTAGGTCAGGGTCTGGAATAAAACCTGCAAAACTTAAATCACTCCAGAAAATATCGTGGAGGAAGGCCTGTTCACAGAAATGTTTAAAATTTCTTTTTTAGTAATAAAACATGGGGGTGTCTTTGAAACTTTCATATCCCTAATACACGCTACTAGGCAGTGATCACTAACATCCAGGGGAAAGACGCCGCTCAGAGCGTACTTGTGCGGTCTATTTGTTAAAATTAGATCAATTAAAGTTGACCAGGATAAATCTTTAAAATTTGGTAGGGTAGGCTCTGAGATAACTTGCATCCCCGCACTTACACCGTCTTGCTTCCTGATGAATAAATATGGACTCAAAATATATTGTATAAATAATGGGTTGTGCTTGTGCAACCATTGTTGATCTGTTATGATGTTGGCTGGCGACTGGGATTTTGCTGCGGGTTTGGCGTTTACGCGCGTCAGACCGATTGTTTGGTCTGTCGCAGTTTATTGTAACTTTATTACATCGCGATGTGAGTTTCTTTGTTTGATTTAGTAAATTGTAATGTAGTATGGTACCCGCTATCTCAATCCTCCATTTAGCATTTGTATTTTGTATAGTTTACCCATAAGTGGGTAACAAACATCAGCTCACCCCAACACTTCCTGCTATTCTGTCTGCCTGCAGCTGTCTCAGTGCGGAAGCGCACTCCGCGTTGGGACAGACCTTTTACATCATTCCCACTAAGGGAAGGAGTGAGGCATTTTGAGGGAAAGGGGTGTTTGTTTCCTTCATTTCATACCTATATTGTCTGTCTGGACTCTCTAGTTATTTTGGGGGTTGTACTGTAAATATGATTGAATAATTTTAAGTACTTATGTTATGTTGCCTATATATCCTATTGTTTTTTGTTTGGTATTAAGCCATTCTACGCTGTGAGTTTCCCTTTTTTGTTGGTTTTGCCCTGTTACCCAATTTGGGCCAATTTAGGGTAATAGGTTGGGCTACATAGATGGGGCAGCTCAGTTCTTACTGAGACTTTGATAGAGATGGATGCCTCTAAGTCTGTGTGTCTCTCCTGCTGTGAGGTGGAGCTCTTTGATGCCTTACTAATGCTTTTGGCAACATTTTGAAATTAGTTTTTTTTTCTTAATTAGTATTTTTTTCTTTCTTTATCAACAGTGTTATTTTTATTACTGATAATTAATTGCAAAAACAAAGCTGGTACAATAAATGTGGCTGTTTTTTGAACCGGCAACTGTAAACGCCCTGAAAAGGGGGGATTGATTAATAAAAGATGCACAGACGCCAACTTTCTTCTCAATCCATGAATGTTAATGATTGATTTCAAAGACAATAGCAAATACATGAGTAAATTAACACAGGGATGCATAAAATATATTTAGCTCACAAAGATTACATTATACGGTTTTAAATCGTACAGTTCCAACATCGCACTCGATCCGTACAGACCGTATTTCAATCCATAAACAGTAGCCGAACTTTACACGCAACAGGAATTTCCCACGGTAAACGACTATACAGACATACAGTCTATGCATACACACGAAAACGCAGTGTAGATAGCATAGCAACAAGTTAGCTCATGTGGCTCGTTTACCTCGTCGTTGGGAATAAACTTAAATACTTTCGTAGTGCATGAACATAACACATTCAAAATAATCTCCCGCGTGTGTCTACACATTCAACTGACACAGTAGCGAACAATAACCATTATTATGAAGGGCTCATACCTGAAAAAGGGGGATTGATTAATAAAAGATGCACAGACACCTACTTTCTTCTCAATCCATGAATGTTAATGATTGAGAGGAAGAATGAAGTGCACTATGGAGGGTATTTTTGGTCATAATCCAAATGAAAATGAAAATGAAAATAATCAGGCCAAAATTAAATGAAAAAAAAAAGCAAATTGAAAAACCTAATGAAACATGTAAAATGATAATGTGAAACTACAAAACGATAATGAAACAAGTAAAATTTCAAATGCAAATACGTAAATGGATAAAACGACAATGAAACGTTAAATTTAAAATACTAATATGTAAATAGAAATGGTCAAACGGAAAAGTTAAATTGTAAAAATGAAATTGAAAATGAAAATTTAAATAGCAATAGGGAGCAATAGGCTGGTTAGCTAGGTGGCTACTCTCCTGCGCGTTGGCGAACATTACGAACAACAGCTGTATAAAACTTGCTTCCAGTTTATTAAACTTGACTAGATTGCCATCGGTAACCAGAAACTACCAGTCAAGTATTTACATGGTTCGTAACGGTTTTATTGACTTTGTGTTATATCGGAGTCGATCGTAATAACAGACTGTGTTTCAGTTTTCTGCACAAAAAGTGCAGGAGCAATTCGGCCGTTCGAGAAATGGGTAGCTATCGCGATCAAGTCGGTTAGGGCAAACTGGATGCTCGAAACTTCAGTTCAATAACAACCAAAACAGAGCAATGGATTTCGCAGGTCATATTGTAGGAGCGTGATGTTAGCTAACAGTGGAATATGTCTTTCTACTCTTCTCCCAGCTTACTCACATGCTGCCTGCGATTCACCCACTAAATCAAAGTGTGGCACACCGACTGGAGACCGTCATGCAGCTGTTACGGTTACTATGAACTTGATAGCGATAGCTACGCGTTTCTTAAACAGCCGAATTGTTCCCGTTTTTTTTTTTTGTGCAGAAAACTGAGAAATAAAATAAAGCGGAGGCGATTATTATACAGTGGTTGTTCTTCGTGTTCGCCAGCTTGCAAGAGAGTAGCTAATCAATGGAAGAAGAGTCAAATAATAAAACCGTGTTTGGGAGAAGTCTGCAGACGCATTTTCCGAGACATATCACTGTTTAGTGACATTACAGTACGATAAAAACGGAAATCATTGACTTATGGATTTTGCATGTTTTTTCATGTTGCCGCACGATACAAGCAACATAATGCACCTTTCCCTTTGTAGTGTAGCTCTGATATGTCTCATGCAATGGGTGTGTGTGCTTTTCACGACCACGGTTTTATTGTTTGACTCACGTTAAGTTTATTGGCTGGTTAGCTAGCTGCTCTCCTGCAAGCTGGCGAACATTATAGAACAACCGCGGTATAGTTTATTCAGTTTCTCAGTTTTCTGCACAAAAAGCGTGGGGAACAATTCGGCTGTTGGTGAAATGGGTAGCTAGCGCAATCGAGTTCATAGTGACCGTAACAGCATGACGGCCTCCATTCCGTGTGCCACACTGCGATTTAGTGGGTGAATCGCAGCATAGTAGGGAGCTGGCAGAAGACTAGAAAGACACATCCTACTGTTAGCATCGCGGTGCTACAATTGGAAGACCTGCGAAATCCATTGGTCTGTTTTGGTTGTTATTGAACTGATGTTTCGAGCATCCAGTTTGCCCTTACCGACTTGATCACGATAGCTACCCGCCTCTTGAACAGCCGAATTGTTCGTTGCACTTTTTGTACAGAAAACTGAAAAACGGTCTGTTATTACGATCGATTCCGATATAACACAAAGTCACTAAAACCGTTACGAACCATGTAAAAATACTTGACTGGTAGCTTCTGGTTACCGATGGCAATCTAGTAAAGTTAAATAAACTGGAAGCAAGTTTTATTCAGCTGTTGTTAAGTAATGTTCGGCCAGCGCGCAGGAGAGTAGCTACCTAGCTAACCAGCTAAAAATTAAAAGTAACGTGAGTCAAACAATGGACCCGTGTTCGCCAGAAGCACGCACATCCACTGCCATATCACGTATCACTGTTTCGAAGACATCTGGCCATTGCTGGCGAGAACATATGATTACAAGTGGCGATACCGCACAATAAAAACGGAAATCAGCGAGCTACAGATTTCGCACATCATTTTATGTAGCAGCACGATGCTAGCTAGCAACATAATGCTTGTTGACATCAACGCTGCTTCCACGTGCACTTGTTTATATTGACGTCACTACTCTCTGATTGCGCAATAGTGATTTCTCCATTACTAGCAGACTGGGGAAAAAAATTTGCTTCCGGCTCAGGTCAGAGTAAGCTCTATTAAAAGATATTGGCTGTATTTCGTTTCCTGACCTTTTTTTAGTAATCATTTAATAGAAAATCAGATAACGACTCGTTTTCCGTTTTTCGATTTCCAATTTCCAAACGTAATCGGGAGAGGGGTCGTTTTTCGTTTTTGGTTTGCCCACATCAAAACAAAAAACGGAAAACAGTTCGTTCTCCGTTTTTTCATTACCTTAATCAAAACGAAAAACGAATGGCCGAAAGGTACATGGACCGCATAGACATATATACTGTTTTGCCAGTTTATATCATAGACTGTAGGTTGGCTCAGCAATCAGGAGCCCCCTGCTGTCCACAAGATGCCACTGCACTCGGCCTGTTCAGACCGTCCCCCCGACCTCTGGGCCACACCTCCTTATTTGCATACAGGCTGAAAAGCCAAATGGAAAATGGAAAAGGCAAATGGAAAATGGAAACGCCAAATGAGAAATCCAAATAGAGAAGCCAAATGGAAAATGGAAAATCAAAATGGAAAATGGCAAATGCCAAATGTAAAATGGTAACAGAAAAATGCAAACATAAATAAAAAATGAAATGATAATTTTATCTTTTCCATTTAAGCTTTTGATTTAAGCATTTCCATTTAAGCCTTTCCATTTCCCATTTTGAGTCTTACATTTGATGTTTCCCTATTGCTATTTAAATTTTCATTTTCAATTTCATCTTTACAATTTAAGTTTTCCATTTGACCATTTCTATTTAGATATTGGCATTTTAAATTTAATGTTTCATTGTCGTTTTATCCATTTACGTATTTTGCATTTGAAATTTTACTTGTTTCATTTTCATTTTGTAGTTTCACATTATCATTTTACATGTTACATTAGGTTTTTCAATTTGCTTTTCATTTTTAACATTTAATTTTGGCCTGATTATTTTAATTTTAATTTTCATTTAGATTATGACCAAAAATACCCTCCATAGTGCACCATTAGTCAGCTCAATTGCTTTACGCCCCCCTGCTGGAGTCCTCCAGTACCTAAAATTACTTTAGTACTGCTGCCGTGAAAATGAATGGAATTCTGAACATTAAGTACAGGAAAAATAAAATTAAAAAAATACTGTACTCAAGTTTCTATAAGACAGTAAGAATATTGGACTATGATATAAAATGAACAAACTCATTAGGGAATGAGCAAAATTATTCCATATGAGATTATCAAGTTTGGTGTTAAACCTTGTTGCAAGAACATGCATTATTCACACCATCACACAACCACCTCTCCTGCACGTTCCTTCTGTCTTTGTCTCCAAGCCCACACCCCAACTAGTGGGCGGGCCGCTGTGCTATATCACAGACCTATTACTCAGCTAGTAGCATGCACAAACAAAATGACTCTTTCCCGGTGGAATGTGATTTAGCAACGAAAGTCGACATTAACATACACGCCATTCGCAAAATGGGATAAGTTACAGTTAAGAACACTAACTGCAGCCATGGTTGAGAAATTGCAAATATCTTTTACCTGCGTTAGCTAATGTAGTTACCTACCTAGCTAGCTTGTTAAGCAAGTATCATTGACAAGACATCATTGCTGGTGAGTTACGTAGTCATAACTAACTGCGAAACAGATGGCAGCATGGGGTCTATTTACCTCCAGACTGCATTACCTTATTTAACGAGCCTATGAATTACAACGCTGCCTGTGTCGTGTAAAATCTGGTCCCCCCATAAAACCTGGTCCCCCAACGTGACTACCATCGCACATAATGCGTGTCAAATGACGTGTCTTGCGAGATCATCGTCATAGACCCGACCGGCACATCCGGGTACTTTGGAAAACGTCAAGGCCGCGCCCCTAATGGGGGATAGAAAATCTCAGATCCCATTGATCATAATGTAATTTGATGTGTGTTTAGCTGTGCAATTTATCAGATTCTTTTACTTAATTTCCTGTTTATATCCATTTCTTGATTTACTGATATGTCTAGCGATTATTTTGCTACCTTGCCCGAACCTGAGCGTTCGCGTTATCTTAATAAATGAAGGTTGATCAGTCAACCCTCTTGCCCTTTCAGCGTTCCTCCGCCCGAGTGGATCAATGACCCGACAAAGTGGCCGGACATCGCTTATCCTGACATCTACACGTATTTGATCGAGTCACTAGGTAGCATTAGGCTAAGTGTCGTCTGTTACTAACCAAGGTGTTAATAGAAAAATAGTAATTTGAAATAATAAAAGTGTTACTGTACTGTTACTCCAGGCTACTCTTGCTGCCTCTCAATCAAGCTAGCTGTCTATCAATAGTAACTGTCACCAAGAATCGTTCTGGCAAATAAACAGCTGAAAAAAGTGGAGGTTGGATATTGCATTCATTCCGTTTATTGGTAATTGAAAATATTTTACTGGACACTTGGACTTGTTTGAGGACAAGTTTACTAGTCCACCATAATTTTTACTATATTGCAGACTAACGGACTACCGCGAATTTCGAACCCTGTTTCAGTTTGGAGTTAAGAATAACCAACAAATACACATAACATTAGACCACAAACCTAACTCGCTGGCTGGCGTTACTAACGTTAGCTAGGTAAGCAACCAAATAATAAATAATGACACAAGACATAAAAATCGTAGCGAACAAACCTATTAAAGTATAGTACAAAGTCTTGCATATTAAAGATTACTGATGTTACTTTCTAAGTTTAAAAAACGAGTGGCATTACTTGTCATGAAGTGTTTCCCACACATATAAACATGGGAACACGCTGGATCCCATAGCTTCCCCTCTTCATTTTCTCTTCGGATAGCTTGAAGTCATAGAACTCTCCTTTTTGGATTCTTGCCTTTTCCAGGTAGGATGGCGAACCTGAAATCCGGACTGGTCTTTTTATTTGAAGTGCAACCCTGCACACAACAACTTTTAGGCATTTTTCTGCTCGATTTTCACGCTTGTTAGTGATTGATTTCAGCACATGAGTGTGATTATTTTCCCCAAAAAAGGGGCGGGGCCTTGGCACTGAGCGCTTGATGATGTTGAACCGGTGGGGTCTATAGCTCACTGTTGAAATAGTGTAGAATTAATTGAATTGTGGCTGCGTGCATGTGGTATACTGGAGCCTTATTTGCACATAAACTGTACGGTCTCTATGTATTAGCTATTATAAGCACTTACGTTAATAGCTGGTGTGCAGCCAAGCCAGGTCAAAAGTTCAGGGGGATGAATAACATCTGGTGGGTGTATGGGTGGGATCTCGCAAATATCGCGGCTCAACCACCAGATTTTATCACTACATGACACTGGCAGTTGGAGGGGACTCTGGCTCCAAATGTGCAAGATGGCGCCAAAAGTTCAGGGTATCCTGGATATTTTGGCTCCATTTTTGATCAATGGGAGTAAATGGAGACGCATCGTCCATCTTTATCTACAGTCCATGGGTGGGACCATCTCTGAAACTCAACCATGGACGGTTTTTAAGAGGGGACTCACCCCAGTCTGTATTGTTTACTGAGGCAGAGAAAAAGCTGCTGTACAGCTGCAGTGTGAGGGTAGTGCACAAAACCTCTCTTCTGACTGTGCCCAGATCCAAGGGGCTGGAAGTTCTTGAGGAGGACAAGGAAATTGTTCCAACATGAAGGACAATCTATAAACCTCCACTGCCAAAAAGGTCAGGTAACCTGCAGTGGAGAATTGTCCATAGAATAATTTCCACTGGAAGGTTTCTGCACAGAGTCACAGAGTGGACTCAAGTGTTGATGGAAAGTGTCTTTTCTGTGGAAGTGAAGAGACTATAGCTCAGAATTTGCTCACTCTGCGATGGTGAAAGCTGAGATTACACACTCATGAAGAGGAAGCCCAGAGCTATTTGCAGCCCTCCATAAGCAGCTGAAATTCACAAAACATGATTTCATAGCAGCAGCTACAGCTGTCTGCTCTCACACTGAGGGTGAGGTTTCATCTGTGGAGTTTGCAGGATCTCCCAGGACAAGGAATTGTGGGATGTAGCTCTACAGGCTAAAGACAGTCAAAAGGCATGTTGTCTGGGTTTGTATGTGTGTGTATACAGTATCTGGCAAGAGAATTATGGGGATTACAGATGCTCATGTGCACGTGTTTGTATTGTAATCAATAAATGTTGCCAGTGTTGCTCAGTTTACTGAACTCATGCGGCCTAAACAAATTCACTGCAGAATACTGTATTTCTTACTCACCTTCTCTTGCGATTGGCTAATCACACGCCACAGGCAGCCTCGGTGTACTTGTCTCATTCATCACCACTATTTTCATTCATCAGTCTCTGTTATCATCTCTGGAATAAAGTGTCAGTCCTTAGAAATGATCATCTTTTCTCTCTCTCTCTGTGTAGCTCCAACCATTCCAAATGTCAGGCTGGTGGACGGGGCTGACCGGTGCTCTGGGAGAGTCGAAGTGCGTAATGGAAGCTTGTGGGGCACAGTGTGTGATGCTGATTTTGACCAGCTGGACGCAGAGGTTGTGTGCAGGGAGCTGGGCTGTGGAGATCCTAAAGAGTGGGGGGCAGCTGTGTTTGGCCAGGGTGAGGGCCAGATGTGGACAGAAGAGATTCAGTGTAGAGGCAACGAGTCTCAGATTCACTCCTGTCCCACAGCACCCTCTCAGAATCAGCCCTGCTCTCACAGAGATGATGTGGGACTGAAGTGCTCTGGTAAGAGTCTTCTCTGCACTGTGAGAGTTTCAGAGATTTTGGGCATACATATGACACATTTCCAAAACAGACTTATGAATTTATGTATTGTGAGATCATAATTTACTATTCTGAGAGATGGTAAGCATTAGTTCATAACGAAGTTGAGTATTGTGATGCAACATTGTAATACAAATTGAATCTCAGTGGTGCAGTGAAAACAGTAGATAGCTTGCAATCTGTTTACCCTGTAAATGTGAAAGCCCAGATTATGTATCAGAGAGAAACGCTCTTGAAGAGGAAGCAAAGAGCTACCCGACAGCACAAGCACCTTCCGGAAGCTCTGTGCGGATCAAGTCGGCACAGAGCTGGCGAAAGAGCTCAGGGTTTTAACAGCCTCCTTTGAGCAGCAGAAATTCACATAACATAATTTCTGAGCAGCGGATAATGCTGTTTCCTGTCAGATTCAGGCAGAAGTTTAAGATGTGGATTTTCCAGGATCTCCAATTGTGTACAAGGAATGGCTGCATGGGGCACTCCAGTGTTTACAAATACTAAATGCATGCTGTCTTGAGTGTGTGTGTGTGTGTGTGTGTGTGTGTGTGTAAATACTATGTATGCTTGTATTTTTTTTTACCAGAAGGTGTAAATACTAAATAGGATGCCAGGTCTTGACCAGTGAAAGAAAGAACTAAAAGCATGCTGTCTTGAGATAAGAGACAAACACAAAAAGGTACTGTCTTGAGTGTGTGTGTGTGTGTGTGAATAAAAGTCTGCAAAATGGAAGCAGTTAGAGAGAATAAACAACAAGAGAGAAGAGAGAAAATTTTAAAAGAAGCAATTTCTAACAATAAATAGAATATAACAAATCACTAGGAAACATTTCATTTTTCTCCGGTCTGAAGTGCTAGAAAAAACAGACACTCTAGCAATAGGCGTGGTGAACCCCGTCCATATATATAGAGTCCGGAAAACTCTGCCCCAGCTCAATCAGCCAGCTGGGCAAGAGGAATTCGATGGAAAAGAAATCCGATATCGTCCCGGACAATAGAACACAAAGAAAGGTCCAAGAAACAAAACACCTAAACCACATGACAGGACCCCCCTCTAAGGGAAACCAGAAGTTCCCGAGCCCCATGTGCATGGAACTCAGAGATTTTATTGGGATCGAGGATATCCCAAGAAGGACCCAGCTAATCCTCAGGCCCATATCCCTCCCAGTCCACTAATCTTTGGGATCACCGACCCACACGCCTCTTGAAAATGGCATCTGTATAAGGAGGGCCCCCTCCTTTTATCCGTTGGCGGGTCGGAGGTTGAAGAAATTGCCAGTTCGCTATCTTTAACTGGTTTTAGCCTTGAGACATGAAACACAGGGGTGGATACGCATGGACTTAGGGAGTTTTAACCTGACAGTAACAGGGTTGATCCTCCACACTATTTTAAAAGGGCCAACGAAGCTGGAGCCAATTTTCGGAACTCAACCTTTAAGGGAAGGTCCCATCCAGAAAGCCAAACTCTTTGGCCAACCCGATAAGATGGGGCCAACCGGCGCCTTCTATCTGCAGCGATCTTCTGTCTCTGCTTAGATCGCGAACAAAAGAGATCCGG
This sequence comes from Gymnothorax javanicus, assembly GCA_029692085.1. Classification (NCBI taxonomy): domain Eukaryota; kingdom Metazoa; phylum Chordata; class Actinopteri; order Anguilliformes; family Muraenidae; genus Gymnothorax; species Gymnothorax javanicus. The sequence goes on from CM056200.1 coordinate 64,595,975, forward strand.
ACCCTGGCCCAGACAGAGGACAGCCCTGCATAAAATAATTGACAAGGGGACTTCAGAATCCTTTTCAGTCTCAGACAAAAGGGGGTTGACAGCCAAAATTTGACATTAATGGTGAGAGGCCTGTGGAGGAGTTGTCCAGAGAATTATGGGAATATTCAGCCCAAGCTAAAGTCTGACTCCATGACCATGGATGATCCACACCCAAACATCGAAGGAAATTCTCCAGAGACTGGGTGGTGCTCTCTGTCTGACCATCAGTCTCTCAAGTTTTTTAAACCAAATCAAGCAGATTCGAAAGGCCAATGTTTGATAATCTTTTCAAAAGAAGGGCATGATCAACAGTATCAAATGCCTAAGACAGGTCAATCAAAATTTGCACAATGCTGTCTGTTATCTAGTGCTCTTACAATGTCATTTATAACTAAACAAGTAGCAGTAACAGTGCTATGCCCAGACCTGAAACCAGATTTTTTTTTTTTATATAAAATACAATTTTCAGTTAAAAAAGATTGTAATTGAGAATTAACTAGGGACTCCTGAATCTTAGCCAGGCAAGGCAACCTGGATATTGGTCGGTAATTATTTAAATTACTTGCATCTTTTTTTTAATAAAGGGAGAACATTAGCAGTTTTCCATACTTTTGGTATGTTCTTTTCATAATAGACATATTAAATATATGAGTCAGAGGTTTGGCAATGTCTGAGGCAGAGAGTTTCAAAAAGATATGGATCTAAAAGTCATCCCTTTGTAGACTTATTTACATTAATTTCATTTAGAGCTTCAAGAACCTCCTCAGTTGAAATGCAAACAAAAGAAAATACAGCATTATTAGTCAACAAATAAGAGGTTGTAGGACAGGCAGATAGATCAGAGGTGCACTGGATCATTGGTCTGCTCAGAGAAACTTGGGTCTGCTACTTTGTTCATCTCAAAAGATAGCCTGCTGAAACAAAATGCTGATTAAAAGCATTACTTATTTCAACTTTACCAGTAATCAAATTTGAGTAAAAAACAACGGTGCGATGGAAGAGAAGGAGAAAAACTTGAACTTTCCAGCTATTTTACAGTTTTCCCTGTTTGGATTTCTACCAGCATCTGCAAGGGATTTTCAGCAAAAGTCAGATGTTGCCTTTCTAACTGACACTGTGCATTTGTTCCTAAGCTGTCTAAAATAAAACCAATCTTGGGGTAAATGGGTTGATCTAGCTTTAGCCCATGCTTTGTTCCTGTCTCTGAATAGTTGTGAGGCAAAACGAATACCATGGAATCACTCTATCCGTAGTTCTCAACGATTTTGAAGGACCACTTGTCTGCCTACAGAAAAATATAAAGGAGAAAAATTCAGAGTGCAGACTCTGTTTCAGGAATAGCAGAAATGCGATGAAACAGACAATTATACAAGTCATGGAGGAAGCCTTGAGCATCAAATTTTTTATTTACAAATTTCTTTTTTTAACTATACGAGGTTTGAACCTTTGGAGTTTTGTTGTTCTAGAATCATGCAATGGGACAGTGATTTTAAGATCACATGCAAAAACTGCATTAGCCAAATACTAAAAGGATAATATGTAATAATAACATCAATTAGTGAAGATTTTCCTGGATCTTTTAAGTTTGGGGTGTGTGGGCTCTGAAATTAGCTGGAACAGATTTAGTTGAATACATATATTCTTTAAGTATATTCTTTTAATGTAGAGTGTGATACATTTTAAAACATCCCACAACAATCAGAATTTATGATGAAATATAAGCTCAGACAGTTGTTGAAAATTAATCTTATGGACATATTCCAACCTAAAGATACAAAAGTTTTGTTAAGAATTGAATTTGTGAAGTTCAGTTGAAGAGCCCAGTAGTTTGGACAGATTTTTCCACACTGTAAGATAAGGATGGGGAATCAAATTTTATAGTTATCCTTGACAATTTTCTCAAAATGAACATTTTGTGACTTTAAGTACTTTCAGCAGTGGGGTTTTCAATGAGCAGATTTTTTGGATCAATTATGTATTCAGACCCTTTTTCCTCAATGTACACATTTTGCAACTTAAGTACTTCATGAAACTGGATATTCAACTGTAAATGTCTAAGCAGATTTGAAATTTTACCTGACACTGTTATATGCATATAATATTACTCATGCTGAAGATACCTGAAATCATACCAAAATCAGTAGCCTATAATTAACATTTGTGCATGTCCGGCAGCCGAGTTCTCTTATTTTGATTTCACAACAAAATGTAAAGATGTAGTGTTTTTGGTCAGTTATGGCAGTCGACTGTGGATTTTCTGTTTAAGAGGAGTATTCTCTATTCTGTTTTGTTGGGGATCACTTGAGTTCAGAAGATGGCTCATCTGTGGAAATTATTCTCATTTTCACAGTCATTAAGAAATTACTTTAGCCTGTTAAGATCTTTTTAATGCATTCCTATTTCTCCTGTATATATGTCTATGGAAGTTTGCTGTTATTAAAACATCTGGGTAACAGCTGATCCCAAAAGGACAAACTGATCTGAGGTTACTGTCATTCTCACTTTTTTAGTCTTTAATCAGTCTTCACCTTTTCTTCAGCAAACTTCATATTCCTGTATGCAGGAACATCACCTCCATAAGACGAGAATATTGTCACATTAGTATCATGGGCAAATTCAGTGCGTTGGCCAGCCTCACTGTCACAGCTCTTGTCACTTAGGGAGCTTGTCAATATTCTGAACAGTGAACGCGTTCGTTTTTGAACGGACGCCTGTTCATTTTTGGATGCGTTCGAGGCTGCAAACCTGGTCACTGCGTTCGATAATGAACACCCTTCTGTTCATTTTCTGATGCGTACATTTCCCGATGCCTGCCCAAGTCCTGATGCGTTCATCTAAAACTGAACGCCATTCATATAAAACTTAATTCCGTTCATTACAAAATGTTCGCAATCCAAGAATTTCTGTTTGTAGTCAACTGTTCTGAGTTTTTTATTGCCGATTTTGTCGATGTATGTGACAGTTTATGCGGTTAATGCCATCTCCCCGTTTTCCGTCATTTACTATTGATAGATTTTATAGATAGAAATTATCGGTGTTACAGCTGGAGTCTTCTCTCTGTTTTATGCATCACTTATATAAAATATTGTCGTCACTCATTTCTTTTTCTGAAATGTAGGCCTACATTTGACAGGCGACATGGTACCAGAATTTGGAAAATGTAAAACGTGCATGTATGTTACCCTTTGCCCGCCGTCGTCTTCGTGGTCTCGCGGTTGTGTTTTTCTGTATGCCTATCTGATTTTTTCTACGTCGGCTAGAGTTACATAATGTAATAAAAAATATCACCCAACGATAAAGATTTATAGCAAGATTTTAAGGGTGTTGAGAACAATAAATTTGCCATTATGACAGAAAATAATCAGCTATAGGGGAGACCGGGTCTAGTTGTTACACTTTTTCTTTTAACGGCCGTAGAATTGACATTATCAGGTTTTGTTACCAATATGCACTGTACAGATAGAAAGTTTATTAGACTACATGACTGATCTGCAGCAACCCCTATATTCTGTGCATGCATGATGCTGGTGAGGAAAAAATAGACCCCCGTCACCTGTAACAAACTACTCCATATATGGGGTAGTTTGTTACAGGAGCGGTAGTTTGCGACAGGTTGTGGGGAATTTTGTTACACTAAGAATTTGCTTATTAAGTGAGACGTGTTTCCCACTTAAGTAGGCAAGTTAAGGGGGATGCCTTACTACTATTATCCCTCGAAGCTAATGTAAGGATCCTTTTGAGTCATTTTCTAATGGCATTGCCACGTTTTGTTATTCGTTTGTAATTTCGAGGCATCTTTCTGAAAAAAAAAAGGTAGAAAGTAATTCAGTGAGGTAATTTGATCCTAGGTCTTCTCAGCACTGCTGACTCCTTTTGTTTTATAAGAAACTATCTTATCTTTTGTATCGACTATGCTGATTTCTGCGATTTGGCGCTGACGTGTGTTAAGTGAGCTTTTAGATTATGGGCGCGGATATTCTTTTGTGAGCGACGACTGAATATGGATGACGGTTTATATAAACGCTTGTACAGGCCTATTTTAAATTCTAAGTTCCTTAAAGTGAAATAGTTCTCATTGTCATTGTTAGGCTATTTTTTTTTTCATATACTGGGTATAATCCGCCAGCTAAAGATCATTTGCCAATTTAGGTGACGCTTCAGGATGGGATTATATGCGACCTACTCCTGTTCTCTGAACAAAAATATATTCCGTTATCTAAACAAAAACATATTAAACTCAGTCGACTGAACAAATTCAGTATTACTCATGCACATCATCCAAAAGTCTTGTCACTGGTATTCCAGCATGTCGCATGAATTCAGGTCTCACTCCGTGATCTCGCAGCCCTGAACCAGCTTATCCCCATGGCATCAAAAGACTAGGCTACTTAGTCATTTATCTTGCAATCAAGCTTATTCATTAATTGAACTGATAACGCCCTTATAATAAGGGTTATATTCATAAAGCGGGAAGGGGGGGGGGGGGATAAATATTTATTAACATTCAGACATGCTGATTTTATAATACTGTGCACATGCAGAGGTTTTACTTTGCTCATCTGCTTGTCTAGATCTAGACTTGTCGTCGGCAGCTCCCACAGAGCGGCGGTTTCATGTGTTGTGACTTTAATCTGAAAAGAATAGTGTACAATAAATTAGAACAATATATAACATGACAAATGGTAACCTACAAAATCTGCAACAATCAATGGAACAAAATCTGAATATCATTGCAGAACTCATGTACGTAGTGGGCTGTAAAGTGTGGCATTTTTTTTTTTTTTGGCTTGCGCGTTCACAGGTTTAAAAAGAAAGGATTAACATCGCAGATAATTTATATGAGCGGGACTAAGTTATCCTATTTCTTATACTCACAGAATAGTAGAATTAAACTTGGGTTGTCGCGCAGATGATGTGATACAATGCGTAATCATTTTAATGTATTTAATTTAATTTATTTACAATCTTTTGCATACAAATTGCCTAGTGGTCACATCATGATTTGGAATTCTAAAATGCTTTTTTATATAAGAAGGAAAAAGTGGCATACTGACACCACACGGAAGCCATGTTCATTCCAGTAAAGTATTCACACAGCAACATTTGAATGCTTTGGCTGACTGAACGTACCCCGGTACCATTGACTCACAATTTATCTCTGGTCTTGAGTGTGGAATGTGTTAAAGCATCTGATACCTCGATGAAAAGTGTAAGCGTATAGCGGAAGATTGACTATCAGTAAAGATATAATCTCGAAACTGGAGATTTGGTAGGATTTTTTAGTCGACGTGAAAACTGTCGTTGAACAGGCATGTACCTTACAATATACTTCAAAATTCTGCAGGATGGGAGACAGGGAATTTTTTTCTCATGAGAAGGAAATATTTATGCATGTTGGTGTAAATTTTGCGAAGTGGAGAGCAGATTCATTTTGTAACGCGAAAGAGGGTAGCTGTGTTAATGCAGTGTGTTATACGCGAATTGAAGTCTATAAATGGGTACTTGGATAAGATCTCTCTTTTTCTCTCACTCCCTCCCTCACCTTCCTCCTCTCTCTCTTCCATACCCACGCTCCCTCCCCTCCTCTCTCTCCTCTGCCCCCCCCCCCCCGCCCATCTCTTGCATAATAGATGTGAGGTTGGTGGATGGCAATAGCCCCTGTGCTGGGAGAGTGGAGGTGTGCCCAGAACGGACAGTGGGGAACAGTGTGTGATAGTGGCTGGGATGAAGTAGGCAGGAGTGGTGTGCAGACAGTTAGGCTGTGAAGATGTTGCAGTATACAGAACTTATTCATTTGGACCCGGATCTGAAGGAATATGGATGGCTCATGTGAACTGCACGGGATCAGAATCCACCCTGAATGACTGTGAAGCAGCACTCGGGTCAATATCTTGCGGTCACCCGAATGATGTTGGAGTGGTCTGCTCAGGTTAGTCTCTGTGTTACTCATCTCAGTGTTCTCAATGTTCTTACACTGACACTGGACATTCAGGTCACCAGAGGACATATAAATTATCATAGATAGTATTGCATTTTAAAGGGGACCTATTTTGCTATATTTCCAAGGTTATATTTTGATCTTGGACTCCCCTAGAGTACTCCTGATCATTCAAAGTCCAAAAACAGGGTCCTTATTTAGCTCATACTGCCATCCTCAAAAACCCCATTTGTAGTCCATTGTAGTCTCTGCCTGAAACGCCTCGTTTGGGGTGGTTTCTTCCACTATGGCCCCCACTCCCCGTGTGCCCACTTTCTTCTGACTGACTAGCTCTGTGGAGAGCGGATCTAGGCGGGACGAGGCAGCAGAACGCAGTTTTCCGGGTCCGCCTCCCCAGAGTGAAACTGAGACGTGTCTGCCATCTGAGAAGGAATCAGCGGGCAAATTCGGAATCAAACGCAGTACATGTGTATAGATCTAATGAAATGAACTTGTTTTAATAAACGCAACGGCGAAAGTGGAGGACGCAGTGCGAAAGTCTGGCAGCTCAAGCTCGAATTTGCTGTCTACCCACGGCTACTATGGTGAGTGCACCAGTGTTTCTACTCTATAGCTAGGATTGAGGGAAAGCTAGAATCCACCCCCATACAGACACATTTGTAGAACGGGTCGACGCGTGCCCAAGTGTAGACCGGGAGACCGTAGAAATCCAGTGGGATTTCTGTGAGTTTAGAGGGAAACATAGACAGTGAGGGCAGCAAAAAGTGGACCAACAACTTATGGACTGCTTGATTGTGTGTTATTAGGACCTGCTGGTTCGTGTGCATAACTGTGGTGTATTTTACGTGTCGTAAGGCATATTCCCCGACACATCTTGATGCCTCGTGGGAGGAACTTTAATATTTTTATTAAAGTTTTTAATTCATAATTAATAAACTAATTTTATTAGTTATTAATTACATTGATAGCCATTTAATGCCCTTTTAAGTTTGCACCTACCAAAATTATAACATTACTAATATGTATTAAAAAAGAAGGATCAGCATAATAGGTCCTTTTTTAAAATGTTTGTTTCTCTCAGTTTGCTGAAATAATTCAGAATTAACTCAGTCACTGCAAAATATCTTATTTTCTTCTGTATCTACTTCAGGTCTGTAGTTTCTGAAGTCTCTCATTGAAATTTACTTATCATCGGTTAACACTTGACTAGATTTTGATTGGCTCATCACATACGCTCATTTTCATGTGATTAGATCATCTCACATTACAGCAGACATGCACTTGTCTCATTTGTCACTGCTGTTTTCATATACATCTGGTTTCATTAAAATCACTAAAAGTCATTAGCATGCTCATAGATGTGCCTGATTAGTACAGTAGGTTACACGTGATGAGTTGCGTGGCCCTGTCAGATTGATTGTGACAAGCTTGTTTTATCTGCTTGAAGTATTTTGAACAATTACATTCAGAATGACTTATTTTGCGTTGGTATTTGCAGAAAAACATAGACCTGACATGACACCATTATAAATGACGAGCTAGATGGGTGACTTAGTCCACAGTTCTACTGAGGCAGTTTAGTTCACGTATGGCAATCCAGTAAGGCAGGCATTGAACTGTACAGTCACTGTCACTGAGATTGTCAGCTACCACTCTCAAGCCAGTCTCCTCATGGAGCAGGACAAGTATGGACAGTGCAATTCAAGTGGCCTGAGGTCCCCTTGTGGAACAGGACAGTAACTGCTCTGGAAGGCCACTGGCTTGTGGCTGCAGGACAGTACAGTACCCAAAATGCTTCAGTCCCTTCTATACAGCTGTGTCAACTCCTAAATGAGATGTCGTTCATTTCTGATGATTCTCTCCCTGATCTCTCTAATGGCAGGCCATCGGTCAGTCAGGCTCGTGGACGGGGCTGGCCTGTGCTCTGGGAGAGTAGAGGTGCATGGGAACTTAATGGGCACAGTGTGCGATGCTGACTTCGACCAGCAGGATGCAGAGGTTTTATGCAGGGAACTGAAGTGTGGAGTCCCCGGAGAGTGGGGAGCAGCTCTGTTTGGCCAGGGTGAGGGCCAAATGTGGCCAGAAGAGATTCAGTGTAGAGGCAACGAGTCTCAGATTCACTCCTGTCCCACAGCACCGTCTCAGAGTCAGTCCTGCTCTCACAGAAACGATGTGGGACTGAAGTGTTCTGGTAAGAGTCTTCTCTGCACTGTGAGAATTTCAGAGATGTCGGATAAACACATGACATATTTCCCAAAGGGATTGTGTGAATTTATATTTCAAAAGATTATCATCAGGTGCATTCACACTGCAAGTGAAACTTCGCGAAGTTAGAAAATTCACAAAGTTACGGTGAAAGTTGCCAAGCAACTGTGCCAAAAGCCGTCTGAAACTTAGCAAGAAAAATCTCAAGCCAGAGTGCGAAGTTTCGCGCTCCGTGCAAAACGTCGCAAGAAGTTTTGTAATGTGAACGCACACATCTGAAACTTCGCGAAGTTACTTGTGAATTGTGTTACTCAGCGTGCTGGGAATGCTTGAATGGTGTACGTGGGGCATGCGCACTACTTCCTGAAACTTCGCAATTTTTTCCAACAGAGCTAACTTCGCGAGTTTCATGCCAGTGTGAACAGCAGGGTGACATTTCGCGATTTTTTGCAGTGTGAATGCACCTATTCATGATACTGTAAGAACACATCAGCTCCAGTCACACTTGAATACTATTGATAGTGTGATGCGAATTGAATCTCAAATGTGCAGTGAAAACAACAGGTAGCTTGGAATCTATGATTGTAAAAGTCCAGATTATGTACCATAGACATTCACAATGAGGACATACAGAGGTATTGGCTGCTTTTATTAACCTGCAGAAATTCACATACCATGATTTCTTAGCTGGAGCTATACAGCTGTCACCTCTCACTTTCAGGCTAAAGTTTAATCGAAGGACATTGCTGGATCTCCCAGTGTGTACAAAGAATTTCAGCTTGTAGTGCTGCAGTCTAAATACAGTCTAAAGGCATACTGTCTTGTGTGTGTGTGTCTGTATGTGTGAGCAGTGTTTGTTTTACACCTTTGTTTTTGTTTTCATACCGTTGTGTATTTCACTGGTTCCAAACATCGGTTTTGGGGACTCACTGTGTATGCCGGTCTTTGCTCCGACCACTTTCGCAATACCAGAATTTTGACAAGGTTTAATTTTTTCTTAATTGCTCCATTTATGTTTATACAGACTATTCACCCTTTCAAGCAATATTATTTCACAAATAGCCATGACTGCTGAAGTGTTCCATGTTCTGATAGTCTTTAACTGGAAATTACAATAAAAAGTGGGAGAAATTTTAACCAGTGAAATTAAATAATTGACTGAATTTTGACTGTAGACAGTGAAGATACATGGTCCCTAAAAATGAAGGAAGTTAATGACAAATTAAGAGACAAAGCAAATGATAACAAGCCAAATCTACATTGTGTGAAAAGGAAAGCACAAGTACAGCGACATAATCAGGACTGTATTCATTCACAATCATCTGTATTTAAGTCAAAATTGCTAAAAAATTATGCACCCAATTTGCAGGTGTTTTCCATGAAGCACATTTTTTTCCTACATGGCATTCAGCTGTGGCTGTTTCAGATAATGGGGCTAAAAAGAGTAAATAAACCTTTCAAACATGAAAAAAAATTAGCAGCTGTTTAAAATTGTGCTTGCAGTTGCAGTTGGAACAAAAACCAGAATACACTGGGGGTTCCCAGGACCAAGGTTTGGAACTACTGGTGTATGTGATCAGTGTTCACCTTCTCCATGAGTTTCCCCAATCTCAACATTGCTAAGATGCTAACCCAGCTGTCCTGTGTTTAGTGTACACAGAGTCCAGGCTGGCTGACGGCCCAGACCGCTGCTCCGGTCAAGTGGAGCTGCAGTACTTGGGCTTGTGGGGGAAAGTGTGCGATGCATGCTGGGATAGCCAAACCTCCAATGTCCTCTGTCGGCAGTTGAAGTGTGGGACTGCAGTGGCAGTGCCAGGACAAGCCTGGTTTGGAAAGGAGAGGGAAATCAGGGGTGACGTGTTTTGACTGCCATGGGAACGAGACAAGCATCTCACAGTGTGCCATTTCATCATGGAGTAGAGCTGTGTTCTCAGACACAGAAGTTGTTGAGTCATCTGTTCTGGTGAGGGTCTAGTTCCATCTAATGGAACTGCATACAGTGTGCAGTAAACACAATCAATTTACCAATTACACGATCATTCACTGCACTAAAGAGAGTGCAAAAGAAAAGAGAAAAGGAGAGAGAGAGAGATGGAGACAAAAAGTTCATTAATAATGAAGACAGGGTACCAATACAGAAGACAGCACTACTTCAAAATGCCACATGCTCTTAAATTCTCAATAGTGTCAATTTACAAGGAGAAAACCCCAATTTTATTTTTTGATTTAAAGATAATCGCTTTCATCAGCTCTGCTCTCACCCATAATGAGAGAGACAGAAATACGAGAACTAACTGTAATTTAGCTCAAGGATAAGTCAGTGACATATAGGAGCACCATCTGTAATCTTTTATATAGCTAGAGGACACTCAGAGATAACATACAGAACCTCTGCTAGCAGGTTTTGATCCACTAGCACTTATAATCAGCTGCAGAATCCAAAATGTGTCCAAATCTGTCAGGAAACTTAATCACCTCTTCCCATTCATACAGTGCAATTTCCCACAATATTTTGCGGAAATCCATTTCAAAGTTTTTGAGTAATTCTGCTGAAAAACATACTAATAAACACACACACACAAGTGATCACAATACCTCCTCATGGAGGTTAGTATAGTAGTAACAGACAGGAGCGCAATTGTAATCTTGTGCCTACATACTATGGTGGAAGCACACAGGAGTGCGATCAATCTTTGCGGAATGTAGTCATAACACATATACAGCCTGTAATCCTGGCGACTGTATGTCCATAACACCCAAGGTTATATTTTGATCTTGACTCCCTAGAGTACTCCTGATCATTCAAAGTCCAAAACAGGGTCCTTATTTAGCTCATACTGCCATCCTCAAAAACCCCATTTGTAGTCCATTGTAGTCTCTGCCTGAAACGCCGTTGGGGGTGGTTCTTCCACTATGGCCCCCACTCCTGCGGTGCCCACTTTCTTCTGACTGACTAGCTCTGTGGAGAGCCGGATCTAGGCGGACGAGGCAGCAGAACGCAGATTTTTCCGGTCCGCCTCCCAGAGTGAAACTGAGACGGTTCTGCCATCTGAGAAGGAATCAGCGGGCAAATTCCGGAATCAAACGCAGTACATGTGTATAGATCTAATGAAATGAACTTGTTTTAATAAACGAACGGGCGAAAAGTGGAGGACGAAGTGCGAAAGTCTGGCAGCTCAAGCTCGAATTTGCTGTCTACCTCGGCTACTATGGTGAGTGCACCAGTGTTTCTACTCTATAGCTAGGATTGAGGGAAAGCTAGAATCCACCCCATACAGACACATTTGTAGAACGGGTCGACGTACCCAAGTGTAGACCGGAGACCGTAGAAATCCAGTGGGATTTCTGTGAGTTTAGAGGGAAACATAGACAGTGAGGAGCAGCAAAAAGTGGACCAACAACTTATGGACTGCTTCGGTGTGTGTTATTAGGACCTGCTGGTTCGTGTGCATAACTGTGGTGTATTTTACGTATCGTAAAGGCATATTCCCCGACACATCTTGATGCCTCGTGGGAGGAACTTTAATATTTTTATTAAAGTTTTAATTCATAATTAATAAACTAATTTTATTAGTTATTAATTACATTGGATAGCCATTTAATGCCCTTTTAAGTTGCTGCACCTACCAAAATTATAACATTACTAATATGTATTAAAAGAAGGATCAGCATAATAGGTCCCTTTTAAAATGTTTGTTTCTCTCAGTTTGCTGAAATAATTCAGAATTAACTCAGTCACTGCAAAATATCTTATTTCTTCTGTATCTACTTCAGGTCTGTAGTTTCTGAAGTCTCTCATTGAAATTTACTTATCATCGGTTAACACTTGACTAGATTTTGATTGGCTCATCACATACGCTCATTTTCATGTGATTAGATCATCTCACATTACAGCAGACATGCACTTGTCTCATTTGTCACTGCTGTTTTCATATACATCTGGTTTCATTAAAATCACTAAAAAGTCATTAGCATGCTCATAGATGTGCCTGATTAGTACAGTAGGTTACACGTGATGAGTTGCGGCCCTGTCAGATTGATTGTGACAAGCTTGTTTTATCTGCTTGAAGTATTTTGAACAATTACATTCAGAATGACTTATTTTGAGTTGGTATTTGCAGAAAACATAGACCTGACATGACACCATTATAAATGATTTAGCTAGATGGGTGACTTAGTCCACAGTTCTACTGAGGCAGTTTAGTTCACGTATGGCAATCCAGTAAGGCAGGCATTGAACTGTACAGTCACTGTCACTGAGATTGTCAGCTACCACTCTCAAGCCAGTCTCCTCATGGAGCAGGACAAGTATGGACAGTGCAATTCAAGTGGCCTGAGGTCCCCTTGTGGAACAGGACAGTAACTGCTCTGGAAGGCCACTGGCTTGTGGCTGCAGGACAGTACATTACCCAAAATGCTTCAGTCCCTTCTATACAGCTGTGTCAACTCCTAAATGAGATGTCGCTCATTTCTGATGATTCTCTCCCTGATCTCTAATGGCAGGCCATCGGTCAGTCAGGCTCGTGGACGGGCTGGCCTGTGCTCTGGGAGAGAGAGGTGCATGGGAACTTAATGGGCACAGTGTGCGATGCTGACTTGACCAGCAGGATGCAGAGGTTTTATGCAGGGAACTGAAGTGTGGAGTCCCCGGAGAGTGGGGGAGCAGCTCTGTTTGGCCAGGGTGAGGGCCAAATGTGGACAGAAGAGATTCAGTGTAGAGGCAACGAAGTCTCAGATTCACTCCTGTCCCACAGCACCCTCTCAGAGTCAGTCCTGCTCTCACAGAAATGATGTGGGACTGAAGTGTTCTGGTAAGAGTCTTCTCTGCACTGTGAGAATTTCAGAGATGTCGGATAAACACATGACATATTTCCCAAAGGGATTGTGTGAATTTATATTTCAAAAGATTATCATCAGGTGCATTCACACTGCAAGTGAAACTTCGCGGGTTAGAAAATTCACAAAGTTACGGTGAAAGTTGCTGCAACTGTGCCAAAAGCCGCCTGAAACTTAGCAAGAAAAATCTCAAGCCAGAGTGCAAAGTTTTATCCGCGCAAACGTCGCAAGAAGTTTTGTAATGTGAACGACACATCTGAAACTTCATGGGTTACTTGTGAATTGTGTTACTCAGCATGCTGGGAATGCTTGAATGGTGTACGTGGGGCATAAGACTACTTCCTGAAACTTCGCAATTTTTTTCCAACAGAGCTAACTTCGCGAAGTTTTCATGCCAGTGTGAACAGCAGGGTGACATTTCGATTTTTTGCAGTGTGAATGCACCTATTCATGATACTGTAAGAACACATCAGCTCCAGTCACACTTGTATACTATTGATGTGATAGTATGATGCGAATTGAATCTCAAATGTGCAGTGAAAACAACAGATAGCTTGGAATCTATGATTGTAAAAGTCCAGATTATGTACCATAGACATTCACAATGAGGAAATACAGAGGTATTAGCTGCCTTTATTAACCTGCAGAAATTCACATACCATGATTTCTTAGCTGGAGCTAAACAGTTGTCACCTCTCACTTTCAGGCAAAAGTTTAATCGAAGGACTTTGCGGGATCTCCCAGTGTGTACAAAGAATTTCAGCTTGTAGTGCTGCAGTCAAAATACAGTCTAAAGGCATGCTGTCTTTGTGTGTGTGTGTGTATGTGTGTGTGTGTGTGTGCAGTGTTTGTTTTGCACCTTTGTTTTTGTTTTCATGACCTTGTGTATTTCAGTGGTTCCAAACATCAGTTTTGGGGACTCACTGTGTATGCGGTCTTTGCTCCAACCACTTTCGCAATACCAGAATTTTTGACAAGGTTTAATTTTTCTTAATTGCTCCATTTATGTTTATACAGACTATTCACCCTTTCAAGCAATATTATTTCACAAATAGCCATGACTGCTGAAGTGTTCCATGTTCTGATAGTCTTTTACTGGAAATTACATTAAAAAGTGGGAGAAATTTTAACCAGTGAAATTAAATAATTGACTGAATTTTGACTGTAGACAGTGAAGATACATGGTCCCTAAAAATGAAGGAAGTTAATGACAAATTAAGAGACAAAGCAAATGATAACAAGCCAAATCTACATTGTGTGAAAAGGAGAAGCACAAGTACAGCGACATAATCAGGACTGTATTCATTCACAATCATCTGTATTTAAGTCAAAAATTGCTAAAAAATTATGCACCCAATTTGCAGGTGTTTTCCATGAAGCACATTTTTTTCCTACATGGCATTCAGCTGTGGCTGTTTCAGATAATGGGGCTAAAAAGAGTAAATAAACCTTTCAAACATGAAAAAAATTAGCAGCTGTTTAAAATTGTGCTTGCAGTTGCAGTTGGAACAAAAACCAGAATACACTGGGGGTTCCCAGGACCAAGGTTTGGAACTACTGGTGTATGTGATCAGTGTTCACCTTCTCCATGAGTTTCCCCAATCTCAACATTGCTAAGATGCTAACCCAGCTGTCCTGTGTTTAGTGTACACAGAGTCCAGGCTGGCTGACGGCCCAGACCGCTGCTCCGGTCAAGTGGAGCTGCAGTACTTGGGCTTGTGGGGGAAAGTGTGCGATGCATGCTGGGATAGCCAAACCTCCAATGTCCTCTGTCGGCAGTTGAAGTGTGGGACTGCAGTGGCAGTGCCAGGACAAGCCTGGTTTGGAAAGGGGAGAGGGGAAATCAGGGGTGACGTGTTTGACTGCCATGGGAACGAGACAAGCATCTCACAGTGTGCCATTTCATCATGGAGTAGAGCTGTGTTCTCAGACACAGAAGTTGTTGGAGTCATCTGTTCTGGTGAGGGGTCTAGTTCCATCTAATGGAACTGCATACAGTGTGCAGTAAACACAATCAATTTACCAATTACACGATCATTCACTGCACTAAAGAGAGTGCAAAAGAAAGAGAGAAAAGGAGAGAGAGAGAGATGGAGACAAAAAGTTCATTAATAATGAAGACAGGGTACCAATACAGAAGACAGCACTACTTCAAAATGCCACATGCTCTTAAATTCTCAATAGTGTCAATTTACAAGGAGAAAACCCCAATTTTATTTTGATTTAAAGATAATCGCTTTCATCAGCTCTGCTCTCACCCATAATGAGAGAGAGACAGAAGTACGAGAACTAACTGTAATTTAGCTCAAGGATAAGTCAGTGACATATAGGAGCACCATCTGTAATCTTTTATATAGCTAGAGGACACTCAGAGATAACATACAGAACCTCTGCTAGCAGGTTTTGATCCACTAGCACTTATAATCAGCTGCAGAATCCAAAATGTGTCCAAATCTGTCAGGAAACTTAATCACCTCTTCCCATTCATACAGTGCAATTTCCCACAATATTTTGCGGAAATCCATTTCAAAGTTTTTGAGTAATTCTGCTGAAAAACATACTAATAAACACACACACACAAGTGATCACAATACCTCCTCATGGAGGTTAGTATAGTAGTAACAGACAGGAGCGCAATTGTAATCTTGTGCCTACATACTATGGTGGAAGCACACAGGAGTGCGATCAATCTTTTGCGAATGTAGTCATAACACATATACAGCCTGTAATCCTGGGCGACTGTATGTCCATAACACCCAAGGGTGCAGACAATAATCTTGTGCAAATTTATGTAAGAAACACACAGGAGTGCTGTCTCTTATCCTGCAATACACTCGGGTCCACAGATTCGGTTCTCGCGGCTCTGAATGGGACGGTGCGGCTGGCTGGAGGGAGCGAGTGTATGGGCCCGGTGGAGGTGTATTACCAGGGCAACTGGAGCAGAGTGGTAGGAACCTGGAGCTCCAGCGAGGCCTTGGTCACCTGCAGGCAGCTGGGCTGTGGCTCTGTGGTGCGGGTGAAGAGGTCCTCTCCCTTCGTGTTGGGGGACAGTGATGTGTGTGTGTCGGGGATTCAGTGCAGCGGGGAAGAGCCTCACCTGGGGAACTGCAGTGCTCCTCACAAACTCACCTGTGGCTCTGAGGAGCAGGTGACCATCCTATGCTCCAGTGAGTAACATTACAGGTCACTGATGTACTCAAATGTCCGCAGGGCCCAGCTGATGGTTTCTTATCAGGTGATATTGTGCACTCAATGTAAAGGCATTTTCATATGAACATCTGGCATGGAGAGAAAGCACGCACAGAAGAGGAAGAGTTGATTTCACTAATTGTAACAAGTGTAATTGCTATTTCCAGCATGTTCTTTCTCCATCTCCGTCTCTCCTTTCTCCTCGTCTCTCTCTCATTCTTTTCTTTTTCTGAGTTTTGTAAGTTTCTGTTTTTGAGTAATGCCCCATTAAATTATTTTCTCACTCCTCTCTTTTTAGCTCTGCTTCACAGTCAGCGGAGCTTTTCTAATGCAAGTCGTCCGGCGTCCATTTGTCCGTCTGTCAGTCTGTCTGTCCGGCGTCAACTTCTTACTTCAAATCTGAATATCTCAAAAACTATCTGATAACTTTTTTCCTAATTTAGTGTGAGCCTTCCTTATGATATTCTGATGATCCCCTGCGAAAATGAGAAAAAAACCGTCGGCCAGTAACCTATTGTTGTCACTTTGCGTCCGGCATCGGTGTCGTCCGTTTAAAGCCGTATCTCAAAAACGGTCTGATGAATTTTTTTTTAATTTGGGGATGTGATCAAATGGATCATCAAGTTAATGCCCGAGCAAAAATTTTTTTGATTGAATCGTTCGTTTAGACTTGGCGGCCATTTTTATATTGAAAATGGCCATTTTTGGCATTTAGGTGCAATTTTCTCAAAAACTGTCAATGAATTTTTTTTTTTTTCGCAGCACTGGAATCAGTATCATGACTTGCTTCAACGGTGTAAACGGCGGTTTGATTGAATCGCTCCTTTCATAGCGCCACCTAGGCAACATGTCTGGACTTCATCATTTTTCGGGGTGTTTTGTCACAAAATGTGCCGTAACTTGCTTATTTTTGCATTTAAAGTATAGGTATGAATTAGACATGTAGAGCATATCATGCTTGCCGAGCGTTGTCGGTTGGTCGACTTTGACCTTGATCCAAAAGGTCAAGGTCAAATGGCAAAAATGTGCTATAACTCTCTTAATATAGCATTTAGAGCTGAGGTATGTATGAGGCAGCTATAGGGAATCAGGTATGCCAAACATTGTGAGTCAGTCATATTTGACCTTGGGCCTCAAGGTCAAGGCCAAATGGCAAAAATGTGCTATAACTTGCTTAATATGACATTTATAGCTTAGATATGTGTGAGGCACCAATAGGGAATCATGTATGCCAAACATTCTCGGTTGTTTGAATTTGACCCTGAGCCTCAAGGTGAAGGTCAAATGGCAAAAATGTGCTATAACGCTCTTAATATAGCATTTAGAGCTAGGTATGTTGAGGCACCCAGAGGGAATCAGGTATGCCAAACATTGTGAGTCAGTAACATTTGACCTTGGGCCTCAAGGTCAAGGTCAAATGGCAAAAATGTGCTATAACTCTCTTAATATAGCATTTAGAGCTGAGGTATGTATGAGGCACCTATAGGGAATCAGGTATGCCGAACATTGTGAGTCAGTCATATTTGACCTTGGGCCTCAAGGTCAAGGCAAATGGCAAAAAATGTGCTATAACTTGCTTAATATGACATTTATAGCTTAGATATGTGTGAGGCTTCAATGGGAATCATGTATGCCAAACATTCTAGGCAGTTGTTTGAATTTGACCCTGAGCCTCAAGGTGAAGGTCAAATGGAAAAAATGTGTTATATTTGTTTAATGTGGCATTTAGAGCTTAGGTATGTATTGAGGCACCTATAGGGAATCATGTAAGCTAAACATTCTCAGCAAGTTGAATATGACATTGGGCGTCAAAGATCAAATGGCAAAATGTGCTATAACTTGCTGAATTGCAATTAGAGCTTCGGTATGTTTGGGGCACGAATGGGAAACCATGTATGCTGAACATTCTTCGGCAGTCAGTCAAATTTGATGTTGGGCCTCAAGGTAAAGGTTATATGGAAAAAAATGGCCTATTTATTTGTTTAATATTGTTTTTAGAGCTTTTGGTATGTATTGGGCACTAATAGCAAATCATGTATGCTGGTTGACCTTTTTTCGACATATTGGATTTGCCCTTGGGCAACAAAGTCCAGGTAATGATGGAAAAAACGGCCTAAAAAGTCCTTTTAATGTTGGCTCTAGATCTTCAGGTATGTATTGGATATTGAATGGCAAATCAAGTATGCTGATCAAACACACCATATTGGATTTGACTTTGGTCTTCAAGGTCAAGGTCATGTGACAAAATCAATCTATTTATTTCCTCGTTTGATAATGTCTTTAGATATTAGTATGTATTAGGCACTAACCCATATATTATTAAAATTTTTACAGGTATTGTAACTGCATGGTTGACCTTTTTTTGCGATCAATTGCGGCAATAAAAACTGGTCAAAATCCATTTTTGGATGTTTTTTCCCATTAGCATCATTAGCATTAGCTAATGCATTTTTGAGATATTAATGAAAGACTGAAAAAATTAGCACAAACACTGATTTTCTAAGTCTAAAATGCTGAATTTCTCAAAATCAGTGTTTGTGCTAATTTTTTCAGTCTTTCATTAATATCTCAAAAACTGTCTGATAACTTTTTTTGTGTAATTTGTTGTGAGCCTTTCTTATGATGTTCTGAATATCCTTTTGAAAAATGAGAAAATCTCATTTTCCCAGTTTTTGAGAAATCCAGCATTTTGGACTTAGAAAATCAGTTTTATGCTCATTTTTTCAGTTTTTTCATGAACGTGTCATATGTGTTAAAATTGCAATAGTTTTCAAGGATTTATGAAATTAAGTTATGACATGGACATTTCAGTCATCCTCAGCAGAGCTCTCTAGGCCAACAGGCCTCTTGTCTCTCCATTCCCCCTGTCCTCCTTACCTCTCCACTCTTTCTTCCTTCTTCCCCTCTCATCGACATCTCTGGCTTACTCCTTCCATCTCTCTCCCTCTCCCTCTGTCTGCCATGTCCAAGCCCCCCCCTTTCTCTGCCCCCTCCCTCCCCATTTCTCTCTCTCTCTGTCTCTCTCTCTCCCTCTCAGACTCAGGCCACAGGTCCCTGAGGCTGGTGGGTGGAGGTGGGGACTGTGCGGGACGGTTGGAGGTGTTCCACAGGGGGTCCTGGGGCACAGTTTGTGATGACTCCTGGGACCTGGCCGATGCTCAGGTGGTGTGCAGGCAGCTCCAGTGTGGGACGGCCCTCAGTGCTCCTGTCCCCTCATTCTTTGGGCCTGGAAAAGGACATGTCTGGCTGGAGGAGGTGGGCTGTGTGGGGAACGAGACGTCCCTGTGGGACTGTCCCGAGGCTGAATGGGATCGTGGTTACTGTGGACACAAGCGGGACGTGGGAGTGGTGTGTTCAGGTATGGAGCTCACGGTTTCCTCCAGGATTTTTTGAAAATGTGGCAGAGGGCTTCAGTGTCGGGTCAAAACTCAGCATTATCAGATGTGGCCAGTTTTCATTAATCAGCACGTAGGCGATGTAATAACTGAAGTCTGTGTGCACGGAGGTTTATCAGTTTCACAAGCATGACAGTGGATTTCACATATATACTGAACAAAAATATAGATGCACGAAGTGATTTTTTTAAAAATAATTTTTTATCAATCGGGAAATATTTCAACAAAACGATTATTATTTTATTTTTACCTTAATATTCAAGCAACAGAAACATGATTAACAATTTACTGTACACAATTCATGAGTTATCACAGCCTGAACCCACCAGGAGTCAGCAGGCAGAGTTCACAGCACTCAGTCATGAGTGTGTCCACCATTGGCATCGAGTAAAGCTCACGAGATTGTCAGTTGTGGCCTGTGGAACGTTGTCCCATTCCTCCTCCAGCGGCGCAAATCGGAGCTGGTGGATGTTTTCTGTAACCGGAACATGTCTGACCCACCGATCCAGAACATCCCAAAGGTGTTCAATTGGTGACATATCGGGTGAATATGCTGGCCAGTTGAGAACAGGGACATCCTCCTCATCAAGAACCTCTGAGCAGATCCGGACAATGTGTGGCCGGGCATTATCGTGCTGGAATGTCATGTGATGGAGTCGCACAAACGCTACGACTGTGGGCCTCAGGATCTCGTTGCGGTACCGCTGCCCGTTCAAGTCACCCTCAAGGAAATGCAGACGGGTACACTGTCCATGGCATATGCCTGCCCATACCATTACACTTGCACCACCATGTGCCACCTGACGCACGGCATTGGCGTCAGCGTAACGCTCGCCCACAGATTACCATACACGTTGTCTGCCATCAGCGCGGTACAGTTGGAATCACGATTCATTGCTGAATAACACTGTCCTCCACCGTCCAAGCCTCCAGCGAAGGTTACGGTTGGCCCAGTCGAGTCTGTACCAATGACGGACGACGGTCAGGTCGACACCTCGGTGCGGTCGGCGGGCTCGGAGGTCTGCCTCCCTCAGGCGGTTTCGGTCAGTCTGAGCTTATATCCGCCTGTTGTGCAGTCCGACAGTCTCGTCAGCTGTCCTGGTGGCTGGTCGAAGCCGATGACGGAGGTACTGGAGCTGCATGTGCCGATCCTGTGTGGGCTTAGTCACATGTGGTTGTGGGGCATGTGGACGATTCACAGTGCTACCATTCTCTCTGAGTCGACTTCTCAACCGGCTGATGGTGGAATGATGCACATTCAAGTGTGTTGACACCGCTGTCACAGATATCCGAGCGTTCAGCATGCCAATGGCACGCTCCTTCATGACTTGTGACATCTGTATCATTGTGACTTGTGACAAAAGTACACATTTTGTGGTGGCCTTTTATTGACCTGGTGCAAGGAGTGCCTGTGTACTGATCAAGCTGACTGACCAACTCAGTGTTATGGTTATGCTCTATGCAGCTCAGGGGCTATGTTGAATAGCTATGATCACATGTGCAAAATTTCTCCAATCCGATTCTAACCTTGGTTGATCGGAAATTACAAATCCAAATTCACCTGGACACTAAATGAAATGATCCGATCATGACGTGCATATACATCACCAAGCGTTTAATCAGAATAAATCATTTGGGCATGCGCAGAGTTGTCTAATTTTCTGGAAATATCAGAAGAAGAAGAAGACGAAAAAGCTGTACTTCTGCCTCTGTTGTAAACAAATGCCATGTTGTCTGCACGTCCTCGTTCGCTCTTTGTAGCTGTGACGGTGCGTTCAGGAACCACTCGCGAGAACAGGAATTCCAAAAATCGTAAGCCTTTATTGTAAAAAGGGTCGGGACCAGAAGACACAAGAATTGCCAAGCCAAAAACAATATCCAAAAAGCGAAGTCGAAAAGACAGGCAGGGGTCAAAACCAGTAAGGCAGATGTGCAACAGTACATAGACAGTAAGCCAAAAATCATAGTCGAAATCCAGAAAGGTAGTTCATACACAGGGCATCCAAAACAGAAATCGTGGTCGTACAAAGGCAGGTCAAAATCCAAAAAGACAAAACAAATAGTAGGGCAAGGCAATCTCAAGGTTGGGCTAAACAGTCGTGAAGAAGCAATAAACAAAAGGCATACGAGGAGCTCTGCACAGATGTAAATTGATCAACGCTCTGACAGAGAATGAACTGCAGTAAATAGACAAGAGGGAAGTCACATGCTATGCAGGGAACAGGTGAATTGGATAAGAACTAATTACAGAGGTAAGCACGCATGGGGAAGTCCTAAACCACAACAATTGGCAAAAGCCAAGACACGGACAGGATCAACGCAGACAACCTATGACAGATAAACAGCTCCGGTCAAGGAGTTCTAAGTGCACAGACAAAGAGTGCAGGATAGCAATTAAGCTTGTGCGAGAGATCTCGCGGAAATGCAGGGAGAGACAGAGAAAGCAAAGAGGCGGAGACTAGAACAGGGTGATAGCTGAGATTGAATCAGTGATAATTAGTAACAGTGCAGCTTTACAAATTAGTGATATATACATGGATTAGTTAGGTTAGTAAACTATGATACAAAATATAAATGTTAGTATTATTAGTATTCTAGGAAAGCAAGGTGAAGGATGTAAACGAGAACTGAAGCAATAATATGAAACACCAGAAACCATTGAAATCACCCGAAGCATGTAGGCACACAGACTGGGAAGATGGACTGAACCAAACTGATCACAAGACAGGGGTGACAAGTGCAATGAAACCTGAAATGGCATGAACAGAAAACCGGGATGTACAATAAGCAAAAAGAATAAAGAAAAGACATGACAATGAACACATGGCATGATAACAAAACACAGAACCATAACAGTAGCACACATGCGCAATGAAGACAATTTTACCCCAACCACGAAGACAGGATCCGAATGGATGTGTACATGGACGCCGTTCTGAATAATGATTGGCATAAACCACCTCTCTCATTTGGAATGAAATTTCTTTCCGAATGGACCGAATCGGATCAGAATCTTCCAATTGACGTGTTTACATGAAGCATTTTTAATTTGATTGGGCCTTTATTCCGATTATGTGTGTCCATGTAAACATAGCTAATGAGTGAGTAATCCCACAGGGAGTGGTCAATGAGAAGTGGGTCACCAGAATTGGGCAAAACAAATCATTCAGAACACCAATAAACACTATTTGTGGGCATATTTCACTATTGGTCAATTTAACTCAGCATTTTTGGTTTGTGCGTTAATATTTTTGTTCAGTGTAATATGAAAACCGATTATGACTCCGGAATTGGAATTAAATAATCATGAAGATATAATTAGGTAGAACAGGATGTGCTCACAGCAAACACAGAAGTTAACATCATAGTTTATCGTTTTGCAAAGTGAACAAAATGTTTTTTCTCTAATCGTTGCACACATTGCATTAAGAAGAAAGCAGCCCATTTTACTGCCGATGGCTAATTCTTATTCATTGGAAAACGTGTTCATCAAGCAAAATGATTGACAACAGGTCAAGAATTATTAGCACTCATTTTAACTTAACAAAGAGAACTGGCGACACCTGATTGTCCTTAGGATTTTTGGAGTTTATGTAAAGTCATTTTACATAGGCGTGGAGGCTTTTATTTTGCCGTGGCGGTGCACCATTACCAATTACATATAGCGGAAACCCTGGAGCTCAATGATTTTAACTTTTACACTGACAATAAAAAAATAAAATAATGATGTGAGCAATGAGATCCATCCCAGGAAAGCAGAGACTTACGATAAATGCAGCTTTAATACACAAGTTATAACTGCATTTCACATCCCCTGTCAGTTAAACCAAGTTAGATTTCAAGGTTATTTTTACCAGATTATTTTTCTCTGAGAGATTTGTAGCATTGTCATTGCAGAATTCAAGGAGATGAGACTGACTGAAGGCTGTTCAGGTAATTTGGAGGTTTTCTACAATGGCACCTGGGGAAATGTGTGCTTCAATGGAATGGACAGAGAAACAGCCGCTCTCATATGTCAGGAGCTGAACTGCGGGAAGAGCAGTCACGTGGATCAAAAAGAGCCAAGACTTAAATCTGCTCCTAACTGGCTGGATCATTTCAACTGTCGACCCCATGACTCCTCTCTGTGGCACTGTCCATCGAGCTCCTGGGGTCAGAATCAATGTGACACTCAGGATGTGGCCTTTCTCAACTGCTCCAGTAAATCTCTTAATTACACTCAGTGTTACTCCCTTCCAAAATAATAGAATACACCTCTCAACTGCACATACAGCATTACTCCCATTAGGAGCAATAGAATGGACCTGTCTACTGTAGATAGGTTATTACTCTCATTTAGAACAGTAGAATAAATGTCTACTGTAGACACAATATAACACCCATT
The DNA here is from genome assembly GCA_029692085.1 of Gymnothorax javanicus. Lineage (NCBI taxonomy): Eukaryota > Metazoa > Chordata > Actinopteri > Anguilliformes > Muraenidae > Gymnothorax > Gymnothorax javanicus. The sequence goes on from CM056200.1 coordinate 64,619,952, forward strand.
ATGAACAGTAGAATACACTGTTCTACTGCAGACACAGCATCACTCCAGTGGCGGAGCTAGAACTGGGAATTGGAGGGGCACAGACACGTCCCTTTATGACAACAATTAGTCCTGGCTAGTTCTCAATCATTTTCCTTTATTTATGCGTTTTCCAATTATCGTAATTGGCTACTGAAGACACAGTTTCTCTCCATATTCGATCTAACAGTGATGAAATCATGGGCTAAATTCAGTTGGCGGAGCCAGAGCTGAGAATTGGGGTGCACAAAACATCCGTTTAAAACAATTATTAGTCCTGACCTGTTCTCAGTCATTTTCATAATTAACAAAAGGTTCACGCCGAGAGCTCTCCACACTTGACAGGTGCTGCTTGTTCTCCCCGATTAGGTAAGATGGCAATCATTCATCTGAACACGTATTTGCTGTATTTAAATCAACGTTATTCAAAATTGCATACCTGTCGACTCTCACACAAATAGCTTGAGCCGCACGCTTTTTATAGCCTATTTAACTGCCGAGTGCCCTTTTTTTTTTTTTTTTTTAATCAACTCACGTAATACCCGAGAGTGAAAGGCGATATTTCATTGGAACGTGGACCACTTCAATCAACGCGAAGCATTGGCCTATTAATAAGTAAATTATTTTTCTGTACTGAATTTAGCCCATGATTTCATCGCTGTTAGATCGCCCATGGAGAGAAACCGTGTCTTCAGTTGCCAATTACAATAATTGGAAAACGTGTCAATAAAGGAAAATGATTGAGAACTAGCCAGGACTAATTGTTGTCATAAAGGGACGAGTCTGTGCCCCCCCAATTCCCAGTTCTAGCCCCGCCACTGCATCACTCGCATTGAGAACAAGAGAATAAACCTTTCTACTGTACAATGGAACAATACAATAAATTTGTCTACAGTATAGATCCAGTATGTCTCTCTTTGGAAACTGTAATACACCTCTTAAATGCAAATACAGTATAACTTTCATTGGGAAGTAAGAATTAGATTTATCGGAGAGGAATAAGAATAAGAATCCTTCACTTTTTTTACGCCTGCAATGTTTATGAGACTTCCATGTATGCTTTTTGTGTTCAAAATGAATCATTAATTTTTACAAATATATTTCCTCCACATCAAAGCGGAAGAGGATAAAGACGTACAGCGAAGCAAACTGTCATGTTCCTCAGAGGAAAATCAGAGACCTTGCACAAGTACGTTGATTTGGAATAAATCTCACAACTTTGCCACAAGCAATTGGTTGCCAACATGTCAACATGCTATAAAGAAAGCAATCAATTAGATATCAACATGTCAACATGTGGAGGGATAAACATGTCAACAAGCAATCAGTTCTTAACAGGTTAACATGCAATTCAGAATCTGCAATCACAAGTAATTAAGTGATCGTATTTTAATCAGTCAAAAATATTACTATGTCATTCAGGAGAGCAAGTATTTTAATTCTCAGAGTAAAAAGCTGGAACGCTCCCAAAACTGAAATGTAGCTCCAAGTGTTTGCTCTTCTGCTGGACAAGAAGACAGTGCTGTGGCAAGTGGTCTACAACTGACACCAAACAAAATAAAAACAGCCATTCCAAGTGTCATTGCGTGAATGTGTGTAACTAGCCCTCCAGCTCGACAACTTCTCCCAGGACTTTTCTTCTTTGTTACGGATCTCAGGATATAACATGAAAGTAAACAAATTTGAATGGGTAAAATGGCTTATTGTACATTACCTGTAATCAATCAATTCATTGAAAAAAGAATAATGAATTTATTTAGGTGAAAAATTATGTTAGAAAATAAATACATAAAATAATTTTTTTTTAATATGTAATGACATCATCCGTAATGTTCATAGTGTTGTGTACTTCTTGAAATATTAAACTTAACGTGATCTTTCACACTGTTAGGGGGATGTGTACAAGAAATATTCAAGCATAATGGGATTAGCCATAATGTTAACAGATGTGTTTGTGTAACGGTTTGTGCTGCATGCACAGTGCAGATGCATGGAGGACTGTCACGAAGTGGTCGGGGGGACACCAGATGCAGGAACAATGAGTTTATTTGAACACCAAACACTAAATGAGAAAAGCAGGCAATCAGGCCAGAAACAAAACACCGTGCACATGCACTGAACGAATGGGAGAAACTAAGGTACACTGCTCAAGGCAGGGGGAAACGAAGGTACACACTCAATGAGTGGCTAAACTAGAAAACAAAAACTTAACCTAACTAGACTGACGGAAACACTGGGAGACTTAGACAAAAGGGAGACAAGACGTGGGTGCAGCAAAACACAGGGCTCGGGAATCGCACAAAGGAAATACTCGGGAAGGCACAGGAGCTGAGATTTCACAATGTAGCGCATAGCCATCAAAGTTCCGTCTGAGGATCACTTCCCTCCCGCCCACAGAAATACACATGGGAGGAGGCGGGAACTCGGAAGGCAATCTCAGAAGGAAACAGAAACACATGGGTTTAATAAACAAATTCACGAGAACCGGGTTAAAAATAATGACTTGAGACAAGACGCTGAGACAATCAATCAAACTAGATGGTTTAGATGGAGGTAATCTAAACGTGACGAGTATAAAAACACCATGAGAGCAGCGAAGGAAAGCATAGCTTTAAATGTAGTTAATAAGGGGAAGCTTAGGAAGAAATTACAAAAGCTAGGAACGCTCGCACACGCTAATGAGTTCATTAAGGTTAATACTACGTGACAAAATAGTTTATACAATCACCCTCAAATAAGTGCTGGTTAGTACAGGTTAGTAATGATCCTATCAGAGAACGCATTCACTCAGAGTTTAGCGAGACCCAGAATTAAGCACACGTGGAAGTAATGAATGAAATATCACAGCCGATTCCGAATGAGGAAACGTGATTGGACAACGAGACGCAGGCATGCTGAAGACTGTCAAACGACATCACAGGAGTTTGGGCAAGAGTGAATCAATTCTCAGATGGCGGAAAAAAAGCTGAAAAATAAATCGAGAGAGTGAGGCATGGGAGAAAAAGCAGAAGCACAAATATAAAAGTAAAAAGCACAATGACAAGACAGCACACATGAGGCAGAACCATGACAGAGGACAGGAAGTAGAGGACTGGACTCAGGTGCAAGGATGGACTTGGATGTTTTTTTTTATGCCAACTACACTGCAGAAGGCACAGACGTTGTAATGCAAAAAAATAAGGAACAGAGGTTCCTAAAAATAAGCACTTTGAATAATGCAGAGTCTGGGCTATGGCAACAGTAACATTGTATTACAAATAGAAAAACAAAAAGGAAATGAGGTTCCTTAAAAATAATGTGCTGGTAAAAATACAAACAGCACGAGTTTCTAGGTTTTAGTATAAATTTGCGAGTGTGGAGAAAAGAGCCTGTATAAGACTATAATGCTGAACAGGCATGGGTATGCGAGACTTCACACTGAGAGTGAAGCTTGGTCTTATATACACACTGCTAACAGAGTGTGGCAGTGGCAATGAGAAATAGGTGCAAGTGATAATAGAATAATGAATGAAGTGCAGTCCGGGATTTAGTGCGCCGGTGAGCTGGACGGCTGGAGGCGTGGCCTTACAGTCTGTAGTGCATGTTAAGCATGGCGTGGCATACAGTCTGTAGTGCATGTTAAGCATGGCGTGGTCTTACAGTCTGTTGCGCATGTTAAGCATAATGAGATCAGCCATAAGGTTAGCAAAGATGAAATGTGTCCATATGATATGCTCTGGGCAAGGAGCTTAATATTTGCGATGATATTTCTGCTGCAGATGTTAAATGTAATGACGCTGAAAATAATGTTAATAGAGATTTTTCTGTAGGAGCCATAAAATGTAAATACTTTGACCATTATGTTATTTTTGCTGTGTCTGTAGGAGATGGTTAATGTCATAAGATCAGCCATATTGTCAGAAGGGACGAGTCTGTCCGAGATGTTAAGTGTAATAAGATTAACCATTATGTTTAAGCAGTTGTGTCTGCTGGTGATGACAAATGTAATGGGAACTTTCTTAATGTTAGCATTGATGGATGGGTATGAAACATTAAGTGTTATGAGGTAAGCCAAAATGTTAGCAATAATATGTCTGTTGGAGATGTTCAGTGTCATGAGATTAGCCACTATGTTAGCAAAGTTGTGTCTGGAGGATGTAGTGAATTTAATGATGTTGCTCAGTTCTTCTTTCCTCCCTGCTCTAGATCACTGGCCCCTCCGGTTGGTGGGAGGGGAAGGTGGGTGTTCAGGGAGGCTGGAAGTTTTTCTCAATGGCTCCTGGAATATGGTGTGTGGAGACTCCTGGGTCATGGAGGAGGCCCAGGTGGTCTGCAGACAGGTGGGCTGTGGATCAGCAGTGGCAGCTCTTAGTAATGCTAACGCAGGGACTGTGAGCAACTCCTCCTGGCTGACTGAGGTGAAATGCAGGGGCAGTGAGCTGCACTTGTGGGACTGCCAGTATTCTGACCCTCAGCATAACAGCTGTCCACAGCGGAACCCAGCCGGGGTCACCTGTACAGGTGAGGCTACCTTCCACTTCCCTACTACACCTGGTTCAACTACATAATTGTTTGGGATTCGCATTCTACACTTTTCCAAGCTTTATAATACACACTTCATTACACAATACTGCACCAGTCAAAAGTTAGGACCAACCCAAAAATAAGCAGAAAAAGAAACAAAACAAACAAAAATAAAAAAGATCTGTTTCACCAAAAAAATCTACATTTTAAAATAATAATAATCCATTTTTGCAGTCATTATTGCTGAGCACAGTCTTATATTTCTTTTTCTCCCTGAGGGCAGTCTTATAGTTCTGAGAATTGACATTAGCGTTCTTGCTGCTGTGTGGCACTTGTGGTTGGCTTCTGCCTGATGTATCAGTCTATTAAATCCCAATTTAGTTTGATTTAAATTCATGTTTTTATTGGGATTAATTATTGGGAACGTATTTATTGGGATTATTATTTTTCCTAGTATGGATTTTTTAAAATAATCCCAATACTTTGCAGGAGTTCCCTATGAAGTGATTATTTTCCTTTTTTAACTTCAGACTACATACACCTTGCCTTGTGCTATTTGAGGTTACTTCAGTGGTTCAACCATTTAAATCTCACTAAAGTACTAAGACATGAGTAAAATGTGTCAAAGCTTTTTACTGTAGCTGTAGGAACTATCAAAGAGGGTAAGTCCTACCTCCCGTTCCCCCTGATTGCCTAAATTGCATCAGGCAACGGAGCACCAAGAAGTATTTGAATCCCAAACAATAACTTAAATACCCAAGTCAGATCGCTCCTAGCTGACTTCAAACAGAAGTTAAGGTAAATCAACACAGCCCTAGTTGAAACACTAATAGTGTTATATTCTGACTGTTATTTAATTTGGGCTTCCCTGTAGTCTCACTGTCTCTGCTGTTTTTGATTTGTTTTTTTTTTCATTTTTTAATTTGATTGATTTAAATTATTCAGTTATTGTCTTGTGGCCTTGCCCGTCTTTGAACTTCTTTACTGCTCTCTTGCACATTGTTAATTTTGACTTTGAATCAGTTCCTTGCATCCTCCATTCTCTTTATTGCCATTTTCTAGTGTTTCTTTTGTCCTCCAAGTTATTTTCCAGCCTTGTGTCCCCTCCCCTCAGCTTCACACTCTGGCTCCTGACCTTAGACTGTCTCTGACCATGCTCTGCCTTTCCCGATGAATTCTGTTTGCCGCAGCCTGACCTCTGACCTTCCCTAACTTCGCTCTGGCTGGCTCTTTGATTCGCCTGCTTTATAGGTTTTTATTCATGATGCCCTTTGGAGTTTCAACTCTGTGAACCCTAGGTGAGACTTAATAAACCCTTTCGCGAACATCAGCCTGAGGGCGGGTGGGCTGCTAGGCATTATTGTGTTTTTACGCTATCAAATATTGTCACAAGTTGTAGAAGTATATATCATTTGAAGGACTCAGCATTCCAACTACATAAACCATTTTATGATGCAAATACGATACCGAAAATAGTATTTCGAATTGTGTCAAAACAACCCTCAGCCTGACTATGCAGTCCCATAGGTTCAATTGTATGGCATTGTTCAAATTTGTCAAAACGAGTTGAAATCGATATTCTTACCTCGTTAGCGGTCCAGAGATAAACACCTGTCATAGGTTTAAATCCGCAAAACAAGCAAGCTTCGACAAATGTCACTAGAGTGACTTTGGCATAGAGGTAGTTGCTGCGCGTCTTTGTGAATTCAACTGTAATCAGCTTTTTTACTCATGATGCAGAACTGTGTATTTTACAGTAGCCCTTTAGGAATGAAATAAGGGCACTGGCTGGATATTATGTGATGGCCTAACAGAACAGTTAATGTTTCAACCTATTAGCCCTGACTCCATTATAACAGGAATTCTTTTAATTCTTTTAGTTTACATGGACATCCAGTGGTCTGAAACATCCAAAAGACGTATACGCATGGAAACCAAGGGATTCATTTTTACAAGGAGAAATTGTTAATAATATTTGAACATGCTGTTCTTTCAGTCTCTGGCTGTGGCTGTATTATTTTCCTAGGCTGATGAGGCTTGGTGACAGTGCCACAGAGGCCATATGGCAACAATAGAAGGAATGGGTAATAAATCTGAATGGTGTAGGAGAGATTATTGACATTGTAATGGCCTTTGTCATGATATGTAATGGAAAACATTCCTTTCTTAGGTATTTCCACAGTGACAACTAAAGCCACCTCACCACCAGGTAAGGCTCATGCAGTTTGCTGAGAACTGATGCCAAGTTTGATGTATGCAGCTGTAAATTTGAAGATCTTATCTTACCTTATCTTATCTTAGAGTTGGCAATCTTGGAGAACTTTCTGGACATTGACAGCATTGGCTTTAATTCATAACATCTCTTTGTTCTGAGTCACAAACTTAACTCTACTCATGGAACTTTTTTTTTATTGGATTAGTTTGCTTAGCAATGTGCCCTGCTTTTACATTCAGGTAAATGACTGGTTGTGTAAATATAGCTGTTTTCAGCTGGCAGAGACACAACCACACAACATGGACAAAATGTGGGTTTGTGGACATCTGCTCATTCAACATCTAATTCTTAAACCATGGGAATTAATGTGAAATTGGTCCCCTCTTTGCTACTGTGTCAATATCCATTTATCTAGGAGGGCTTTTCTTTAGATGTTAAAACATTGCCAAAAGAATTTGCTACTGCTTCAGCCAGAAAGGCATCATATGATTCTGGGCAGTGATGTTGGCTGATTAGGCCTGATTCCAAGTTTCATTCTAGTAGATCCCAACAGTTTCAGGACTGTAGGGCAGTCAAACTCTTCCAAATGAGTCATGTATTGGCCTTACTATAGCTTCAAGATTTTCCTTTAATAGAACTTACAGACCTTGCCTTACCCAGGAAGAACAGGGCCAGACCATGGAATTGTTTGCACTTTTGGCCATGAAGTGTAAGTATCCACTGTGAGGTGGGAAGCAGCTGTGTGCCATTTTGTCTACTGTGGCTGCAATGCCTTGTCTTCCTTCATCTTTCAGTTGTGACCAGTCAGCCAGCCTACCAAAAAAAAGAGCCTCCACCTAGCCTGTCTATCCCCACAGTGGCCTTCATGGTGATGGGGGCGCTGTTGTTCCTGCTACTGGCCATTTTAGGAGCCATGCTGCTCCAGAACAGAGCTCTGAAGAGAGGTAGGTGTGGGCCCAGAGTAGCTTCATCTGAAAAGCTTAGCAAGATGAAAACATTGAGGAATGATTGAACACATATTGTGTGCACATTACTTTGAAGGAAAATATATTTTAATTCAGATTTTTTCTTTAAAGTTACAACTGACTTGAATTGAAACTGGTGGCTGATCCAGCCATGCTAAAGAACACTGAGACATTGCTGGTGAGACGAAGTAGTGGCCTGAAAAACAAAGGCTGGTTGTAGCTTTTCGGGTGGACCTGTGTGACCAAGAATTTAAATTCTCTTAGATGCTTGCAAGCTCCAGTATTTACCAAAAGTATTGCTGCTCATTAAGCTTCTGGAGCAAAAAGAGGGAAAGTTTTCCATGCAAGTGCCAAAAAGCCACATAGTCATATTTCGGAGCCTTGATGAGTTGGCTGCCAATGGCACTGGTAAGTGGAAGCTGTCTCCAGTGCCTACAAAGAATTCTTAAGGTGTGTGTGACTGTTCCAGTCGTCAGCTTAATCAGTTAACCACACTTTTGAATTGGCACAAAAGCATGCTCTGTTAAGACCCTGTGCCAGTGAGTATCGATTGACTCTGGTGCATGTTTTTGAGACTAAGGGGGACTTCAGCCCAACCAGTGATAGGTTGTAGTCTTGCCAAACGAAGAGGGTTAGGATTGAGGGTTTGACTTATCAAGGGCTGTAGCACTTGCAAAATGTGTTAGCACCCACAAAACTAAGAATGTGACCAATGATTAGTCTCAGAACTTGTTTTGCTCCAAACATTGGTTGTGTTATTTGTGTGGTGTCTGTTAATAAGACAGGTGTGCTGAGAGAAGAGTTAGGTTCTTTGAATCAATGAATTAGGGAAATTAAATATATTTGCTCTGTAATGCCTCTGTTTGAAGCAACATTAGTCACTGCAATGGCAAATGTGTTGTAGATGGGGGATATAAAGTTAGAGTTTGGTCACCTATGGGGTATTGCAAAAAAATTAAATAAATAAATGAACACTATACACTTCTGTAAAGGATGTGAAGGACTTTCTGTGCTCAAGATATCTTTTGGAAACTCGTTGCACCATTTGCCTCATCCTCTGAAGGACTGGAGTGATGGCGATCGATTGCTGGGTCAAGCACAAGCAAAGAGAAGAAGAATGTGAAAAATACTCCATTGGAAAAAGCCCAGTGGCTCAGGAATTCTGTCTCTGCCCTCACAGCCCTGTCTGAGTGGGAGAGTACCCCCTTGAATGAGGCCATCTACGAGGAGCTGGAGTACAAGCTGGCGAGAGAGGGGGTGCCTGAATAGCATATTTCCTGTCAAACCCGAAAGGGGGGTGAGTGAATATCCATATATCCTGTTCAAACAATCTCGAAAGTTCAAATGGTGGGCTTTGGTTTTCCATTATTTTTTAATACTATTTTTGCCATTATTAGTGTGTTTCAATTAGTGTTTGGTTATTCAATTTATAGATTTTGAGATAGCTTATTGGTTACTGGTTGTGCCTCAGTTAGATTGGAAAGACCTGTAGTTTCTTTTGCCAGTGTAGCCAAAATAAGATCACTGCTGCTGTTAAACTTGTGCTAATTATAATCACCTGTGAGTCACTTGATTAAACTTTTACCAAAGTGTCACCTAAGTCATCATGTCACCCAAGGAAATATAAAACACCGCATGTAAGACTCCCTTAGATCATGGGTGATGTGGGCAAGTCTGGACACACCCTCTCTCTACTGTTCACAGGAAGTAGCTTGTCTGACGACCTGCCTTCTGGCTCACGATGATGTGGCAGACAGCTGACGAACTTCCCCTCAAAGGTAAGAGGGGAAGAGGTGACCGGTCGCATTGGAGTGCATTCCAGGTGCTTATTTCTATGTTCTGCCTCTATTTCCTACTTCCCTTTCCTTGGAATAAGTTCTGCCCATCAGGGGGAAGAGGGGAAAATAACCAGAGAATTTAGTGAAGATGGGAAAATGGAATGAATGTGGATCAGGGAAATGGAATGTCCTTGCTGGGATGTCGATCAAACGTCAGGACGGAGTGATGTCAGTCACAGCCAAGGAAGATGTTTAGCTGATGGGGAGAACTGGATCCACAGGTTGATCAGTGTTGCGTCACACATTCTGAAAAACTACTTCTCTAGAGGATGTACACAGTCCTCCATGCCTCAGTTATCTTTAGAAAATGCCTGACCCTTGTTTCCTCATGGCATATTTGATGGACTAGAATGTCCCGAATGATGGCTGACCTCCATCAGTTTCTGGGTATGGTAAGGAGATATGGAGGTGAAAAATGAGTGATTGGAATGAGTGTTCTCAGGAGTATTTCCTTTCCTTTAAGGCATTGTTCTGTCAGCTGTTCTGGGGTGCGTTTCCGAAATCACAGATGCTAACTTCACATAGTTGGACCCATTGACTGTGAATGGACGAACTATGTAAGTTGCTTACTTAGTAAGCAACTATGGTTTTGGGAAACGCACACCTGACCGGTCTGCGACATGGAGCATGATATCACAGTCCGCACAGGCTGAAGACTGCTACTTTTCTCCCCTTTATCTCGAGTCAGGTGATAAAAGAAAAGAGAAAAGAAGACTAGGGCTGGATTTAGATTTGAGGATAAGATTTAATCACCCCAGTTGCATAAAATGGACACTATGTAAAAGCGCAAAAACTGTTTTAGTCGCTCAATGGAAGACCTTCAGCAAAATGCATATAATGTGATATTTTCGATTTGCTGTCCATTTATAGCATGTGTGCATGAAACTGCAGTAATAGGCAAAAGCGAATGGGCTGCTTCTTCAGCTCCTCAGCCATGATAACCTTCTGGGCAGTGGCAGATCTAGAACTGGGAATTGGGGGGCACAGACACGTCCCTTTTTGACAACAATTAGTCCTGGCTAGTTCGCAATCATTTTCCTTTATTGATGCGTTTTCCAATTATGGTAATTGGCAACTGAAGACACGGTTTCTCTCCATATGTGATCTAATAGCGATGAAATTATGGGCTAAATTCAGTACAGAAAAATAATTTACTTATTAATAGGGCAATGCTGTGCGTTGATTGAACTGGTCCGCGTTCCAATCAAATATTGCCTTTCACTCACGGTGTTGTGTGGATTGATAAAAAAAAAAGTGGCATTCGGCAGTTGAAATAGGCTATAAAAAGCCTGCAGCTGTCATGGTTTTGCCCCCGCCGGCTGAAGACGACAAGCCGACAGGCACTGGGACCATGTACCAAAAAAGTGGTTTAGGGACCCACACGCACAGGCTGAGTAAAAAATAGAAATGTTTAATAAAACTAATAAAAAACACAATATAAAACTCAGGGGAGCAGCGGTGAAAACATAGGGCTCAGGCATCAGAATGCAGCTGCACTGCCAAGCTGGCAGTGCAGCTCTTAAATATCATACACTTCACCTCCACTTCAACGAGCAACAGGTGTGGCTCGCTGAAGTGGGCGCTAATTTTAACAGGAGGGAGGAGGACTGCGGGCAGAACCATCACAGCAGCTCACACTGCAAAAAATGATAAGATAAAAATACTAGGTAAGATGAATTTACTTATTTTAAGACTTAAAACACTCATTTTTCTCAGTAAGACAAAAAAAATTTCTTGTTTTGAGGTAATTTTTACTAGCTTGACAATGGGGTAAGTAAATTTCACTTGTCAAGTCAAATAGTAACTTGTTTTAAGTTTTTTTTTTCTAGTATTTCTAGTATTTTTATCTTATCATTTTTTGCAGTGCAAGCTATTTGCCTGAGAGTCAACAGGTATGCAATTTTGAATAACGTTGATTTAAATACAGCAAATATGCGTCCAGATGAATGATTGTCGTCTTTCCGAATCGGGGAGAACAAGCAGCACCTGCTAAGTGTGGAGTGCTCTTGGAGTGTACCTTTTGTTAATTATGAAAATGACTGAGAACAGGTCAGGACTAATAATGAATCAATTAATCAATTAATTAATTAATTAATTAATAATCTACATTAATGACCTTGATAGGAATATTGAGAGCAAATTAGTTACATTTGCAGATGATACTAAATTGGGAGGTTTGGCGAACAGTGTAGAGTCCACTAAAGTGATTCAGGATGATTTGGATAGAATCTAGAGTTGGGCAGAAATGTGGCAAATGAAATTTAATTTAGCAAAATGTAAAGTTGTACATGTAGGTAATAAAAACATTAGACAGGATTACTTCATGGGAGGTTTAAAACTGGAATGTGCTCCACACAAAAACGATCTGGGAGTGATTGTTGACCAAACCCTCACAGGCTCTAGCCATTGTGCCGTAGCAGTTAAAAAAGCCAATCGGATGCTGGGATACATTGCCAAAAGTATTGAGTACAAATCCGAGGAGGTGATGCTTGTTTTGCACTACACATTCGTCAGACCATATCTGGAGTATTGTGTACAGTTCTGGGGACCATACTTTAAGAAAGATATAGAGACTCTAGAAAAAGTACAGAGAAGAGCCACTTAGCTAATTCCAGGTATAAAAGATGAAAGCTATGAGAAGAAGCTGAAGATCCTTAATCTCTTTAGTCTTAGAAAAAGGATACTTAGGGGTGATCTGATTGAGGTCTTTAAATATGTTAAAGGGCTTAACAAAGTGAATTATGTAGGATTCCTTCGACTAAGTGTTGTTTGTAGAACTCGGGGTCACAAATGGAAGTTGACCAAGGGTAAATTTAGCACTGATATTAGGAAATATCTTTTCACCCAAAGAGTAATTTCGATGTGGAATAGCTTGCCTGACCATACTGTTGAGGCAGAGACCTTGGGAGGAGAGCAGGATCGACTTCAAGCTAGATACCATTGAGTCATTGAGTAGCTGAAGTGATGTATTCGCAATAGTAAAAAGAAACTGGCGAGCCTAGTTGGGCTGAACGGCCTGTTCTTGCCACTCATGTTATGTTATGTTATGTTATGTTAATAATTGTTTTAAACGGATGTTTTCTGCACCCCAATTCTCAGTTCTGGCTTCGCCACTGTACTGAATTTAGCCCATGATTTCATCGCTGTTAGATTGTATATGGAGAGAAACCGTGTCTTCAGTTGCCAATTACGATAATTAGAAAACGCATCAATGAAGGAAAATGATTGAGAACTAGCCAGGACTAATTGTTGTCAAAAAGGGACGTGTCTGCACCCCCCCAATTCCCAGTTCTAGATCCGCCACTGCTTCAGGGCTCTGGGATTATAGGCTCTTACACACATCTTCCAGTAGGTGGAGCTGTACTCCTGTGTGTATTTGTCTCAGTGTTATTGGGCCGGGCGGAGCAGCGGCTTGGCCCCTATAAACGCGATTGTCGCTGAGTGAGTGAGTGAGTGAGTGCCTGAGTGATCAAGTTCAACGATTGGCTGGCTGGCAGGGAAGAAGTTCACCGATTGGTCGGCCGGCGGGGAAGAACTTCAACGATTGGTTGGCCGGCGATTGGCTGGCTGGCTGTCCAGCGATTGGTCGGCCGGCAGGGAAGAACTTCAACGATTGGTTGGCCGGCGATTGGCTGGCTGGCTGTTCAGCGATTGGTCGGCCGGCAGGGAAGAACTTCAACGATTGGTTGGCCGACGATTGGCTTGGCTGGCTGGTCGTGGAATTGAATGCGCCACACATTTTTGCGTGTGATTATCCCATCCTACGTTAACTCTTTCAACCCCAGATATTCTAGCATCACTATACCCTTCAACCCCACAGCCCTCTGTAGAGGGCTGGTCATTATCTGGACATTGTATCTTACTGTTATCTCTGGAATCCCATTAAATGTAACCTGATATGTTCCAATCAATTAGTCAGATTGTTTGAATTTTCCATACAGGAATTTGGGGTTGAAGGGAATATGTTGGTCAGCCCTCTGTAGAGGGCTGTGGGGTTGAAGGAGTTAAAGATCCTTCAGTCCAACATGGGAACTAACACAATGTCAGAAAAAATTGATATATAGCCTACTGTTACTGTGACTATAGCTGGACTATTTACGTACACAAAAGTGGCGCCGGCACTATTATGTTTCAGTATTTTCAAAAATACCAGTATGATGCCCCGACTGGTTTCCAAATTACCTTACACTTTTGCGCATTCATGAGTTGGTTCGCTTGAACGGAAGCGGTTGTGGTGGCCGCTTTGATTGTATCTCTAACAGTGACTGTAACCGACACCAATGAAAACAATACATTTAAGAAAATATTAAGTGTAAAAGATGGCGCCAAGCTGGATTCGACACCCCGTCATTGAGGTAGCTACTTCTTCACTACATTGTTGTACCCACTACGCCAATGTAATACGACCAGTACTTGAATCCAGTCTAGCAACAGGCTGCAATAATCAGACAAATGCAATGTTAAATTAAAACACTTCTATTTACATATCGTATGTTCATAATGTGCAATTTTTGACGCCAATTAACGTTTCTTGGCGATATTGGTTGCCATTTTACAAAAATTAATGCGTATTTTCTTCTAAAGGACAGCAAAAGGTGGATTAAAAATTAATATAGCGGATGCATATGCTGCCCTTGCCCTAGCTAGCATCCAGGTCGTTTAAAAAGTTCCATTCGATTTTGTTGCATTACGAGCACAATCCGACCATTATTAGGCTAATCTTTAACGCTAGATTGGTTCGGTTTGTTTCAGTCCTCGATGCTTGTTTTCTATGGTACCGGTTGCGAGATTCCATAGAGATAGAGGAATGCGACACATCGTACCAATCTATCGTGAAAGAATCATAACAATGGTCGGAATGTGTTTTTAATTTCCCTTTTCAATCTCGCAACCGATGCGACAGTTAACAAGCTTGGAGGACAGTATCGGTTGCAAGATTGAATAGGGAAATTTAAAACACGTTCCAACCATTGTTAAGATTCTTTCATGATAGATAGGGGAATGTAACACATCGTACCAATCTCCCTTTTGAATTTCGTGGATAAACAGTGGATTATTTATAGAAATTTTTGGACCTAATCAGTGAGGACTAAATTTGTTTAAGTTGTCATTGCTGGTTCCCTTTGTTGTGATTTTCAAGTCATAACAAATAGGAGGTTCCACCAAGATATTCCATTCATTGGATCAACTATTGGATTCACCAAAGATTAAAGCTGAAATATCATTTTAAATCTTGTGACTATTTGAAAAACCAGCAATCACGACTTCTGATGTTGAAAATTTTCTGAAAACTCCGACCCAGGAATCAATTGTGCTGGCAAAGAAGAAGGACTTGCTACAAATAGCCTCAAACCTTGGATTATCTGATGTGAAATCATCAATGAAGACACAAGAAATATTGAACATTTTGGTGCAACATTTCATCGATGAAGATATCTTTGGGGAAGAAGCAGCAGAATTGAATAAAGATGTGGAAGGGTCTGCAACAGAGCTGCAAAGACTTGAGATGTAGCTATGTCAGAAACAACTAGAACTGGAAGAAAGAAGGTTGGAGAAAGAACTAAAAGAAAGAAGGTTGGAGAGAGAACTAGAAGAAAGAAGGTTGGAGAGAGAACTGGAAGAAAGAAGGTTGGAGAAAGAGAAACAACTAGAACTAGAAGAAAAAAAGGATGCAGCATGAACTGGAAATGAAGAAAACAGAAGCCGGTACTGTAACAAAATCTTTTGGACTTTCTGATCATTTTGATGTGGTTAAACACATCAGACTTGTTTCTCACTTCCTAGAAAATGATGTTGATCAATACTTCACCCATTTTGAAAAAAATTGCTGAAAATTTGAAATGGCCGAAAGAGCATTGGACAATGATGTTACAAAGTGTTCTTACTGGTAAAGCTAGGAAAATCTATAACCAGTTATCTGTCCAACAGTGTTCTAATTATGATTTTGTCAAATCTGCCAGTCTGAAGGGTTATGAATTGGTCCCCGAGGCTTACAGGCAAAAATTTAGGAATTCTCCCAAGGAAGTCAGTCAAACTCATGTTGAATTTGGCAGGTTGAAGGAACCGTTGTTTGATCAGTGGTGTGATTCCATGAAAGTTGAGAAAGATTTTGATAGAATGAGGCAACTTATTCTGGTTGAGGAATTCAAAAGGTGTATCCAGCCTGATATCAAGACTTTCCTTGAGGAGAAAAAAGCCAATACTTTGCAAGATATTTCCACCCTGGCTGATAGTTATGCATTGACTTTTGTCCAAAAATCCACTTTTTCTAAATTTCAAGGCAAGTCTCAGTTCAAGACTTACTCTAATAACACTTCTGATGATTCCAAGGCCGCTTCTGAGAGGAAACCTTCCAGTGAGAAGCAATCCTCTGATTCTTTACCTTCTGTGTCTTGCCATGATCTTGCTGGGGATAAGGTTGTGCCCTACCCTGTTGTAACTGACACTCCTTTGATTGATCAAGAATCTGACTCTATAGAGGAGGAAATTCCAGACCTCTATCCTGCATGTGCAGTTACTCGTTCTATGGCCAAAAAGGCTATTCAAGATGATGCTGACCTGGACTTCAACCTGGCTGACTACTTCATTGGGCAGTCTTTTCATCAGGAACCTTCCAGTCCTGAGACATCTGGGAAATCTTCAGACTTGTCCTTGTCAGGTCATTCTAATGACATTCTGTTAAGAAGAGGTCGGGGGGACACCAGATGCAGGAACAAAAAGTGTTTATTGAAAACACAAACACTAAATGAGAAAGGTAGACAAACAAGCCAGAAATAAAACACCGTGCACATGCACTGAACGACTGGGAGAAACTAAGGTACACTGCCCAAGGCAGGGGGAAAACAGAAATACACACTCAATGAGTGGCTAAATAGAAAACAAAAACTTGACCTAACTAAACTGACGGAAACACTGGGAGACTTAGATAAAGGGGAGACTAGAAGTGGGCGCAGCAAAACACAAGACTCGGAAATCGCACAAAGGAAATACTCGGAAAGGCACAGGAGCTGAGATATCACAATGTAGCGCATAGCCATCAAAGTTCTGTCTGCCAATTGCTTCCCTCTTGCCCACTGAAATACCCACAGGAGGAGGCGGGGACTCGGATCGCAATCTCGAATGGACACAGAAACACATGGGATTAATAAAACAATTACACGAGAACCGGGTTAACAATAATGACTCGAGACAAGACGCTAAGACAATCAAACTAGACAGTTTAGATTGAGGTAATCTAAACGTGGCAAGTATAAAAGCACCACGAGAGAAACAAAGGAAAGCATAGCTTTAAATGTAGTTAATCAGGGAAAGCTTAGGAAGGAATTACAAAAGCTAGAAATGCTCGCACACGCTAATGAGTTAATTAAGGTTCATACTACGCGACAAAATATATACAAACACCCTCAAATAAGTGCTGGTTAGTACGGGTTAGTAATTATCCTATCAGAGAACGCATTCACTCAGAGTTTAACGATACCCAGAATTAAGCACAGATGGGAGTAATGAATGAAATACCACAGCCGATTCCGAATGAGGAAACGTGAGTGGACAACGAGACGCAGGCATGCTGAAGGCTGTCACACGACATCACAGGAGTCTGGGTAAGAGAGAATCAATCGTCAGACGGCGGAATAGAAAGCTGAAAAATAAATCGAGAGTAAGGCACGGGAGAAAAAGCACAAAAATAAAAATAAGCACGATGACAAAACAGCACACGTGAGGCAGAACCATAACACATTCTGTCTCGGAAACAACTTATTCGGAGCAACAACAAGCTTGTGATCTAGCGCATCTTCTACCACAGGCTGCATGTGAACAAGAGGCTACTCAAGTTCCTGTCTGTTTTTACAACAAAAATGATGTGCATATGAGAAAGTGGCGTCTACCTGATGTTTCTGCAGATGAAGAGTGGATGATCACCCATCAAATTGTTCTTCCAAAGTCTTATCGTCAAGAAACTCTTAGGGCCCTATTTTACGCCAGAGTCCCTAAATCCGTTATTTGGGGATTTAGCATTGTGTTAGAGGCGTTCCCCCGCAAAAGCTGCTATTTTGCACACCTGCCCATATCCCTAAAACACCTGCGCTACCCGTTATATTATGCATAAGCGTGGTTTGGGCGTTACGCCAGTTAAACCAATCAGTGTGCCAGGTGCCATTGCCTTTAGGAGCAGGCTGCGCTATCCCAAATCCTCAAACTGAAACCCATGATGGAGAGAGGAAGGTCGCCACGTTTCTCCGAAGACAAAGTTAAATTGCTTGTGCATGAGGTCAAATCCAGACAGGGGAGGATCTGTTTGTTAAGTTAATTATGAATTGTATTATTAAACTATTATTATTATTATTATTTGACATTGACATATTGTTTAATGTTTGGTATGTAATAAAAAAAAACATCAAGCCTACCCCTTTTGTGATGAAACTTCAAAAAAAAAGAAAAAGAAAAAAATGCGTTTTGCCATGCACTTCCAACTCCCTCTCCTATCTGAAATGAAGCATAGAACAAAATCCCATTTTAGAAAATACCCACAGCCAAATAAATGCCTACATTGACTGCAACCATTTACACTTTTTTCTTTATAAGGCGACTGAGTATTTAATAAAACGCTATATGAATTAGTATTAGTAGCCTACTGATTGCACAAATTACTTACCAGGCAGGCTGCAGATGACATGACTAGCGGTGTCGCAGCTCTGCTGCCAGCTGGTCCCTCATTGCCCCCTGCTACTGTTGGCACTATATCAGTATTTGAAGTCAGCACCTGCACTTCAGCTTGCCGCCTTCTATAGTCCGGTAATAATCTATCCTCAAACTCCAGCATCATTCCATGGTGTAGGGCAATGTTGTGCAGCACACAACATGCCACAAAAGAAAAGATGCTACTTTCTGAGGACCATACTGTAAGACCCACCTGACCTGTCCAAGCAGCGGAACCGCATTTTGAGCACGCCAAATGTTTGCTCAATGACAACTCGTCTTGGCGTGAGTGTTTTCTATTGAAAGCGAACTCACGCACACTTGTTGGCTTAATGTGAGCACCATGCACCACGTCTTTAATGGATAGCCATTGTCACCCAACAGCCACCCATCCAGAGGGGGTCCCTGTGGAAGACTGCAGGAATGACCCACTGTTCCATTATAAAAGCATCGTGGCTACCTCTAGGATGATTTGTGTATACATTCAAGATCTAACCCCATGCATCCAAATCACCTGGACGTTGATGGAATGGGTTCCTTCGATTCACATAGGCGCCACTGTTCAGAGCCGGGCCGAATCAGAACGTGTGTGCAGTCGATGGCACCAGAACCTAGGGAACCCATATCTTGCCAAAAAATTCCGCTTTACCCTGCGTTGTCTCTCGTGTGTCACAGGGATGCCAGTGATGTACCTAGCATGTCGGACTATGCTGGCAGTGACTGCAGTAATAGCCAAGCTTACGGCAGATTGGGTCATGCCTCCAATTGAGCTGAGTGGGTGTTGGAATGACCCACTAGCATAGAAAAATAGTGCCACAGTAACCCTAACAGCAACGGGCAGGGCATACGGACAGCTGGCAGTGGCGTCTACATCATCTGCAACCAGGTGACATAATTCCATCACTGCCTGACGGGGAGGCGCAGTTTTGTCACGCATTCTCATTCTGTGGGAAATAATACTTATATATTATATATAATATTCTAAAATTATAATAATACAATATATCATTAATATATATTTTCTATATAATAATTGTATATTATTATAAAAGCAAAAAAAAATTATTGATACAAAATACAAACAATATAGACTTACCTGAAAGGCCCAGGTAGCTGGTGCGCTGGCGGTACACGCGTTCTGGGTGTCTTCTATTATTTAACTGGCGATCAAGGGATTTAGTACTATCTCTGCCATTTTTCTCAGGGGTTAAACTGAGGCTAAAAGCAAGGTGGCTTTTTATAGGCGAGTTAATTCGGGGAAGTGGAGCCACATGTGACGTCCTCGTGTCCAAGTGGGCGCATTGAAAACCCGCCTGGGCGCTCTTGTAAAAAGCAAATGGGTAGCGGGTGGTTTGAGGACCTGCTATCGCTTTCCCTAACGTGTATGGTCAAGATTGCAATTGTAGGGAAAGCGCATAAAACCATACGGGCACACCTCAGGCGCAAATAAGGAGTCGGCATAATGCATAGCGGGTAATGAGGCCGCAAGATACTGTTTAGGGATAGTGGAAGCTGCTAAATGCCTAATTCACGGGCAGCGGGTAGTGGCAACGGGTAGGGCAGTGTGAAAGATAGAGCCCTTAGTCTGGCCCATGGCAATACTATGTCAGGTCATTTGGGTATCAAGAAGACCCTTCAACGTGTCAGGAATCATTTCTTCTGGCCTTCCATGAGGTCCAATGTAAAGGAGTACTGCAAATCCTGTCATACTTTTCAAATGGTTGGGAAGCCGAACCAGAATATTCCAAAGGCTCGACTTAAGCCCATTCCTGCTTTTGAAGAACCTTTCAGTCGGATCATCATTGACTGTGTTGGACCATTGCCGAAGACTAGATCTGGTTGTGAGTACCTACTGACTATCATGTGTGCTTCCACCCGGTTTCCTGAGGCAATTCCACTTTCGTAATATCAAAGGCGAAGACTATCATCAAAGGCTCTTACCAAGTTTTTCTGCTTTGTTGGTCTTCCTAAGTCTATCCAGTCTGATCAAGGGTCAAATTTCGCGTCTGGCATATTTCAACAAGTTATGCATGAGCTTGGTATTAAACAATACAGGTCATCAGCATACCATCCTGAGAGTCAAGGTGCTTTAGAGAGGTTCTATCAAACCCTGAAGAACATGATAAGGACCTACTGCCTTGACGCAGAGAAAGACTGGGATGAAGGTATCCATCTTCTTCTGTTTGCTGCCCGTGAAGCTATTCAGGAGTCTCTTGGGTTCAGTCCTTTTGAGCTTGTTTTTGGGCACACAGTCCGTGGACCTCTGAAGCTTCTGAAGGAAAAGTTTCTGGCCGAAGGTGATGTCCCAATGACCTTGCTTCAGTATGTCTCTGACTTCCGTAATCGTCTCTCTAGGGCTTGTGACTTTGCTAAGTCTAATCTCAAAGAGGCTCAGGGCAAAATGAAAGCCAAATATGACCTTCATTCCCCAGATAGAAGTTTTAAAGCTGGTGACAAAGTCCTGGCGCTTTTGCCAGTTCCTGGAAACCCTCTAAGAGCCCGATATTTCGGCCCTTACACTATCTGCAAAAAGGTCAGTGATCTAAATTACGTCATTTTAGATCAGATTAGATTTATTGTCCCCAAGGGGGGAAATTCATTTTCACAGCACTGTACATATTTACACAACAACACAGACAATAACATATCACACCACAAATCACAGGTAAACAAAATATACACACTCAGCGCGGCCTGTTGTTTAAAGCAGCACTGGCTACAGGGATCAGGCTTCTCCCGAGGCGAGCCCTTTTACACTGCAGTGTCCTGTATCTACGCCCCGAGGGCAGTGGGGTGAGGTACTGATTGAGTGGATGTGTAATGTCCTGTTCTATTGTGGTTGCGATGTGTGACATGGCCCTGTTGTTGAGTGCAGGCAGACTGGGTGTGGGGAGACAAATTATTCTGGCAGCGGTGTTGGTGATGCGAGTGAGTTTGGCCCGGTTGGTGACAGTTAGCAGATTGAAAAAGCAGGAAGAGCAGTACATGAGGATGGGCTGTATGATGCTATGGTATAGTGGTAACAGAAGATGGGGTGAAACATAAAGTCCTTTGAGTTTGCGGATGACAGATAGTCTTTGTTGGCTCCTTTTATAGATGTCGGTGGTGTGTTGGTTGAAACTGAGTTAATTGTCCAGTGTTACGCCGAGGTATTTAAAACTGTCCAGTATTTCAACCATTTGGTTATTGATGGTGATGGGGTGCTGGGGTGTGGGGGGGGGTCAATGATGAGTTCTTTCGTTTTTTTTTCTTGAGTACTGGGATGATTGTGGCAGTTTTCCAGAGGGTGGGTATTGTTGCTGTGTGATAGGATTCACAGAAGAGTGAGTGGAGAATGGGGGCAAGTTCCAGGGCACAGGACTTCAGCACCTTGGCTGGGATGCCGTCAGGACCTGGGGCTTTGCCTACAATACACCGGCTGAGTTGGTGCTGTACCTCCTCCACCGAGAAGGGATCCGGTTCTTCAGGATCTGGAGGAGGGAGATTTTTTAGCCATTCCTCACTCGCTGCCAAGAAATCCTGGTTGTCAAACCGGGAGTAGAAGTTGTTCATCTCTGCTGCAAATGATTCCGGGTTATTTGTGCCAATGAGTTTGGGTTTGGATTCGCCACCTGTTAGAGTTTTTACTTTCTGGAATGCCTGCCTTGTATTCATGCTGCCAAATTCCTGTTCCATTTTATTTTTGAATTCCAATTTTGCTTTGAACACCTCATTTTTTATTTTTCGATTAGCTATTTTGAGGCCAGTCCAGTCTTTGAGGCTGAAGGCTACGTGTTTTTCCTTCAGGCACTGTTTAATTTGGGGTGTGATCCAGGGTTTAAAGTTAGGATATTTTTTTATTACTTTAGCTGGAATGACAGAGTGAATACAGAATTTGATGCAGTCTGTGATGACATTAACCTTGTCATTCAGCTGTCCATCAAAAATACTCCAGGTGGTGCATGCCAGGGAGCCTTGGAGTTGTGTAATGGCATCCCTGACCACTGTGGGGCGCTGTAGCATTGTGGCTTGTGTGTTTTCAGTACTTGTTTGTAGAGAGGAAGTAAGCAGATGACGTTGTGGTCCTAGCGGTGGATATGAATGGGCACGGAATGCGTCTGTAATATTGCCGTAGCACAAGTCCAGAGTGTTTCCTCTCCGGGTGGGAATATCCACATACTGCTGGAATGATGGTAGAACGCTGTCAAGTTTACAGGTGTTGAAGTCCCCCAGGAAGAACACCGGAGCTCCCGGGTCTTTGGCTAGCATCGTGTTAGCCTCTTCGGCTGCTAGCTCCGCCGCTGCCTTGTCGTTTGCGCTGGGGGCGATGTAAACACACTTGACCACAACATTTGGGAATTCCCGTGGGACACTGTCAGCATCTCCAGGTTGGGTGTGCACACTTCTCGGTGCACCTTGATGTTGTTACACCATCTGTTATTGATGTAGAGGCAGACCCCACCGCCCCGCGTCTTCCCCGACTGGCGTGTCCTGTCAGACCTGATGATGGTAAAGTTATCCAGGCTGACCTCGGCATCAGGTACCGTCTCGTCGAGCCAGGTTTCGGTCAAGGCGATGATGCAGATGTCCCTGAATGCCCTTTCCAGTCGGCACCGGGCGTGAAGGAGATCCATTTTATTCCGGAGTGAGCGGACATTGGACAGGATAATGGAGGGAAGCGGTGGTTTAAATGGACGCTTCCTAACTCTGCTGCGGATGCCTCCACGTCTTCCTCTTTTTCTCGGCGAAGCTCTGGTGGTAGATCTACTTCAGGCTTGATGTTACACAGCAGCGAGGTTCGGTGGAACAGGAGTTCATCACGGCCATAGGTGAATAACCTGTTGCGGCGTTGACAACAGAGCAAAGTTGTCGCAGATCAGACATAAGATGATGAAGAGAATGATGATCGCTTTGAAGCTTCTGATCATGTTAGGTCAGCCGAATGTAACACGTAACAAGAGACACTTAAACAGTCAAACGAACACAAATTAGACATACCACGGAGTCAAAGACTACAGTGCGTGCTGTCGCGGCAGAGCGTGCGACACCTAACCCCTGGAAGGAAGAAACAAAAATAAATGTGTCACATCAACATGCTGAAAGAATACATTGACAGACACTCAGCAAAAGCCAGTCAATGTGGTAAATACAACTGAACTGGAAAATTCTGAAGAAGATTGAGACTGCCCTTTGGAAAATGAACCAGGTCCAGCCAAACTTGAAAATTCAGACATTCTTCAAAATATTGACAGCAAGTTGTCCCACCTGGACCCTTTCCAACAACAACAGCTAAAGCAGCTCTTATTTGAATATAGTCACATATTCCCTGACATTCCCTCAAGGACTGATGTCATCCTACAAGATAATGCCAACACTGTAAAACAGCATCCTGACAGAATGAATCCAGAGAAGCAGAAATACCTTAAACAAGAAGTCAAACCAGTTGATGCAAATGTAAAAGTGATTGCATAATTTCCTGAGCCGACAACTAAAAGACAACTAATGAGATTTCTAGGCAGAGGCGTTGCCAGGATGCCAAGCTTGGGTGGGCATTTGTCCTCTTTGGGGGGGCAAAAAAAGAACCTCTAAATCGGCGTAAAATACAACATGCACAACATCTTGAAACTTTATATATGTGTGTGTGTGTGTGTGTGTGTGTCAGTGGCGGCTGGTGAACTGGCGACAGGGGAGGCTCAAACCCATCCCTTGAAAATAATGATTGGTCATGACCTATTTTCAATCATTCATTTAAATAACCATTACAAAAGCTCAGAAAACTCTCAACATTAACAGGTGTGGTCAGTTTTTATTAGTAACGCACACCTGTCAACTCTCATGCATTCCGCGTGAGTTTTAGTGGTATATTTACGTTCCCCTGCTGTAGTCAGCAATTAGTCAATCGACGCATGTGTAAGAGAATCTCGCACGAAACTGAAGTCCTTGTGCATGGAGGTTTATCAGTTTCACCTGCGTTATGACTCCGGACTTCAGGGCTGGAACCAATGCATGTGTTTCATGATCGTTTAAACTGTTTAAATGAAATAAGATCATTGGAAGCAATGAAATTGCATAAAGACGTTTCAAATAATCTTATTTCATGTAAACAGTTTAAACAATCATGAAACACATGCATTGCTTCCAACCCCTGAGTAAAGAAAAGCGGTGAGAAGTCAGGAGTCATAACGCAGGTGAAACTGATAAACCTCCATGCACAAGGACTTCAATTCCCTGCGAGAATGATGGCGGGCGGTGGACAGAAAACAAGGAGGGCGATAAACATGTCTTTAAACTGCTTATTATTCTTGATCTGTTTGCAGTCAATTTCCCTGGTAAAAGACACTTGAACTTTCCCCTCTCAGGTGTAGCTAATTGTCTTCGTAAAGACGAGAAATCAAAAGCAAACCAGTTGAACGCAAAAAAGAGCGCATTGCAATCTTTTTCAATTAAACAATCATTATGCACAGGTTTGACGACTTGCTCAGGATGTGACAAAATTTAACACGGAAAATCCACAGTGGTTTTTTCGTGAAGAGTTGCCTATTAAGGCATGTTATAGAATTTATTATTCACTCGCCTAAACATTTCATTATAAGGGAAAGTAACATGTTGACCAAGAACAATGATTGAAATTGAGTCACTATCTCATCCGTTTCAAGGGATTTGCCGCCCCCCCAGTTTTCCGTCCACCGCCCGCCACTGTGTATATTTGGCATTTTCCGGGATGGATTTTGCGATATCTTTGAATTTGGAGTCTTTTTTGGGAGTGTAATCAACGAGCTGAGTAAACAGTCCCTCCTCATCCATATCCCTGTGATTCTGCCCACGCAGAGCAAGTTCACTAACAGTGAGAAACTGAATGACTTCACCCATGCTTTTAATGTGGTATCTGTTCTTTACTACTTGGGTATGACCCAGCAGATGAACAATATTTTCACCTGTCTCTGACCGGCACTGGTACTCCTCCCAGCCACGCAACCATGGCCCTGGAGTGTGAGATGCTTGTTGCATGTTTGTACAGTCTTTATCGAATGCTTTTCTTCCCCATTTGTGTAGCCACGTTTAGTAAATATGTCCTCACGATCTGAATTAGAACAAAATTTGCGACAAGCGAAGCAAAAGCTGGTATCGCGCAGTACTGAATATTCAAGCCATGCCATGGTCGAGTTTGATACGCTTAGGATAACTGCTTAAAATGGGCTGAGATGGGCGATCCAGATTTAAGTCCGGAGGAGTGGACACAGAGCCGGGGGCCTGTACATGGGGAAAACAGACGTTTTGAGCCCCCAGCATGGGTGCGGAGCTGATGGAGCATGATGCATCTGCCGGTGATTCACAGGCAGTCCCAGACCCCAGCACGGATGCAACGCGCTGTTCGATGGTTGCAGGACTGCTGGTAGAGACAGCACTTGCGGGAGTGGGAGCTGCTTGTTTTTTAATGAGCCACATGCATTTCTATTGGCAAGTGTTCGAAGTGCTTATGATACAGATGTTCAAAATCGAAATGTGCTTATGATACAGAATTATTGTTGCAACAACCCCAGTGAGTGACTAGCAACTCCAGACTAGCTGCTAGCTAGCTGCCTGGGCTCACTCGGTAGCCAACTCAGGTTATAACCACACGAGTCGACACACACACACACACACACACACACACACAGATGACAAACTAGTACACAAATTACCTTAATGTCAAACGATAAGACTGACAAAATAAGCGGTGGAAATAGTAGCAACAAAAGAGATATGGGCGAAGTTTTAATTCCCTGAGAGAAGCACAGGTCCTGTATGAGCAGCATAGACGTGACCTCAGACTGAGTGAAGACGGCACTCTCAGAGCATGGGAGGGTCCCTAGTAACTTGAGAGTGCCCATTGTTTAGTTTCACATCAGAATAGACTGGCAAAGGAATCCACCAATCACACGTAGTGATAGATAGATGAAGCATACGTAAAGCTCTCTCTTAATGGCTGTCTACCTCCGGCTGTGAATCACGTGGGATATCGCGTATTTGCCGTCAAACAGTAGTAAATCAGTTTTTTATCTTGAGTTTTCATTGGCTGGGCAGAGCTTTCCCTGCCCCCCCTTGGTAACGCCCCTGTTACTAGGTATGGCTGACTACTACAGAAAATTCTGTAAAAATGTCTCATTCATTTCTGAACCCTTGACAAATTTATTGAAGAAAAATGCAAAATTGTTTGCGATGAAAAATGTCAAAATTCATATGACCAACTGAAAGCTATCCTCAAAAATGTACCAGTTCTCTTATCTCCTAATTTCAAAAAGGAGTTCAAGTAGGCTGTTGATGCCAGTGATATTGGTGCAGGCGCAGTTTTACTGCAAGAAGACACTGATGGAGTAGATCATCCTGTTTTTTACTATTCCAAAAAGCTTGATAAACATCAGAAAAACTATTCAACAATTGAAAAAGAATGTTTGGCACTTGTTTTGGCTTTACAACATTTTGAAGTCTATTTGACTTGTTCATCTACTTCCATCAAGGTCTTCAGTGGTCACAATCCCCTCACATTCTTGCATAAGATCAAAAACAAGAATCAAAGATTACTGAGATGGAGTTTTCTTTTGCAAGAGTATGATTTAGATATTTCTCACATCAGGGGAAAAGATAATGTTATTCCAGATGCACTTTCACGCATGTAATTTTATTTCTGTATTTTATTGTGGAAATTGCTCTGGTTGTTAGGTATATGACTGTTATAATGATCAATGATATTTTACGTGTCAAGTTTCAAGATTATACTGATTATAAAACCATGTTAATTTTAACAAAAGAAAGCTTTTAGCAAACCTTTCTTTTCTTAAAGAGGGGAGATGTTATGTATGAGTGTTTTATGTACAGCACTGTATATCATTTGTCAATGGAGATTTGTTAGATTTGTGCTGCCTTACTGGTCAGCTATTTGTTTATTTTGTTCATCATTTAGCTCCCTCTGGTGGTATGTCTGTAGCAAAACATGATCTGATGCAATACCACTTGTTTGTGATGAAATAGACTTGTGCTTTCTAGAGTTTTCTGGCATCTTCTTGCCTGGAGGGGGCAGGATCACCCAGGACTCCTGTAGATCTTTCCAGAATGTTCCTAGTCTGTATAAATGCTGTGATTTTGGTCAGTTGAAGGGGGTTTTTTGTTTTGGCATCAGAGTTACATAGTGGCATTAGAGTGTTATTATAAGATTGCACAGTGGATTATTTATAGAAATTTTTTGACCTAATCAGGGAGGAATAAATTTGTTTAAGAGCCATTCCACGAAAAAATGGCACTTTTTGAAGAATTTGAGGAGTTGACTCCCCTGGAATTGAATGAAACTTGGCACATAGGTAGATATGGTAGTCTCACGGAAAAAGCCAAATTTATAGGTCCGTATCTCACTTAGTCTGCCGGTGTCGCCACCTGGAAGCCGCTGAAGTGGCTTAGTTTTGCTTTGACACCACATTTTACATTAATTATGATGACTTATGGGTACACAGTACCAGATGTGTTATTCTTTTATGATGACCTGTGACACTTCAAGTCTGGATAGACATAAACACCACATCAGCGCCAAGCTGGGTAACTATGTTATTGAGCCTGAATTATTTGAGAAATCACAGTAAAAATTGAAAATGGGAATGGGAATAAAATAATATCTCAGACATATACCAATCAAGAATGCTTTATTATGTGTTTACTCACTTCAAAAATATTATTTTCAGTTAATAGTACCTTGGGATCTTGCTGGGTTAGTGCAATGGATGGCCGGAAAGATGGTTGAAATTGATTTTCGGTGCATGTTTGCGGTATATTTTCTCAGTAACCCAGATATGTTCCATGGTGATAATTGCCGTTTGTTGTGCTTTTGGAACTATTTTCAGGAATAACAAGCATTTCTTTGGTAGTATTTACACTTTCAAGCTAGACGGAGCTGAAGTTGGAGGAAATCTCAAAACAGACCATTTCATAGCAGATTGTGCCTATGTTTAGGGGGCGTTATTTTGTTTACCCAGCAAGATAGAGATCTGAAATTCTCTGGATACATAGTCCCTTTGGGGTACGTTACAGCATTAGTAAAATCTCAATGGTAATATTTTCAGTGTAGATAATATTCAACATCAAAAGTTGGAAAATTTCACCCCCTGGGGACGCCGTAGGTTGGATACAAATACTGACTATCCCCAGCAATGTATAAAAGAAATTGTTTTTGAATTGTGACACACACTGCTAGTTTTCTCTGAAAATGAAGAGTTTAGCTTGGCACTATGCTGGGTGGATAGCTATCTGATCAAAGGTGGTGCTCTAAAGAGTTAAACTTCTACTTACCTAATATTCCATATTCCCAGACATATAACACAATACTGTCTTTTGACATATATAAAGTACATGCACAGTTGTGCATAAAAGTTCTAATCACTTTGGTTTAAAGCTGAGTTGGTTGTAAATTGGAAAAGAATGCTGGTTGTGATTGTAGCATTGTGTCAACATGCAAGAATCTTACCAGTACTCAGTACAGTGTACAGTTTTGTAGTGTTGGTGCATTTTCAAAAAATCACAAATGCTTCGCATTTTTTCTTTGCTATTAGAATTAATGAGCAGGCTTCAGTGTTAATCCTAGGATTTCCTAAGGGCAGGGTGCTTGGGTCAGAAAAAGGGCACAGTAGTTGCGTCGAGCGAGTGATTGTCCTGAAAAAGAGCATAGAGTTCGTAGCAAGCAAGCAGCAGCCTGCCAAGATAAGGGCAGTTTATTTGTAGTGGTAACTTGCATGCCCTCATTCCTAACACCAGCCCATGATGTCTAGCCTATGGGATGCCCGCTGGGTGGGAGGGTGGGCTTTCTTTTTCAGACTTCCCATTTTGGTGTGTACCAAGCCATGGGTGTTGACGCAACTATTGTGCCATATAGGCTGTAGCCGGCTGTATAATTCAGAGACAGACAAGCTCACCATCAATGCGCCGTAAACGACCCTGTAGAGAACCAGGATATAGTGTAGTAGGGCTTGCCTAGGGCTTAACTAGCTCTAAGGGTAACATCTACCCGGATCGAACAAAGAAGGCCTTGGATAGCTGCTCAGGGCCAAAACCAAGAAGCACCTCTGGCACGCACCACCAGGTGCCGGCAACCCACAGTCCAATTCCAAAAACAGACTGGGGGATAGAGCTAGTCACATGCTTGGTTGACGTCATTTCACTTTGGATAACATGAAAAGCATAAAACAGTTTTAACTTTTATACTAAACATTCTGTCTTCATGTACATGGTTGTGTGACTAAGATTCTTTTTCAGAGTTTAAATTATGGACTGTTATTTTAAACGTGTACGTATACTGTTGATGCATGTCTGTGGTGATACTCCTTCTACATTGGTTGTTTCTTGGCATTTATTTATTTATTTTTTAATTTTTGGACTGGTCATGTTTTACAACTTGCTGTACATTTTTGACTGCGCTGTACCCGTACTTGGTAATAGTACATGTATTGTGTATTTGTAACACTCACAATCACCACCAGTTTACAACCAATAGAGTTTCATACCAAAGGGATTACAAATTTTATGTATAACTGTTCACGTACTTCATATATTTCAAAAGACAGAACTTTGGTATATGTCTGGGAATACGGAATATTAGGTCGGTAGAACATTAGCTTTTCAAAGCGCCACCTTTAATCAGAAAGCTATCTACCCAGCATAGTGCCAAACCAAACTCTCCATTTTCTGAGAAAACTAGCTGTGTGCATCACAATTCAAAAAAAAATTCTTTAGTACATTGCCGGGGATAGCCAGTACTTGTATCCAGCATACAGTGCCCCCTGGGGGTGATATTTTCCGACTTTTGATGTCGAATATAATCTATACTGAAAATACTACCATTGATATTTTACTAATGCTGTAATGTACCCAAAAGAGACTGTGTATCCAGAGAATTTCAGATCTCTATCTTGCTGGGTAAACAAAAAAATGCCACCCAAACACAGCCACAATCTGCTATGAAATGGTAAATTTCAAGTTTTTCTCCAACTTTGGCTCCATCTAGCTTGAAAGTGTAGATACTACCAAAGAAATGCTTGGTATTCCCGAAAGTAGATTTCCAAATGCACAGCAAACAGCATTTACCCCCACAGCACAAATCTGGGTAACAGAGAAAATATACCGCAAACATGAACCAAAAATGAATTTCGGCCATCTTTCTGGCCAACCATTTCTCTAACCCAGCAAGATACCAAGGTACTATTAACTGAAAATGATAGTTTTGTTGTGAGTAAACACATAATAAAGCATTCTTGATTGGTATATGTCTGGGATATTATTTTATTCCCATTTTCAATTTTTACTGAGATTTCTCAAATAATTCAGGCTCAATAACAGAGTTATTCAGCTTGAAGCTGATGTGGTGCTGATGTCTTTCCAGACTTGAAGTGTCACAGGTCATGATAAAAGTATAACACATCTGGTACTGTGTACCCCTAAGTCATAATAATAGATGTAAAACATGGCGTCAAAAGCAAAACTGAGCCACTTTAGTGGCTTCCAGGTGGTGCCACAGGCAGACTAAGTGAGATATGGACATAAAAATTTGGCTTTTTCCGTAAGAGTACCATATCTACCATATCTACCTATGTGCCACTGAGGCAAAGTGGGAAACTGCCATGTGGTCTGACTGATCAAAATGTGAAATTCTTTTAGGAAATCATGGACTCCATGTCCTCCAGGCTGAAGAGGACAGTGGCCATCCCACTTGCTATCAGCACACAATTCAAAATCCAGCATCCCTGATCGTATATGGTGGTGCATTAGTACACATGGCATGGGAAACTTGTGCATCTGTGAAGGCAGAATTAATGGTGAACAATATGTACAGGTTTTGGTGGAACATTTACTGCCATCCAGATGCCTTTTTTAAGAGAAGGCCTTGCTCATTTCAGTCGCCAGCAACACCATGCCAAACACCACACTCTGCTCGTATTACAACATCATGGCTCCATTGTAAACGAGTCTGGGTGCTAAGGTGGTCTGCCTACAGTCCAGACCTGTCACACTTTGACAATATTTGGCACATTATGAAATGAAAAAAAAGACATATGGCTGCAAAGTATAGAGCAGCTGAAATCGTACGTGAAGCAAGAATGGGAAAACATTTTTGCTTTCAAAACTACAGCAGTTGGTTTCCTTAGTTCCCAAAGGCGTACAGTGTTGACTGAAGAAGATGTGATGCAACACAGTGGTAAACATGCCCCTGCGTTGCTGGCATCAAATTCAAAATGGGCACATATTTTCCAAAAACTATGAAATATCTCAGTTTCAACATCTGATATATTGTCTATGCACTATTTTCAAACAAATATAACATTTAAATGATTTGAAAGTCATTGCTTGGGTTATATGTTATATGTGGTTAAATGTTTTGTGGGCAAATCTTAGGCATGATCGAGCCTTTCAAAGTTGTTCCACCAATAATGAGTGACACCAGTATTATTAAATCCAATAATCATTCTGTGCAGTAAAAGCAGTGTTCCCATTTTAACCAGCACTGTTGCTGCGCCTCTTTGTCTGTTTAAGGGGAGCTGGTGGAGGGAAATGCACCAGAGGACTATGATGATGTCATCCAGGAGGGCCCAGGTGAGTTTTACTCTATAGATGAATGTGAAATGAAACACAATCCATGAGCGAATATCCCATCTCTTGCTTATGAGATTTTTGTGAGTCTTGCTGCAATAGTGTAATTTGTGGTTTTGGAATGAAGCATGAAATGTCAGGAAATTCACTGACTTCTGCTCATGTGGTTTTTGCAGCGACAAATGCTCAGCTGTAAGTTGGGGAAGCTCATAAAAAAAATCCCTGCACATAGGTGATAATTTTTGACCTGTTTTCAATAATTTTTGCTCCAAAGAAAAAGCTTTCTGATTATTAGAGCAATAATCTGGCATGTGAACACACAGCCTCTCTCCGCATGCAATATTAGGGTGATTAAAAATAAACGCAAGTGAAAGAAAAAAGTTCTATTTATGAGGTAGCCAGTGCTTTACAAAACGAGAACCAGGTGACAACTAGTTTAAGGTGGACCTTGTCGGTCAGCTAAATCAGGGAAATGTGAAAATCTTATGCTACAAGAATTGTGCAGCGGATAAGAAAATATTTCTGTCTTTATCAGGACAAAGGCCTAGTCTCAGAAGACTGAGTTCATAAATTGATGAAAAAGGACAGTCACACACTTGAAGCTACAATGCAATAATAATGAATTTATTTAATTACAAATGTTTTCATTTGTCTTGTGGCGAGTGAATCATCCCTCAATGCCCTGAAGACAACATTGGTTGAAACGGAAGTCATTTCATAAATGAATTATCGTATTGTGGCTTCCATTGTGCGACTGCCCGTCCTCACATCTTAACTGCAACCATGCAATAATTGTTAATTTGCAAAGACTAACTAGGAGCATGACAAAACATTTTATTTTTCGCTGGCATTATTGTTCTTTACAACAAAAAGTCATCAGGCATTTTCCTACCCACATTAGCGATGACATAAAACATCAACAGAGGTGGACATTCCAGGGGTCAGAAAGTCCTGCTGTGTTTTACTTCGGGCCGTGAGCTCCGGCAGTTGATTTCTTTAATTAGCTCAACCTCTGGGCTGAAGGGGTACTGCAATTATTAGATCAAGGCAGTTGCAACAAAATACTGGGAAGGACTCTGACTTTCTAGAGCTGGATTGCCCAAATCTGAACATCAATATGTCTGGCAAAGATTCTATATTTTTGTTGCACATAAAACAGCGCATATTAGTTATGCTTGTGATGCCGGTTTACTCCATTGTTTGGAGGTTGATTTGCTTTGGAAGATGTTTCCCATTTAAAACGATTTCTTTTTAACACTGAAAACATTTTGAATAGGTTAAGTGCCAGCTTAAAATAAATTACACTGCTGAAAAAATGTTAAAACGGGAGATGGAATTCGCAGTAAGTTTTGGATTAATTACAAACCCCAATTCCAATGAAGTTGGGACATTGTGTAAAACGTGAATAAAAGCAGAATACAAATTTGCAAATCCTGTTCGACCTATATTCAATTGAGTACACTACAAAGACAAGATATTTAATTTTCAAACTGATAAACTTTGTTTTTTTTTTGAGATATTCACTCATTTTGAATTTGATGCCTGCAACACGTTCCATAAAAGCTGGTACAGGGGCATGTTTACCACTGTATTACATCACCTTTCCTTTAAACAACACTCAATAAGCGTTTGGGAACTGAGCGCACTAATTGTTGAAGTTTTGTAGGTGGTATTCTTTTCCATTCTTGCTTGATGTACGTCTTCAGTTGCTTAACAGTGCGAGGTCTTTGTTGTCGTATTTTGTGCTTTATAATGCGCCATACATTTTCAATGGGAGACAGGTCTGGACTGCAGGCATGCCAGTCTATTAGCTGCACTTTTTTACTATGAAGCCACACTTTTGAAACAGAAGTGCAGAATGTGGCTTGGCATTTTCTTGCTGAAATAAGTAGGGACGTCCCTGAAAAAGACGTCGCTTGGATGGCAGCATATGTTGCTCCAAAACCTGTATGTATCTTTCAGCATTAATGGTGCCTTCACAGATGTGCAAGTTACCCATGCCATGGGCACTAACACATCCCCATACCATCACAGATGCTGGCTTTTGAACTTTGTGCTGATAACAATCTGGATGGTCCTTTTCCTCTTTAGCCCGGAGGACACAACATCCATGATTTACAAAAACAATTTGAAATGTGGACTCGTCAAACCACTGCACACTTTTCCACTTTGCGTCAGTCCATGATGAGCTCGGGCCCAGAGAAGCCGGTGGCGTTTCTGGGTGTTGTTCATATATGGCTTTCACTTTGCATGGTAGAGTAAGCGAACTGTGTTAACTGACAATGGATTTCCGAAGTGTTCCTGAGTCCACATGGTAATATCCTTCACAGAATGATCTCGGTTTTTAATGAAGTGCCGCCAGAGGGACCGATGGTCACGGGCATTCAATGTTGGTTTTTGCCCTTTCCGCTTTCGTGTAGAGATTTCTCTGGATTCTCTGAATCCTTTGATGATATTATGGACTGTAGATGATGATTAAATCCCTATATATCTTGCAATTGCTTGTTGAGAAACATTGTTCTTAAACTGTTGGACTATTTGCTCACGCAGTTGTTCACAAAGTGGTGAATCTCACCCCATCCTTGCTGGTTCGCAACTGAGTCTTTCGGGGATGCTCCTTTTATACCTAATCATGACACTCACCTGTTTCCAATTAACCTGTTCACCTGTGGAATGTTCCAAACAGGTGTTTTTTGAGCATTCCTCAACTTTCCCAGTCTTTTGTTGCCCCTGTCCCAGCTTTTTTGGAACGTGTTGCAGGCATCAAATTCAAAATGAGTGAATATTTAAAAAAAAAAAACTATAAAGTGTATCAGTTTGAATATTAAATATCTTGTCTTTGTTGCGTACTCAATTGAATATAGGTCGGAAAGGATTTGCAAATCATTGTATTCGGCTTTTATTCACGTCTTACACAATGTCCCAACTTCATTGGAATTGGGGTCAGGGCTCGACAAGTACATTGGCCCGATGGCCCCAGACCTGTGGAAGTGCCGATCACCGGCGCTTCTAATTTCGCTACGAACAGGATCACAGACAGAGAGAAACGCATTTGATGAATGCAGCAGCTTCAGTTAACGAACAAAACCTTGATGAGGGGAGCTGGACTCTACCAACTGATTCTCGCATCGGAACGAACTAACACCAAGTTGCTAATTAGGAAACGTAAATGGGAACAGGTTTGGAGAAGTGCGCTTCGATGGCAAGTCCATGGTGCAAGAGTTACGTCTGTCAGCTGTTCTCTATCACTTCATAATAATTATCAGCAACAGGCTAAATTACTTGATTGTCATTTAGGCTCAGTATACGGGGGCAGATTTAGGGTTGGCCAAATTGAGCCTTAAAAGGTAGTGGAAGCTGCCCAACCTTGCTGACAATTAGTGGAGTTCTAATCTGAGTTATCTTCCCGGATGCATTTCAAATGACTGTCATTTATTTCAGACCGCTTGTATGTGTCAAGAAAAAATGAGACGAGACGGTGTAAACTCCCCATAGTGGCAAGTTGTCTCATTTCGCTTTACGATCATCTAAGCATCTAAGTCTCATGTCTAAAAGTTGTTGTCGTAATATATATTCTAAACACTGTCGTGTTTTCTTTATTGAAAAACAAAAATATTTCCTTGCTGCAAGTAAAAATCCGCAGAAAAGGGTAATCAAAAATTCGGGCCAGTGAAAAGTTGGTTCGGGCCAGTGGAAATGACCAGTCACTGGCCCTATAGGGACAGTAAATTTTTCAAAACTTGTCAAGCCCTGGGGGTTTGTAATCATTTGTGTTAGTATCATTCTCATCCTTACAATATCATGTGTTTTGCATTTTAATTGTCATTGCAGCCTATTGTAGATCCCTTTGTCATTTCTTTAAGGGGCTATGTCACCAGCTGGGCATGCCCAATTCGGTCACAAAAGCTTATTCTTGCATGGCAAAGTGAAAACTATCACTATCCGCAATTGGAAGGGGATGCCAACTAATCCAAGCATAAAAGAAAAGATAAAACACATTAACGCATCTGGATGGGCAAATAAAAGGTCGCCACTTGGCAAAACTTTGAGAAAGACCAGCCTCTATGTGAGCCATGTGCAAGCCACTCCAGACACTGAAATGTACGGCCTATACACACAAGAACTGAAAAAGTGAGTTTTTCATTATATGGGCAATTCCACGGTAACGGAATTACGATCAGGAGTAATTTTCATGTCATTTTTACCTGTCATCTATTACTCTATTGCAGTAGCTACTTGCCTGTGCTTTTATCAGTTCCACTGGCATGCCTCCTGAGCTGTGTAACACAAAGTTTGGGGTAATATATTTTGTAGAAGGTTATACGAAGGTGAAAGTGTCGGTAACGGAATTACAGCAGAAAAAAATGCCATTATTTTTGTCTTTACTTTGACAGGCATTTCTCTGAAATCTGGCAATGATAGGCAGCAGGTTTAAGCTTAAGTTGGTGGCCTAGGATGTTGACTAGGCCATGGTAAGTTTATATTGATCAGAATGTTCACAGATATTTTGTAGGACGCTATTTACGAGAAAGAGACAGCGGTAACGGAATTACAAAATGGAAACGGAATTACATTTCCTGATAATCTACGAAATTTATTATGCTCAAAACAACAAAGCAATTGAAAATTGGTATCATAAATGATGTTTGTGTTGCTGACCTCGTTGAAAAATGACAAATGACAAATTTCACAATGAGCCACTGGAATTTAGTGTTTCAATTTCCTGCAATGACTTACAGCAGGGGTGTCCAATCTAATCCACAAAGGGCCGGTGTGGGTGCTGGTTTTTGTTACACCTCGACACTAACACACCTGATTCTACTCATCAAGGTCTTGATTGACCCCCCTGATCAGTTAATTAGTGGCATCAGGTGTTGGGGCACTGGGATAAAGCAAAAACCTGCACCCACGCCGGCCTTTTATGGATAAGACTGGACACCCCTGACTTACAGTCTCAAATACTTTGGCTACCAATGTATGGAAATACAGTAAATACCAGGAAATAGCTAAATATCTTTTAGGAGTTGTCAGCTTTGGAAAAATAACATTGATCCTTGTCCTGGAGCTAAAAAATATAACAAATATTCTAATCTAAATTTTGAGAAGACCGTCAAAGATATTTCAAAACGGTTTTCAGTGTCTGATTTGGTAATGAGTCATCTACGTGAAAACCTATATATTTCTAATATAAAACACTTTTTTAAAAATTTCTTTTTTGGCAACTCTCTTGTGGAATTGCCCATATTTCCCCTTTCAGCTGGGTAGTTGCCACAAGGTTTCTATGAGTTTGACCATTATTGTGTGAATTATTACTTTGTGAAGTTGAAAAACATTTCAGATTTTGATATCATTAATTCGCGTAAAAAGTTTCTGCTTCCAGTCTGTTTGATTCGCACTGCCTGTTTGCATAACTGTTCAGCTTAGAGACCCCTCCTTGTGTGGTTTATTGCAGGCGATCAAGTTGCTGACACAGAAAATTATGATGATGCTGTTACTCTGGACTGGATTCAGATGGGTGAGTTTCTATAAGATAATCCTGCTCTATGAAACATATACCTATCATCATTTAGAGTGTAATCTAAAATGTATCAGTCCACCCTATTTAAGTCCATAGATGGGCTATGGAAAGCATCTTCAGTAGTGGCTTTCTCGGCAAATTTGAAAATATGTTTGCTTTCCTTCTGTCCTGCTAACTTTTCTGAAATAAACAGTTAAATGTAGCACACAGAAACATACTAAAATAAGTTTAAATTACAGTGTTTCTGTTGATGGAGCACTACAAGTTTGGAGCTGCTATTCAGTAAAAATCAGCCTTTTCAGCCTCTGTCTGTTTGTCTTCTCACTTGTCCCCATAGGAGGAAAAATTCTGACCACCGAAAACCCTCCAACTTTCAGTAGGAGGGACTATGATGTTGTTGGGGAGGGACTCCCTGAAAGAGGAGGAGAATATTGAGATTGACCGGTCCTTTGATGGAAGTTTCCACAAATAAGTTTACAAAGCAGAGCGTACCAGGACCCATTCACCCTGTTTAACAGAGGCTATCAAAATATTCTCTTTGTGACGTCACATTGCAGTGATCACAAGTCCAAATCTAGCCCTGTTTTTTTTTTTTTTTTTTTAAATATCCAAGATAATTAACAAGTTAACTGAGCAATTAGTGCTTCTTATTGGCCACTTTGCCTTTACACCTGACCTCCAGGTAAAGGGTGGGTGGAAAACCAGCAATATTCAGCCCTCGAGGACTGTGAGTTCATGATTCCTGCTATATAACTGTGGTCACTAAGACATTTCCTGATCTGCCATCCTGCATGTATTTTCTCCAATTGGCATTGGTAAATAAGCAATTCAGCCGAACTTAATTACAGTAGGTCTCTTAGCTCGTTCATTTATCATGACATTGGAAGTTCTGGTATTTGCATTAAGTAATTCTGCTACATTTGCTGGATGATGATGTCATGACAGTGCAGACTATACCCAGTAATTGCAGCCCACTTAAGTATGAAAGGAATGGAATATATTTTTTTCAGGGAGCAAAAATGAAAACAATAAGGTTTACCGTGTGTGACAATGTACTGAACAATTTGTGGGCATTTCCTGCAATCAAGTTTAATTTTGTTGCTACTCTGTTCATTGTGTGGGTAAGAGCCGTCCATTCTGGCTCTCAGATTGATGCATTGAAGTGCTATTAACTCAACCGCACTCATGCAGCTTCCCAAGGATCATATTTTGTTCAAAGCAACCAATGAGTTTTTTTGTCCTTCCCTCTGAGCAGAGTAAGAAAAAGGTAATGTCTCCATCAACAATTTTAAAACTATTTTAATGCTGTTTGTTTCATACTACTTTTCATAACTACTGATTACACAGTGAATTGCTTTCATGGCAACTCAAACTATTTCAATATAACATTTTCCTTTAAAGATTTAAAAATCTTGCTAATCATAAAATAGTTTATTTAGTCTAGTTTTGCTGTCTTTTTTATGTTTTTATATGAAATGTGAAAATTTGGATTAATTTGGATTCCACATCTTTTTTTTCTGGTAACATTTTATTTTAAATAAAGCTTGTATTGTTTTGCAAAAATGTTAAAAATTGGTTTTATTTTCATTCTTAAACAATGCCAATATTTAAAAAAGTACAAAAATGTATTTTTGGAAAAAAGCTCAAAAACTTTTTTTTTTGATTGAACATTGTTCATTTATACATTTTTTTTTGTCAGTTAATGTACCTATTACTTAAATATTTTCAGCGGTAGATACCATTTAATATTTATTACAATGAAATTTGGTTATAGTAACAGATCAATGGAGCTTTCCAACTCACTCCGACCAGCTCCGCCCCCCTTAGTCACTGTTGCTATGCCCCACATGCAGTGCAGCTCAGTTCCACATTGACAACAGCACAGCAGAAGTTTGGGCACCTCTCTCTGGCGCGTATCCCAGAAAATATTGCGGTTTGTTTCTTACTGAATGCATCCAACTTGTCCAGCATAGTTGTCCAGAGAGGCCTTAATTATTTCAAGGAAGGATATATCCATGACATCAAAATTATTAATGGAACGGTTGGACTTACAAGAGTAACCGCAAAGTGCTGGCGATTGATGTAAAAAAGCCAAACGCCCAATAAACTGCACATTGAGATCAAACCAAACAAAGTACTGCAATGTATTGCACGTTTAAAGCAGGGTAAGTAGTTTTCATACTTTTGTTGGCATGAGTCAGACAATCCGCTAGCTGGACTTTGTGATAAATCATATCACGCAATGCAGCTCACCCTTTAACTTGCTACATTATACAATTGAGTTATTAATCTAACATTCGTTATATCAGCGTTTTCCTCCAAACTAATTTCGATGACAAGTTAACTTTAATCATTTCAGCTAAGCGACTGACGTTCTGAATCCGATTGTAACTAGTTTGCTGGCTAGCTACCAAGCCATCTTTTCTCACGTTAAAGTGTATAAGCAGATTATATCATGCCATTGCAAAATCCTTCACCATTTGGCTAGATGTTTTATGTTATCTAATGTTGTGAATGCCTGTGCTGGGTGCATCATGTTCTCAGCAGAATAGGTACTGGTTTATCGCCACATTTGGTATTGTGTACAGAAGTCTACTGGGGAAAAACTATACTATGTTAACGTATACATCAATGATGCCGTGGGTGTAATTCTGTCTTCTCAGCAAAACATATGCATAGATTGTTGGTAACTAATTAGTGAAGGCAAAATGGCAAAAAAAATTCATTTGCTTACCTTCAGGCAAACAGCCTTGTGTTTGTTGATCGAATTCCATTTATACTGACACACGGTGAAAACACAAAACCCATATTTAATAACCAAGAAGAAGAAACAACCAAGGTTTTTCGCTTCAATTTTAACATGAATAGAAAAAGAATTTAATTGTCCATAACACTGTAAAGTTTCATCATATTATCTCCTCAAATGTTTCCGATATGCCATTGTGAATGCACAAACCTTCCACAAACTGTCAGTAGCGAGTGTATCCACCCTGTGCTTGCACACATGTGCGTAAATGGCGAGGCATTGATACACACTAACGTTGCACAGTTGCTTGGGGTATGTTCCTCCACTCCTGTAATGCTGCTGTCAACTCGGCAACAAAGCGTGGTTGACATTGACGCCAGTGCACACGATGACCCAGTTCATCCCACATGTTCAATGGGGTTAAGATCGGCTTAAATGGATGGCCACGGGAGAACATCGATCCCTGCTCGTTGGAGAAAGTCTCTGGTGAGGCGTGGAGTATGGGGACGGGCGTTGTCGTGTTGGAATGTGAACGGTAATCGTTGTTGTCCGTGGTTGCTGAATAGTGGTTGGAGAACTGGTCTTAAAATCTCATCCACAGATTGCTGTGCCATTAGACCTCCACGAATCACAATTTCACCCCGAAATCTCACATTAATAGCAGCCAAGACCACGACACAACCCCCACCAAACCAATTTCCCTCCAGAACACACCTGTCTTGATGACGTTCATAGGGAGGTTGTGAACGATTCCTGTCTGTTGGTAGCAATGTGCCAGTCTGTTGATGGTTGATGAACTGACCCTGAACCGGCCAGCAACCTCTCTTTGAGATGTTCCCACGAGCAGCATCCCCAAAGCTCGCTCCCTCTGCTGTTCTGTAAGCCGTGGCATCCTGACATTGATGCTGATGGGGATGAACTACTGTGCCTTTTATGCGTCCAGTGTCTTGCTTTGCACTTGCATGTCATTCAAGTGATGCATTCAACCTGCTGTTAATGGCATGACGAAGTTGCATTTTGGAGAAGTGATCCCCTGACAGACACACAAACTGGGTTCAAACCTGTACTTACACAAATTCCAGCTTTTAACCTTCATACCACTGTATTTCTTCTGTGGTAATTTTTATGGCTTCAAAAAAATCAGCTAGCGTTTTAAAAATTAGGCGTTGCGTTTTCACTGTGTTGCAGTCTAGTTGCGGCAGGCCTTCCACAACAGGTAACACAGGTAACAGGTAACAGGTTACTTTATTTGTACCCGTAGGTAGATTTGCTTGCAGCCAGTGAGATAAACATCCACATCCAACATCCAATCCACATACAGGAAACACACTGTTACAACACATATTTAACATAAAATTATGTTTTACAGATAAAGTACTGTTAAAAGTAATAAAAGTAAATAAATAAATAAATAAAGATAAAAAGTAAAAGTAAATGTAAAAGTGCTCAAGGTTCCAACAAATCCAGACATTTAAAAGAAGAAAACTATCAGTAAAAATCATAAAATGGCCACTTAATATGTCCCACTAAAAGCGAACTAAAGACCGGGAAAAAATAAATAAATAAATAAAAGGTAAATAAATAAATGTGCAATGGCTGCTACTGCTTATTCAGCTCAATGATAGCAGCGGGAACAAAGCTATTTCTGTTTCACTTTGTTCTACACCTTGGGACTAAAAACCTCCGTCCGGAGGGGAGAAGCTTAAAATCGCTGTGCAAAGGGTGGGAGCCGTCCTTTAAAGGTGACCTGGAATGGTTGAACGGGGTATTTATCCTTGTTCAGTGAAGTGACATATACACCACAAAATTTTGGTTGGGTCTGTAATGCCTCAGAAGCTTCCTAAAAACCTCTCTCAAAAAGCTATGTTAGGGTGGGGGATTTTGAACGCGTTGTTTTGGACCTATTTGGCGACCTTTCGGGCTTAACTGGCATCCTCATTATGAAATGCAAGCACTTGACGCTGATTGGCTGGCTTTGCTGCCTAAAGCGAAGCAAGTCATAATCGCTTTCCATGTTACTTGCGGTGAAATTCACCTTTACGCAAGTGAAAATGAAACTTCAAGGCACAAGGATTTTAATTCTGCACGAAAATCTCATTAATAAGCATTCATTGAATAATTGCGGACTACGGCAAATAATCCTAAAAAATACGCTAGACCCACATGTTTTGGTGTTGACGCACCAGGCGAAACATCTTCACAAACTAAAGGCGCAGATGCCGACCTCCCACCGTCTTAATGTGAACATGGCAGGATCATTGGCAACAACAATCTACACGGATTTATTTCAGATCTTGCTTCAAAGCTGTTGTTGAGTGATAATCACGTCATACCACATTGGCTAGACTGCTTCCCAAACTGTGTGCCGTGAGAGCTTCCTAGGTGTGCCGCGAGAAAACCCACTTAGCTACTGTTTTTTTCCTGATAGCCTAATAATATAAAAACGGCTGAACTTCCAGGATATAAAATAATAATTCATGTCATTATCAATTCATTCAATTCAGTTTATTATAATGCCTATTTAAAATTCCTTCTCGATATTTCAAGATCATGTATTCTACTGTACAATTCTTCTGCGTGACTGGCCAATCACACATCGTCTAACGAAAAAAATTAAACATTCGGTAAAACTCAGCTAAAACAGCAGTGTAGGCTGGTTGAAACGAAAACAACTAA
Source organism: Gymnothorax javanicus (assembly GCA_029692085.1). NCBI lineage: Eukaryota > Metazoa > Chordata > Actinopteri > Anguilliformes > Muraenidae > Gymnothorax > Gymnothorax javanicus. The sequence goes on from CM056200.1 coordinate 64,662,709, forward strand.
AAATGGATAAATTCCTGACCAAAACCGAAAAGGTCGTCCGACTAAGCCCCTGAACCCTCACTCTTGCTGCGCTGGCCAGAAAAAGAAAAATCAAAGTGGTGAGCAGACTTTACAGTGAGGAATATCTGACTTATGGGTTTACATTCACCGGAGATCCCGCATCCCCAATACCACTGTGTCTTGCTTGCATTAAAACACTGGTGAACGGGTTATGGTGCCAAATAAATTAAAAAGACACATTTCAAAAAAACACCCTTCTCTCGCACAAAAAAAAAAAAGACCGTGAAACTTTAATGCGGTTGAGAAGCCAGACAAACAAACAAGCTAGTATCATGATGAAAACCGCTACAGTGTCAGAAAAGGCATAAGAAGCTAGCTATCTGGTCGCAAAACTAGTAGCAAAATCAAAGACGCTGAATCTCTTATCCTGCCAACATGCAAAGCTATCGTCGGGACCATGTTTGGTCAAAATGCTGCCAATGAAATATCCAAGGTTCCTCTCTCAAACAATACAATTGGCAGATGGATAAGAGAAATGTCAGCAGATATAGAGGATGTTGTAATGGAGAAAATAAAAGGGAGTGGGAAATTTGCACTGCAGGTGGATGAAACAACCGATGTCAGTGGACATGCACAATTACTGGCCGATGTCAGATATGTTGATGGGGAGACAATTAAAGGAAATTACTTTTTTATCGAATTTTGCTAGAGAAAACTACAGGTGAGGAAGTGTTTCGAGTGACATCTGAGTATCTGGAGAAGTGGGGGCTGAACTGGAAAGACTGCTTAGAGTAATTTATTTTATGATTGCATGAAAGCCTGAAACCTGTTTGGAAAGCTCGAGTGGTTGTCACGTCACTCGGTTGCACTGCGGGGTAGGTAGCGCGAGCGGAACGCTATAATATCATAGCGGTGTGCCATGAGATTTTTTCATAGAAAACAGTGTGCGGCGAGAGAAAAAAGTTTGGGAAACACTGGGCTAGACAAGCAAAACGAATATATTCTATTTTTAACGTTTTAAAACAATCTAACAACAACATGATACTTACAGTTTGTACTGGTTGTTGAGGTAGACGCGAAAGTCGGAACTGCTCCGCCACGTAGCACCAAACGCCGAGAAGCCGGCTTGAAATTGTGCCAGGTTAGTAAAACTGTCAGAGGTGAAATGGGCTGAGCAAAGTAACAGTCTGTGGTTGAATGCAGGGAACCGATTAAAAATTGAACAGCAGCCACGATCTCGTGCATTTCTTTTCGGTTGGAAGGTTATGGAACGTTTGCACGCTGCTTCCACAGCCTGGAAGAGCACACTCGGCACGCGACTCGCCATTTCGCCTTTGAACTTCACGAACACTGCTGCAATTACTTTCCGGGGGCGGAGAGCGGGTGTATGCAAATTATTTTGAAGGGGAGGAAACGGAATGAGAGTGGGGGGGGGCAGTGAGATACATATGACATCATATGTATGCGTTGTTCAGATTGGCCCATTTTCTGCCGGTCATTTTTAAAAGAGGAATTTCTATGAAACGGAGATGTTCAGAATGTATAGCACTTTTTGTATGTTCCTGAATGCAGGTAGACTACCGTTATTCAACATAGACAAGGTAAAAACGGTTTTTGATTCTATGTCACCTTTAAAATAGAGGAAGCAATCCGCTGTAGTTGCTTCGTGTATAGGGACGCTGGATAGAGCTGTGACTCCCCAATCAGCCTACTGGACCATTTCACTATCTACTTACGGGAATTCCTCTCCTTTAATGACGTATGACCAAACCATGACACCAAAGAGAAGGATAAAATCGATTCAATAAAAGCACGATAAAACATAGTCATAATGGTTCGGTCAATATGAAAGTATGCGAGTTTTCTCAAACATTACAGGCGCTGATGACCCTTTTTACACACTGCTTCACAATTAGCTTCAAAGTTCAGCTTTGAATCAATGATTGTCCCAAGGTATTTATATGATTGCACATATTCTACGGTCTGGCCTCTGATTACAGTGGCCTTGTGCAAGTGAGTATCCCTCCTAAAATCAATGAGCATGTCTTTGGTTTTTGATGTGTTTATCTGGAGGTAAGACTCCTCACATCACTGTACAAATTCGTCAACAACAGGGCCGTGGCTAATATCATTATCTTTAAGCAGACTAACAATTACAGAATCATCTGCATACTTTATAATGGATCTATTGTCATGTCTGCTCTGACACATATTTGTGTAGAGGATGTAAAGTAAAGGTGACAGCACACACCCTTGAGGAGAACCTGTGGATGAGCACTTCTGATCAGAAAAACACCATTTACCCTCACTCTCTGAGTCCTGTTTGTTAGAAAGTCAAGAATCCAGCCCACCAGATTGTTACTCAAGTCAAAGTGTTCTAATAGCCTTCTGGTTAATACATGGGGCTGGATTGTATTAAAATCAGAGGAAAAGTCTACAAATAAAAGTCTGGCATGAGTCCCATTTCCATCCAGATGTTTAAAAAAGCATGTTGAGCAGAGTTATAGTAGCATCCTCCACTCCCCTGTGAGGCCTGTATGCAAACTGCATAGGATCCAATGCATGTTCAGTTTGCTTTACAATCTCAGACCTGACCAGTTTCTCTAAAATTTTCATTGCAATTGAGCAGAGCCGTTTCTTGCTATAGGCGAACTAGGCGAATGCTTAGGGCCCCCAAGCCACCAGGGGGCCCTAAAGCTGCCTGTCCAGCAGCCTCATCTGAGGAGAATTAAAATGTCATGTCTTTATCTGTAGCTATTTCTTGTGCATATTACATCCTTTATGCATAAAAATAAACATAGGAAAAGGAACTGAAATGATAAGCTGTGGCAGCTGTTTTTGTCGCATTATTAGGTTGGACCGCACTATCACGCAGTTTGTGACGTAGCGCGCCGCCGACAGGTATGATCATGGGAATGATTGACAGCCACCCATCATTCCCGTTAGCGAGACAGCAAAAACACAGGAATGGCATCAAAACGAACTTACGTCAGTGGCGCGGAAAAACGAAAGACAAGAAAACAGAGGAAGAAAAGTGGTCAAAAGATAAAGGTAAGGCATTTGTTAGTGATGTGGGCATAGGTGGAGGTGTAATGCCGTTTTTTTTGTTTGTTTTTTTAGCAAGTTTGTTTATTTGTCCTGCTAGCCAGCCACAGATAAATGTTAGCTAGCTGGCTAGGATTTGTTCGTCATAAACTCCAGTGTTTCCCCTACCATTGTACAGAGACCCCCCGCCAGGCCAAAAAAAAAAAAAAAATTAATATGCCAAAAATAAGCGACGTATCCATTCATTCATAAATCAATAATCATTTGCATTTAGCCTCTGTGCAGTGGTGTTCTGCAACGCGAGTCAACCTGCTTCGTTGCCTAGTAACGATGCGAGTACCACTGCTGAGAGCGCGGGCATATTTTATGGGATGTTTAAGGTTTGTAGCTAGCCAACTATGGCGCTGTCGAAAAAAAGAAAAAATATCGCCGGCGACAGACAACTTAATATAAAGAAATTTTTCTGCCAGACTCCGGAGCCACGCAAAATATATGAAGGGAGAGGAACAGAGGCAACTCTAGAAAAAATGACAGGTGCAGGTGAGACGGAAGAAAGGGGGGCAGATTGCGGTGGAGAGGGGGGGTTGCTTTGAGTACGTTATCGCCCCTGACACCGGTCCGACTGCCGACCCCGTCCGACTGGTGACTCCAGTCAAAAAAAATGCAGCTAAACACAGAACATGACTGACTGGGATCCCAAATGGCTTAATAACCATAAATACAGCCCTGGTTGTACCACACTCCCCATGGTAAGTTTCCAATTTGTTGTTCAGCTTACATTTTTGTTCTGATTGAGCTTCTTTTTTTGGTAAGCAATAATGATGAAAATAACACAGACAATAGATTGTCTTTGCCGTCGGAGGTCAGTTAGATGAGGCAGAATCCTCACCGTCCAGCAAACGATTACTCCATTACTTTGCTTGATTAGCAATCAGACGATTGATTAACTAATTTAGTGAGACTATTCGGCAGAATGACGGGCCAGTTTAAGTTTCCCCTGCGTTATGCTCAAGTTCAGTAGATTGAACTTGAAATGCTAATGAGACCTCAGATTTGCGCGTAGGCTACTTACAGGCAATAAGCCGAAGCAACGGCATCAACAAATATTAAACCCGTTCTTAGGCCGAGTTCAATGCTTGACCAACATACAATAGTCCCCTTTAATGTGCACTTTTTAACCCCAATCAAAAAAAAACTGGGGCATTTGTTTTCAGTCTTCACTCATAATCTGATGAACAAAAGGTTAAAACGATTTACAAAATTACTGAGCGGAGATTTTTTCTATTTGATTAAACAGATTTCCATCCTTGCAGTCTCAAATCAAAGCGTATATGTAATGAAAATTTTTTTGTCATCATCACCTCTATCAGTATGCGGGCTTCCTATAGGCTTCATTGTTTTGATTGTCAATCATGCATAGTACGTGGGAACAGGTTGACAAAATCCAGCAATAAATGGTACCGTCACTGCCTCACCTCACCGCACGTCTCTGACTAAGGGGTCATTTTTCCCCCAGGCATTGTCAAATGCATGTAACTCTGTTATAATAAAACGGAAAAAAAAATCTTCTACAATGATTAAATTATTTATTACTGATATAATCTCAATTATGTGCAGGGATGTTTTGTCGCATATGCTGTCAGCATAAGCAGCCTGTTAAAAGAGGACCATCCCAGAGGGTTTTCATAGTGATCCCCTCTGAAATGTACAGAAAAGATGTGCTTGATGCTCATGTGGGGTCAGACCACCACACTGCAGCCTTTCGGGCCCATGCAACCTAGGTTAAAGGTTAGATTAAAGGTGCACTATGCACGTTTGTTGACATCACTTCTGTTGACATTCGAATTCAAACAAAACAGAGGTAGCCCGCCCCTCCCTCCCATAGTTCCCTCCCTCCCATGCTTCCGTAACGGTCAACTCTTGTCAGTGATTGGCCAGAACGGTTTGTTATGTAATGGGGCACAGCCTGTGCCCCTTGAGTTTATTTGCAGTTTGAGACGCCTGTGCGGTCTCTAGAGCCCGGGTTTTTTTTTTTACAGTGAATTTTGGGGCAGGCAGCTAGCGGATCGTAGAGAGATGTCGGCGAATTGAGACAAAAATATAATCGCGCAGAAAGTAAACAAACTTGCATAGTGCACCTTTAAGCCTAATGATTTCATTTAAGTGATATAATTCAGCAATATATGTTATGATTCTGCTGTTGCCTGACCATGTTTTTGTAATGACCCTGATTCCAAGCCATGTTTTCTGTATTAGTCCATGACATGTTTTGTATTTTGCCTGTCTGTCTTTGTTTTGTCATTTGCCTGCCATTTCCCATATTCTCAGTTTAGATTACCATTCTGGTTTTTGTATTTCTCATGCCCTGCATTGCACATTGTCTCCCCAGTCTTGTCATGTGTTCTGAGACAGTTTTATTCCCCAGTCTTGTGTGCCACGCTTTCAGGTGATTTCATGGTTTCTGGGTTTCCAAACATTCCTTCCAGTCTCGTTTGCTTCCTTCGCCTTACTGTTCTATCTTTACTAACATTACTAACAGTTTATTATTTTAGATAAATTACTAACACTAACTAACATTGTTTATAGTACTAACTTACTAACAAGCACTAGGGATTGTATAGCTGCACATTACTAATTGACTAACGAGCTCTCAGCACTCGCTCTGCTCTAGTCTCCGCCTCTTGCCTTCACTCAATTTACTTTGCTGTGCTTCAGCGGATTCTCCGCACCTAATCACTGTTCTGCCTCTCGCTCTGTGCACTTTAGGACTCCCTAATCGGAGTCGCTCTGTTTGTCATAGGTTGTCTGTGTAATCCCTGTCGCTTTTGGCTGGGCCAATTTCATGTGGTTAGCACTTCCTCTTGTTCACTCCCTTGTTAATTAGTCTGATCCAGCTCACCTGTTCCCTATTATAGCATGTGACTTCCCGTATGTGTATTTAAGCCGTCATTTCACAACCATCTCTTGTCAGAACGTTTTCCCTGTGCTGTGATCGTTTATGCCTTGTACTCTTAGTGTTATACTTCTGACTGGAACGTCCTGGATTTTGAGTTTGGCTTTGTTTGTGATATTCCTGTGCCAGTGTACCGTACCTGTTTTGCCCGACCCTGAGTTTTGTATTTGCTGCCCTGTTTACGAACTGGATTACGTCTACTGGATTTTGGCTTTGGCTTCGTCTCTGATATTCCTGTGCCCGTAATTTAACCTGCTTTGCCCGACCCTGAGTTTTGTGTTTGCTGCCCTGTGTACGAATTGGATTACGACTACTGGATTCAGATTTTGGATTGTGGACTATGTACCGTTTACTGCCCTGCTGGGGTTTCCACCCCAGAACCAATAAAGAGCAAGTTTATTGGATATTTTTGGTCTCGCTTCTGGTTCCTGAATGCTACCTCACAATATAGGCCTATAATTTTTAATGTCAAACTTTGTTATATTGCTGCATTTCACAGGTCACACTGTCACAACAGCCTTTGAGCCAGTGTTGAGGGTTGAACATGAGGCTGTGGTGGGTGGTTTCAAATGTGCCAATATGCCGTCCCACGCACCTCGTCTGTTCAGGGTTTTTTTTCGGTGGGTACCACCGGGCCTGTAAAAAATTCTAGGGGAAACACTGAACTCAACTTTAGTGTTTGTTTCATGAAAGTTGGCTAATATAAAATGAATATGTCATATGAATGGACAGTCTATCCTGCCATGGGAATGAATGACTGACTCCAAACCCCTTTATTCATATTATTATTCTTATTACGGGGAGGGAGGGCATGTTGGTCTGCTCTGTCATTGTTCAGTAGAAGTTGTCTCTGATATGTGACACTTAACGTTATTTTAGCATTACTTGTGTTTAAGTGATTTATAAATATAAGGCATCGTGTTTATGATTTTAGACTATTGTGGCAGCGGATCCTTTAACTTAGTTTCATTTCATTAACTAGACCAATGCGTAAATTTAAAACTCTTGAAAGTTACAACTTTGTAATTGGGTACAAGCTTTAAAGGGACACTGTACATCACAATGTTTGATGTAAAAACAGATTAATTTTAATTTTCTGTATTACTGCAAAATCACTTCAATTATAAAATCGGTTATATGCGCTCACAATCTATTTTATTTAATAACCGAAGGAGCTTTGTCTTTGCAGGAGCAATTCTGAAATATTTTGGAGCTCTGGACATTGAGGCAGAGGGATCCTCTAAACTTTCTGACCAGGAAGCACCAGGACCAGCACATTCCTCAAGACCTCCTTCTGACCAGGAAGCTCCAGGACCAGCACATTCCTCAAGACCTCCTTCTGACCAGGAAGCTCCAGGACCAGCACATTCCTCAAGACCTCCTTCTGACCAAGAAGCTCCAGGACCATCACATTCCTCACAACGTCCTTCTGACCAGGAAGCAGCAAGGTCTTCTTCACATGGTCAGCTGCCCATTTCTGGTAAGCCAGTAGATCCAGCTGAGTGGCCATCAGTTCTCTTCGATTAATTCAGAACTGATGTAGTAGGCAGAGGGCCATTTCAGATTAGTTCAGATTTCACATTCCCCCCAAAAAAAGATGGCAGAAGCTTTCATCATCATTATTTTCACAGAAAATTAGTGAATGGGGAAAAGAAAGCGGACATGGCTTATCTACTAAAAAAAACAAAACAAAACAAATGCCCTTTACTGCTTTTGTTGTAAGTTATTTTCAAAAGGAACAAAAATTAATGACAGAGGGACTGACATACTGGAAAAACTTCGGTGCACTTTTGAAAAGTCATGAAAGCAGTCCAGAGCACACAACACACATGGCAACATGGAAAGATTTGGAGCTGCATTTACAAACTGGAAAGACGATAGACCAAGCTGAAAGGACACTGTTGGAGGCTGAAAAGAGGCGCTGAAGAGATGTCCTGACTCGCTTAATCTCCATCATACAATCTCTAGCTGAGAGAAATCTTGCATTGAGAGGTTCATCGAACACGTTACACCAGCAAAATAAAGGACATTTCTTAAAAGAGGTGGAACTTCTTGCTAAATTTGATCCTGTCGTGAAGCAGCACATTGAGCGTGTTGAGAGTGGCCAGTTCAGCTATTCCAACTATCTTGGAAATGTCATCCAAAATGAACTTATTTCTTCAATCAGTGGGAAAATGTTGGACTCAATGGTGATTGAGATTAAACAGTCCAAATATTATTCAATCATTTTGGAGTGTACTCCCAATATAAGCCACCAAGAGCAGAAGTCAATCATCATAAGGACTGTCAAAATGGACAAAGCGCCAGAAATCAAGAAACATTTTATGGGATTTCTAGTGGCTTCTGAAATGACAGGTCTTGGTTTGTCATCTTTGATTTTGAACAAACTTAAGGAGCTGAATATTCCCTTTGATGATTGCCGAGGACAATCGTATGATAATGGTGCCAACATGAAAGGGAGGAACAAAGGAGTTCAAGCCAGCCTTCTTGAGAAGAATCCTCATGCACTTTATGTTCCATGTGGGGCACATTCCCTAAACTTGGTGGTGGCTGATGCAGAAAAAGCTTCAACAGATGCCATCAGCTACTTTGGCAATGTACAGAAACTGTACAGCCTTTTTTCAGCAGCCCCACAAATATTTTTTTTTTTTTTTTTTTTATTAGCCTTCAAGCATTACAACAACAAAAAAAAATTTATATTTGTAAACAATAAAAGCCATTTTTTTAATAGACAAACAGAAACATGCATACACTCATTCACACCCTTTCACACAGGCTTCCTGTAACAAAGAATATGCTACATCATCAAAGTGGTACGACATATGGTAGCAGAGATACTGAGAATATTTCATGTTATCTGAATGGATCTTATTCAAACAAAGTATGATACTGTCTCCACTTGGATTGAAACTTGTCCAATGTTTTGTTACAAAAGTGTATTTTTTTTCTCAATTGAATATCTCAAACCAAGTTCATTCTTAAAAGCTGTTATATTTGGTTCACGTTTTGCACACCTGCATTTGTATATATAAAATTTAGCAAGTAACAATATCAGATCAAAGACACTATCAATCTTTGTTAAATTGTCACCACCAAATATAACAAGTTCAGGTGAAAGTTTGAGATCACAAACATGATCACACTTTTCAGATATCCATTTTACAAGATCATCCCAAAAAAGCCGTACGATATTACAATCCCAAAATAAATGTATTAAAGTTTCCCCACAGTTGTCACAAAAATTACAATTTGCAGAGTCTATTATATGCAACTTGGACAAATATACATTTGTGGTTAATATTCTATGGACTAATCTAAATTGAAACCAACAAAGTTTTGTTTCTTGAGTGGTTTTAAATGCTTTCTGTAAATTATAGACCAATTTAACTCTGAAGTGAAATTAAGTTGCCACTTATACTGAGATATGAGAATAATCGAAGAATGTGTAAGCATATAATAATAGGCTTTTGAGCCTCTTTTCACAGACTCTATTTTCTGCATAATTGGAGTTGAATCAATCAAACCTTTAGAGGAACAATCTTCTGAATGGAGAGACTTTTTGTAAGTTTTAACAGCACCAATAACGCCATCAAATTCCAAAAAACTACATTTAATATCATAGCGAGATTTGAAATCTTCAAATGAAAGAAATTCACCATTATGATGTAAAAGGTCACGGACTTGAGACACTCTGGGAAACCATGACTTACAAAAGGATTTCTTACCTATTCTAATAGATGGATTAAAGAAAATAGGTTCTGACAAAAAATCAGTAAATGAAGAAACTTGAACTTTTACACTAAACTGTAAAAGAGCATGAAAACAATCCTTCCAAAATAAATGATCAGTTCTAGTTTTTAATTTTTTCAAGAAATCTCTCCCCAAGATAGCAACATTCCGAACATCCCCCACTTCCCCTAGTAATGCAGTTTTCCATGGTTTATCATCTTCACTAAGAAGTTTACGAATCCATGTTAATTTGAGAGAAGTGACATAATCATAAATATTAATCATTCCCAAACCACCTTCACCAACAGGATTACAAATAATATCCCTTTTAATTCAGTCAGGTTTACCATCCCATAAAAATTTGAATAACATACCATGAAGTTCATTCAGAAATAAATCAGGGGGATTAGGCAATGTTAGCAGCAAATAATTCAACTTGGAGATTAAAAGGGATTTAATGACAGCAATTTTCCCAATAGGTGTCAAAATTCTTTTCATCCACTTTGCAATAATAATTCTGATTTCTGCGAGCTTATTTAGGTAAACAAGTGACCCATATTACAAAGATTTTCAGAGCTAAATAGAATACCCAGCACAGTGAATGTTGGGGGGTTCCATTTAAATTTACAATGAGGCATATATCTTGCACCACTACCTTTCTTTGAACCAATCCAAACAATCTCAGACTTATCAAATTAATTCTCAGACCTGACATGAGTGAAAACTGAATAAGCACATGAAAACTGATCATCAGCATACTGAGACAGACAATGCTCACGATCATTTATTTCTATTCCAGCGATGTCTTTGTTCTTACGAACCATACCAGCAAGAATTTCAACACAAAGTAAAAAATGTACGGTGACAAAGGATCACCTTGACGACAGCCTCTGCCAAGTGCAAAGGAGGATGAAACTTTCCCATTAACTACAACTGAAGAATAAATATTACTATAAAATACCGAAATCAACCGCCTTATCATTTTACCAAAGCCAAAAAAAGAAAGAACTTTGTGGATAAATGACCAAGATACCGAATCAAAAGCTTTCTGGAAATCTATAAGTAGAAGCATGCCTTCCATATGTGTCTTCTCTATAAAACGTATTACATCATAAAGTAATCGTACATTATCACCAATATAACGATTAGCCATAAAACCTGTCTGATCCTCATGAATAAGTTTAGGTAAATATTTCTTAAGCCTTTCAGCGATGCAAGAAGATGCAAGCTTATAGGTCACATTTAATAAGGATATTGGATGCCAATTAGTTATAAACTGTTTGGGCTTATTTCCCTTGGGAATGCATGTTATAACACCCATCCTCTGAGTAACTGAAAGTTCGCCTTTAATAAAGCCATCATTAAGTGATCTCACCAAAAAATGACCAAGGTCCGTCCAAAAAAATTTTAAAAATTCCACGGAAAAACCATCAGATCCTGGGCTTTTGTTACTGTTCATTTTATACAAAGACTTAGCAACTTTATCATAACATAATAGAGTTTCAAGTAATTTAGCTTCATTTAGATCAAGTCTAGGTAAATCACCAGGGCCCAGTATTTCAAAACTTGTAATCTGGATCAGAATAATCCGGATAATGAAATCCACCTTTTCTCAATCATGGATCAAGGTGATCCTCCTGACTTTATCTGAGTATTTCAAAACACTGGCAGATTGGATCACCGTGATCCTTACCTGGCGGATAAGGATTTCCAAATCCCGTGTCTCCGCCTCCGGATTTGAAACATGGCGGACTACTTGCGAAAGGAGCAGCTGGGAGCACAACTGTCACGTCAAATGTAAGTTTTCCGTCCGTCTAGTTTGTAGCGGTTTTAAGGCAATATTTAACGCCAACCAACATATCAAACTAGCCAACTACTTGAATTGTCAGCTACTTAAAACCAGGCCATAGCGATCTCTAATTTAGCCGCGTTTGTGCTAACGGTAGCTAACTCCGGCTCCATTGACTTGTGTGTTAAGTAGCTAGCGGGCTAGCGAGGTAGCTGGCTTTGTTGATGAATTTTGCGGTCTATGGTTTAACTTAAAATGGAACTAATAGGACGTACATCATACCTTAACTCTTTAAACTAACACCAACCCGTTCAGAGTTTATTAGCATTACGTCATTGGCAACACAGCAGGCTACATGTGTACAGACCAGACTGCTGCAGTATTTTTTGAAACGTAACGTTACACGGCACGTAGTATCAATAATGCAGTTCATTTAGAAGTGCTACGGTAATGCTGGTGATGTCATGCTTCCTGGCGATGACAAAGATATACTCATACACTTCTTTCTTCTGCTTTCAGAGTACACTCACAGCCACGGACCACTCAGCTATTAAGGACAACGGGTTGTCATGAGTGCTGGAAATCATTGGAAACGCTTTTAATTGTAGTGATACGTTCAAGGTTCAAGTTATTGGATTTTGAATAAAGTGCTTGAAACTGCTTGAAATTGTAATTGCATTACTTGGATGGTATATAGCTTGTCAGTGACACAATTTCAAAACATTTTTTTCCATCCTAATTTGTCACCATTATGTAGAAGGCTTCCACTAAACATGATTATGGTCATTTATAGTAAAATGGCATCTGATTTGATAAGCAAAAATAATCTGTACACAAACACTGAAATACATTGCTGTGTGTTTTAAAATCACATTCAAGCCATTTCCAAACATTTTAAACGTGCATTTTAAGCTTCTGACTGAAGTCAAATTTGTCTTTGTTAAATCAGAAGCATGAAAATATACCTGAAAAAATTCTTGGAAAGTGTTTCAATGTGCAGCATGATATAAACTGTGACAATGAAAATGCAAGTGCGCACATCTCATAGTTTAACCCATTTGATTGGAGAAATGAAGATTAACCACTGCATTTCGCACAGCTCTTCCAAATGTGTGGTGAATGTTTTGGTACACACAAGTTACAAAGTTTGGTGAAATTAGAATTTGAGAAATGGGTTGTATTTGTTACTCTTATTTACAGCAGTTTCAGAAGGTATTTCCGAACACCTTTTATCAAATTTTATTATGCTTTAATTTTCTTAAATTACTCCAATTTGTTAAATGTAAAACACTGACAATTTAGATTAAGTGTAATGAACATCTTGAGTAACAATATCTAGGAGAAGTGGAGCTAAGGCTTTGTCAATCCTAGTCAAATCCACCTCTGAGGTGGGATCCAAATGATCCTGAAATTTTGGTATCAAGTTGATCCAGATCTCTGCCTTAACTTTTGAAATACCCAAGTCCAGCCTTTTATCTGGATTAAAGGGAGGATTGGGTTACCAGAGCTGAATCCTGATCTTCAGGATCAGAATTCTCTGGATCTGTGTTGAAATACGCAGTTTTCAGATCAGATCAAGATTTAATCCAATTCGACTAGGATAATCCTGTCAGATCACTTTTGAAATACTGGGCCCAGGAGACAATAACTGTTGTAGGAATTTTGATTTTGTATTCCTGGTGTTACCTTCTCAAAAAGAACTCAGACAGAGACAAAGGAGTTAATATCCAAGCCAAAGTCAGTTTACTTCATCTGCAGAGAAGGATCCTTGCACACAACAAGTCTCGTCAGTCAGTACATGGATGAGGACAGTCTAATCAACTGGAATCTTAAATTATTTTTGAATATATGCAAATTTTATTGTAGACCGCTATATGAGCACTTCATGGAATAGATTCAATCTAACAAAGACAGAACTAAAAAACATGCCAACAATGCAGTTGTTTATTGACACTCACAGAGTTAGGTTCATTCACATTGATTCCCACACACACACACACACACACAAACACACAATCTGAGCTCAGAATACATACACACATACACACACACACACCTCAGTGCAATTTCCTCTCTCACATTCATTCACATTGGAAAAGATCCAAGGCTCTAATTTTCTTAAGACCTGCTTTGATAACATACGCAGACAACAGTCTGTTTCAAAAGCATTCAATCGGTAACTTGTTACAAATGGTTCAAACCATGCACAGAACGCCTGGTATCCCTGTTATGGATGAGGACATCCTTCCATTGCTACACACATATCCCCCGCCGTCCACGCACGGTATACCCACTGTGTGTCACCTCCACCCGCGGACACCTCTATTTACGGCCAGACCCACAATGATTCCCAAAACCATTATGTCAGCGTTCTACACAGAAAACGCGAAAAAAGGAGCACCCTCCAAACCAGTAAATTATTTCGGTGCACGACAAAAAAACTATCAAACAAGAAGAAGAATGTCAGCACCTGAAAATGTCCTTTGAAATAATTTTATTAGGCTATCAAATGGACGCGTTTCGACTCGTGGTCTTCGTCAGCGTTGTGGATGCTGCGCGGAAGTGCACCTTAAGTACAGGAAGTAAAACAAGCATCATAGATACAACTTTCAAAGATACACTTTTTTTCTTTTTTCAACTTCCTGATAAGAGCTATACCGCACAGTCATAACTTGTGCAAAGACCTATATAAATAGCAGTAAATATGTATTTGCTGTGAATCACACCAAAAAAACAATACGAATATTAAAAAAGAATTACAAAAAAACATCCAAATAGGAGCTCCTCATTTAGACCTTTTGGATGCTCCGTTTGCAAAGTATGAATCCACCAAGCCTCCCTTTGCAGTAATAATTTGCCTCTGTTCCCTCCTCTCCTGGGGACTTTAACTTTCTCAATTCCTTGAAATCTTAAAGTGCACACTTCATGTCCCATCTCATTAAAATGTCTAGCTACTGACGATTTATCGTCCTTATTCCTAATAGAGCTTTTATGTTCAGATATACGAGTTTTTAATTCTCTAGTAGTTTTACCAACATAACATAAACCACAAGGGCATTTCAACAGATAGACAACAAATTTACTTCTACACGTTATTCTCGTTTTTATTGGAAACTTTTTTCCTGATTGAGGGTGGTAAAAATAGCCTCCTTTTACCATAGCATTACATTGCACACAATTAGAACAAGGAAAATTTCCACCAGGAAGATTAGACAAAAAGTTTTGTGGTGGTTTATAACAATCTGCTCTCACGACTTGATCTTTGATATTATTAGCTCTCTTATGTGCAAAAATGGGAAAGTTTGTAAAACGAGAATAACGTGTAGAACTAAATTTGTTGTCTATCTGTTGAAATGCACTTGTGGTTTATGTTATGTTGGTAAAACAACTAGAGAATTAAAAACTCGTACATCTGAACATAAAAGCTCTATTAGGAATAAGGACGATAAATCGTCAGTAGCTAGACATTTTAATGAGATGGGACATGAAGGGCTCTATCTTTCACACTGCCTTACCCGTTGCCACTACCCGCAACCCGTGAATTACGATTTAGCAGCTTCCACTATTCCTAAACGATATCTTATGCCACACTACCCGCTATATATTATGCTTAATCCTTTATTTGCGCCTGGAGGTGTGCCCGTGGCGTGTTTATGCGCTTTCCTACAATTGCTATCTTGACCACACATTAGGGAAAGCGAGAGCGGTCCTAAAACCACCCGCTACCGCATTTGGGCTTTCACAAAGAGCTATGCACTAACACTCAGCAACGAAATTTTTTTTTTCCATTTAAAGCGGCATTTCAGAACTCTCTTGCGAATGAAGGTAATTTGGCGACAAGTATGTGCACCTGTTTTTGCAGCACGGTCCGCTAACTTGCTGTAAAAAAATAGACAGCTGTCCGATTGGAAAATGTAAACGGACGAAACTCCGTGACTTGTCACCAGAATTACCTTCATTCGCTGAAGAGTTCTGAAATGCCGCTTGTCGCTGGGAAAAAAAAAGTTACGTCGCTGAGTGCCAGTGCATATACCTAATTTTATTTCTCTAAAATGGATTTTTGTTCTATGCTTCATTTCAGACGGAGAGGGAGTTGGAAGTGCATGGCGAAACGTTTTTTTTTTTTTTTTTTTTTTGAAGTTTCCATCACAAAAGGGGTAGGCTTGATTTTTTTTTTTTTTTTTACTACATACCAAACATTAAACAATATGCCAAATAATAATAATAATAATAATAATAATAATACAATTCATGATTAACTTAACAAAAAGGATTCTCTCCTGACTGGATTTGACCTCATGCACGGTCAATTTACTGGTCAACGGAGAAACGCGTGGCGACCTTCCTCTCTCCATCACAGATTTCTGGGTTTGAGGATTTGGGATAGCGCAGCCTGCTCCGAAAAGGCAGTGGCACCTGGCACACTGATTGGTTTAACTGGCGAACGCCCAAACCACGCCTATGCATAATGTAACGGGTAGCGCTGGTGTTTTAGGGATATAGGCAGGTGTGCAAGATAGCAACTTTTTGGGGAACTCTTCACGCAGTGCGAAATCCCCAAATAACGGGTTTAGGGACTCTGGCGTAAGATAGGGCCCGAAGTGTGCACTTTAAGATTTCAAGGAATTGAGGAAGTTAAAGTCCCCAGGAGAGGAGGGAACAGAGGCAAATTATTACTGCAAAGGGAGGCTTGGTTATCACCATATTCATTTATTATGGCAATAGAAATACTCGCTATAAAAATACGAACAAATAAAAATATCAAAGGCTTGGAAATGCAAGGTCAAAATGCAAAAATTTCAATGTATGCTGATGAAACAATTTTTCTATTGAGCCCTCACTACACATCGCTACAGAGCCTTACAAAAGACCTGGATGACTTTTCGAACCTATCTGAGCTGAAGCCAAATTATGAGAAATGCCAAATATTGAGGCTTGGTTCCCTGAAAAATAGAAATTTCGCTCATCCATGTAATTTACCAATTCATTGGACAGATGGATTGATCAATGTACTTGGTACACACATCCCAGAAAATTTGAGTGAAATTTCAACGATTAATTTTAATAAGAAATTGAGTAAAATTGAAAAAATTCTGCTGTCCTGGAAAGGGAAACATCTGACCATTTGTGGCAAAATAACTTTAATTAACTCATTAGTTGTATCCTAGTTTACATACTTATTTAAGGCATTACCAACCCCTAAAGAATCATTCTTCAAAATATATGAACAGAAGATATTCAAATTTACATGGAATGATAAACCTGATAAAGATAAAAGTACATATCTCTACAATGATTATGTATCTGGTGGGCTAAAACTCTTAAACTTAAAAGCTTTAAATCTTTCACTGAAGGCTTCCCTTATTCCAAAGTTCTACTTCAATCCAAACTGGTTTTCTAGCAAATTACTTAAAAGTGTCCATCCTATGTTTGAGAAAGGTTTCTCTCCATTTCTAAAAAAAATTAAACATATGCATTTTTGCATTAATTAATGACATGTTTTCTGGTGTCTCCACTTTTCTGGAAGAGGCTCTACAAAGTTGGTTACAATTTCAGTTTCACCCACCAGAAAATGCAGAACAAGTTCTACATCAAATAATATGGTTAGATTCTAATATACTTGTTGATAGAATGATGATTTTTTGGAAACGCATGTTTGATATCGGTATTATTTTTATAAGGGATATAATGAATGAGGATAATAAACTCATGTCCTACAAACAATTAACTAGTTTTTATGGAACAGTCTGTACATTGCAACAATATAAGCGACTTATTGGAGCTTTACCAAATGCTTGGAAATCAAAAATTATAAAAGGAACAGGAGGGCATTTAGTCTGTAGGCCTCATATGAGAATGGCAAATTGGTTAAATAGAATAAAGATCAACAAACATATATACACATTTTATTTAAAGGGGAACTATGCAGGATTTCGGCCGTAATTATTGTGCCTTGGAGTCACTGTGATGGTTAAGCGACTTGTTATGGGGAGAATGGGGCTTATTTGCCCGCTCCGTTCCGTATCTTGGCTGAAAACCGACCTTGCAAGATCAGGTCCACCGCCCCAGTGTCCCAAATCTTGTCGCTGGATGGAGCTATCGCGAGAAAGGAGCTGCTTTACGAGCTTTTTCAGAATGGAGAGAGCTCAAGGAGAAAGAAGCATGCAAATCAGATGCCGACCTGGCGTTGTTGCTGTTGCGCTTGTAAGTATCGTTGCGAAAAAAATGTTTGTATTCCTTGTATTCATATGTCGTTGCCCACTCTTCATGTTTGCCGTTGTTTGTAAAGGCCTTTGTGCGATATTTGTATGAGTGGTGCTTGATGCTTGTTAGCTAGCAGAGATGTTAGCATAGTTACCGGTAAACACGTTTGTTTGTCATGTAAGTTAGCTGTTATTTATTTTAGTACATCGTCCTGTTTCTGCCCCAGGAGTGCAATTTTACTACAAGCCACATAACTTCGGCAGCCGAATCTAGGTTTTGTGAGTTCTGTGCAGTTCGCTATTTACATTTTGTAGTTCAAGATTCCTTAGAACAGCAACTAGAAGAGCGTGTTACGAAAACATTTCGTCTGATAAATCTCGGTGCTGAGGAAAAAAAACTAAGAAAACATTAACAAAGAAGCCGCAGTTAACCTTAGCCTTTTACTTTTTCCCGTAATTGTTTTGTTTATGTCAGATATACAACGTAAAACTTGTGATATATATATGGTTACAAACCTCGGTACACATCGCTTCAGTACTGCCTTCTTGCCGGTTTCGTTGTAAACAAATGCACATGGACGGGGGGCGGAGGAAATGGTTGCCGTGAGATTTTTACGACAATTGTGTGAAATTTGCACACCGGAACTATTGGGGGAGCTGCGGAGGAGGGAAAAAAAGCACCAAACCAACGAAGATGCGAGCGATTTCCGACCAACTCTCATAGTGCCTCTTTAAGAATAAAGAACTTAGTCGCTGTACCATACAGGATTCTAGGCAGTTGGGAAAATATGTTTGATACACCAGTCCCATGGAACCAAGTTTTTAAAATCCTTTACAGTACATCACTTGATCCAAAGATTAGATATTTTCAATATAAGCTAATATATAAGTTCTTAGCAACTAAAAAGATGCTAAATATATGGGGAATGGAGTCATCTCCCCTTTGTCGATTCTGTCAGGAAGAAGTGGAGTCAGTAGACCATTTATTTTGGTACTGTCCTCTAATAGCCTTATTTTGGATAAAGGTACAAGGCTGGATATCTCAGTACAATAGTATACAATTAGATTTATTGAAAGTGTTACTGGGTGATGTAACAAAAGGAACACACCAAATCAAATCTGTAATATAATTATAAATGATAACACTTTACAATAAGAGTACAACAATTAACATTAGTGAATGCAGTAATAAGCATTTATTAGCAGGTAATTAACATTTAACTAATACACCTGGTAATCATTTACAAATGATGTTCACATCAACTAAGGTATTAATTTATAAATTATGGTTTAACAGTTTGAAGTGCTATATAGGGGATACTTGAGGGATGTTTTCAACTTCACAATAAGGGAGACACAGAAAATTATTAAATGTTCAATTATGGTTGCTTAATGGTTATTCGGCTATCTAACACATTAGTTACCCGCTAATTAACTGATAGTTAAGAGCCAGTTTCTGTAACTATGAACCAGGGGGTGATATAGCATGCTCCTGGAAATCACTGATTTTTTTTGTGGGGGTAGATATATTGTCAAAACTGACAAAAATAACGTTTTTTATCCGAACATCCCTTCGGGCAGGAATTTACGGCCCTTTTAGGGTCAAGGTGAAAAGGGCTAAAATAGAGAAATAGTCAAAATCTGGACTTTGGACTTGAATATCTTGGTGCGCCTTCATTAAGCCTCCTTGATTCTTTGGTATATGAATACATGGGTAGATTACTTTCACTTTGTGTTATAATTTTCAAGGCTTACTGAGGGCGCCGCCTATAGGTGGCGCTCCAAATCATGACTTTTTGCATTCTGGGCTATGTTTGAGGCCATCCCAGAGTCTGCGCCCTCACAAAGCCTTGCTTATTTTTGCATATTTGGATACATGGGGACTATTTCTTTCCAAATTTGCATCAATGCCGGTGGCTTAGTGAGGGCGCTTTTGGTATAGGTGGCGCTTTTAAGCGAAAAATGCAATTTTAGGTGATTTCATTTGACCATATCTCAAGCGCCTCGAAGGATTTCAGGAAAACTTGTTTTATTGTGTTCCTCTATATCTCTGCTATTCATGATAAAAATATCAGGGTGGCTTTTTGCCTCATTTAACCCCACACATTCCAGAAATGGACATATTTCACATATTTCAGTAATCAAGCAAAACCACAAAAAAGACCAACAGTCCCCACCAACCACTGGGGATGTGTTGTCAGGACATTGAGGCAAGACATTTTTTTCAAATTAGAAACAATTTATTAAAACATTTAAAAGAACTTAAAAGTCAGAAAAATAACAATTTAGGCATCTCGAAGATGCTGAAGAGGACGGGAGGCTAGATGGCATATTTCATTTTCGCCACCAGCACTGAATAATGATTGAATCCTTACATGTATATTGTTCAGAGCAGGATAAAAACTGCCACCTGCTGCCTGAGCCCCTATTAACGCAGAGTGGAAAAACTAACCTTTTGTCTTTCTTGATTAAAGGTGGAGTGTTGTCTAGTGTGAACGTTTTTGGCATACAGAGGGTTAACAAGGCAAAAAGCCACCCTGATATTTTTATCATGAATAGCAGAGATGTAGTGGAACACAATAAAACAATCTTTACCGAAATCCTTCGAGGGCGCACTGAGATATGGTCAAATGAAAATCACCTAAAACTGCATTTTCGGCTTAAAAAGCGCCACCTATACCAAAGCGCCCTCACTAAGCCACCGGCATTGATGCAAATTTGGAAAGAACTAGTCCCCATGTATCCAAATATGCAAAAATAAGCAAGGCTTTGTGGAGGGCAGTAGTCTCTGGGATGGCCTCAAATATAGCCCAGAATGCAAAAGTCATGATTTGGAGCGCCACCTATAGGGGGCGCCCTCAGTAAGCCTTGAAAATTATAACGGTAGATGAAAGTACTCTACCCATGTATTCATATACCAAAAAAATCAAGGAGGCTTACTGGGGATATTCATTGCCAAAATCCAGATTTTGACTATTTCACTATTTTTGCCCTTTTTCACCCTTACCCTAAAAAGGGCGTGAATTCCTACCTGAAGAGATCTTCGGATAAAAAACGTTATTTTTGTCAGTTTTGACAATATATCTACCCCCACAAAAAAAATCAGTGGTTTCCTGGAGCATGCTATATCACCCCCTGGTTCAAACTGGTCCAAAGTTACAGAAACTGGCTCTTAATGAATTAATGTTAAATAATGTTAATTGTTGTACCCTTATTGTAAAGTGTTACCTTATATATTTATGCTGAGGGTAGCACAGAGTTATTTAAACTAGGGACTTGGGGGGCAGGGAGGTTAGAGAGTGTTATACGGAGGGAAATGCAGACTGCCCTGATGGAAGCTGACAGCGTTACATGCACTATTGATGATGTATTTTTAAAGCAACAAAGCGTAGTGAGGGGCTTGGAGCTGCGGGCACATGGGAAATCAAAGGGGAAGAGCATTCGCGATAACCTGAAATGTTTTTATCCAAATGCAAGAAGCATAAAAAAAATAAATTTCCAGAACTTGAGGCTGTTATGATTAGTGAGGGCTATGACATAGTTGGGATTACAGAGACATGGCTTAGTGAAGAGGATGGAGATGAATATAATATAGAAGGTTATAAGCTCTTTCGGAAGGATAGATGCAATAGGCGAGGAGGGATGTAACACTTTATGTGAACGAAAACATAAATGTGCAGAAAATTCCTGAAATTGAACATTCCTTGCCCTGTGAAGATATCTGGGTCAGGCTCATTGGCAAACACGAGACTGGTTTAAACATAGGAGTATGCTATTGACCACCAGCTTTGGACAGTATTGTCAATGAAATGCTCTTTAAGAGAATTACACAAGCTTGTAGAGGAGGAGGGACTATTATTATGGGAGACTTAAATTATCCTGGTATCGATTGGGAAATGGTGAAAGGACAGGGTAGGGGGGAGAAAGAATTTCTAGATGTTATAAATTATAATTTTTTGGTGCAGTATGTTAATAAACCTACAAGAGAGAAGGCAATTTTAGACTTAGTGCTCTGTAATGACCCAGATAGAATTAGCAATGTTGAGGAACTAGAGCCACTTGGGACAAGTGATCACTCTACTGTTAATTCTGATGTTTCATGGGAAGTAAAAAAGGTGTCTTCAAAAACAAAAATTTTCAATTTTAGGCGAGCAAACTTTGACAGGATGCGCTCATATCTAAGTGAAATAAAATGGGAGACACTCCTGGACTGTGAGGCTGTAAATGAGATGTGGGAAAGATTTAAGGGGGTTTTACTTGATTCACAATGCAAATTCATTCCAAAGGTGTCCAAAAGTAAGCTGAAAAAGCAGAATCCTCAGTGGATGACCACAGCTATTCGTAGGAGTTTGAGGGAAAAGAGGAATCTTTATAAGATGTACATAATGGATAACAATGAGAACACTAAGGCTCAATACTGTAAAATGCGGGCTGTGGTCAAAAAAGAGCTGAAGAATGCTAGAAGACTGTATGAAAGACAAATTGCAGGGGGGGCAAAAACTAACCCTAAGCGCTTCTTTCAGTATTGTAGCAGAAAAAGGAAAGTCAAAGAGGAGGTTAAGTGCATAAAGAATAAATATGGATCGCTGCTATATGATAACAAGGATATTGCGGATACCTTAAACAGTTACTTTGTTGAGAATTTTACCTTAGAGCAGGTTTTTATTCGGCCGGAGGGCATGTCCAATGCTCAAGCTTATTTAGCGCAAATTGAGGTTAGGGACAACGAAGTATTAGAAAAGTTGCATAAACTAAAGGCAGATAAGGCGGTGGGTCCTGATGGCTTATATCCAAGGAGGTGATGCTTCTTTTGTACAACACATTCGTCAGACCACATCTGGAGTATTGTGTGCAGTTCTGGGGACCATACTTTAAAGGTGACCTATTATGCTATTTTTCCAAGTTTATATTTTGGTCTTTGACTCCCCGAGAGTACTCCTGATCGCAATAAATTAAAAAAAGGTACTTATTTCATACCGCCATCCTCAAAAAACCCCATTTGTAGTCCATAGTAGTCTCTGCCTGAAACGCCTCATTGGGGTGGCTCTTCCGCAATGGCCCCCACTCCCCGTGTGCCCACTTTCTTCTGACTGGCCAGCTCTGTGGAGGGCGGATCTAGGCAGGACAAGGCAGCAGAACGCAGTTTTCCGGGTCCGGCTCCTCAGAGTGAAACTAACGCGTCTTCCGAAGGAATCGACGGGCATATTCCGCAATCAAACGCAGTACATGTGTATAGATCTAATGAAATTAACTTGTTCTAATAAACGCAGCGGCGAAAGTGGAGGACGCAGTGAGAATGTCTGGCAGCTCAAGCTCGAATTTGCTGTCTACCTATGGCTACTATGGTGAGCACACCGGTGTTTCTACTCTAGCTAGGATTGAGGGAAAGCTAGAATCCACCCCATATAGACACATTTGTAGAATGGGTCGACAAACCCAAGTGTAGACCGGAGACTGTGGAAATCCGGTGGGTCTGAGTTTAGAGGGTAACGCGGACAGTGAGGAGCCGCTAAAAGTGGACCAACAACTTATGGACTGCTTCGGTGTGTATTAAAATGACCTGCTGGTTTGTGTGCATAGCTGTGGTGTGTCGTTAGCGTGGAGTAACGAACAGCTTCTGTGCTGATGTATGACGAAGGGGCGAAAGCTCCAGGCTAAACGGCCTTTTTGGAAATTGCCCGTGGTAATGGTTACTTATTGCATCGGAATGACCAGCGTTTGCTCGCAGAAAATGGGTGCGATAAGCCGCTTTCACACCGGACACAAAATGAATTTTTTGCGCGACAGATTACAGTCAAAGTCAATGCATTGTCTTTGTATTTACTTTGAATGTAATCTCTTCGCGAAAAAAATTTGTTTCAAGGTCCCGTGAAAGCTGCTTAACCCACCATAACGCTGCTTGTATTATTCGTCTTTGCATTGACTTTGAATGTAGCTAATCTGTCGCATACAAAAAAATTCGTTTTCGCGTCAGGTGTGAATGTGGCTTGACATGCCCATAACTCGTGTATTCGAGTCTTTGCATTGACTTTGAATGTAATCTGTTAGTTTCGCGGCCGGTGTGAAAGCTGCTTAACATGCCCATAACGTGTGTATTCAAGTCTTTGCATTGACTTTTAATGTAATCTGTCCCGAAAAAATTTATTTCGTGGTCCGATGTGAAAGCTGCTTTTATGGATCGTGACGCGACTGCTAGAGAGAGCTTCGGTTATGTTATGAACATAATACAGGTTTTGCAGACTGTAAGTCCCGTTAGCGTGGACAAGTTGCTTATGTGGAGCCAGCGAATCGATCACTTCTACAGGAAAGAATTTCCTATTTAATCTCCGCCTTTTTCGGCTTTTTATTACCCACAACAATTTCTAAAGAGGGATGAAATTATGTCACGGTAGTGCAGAGAAATCCTTTGTTATACCAGACACATTAGAGCTTCTGCGTTTCGCGATTGCTTTCACGGTAGAATCAGAGCGCTAACCCAGATATTTGTGATTGGGATCCAGTTGATCCCGGTCATGGATAAGTGAAGCGATCACTAACTGTGGTGGCTACAATCGGGCAACGTTATGATGAAACTGCCACATTGATGCTTACCGAAGTAACACAAGCATACCGATCAGAATTACTGCATCTAAGTTAACCAGGAGCATTTTTAATTAGCACGACACGCAAACTAACATGCAGTAGCTGGTAACTGAGCGGTCATAACCACAGAGACAAACCCTTGCAATACAGGTTTTACAGACAGAAAGTTCCGTTTCCGTGGACAGTTGTACCAAGCATCCAAATTACAAACAAGTATTAAAAGTTAGCTTCAAATGAGGTTTGTGTTCACACACCTTCTGTAGAATTTCCCCTGATATTACTCTTGCATATTTAGGACACAAACATTAGCTACAGTAACTTGGCTACGTTAGCCGCTGTGCTACAGCCACAATCAACAGGCCATCACGTCAGGTTGGCTTATGCAGTAAAAGCAACTTACAGCGTCTGTGTCTGTGAGTCACTGACAGTCGCGACCGATACAGGCTTTATCTTCAGATATTTTACAAAGCCTGTGTTTGAGGCCAGTTGTTAGTGCTAACTATCGCTAGCAGCCCTGCTAGCCACCCGTAACACGTTAGCTTCACTTACATTATTTGCTGTTAAATCGTTACTTACAGCTTGTGGCTCCGAGCGCTTGATCGATGCAACTGCTTCAGGTTTGAGAAGCAGCTGAAACGCTTATCCAGTGTCAAATTATACTTGACAAAGCTGTCTTTGGTGAAATGCTGAGCACAAACGGCTAACGTTCCCTTTGGCCGTGGCTGTTTGCTGCCAGCAAACAAAAAAAGCTACCCACTGATTCCTGGTGGCATCCTCTTTTGGAAGAGATATAGGTGTTTTTCTTCTCGTCCAAAAGTAAACGGACACGCAGCTTTGGGAGAGATACTGACAGAACTGCACCTCAAATGATCTGCGGTTCTTCTTTTGTATTTCCAGAAGTGTACACGCTACTAAGATATAGTATGATCAGCTGTTGTTAGTGCCTGCTAGAATAGTTTCCGGTGTGGGCAGGTCCAGCGCCGTGATTGGCTCTGGCTAGGTCTGTACTAATTGGACGGCACAACCTGACGTCAGGTTTCGCCCAGATCTCGCGAAGATCTCGGGAGGAGCTGTTCAGAGAGGAAATCACGTTCATGAAATCACGTTCTTGGATTACGGCAAAACCTCTGTATCTTATGTTTAGAAACTTTTCAGAGGTTGAGTATGGACAACTAACATTATAACATTACTAATATGTATTAAAAGAAGGATCAGCATGATAGGTCCCCTTTAAGAAAGATACAGAGGCTCTAGAAAAAGTTTAGAGAAGAGCCACTAAGCTAATTCCAGGTATAAAAGATGAAAGCTATGAGAAGAGGCTGAAGATCCTTAATCTCTTTAGTCTTAGGAAAAGGAGACTTAGGGGTGATCTGATTGAGGTCTTAAAATATGTTAAAGGGATTAACAAAGTGAATTATGTAGGATTCCTTCGACCAAATGTTGTTAGTAGAACTTGGGGTCACAAATGGAAGTTGACTAAAGGTAAATTTAGCACTGATATTTGGAAATATTTCTTCACCCAAAGAGTAATTTCGATGTGGAATAGCTTGCCTGACCATATTGTTGAGGCAGAGACCTTGGGAGTTTTCAAGAGCAGGCTTGACTTAAAGCTAGATACCATTGAGTCATTGAGTATCTGAAGTGATATATTCCCAATCGTATAAAGAAACTGGCGAGCCTAGTTGGGCTGAACGGCCTGTTCTCGCCATTCATGTTATGTTATTTAGCAAAAATATTTATTTTCGGGTTGACATCTGTGGAGGCATTAAGAATTGAGAAATTCAAAAATTTTGTCAAGTATTACAGTAGAATTCAGTGTGTGATGGCCCATGAGACAGGACTTGTAATTTATGCCAAAAGATGGGATATACTAAGGGAGGCTGAAGGTTGGGAATAATGAGAGATGGAATAGGTGAGCTAATAATGACTAATGCAAAAGGTAGTAAAGCATTGTGAATGTAATTGTTATTATATTGTATTTATATTTTTTTATTTATTTATTTATTTAATTGTTTTGTGTGTGTATTGTGTTTTGTCAGGTGATGTAGGAGGATTCGTACACCATTATATAACTTAAAAAAAAAAAAAAGTAGGGGCCCCCAAACAGCATCTTGCCTAGGGCTCCCACGAAGCTAGAAACGGCCCTGCAACTGAGGTCAAAGCAACTGGCCTTAAATCATTCAAGGTTGTGGGGCAACTGGATTTAGGAACTGGAACAACCACAGAGTCTTTCCAGAGCTTAGGGACATGTTGTGCTTATAGAGACTTATTAAAAATACAGTGAAGTACAGGACTCAGTTCTTTCACACAAGATTTAAGTACACGACCACAAATGTTGTCAGGGCCATGTTTTTTGTTTACTTTAACAGAGTGAAAGGCTTTTTCAACATCATTAAGATGAATTTTAAAGTGCTGACTGTCCTTCAATCTATATTTCATCTCCTGAATTTCACGACTAAAATCAAGAGTATCAAAGCGACAGTAAAAGCCATTAAGAGCATTAGCGAGTTCCTTATTGGAGTTAAAACCATTCAATAGGACATGGGTTCTGCGCTTTGTATTCTGGAGGCCTGCTATAGTTTTCATGCTCTCCCAGGCTGAGCCGAGATTATTTGTCTTATTTGCCACATGCCTTAATCCATCACAAACACTTTTCCAACTGCGTTTTTGGCCTTGGAAGAAGGATTAATTGAGCTCCCGGTTGCCGGGCAAGGTATCTTTCCTCAGTATTACACATTCCTCGAGCGCATCAAAGAACTATTTTTGATAAAGTCAGACACCATGCCAATTACTCAAGCTAATGACTGCATTGATTGTGGGACAATATGGCGGTGCTGTTGCGATAGGCAGGACCTGAGTTGATAAGGTTACCTGATTGGAAGTTATTGTACACTTGATTGGCCGGTCAAAAAGGTCCATATACTGCATGTACTGTATTACTGTTCTACTCCTCCCTCCTGTGACACCCAACCTGTTTTTTTTTTTTTTTAAATTCAGTGAAATCCCACTCCTTCTAAAAGTCAGGACTGTCTCTACCTCTAAAGCAGAGAATCATGGGTGATAATCCCCATTGCTCAGTGTGAACCCAGCACATATTGGAGGCTCACTGGACAGGGGGCATTGAAGTTCAAGTCCTACATGTTTCTCTCTTAACGAATGCAAGCACACTCTAATTAAAAATGTGTTGTACATGGTGACTGTGGACAGAGGAAACTCAAAAATAATTTTCTTCAGAATTTGCTCCTTTGGTGATCATGGCAGCTGTCCTCAGTTTCTACGCATTTTGGATCGTTTTGCCTAAGTAAGGGCAATCCATACCTCATGGATTTAGCTAAGGAAACTTAACCATTGCAAAAATTGCACTCTGCTTGACAAAATTGATACAGCCTGCTTCTTGAGACTGTTTTCAGGTTGGCAAAGTGTTGAGAAGGGGGTATTCTTTACCAGCAAAAAAAAATTTGTCTGTCATCCGCCATAGTTGTTATCCTAAATGAACAAAAACTACATGTCCAAATATTTATGTACCTGATTGTAAGTACACTGATAAAGCTCCTGTATGTTTTTCAGAGTGTTTAAGGTAAGTAAATTTCCACATTTCCCTCTGTGTATCTGACAGTTGCTTCATTACACAGCCCTGCACATCAGCAAACGCATAAACACAACCGATGAGGGCAAAAAAGAGAGAGAGCTGTGGTCATGGGTTTGAATCCAGCCGGGGGCCTTTCTATGTGGAGCTTGCATGTTCTTCCTGTGTTTGTGTGGCATTCCTCCCACAGTCCAAAGACATGCACATCAAGCTAACTGGAGACACTAAATTGCCTGCAGGTATTATGGTGAGAATGAATGGCGGTAAAGTCCCCTCGATGGATTGGCGAGCTGTCCGGGGTCTTGCCTTTCGCCCATAGTCAGCTGGGATAGGTTTAACTCCCCCTGCGACTCTAGTGAGGAAGAAGCAGGTATAGACGATGGATGGATTTATGTATTTATTTCTTACCCCGCCCCACCCGAAGGGGGAGGGCAAGGGGTATTGTTTTTGGTTTGGTTTGTTTGTTTCTTTGTTTGTGCGTTTGTTTGTTTCTTTGTTTGTTAACACTCTAGCAGCAAAACTAATGGCCAGATTCACCCCAAATTCAGTTTAGGGATTGCCACCTACCCAGAATAGATGCCTATTGAATTTGGGAAAAGTTGGTCAAAGTATGTGCGAGGGGCGTATGGAAGTTTTTTAGACCCACTAGATCGGAAAGGAAATACAGACGCTGAATTTGAAACATGTAGTATGAATGCATCGAAATATAGAGATATCAAATTTTTTGCCTCAGAAATGCATGCCTCGATTTTTTTTCAATGTCTGTCATTTCATTTGATACGAAAATTCAACTGTTCAAAATTCATTCGGTGTCAAAATTCGGTGCTTATAAATTCGGTGTCGGAAAATTCAAAGTCAATATTCACTGTCTGATATTCAAAGTCAAAATTCGCTGTCAGAAAATCAGCTGATCCGCCAGGGAAAAGCAATCGCCTCCCCAGCTAATCGAAAAAATTCTAACCAATCAGATGAGCACCTACTAGCGCGCCAAAACCGAGGGATATGGCTAAATTGACCTGTATCAGCTACTGGAGGTATGAGTTACTATGGAAGATACTATGGAAGTTGGAAGTATGGAAGTTGGGGATGCTCGCAACACATCAGCTACTGGAGATATGAGTTTGGGCAATGCTCGCAACACATCGGTGAGTCTCATAGCTTCATTTCACTTGTTTGTGGGGTTTGTGTTTGATGTGTATTTTTTTTAAATCTCTCATACGAAGAGATATTACCGAAAGTGTTTGCACAGCCCAGCCGTGTGATTGCTAGGATTGCTAAGTATCTGCAGCCCCCATGGCCATAAATCAGCCTGCGATTGTAAGAATGCATCTGGAAAAGTCTGTCATCTCAATATCCACCCACTAACTGTATTTATTCTCTGTTGCATGGATAACGTTAAATAATTTGGGCTATACCGGTTTCATTTCTCTATGGTCCTGTGTGCATGTGTCGTTGAGTTGGCATACCTTCTTTGGCAGCGTGTTCCCATCGGGTACATGGCCCACACTTCTAGGCTAATAATCGCCGTGTTCGGGAACCAGCATCATCTGTTATGGCAGTGGATTAATTGAAACTTTGCACTAATTGGTTCTGGGTTTATTCTTTAGACGTGCGCCAGGTGCATGTCACACTATTTTAACCCGGGCACAGCGGCGCCGGAACGAGTTTGAAAGTGGGGGTGCAAAAAAAAAAAAAAAAAAAAGCATGGTTTCGGGCTGGGTTCCCCCGAGATAATTTTGAAAATTCCAGTGGCCAATTAGCATTCACGCACATTTTCATGTGGGATATTACGATATAAGATAATAAAAAAGTCTAAAAAAAACTGTCATTATTTTATGTGAGCGTTGGTTGTTATCTGCTTGTGATTTCGGGTTGTTTCATTCAAGCTTCTGATTGGACTGCATGTGGCGTCTTTTTACGCACAGACTGATTTAGTCTACAAGTTCTGAATTAATAGCCTGGCAAAATAAACTGCGCCTGACAAAGACACGCCATCATGACCTGAATTTCCTTTCAAGGACGAGGTAGTCTATTCAATAATAATGATAATAATAATCTCCGTTTTCTGTCCTGCGCAGCCAATAAGGTCGTTCCCATTCTCAACGCAGTGCCAAGACGCACCCGCATATTTGCCTGACGAAGATCCAGGGTGATCGAAACGTTGCTTTTAAATGAATAAAGTTTATATTTTTGGAGCATTAAGCAGTGTGCAGTCCACTCTTTTTTCCACATTTGGCTCGTTTGTCTGGCACCTGCGGATTACCTTTTTTGGATGTGCGCACCCACTCTCCAAAACAAGAGGCCAGAGCAGACGTAATTTAAAGCTACAGCACTGTAAATAGGTCTAGTTCATGCTGCATTCACCACTGCGACGCCGTGTCGTGGTCAAATATATATATATATATATATATATATATATATATATATATTTTTTTTTTTTCTTTCTCTTTAAAAAGTGCTGATGCGGTTGCACCACCTGCACCGGGCGCTTCGGCGCCCCTGCCCGACAACAGTTTAATGATCTCTCTTCTCTCTTTTAGGCACAACTGCTAAATCATCTGCTTCAACGACTTCAATCCCGGTTGCAGCTCACTGTTGAGCGAATGCCTTTAGATTTGGATTTTTTAGAATTTACCCTCACTCAAGAGCTTGTTTTGTTGAGCGCTGTAGCTGATCAGACACCCGTAAACCCTGAGCTGTTAAATGCCCTGAGACAACTACAGAATCTAATTACCCGAGACAAAGATGGAAACCAGCAAGACATGCCATTTTTACAGTTTGAGGAAGGGCCATCAGGAAGACAGCGTATAGCCATATCCCAAGGCAATCTTATGAACCTGCTGGAGCTTAATTTGTCTGTGCCATACATAGCTCAACTCTTGGGAGTGTCGAGGAATACTAATTTCCGACGCATGGCAGAATGGAATCTGTCAATAAAGGGGCTGTACAGCAGCCTGACAGATGAGCTAGACCAAAGTGTGAGAGATATTATCTCAAGGCAGCCCAACTCTGGTTATCGCATGGTCAAGTCACAGCTGCAAGCCAGAGGACAAAGGCTGCAGTTCAGTCGTGTGAGGGCTTCAATGCACCGTGTTGACACCGCTGGTGTCATCTCTCGAATGATCAGTTTAGGATGTATTGCGAGAACGTCATACACAGTTTCAGGTCCCAGGTATTTGGTTCATATCGATACCAACCACAAGTTGATCAGGTAATTGTAATTAAACAAACAACTCAATTTTACAGAATGTAAGTTGGACAGTGCAGTTGTGCTCAACATGCTTTCCTTTCCATACATGCTGCTCCCTTCAAAGCAGAGCAATAGATCCATGATCCCAGCTACAATTATACCAGACACTATGTTTTGAGACACCCATATCATGGTGTTTGTATGCTACTGTGCTGTGTAACAAACTATATTCAATGGGACCAATTTTTATTCTCAAATTTCCATGACACTGTTATTTTGAGCATGACTACATGTTATGGTAAACATTATGCTCTAAGATGTTTTATATACCATTTTTACTAGTTTGATATCATAAAGACTGATTTAAAGCAATTACACCCCTTATTATTTTAATGCTATACTATATTTTACCACCACCCCCCATCCCCTCTTCTCCCCAGATACAACATAGTCATCTTTGGGGGAATCGATGGGTTTTCCCGCAAAGTAAGCAGATGTCAGCCATTCTTGTAAGCCTTTGTACATCAACATCTAATGTTTGATGGTCTCAGAATGGTGTGATTTCATTTTTTGTTGCAGATCATGTACCTTGGGGCAGCCTCAAATAACCTGGCTTCAACAACTTTGGGTTTCTTCCAGGAGTCTGTTGAAAGATTTGGGTTCCTCTGAGGTAAATGTGTCTTAAACAGAAATCTTCATTTTTTTCACCTTAATTTCCTCCATTTAATTGCTGTATTTCACTTTCTTGGTAGAAATAGTTGTAGTCGGTGCCTTTCATTTATGTTTCCTAGAAAATAATTACCCTAGCCAGTATTAACTATATGGCCCTTTAAATGGTGCACAAATTATCTAGACACTGAATTAATTTCAGCAGAAGCATTAGCCTAACCTTAAAAGGACCTAGACTACTTTGTCCCTTGTGCCCCCCCATCCCCACACTCAGCGAACTGTTCTCCAGGGCTGCATCAGCCACATCCCCAACCCCACCCTATACACGCAAGCACACAAATGCAAAGACTTAGGATACTCAACTGAATCTTGAGTCACCCTCCTGGGGTGATTGTAAAAACAATCTGAGACATTTCTGCTTATTTCACTACATTGGCTTGCCTGGTGGCTTGTCAATGTAGCCCTTGTATTGCCCGACATAATTAAAGGCTTTACTGCATTAATGTAGTGTAGGCCTACTTAATGTAAATGTAAACAGCTGTATAGGCCTGCTAATGTTTCTGCTTGCAACCAATGTTTTATGAAGTTATGTTTTATGCACTTTATGTTGGGGCCAACCAGTCCTCCCTTCGGCGCCTGCAGCTCGTCCAAAATGCTCCACGTCCACGTCTTTTAACCAGAACTAAAAAGAGAGAACACATTACTCCGGTTTTAGCGTCTCTTCACTGGGTGCCTGTCCACTTTAGAGTTCATTTTAAGATTCTTTTGTTTTTAAATCCCTGCATGGTCTTGCCCCACCCTATCTCTCAGAGCTGTTGCACCACCACACCCCGACCCGCTCCCTCAGGTCAGCTGGCCAGCTCCTGCTGGAGGTACCGAGGTGTAGGCAAAAGCTCCGGGGGGAGAGGGCCTTCTCTACAGTGGGACCCAAGCTGTGGAATGCCTTACCACTGCATGTTAGATTGGCCCCTTCATTGTCCCTTTTCAAAATTGAGCTTAAGACCCACTTTTATTCTTTGGCATTCGATCCAGTTTTGAGACCTTAATTTTAATGGATGCCCCCTGTTCTTATGTTAATTCATATGCCCGTCATTTTATTCTCATTGCTCGGGTTTTACATTATGTATCTATTTATGTTTTTACCTTGTTGCCAGCTTCATACTTTTTATGTTTTTATTTATTTATCTATTTATGGTTTTATACGGCTTCACACTACGCTGCTCATATTTTATCTTAGTGGTAAACCTGCCGTGTCTGTACGGCACTTTGTCCAGCCATGGTTGGCCCCTACAGTGCCTTCTCAATAAAGTTGACTTGACTTGACATGTGGTATGTGACAGCCTTGAAAGGTGATCACATTTTGACATGATAATTTATACACTATTTATATTCTTCCTTTTTGAGTTTTACATGTGTAGATGCCTGATTCAGCATTCATGAATTTCCCCCTTTACAAAAATGGCAGCCGGTTTGATGCTGTCCAAACTAAGCAGCAATGATTGCTGACCTACCATGTTAGGAGTTAGGTCTTTTATTGGCATATGGTATGTGGACGTGTCACCAGTGGTTTGGTTTGAATATTTTCTGATATTCCATGGTGCTTGGCTAAGAAGATTGATGGAGATGATGTCAAACAATTTAGTCAACATCAAGTGTGCATTTGTGTTTGTTTTTAACCATCTTTATCAAAAACCATCCAGCCACATCTTCCTTACATTATTGTGGCCTCATAGGAGGCCTAGCTGAACTGTGAGTTCACAAAATGTCCATAACACATGCAAACAATCTTTTGAAAACATTTCACAGTTTGTTACTGAGAAGTCCATTTCACTGTTCTTGTAAATAGAAGCATGTTTTGAAACCTCAAAGCTAAGACAAAAAATACTGAAGTTCTGTGTGTTTTTTTTTTCAGGGTACACGGCGATCATGGGTTGGAGAACGTTGATGTTGCACGTTTGATGTTCACAGTGCGTGGCACCGGAAGGAGTAGCTTTATCTCTGGCAAGAGTGTTCATAACCAACGGTTGGTCCAATAGGAAATACAAATGTGTGAGCTGTACATGAAGATACTCTTCCTCTTTGTCATATTTCGCTGTGAATTGTCTATACAGTATCTCACAAAAGTGAGTACACCCCTCACAATCCTGCAGATATTTCATTCTATCTTGTCATGGGACCACATTGAGGCAATGACACTTTGATACAATATAAAGTAGTCCGTGTGAAGCTTGTATAACAGTGTAAATTTACTGATCTCCCCTCAAAGTGACTCAATACACAGCCATTAATGTCTAAACCACTGGCAACAAAAGTCAATACACCCATAAGTAAAAATGTCAAAATTGGACTAAATTAGCCATTTTTCATCCCTGGGGTCATGTGACTTGTTGCTGTAACAAGTTCTAAGGTGTGACTAAGGAGCAGGTGTGTTACATTTAGTGTTATCACTTTCCCACTCTCTCATAGTAGTCACTGAGTTCAACATGGCACCTCATGGCAAGAAACTCTCTGAAGATCTGAAAACAGCATTGTTGCTCAACAAAAAGATGGGCTGGGCTATAAGAATATTGTCAATACACTAAAACTGAGATGCAGCATGGTGGTCAAGACCATATAGCGGTGTAACAGGATAGGTACCACTCAGAACAGGCCTCGCCATGGTTGATTTAAAGGAATTAAGTGCATGCGCTCATCATATCTAGATGTTGTGTTTGGTTAATAGACATATGAGTGCTGCCAGCATTGCTGCAGAAGTTGAAGGGATCAGGGTCAGCCCATCAGTGTTCAGACCATCCGTTGCACACTATCAAATTGGTCTGCATGGCTGTCATCCCAGAAGGAACCCTCTTCTAAAGGTGATGCACAAGAAAGCCCACAGACAGTTTGCTAAAGACAGGCAAAGGACATGGATTTTTGAGACCGTGTTCTGTGGTGTGATGGGACTGAGATAAAGTTATTTGGGTCAGATGGGGTAAAATGTGTTTGGTGGCAACCAGGGGAAGAGTGTAAAGACAAGTGTCTTACTTACAGTCGAGCATGGTGGTGGAAGTGTCATGGTGTGGGGCTGCATGCGTTCTGCTGGCACTGAGAAGATACAGTATTACTAATTAAGAATTACCTACCTTACCCAATGCATTACAGCTGCATTTCTTCAACATGCATTGTTTGCCTTGTTGGTTGCTTTTTCAATAAGCCTCAATGATGCATGGGCATTTTTACAGGATTGAGCGGCTCTGGAGGGACTTGTGGATTGCAGTGACAAACATCTACCATGATGTTATCCACCATCTTGAGGAAGAGGGTTTCCTCTGCACTGATGATGCCACACATCTTTTCTGTTGCCATTATGTGTTCTTGGCGCGCCTGCAGGATGATCTAGATGTGTTCTGCAGTGGTTGGGACAACCATCCAATCCGGACAGAAGGTCAGATGACTCCGAATCAGTTGTGGGAACTTGGCCATATGCATAACCCAGTCCCTGAACCAGAGGACACAGAGGTTTGTGCCGATGTATCGTCTCCATTTAAGTGTTGGTGATGTTTAGGGCTCCCTGGCAATACCCTCATTGCGGCTGAATACATTTGTTTCTGGTGCCCTCCAAAGTTTGTACACTGTTGAGTCTTCTGGCAATACGTTTGGAAATTGTTCATATTAATGGAAAAGGGGGACTTTTAATTGTGGACCTAACGAAAATGAGATGCTATTACCCCCCCCCCAATCAAATCAAACCAGTCAGACTACAATTAATGATAATGTGGAATACAGTTACCCTAAACATACTGTAAGTTCAATTATGAGCAAATTGAGTTTCTCAGGACCCTTCACATTTACCATTCTCAAAACCTTTTGATAACAGGTGTATAGTCTATTTTACATACTACATACATTGTCCACACTGTTTAACCGTTTTTCTATGCTGTATTCATTGTCCACTCTAGTCCTGTTTCACTTATTTTGGTGCACCACTAACAGTAGGCTGCTTACTTTTTGCAGGAAATGGTGTTTCCAAACATTGACTGGGAAGATAGTGGACTCCGAGTAGATGACCATTTTGGCATCACTGTCCCAAACAACACTTGCCCATTGTCTGAACAACAGTTGATGGCTTTTGAGAGGGCAATCGATCCAAGAGCAGAATCCAGATCGTTTTGGCAGTGACATTTACATTGCTGCTGTACAGTTTTGTCAGCAATTTGTGGCAGTACATTGAATCATGCTTTCTCATCCTATATATCAGTCATACTTTTTTTGTTGGGCTGTACTCAATTAAAAACATTGATCTAATTGGTTAGAGCTCTCTGTGATTAATCTCAACCACATTTTCAAGGTGAATTTAACACAAGAACCAACATTTTTCTATTTTAATGGATTTTGGTAATGAAAATGAAATCATAATGGCTATATTCAAGCCTTCATATAACTGTCTTAAAACTCAACCTGTTGAAATGTTGGATAAGTAGCACATTGTCATCCCTAGTGATGACACCACCACCATAGCATTTGAACTTGCCGTCCCCTGTTTTACCTCATGCCTTGATGTGTTGGCAAGAACACTCCACACAATGCAGTTAGGTTATCTGTTCTTTACTTGTGATTTGGCAGCCGTCATGTACTGAGCAGCTAGGAAGTTTGGATGGGTAGGTGTGTGTAAGTATGCAGGTTGTTGTAGAGAGGAGCAACAAGTAAAGAGATGCCATTGCATCGGTGAACAATTGTTGTCCCTATCAGAAAATGGATACAAATGTTGTTCTAGAGAGTGTGGGTGGAATAGATTGGCCATGACCAGATCACCTCCAATTTATATAACTACATCCCAAAACTAAAGTAATGTAGACACACAGGAACATTTTACAAATAATCATTACACATGTTTACACCAAAAATGGTTGAAAAGGTGACTGGTCAACCACACCGTGCTGTAGTGTTATATGTAATGTTATATTTTGCGAAGGTGGTACCTTACCCACGAATAGAGGGGAGTTCAGGGGTTGCATTACCTATTTAGAAGTAAAATACAATTTAAAAACTCAAGGGACAGTCACCCCTCCACCCCCACCCCCAAAATTAACTGAAGACACATGGAGAAAGGGACTGCTGTTTTGAACAATCAAAGTTATTTTTTTAGAGACAGTTAAAACATCTTCAAACCTCTTAAAACTGTAAAAGGTGATACATTGCTGTATAATTGATTCAAGAAAGTTATTAAATCTACTCTATACAAGACTTACACTTATTGTAAGTGATTATAAACTGATCCTAAACCTGATCAAGCCTGCCCAAGTTGGAGAAAGGGACTGCTGTTTTGAACAATCACAGAATGTTCTTTTTTATTATTATTATTTTTTTTTACAGAGAGTTAAAACATCTTCAAACATCTTAAAACTGTAAAAGGAGATACAGTGCTGTGTAATTGATTCAAGAAAGTTATAAAGTCTACTCCATACAAGACTTACACGTAGTGTAAGTGATCATAAATCGATCCTAAACCTGATCAAGCCTGCCCAAGTTGGAAAGCCTTCTCTACCACTTGTTTAAACTTGTAAAAGTAAAAAATTGTAAAAGTAAAAGGTCATACAGTGGTGTATAAATGCTTAAAAGATTTTCAAAAAAAGTAAATAACTCAAACTTGTTTGGAATAGTATGGAGTAGTTAAAGCGATCTTAAACCTGATTAAAAGCCTGCCCAAGTAGGAAAGCCTCTGTTAGGACTTCTTTAAAGTTGGCATAGGTCTGCATGTGCTGGACAGGTAGACGAATGGTGTTGCTACATGCCGAAACTATCGGGTAGCACACTGTATGTTCACCCCAGTCAGTTTGACAGGAGTGGATGAACTCTACAATGACCCTGAAGTTTTTCTTGTCTTCTGGCAGGATTGGCATGTGCCCCTGTCCTGTGAGCCACTGTAAGAAAGTGCTCGGTGAAAGCGTACTTGGGCTGTCACCAAACTCTGGCTCATCACCTTTTCAAATACAATAAAACAGTAATATTAATGAAGGTTTATAACACTGAACTTACAGTGCACAGCATAAATGAGTACACCCCAACAGATTTTTCAGAAAACCTTCGGTTACCTTTCAGAATCAACATTTTCTATGGAACATTGTACTACAAAATACTCCCAGAAATGTGGGCCATTGATTCCAAACATGATTGGTTAGTTTGCACAAACAAAAAAGTCCTTCTCCTGACAAATTCATTCAAGACCATGATGCAAAAATGAGTACACCCCAATGAAAGTCTTTGGAGAAAAGATGAATTTCAGATTCCATTTAAAAAAAAAAGGGAAAAAAAAGCAACAACAGGCAAGTCTAATTGTTTATTTAATATGTGTTCAGCAGTCAGTTGACTATAAAAGGGCATTACTTAAGAAATAAAACCCCTTCCCATTTCATGCTGTCAGCAATGGCACTACATGGAAGAGAAATGCCACAAAACCTGAGAATGAAAGTAATTTCTTTATGCAAAAAAGGCGAAGGCTACAAGAATATCAACAAAGCTTTACTTATCAGTCAGATTACTGTTGCAAATGTGATCCAAAAATTTAAAAAAGATGAAACTGCCATTGTCTCACTGACACGTCCAGGTTGTCCACACACGTTAACACCTCGACATGAGTGTCTACTGATGAGAAGGGTTGAAGAAAATCGCCATACAAGTTCTTCACAGTTAGCTAAA
Source organism: Gymnothorax javanicus (assembly GCA_029692085.1). NCBI lineage: Eukaryota > Metazoa > Chordata > Actinopteri > Anguilliformes > Muraenidae > Gymnothorax > Gymnothorax javanicus. The sequence continues at coordinate 64,701,130 of CM056200.1, forward strand.
GAGGTAGAAAGCCAAACTGGGGTGACTGTCTCCCATGACACTAAATGGCTTACACCGCAGAAGAATGACATGCATGGGTGTCATTCAAGAAAGAAGCCTTCCCTGAACCCGTGGACTAAAAGCTCGCCTAGAATTTGCCATGGCCCATTCTGAAAAAGATGAAGACCACTGGAAATCTATACTCTGGAGCAATAAGACCAAGATAAATGTTTTTGGAGCTGATGGCTTCAAAACTGTATGACGTCACAAAGGTGAAGAGCACAAAGAAAAATGCACGGTGCCTAAAGTAATGATGGCAGTGTCCTTATGTGGGGCTGCATGAGTGCTGCTGGTGTCGGGGAGCTGGATTTCATTGATTGGTATCATGAATTCACAGATGTAATGCTCTATATTGAAAGAAAATATGCTACCATCACTCTGTGCTCCTGGTCGACATGCACTTATGCAGCACGACAAAGATCCCAAACACACATCTAAAGCCACTATTGCATTTCTGATGAAGACCAGGGTAAAAGTGATTCAGTGGGCAAATGTGTCTGCTGATCTGAACCCAATCAAACACCTATTGGGGAATCTGAGGAGACAAGTTGAGTATCACTCTTCATCCAGCATCCAGGCCCTATAAGAGGTTATTCTTTAAGAATTCAAAAAGATAGATGTTGCAACATGTCACCAACTTGTCCATTCCATGCTTATAAGTCCTTGAAAATCATGGAAGTCACATAAAATAAAAGTTTTAACAGTTTTCCAAGTGGGGAGTACTCATTTTTGCATCATTATCTTGAATGAATTTGTCAGGAAAATGACTTTTTGTGTGTGCAAAGTAACAAATCTTGTTTGAAATCAATGGCCCACATTTGTGTGAGTATTTTGTAGTATAATGTTCCACAGAAAATGTTGATTCTGAAATGTAACAAGGTTTTCTGAAAAATCTTTTGGGGTGCACTCATTTAAGCTGTGCACTGTATATTCGACAGATATGTTCAAATATAGATGGGGTTATTAACAAGTAATCTTAGACGTGCAAAACAGATCAGCAGAATTTGTTTTAAATTACATGATTTCAGTTCTTGCAGGAAGTCCTGTAAGTGGTTCATCATGTTCATTTCCACCTGGTGTTTGGTGGAGCTCTTTTCGCTAAACTCTGGATGGCACTTTGTAAAAACAAAGTCAGCATCAGCCTGGTAAGCAAAATAAAACAACAGAGTGTTTAGCTATCAGCCATTTGGTGGAACCCTGCTAAGTCCTGGCGACACCTAGGAACCATTCATTGGTCAGGCTAGGGGAAGAAATGCCTTTGTTTAATTGTATAAATTGTGTTGACTGACAAAGCTAGTTATTCAGTTTGGTTTGGTCGTGAAGGAGACACTATCCTGGATCCGTAGCACAGCAAGCCAGGCTGTGCTCCGTTAACTGTAAGCTACTGGAATTAAAGCAACATTTTGACACCCTGCTTTTCATGGAATAAAGACGATTTTGGAAAGAAACTAGTCGCATTTTTCCCCTGCTCTTTTTCTTACAGGTTTAACATTATTTAAACAAGGATATTTTTTGAAAGACATTCCCTCACCTTTACTTCTATGCTGGGAACAAAAAGCAGTTGGCAGATGTCTGGGTATTGGCACATCAGCTCAACAAGACCATAAAGTTGTAGTCCATCTCGTAGCTGAGACAACAGCGGCACCAGCCGCAGTATAGCATGAAGTACAACTGCCCTAAAATGCAGTGAAATTCAATGCATTTTCCATTAAAAAGGGCTTAGGGGGCGCTGCTGTCCTTCAGAAAAGGGGTAGATGACTTTAGCATCAATTATTTCTGTTAGGGTACCCTAATGGATAATTTGGCCTGGTTTATTTCTGAATAGACTGTATTTTCAAAAATGCCCTCAGGCTTCACCCCCAATTTTTCACAATGGGTTTTGTTGAAAATGCCGAATTCAGCCATTTTTGGGACCCTGTGGCTCTGAGACCCTTCCTGTAAAGGCGTTGGACTTGTATGGCAAACTCTTCGTCCGTGTCTTCTGTACTTACCCGAAAAAAATCATTAGAAAATAATAAAAACTTTGTTCTCAGCAACTCAAGAAATGTTGTCATTTTATTCATTTGTATTGCCCATGCTTATATTGAAAGCCGATGAGAAATCAATAAAAAGTAGCCTGGCTTGACTCTTACTCCCCTCTAACAGTGCTTAAGAAGAAGGTTGAGTAAGGTGATAGTGGCATCTTGAACACCTCTTTTAGTTCTGTATGCAAATTGAGGAGGGTCTAACAGACCCTCAGTTTTAACCAGATCAGATGAAAATAGTTTCAAGCAATGTCATGCCAATGCTATCCACTTATAATATTTATTATGCAACTTTTTCAGATAGGCTCCGAGTATTTAATTAGTGGGCCTGAGCTGAGTGCAGGCCCACTACTCTCCCCAGTCTGTGCCTATATTTTTATTATTTATTCTTCCATAAAAATTTTGGTTCGCCACTAGTCTTACAGCTTTGAGAAAACCCATACAATATAGATATTAAATCGTGCGGCTCGATCGGGAAAGGTGTGGTATGTCTTTTCTAAGCGATCCGACTGACGGATTTCCTACAATTCCCAAAAAACATGGATTTTCATCCCTCCCTAGCAACCAGGCAGAACTCCATAGCAACCGCCTAGTTACGCACAAGCAATCACCCACACCACCATAGCAACTGCCAAGCAACGCCTTAGCAACCATCAGGAATACCATAGCTACTGCCTGGCAAGGCCCTAGCAACCACGAGGAGCACCATAGCAACAGCCTAGCGACGCTCTAGCAAAAGCCCAGAACACCATGAAATATGTCTTGCAATACCTTGCCAACCACCAGGAACAACATAGCAACTGCCCAGCAACACCCTAGCAACCACCTAGAACACCATAGCAACCGCCTAGCAACGCCCTAGCAACCACCCAAAACACCATAGCAACTGCCTAGCAACCACCTGGAACACCATAGCAACAGCCTAACAACGCCCTAGCAACCACCCAGAACACCATAGCAGCCGCCTAGCAACGCCCTAGCAACAACCCAAAACACCATAGCAACCACCTGGAACACCGTAGCAACAGCCTAGCAATGCCCTAGCAACCACCCAGTACACCATAGCAACCACCTAGCAACCACCTAGAACACCATGGCAACCGCCTAGCAATGCCCTAGCAACCACCCAAAACACCATAGCAACCGCCTAGCAACCACCTGGAACACCATAGCAACAGCCTAACAACGCCCTAGCAACCACCCAGAACACCATAGCAACTGCCTAGCAACGCCCTAGCAACCACCCAGAACACCATAGCAACCACCTAGCAACCACCAAGAACACCATAGCAACCGCCTAGCAACTCCCTAGCAACAACCCAGAACACCATAGCAACCACCTAGCAACCACCCAGAACACCATAGCAACCGCCTAGCAACCACCCAGAACACCTTAGCAACCGCTTAGCAATGCCTTAGCAACCACCCAGAACACCATAGCAACCACCTAGTAATGCCCTAGCAACCACCCAGAACACCATAGCAACCACTTAGCAACGCCCTAGCAACAACCCGGAACACCATAGCAACTGCCTAGCAATGACCTAGCAACCACCTAAAACACCATAGCAACTGCCTAGCACACCCTAGAAACCACCCGGAACACCTTAGCAACTGCCTAGCAATGCCCTAGCAACCGCGTAGCAGCAAACTAGGCTTCCCATGTTTTGAATAGGGCAATAACCATAACTTCAGTATTAATGGTCACAGAGACATAAACCCACATATGTCCAATTAGCAGTCAAATCTGATTTTAAAGAAAACTAACAGTTCGATGATTTTACCCCAAAGTATGGTTAAAATCGCCTTTTCTCTCCCCATTGGCTTTCAAACCCTTACTTTACGGCTCAATCCAGAGCGTCCTGACAATTCCAACTGTCAAAAATCAGTTGAAACTGTCGTGAACCTCAACTGAGGGCTATGTTCTCACTGAAGGCCTTAATGCTCAATTCCGATTTATTGCTCAAATCGGATTTTTTGTTTGCCTGTTCACATAATACTCTTTGATTCAATGCGACATGGCTGTTCAGACCGCGGTCGCCTTCAAAAGAATCCAATATGAATCCGATGCAGTAACACATTTGAAAATGGCCCAGATCGGATTTGAAAAGATCAGATTCCATGTGACTTGTCCTGTTCACACTGTCATAAAAGAATCTGACCTGAGTCACAAAGGGGGTAAAAAAATTAGATTTAGGCCACATTTGCCTGCAGTGTGAACGTAGCCCTTTGCTTGTTTTAGTGCAGCAATGCCATTGGCTAGATATAGTTTTTATTTCAGCGCCATATATGGCACTGGATGAAAGTGATTAATTTGTCTCTGGTAATACCTGCCTGGCAACCAGTCATGAGCTGATTGTAATTGGAGCTGCTGTTAGTCTATCAGACAAGCCGGCAATCCTAATTGGTCCATTGTCTTTTGCATGTCATTAAAATACTCATATTGGCTTGATTTGATCCCCTTTGACCTGGGTCTGAGGTAAATGAAGTTTGTCTACTAGTTATGTGTTTAACGAACTTTTTAAACTAGCTTGTTAGCATTTCGTCACAGCTGCTACTGAATTATTTGTAAAGTGTAATTTTACTCAGTGAGATTGTGTTTGCGCCAACCATTGAATAATGAATTCTCTGTATTTTATTAGCTTGCTCCCTTCCTTGCTAGCTACCTAGCTCATGAGCTAATGTCAGCCAAGTAGCTCGGTAAGAGTACCACACAGAACTGGCGGGCACAATAAAATGAAATTCAGAAATCTTCGGCTTACCTTAATGCTTGATAACAAGTCAATTACTGGGGTGTCTAACAACGTCCAGCGCACATCCAGTAAAGAGAATATACACGTTAATTTCTCGTGCTGCTATATGGTAATTGCATAGGACGGTGGCAGCCATGACGATACTGGATAGCTGCCAACCAGGTTGGTAGCGCTCCGTGATTCGAGTGAGGATAATGGCTCGCTGTGCAGAGGGTACTACTGTTAGGACCTTGTAAGGGGCCGATCACACTGGACGCGCTTTATCGGCGTGGAAACGCAAGGCGCGTCTGATCTGTTTTTTTGAAACCAACGTTGTAAAAAGGCGCTTGACGCGTCTTTTTTGTGTTGCTAAGTTACGTTCCTGTCACTCATCTGCAAACATTCTGAAATTAACTGTTTCAACTAACTAGTCAGCGAACTTATTTCAGGTTTTTTCACGATTGGACAGCAGGGAAAAGACTGACAATGACGTGAAGCGCCTTTTTTCGAGGCGCCTCAAAGAAGCGCATCAAAAAACAGCGAGGCGCCTCACCTCTGAACTGCTACTAAACACTGTTTTTATTTTTTTATACGTTAGTTTTTTTTTACGTCTAAAAAATGCAGACAAAATATAGACAGAGACAAAATAGAGAATTGAGTAGTCCCAGCAGCATCCCAGGGCACCCCTGTGTCCCGACCTGCAGAGGCCAGGCCCACTCTTACAATGTCTGCGGGAATTGTCTAGTGTATTATTATCATTGCCCAGTGACTGAAAGAAGAATCCTAAGATGTTGTGTTAGATTTGCTCATTATTACCAAACCCGGCGGGAGATATCAGAGCACTCCTTTTTATTGGAAGTGAGTGATGCTCCTTTGAAAATAAACTCAAAAAAGTCTGCTTGTGCTGTTCATTTGGACCCAGGACTGTTGAGGTTAGTTTCAGTTATAGCCCAACCTTTAACATGTATTTTCAATCTTTCAATTAACTTGAGAGTTGTACCAACAATCTGGTAAATTGCATGTGCCTCTGCTGAGAGTGTTGCTCTACACAAGTCACTACATACCTCTGTGGATTCAAACATGCCTCTTGCTGGTACAGCCTACGGTTATACAGTTAAATCAGCCCCGGCTCCAGAACCATATTGTAAGGGGGGCATGTAATGATCACAGGGGGGCAGTGTTGATTTTCCCACAGACCTGCGCGTACAAACATGCATACATACTTAACTGTACTTAATCTATATGGTCAATTCAGTGGCGTGCGGTGACTTTCACAGCTAGGCAAGCAGTGCTGAGGATGCCCCCCTCCCCCGGCCCCCACCCACACACACGAAAGTTTGCGGCGGTGCCGGTGGTCTGAAGAATTTCCTAATATCCATTGCCTACACATCTCCTTGGGCTCCCAGACGGCAGTGTGAATGTAAACTACCGGTCGGCGCGTCACTTGCGGCAGCATGTACGCGTCACGTGACACAAGCCGAGATGTATCTGCCGTAATGAATTAAATTATTTTGAAATATTTATATATACAGCGCCCTCCATAATTATTGTGTTTTGATGTGTTAAAAGCCTTAAAATAAATTCAATTTTTATTGCAGAAGCATACTATCACACTGAAAATTGTAGAAAAAATGTAACCTTCAACTCAAGTGAATTTTAAGGAAAAAAAATCCTGACTAAGAAATAATTATTTTTCATAAAATCACCTGTTCCACAATTATTGGCACCCCTAACAATTCCTAAGAAATAAATGTAATTGAAGTATTTCTGTCATTTTTACAGTAGTTTACAAAGTTGATCAGAGTATCTAGGAACATTTAATTAGTAATTCATCACTTCCTGTTTCCCTGGGGTATAAATATGACGTGACACAGAGGCCATTTCTCTTATCCACTCTTCAACATGGGAAAGACAAAGGAACACACCATTCAAGTAAGGCAGATGTGTGTCGACCTTCACAAGTCAGGCAATGGCTACAAGAAAATAGCCACTCGCCTGCACCTGCCCATATCTACTGTCAGAGGAATCATTAAGAAGTTTAAAACAACTGGAACAGTGGTAAACAAGCCTGAATGAGGACGCAAGGTTATTTTGCCACCACGCACAGTGAGGAGGATGGTAAGAGAAATAAAAAGTTCTCCAAAGCTCACTGTTAAAGAATTGCAACAAATGGTAGCATCTTGGGATCACAAAGTCTCCAAAACAACCATCAGGCGCTATCTACATGCCAACAAGCTGTTAGGGAGGCATGCACGGAAAAAACCTTTTCATCACTACAATCATAAACGCAAACGTCTGGAGTTAAGCTAAGCGGTACTGGGACTTCAACTGGGACCGTGTGCTTTTGGTCAGATGAGACCTAGATAGAGCTTTTTGGCAACAAACACTCTAAGTGGGTCTGGCGGAACACAAAAGATGAGTATGCAGAAAAAGCACCTCATGCCCACTGTGAAGTATGGGGGAGGATCGGTGATGCTGTGGGCCTGTTTCTCTTCCAGAGGCCCTGGGAACCTTGTTAGGGTGCATGGCATCATGAACGCTTTGAAATACCAGGACATTTTAAATCAAAATCTGGTGGCCTCTGCCCGAAAAGCTGAAGATGGGTCGTCACTGGGTCTTTTCAACAAGATAATGACCCTAAACATGTGGCCAAATCTCCATGCAGAAATGGTTCACCAGACACAGAATCAAGCTCCTCCCATGGCCATCTCAGTCCCCAGACCTCAACCCCATTGAAAACCAGTGGAGTGAGCTGAAGAGGAGAGTGCAGAGGAGAGGACCCAGGTCACTGGATGATTTAGAGATTGTGCAAAGAGGAATGGTCGAAGATCCCTCTTTCTGTATTCTCCTATCTTGTGAAGCATTATAGGAGAAGATTAGGTGCTGTTTTGTTGGCAAAAGGGGGTTGTACAAAGAATTAACATCAGGGGTGCTAAGAATTGTGGCACACAGGATTTGATGTAAAAGAATTATTTCTTAATGTGGGATTTTTTTCCCACTGAATAAATGCACTTGAATTAAAGGTTGGATTTTCCTCTTTCTTCATTGTGGTCCTATATTATTTAGAAAAAAACTGAATTTATTAGAAGCTAAAGAACACATCTTAACCAAGGGTGCCAATAATTATGGAGGGCGTTGTATATATATATATATATATATATATATATATATATTTTTTTTTTTTTTTGGTATTTTAAATCGCAGTGGATATTTTGCCGTGAACCGGTTATACATTTCTACGGCTATTTGGCCGTGACTTCCGGTACACATGAGCAGTTGTATTATTTTTGGAGTTTCTCATAGAAATCAATGGATAATAGTGAACAGCTATAACTTCGCCATTTAGTTAGTTAGCTCGCATTTACATGCATTAAATATTGCTAGCTAAGTCGGCATAAAGACTCTCTTGCTAGCTAGCTAACGTTATATTTCATGCAATTTAAAATGTGTATCGCCATGATTATGCGAACTAACTTAGCTGGAGTTGCACCACGAGCATTTAGCTCACTAGCTGGCATTAATATGCACCGAATATAAAGGTTGCCAGCTAACATTGACTAAGAAACCAACAAGCTAGCTTGCATGCTAGGCTAGCAAGCTAGGTCGTTTGCTCAACTACCTATTTGCGATGCATATAAATCAATAAAAAATAGTGCATCGCAATTATTTCGCATTAGCTGTGTAGCTAGGTCAGTTATGCATTAATGAGGCAGGGATGCGTTTCCCGAAATCACTGACGCTAACTTACGTAATTGGGCTCATTGACTGTGAATGGACGAACTATATAAGTAAGTTGCTAACATAATTAGCAACTACGCTTTTGGGAAACGCCCTGATTAGTTGTTCGCTAGCTACCGAATTATTAAACTAATGCTGGCCAAACATACTCCATTGATTTCGAAGTCCAAAAATAATACAACTGCGCATGTGTACCAGAGGTCACGGCCAAATGGGCGCTGTAAAACTGGTTCACGGCAAAATATCCACTGCCATTTTAAATTTTACTGATTAAGTTAACTGAATATGAATTAATACAAATTGACACACAAAACAAATTATGTCTCATCCCAAAATTTTTTTCAGCAGGAAAAAACTCCTCTGACAGCCAATGGGGGGGCAAGGAGGCAGGGCGGGGGGGCATTTTTCCCCCTAATTGACCCCCTGACGCCGGGGCTGAGTTAAATGTATTTAAAACAGCAGTAAGTTTGTGGGTGAGTGACTACTCGGGGAATATATCCCAAAATGTGGGTCAATGTTGCAACTCAGAAGCGCCAGCCACAAAGTGGATTTTAGGATCAGGAAAGAGGAATTTCAGGTTAAAATGAATTTATATTCAAGTAGGTGAATCACAAAATGTATAGCAGAATTTGGTCGGAAAAAGTACTATTAATATGCAAATTTGCCACAGGAGCCCATGTTAAAGAACTTCCTTTTCCACCCCAAAGATGAAGGAAAACATCAATGAATCAAATGGGGACATCAGTAACTCTACTTTCTTTATGTTCGCATGCCAAGCAAACCAATAAACCCATGCAGCGAGACACTTTGGTGGCACCTCAGTTAAAACCATGAAATCAATAAATAGAAATTCATAAAGTAATGGTTCTCTACTACCTGTGAAATCACGCCATAAGTGCATTAATCACTGTCTCTCAGCCAAATGGAGCTTAAAGACACCATTTCTGCAACCATTTCCAAGTATCAATTGTCCACATGTAACTACGTTTCAGCTCTGTTTTATCTGTTTAAAGAAATATTATTCACAAACTTACAGTGAGTGTCGCCGAAGATTGTATCATTCAGTAAAATTTACATGTCCAATAAGTTCAGATGAACAAACCCAGAGATACTTTCATTATTTTTATTCGTCAAAGTAACAGGCAGCTACAGAGTTGCTGGATGGAGCCCTTAGAGAAAATACTATGGTACTGACTCCCCTCTGCAGAGATAAAGTTGGGTCCTTAAACAGAATAAAAGGAAAAAAACTGCGGTTCATTCCTTGACTAAAGGCCTTGACTTTTCTACAAAACTGCTGCTGTGGTTTAGCCCTGCTCTCTCTCTCTCTCTCTCTCTCTCTCTCTCCTGGTCTTCCTACTTGCTACTGTTCTTTCAATCAGTTCTCTCAGGGCTTTCTTGCAGAGGAGAAATGTTTTCTCGTAAGACCTTCTCTCTTTAAATGAAAAATCTCAGTTAAAGTCTATCTAAGGACTATCTTGACCTGAGGAGCTGTGAAAGCAACAAATTTTACATGATACGGAGGATCTCAGAAGTACTTCCACTCCTCTGAAATCACACAGCATCCAAACAACCTGTAGGAAGCTACACTGGTTACCATGTCTCGTCTGCATTTTAGTGCCAGGCTTCTCGCTCAGCTCGAGAGATAAATGGAGCTGCAGGTATAAGAGCCGCTCGCGTGGTTTCTTAGCTTTGATCAAGTGCTCGTGAAGTGAAGATTATAAACCACAGTGTCCGCTATTTTTATATTTCTTTTTTTTTCTCAAGGGTTTGATCAGATAACTGCAACGTACCGGTGCATTTTATCACTACGTCACAACTTTCTTCCTGTATGTGGCAGGGAAATCGCAGGGAGTGCAGATGCATATGAACATGTGTTTATGATCAATAAATGTAGCAGGTATTTCCCTCTTGAGTATTTGGCAAGTACATTTGTTACTGTTAGTGTTTGTAATCTCTTCAATATTGTGCAGGCAATTTCATGTCTGGGGTCTTAAGGTCTAACAGCACTTTCGTAGCATTGTATTAGATTATTATATTGCATTATTTTTTGGTCCTGACATAAAGGTTTGATAGGATTTAACTGCTGTACTGGTACAATCTGTAAGTCTCCAGTGCACGAGCATAGCCTGACTCATGCTGGCCGGACGTCAGGGTTAACACTGTGGATTCCACACCATTAGACCCTTGTCTGACCATAGATACCTATGGTACTACATCAGACTCAAAAGTTAATTTACTCAAAAAAAAAAAGGAAAAATCAATGTAGCTGCAAAAATAAATAAATAAAATAAAACTTTAAGTGCTCATGACACAGCAAATAAAGAATAAAAAAAAAAATTGCAGTAGTAATGTAATGGAAGGATTGATCATAGCAATTCCAGCCACAAAGAAATAGACACAAACTGCAAGAGATTCTCAGTTGTTACTCTAACGCCACTGCATGAGATTTGTCTCGCTGCGCCATTTTGACTGCAATGTCATCGGCAAAATTCTTGTGAACCCATCTAACGCATTTCAATGCAAGGATATGGCTGAGCAGAGTGAGATATTTTCTGATATGCCAGACTTTTCTCCAGTCATAGATGCTTTTTATTTCTAATTAAAGATCTACAAACCCCAATTCCAATGAAGTTGAGAGGTTGTGTAAAATGTGAATAAAAACAGAATATAATGATTTGCAAATCCTTTTTGACCTTGCTTCAATTGAGTACACGACAAAAGCAAGATATTTAATGTTCAAACTGAGCTAACTTGCTAAGAGCTAAGAGCTAATAACTAGAGACAGGCCTTCACAAGCAACTCACTAAGTTTTTATTTGATGCACTTAACTGAAAATAGCTACTTTTTGGGAGAGGGCATGGACGCATTGAGCAGAAATCATGAGTTCATATGGGTCAAGTTTGGCTCCAAATCAGAAAATATACAGTGAATCACGAGGTCTAAACATGACTTGATCAGTCCTCTAGAGCGAATATTTGATTTCAGCCCAGGGTCAGAATTGGTGGAGCAATGACCCGCAACCGCAGCACTGCAGGGGTTAATCACCCCAATGCTGCCTTAGTAGTCAGTACCAGTGGCAGCATGTACCATAGACCTAGAAACTCTGGTCCGTCTCACTTGTTCTTCGGGATATTTAGATAAACTAAAACTCATCTCTTGCATATTACTACAAAATCGTGCTTCACAACTTTGCAGCATTTTGAAAAAAAAATCATAAAGGCGGACTGAAAGAACAACAGAACTCCAGATGTTTCAATGTGTTTTGCTTGCTTCGCCTGGGAAAACGTCTGTCGCTCACGTCTTATCCGCCCTTCCTCCTCGCTGGCAACAAGGCATTCACATCATGAGCGGCAAAAACAAAAAAATCTTCATTTGCTAACATTTGGTTTATTTCATATGGAATGGCATATCTAATGAAATTTTGTGGATATTTTCAGCATTTTCAGAAATAGCTATAATGTGGTATCATGAGCACTTCAGTAAAAAACAGAGTGACTAGGCTTGAAAGGCCTTTGTCAGGGAGGTTTCGAAGAATCCAATCGCCACTCAGACAGATCTTCAGGAATCCCTCTGGAGATTGGGGGACCTGTCTGAAGCACAGCCATTTCAGAAGCACCACATTAATCAGGCCTGTATTGTGAAGTAGCTAGAATGAAGGCATATGTCAATCCAGCTGAGCTGGCATGTTTTGTATAGCTTTTTTTTTTTTTTTTTTTGCAGCTTCAATGCATATCAGTATCAGTTTTTTCATTTATTATTGAAAAATAAATCAAAAATCACTCCTTCTCCAGATGTAAATTGTATAAATCTTGCTGTGCTTAAGGCGACAGTTTCATGTTTGGTATCAAGGCTTCGTTGCATAGGGTCTCATACAGCACTGCCAAACCCAGCACCGAAAACTTCATTCTTCTCAGAAATAAGACAAATTCTTCTGTATTTGTCAATGTTGTGTTGGGAGGGTGTGGTCTTCTGCTGCTGGGCAGAGACCTGACCGCCTGCTGTGATGCAGAATTGGAAATATATGGGCAAAATGTTAACAACGCGCGCTGATTTGTTACTTTGTCCGATTGAAGAGTCCCTGAAATACTCTTATAAGGCAGCAGTGAGTGTGATTGGTCGGGGGAGGGAGGGAAAGAGTTTGTCTCTCAGAGAGGGGTGCAGTCTATGTACAAGGGCTCAGTGTCACTCAGAGCTCAGAGCTGCAGGTGTTCACATCCATTCAGCACTGAGGAAGGGTCTGTATGTTTGAGCTGATGAAGATGGAGAGATGTCTATTCTTCTTCTCTCTCTCCTCCCTGCTCCTGCTCTCCACAGCTGGTGAGTTACACCTTCATCCTTGTCCCCAGCTTCTCGACAGCCAATCAGGGATTGTGGGTTAGAGGGTCAGCATGTCAAAATGCAGGGTTATAAACAACTTCTAAACACCTGTGATTACTATAGCAACATGGTCTCTGACAGCTTCTAAACACCTGTGATTAATGTAGCAACATGGTTACAGACATCTTCTGAACACCAGATTACTGCAAAAAAAGGTTTACAGGTTGCCTCTGTGAAGCTGAGATTACAGTGACTGGGAAAAATGCAAACTGTACATGCCAGAGACTACTGTCATAACAGGGTTCTGCGTAGCCTCTAAATGCCAGAAGTAACTGTTTCTACAGGGTTGCAGGTAACCTCTGAACACCAGAGTAACAGGGTTACAGACAACCTCTAAATGTCAGATTACTGCAGTAACAATGATACAGGCTGTGTCACTGAAAAAGTGAAATGTTACATTTACTGCAATAATGCATGTCAACTGGTTGCGCACAACTGTGAAAGAAAATTCATATTAGTTTCCTGAATTAACTTGGCAAAAAATCTCAGAATTTGATCAGAATTTTCTTATGTGCAACTATTTGACATAACATTTCTAGGCAAATCTAACTTTTCACATTTTTAAGCGCTCAGTGTAAATACCACAGAACTACTGTAGTAACATGGATTCAGGCAACCTCTACACATCAGAGAATTACTAATGTTTAGGGCTCCAGACAGCCTCTAAATACCAAAGATTACTTCAGAATTATGACTGTTCATCATTAACTAAGTTTTCATTGCACAGATTTTATTTCGTATTTTTGCGAATCACAGTTGAATTATAATACATCGAGGATAAAGCCATGTATTTTACTTAATAGGTATTTCTTTCAGGTAAGGCTTTGAAAAATCATTTGTATGTCTACTTAAATTAGCACATGATTTAAAAAAGTTAATGTGATTGCCAAATGATCCTGAAATGCAGGCTGCTGTTTTACAGTAAGGCATAGAATTATTAACGAAGATAAAATTTAAAAAAGCTGCCAATAGTAAACAATGTCAATCATAAACCATGTTCAGTTCAAATAAGTGGGAAAGCTGTGTTTTCCTTTCCGTACAATTAAACTCAACTTTCTTTATTAAGTAGTGAATTTTTCTTTTAATGGCAAACATAGGTATTGATGTTATCAGCTCCCCTGTTTCAGTACTTTGTGCAAACACATGAGAAATGTGAACAGTTTCAAACAACTGAGTTAAGGAACTTCATATTAATTTGATTTGTAAAACTGATCAAAAATCTAACAATTTTTTCTTGAAGTTACTTAAAACAGTTGCGTCAAAAAACTTCATTTTTTTGCATCGATGTGTGTCTTCTTCTTTCTTTTTTTCTACAATTTTTGATAAGGTTAGATCTCATATTTTGAGGGATTTCTCCATTTCAAGTTTTTACAGATTTTACTCTGATATCCCTAGGTTTCAAAGATGTGCCATCAGGGAAGTAACTTCAACTAACTAGGCAGGATTACTCTCAACCTGTTGAAGTGTTCCCTTGCACTTTGCCTGATTGACAATTAAACAATTTAAGTTACAAATAACCCAGACAAACAAGTAGTCTATAGTTATTGAGTGAAAATTTTTCTTAGCACAAAATCTAGACGCAATTTAAATGAATTGTTTTTAAAAATACAATGACATATTTTGTACAAATTGAACTGTTGCTGAACAAGAATTTGAGTTACAATTGAAAAAAATATTTTCTGGAGTTATACTTTATGAGAATTTTTATGCCTCCAAAAAGCTCATACAAAATTGCATCTTGATCAGACCTGCATCTGAGGGTCATTATTTCCTCTGAACTTCATGGATTGTATTCGACAATGGCTGTGGCCCAAAGCATGGGAAGTCCCGAAATGTACTCTCTGGCCGTGTGCTCTGACTTAAGCCTAACCCTAACCTTAGGTATACAGAACAGAAGTAACTGGCTTTGCCTGCACAGTGACTAGGTTAAAATAAATAGATAAATAAACAAACAAATAAATAAATAACCAACTTAGAATTTTGGTCACTCCAATTTTCTTCATACACTGTTTTCAGTCTTTTGTCAAGTATGGATAAAAGCTGATCGAACCAGCAGTGAAATAAGTGAATGGAACATGTAAAGTATTTTTTCATTTTTTTTCACTAAAATGTGAGCACAGGCTTCTGGAGAATTTTAAGTTCAGAATGCAATAAAGAATAACATGATCTAAATAAAAATTTGCGAGTCATTCCACTGATTAGTATTAATTATTGAGTAAATCGGTAGTTTGACTGCTGATCAAACAATGTATGGGGGACCAGTTCTGAATTGCCTGCTGTCACTTATCTACAATGGGAAAATGATGGACTGTCCTCTCCAGTCCAGACCACAGGTTTTTTATGAGATTTAAGTGCAGGGCTTGCATGGCAATTGCAGCACATTGATGCTTGTTTAAATTTTCCGCTCATTCGTGGTTATGCATATTTGTGGTCATTGTCCTCCAGGAAAATTCACCTAGACTGCATTCAAGTTTTAGCCTCCTATCAACGATGACCAGTACAGACCTTCTACCAAAAGCTACCTCTCCTAGTACTACTTGGTGGTTTTCAATATGCTGCTGAGTCGTCCCCTGGACCACTGCAAATGTACAACATAACTGTAGAAGTTTTTGTTGCTGTCCTCTTTATTGCAGACAGACATAATGTAAAACTTCGGTAGCAGGGCTCACAGTTTCAGCTTGATTGTGCTCTGACTCTAAACTAAACCATCATGAAAGTGAGCCTTTTCAAAGCATTGATTGTAATTATGTATATTTTGAACCTCTGGCAAATTGCTGACATTTCCCCTCTTTATATTTCCACTGCACAGTCTCCTGACGAATGAGCTATAATGCAAAAAGATTTCTGCCGTGATCAAGAGTCTGATTCTACTAGATGGTGTTTGCCATTCAGTTTTCCCTAATGGCAAAAAGGCAGTAACTCCTATACATGACAATTGAGTTACTGTCTTTTGCCATTGTAGGGCTGCATTACCAACATGACACCAGTTTTACTTTAATTGAATTCATTTCAATAGCTGGCAGTAGTGCTAATAATTTTGACACCACAATAAGACATTACTTCATCAAAACAGGAACATGTGAATAAACGTATTGAGATAAAATTATATTCTTTTCTGATGTGAACTTTGCATAAAAATGATCAACACAGATTTTGTGCTTTTTATGTCGCTTTTTCTTGAATTTAAAAAGGGTGCCCATGATTCGCTTTTCTGTTTGATACTTTATGTTATAGCGGTTTGCTCTTGGAGACAGATATTTTTTGCTCATGCAGCTTATTTGTGCTTTAGTGAATATAGTAAATAAATAAATAAATAAAACTTGCGGTTTTGTCATTTTCTATTTTAATGTTAGCTTGCTTAACCTTCATCAGTCCGACTCAAAAATTCCGCCTGTTGTTGGAATGCTGTGATTTATTATTATTGTTATTATTATTATTATTATTATTATTATTAATAATATTTATACCAGTAGGCTGCTCTTTATTAGCATAATTTTAAAAAAGGCTTCAAAGCACCAATATAAAATGTGAAATACTGTAATACTTTTTTTCAGCAATATGTTAATTGTATATTTAATTATTAAACTCTACCATTAATAAAATTATTGTATTGAAAAAATTTAGCCCCATTTAAAAATGGGTTTGGGGCCTTTTAAAAAAACCAAATTCAAATGTTTTTTTTTTTTAAACGACAACCGCCAAAAGGGAATTTGTTTCCATCAAAATTTGGGGGTAACAATGTATATTTTAAAATTTTTCGTTTAAATTTTTTAAAAAAAATTAAAAATTTAAAAAAAATTAAAAAAATTAAATTTCAAAAATATTAAAAAGTTTTTCCCCCAAAAAAAAATCCCAAAATTTATTTTTTTAATTAAAAATTTTTTTTTTTTGAATTTTAATTATCTAATAAAGGTTTTTTTTAGAAATCAAAAACCCCATTCCTTAAAGCAAAAAGAATTAATGAAAAAATACAATTTTTTCCTTTTTAAAACAAAAAAAATCATTTGCATAGGAGGTTTTTAAAATTAAGCCATGGAGCACTCTGGAAGCTGAAGAAGGGTTTAAAGGGATTCCAGAGAGTACCCACAAAATTTGGTGGGGGTTCTTTTTTAAAAAAACCCAAAATTAGGGGTTTGCCAGGAAACGTTTAAAATGCCTACTTTTTAAAGAAATTGAAAATTAAAGTTTTTTCCAAGGGCCCCTTTTTTCCCCTAATGAAGCAGGGCTAAAAGCTTATAAAAATATTTTAAAATTTTTGTTTCCCCCTTTAAGGCCCCAAAAATTTGGAGGGGTTTTAAAAAATTCTTATCTTGGGGGGCCCTTTGGGCCCGGGGGAACCCTTTTCCCCGCCCCAATTTTATTTTTATTTTTTTCCCCCTTTCGTTTCTAACTGTTAACTTCAAAAAAAAAAATTAAAAAATTTTTTAAAAAAAATTTTCCTTTTCCCCAAAATTTTGAGGGTTTTCCCCAACCCCGGGTTTTTTTAATTTTTTGGTCAATTCCCAAAATTTTTTCCCACAAAAAAAAACAAAGGGGAAAAATTTTAAAAAAAATTTTAAACAAAAAGATTATTTTGTTTTTTTTGTTTGAAAGCAAAACTTTAAAGGAAAAAAGTTTGGGAGTTAAAAAGGTTTATCTTTGAGGCTGGGTAATTGTTTACTCGATTTTACGGATCAAAGAGGGCCCCGGGTGGGGAAAATAATTCATTCAAAGTTGTCTTTTTTGTGTGTGATCATAGGGGAAATTAACATCTGCGGTTTCCCCCCCAGGTTCTTTTAAACTTTTTTGCCCCCAAGGGGATTTCTTTGTGAGGCCAATGGAAAGGGGGGGGTTAGGCCCCCGGGGGGGTTTCCCCCATTTTTTATTGAAAAAATCGGGAAAAAAAATGTAAAATTTTAACCGGGATTCTTTGGGGGACTTTAGGATGTAAAAGTTTTCCCTAAAAATAAGCCCCCAAAGGGGAAAAAGTTTCTAAAAAATGGCAGCTTTTTAAACAAAAAAATTTTGGGGGGTTTTTCGTTTTTTGAACAATTATTAAAAAAAAAAAAGGCCGCTGGTTAAAAAGTGCTTTCCCAAAAAGGGGGGAATAAGGAAGGGGTTAGTTTTGCAGGGGGTTTTGGTTCCCCCGCTTGAGGCCTTTTTAATTTTTAATAACCTAAGAAAAAAGGTGAATTTTTTTAAATTTGCTTAATTTCTAAATTTTTATTTTTTTAAGTTTTTTGGGCCCGGGTTTTTTAACCAAAATGAATGTTTTGCCCCCCCCCCCCCTTTTTTAATCCATCTTAAAGGGGAGTGGGCCCATTAAATGGGGTGGTAAAAAGGGGGGGTCCCCCCGGGGTCAAATTTTTTTTTGTATAAAAATTTTTTTTTTCCTTTTGTGCCTTTTAATTTAAAATAGGGGGGCCCCAAGCCCCCTTTACAAAGGGGGGTGAGACTTGAAAATTTCGCCAATTTATAATGAATTGATTATTAGCTAAATTTTGTTGGTTTTAAAAAAAAAATTCTCACCTTTCTTTAAAATAGGTTCTTTTTAGCGGGGTTTCCAATAAACGATTTTTTCCCCCCCCTATAAGAAAAACCCATAAAGGCCCGGTTTTTAAAAAATTTTCAAAAGAAATTTCGAAATTAGTTAATTGGCTGCAATACAAGGTAGGGGAAATTTGCACTAAAAACCAAAAAATTTTTAGTTTTCCCAAAAAATTTGGGAAATCAAAAAGAAAGGGTAACCCCGGCCCCCAACCAAGGGCCACCTTGAAATAAAACTTTTAGGCGGGAAACCGGAATTTGGAAAGGAAAACGCCAGAGCATAACTGGAACTGGAAGGTGTCGTTTAATTACGGGGGGGGCCAAAAAGGGGGAAGGGGGCGGAAATTTTTTAAATTGAAAGGGGGAAAAAGGTAAACCCCCCCGGTATTGGCCCCCCAAAAGTCGGGTCTTTATCGGGTTAATTTAAAGGGGAAAAGCGGGGTGGGCAAATAAAATATGGAAAGTAGAAAGGCGTTAAATTAACCAAAAATTTTTAAATAATTTAGTCACCCGCAAATAACTTATTAGGGGGGGTTTTTTTATTTAAAATTTTTTGGCTGTTGGGGGGGAGGGTCAAAAAAAAAAAACCTTTTGTTAAAAAATTTTTGGATTTTTCAAAAGCCCACGGGGAAAAGCCCCGTTTTTTTTCCTTTTCCCCCTTAAATTTGTCCCTGGTTATAGGGGCTGAAATAGTCTTTAATTTTTTTTTATATATAATTTTGTTTTCAAATTTAAAAAAAAAAAATCTTTTTCTGTTGAATTCTTTGTTTCCTTTTTTAAAAAGGGGGGGGAGCCATTTAAAAAATGGCCCCCCCCAATTATTTTTTTTTGTTTTCCAAAATTCCTTTAATTTTTTTTTGTGCGTTTTTATGGGTTTTTAAAAAAAAAATTTTAAAATTGATATTGAATTTTCCCATTTATAGGTTAAAATTAAAGGCCCCTTTTATTCCCCCCAAAATATGCCTTTTCTTTTGGTTTCTAAAGACGTTTTTTTTTTTTAATGAAAAAAATGCCCCTAATTTAAAGTTGACCCATAAAAAGCTTTTTGTTCCATCCAAAACTTTTTTTTTTTTTAAAAAAGGAAAAAATTGTTTGAAAAATTTTTTAAGGAAATATAAACAATTAAAACTTTCCAATTCAAATTTTTAATTCATTATGGACTTTTTGAAGAATTTTAAAACTTAAAGCTTTGCTTTCTGTTTAAAATGCACCCCCGGAAAACCTTCAAAAGGAATACTTTGTGTTTTTACAACCCCAAACCAAATTTTTGGGTGACAGTTAGTTTCTTTTTAAAACTTGTTTTTTTTTTTACTAAAACAAAAATTTGGGCATTTTCCAAGTTATTTTGTGAACATTTAAATTTTAATTTTTTGTAAAAATTTTAAAATTAACCCCCTGAAGCTCTATCACCTTTCCCCGTTTGGCTTTCCGCATAAAAAAAAAAAATTAGCACCCCGGGGTTTTACTGAAACCCTAAGTATTTTTGTTTGACCCCGTAAACCTGCTCAGCCAACTGGACGAAACCGGTTTTTTGGGAATTTCGAAATATTTCATTAGTTAATTTTTTCCAAAAAAAATATTTGTGAAAAAAATTTTACTTTCCCAAGTTTCATAGTTGTTTTTTCCCCTGGTGGTAAAAGAAAAAAAAAAAAAATTGTCTTTTTTTGGGCCCTTTTTTCCTCTTATGGGGCGTGTGAGAACAAACTAATTTTTATGGAAAGGAAATTGACCATTTTTAAAGGGGGGTTTACCCGCTTTTAAACTGGAAAATTAATTAAATTACACTTCATTCTTTTAAAATTAGCATTTTTGGCAAATTTTTTTACCCCCAGATTAAACCAAACCAACCTGGTAATTAAATTATGGGGGACCTGGGGAAAATCCTTGGGTATGAAAAAATTGGGGAAAACCAAATTATTTTCTTAACCAACCTTAAAAACCCTATAATAAAGGGGGGATACAATTCAACCCCTTTACAAAAAGAAACAACCAAAAAGGGCAAAAATTGGCTTTAATTTAAAATTGAAAAAGAGAAATTACTTTTACCCCCCAAAACCAAAAAGAAAAGATTTTCCCCAATAGACCCCCAAGATAATATCATGAAAGCATTACATTTGTTTTATGAAATTGTTGCATTTGTTTTTGTTTTTTTTTTTTGTGCAGCTGAGTAGTGTTCAATTGACAATTGTTTCCCTAATAGGTCTAACCATTGAGATATTTTCAGCTGTTTTTTATTTTTCCAATTTAGCAGTATTGTTTTCTTGGCGATAGTTAGGGCTACTAGTAGAGGTGTAGCGATTTGTGTAGGAATTGTGTTAATTTCGCCTTATATGTAGATGGATGGGGTTAATGGGATGCTGCATTTAAATAGTGCAGACAGTTTGGTGATTACCTCTTCCCAAAAGTGCTGCACAGGTTGGCAGGGCCAAACAGCATGGAAGTAGTGATCTGTAGTGTGGAGTGTACATTGAGTACATATATCGGTTTCTGAAAGTCCCATTTTGTACAATGTTTGTTGTGTAATATGTGCTCTGTGAATTACCTTTTACTGGATTAGTCTAATATTAGTATTTTGTGACATGTTGTAGATGGTCCTGCAGATGTCATCCCAAAGGTTATTGTTAGTTTTGATGTTGAGATCTTCTTCCCATTTATGTATTGGAATGCACAGTGTGTTGTCAGAACCAAGGGAGGATGTGAGTTTATACAGTTTAGCGAAAGGTTTGTTTGATTTTGCAATTTTGTTTTAGGCTGGCATACATTTCAGGATTCTTCACTCTTTCACAGATTTAGAGACTACACACTTGATGATAACAACACACAGATCACACAAGATCTCTTTCTTCTGATCTTATAGTGTGTGGTGTGCACTGTGGAGCAGTGTTGCACCGATACCGATACCAGTATCGGGTATCTGCCCGATACCGCGTTGATATGCTCGTACTCATACTCGTCCACATTTGCCGATACCACGCACCGATACCACTTAATGTAAGACGCAAGGTAACTGCCTGCTCACGGTCGCATAGGCTCCAGTATTTTGTACTATCTGACTTCTATGTCTAGGGGGAGACAGCGAGTTAGAAAAAATACGAGAAAGAGAGCTTTATAGTCATCACATGCAGGCATACGCGCATACACACAAGAGGTGTATAGTAAAGAAGTACATGTAGGCAACTTCGTTCCAGTACTTAAGTAGTTTTTTTGAGGATTTGTACTTTGAGTTTTTTTTTTTTTTAACCGGGACTTCTACTCTACTACATTTAAAAGATAAAAGTATGCTTTTTCTTCGTTACTTTGACACTGGCCACTTCACTACACGTTACAAATTAAAATATGTATATAATTCATCATTTAAGGATTATCTGGATGCGGCGTGTTCAAGAAGAACAACGGTAGGGTATCTTAAGCGTTTTGTGCAGATGTTTCTGTCAGCGGACATGGAGCTGCAAATTTATGCACGCAATTACAATATTCTATCACTAGATGGCACACCCGGATCAGTTATTGAATATTTACAAGCAAGCCGAGCTCGCACAAGCACTCACCCACAATCACACACAGAGACTTAGAATTGTGAATCTTCTTATTTTTCCACAAATATATTAGTAACATATGGTTACCTTAAACATTTTAGTTGTGGTTAAGTTAAATCTTTTTTTCATTTGTCATTTGTGTAATTGAAATACCTCATTTGATGGCACTAGTTCACAACATGATGTTTCTAGTCGCAAATATTAAACATGTTCATTATTTACAGTATTTTCTGGGAAAACTCCCGAGGCCTTCGTATCGGTTTTTAAAAAAGCGGATCGGACAACATGGACAAAATCACTCTTAACACACCCCACACCACAGGAAAATCAGACACAATGTTGTTTGCAAACATCAGACAATGGGGCCTTTGCTGGTTTTGATCAGAAGGGGGAGATCGGGACAAAAATCGGCCCGATTATCCTGTAGTGTGTACCAGGCATAAGATCATTCAATAGTGGTGATTCTTTGAGGTCAATGTTGGTGATATCAACTTTTTCCTTAATTGAATGTTTTAATTGGATATATTGGAAGTACTGATTTTTATTAATGTTGTATTTTTCAATGAACTGCGGGAAAGAAAGCAGGGTTTTATTTTAAAAAATATGGTGCATATGTGAGATCCCTTTTTCGTTCCATTTATTGCCAATCATAGGTGATTTGTTTATAGTGAAATCGGGGTTGTGCCAAATTGGTGTGTGCGCGCTGGGAAAAGTCATATTCTAAAAAAATCACATTTCTCAAAAAGGACATTTTTACTTGGAGTCATATTTACACAAACAGTGGATGGGTGGAGTTTTTAGTTATTATTAGCTCCCGCCGCTCGCGGTTCGGGAGCTATGGTATCGGCTCGTGCGTGCAGGCTCAAAATTTTACGCGTCACAAATGACATGCCTAAAAGTGACTTTGGCCTATTTTTCCGTCTAAAAAACACATTTTGACATTTTTTTATCTCATCAACGATTTCAGTTACAGGCTCCAAATTTTTACTGGACATGCATCTCATAAAGCCCTACAAATGACATGCCTAAAGGTGACTTTGGCCTATTTTTTCAAGGTCACTGGCCTAAAAATATCACCAAAAACTTCAACATTTTGCTGTATCTCATCAACTATTTCAGTTACAGGCTCCTAATTTTTATTGCCTTACAAACATGCATGGCCTATTTTTTTCAGGTCACTGGCCTAAAAAAGACATTTTCTTTACATCAAATTACAGGCTCCTAATTTTTATTGGACATGCATTCCATAAAGGTGACCTTGGCCTATTTTTCAAGGTCACTGGCCTAAAAATATCACCAAAAACTTAGACAATTAGCTTTATCTTATCAACATTTTCAGTTACAGGCTCCTAATTAGCTCCTGCTGCCCAAGTGGCACGGGAGCCATGGTATCGGGCTCCATCCGTGCGTGCATCCATCCATGCATGCGTCCGTCAACAAAAACTTTGACATTTTGTTTATCATAAGGGCGGGAGTTTCTGGGGCCGCCAGTGCCATATATTCTTACCTTCAAATTCAATTTAACTGTGCAGCAGACGTCTTCGTCCTGGTCACCTCGTGGTTTGGGATTGGTGTAAAAGCGTGCATCAAAAATAGACCACAAAAAATATTTTTTCTGCTTTGTACCATCTTATATTGTGGCCAAAATAATTGAAGACCACAAAGGAAAAACAAGTCCAAATTTTGCATTTTTGTATATTTTATATATTATAGTTTAT
This sequence comes from Gymnothorax javanicus, assembly GCA_029692085.1. Lineage (NCBI taxonomy): Eukaryota > Metazoa > Chordata > Actinopteri > Anguilliformes > Muraenidae > Gymnothorax > Gymnothorax javanicus. The sequence goes on from CM056200.1 coordinate 64,724,820, forward strand.
TATAATATTTATAATAATATATAATAATATGATACATTAATTCAATATTTTATATATTTTATATTTTTTGCATATTTTTTCGCTGAATTGTTTCTAAGATCGTTTGGAATTTTTAATTAATCATTTCTTCATAACATGAAAATGTGACTGATCATTTTTCCATTGTGGTCTTAAGTTGTGTGCATGCAATCATAGTGTGTTAAATACGCCTAGATTATTAATATGTACACATTGAGAAAGAGGAAAATCTGATTGTTTTCATGATATGAAGTACGATATTTGCTCACGTGCATTCATACACTTGTATCATTTGCAAATAAAACTTACTTCCATTCATTTTTATAATATTTTTACCACTGTCCTGATGTCTTTTTTTCTCCTCTTCTCTCTTATTCTTCCTCTTAAGTGTCCAAATGGGTATGTTCCCTTCATCATTTTGCTGGACGTCAACTTTTAAACCATAGCCTATCCAGTGAAAGTTCGATTTTTCCAGCTGAAAGTTGATGCTTATTTGTGATGATTTTTGAAAATATTGGCGATAAAAAAATATGTGGGCAAATGCGATAAATTTCTCAAAAGACTGAAAATGTACAACTCAGCCCCACAAACTAGCCGCATTGCAACCTGCGGACGTCTTTGTGCATTTGTGCGTCACCTGCAGCTACAGAAAACCAGCGGCTCCACTGTCTTACAGTCGGTAGCGCCACATTATGCTAACCAGGTAGTCAAATCTGACTTAAGCCACTCTAAAAAAAAAAGTGGAGTTACTGAGTTTAATCGTCTCAAATTGCATGCCTTTGCAAGCGCAGATCTATGTCGTCCCTGATCCTTTTAACCAGTGCATACCCAATTATTAGAACATTCATGTAATGGTGCAAGAACGGGCTTGTTAGCGTTAGAATTCCAACAATTTCAACTTCGGATCTGGTTAAGCTTTTCTCACTTCCTGTAACTAACTTAATTAATTGGAATTGACCGTCAGTGAGTTCGGTTGGCGAACCAAGGTTTCTCCTGATTGCCAAAATTGCTAGAAGGGGCCCTGTTTCGGGGGCTTTCGAGGCAATGGCTGTGGTGCACTATAATGCCTTTAGGCTAAATGGGGTTTTTATAAGTCATTGCAAAATGTGCCAATTTGAGCAGCCATTGGGGACCTTTTTTTCCTTTTTTCTTGTGTCCTTTTCTGTTTTGATGCGTATTCGGTATTTCCACAATGGGGACAGCGTCATCACGAACCCAGATACAATAAAAAATTTTTGAACTTTAAAGAAAATAATAGGTAAAAAAAAAACTCTGTTCTGTTGGGGCGGCAGGGCGCCCCCTCAAAACAATGGTAGGGGAAATACTGCATAATTAAAACAGATGCCTTACTTTGAACGCCACAGATCAGGTACATTGTCGAAGTTGAAGTAAATATTAATTAACTATGTCAGCATCCAGGCAACATTTTATTTTGGGTTGACCTAAATTAACTGATTTCCTCGGGCTTCACCAAGAAAATTGAACATATTTATAAACCTCTTTTACTCGAAACTGCGGGCACATTGACCATGACATTACAAACCCCTACGATGAGACATGGGGGAAAAAAAACAGTTTGAGATCATGTTGGAGAACAAAAAAAGTCCGAGCCGTTGGACCAAGTGTTCCTCTGACCCTTGTAAATCTATCCTCAAGGAATGGACACATTCTCCAGAGTCTGATGTGATTGGGTTTATTTTAAGTCAATCCAGGTTAAATACAAAAACCCAGGCTGGGTCCATGCAAACCACGTTGCATTCATTCTTCATCAATCACCCCACGCCGACTGACCATCGATTGTCCAAACCCTCATATTTATTACCCTTTTGGCACGTTCCTTTAGATGGGATTAAACGTGACTCTTTCTACCTTATCCAGCATTATTAATTCTGATTGGTACATTGTCATGGGCTTCCCAAACCTTGGGTTCACCTGAAGTTCAGTAAGTTATCTGGGGTCATGGATGGTTCCAGAACACTCAAGTGCGCATGCCCAGGTAATGGGACCAGGTTGACTACCGTTATGATCATTCCGGAAGATTAGCTCATCAAGTCAGCCTTGAAGGCCCTGCTAGAGCTTCTTTATCAGGTTTTTTGACAGATTTGAGTCTTTGCCTCTTCTCAGCTCCACACTCTTACAGCAGTTTTAAAGGTCTGGCTCAGTTCTTTCTGTTGAACTGTCACTATGGTAATACCTTGATTTGAGTATTTAAGAATATTTTTCCCCACCACACATTTCCCCCTTCTGTGACATCTAGTTGTCACAGCTTTGCCAGCTATCTCTGCACTCTGTTCTTAAGTTCCATCCGGTTGGATAGCAAGACTCATAACCACAGTGATCATCAAGGCGATGACTATCGCCTGGAGAGAGACCTAACAGCAGACCTGAGCAGTGCGTTGCAAACATCCCCTCCCTGTTTAGCAGGAAGTGGGCAAAAGCCACACACTGCTCCTCTCCCTTTTTTAGAAGAATAACACAGCAGTTTTCATGATGCAAATTACTCATGAAGTGAGATAAACCACTTGATCTTGATTCATGTGGAAAAATTTACTGATATTGGCATTTTATATGCTAAACTAACATACTCAGTCCACACTGATTTTGTTGAAAAAAAAAAAAACCCCCAACCCATTCTCTAAACAGTCTTTCAATAGATTCTAGATTGCTCCCAGGAAACCAATCTGCTTGAAGGCCTGTCCTCCCCTGATGGTGAGTGGTAGTGTCAGTTTCTGCTTATCCCTCCTATTTGTTTAGTTTATAATTCACCATGCGTTCTGGAATAGTTACCGCAATCTTGTAATGATACGCTCAGAGGAACCAGTCGCAACTCAGGGATAATCCAAAAATCGTAAGCCTTTATTGCAAAAAGGGTCAGGACCAGAAGACACAAGGATTGCCAAGCCAAAAACAATGTCCAAAAAGCGAAGTCGACAGGACAGGCAGGAGTCAAAACCAGTAAGGCAGATGTGCAACGGTACATAGACAGAAAGCCAAAACTCGTGGTCAAGATCCAGAAAGGTAGGTCATACACAGGGCATCCAAAACAGAAATCGTGGTCGTAAAAAAAAACAGGTCAAAATCCAAAAAGGCAAAACAGGAATAGAAGGGCAATGGCAAACTCGAGGTCGGGCAAAACAGTCGTGAAGAAGCAATAAACAAAAGGCAAACGAGGAGCTCTGCACAGATGTAAATTGATCAACGTTCTGACAAGGAATGAACTGCAGTGAAGACTTTAAATAGACAAGAGGGAAGTCACATGCTATGCAGGGAACAGGTGAATTGGATAAGACTAATTACAGAGGTAAGCACACATGGGGAATTCCTAAACCATAAACAATTGGCAAAAGCCAAAACGCGGACAGGATCAACGCAGACAGCATACAAAACAATGACAGCTCCATTCAAGGAGTCACATGTGCATAGTTAAGTTTCCAGGACAGAGAGAGAAGCGCACCTGAGGTGCATAAGCTGTCATCAAAGCAGTTCAGATGGGGAAAGCAAAACTGGTTTGGAGTTACAGAACAGAGCAGAGCAGGGCAGAGTTAGTTATATTAGTAAACAGTGATATCTACACACTTAATCAAAATACGTGAATGTTAGTTGGTTAGTTTATGTACAGACAAAGGGATTAGTATCCAGTAAATTACCAGTACCAACTAAGCAGCCTAGCAGTTAATTTATATGGTAATTTCAGAAAAGCGGGAAGGAAGGTAAAAACGAGACTTGAAGGAAGTTCGTGAAATACCGGAAAACTTCGGAAATCACCCGAAGCGTGGTCTGCACGCAGACAGGGGAGTGCACTGGCATGAAAACACAAATCACATCAGACATTACAGGGGAGACAATGTGCAATGCAATAAAGGAATGGATGAATAAACATGAAAAATAATAAATACAAAATCAAACAGATGCAGATCATAACAAATCCTTTGCCTTCTTTTTTGTATACTTCACTTGGAGCGGTCGATCCACCCCTGCCTTAGGTTATCCCCCTTTGGAGATCTCACCCGTCTTTGGAGTGAATCACAACTCATTTTGAAATGCTCATTGGTTGGCCGGACCACTGGGCATGTCATTAATAACAATTCTCATCTATTGCGTTTTTTTACATATATACAATGCTATGAAAAAGTATTTGCCCCCTTCCTGATTTCTTATTTTTTGTATATTTGTTACTCTTAAATATTTCAGATCAGCAAACAAATTTTAATATTAGACAAAGATAACCTGAGTAAATACAAAATGCAGTTTTAAAATGATGATTTCATTTAATGAGGGAAAAAAAGCTATCCAAACCTACCTTGCATTATGTGAAAAAGTAATTTCCCCCCCTTGTTAAATCATGAATTACCTGTGATTAACCACATTTTTTTAGTTCAATTTCACTAGCCACACCCAGGCCTGATTACTGCCAGACCTGTTGAATCAAGATATCACTTCAATAGAACCTGTCTGACAAAGTAAAGAAGGCTAAAAGATCTCAAAAAGCAACTCATCATGCCGCGATCTAAAGAAATTCAAGAACAGATGAGAAACAAAGTCATTGACATCTATCAGTCTGGAAAGGGTTCCATCTTTATTCCAGCCTTGAATCAAGAAATAATCCAAACCCGGAGAGCAGTCCCTGGCCAAGAAGTGCTAACTCGGCATTCTTTACAGAGCAATATTTATGGGAAAAACTCAACCAACTTTGCTCCAATCAAAATACATGGGTTGTATCCACCTTTATCTCTAAGGTTTTTTTAACCAACTTTGCTCCAATCACAATTCTTGGGTTATCTCTCAAGTTTTTTTCTTTCCCTTGGATTCTCTGAGAAATATGGATGGAGCTCAGAAGCATTTGTTTCATAAAAAAATGAAAGAATATACACTTAAAAGGTGTGGAAAATTACAGTTTAAGAGTGGAAAAACACAGTCAGATGAATAGGATACAAGTAGATACATGAATGATTCAATTGATTATGTTTTCAGTAACAACTTATGATTTTACTGAACAAATATTGATCAAAGCTACAGAAATCAAATACATCACCTGATTATGTTTTCGAATCAACTAAACAGAAGCTTGCTTACTAATCGAAGCTACAGAAGCCCGCTGCTTACGTGTGTGAGCTGCTTATGCATGTGTGAATGGAATTGCTTGCATGTGTGTGTGACTGTGTGTGAACTGCTTGTATGTGTGTGTCTGTGTGTGCATTTGTACGTGTGCTGCGTGTGTATGTGTGAACTGCTTGTATGTGTGTATGTGTCATGTGTGTGTGTGTCTGTGTGTGTACGTGTGCGTGTGTGTGTGTTTGCACTGCTCATGTGTGTGTGTGTGTATGTGAGCTATCCTTGTATGTGTGTGAGTTATGTTATATGTGTGTGTGTTACTGCTGCTTACATTATATGGTTATTGATTATGATTATTGATTATGGTTATTCAACATGGCAATTGATCTACTGATGAATATGATGAGAAATATTGAAATATAATACTCAACACCGCAAATGGAGAAAACATGGAACAGTGGTGAACCTTCCCAGGAGTGGCCGGCTTACCAAAATTACTCCAAGAGCGCATCGACGATTCATGTAGGAGGTCACAAAAGAACCCAGAAAAACATCTAAAGAACTGCAGGCCTCACTTGCCTCAGTTAAAGTTAGTGTTCATGATTCAACAATAAGAAAGAGACTGGGCAAAAATGGCATCCATGGGAGAGTTCCAAGGTGAAAACCACTGCTGACTAAAAAGAACACAAAGGCTCGTCTCATATTTGCCAAAAAACATCTTGATGATCCCCAAGACTTTTTGGAAAATATTCTGCAGACTGATGAGACATAAGTTGAACTTTTTGGAAGGTGTGCATCCCGTTACAACTGGTGCAAAACTAACACAGCATTTCATTGAAAGAACATTATACCAACAGTCAAACATGGTGGTGGTAGTGTGATGGTCTGGGGCTGCTTTGCTGCTTCAGGACCGGGATGACTTGCTTTAATTGATGGAACCATGAATTCTGCTTTCTACCAAAAAATCCTGAAGGACAATGTCCGACCATCAGTTTGTGACCTCAAGCTCAAGCGCACTTGGGTTATGCAGCAGGACAATGATCCAAAACACACCAGCAAGCCCATCTCTGAATGGCTTAAAAAGAACAAAATGAAGGTTTTGGAGTGGCTTAGTCAAAGTCCAGGCTTAAATCCATTTGAGATGCTGTGGCATGACCTTAAACAGGCCATTCATGCTCGAAAACCCTCCAATGTGACTGAATTAAAACAATTCTGCAAAGAAGAGTGGGCTAAAATTCCTCCACAGCGATGTGAAAGACTCATTGCCAGTTATCGCAAACGCTTGATTGCAGTTGTTGTTGCCTAGGGTGGCACAACCAGTTATTAGGTTTAGGGGGCAATTACTTTTTCACATGGGCCCAGATAGGTTTGGATAGCTTTTTCCCTCAATAAATGAAATGATCATTTAAAAACTGCATTTTGTATTTACTCGGGTTATCTTTGTCTAATATTACAATTTGATGACTTGAAACATTTAAGTGTGACAAATATGCAAAAAAAAAAAAAGGAATCAGGAAGGGGGCAAATACTTTTTCACAGCACTGTATATCTCACTCCTTTTTTTGGTTTCTTGTCTCCATGTGATTCAGAGTCTATAAAGAAACTTGAAATGTTCACATAACAACAGATTCACATAAGTTGCACAGTTTCATTTCTCCTCAAATCTTCGTTGTGTCACCCTGTAAAACACGTTCAAAAATAAGAGAAGAAGATGAGTTGGTTGCAGCACAGCTTCCATAAACCAGCAGTTGACGGGTAGCTCCTGCTTAACGTAGAGAAAAATTGTTTCATTTCAATCAATCAGTTAGAAAAAACATTTAATCATCTTTTTCATTAGAAAAATGTAATTTAATCATTCACTCAGGACAGCTATTATTTCATATTAGAAAAAAAAGAAAAATAAGTTCTAAGACCTCCCCTCTAGTTTCATGCTTTGATCAATGAGCTTTCATTTTAAAGACTAATTATATCTAATTCAAAAATCACTCCATCTCTGTAAAGCCATTACTACTTTAGTTAAGTTCCCAAATTAAAGGATATTTCATCGGCCAATCACATTACACTGTGGTAATTTATTCACTTAGTTGAGCTCTTATACAAAAAACCCGTCCAGTCTCACAATTTATATCTTGAATTTTATTTCATTTTTTTTAAAACACTCTTATGCACCATTAGATTTCATGCTATATATAATATTTACCGCTACGTTGGGCATATACAATTAATTTTCTTTAAAATAGAAACTTCTGTATCAGTTAAATTTGTTACATGCAGTTTTCTTACCACAAGCATGCTTAACATAATTAGTTAGTGGCACTTTTGACAAATTTTTAAATTCCTCATACTATTTTCCTTTTATCTAAGTATTATTTTCACTTAGATCCTTTTTGATGTAAACTGTTTACATAAAACTGCTTCAGATTTCTCGGACGAAGTATTTCTCTAGTTCAAAGGGTAGGATAAAAGATTAGTCAAAGCCATACATTTCATTATATCACACAGCCCCTAGAGGGACATGACAGGAGGCTTTCTCACCAATTTATTGCCTCAGCCAAATGTTGTACACGCTCCCATACAGTTTCGTGCATTTTGTTGGGGCATGTAATTAATAATCACAAGCTGCCCCCCCCCCCCCCGCCATCGTGTCCTCCTACATTATGGCCTTTTTATATTCATTCTATGTATTAATTCGTGTGAGGATGTGTCATTTCTTTATTTTAAAGGGCTTTAAGGTGCATTTCTTGCACTTGTGTCACTGATCTATTTCACTTCTACAGTTCGCACTGCGCTATTTTAATATTTTCTTGGTGTTCTCATCAACCACTTGACAACCCTAAAAACGCATCTCATTTTTTTATACCTCCATCATCATAATTGACAAACCTCAATTGCATTAAAATGCCGCTTCAAAAAATTATTTGCCTCTCTCCCAAGTCCACCAAGGACCTGTCCACAAATGCAATCATGCACTGGCCCTGTCGGTCATTACCGTTTTTCGTCAGTGAAGGGCATCCTTAAATCAGAGCTCTGATCCTGGGGATTATTGGCTTTATCGTCTTCAGCTGTATTTGCAGTATTTCTACAGTATTTCTACGCTTTTGTGTCACTCTTTTTATGTGGCCTGACAGAATTTCCTCCCCATCACCACTGTCACTGGCCTTAAAATGGGAATATGTTTTCCTGTTGGTTTATCTGCTTCACTTTTTCCTGAGCCGCCATTTTGGCATAATCTTCTGTCCTTTCTGACTAGTGGGTCTTCCCTCTAGGGTTTTCTGCTCAGCTCTTTCTCTAATATTGTTGGGCCTGACTCAGCACTTTGCTGATGCTGCATATCCTTTGCTCTTTGGGCCCCCACTTTTTCTGCTTGTAACCTCAATTTGACGGCATTCTTCTCTGGCTCTCTTAATACATATTGTCTTACTCTGAAAGGATTTTTCTCACCTGGATAAGCCGGGGGACTCAAAATGGTGTACAATGGCATTTGTTCTTGTTTCCCTTTCTCCTCCCATCTTTGTTCCTTTTTTTTGTCTTCTTTGTCTACCAGCATCCCTTTAATCATCTTGAGTGAGTCGCTGTACTATTTCCCTTCTTGCCTGAACCCATCGCTTAGATCCTTTCCTTCTGAACTCTTTTTTCATGTTTATGACTCATCACTTCAGTTTGTGATGACCTATAACACACAACAGGGTCAAAGGTGCCCTTTCTGGGCCACTGCTGGCCCCCTGTGGTTCGCTTGTTCCATTTTTCACATATTTCTGCTCTGGGTATGGCCTTATCATTATTTCCGCAGGTGCTGTTACGCCCCCTTCTGCAGAACTCCAGCTCTTTTTCATTTTTCCTACTTTCTTCCGCAGGTGCCATTAATTACTCAGCTCTCCAGCTCATTTTCATTTTTCCTATTTTCGCCCCCATGTGTCCTTGTCTGGGTGTATTAACTAGGGGATCTAAGACTTCTGATTCAGACAATTATTTGGTTTATGGTGACTTCTGGGTTATTTATAGTGTGACTGTCAGACTCCTTTGTACTTTTCAATATTTGTGAATTTGGGCAGGCAGTAATGTAAGCTACAGGTTTGCCAAGTGCTTTCCTTGTCCTTCAACAGTGAATTCTTCTGAGATATTGAGAAAGGGTGTGTAAAGCAAACTGCAATTCTTACTTGTTTTCCGCTCCTTCAGTCTAGAATCTGTTATGACTTAAAAATTACAATGAAGAAAACCAGCATTGACAACTTAAACAAATTTATTCTTCACTGGAAAAAAAAAACTTCTACATATAATCCACTGTTTAATCTTATAATAACACTCTAATGCCACATGTAACTCTGTTGCCAAAACAAAAACTCTGCCTCTACTGACCAAAATCACAGCATTATATAGACTAGCAACATTCTGGAAAGATCTACAGGATTCCTGGGTAATCCTGCCCCCTTCAGGCAGGAAGATGCCAGAAGCTTCTAGAAAGCACTAGTCTATTACAAAGAAGTGATATTACATCAGATCATGTTTTGCTACAGACACACCACTAGAGGGTGCTGATGAACAAAATAAATAGCTGACCAGCAAGGCAGCAAAAACAGCATGTAACAAATATCCATTTACAAATGATATACAGTGCTTTACATAAAATACCCATACATAACACCTCCCCTCTTTAAGAAAAGAAAGGTTTGCTAAAAGCTTTCTTTTGTTAAAATTAACAGTTTTATAATCAGTATTATCAGTGCAATTTTCACAATCAAATCAAATCGCAAGATTTGTCTCGATTACCCGTGACTGATGTTTGTTCATTGGCACTCTGAATGAGACATCAGCTGCACCACCGAGAAATGAGAGGGTTTTTAACTAGCATCACATTTCCAGCCGTTCTCACTGATGAGTGATGAACTGGCTTTAAGCGACAGACAACAAATGTGAAAATATCTGGTGATTAATGTGTAAATATTCCATAACGTCGAAATGCCATTTCATAAATCTAACATTCGATCGACGCATATTTTAATATTGGGATACTTCGTTTACCTTCCCACTCGGCATCAGTTGGACTCTCACGACCATCACTTATATAGCTATGGTTAGCTGAGCACATCTAAGAAAACCGTAATGATGTAGCAGTACTAGCTAGGTAATTGCATCAGAAAATGTCAAAGTAAATTCAATATAAAACCGAAACAGAAAATCTGGCCCTGGTTGTAAGAGCCAGCTAATAGCAAACTAACATAATTGCTAGCTCTCTAGCAAGCCCTGCGAGCTGCTTAACTTTGTCACTGCTCGATGAAAAAACGAAAGCTAGCTCCAGATATTAATCTAATAAGGAAATTTGGGTTGTGCAATGCCGGTTGTTTGTCGCTTAAAGCCAGTTCATGACAATCACCAGAGCGAAAATCACATTTCCGGGATGATATACCTGTCATCTGCTCAGCATCTGATATAATCACCAGAGCGAAAATCACATTTCCGGGATGATATACCTGTCATCTGCTCAGCATCTGATATAGACTGGTAAGTAACAGAAGCAAACCGTTAATATTGAAGCAATCCTGCTTATTTCAGAAAGTACTCAGGACCATCTTGTGCAACTAGCCAATGGGCCATATTGAACGATATTTTGTCATCAAATAATGGACTGGGACAATCACACTATCAAACACAATGAATGGCGCATACCTCTGGGGGATGGGCGATGTGATGTCATTATCACGCGGCTGTTGTAGCAGACGAAAGCTAATTAGGGGGAATAAAACCTAATTAATCTGGTCTTTGAAAACAAAAATTCCACATTTTTGTGTTTTACAACATTTATTTACTAATTATGTTTGTAAAAAACTGCATTATACATTATCCCTGAGTTCCCCTTTAAGAGGGGTGCAAAAAAAAGAAAAAGAAAATAATGGTGAATCCCAGAAATCAATGGTTACTAACAAAAGAAGAGAAAATCATGGATACTGACAAAAACAAGAGAAAATTTGTTTGTATATCGTTTGTATAATCTTACATGAGGCCCATTCTTACATACAGTACATGTTCATATAACAATATCTCTTACAGAAAACAACTGAAATTGTACCTTTCAACAAGAAATGTAGTTGTTTCCAAAATGCAAAAAGTGCCAAAATTACAAAAATTGAGATAATACCATAGAGTGATAGCCCTGTGCCTCTTATGCATGGTGCGAAAATCCATTTTTAGAAATTCATACTATAAGGAGTATTTTTTAATGATCAAATTTTGTTTTAGGTGCCAATGTAGAAAAGGCTGATTTACTCAAAATGAGCAAAATGGATATATTGCATTTTGGAAACAGTGAAATGTTTTAAATACAGGCAATACAGGAAAACAACAGAGCTAGGAGAAAAGTTGAGTGATAAACTTTCTCACAAACTCCTGTAATAGAGACCTTTTTTTTTTTTTTTTTTGCATAGACACTCAGCTATATTGTGATTAAAATTCTTCATGATGTTCACAACTCTTTATTATCTTACGTTGTGGCGCTTAACTCGTAGAGTAAATGGGCTCAGCTCTGTTGTGATATATGAATCTCTATGATATCTTAACCATAATCAAACTGTTTTTCTGGAAGTTGGGGGCGGGACTTTGATGTTTATCTCGCTTCTCCCGCTGACCCTTCTTTCGTTATGATACATGTTGTATTGAAATTGTCATGAAATGAGTATACAATCATGCCGAAATAAAAACAAAATCAAATCAAATGCGGATCTTACTGGTATGTGAGACGTGCGTGCCCTGAGTGAGAGGCAGCTGGTGCCAATGAACAGGGAGATGGAGAGGGGGGTGAAGGGCAAGAATCAGATTCAGGTCCGGAGCATGGGCCAGAGCCTGTGCCCTCCACCGACAAATCAGGGGAACATGATGGACAAGATGTTTAGGGAGAATCATCTCCGCAACATATTGAGGAGCAGGCTGAGACTGGGTTTCTTGAAACTGATGACTAAGAAAAGATAGCGCAGGCCAAAAATTAAATAGTAGAGACAAAGCTGAAAAACATACCATGAATACTGTTGGAAATGGGCTCATAGCTGGCAGCGAAAATCAGTCTGAAAAACTCATATCTGACATTTCTTGGAGGAAGGGCTAAGTAGCGATGGTGGTAGAAGTTGCATGGATAGCGTCGGGGTAGATTTTTCCTGCAGGCCGCAGGTAGAATGGACCTTTCCAACTAGCTCCGACAAGCTCCACCCACCCTAGTTACTGTTGCTATACCTCACAAGCTATGCAGCTCAGTTCAACCACGCAGCAGTAGTTTGAGCACCACTCCTTCATGCGTATTTCCGGTAATATGGTTTGTATCATACTGAATGCATCCAACCTGTCCAGCAAAGTTGTCCAGGGAGGTCTTAACTATTTTACACAAGAATATATCCATGAAATCAAAATTTTTAACGAAGCAGGTGGTGATACAAGAGTCGCAGCAAAGTGCTGGTGATCGATGCAGGAAAGTCAAACGCCCCCTGAACTGCACATTGAGATCAATCTAGACAAAATAGTGGAATCATACTTCATATGTAAAGCAGGGTAAATAGTTTTTTATGTGGATAGATTTATATTCGTATCGAATGAGTTTTTATTTTGGGTTTGTAAGTGCATGCATTTGTCAACCATAACCTCATCTGATGATGAGAAAAGACTGATAAATTGTTTTAAAAATCCACACTTTTCCATGAATGAACAGCAGCTATGCTTCTACTTGAACCTGTTATGATTCTGCCTTGTTCTGTTCATGTGTTGCCATTGTCTTGATCCATGCCACGTTTTGTTTCTGTTTATTCCTGCATATTCTGCCATAGTCCATTCCCTCAGTCATATTCCGGTCATTGTTTTGTATTTTGCCATGCATTGCACTTCGTCTCCCCTGTCTGGTCTTGTGTTATGTGACAGCTTATTTGCCCCAGTATTGTGTGCCACGCTTTCAGGTGATTTCATGGTTTCTGGGTTTTCAATCATTCCTTCTAATCTCGTTTGCTTCCTTCGCCTTGCTGTTCTGTCATTACTAACAATACTAACAGTTTGTTGTTTTAGTTAAATCTACTAACTCTGACTAACATTGTATAAAGTACTAACTTACTAAAGAGCACTAGGGATTGTATAGCTGCACTTTACTAATTGACTAACGAGCTCTCAGCACTCGCCCTATTCTAGTCTCCGCCCCTTGTCTTCACTCAATCTACTTTGCTGCGTCTCAGCGGATCCTCCGCACCTGTTTAACTCTGTTCTGCCTCTCATTATCTATGCACGTTAGAACTCCCTAACCGGAGCCGTATGTTCATCAATAGGCTGTCTTGTGATCCCTGTCCGCGTTTTGGCTTTTGCCAATTTCATGTGGTTAGGTTCTCCCTCGTGTCTGTTCCTTCGTAATTAGTCTGATCCACTTCACCTGTTCCCAATCATAACATGTGACTTCCCTTACGTATATTTAAGCAGTCATTTCACAGCCAGCTCTTTGTCTGAATGTTTCCCTTGGTTTACCTGTGCTGCGACTGTTTATGCCTTGTACTCTCTGTGATTCACTTCTGACTGGACCATCCCTCATTACGATTTTGGCTTTGTCTTGGATTTGTTTGCATCTGTGTATTGAACATTTTTTGCCCGACCACGAGTTTTGTGTTTGCTGTCCTGATTACGACTTGGATTACGTCCCTGGGACTCTGATTTTTGGATTGTGGACTTTGTACTGTTGCCTCCTGCTCTGTGGGGTTCGCCCCCTTTCCAAATAAAACAAGCTTTTTGGATTACTTGGTTCTCGCGTTTGGTTCCTGAGTGTAACCTCACAGAACCAGAAAACTCATTTTCTTTCACACGGGTCAGATCACATAATTTAATACCTCTGAAAACTTCGGAGCTGTAATAATTCAGCACGTGTAATGTTATTTGGGCTGTATTGACCCCTGATCTTATCAGTTTTTAAGCACCGTCTCATTCTCCCTGCTTTAACTTGTAATGATATTTACCATCAGCCATTTAAAACTTGCTTGTTTCCTTTCAGGATTAGTGGACACATCTTCACATATTGTCAGCCTAGTTAAGTCTTTGCAAGGGTTGAAATCCTATAATGACACTGAAAGCAAAATGGTCTGAAATTTTATTTACTTACCTTCGAGCAAACAGCCTTGTGTTTGTCAATCATGTTCAAACTGAGTTGAGTGTGAGGCCTTCCACATGCTTTAATTCATCGCAAACACTTTGCCAACTACATTTTCGGCTTTGGAAAAAGGATAAACTCAGCTCTCTGTTGCCGGGCAGGGTATCTTTCATCGGAATTGCACGTTGCCCAAGCGCATTTTAGAGCCATTTTTGATGAAGTCAGCAACCTCACCTATTACACACAGCTCATGACTGCATTGTTTATGGGACAATATGGTGGTGGTACTATTGGGGAAGGCAGGACCTTAGTAAGAGAAAGCAATCTGATTGGTAGTTTTTCTACACTTGATTGACAGGTTGGGAAGGTCCATCGTTGGAAGAATAGAGTAGGGAAGAGAGAGGCTAATTTCACTACTGAGGAGGAGATGTACTCGGAATATTACCAGACGGATGATGCAGGAGGCTCTCAGAAAGGTAAAAGAATATTTTATTCTCTCGATAAATGGGTTTCTTTAGTAGAGTGTGGTGTTTTGGACAAGCATTTTGCGGATTTAAAACTCTTTGTCATACCTGCTCAAACTGCGTTAAAAAGCTTCACTTGAAGAGCGTGATCATGGAAGATGATACAGACTGAAAGGCATGTTGCAGCAGCTAGAAACCTGCTAGAACAACAGAGTATCACTGTAGGGTAAAGCATGACTCTTTCTCTGTCCTTTCAGTTTGGTTTATCAGCACGATAAGTGCAGTTGCATCATTAAATGTGAATGGATATAGAGACCGTTCAAAAAGAGCGTAGCTTTTTGATTTTATTGGGAAAAAGAACATTTGTATCTCTTTCATGCACGAGACGCACTCCAATAGTGTGAATGAACGTGAGTGGAAGGATGAATGGAAAGGGGGATAGTGTTTTGAGCCATGGTGATGGTACAAGACCAGGGGTGGCTGGCTGTGGGGAAAAACACTCCACTAATATCCTCATGTGCTGTCATCCCGGGATGTTGACAAAGTAGATTTGAAAATCGAACGGCAGGTAGGTACTTTAATGTTTATGCACCAAATGGAGGTACTGAGAGGGTGGCTTTCTTTTACCAACTGGAGCGAGTGGTGGCAGACTGTAGAAGCAAATAAGATGGTAATAGTAGGTGGACATTTTAACTGCACTGAACATTTTTGATGGACAGAAACCATGGAGAACCCCACTCAGGCTCAGCTGCACTCCTGGCAGGAGTGGCGCAGGTTCAGGAGTTGGTATCTGTGTGGCCAGTACAGCACCCTGCAGTGTGCCAGTATACCTAGACGAAAGTAAATCCACACCTGATTTCAATGGCTAGACTTAGCATAACATGAATGGCGAGAACAGGCCGTTCAGCCCAACTAGGCCCGCCAGTTTCTTTATACTATTGTGAATATATCACTTCAGATACTCAATGACTCAATGGTGTCTAGCTTTAAGTCAAGCCTGCTCTTGAAAACTCCCAAGGTCTCTGCCTCAGCAATATGGTCAGGCAAGCTATTCCACATCAAAGTTACTCTTTGGGTGAAGAAGTATTTCCAAATATCAGTGCTAAATTTACCTTTGGTCAACTTCCATTTGTGACCTCGAATTCTACTAACAACACTTGGTCGAAGGAATCCTTCATAATTCACTTTGTTAATCCCTTTAACATATTTAAAGACCTCAATCAGATCACCCCTAAGTCTCCTTTTCTTAAGACTAAAGAGATTAAGGATCTTCAGCCTCTTCTCATAGCTTTCATCTTTTATACCCGGAATTAGCTTAGTGGCTCTTCTCTGAACTTTTTCTAGAGCCTCTATATCTTTCTTAAAGTATGGTCCCCAGAACTGTACGCAATACTCCAGATGTGGTCTGACAAATGTGTCGTACAAAAGAAGCATCACCTCCTTGGATGTGCACTCAATACTTCTGCCAATGTATCCCAGCATCTGATTGGCTTTTTTAACTGCTACGGCACAATGGCTAGAGCCTGTGAGGGTTTGCTCAACAATCACACCCAGATCTTTTTCGTGTGGAGCACATTCCAGTTTTAAACCTCCCATGAAGTAATCCCGTCTAATGTTTTTATTACCTACATGTACAACTTTACATTTCGCTACATTAAAATGTACTTGACAGGTTATATTTTGCTCGAAGTCTTTTTTTAATCAGATGCTAAAGAGCTTTATAACTCCAACAACATTTTCAGATCATCACTGAATATCTGTAATTTTTAGGGAGACACTCTTTTTACTGGAATTTTAATGTAAAGTTGCTTGAGGATGGTTTATTTGTTGAGATTTGTTAAGAAGTCTTTTGGAGAGCGTAGTGCACTTAAAAATGGAATATGTTTCTCAAAGACAGTGGTGGGATGTGGAGAAAGTAGAAATTAAAATGTTTTGTCAAGTGTACACACAGAACACCATGGAGATTTGAAAAAGAGGGTGGGTGAGTTGGAGTGAGAGATTTTGAGTATGGAGAGTGACTTGAGTGTTGATGGTCATGTCTGATTTTGCAAGATGCTGGAAAACACGGCGCAGACTAGGTGGGGGATTGGGTCAAAGCCGGCCCACTGGGTGGTGTTTTTATTAACAGCAAACACAGAAAGGTGCAATAACTGTGCGTATACTTCTAAAACATAGGAAAATAAATTATTCGGGACTTCGGAGTTCCGACGGCGTATCTCTCGATCGCCGACTGGATGACGCTGTTCAAGGGTTTTCTTAAGGTGATCCTGTTGCAGGCAGGCTTTGTGGGTTACTGTCGGAGTCCCCAGTCTCACCACCAATGGAATCTTAGGGAAGACAAAACATACAGTTGGGCAATTCCAGCAAAACGGTCTCATGGCAACTGAAATTTCAAACTAGAAATATCACTTCAAATATTATTCGGTCATGTACTTTTGCTACCTAATTGTAAGGAAAATAAGGATTTCAAGCAGCTTGACCGAATTTAGGATTTGCACTGCACATCCAATTTCAGCCGCTGAAAAATAGCATTTTTCAACCCAAAACCACCTCTTTTCTTCCTTACATCCTCACTCTAGCCTCTAGCTTACCACAGGATTAATTGTTATTGTTTGATTGTATGGACGTCAGACTGTTAGGAGCATCATCTAAATTACGGAAGTAAGTATGATTTCCTTGGACAGGATGACAGAAATGGTGCAGTCTCTTTCCGTAATGTTAGTAACAAAAAATGATGAACTTTTCCCTCGTTTCACACTGCTGTTAGATAGGACTGTCAGATTCCTGTATTCATCTCTTCTACCACCACTACTTACATTTATGAAACAAAATAAGGAAAACCCCTCATAAGCTCTGAGTAGACCTGTATCAAATTCTATAACGTGAGTAACATGTAACGTGAGTAACAGTGTCTGTAACGTGAGTAACACTTTATCACTGAAATCAAAAGACTGAAGTTTACTTTCCTGTTTGTCAGTGAGTGGGAGCAATTAGTTATTGTTCTTTTGAAATACCCATCGCAAATTTTGCGATATAGTCTTCGGATAATGTGAATAAGAGTTTTCGTCAAGTTTTGAACAAAAACTGGCTACTACAGTCTCTTAATATCATCCTGATCGGCCTCCGCCACTGCACTATGGATAACCTAACGTCGCGACTCTGAAACCATGGTAGCAAGTGGAAAGACCCCATTATTTTCCTACTTCCACACCAGTCCCACCCACAGAGCTAAAGAAAACACTAGAGTGGACAACATCATTGGCTGAACCAACCGTAGAACGTGAGAAGCGTCTGCCATCTTGTGTAATGAATTGGCGGGGGAATTGCGCAATCAAACGCTGTACGTGTGTATATGCGACATAGGGCCGCGTGGGTGGACCACACCCGCGCGGTCCGCGGGCCCCCGCGGGCCACCCACCAAAAAAGTATGCGGGTGTGGGGCGGTTGCGGGGGCATGCATAAATTTACTGCGGGTGTGGGTGCGGGACAAAAAAAAATTTGCGGGTTAAGTGCGGGCCCACGGCAAATTTACAACCTGCGAGACACGCGTTCATTATATCTCAAGCTCAGGTATGTCACATTCACAACAATAAATGTCATAGTATTCAATAAGTGAGCACAACAAAATAACCACTATGAGAAGTATATTAGCCCATATTGTGTGTTTAAGTATTTTGTTGTCTTACCCACACAAATTAGGAAGGTACTCAACAAAATATGGCTTCTTCTTCTAATAGGCAGTATGGCTTCTTTTCCGAGTACATGTCATAAATGAGTGCTGAATACTACTTACATGTATTGTCAGTTGCAATCAGAATTGCAATTAGCCACCCCATTGCTGTCAGCCGTAACTCCTTTCCATTTGTAATCAATTATGTCAATTGCAGTTCTCCTCTCTTGGTTGAATATCTGTTTTCCTTCTTGACCTTGATGTGACTATTTGTCAAATGTAGCCAAAAGAAGATGAATTTACAATCTACCAATTATGAATGTTGAAGCTTGATTTATTTATTGATATATCAGAGTACTTGATATATCGCGGCCTGCTGATAAAACCTTGCATCTCCAAATTTGATAAGAAACAAAAACTCCTATGTCCATGATAATAACATAAACATTGCAATATACAAAATAAATTCTTGGAAGAAAAATAGTTATCCTGCCCGAACACAGCTCAACTGCATTCTTACATGCAAAATTAAACATTTTTTATGCTCTCCTGTAAAGTTTATCATTTGAAGATACAAGGTTTTATCAGCAGGCCGACGATATGTAAATACTACGTAAGTAAATAGCAGTAGTTCTCGTGATGTCACAAACCTGGTCACGTGGGTTTGTTGACTAGCGTGGTTGGCAAAAAGCCTCAACATTACAATTCATTTAATAGGCAAAGTACAGTTGTCTTCCACTTTCTGTAATAATACCAGTTAGTTGCAGCGTAATTAACTGCACAAATCGATTTGTTAAGGGCTCAGGAATACGTTTCCTTCGTATTCCTGAACAAGAACCTAAAAAATACGCCTGGATCAATTCAATTCGACGAAAGAACTGGGTGCCGTCAACCCACTCGCGTGTTTGTACTATTCGCTTTCTGTCGGGTAAATGGCAAGTTATTTACCATCATTTCTAACATGACATTTTGCTAAGTTTTCGCATTTTATTATTCAGTCATAGCAAGGGAATTTTCTTCCTTTTTGTCTTGGGTAATTCGATCGGTTCCTTATGCTTTCCAGTAGCGAGTAAGTGACAGTTCGGATATTAGTATTGAAAAGAATTACATTTTCAATCGTCATCAGTATGGACTGAGATCAGTCCTTTCGGCTTATCTTGACTTTTGGGTACCCAGAGAAACACTCGAGCGTGTAAAAACGACTAGCGTACATCCAGTCAAGAAAATTTAGAGTTTGATGTCTACTGCAGCTGTAACGGTGGCAGCCTTGTTACTGATGACACACCAGCTGGCTAGGGAATGCACAGTAGCCTATATGCATATTGAATATTAATAATATATTCTAAACCCCCTTATCACGAATAAAACCCACCAAATTATATATTGGCGCCCCCTTTTAAAATCGCTCCGGTAAACATGCTACTGTGAATTACTTTAACTGCTGAACGATGATCAACAAATGTACAATTTATGTTCGATGAAGGAATATCAAGTGATGATCCAGCCGACTGTAATCTGCGCTGGGAAGGCAGGGAGGACTGTGTGCACCATGTCACAGACACATGACATTGGTGAACTTATCTTAATGGCCCATGCATCCTGACAGAAACACTTCTGGGCCGTGAAATGCAGAGATAACCAAACTCAAGCGTTTCTCACAGACTCTAAGATCCCCTATTGTCTTAAAACCACCTGCATCCTGCACAGATATTTCAGGACCGTGGGAGCATATCGATCAGGGTGTCCCCCAATTCACCCTAAAACGGCCTTCCTGAACTTCCTCTGTGCTGAACAATGCCACAGGGTCATCAACCAGAGATCTACTGAACTGCACTCTAGGAATGGGAGATTCGAAGGATCTAAGTGTGAAAATGCTTTGAACTCTCTTTGAACTCTCTAAAGTCATTTGCAAACACTGGCACATGATTGAAACGGACCCTAAACTAAAGCAGATATTCAGGGAGCCGCCGTCCATTGTATTTAAGCGCCCTCCTAATTTAAAAAACAGGCTAGTAAAGTCCCATATCCCAGAAAAACGGGATACCTTCCTGAACGACCTGCCTGAGGGCAATTATAAATGTGGAAACTGTGCGCAATGTGGTTACACCATCAAAAGCAAAACATATACTCATCCTCATAGCGGCAAGTCTTGCAGAATTCGTGGTGTTATTACATGCAATAACACTCATATAATATATCTGATCAAATGCCCTTGTGGCTTGGCCTACGTGGGTAAGACGAGCAGGCAACTTAAAACTTGTATTTGCAAACACAGGGGTAACATCCGTAGCGGAGATGAGCACAATCCCGTAGCTGTACATTTTAAACAAACGGGACACAACATTAGCACTCTACGCTATATGGGTATTGAGGAGGTTAAAAAACCCCCCTGTGGTGGGGACTATGATAGGATACTTCTGCAGCGTGAAACTTATTACATTTACACCCTCAATACAATGGCTCTTTTTGGTCTCAATGAAGAGTTCATCTTAAAATCTTTTTTATGAACTGTAGCTACTATTGTCAGTTTTAGTTCCTTCCACGGAATGTGTTTGTTTCTGACTGATTTTGATGTATTTGTGTTTTCTTTGCATATGTACATATTGGGAGTTTTAAATTGTACCTATGTTTGACCTATAGGTTTTAATATACCTACGGGATACTAGGCTATATCACTAGGATTCAACTTAAATTGCATATGATATTAAATGTGCTGATTGTTGTGGAGAGTAGCCTACTATATACATTGTTGATATGCCTTCACTTGTTTTTGTATGTATGTAGTGTTTTTATTGGGGTATCGTGGGTAATATGGGGTTGATGTCATTATTTCTGTATGTTGAATGTATTATTGGTTTGGTCCGTCTACCGTCTTCAGTGTATATAAACCCCCACCCCCACCCCTATCACATGTGTGGAACTCACCTGACGAAGGCCATGTCGGCCAAAACGTTGTGTATGGAATAAAGTTTTCTGGGAGCGACTTAAACAGTGTGTGGACTTTTATTCTTTTCTACCAAAATACTAATTTCACCCACAATGTTACAAATATAATGTGTATTTCTGTTATATTGTTGGATAAGAGCTGATTAATAACATTAATACGGATTGTCCTTGTAATTCTGTATTGTGCCGGACGTTCCATGGCAAACTGTAGTGCAAGCATATCGTGTTTGGTATCATTTTAGTCCACTAATATTCCAAAATCGCATGGGGCATATTTCAGAGGGATTGAAATAGTACTAAACCCTCATTCAATAAGTATGAAAAGAAATATACTTCTTCTTCTCTTCGTGGTAATGTCCCCTCCCAAATTCCCTCTGAGGAGGGGTTGTCTTCCTGATTACCCAAATGATTTATGATCCTGCTATAGGAAGCGGGTCTTGAGTCTGGGTATAAAAGGTAGGAAAATGAACG
Source organism: Gymnothorax javanicus (assembly GCA_029692085.1). Lineage (NCBI taxonomy): Eukaryota > Metazoa > Chordata > Actinopteri > Anguilliformes > Muraenidae > Gymnothorax > Gymnothorax javanicus. The sequence continues at coordinate 64,746,535 of CM056200.1, forward strand.
ATTCGAGGAGGATCGCAACTGACTTCCCGCACGTGCATCTATATGCCGTGTGTAGCCAATAATCTATGGTTATGGAAGATCGTAGGCTACTTCCCCACACATTCATCTGTATGTGTGTAGCAGGTGTGTAGCCGTTCTCACAAAGGAAGATTGCATTCAACTTCCCCCACGCGCATCTCCAGGCCGTGGGTAGCTTTAATCTAGCCATGGAAGATCTTAGGCAATTTCCCATTCGTGCTCTTGCAATGGAAGCTGGTATTCATTCTTCCCGCATTGTACACATTGGGTATATGTGAAGTTGTGAGCTGGGCCAGGTATGATTTGACTTCTTTCTTACATTTTCTGTAACAATGTAATTGGTTCTTGGGATTTAAGCTTGTGCCTGCCTGGCGGAATAAATTGATAATTGCATTCTGTTGTGGGATTCTGATTCGGACTAACATATTTCCTTCTAGCTCAGAGTTCTGTCTTCTAATTGGGTAACATGGGACTGTAATCGTGATGCCTGATCAACACGCTTGGTCTGCGTTATAAGGGGGATTTTCCACGCTGTGATTGGTGTTATTATGGTTAGGCTTCGAGGTGATTCCGTTACACCGAGTCGGCTTGGTCACTGAGCGGAAATCTTTAAAAACACGAAGTCCCTGAACTGATAATGTCACACTTCAGAGTTACTCGCTTTGGGCCCCGGTAATCCCTAGTCATAGCTATTTTCTATGTCAAATTACTGTGCTTAATAAGACCGCCAGCCTCTGAGTTAATTCACCGAATTGGGTTGTACAGACGTTTTTGGTACGGCGGCGTAAGGTATAGACCAGTTATGAGTCCGATGCACAACGGAGCTCTAAATTAATAAATTAGAATCAGATTATCTTTATGCAAACGCATGGTAACCGCAAATGGTTACAACTAAATTTTATATCCTAAATTTGACATGGAGTCAGATGAATTGTAACCGCTACAACATTAGGACTGCAGCATCCGCTAGACACGTTTCAGGCCACTTAAAAGCAGAACATGAAGGACATCATCACATTTGGCCTGAGGCAGTGGCCTAGCGCTGACGCTGTAGCCAGGCCCCAGTTGTAGACTGGAGACCATTACGTCTTTATTTTCCCTGGCAGTTTTGGCAAACACGCTGAGACCTTCCGCCTCAGCTAGGACCCTCCTTGGCCGAGTTGCAGGGTGTTTACACGACTCAGACCCAAAGAAGGGTCATTCCTCCAACCTTTCAGCTCGCTAGGATCCGGAAGCCTACACAAACCTTTGTTGTACTTAAGCTTAGAGAAATATCTTGTCTTCGCGGTACTGTCAAGGTTTTGTACATATTCAGAGACTGCCAAATCGGTTCCACAACTGCAGGATGCCACACTTCCCCGTTTTGTTGTATTGACTTACACTTGTTCTTGCCAACCACGCTAATGCGCATGTCTGAATATGATGTCAATATTAGTAAACAAGAACTAGTCCCATAGGAAATAACTCCTATTTTTTGTACAGAAAGAAGTATCAAAGTGCACTGCTTCCAATGTACATATCATTAGTTATTTATGAATAAACAATTCAAATGAATCTTATTGTTGTCCATTTCAAAAAACTCCTATACAGGCAATCCTGGCATTCCATTAACTAGGTAATGCACATGCGCGGGTTTAAGTGGGTAAGATTTTGAAACTGCAGATAACTGCGGGTACAAGAGTCATGGTACGTGCGGGTGTGGGTGCGGGTGTGGGCTAGTACTTGTGGGTTGGGGGCGGGTGCGGGCTCAAATCACGAGAAAATGTGGATGCGGGTGCGGGTGTGGGTGTGGGCTGAAAGCCCGCGGGTGTGGGGCAGGGCGGGGGTAGAGAAATTGGCCCGCGCAGCCCTATGATATGCGACTAGTTAAAATGAAATGAAAAACACTGGACCGGTGTCACAAATCAGCCTACAAGCACGACCATTATTTAATAAGTTATGAATTTTTTTGCGGGTATTTGTTGTCACAAAATTCTTATTTGTTAGGTAAAATTAAAAAAATAAAATTTAAATTAACTGTAACTAGAAAACTCGGTCGCCACAGGGACCGAGTCGTGTATCTCCCCAATCCCCAAATTTCGGAGAAAATGGCCGCCGGCAGCCATATTGGATGTCCAAAATTGCCGAAAATCGGTCTTGAGCATTGTCAAATAAATATCTTCGCCTGTGTAAAATTAGAAAAAATTCCTCTAATAACTGTTGCTTCCAGAGCCCGGAACAGAAAACCTCTGCGGGCGTGGCGGTAGCCCCGGAACCAAACCATAGTATCTCCCGACACTATCGCCTGGGAGATATAAATGTATCGAGGGCTGACTGCAATAAACAGTTATGTCCAGATGTTATATATTGGACATAACTGTTTATTGCAGTCAGCCCTCGATATATGAGTGTTGTGTGCATATATATGTCTAAGGAAAGCTGTTTTCATATTTTGAACACATGCACATTTGTATTTGTACCTCAAATTCCTGTAGTGCTCTTTATTCTAGATTATGGCAATTTTCATTTAGATAATTCAATGTTCATCTTAGTTCATAATAATTACCAGTATTAATTTCTTTCACAGTAAAAATATTATATATAATAAATATCAGTCCTGAATATTCACTCATTCACAGCCTGAGCCAGGGGGGCAGTCAACTCTGAGTATCATCACTCTACTTGTAGTACTACAAATTTAATCAATTATATCACTCTTTAGAATTGATATCCTTGGGAATGAGGTTTCAATGCACATGTTTTGTTCTTTCATTGTACCTGTAACGTATGTAAAGTAACGTGGGTAACGTGACTTTTTTTCTTTAACTATGTGTAGTGATAATAGTTCACTAACCTATGCCAATTGCTTTGTTCTCTTAAAAAGTTTAGTAATAAAAGTTCAAAATATTATCAATCATTTTGCTGTGTCTTTTCTAGTTTAGCGAGATATTGAACGCAAATTTAGCGTAAAAAAACGCCATGAGATTTTTGCGTAACGTGAGTAATGCTGACAAAAGGCAGCATGGAAGAACCATTAAGCAGAATTTTTCTAATGTTGTCATATGTGGATCTTGAGAGTGGCCTATGGGTATAATGGTGAAAAAATAAGAATGTTTAGTCCATTGACGAAATTGGGAGATACCTTCATTCAAGAGTCCCGCGCTTTAAATGTAACGTGAGTAATGCTGGAATTGACCAGGTGGTTAGACACAAGTTTTACATTCGCACTCTTCGCCGGCCTCCTCACAACTGGCCTCCTCCCTCTTAAAGTAGGGATTTGAAGCAAAAACTGAAATATGGCAATTTTGACATCAATGGAAAGCTTAGAACGCAAAGAATGTAATGTAATGTCATTCCGTCACATTATCGACACGAGAAAATGGAAACACGCACGAAACGACAGTACTTCATCGAGCGTGAATACTTTCGTGATGCTAGGAAAGAGGCCCGTTTTGGGTGACGTCACGTACGGATTTTGCAAGCTCTGCTCTGTTACATGTCAATAGAAATACTATGTCTCTCTCTAAGCTTTAAATTTAGTTAAAGGTTAAAATTGAATCATACTTTACTTGAGATGGATAAATTATAATGGAGAAACATTTAGGCTATCTGCCTTTTTTTATATTATCTAAACTCATTATTCTTCTATATAGGCCTAGTACATTGAAAATTAACATTGACATATAAATGATCTGACGGAAATCGTGTAAATACGGGGAAGGCAGGGTTTCCTCCAGGATTTTTTGAAACTGTGGCGGAGGGCTTCAGCGTCGGGTCAAAACTCGGGACTATCAGGTATGGCCAGTTTTCATTAGACCAGCACGTAGGAGATGTAATAATTGAAGTCTATGTGCACGGAGGTTTATCAGTTTCACATGCGTCATGATGGATTTCCCATATAATATGAAAACTGATTATGACTCCGGAAGTGGAATTAAATAATCATGAAGATACAATTAGGTAGAGCAGGATGTGCTCACAGCAAACACAGAAGTTAACATCGTAGTTTATCATTTTGCAAAGGCAGTTGCTACGGGTACGGCAGTTTTTCAATGCATTTCAATGTGGAGAGGTACGGCAGTCCCCATTTCAAGCCCTGCCCAAACCTAAACCTAAACCTAACCCAAACCCTTCCCCTAACCCTAACCCTAACCCTAACCCCAACCCCTAACCCTTCCCCTAACCATAATCCCAAGTCCTTATCCTAATCCCTTGAAATCGACTGCCGTACCAATAAAAACGGCCGTGTCTCTAGACACTGCCTTTTGCAAAGTGAACAAATATTTTCTCTCTAATCGTTGCACACATTGCATTAAGAAGAAAGCAGCGCGTTTTACTGCCGATGGCTTATTTTTATTCATTGGAAAACGTGTTCATCAAGCAAAATGATTGACAACAGGTCAAGAATTATTAGCGCTCATTTTAACTTTTAAACAATGAGAAGTGGCGACACCTGATTGTCCTTAGGATTTTTGGAGTTGATGTAAAGTCATTTTACATAGGCGTGGGAGCTTTTATTTTGCCGTGTAGCGGAAACCCTGGAAGGACTGATAGCCTACCTTAATTTATTATGATATTTTTGCGATGAGCAGACTTGATAAGAGCGACGACAAAACAAGACAGGAAGATTTTTAGAATGTATTCTCTCCGTTAACTCACGCAGGCATACAGATTGTTCATGCACTTGCAGCTGCCTGTCGTCAGGTCTTTCGATTGCGTATACTGTAACTATCTAACGTTTATTAGATTTGAGGTTTTGTTTCGTTTTGGCCATCATGGAAGAGGAAGGACCAGAAGTTGAAGAAAGAACCATGGGAAGAGATACAACAACTATAAAAAAGCAATTAAGAACTGAAATTGAGCTTGAGTGCATGAGAAATATAGGCGGACGATTCAGGCCTCTGCTGAAAAAAGTCAGAGAAACCATTAAGCAACCATTAGGCATATTCTATTGGTTTCTAATGGTTCCTGGTGGTTTTGTAATGGTTTCTAATGGCTACTTATGTTTTCCTAATGGTTTGGTTTGTTTTTCTAATGGGATTCTATTATCTCCCATACAAATCTACAGGACTTTAACTGGTCCTTATTAATGGTTCCTACAGGAGTCTTAATGGTTCCCTCAGGAGTCTAATGGTTCCTACAGAAGTCTTAATGGTTCCTACTGGCATTTGTATACCAGTCTAATGGTCACTATACAGTGGTCTAGTGGACTCTACAGGGTGTAGTGGTCTCTAATGGTTCCAAATGTGATGGAGGAACACAGATGTTATAGCCTTCTTTGGCGATCACATCTGTGTGATTTCTAGTGGGTCCTTGAGTAGGCTGTACAGTATGTTTGTAGATTGCAGTGTTCAGTGATTTCATTTAATACATTCCAATGTCACCTTTGGCCTTTTGCGATTAAATTTGTGATTAAATCATATTTGGCCTTTTGTGATTAAATCATTGTTCATGACTCATCCATCCAAGAGGAGGGAAAAGAACACAACCTGATGGTTTGATGGTTCATGTTCTGAAAAAATTTAATTAAAATCACAAACTGCAACGAGTTGTCATGCCCCATATGTCCTGTTCCCAATCCGGAGGGGAAAATATCCGAATACATACACAATTATACATATGTATAGACATGTCTCTGGTGCCCAGTGTTAGGACTCTGCTATAATTTCTGTTGCAGCAGTAGGTTTCTCAGTATGTTTGTCTAATAGTTGTAGATCCAAATGGGACCAGTTTTCTAATGGTTTTAGCTCCTAATGGAACCAGTAGCTTTCTAATGGTATTACATTGTAATGGAACCGGTAGCTTTCTAATGGTATTACATTCTAATGGGACCAGTAGGTGTCTGATGGTATTACATTCTAATGGGACCAGTAGGTCTCTAATGGTTTTATATCCTAATGGGACCAGTAGGTTCCTAATGGTTTCTTCTAATGGTTCCTAATGGGGTTCCAATTCCCATTAGACCATTAGAAACCTAATGGTTCCTAATGGTTTTTTTCTAATGGTATTCTACTGGATTTTTCAGCAGGGGCTGTTCTTGAGGTAGGCTATTAGGTGGAGATATTTGAGGGGTACGATTGTGTTCTAAATGGCATTGACCTCGTCACTCCATATTTCTATGTCTGTCAATCACTGTAATGAGAGTCCACTTGATCGTGTTCATAAAATACTATCTTTTTTGTTGCCCAGCTTTGGCTTATCCAACCTTCCTCGGAATGGTAGCATGAATCCAGTAAAAACACAATTTTCTTTCTAAACTAGACAACGTGTACATGCAGCCTATAGATGGGTTTCTGTGCAACGTCATTGCAGATATGCGTGCGCAGCCAGGGGGCAGAAAGCGGGACATTTTTCATTGTTTTCAAGCGGAGTCAAGCAGCAAAAAGAAGATGACGAGGAGTTGTTGTGCTGTTTACGGCACAAACCGGCAAAAGGATGGGTGGGAATTTTATAATATCCCGAGGGGATCTCATCCTTTTGCCAAAAGACGAAGAAGATTATATTTGATATATTTTGGGGTGTTGGTGTGTGATGGACTTGAGGCAACTCTGTCAGGTGTTGCTTTGGTCAGCTGAAGTTGATGTTTTTCAGCTTTTGTGGCTGAACCTTTTTTCGGGACATGTCGTTCCAACGATTTGGTTGGGACGTGCAGGCGACCTCGTCCTCGGTGCGTCTGCGCCCTGACAGTTCAACTTGGCACATGATGGCTGCAGCATGACTGCAACAAGAAGTGAGACTGGTGCAATGCATAGATGTATTAGCAAAATTAAGTGAAATCATGAGCTCACAATAGCTGCTGTGAGACTTACCCTGCCATGCATGTGCTGTTAGCGGTAAGGATGTACCCAAGATCCCTGTGCACATACATCCAGGCATCATAAAGTTTTGTCTTTAGTCCCTGTCTCCGGCGGGGCAGGACATCTGCCCTCAAAGCGCAAAACTCTGAACCCGTGCCATAAAACTTTAAGTTTTGCACATGACCACAAAGTACGTAATTATGCACATCTAACGATTTATATGCAGGCAAATTGTCCTTTGTGTACACACTGGGCTTCTCTATGAGATAACTGTATATGTCGGGCCATATGATAGCTGGCCATTTGGACATATCTGAAATCCATTCGTCACTGGGAATATTATAAGGGTCTGGTAATGTCTCACCATTACTGAGGACCAGTTTCTTGAGGTAATCGGTGCAGTCTGAGCTGCTTCGGCTGTTGATATAATTGGTCTGAGCCATCTCTGCCCTAGACCTAGCTAACAAGCTATCAGACGTGTAGTGTAACGTATATTTACAGTGACATTGGCGGTTCTTTATTTTTTTTCTTCTAAATGTTGGCAGGCCGTGAAGTAGCCTCGTCGTAAACATTTTTACTTTGACTTTGTTAGCGTTCACTGACGTAACCACCATGCTCCTGATGTTGTAGACATCTAAAACAACCATCACAACGTGGTAAGTTGAGTGAAATTCATGGACATTTCAGCAAGTGTTTTTCTGATTTGTGATGCAATGAAAAACAAACAGATTTTTCAATGAAATGACATTTTATTGCAATTGAGTCAGCGAGAACTTACAAACAATACGGCATCTACATTGATATCAGTTCGCTCCGAAGCAGTCTTTTGCCCCCTGGTTGTGCGCGCACCTAGTATTGTTTGTACACAAGAAACCCGTCTATACCCAGTGCGGCGACCGGACTTTTTGCAGGCATAGAACGAACTAAAATAAGCAGCAAAACTAATATGCACCGATCAAAGAAATCACCTTTATGCGACAGTAGCTTAAAAAAAAAATAAAGATTTAAACATGGGATTTAAAACTATGAACAACTGGAAGAAATCTATTAAGAGTTCTGACTCGTCAGGCTTTAAAAACAAAATTGAAAAACAGTTTTCACAGTGTTCACTGTATTATAACTATGGAACATCTGGGTACTTTCAGAGTACACAACCCGTATGTGACGTCACGGAAAATGAGCCTGTCGACGGACTGGTTACGGTGGAAAAGGAGCAACATTTGGAAAGCAAATATAAAGTTGCATGAAACTTTTTTTCTCTTGTTATATGAGTGAATACCTTCAAACTATCATTAAATTGCCATAACGGACCAATTTTATGGGTACTTATTTTCTTGGAATCCCTACTTTAAGCTGTGGTTGGCTCTGATTATCATGAGATGCAGCTGTGTCACCTGCGCTCTTTTCCCAGGCCTGCCTTGCTTTACAACTCGCAGCTGGTGGAAAATGTCCAGCAACATGTGAGTCTAGGGAGGGCTGAATGGGCATTGACTCTCCTGCCACTGTCCAGGGTGATGAAGTTCTGCTCTGAAGGGAGAGCGAGGGGGAGGAGAATCGGCTGTTGCAGGCATGCTGATGTGGTCAAGGGGCGTGGCCACGTCCCGATTTTTCACACCGGAAAAAGGAAACTTTGAAAGAAAAATGAGATATTTTGGGGAAAAAGAAAGGAGCAAGAAAAGGGAACCATGGCACGGTCTTGTTTTATTCATTATAAGGACATGGCTGGGCCTATTTTTTCAATATGGAGAAAAGGGCAATGGGCAGAAGAAAAATGCTCTGTTTGCGCCGAGCTGATGGGATGGAAGTGCATGGCCAACAAGAAATGTTAGCTGTGGCAGCTGATGTCTACAGACAGTTGTTTACTGTGGAGCCCATTGGAGAAGAGGAGGTTGCTGTACTTCACAATGACCACAGGAGGGACAGAACATTCTAGTGGCGCCTTTGACGATGGAGGAGCTCACTCAGGCAGTGGGACCGAAGTCATCAGAAAGGTCTCCTAGCCTTGATGGACTGCCTGCAGAATTTTTCAAAAAAGCTGTGGCCAGTCATAGGCATAGGCATTTTTGAAGTTTTCAAAGAGTCTATTGAAAACAAAGAACTTCCCCAAAGCTGTAGAAAAGCAGTAATTTCACTGTTGCCAAAAAAGTAAGATCTAAAAGATATAAAGAACTGGCAACCAGTAGCATTGTTGTACCTTGATGATAAGATAAGGGTAGGGCAATTGCAAATAGGCTGAGCAAGATTTTACATTGTGTCATTCGTAAGGACCAGTCATATTGCATACCTTGCAGGACGATATGTGATAACATCTTCTTAGAGAGAGATGTTTTGAGACATTGTTGGCTTTTTAACCGTCACCAGTACACATGCCCAGACTGACTAATCTGTACACCTGGGGTCCACAGGGACCCCAACACTATTTCATGTATGTTGTTTCTATATTCAGAAAAAAGAATGGCCTCAAAATTTGTTTGAATGATGTGTTTGAACCTGTGAGTTCCTAGCAAAAAATAGAAAAATGAAAGTTTGCTTGTTATAATGGTTTTATTCAAGGAAAACAGAAAAATACACAACATTTTCACTTTTTTTTTTTTCTCAAATTTTTGTGCAACTTCAAGTCTAAAGAAGGGTATTGCCACATCCTGGCGCTACTATGATAATAAGGTTTAAAAAATATAATAAAGATGTTCTGGCAAAGCACAGTATTTGGCTGATTCATCAAAATTACCCTATCAAGCACTGGGGTCCGAGTGCACCACACAATAATAGGATGAAACTTAAGGTCCAGTTGAGCAGTTTTCAGCAACAAAATCACTTGATTATGATTTCAAGCAGGTATGAACACAAATTTCACTTGAACAAAAAAAAAATCAGAGGGCATATCTCAGAATATTTAGACACAGTCATCATAACAAACACTTGGAATAGAATGATCCTTGCAGATGTTGTTGCCACATATAGTGCAGCATTGCCGGATCTTGTGATCAGCCTCCCTTGGGCAGAGGTAGCATCGTTTCTATGGAGCAGAAGACCTTGCAGCTGCATTCCGGCAAATGTCACGCATGCCTAGATCAACAAAGGCAGATTTTAGGCCCTTTTGCAACGCCCTGGGGTTGCAGCAGGTCATTTACGAGGGCTTCACCCAGCCCTTGCAGGAAGAGACATCGACAGCTGCGACCTTTGTGAATTTTCCAGTTAGGGTATTTGCAGAGCCAAACTACATATACTGCTATTTCAGCAGCATCTATGATGTTATAGAAGAGAACCACTGGCAATCTTCTGCTGTAAATGTTAGTGAATATATTATTTGAACAAGTGTGGCTGAAAATAGCTGCAAATTAAAATGAGGTAAGTACCACATAATAAATAAACTAGCACGCATTAGGTGGTCTGGCTGAGGTCTGCATGGACCCCAGACAAAAATCTGTTATACAAATCCAATAAATGAGCGCAGCGCAATAATCTTTGGTGTGTAGAAGAACAACTTGTTGGGTGACAACTACCTAAAATAGCAGACAGAGATGATCACTCACATATAAAATATTACAAAATACATTGTGCTGGGGTCCATGTGGACCCCAAGTGTACTGATTAGGGTTAAGCTAAACATGGGAGCTGTGGCTGTAGATCAGGAAAAAGCATTTCATCGTATGCATCATGGCTTTTTGTTTAAAAATTAAGACTTGCTTGGTTTTGGACCAAATTTCCAGGCCTACATAAAACTGATGTACAGAAATATTACCAGCAGACGGGGCTGTGGGTGGCGTCCGGGATGGGGTGGGGGGTTGGCCGGGGGGGCCAGGGGTGGTGGGGGTCACGGGCCCTGTGCCTTCTTAATATTTAATACTTAATAATGCTATTTATGTTATTGTAATTGTTCTCATTATTCTTAAATTTTCTATTATTATTGTTATGGATGTAATAGTGATATAGCAATTATTGTTCTTCTTCTTATTATTATTATTATTATTGTTATTATCGTCATTATTATTATTATAATAATCATTGATTGTTGTTGCTGTCGTCATTTCGGCGCCGTCGTCATTAGCTTTACTAAAAAATAAGTGTTGCTACCTTAACAATTTCTACCACAATAACTATTTTTGATTATATTATAGTTAATAGGTATAATAATTATAAATAAATATATTACGACTATTATGAAGACATATGCTCGTGTGCATGTACACATACACACACGCGTACACGCGCGCACACACACACACACACACACACACACACACACACACACACACACAACATTTACATTTAGTTATCAACTTCTGTCCGTCATTTTATCTGTCTGTCTGTTTATGTGTCCATTTGTGTATATGTAAAAGCCCGCACCTCACACAATAAACATTGACACATCTGCCATTGATACACGCCCTTACCCCCCCCCGTTTCCTATCTGTTACACACTTCATTCACCAATGTTAAATATTTAATTTACATTAAATTTTGCATTTATTTACTGTTATTCAAGTTGAGGTATCTCTTTTGTTGTAATTATTATTATTATTTTCTTTTTTCTTTCTTTTTTCTTTTTTCCTTAATGTACTATATATCTATGTTTTTTTTTCTTCCTTTTTCTTTACAAACCTAATTTTGCTGTTTAATCTGCATTTTGTCATCTGAAAATAAAAACAAAGTTGTCCTCAAAAAGAGGGGGGTGGTGCAAAAAAAAAAAAAAAAAAAAAAAAAAAAAGAAATATTACCAGCATGGTCAAGATTAAAAATATACTAGCCCTCCTTTTGCTATGTAGAGAGGTATTTGACAAGGTTACCCTTCGTCGCGGCTGTTATATGCTCTGGCTATCGAACCTTTGCTGTGCTTTTTAAAGCCCAGTTCAGACCAAAGATTTGCAACGAGATGGGTTCAAACTTGCAACAACTGTACTTGCGATGCGCTGGTTTGCCATGTTCTGAAACCTGCCAGGTCACACCGAGGCGACTAGAGATGGTGTATCATTTCCATGGCAGTGACTCTCTGAGCTTCCATTCTCACTGCCAACTTTTCAGGCTTTTTTCGTCCAGTTGGTACATTTGTTGCCATACATTTGTTGAAAATATGGATAAGAGTGATGATGAGTTAGGCCCAACAGTTGAATTTCTGCTATTAAGAAAACTGTTAGGACACAAAGCAAAGACATGGGCGAGAATTTGAAGCCGTCCATGGGTGCTTCAACGAAATGCATGATGCAACAGTATTTTTAAATGATCGAAAAGATGTGGACACCTTCTATGACTGTTTATCGGTATTTCAGAGAGCCTCCAATGCAAAGGTAAACTGGGGGTGATGCCTTACTGACCGGGCAGTGGGCGAGAGTAGGCCCTCCAGTCCTGCCCCGACCCCTAAAGTAGGGTAGAGCAGGTCATAAGGTGTTGGGTGCATTCCTGAGAAACCAAGAGTACAAATTGAAAAATTGAGAGGGCTTGCTGGATATAGTTAAGGCAAAGCTGTCTTGATGGAGGTGATTGTTGCCACAGCTGTCTAATAGTGGGAGAACACTTGTGATTAACAATCTAGTGGCCTCCATGCTATGGCACAGGTTAGTTTGGCTGGATCCTCCGGCAGGACTGCTGAGAGTAATCCAGTTGGTGCTGCTGTCATTTTTCCGGGGTGGAAACTATTGGTTGCGATTAGCCAATCAGTATCAGCCAGTGGCAGAAGGAAGGCAGAGACTAGTTGATCTGAGCAGCTGGGTAGCTGCTTTTAGCTCGCAGGGCAGCTCAAAGGCTGTTATATGCCAAAGACCTGAGTTGGAGGCCAAGGGCCTTCCTGCTCCTGAGACAGGTGGGGGGTCTGGACTGTGCCTGGCAGCTGTTCGGGATGAACTAAGCTAGCTAAGCACGGATGTGCTGCCTCAGTTTTATCAAAAGTGTGCTGAATGCCTGGGAGCTGCTGAAGGAGGAGCAGTGAGGAGAAACCACAACACGGGATTCGCTCCTCCAGGAGTGCCATTTCTTCAAGCCACTTTGTCCAAATGCTGCCCTGCGGGATGGTAACTCACTCCAAGTCCAAGTCTTTCCCGACGTTTTGTCGGGAAAACAGGCCGGGCAGGCTTCGCTTTCCAGAGCCACGGGAAAAAGCGAAATATTGTTTTCCCCGAGGCATCCCCGAAGCATCGGTGATGTTCAAGTATCAGGGGACCTTCGGGGATATTTGAATCTTCTGCGGAAGTTCGGCGACCTTTCGGTGACACATTCCCGATGCCAGGGTTGCATCCCAGAATATTTGCCGAAATTTCGGCGACGGTTGAAAAGTGCGTTCTTCCCATGGCGCTGATTGGCTGGATTTTGCATTCGCGCGCACTATAAGTACATTTCATATACATGCCAGAGAGGGAATGATGCTGAGCCCAAAATGTGCATATATTATAGCGTAGCCAAACAAAGTTATTTTATCAATGTTTTGTCCGGGCGCCAGGTCGTCTGTTAGACCAAAATAAATTAGTTGTGTTCAGCTCCACTACAGCATTTTACGGAAAACCTCGTCAACAAAACCATGAGAAAGTAAATAACTTGTATTGTACCAACAAAGAAAGAGGCACTTTCGTTTGCTCAAATCATAACATTATTTACATCAAGAGAAAAAATTAACAGGTTAAGGGGGGGAAAAAAACACCTTTATCCGCGGAAAATAAATAACCCAAATTGCAGGCCCCAGCCTAGACACCTGCAAGAAAACTAAATATGTATATCCAGCCACACAATAAAAAAATAACAATAATAAATAATAGTTGATTAATTTTCTAAAGGAAAAGATCATGCCGCTGCAGTACAGATTATAACAACCAGATGCGCTTGCCAGACGCAAGTTACGGTCAGCTAAATAAAGCAATGCCCGACAGGACTTCTCGTCATTAAACAAACTTCAATTATATATCAAAATTAAGAGAAAAAATTAAGGAAACGAAATCGTAAAAATAAAGGCTAGAGGGGGAATATGGGAGGGGTAAACAATGTTCAAAGTAACTCGGGGCAGGAGTAAGTGGAGTGAATGCGAGTGATTAAAAAAAGAAAGCTTTAATTTGGCGATATCAGTTTTTGTGGTGGGATGAGTTACAGGGAGTGCACAGAGAGGTTAGAGGATTTTTCAGTAAAAAAAATAAGTTCTTTCCCAAACCCTGCTTGGCGTCTCGCACTGGATTCCCATCCAAACTGTTCGATAATTATAGAGGCTGGTTGCACCTTGTAGCTCGCTACAATATATAGGGGAGAGCTGGTACGAAAGTTACATTTTTCACATGGACGTCATTTTAAAAGATAACGTTACAGACCGAAAAAAAAAAAAATTCGGAGCGATTAACTACTTTCGTGTGTGCTTTGTCAATATCAGGTGCTAAATCATCAATATATATTGACTTCGGCATAGTTTGACGTCGAACGGAAGATGCGGATTGCTTCTTTCGACCCATCCAGCCGGGATGAAAGTAATGCACGGGCAGGGCAAAAGTAACGTGATCAAATTTACTGGAATCTTTTTAAATTTCTTTCGTTAAAACAGAAGCAAAAACAGCCAGACATTTGTTTTAAACATTTTAATTGGCTTCAAATGTTCCAAAAGTGAACGTGAACATGTTTAATGTGCAAGGTCTATTTATAAAAATTAGAAATTACTCATCACAGTTGTGACATATAATGAGTGGCACCCTCAGTGCATGCCTCATGCGACCACAGCAGACAAAAGATGCACTGCACCCACACTTCTCCAGTCAAAGATGAGGAAAATGTCTCCCCACAAACAAGACATTCCTCATCGTTTCCCCGAGAAACTGTGGTTGCAGTGTGTCCACTAAGCCTCGTTTTTTTTGGGAGTTTTGAAGAGGACTGGCCCCTCTGCCGACTCTCCTCCTCCAAAGCAGCTTTCACCGGGGCGTCGGTCAGTATTGCTGTTGACCTGCAACATTCAATGAGATTATAGTCAGAATCAGCTTGTTTTTTTATACAAGCAAGAGAATCAAGACGAGTTAAAAATGACACTATGCTCACCTCTTTCTGCCTCTCCTTTTATTTTCTTTCCTCGAGCCAGCCTTTGGATATAGGCGAAGCTTTTCCTGGCTGAACCTCTGTACTGGCGTGCCACTAGATGTTCCTGGAACCACTAGCATACCTGGATAGATGATATTTAAAAAAATGCTTGGCAAGGCTCAACATGCACATTTAAAGACACACACAGACACAAACTCTCACCATCTACAGGACTGGCTGACTCATGGGGATGCAGCTCAAATGGGCTCTGGCTAGGTTGGTGCAGGTGTCTCAAGGGAGCAGGCACTGGCGATGGAGCTGGTGATGGAGCTGGCCCTGGCACTGGGGATGGAGCTGATGCTGGTGCAGGACGGTCGGTCACAAAAGCTGGAGCAAAGTCTGCCTCACTGAAAATATCTGGATTCAAGGGCCAGATACCGGTACATTCGAACCCAGACAAAATTCTGCTTGGTGTCGCAACTTGAGGCAGAGCTTTAGCCACAAGACTTGGTGTTCAGAAATAGCAGTGCATTTTAAGGACTCTAACTTGTGCACTAAAGTATTGGGCGGAGGTGGCCTGTGCGCCCTTATTGCGAGCCATAAAGAAACCTGTGGGCACGGAGTTCTGTCCAATCCCGTGCACTCAGGATTCTGAATGTTCGCATGGGCTGCACGTGAACAGCTGCTGCACCTACTGTTTCTGGTTCCCCATAGACTGTTTCATTTCCCCCCATGTCACCCACATTACAATAGCCAATCAATAACCTACATTCAACTGTCAATCAACCTGAACTTCGGACGTTCATATAAAAAACCTGACCCGCCCCAATCAGCAGGGATCGCATCCGTCGGTGCTGGAGTGGCCGAGCTCAAAAGGACTCAGTTTCCTTACGGACATTTCTTTGCGTTTCGTTTGCCGTGCGTCCATTGATAGTAAGTTTTTCTACTGTTCTTTATCTGTGCCTACTGATTTCGCAGTTGTTTGTTGATTTCCTCGGTTATTCTGCGTTAATCTGTAATGTACAGAATGTAAGTGGATTGATTATCGCGTGTGACGCAGTAGAATTCCTATTGATATCGTACGGTCATCAGAGCTACTCGTTTCATATTTAATACCGTAGTAATTTATTTGCTCATTTCTGTAATTAGTTTACGAGTTGTTCAATGTTCAATTTGAAGTAGCAGGCTTTGCCTGGTAACTGGTAAGAGTACCATACACAACCTCCAGCAAAATAAAAAAAAATCTCAACTTTTTCGGCTTACCTTAATGTTTAGATACCAAGTGAAGTATTCGGGTGTGGAAAAACGTCGGCCATACATCCAGTAAAGATAATTTACACTTTAATTGCCACAGCGGCTATACGTGCTACTAGCTTATGAAGGTGGCAGCCATGACACTGTTGACAATACTGGGACATGCGCAGCGCATGCATAGTTCGAGCGTACGCATAGTTCGTATAGGCACGCACATGCAGCGAGGGAGAGCGCTCAATTTCCGTGCGCTTGTGTGTTCAACATCCAGCCGTTTTGTGTCATTGTGGGGGTTTTGTTATTAACATCTGGACCTTTGTTTGAGTAGTAATTCGCGTGCCAAGCTTGGCTGGCGCCTAACAACATTAAGTTGGAAAACTTACATCGAAGTTGGATTTATGGATACTATTCTATTGATGTCGTCTCGGTGTGCAAATAATGCTGTGTGGTGGTGCCCGGAACCGTAAACAATACGGTTCCAGGTGAAAAGTTTAATTTTTCTTTCTTTAGACCTCATAGGAGACCTCGGCCGAAGCAGAAGTCTGGAGAGTGGCGGCAAGATGTTACATGCTCTTCGGTGGCGCGTACAGCAGCAGGATGTCTGCTAAAATTTGAGTAAAGTGGTCGACGCCGCTGTGATTACGTTGCCACATATACTCGGCCAGATAAAAACCTAAGCCGTCGCTGCTGCTCGTGTGCGTGGATGGCAAGGACCTCTTGATCTGCCACCAATGGCACTCAATATTTTGAGTGTGCACGCCAGGGGAGGCAGGATCAACGAAGTTGAGGGAGTGGTTCACCGTGAGATGCTGGAAGTTCTCCTCGCTGAGGCAATCGTAAGCATGCCAGCAGTCGGTTACGATTTGCGAACCGGTGGCAACATACTCCTTAATAAGAGGTATTAACGTCGCCGAATTCCGGTTCTCAACCTCGACGAAAAAAACCTCCTTAGTCTCACGGCAAATACCCCCCCAAGACCCACTTGCCATCGCGCAAATGACCGCGGTTGTATTTTTCGCGCCAAATTTGGACTCGTCAATCTCTACTACAAGCCCTGGGGCCCCTATGGCGGTGGTACTACACTGCTGGACAACGTGAAGGCAAACTTGGCGACAATAAGTGAACCAGTCGGCGACGGTTTCCTTGCTTGTGACTCCGTCGTCGAGGCTGGATTCGCTTTATCGCCGTTTTGTTTGACATCTCGCCGCCCAGCAGTAGGTGAGCACCAGGACTTTCTGGGCGACATCCTGCTACCAGCGAACCAGGTCCCACGACAAATACTGCGGTCGGAGGTCCGAGTGCTGCATCTCCGATTGTGGCAGCGCCATACAAAGCCCACTCGAGAGTCTGCAACCCGCCAAACCACGAGAGCTCTCTACGACACCGCCGACAAAGCGGGCGCTAACAATCAGACCCCTTTCCTTGCAGAATTGTATCGTGGACTCTGGAGTCCGCAGCTGCGAGACAACCGCCACAAATTCCATACATCTTGCACCGTGCAATCACTCATTTTTCTTCTTGTTTGTAAGCTGATTACTACCACGACCCTTTATAGTCACAAAAACTAATTCTGTGCACGTATGACCAATTTTAGCACGCCTTTTATTTCCATTCGAAATAGAAAACACGCGAGTGCATTTAAGGCTGCCCATTTACATTACGTTAACAACAATAAGTTATTAAGAAAGAAAAGAACCATATATATATGATTTCGCTGATTATGTTATCCATGTCTCACACCACGAAAATTTATCCCCTATCCCTAACCCTAACCTTAACCTAACCCATAAGTAATGCTATCCCTACCCCTATCCCTGACCCTAACCTTAACCTAACCCATAGGGAATGCTATCCCTACCCCTATCCCTAACCCTAACCTTAACCTAACCCATAGGGAATGCTATTCCTACCCCTATCCCTGACCCTAACCTTAACCTAACCCATAGGGAATGCTATCCCTACCCCTATCCCTAACCCTAACCTTAACCTAACCCATAGGGAATGCTATCCCTACCCCTATCCCTAACCCTAACCTTAACCTAACCCATAGGGAATGCTATCCCTACCCCTATCCCTAACCCTAACCTTAACCCAGCTCAGGCACAAACAATGGCTTGTTCTCCTCAAATTATTCTAGCCAGTGTCAAAAGATCAGCCAACTCACCAGCATGAAAGGCATCAAAATGAATATTCACTCGACGTCTCCTCATTGACAACAATAAATAAAAGAAAAAAGAATATATGATTTCTTTTTATATATATATATACTTTCAGTTCTCTTTCACCCTTCAGCGATGAATGGAAACTAATGGCGCTGAGCTGGCAACAAACTCAGTTGGTGTGATTAACATTGCTTTCTCCACAGGTTTCCTGGTTCGAATCCCGCTTCAGACACGAATGTAATGTCTAACTTAACATGTAAACCTTTGTTCACAGTTCATCAATGGAGAAGAAAAAAAAAAGAAAAAACATAAAAAAGAGAACAGAAGTAGTGCAAGAGATAGGACTTAGAGTGAATGACACGAGGGATCAATACAGATGCGATAAGCGAAATTACCGCAAATATTTTTTTTACTCGCGCCGCATCTACCCCTTCCTTTTAAAATCTTTCCCCCATCATTCTAAACCCCCTTCTCACTCATAAAAACCCCCCAAAAATATTTGTGCCCCCTTTTAAAATCATTCTGGCCAAAAAAAACCCAAAAAAAGTGGAGGTTGTGTATGGTACTCATGCCCCATTTCTTCATTGTACTACCTTCGTTTCATTTAATTCATATATATCTACCAGCTTTAATATCATTATTTATTTATCCAATTCATATCAACAGTCTACACTGCTGTTATTATTTATTTACCAAATACCTTGTAATTATACATTGTAATGTTTGCATTACCGTGATGTATATCATGAACATAGTTTAATGTTTTATACCTCTGTTATTCTATTTTATAGAAACCAGGGCATTACATTGCTTCATGCCTTCAAGGCTTCAATGTATGATGGCTTTGCTCAAATTCAAGAGTGGCACGTGTGTGTGGAAATAAACAGTTTAATTGCCTCTTCGACATCCGTCAAGTCCTTACCCGGCTACCTGTGGTGATTGTTGTCAACCGGATCAGCTAGTCAGTTAATCAGGGTTCCCGCGGTCATGAAATTCCTGGAAAAGTTATGAAATTTGAAAAACCTGTTTTCCAGTCTGGAAAAGTTATGGAATTAACTAACGGTTTTGGAAAAGTTTGGAAAAATACACTGTTTGCCTAATGCTTATAATATGTTCGCTAAATCCCCCAAAAGATGTCTAGAGTTTACCGCAAAACTACAAGCTATTATTTAAAATCGAACGCGACACTGTTGAAACTAGCATGACGTTTCGTGATAGGCGTAGGTTACATATGCAGCTAGTTGGCTGACAGCGATTTTTTTTTTCCCCACCGAACTTCTTAATACCAACTTTATCTCATTAGCTTACAGCCAATAATAATCAAGCACATGCTGTTGTTCATAGATATATACATAGAACATATATATATCTATGCTTTTGTTTACCTTTTGACGCGCATGCTGTACCCTCTATGCACATGGTTGCTTGATACGCTGTTCGCCGGAATTTAAAGGGCAGTAATTGTACAGTATAGCTAAGCTGTGCCCACCCAAAAATTTGGCTTGCACAGCGCCCCTGAAGGGCACCGTTTTTCTGATAACGCCAGTTGAATTTTCCCACTGCCTCGCTTCAAATTAGTGTAATAATAGCATCAATGTCAATCAGAATAATGAATGAAATAACGTGAATATAATAAGATTTCAATACAAACACACAACTTTATTTAAATTTATGCTCGACGTCCATCTATGGCCCAATTGGTTTCTCTCCAAGTCATTTTCCTGCATTATACACCGTTCAAAAATATTTCATTTCCATCCTGGCTTTTTTTTTTGTTTGTTTGTTTGATTACCCAGGTTCGCTTGCGAAACTCAATGATTTTTTTTCCGCTTGATGAACATGTCATGCACGTAAATTGATTAGACCGCAGAGAAACCCGATTCCCGATTGTGGCAGAACGAAGTGTTCGAAAAATATCTTCACTATTTGCTTTGAAATTCTCCTGCAAGTTCTCTCATTCCAAATAACATATTTTTGTATTTTTTAAAAGCGTGTCTGTTTCGACATTATTGCGATGCATGTTCGTATAAACGCCGATTTTTGATTTTCTAAGAAAATGGGACCTAAAGGAAAGGACCCCAATTCTGGCTTAAAACACATTATTAATTTTTTTCACTAATCACGCAAAATTTCAAAATAGTAATTCTATCTGAACATCGCAACATCTTAAACAATGAACCCTTTGGTTCATGACTGTAACATTGCTACGTTTGAGAAAACTTGCACAAAAGTGATTTTGATGATCTTGGGGTAAAAAAAAACCTCATTAACTCCACCAATTTGCGTTTTTTTTTTTTTTCAAATTTCCCTTTCTTATAATGTAGCAATACAACATACGTCATTGACAGATAGCTTAATTTGATAGGACTCGGCCCACACAACTGAATAATAGGCCGATGTTATCGCACTTATACGTGTGGCCAATGCTGAATTTTTTTCTTGGCCACACTTATAAGTGCGCCAGTTGATGACCATTCCAGTTTTTTGAAAAAGTACCGCTTAAAATAAGTTAGGCCAAGAAAAAAAAATAGCTTTGGACACACTTAAAATAAGTGTGGGCAATGGAGCATGTGCATCTTAGCCACACATCTAACGCGAATTTCGATCAATTTTTGGGCTCGGACGCACTTAAATAAGTCACTTCGATAATAATATGAAGTTTAGCGGCTACTGTGGTGTCAAAAGATGGATGTCGACCTTAACTTTCTCTTTACATGTAGGCTACACTGAAAGCTTCCATTTCACCGTGTTCACCAAAAAAAGTAGCCTATACGTCATGCCGTGGGCCAAAACCTGGATCCTTTATTGTTACTTTGTAAAAACTTTCTGAGGGCAGTTCAAGTATTTTTCCATCAGAACAAGTATGATGTGCAGATATTATGAAATGAAAATATTCTCATCTCAAAAAAGTATGTGCACATTAATGAGAACAATTAGTTTGCAGCTTTGTAAGAAACATTTTTTTCTGCAGCCCACTGCGATAGGCACTGGGCTTCCTACAGACGAATGCACTGACAATTTTGCATATCGCTCATACGAAAAGAAAATCTCACAATAGACAGCTATTCTATGAAACTTTTCCTCCGTTAGCTTTTCTATGAAACCTTTCCTCGGTTACAGTCTTTAATGGTTGCATGTCATGTCAGCGTCATTTACAGCGTCAACTTGGCTAACTTCGACAGCGTCCCCCCAGATTCTGTGAACAATACACGCAAGCAAGGATAATACACTCTAAATTAGGGTTTAGTGTGCGGGCTCTCATCTCGAGCCCGCATACTGATCATTGGCATTTAATAACGTCATTGGCATTTTAATCATTCATTTTGAAATTCTTTAGCGTCATTCGCGTGCACAATAAAAAATACTTCAATTTAACATTCATATGAAAATTTTTTTTCAATTAACAGTAGCTTACAAAGTCATTTGGAACAATCGTCAGAGCATTAAAATTAGGCATTTAACAATTTTTTACACCGTTTACTTGCAACAATGAGCAATTTCTGGACTAACTGTTCAATGAAAAAAAAAAAATTTTGTGGATTGAATGTTAAGAACGTTCTTAACATTCAATTCACAAAAATATTCTTTTCCAATCTAACGTAGTCCAGAAATCTGGCTCATTATTATTCAAAGTGTGGTGTAAAAATTGTTAAATGCTCTTTGGTGTTGTTAATTACTGTGCAACAATGAGCAAAATGGGGCTAATGTTTCATAAAAAAAAAAATGATTTTTTGGATTGAATATTAAAAACATTCAATATTAAATACATGACGTGAAAGATTGTCCAAAAGGAGTGATTAAAATGCCAATGACGTTACTGAATCTGAATGCAGAGGTGGAAAAATCCAGGGGGGAAAGTAAAAATCCAGCTCGGTTTTTCTCCCTCCCACAGAATGAGCTGATCACTCATACTGGCTCTATCTCCTGTCAAAAGTAAATCCAGGTGGTTGGAACAAAGTTCTGGGGAGGATTTTTACTTTCTGTTCGTGGACTTTTTTTTGTACGCCGCAAATGTTCGATTTTTGGCGCTGATGAATGTTTCTTAGTGAAATTGGTCTCCATTTCACACTAATGAATGCGTATTTTCTCGTACTGAACAGCAAAAGGTGTACAACTAATATTACAATATACTAGGCCTATTATAAAATATATAGGCCTTCTATTATTATTACAAATATATACTACTATTATTACTATTAGGCCTATTAATTATTTCAGCCAATTT
The DNA here is from genome assembly GCA_029692085.1 of Gymnothorax javanicus. Taxonomy (NCBI): domain Eukaryota; kingdom Metazoa; phylum Chordata; class Actinopteri; order Anguilliformes; family Muraenidae; genus Gymnothorax; species Gymnothorax javanicus. The sequence continues at coordinate 64,768,941 of CM056200.1, forward strand.
TAATATGTTAGTTTTTTTTTTTTTTTTTTTCCTTATCAAGCACGTCTCCTATGCTTATAATAAATCTGCCAGATCATCATCTGAGGATCATGGTAAGGTCAGGGGGGCGTTTGCTCAAAAAAGGTTGAGAAGCACTGCTCTAAATAATTATTTGTAATTGTGCAACATTTGTCTCAGAAAATATTAAATGCCATCTGTTTGTTACCTCTTCAATGTTTTTGCCTTCTTGAGCATTTAAATGTAGCACTTGGTTATTTATTCTGCCCTACAAAGCCTAAGTGCAGTAACTACATATTGGGTAAAATGTGAGTGACTCAGTTTTGGGCCTGAAAGTATATTGAGGCCAGGATTTATTTGGACAGAAATTATACCATGGTGAATCAGTTAATCATAATCTTTCACAGAAGTGCTGACTATTTATTTGTTGGGACAGCAAACAAACTCTAAAGCCATTTTTTACTGTTTAAATTATTGCGTAGTTACTGCACTTAGCCTTTGTAGGGCAGTATTGTTGTTTGTTTCTTTGTTTCTTTGTTAAATATAATTGAGAAAATACAAGAATGGTGCCATAGGCCCTTATGCCATTGTGTGATGCCCTAGGATGGGTGGTAGATAGACACAACTTCCCTTCCATTCTCCATGCTACATTTGTGCTACACTGCTTAGGGCATAGCACACTGTAGAAGCTCATTATGGTGCTCTTTGTTCGCTATTATAGGCCTTACCTGTTTTAAACTAAGTCATGGAAATTAGGTAAAATATTATGGAAAAGTTTTGGAAAAGTTTTGAAAAATCACTGGTAAAAAAGTGTGGGAACCCTGGTTAATCATCTATACAGTCCTTACACGTCATCCTCATCACTACTCTAACACTTGGGATGTTGTAGATGGTCAAAGTTCTTCCAGGGTTCATTCGCATCCAATTGTCTGCTGCACTGTTTATGTAGTGCTTCAAAGGGCCAAAAATGCTTGGTCTAGCGGCTGAAAGGCGGTAGGAGCAGTGGGGGTGGAAAAAGACAGGAGTACAATGCCCTGTGACTTGCAAAAGTCAATGGCTACCACAGAGAGGTGTGATGCATGATTGTCTAAGAGTAGCAGCAACTTTGACTCGGGGTCAAATGGTGTGTCTTGCAAAATGCTGTAAAAAGGCCAAAAAATCTGTCTCCTCCATCCACCCGATCCATTGGCAGAACCAGTGGAGCCAGGGGACCATCCCAGATGAAGTGGTCATGGAACTTCTTCCTTGTGAAGATAAAGTTAAGGGGGGAACAAAGTTGCCTAGTGCGTTGGCAGCAAAGGCAACGGTCACCAATGTCCCTCTTTCCCCGGAGGTCACAGCACCGACCTGGCGCTGGCCCTTGGTGGCAGTGACTTTGTCTGGCACTTGAACCGTTGTGGTACCTGAAATAATGAGTGAAATGAATTATTGCTGGTGCAAATCACTGTTGCTTTTAAATTTATCTAAATATAAATTTTTACCTGTTTCATCCATGTTCCAGATGTCATTTGCCTCAAAATTATAGCGGGTGAGGACAGTCTTTTAGGTTGTTAAAAAAACGCGGTCACGTTGGTCTTGTTGAAGCTGGTGGAACGGGACATGCTGGTGGCTTGAGGTCGACGGATGGACAGGGTTTTGTTGCGCTCGAGGAAGGTGAGCCAATCCTTCCCTGCCGTCTGGTTTTTCTTCCATGAACATGGAGTTTTGAGGCCAATATTTTCGGCCAGCTCATATGCAAACTTTCGCACCTAAAAAAAAGCATAAAAAAGAGGTTACCCAGATAGCAAGCACCTCCGCTCCGAATCTGCCCCGGATCTGCCCCGGCTCCAGCTGATCCGGCTCAGAGCCGTGGCAGATCCGGAGCAGAAGTGCTTGCTATATGGCGGTAGTGGTGTAGCTCTGTCTGCGGTGTTACTCGCACCTCTTTAGGACTCAGGCCAAAATATATATCGGCTGCTCTCTTTATATATGCCTGCAGTCTCTTCTCCTGTTCTTCTGTGAAGACTTTATTGTGAGCCCTGTACCCTGGGGCCCTGGTCTGCTGCTCTCTTGCCTCTGCCCTCCTCTTGCAGTACCTGAACAGGGTGACATGACAAACGCCATGCATCGCTGCTGCCCTCCTTATACTATCGCCTCTTCGGACATCAAAAAGGCCCTTGCGTAAACCTCCGGGTCAACCGTTCCCTCTGGGTAGTTCTGACCCTAACTCTTGGCATTTTCTGTCGGTAAAACATAACACACATTTTATTGAGCTTTTAAACACAAAATGCAGCCGCATTAGCGGAGAGGACGGGGCGTAACTGTTGCTACTTCAGTCCAGCGGTGACTCCTGACATTTGAACGAGGATTACTTCCAAAGTGGAAAAATTCTGACATTTCAAACTTCACCATATGTTACGGAACTAAATCACCCGTCATTTCATCATAAATATGACACATGGAGCGATAAAGACAATCTTTAAATCGAAAAACGCATCGAAGTGCGGATGGCTGTGAGTAAATCGCTGTGTTACTTTCGTCCAGAATTACTTTCGCACCGGCGCTCCCCTACCTCCCCAATAACCCTTCCCCGAGGCACCTGGGATGGTTTGCAAATACTCACCGATGCATCCCCTAATCTACGGGGATATTCCCCCGATGATGTTTCAAATTCGGGGAAACTCGAGCCATCCCCAATGTTTCACGGGCATTGTTCGGGGGACATTCCGAGAAGCTTTGTGAACGTTCACCGGACCATCCCCGATGCCTAATAAGTGCAATTTCTAATGGGACTACTCCGTTTTTTGGCAAAAACATTGGGAGCACCGGGAGTCTTTGGGAGAAAATTTGTCTATTTCCACATTGCCGATGATTTTTCCCCAGTGGGACCTAAGCTTTAACAAAGTCACCACAGAATATCATATTTCTTACACACCTTCTCTTGTGATTGGCTCATCACACACCACAGACTCCGTGAACTTGTCTCATTCATCACCACTATTTCATTCATCAGTCTCCATTATCATCTCTGGAATAAGGTGTCAGTTCTCACAAATTATTGTCTTTTTTTTTTCTCCTCTGTGTAGGTGCAAGCACTCAAAATGTCAGGCTGGTGGATGGGGCTGACCTGTGCTCTGGGAGAGTAGAAGTGCGTTTTGGGAACTCCTACAGCACAATATGTGATGCTGATTTTGGCCTCCCGGAAGCAAAGTTAGTGTGCAGGGAGCTGGACTGTGGAGCTCCTGAGAAATGGGGTGCAGCTCTGTTTGGCCAGGGTGAGGGCCAGATGTGGCTGTCTCCGTATCAGTTCTGCTCTCACAAAAACGATGTGGGACTGGTGTGTTCTGGTAAGAGTCTTCTCTGCATTGTGAGAGTTTCAGAGATTTTGGGTATACATATGACACATTTGTGTATCGCAAGATCATAATTTATTATTCTGAGAGATGGTAAGCATCAGTTCATAACGCAGTTGAGTATTGTGATGCAAAATTGTGATGCAAATTGAATCTCAGTGGTGCAGTGAAAACAGTAGATAGCTTGCAATCTGTTTACCCAATGAATGTGAAAGCCCAGATTATGTATCAGAGAGAAACACTCATGAAGAGGAAGCAAAGAACTGTTAACGGCCTTCTTTGAGCAGCAGAAATTCACATAACATGATTTCTGAGCAGCAGATATTGCTGTTTCCTCTCATATTCAGGCTAAAGTTTAATTTGTGGAGCTTCCAGGATCTCCCAGTGTGTACAGAGAATTGCTGCATGGGGCACTCCAGTGTTAATAAATACGAAAGGCACGCTGTCTTGTGTGTATGTGCGCGCACATGTATGTTTTTTTTGTTTTTTTTTTTGTCAGAGGGCTGCTTTTTAATTTTTAGAGGGCTTCATCTCAGTGCGAATGTGAAATACTGTTATACATTTCATTTTCTCTTTTTGGTGTGAAGACAATTGTATATTTAATTATTAAACTCTGCACCACTACTGAAATTGTTACAATAAAATTTATATAGTAAAGTGAGACGAAAAGTGTGGTAAGTGAAAAGCTACACCAGCAGGAACAAGAGCGCATGGCTTCTCCAGTGCTTACTATGAACTGAAATATTTGTTTTTGCTCCTGCATGTTTAGCTTTTAACCCACTGCACTTTGTATTTTTTTAACTGATCAATACATTAAAATCATTTCTCAGTTAATTTTCAAAATAATTATGGAAATTTTCTACAAACCCAATGCCAATGAAGTTGGGACATTGTGTAAAACGTGAATGAAAGCAGAATAATAATGATTTGCAAATCCTTTTCAACCTATATTCAATTGAGAACACTACAAAGACAAGATATTTAATGTTCAAACTGATAAACTTTTTTTTAATTGACTGATTTTTAATTTGATGTCGGCAACACATTCCAAAAAGGCTGGGACAGGGGCCTTTTCACAACAGGGGCCTTTTCACAACACTCAAAAAGCGTTTGGGAACTGAGGATACTAATTGCATTTGTTTTGTACGTGGAATACTTTCCCATTCTTGCTTGGTGTATGACTTCAGTTGTTCAACAGTCAGGGGTCTCCGTTGTCGTATTTTGCACTTCATAATGTGCCACACATGTTCAATGGGAGGCAGGTCTCGACAGGTGGCAGGCCAATCTATTACCAATACTCTTCCTACGCAACCACGCTGTTGTAACATGTGCAGAATGTAGCTTGGCATTGTCTTGCTGAAATTTGCAGGAACGTCTCTGAAAGGACTTTGCTCAGATGCAGTGGCGTGACGTGATGCAAGTGCGCCGGAGTGTAGACCTGACAACGCAGGCCCCCCCCCGCTGAAATCTTTGGTTTTTTCTTCATGGATGAAAGTGCACTACATTGTTTGAGAAACGCTCCTCTAGTTTTTATAGGGCCTACGTAGGCTACAACACACATTAAGGGTTACTACACTATTTCATTCTATAATATACAGTTTCTTATTTATTTCTTAAAATTATTATCTTAATAATGGTCATCATCAAGAACAATAAGGCATAATGAGTAAATGGACAACACACTAACATAACTTAATTGGGATGATATGAAATTTTGTGAACAGCAAGGAATTGTGGGAACAATAATCAGCGAGCGAGTGGAAATCGTAAAAACAGTTGATCTGTGCTCACGCTCATGCAGAAAAGGGGAGAGCGGCTTTTAAGACTCTTTTGGCTATGAAACCAAATGTGCTTAATTTCGGCACCTTGGCCAACCTTTCCTCCTGCTCCTTACGCTCTTGCCGCTTCCTGCATAAATACTTCGTTTGTAGCCTATCTTGCATGCAAGATTAAACCACAGACTGTCCTTGGATTAAACGATCGGACCGTGACGTCGTCACGTGGGTGGTCTATGGAATGTTGTACATTACCCAGAAACACTTGCTGTCTCAATGATGATTTCAACAGCAGAATAAACTTATCATTGTATGTTTTATTAAGCATTTTCTAAAAAGAAATCTAAATTATTTCATGTTATAACGACTTTTGTTTAGTTAAAATGATGAAGGTACCATGATGACATCGACTTGCCAGCACCATGACTGAGAAATGAATGCAGTTGCAGTGGTATAAATACGCAGGAACACAACTTTGTTTTGAAGACGATTAATGGGTTGAGGTTGCGCTGTGAATTTTAACAGTAAGCAAGCCCCTGAGCTGTCGCCTGCTGGGGTCCAGAAGTACCCAATCAGTGGGCCCCCCCTGCCGCTGGACCCCAGTGCTGTTGCACTTCCTGCACCCCCTATCGTTACACCACTGCTTGGATGGCAGCACATGTTGCTCCAAAACCTCTCTGTACCTTTCGGCATTAATGGTGCTTTCACAGATGTTACCCGTGCCATGGGCACTAACACATTCCCATACCATCACAGATGCTGGTTCTTGAACATTTCGCGGATAACAATCTGGTTGGTCCTTTTCCTCTTTAGCCCGGAGGACACAACATCCATGATTTCCAAAAACTATTTTAAATGTGGACTTGTCAGAACACAGCACACTTTTCCACTTTGTGTCAGTCCATCTCAGATGAGCTCAGGCCCAGAGAAGCTTGCGGCGTTTTTGAGTGTTGTTGATAAATGGCTTTCACTTTGCATGGTAGAGTTTTAACTTGCATTTGTAGATGTAGCAACGAACTGTGTTAACTTAGAATGGTTTTCCGAAGTGTTCCTGAGCCCACATGGTAATATTGCTTACAGAATGATATCAGTTTTTAATGCAGTGCCGCCTGAGGGACGAGCGGTCACGGGCATTCAATGTTGGTTTTACCCCTTACTGCTTACATGTAGCTATTTCTCCGGATTCTCTGAATCTTTTGATGATATTATGGACTGTAAATGGTGAAATCCCTAAATTCCTTGCAATTGCACGTTGAGAAACATTGTTCTTAAACTGTTGGACTATTTGCTCACGCAGTTGTTCAGAAAGTGGTGAACCTCGCCCCATCCTTGCTTGTCAACGACTGAGCCTTTCGGGGATGCTCCTTTTATACCTAATCATGACACTCACCTGTTTCCAGTTAACCAGTTCACCTGAGGATTGTTCCAAACGGGTGTTTTTTGAGCATTCTTCTACCTTCCAAGTCTTTTGTTGCCCCTTTCCTGGCTTTTTTGGAACGTGTTGCAGGCATCAAATTCAAAATGAGTGAATATCTCCAAAAAAACAATCAAGTTTATCAGTTTAAACGTTAAATATCTTGCCTCTGTACCTAGTATACTGAATTTCATATAGGTCGAAAAGGAATTGCAAATCATTGTATTCTGCTTTTTTTTTCACGTTTTACACAACGTCCCTACTTCATTGGAATAGGGGTTTGTAAAAAATAAATCAATCAATTCAGTTTTTTTTTCAGGTTTACTGGCAGTGACGTGCGGTCGGAGGTTAGTTTGGTGAGGCAGAATCCTTCCCTGTGCTCAATTAGCAATCAGACGATGAACTAGTTTAGTAAGACTATTCGGCAGAATGACGGGCCAGTTTAAGTTTCCGCGGCATTATTGCTCGGTACATCGAACCTGAAATGCTCGCGAAACTGCAGATTTGCGAATACTTGCTTACAGGAAGCCAGAGACGTGCGGTGAGGTGAGGCAGTGACCCAAACTGCAGGATTTTGTGAACCTGTTCCCACGTACTGTTCCTGATTGACAATCAAAACAATTAAGACCAAGCCTATAGGAAGCCCATAGACTGATAGAGGAGATAATGACAAAAAGATTGATTCACGTATACGCTTCAATTCGAGACTGCAAGGATGGAAATCTGAATAATCAATTAGGAAAACTTCTTGGCTCTCGGTAATTCTGTATATCGTTTAAACATTTTGTTAATCGGATTATGAAAGAAGACTGAAAATAAACGCCCGCTTTTTTTTTTTTTTGGGGTGTAAAAGCAGCGTATTTAAAGGGAGAATACATATTAAGCATCGAACTCAGCATAAGTCGAACTGTTTTAATATTTGTTGATGACATTGCTTCGGCTTCCTGGAAGCAAGTACGCATAAATCTGCTGTCTAGTGAGCATTTCAGGTTCGATATACTGAGTAATAATACCGCGGAAACTTAAATTGGCCCGTCATTCTGCCGAATAGTCTTACTGAATTAGTTATCGTCTGATTGCTAATGAAGCAAAGGGAAGGATTCTGCCTCACCAAACTAACCTCTGACCGCATGTCACTGTTTACTGGACATGACAGTGCAGAGAGTTGTGAAGTGAAAGTGCAAGCGACGTGACAAAGACCATGAAGGCAGCTCAAAGACTATAGAAGTTTATAAAGAGCATTTTACTGATGATGTAGGGTGTGCTACATTGTAAAACATCCCACAACAATCAGAATTTTAGATGGAACATAAGCTGCCCTCAAATTCAGACCTCAGCGTTACCCAGCGAGGATTTGGAGAATGCTTAAAGCAATTCTTTTGTTTTATTGTTAGAGTATACTTCTGAAGTAATTTATACATGAAAAACTGACGAAAATAGTTGTCAAAAATGCTACACAATGCATTTGAGAGACAGTAATTTACACTTGGAGGTGGACAAGTCAGTGTTGATTGAATAATAATGAACATGTCACTGGCTTCTCTTATGTGCGCTTGTTCTACCAGTCTCACCTTTCTGATACGCTTCCATCTACCCTTATTGGCAAAACTGTTACTCATTTTGTGTGTTTAATAATACATTACAAAGCAGTTCTGTGGAATCAAATTAGGGTCAAAAGTTCTGTGCATGTGGAAAAAGGTTTTGAACTTGAAGAAACATTTTGTGCGTGTGTAAAAAAGTTTTGAGCTTGTAAAATAGTGTTGTGCATGTGTGAAAATTTCCTACTTTCCTATGTGACAGTGAAGTCGCGGATACACTCAAATTTCCTACCTTCACCTGCAACACTTTTTTTTTTTTTACAATCACAAACCAGATTTACAAACCTCAAGTTACAAATTTTGGCTCTGTTTTTACTCCTGTGGGTAGACTAGCCAATCAGTATGTTGCCCACTGAATAGCCAGTCAGAATGTTACCCACTGTCCCAGAAGGCAGAGTAGCAAGCTAGCTTGCTAACCACCTAATTAATGTAACATGAGTCAATCGAACCGGGTTGGCGAAAAGCGCACACATCAATTGCCCGAGACATATCACTGTTTCCACATCTGGCTATTGCTAGCAAGAATATATGATTACAATGATATTACAGTACAATAAAAACGGAAATCAATGAGCTATGGATTTTTCTATAAATATGGTGGAGAAATAGCGTGAGAACCTTTTGGTCACTGATTGGACAGTTTGACTTACTGTGACAGTGGGTAATATTCTGATTGGCTATTCAGTGGGCAACGCGCTGATTGGCTAGTCTACCCACAGGAGCAAAAATAGGGCCATAATTCGTAACTTGAGGTTTGTAAATCTGGTTTGTGCTGGTAAAAAAAGTGTTGCATGCGAAGGTAGGAAATTTGAGCATATCCGCAACTTCACTGTCACACAGAAAGGTAGGAAATTTTCACGCACGAAACTGCACGAAAGCTCAAAACTTCTTTTACACATGCACAAAATATTTTTGCAAGTTCAAAACTTTTTGACACACGCACAAAACTATTTTTCAAACAAAACTATTTCACATGCTCAAAACTTTTTTTACACACGCACAAAATATTTTGACAAGTTCAAAACTTTTTGATACACGCACAAACTATTTTTTAAGAGCAAAACTATTGCACATGTTCAAAACTTTTTTACTCACGCACAAAATATTTCTACAAATTAAAAACTTTTTACCCTACACTACCTGAAAAAAGTATTAGGACGTCACTATTTATGTGTGTGATTTTCTTACAGTGCAGTAGGAACTACTGAATGTATCATGTTTGGAAATAGTTGTTTATTCAAATAAAAATACGGACCCCATTGTGGAAACACCATACTGAATTATTGTATGTCTCGACCCTCCTTTTATAGAGAATCAAAATCACCCCATGTGCCACACCGGATCATAATGATTAGACCAGTAGTAGCCATTGATCTTCCATTATGACAAGGACACAATTCCTAACGTGTAAATTTGAAAATTACCATCTTGCAAGTACAATTTATGATAATATCTCTTACTTGTGACAGACCAAAATTGAGAGTTTTTCGTACAGAGGAAATGCCAATATGTAAATGTTCAACTATGTTCTGTGATGTTTACATGTACATTTTAGGACACCATTAAATTCCTACGACACTCACATATATAACATATGTACATCAAAAGTTGAGTGAGAATGAGAAACGTCCTAATACCTTTGTCAGGTAGTGTAATTTGATTCCATACAGTTCATCTGGACAATCACACCCTCAGTTTTCCAACAGTTAGTCTAGTCATCTACCCATAGACTAGGAGTACATGAGAAATGTTTTGACATTCAATGTACAGTCTTTGATGGCAGGAAGTAAATCCTCTTATAATGTACAATAAAGGTCTTTACATGTGTGTGGAGCCAAAAACTTCACTCTGGAATTCTTTCACATATACTGGCTTCTGCTACAGTAAATCAGAGGCGTGCAAATGAGGGTTAAATAAAAACATTTATTTAAACAAAAACTATGCAGAGGCCTTAACTTTTGGGTGGCCCAAAGACAACCACTTGGCTACATTCACTGTGGGGAAACGCGATTAAGGAAATCCATCAGGTGGAAAGGTTGGGGGAAAGCAAACGGTTTGGAGTAGAGCTGTCCCAAACGATTATTTTTCAAACGATTAATCTGGCGATTATTTTTTCGATTAATCGACTAATCTAACGATTATTATGTTTTTATCTCATGATTAATTTTTCTGTTTACAATTCTTTCACATTACTTGATCAATGTAACGATTCACACAATAAGAATATCAAACCATCTCTTGTTAACATTTCAATTCTTAAGCATGGCGCTTGAATCTCTCCAAAATAAAATTCTGTGTGATGAAATAAAATGTGCAAAATAATGCATTCTGATGCCAGATGTAGCATCTAACAAAATAAATAATAATAAGAAGTCACACAGGAGGAATACAAAAATAAGTGTTTTACAAATTAGCAGAGTAACTGAAAAAAGTAGGCAACATGTTTTTTTCTTCTTTTAGAACTGACAGTAGTAGCCTATGTAAAATAATGCATTGAACAGTCAAGCTCAGGACACATAAACTTTTCTATATTTAAACACTTAAACACTGCCCTTCAAGTCATTGCTCCTCAAGTAAAGTACATCCAAAATTAAATAAAATGCAGACAGATGAGCAGTGCAAAATAAAACAATCTGAATCTGAAAATAATACAATCTCACATTAAATGTACTTCAGTACCAAAAAGTATTTTGAGAAAAAATTAACTATTAAAAGTACAAGTACAAAGCATTTTTCATAGTACGCATAGAAAGAAGCAAAGCAACCATTCTTTGTTCTCTCCTTGTGCCCTTTAATCAACTTTCAGGTGAATGAAAGACACAGTATTCAAAAAACAGGCAGTCTGTCCTTAATATACTTCTTCTTTGAGTTTACTGGCAGTTTAAAAACCACTATAATTAATAGTAGAATTACATATACTATTCAAAAAAAGTAGGGGATATTTTATTTTGAGATCAAAATTTTCACATATACAAAGGGATACGAAACCATGTTGTATAGTTCTTACTGAGGAAGCATTTCCAAAAGAAATTCATCACCCAAACACATCAATGACACTCTCACGATCTGCACGGGATGCTATTGATGATCAAGGGGTTGTGCCACAAATTTGCATGACTCTGAATTGGAAGGTTAGAGCCACTGTAAAGGAAGATTTTGAAGAGAAAGCATCAGATTATCAGTGGTTGAAGTCGTTAATTAAACAGAGACCATCGCCGTCTAACACAGGAGGAGAGGTTCGTGCCCTTGGCATGCTACAGGTTGGCACAAGACAGGTCGTTGTGGCAAGGGCAATGAATGTTTCCCAGTCTGTCATCAGCAGATTATGGTCCAGACATCGTGCTACAGGGTCTGTTCAGGATAGACCACGATCCGGTCGACCAAGGGCAACAACTCAGGCTCAGGACAGATTCATCCGCACTATTGTCTTGAGAAATTGTATGGTAACAACAAATCAGATAAGGTCTCAACTTCAAAGGGATACTGGCTTGGTAGTGAGTGGCCAGACCATCAGGAATCGTCTGCACAGATTTCACTTACACGCCCGACGCCTCGTGTCATTCCCTGTTTGAGGGATCGTCACATTAGGCCAGACTCCAATGGTGTCGTCATCATCAACGCTGGGATAATCACCGATGGAACAATGTAATGTTCTCAGATGAGTCGAGGTTCACTGTGGACTTCCTTGACAGACGAGGAGGGTTTGGCGCCCGACGTAACTAACGTTTCCATGACGTTAACGTCATTAGACATGATCCGTATGGGGGTGGATCTGTAATGGTGTGGGAGGCATCACTGCTGCCGCAGAACAGGCTTGCATGTTGTTGCTGGACGTGTCACAGGGCAGTACTACCGGGACAACATCTTGGCACCCCATGTTGTGCCGTTTTGCACGTCGTTATGGCCGCCGTTTCATTTTCCAAGATGACAATGCCAGATGTCATAGGGCCAGGATCGTTACAGATTACCTCCAGCAGCAGAATATCACCACATTACCATGGCCAGCACTCAGTCCGGACCTTTCCCCATCGAGCATGTCTGGGACATGCTTGGACAGCTACGCCAACGTCAACAACCTCCTGCCAATGTCCAAGAACTTGCTGCAGCATTGCAACCGGAATGGAATAACGTTCCCAAAATGACCTGGGACGTCGTTAGGAGTATGCCACGCCCAATTCGAGCTTGTCTAGCCAACCGAGGGGGTTTTACCGCTACTGACTCTGTTTCACAATGGTGGTAAATTTGCTGTGTGACCCTGTGTTTGTGTCGACCCTTATTCTGGAGAATCTGTCCTTTACTGACTGTACACAGGGTTTTCGAATAAATTGACAAATGTTTCCTTAATGTTTTTATGTCATTTGTTTCCTTCCTGACCTCATGATCTGCATTTCATGGTACTTGTAAATCCAATATCCCCTACTTTTTTTGAATAGTATAGTATCAATAACATGTCTAATTTTTGCTTCAGAAAACTGATTTTTCTTAACTGCTGATTGGGATACCATTGGCTCACTGTAGCTGAAACGCCTGCTGCAGAGGACAATGATTATTTCTATAGTAAGAGATTTTTTTTTTTTTTTTTTTGAACGACTGCATAGATACTATGGGCAAGTGTATTGAGCAGTTTGCACATCAGGCTTAGCTGAGGAGTTTTATTCAGGCAGCTCCTGAGAAACGGGGATTGGAGTGACCTCATCCATATGCTAAACCTTGTTCGGCTTGCTTGTGAATATTCAAAAACTGATCCGGGTGTGCCATCTAGTGATAGAACATTGTAACTGCATGCATACATTTGCAGCTCCGTGGACACATCTGCACAAATATACCCTGCCGAGCGCCATTGTTCTTCTCGAACACGCCGAATCCAGATAATCCGTAAATGATTAATTAAATTCATATTTTAATTTGAAACGAGTAACTAGGTAGCCAGTGTCAAAGTAACAAAGTGAAAGTATACTTTTTATCTTTTTAAATGTAGTACAGTAAAAGTAAAACGTCCGGTTTAAAAAAAAATCTTAAGCAAAGTAGCAAAATCCTCAAAAAAAAAAACTAGCCTACTTAAGTAACGTAACTATGCACCTTTGAAAACGGGAGTATCGTGCACCCCCTAGAGAAAATCTCCTCTAGCCTGCATTCACAACTTGAGAGCCCTGAACGTTAGTAGCGATGCATTTATAGACAACAAATCAACAGTCTAACGTAACGTTACTACAAAAACACATTGTGTCAACGCTGATAATCGCACTCCAGGGTGGGAAAATAAACACTCACGGTGTTTTGCTGCCATCCTGACTCAGAGCTCGGGTGATTTCGCTTCAAATGTTAGTTCATTGCTGTCGTACTCGTGGCAATGTGGTACGCCAGCTGATTTTTGCAAAGTCTGCAAAGTGCCACATCACTAGAAGGGTTAAGAGGAAAAACTCCCACACTTTTGAGACCGATTTTTTTGCTATGTGTTGCTCCTCGCCACTTCGGCGCTGCTGTTACTGCTTACGCCGCCCGTTAATGTTGTGTGAATTCTTTTCTTCCGTTTTAAACTATAATTTCTGGCGGCTAGCTTTTTGGTGTATTACCGCCACCACTGGACTGGAGTGTGGGACAACCTACTTGTTTGGGGACAGCGTCGGCGTTAAAATAATTAATGTCGACAAATTTATGTCGTCGATTACGTCGACTACGTCGACGCGTCGTCGTCCCAGCTCTAGTTTGGAGGAGATTGAAGATGAAGGGAGAGAAATGAAGGTGGAGGGAGAGGAAGAGCTGTGACAGCAATGACAAGTATGATAGCTACCCTAGTATAAAAATAAATAAAAAGATCAAACATCACATAAAGCAGAGGAATTATTGCATTTATTGCGGCCACTACTTGTCGAAAATCCAAATCCGGCATCACCCTTCTGGATTTGGTCTGTCAGACACGCGGCAATATTTTTTTACGAAAAAATTAAATGTTGATATTTTATTATTCCATATTTTACCAGGCTATATTGTGCTCATTGTGCATTCACTGAATGTAACAATGATATAAACTTGAGTCTCTTAACGAAATTTCTCAGTGAAAAGTATTTTGCGGAAGTCAAGATAGGCATCAATTTCCAGATATTCCTGTGTTTGTACATGCTCTTGGCCTCTGTGGAGTAAGTCAAAATGGCTGAGTCCATTTCATAGTCCAAAAATAAGGATAAAAATTAAGCAATGACTGTCTATTCATTCATAGCTATATATTGAGCCCACCTGAAAAAAGCGCGGGCGGGTGGCATCTCTAACTTTGCCACCACAGAATGCTTTCCTGGTCCATCAAGTTATGATGGTTATGTTCAATTGCATCTATTAAATTATGTTTCTCATATCATTTAAAAATACAACATTATTGTTGCGGTGTGAGACTTTTAAAGACGCCTAGCTAACTACATGGTTAGAAAGGCTTTTTATTTCGGCAGTTGCTACGGGTACGGCAGTTTTTAAAAGCATTTCAATGTGGAGAGGTACAGCAGTCCCCATTTCAAGCCCTGCCCAAACCTAAACCTAAACCTAACCCTAACCCTTCCCCTAACCCTAACCCCAACCCCTAACCCTTCCCCTGACCATAATCCCAAATCCTTATCCTAATCCCTTGAAATCGACTGTCGTACCAATAAAAACTGCCGTGTCTCTAGACGCTTCCTTTTATTTTAATTCAAAATTCAAACTACTGTTCCAACTAGAAGAAAATTACGTGTTTGACTTTGTGAGAAGCTGAGTAATTCTCCTTTTCACTGTCAAAGACTTTATGAATTTTTCGGGCGCTTTACCGCAATTGCGGGAGAGGGAGATAGAAAGGGAGCCCTTCGTTCTCACAAGCACACTCGCATACATGCATCCCCGCACTTATACCATCTCGCTTCCTGATTAATAAATATGGACTCAAAATGTATTGTATAAATAATGGGTTGTACTTGTGCAACAATTGTTGATCTGTTTATATGGTGTTGGTGATTTGGTGACTGGGGTTTTGCCGCGGGTTGGGCATTTCGCGCGTCAGACCGATTGTTTAGTCTGTCGCGGTTTAGATTAACTTTATTACATCGCAATGTAACTTTCTTTCTGTTTGATTCAGTAGATAGTAATGTATAGTGTGGTAGCCGCTATCTCAATCCTCCATTTAGCATTTGTATTTTGTGTAGTTTGCCCATAAACCGGTAACAAACATCAGCGCACCCCAACACTTCCTGCTATTCTGTCTGCTTGCAGCCGTCCCATTGCAGAAGTGCGCTCCGCGTTGGGACAGACCTTTTACATCATTCCCACTAGGGGAAGGAGTGAGGCATTTAGAGGGAAAGGGGTGTTTGTTTTCTTCATCTTGTTCCTATATTGTCTTTTTGTACTGTTTAGTTATTTTGGGGGTTGTATTGTAAATATGTTTGAATAACAAGTATTTATGTATGTTGCCCATATATCCTACTCTTTTTTGTTTGGTATTAAGCCATTCTTTGCTGTGAGTTTCCCTTTTTTTTGGTTTTACCCTATTACCCAATTTGGGCCAATTTAGGGTAATAGGTTGGGCTACTTAGGTAGGGCAGCTCAGTTCTCACTGAGACTTTGATAGAGATGGATGCCTCTAAGTCTCTGTGTCTCTCCTGCTGTGAGGTGGAGCGCTTTGATGCGTTATTAATGCTTCTGGCAACATTTTGAAATGTTTTTTTTTTCTTAATTAGTTTTTTTTTTTTTTTCTTTCTTTATCAACAGTGTTATTTTTATTATTGATAATTAATTGCAAAAACAAAGCTGGCACAATAAATGTGGCTGTTTTTTGAACCGGCAACCACCTCTCCTGCACGTTCCTTCTGTCTCTGTCTCCAAGCCCACATCCCAACTAGTGGGCGGGCTGCTGTGCTATCTCACACTTGGTGTCAGAAGTCGGATGAGTGACGCCCCATTGGAAGCTGGAGAAACGAGATGGAAAACAAGGATGAGGAGTTAGTAAGCGTGGGTGGGGTCGAGGATGAGGCAGCAAGCAAAGTCGGACCTGGATGAGAATGGATGACGTGGCCGAGACGGGCTTTTTCCGGTGACTCGTCCAAGATGAGGAGGACAAGGTCACCGGGCTGGAGGATTTGCCACAGGGAGCCGATGGAGGAGTGCCGGGCCCTGGCGGGGCACAACCTGGTGAGGACGTGCCAAGTGGGATAGACGTTGCCGATCTGTACACTCTGCTGCAGCAAACATTGAAGTCCCATAGCGGGAGTTCTTTAAGCAGGACCAGCGCTGGAGAAGTGTGCAGATCCAGCTAAACCAGCTCCGAGAGGATTTTGAAGAAGGTCGCCAGCAGTCAGCAGCACCACCGCCGCCACAGCCTCCAGCACCACCAGCAGCATCACAGACGCCAGAACCAGCACCGCCACCAGCAGCGCCGCAGCCGGCAGAGCCGGCACCGCCACCAGCAGTGCCGCCGCAGCCAGCGACAACGCCACCGCAGCCAGCGGGACTGCCGCCGCAGCCAGCAGCACCGCTGCCACAGCCAGTGGGACCGCCGCAGTCAGCAGCATCACCGCCGCAGCCAGCAGCACCACCATGACCTCAACCAGCATCACTGCCATCGCCAGTCCCGCCATATGCACCGCCACTGCTAGCCCCACCAGCCAGTCCAAGTCTATTGGGAGATGGAGCTGCTCCTGTTGCCTGGTCACGGGCTGCCATTCCCAGGTATGAAAAAGGAGAGGATATTGAGCAGTATTTAGCCACATTTAACCTATCACTGGCCTACGGAAGACTGGGCAGTATACCTGGTGCCATATCTCAGTGGCAAGGCCCGCAGTGCCTATGTGGCTATGGACATACAGGAGAGTATGGATTATGCAAAAGTGAAAGAGGCAATCCTGCACAAGTGTAAAATTAATGATGAGGTCTACCGAAGGAGGTTCCGGGAGCCAGACGTTCAGCCGGGAGAAACCCCCAGAGAGCTCTACCAGTGCCTGAAGGATCTGTTCCGTGAATGGATTAGACCGGAAGAAAAGACCGTTGAAGAGGTAGCAGAAATCCTCATCGTGGAACAATTCATCCGCACGCTGTTGCCAGGGGTCAGAGTGTGGGTTAAGGAACACAACCCGCAGACTGGCCAGCAGGCTGCTGGGCTGGTGGAGAACTTTGTTGCCGCTCGCCGTGGCCCGAAGACCTTTCGCTGTGATCCCGGACACAGAACCATGGCCCGGGGTTAGTCAAATGGGTCTGGTGGTGGGGGTGGTCCTAAGCCTAGTGACCGAAACAGAGTAGGTGAGAAAGGCTCCCATATGCCCCATAGACAGTCTACTGCCCTGAAAGAACGCTCTGCTGACCACCTGCTATGTTACCTCTGCGGTCAGGAGGGGCACATTAAGCCAAACTGCTCTACTAAACAGCCCAAAGGAAGCAGCCATTGTTGTCTCCCTGGTTCCGAGGGGCAGGCTGTGGGTAGGTTGCAGACTGTGTTAGCGTGAATAGGTGGCAAGGAGATCTGTGCCTTTACAGATACTGGAAGTTCCGAAACCTTAGTCCAGCCCCATCTAGTGGACAGAGAAGATTATTTAACTGGTAAAAGCCTCACAGTTGATGAACATGCGCATCCTGTGGCTCAGGTGTACATTGAGGTGCAAGGACAGGCATACCATCTTACTGTTGGCGTTGTTGAGCGCCTTAGTTACCCAGTAGTCCTCGGGCAGGATATTCTGATCTTACCTGTGTTGGTGCAGGCCCATAAGCCCGTCAATATGGTCATCACTAGGTCTCAGTCAAAAGCCCAGACAGAAGACCCCAGTGTTCTCCTAAAGGAGTTAGCCTTTGCAGACTGTGATGCGTCACCCCTTCTCCTGTTAAAGAAAAGAAGAGTTGTAAGCAGAAGCGTAGAGAGAAGCTAGTGGGGACTCTCCAGAAAGTGCAGCTTGGGGAGGGCACCCAGACAGGGGGTGGTGCGTGGGAAGATATGACTGAGAATATCAAGCAGTTACAGTCTCAAGATCCTAAGAAGCCCATAGTAAAGTCAGTAGTGTTGATGGTGTGCCTACTGGTGTTTCGGCTACGTTATCCGGCGCGAGCTTTTTGTTGAGAGAGGGACTGTTGTATCACCAGCCAGAGGGGAAATCAGCAGAACAGCTAGTGGTTCCCAGTGCCCTGAGAGGGCGAGTACTCTCCCTTGGCCATAGCATCCCCTGGGCAGGGCATCTCAGTACCACCAAGACTTTTGAGAGAGTTACTGCCAGGTTTTATTGGCCAGGGGTGTATAAAGATGTCCAAGAGTACTGCAGGTCCTTTAGTATCTGTCAGCTCACTAGCAAGCATAAGTCTAGCCCCTTTCCTCTTCAACCTTTCCCGATCATTGATGTTCCATTTACCCGGATAGGGATGAATAAAGTTGGACCTCTCGAAAGAACACAGAGGGGACACCGCTACATCCTAGTTGTCTGTGATTGTGCCTCTTGCTGTCTGGAAGCTTTCCCTCTCTGTAAAGTAACTGCCACCACTGTCTCACAGACCATCCTTTAGCTGTTCTCTAGAGTAGGAATACCTTAAGAAATCTTACAGATCAGGGAACAGCCTTCCTGTCCAAAAAATTAAAGCAGGTATATAGCTTATTGGGGATTAAGGGGATCAAGACCACACCCTATCACCCCCAAACTGACGGCCTGGTTGAACGCTACAACCAAACCCTCAAGGATATGCTGTGGAAGTATGTGGCAGCAAATAGGAAAGATTGGGACCGTTGGCTGCCATACTTGCTGTTTGCATACCATGAGGTGTCGGAAGCCTCCACCGGTTTCTCCCCATTTGAACTGCTGTTTGGGAGAGTGGTGTGGGGCCCCTGGACCTGCTGAAAGAAGCCTGGGAGAGGCCAAAAGCACCATCGACCCAGAACGTTCTCTCTCATGTCCTGCAAATGCGGGAGAAGATGGAGGAGATGACCAAGCTGGTACGGGGCAACCTGGAGCAAGCACAACACCGCCAGAAGGTCTGGTATGTCAAGTCTGCCAGGCAACGCACACTCCAGCCGGGGCAGAAAGTGCTTTTGCTCTTACCCACCTCTGAGAACAAGCTGCTCGCCCTTCATCGTCACTTGCAAGGCTGGGCCTGCCACATATGAGATTGACATGCCTGGCCGGAAGAAGACCAAGCAGGTGTTCCACGTCAATCTCCTGAAAGAGTGGCGGGAGCGGGGGCCCCAGAGCAGTGTCCAGCTCCTGGTGCAAGCTGTGGGAGAAGAGGAATCCCAAGCAGTTCTTCCCTCTACCGAACCGCCTGCACCTCTTGACCTGGCCCATCTGACTCCACAGCAGTTGGGGGAGCTACAGGCTGTTATCCCTGAGGGTCAGTGCCAAGAGAGACTTGGCTTCACCACTTTGGTGGAACACACCATCCCACTGAAGGACACAACACCAGTCCGGCAGAGGATGTACAGAATCCCCGAATGGCTTCTCCCTTTGCTCAAGGAGGAGATGGAGGAGATGCTTTCCCTTGGCGTTATCAAACACTCCCACAGAAAATGGAGTAATCCAGTCGTTCTGGTCCCGAAGGAGGACAGGAAGATACTAGGGCTGTACGATAAACGGAATCGCGATTATCGCAAGCGCAATAAAAGTAACTGCCACTATGAGGCAGACAGACAAGCTTACTTATTACCTTTACTGTGACACATACCTAATGCGGTCATTTGAAATGCTTCCGGGAAGAAAACTGTGATTTGCAGTCTGCTAATTACCAGCGAGGTTGGACAGTCTCCATCGCCTTGGCGTAATTAGCTTACTTAAAATCAATTCCCGTGCACTTTGCCTAACTTGCAATCAAGCCATTTATTCAGCCAACTGACTGATCAAAACCAAAATGTGGCCAATAATGATTAGGAAGAGATAATGAGAAGCAGATGGACCTAACCAGGCTGCTCTGTTTGATTGAAAGAATGTCAATAATCTGAATAAATAGCAGACCTCTGAATTCCACCTCTCATAGAATTTTTACATATCATTAAAAAGATTTCTTAAAAATAAACCATTTTAAGATGACTTTGGTTTTTGAGCGTTTCAAAATATTTCAAAAAATAATAGCACAATAAATGTGGCTTTTTTTTGAACCGGTAACCACCTCTCCTGCACGTTCCTTCTGTCTCTGTCCCTAAGCCCACATCCCAACTAGTGCGCAGATAGGCCGCTGTGCTATCTCACAGACCTATTACTCAGCTAGTAGCACGCACAAATAAACAAGAGTCTTTCCCGGTGGAATGTGATTTAGCAACGAAAGTCGACATTAACATACACGCCATTCGCAAAATGGGGTAAGTTACAGTTAAGAACACTAACTGCAGCTATGGTCGAGATATTGCAAATATCTTTTACCTGTGTTAGCTAATGTAGTTAGCTACCTATCTAGCTTGTTAAGCAAGATTCACTGACAAGACATCATTGCTTTAGTTATAATTAACTGCGAAACAGATGGCAGCAAGGGGGCTATTTACCTCCAGACTGCATTACCTTATTTAACGAGCCTATGAATTGTAACGCTGCCTGTGTCTGTAAAATCTGGTCCCCCCACGTGACTACCATCACATAATGCGCGTCAAATGACGTGTCTTGTGAGATCATCGTATAGACCCATCGGCACATCCGGGTACTTTGGAAAACGTCAAGGCCACGCCCCCTTTTGGGGGATAGAAAATCTCAGATACCATTGATCATAATGTAATTTCATGTGTGTTTAGCTGTGCAATTTATCAGATTTATTTCACGTAATTTCCTGTTTACATTCATTTCTTGATTAATTGATATGTCTAGCGATTATTTTGCTACCTTGCCCGAACCTGAGCATTTGCATTATCTTAATAAATTAAGGTTGATCAGTCAACCCTGTTGCCCTTTCAGCGTCCCTCTGCCCGAGTGGATCAACAACCCGACACAGTGGCCGGACATCGCTTATCCCGACATCTAAACGTATTTCATCGAGTCACCAGGTAGCATTAGGCTAAGTGTTGTCTGTAACTAACCAAGGTGTTAATAGAAAAACAGTAATTTGAAATAATAAAAGCATTACTATACTGTTACTCCAGGCTACTCTTGCTGCCTCTCAATCAAGCTAGCTGTCTATCAATAGTAACTGTCACCAAGAATCTTTCTGGCAAATAAATAGCCGAAAAAAGTGGAGGTTGGTTATGGTATTCAATTCCGTTTATTGGTAATTGAAAATATTTTACTGGACACTCAGACTTGTTTGAGGACAAGTTTACTAGTCCACTATGATTTTTACTAGATTGCAGACTAACGGACTACTGCAAATTTTGAACCCTTTTTCAGTTTTGAGTTAAGAATAACAAACAAATACACATAACATTAGACCACAAACCTAACTCGCTGGCTGACGCTACTAACGTTAGCTAGTTTAGCAACCAAATAATAAATAATGACACGAGACATAAAAATCGTAACGAACAAACCTATTAAAGTATAGTACCAAGTCTTACATATTAAAGTGGTAATCCATAAGATTTGAATTGGTTTGTTTATATTGACATCTTTGGCAGTAAGCTGTAATTGCAGGTGCGCTTCTGGACCTCATTTCCCATGACTCTTGGCGAGACCCAACAGTGTCGCCTGTATGACGTCGGGAAATTGACGGCTCTTACCAGTTCCACGCCTCCTCAACTCTCATGCAGATGGGAAAGATGCTCATTGACACGGCAGTTGAACTCAATAAAAGTAAAAATTGTGTGATGTTAGTCATCCATTAGCGTCATCTCATTCTAGTAACATGTTAGGCTATTATGATAAATCGACTAACTTAAAGGGCTGCCAACTCTCACGCATTCGCCGTGAGAATTTGTGCTTCATTCACATTCCCGTGCTGTTGTCGGTAATTATTCAATCAACGAAATGCGTGTGTTTCTTGATCGTTCAAATTGTTTAAATGAAATAAGACCATTTGAAACATTTTTATGCAATTCCACTGCTTCCAACCCTGAGTGAAGAAAGCAGCGTGAGAATTCGGGAATCATAATTGTTCTCATATTACTAGTGGCGAAATCCACCGTAACACATGTGAAACTGATAAACTTCAATGCACAAGGACTTCAATTCCACCTGAAAATCTCTACAAACGGTCTGATAGAATAATTTCTGACTACAGCACAGGAACGTGAATATGTCGTTTAAACTCAAGCCGAATATGTGAAAGTTGAGAGCCCTGTGTAAATAATGAAAACGGTAGTTGGTTAACAAACAGGTAACGTTATAACTTTTTTAAAAAAAAAAAAAGATTGTCGAGGCGGTTAACGTAGCTTTTTTCCCGTTTGCTTCCTGAAATTACGTTATAACTTTAGTTTCAGTAGTAGCCTCAACAGAGACTCAGCAAACGTTAGTTTCTACTGTGCACAGTATAGCTACACAATATGGTATTTGCCATTGGGTAGACGTCAAGGAATCCAGTAGCGGTACTTTCCGCTTCTTGGAAGGCTGCATTTTTAATGGTCCTCCCTTAATTCCATCCGTAAAACTGACATATAGTGTAAGGGACAAGTTAGATTTAGGGTTAGGGGATAGAGCTAAGGTTCAGGTTGGGCAAAGTACCGCTACTGGATCCCTTCTGACGTCTACGTTGCCATTACTTCTCCTGGGGGCGAAATTACGAATCCTACTATGGCCACGCCAAAACCCGCCCCCCTCTGTCTTTGATTGGCTGGGTGTTCTGTGCGCTGCACCGACGTTCTCCGCAAGTTGAGCTCCGTAGAATCATGAAAGCGAGTGTAATTTCGCAATGTAATTTACCAGTGTACCCAAGCGCTGAGATGGCTAACTTTTATAAACTCACGTGTAGAATCTGGAAATATAAGTGACAAATGGCTGATAAGCTCAGTCCAGAGCCATGCCAGATAGCAATAAAGATTTTGTGGACTTCCTCCCCAAGATGCTTGCTAAGGTGTTAACGGTCTTACTGTTCCTCTGTACGGGGGGGTGGTTGCAGGGCTCTGGCTGACACAATGCCCCTGTGCGAGTCATATTACTGGCCTAGGTCTTAAGTTAAAGTCCAGTTATTTTAATCTGTTTCAAATAATCTAAACCTCTGGGAAGTGCATAATATGCTTATATGTTCAATATTCTGCAAAGAAATCACTTCTGGACTCATAACCCAATTTACCTATATGTTAATTCATCTTAAGACTTTTTCATGACAACTGCATCATATTAGTACATATTCATATCATGTTTGGTCTTGTTATTCTCGGGGAATCTAAGGAGTTGAATGGAGTATGTTTTCATTCCCATTGAAATTATGGTTCATTCCTTTTGGAAACTCCTGAGAATTTGGTCAGAATACTCTCTGGTAATCACCCTATTCTCCTCTCTCTGCTGAAGTGTTTTATTACATCCTCCCAATGGTGGAAACCCAAAAACCGGATTCGACCCCCCTTCCAGGTGTTTATGGCCATGCCGCCTGGATCAAAGACGTGGTTTGGCTTAAAGCAAAGAGAAACAATCCATTCTGGGAAGATCGTATCCGATCTGTCCCCGCATACGTAAGTGCGTGAGTAGTCATTCCCTATGCCGTATGTAGCCAATCTATAGAGTCAGGGATGATCGTATCCGATCTGTCCCCGCGTACGTAAGTGCGTGAGTAGTCCTTTTCAATTATGTAATTCGAACTTCCCGCGCACGTTAGTGCGTGTATCCTTTTCCTCCAGGTATGACTTTATTCTCCTCTTCTAAATTATGTGTAACTTGTAATTGGCTTAGTGTTGATTTGTTTGATTTAAGCTTTAGCCTACCTGGTGAATAAATTATTGTTATTCTTGTTAAGCTTGCGTGGTCTCCGTGACTCCTAATCCTTTTATTCTTTCTAGCCATGTTACGACCGGTACTTAGGGGGTGAGTCCTTATCATTCCAGACTAGCTAGCTGATGTTTAAAGGTAGTGATGGGTTTTAAGTTGGATTGCAAGTTACGGTCTACTTATATAAAGGGTTTATGTAGTATCGGTCCTGGGGATTGACCTTAAGGGCTTTCTTGAGCTTATAAACGGTGCCTGGCGATCCCCTTAAGGGCCCCTGTGGTGCGCATAAATCTGTCTACTTATATAAAGGGTTTATGTAGTATCGGTCCTGGAGATTGACCTTAAGGGCTTTCTTGAGTTTATAAGCCGGTGCCTGGCCGATCCCCTTAAGGGGCCCTGTGGTGCGCATAAATTTGGGTTCATGATATGTTTATGCCAAAGTTGCTACTATCATGGTAATTTCTTCCATCCTCTAGAGCTCTCACCGAACTAAGATCCGCAACTGCTTTATTACCGGGGTCGGTTGAGTAACTGGTTTTCACGGATGAGTCTGGCGACGTAGCTGCCCCGAGATTCACGCATGTGTCCCTAAACTATAAATTCTAATTCTAATTTGGAGTCAGATATTTAACGAGGTATAACTAAATTTGGTATTCTAAATTTATTATGGAGTCAGATTAATTGTAACCGTTGTGTTTTTTGTGCCCCGTTGTTCGAACGGAGAAAATATATCCATTTTATTGTGATTCGCACCAGCTAGGACGTTGCGCGTGCTAATACTAGGAATCCACACGCATAAACCTTCAACCCGGGCTCTTCCTTCTTTGGTCGAGCTACGTGGGTTTTACACACGTGTTTACAAATGTTACTTTAATAGTATCCAAGTGCTAGCTAAGTTAACTGTGCTAGCTAACGTTTTTATTGTTGACCTAGTGGTAAGTTAGCTAGATAACTTTTGAAGACCAGGGCCCCATTTCACAAAGCGGAGTTATTGGTAACTCTGAGTTGCAGGAATCTGAGTTTTTCGGTTTCAGTGTGAGGTCAGTTCAACTCACTCCGTGAAGCTAACCTGCTGGCTGGCAGGTTTTCTTTCAGTAACTCAGTGTTTCTTCTCCTCCTGAGACTGAGAAGATGTGAGACATGGCGTGTCCGTTCCTTGACGAGCCAATGACATTGAAGCACAAATGAGAAGAAATCATCGTTAGGAGAGAGTTATCCGACCACGTTTAGATGTTTTATCATTTCCGGACGAATATTTATTTTAGTGCTCCGTTTCGCTGTGGATTCTATGATTTATTTCAACAAAATTCTCAGCCCGCATATTGCTCGTGTGATACACCGAGGACACGCTCTCAGTTAAGAACAAATTGCGTAGCTGTTTTTTTTTTTTTTTTTTTTTTTTTGTTGCAAAACGGCAGTTTTTCATTATCGTTTAGTTTTATTACGGAAAGAAACAACCGCGACTTCATTCATTAAAGGCACAGCCATTGAAATTTGATCCCACTCTTGTTTAATACTGGCTTCCAGCTGCTGGAGAGTTTTGGGTCTCCTTTGACGGACTTTTTGTTTAATTATGTGCCAAATGTTCTCAATCGGTGAAAGATCAGGACTGCAGGCAGACCAGTTCAGCACACGGACTCTTCTACTACGAAGCCATGCTGTTGTAATAGCTGCAGTATGTGGTTTTGCATTGTCCTGCTGAAATATACAAGGCCTTCCTTGGAATAGATGTCGTCTAGAGGGGAGCATATGTTGCTCTAAAACCTTTATATACCTTTCAGCATTCATGGTGCTTTTTAAACATGCAAGTGTCCCACACCATACGCACTAATGCATTCTCATACCATCAGAGATGCTGGCTTGTGAACTCAACGCTGTTAACAGGAGGGGTGGTCTTTCTCCTCTTTAGCCCAGAGGACACAACGCCCATGATTTCCAACAAGAATGTCAAATTTGGACTTGTCTGACCACAGGACACTTTGCCACTTTGCTACAGTCCTTTTGAAATGAGCCTTGGCCCACAGAACACGACGGCGTTTCTGGATCATGCTCAACAATGGCTTCCTTTTTGCATGATAGAGTTCACGGTGGACTGTTTTGTTTTTTTTTTTTTTTAATTTAACCATTATTTAGCCAGGGAAACCCATTGAGACCGAGGTCTCATTTTCAGTGGTGCCCTGGTAACATACAATACAATTTACAATCGTAGAAAATACCACAAAGAAGCGATAAAAATAATTTGAAGAAAATCAGCAATAAAAAGACAATAAAACATCAGTATTAAAACATTCACATACCTCAACATCAAGCTCATTTAACAAATTTTTGAGCGTGCTTAATGAGATAAAGGCATTTAGTTTAGCAGTCTCCTGGAACTTATTCCAGGCGCTAGGTACACAATAGCTAAATGCAGTTTTCCCCAGTTCAGTTTTGACTTGTAGCACCCCAAGCACTAACCAATCCTGAGATCTTGTCTGATAGCGATTGGAATGCCATGCAATGAGAGATGTTCAGTAATTAGGTAGCTTTAAAATGATAGCTTTATATGCATACAAAACTGCTAGACTGTGTTTACAGACAGTGGTTTCTTGAAGTATTCCTGGGTCCATTCAGTAATGTCAATGACAGAATCATGCCGGTGAGTGATGCAGAGGGCCCAAAGATCACGGGCATCCAGTAAAGGTCTTCGGCCTTGTCCCTTACGCACAGAGATTTTTCCAGTTTCTCTGAATCTTTTGATGATGTTATGCACTGTCGATGATGAGACCTTCAAAGCCTTTGCAATTTGACGTTGAGGAACATTGTTTTTAAAGTATTCCACAATTTTTTTTACGCAAGCCTTCACAGGTTGGAGAGTCTTTAGCCATCTTTATTTCTGAGAGACTCAGCCTCTCTAAGACATCCCTTTTATAGCCAATCATGTTACACATCTGATGCCAGTTAATGTAATTACTTGCTAAATGGTCTTTCAGCTGATTCTCTTAGTATTAATTGCTTTTTCAGCCCTTTTCTTGCCTGTGTCCCAACTTTTTTGAGACCTGTTGCAGCCAGAAAATTTGAAATAAGCTCATTTTGTGGATAAAAATGTAAAATGTCTCAGTTTCAGTATTTGAAATGTTATCTATGTTCTATTGTAAATAACATATTGGCTTATGTGATCTGAGAGTCATTGCATTTTGATTTTATTCACAATTTACACTTCGTTCCAACTATTTCGGAATTGGGGTTGTACAAGGAATCATACTGCTACAGGAAAGTCAATGTGCCAAGTTGTGTCTAAGATGGATGTTTGGGAGTCACTGAGTTTGCACTGGTAAAAGAATACAATAATTCATTTCAATAACTAACTTCTTATAAAGGCGCTTGTGTCCTGGGGGGTGGCTAGATCTGAGGAGGTCCCTCCAGCAGCGCCCTCTGATGTGCGTTGCCCACTGGTGTGGCTGAGGGCCATCTCCTCTGCCTCTGCGAGAGGTGGTGCTGCTGGACCCCTACCTGTCTTTTCGGCTTCTGCCTTTTTTCTATTGGCTATGATGTGAACGCATCCAGTGAGCACAAATTTGGGGACTTGCATTTGAGACGGTAATTAGAAGCTGCTTTAAAACAGACGATATTAAATAAGGACAGTGTGGACAGTGTTAGAGTAGCTCAAAATATTGAATTTGTTGATTAGAACGTTTAACTTTTCAAATCTTCAACCCCAATTCCGAAATATTTGGGACAAAGTGCAAATTGTGAATAAAATCAAAACGCAATGACTTTCAAATCACACCAGCCAGTATTTTATTCACGGCGGACTTACAGACAGTGGTTTCTTGGAAGTATTCCTGGGCCCATTGAGTAATGTCAATGACAGAATCATGCCGGTGAGTGATGCAGTGGCGTCTGAGGGCCCAAAGATCACGAGCATCCAGTAAAGGTCTTCGGCCTTGTACCTTACGCACAGAGATTTTTCCAGTTTCTCTGAATCTTTTGATGATGTTATGCACTGTCGATGATGAGACCTTCAAAGCCTTTGCAATTTGACGTTGAGGAACATTGTTTTTAATGTACTCCACAATTTTTTATGCAAGCCTTCACAGGTTGCAGAGCCTCTGGCCATCTTTACTTCTGAGAGACTCAGCCTCTCTAAGACATCCCTTTTATAACCAATCATGTTACACACCTGATGCCAGTTAACTTAATTACTTGCTAAATGTTCTTTCAGCTGATTCTCTTATATATTATTTGCTTTTTCAGCCCTTTTTTATGCATGTGTCCCAATTTTTTTGAGACCTGTTGCAGCCAGAAAATTTGAAATAAGCTCATTTTGTGGATAAAAATGTAAAATGTCTCAGTTTCAACATTTGAAATGTTATCTATGTTCTATTGTAAATAACATATTGGCTCATGTGATCTGAAAGTCAGTGCATTTTGATTTTATTCAGAATTTACACTTCGTCCCAACTATTTCGGAATTGGGGTTGTATTACACGTTAGCCACTGAATGCTGTTTAAATAGGTAGGGTAGACTAAGCAGTTGCTTTTGCTGAAATTACACCTTACTTGTTTGAACAATATTTTTGTATTTCATTTTCAGCTGCTGCCATGTGCGTTTCGTGCCTGTTAGGCTGCACCAGCACACATATTAAATATGTGCTCGCACATATAGGGTAGAGCAGGGTAAGACGCCCCCGAGGGTAAGATGCCCTTTGATTATAATTCAATTTCAGCTGTGCCCAATATGTGGCTCTTGACTTAGACAAATGCACTGCCACCTGGAGGGAAATGCCGAGCAACAGATGAGTCAACAGAGCAAATGACATGTGAGAACTTGAAGTATTTGTGTTTTTACTGTCTTTCTTATAAAAAATGACCAAATTAATCATTTTACCACAAGTATTTAAATGCCCCAGGAATCTTCAGGACATGTCAGTGTAACTCTCTGATGCTTTCTCTATGTGTAAAAGGGGGTCTTGTGTCGTGATAATAGGAGAAATTGGGGTTAATGGGCCAAAACCAGTATGGTAGTGCTGGGGGTAAGATGCCCTTTTTGGTTTGGGGTAAGATGCCCCTAGGGAAGGAAGGCATCTTACCCCATTTTGAGTCGTATTCATTCTGTTTTATGAGTTTTTTCTAAAAATTATGTTCTATTTATAGGAAATATATATCAGACATGATGACTTTTATAAAGAACTTGGGAATGGAAAGTTAAGTGTATCCATACATGTTAAAAGTAGGGCCATACGGAGTTACACAATAATGAATCATATATGCATCAATAAGGGCCTAAAAAGAAATATATTGGGTGAAATTCATTATGGTCACTTTTAATTTTAAAGACTTTTCATGGATACTCATAACGTTCCATACCGCCACATGTTTATCTAATGTGGTGCCTAATATTTTTTAGTAGTCCAAATGATATAACCATCTATTCCTTGATGCATTTAATGCCATCAGTACCTTGCCATCACTTGTGCCTTAGTGTTTAGTCAGTTAATACAAAGTTGAGGAGAATGTATCTCTTTCTTCCCCCATTTCTTTAGCAAGGAAATTTCTAAAAAGGCGTTCATCTTTTGTATGATGTGTACCTGCCAATTAAGACAGCTATAATATGATAATTACTCATGTGGAATGCAGTAAAACCAGTATGTATTACGCTTTACAAGTTATTCTAGATAACATAAAACATGGGGGGCATCTTACCACATCCAGAAGGGCATCTTACCCCAGGGGTGGGGTAAGATGACCTTTAACCCATTTTGGACGGATGACGTGTTAAAACGCAAATTTTTTGCGTGCCCAGAGGCGGGTGACGTGTTGACACGTCACACGTGACACTCTACTTCATGCCTGAGTAAACACGCTAAACTTAACTTGGGAATTCCCGGCTTGCCCTTAGATCGTCATTAGTTACCCCCTGTGGTTAGATGGCAGCACCGGCCGGGAATCCCCTTTAGAGTGGAGATTGAATGCATGTTCTCGGCTTTTTCGATGACAATACACGTGAAATGGCGACTTCCAGGAAGCGCCCACTGTCTTTGGGTGAAGTTTTTGGACGTTATTTGCGCAAGCAGTGGTTCAGAAAATGCTGATTGTGATGCGTCTTCATTAGAAGATTGTGTGGAAAATAATTCTGATGAGCGAACCGACAGTATGGTTCGTGAGGTCCCGGAATTGTAGTAGGTCTAATTTTCGCGACTTTTTGGACAGTTCGATTCAGATTCTGACAGTGCTAACGATGTGGCTTGGCAACATTCTGGCGACGGCAGTGCTAGTGATAGTTCGATAGGCCATGATACTGCTGCAATAGACTCCCAGGGTGACAATTCTGGGATTGAAAAGGCAAATAAAAGGTGTTTTGTTAGCTAAAACATCTTAAAATACAACAGAAGTACTTTTTTTGAGAATAAAAACAGATTATATTGAAGATAAAATCAAATCTAAAAAAACTTAATTTTCCCCCAAATTAATCCGTCCAGGGGTACGGAAATTATCTAAAATCCCGTCCACAAGGGGTTAAAAAAAAAAAGTTATTAAACATTTAAAAATATTTCTATAGTGACTATGTCATAAATCTTTTGAGAAGTGGTAGCCACCTTTCCATACTATCCATTCAAGCAAAAAAAAAAAAAAAAAAAATCATTCATGTTGTTTACCTTCAGTGATGAAGATTCCTGCTTAAGGGGGGCATCTTAACCCGCTCTACCCTACACACAAGCACAAATACAGCACGTGGTCGTTCAATAAGTAGAGCTCGCGTAATTTAACCTCCACTTGGTTGTTTTTTAATACTGCCGCAGTAACTTGGTCAGCGACTTTCTGCCACACAAATTCACACAATATATTACTGCATTATTATTTTTTTTTTTTTAAGAAATATGTGTTCGTATACTCAGCGTATGCCTTTATTAAGATCTCCAACTCCGCTGGAGAATAGTAAGACGCACAAGTTCTGTTCTCCACCGTTGCCATGATGAATTGTGTTATCTGTGTTCGTTTTTAATATCCTCGTGCACACGCCTGACTCTTTTTGTTTCAACATGTAAGATGCAGGCAACGATATCCCAGATATCCCAATGTGTGCTGAGGGGAGACGGTGGGCCAATCAGAGACAGAGGAGGGCGTGTCTTTTCGGGGTTTTGGCGTGGCCATAGTAGGATTTGTAATTTCGCCTCCCGGGGTTCCTTACTTCCTCCAAGCTAGCTTGCGGCTCCTCCTACCTTCTGGACAGACCAAACACTGCTTACTGACGTAAAAGCGTCACTAGATGCGCCTGTATTTGAATATAGCGTGGGAATGTCACCGCAGACACACTGATTGCTTTACCTGGCAAAGAATGAAATACAAGTGCTTTCATCAGTGAGTCATAGGCCCAATCATTGTTGTTTTATCCCCCTCTCTGATAGACACTGACTTAACAGACAGTAACGAGACGGAAATCTTATGGATTTCCACTTTAAAGATTACTGATGTTACTTTCTAAGTTTAAAAACCGAGTGGCATTACTTGTCATGAAGTGTTTCCCACACATATAAACATGGGAACACACTGGATCCCATAGCTTCCCCTCTTCATCTTCTCTTTGGATAGTGTGAAGCCATAGAACTCTCCTTTTTGGATTCTTCCCTTTTCCAGGTAGGATGGCGAACTTGAAATCCGGACTGGTCTTTTTATTTGATGTGCAACCCTGCACTCAACAACTTTTAAGCATTTTCCTGCTCGATTTTCACGTTTGTTAGTGATTGATTTCAGCGTATGAGTGTGATTATTTTCCCCCAAAGAGGGGCGCGGCCTTGGCGCTGAGCGCTTGATGACATTGAACCGGTCGGGTCTATAGCTCACTGTTGAAATAGTGTAGAATTAATTGAATTGCGGCTGCGTGCATGTGGTATACTGGAGCCTTATTTGCAAGCTAGCTAGCTAGCTTCCTACACTGGTGTGCTAGCTCATCATTAAAGAGTTTGTTATTGCCCTAGCTAGCTAGCTAGAGATTATTACAGTGGAAGCAAACCGTAACCTAATTAGCAAGCTAGCTAGCTAGCTCGCTATACTGGTGTGCTAGCCATTCATTACTCAGTTTGTTATCACTTTCGCTGGCTAAAAGCGAACTGTGGCCTTATTAGCAAGCTAGCGAGCTAGTTACTTCAGTACAAGCAAAAGATAGAATAAAATCTGTCTGTACTAATCATTCTGTTTAAATGTAATGAATTGGCTAATTTGTTTTCGAGAATACTTCATTACTTCGCAAATCACGTAGATGACTCAAATGATGCAATTTGACGCAAATTGACGCGCAGTAGGCGTTAAAAGTCATGTGGGGGGGGGGACCAGATTTTATGGGGAGACCAGATTTTACACGATCTGATAGTTGGAGGGTCTGTTCACTTATATAAACTGTACGGTCTCTATGTATTAGCTATTATAGGCACTTAAGTTAATAGTGTAGCAGCCAGGCCAGGTCAAAAGTTCAGGGGGGGTGTTCTGGTGGGTATATGGGTGGGATCTCGATACCGTGGCTCCACCCCAGATCACTACTGCGTAGACTCTGGCTCCAAATGTGCAAGATGGCAGTGCCCGTATCCTGGATATTATGGCTCCATTTTTGATCAATGGGAGTAAATGGAGACGTGTCGTCCATCTTTATGTACAGTCCGTGGGACCATCTGTGAAACAGTTTTTAAAAGGAGGCTCACCCCAGTCTGTATTGTTTACTGAGGCAGAGAAAAAGCTGCTGTACAGCTGGAGTGTGAGGGTGGTGCATGAAACCTCTCTTCTGACTCTGCCCAGATCTAAGGGGCTGGATGTTCTTGAGGAGAACAAGGAAATTGCTCCAACATGAAGGACAATCTATAAACCTCCACTGCCAAAAAGGTCAGGTAACCTGCAGTGGAGAGTTCTCCATAGAATAATTTCCACTGGAAGGCTTCTGCCCAGAGTCACAGAGTGGACTTGAGTGCTGATGGAAAGTGTCTGTTCTGGGGAAGTGAAGAGACTATTGCTCAGAATTTGCTTACTCTGCGATGGTGAAAGCTGAGATTACACACTCATGAAGAGGAAGCACAGAGCTATTTGCAGCCCTCCATAAGTGGCTGAAATTCACGGAACATGATTTCAAAGCAGCAGCTACAGCTGTCTGGACTCATATTGAGGGCAAAGTTTAATCTGTTTTCAGGATCTCCCAGGACAAGGAATTGCAGAATGTAGCTCTACAGGCTAAAGACAGTCAAAACGCATGTTGTCTTGGGTTTGTACATGTGTGTATACATTATGCGGCACGAAAATTGTGGGAAGTACTGATGCTCACGTGCACGCGTTTGTATTGTAATCAATAAATGTTGCCGATGTTGCTCAGTTTACTGAACTCATACAGCCTTAACAAATCCACCGCAGAATACTGTATTTCTTACTCACCTTGGCCCTCATTTATCAAACTTGCGTAGGATCTGGTGTAGATTCTGGTGCAAAAATCAGTGTTCTCCAGGTGTCAACGTCTGATTTACTAAAAGTGTGTACGTCGCTGATTTCGGTGTAGAACTGGCGTGGCGTTGATAAATCTGGCGGCTGAAACCATCGTAATTTACATGACACGCCCCTGCTCCAGGAGGCATAGTCCTGCCCACTTTACGACATGGACTCTCGAAAGACGGCAAAGAAGAAAGAACTTCACTGTGGAGGAAATATAAATGATCACGTCCGGGGTGGAGAAAAACAAAATTTTATTTGGAAGCCTTAAGAGTGGCATAAAGGGAGCCCAGGAGGCTGCAATTTGGAAAACTATTGCTGCTGCGGTAAACACCGTTGGGGTGGAAAACCGGAGTGCAGCAGAGGGTTAATTCATTAAGAAATCGAAGTGACTATTCGCACTTATTTAAGTGCGTCCAAGCACAACAAATTGATCGAAATTCACGTTAGACACACTTTTAAGTGTGGCCAAGATTCATATTTCTCCATGGCCCCGCACTTATTTTAAGTGTGTCCAAAGCTAAAAACAAATTTTCTTGGCCAAACTTATTTTAAGTGGTACTTTCTAAGCGGCACTGGAATGGTCATCAACTGGTGCACTTATAAGGGTTGCCAAGGAAAAAAATCAGCATTGGCCTCACGTATAAGTGCGAATAACATCGGCCTTAATAAATTCAATTTATAGATTCATGATATTTCATGTTATATTGCCTACGTAATTGACAATCCAAATGCTTTACGTATAGGTTAAAAAGAAGTGGTCCGATTTTAAGATCGCCACCAAAAAACTGGTAGCTGCACTCAGGCGCAGCAGCGCACGGACCGGTGGAGGCCAAACAGACTCGAACCTCCAGCGACCGCCTCGATCGGAGCTGCATGAGGGTAATTGTTAAAATATAGTCTGCAGAGATCACTCTTCATTGTACTTACATTAGTATTACTCCATGACATTTTATTGGGTGCCACACAAAACGAGCAGCCACTCGTCACTTCCTCGGAGGAGATCTTCTCAGTACCGAAAGTTCCTCTCACGTCGGACAGAAGCTTATTCCTCTAACAATAGAAGATCTGCCATTGTCAAAATGTGATCACGGTCAAAGTGTCCGTAGGCCTATATATACTGAGCAACAAAAGAAATGCAAGTTAGCTAGTTAGTTAATATACTCTTATGGTTAGGCTACTCAAAGTGACCGCAAAATAAAGAAAAGTTTGATTAAATGAGTGTAAATGTGCACACGCTAGTAATAAATTTGATTTTCTTAAATAATTACGCACAAACTTATTTTCCAGTCTGCCTTTAATTAACTAGCGTTTCTTTTGTTGTTCAGTATATATATGACTGGATGAGCATCTGACATTCCACACTGCATATCTGCCAAGCCGCGCATTGCGCTAAATCAAATTGATTGTAATTGTCAGCCGTCTGGCCTGACAAGCAGGTTGTCTCAAAATATAAGTTCAGCCTAATTAATTTCTCAACGCAGTTATTTTATTTATTTATTTATTCATTCATTCATTCATTTAGCCTATTTATCGGTTTAACATATTTATTCATTTTACTAATAAGAGCAACGACAGCATGACGTCCGCATCGCTGCATATGGTTTATTACTCATTTTGACAGCTGCACTCGTTCCTGCATGTTGTTCGCTGGTTTCAAATCTGCATACACCTGGTCAGACTTGGCGTGAGATTTTTGCGACCGTTCGCTCAAGTTCAGATTGACAAATGCCGATCCTTGCGGGAGACTTGGTGTACACCCATTTTTTTGGTGTACGCACATTTGATAAATGAGGGCCCTTCTCTTGTGATTGGCTCATCACACGCCACAGGCAGCCTTCGTTACTTGTCTCTTTCATTATCACTATTTTTATTATGCCGGGGGGATATAGGCATTGCCTCGTCCGTCCGTCCGTCCGTCCGTCCGTCCGTTCGTCTGTCCGTAATCATTTTGTTTCCGGAGCAGAACTCAGAAACTATGCAAGATATCAGCACCAAACTCGGTACATGTATTCTATGTATAGTCTAGATGAGCCTTTTACTACTTTGGAAATTTCGGGATTCCTATTTTTGTCGTTTCCATGGAAACAAATCTGGACTTAGTGCACATCAGGCCTAGTTCGTTTCCGGAGCACAACTCAAAAACCGTTCAATATATCTTACTGAAGTTTTGCATGTGTATTACTCACATACTGAAGTGGTGCCTTTAGATATTTTCCAGATTTCTGAAAATCTTATTTTTTTAGTTTCCATGGAAACCAGTTGCATTTGGACTCTGTACAGAGATAAGTTCGTTTCCGGAGCACAACTCAAAAACCGTTCAATATATCTTACTGAAACTTTGCATGTGTATTACCCACATACTGAAGTGGTGCCTTCTGATATTTTCAGATTTCTGAAAATGTTATTTTTTTCGTTTCCATGGAAACCAGTTGCATTTGGACTCTGTACAGAGATGGGTTCATTTCCGGAGCACAACTCAAAAACCATTCATTATATCTTTCTGAAACTTTGCATGTGTATTACCCACATACTGAAGTGGTGCCTTTTGATATTTTCAGATTTCTGAAAAAAAAACTTTTTTTTCATTTCCATGGAAACGAGTTGGATTTGGACTCTGTACAGAGATGTTTGTTTCCGGAGCACAACTCAAAAACCATTCAATATATCTTACTGAAACTTTGCATGTGCATTACCCAAGTACTGAAGTGGTGCCTTTTCATATTTTCAAATTTCTGAAATTATTTTTTTTTTCATTTCCATGGAAGCGACATGGATTTGGACTCAGTCGCAGGGCTGGGTTTGTTTCCGGAGCAGAACTAAAACACTGTTCATTAATGACCCTTGTTTTTTTATTGCCTTTGCCAACGTGTGCTTCATAGTCTTTGCTAGATGTTGCCAGTACATACTTCCAGATCATTCCAGAGGAAAATCACCTCAACATTCTTGTTTGAATTTCTTTGAAGGTGTAGGATTGACATGACTTTTGCAAATAATCAGGGTCCGGGGGGATATGTCATCTTCTGATGACTCTTGTCATTCATCAGTCTCAGTTATCATCTCTGGAATAAGGTGTCAGTCCTTAGAAATGGTCATCTTTTTTTCTCTCTCTCCCTCTGTAGCTCCAACTATTGAAAATGTCAGGCTGGTGGATGGGGCTGACCAGTGCTCTGGGAGAGTCGAAGTGCGTAATGGAAGCTTGTGGGGCACAGTGTGTGATGCTGATTTTGACCAGCTGGACGCAGAGGTTGTGTGCAGGGAACTGGACTGTGGAGTCCCTAAAGAGTGGGGGGCAGCTGTGTTTGGCCAGGGTGAGGGCCAGATGTGGACAGAAGAGATTCAGTGTAGAGGCAACGAGTCTCAGATTCACTCCTGTCCCACAGCACCCTCTCAGAATCAGCCCTGCTCTCACAGAAACGATGTGGGACTGAAATGTTCTGGTAAGAGTCCTCTCTGCATTGTGAGAGTTTCAGAGATTGTGGGCATACATATGACACATTTCCAAAACAGACTTATGAATTTATGTATTGTGAGGTCATAATTTACTATTCTGAGAGATGGTAAGCATCAGTTCATAACGCAGTTGAGTATTGTGATGCAAATTGAATCTCAGTGATGCAGCGAAAACAATAGATAGCTTGCAATCTGTTTACCCTGTAAATGTGAAAGCCCAGATTATGTATCAGAGAGAAACGCTCTTGAAGAGGAAGCAAAGAGCTGTTAACGGCCTCCTTTGAGCAGCAGAAATTCACATAACATAATTTCTGAGCAGCAGATAATGCTGTTTCCTCTCACATTCAGGCAGAAGTTTAAGATGTGGAGTTTCCAGGATCTCCCAGTGTGTACAAGGAATTGCCACATGGGGCACTCCAGTGTTAACAAATACTAAAAGCATGCTTTCTTTAATGTGAGTGTGTGTGTGTGTGTGCGCGCGTGCACATGCATATGTATGCATGTATTATTTTTTAACCAGAAGGCTGCTTTTTAATTTTTTGAAGGCTTCATCTCAGTGCGAATGTGAAATACTGTTATACATTTTATTTTCCCTTTTTGGTCGGAAGTTTATTGTATATTTAATTATTAAACTCTGCACCACTACTAAAATTATTACAATAAAATTAATAAAGTAAAGTGAGACGAAAGTGCGGTACGTGACAAGCTACACCAGCAGGAACAAGAGCAAATATTTCAGCGCATGGCTTCTCCAGTGCTTACTATAAACTGAAATATTTGTTTTTGCTCCTGCATGTCTAGCTTTTAACCCACTGCACTTTGTATTTTTTTAACTGATAAATATTTTAAAAATACATTTGCTAAAACTTTAACTCTGACCCTTTATTGAGTGTAAGGACAGCATTACTCCTCATCAAGACCTTTTTTTTTTTTTTTTTTTTTTTGGCTCCATGCAACTTCGGCTGCATCACTATGCAGTGATATTCTTCTCTCAACAATGAAAATTAGAGAATAAAAACGTATTAATGTCTCAGTGGTTGCATCCTTGTTAACCTAAGCTTGAAAAGCAGGGCTGAAACAGCAATTATCCAGAGTTAGACATAATGTCCTGATGTTTATAAATGCCTCTAAACAGATAATTTTATCCTCAAAACTCTGCATACTCCAGAAAACGCTGAGCATTCATTTTAGAAAAAGAAGTAGTTTGATACATGACTAATGCAGTCGTAGAATCATGCACATTTTAAAATCATTTTAACAGTTTATTTTAAAATAATTATGGAAAATTTCTAAAAATATATATAAATAAATACATTCACTTTGTTCAGGTTTACTGGACAGGACAGTCAGAGAGATGTGTAGTGAAAGTGCAAGAGATGTGACAAAGACCATGATGGCAGCTCAAAGACTATAGAAGTTCATAAAGAGCATTTTACTGATGTAGTGAGTGATACATTTTAAAACATCCCACAACAATCAGAATTTATGATGAAATATAAGCTCAGACAGTTGTTGAAAATTAATCTTATGGACATATTCCAACCTAAAGATACAAAAGTTTTTGTTTAGAACTGAATTTGTGAAGTTCAGTTGAAGAGCCCAGTAGTTTGGTCAGATTTTTCCACACTGTAAGGTGAGGATGGGGAATCAAATGTTATAGTTATCCTTGAAAATTTTCTCAAAATTAACATTTTGTGACTTTAAGTACTTTCAGCAGTGGGGTTTTCAATGAGCAGATTTTTTGGATTGATTATGTATTCAGACCCTTTTTTCTTAATATACACATTTTGTAACAAGTACTTTATGAAACTGGATATTCAACTGTAAATGTCTAAGCAGATTTGAAATTTTACCTGACACTGTTATATGCATATAATATTACTCATGCTGAAGACAACTGAAATCATACCAAAATCAGTAGCCTATAATTAACATTTGTGCGCGTCCGGCAGCCGAGTTCTCTTATTTTGATTTGACAACAAAATGTAAATATGTAGTGTTTTTGGTCAGTTATGGCAGTCGACTGTGGATTTTCTGTTTAAGAGAAGTATTCTCTATTCTGTTTTGCTGGGGATCACTGGTGTTCACAGAAGATGGCTCATCTGTGGAAATTATTCTCATTTTCACAGTCATTAAGAAATTACTTTAGCCTGTTAAGATCTTTTTAATGCATTCCTGTTTCTCCTGTATTTATGTCTATGCAAGTTTGCTGTTATTAAAACATCTGGGTAACAGCTGATCCTAAAAGGACAAACTGATCTGAGGTTACTGTCATTCTCACTTTTTTAGTCTTTAATCAGTCTTCACCTTTTCTTCAGCAAACTTCATATTCCTGTATGCAGGAACATCACCTCCATAAGATGAGAATATTGTCACATTAGTATCATGGGCTAATTCAGTTTGTTGGCCAGCCTCACTGTCACAGCTCATGTCACTTATGCAGTGTGTTATAAGCAAATTGAAGTCTATAAATAGGGATTTGGATAAGATCTCTCTTTTTCTCTCACTTCCTCCCTCACCTTCTTCCTCTCTCTCTACCATGCCCACGCTCCCTCCCCCTCCACTCTCTCTCACTCTGCCCCCCCCCCCCCATCTCTTGCATAATAGTGAGGTTGAGGTTGGTGGATGGCAATAGCCCCTGTGCTGGGAGAGTGGAGGTGTACCGTAACAGACAGTGGGGAACAGTGTGTGATAGTGGCTGGGATGAAGTAGACGCAGGAGTGGTGTGCAGACAGTTAGGCTGTGAAGATGTTGCAGTATACAGAACTTATTCCTTTGGACCCGGGATCTGGAAGAATATGGATGCCTTATGTGAACTGCACGGGATCAGAATCCACCCTGAATGACTGTGAAAGAGGATTCGGGGCAATGGCTTGCGATCACTCGAATGATGTTGGAGTGGTCTGCTCAGGTTTGTCTCTGTGTTACTCATCTCAGTGTTCTCAATGTTCTTACACTGACACTGGACATTCAGGTCACCAGAGGACATATAAATTAGCATAGATAGTATTGCATTTTAAAATGTTTGTCTCTCTCAGTTTGCTGAAATAATTCAGAATTAACTCAGTCACTGCAAAATATCTTATTTCTTCTGTATCTACTTCAGGTCTGTAGTTTCTGAAGTCTCTCGTTGAAATTTGCTTATGATCGGTTAACACGACTAGATTTTGATTGGCTTATCACATACGTTCATTTTCATGTGATTAGATCATCTCACATGACAGCAGACATGCACTCGTCTCATTCGTCACTGCTGTTTTCATACATCTGGTTTCATTAAAATCACTAAAAAGTCATTAGCATGCTCATAGATGAGCCTGATTAGTACAGTAGGCTACATGTGATGAGTTGCGGCCCTGTCAGATTGATTGTGACAAGCTTGTTTTATGTGCTTGAAGTATTTTGAACAATTACATTCAGAATAACTTATTTTGAGTTGGTATTTGCAGCAAAACATATAGGCCTGACATGACCCCATTATAAATGACAAGCTAGATGGGTGACTTAGTCCACAATTCTACTGAGGCAGTTTAGTTCACGTATGGCAATCCAGTAAGGCAGGCATTGAACTGTACAGTCACTGTCACTGAGATTGTCGGCTACCGCTCTCAAGCCAGTCTCTTCGTGGAGCAGGACAAGTACGGACAGTGCAATTCAAGTGGCCTGAGGTCCCCTAGTGGAACAGGACAGTAACTGCTCTGGAAGGCCACTGGCTTGTGGCTGCAGGACAGTAAATTACCCAAAATGCTTCAGTCCCTTCTGTACAGCTATGTCAACTCCTGAATGAGATATCGTTCATTTCTGATGATTCTCTCCCTGATCTCTCTAATGGCAGCCCATCGGTCAGTCAGGCTCGTGGACGGGGCTGGCCTGTGCTCTGGGAGAGTAGAGGTGGATCATGGGAACTTAATGGGCACAGTGTGCGATGCTGACTTTGACCAGCAGGATGCAGAGGTTGTGTGCAGGGAACTGAGTGTGGAGTCCCTAAAGAGTGGGGGGCAGCTGTGTTTGGCCAGGGTGAGGGCCAGATGTGGACAGAAGAGATTCAGTGTAGAGGCAACGAGTCTCAGATTTACTCCTGTCCCACAGCACCCTCTCAGAATCAGTCCTGCTCACACAGAAACGATGTGGGACTGAAGTGTTCTGGTAAGAGTCTTCTCTGCACTGTGAGAATTTCAGTGATGTCAGATAAACACGTCATATTTCCCAAAGGGATTGTGTGAATTTATATTTCAAAAGATTATATTTCAAAAAGATCATCATCAGTGCATTACTATTGATGTGAAACTTTGAATCTCAAATGTGCAGTGAAAACAACAGATAGGACTCAGTGATTGTAAATGTCCAGATGGTGTACCATAGACATTCACAATGAGGAAATATGAGAGGTATTAGCTGCCTTTATTAAGTTGGCAGCGTGCTAAATGCCATCTGAAACTTTGCGGGAAGAAAGAAAAATCTCACTCTGGTCCCTATCTGCCTAACCAGAGTGCAAAGGTCGGGCCGGGCTCGAAACTTTTTAAACACTGAGCTCCTGAACTCTCAGTCCACAAATAAAGAAACTTTGGCAAGTTTCCAAGTCAAAAATAATAAAGGAATAATAACAAAGCAAAATAACAAAGAATCTGGAAGGACTGTGAGATCCAGCTGGGAGCACACTGACTTAAACCTGATGTCAGATACAGAACCGAGGTCAAACACTGGAATTCACCAAGCAACCAAACCAAAACGCAAGGGCTAGAATTTAGTCAAATGGGACAGGCCAAGGGTCAACCACCACAATTCAAACAAACCAAATAAAAGGCATGGCGAGAATCAAATCCAAAGGCAATCCGAGTCAACACAGAAGGCAGTACAATACTCACAGGTTGTGAACGCTAGTTACAGATCGGAAGAGCTAGTCTCCGCGGTTTAACACACGCCTTTTCAAGGTGTGAACCGCGAAGTGTCAGACCTTAGGCGAACCGAAAAAAAAAAAAAAACAAAGATAACAGATTTCGCAGATTTTTCCAACAGCAGAAATTCACATACTATGATTTCTTAGCAGGAGCTATACTGTTTCACCTCTCACTTTCAGGCTAAAGGCCCTGAACAACAGAGTTGAAATTTCTTTCATATGCAGTCGATTTTCATGCATCTCAGTCGTTTTTTGCAAGTTGAATCACCCAACATGCGCACAGTACTAACATCACGCCTGATAGTTTTGGGCATGCACAAAACTATGCTGCGATGCTGTAACGCAGGTCAAGAGTTATAAATACGCAGTGCATCGGGTCCTGAATAGGTCAGCCTTGGTACAAGACGCCTATGTGTTTGGGGGTAAGCGGTTCATCGTATGATCTGCAAAAGTCTCAAATGTGCAGATACAAGTGAAACGAACAGATGAACGAATTAGTACCGTTCATGCGATCAGGCTGCACATTGTACTTATTTGTAAAACGCCAGATGGCAGAACATTATTTGGTATAAATATGATGGCTCCTCTAGACTCCAGGGTGAACAGATTTTCATGGAATCTGCACTGAATGAAAACAGGCAAAGCCGTTTTTTTTTAATAAATCGAAGACGCCGAATACGCTTTGCATTCGTCAGAAGTGCGTTTGGCATGCTTTATAAACCTGCGAATATGCTCAATTGCATACGCTGCTATTCGCAGCAAGAAAAATGATTTGCGCACTGCATAGCAAATCATAAATGGAGTTGTCGTTATTTACCGCTCACGTCACACATAAGTCAAAGTAATCGAAAAAATTTGCTATTTAAAGCGTATGACTGCATATGAAAGAAATGTCAATGCGCAACTCATAAGGAATTAGGATACGCGGAAGTGTGACAGGGCCCTAAAGTTTAATCTATGGACTTTGTGGGATCTCCCAGTGTGTACAAAGAATTTCAGCTTGTAGTGCTGCAGTCTAAATAGAGTCTAAAGGCATGCTGTCTTGCGTGTGTGTCTGCGCGAGTATATGTGTTTGTGTCTGTATGTTTGTGCAGTGTTTGTTTTGCACCTTTGTGTTTATTTTCATACTGTTGTGTATTTCAGTGGTTCCAAACGTCGGTTTTGGGGACCCCCTGTGTATACCGGTCTTTGCTCCAACCACTTTCGCAATTCTGACAAAATTTGAATTTTTTATTAATTGCTCCATTTATGTTTAAACAGACTATTAACCCTTTCAAGCAATATTATTTCACAAATAGCTATGACTGCTGAAGTGTTCCATGTTCTGATTGTCTTATACTGGAAATTACATTAAAAAAGTGGGAGAAATTTTAACCAGTGAAATTAAATAATTGACTGACTTTTGACTGTAGACAGTGAAGACACATGGTCCCTAAAAATG
Source organism: Gymnothorax javanicus (assembly GCA_029692085.1). Lineage (NCBI taxonomy): Eukaryota > Metazoa > Chordata > Actinopteri > Anguilliformes > Muraenidae > Gymnothorax > Gymnothorax javanicus. The sequence goes on from CM056200.1 coordinate 64,812,047, forward strand.
AAGAAAGTTAATGACAAATTAAGAGACAAGGCAAATGATAACAAGCCAAATCTGCATTGTGTTGAAAAGGAGAAGCACAAGTACAGCAACATAATCAGGACTGTATTCATTCACAATCATCTGTATTTCAGTCAAAAATTGCTAAAAAATTATGCACCCAATTTGCAGATGTTTTCCATGAAGCACATTTTTTTCCTACATGGCATTCAGCTGTGGCTGTTTCAGATAATGGGGCTAAAAAGAGTAAATAAACCTTTTAAACATGAAAAAAATTAGCAGCTGTTTAAAATTGTGATTGCAGTTGCAGTTGGAACAAAAACCAGCATACACTGGGGGTTCCCAGGACCAAGGTTTGGAACTACTGGTGTATGTGATCAGTGTTCGCCTTCTCCATGAGTTTCCCCAATCTCAACATTGCTAAGATGCTAACCCAGCTGTCCTGTGTTTAGTGTACACAGAGTCCAGGCTGGCTGACGGCCCAGACCGCTGCTCGGTCGAGTGGAGCTGCAGTACCTGGGCACGTGGGGGCAAGTGTGTGGTGCATGCTGGGATAGCCGAACCTCCAATGTCCTCTGTCGGCAGTTGACATGTGGGACAGCAGTGGCAGTGCCAGGACAAGCCTGGTTTGGAAAGGGGAGAGGGGAAATCAGAGGTGACGTGTTTGACTGCCATGGGAACGAGACAAGCATCTCACAGTGTGCCATTTCATCATGGAGTAGAGCTGTGTTCTCAGACACAGAGGTTGTTGGAGTCATCTGTTCTGGTGAGGGGTCTAGTTCCATCTAATGTATGCATGTATACTGTATAGTGTGCAGTAAACACAATCAATTTACCAATTACAGAATCATTCACTGCATTATAGAGAGTGAGAAACAAAGAGAGAGAAGGAGAGGGGGGAGAGAGATGGAGAGAAAAAGTTCATTAATAATGAAGACAGGGTACCAATACAGAAGACAGCACTGCTTCAAAATGTCCTGTTATGGTTTTAAATTTTGATGTCATGCCATGTGAGAATTGTCATTTTTTTTTTGTTTTAAAGATAATTGTACATCATTTCTGTTCATGACATTTCAGGAGAGATTGCAGTACGAGAACTAACTGTAATTTAGTCAGTTTGGATAAGTCAGTGACATACCCAGTCATCTGTGCTTTTAAATAGCCAGAGGACACAGAGATAACAATGGTTTCTGGTGTTTCATTTTATTACTTCAATTCTCGTTTACTTCCTTCAACTTGCTTTCCTAGATTACTAATAATACTAACATTTATATCCAAATATCATAGTCTAAACCAACTTTCCCATTCATACAGTAATCCAATATATTTGTGGAACTCCATTAAAAGTTTTTGGGTTAATTTGTAAAGCTGCACTACTACTAATTACCACACATTTCAATCACAGCACTCGATCTGTTCTAGTCTCTGCCTCTTGGTTAATAAAGAATACCTCTCCCTGCGTTTCAGTGAGATCTCTCGCACGTGATTTTATTACTATCCTGCACTCTTTGTCTGTGCACTTAGAACTCCTTGCCGGAGCTGTTTATCTGTCATAGGTTGTCACTGTGGATCCTGTCCGTGTCTTGGCTTTTGCCTTTTTTGTGGTTAGGACCTCCCCATATAGCCCATTAAATAAACACACAAGAAAAATCCAATTCAACTGTTTATTGCATAATAATGCAACAATAAATTTAAAGTCTTCACTGCAGTTCATTCTCTGTCAGAACGTTGATCAATACTCATTTGTGCAGAGCTCCACGTATGCCTTTTGTTTTTTTCATCTTCATGATTATTTTGTCCACATCAGATTATTTGGGCTACCATTAATGTTTTGTCTTTTGAATTTTGATCTGTTTTTTGAATGTCTCGATTTCTGTTTTGGATGCCCTGTTAAATAATTTTCTGGACTTCGTTTGGTTTTGGTTTTCTGTCTATTTCCTTGTACATCTGCCTTACTGGTTTTGACCCCTGCCTGTCTTTTTTTACAACCAGCTTTTTTGGATATTGTTTTTGGAACAAGAATTCTTGTGTCCTCTGGTCTTGCCGTGTCCAGGAAAATGTTAAGATTTTTGAATTCCTGTTTGCTAGCCAGGTTCCTGAATGCACCGCACATGCTTTTAAATCCTCAAGTGGTCAATTTACAGTGAGGAAAGCCCATAATTTAAAGTTTAAAAAAAAAAAAATCATCAATTTCTGCTCTACTGAAATAATGAGAGATTAGAACAACTACTAGAAAAAACTGTAATTTAGTATAATGCTATATGTCCTAGGTAGATAGCCAACAGGAGCGTCATCTGTAACTGTTTAAACTAGAGCTAACACAGAAAGTGCATAGCTAACAGTCTTGAGGTTTTGATCCAAACCCAAACAGTCAGTCTGAATCCAGACCTGTGTCCAAATTGGTCAAGAAATGTAATGACTTCCCATTCATACGGTCCAATTTCATGGAAATCTGTTGAATAGTTTTTGATTTAATCCTGCATGACCATCGGCTCAAACAATCACATTTAAGGAGAAATGGACAGCACCCTCCTTTATAATATAGTAGTAACAGACAGGAGTGCAATTGTAATCTTGTGCTAACATACTATGGCTGGAGCACACAGGAGTGCAGTCAGTAATCTTTTGCAAATGTAGTTGTCACACATATACAGCCTGAAATCCTGGTCAACTGTATGTCCATAACACCCAAGGGTGCAGACAATAGTCTTATGCAAATTTATGTTATAAACACACAGGAGTGCTGTCTCTTATCCTGTAACACACTTGGGTCCTCAGATTTGGTTCTCGTGGCTCTGAACGGGACAGTACGGCTGGCTGGAGGGAGCGAGTGTATGGGCCAGGTGGAGGTGTATTACCAGGGCAACTGGAGCAGAGTGGTGGGAACCTGGAGCTCCAGCGAGGCCTCGGTAGCCTGCAGGCAGCTGGGCTGTGGCTCTGTGGTGCAGGTGAAGAGGTCCTCTCCCCGGGTCGGGGGGCAGTGATGTGTGTGTGTCGGGGATTCAGTGCAGCGGGGAAGAGCCTCACCTGGGGAACTGCAGTGCTCCTCACAATCTCACCTGTGGCTCTGAGGAGCAGGTGACCATCGTCTGCTCCAGTGAGTAACGTTACAGGTCACTGATGTACTCTAATGTCCACAGGGCCCAGCTGCTGGTGTCACATCAGGTGATATTGTGCCCTCAATGTAAAGGCATTTTCATCTGAACTACTGGCGTGAAGAGAAAGCATTTACTGAAGAGGAAGAGTTGATTACACTAGTTATAACTCATTGCTATTTCTATGCTCTTCCTTCATCTCACTCTCTCCTTTGTCCTCCTCCTCTCTGTCTCATTCTTTTCTTTTTCTGAATTTTGTAAGTTTCTGTTTTTGAGTAATATCCTATTAAATTATAGTTAATCTTCTCACTCATTTCTTCTCTCCATTCTCCCTCCCCTCCTCTCTCCTTACCTCTCTACTCCTTCTCCCTTCTTCCCCTCTCATCCACCTCCCTGCCGTACTGCCTCCCTCTCTCCTTCCTCCTCTGCCCCCTCCCTGTTTCTCTGTCTCCCTCTCTTCCCCCCCCCCCCCCCCTCAGACTCAGGCCACAGGTCCCTGAGGCTGGTGGGTGGAGGTGGGGACTGTGCGGGACGGTTGGAGGTGTTCCACAGGGGGTCCTGGGGCACAGTTTGTGATGACTCCTGGGACCTGGCCGATGCTCAGGTGGTGTGCAGGCAGCTCCAGTGTGGAACGGCCCTCAGTGCTCCTGTCCCCTCATTCTTTGGGCCTGGAAAAGGACATGTCTGGCTGGAGGAGGTGGGCTGTGTGGGGAACGAGACATCCCTGCGGGACTGTCCCATGGCTGAATGGGATCGTGGTTACTGTGGACACAAGGAGGATGTTGGAGTGGTGTGTTCAGGTCTGGAGCTCAATGATGTTGACTTTTACACTGACACTCAAAGGTTGGGAATACCCAAGACCCAGTTAATTTGGAAATTCACCAGTTTCAGAAAAATAATGGTGTAAGCAATGAGATCCATCCCAGGAAAGCGAACACTTTTGATAAATGCAGCTTTAATACACAAGTTATAACTGCATTTCATATCCCCTAACAAGATACAACAAGATCACTTTATTAGTCTCCCTTGAGAGAAATTTGTTTTGGATACAGGGGAAGCTGCTGCTCATGGAAGACAAAAACATGTAATAAATAAAAGGTGACAAATGTGCAAAGTGCAAAAGGTTACTTAAAAACAGTCCATAAGTTAATTTAAAAAAAAACATACATGCTAACATGCATGCATACATACATACATATTTCACTACATAAAACCAATCCAACCCTATCTCCTCCTTTGCTCCTCTCCATCCTCCCTTTGCCCCTCATTGATGAGCTTAATTGAGAGAGGGATGAATGAGTGTTTCAAGCGATTGTTTTTGCATAGTGGGACCCTGTGCCTTCTCCCTGAATTTAGTAAGACAAATTCAGAATGCAGGGTGTGAGATCTGTCTAATAAAATATTATTGGCCTGTCAGATGGTAGCCTGCACAAATAGTTCCGGTGGGGTGAGTGGGGCAAGGATTCCCATTATCTTACTAGCCATCTTTACCAAACTAAGAATTTGAGTTTTTGATTTCACCGATAGATTGCCAAACCAGCTGGTGATGCAGTACTGTAATATGGACTCTATGGTTGCCTTGTAAAAAATCAACATGATGTTTTTGCAGACACCAAATAAACAGAGGCGTCGGAGAAAATGGAGGCGTTGATGGACTCTGGCACAGACATTTGCCACCTGTGTTTTCCAACTGAGATCACTGTCAATATGCACCCCTAAATATTTGTAGTAGGTGACCTGTTTAATAACATTACCATGAATGGTCACAGGGCTCCGGTCACCAGCTGATTTGGGATCCAACAGCATCTCAACAGTTTTACATGTATTAATATGCAATTGATGAACATCACACCAGTGTACAAAACTGTCTACAGCAGCTTTGTGAGTATTTGATTTCGCACCATTAGTAAGCAGACTGAGAATGACCGTATCATCTGAAAATTTCACTACATATTGGTTGGGCTGAGAGCTGACACAGTCATTAGTATACAGGGTAAATAAAAAGGGTGAACTGACACACCCTTGTGGAGTCCCAGTACTGCTTACAGCTGTGTTGGAGAGGACAGAATTAAATTTCACCTGTTGTGTCCTATTTGAAAGGAGAGAATGGTACCACTTGATCAGAAAAGGGTTCACATCCAGCTGTGATGCTTTCTAAGAAGGATGTGTGGCTGGATTGAGTTAAACGCGGAGCTAAAATCAATAAAAAGCAATTGTGCATATGCAGAGGGACTTTCAAGATGCTTAAGTGCAAGATGCATCAATGTTAAGATGGCATCACTTGTACTACGGTTTTTTGCGTCTACAAATTGGTAGTGATCAAGGGAGGACTCTACCTCTGTGCGTAGCACCTCTATTATAAGTTTCTCCAGTGATTTCATAACATTGGAGGTGAGAGCTACAGGTCGAAAATCATTGTCCTCCTGGGGGCATGCCTTTTTAGGTACCGAAATTATAATTGATTTCTTCCAAAGCTCTGGCACAGAGTGAGTGTCTATGGAGAGCTGAAAGAGCCTTTGCCAAACTGGTGAGAGCTCCTCTGCAAATGTTCTTAAAAGAAGAGCAGACATATTGTCAGGCCCTGTCGCTTTCTTAGTGTTCATGGTTTTAAAAACCCGAGTTACCTGGTGTGGGTCAATTACAATTCTATCTGCATCTACATTACATTTTAAATTCTTTAAAACTGCGCAGCATTCCCTATGATTGTCAGTTTCAAAACGCAAATAAAAGGTATTCAGTTCATTGGCTCGAACTGCTTCATTATGGGCAAACGAGGCCTTCTTCGTAGTGTCCATGTTGGTCATACAGCAAATGGGGTGCCACAGTTTCCTAATGTTGGATTTGGACAGCTACTGCTCTGCCCATTCCTTGTGCTGAAGATGCGCCGCTCTTAGCTGCCAATGCAGATCCTTCTGTGCAGCTATAACTCCTGCTATATCTCCGGATTTAAAAGCTGCTTTTTTCCGATTGATGCATTCTTTAATTCCCCTTGTGATATAAGGTTTATTATTTGGATACCTCTTAACAGTTTTGAGAGGTATGATTAAATCCACACAAAAGGAGATGTAAGCGGTAATTGATTCAGTTGCAGTGCTTGTGTCGGCGTCCTCTAAGATGATGTCCCAGTCTGTGCATAGGAAACATCCTTTCAGCTCTCTCTCTTGTCACTGGACCACACCTTTTCAGTGTGGAGTTCCGGTTTACCAGTCTTGAAAACTGACCTATATGTGGGGAGCAGTTGTATCACATTATGGTCAGAGGTACTGAGGGGGGATTTGGCTCTGGCTGTGTAGGCATCCTCGATATTACCATAACATTTATGAAGGATGTTGTTGTTCCTGGTACTGCACCTGACATATTGGTAAAAGCCAGGCAGGGATTTATCTAAATTGCAGTGATTGAAATCAGCAAGAATGACCATGGGAGCATCAGGTTTGATTTTAAGGTGGCGGTAAACACAGTCTGCAATTTGACTGGCTGCTCTAGTGGCGTTCCCACTTGGTGGAATATACACGGCACACACAAAAATGTTGGTAAATTCCCTTGGGAGGTAGTGTGGCCGCAGGGTCACACACAGCAGTTCGAGGTTGGGGTTACATATTCTGTCTCTGACAGCAACGTTACGACACCAGCCATCCTTGACATAAATACAAACCCCCCCCAAGTTTTACCGGAGTTTACATTTCTGTCCGAGCGTATATGGGTAAACCCATCAATTTGCACAAAACTCTCTGGTACATCATCACTAAACCAAGTCTGTGAGAAAGCCATCAGACCGGACTCACGGTATTCATAGCTTGCTCCAACCTGTGAGCGCAGGTCGTCCAGCTTGTTAATCAGCGACCGGGGGTTGCAGAGAAGCATAGGCGGCAGAGGTAGCTTGGTAGCACAGCGAACGAGTTGTCTGATGCTGCCTCTCCTGCCCCGCTTCCTGAGCTTCCAGGCTCGGCGAAAGTCTGGTTGGTGGTGCCGGAGTAGCTCTCCTGGTATGTCGTTCAGCAAGTCTGGTGACGGGGACACTCCACAGTCCCGGAATCTCAGCAGCATGGTACTGCTGTACACCAGCTGGACGGTGCTGGTAGCCCCGCCCGCAAAGCACTGAACAATCCGGCTGGGTAGAATTAGCCATGCCAGTGCTAGCAAAACAATTCCTCTCCGATTCATCCCCCATACGTAGCGCATACAGCCCAAAGCACCGCTCACATTCAACAGGCATATTGCACATTTAGTCCGTTGTTGACAAATAATAAAAAGACATAGAACAGAGACAATAAAAACAGAAAAATAAGTGCAGCAGGAGCCCTACTCCATGTCGCCAGCTGATTTAGCAGCAGGTGTGCAGCAGTTCTACCCAGTTACATTTCAAGGTTATGTTTATCAGATATTCATCTCTGAGAGATTTGTTAACATTGTCATTGCAGAATTCAAGGAGATGAGACTGAGTAAAGGCTGTTCGGGTAATTTGGAGGTTTTCTACAATGGCACCTGGGGAAATGTGTGCTTCAATGGAATGGACAGAGAAACAGCCGCTCTCATATGTCAGGAGCTGAACTGTGGGAAGAGCAGTGATGTAGATCAAAAAGAGCCAAGACTTAAGTCTGCTCCGAACTGGCTGGATCATTTCAACTGTCGACCCCATGACTCCTCTCTGTGGCACTGTCCATCGAGCTCCTGGGGTCAGAATCAATGTGACACTCAGGATGTGGCCTTTCTCAACTGCTTCGGTAAATCTCTCTACTACACACAGTGTTACTCTCTTCCAAAATAATGGAATACACCTCTCAAATGCACATACAGCATTACTCCTATTAGAAGCAATAGAATGGACCTGTCTACTGTAGATAGGTTATTACTCTCATTTAGAACTATAGAATAAATGTCTACTGCAGGCACAGTAGAACACCCATTGTGAACAGTAGAATACACTGTTATACTGCAGACACAGCATCGCATTGAGAACAAGAGAATAAACCTTTCTACTGCACACTGGAACAATACAATAAATTTGTCTACAGTATGCAGTATGTCTTTCTCTGGAAACAGTAATACACCTCTTGAATGCAGATACAGTATAACTGTCATTGGGAAGTAAGAATTAAATCTATCAGAGAGGAATAAGAATCCTTCAATTTTGTGTTACGCCTGCAATACATGAGACTTCCATGTATGCTTTTTGTTTTCTAAATGAATCATTAATTATTACAAATATATTTCCTCCACATCAAAGCGGAAGAGGATAAAGACGTACAGCGAAGCAAACTGTCATGTTCCTCAGAGGAAAATCGGAGACCTTGCACAAGTACGTTTATTTGGGATAAATCTAACAACTTTGCCACATGCAATTGGTTGCCAACATGTCAACATGCTATAAAGAAAGCAAGCAATTAGATATCAACATGTGGAAGCATAAACATATCAACATGCAATCAGTTCTTAACAGGTTAACATGCAATTCAGAATATGCAATCACAAATGATTAAGTGATAGTCATATTGTTGATTTATTAAAATACTATGTCAGTCAAGAGAGCAAGTATTTCAATTCTCAGAGTAAAAAACTGGAACCCTTCAAAAACTTAAATGTAGCTCCAAGGTTTGCTCTTCTGCTGGACAAGAAGGCACTGCTGTGGCAAGTGGTCTACACCTGAAACCAAAATAAAAACAGCCATTCCAAGTGTCATTGCGTGAATGTGTGTAACTAGCTCTCCAGCTCGACAAATTCTCCCAGGACTTTTCTTGTTTGTCACGGATCTCAGGATATAACATGAAAGTAAACAAATTTGGGTAAAATGGCTTATTGTACATTACCAGTTATAAATAAATCAATAAATAAATTCATTTAAAAAATAATGAATTTATTTTGGTGAAAAATTATTTTGGAAAATAAATACATAAAATAAATGTCTTTAATATTTAACGGCATCAGCCGTAATATTCGTGGTGTTGTGCACTTTTTGAACTGTTAAATTTAACATGATCTTTCACACTGTTAGGGGGATGTGTCCAAGAAATATTCAAGCATAATGGGATTAGCCATAATGTTAACAGATTCATTTGTGTAACGGTTTGTTTGACAGGAAGTTGAGGACTGGACTCAGGTGCAAGGATGGACTTGGTTGTATTTTTTATGCCAACTACACTGCAGAAGGCACAGACGTTGTAATGCAAAACAATAAGGAACAGAGGTTCCTAAAAATAAGCACTATGAATAATACAGAGTCTGGGCTATGGCAGCAGTAACATTGTATTACAAATAAGAAAACAAAAAGGAAACGGGGTTCCATAAATAATAACATGCTGGGAAAAATAGAAACAGCACGAGTTTCCAGGTTTTAGAATAAATTCGCGAGTATGGAGAAAAGAGCCTATACAAGACCACAATGCTGAACAGGCGTGGGTATACGAGACTTCACAATGAGAGTGAAGCTCGGTCTTATATACACACTGCTAACACCCAGTGGCAATGAGAAATAGGTGCAAGTGATAATAGAAAAATGAATGAAGTGCAGTCCGGGATTTAGTAGAGCGGTGACCTGGACGGCTGGAGGCGTGGTCTTACAGTCTGTAGCTCATGTTAAGCATAATGAGATCTACCATAAGGTTAGCAAAGATGAAATGTGTCCATATGAAATGTTCTGGGCAAGGAGCTTAATATTAGCGATGATATTTCTGTTGCAGATGTTAAATTAATGTAATGACCTCGGAAATGATGTCAATGGAGATTTGTCTGTAGGAGCCATTAAATGTAAAGACTTTGACCATTATGTTATTTTTGCTGTGTCTGTAGGAGACAGTTCATGTCATAAGATCAGCCATATTGTCAGAAGGAATGAGTCTCCGAGATGTTAAAAGTAATAATAATAACCATTATGTTTAAGCAGTTGTGTCTGCAGGTGATGACATGTGTAATGAGCCCTTTCTTAATGTTAGCATAGATGCATGCATATGAAACATTAAGTGTTATGAGGTGAGCCTGAATATTAGCTATAATATGTCTGTTGGAGATGTTCAGTGTCATGAGATTAGCCACTATATTAGCAAAGTTGTGTCTGGAGTAGATAGTAAATTTAATGATGTTGCTCAGTTCTCCTGTACCTCCTGCTCTAGATCACTGGCCCCTCTGGTTGGTGGGAGGGGAAGGTGGGTGTTCAGGGAGGCTGGAAATTTTTCTCAATGGCTCCTGGAATATGGTGTGTGGAGACTCCTGGGGCATGGAGGAGGCCCAGGTGGTCTGCAGACAGGTGGGCTGTGGATCAGCAGTGGCAGCTCTTAGTAATGCTTCTGCGGGGACTGGAAGCAGCAACTCCTGGCTGACTGAGGTGAAATGCAGGGGCCGTGAGCTGCACTTGTGGGACTGCCAGTATTCTGAGCCTCAGCATAACAGCTGTCCACAGCGGAACCCGGCCGGGGTCACCTGTACAGGTGAGGCTACTTTCCGCTTCCCTACTACACCTGTTCAACTACATAATTCTTTGGGATTTGCATTCTACACTTTACTTAGCTTTTCAATACACAATGCTGCACCTGTCAAAAGTTTGGACCAATCCAAAAATAAGTTGATCTTATTTTAAATAAAATCTAAATTTTAAAATCATCAGAATGAATTTTTGCAGTCATTATTGCTGACCACAGTCTTATATTTCTTTTTCTCCCTGAGGGCAGTCTTATAGTTCTGAGAATTTACATTAGCATTCGTGTTCCTGTGTGGCACTGGTGGCTTGCTTCTGCCTGATGTATCATTCTATTAAATCCCTTTTCTTAGTTCACATTTTTATTGGGATTATTTATTGGGAATGCATTTATTGGGATTATTATTTTTCCTAGTCTGAATTTTTTTTTTAATAAACCCTATACTTTGCAGGAGTTCCCTGTGAAGTGATTATTTTCCTTTTTTAACTTCAGACTACATACACCTTGCCTTGTGCTTTTTGAGGTTGCTTCAGTGGTTCACCCATTTAAAGGAAAAGAAAACCCCCAGAATTTTAGTGCATGTATAGAATCCAAAAATGAATATAGATTACCTTACCAAAACTCAGCCATGCTCATCCAACCAAACTGGTGTTTTTTGCTAATTAAAAAATCAGTGGGTTTGCATTTTTTTTTAGAATATTTTTTGGGGAATTTTTCCTTTATTTGACAGTTGTACAGTGTAGAGAGACAGGAAAGTTGGGGAGAAGAATGGGGGAAGACATGCAGCAAATGACCTGAGCTGGAATCGAACCCAGGTCGCTGCGGGAAGGACACAGCCTTTATGGTATGCGCGCTTAGACCGATGAGCCACCGGGGCGCCCCAGGTTTGCATTTTATATTAACCGGAAGTGACGTGGCGGCCACCCAGCATATTGTACGAAAACCTTATACATAGTACATTCAGTACACACAAGGCGCAGCGTACATACAGTAATTTTGAGTATTAAAGTACGGCATGGTGCACAAACCACAAATGAAACCTTATCAGTATGAGCCTGAGTACTCTGAGGAGCTACAAATGTGAAAGCAACCATACTTGAGCACGGAAGATTATTGTTATGTGTTACGGCTCTCTTGTTCTAACAAACACAGCGGCGAAAGGATCTTTCCATTCAAACGAAGAAATTCAATGCTTGCTTGAAATTTAGGCGGACGAAAACATACAATTACAACTGGATACTACACACAAATACTCGCCAATTTATGGTATAATTTTTGAATAGTTAACATTCGCGTGGTTATCACAGAACAATAGATAAGCGCTGTGACAAACTAAAGAAAATGCGGCTGCAATATTTCAAAGTGTGGGACGTGGTGCGAATTTCAGGCAGCTCAAGTTATAAGAAAGATAAATTTAAGTGGTATGAGGCAGTGGACAGCATAATGGGCCAAAAATGCAAGGGGTAAAGAATTCTGTATTCAGCCTCCACCAATATCGAATAAAATCAGTACTTTTTCGACTTACCTTGATATTTGAGTACCCAGAGAAGATTTGGGTGATTAAAAACATCTAGCATCCAGTTTAATTTCTTGTGCTGCTATAAGTGGCAATCCATGTTACTGATGACACACCGGGTTGCTAGCATATGCATTCACGATATTAATATTCTAAACCCCCTTCTCAAGAATAAAACACCACAAAATATATTGGCGCCTGGCGAAAAAAGAGCTGAGAAAAAAGTGAAGGTTGGACACGGAATTCTTTCCTCGCAAGAGTTTGCTTCCTCTTTCTGTATATTTCCCCATTTAAAATTACCTAGGTGCATACTGCAACACGCTGTATCAATCATGATGGGTGGCCGCTACGTTATACTCATGCAGGTTCACGCGAGAAGAAGTCGGTAACGAGGAATGAATGACGCCCTGCATGAATTGATGAAATCATCGCCTTATAATGTAATAATTGTTTTACAATGACATATTAAACATTGGTTTTGGCTCAGATGTGTATTTTTATCGTTAAACATTCACTGGAATGATGCTTTGTGTCAGGGTTTACTTTTCCTTTAAATTTCACCAGAGTACTAATCATAGACTGTATAAAAAGATGGACGAAGCAACCCTGACATCACCCATTGGTTTCAACAACCATTTAGGAAGCCTCAATTTTGGCTATTTGAATAGCGCCATTTTGTCATTTTGAAACCGGATGTGATTCCTATTGGATGAAAGCGTGCATTGAGTGTCCAGGGAGGAGCGAGGGGTGGATCTACGGGTGGATCTGACCGTATCAGACGAGGATCAGAGGATAGCCATGCCCCTAAAGCATATTTTGGCTTTATCCTTTATTCGAGTCTGTTTGGAACCAGAATTTACAAAAATGAACATCATGATACATCAAAGGAGACTTGAAACTAATGTGGAAAATCAGTATTGAAATAAGAAATCAGGTGCAAAAGTAGGGTCATTTTCTCATGGCAGTTGCTATGGGCACGGCAGTTTTTCAATGCATTTGGAGAGGTACGGCAGACCCCATTTCAAGCCCTGCCCTAACCTAACCCTAACCCTTCCCCTAACCCTAACCTTAACCCCAACCCCTAACCCTTCCCCTAACCATAATCCCGAATCTTTATCCTAATTCCTTGAAATCGACTGCCATACCAATAAAAACTGCCGTGCCTCTAGACACTGCGTTTTCTCATCGACTTCTATATGATTGAACTTCTTTCTGCAACGACCGATGTCGCCATCTGCTGGCCATTAAGTAGAATAAAAATTATAGCTTTCCCAGTGGCCTCAGTTTTCAGACCCGGGCGCTGCGTTCTTTGGTTCAGCTGCTATAGAGGTTTCTATTCATGATACCCTTCGGAGTTTCAACTCTGATCTACTTTTGGCTCCCTTTTTCTGCCTTCTGACAGATAGTTGTGAACCCTCGGTGAGACTAAATTAACTCTTTCCCAAACATCAGCCTGAGGGCAAACTGCTAGGCATACTTGAGTTTTTACTGTCAAATATTGTCCCCAAGTTGTAGAACCATCCATCATTCGAAAGTTTTGGGATTCAGCATTCCAACAACATAAACCATTTTATGATGTTAATACGTTAGTGAAAATAGTATTTAGAAATGGGTCAAAACAACCCTCAGCCTGACAATGCAGTCCCATAGGTTCATCGATATTCTTACCTCGTTAGCGGTCCAGAGATAAAAACCTGTCATAGGTTTAAATCTGCAAAACAAGTAAACTTCGACAAATGTCACTAAAGTGACTTTTACATAGAGGTAGTTGCTGCGCGTCTTTGTGAATTTAACTGTAATCAGCTTCTTTATTTATGATGCAGATATGTATATTTTACAGTAGCCCTTTAGGAATGAAATAAGGGCACCTGCTGGATATTATGTGATAGACTGAAACACAAACTGTTCCGTTAGGCTATCAGCCCTCACTCCAATGTAACACGAAAATCAAAATCTTTTAGTTTACATGGACAGCCAGTGGTCTGAAACGTCCAAAAGACGTATACATATGGAAACCAAGGGATTCATTTTTACCAGAAGGAATTGTAAATAATATTTGAACATGCTGTTCTTTTGGTGTCTGGCTGTGGTTGTATTTTATTTTCCTAGGCTGATGAGGCTTGGTGACAGTGCCACAGAGGTCGAAGAGAACGTAAAATCTTTTACCGTCAGCAAAAAAAAATTATATTGAGAGCAATCCACCGAAAATCACCTTTCAAAGGAGACCATGATAATGTCTGTAGTCAAAGTGGTTCAAGAATAGTAAGCATTTTAGTTCAGGAGGAAAATTGCTCAAAAAAGGACTGGACTTCAAAGGGTTAATGACCCTGTTTTACACATGCACAATTACTTTATTAATACATTTTCTCCTCATACAAGTGGAACGAATTATACATTTAAACAGCACTTAAGTACAACCCCAATTCCAAAATAGTTGGGACAAAGTGTAAATTGTGAATAAAATCAAAACGCAATGACTTTCAAATCACACCAGCCAGTATATTATTCACAATAGAACTTTTACAATTTTATCCACAAAATGAGCTCATTTCAAATTTGATGGCTGCTACAGGTCTCAAAAAAGTTGGGACAGGCGTCTGTTTACCATGGTGTAGCATCCCCTCTTCTTTTTAACACAGAATGGAGGCGTCTGGGCATTGAGGAGACAAGTTTCTTGAGTTTAGCCATTGAATTTGATCCCAATCTTGTTTAATACAGGCTTCCAGCTGCTGGAGAGTTTTGGGTCTCCTTTGACAGACTTTTCGTTTAATTATGCGCCAAATATTCTTAATCGTTGAAAGATCAGGACTTCAGGCAGGCCAGTTCAGCACACGGACTCTTCTACTATGAAGCCATGCTGTTGTAATAGCTGCAGTATGTGGTTTTGCATTGTCCTGCTGAAATACATAAGGCCCTCCTTGGAATAGATGTCATCTGGAGGGGAGCATATCTTGCTCTAAAACCTTTATATACCTTTCAGCACTCATGGTGCTTTTTAAAACATGCAAGTGCCCCATACCATATGCACTAATGCATCCATACCATCAGAGATGCTGGCTTTTGAACTGAACGCTGATAACAGGGGGGGTGGTCTTTCTCCTCTTTAGCCCGGAGGGCACGATGCCCATTTCCAACAAGAATGTCAAATTTGGACTTGTCTGACCACAGGACACTTTGCCACTTCGCTACAGTCCATTTTAAATGAGCCTTGGCCCACAGAACACGGCAGCGCTTCGGGATCATGCTCAACAATGGCTTCCTTTTTTCATGATAGAGTTTTAGGTAGCATCTGTGGATGGCACGGCGGACTGTCTTTACAGATTGTGGTTTCTTGAAGTATTCCTAGGCCCATTTAGTAATGTCAATGACAGAATCATGCTGGTGAGTGAGGCAGTGGCGTCTGAGGGCCCAAAGATCACGGGCATCCAGTAAAGATCTTCGGCCTGGTCTCTTACGCACAGAGATTTTTCCAGTTTCTCTGAATTTTTTGATGACGTATCAAAACCTTTGCAATTTGACATTGAGGAACATTGTTTTTAAAGTATTGCACAATTTTTTTTACGCAAGCCTTCACGGGTTGAAGAGCCTCTGGACATCTTTACTTCTGAGAGACTCAGCCTCTAAGACATCCCTTTTATAGCCAATCATGTTACAAACCTGATGCCAGTTACTTGCTAGATGTTCTTTCAACTGATTCTCTTATATATTAATTGCTTTTTCAGCTCTTTTTGGCCTGTATCCCAACTTTTTTGAGACCTGTTGCAGCCAGAAAATTTGAAGTGAGCTCATTTTGTGGATAAAAATGTAAAATGTCTCAGTTTCAACAATTGAAATGTTATCTGTGTTCTATTGTAAATAACATATTGGCTCATGTGATCTGAAAGTCATTGCATTTTGATTTTATTCACGATTTACAGTTTGTCCCTACTATTTCGGAATTGGGGTTGTATATTGGAAGATTGACAAAAGAGCAAACATTTCTGACAGCTGAACATGAATGTAATTTGGCAAAAGGTAAAAGGTGTCCTACTCTATGATATAATGCTTCATTCTATGCTATTTTACATTCTGTTATACAATGCTGGGGTGGCATGGTGGTGTAAGTCGGTAGCACTATCACCTCACAGGAAGAAGGTTATGCATTTGAATCCATCTGGGGGCCTTTCTGTGTGGAGTTTGCATGTTCTCCCTGTGTTTCACTGTGTGATATTGAGTTATTAAGATTATTAAGATGCTGTGCTGAGAGGGTGCGGCACCATGGAGATCACAGCCCATAACAGTGGACAGGAGCCCGTATGGTAACAATAGAAGGAATGGGTAATAAATCTCAATGGTGTAGGAGAGATTGTTGACATTGTAATGGCCTTTGTCATGATACATAATGGAAAACATTCCTTTTTTTAGGTATTTCCACAGTGACAACTAAAACTGCCCCACCTCCAGGTAAGGCTCATTTAGTTTGCCGAGAACTGATGCAAGTTTGATTTTTGCAGCTGTAAATTTGAAGATCTTATCTTATCATTGAACAGGCAATCTTGGTGAACTTTCAGGACATTGACAGCATTGGCTTCAATTCATAACTTCCCTTTGTTCTGAGTCACAAACTTAACTCTACTCATGGAACTTTTTTCTTTATTGGATTAGTTTGCTTAGCAATGTACCTTGCATTCAGGTAAATGACTGGTTGTGTGAATATAGCTGCTTTCAGCTAGCAGAGACACAACTACACAACATGGACAAAATGTGGGTTTGTGGACATCTGCTCATCCAACATCTAATTCTTAAACCATGGGAATTCACATGAAATTGGTCCCTTCTTTGCTACTGTGTCAGTATCCATTTATTTGAGAGGGCTTTTCTTTAGATGTTAAAACATTGCCACAAGAATTTGCTTCTGCTTCAGCCAGAAAGGGATCATATGATTTTGGGCAGTGATGTTGGCTGATTAGGCCTGATTCCAAGTTTGCTTTCTAGTTGATCCCAACAGTTTCAGGACTGGAGGGCAGTCAAACTCTTCCAAAGGAGTCATGTATTGGCCTCACTACAGACTCAAGATTTTCCTTTTATAGAACTTACAGACCTTGCCTTAACCAAGGAGTATAATCAGAAGGAGAAGACACGACAAATGGCTCCAGTGAAGCTCTGGGGTATGGCACATGCACAGTGTAAATGGAGCTGCGATGTTGGAGGGTTCCAGCAGACGGCACTAGTAAAAAAAAAAAAAGGTATGGGGTTCGTTCAGGTGCTCTTAAGGTGCGCTCGGCTTGACAGAACTTTTTGGGCGGGCGGCAGCCGATATTTAAATAGAAACCGTCAGCCTCAGCTGTAGTCTTTGAAATATATTCCCACCCAAGGTTGATTACGGACGCGTCAGTGAAATGAAACAATCACCCCCATGCTGCTAGATAGCGCGCCACCTACGGAATGCTTCTGCAAGAGCAGACCAGATTTTACTGCACACGTGCGATACCCCATAGTTTCATTGGAGCCATTTGTCGTGTCTTCTCCTTCTTCTTATACTTCTTGGCCTTAACCAGGAAGAACAGGGCCAGACCATGGAATTGTTTGCACTTTTGGCCATGAAGTGTAAGTAGCCACTGTGAGGTGTGAAGCAGCTGTGCCATTTCGTCTACTGCGGCTGAAATGCCTTGTTTTCCTTGGTTTTTCAGTTGTGACCCGTAAGCCAGACTACCCAAAAAATGAGCTTTTACCTAGCCTGTCTGTCCCCACGGTGGCCTTCGTGGTGATGGGGGCGCTGTTGTTCCTGCTGCTGGCCATTTTAGGAGCCATGCTGCTCCAGAACAGAGCTCTGAAGAGAGGTAGGTGTGGGCCCACAGTAGCTTCATCTGAAAAGCTGAGCAAGATAAAAACATTGAGGAATGATTGAACATATATTGTGTGCCCATTACTTTGAGGGAAAATATATTTTAATTCTGATTTTTACTTTAAAGTTACTACTGACTTGAATTGAAACTGGTGGCTGATCCAGCCATGCTAAAGAGCACTGAGACATTGCTGGTGAGACGAGGTAATGGCCTGAAAAACAAAGGCTGGTTGTAGCTTTTTGGGTGGACCTGTGTGACCAAGAATTTAAATTCTCTCAGGTGCTTGCAAGTAGAGGTCTGCGCGGGACAAATTTTTCAGTCCCGCTCACGCCTGCTCCCGCAATATCATGTCCCGCTCCCACCTGCTCCCGCAAAAAGTTACAATTTTTAGTCGTGCTCCCGCCCGCATCTGTAGTATTATATCTCGCTCCCGCCCGCGAAAATCCCGCACAAGACAGTCCATGCAAGATGGACATTCATTTCTGCTCACTATTTCACGAAACGCTTACCGTATGGCCTATTGAAAGTAAATGCACACTATTCCTTTCCATTTTAAACCAAATTTAATGTCAGGCCTGCAAGTATAGGCTACTAGCTTAAGTACCCAAGTACCCTAGCTTATGAAACTAAAAATGTCCATATAAACAGAATAAAATAATAATATAACACATTACGGTGATGATGACAATAATAATAACAACATCTTGTTAAACTAGAAGGGCTGCATATGTTCAACTGAAAATAGCCCTAAAAGAAGGTCTTCAGCTTTAAATGAAAAGGCAAACGCATTGTAGTTTAGGGTGTCTTTAAATACCAGTGAAGGAAAAGGATATTATTAATTGAGGTAGGTTTCAGCACACTGCGTCTGTGCCCCAGTATGCGTCCACAGACGCTGAATGCGCGCTCGGATGGTACGCTGGAGGCTGGAAATGCGGCGTGCCAATTTTCTTAGTGTCGGGAATTCATGACTGTGTTTCCTCCACCACTCAAGGATATCCTTGGGCCCGTGATATTCGGATCCGTCCAGCTTGACCTTCAGGTAGTCCGCTATCTCGGTGTCCAAGGATAGCTGCCGGTCGGTGCCCGTAGCACCTGTATCCTCCCATTCTCCAAAATCACGAAAAGTCACTTTAGGTGGAGGTGGCTCCGAAGGTTCATCTTCATCCATGACATCGAATCCCAAATCTTCGGTCAACTCTTTGACCGCTTCCATAACAAATCTCCTTTCATTATCATTCACCATCTTGAGATGACGAAGCATCGGAGTAAGGAATGTTGCGATCTTGTAGACCACGTCAATTCCATCGATGGAAAGGCTACTCGGTGATAACAGGTCGTCCAGGCATTGCGCACAAACTGATGCGAGTGCAGTAAGCAGGGAGTCAGCTTTGAATGCTTCGCAGTGGTCTCTCAGTTTCACGGACTATAGCAGGACAAGGGCCGAATTTAACACTGTATTGTCTGACTCCAGGTCATTCGTGGCATCTTTGAATGGTTTGAGAAATGCCACAAGGGAAGCAAGAGTGGTTTTTTTTTAATCTATCTATCTATCTATCTATCTATCAGGCTATTTTATCAAAGTGGTTATTCTCCAGCAGTATTGTTGTAATCTCATCGTACTGTTATGGCACAGAATTTAACATTTCAACAGTTGAGTTCCAGGGGGTCTCCACTGACTGTTTCAGAGACGTCCTCAGCTGTACTTGGAAGCCAGAATGTTTGAAATAGCTGACCAGCTTTTTTGCGTTGACGAGAATCTGGGTCTCTGCGGGGACTTGGTCTGTCATATCAGGTGAAAGGGCGTATGAGAGCACTGTGTTCAGTACATGGGCACTACAGTTGAGCCTTCTATATCCATGTAAGGCGGCCACCATGTTAGCTCCTCTATCCGTGACAAAGACTATTTCTTTGCCCAGAATAGAGCAATCAATTCCAAAGACTAAATAAAGCCCGAATATTTTCACCAGTCTTAGAAGTGCCCTCTTCAAATGGGGCAGCAAAGAGCGCTCTGGACACCAATTCGTAGTCTGAATTTATGTCGTGTATGGTGGCTGATAGGAAAGACGTTTTGCCGAAATTTTCTGTCCAAATATCAGTTGTCACAGCACATCCATATTTTCCTACTGACTCAGTTATGTCATCGACAACAGCCCATCTCCTTTTATTTGCCCTTTCCTCCTCATGGCTGTAGGATGGGGCAGGATCTCCCTCACATCATTTTGCCTGTTGAGGCTGCTGTGTCAACTAAGTGCTGTGCCAATTTGATGAATCCCGCACCAGCAATGCTATCATATGGACGGAGGTCAGCGGCAGTAAAGTCCACACATGTATCTGCTGTTTTCTCCTTTAGAGCGCTTGACACTTTTGATGTTCTAGACCTGAAATCCAGCAATGTTTGCCCTTTCATTACAGCACATACGTGCCGTTTTAGGCCAGATGTTCCAGATTTGTGCCCATTATATGTTAACACCTTCTGGCATTTATTGCAGCAGGCAAAATGCAACTGATTCCCCTCGTTGTCACACACAATTGAGAAATTCTTCCAAGTGTCTGATTTCAATTGTGTCGGTTTCTTTGTTTTAAGATTACCTGTCTTAAGTGCAATGGCAATATCTGACGGGCTTGTAGTCGTACTACCCCCTTCCTCGGGCTCCATCATCATGCTTTAGGCTACTTTCGATTTCCAAAAAGAGCAGGAAGAAATTGCCTCAACGTGTGCCTGCGCTGACCACATGAATGTTAACTCCCGCTAATTTAAAACAATTCAAACCCATTTTTTTTGCTCCTAAGGAGAATCTCCAGCATAACGTTAATCATGAACACATACTTTATTCATTTATAGTTTTATTTTTACGCACATATTCAGTTTGCAGGAATGGTGCATTTTTCTGTTCATCCCGCTCCCGCAGACGCGTCTCTCTCATCCCGCCCGACCCCGCACTGAGGTTTTGAAACTCGTCCCGCGCCGCACTCTCGCGGGACTCCCGCGGGAGTGCAGACCTTTACTTGCAAGCTTCAATAAATGCCAAAAGTACTCATTAAGCTTCTGGAGCAAAAAAAAGAGAGCAAGTTTTCCGTGCAAGTGCCGAAAAGCCACATAGTCATATTTCAGAGCCTTGATCAGTTAGCTGTCTACGGTGTGTGAGTTCCAGTCTTCAGCTTAATCGGTAAACCACGCTGTTTTGAATTGGCACGAAAGCATGCTCTGTTAAGACCCTTTGCCAGTGTGTATCGATTGGCTCTGGTGCATATCATTGAGACTAAAGGGGACTTCAGCCCAACCAATGATAGGTTGTAGTCTTGCCAAATGAAGAGGGTTAGGATTTAGGGCTTGACTCAAGCCCTTGCAAAGTGTGTTAGCACCCACAAAACTAAGAACGTGACCAATGATTGGCCTCAGAACTTTTTTGTCCAAACATTGGTTGTGTTATTTGTGTGGTGTGTGCTAATACGACAGGTGTGCTTAGAGGAGAGTAAGGTCATTTGAATCAATGAATTAGGGAAATTAAATATATTTGCTCTGTAATGCCTCTGTTTGAAGCAACATTTGTCACTGCAATGGCAAATGTGTTGCAGATGAGGGATATAAAGCCAGAGTTTGGTCACCTATAGGGTATTGTAAAAAAAATTAAATAAATAAATGAACACTACGTATACACTTCTGTAAAGGATGTGAAGGACTTTCTGTGCTCAAGATATCTTTTAGAAACTCGTTGCACTTTTTGCCTCATCCCCTCAAGGACTGGAGTGATGGTGATCGATTGCTGGGTCAAGCACAAGCAAAGAGAAGAAGAATGTGAAAAATACTCCATTGTAAAGAGCCCAGTGGCTCAAGAATTCTCTGTCTCTGCCCTCACAGCCCTGTCTGAGTGGGAGAGTACCCCCTTGAATGAGGCCATCTACGAGGAGCTCGAGTACAAGCTGGCGAGAGAGGGTACCTACAGCGCCCCCAGGTGGGGTGAGTGAATATGCATATATCCTGTCAAACAACGATAGACAAATGGTGGGCTCCGTCTCCATTATATTTTCTGTTTGTGTCATTATTAGTTTCTCAATTAGTGTTTGGTATTCAATGTTTAGATTTGGAGTAGTTTTGGCTTTGGTTTTGACCTTTGATATTATTTTTTTTTTTTTTTATTATTATTAGGGGCTGGGCAGCCTAAGCTGCCAGGACCCTATTGTTATTCTGCATGTTCTTCTTTCTTCTTATTCTTCTGAGGAAATCCTACTTCCCATGCGCAAAAAAATCACCAAACTTTGCACAAAGGTCCAGTCCCATGCCAGATTGCCTTAGCTGCAAAAACAGGCCAATAGTCCTGATGGTGGCACTACAGCAAGCCTCTAAA
Organism: Gymnothorax javanicus; assembly: GCA_029692085.1. Lineage (NCBI taxonomy): Eukaryota > Metazoa > Chordata > Actinopteri > Anguilliformes > Muraenidae > Gymnothorax > Gymnothorax javanicus. The sequence goes on from CM056200.1 coordinate 64,834,235, forward strand.
GTTCAAAATTTTTAAAATTCACAACAAATCAACCATATGTGCTACAGATTTGTAACTTTCACCAAAATATAACCCTAATACTGAAGAAACTTTTGTACATTTAAACCTATTGCATATTATGAAGTCCATCACTCTGCTTTTTTCAAAAACTGTAAAACTTATTAAACCCATCTCCTCCCACAATTTTTGCTCAATTGACACCAAACTTGCTACAGAGCATCTTCAGACTGTCCTACACGAACGATCCACACAGATTTTTGATTTATCGAATATCGAGCCAACAATGCATCAAAATGTTTGACTGTAAACGGTATTGTAAACATATACTTGCAAATTCTTGCTAAATACATTTCAACGTTCATTAAAAAAATGGCAAAATTTTCGAGTCATGGTAGATGATGTTTTTGAAAATATCAGAATTTTATCTCAAAAACTGAATTTTTTACAGCATTTTGAATTTCGCTCTCATGCGAACAATTGGAGTCAATGCAAAAATGGCATTTTTAAACATCAGTTTTTCACTGACAGAGCCAATAAATCATTGTTAACAACAAAAGCCAACATCTCCATGCTGTCTAGATGCAATATGTGTATTTTCGGATATTTGTCTCAATAAATGAATTTTTGACAGCCGTTTGAAATCTGCCTTTACACGCCAACAGCTGCTGTCTTGCACACAGGTGACTGGCTTAGTCAATTTATGAAGCTACATGTGACATTTTCATTTGCCAATTAGCTCAGTGAGATAGAGTGTAGTCTCTTGTGCCAGAAATAGTGAGTTCAAGCCTCAACTGATGTAAAATGCACATTAGAATGCCACCTTTTGTTCATCTGCCTACACTCTGCTTGTTGCTCAGAATTGCCTAATTTTGCCTAAAATTGCCTGGCCCCGACCATTGCTGCACAGCAGCTATAATTTTTATTATTATTTCTGACAACCCGTGTGATTTGTTTAATTGGTTCTTCCACTGTTCCAGCAGTCTTGCAGGTTGTTCCTGTTAACTGATTGATTATCTTGTTATGCCCCTCATGTGATCAGCTGTATTGGTCACTGGTTGTGCCTCAGTTAGAGCTGGATTGTCTGAGGCTAAAGGGTTACTCTAATGGTTTATTCTAAATTCTTGTCTCTCTTCCAGTGAGCAAAATTATTTGTGTATAAATTATTAGCTACAGCGGGTTCTCCAAGCCTTCTTCCATTTGTCCTCATCATCCTTATTATAAACCTGCCCTTGTGGCTCATCATTGTTCTTGCAACTGGCTTCTCCTCTGCCCAGTTTGGAACAATTATTATTAGTACGATTATCCATTGTATAGATCAGATGTCTTATGTACCATTATTTTTTTGTCTAAATGTGCACTGCTTCTGTGACATTTTGTGTTGACAGTCATGCACATAAAACATACATTTTTGGAGTCATGTGGCTTAATGGCTGCAATGTTTGACAGGGATTGGAAAGACCTGTAGGGCTCTACCTTTCATACTGCCTTTTTTTTTGCCACTAGAACCCAAAAAATTAGATTTAGCAGCTTAAACTCCCCCTAATTATAATCATCTTGAGGCACTTGATTACCCCCCTATGCATTATGTCACAATCCTTTATTTGTCACCTGGAGGTGTGCCAAAAACCGCATTTAAGACTTTCCTTAGATGCTATCTTGGGCAAGTCTGGACACATCCTCTCTCTACTGGGGAAGGAAGTAGCGGTCTGACGGCCTGCCTTCTGGCCCGATGATGTGCTTTCACAAGAGCGAATTTCCTAGAAAGGTACAACGGAAATTTTTTTGACGGGCGGCATTTCAGAATTCTGTTGCGAATGAAGGTAATTTGGCTACAAGTATGTACACCTGTTTTTGCCCATCAGGGGAAGAAGGAAAGAACCTTAAGTGAAAAAAGTGAAGACAGCTGTCCGATTGGAAAATGGAAACGAAAAGGTCTGAAACCACAGCTTGTCACCAGGGGAGACCTTCATTCGCTGAAGAGTTCTGAAATGCCGTACACATCTCGCTGGGGAAAAAAAAGAGTTACGTCGCTGAGTGCCAGTGCATATACCTAATTTTATTTCCTAAAATGGGGTTTTTTTGTTCTATGCTTCATTTCAGACGGGGAGTGATTGGAAGTGCATGCCGAAACGCATTTTTTTCTTTTTCTTTTTTTTGAAGTTTCCATCACAAAAGGGTAGGCTTGATTTTTTTTTTTTTACTACATACCAAACATTAAACAATATGTCAATGTCAAATAATAATAATGATTTAATAATACAATTCATGATTAACTTAACAAAAAAACAGATCCTCCCGTGACTGGATTTGAACCTCATGCAACGGGCAATTTAAGTCGAATCACGGAGAAAAAGGGCAACCTTCCTCTCTATCACGGGTTTCGGGTTTTAGGATTTGTCCGCAGCCTGCTCCTAAAGGCAATGGCACCTAGTTGAACACTGATTGGTTTAACTGGCGAACGCCCAAGCCACGCCTATGCATAATATAACGGGTAGCGCTGGTGTTTTAGGGATATAGGCAGGTGTGCAAGATAGCAACTTTCGTGAGCTTTCAGAGGAGGAACGCCTCTTACGCAATCAGAAAACCCCAAATAACGGGTTTAGGGACTCTGGCGCATTAAGATAGGGCCCAGGTAGTTTTTTTTGCCAGTGTAGCCAAAATAAGATCACTGCTGCTGTTAAACTTAAGTGGTTAATTATAATCATTTGTGAGTCACTTGATTAAACTTTTACCGAAATGTCACCAAAGTCATCATGTCACCCAAGGAAATCTAAAACACCGTGATGTAAGACTGTGATAGATCATGGGTGGTGTGGGCAAGTCTGGACGGACCCTCTCTCTACTGTTCACAGGAAGTAGCTTTTCTGACGACCTGCCTTCTGGCTACGATGATGTGGCGGATGCTGACGAACTTCCCTCAAAGGTAAGAGGGAAGAGGTGACGTGCATTGGAGTGCATTCAGTTGCTTATTGTTCTGTTCTGCCTCTATTTCCTACCTCCCTTTCCTTGGAATAAGTTCTGCCCATCAGGGGAAGAGAGGAAAAGAACCAGAGAATTAAGTGAAGATGGGAACTTGTCTGGACCCAATTGAATGAATGTGGATCAGGGAAATGGAATGTCCTTGCTGGGATGGCGATCAAACGTCAGGTCTGAGTGATGTCAGACACAGCCAAGGAAGATGTTTGGCTGATGGGGAGAACTGGATCCACAGGTTGATCAGTGTTGCGTCACACATTCTAAAAAACTACTTTCCTAGAGGATGTACTCATCCCTCCGTGCCTCAGTTATCTTTAGAAAATGCCTGACCCTTGTTTCCTCATGGCATATTTGATGGACTAGAATGTCCCGAATGATGGCTGACCTCCATCAATTTCTGGGTATGGTAAGGAACAAGGAGTTATGGAGGTGAAAAATGAGTGATTGGAATGAGGGTTCTCAGGAGTATTTCCTTTCCTGTCAAAGGCACTGTTCTGTCAGCTGTTCTGACTTGAAAGCTGGTACACAGAACAATGATATCACAATCCGCTCAGGCTGAAGACTGTTACTGTTCTACCCTTTATGTAGAGTCAGGTGATAAAAGAAAAGAGAAAAGAAGACTAGGGCTGGATTTAGATTTTAGGGTCAGATTTAATGACCCCAGTCGCAAAAAATGGAAACGATGTAAAAATGCAAAAACTGTTTTAGTCGCTCTATGTAAGACCTTCAGCAAAATGCATATAATGTGGTATTTTAGATTTGCTGTCCATTTATAGCATGTGTGCATGAAACTGCAGTAACAGGAAAAAATGGGCTGCTTCAGCTCCTCAGCCATGATAACCTTCAGGGCTCTGAGATTATAGGCTCTTACACACATCTTCCAGTAGGTGGGGCTGTACTCCTGTGTGTATTTGTCTCAGTGTTATTTCTGGGTCTGTTTGCAACTGGTGTGATGTATTGAAGTGAGTATCTCAATCTTGCACATATCAAGATTAAAATATCGGGTCATTTAGGCTGTGGAATGTGTTCCCACTGCATTAGTCTGTGTACACACGGCAAAACTCCAGCTGATGATTAACTGAGGTACAACCCGATTTCCAAAAAAGTTGGGACACTATGTAAAATGTGAATTAAAAGCAAACACAATGATTTGCAAATCAATTTAACCCTAAATTTAATTGAAAATAGCACAAAGAAAACATATCATGTGTTAAAATTGAGAAATGTAATTGTCTGAAAAATATCTTCTCATTTTGAATTTGATACTGGCAACACATTTCAAAAAATTTGGGACAGGGGCAACAAAGAACTGGTAAAGTTGTCTGATTAAAAAAAAAAAAAATACTCCTGGTGGAACATCTCTCAGCTAATTAATTACATTAACTGGCAAAAGGTCAGAGCCATGATTGGATATAAAAGATCTTCCAAAAGAAAGATGGCGAAGGCTTCACCACTCCATGAAAGACTACTTGGGCTCATAGTTCCACTAATTAAGAATAATGTTTCTCAACTGACAATGAAAAAGAATTTGGGTATTTCATCTTCTGTGGTACATAATATCATCAAAAGAATCAGAGAATCTGGAGGATTTTCTATAAGCTAGGGACAAGGCCAAAAAGCAATATTGAATGGCTGTGATCTTCAGGCCCTCCAGTGGCACTGCTTTAAAAACACACCATTCTTTAGTGAAAATGACTGCATGAACTCGGGAACACTTCTGAAAACTATTGTCAGTGAATAGTTTGTCAGTTCATCCATAAATTATTAAAAGTTAAAACTCTTCCACGTAAAGATTAAATCATACATAAACAAGATACAGAGATGCTACTGCCTTCTCCAGGCCCAAGCTCATTTAAGATGGACTGAGGCAAAGCGGGAAACTGCCATGTGGTCTGACTAATCAAAATGTGAAAATCTTTTTGGAAATCATGGACTCCATGTACTCCGGGCAAAAGAGGACAGTGACCATCCCACTTGTTATCAGCACACAATTCAAAATCCAGCATCTATGATAGTATGGCAGTGCATTAGTACACATGATATGGGTAACTTGTGCATCCCTGAAGGCACTATTAATGATGAACGATATGTACAGGTTTTGGTGGTACATTTACTCCCATCCAGATGCCTTTTATAAGGGAAGGCCTTGCTCATTTCTGCCACCAGCAACACCATGCCAAACACCATACTCTGCTTGTATAACAACATCATGGCTCCGCTGTAAAAGGGTCTGGGTGCTAAGGTGGTCTGCCTACAGTCCAGACCTGTCACACATTGACAATATTTAGCGCATTATGAAATGAAAAATATGAGATGGCTGCAAAGTATTGAGTAGCTGAAATCGTACATGAAGCAAGAATGGGAAAACAGTTTTGCTTTCATAACTACAGCAGTTGGTTTCCTTAGTTCCCAAAGGCTTACAGAGTGTTGACTGAAGACGTGATGCAACACAGTGGTAAACATACCTGTGTTGCTGACATCAAATTCAAAATGTATACTTATTTACCAAAAACTATAAAATATCTGTTTCAACATCTGATATATTGTCTTTGCATTATTTTCAAATAAATATAGAATTTAAATTATTTGAAAGTCATTGCATTGTTTGTTTTTTTTTTACTTTACATAGCATCCCAACTTTTTTGGAAATGGGGTTGTACTTTATTACCATCCAAAAAATTTTTTTACAATTAGCAGCTCAAATCGCTGAGTTCGGATTTTAAGCCTTTAGCCTTACGTCATCACAAGTCTGTTTGCATTCAGGGGACCTGCAAACAGAGGAAACACCAAAGAACTATGATGATGTCATCACTCCAGATAAGCCTGCGAAGAGCATGGCAGGTGTGTTTTCATTGCTTGTTGGTATGATGCAGCAATTTCTCCTCAATATCACTGTTAGTTGTTTGTATTTAGCTGTGAATAGAGATGTGGAAGGTAAGTCACTTGTATATCACTTGTGCATAACTGAAATGATTCCTTTGCACAGAACAATTATTGTGGTTATAAGTTAAATTGTGGGCAAATCTTGGGCATGGTCGAGCCTTTAAAAGTTGTTCCACCAATAATGAGTGACACCAGTATTATTAAATCCAATAATCATTCTGTGCAGAAAAAGCGGTGTTCCCATTTTAACCAGCACTGTTGCTGCGCCTCTTTGTCTGTTTAAGGGGAGCTGGTGAAGGGAGATGCACCAGAGTACTATGATGATGTCATCCAGGAGGGCCCAGGTGAGTATTACTTTATAGATGAATGTGAAATGAAACACAATCCATGAGCGAATTTCCCATCTCTTGCTTATGAGATTTTTGTGAGTCTTGCTGCAATTGTGTAATTTGTGGTTTTGGATTGAAACATGGTATGTCAGGACATTCACTGACTTCTGCTCATGTGGTTTTTGCAGCAACAAATGCTCAGCTGTAAGTTGGGGAAGCTCATTAAAAAATCCCTGAACATAGATGATAAGTTTTGACCTGTTTTCAATATTTTTTCTCCGTAAAAAAGCTTTCTGATTATTAGAGCAATCATCTGGTAGGTAAACACACAGCCTCTCTCTGTATGCAGTATTAGGGTAATTAAAAATAAATGCAAGTGAAAAAAAAAAGTTCTATTTATGAGGTAGCCTGTGCTTTACAAAACAATAACCAGGTGACAACAAGTTTAAGGTGGACCTCATCGTTCCGCTAAATCAGGGAAATGTGAAAATCTTATGCTACAAGAATTATGCAGCGGATAGGAAACTATTTCTGTCTTTATTAGGACAAAGGCATAGTCTCAGATGACCGAGTTCATAAATTGATGAAAAAGAGAAGTCACACACTTGTAGCTACAATGCAATAATAATGAATTTATTTAATTACAAATGGTTTCAATGTAAGTCTTCTGGCTAGTGAGTCATCCATCAATGCCGTGAAGACAACATTGGTTGAAAGGGAAGTCATTTTATAAATGACTAATCGCATTGTGGCTTCCATTGTGCGACTGCCCGTCTTCACATCTTAACTGCAACCATGAAATAATTGTTCATTTGCAAAGACTAACCGGGAGAATGACCAAACATTTTGTTTTTAGCTGGCATTATTCTTCTTTACATCAAAAAGTTATCAGGCATTTTCCTGTTTGCGTTAGAGATGACATAAAACATTATGGACATTCCAGGGGCCAGAAAGTCCTGCCGTGTTTTACTTCCGGCCGTGAGCTCCGGCAGCTGATTTCTTTAATTAGCTTAACCTCTGGGCTGAAGGGTTACTGCAATTATTAGATCCAGGCAGTTGCAACAAAATACTGGGAAGGACTTTTACTTTCTGGAGCTGGATTGCCCAAATCTGAACATCAATATGTCTGACAAAGATTCTGTATTCCTGTTGCACATAAAACAGCGCATATTAGTTATGCTTATGATGCCGGTTTACACCATTTTTTGGAGGTTGATTTTCTTTGGAAGATGTTATCCAGTTTAAATAATTTCTTTTTAACACTGAAAACATTTTGAATAGGTTAAGTGCCAGCTTAAAATAAATTACACTGCTGAAAAAATGTTACAACGGGAGATGGAATTCAGAGTAAGTTTTGGAATAATTACAAACCCCAATTCCAATGAGGTTGGAATGTTGTGTAAAACGTGAATAAAAACAGAATACAAATTTGCAAATCCTTTTTGACCTATATTCAATTGAGTCCACTACTAAGATGAGATATTTAATATTTTATTTATTTTCAAACTGATAAACTTTCTTGTTTTTTTTGGAAATATTTACTCATCTTGAATTTGATGCCTGCAACACATTTCAAAAAAGCTAGGACAGGGCATGTTTACCACTGTTACATCACCTTTCCCTTAAACAACACTCAGTAAGCGTTTGGGAACTGAGCACACTAATTGTTGAAGCTTTTTAGGTGGAATTCTTTTCCATTCTTGCTTGATGTACGACTTCAGTTGCTCAACAGTGTGAGGTCTCCTTTGTCATATTTTGTGCTCTATAATGTGCCACACATTTTCATCGGGAGACAGGTCTGGACTGCAGGCAGGCCAGTCTATTACCTGCACTTTTTTGCTATGAAGCCACACTGTTGTGACACGTGCAGAATGTGGCTTGGCATTTTCTTGCTGAAATAAGCAGGGACGTCCCTGAAAAAGACGTCGCTTGGATGGCAGCATATGTTGCTCCAAAACCTGTATGTACCTTTCAGCATTAATGCTGCCTTCACAGATGTGCAAGTTACCCATGCCATGGGCACTAACACATCCCCATACCATCACAGATGCTGGCTTTTGAACTTCAAGCCGATAACCATCTGGATGGTCCTTTTCCTCTTTAGCCCGTGGGGCACAACGTCCATGATTTCCAGAAAACAATTTGAAATGTGGACTCGACCGACACAGCACATTTTTCCACTTTGTGTCAGTCCATGATGAGCTCGGGCCCAGAGAAGCCGGCGGCGTTTCTGGATGTTGTTGATATATGGCTTTCACTTTGCATGGTAGAGTTTTAACTTGCACTTGTAGATGTAGCGACAAACTGTGTTAACTGACAATGGGTTTCCAAAGTGTTTCTGAGTCCACATGGTAATATCCTTTACAGAATGATGTCAGTTTTTAATGAAGCGCCGCCTGAGGGACCGATAGTCACAGGCATTCAATGTTGATTTTTGCCGTTACCGCTTTCGTTTAGAGATTTCTCCGGATTCTCTGAATCCTTTAATGATATTATGGACTGTAGATGATGGAATCCCTATATTCCTTGCAATTGCAAGTTGAGAAACATTGTTATTCTACTGTTGGACTATTTGCTCACGCAGTTGTTCACAAAGTGGTAAACCTCGCCCTACCCTTGCTGGTGAACAACTGAGCCTTTCGGGGATGCTTCTTTTACACCTAATGACGACACTCACCTGTTTCCAATTAACCTGTTCACCTGTGGAATTTTCCAAAGAGGTATTTTTTGAGAATTCTTCAACTTTCCCAGTCTTTTGTTGCCCCATCCCAGCTTTTCTGGAACATGTTGCATGATTTCCAAACAAACAATCAAGTTTATCAGTTGGAATATGTAATTTCATGTCTTTGTTGTCTACTCAATTGAGCATAGGTCGGAAAGGATTTGCAAATCATTGTATTCTGTTTTTATTCACGTCTTACACAATGTCCCAACTTCATTGGAATTGGGGTTTGTAATCATTTGTGCTATTATCATTCTCATCCGTACAATATCATGTGTTTTGCATTTTCATTGTCTCTGCAGCCTATTGGTGATCCCTTTGTCATTTCTTTAAGGGGTTATGTCACCAGCTGGGCGTGCACAATTTGGTCATAAAAGCTTATTCTTGCAAGGCTAAGGGAAAACTATCACTGTCCGCAATTGGAAGGGGATGCAAACTAATCCAAGCAAAAAAGAAAAGATAAAACACATTAATGCATCTGGATGGACAAATAAATGGTCGCTACTTGGCAAAACTTAAAAAAAGACCAACCTCGATGAGAGCCATGTGCAAGCCACTCCAGACACTGAAATGTAGGGCCTATGTGCACAAGACAAGTGATTTTTTTCATTAAATGTCCCCTTTAAGCTGAGCAGTTGCCACAAGGTTTCTATGAGTTTGACTATTATTGTGTGATTTATTACTTTGTAAAGTTAAAAACATTTCAGATTTTGATGTCATTAATTGGGTAAAAAGTTTCTGCTTCCAGTCGCACTGTCTGTTTGCATGACTGTTCAGCTTACAGACCCCTCCTTATGTGGTTTATTGCAGGCGATCATGTGACTGACACAGAAAATTATGATGATGCTGTTACTGTGGACTGGATTCAGATGGGTGAGTTTCTATAAGATAATCCTGCTCTATGAAACATATACCTATCAGCGTTTAGAGTGTAATCTAAAATGTATCAGTCCACCCTATTTTAGTCCATAGATGGGCTATGGAAAGCATCTTCAGTAGTGTTTTCCTCGGCAAATTTGAAAATATGTTTGCTTTCCTTCTGTCCTGCTAACTTTTCTGTAAATAAACAGTTAAATGTTGCACACAGAAACATACGAAAATAACTTTAAATTACAGTGTTCCTGTCAATAGAGCACTACAAGTTTGGAGCTGGTATTCAGTAAAAATGGGCCTTTTCCTGACTCTGTGTCTGTTTGTCTTCTCACTTGTCCCCGGAGGGAGGAAAAAGGTCTGACCATCAAAAAACCCTCCAACTTTTTTTAGTGGGAGGGACTATGATGATGTTGGGGAGGGGCTCCCTGAAAGAGGAGGAGAATATTGAGATTGACAGGTCCTTTGGTGGAAGTTTCCACAAATAAGTTTACAAAGCAGAGCATACCAGGACCCATTTACCCTGTTTAACTGAGGCTATCAAAATATTCTCCTTGTGACGTCACATTGCAGTGATCACCAGTCCAAATCTAGCCCTGTTTTTTTTTTTTCTTTCTTTTTATATCCAAGATAATTAACAAGTTAGCTGAACAATTATTGCTTCTAATTGGCCACTCAGCCTTTACTCCTGACCTCCAGGTAAAGAGTGGGTGGATAACCAGCAATATTCAGCCCTCGAGGACTGTGAGTTCATGATCCCTGCTATATAACTGTGGTCACTAAGACATTTCCTGATATGCCATCCTGCATGTTTTTTCTCCAGTTGGTTTAGGTAAATAAGCAATTCAGCCGAACTTAATTACAGTAGGTCTCTTAGCTTGTTCATTTATCATGACATTGGAAGTGCTGGTATTTGCATTAAAGTAATTCTGCTACATTTGCTGGATGATGATGTCATGACAGTGCAGACTATACCCAGTAATTGCAGCCCACTTAAGTATGAAACGAATGGAATATTCTTTTTTTTTAGGGAGCAAAAATGAAAAAAAGAAAAAAAAAGCTTCAACCTGTGTGACAATGTTCTGAACAATATGTGTGCATTTCCTGCAAACAAGTTTAATTTTGTTGCTGCTCTGTTCATTGTGTGGATAAGAACCGTCCATTTTGGCTCTCAGATTGATGCATTGTCATGCGATTAACTCAACTACACTCATGCAGCTTCCCAAGGATCATATTTTGTTCTATGCAACCAATGAGTTTTTTTGTCCTTCCTTCTGAGCAGAAGATGAAAAAGGTAATGTCTGCATCGACAATTTTAAAACTATTTTAGAGCTGCTTGTTTCATACTACTTTTTAAAACTACTGATTATACAGTGTATTGCTTTCATGACAACTCAAGCTTTTTCAATATAACATTTTCCTGTGAACATTTAAAAATCTTGCTAATCATGAAATAGTTTATTTTGTCTTTTTTTGCTGTCTTTTTTATATTTTTATCAGAAATGAAAATTTGGATTAATTTGGATTCCACATCTTTTTTTTCCGGTAACATTTTATTTTAAATAAAGCTTTTATTGTTTTGGAAGAGTGTTAAAAATTGGTTTTATTTTCATTCTTAAACAATGTCAATATTTAAAAAAGTAAGTCCAAAAACTTATTTTTGATTTAACATTGTTCATTTATATATTTTTTTTCAGTTAATGTACTTATTACTTAAATATTTTCAGCGGTAGATACCATTTAATATTTATTACGATGAAATTTGGTTATAGTAACAGATCAATGGAGCTTTCCGGCTCGCTCCGACCAACTCCGCCCCCCTTAGTCACTGTTGCTATGCCCCACATGCAGTGCAGCTCAGTTCCACATTGACCACAGCACAGCAGAAGTTTGGGCACCTCTCTCTAGTGCGTATTCCTGAAAATATTGCGGTTTGTTTCTTACCGAATGTGTCTAACTTGTCCGGCAAAGTTTTCCAGAGAGGTCTTAACTATTTCACGGAAGGATATTTCCATGCCATCGAAATTATTTCAGGAACGGGTGGAGATAAAAGAGTAACCTCAAAGTGCTGGCGATTGATGTAGAAAAGTCAAACGCCCAATAAACTGCAAATTTGATCAAACCAAGCAATGTAGAATGCAAAGTACTGCAATGTACTGCATGTTTAAAGCAGGGTGAGTAGTTTTCATACATTTGTTGCCATCATTGAGCTAAAAATAACACTGGATCCAATATGCTTTCTAACATCAGTTGGCATGAGTCAGACAATCCGCTAGCTGGACTTTGTAATAAATCATATTACGCAATGCAGCTAACCCTTAAACTAGCTACATTATACATAATTGAGTTATTAATCTAACAGTTGTTATATAAGCATTTTCCTTTATTCCCAGCCTCCAAACTAATTTTGATGACAAGCTAACTTTACTCATTTCAGATAAGTGACTGACGTTCTGAATTCAAGTTTGCTGGCTAGCTACCAAGCCAACTTTTCTCGCTTTAAAGTTTATAAGCAGATTATATCATGCCTTTGCAAAATCCTTCACCATCTGGCTAGGTGTTTTACGTTATCTAATGTTGCGAATGCCTGTGCTGGATGCATCATGTTCTCAGCAGAATAGGTACTGATTTATTGCAACATCTGGTATTGTGTGCAGAAGTCCACTAGGGAAAAACAATACTATGTTAACGTATGCATCAATGATGCTGTTGGTTTAATTCTGTCCTCTCAGCAAAACATATGCATTGATTGTTGGTAGCTAGCTAGTGAAGGCGAAATTGCAAAAAAAAAAAAAAAAAAAAAAAAATTCATTTGCTTACCTTCAGGCAAACAACCTTATTTGCCTTAATCCATCACAAACTCCCAGTTGCCGGGCAAGGTATCTTTCCACAGTATTTCACGTTCCCCAAGCGCATCAAAGAACGATTTTCGATAAAGCCAGACACCATGCCAATTACACACAGCTAATGACTGCATTGATTGTGGGACAATATGGCGGTGCTGTCGGGATAGGCAGGACCTTAGTAAGATACGGTTATCTGATTTGGTAGTTATTCTACACTTGATTGACAGGTCAGAAAGGTCCATATACTGCATGTACTGTATTACTGTTCTACTCCTCCCTCCTGTGACACTTGGTCTAGATCCCATCTCACCTGTTTTTTTTTTTTTAAATTCAGTGAAATCCCACTCTTTCTAAAAGTTAGAACTGTCTCTACCTCTAAGGCAGAGAATCATGGGTGATAATCCCCATTGCTCAGTGTGAACCCAACACATATTGGAGGCTCTCTGGACAGGGGGCATTGAAGTTCACATCCTACATATTTCTCTCTTTATGGATGCAAATACACTCTAATGAAAAATGTGTTGTACATGGTGACTGTGGACAGAGGAAACTCAAAAGTAATTTTCCTCAGAATTGGCTCCTTTGGTGATCACGGCAGCTGTCCGCAGTTTCCATGCATTCTTGGATTGTTTTCCCTTCAGTTTTGCCAAAGTAAAGGTAATCCATACCTCATGGATTTAGCTTAGGAAACTGAACCATTGCAAAAATTACACTTTGCTTTAAAAAATTCTTGCGTTGCTTTCTCTTTAACTGAAGTTATTGTCATCTGTACTATGATGCTCCTTCTTATGGAACTTTAAGTATTTGCTGGAATGTGAGTGAATAATATTGTCATACAGAATTCATAATTCATCCTGCTGCTTTTGTTAGTAGGATGTTGTTCCCCATTTAAACAGGGTGTTTTTGTTTTTGTTTTTTTTTGCCAGAAGTTAGACTTTCCCATGATTTACATCTTGTTGTGATCCCTCTATATTTACTCTGGTGAAATCTTCTCTTTTTGACACTGATACAGCCTGCTCCTTGAGACTGTTTTCAGGTTGGCCAAGTGTTGAGAAGAGGGTATTCTTTACCAGCAAAAAAATTCTTCTGTCATCCGCCATAGTTGTTATCCTAAAATAACAAAAATTTCATGTCCAAATATTTATGTACCTGATTGTAAGTATGCTGATACAGCTCCTGTATGTTTTTCAGAGTGTTTAAGGTCAGTAAATTTCCACATTCCCCTCTGTGTATCTGACAGCTGCTTCACTACACAACCCTGCTCATCAGCAAATGCATAAACACAACCGATGAGGGCAAAAAAGAAAGAGCTGTGGTCATGGGTTTGAATCTGGCGTGGGGCCTTTCTATGTGGAGCTTGCATGTTCTTCATGTGGGTTTCCTCCCACAGTCCAAAGACATGCACATCAGGCTAACTGTTTGTGGGTGAGCGACTACTCGGGCCATATATCCCTAAATGTGTGTTAATGTTGCAACTCAGAATCCTCAGCCACACAGACAATTTTAGGATCAGGAAAGAGGAATTCATGGTGAGTAAAATGAGTATTAATATGCAAATTTCCCACTGGAGCCCATGTTGAAGAACTTCCTTTTCCTCTCCAAAGATGAAAGGAAAACATCAATTAATCAAACGGGGACATAATCACAAGGAAACAGTGACAGCATGCCAAGCAAACCAATGTGCAGCAAGACACATTACTAACACCACTGTTAATGAAATCAATAAATAGAAATTTATTATGTCATGGTTCTCCACTACCTGTGATATCACGCTGTAAGCACAATAATCACTGTCTCTCAGCCAGATGGTGCTTAAAAACACCATTTCTGCAACCATTTCCAAGTCTCATTTTTCCACGTAGTACAGCATATAACCACATTTTAACTCGGTTTTATTTGTGTAACGAAATATTACTTACAAACTGACTGGGAGTGCAGCCAAAGATTGAATGACTTTATCATTCAGTAAAGTTTACCTGACTCCAGTCAGCTCAGATGATCAAACCCAGAAATAATTTCATTAGTTTTATTTGTCAAAGTACAAAAGTAACAGGCTACTACAGAGTTGCTGGATGGAGCCCTTTGAGGGAATACTGTGGAACTTACTTCCTTCTGTGGAGATAAAGTTGGGTCCTTAAACAGAATGTAATGGGAAAAAAAACTCTGCTGTTTGTTCCCTGACTAAAAGCCCTGACTTTGGGCCCAAAACTGCTGTTGTCGTTTACTCCTGCTGTCTCTATCTCTTGCTCTTCCTACTTGCTCCTGTCCTTTCTACCGTTTCTCTAGGGGCATCCTTGCAGAAGAGAAATGTGTTTGTATTGGACCTTCTCTCCTGAAATGAAACATCTGTTAAAGTCTATCTATGAACTATCTTGACCTGAGGAACTGTGAAAGCGACACATTTTACATGATACAGAGGACCTCAGAAGTATTTTCACTCCTCTGAAATCACACAGCATCCAAACACCTGCAGGAAGCTACACTGGTTACCATGTCTCGTCTGCATTTTAGTGCCAGGCTTCTCGCTCAGCTCGAGAGATAAACGGAGCTGGAGGTATAAGAGCCGCTCGTGTGGTTTCTTAGCTTTGATCAAGTGCTCATGAAGAGAAGATTATAAGCCACAGTGTCCTCTATTTTTATATTTCATTTTTTTTCTCAAGGGTGTAATCAGATATGTACAATATACGAATGAACTTTATCACTTCGCCGCAACTTTCTTCCTGTATGTGGCAGGAAAACATCAGGGAGAACAGATGCGCGTGTGCACGTGTTTGTGATCAATAAATGTTGCTGGTGTGTTCCTCTGAAGCAGGGGCGGAGCTAGGCTCTCACCCCAGAGGGGGCGAAGCATTACAAGGGGCCCCTCAGATTGTCATTGCAGTCAACTGTAAAATAATGGATAGGTCTGCATCATATTCTATCCTAACCAACACAAATCGTCACTTACTGAGCCAAGCAAACTTATGTTTCAGATATAATACAGTGAAGCCACTTTGTCAATTAAATTGTTCAGAGGGAGAAAAAAAAAAGTTGCCAGTGCTTTGGCAGCAAAAGCATATAGGGTATGGTTGCCAGACGCCTGTTAAACGAGAATAGTCATTTTCATTTATTCCAAGCCTTTGGCGAGGACAAAAGTAGCCATTTTCATTTATTCCAGCCTTCGCCAGGTAAAAGTGAGAATTACTACATGAGTTTCATTAATTTCATTTGTCGGCAAAGCTGGATCTTCCCATTTTTTTTGCCACTAGCCGGTCGAGCTTGTGAGAGAAAAAAGTCACTAGCCCTCAGAGGATTTAACAAGCCCGACTGAAAAAGACTGGAATATCATTAATTGCGCAGGTACAAACGTGATTAAAACACTTTCTACAAATCAAAAAGAAATTTAAATAAATAAAAAACGCTAACAGTTTAAATGAAGCAAATTATTTCATTTCTTGAGTTAAATGACACTGCCCGCCAAAAAAGTCACCTCTTGGATTTAACTAAACAAAAAGGTAAGAGCCTTCCATTGGATAATTACTGCAGTGATTAATATGTTTCAGCTGGTAACAAGTTATTTAACCCTAACTGATGCAGTTAGTAGCTTCTCATTTTTAAGCGACAATGTCAGATCATATCCTGTGGCCATGGAAATGGTGTTGTTGTACTGTTTCAGAAGGGTCAAATTATTGGCCTGCATGAGGAAAAGAAAACAGAGATTTCTGAAACTACTGAAATTAAGTTAAGAACTGCGATTAAGAGCTGTAAATTCAGATTTGGTTAAGATATGTAAATATCGAAGCTTACTACCCTGCCAAGACAACGACCACAAGCGTATACATGAGCAAAAAAAAAAAAAAAAAAAAAAACGTTACATTACTGCAAAGAGTGAGATAATGATGTTGATCTTTAGGCATGGGCACTCTGACAAAGCGGCCGTGAACCCATGGATTGGCTTTCGGGGAACCCCATTTCCTGGTGCGCACCACAAAAAAACCATGTCGCCTGCACATGCATAAATACAAGTGTGTGGCAGCGCGGTCAGTAACAGGGTTACTGCGAAAAACATTGTACGAATACCACTGTTAGCAGTTAATACCGCCGGTAATATTTCATAGAGGCAAGCTTAATGTCAAATTTATGGGAAGAAAACGAAATTGGCAATTACCTTAGAAAGAATTCCTGTACAGCGATAATTGGGTCAGTTAAAATGTCCGAAAACTTGCATTTCTGTGCAATTTCCTCACGAGTGCAATATCTGACATAAAGGTGACGTAAAGACAGGACATAAGTGACTTGAAAAAGCACGCAATGAGACGGACGAAAGCTGCAATATTTAAATATATTTAAAACAATGCCACAATGTCCCCTAAATTGCCCAACAAAACAGCGTCTGCATAAACCCCATAAAATGACCAATTAACTGCACACTAACTGCTTTATTTCTACCATAGATCTCAAATATACAACAATCGACTCTGGACTAAAAGAAAAGTCACTTGTAGGCCTACTCACCTATTTGAGTGGCATTCGTAAAACTTTGCGCTGAGCAAAATCCTCGTCTTGTCTTGAAATTAATACAATAGCCGTGGACGTTATTATTAGTTAGGTCAAACTTTAGCTTATCTTGATCTGTTACCTGTTGGCTGCATTGCTGCTTGAGGAAGGCTTGAAGCCAAATGAACTTAGTTGCTGGTAGCTTTGCTACCCACTCCTCCAGTTCTTTTTTTCTTTTTTGACTACTGCCTTTATGTTTGAATGGAATGACTGCTCCTAAGTTTGCAAATTTGATGATGTTCAGATTTTGCGCTTGAACTCAGACGTTACAGAGATTAACGTGGTCACATGATCAAATCAAATACAGACTTGACATTGGGCAACACATTACCCTGCAATCATCTTGACAATTTGCATATCAGTATGTAAGAAAAACATCAAATAAAAAAAGAAAATAGTTGATTTCAGTAATAGTCTTTAAAACGTGGGTATATTAAGCATGAAAACTTCATTTAATAGTTATGAATAATTTTTCAAAAAAAAAAAAAAAACCCATGATAGTGATTAGATTACCGACATGGGGGTTTATATACAGAACATCATACAATATCAATTATTCAGTTAGGAGAATACATGAGATAAGAGCAGGCCTTCCAACTAATATGGTTGTTTTTTTCTGTTTGACGGTAATGAGAATGTAGCTCAGTGAGGCTGCAGCGGGGGCCCCCACTGGCTGTGGGCCCTGGGGCAGCCACCCTCTTGGCCCCCGTGGTAGCTCCGCTTATGCTCTGAAGTTATGTGCAAATGAATATGTTACAATTAGTGTTTGTTTTCTATTCAACAACAGGCTGGCAATTTCATGCCTGGGATCTTTTTTTTTTTTTTTAAATATAAATTTGGCATCTCCAATCCCACCCGAATCTGGAATGCCCAACTGGGGAACTATGTACAACACTTGCTCGTATGCGACCCCCTGATGCCAACTCAGGAGAGTGAAGACAGTTTACAGCTCTCCTCCGAAGCACGCGCCTGTCAGCCACTGCTTCTTTACACTCATTGGTTGAATCCTCACAAGTTCAGAGAGAGGGCGGACATGAACAAGCTTAGAATCTTCCTGACGAGCACTCGTCTTGGCCAACAGGAGGCGCCTAAGCAACGAACAAAGCAACCCTTACATTACCCTTCCTGGCAGACTGTGGAATCATTTTAATACTGATTCATTTGCTTTATTATTAATTGTTTATACTTGCTTGCTCTGGCTCAATTTTTCTTAGGCTTTAGTTTTGTATTCTTACCTGTTTCTGATTAGCCTAGGCCTTGCATAACTGTAGAATTCCATAAATCTGAACAATGCGTAATTGCTTATAGTTTATCTGGAGACATGCAGGACCCTAACAAGGTCAGGATGTTCTCTTACTCTCCCAAGTTTATGTGTTCTCAGGAAGAAGAAGTACAAGGGGAGCCTGGGATGCCGAAAAGATAAGATGTATATGCGTACTTCGCGGCAGGCTTTACGTGGGCTGCGTGCGTCTGCAACATTCCTGTTGATACCATGATGCGTAAAACAGCTCGGGGGAGGAGGATGTCAAGATGGACTCTTACTTATACACCAGCAAAAAAGAATTTCCTTTATCCGTGTTCTTGCCTGTAACGAGAGTTCTCGCATGACGGGGGTCCTTTTCTGCAGAGAAGTAAACTGACTTTGGCTTGGATATTAACTCCTTTGTCTCCGTCTGAGTTCTTCTTGGGAAGGTAACACCAGGAATATAAAATCAAAATTCATACAACATTTGGGGCTACGTCCGGAATTCCAATATCTCACCTGCACTCCCTGGAGAATCGGCGCTGACTGAAAACCGTGCGCACGGTCGTCTAGGAGACGTTGTGGAAAGTCCTCAGCCTGGGGCGATTGTGAAGGCCCTTTTGGGTGTGTAGGAGGTCAGAAACGGGAGGTTCTCCAATGTTTATGTGGGGAGGTGCGGGTGAGTGACGGAATTTTTCACTGAATTCGGCTTAGTTGCTGTGTGAGGCAGAGGAATTAATATTGCCAATTATGGGACAGATGAACTGTATGGGGGGTTGTTGTTGTTCTTCTTCTTGTAAGGACTGTTCTGGGACAAATGATGACGTGACTTTGACCGAGACTGGACAATTTGTTGAAAGTTGACATTATGGTTCAGGGAATCGTGGGTCTGAGACTGAGGAGTGTGTAGAACGCTGACATAATGGTTTTGGGAATCATTGTGGGTCTGGCCGCAAATAGAGGTGTCCGCGGGTGGCGGTGACACACAGTGGGTATACCGCGCGTGGACGGCGGGAGATATGTGTGTAGCAATGGAAGGATGTCCTCATCCATAACAGGGATACCAGGCATTCCATGTGTGGTTTGAACCATTTGTAACAAGTTACCGTTTGAATGCTATTGAAACAGAGCATTGTCTGCGTATGTTATCAAAGCAGGTCTTAAGAAAATTAGAGCCTTGGATCTTTTCCAATGTGAATGAATGTGAGAGAGGAAAGTGCACTAAGGTATGTGTGTGTGTGTGTGTGTGTGTGTGTGTGTATGTACCCTGAGCTCAGATTGTGTGTGTGTGTGTGTGTGTGGAAATCAATGTGAATGAACCTAACTCTGTGAGTGTCGGTAAACAACTGCATTGCTGGCATATTTGTTAGTTCTGTCTTTGTTAGATTGAATCTATTCCATGAAGTGCTCATATAGATGTCTACAATAAAATTAGCATTTATTCAAGAATAATTTAAGGTGCCCGTTGATTAGCCTATATTTACAGTATTTTATGGAATCCTTACTGTAATTGCAGGATTGGTAAAAAGTGAAATTTCTAAGAAAAAGCCATTTAAGCCATTTTAATGACTGTGGAGTTGTAAAAGGACAAAGTTGCAGAAGTAAATAGAATAATTATTCCTTATGAAACCGAGCAAAAGTCCCTATTTCTTGATAAAATAAATGCTAACCCCTCTTAAACGATCAGTAACTATAAACAGAGGGAAATTTAGATGAAGTAATAATTGAGTGTAAATTATACAAACATGGACAAGTGTTTCTAATGTTGTGGCAAAAGGTGAAAATCGGGGAAAATGTTTAATGTACGAGAAAGAAATATATTCCCGAGTCCTTTAAAACAAAGTGATTACATGTATTGAGAGCTCCACATAAAAAGAACGCAGAATGGGCGTAAGTGAGATAGGTGAAAGGTCAACATACAGAAGTCAGAGGAGAAGGATGATGAACAAATGTGACTGAAAGCTTTCCTGATCAAAGAAATGCAATTAAAGATCTTTTCTCCATTTTGAACAGGAACTGTCAACGAGTGTCTTCATGGCAAAGAAACTGAGTGGCTGATAGCCTTTGTGATGTAAGATTATCAGGGAATGAGAAAGGACTTTTATTTTGAAGGTGATTTACTCCCTCTAGCCACCGGGGTAGTTCCTGCACGCCAGTCTGGTGTATACAAGTTCAATACGTGTTTCATGCGTTTTCGAGCTCCCCGTTTGTTGTTTCTCCACGTTGTGCCTTGGAAAGCATCGTCTGTAAGTTCTGTGCCTGTTTGATGCCTGTCATAGAGACGTTGTGTATGGTCGTAATTGTGGAAATAGTGTTGATAGTGAACTCTTTCTGTTCGGCTTGCTGCTAATTAGCCTGTATCTCCGTTGTTTGCTAGCCAACTCTCTTAAGGGGGAATGCGATGTTTTCTGTCTCTCCTCCTTTTCGGTTACAGTATGTATTATCCTGTTGTGTTTACATTGTTTACAATGACTTCATATGGAAATCATATTCCATCTGTAATTTCGTAGCCTTGAGACTGTAACATCGTGTTATGTACAGCTGTTTACATGAGTTTATCACCATTTGTTTACATGTAGTAGTATGGGCTGTATCTTTATCTATGTGTGCAGTGTAACATGCAGCAGACAGGTATGGCAATTCTTTGTATAGTGTTTATTTGAACATATATATTTTTGTATTTCCTTATACAGTTTTACAAAAGAAAAAAAAAGGGGAAAGAAAAGAGGAAAAGCATGAATGGATTCTCTATGAAGCTCACTAAAGTTATGAAAGCCAAACCTTGGACTCTGTCTTTCTTGGGATCCTCATGTTAACTATCTGTCAACCTGGTTACATCACGGATACAGACACGTGGGACAGAATAGCCTTAATCTGTTTATTTAACTTTTACAGGAAAGGATCCGAACGAGTTGAATTAAAACAAAATTGTTCATTATTGTTTGTCTCTAACTCCTCTTGGAACTTCTCCACAGAGAGCACTGCAGAAGAGAAGAGATGAAAATAACCTTGTGTGAAAGTGATAAGCTGGCCAGCTGGGGATTCAGGGGATTCAACTGTGGGTTTTCAGCTTAAAAGTTTACCTTCTGAAATAGAAAATAGACCACCATATAATTGAAAAATTCCACCAGTAATGTGATCACATATTACTTTGCTATTTCTAAATTTATTTTTGAATAAGTCAATCAAATAAAAGGATCTACCTTAATGTGCTAGGAGCCCAAAGTGAAAACTATTAGTTGAATATTAAAAAATAAATAAATAAAATTTTTGCAAACTGAAACATTGCCTAAAGCAACTCCATCCAGTTCTGCTGATGACATGGGAAAATTGTCACCAAGGTTGGGGCTAATAAGCCCTGACTGTGCATTTCCTCCATGCTTTTAGCGGAACCCTAGTCTGAGGTGGATTGTTCAATCATAATTCATTGAGAGGAAAAAAATAAATAAATAAAAATGTATTCCCCATTGTGTAATAGAAGTCCAATCTAATAATACTGCATGTCCTGGACTTAAAGATGCCCCACTATCAAATCCTGATATTGAATACTTTGTTGGTGGTTTGGCATCAAAAGTCGATAAAGGCAACCCATGTGTTGGATATGCTGTCTGTACTCATGATAGCTGTGTTGATAGTGGCCCTCTATAACCTACTCACTCTGCAGAAGCACGGAGCTGATAGCTCACACCAAAAATGTTGACCCAATCAGTTTGGTTGACGCCTTTGCAGACAGAGAAGCAAGGGCAACAGCCAAACACACTCTTGTGGGGCTATTACACCAATCTGGAGACTCAATTTCATGTGACCTGCTGTGAGCAGAGCATGATGCTGCTCCCCCACAAGAAAAATATCAAAGGGCATCACATGGAACACAATACACTGATGGCGGGTGGGTAGGACCCAATGGTAAGCCTATATAACCAAAATCCCTCTTCCATATTGCTGTAGATTTGGTGCATGGGCAGTGCCATGTACCATGAGGGGGACCAAGGGGTTAATAGATCAAAGTTCCTTATTTACCAAAAAAAAAATTTTTTAAGAAATGTCCAACATGACAAAGTTATAACACACAGGACACACGGGGAGGGGTAGTAGTACAGAAGGGGGCAATCCCTACACCCCCTGGGCCATTCCACACGTTTCATACATTTAACACAGTGTGAGAGGAAGAGCTATGCGTTAGTATTGGTATGACCTTTTTCTTAAAGTGGTAGAAGCTATAGATGCAATCATAGTAGCAAAAATAAAGGACTAATGAGACCTTAAAAGCAAAATTGCGCAAAGCCATGGCAGAGACTAAATGGAACTGGGTTGCATGTCTGCCGTTGGCATTAACTAGCATGAGAATAACACCACAGCAGGGATTGGGGTTGTCACCTTATGAAGTACTACATGGGAAACCTTTGGAATTACCACATTTATTGCAGAGAGTAGAGGAGGCAACTCTGGCAGAGTATATGAATAGAATGTTAACTAACAAAAGTGAGGTTCCAAATGTGCTCCCTCCTAGATCAGTAGCGGAGCTGCCACCCGATGAGGAGTGTCAGTAAAAAGCGGAAGTGGAGTAAACCGGCGTGGAAGGGTCCATATCAAGTGCTCCTGACCACACCGACTGCAGTAAAAATCCAGGAGAGAGAGACGTGGATACATCAGTCACATTGTAAGGTGGTATCTCCTCCTCCAGCTGGTGTGTAGGTGCATCTGAATAAGTCAAGATAGACTTGGAGGGAGTCCGATTACAAAGGGGGGCGTGGCAAATAGAGCTCGTCCATCACAAATTCGGTGAAGAACTTATTTACGCTCCAAGTCAGTAGAGACTCCGGACTTATTCATAAAAAAAAGGGTTTATAAAATGGTTTACCTCTCCCTCATTTTAAACAAATGTATAGTAAGTGGTGCATTGGCTGGGAATCGAACCCAGGCCTCCCGCGTGGCAGGCGAGAATTCTACCACTGAACCTTTCCAATTTGCATACCTGTAGCGCAATGGCCAATTGTGCGCTACGCTGAAAAAGCTGCCGAACACTGCCGGTTGGTACCACCGGGGCTCGAACTCGCGCCGTGATAGTCACTACTGCTTTGCAATGCGATGCTTTAACCAAGTGAGCTATCCAGCACTTCCATGCCTGGGATCTTAAGCTGTAACTTATATTAACTGCACTTTCATAGCATTATATCAGATTGCGATATCACGTTTTTAAAATTTGTTTGTGCCTGATATAACGGTTTGATAGCATTTAACAGCTGCACTGTTAAAATCTGTAGGTCTCCAGTGCAAGAGCATAGTGTCACTCAGGCAGCCGGGATCTCAGAGCCACCGCTGTAGACTCAGCACCTCATGCTATTACAGCCTTGTCTGACTATATATCAGTGACGTGCCGTTGGAGGTCAGCTAGGCCCGCAATATACTTGCTGCTAAAGACGCGTACACGTACGTGTATGCATCATGGCTGTCACGCGTATTCTGCGTTCGTTTGAGGCGTCAGACGCACATTTCGACGCGCGTTAACGCGACGCGTACACGAAATGCAATATTGACATGACCGCTAGGGGCGCTCGTGCAAATGGACATGGTGGCCATTGCATGCACTACCCGCTCGGCAATATGGGCAATACCAGCTTTTCACGATTTCCGAGTTAATTTCTGTTGTCTGCCCCAAGTGGAGACCTCCAGTATTATGCGTTGTGGCCGCGTACTGTTGCAGCAAGTATGTACACAGACCAGGCCTGGCGCTAGAACAGGGAACTGGGGGAGCACAGACACGTCCCTTTATTAGTCCTGGCCAGTTCTCAATCATTTTCCTTTATTGACACATTTTCCAATTGAGGATGCTAGTGCTAAAAGGGGGTCAAGTGCCATTTTGATGAAATTTGAGTTAGTGCCATTTTTTAACACGAGATGTCTCTCTGCATCTTCCCTGTAAGTCTCATTGAGCTAGCAGCATGACCATGAAAATGACCATGCATTGAGCAGTTTCCCCACCTAGGTGAAAAAAAGTGTTTTTGCTCATTTTCTCAAAATGTCACTGATGGCACTTGACCCCCTTTTAGCACTTGCATCCTCAATTATCGTAATTGGTATCTGAAGAAACGGTTTATCTCCATATGCGATCTAACAGCGATGAAATCATGGGCTAATTTCAGTACAGTGGCGGAACCAGAACTGATAATTGGGGGGCACAAAACATCCGTTTAAAACAATTATTAGTCCTGACTTGTTCTCAGTCATTTTCATGATTAACAAAAGGTTCACTCCGAGAGCAATCCACACTTAACAGGTACTGCTTGTTTTCCCCAATTAGGTAAGACGACAATCATTCATCTGGACGCGTATTTGCTGTATTTAAATCAATGTTATTCAAAATTGCATATCTGCGCAAATAGCTTCAGCCGCATGCTTTTTATAGCCTATTTAACTGCCGAGTGCAACTTTTTTTTTATCAACCCACACAATACCGAGAGTGAATGGCGATATTTCATTGGAATGCAGACCAGTTCAATCAACGCAAAGCATTGGCCTATTAATAAGAAAATTATTTTTTGTACTGAATTTAGCCCATGATTTCATTGCTGTTAGATCGCATATGGAGAGAAACCGTCTCTTCAGTTGCCAATTACGATAATTGGAAAACGCGTCAATCAAGGAAAATGATTGAGAACTAGCCAGGACTAATAAAGGGATGTGTCTGTGCCCCCCCAATTCCCTGTTCTAGAGCCAGGCCTGACACAGACACAGCGCGTTGTGTATGCGTACGTTTGATCAAGCGTTAAGTATACCGGGGCCCTTCGAGGAGGCAGAATCCTCACTGTTAAACAAACGATAACTCACGGTTACTTTTCTTAATTAGCAATCAGAGGATGAATTAATTAATTTACTGAGACTAAACAGCAGAATGACGTGCCCATTTCAGTTTCCAAGACTCAGTGCATCTAACTTAAAATGCTCACGAGACAGCGTGTTTGATCATATTTGCTTCCAGGAAGCTAACACAATGCCAATGTATTCAATGCTTGGTCAATATACTTACGATAATGTTTTCCCCCTTAAATACCTACTTTTTAATGCCATTCAAAAAAAAATTGGGAGATTATTTTCAGTCTTCTTTCATAATCCGATAAAGAAAAGGTCAAAACGATACATGGAATTACCGAGAGAGATGATATTTTTTCTAATTAATGAGCAGCGCGCATGAAATGCCAGCTGCAGTTCAGACAAGGAACTCTTTGCAGCTGCTGCCTCGCAGTATTTGAACATCACACGCCCTCTCACTACCCAATCATGTCTGCACACATCACTTCAGTAATGCAGCGCACTCTTCAAAAATAGCTAATCAGGCTCATGCTTTGCAGCTATTCACACTGGCGCTTTGTCTGCAAGTCACCTGCTGCGCAGCTTGCATTTGCGCCTAATCGCTGTCATTGCTGGTTCTATGTCGTACGTGCTCGGCCCTCTAACGGGCGTTGCTATTGGTTTACCCCTACGAGGCCCCGCCTCAGTGCCTGAGAAAGAAAATTGAACTCACCTGCTCCGTAGGACGGGGTAGCTGCACTCACCTCCTATAAAGCCTTGGTGCTGTTAATGCTCGTTTCCCCTTTTTCACTCAGCCTTATGAAAGTTTGGACTCTTGTGAATTTCAGTCACTATCTAGTGTCGCGAAAGGTATGGATAAGGTTTGTCTCCAACGTACCTCCCCATGGCACCCTCGGACCAGCATGATGACTGTTCATCTGTCTGGGCTGGCGGCACTAGGCGGAGGCTGCTTCCTGTGCCGTTTGTGCAGTGCTTCTCCCGGGGGAGCGTGAGCGGCGGCTACAGTTTGTGCGGGCCGGACGCACCCTCCAGGCTGGCTCGGGGGCAGCCCAGGAGCCGGCGACGGCGGTCCGTTCAAAGCCCTGGGACGAGTACAACGTGACCATTTTTGGGTATGCCCAGCACAATTGGACGAAACCATGGCAGCTAAATCCCCGGCAATCTCCTATATGCCCTACTCCACTGTGGAGGGCTGGGAATGGGATACGGGGGTGCCAGTGATAGATGCGGTGAGAGTGTCTCCTCCCCACCGCCTCCATGTTGCCAGGCGGTTGGCCACCGGTCCCGTCCGAAAAGGACAGGATGACAGCGAGCCCGTTCGACAGCTGCTGTGCTAGTGCAGCTCAGGTGGTCATGCTAAATAGCAACATGGCCTTCCTCGCGGCTCCATGGACCGACTGACGCTCCGGAAGGTGGAGCTATCCCCGGACGAGATCCTGGAGATACAGACGACAGCGGCTGCGATGCTTTGGATGTCGCAGGCGTTTGCCATCTAGGGGGGGCGGAGTATGTCCGGGTGCTCACCAACGCGCCAATCTCCACTGCCTCGCTGTTTGGGGTGCAAGGCGTCCGAGCAGCTGGGATCCCACCTTCTCCCTCAGCAGCCGTCCCGCAAGTCTTGGCTTTGCCCAACCTCTGCTAAGACCTGCCACCGTTGCAGGTCTTCAAAGAACCGGTCATCTGCGGGCTCCAGCCAGGCGGATCCGGAGCCACGCCATCCACCGCCACTGCAGCCTTGCCAGAGTCGCACCAGGGGTGCAGCTTCTGGTCGCCCTGCTTCTGGAAAGTTTACAAATAAAAGGCGTTAATTGTATATGGCCTCAGGGTCGTTATGTTCTCAGGCTATACACACTGACACACGGGCTGTTTCAGGCTCGGGTGTTCTCGGCATCTCCATTGAACACAGATCCGCAAATTGGTGCTTCACCAGCTAGTAAACACTGGCTAGCTAACCGCCGGCGAGGTTTGTGTTGCTCTACCCACAGGGGAAGGACACGGTCAAACAGTGTGGCTAATCTGAATTCTGATGGTGATACCCTCCTGTTATACAGAACCGGATTGGTTCACTCTAAATCTTTCGATTCGGTTCACTCGTTTCGTCCTGGTGCAGCACCAGTGAGGAAACGTTCACAAACTGATGCAGATTGCCAGCAACTTCCTAACACTGCTATCTGGACTGGCTCCAGCGGCGTGGTTAGTACACGTCAGCATGCTCCATCTTCTTCCGGGTTGTGCGGAAGTGGGGCTGCCCGCCATTTTGGCTCCATGGCTCCTGAGGTGTCACACGACGTTCACTGTACACCCCGGAGGCAAGGGGCGAGGTGTTTACACATGTGGAATACGAGTGCCTGTACTCACGAACCTGTGGAGAAGGTCTTCACTAGTTTGGCACCACAGGCCGCTGTGTTTCCGGACATTAATGTTTCTGAGGTTGAGCGGCTGGAAGGGGTCTCGCTTAACTCAGAAATAACTGTGCCCCCGCCGTCTATGGTGAGTGAGTCACCAGGTGACGTGCTTGGGGATGCAGCAGAAACATTACTGCTATTGTCTTCTCTGCCCTTTCGGGTGAGGCCCCCCAGGGGGACGGGCGTCGCGGGAGGACCCAGGTTACTGGAAACCATAGAACCAACTGCCTCGCCGCTCACGAATCATTATCAGTTTCGGGTGAGTTTCTGCGCCCCCCTCCCAGTCTAGCTGGACAGAACACTGCGGAAGGGATACGCATGGCAGTTTCGTTGCCGTCCTCTTCCATTCGGGGCATTGTGCGGACGGTTTTGAGGGAAGAAGTGGACTCGCTTCCTCGAAAGGGGGGCCATAGCGCTGGTTCCCCAATCAGAAGCTTGAGCGGGGTTTCTATTCCCCTTATTTTATGATCCCCCCTCCAAAAAAAAAGAAAAAGATCAGGGCCTGAGACCCATTCTGGCAGCATGCCAACATCGACTTGTGTTCTGTTTTTTTGTACCACGACCTGGAGCGAGGCACTCAGTCTGGCGGTGCTCGCTCTGGTGCGTAGGGGGTTTTTTCTTTGGTTTCTGAATGGAACTCCATGGTCTGGGTCCAGCTGGGAGTACATCCATCCCTAACGGACTTCGCCTTCGGTGTAAACCAATAGTGAAGCCCGTTAGAGGGCGGAGCACGTACTCATAGAACTGGAGTTACATCCAGGTAACTAGTATTTATTATACTGCTATTTTTTTTCTGCTCACCCACCACCACTCAAGCTGTCTGTTTAGATCTGCTTGTGTACACAGGGGATCCGGAGTCTTGTTCATTGGAAGATATTACTTCTCTCTGTATTCAGGTCAGTGCACATATTGTGCACTGAGTACCCAAAGCAGATCTATTCACGGCCAAACTAAGCTGAGTTCTACATCATATTCAGTAAATGGATTTCATTTTAATAAAAGAGTTGTCCTGACTAAAATTATAAAGATTTTCATCCTTGCAGTCTTGAATCAAAGCATAAAAGTAAATCAATCTTTTTGCCATTATCACCTCTTAATCTATATATATAAGACCACAGGGGAAGAGGGGCACATGTCCGAATTGACCTTTCATTAAAATTTCTCCATAATTTCATAAAAAATAATTCTTGAATGCATATTATATTACACACATATGTTAGGAAGGGATTGTTTTATCTGCTGTAACAAAATTACAATGATGAAAGAAATAATTAAAAAGTTGGAGACTTTCAAATTGTATTTTCTCAAAATGGGTAAAGTGTGATGTGCCCTTCTTCCCCTGTGGTCTTCATATATATATGAAGGTGTGGCCGGTTTTCGTTTATAACGCATACCGATTACGACTCCGGACTTCTCACGCTTATCTTTACTCAGCGGTTGGAAGCAATGCATGTGTTTCACGATCGTTTAAATGAAATAAGATCATTTGAAATGTCTTATGCAATTCCATTGCTTCCAACCCCTCCATGCACAAGGACATCAATTCTGCGCGAGAATCTCTTATAAATGCGTTGATTAAATTATTGCTGACTACAGCAGAGAAACGTAAAAAGGCCACTTAAACTCACACCAAATGTGTGAGAGTTGACAGGTATGCGTTATAAATGAAAACTGGCCACACCTGATAATGTTGAGAGTTTTCGGAGATTCTGTGATGGTAATTTAAATTAATGATTGAAAACAGGTCGTGACCAATCATTCTTTTTAAGGGATTGTTCAAGCCTCCCCTATAGCCAGGTCACAAGCCTCCACTATATGGTATAGGACCCTCCGATGCAGTGTCTTTTTGCATATTAATCAAGTATGATGCAACGCGGCTGAAGCTACTTATAAAGTCAGTATTTGTTCAGAGAATGTTACTTTGCTAGCTAGCAGAGACAATGCCTGAATTACTCCTACCCAGCCAGCATAATTTTATGTCTACAACAGTTTGCGAGCTACGGAGCTACATGATTGACGGGCTACACAGCGTCACTGTTTTCATGTAGCTCCATACAGCAGAGGTGAAATGAAGGTATGCGCAAGTAACACTGGTACGGTACACTTCAGCTGAGCCAGACACACAAAACGAACATCACCTGCGTAACTATTGGTGACATCGAGCCTTCATGAGGATTTGACTGAATCACTAATAATTTTAATGTGCTAGCTAGCTTAGTTGGTCAGCTAATTGAAAAAAGCAATGAGCAGTCGTACTGCATAGTTCAGGACCGTGCGATGCAGTGCATTTTTGCATATTGATTTAGTCTGATGCAACTTCACCTATTCAACCAAACTTTAATCAGCTAATCTGCTACACGATATGTGTTAATGTGCAAATAAAGATCGCGAGACCCCACTTCAATCCCATAATGCCTCGCGTGTACGCCATGATACGTACACCCCCCCAAAAAAAAAACAAACAAAAAAACAATGTAACTGCAAAAAAATGACTAAATAAAACATAGAGTGACTGGGCTAGTGGGGCCTTTCTCAGGGAGGTTACGAAGAACCCAGTGGCAACTCAGACAGAGCTGCAGAAACACCTCCAGGGACGGGGAAACCTGTCTGAAGAAAAGCCATTTCAGAAGCACCACATTAATCAGGCCTTTATGGTAAAGTAGCTAGATTGAAGGCATATGGCACTCTGGCTGAGCTGACGTATTTTGTATAGCTTTTATTTATTTATTTATTTATTTATTTATTTCTGTGGCCTCAACACATCAGTCATTTTTCTTTGTAAATTATCAAAAAAATAAGCCAAATATCAATCCTTTTCTATAAATAAATTGAAAGAATCTTGCTGTGCCTAAGGCGACAGTTTCATGTTTGGTATCAAGGCTTCGTTGCATAGGGCCTCATACAGCATTACCAAACCCAGCACTGAAAACTTCATCCTTCTCAGAAATAAGACACATTCTTCTGTGTTTGTCAATGTTGTGTTGGGAGGGTGTGGTCTTCTGCCGCTGGGCGGAGACCTGACCGCCTGCTGTGATGCAGAATTGGAAATATATGGGCAAAATGTTAAGAACGTATGCTGATTTGTTACTTTGTCTGATTGAAGAGTCCCTGAAATACTCTTATAAGGCAGCAGTGAGTGTGATTGGTCGGGGGAGGGAGGGAAAGAGTTTGTCTCTCAGAGAGGGGTGCAGTCTATGTACAAGGGCTCAGTGTCACTCAGAGCTCAGAGCTGCTGGAGTTCACATCCACTCAGCACTGAGGAAGGGTCTGTATGTTTGAGCTGATGAAGATGGAGAGATGTCTATTCTTCTTCTCTCTCTCCTCCCTGCTCCTGCTTTCCACAGCTGGTGAGTTACACCTTCATCCTTGTCCTCAGCTTCTCGACAGCCAATCAGGGATTGTGGGTTAGAGGGTCAGCATGTCAAAATGCAGGGTTATAAACAACTTCTAAACACCTGTAATTACTATAGCAACATGGTCTCTGACAGCTTCTAAAGACCTGTGATTACTATCACAACATGATCTCTAACAGCTTCTGAGCACCTGTGATTGATGGAGCAACATGGTTACAGACAGCTTCTGAACACCAGATTACTACAATAAAAGGGTTAAATTTTGCCTCTGTGAAGCTGAGATCACAGTGACAGGGCAAAATGCAAACTGGACATGCCGGAGACTATTGTCATAACAGGGTTCTGCGTAGCCTCTAAATGCCAGAAGTAACTGTTGTTACAGGGTTGCAGGTAACCTCTGATCACCAGAATAACAGGGTTACAGGCAACCACTAAATGTCAGATTACTGCAGTAACAAGGATGCAGACTGCGTCAATGAAAAAGGTGAAATGTTACATTTACTGAAATGCTGTATGTCGACTGGTTGAGCACAACTGAGGAAGACAATTCCAATTAATTAGATTAATTAACTCAGCTAAATATCTCAGAATTTGATTAGAGGTTACTTAAAACAGTTGTGTGCAACCATTTGACATAACATTTCAAGGCCAATCTAACTTCTCACATTTTTCAGTGTTCAGTGTTAACACTACAGAACTAGTGGAGTAACTAGGATTTTGGCAGTCTCTAAATATCAGAGAATTACTTATTAATTATTAATTATTATGGTTCCAGACAGCCTTTAAACATCAAAGATTACTTTAGAATTATGACCATTCATCAAGTTTTAATTGCACAGATTTTATTTAGTATTTCAGCAAATCACATTTGAATTATAGTACATCGAGGATAAAGCCATGTATTTTAGTTAATAGGTATTTCTTTCAGGTGAGGCTTTTAAAAATCATTTGCATGTCCGTACAAGTTGGCACCTGATTTCAAAAAGTTAGTGTGATCGCCAGATGATCCTAAAATGCAGGCTGTTATTTTACAGTCGGGTGTAGAATTATTAATAAAGAGAAAAAATACTGCCAATAGTAAACAATACCAGTCATAAAACATGTACAGTTCTAATAAGTAGAAAAGCTGCGTACAATTATGCTCAATTTTTCTTTTCATGGCAAAAATAAGTATCAATATTATCCACTCCCCTGTTTCAGTACTTTGTGCAAACACAACTGAGTTAAGCAACTTCATATTAATTTGATTTGTTAAACTGATCAAAAATCTAAGAATTTATTGCTTAAAACAGTTGCGTCAAACTGCTTCATTTTTCGAATGTCTTTTTTTTTCGTACAATTTTTCATAAATTTAGAGCTCATATTTTAAGGGATTTCTGACCAACCCTCCATGTAGAGTTTCTAAAGATTTTACTCTGATATCCCTGGGTTTCAAAGATGTTTCACCTGGGTAGGTAGTAACTTTCACTAACTTGGCTGGATTTCTCTCAACCTGTTGAACTGCTCCCTACTTTGCCTGATTGACAATGAAGCAATTTAAGTCATAAATAAGCCAGACCAACAAGTAGTCTATAGTTATTGAGAAGTGAAAATATTTAATTAGAACAAAATCTACATGCAATTTAATCGAATTGTTTTGAAGAATACAATGGCATTTTTTTTTGTACAAACTGATCTGTAGCTTGACAAGAATTTGAGTAATAATTGAAATAATTATTTTCAGGAATTATGCTTAATATGAGTATTTTTATGCCTCTAATGAGCTCATAAAAAATTGTACCCTGATCAGACTTCCATCTGGGGTCACTGTTTCTGGCGAATGTCAGTGATTGTATTCGACATTGGCTGTGGACCAAAGCATGGAAAGTCCCAAGATGTACCCAATGGCGATGTACTCTGACTAAACCGTAACCCTAACCTCAGGTGTACAGAACAGAAGTAACTGGCTTTGCTAGCACAGTGCCTGAGTAAAAAACCAAAATAACCAACTTAGCATTTTGGTCACTCCAGTTTTCTTAATATACTGTTTTTAGTCTTTAGTCAAATGTGGATAAAAGCTGACCAAACCAGCACTGAATGGAACATGTGAAGGATTTTTGTGATACGGCTTTGCAAGGTGTCCCCCCCTACAAAATGTGAGCTCAAGTTTCGGGAGAATTTTAAGTTCAGAATGAAATAAAGAATAACACTATCTAAATATAAATTAGCGAGTCATTCCACTGATTAGAAATTGAATCAGAAGTTTGATTGCTAATCAAATAATGTAAGCGGGACCAGTTCTGAATTGCCTGCTCTCACGTTTTTACAACAGCATTATGATGAGCTGTACTCTCCAGTCCAGACCACAGGTTTTTTTTTTTTTTTTTTTTTTTTTTCCAAGATTTTTTTTTTTAGAATTTTTTTTTTATTTGACAGTTATAGAGTGTAGAGAGACAGGAAGGTTGGGGAGAGGAATGGGGGAAGACATGCAGCAAATGACCTAAGCTGGAATTGAACCCAGGTCGCTGCGGGAAGGACACAGCCTTTATGGTACGCGCGCTTAGACTGATGAGCCACAGGGGCACCCTGTTTTTAGAGCACATAGATGTCTTGACCCACTACGCTGTCTTTCAAGCTGTGTGCTTGCAAAGTTTGACACATTTTCCAGTAAAATATGCGCAAATTTTCCTAAAAAAAAACTTGTTTCTCTACCGTCGTCTTTGCTGCAAACGAATAGCACATGGTTTGTTTTGACAGAAACAACCATGTGCATATCGTGATATGAGATTGTTTAGGAAATAACGGGAGGTGCTTGATACTCCCATTTTCCACCATGGGTGAATGATTAATGCAGCTTTCAGAACGTTGTTGTAGCAGGATCACGTAAATAATTCCAGTATAACTGTTTTTTTTTTTTTTTTTTTCCATTAGTTGTGGGTATATATTATCTGATTGGCTATTGTGTAGCCCCTTTCCTTTTTAGCTCCGTTGTGACGATAGTCAGCAGTCAGTGGAGCTTTTCTAGTGCTAAGTCGTTCGGCGTCCGTCGACTCCGTCTGTCTGTCTGTCCGTCCGTCTGGCGTCAACTTTTCGCTTCAAATTTGAATATCTCAAAAACTGTCAGATAAATTTCTTTCTCATTTGGTGTGAGCCTTCCTTATGATATTCTGATGATCCCCTGCGAAAATCAGAAAATTCTGCAGCCCGGTTTTTGAGAAATTCAGCATTTGGGACTTGGAAAATCAGTGTTTGTGCGCATTTTTACCTCCACTGTGACGATAGTCAGCAGTCAGCTGAGCTTATCTAATGCCAAGTCGTCCGACGCCCGTCTGTCTGTCTGTCCGTCCGCCGTCAACTTTTCACTTCAAATTTGAATATCAAAAACTGTTCGATACCTTTTTTTCCAATTTAGTGCAAGCCTTCCTTATGATATTCCGAATATTCACTGTGAAAATGAGAAAATTCTACGTCCCGGTTTTGGAGAAATTCAGTATTTTGGACTTAGAAAATCAGTGTTTCATTAATATCTCAAAAATTGTCAGATAACTTTTTGTCTAATTTGTTGTGAGCCTTTCTTATGATGTTCTGATGATCCCCTGCGAAAATGAGAAAATTATACGTCCCGGTTTTTGAGAAATTCAGTATTTTGGACTTAAAAAAATCAGTGTTAGCTGGCAGAGAGCTCACTCTGTTAAAGCATCCCACTGCGAAGCAGAAGTGACTATCACGACGTGGGTTCGAGCCCTGGTTGTACCAACAGGCAGTGGTCGGCAGCTTTTTCAGCGTAGTGCAAAATTAGCCATTGCGCTACAGGGATGCAAATTGGGAAGGGTCTGCTGGGAAGGGAAATATAACATGGTTCCGTTGTTCGTTGCTTAGGCGCCTCCTGTTGGCCAAGACGGGCGCTCGTCAGGAAGATTCTGGGCTTGTTCATGTTCGGGTATCCACCGCCCTCACTCTGAACTTGCGAGGATTCAACCAATGAGTGTATAAGAAGCGGTGGCTGACGGGCGCGTGCTTCGGAGGAGAGCCGCAAACTGTCTGCACTCTCCTGAATTGGCATCAAGGGATCGCATATGAGCAAGTGTTGAACATAGTTCCCCAATTTGGCACACCAGATTGGGGTGGGATTGGAGATGCCAAATTAAAAAACAAGATGTGTTTGTGAAACACTGATGCCCCCAGATATAAGCATAGTTTGGATTTATAATATGGAAAAGGACCAGATGGAATTGCTTGGACTTGCAAAGGGTTAAATAAATGAATAAAATTTGTAAAACTTTTCCAGGAAACTATTAGAAATCAAAAATTACGCCAAGGTGAAGGTCACAAGGTGAAAAATTATGACCTCATCCGAAAAGTCTCGTGTCAAGGGATACCCATGTCAAGTATCAAAGGTCTATCACTGACCAATGATAAGTTATAGCCAAGGTTAACGTTTTCGGAAAATGCGTCCTACAACAAGGTCAAGGTCAAAAATGATGACCTCATCCGAAAGGTCTCGTGACCAGGGATACACATATCAAGTATCAAAGGCCTCTTTCTGACCAATCAAAAGTTACGGCCAAGGTTAAAGTTTTTGGAAAATGCGTCTTCCGTCAAGGTCAAAAGGTCAAAAATGAAGACCTCATCCGAAAGGTCTCGTGACAAGGAATACACATGTCAAGTATCAAAGGCCTATCTCTGACCAATCAAAAGTTACGGCCAAGGTTAAAGTTTTTTTTGCGTCCCCACGCCAAGGTCAAGGTCCAAAGGTCAAAAATGATGACCTCACCCGAAAGGTCTCGTGACAAGGGATACACATGTCAAGTATCAAAGGCCTATTTCTGACCAATCAAAAGTTACGGCCAACGTTAAAGTTTTTGGAAAATGCGTCCTACGCCAAGGTCAAGGTCCAAAGGTCAAAAATGATGACCTCACCCGAAAGGTCTTGTGACAAGGGATACACATGTAAAGAATCAAAGGCCTATCTCTGACCATTCAAAAGTTACGGCCAAGGTTAAAGTTTTTTGCTGCTGCAGACAAAAAGACAGACAGACAGACAGACAGCCGGACAGGTGCAAAACAATATGCCCCCAGAAAAAAAGAAAATCAGTGTTTGTGCTCATTTTTTCAG
This sequence comes from Gymnothorax javanicus, assembly GCA_029692085.1. Lineage (NCBI taxonomy): Eukaryota > Metazoa > Chordata > Actinopteri > Anguilliformes > Muraenidae > Gymnothorax > Gymnothorax javanicus. Next base: position 64,870,303 of record CM056200.1, read on the forward strand.
TCTTTCATTAATATCTCAACAAGAGACCTGTCAGCCTAGAGAGCTCCGCTGAGGATGACTGAAATGATCATATTGTTCTGGATCATGTTATTCTGCATCATGTTGTTCCTCATCATTGTTCTGGATCACGTTGTTCCAGGTCATTGTTCTGGATCATGTTGTTCCGGATCATCGTTCTGGATTAATTATTCTGCATCATATTGTTCCGCATCTCATTGTCCTACGACAGTGTTAGAAGGATTGTAACTGCTATATTTGTGATGTACTGGGGGGGAAGGGTATTTGTTGGTTGTTGGTATTGCTTGGTGGTAAGATGATTGAAATAAATGATTGCAATTAGCAATTTGGTTCTATTGTTATACTACATAAATTGAGACACCAAACTGGTTCACAGTATATTCTGGTTACCAAATGTGTCATGTGTGTTCATATTGCAATAGTTTTCTAGAATTTCTGAAATTAAGTTATGACATGGACATTTCACTCATCCTCAGCGGAGCTCTCTAGGCCGACAGGCCTCTTGTTTTGATTGGCTGGCAGGTGGCAAGCTGCCACCGAGAACTCCAGGGGAGACGTGTTTGATTCCTGCCGGTTTCCACAGTTATAGCGGTGCTGCAGCGCATATAGGCCGACTGTTGGAAATTGTTTTCGTTTTAATCATTTTTTTGCGTGAGAAATACTGTGTGTGGTGTAAGTGCGTGACATCCGACTGAAATGAGTGACAATCACGCTCATTGCGTAAGACTTGAGAGCGCTGCATTAGCATAACCCCTGAGTTCACATCAGAACTAAAGCCTACAGTGGTCCCAGGTATTATCTCACGAGATTTAACATGCAAGATTTGTATTCTAGGTGAGTATATATATCCTTAAATTGGGCCATCTAGACTGTCAGATAGGCCTCAAAAAACCATAAGGCCCCCAAACCCCCACCCAGTTTGGGTGATGTCCCACCCCACTACGCTGTCAAAAATTTCTGGTGAGAACCCTGCACTCCTAGTACTTTGTGGTTTTTAATATGCTGCTGAGTAGTCACCTGGACCACTGCAAATGGCACAGTATTATTTAAGAAGTTAGTATGGCTGTCCTCTTTTTTGCTGCGAGACACGGCGTAACACTTCAGTAGAATGGCTCACATTTTCAGCTTGATTGTGCCCTGCTCAAAACAATACCATCGTAAAAGTGAGCCTTTTTGAAGCATTGATTCTAATTAGGTATATTTTGAACCTCTTGCATACAAATGACATTTCCACTATTTATATTTCCACTGCACAGTTTCCTTATGAATTAACTATAATGCAAAAGATTACTGCCATGAGTTACAGTCTGCTTCTACTGGATGTTGCCCGTAAAATTGCCAGCAAGATGCCAGTTTTACTTTAATTGAATTAATTAAAAATAATTGGTGGTAGTGCTAATAATTTTGACATTAGAATAAGAACATTACTTAATTAAAAACGGGAACATGTGTAATGGCTGTCGCACAGCAAAGGCAGAAAAAACAGCATGTAAAAATGAACAGAAAACGAGGTTCCAAATATAACAAGCGGTGTTATGGCCCTCGCCCTCCCGTCCGATCACCTATCTTGCGACCAGTGGGGCCACTGAACAATGACAGGACAGCATATCTTGTCTTTCAGTGCACAATTTCCAACTGCAAAATTTTTTTGACTGTGTCAAAATTTTTTTCCTCCCATTCCAAAAATATACGGGGCACTGGAGAACCATTTTCCGTATCAGTGTGTTCGGGTTGTCATTGTGCACAAATGTTCCATTGGGTCTAACTCAATCAGACACTGTATGCGTGAGATATACATACTTTTATACTGGTAAAAATGGCCGCTTCGTTGTAAGCTCATCACAGCCACACCCAACATTTTATCAAAAATATAAATAGTAACTTTTGGCCCCAAATGGGTGTAGGTGATTTTCACCAAGTTTGGTGCAAATTGAATGAAAACCCTAGGAGGAGTTGTTGAACGTATGAGGGGTGTGATTTTATATGTCCACTCTTCCGCCTAATATGGCCGACTTCCTGTTGGGTTTAGGGTGGGGCCATAATGTAATTTTTCACTTGTCCCAACATCGGCTATGTTTCTACCAAGTTTCATTTTTCTACGTGGAAAGAAGTTTGGGGTGGGCTCCCATTAGCGTAATGCATTTTGATTTTTGACAGGGCGTGGCCAAGTCATTTCTCAATATTTTTTCTTGGGGACTTCAAATAAAAAAAATTTTCACCAGGCTTGAATTTTTGGTCGAATAAAATTGACTTTTTGTTTATGTTCAAGGGGTGAAAGCCAAGAACCCATTCATTTCAATTGCGCATTTTTGTTGTTGCCATGGGAACACGATTAAAAAAAGGGGTGTGTCCTCATTTGCTTTTTGGTTCAGTTTGACTTGATAGATGCGTGTGCCAAATTTCTTTTAACTATTTCAAAAAAGATTTCTTTCTCCCATTCAAAAAAATGTAGGGGGCTTCAATGAGCCATTTTGCCATACTGCTATACGAGTTACATATCATTGTGTTCAGATTGTCATTCCGCACAGATGTTACATTGGGTCCAACTCAATCCGACACTGTATGCGTGAGATATACATACTTTTATACTTCTGAAAATGGCCGCTTCGTTGTAAGCTCATCACAACCACGCCCAACATTTTATTAAAAATGTAAATAGTAACTTTTGACCACAAATGTGTGTAGGTGATTTTTACCAAGTTTGGTGCAAATTGGATGAAAACCCTAGGAGGAGATGTTGGAAGTATGAGGGGTGTGATTTTATATGTCCACTCTTCCGCCCAATATGGCCGACTTCCTGTTGGGTTTAGGGTGGGGCCATAATGTAATTTTTCACTTGTCCCAACATGGGATATGTCTCTACCAAGTTTCATTTTTCTATGTGGAAAAGAGTTTGGGGTGGGCTCCCATTAGCGTAATGTATTTTGATTTTTGACAGGGCGGGGCCAAGTCATTTTTCAATATTTTTTCTTGGGGACTTCAAATAAAAAAATTTTTCGCCGGGCTTGAATTTTTGGTTGAATAAAATTGACTTTTCGTGAATGTACAAGGGGTGAAAGCCAAGAACCCATTCATTTCAATTGGGCATTTTTGTTGTTGCCCCGAGAACACGATTAAAAATAGGGGTGTGTCCTCATTTGCTTTTTGGTTCAGTTTGACATGATAGATGTGTGTACCAAGTTTCTTTTAACTATTTCAAAAAAAATTTTTTTTCTCCCATTCAAAAAATGTAGGGGGCGTCAAAGAGCCATTTTGCCATACAGCTATATGAGTTACATATCATTGTATTCAGATTGTCATTCCGCACAGATGTTACATTGGGTCCAACTCAATCCGACACTGTATGCGTGAGATATACATACTTTTATACTTCTGAAAATGGCTGCTTCGTTGTAAGCTCATCACAGCCACGCCCAAAATTTTATCAAAAATGTAAATAGTAACTTTTGACCACAAATGTGTGTAGGTGATTTTCACCCAGTTTGATGCAAATTGGATGAAAACCCTTGGAGGAGATGTTGAAAGTATGAGGGGTGTAATTTTATATGTCCACGCTTCCGCCCAATATGGCCGACTTCCTGTTGGGTTTAGGGTGGGGCCGTAATGTAATTTTTAACTTGTCCCAACATGGGCTATGTCTCTACCAAGTTTCATTCTTCTACGTGGAAAAAAGTTTGGGGTGGGCTCCCATTACCGTAATGTATTTTGATTTTTGACAGGGCGTTGCCTAGTCATTTTTCAATATTTTTTCTTGGGGACTTCAAATAAAAATTTTTTCGCCAGGCTTGAATTTTTGGTCGAATAAAATTAACTTTTCGTTAATGTTCAAGGTGTCAAATTTGCGTTCAAAGCGGGGAAAGGATAATAATAATAATAATAATTAAAACCGCAAGCAGTGTTATGGCCCTCGCCCCCCTGGCTGATCACCTCCCTTGTGACCGGTGGGGCCACTCAACAATGAGAGGACAGCATATCTTCTCTTTCAGTGTACAATTTGCAATTGCCTAATTTTTTTTGACTAAGTAAAAATAATTTTTTTTCCTCCCATTCCAAAAATATATGGGGCATTGGAAAACCATTTTATGTATCAGTGTGTTCAGGTTGTCATTCTGCACAAATGTTACTTTGTGTCCAACTTAATCTGACACTGTATGCGTGAGATATACATTCTTTTATACTTCTGATAATGGCCGCTTGGTTGTAAGCTCATCACAGCCACACCCAACATTTCATCAAAAATGTAAATAGTATCTTTTGACCACAAATGTGTGTAGGTAATTTCACCAAGTTTTGTGCAAATTGGATGAAAAGCCTAGGAGGAGATGTTGAAAGTACGAGGTATGTGATTTTATATGTCCACGCTTCCGCCCAATATGGCCGACCTCCTGTTGGGTTTAGGTGGGGCCATAATGTAATTTTTTACTTGTCCCAACATGGGCAATGTCTCTACCAAGTTTCATTTTTCACGTGGAAAAAAAGTTTGGGGTGGGCTCCCATTAGCGTAATGTATTTTGATTTTTGACAGGGTGTGGCCAAGTCATTTTTCAATATTTTTTCTTGAGGACTTCAAATAAAAACATTTTTCGCCGAGCTTGAATTTTTGGTCGAATAAAATTGACTTTTTGTTTAAGTTTAAGGGGTCAAAGCCAAAAACCCATTCATTTGAATTATGATTTTTGTTGTTGCCATGGGAACACGATTAAAAAAAGGGTGTGTATCCATTTGCTTTTTGGTTCAGTTTGACATGATAGATGTGTGTACCAAATTTCTTTTAACTATTCAAAAAAAAAACATTTTTTCTCCAATAAAAAAAAAAATGTAGGGGGCGTCAAAGAGCCATTTTGCCATACAGCTATATGAGTTATATATCATTGTGTTCAAATTGTCATTCCGCACAGATTTTACATTGGGTCCAACTCAATCCAACACTGTATGCGTGAGATATGCATACTTTTATACTTCTGAAAATGGCTGCTTTGTTGTAAGCTAATCACAGCCACGCCCAACATTTTATCAAAAATGTAAATGGTAACTTTTGACCAAACATGTGTGTAGGTGATTTTTACCAAGTTTGGTGCAAATTGGATGAAAACCCTAGGAGGAGATGTTGGAAGTATGAGGGGTGTGATTTTATATGTCCACTCTTCCGCCCAATATGGCCGACTTCCTGTTGGGTTTAGGGTGGGGCCATAATGTAATTTTTCACTTGTCCCAACATGGGCTATGTCTCTACCAAGTTTCATTTTTCTATGTGGAAAAGAGTTTGGGGTGGGCTCCCATTAGCGTAATGTATTTTGATTTTTGACAGGGCGGGGCCAAGTCATTTTTCAATATTTTTTCTTGGGGACTTCGAATAAAAAATTTTTTCGCCAGGCTTGAATTTTTGGTTGAATAAAATTGACTTTTCGTTAATGTTCAAGGGGTCAAATTTGCGTTCAAAGCAGGGAAAGGATAATAATAATAATAATAAAAAATAAATAAATAATAATAATAATAATAATAATGGAACCATGCAGTTTTAATAGTCCCTCGCCGGCTTTGGCCAGGCTCGGGCCTAATAATAACGGAACCATGCGGTTTTAATAGCCCCTCGCCGGCTTCGGCCAGGCTCGGGCCTAATAATAACGGAACCATGCGGTTTTAATAGCCCCTCGCCAGCTTCGGCCAGGCTCGGGTAATAATAATAATAACGGAACCATGTGGTTTTAATAGGCCCTCGCCGGCTTCGGCCAGGCTCGGGCCTAATAATAATAATAACGGAACCGTGCGGCTTTAATAGGCCCTTGCCGGCTTCGGCCAGGCTCGGGCCTAATAATAATAATAACGGAACCATGCGGTTTTAATAGGCCCTCGCCGGCTTCGGCCAGGCTCGGGCCTAATAACAATGGAGCGTTGAACATATTCAATAGTAACAGTGCTATTAGTAAAGGGTATCTAAAGATACGTAAATACACGGTTATAATGTCTACACAAGATTAGCACTAGACAACAGGCTTATGAGACTTTGCACCAAAAGAATGCGGAGCTCACGCTTATGTACACTGACTTATGGCACAATAACAATTGTGAACTGTTGCGGGTGGATGACCAAAAGTATTCGTAGGATTTTGAGGGAAAAGAGGAATCTTTATAAGATGTACATAAAGGATAACAATGAGAACAATAAGGCTGAATACTGTAAAATACGGGCTGTTGTCAAAAAAGAGCTGAAGAATGCTAGAAGACTGTATGAAAGACAAATTGCAGAGGGGGCAAAAACTAACCCTAAGCGCTTCTTTCAGTACTGTTGCAGAAAAAGGAAAGTCAAAGAGCAGGTTAAGTGCATAAAGAATAAAAATGGATCACTGCTATATGATAACAAGGATATTGCGGATGCCTTAAACAGTTACTTTGTTGAGAATTTTACCTCAGAGTGGGTCTTTATTCGGCCAGAGAGCATGTTAAATGCTCAAGATTATTTAGCGGAAATTGAGGTTAGGGATAATGAAGTATTAGGCAAGTTGCATAAACTAAAGGCAGATAAGGCGGCAGGTCCTGATGGCTTATATCCTAGAGTGCTCAGGGAAGTTGGTGAGATCATCTTTAAGCCGCTATCTGCCATCTTCAGACGGTCTTTAAAAACTGGAGAAATACCAAATGATTGGAAACAGGGCAATATAATACCAATATATAAGAAAGGGGACTGTACCGAGCAATTATTTCTTGAACGTAACAGTATCTTGAGGGATAGCCAACATGGTTTCCGTAAGGGAAGGTCATGCCTGACAAACCTTCTGGAATTTTTTGAAGAAGCCACCAAGACTTATGACCAGAGCAGGGCTTATGACATCATATACTTGGATTTTCAGAAAGCATTTGATACAGTACCGCATAAGAGACTAATTTTTAAAATGAGCTCTATTGGAGTCACAGGAGGTATTCTGGAGTGGATTCAAAACTGGTTACGGGACAGAACACAAAGAGTGGTGGTCAGTGGTATCTCATCTGAGCGAGGTATGGTGGGGAGTGGTGTCCCCCAGGGATCGGTGTTGGGACCCCTGCTGTTCCTCATCTACATTAATGACCTTGATAGGAATATTGAGAGCAGATTAGTTAAATTTGCAGATGATACTAAATTGGGAGGTTTGGCAAATAGTTTAGAGTCCACTAAAGTGATTCAGGATGATTTGGATAGAATCCAGAATTGGGCAGAAATGCGGCAAAGAAAATTTAATGTAGCGAAATGTAAAGTTGTACATGTAGGTAATAAAAACATTAGACGGGATTACTTCATGGGAGGTTTAAAACTGGAATGTGCTCCACACGAGAAAGATCTGGGAGTGATTGTCAGGGTTTTCCCTGGGTTTTTAGGGGGGGGGGGATGACGCAAATGATTGCAATAACTGTATTCGCTTTATTTTTGGCCCATTTTGACTATGACATTGAATTTTCCTATTCGCATAATCAGGGAGTGGGTGTCATGTTACAGGTTTTCCCTTTGAATATTTTCCGCCTTAATCAGAGCTGCTTGCAGCTTCTGGGTATTTTTCTTTATTGTCAGGACTGGTTTGGTTTTATTTGTTGGGTTTCTCTCATCTTTTGTCCTGGTTGTTTCTTTTTTACCATCGTTGAGGAGTTAACTACGTTCTTTTTGCTAATCGGCTATCTTTTCCTATCTGCTGACTGCTTGTGTGGCTGATTAGTAATTGGTCCCAGGTGTGTGAAGTCTATATATTACCCAGGGCTCCAGCACTTCTTTGCGTGAGTGTCGTCTTGCACTGCTTCAGTTTAGGCAGAGGTTTTGTCCGCCGATGTGCGGTTAGTGTTAGCCTATAGTTTTTGTAAGCAGGGTCTTATCTTGTGCTGAATTCTTTATTTGTGCTCGCGGAATTTGCCTTTTTTTTCCCGCCGAGCTTCTTTTGTGTTTTAGTGTCTGCGTAGTATTTCTCTCCTAGCCCTTTCTTTCTTAGGGGCTGGTAGTAGGTTTACTCCTGAACCTTCAGTTATTCGGTTTCCTTTTGCGTTGGGATTTTCCCACAGGAGTGTACCTTTTTGAGTTACATAATTTAAGGGATTGTTCCCTTCCTGTCCGTCTCCTTCGAGACTTTAGTGGTTTAGGTCTTCGTGCCTAAGCTTTTCGTCTGAATATTGTGCACTCTAGCGAGTCCACTTTTCACAATTCCTTACAGTGGGTCTAACAAGAGAAAAGCAGTGATGGATTTGGCTGAAAACTTGCAGAATGGGAAGTATGACAGTGAAGATATTCTACTGTTACAGTGTTTTTCATTTCCTAAGACAGTAAATCAAAACTATTACATAATTACCAAAATTAACAAGAAGAGAAATCTATGAATGTTTCTGTGGTTTCAAGACACTGTCCTTACACTGCACACATAAACCATATTCTACTTCCAAAATGTTCTGATTTCCAATGCAAAATTATGGCTAGATGTATCAAGATGGATCTCTAATAATTTTATGATCTAATGCAGTTAGTGATTATGCTTTTGGGAAACGCATCCCTGGATAGTACGGGACGCTGCAATGCTGCCAGCATAGTATCGCCAGCTACATAAAAAACGTCCTGCCCAGCGCAATGATTTTCAAGTAGCTCTGCCTGTAGCTGGCGACTGTAGATGTCAAAGAAAAATATGCACAAGTAACGTTACTGTGCGGAAGAAACACAAACCAACATTGCTCGCAAAACTATCGGTGCAACTGAGCCTTTGTCAGACTTTGACTGAATCGCTAGTAATTTTATTAATGCTCTAGCTAGCAAGTAAAGAGGCCTGGTTAGCGTTTTGCACATAGCCTAAAGCAGCTAATGTTAACCCCTTTTTAAATTTAAATTCTGTTAGTTGGCCAGTTTGAATTGCTGAATATTACAAAACTTCACCATCGACTTTAACTTAAGTTAATCCACTTACTTTGGCTATAAACGCCGTTTCAAACATTGACAATTCCTCGCAGGCTGGTACGTGACCAATGCAGTCATTCAAATGAACGGCAGCATACGATACAGCTGCGTTTTAGTGAAGGAGGGGCTGGCAGAGACTGATGTTGCACTCTGATTTGTTGAGCATCTTGGCTTTTGAAAGAGTGGCAGGCAGGCTATATTGAAAGCAGCATGCGAAAATGATCTGTAGTCCGCGGCGCTGTTAAGGCGCTTTCACACTGGACGCGAAAACAAATTTACCAAGACGACAGATTATATTCAAAGTCAACGCAAAGACGCATTTGCGTCGTTGCGTTGACTTTGAATGTAATCAGTCGTGCGAAAAAATCGGTTCGCGTCTGGTGTGAAAGCAGCTTTAGTCAAATAAATATTTCAATTCAAACTAAGGTGGCGGAACTTAGTTCCAGACCGTTCCGGCCCACTTTAATCCCTGTCTATTTAATGTTTTTTAAAAATAAAACAAAGTTAGCGGATCTGTGCTCATAGCTGTGCCACTGATACAGCGGTGTATACACACCATGCTTCAACATGTGCTGCGGATTAGTTTGGTCTGAAACATCACAGCAACCAGTTTTGTGGATTTCCACCGTACCAACTGTGGGATCAACACACTTATCAGCGCCCGCCTGTAAACCTCTCTGCTTTTCTTTATTTGTCTCTCTTTTTTATTTCATACTACAGCAGTAAAAAAGCTGAATAATAATTAATTATTATTTTTTAGACACCATATATTGACTGGGGGAAAGCCAAGAAAGGGAGAATAAGCGTGTCAGCTTGGCAAATGTTACTCACGGGACTTCTTTGCGGCGTTCAGATAACAGAGTGAGATGTCTTCTGACCTCCGGTACTTCGTTAAATGCTTTCTACCCCGTGTAGGTGTGGCTCTGAACCCCCTTAACATTTTTAACGACGTAAGCTCCGTCGGTCTCCCATCCATGCTCCGGGTCATGTTCAGTGCGTCGGTGCAACATTACATCAATGGGATGTAATGCGGCTCTTGTTCGTTTTTGCTCACCTGCTCTATTTTTTCTCTTAGGTGGGAGGCAAAAAAACGCTTAGGTGACGCCTTAAGCCGTATAATGGCAGGGAAAACCCTGATTGTTGACCAAACCCTCACAGGCTCTAGCCATTGTGCCGTAGCAGTTAAAAAAGCCAATCGGATGCTGGGATACATTGCCAAAAGTATTGAGTACAAATCTAAGGAGGTGATGCTTCTTTTGTACAACACATTCGTCAGACCACATCTGGAGTATTGTGTACAGTTCTGGGGACCATACTTTAAGAAAGATATAGAGGCTCTAGAGAAAGTTCAGAGAAGAGCCACTAAGCTAATTCCAGGTATAAAAGATGAAAGCTATGAGAAGAGGCTGAAGATCCTCAATCTCTTTAGTCTTAGGAAAAGGAGACTAAGGGGTGATTTGATTGAGGTCTTCAAATATGTTAAAGGGATTAACATAACAAGTGAATTATGTGGGATTCCTTCGACCAAGTGTTGTTAGTAGAACTCGGGGTCACAAATGGAAGTTGACCAAAGGTAAATTTTGCACTGATATTCGGAAATATTTCTTCACCCAAAGAGTAATTTCAATGTGGAATAGCTTGCCTGACCATATTTTTCAGGCAGAGACCTTGGGGGTTTTCAAGAGCAGGCCTGACTTAAAGCTAGATACCATTGAGTCATTGAGTATCTGAAGGGATATATTCACAATAGTATAAAGAAACTGGCGAGCGTAGTTGGGCTGAACGGCCTGTTCTCGCCATTCATGTTATGTTATGTTATGTTATGGGTGATTCCAGGAGAGCGTGGAATGCAGGCCAGGTCTTAATAGGTGGTGATTGAGGGCGCTGGAGCCGTGGTGTTACAACATGTGAATAGAAGTAAAGAGATAAAATCATATTCTTTTTTAATGTGATCGTAGCATAAAAAATTATCAACTCGGATTTTTGTGCAATTTGTGACGCTTTTTTCTTGAATTTAGCCCTTTCATGCATGGAGGTCACTACAATGTACAGCTGTTTAAAAGTGTTTTTTCTCTATATATGCCTGCAATTTTGGGCACTGCTGCATATAGTCCACTCTAGTGGAAGCTATTGCATCATCCCATACAAAAAAATCCCATTGGCAGGTCATTGCAATGGTAAAAAGTAGAATTTTTTTTTCAAACCTTGTTTTACATCCCTAAGGATGTATAAAACCACTTAGTAAAAAAATCCTGACTGAGTTTATCATAATTCATGCATGAGAGGGTTAAACAAGGATGCCAATAATTCAACTGAAGACTGTTTGATTCTTTTATGTGATAGCGGTTTGCTCTTGGAGACAGGTATTTTTTGCTCATGCAGTCTATTTGTGTTTCAGTGAAAAATCATTTAAAAAATTAAATAAATAAATAAAAATTGCTGTTTTGTCATTTTCATTTTAGTGTTAGCTTGTGCCTAGCATTCATAAGTCTGGCTCAAATATTCAGCCTTTAGTAGGAATACTGTAATTTATTATTATTATTTTTAATAATTGGTGGCACAGTGGTGAGTATTGTCGCCTCGCAGCAAGAAGGTGATTGGTTCGAATCCGACCTGGGGCCTTTCTGTGTGGAGTTTGCATGTTCTCACCGTGTTTGCATGGGTTACCAGGTATAAAGAATGGATGGATGGATTATTATCATTAATAATAATAAAAAAAAATATTTTTAGCAGTAGGCTGCTCTTCATTAGCATAATTTTTAACAAGGCTTCAACACAATGTAAATGTGAGATAATGTTATAATTATTTTTCTTTTTCGGCAGTGCGTAAATGATATATTTAATTATTAAACTCTCTACTACGATGGCCGACAGGGGCAAATGCTGCAATGGCCCAAAACATCTCCAATGGGAGAAATGCGCTGCAAAAACAGAAACGATGCAAATTCAAAAACTTGCAAACCTCAAAAACAAATGCAAGACAAAAATGCTGCATATCCACGTCAACACAAATGCGCTGCAACAGCCTAAAACATCCCCAATGAGAGAAACACGCTGCAAAAACATAAATGATGCAAAGTGAAAAACACTCAAACCACAAAAGCAAATGCAAGAGAAAAACGCTGCATTTAGACATCAACACAACAGAAGTGCTCCCAGCCACTATGGGAGCGCAAACTAGAGGAGCTTTTACTTTTGACCAGGCGAACAATTATATTTGGTGCACAGACATCAATAGAAAGTAAGTGAATAAAAAAGATCCATTATTTCACTATCTCACTTGGCTTGAGATGAACCGCAATCATTTATATTATCCCAAATATAAGTGTTAGCAAGCTAGGCTAGCGAACTAGCTAGCTAAGCAAACGAACTAAAGTTAGCTCACTAGAAAGCCTTTTTGCCAACTTAGCTAGTCATATCTGATGCATGTAAATGGCGACGTTATAACTCTTCAGTGCTATCCATTGATTTTTGTGCATCACATAGGTCGTGACTGCAAGCGAACCCTTTGTGCATGCTCCGAAGGTCGCAAAGCTGAGCGAGCCCTTTGCGCATGCTCACAAAGTCACAGCCCTGTGCAAACCCTTCACTGTGGTGTAAAAATCATAAAACAAAATACTCCAGCCATTCTCAGTCTGGTCAAAGCAGAAACTGTCCTAGCTGGCGCTCCCCATAGTGGCTTGGAGTAATTCTGTTGTGTTGATGTCTAAATGCAGCGTTTTTCTCTTGTATTTGCTTTTGTGTTTGAGTGTTTTAGACTTTGCATCGTTTCTGTTTTTGCAGCGCGTTTCTAAGATTGGGGATAACATAACATAACAGGAGCGGCGAGAACAGGCCGTTCAGCCCAACTAGGTTTGCCAGTTTATTTTTAAAATAGTGAATCTATTACTTCAAATATTCACTGACTCAATGGTATCTAGCGCTAAATCAAGCCTGTTCTTGAAAATTCCCAAGGTTTCTGCTTAAACAATACGGTCAGGCAAGCTATTCCACATTGAGAGTGCTCTCTGGGTGAAAAAATATCTCCTACTGTCAGTGCTAAATTTACCCTTGGCCAACTTCCATTTGTGACCCGAGTTCTACTAACAAAACTTGGCCTATGTAATCCTACATAATTCACTTTGTTAATCCCCTTAACATATTTTAAGACCTCAATCAGGTCGCCCCTAAGTCTCCTTTTCCTAAGACTAAAGCGATTGAGGATCTTCAGCCTCTTCTCATAGCTTTCATCTTTTATACCTGTAATTAACTTGGTGGCTCTTCTCTGAACTTTTTCTAGAGCCTCTATATCCTTCTTAAAGTATGGTCCCCAGAACTGTACACAATACTCTAGATGAGGTTTGACGAATGTTTTGTACAAGAGAAGTGTGACCTCCTTGGATTTATACTCAGTATTTTTGGCTATATATCCCAGCATTATGTTGGTCTTTTTAACTGCTACGGAACAATGGCTAGAGCCTGTAAGGGTTTGGTCTACAATCATTCCCAAATCTTTTTCATGTGGAGCACATTCCAGTTTTAAACCTCCCACGCAGTAATCCTGTCTAATGTTTTTATGACCTACATGAAGATATTTACATTTTGCTACATTAAATTTCATTTGCCACATTTCTGCCCAATTCTGCATTCTATCTAAATCATCCTGAATCACTTTAGTGGACTTTAAACTGTTCGCCAAACTTCCCAATTTAGTATCATCCATAAATTTAACTAATTTGCTTTCAATATTCCTATAAAGGTCATTAATGTAGATGAAGAAGAGCAAGGGCCCCAACACTGATTCCTGAGGGACTCCACTCCCCACCATTCCTAGCTCAGATGAGATTTCACTGACCAGCATGCTTCGTGTTCTGTCCTGTAACCTGTTTCGAATCCACTCCAGAATACCTGCTGTAACTCCAACGAAGTTCATTTTAAAAATTGGTTTCTCATGCGGTACTGTATCAAATGCTTTCTGAAAATCCAAGTATATGATGTCACAAGCCCTGCTCTGATCATAAGTCTTCGTGGCCTCTTCAAAAAATTCCAGATGGTTTGTTAGGCATGACCTTTTCATAAGGAAACCATGTTGGCTAGCCCTCGACATTATTACATTCAAGAAATAATTCCAGCTCGTCTTTTATGATAGATTCCAGTATTTTGCATGCAATGCAAGTTAAACTGACTGGCCTGTAATTTCCTGGCTCAGTACAACCCACTTTCTTATATACTGCCCGGCCAAAAAAAAAAGTCACACACTCAAATATTTAGTTGATACCCCTGTAGCTTTGATTACAGTGCATATTTGTCTTGTCATTGTTTTGACAACTATATGCAATGCCAGAACATTTATTTTCGATCAGAAATGCCATAATTTTTGGCCGAGATCTAGTCTTCTCGACATAATGGTTGAACCACTTGGTGGTCTTTCTTGAGCAATCCCAATAACTTTTAATGTGTTTAAGGTCAGGACTTTGTGGTGGCAAATTTATTTGTGAAAATGATTCCTCATACTTGTTTTTGTCATTCATGGTTTTCTTTGCTAAATACAGGCCAATAACCTGCCCGTTCTGAAATACTGTAACATCTTTTCCGCCATCAAGGGATGAGTCTTCCGACATGATTTTTTAAGAAATGAGTAGTGACGCGCTTCATCAGTCAGGGTTAAAATGATTACTGCCAGCTGAAACATATTAATAACGCAATAATGATCCAATTATCGAATTTGTTCATTAATTTCCAAACAGTGACTTTTTTTTTTGGCCGGGCAGTGTACATTGGTATATTGCCTGCTTCCAATCATTTGGTATTTCTCCAGTTTCTAGAGACCATCTGAAGATAGCTGAGAGCGGTTTAGACATGATTTCTCTAACTTCCCTGAGCACTCTAGGGTATAAATCATCAGGACTCGCTGCCTTATAGGTCTTTAGTTTTTGCAACTTGCCTCATACTTCATTATCCCTGACCTCAATTTCTACTAAATAATCTTGAGCATTGGACATGCTCTCTGGCCAAATAAAAATCCTCTCTGAGGTAAAATTCTCAACAAAGTAATAATTCAAGGTATCAGCATAGCCATATCCTTATTCTCATACAGCAGCGATCCATATTTATTCTTTATACACTTAACCTCCTCTTTGACTTTCCGTTTTCTACTACAATACTGAGAAAAGTGCTTAGGATTAGTTGTAGCCCCTTCCGCAATTTTGCTTTCATACAGTCTTCTAGCATTCCTCAGCTCTTTTTTGACCACAGCCCGCATTTTACAGTATTCGGCCTTAGTATTCTCATTGCTGTCCTTAATGTAAATCTTATAAAGATTCCTTTTTTCCCTCAAACTCCTACGAATAGCTGTCGTCATTACTGAGGATTTTGCTTTTTCAACTTACAATGCAAATTTATTCCAAAGTGTCCAAAAGTGGGTCAAGTAAAACCCCTTGAATCTATCCCACATCTCAGTTACAGACTTACAATCCAGGAGTGTCTACCATTTTATTTTGCTTAAATCTGAAAGCATCTTGTAAAAAGTTTGCTCACCGAAAATTGAACATTTTGGTTTTCAAAGTTAACTTTTTAACTTGCCATGAAACATCAAAACTAACAGTAGAGTGATCACTTGTCCCAAGTGGCTCCAGTACCTCCACCAGGGTTGTGCTCAGGATCCTCGGAGCGCTGGTCGGAGAATTGTTTGTATGCGAGTGCACGCAGCGCGCAAGCTGGATGCCATATTCATAAACTTGTCTTTCTATTTTGTATCCAATACTTTAAATGAAATTTCTGAATACGACTTAACAACGGTCATTTATGTTTCAAACATTTCTTTAGTGGCGCCCGTTGGACAGAGAACAAGAAGGGCGATAAACGTCTTTAAACTGCTTATTAGTCTTGATCTGTTTCAGTCATTTTTCTTGATAAAAGATACTTTAACTCTCCCTTCTCAGGTGTAGCTAATTGTCTTCATTAAGACAAGAGATAAAACGCGTCAACTGAAGGCAAAAAAGTATGCATTTCTTGCTTTGTAAGATGTGGCAAAAGTTATCGTGAAAAATCCACAGTAGGGTTCGTGAGGGTTTCCTATTAAGGCACATGAATTAAACATTTTTATTGAATTTATTATTCACTCGCCTAGCCATTTCATTAAAAGGGAAACTGTGTACTTAACTGCAAATGGATTTTTTTATATTGTTGGAAAATGTGTTAACCAAGAACAATGATTAAATAAAAACATTCCAGGCTATTACTACTTCACTTATCCTTTGGTTTCCCAGCTGCCTGCTGCTCCAAACCCCTCACTACGCTTTGTTGCTTGAAAAAGATATCACCAATAGTGTATGTAGAACTGACAGCTTCCATCAGGGCAGTCTGCATTTCCCTATTTATAACACTCTCTAACCTCCCTGCTCCACAAGTCCCTAGTTTAAATAATCCTGTGCCATCCTCAACATACAGTGACCCAACCCAAAGGTACCCCTCCAGTTCAGGTGTAGCCCGTCCGGCTTGTACAGGTCACCCCTGTCCCAGAAGAAGTTCCAGTGCCCTATAAACCTGTACCCTTCTTTCCTACACCAGGTTTGTAGCCACATGTTAAACCTCCAGATAAAATTCTGCTTCCTCTGCTTGCACGTGGTACCGGTAGCATCCCGTAGAACACTACCATGGAGGATCTGCCCCTAAGCTTTTCAGCTAATTCCACAAATTTGTCTTGCAGAACCTCAAACCTACCCTTACCTATGTCATTTGTCCTAACATGGACCATGACCTCTGGATCCCTCCCCGCTATGGCCAGGAGCTTGTCCGCACGCTTCATGAGGTCTACTACCTGGGCACCAGGCAGGCAACACACCAAATGAGACTCCTTGTCACACGAACAGACTATGCTGTCTATTCCTCTAATGTGAGTGAGTCCCCCACTATCACGAACTGTCTTTTCTGAGGGGTAGAGGCCAACAGGGTGCTCTGAGGCTCATCTATCCCCCCACTCTCTGAGTCAGGAGCCAAGTCGAGTTCCTGCAAGAGCCGGAATCAGTTGGACACCTCAACCTCCGGAGAAGCTGTCGCTGTATGGTGTCCATGCCCTTTCCTGCGCTGATGTCCTACAGTCACCCAACTTTCTCTCCCTGCCTGTTCTGGGGTCTCCCCGCTTCTTCGGTAAAAAGGAGATACCAAAAAACGAATAAAACCCCAGTTAATGTTAATATTTCATTCCAGAGGGCCGGGTGAACATCCCGCTTACAACGCCAGCTAACTAAATACGTCCTGACTTTGATAAGCTGATCCAGGAACAGCGCCCAGAAGGGAACACTAAATATCTAACTTGGCTAGATGTTTATGCAGTAAAAAAGAAAGACCGAAAAGGCATTAAAAAAAACCCCAGTTAAAGTCAATATTTATTGGCTTGAAGACTGTATGAAAGGCAAGCACCCATGAATGAGAGCACCCCAAGTTGTAACTAGATATCCAAGTAATTCGATAATGTTTCTTAGCTTTGAGAAGCTTGCTAAAGTTTGTTAGCTAAATTAGCCACAGAAAAACCAAGCTAGAGTAGCACAGTCCTTGAAAATACCGGTAACTCTGTTTTACTTCGTATATAATACAATTTACTTAGTTAGCTAGCTATTTAGCGTTTAAGTTTATTTCACTTTGCTCCCGGGAGACTGAAACCCCTCCCGAAAAAAACCCCCGTTGCCTTTCCTTGACCAGATTAGCGACTTAATTCTGCTATTTGCTTACCAAATTGTTACACGGGGGAAAAAAATGGTGGGGAAGTATCTCCCTGCCCCTACGGCGACAAAGGTTATACCTCGGTGATCAAATTGTTTTACCTCTTTTAATATTTGAGCTTTTACACACTAATTATTATCAGCAAAACCCCTTGACACAAGAGTAAGTCTTCTGCTATAATTCCCTTTCGCCTGTCTCCGTCTAAACCCAAGCAGAATGATCACTGAGGAAAAATGTCACAGCACAGTCAAGAGGTCAGCAACAGCCAATCAATGTTTCTGGTTGTTGCAGGGCGTTTGTTTATGTGGATATGCAGCGCTTTTCTCTTGCATTTGCTTTTGCGGTGAGCGTGTTTTTGAATTTGCATCGTTTCTGCTTTTGCAGCGCGTTTCTCCAATTGGATGTGTTTTGGGCCATTGCAGCGTGTTTGCCCCTATTGGCCACCATGCTCTACCACTAATAAAATTATTTCAATGAAAATGAACATCGTAAAGAGAAGCAAAAAGCGATATGCTTGAAAAGCCAGACAAGCTATTGAGAGTGAGGACAGTGTTTTTTTTTTTTGTTTTTTTTTTTTGGCTCCATGCACTTTAGGCCAGAGATTCTCAAACTCAGTCCTGGGGACCCACTGTATTTGCAGGTTTTTGTTCCAACCACAATTACAATTGCAAACTTAACAAGGTGTTAATTTTTTTGATAGCCTTCTGTCATCAGCACTACTGTGGTGTAGCCCGGTTCTGTGAACAAGCTTTCGAAGCAGTACATGCTGACTTTGCCAGGTTTTGGGGCTGTCACTATGTTAAGGACAAAGGAAACAAACTCTTTGGTCAATGACTAAGACAAACTGTAAAGGAGTACAATGCCTCGCATTTGTGAATGTTTCATTAAATGCCATAAGTGAATGAGACATTTTGGAAATCAGCTAGTTATTGGACAGGAATCCGGTGTCAGTTTTAGTTCATGGCAATCTTAAAGCGTAAAGATTTTGCCTCTTCAAATTTAAAACTGGATTTATTCTAGTGTGTTGTCATTGCAATAAGCTCGTATATACTTAAATTTGAAGAAAGGTAATTTGTTGCCATGGCAACCATTATGTTGGCAATACTTTAGCAAATTAGATACAAATTGCTTTTTTATTGGCATGAAAGAGCAGTGTTGTGCCAAAGAGGAATCTTCTGGTCAATTCTTTGACCATAAGTTGCCTCGCAATATGTCAAAATGGCACATTTTTATAAAATCAAGTGTTCTCAAAAATTTCCCAATTGATTTTTTCTCTTTTTTCACAGTGTTAATTCTGATAGTTAGGACTACAACACTGCACAGGTCCCATTTGAGTACCTTTTTTTCTGACTTTTCTCAGGTTGAAACCCAGAGTGAGAAGGCTCAAATCTAAAAAGTTGAATGCCTGTTGCGAGCTCAATTCGGTCAAGGTGATTCTCATTTTCACCACAAGAGCCCACAGGGCTCAGGGACTGAGGAGAGGGTCGTATACTATGACCGCTCTCAGTGTCAGACATTTTTGTTTGGTGGACGCAGGACAGCTAGGTCCAAATCTAGCCTGCGCTAGCTTGGTAACCATGGAGCTAGTGTTAGCCATGTAACTAACTAGCCGTTTAACCTATGAATATCGCAAAATGGCCTGGCAAATAATTTTAAAAACCATCACATGTGATAGAGTACATGGCATATGGTTTGTCATGTTGATTACTAAAGTTATTTCTAAGATTGCAGACTATTGTAATCGCTAAATGCTCAATACATTTCAGTATAGCACCCCCACTTCTGTTTTATCTATGACGTAGTGATTTCACTCGGGCTTTTCCTACATGGTGCGACGAGACTTTGGGGATTGCCCCCTTTTTGGCCCACCAGCTCTTAAAATATAAATTTTAAGTGTATACTTACATTGAGGATAATACAAAAAGTACAATTTGTTTGGGCAAAAGCACAGCTCGTAATGTTGCTCCCACTTTAATGACGTTCTATTCTTTCCCATCTGTGGCTCAGCAATATTTCATCGCTCGCCGCTACTGTGTTTGAGGATCTTTCTCATGTTGGTAAATGAATGGAAATTCGGCTAATGGCACATCGTATTTATACCCTTGTGAATCAGGAAGTCATGCATGACACCTAAAGAGTTTTGTAATCAAACAGGAGAATTTTAATAAGACATATATGGAAGTAAGCGTCTGTTAGAATTTTAATCATAGGATGGCAATAGTTGTGGCACACCTGTTTTGGAGAGAAAAATTTGATGTCAAAATTTTATTTCTTTCAATGATTTACTTCAATTAAAAGATAAGATTTTTGTGAATAGTTTGAGGGAAAGAACAGGAGGATAAACAGCCTGTGATGGTTGGCTTTTTGAGATGCCAATTGCTGTGGCCGGAACAAAAGGAAGAACAGCAAAACAAGAGACAAACAGACAGAAATCAGAGAGGGAGACTCGCGCTTCCAAAGGACCCAGTTCCAGTCCGTGTAAGAACAAGGAAGCAAGGCGAGCTCGACAGAACGAAGAAAAAGGGAAAAATCTCGGGAACCGAGATAAAAAGATATAGCACCAGACGGTGCCCAGAAAGAGGAAGAAAAAGAGAGAAAGATTCCCTTGCTAACTAGCACTTTCCTCTTTTGCAGCTAATTCCTCAACAACAATTCTCTAGCTAGAGACCTTACCGGCTAAAGTACAAAGTTACACTGACACCATAGCAAAGACGGCGAGGCGGAACTTGGGTTTAAATAGAGTCCGGGCGCCGCCCACAATTAATGCTAGCTGGCCAAAGAATTCGATTGTGGGCAAAACGATATCATCCCGGACGAGAGAAAGAAAGAAAGCTCGCCAGCCTCCACAAACCATGACACAGCCGACACATTTTATTCATTACCTGTTTTGCACATATTCAGTAAGGATGCCTATAATTTCTGAGGGCACTGTACACACCCAAAGAATGCTCCTAGAACTCAAATAATTTAAGCATATCCCACGTCTTAATTGGAAAATCCTACACTTTGACTAAGGATTAGTTCTGAATATCAAAAAGGAATATGCGGTTCTCACTACTTGTATCAAATCTTCAATGTTGTCATATTCTGAGTGAAAATTTGTGTGCATGTAATCGCACTCATCGTTCAAAATGATATTGCCCTTTTTTTATGCTAGATACATAGAAATGCACAAAAGGAAAAGGCAGGTGAAGATTGATTCCTTTTTCAAGTCAAGTGCTCATGTAAGTGAAGTTAAAGAGACATCCATGGGTCTATGCTTTGTAGGCTAGCATTTAATCTGCCCACTGATACTGATTTTGACTGAGTGATAGGTGTGGTCAATTTGAACAGTGTTGATCAGTTTTTCTCTTTGGTATCATTGATGAAATAAAGAGAATTAAAGTTGTATTCTTTATCGTTTTCAAAAAAAAACCATTTTTTACATACACTAAAAAATCTGAAGTTATTGCTTAATACAATGCTATGTCAATGCTGGTGAATATACTATCTTGGAGGAGAGGGGAGCGATGCTACTTGTGTTCATTTTGAACCCAATATTATTTTCATAATGTGGTGAAGAGAATTTAGGAATCCGTGGCATTCATTTTAAAACCCCTTTGCGCAGATATAGACACCGGCGTCCGTAAATTCCTAAACAATTCTGTCATTGAATTTCCAAATGTCTAGCTTCACTGGAATAATTTTCCAGAGTCTCTGTGACACAAATACTAAGTTATAAAGCTTAAATAGGCTCATGCGCAGCAGGAAAAATTGGCATTATTTTGTATTCTGTGCACGGGGGGGTTAATGTGGCCTGTTGTGGGGACTGGAGTGGCAGGCGGTGCTCACATCTCACCCCTAGAAAACCAACACTTTTAAAATCACTGCTCTGCCCCTGTAACCCTGCCCCCCCCTCTTTTTTCAAGGAATCATATTCAATTCATACAAACCATACATTCATCTTCGATCAATACATAAATTCTAAATTCAACAAAAACAACAAAAAATCATGAGAAAAATAAATATAAGCCCCTGCTGCCCATGCAGTTCATGACCACGGGCTGGAACTGAATCCGGGTTACCACAAGGAGGACTGATTTGGTGTGTCACCCAAAGATTTTCTCTGGCCCCATCTGACCACCCCTATGAAAATTTTCTGTTGGTGCCACTGCATGAAGGAAGCTCAAAGACTACAGAAGTTCATAAAGAGCATTTCATTGATGATGTAGTGTGTGCTACTTTGCAAGACATCCCACAGCAATCAGAATTTGACATGAGATATAAGCTCAGCTGGTTTTTGAAAATTAATCTTATAGACATATTCCAACCTAACAGCACAAAAGTTATTGTTTTAAACTGATTTTTTAAGTTCAGTTGAAGAGCCCAGTTGTTAGGTCACATTTTGCCACACCATGAGGTAAGGATGGGAAAAGGTATTATATAGTCACCCAAGTAGATTTTCTCAGAATGGACATTTTGTGACTTAAAGTACTTTCAGCAGTGGGGTTTAAAATGAGCAGATTTTATGGATCGATTATGTATTCAGACCCTTTGTTAGTTTTCCACCCACCCTTTACCTGGAGGTCAGGTGTAAAGGCAGAGTGGCCAATAAGAAGCACTAATTGTTCAGTTTAACTTGTTAATTATCTTGGATATAAAAGGGAAAAAAAAAATAGGGCTAGATTTGGATTGGTGATCACTGCAATGTGATGTCACAAGGAGAATATTGTGATAGCCTCTGTGAAACAGGGTAAATTGGTCCTGGTGTGCTCTGCTTTGTAAACTTATTTATGGAAACTTCCATCAAAGGACCTGTCAATCTCAAAATTTTTCTCCTCTTTCAGGGAGCCCCTCCCCAACATCATCATAGTCCCTCCCACTAAAAGTTGGAGGGTTTTTGGTGGTCAGACCTTTTCCTCCTACGGGGACAAGTGAGAAGACAAACAGACACAGAGTCAGGAAAAGGCTCATTTTTACTCAATACCAGCTCAATACCAATACCAATACCAGCAATAAATAGCTATGGCAGATCGTCTCTCTGATCTCACCCTCACACAACGCTGTGTATGTAGCTTTCGCCAGGTATCACATTTATATTTGTCTAAATTTGTGGTAACTGATATTTGGTCTGTTGATTTAAGCTCTTGCCACCTGGCGAATAAATCATTGTTATTCCTTTAAACTTGCGTGGACTCTGTGACTCCTAATCCTTTTATTCTTTCTAGCCACGTTACGACCGTTACTTAGGGGGCGATTCCTTATCATTCCAGACTAGCTAGCTGATGTTTATAGGTAGTGATGGGTTTTGAGTTGGATTGTAAATTACGGTCTACCTATATAAAGGGTTTATGTAGTACCGGTTCTGGGGATTTGGCATTAAAGGGCACCCCTGGGTTTATAAGCTGGTGTCTGTCAGATCCACTTTAAGGAACCCTTGGGTGTGCATAAATCTGGGTTCATGATATGTTTAAGCCAAGATGCTACTATCATGGTGGTTTCTTCCATCCTCTAAAACTATCACCGAACTAAGATCCGGCAATTATGCTAAGACATGTATTGCGTGACACAGGCCTTCACCTACGGGTCCGAGGTATGTCCACGCATGTTTTCCCTAAATTATAAATTCTAATTCTAATTTGGAGTCAGATATTTAATGAGAGTATAGCTAAATTTGGTATTCTAAATTTACCATGGAGTCAGATTAATTGTAACCGTTGTGCTTTTGTGCCCCGTTCTTTGATGGAGAAAATTGATTCATTTTATTGCTATTTGAACCAGCCGGAAGATCGCGTTTGTAACACCAGCCGAAAGAACACGTTGAGCCTTCGCCCCCTGCAATTTCCGTCGTTGGTATTGTTTGGTGGGGTTTTACACACCCAAAAATGTTTGGGAGAACAGCAAACACACAGTTTTTAGATCGCTGTAATTCAAACATTATATCACTCAGAGAAATAAAAAAGACATCCGCACACTCAGCAAAGTCCCGTGCCTCGAATATGTGGTTACATTTGTGACAGGATGAATGTTTTTTTGCGTGAGAAGCAGGAGTTTGAGGTTTGTGCGAGCAAGGATTTCTTTCAAGAAGTGACTCAGCGATTCTCTGTGCGTGGGGAACAAGTCCTGCCATGGCCCTTTGTGATTGGCTGATTTGATATCTAACAGCTCAGCTGAGTTTCCATGGAGATGATTTGGTTAGAATAGGGCGCGTTCGAAATGTACACTCATTCACCCACTATGTTCGGCATTATTTTGTGAATGTTCAACATTGAAAACAATATAAAGACACTGAGCGAGTGGACAAGTGTGCATTCCGTGTGTCATCATCAGAAAAAAGTTAAACTAGCCAGTGATTTTGCGCTTATTGAAATTCGCCCGATGCTACGAATTCCCCATCTTAAAAAAGTAACCTACCTCATTTTCCAGGCTGTTTATTTTCGCTGCCAGGTCTAAGCTAATACGGCACTTTTTTAAAACATTGCTCTCTTTGTCAAACAATCAAACACAAAGAAGCATTCGATAGAAACATAACATTAAAAAGAGAAACATATGTTCGTGAATGCGATATGCCACTGTTTGCAGTCTACCTTAAATGGAATTACTGCTTAGCAAAGCTAGTGTTTGCCTAACGCAAGATTCATTAGCAAACGTTATGTCTTCACTAATTACAATACAGGCTCGCTAGGCCATGAGCGTCTGCCAGCATTACTATTAAGGTAAGTTAAACCTCCGAGGAATATTCGCGTACATAACTTCATGGCTCTGCCTGTTGTGCCGTACATAATTTACGAAGAATAATCGGTGCATGAATAAATGAACTGAAGTAATTTCATTTGCATCGAGAAAATTTACAAAGAACTAATGTGGAATCACAATAAAATACAATTGAAATAACATTTGTCCTGTTTGAAATAACATTTGACCATTTTTGGGGTCACTGGTTTCAACGGTGGTTTTTATGTCTTCAGTTCGTATGTGCGAGTGCGAGTATATATATATATAAAAATATATATGTTCCAGTCCGACCCATAACCAGTCAGTGCAGATGTTGATGCCAGCGGACATGGAGCTGCTCTATTCATGCACGCAGTTACACTATTCTCTCACTAGATGGCACACCCGGACCAGTTATTGAATATTCACCAGCAAGCCAACCTCGAACACAGTTTACAATATTGGCGAGTTCAGTCCCAACTCCCAACCCTGTTTTTCAAGACTTGCATAAATGAAACTCCTCAGCTAAGCCTCCTGTGCGAACTGCTCAATATACTTGCCCATACTATCTATCCAGCAATTCCAAAAATGCTCTCTTGTGACTGAAAAATTAGTTTTCCTCTGTAGCAACCACTTCATCTATACTGAGCCAGTGGTATTCAAGTTAGTAGTTAAGGAAAATTGGTTTTCTGAAGCAAAAATTTGACATGACATTCATACTGTTATTCTTCTATCACTAATCTTATATCATTTCCTTCATGCAGAGGTACCTCTGGGCCAGGATGCAAACGTGCGACCGCCGCAAATCCATAGGGTGTCCGGGGTTACAATAATGTCTTTTTGTGATTAAAAAAAAAAGTCACTATCTAGTTCTAATATGCAATCAAATGTCAGTGTCAACAAACCCCTAGCGAGTGCAAGTACTTGATGTGTTCTATATCAAGCAAACGTGATGCAACTACAAGCTCTTGATTAACTGCATTAGGTGTGATTGAGACAACACCTGATTTGCAAATATGTGCTTAAGACGGATTCTATTGGGGGGTTGAATAATTTTGAGACTGTAGTAGTCATAAAAGTGGCATTTTGTGTTAAATTTGGAGAAACCACTTGTAATATTAGTTGTGTTGAGCTATTTAAAATGTTCTTGTTTAATCTGTTTATCATAAACAGCTGAAAGTTTGTAAATTTTGCCAGTAAACCCAATTTGTAATGGGGGTTGAATAATTTTGATTGCAAATGTAAATGGCGTTGTTAGGTACGATTTACTGCTGAGTGATGGCGAATATAGTCGCTGCGAAGTCAGCGAAAGTTTCGGATTTTGCCGATTGTCAACCTTGCAGAGTCACATCAATAATATCAACATCGCCAACAGGCAGTCGCTTACCGTACAGCCAAAGCGTAAAGCGAAATCGCGAATGAGTGTAAGGTCATCATCCAGTTCTTGCCTCCGATGAGGAAAGGACTGGAGGATTGTGTCTTGTTAAAGTGGGATGGCGAACTCGGTTCGCGTGAACACCTCGGAACGAGTGGGGGTCTGGTGTTTGAGCTGTGCGAGATCGATGACTGTTTGGATCTTTTTTTTTTTTTTTTTCAACGACTAAAATATGAATGCGGAAATAGGGGATGGTTCTATGAGCTGGGCCAGGTCGACGTGCATACCCGATAAATCTGTTGTCTAAGTGTGGGGGATAATGGCAAAGGGTTTGGAATAGGCTACAAGGGACGTGAGGGAGGCAAGACGATGGCTAGTGTGTGCTGAAACTGTGGTGAGGGGAAAACTGCGATGGGCCAGCGAAGTAGTTGATGGGAGGGGCGGACCTGTAGGAGGAAGCACAGAATTAGTAACATGGGAAATGGGGAAGGGGAAGGGGAGGGGGGCAGGAAAAGAGAGTGCGGCAGGGAAGAGAAGAGACGAACGGATGAGGCAACAGCGGGTGCTTCTTCGGGTGTAGGTGGGTTAACACCGGAACTGCTGGAGCCTTGGGGAATACAGTTGTGGGCTGCAGGGGCGCAGAAGCCGGGTTTCGTCCGGCGGAAGTGATGGGGGGGGGCGGGACGCATGTGCACGGGGCAACAGTGCAGCCTGCAAACACAGGGATGAAAAAGGAGACAAAAAAGGAGACCAAAGAGGTCGTAAACGGAGGGAGCAGGCACGGGGGGGGGGGATGTTGATGGCGGAACCTGGTAGTGCTGTGTGTCTGCATACATCTCTGGTCTGCACGTGCGGAGGATCAGCTGCGTTGTCGAGGGAGTCGGTGAATAATTTTTGTAGTCTGGCCTTGTTGTCGGAGCGGTGGAAGGGATTTTTTTTTTTTTGCTTGAGTGCCGATGGAGTCTGGCGGCGGGTCGACCGTGGAGCCGCGGATGAGCTTGAAGTGCGAGCCGTGGTAAGCCTTGTTGGGGAGCCGCAGGCTCTTGCTTCTGAGCGCCGCGGTTGACAAGGGGCATAGCTACTGCAAGACAGCAGTCTGGAATTCCTGCGGCGCGGAGCCCAGACAGGGAAACGGCCTCGGTCATCATCGCAGGGGGAGCGTGGTCTGGAACATGAGCACCGTGTTTGGGGTGAGCGGGTGACGCTTCGTGGTAGAGGATGGCGGAGCGCAGGCGGGTGCGCGGAGGAGAAACGGGCATGGCGGGAACGGATTGAGAGGATTCCTCTGGAGCATCAGAGTCTTGGAATTATTCTGTGTCTGAAGGACTCAGTAAGATTTTGGATTTCGTGCTTCAGGTAAGCAAACTCTTGCTGAGCGCTGGGCTGTCTGGTTTGCGAGTAACCGACGTAGAAACGAAATGAGCGGGGATTTTGGGAATGTAGGTGGTATATATTGGCCTAAGGACAAATAGGAAGGCGCATTGGGCGTGGTCCTGTTCATTAACCTATGTTATCAGGAACTCCCTAAAAAGAAAGACCGAAAAGGAATAAAAAAACCCCCAGTAAACATCAATATTTATTTGCTTGAAGACTGTATGAAAGGCAAGCACCCATGAATGAGAGCAACCCAAGTTGTAACTAGGTATCCAATTAATTCGATAATGTGTCTTGAGAAGCTTACTAAATTTTGTTAACTAAATTAGCTACAGAAAAACCAAGCGAGAATAGCACAGTCCTTGAAAATAACTGTTTTACTTTGTATATAATACAGTTTACTTAATTAGCTAGCTATTTAGCATTTAAGTTTCTTTCACTTTGCTCCTGGCAGACTGAAACCCCACCTGAAAAAAACCCCTGTTGCCTTTCCTTGACCAGATTAGCAACTTAATTCAGCAATTTGCTAACTGAATTGTTACACGGGGGAAAAAATGGTGGGGAAGTATCTCCCTGCCCCTACGCGACAAAGGTTATACCTTGAGAGCAAATGGTCTTACCTCTTTTAATATTTGAGCTTTTACACACAAATTATTATCAGCAAAACCCATTGACACAAGAGTAAATCTTCTGCTACAATTCCCTTTCGCCTGTCTCCGTCTCAACCCAAGCAGAATGATCACTGAGGAAAAGTGCCACAGCACAGTCAAGAGGTCAGCAACAGCCAATCAATGTTTTTAGCCGTTGCGGGGCGTTTGTGGTGACGTAGATAAACCTTGTTTTTCTCTTGCATTTGCTTTTGTGGTTAGCATGTTTTTGAATTTGCATTGTTTCTGTTTTTGCAGCGCGTTTCTCCAGGAGGTGTTTTGGGCCGTTGCAGCGCGTTTGCCCCTATTGGCCACCGTACTCTACTACGAATAAAATTATTATTAGCTCCCGCCACTCGCGGTGCGGGAGCTATGGTATTGGGCTCCGTCCGTGTGTGCGTGCGTGCGTCCGTCAACACATTTTGCTGTATCTCATCAACCCATGGGCGTAGTTTTGATTTCAAAGGTGGGGGGGACACATTTCTGGCGCAAATTCTCAAAAGGGCTTTAGTTCTGAAGTAGAACAAAATAACCCTGTTTTTTATTGTTAAATAAAATAAATTTAATGCAAACTACATCAGAGTAATGAAATTGATCAAAATATAGGCGTACCCCATAAGATGGAAAAGAACGCAGTAAAACCACCCTGGAAATGAGGTGGGTGGGGGGTTATGGGGGTGACTACTTAATCTCATGTAATTTTTCACCCATTGCTGAAATTTTGTAAGAATTTGCAATATCATTACTCTGATAGCTGCCATCAAACAATATGAATATCAAAATCTGCATTTACCTTAGAACCTGTGCCTAGCAGCTCTTAAAGCCACATTATGTGGGACTTGGAATTTTTTCAAAACTGCGCCCCCTCAGGTTCTGCGTGCTAGACCACTGTTGTAAGTCACACACTTCATCTCCAAACCCCCCAGGAAAACACCAGAGTAATCACTGTTGAAGCTTGCCAGTGAAGGTAGGACAAAAACTTCATTACATCGCTTAAATATGACAATTATTTTCAAAGTTTTTTTTAACTAATGTTAGCTAGCTAGCTAGCTAGATGGCTATATAATCTCTCCTGTGATGTAATTCGCAATCGTATATGCAACAACATAAGGCAGCTAATGATAATGTCTCTAGCCAAAGTGCATGCATGCTGTGTTCAGCTAACAAGAAGCTGTTAGAGGTTGTGCGGGCGCGATCACATTGAAAGCAACCAATCATAAGAGGGCTAGTGCCTCCCCCTAGCAGTGTGTACGCCCTCCCGAGAAGCTTTTTGCCAGCAAACTCGGTTTTAACTTGTTTTCATCCAATCAGAGTTGTCAAAACTTCTCCCCTACCTACACTACCGCTCAAAAGTTTGGGATCACTTGCAAATTTCTTTGTTTTCCAAAGAAAAATACATTTTCATGTATTTCACAAACTTTTTTTTCCATTTAACAAACATTTTTATCCATTTCACAAACGATTAAAATTAATCAGATGATTTTCAAAGAATGATCTACATTTTTGCATAGAGGCCTATTATCAGCAACTGCCAGTCCTCTGCATCAATCTCCTGGTATGGCTGCTAATCCATGTTAAGCATTTTATAAGGCTAATTGATTATTAGAAAACCCTTCCGCAAATGTGTTGCACAGCTGAAAACCGTTGAACTAATAAGGGAGCAAAAAGGAGCATGGCATTCTTGAGGTTGGTTTAGTACCTGAAGCATCAGCAGTTGTTTGTTTGTTTACAGGCTCAAAATGGCCAGAAAGAAAGAACTTCCTTTAGAGACCCGTCAGTCTATTGTTGTGCTTAGAAAAGGAGGCTATTCAATGCGAGAAATTGAAAACTTAAAATCTCTTACCATGCTGTCAACTACTCCCTTCAGAGAGCAGCACAAACTGGCACTAACAAGGACAGAAAAAAGGGGTGGAGGCCCGGTGCACAACTGTGCAAGAAGACAAATATCTGAGAGTGTGTAGTTTAAGAAAAAAGACGCCTCACAGGTTGTCAACTAGCAGCTGCGCTAAATAGTTCCGTCAAACACCAGTTTCAGTATCAACAGTGAAGGTGGTTTTTTTTTGATGAAGGCAAAGTTTGAAGTACATATTCATCATTTTCCATTAAAATCATTATTTCTAACTCAGACAATGTCAGCATGTTCTGTTCATTTGCTATATTTCCTCTTCAGACTAATTTCATGTGTGTTTCCATGGAAAACAAAGAAA
The DNA here is from genome assembly GCA_029692085.1 of Gymnothorax javanicus. Classification (NCBI taxonomy): domain Eukaryota; kingdom Metazoa; phylum Chordata; class Actinopteri; order Anguilliformes; family Muraenidae; genus Gymnothorax; species Gymnothorax javanicus. The sequence goes on from CM056200.1 coordinate 64,900,213, forward strand.
ATTTCAAGTGATCCCAAACTTTTGAGCGGTAGTGTATCTCGTTTGGGAATCACACATTTGAGCTTTGGTGCAGGTTAAACGTTCAGCAATCAGTGGTTCTCAAACTCTGTCCTGGCGCCCCACTGTGTATGCTGGTTTTGTTCCAACCATAATTGCAACCTTAGGATTTAAAAAGGCTGTTGATTTTGTCGTAATTAGGTGCAGTTTTCTTTAGAGCAGTTATTTATCCTCTTCAGCCACTTTTGACAAATCTATACATGTCATGAAGAATAAAAATTCCATATCCAAGTTAAGATATATTAAAAACTAGTACACATAACTGCTGGGGAAAACAATTTAACCAAACATTTAATCAGTGTAAACAATTGGTTAATCAACAAACAGTCGGTTTCTCATTGGTGAAGCTGTTGACACATGGTTGCAAACACTAATTATTTATTAGCAAACAATAGAGTCGGACCAGTTTTGTGTCATATTTATTAAGTTCAGGCAAATTATGTTGAGATAACTCAAAACACCACTGTCAGCAACCTAATTTGGAGCTTATTGATTTTGTCAGTCTTATTTGATCTGTTTAATAATGTTTTCACCTTAAAGTCCTCAAAATATAGAAAATAAGCACAATATGTTCAAGGGTTTTATTCTTCATGGCACAATGGATATATCCATAAAATCGTGGGTTAAGATGGTAAATAACTGTTCTTAACATGGAATGCAGCTAATTAAGACAAATAAACAGATAGTTAAAATTATACTATTGCAATTGTGGTTGGAACAAAAACGAGCATACAAAGTGGGGCGCCAGGACCAAGTTTGAGAACCACTGGCAGAGGTCTACATGCTGATTTACCCAAATGAATCGCTTAAGGGGTCCTGAAAACCAGATTACACCTCAAGTTACCTCAAAAATATCAAATCCTGCTTCGTAGTGCAGTTCCAGGTCAGATCTGCACAGATGTGCAGTCAGGGGAGGCAGTGACTTCTCCTTTTTATTGCTAGATTTTGTCAACCTGTTTCCACATAGCCTACTATGCCTAATTGACAATCAATAAATTTTTATTTCTTTTTTTTTTTTACCAAACGATTAAGACCTAGCCTAGGCTATATGCAGCCTGTAATGATTAAGAGGTGACAGTGACAAAAAAGATTACGTTTACGCTTTGGTTAGAGACAGCAAGTATGTAAATCTTAATAATTCATTAGAAAAAAACTCAACTCCCTCGGTAATTCCGTGTATCGTTTTGACCTTTTGTTTATCGGTTTATGAACGAATACTGGAAATAAACTCCCAGTTTTTTTTTTGTTTTTTTTTGAATGGCATTAAAAAGTACGCATTTAAGGGGGAAAACATAATCATAAACACATTGACCACATATTGAACACGGCATAAGAATGGTTTTAATAGGCCTACTTGTTAATGGCATCACGTTTGCTTCCTGAAACCAAATATGAACAAATTTGCTGTCTCATGAGCATTTTAAGTTTGATGCACTGAGCAATAATGTCTTGGATGAAATTGGCACGTCATTCTGCCATTTAGTCTTGTAAATTAGTTAATCAATCCTCAGATTGCTAATCGAGCAAAATAATAGCGAGTTATCGTTCGTTTAACGGTGAAGATTCTGCCTCCCCTCAATGACCTCCGACGGTACCTCACTGGATCTGAATAGTCATCACCGGGGATTAAACAATATCAGTATTTGTTTGCTAAGCAGATCACTTTAACAGTCAATCGCCCAACTCAACTACGTCCTTTAAGGAAGTTTATCTACTCAGCCCGCTATATAAGAGGAAAGCAAGCGGTTCTCCGCAAAATATACGTTCATAAATTGGGTTTAATGTGACTCGCACAGTTTTTTCTTTAAAAAAAATCTTATGGAATCCGTCTTCTGTGGTTAGGGGGTTTAGACATCCCGATTCGCAAGCGTTTTTATCCCCCGCCACACGAAGTGGCAAGGGGATATTGATTTGACCTCCGTCCGTCCGTCCGTCCGTGCGTCCGTCCGGGATAAAGGGGAACAACTTTTCACAAGAAATATTCGCGATAGGATAACCAAATTTGGTGTGTAGCTTAAGACCATAAAGACCTTGATCGAGTTCGAAAATGAGACATGCGTGATTCTTATTCCCGGAGTTATTGCCCTTGATTCAATTTTTTTAACTCTGTTCACGGTATATGTAAAGGGGAACAACTTTTCACGGGAAATATTCCAGATAGGATAACCAAATTTGGTGTGTAGCTTAAGACCATAAAGACCTTGATCGAGTTCGAAAAATGAGACACGTGTGATTATTTCTCCGGAGTTATTGCCCTTGATTCACTTTTTTTTTTCAACTCTGTTCACGGTATATGTAAAGGGAACTACTTTTCACGGAAATATTCCAGATAGGATAACCAAATTTGGTGTGTAGCTTAAGACCATAAAGACCCTGATGGAGTTCGAAAATAAGAAGCACATTATTATTTTTCCCACAGTTATTGCCCTTGTGGCACTTCTGGGAGCCTCTGTTCATAGTATCTTTAAAGAAGACATTTTGGCGGGGGATGTTGTTGACCATGTCTACTTGTTTTCTTAGGCCTCATTTAGGCCGCATTTACATTGTCAGTGTAATGTGACCCAATTCCGATTTTTTGCTCTTATGTGACGCAGATCGGATATGCTCGTTGACAGTGTAAACAGGAAAAAGACGCATGCATTCGGATATTTTGAGATCGGATACAAGCCTCATTCATATGTGGAAATAAATCAGATATGTCTCGGATATGTGCCAGTGCGACCGCCGTGTAAACAGGCTGATCGGATTTTCTTATACATTGCGTCTCTAACGTCATCAAATCTGCGACCATTTAGCAGTGAACGCATGGTGAATGACCGAGCTTTTATATTTGAGAAGCTGGCAGACTGAACATGGAGGCTGTCTCGCACCCAGACATTCCTATGAACGACTGAAGAGGCAATAATTGCAGCATATGCACAAGATGCAATGGTGGCCCTTTTCCTTCTTCTCTGCCTAAAAATCCTGGCAATGTTAGGCAAAGTTTTCATGCACCGCAACATTATCATCAAACATATCGTCGGCCTGCTGATAAAACCTCGTATCTTCAAAATGATAAACTTTACAGGAAAATAAAAAATAAATAGAAAATAATTAAATAATATAACTTTAAGTTAAAATATAAATAAAATATAAATGTTTAATTTTGCATGTAAGAATAGTGGACATTCAAGTTTTTGTTTCTTATCAATTTGGAGATACGAGGTTTTATCAGCAGGCCGACGATATGTCAGCATCATCCATTTTTTTGGCTTAGCAGTTAGCGCTTGGTGCAGAAGTAGGCCTGGCCTTAAGTTTAGTAAAAACTAAAAGTAGGCATGTGCGATGTTTCAGATGTTGTAGGGTAGTGTAATCGCGTGAATCAGATATGGGTCACTTGATAAAATACGTGTAACCGACTTACAGTGTAAATACGGCCTTAGATGCTGGCAAAGCCTACTGTCTGTTTGAATGAAAGGCGGGACTTGGAGAGAAGAAGGGAGGGAAAGTTGAACAGGATTGGCTACTGGCAGCTTGAGCGGGTACTATTTCCCCGAGGTCCCAGTGCATGCAGTGTTTTTTTTTTTTTTTTTAAACATAGGACTGTAAAAAGTGGGGGGGTCCAATGCTGCCTTTTCAAAAAGTGCAGGGGACATGTCCCCCGCGTCCCCCCTGTAAATTACGCCCCTGCATCAACCATTTCAATTACAGGCTCCTAATTTGTACTGGACATGCATCTCATAAAGCCCTACAAATGACATGCCTAAAGGTGACCTTGGCCTATTTTTTCAAGATCACTGGCTTCAAAATATAACCAAAAAATTTGACATTTTGCTTTATCTCATCAACTATTTCAGTTACAGGCTCCTAATTTTTACTGGAAATGCATCTCATAAAGGCCTACAAATGACGTGCCTAAAGGTCACCTTGGCCTATTTTTACAAGGTCACTGGCCTCAAAATATCACCAAAAACTTCGACAATTTGCTTTATCTTATCAACATTTTCAGTTACAGACTCCTAATTAGCTCCCTCCGCCTGAGTGGCACGGGAGCTATGGTATCGGGCTCCATCCGTGCGTGCGTCCGTCCGTGCGTGTGTCCGTCAACAAAAACGTCGACATTTTGTTTATCTTAACGGCGGGAGCTTCTGGGGCTGCCAGTGGCCTATATTTTCATTAAAAATTAACATAGTAAAGAGAAGTGAAAAGGGCTATGCGGGAAAAGCCAGACAAGATATTGAGAGTGTTTTTTGTTTTGTTTTTTTTTTGGCTCCATGCACTTTAGGCCAGAGGTTCCCAAACTCAGTCCTGGGAACCCACTGTGTTTGCAGGTTTTTGTTCCAACCACAATTACAATTGCAAACTTAACAAGGTGTTAATTTTTTCTGATAGCCGTCTGTCATCAGTACGACTGTGGTGTAGCCCTATTCTGTGAACAAGCTTTCGAAGCAATACATGCTGACTTTGCCAGGTTTTGGGGCTGTCACTATGTTAAGGACAAAGGAAACAAACTCTTCGTTCAATGACTAAGACAACTGTAAAGGAGTACAATGCCTAGCATTTGTGAATGTTTCATTGAACATCATAAGTGAATGAGACATTTTGGAAATTAGCTTGTTACTGGACAGGAATCCGGTGTCAGTTTTAGTTCATGGCAATCTTAGAGCATAAAGATTTTGCCTCTTTAAATTTAAAACTGGATTAATTTTAGTTTGATGTCATTGCGATAAGCTCGTATTCACTTAAATTTGAAAAAAGGTAATTCGTTGCCACGGCAACCATTATGTTGGCAATACTTTTGCAAATAAGATACAAATTGCTTTTTATCGGCATGAAAGAGCAGTGTGGTACCAAAGAAGAATCTTCTGGTAAATTCTTTGACCATCAGTTACCTTGCAATATGTCAAAATGGCAAATTTTTAAAAAATCAAATGTTCTCAAAAATTTCCGAATTGATTTTTTTTCGCTTTCTTCACAGTATTAATTCTGATGGTTAGAACTACAACACTGCACAGGTCCCATTTGACTGTCTTTTTTCCTGACTTTTCTGGGGTTAAAATCCAGAGTGAGCAGGCTCAAATCTAAAAGGTTGAATGCCTGTTGCAAGCTCCATACGGTCAAGGCGATTCTCATTTTCACCTAAAGAGCCCACAGGGCTCAGAGTCTCAGGAGAGGGCCGCACGCTATGAACACTCTCAGTGTCAGACATTTTTGTTTGGTTTACGCAGGACCGCTAGGTCCAAATCTAGCCTGCACTAGCTTGGTAACCTGGTAAGCTAACCATGTAGCTAACATTAGCCATGTAACTAACTAGCTGTTTAACCTAAGAATATTGCAAAATAGTCAGGCAAATAATTTTAAAAACCATCATGTGTGATAGAGTACATGGCATATGGTTTGTCATGTTGATTACTAAAGTTATTTCTAAGATTGTAGACTACTGTATTCGCTAAATGCTCAGTACATTTCATTACAGCACCCCCACTTCCGTTCTCTCTATGACGTAGTGTTTTCACTTGGGCTTTTCCTATATGGTGCGGCAAGACTTCAGGGATTGCCCCCTTTTTACCCCGCCAGCTCTTAAATAATAAATTTTATGTGTTTACTTACATTGAGATTTCTGTTAATAACTATTATACAATTTTTTTGGGGAGAAGCACAGCTCGTAATGTTGCTCCCACTTTAATGACCTTCTATTCTTTCCCATCTGTGGTTCAGCAACATTTCATCGTTCACCGTTACTGTGTTTGAGGGTCTGTCTCATATTGATAAATGAATGGAAATTCAGCTAATGTCTCATCGTATTTATACCCTTGTGACACCTGAAGTCATGTATGACACCTGAAGAGTTTCGTAATCAAACAGGTGAACATTAGCGTGTAAAACATAAATGGAAGTATGCGTCTGTTAGAATTTAATCGTGGGATTTTCTATGGATGGTAAATTGTTATGCACGCCTATTCTGGAAAAAAAAAATTGATGTCAAAATTTTATTTCTTTCAATGATTTACTTCAATGAAAAGGTAAGATTTTTGTGAATAGTTTGAGTGAAAGAACAGGAGGATAAACAGCCGAGACATTTTATTCATTACCTGTTTTGCACATATTCAGTAAGGGTGCCTATAATTTTTGAGGGCACTGAACACGCCCAAGGAATGCTCCTAAAACTCAAATAATTTCAGCACATCACACGTCTTAATTGGAAAACGCTACAATTGGACTGAATATTAAAAAGGAATATGCGGTTCTCATTACTTACATCAAATTTTCAATGTCATATTCTAAAGGAAAATTTGTATGCATATAATCACATTCATCGTTCAAAATGATATTGCCCTTTTTGTTATGCGAGATGCATAGAAATGCACAAAAGGAAAAGGCAGATGAAGATTGATTCCTTTTTCAAATCAAGTGCTCATGTAAGTGGAGTTAAAGAGAAGTGCATGGGTCTTTGCTTTGGAAGCTAGCATATAATCTGCCCACTGGCACTGATTTTGACTGAGTGATGGGTGTGATCAGTTAGCACAGTGTAGATCAGTTTTTCTCTTTGGTATGATTGATGAAATAAAGAGAATTAAAGTTGTATTCTATATATTTTTGAAAAAAAATCATTTTTAACAGACACTAAAAAGTCTGAAGTTGCGTAATATGATGGTCTGTCAATGCTGATGAATATACTATAATCTTGGAGAAGAAGGGAGTGATGCTACTGTGTTAATTTTGAACCCAATATTATTTCCATAATGTGGCGAAGAGAATTTAGAAATCCATGGCATTCATTTTACTTTGCGCAGATATAGACGGCGGCGTCCAGAAATTCCGAAATTTAATTCCTAAACAATTCTATTATTGAATTTCCAAATGTCTAGCTTCATTGGAATAGTTTTCCAGAGTCTCTATGACACAAATACTGAGTTATAAAGCTTAAATAGGCTCATGCACAGCAGGAAAAATTGGCATAATTTTGTATTCTGCGCAAATGTGGCCTGTTGTGGGGACTGGCATGGCAGGCTGGAGGCGGAGGTTGCGGTGCTCACCTCTCTCCCCTAGAACACCCACACTTTTAAAATCACTGCTCTGCCCTGTCCCCCCCCCTTTTTCTTTTAAGGAATCCTATTCACTTCAGACAATCCGTACGTTCATCTTCAATCAAGACATAAATTTAAAAAAAAAAAAATCATGAGAAAATAAATATAAGCCCCTGCTGCCCGATGCAGTTCAAGACCACGGGCTGGAACTGAATCCAGGTTACCACAAGGAGGACTGGTTTGGTGTGCCACCCATAGATTTTCTCTGGCCCCATGTGGCCACCCTAATGAAAATTTTCTGGGGGTGCCACTGCATGAAGGAAGCTCGAACACTATAGAAGTTCATAAAGAGCATTTCATTGATGACATAGTGTGTGCTACTTTGCAAGACATCCCACGGTGATCAGAATTTAACATTAGATATAAGTTCAGCCGGTTTTTGAAAATCAATCTTATGTAGGCATGGGCAATACAAATGAATAAAATGACAACATTTCTTGAGTTGCTGAGAACAAAGTTTTAATTATTTTCTAATGATTTTTTGCAGGTAAGTACAGAAGACACAGACGAAGAGTTTGACACAAGTCCAACGCCTTTACAGGAAAGGGTCTCAGAGCCACAGGGTCCCAAAAATGGCTGATTTCGGCATTTTTCAACAAAACCCATTGTGAAAATTGGGGGGTGAAGCCTGAGGGCATTTTCGAAAATACAGTCTATTCAGAAATAAACCAGGCCAAATTATCCATTAGGGTACCCTAACAGAAATAATTGATGCTAAAGTCATCTACCCCTTTTCTGAAGTACAGCAGCGCCCCCTAGGCCCTTTTTTAATGGAAAATGCATTGAATTTCACCCAATTATGTTCAACAAACATTAGGTTTTGCATTGATATTCAAAAATGGTATGAATCAGTTGCCTGTGAATTTTTTTTTTGGATCAATGGCCTGCAAAAATGTCAAAATTATCGGTGGGAGGGCAAACGTTAACTCTACTCGCCCATTACTATATAAAATGCAGTGAAGTCGCTGATGCCGGCAGTTGTTTGCCCTCCCACTGCTACGAAATGAATCAAACGTTCCCCCTTCAATAACCCACGGTGATTTTAAACAAAAAACTTCGCACTGTTTTTTACTATGTCCATATATCCTTCTCCCATGATAGTTTCAATGAGCTACTGTGAATAATTCATAGTAAAACACAGTGACGTGCAGTCGGAGGTTAGTCTGGTGAGGCAGAAACCTCCCCTTTGCTTGATTAGCAATCAGACGATTAACTAGTTTAGTAAGACTATTTGGCAGAATGTTTAAGTTTAAGTTTCCGCGGCGTTATTACTCAGTACATCGAACTTGAAATGCTCACGAAACGGCAGATTTGCGAGTACTTTCTTACAGGAAGCCAGAGACATGCAGTGAGGTAAGGCAGTCACCCAAACTTTAATCACAGGATTTTGTGAACCTGTTCCCTCGTACTATTCCTGATCGACAATCAAAACAATTAAGGCCAAGCCTGTAGGAAGCCCGTATACTGATAGAGGAGATAATGACAAAAAAGTTCATTCACGCTTCAATTCGAGACTGCAAGGATGGAAATCTGAATAATCAATTAGGAAAAATTCTCGGCTCTCGGTAATTCTGTACATCATTTAAACATTGTTAATCGGATTATGAAAGAAGACTGAAAATAAGCGCCTTTTTTTTTTTTTTTCGAGTAAAAGCGCGTATTTTAAGGAGAATACATTGTATATTGATAAAGCATTGAACTCTGCATAAGTCAAACTGTTTTCATATTTGTTGATGACATTGCTTCGGCTTCCTGGAAGCAAAGTACGCGCAAATCTGCTGTCTAGCGAGCATTTCAGGTTCGATGTACTGAGTAATAATAGCGGAAATTTAAACTGGCCCGTCATTCTGCCGAATAATCTTACTAAACTAGTTAATCATCTGATTGCTAATCAAGCAAAGGGAAGGATTCTGCCTCACCAAAATAACCTCCGACCGCATGGCATTAGTAAGACAATTCATTTCACACACTAACGAAATCTGGTCGAGCATCACAGCGCTGGCGTCCAGCCAGTTGAAGTGGAGATGGCACGAATTGTGACCAGTGGGCTTCAAATGCCTGACGCCAGTTTATTCCATGGTATATTTTACTGAAACTTCACAAATAGGGTCACAGGATATTCTGTCAACAAACTGTGTAGGGTAGAGTAAAAATACGACCACCTTTCTTGCTATTGTTGAGAAGAAATCACGGCGAACTCGCAACAAACTTCACCAACTTCTGTTGAATTTATTTCACATCCCCTGGACGTCTAGCTTGGACGAAGAGACTCGTAATTTCTCAAATTAGATGGCTGTAAGCAAATCAGGGCAGTAGCTGGGATATCACGTCGGCGCCGGCTACTTGAAATCTACCTCCTAAATGGATATTTTTGCCACGCCGTGCACTTGAAAATTTGTAAACACGGCGCAAATTGAGGTCACGCATTCATCCAAGGGGCGAAAAATAGCTCTGTTCAAATCGCGTTTTTGGCCGTAATACGCAGAGTTCATGAATGAAATGTGGGTGTCCTATTGAAAAGGTTGCTTTTAATCAAAGCATGGTGTTCTTTTTGTATGAAAATGGCATTTACATCATTTTTTATAAGTTTTATGAGGCTTGTTTACCGCCCCAGTTCAGCTGTTACGCATTGCATTAGAGTTTATGCAGAGCGTTGCCCATGCCTATCTTATAGACGTATTCCAACCTAACAGCACAAAAGTTATTGCTCACCTCCGCCAAGGAGGTGTATGTTTTTGCCGGAGTTGGTTGGTTTGTTTGCCTGTCTGTTAGCAGGATATCTGAAAAACGGCCGCATAGATTTTAACCAAACTTTGCAGGATCTTAGAGTAGCACAAGAGGAACAAGTGATTACATTTTGGCATATCTAGGCCAAAGCACCGCTGAGATATAGGCCAAAGTTCAAATCCAGCTAGTTTTCATATGACGTCACAGTTTAATGGAAACGCCCATCTGAAGGGCAAAAGAGCGATTCCTCCGCTTTCCTCCTGTCATTTTAACCATACTGCTGAGCCAAAATACCAGTTATTTGTTGTTCAGTAGGATTCAGTGACTGATTAGGAGGAAAGCCTGGGTTGTACTTGTACATAATCCCATCCAGAAAATAAAAATAAAATTAAAAAAACTGAGAGGAGGCAATTTTGGATTTGTTGCTACCGTTACGGGGCTACTATTGAACGGCTGGCTGGTAATCGTAGACTAACAACTGACACAATCAATGTTTGATACACTGTCCAACACATATGGTCGGCCTGACCATAAAAAATATGGTTACATTAAACGTGACCATAAAAAAGATGGTCACAAATTTGTGGTCAACCCTGTCCGACCATAAAAATTATAGTTACCTTAAGAGCGACCATAAAAAAGCTGGTCGAAAATTTCTGATCAACCATGGGTGACCATAAAAATTATGGTTACTTGTGTTATGGCCCCAATTTGTTATGGCGTCAATTTGTTATGGCGTCACGGACAGCAAGGGATGACAGACAAAATTCTTCAACTTCAACAGATTTAATTAAACAAACACTTAGAACTAATTTACACTCTACCCTACGACCAAGATTGAAATCAAATAAAAAATGAGATATTTACAGTTCCTTTGTAATGGAGATGGGCTGCTATATTGCGATATCCTGGGACAGGAAAATGCTCCAACACAGGCAAAAATCCACAAAAAGCTTCACAGGTCTTGAAAAGAGTGACAGGTCTGGTCCAATGTATCCTTCCACTATTTCTCCTTGAAATTTCTCCTACTACTCTTCCACTCTCTCAATTTTTCTCCTTATATACTCTTGTCCAGCCCCCTCTGAGGCATGCCCAGGACATGCCCAGCCTAGCTCCAGACTGGGCTTAACAAAAAAAATTGTCAATACTGCCATCTAGTGGCTTCCCCCCATTACACTTTGAATGCGACCATGAAAATGGTGGTAAAACATTTGTGATCAAATATGGGCAACCATAAAAATTATGGTTGCTTGGTGTGTGACCATAAATGCTCATGAATTTTCATTCAACCACAGAAATGCTTGTCAATCATATCTGGTCAACTAAGACAACTTTTAGGTAGCTAAGTCCACAGTGATTTATCCATCATACTTCATATGATCATTTTCCTGACAGATATTCACAAAATAACAATCAAGGCATTTTTTTGTTCAAGGAACATACTGTATTGCTCAAGGTCAGGGAGTGCAGTCTCAATTGTTTAACATTTCAAAACAATTATTAAACAACAAGATGTTTACTTTTCCTGAGCTAAGTATAAACTCTAACAGACTCGATCAATGGGCCTGTATAATTATAATTAAGTCAAATTAATCACAGCGTATTCTATAATATTACGTTTTACAGTAGTCACGATTAAAATAAACAATCCATCCATAAGAGCAAAAGGAGGAGCTTAATGTTGGACACCAGAGTCTCACTGAGATCAGAGGCCACTGTTGTAGTATAAATTCAATTACATTTATCAATTCTCCAAATGTGTCCCAGTTTTATACTGAAAACAAAAGTAGCTGGTACTTTTAGTGGTTAGCCACTACCACAATTCACTGTACTACAGAAGACAATCAATAAATCAATAAGGATGACAGTATGGTCAACAAAGTTCATTGAGCATGAAACATAATAATAGCAAACTATTTGCAACTAATTTATAAGCATATTTTGTATCAAAAACAGGCAAAGAGGGTGCCCTGGTGGCTCATCAGTCTAAGTGCGCGCACCATAAAGGCTGTGTCCTTCTCACGGCGACCCGGGTTTGATTCCAGCCTGGGTCATTTGCGGCATGCCTTCCCCATTCTTCTCCCCAACTTTCCTGTCTATCTCCACTATATAACTGTAAAATAAATCCAACCATTATATTTATGGTCAATCTGACCATTATTTTTATGGTGAAGCCGACCATTATTTTTATGGTCGCACAATGACCATAAAACATATGGTACGTCACGTCTATACCATAAATTTTATGGTTGGCTGACCATATTTTTTATTGTCGGTTCGACCATATCTGGCTAACAGTGTAGTTAGCTAAATAGCACTCACCTTTGCATTGAAAATTAAGATTTTTTTCCCCTTCACCTCCTAAACAACAGCATTATTGACCCAACTTGATTGAAAATACATACAACTTCAGTAGGACTCGCCTAAACCGTCCTTGTATAAAAAACAAACTCACACATACCGGACATCAGCTCTAATCCCTATTTTTCTGTCATGTTTTCCCATTAAATAAACATTGAATATACCGGATTTTATATAGGGGAGGTTGGGGAGAGTTGGGCCACCCTTAATTTCATGGAACTGGGAAACTGTATTGGGCAGGAGGTGCCATCTAATGGAAGTATTAGGCATTATCTTTTTATTGACATAAGGGACTGCAGACGTTTTGGCTGTCTGTCCATGTTTTTGCAGAGAAGTGCATTTTTGACTCAAAAGAGTAAAAACTGGAATTCACGGTAAGCATTTTTATATCTCTTCAATACTATACAGTATACTGTCCTTAGTTATTCTACAAGATAGCTGTGACATTCTTCCTCCATCAAGGTATTAGCCAAATCTGTGTGACATGTTTCTTTGCTAAAATTGTCACTGAAATAAATATGGTGGACATTGGGAGAATTGGGACACTTGTGGGTGGGAGAGTTGGGCCACGATGGGAGTTTCACTCATCTCTTTATTAAGCATCAGGGATGCTATACATGTATCACAGTTCATCAAATAGCATAGGTTGATGAAGATGGTGGGGACGTGTTAGAAAGTGTGCTACAATATCCGTCACTTTAAATGTAATGCCATTATTAAATTTGATATTAAGCACCTATAACCTCACAATAAATGATATCATACAAAGCTATACCTGGAACATATATTTTGCTGATAAAGGTTAACTTTTCCTGGAGGGGTTGTATCAGAATTTATTTTGATAGGCCTACATAACCTTTGGTTACAAAAGTTTGTTATCAAGTTGTTCATAATTTGCATTGACATGAGAATGTGACAATTCTCTCCACAAGACAGCTAGCTGTATAAAATGTAAAAATTGCTAAAGTGGAGCCAAGGTAACGTTAGGGACTTGGATAACTGTTTTTAAGTAGGCTAACTGTGGCAGGCGCTACATGGATTACAAGTGCCTATAACGTGATGTTTCTTAACATATTGTTCTACTTTAGAGAGGTAATGTATATATCCGGGGGTTGAAACAAATAAAATAGAAAATGACAGGATTGAGAGGCTTCTCTGTGGAATGTCAAATATTACCCGCTATAATGAAACAGTGTTTTGCCCTCCAGGGGTATGCAGCAATCACATGACCGAAAACTATGAATGGGCCGGATTTCCAATCGGCGTGCTTTTGGGTTTTGCTGTTACCTGGCGGTGGAATGCAACAATACCCTATTCAGCCAACAAAAATAACTAATGCACAGAGTTGCCTTGGTGTGGCGGAGGTGCTGTGCTCTCTGAGTGCTCTTGTTTTAAAATGATTTTTTGAAGTTACATTTGCAGAGCCCAGTAGTTAGGTTACATTTTCTCACACCGTGAGGTAAGGATGGGAAAAGGTATTTTATAGTCACCCAAGTAGATTTTCTCAGAATGGACACTTTGTGACTTAAAGTATTTTCAGGAGTGGGGTTTTCAGTCAGCAGATTTTATGGATCGATTATGTATTCAGACCCTTTGTTCTCAATATAGACATTTTGTTACTTAATTACTTTATGAAACTGGATCTTCAACTGGAAATGAAATTTTACCTGACACTCTTATATGCATATAATATTACATGCTGAAGACAACTGAAATCATACCAAAATCAGTAGCCAATAATCAACATTTGTGCACGTCCGGCAGCCGAGTTTTCGTATTTTGATTTGACAATAAAATGTAAAGATGTACTGTTTTTGGTCAGTTATGGCAGGAGACTGTGGATTTTCTGTTTAAGAGGAGTGTTCTCTATTCCGTTTTGTTGGGGATCACTGGTGTTTACAGAAGATGGCTCATCTGTGGAAATTGTTCTCATTTTCACAGTCATTAAGAAATTACTTTAGCCTGTTCAGATCTTTTTAATGCATTCCTATTTCTCCTGTATTTATGTCTATGCAAGTTTGCAGTTATTAAAACATCTGGGTAACTGCTGATCCCAAAAGGACAAACTGATCTGAGGTTACTGTCATTCTCACTTTTTTAGTCTTTAATCAGTCTTCACCTTTTCTTCAGCAAACTTCATATTCCTGTATGCAGGAACATCACCTTCATAAGACGAGAATATTGTCACATTAGTATCATGGGCTAATTCAGTGTGTTGGCCAGCCTCACTGTCACAGCTCATGTTACTTATGCAGTGTGTTATAAGTGAATTGAAGTCTATAAATAGGGATTTGGATAAGATCGCTCTCATTCTCTCTCTCTCAGTCTCACTCCCTTCCTCACCTTCTTCCTCTCTCTCTGCCATGCCCACGCTCCCCCTCCACTCTCTCACCCCCCCAAATGCATAATAGATGTGAGGTTGGCGAATGGCACTAGCCCTTGTGCTGGGAGAGTGGAGGTGTACCGTAACGGACGGTGGGGAACAGTGTGTTATGCTGGCTGGGATGCAGTAGACGCAGGAGTGGTGTGCAGACAGTTAAGCTGTGAAGATGTTGCAGAGCCCACAACTGATTCCTTTGGACCTGGATCTGGAAAGATATGGATGGCTAAGGTGAACTGCAAGGGATCAGAATCCACACTGAATGACTGTGAATCACAAGAATGGGTGATAAGCTTTTGCAAGCACTCGAATGATGTTGGAGTGGTCTGCTCAGGTTAGTCTCTGTGTTACTCATCTCAGTGTTCTCAATGTTCTAACACTGACACTGGATATTCAGTTCACCAGAGAACATATAAATTTGCATAGATAACATTGCATTTTAAAATGTTTGTTTCTCTCAGTTTGCTGAAATAATTCAGAATTAACTCAGTCGCTGCAGAATATCTTTTGTATCTATTTAAGGTCTGTAGTTTCAGAAGTCTCTCGTTGAAATGTACTTATGATCGGTTGACACTTGACTAGATTGTGATTGGCTCATCACATGCGCTCATTTTTATGTGATTAGATCATCTCACATGACAGCAGACATGCACTTGTCTCATTGGTCACTGCTGTTTTCATACATCAGTCTCAGTTATCGTCTCTGAAATCAGGTGTCAGTCCTTACTAATGATTCTCTTTCTGTTCTCCTTTTAGCTGAAGTCCCTCAAAAAGTCAGGCTGGTGGACGGGGCTGACCTGTGCTCTGGGAGAGTAGAAGTGCATAAAGGAAGCTCGTGGGGCACAGTGTGTGATGCTGATTTTGACCAGCTGGACGCAGAGGTCATGTGCACTGAACTGGACTGTGGATTTCCTGAAGAGTTGGGGGCAGCTGTGTTTGGCCAGGGTGAGGGCCAGATGTGGACAGAAGAGATTCAGTGTAGAGGCAACGAATCTCAGATTCACTCCTGTCCCACAGCACCCTCTCAGAGTCAGTCCTGCTCTCACAGAAACGATGTGGGACTGAAGTGTTCTGGTAAGAGTCTTCTCTGCACTGTGAGAGTTTCAATGATGTTGGGTAAACATATGACATCTTTCCAGAACAGGTTGCATGAATTTATATTTCTCAGGATCATTATTCTTAATACTGTGAATCAGTATGCATCTGTCCCTGTAACACTTGAATACTGCAGTGTAATTTTGTGAGGCAAACTGAACCTCAACGGTGCAGTGATGATAGAAAACTTGGAATTTGTTCACCCTGAGATGGTGAAAGCTCAGATTATACACTGAAGAAGAAGAAGCACAGAGCTACTAGCGCCCTTCTTTGAGCTGCAGAAATTAAATGAACATGATTTCTGAGCAGCAGCTATTCTGCTGTCTCTTCTGACATTCACGCTAAAGTTTAATCTGTGGAGTTTGCACATGGAATGTGTGCACAAGGAATTGCAGCTTGTAGCTTTACAGTCTAAACACAGTCTTAAGGCATTTTGTTATATTTGTTTCAGCCGCTTCCTTAAGTTTGCATTGTTGGTCAGACAATAACCCTGTTGCCCTGTGTTTAGCCTACAGAGGGTCCAGGCTGGCTGATGGCCCAGACCCCTGTTCAGGTCGAGTGGAGCTGCAGTACTTGGAAACCTGGGGGACAGTGTGTGATGCATGCTGGGATAGCCGAGCCTCCAATGTCCTGTGTCGGCAGTTGAAGTGTGGGACTGCAGTGGCAGTGACAGGACAAGCCTGGTTTGGAAAGGGGAGAGGGGAAACCAGGGGTGACGTGTTTGACTGCCATGGAATGAGACAAGCATCTCACAGTGTGCCATTTCATCATGGAGCAGAGCTGTGTTCTCAGACACAGAGGTTCCTGGAGTTATCTGCTCTGGTAAGGAGTCCACTTCCATCTAATGTATGCATGTATACTGCATATACTATAAAGACATATTACCAATTATGTAATCATTCACTGCAGGATGGATAGATAGATGGATAGAGAGAGAGAGAGAGAGATAGAGACAGTACACAAAAGTACATCAGCCAACCCTTCATTAAGTCAGGCTGTGACACAGCTTCAGTCTGTCTTCACCCAGCTTCAGGACTCACTGCATGACTTACAACTTGTCCTGAAAGCCAAACAAAAACTAAATGTACAGTGTTTTCCAGAGCGCAGCCCCATTCGCAATTCATTCTCAGTATTCAGTCAGAGGGTAGGGATGTCATTGAAAGAGGACCAACCTATAAGTACTTAGATATTTGAATTGATGATAAGCTTTCCTTTAAAGAACATATAGTGAGGTTTGGAAAGAAACTAAAAGTTCGACTAAGTTTCTACTGTAGTAACAAGGCTTGTTTAGACTTTGTAGCCTGAAAAAAAATTGTGCAAGCACTTTCCTAAATGTTTTAGACTATGGGGACATTATTTATATGCATGCATCCTCCCTTTCTTTGCGCAGTTTGGATTGTATGTATCATAGTGCACTCCACTTCTTAACAAACTCAAAGTACCGCACACATCACTGGACTCTTCACAATCTTCTTTCCTGGCCTTCTTTAAACTTAAGAAGACAGTTTCACTGGTTTATTTTCGCATGCAAAGCCATATTGGGCAAATTACCTCACAACCTCAGTAGCCTTTTGTCCCCATTCAGCAACAGTTACCAGCTTAGCTCCACTTAAAAGCTGCTTTACCAGGTACCTGGGATTTTCTTCTGAGCTTTTCCCTACTTTGCTCCCTGGTCATGGAGCAACCTTCAAAACATTTTACAATTGAACTATTTAATCTCACTGGGTGTGTTTAAGTTTAGATTGAGACACTGTGTAAATGAGGTGTGCAGTTGTTATGCATAGGCTTGTTTTTTTATGTTTCCCTTTTTATACTTGTCTTATGTTGTCTTATTTTATTTTGTAATTCCTGTCATTTACAGACTGTAATTTATGTGAAACAGTGTGCTGTCTTGGTCAGGCTCCCTTGAAAAGGAGATTTTGAATCTCAGGGGTTTTTCCTGGTTAAATAAAGGTTAGACAAATATGATAAAGGCATCATACTATACAGATGACAAAACACACGAGAGTATTGTCTGTAATCTTGAGCAAATATATGTTAGTAATGGAGAGGAGTGCAGTTTATCACCTTGTACAGACATACTATGGTCACAGCACACAGGAGTGCAGTCAGTAATCTTCTGCAGAATGCTGGTCACACATATACAGCCTGTAGTCTTGAGCAGCTGAATATCCAAATGTGCAAGGGTGTAGGCAATAGTCTTAGGCAAATTTATGTTAGAAACACACAGGAGTGCTGTCTCTTATCCTGCGATACACCTGGGTCCACAGATTCGGTTCTCGCGGCTCTGAACGGAACAGTACGGCTGGCTGGAGGGAGCGAGTGTATGGGCCAGGTGGAGGTGTATTACCAGGGCAACTGGACCCGAGTGGTGGGAACCTGGAGCTCCAGCGAGGCCTCGGTAGCCTGCAGGCAGCTGGGCTGTGGCTCTGTGGTGCAGGTGAAGAGGTCCTCTCCCCCTGGGTCGGGGGGCAGTGATGTGTGTGTGTCGGGGGTTCAGTGCAGCGGGGAAGAGCCTCACCTGGGGAACTGCAGTGCTCCTCACAAACTCACCTGTGGCTCCGAAGAGCAGGTGACCATCAACTGCTCCAGTGAGTAACGTTACAGGTCACTGATGTACTCTAATGTCCACAGGGCCCAGCTGATGGTTTCACATCAGGTGATACTGTAAACTCAATGTAAAGGCATTTTCATCAGAACTATTGACATGGAGAGAAAGCACGCACAGAAGAGGAGGAGTTGATTACTCTAGTTGTAACTCATCGCTATTTCTAGCATGTTCTTTCTCCATCTTGGTCTCTCCTTTCTCCTCGTCCCTTTCTCATTCTTTTCTTTTTAAAGTTTTGTAAATTTTGTTTTTGAGTAATGCCCCATTAAATTATTATTTCCTCACTCCTCTCTTTTCTTTCCATTCCCCCTGTCCTCCTTACCTCTCCACTCTTTCTTCCTTCTTCCCCTCTCATCTACGACTCTGATTTACTCCTTCCATCTCTCTCCCTTTCCCTCTGCCTGCCATGCCCAAGCCCCCCCCTTCTCTGCCCCCTCCCTCCCCATTCTCTCTCTCTCTCTCTCTCTCTCAGACTCAGGCCACAGGTCCCTGAGGCTGGTGGGTGGAGGTGGGGACTGTGCAGGACGGTTGGAGGTGTTCGACAGGGGGTCCTGGGGCACAGTTTGTGATGACTCCTGGGACCTGGCTGATGCTCAGGTGGTGTGCAGGCAGCTCCAGTGTGGGACGGCCCTCAGTGCTCCTGTCCCCTCATTCTTTGGGCCTGGAAAAGGACATGTCTGGCTGGAGGAGGTGGGCTGTGTGGGGAACGAGACGTCCCTGTGGGACTGTCCCAAGGCTGGATGGGATCGTGGTTACTGTGGACACAAGGAGGACGTGGGGGTGGTGTGTTCAGGTCTGGAGCTCCATCATTTTAACTTTTACACTGACACTCAAAGGTTGGGAATACCAAAGACCCAGTTAATTTGGAAATTCACCAGTTTCAGAAAAATACTGGTGTAAGCAATGGGATCCATCCCAGGAAAGTAGAGACTAATGATAAACACAGCTTTAATGCACAAGTTATAACTGCATTTCACATCCCCTGTCAGTTCTACCAAGTTAGATTTCAAGGTTATTTTTACCAGATTATTTTTCTCTGAGAGATTTGTAACATTGTCATTGCAGAATACAAGGAGATGAGACTGACTGAAGGCTGTTTGGGTAATTTAGAGGTTTTCTACAATGGCACCTGGGGAAATGTGTGCTTCAATGGAATGGACAGAGAAACAGCCTCTCTCTAATATGTCAGGAGCTGAACTGTGGGAAGAGCAGTCATGTGGATCAAAAAAGAGCCAAGACTTAAATCTGCTAATAACTGGCTGGATCATTTCAAATGTCGACCCCATGACTCCTCTCTGTGGCACTGTACCTCGAGTTCCTGGGGTCAGAATCAATGTGACACTCAGGATGTGGCCTTTCTCAACTGCTCTGGTAAATCTCTGTATTACACTCAGTGTTACTCCCTTCCAAAATAATAGAATACACCTCTCAACTGCAAATACAGCATTACTCCCATTAGCAGCAATAGAATGGACCTGTCTACTGCAGATAGGTTATTACTCTCATTTAAAAACAGTAGAATAACTGTCCACTGTAGACATAGTATTACACTTCTTGTGAACAGAAGAATACACCTTTTTACTGGAGACACAGCATCACTTGCTCTGGGAACAATAGAATAAACCTTTCTACTGTACATTGGAACAATACAATAAACTTGTCTACAGTATAGATGCAGTATATCTCTCTTTGGAAACTTTAATACATCTCTATAAGGCAGATACAGTATAACTTTCATTGGGAAGTAAGAATTAGATTTATTGGAAAGGAATAAGAAACTTACATCTTTCAATTTTGTGTTATGCCTTGAATGCAATGTTTCTGAGACTTCCGTGTTTGCTTCTTGTTTTCAATATGAATAATTAATTTTTACAAATATATTTCCTTCAAATCAAAGCGGAAGAGGATAAAGGCGTGCGACGGAGCAAACTGTCATGTTCCCCAGAGGAAAATCGGAGACCTTGCACAAGTACGTAAATTTGGGATAAGTCCCACAACTTTGCCACATACAATTGGTTGCTAACATGTCAACATGCTATAAAGAAAGCAAGCAATTAAATATCAACATGTGGAGGTATAAAAATGTCAACATGCAATCAGTTCTTAACAGGTTAACATGCGATTCAGAATCCACAGTCACAAATGATTAAGTGATTGTCACATAGTTGATTAATTAAAATGCTATGTCAGTCAGGAGAGCTGGTATTTCAATTCTAAGAGTAAAAAGCTGGAACCCTCCCAGATCTGATATGTAGCTCCAAGTGTTTGCTCTTTTGCTAGACTGAAAGGCAATACTGTGGCAAGCGGTCGACACCTAAAATCAAAATAAATAAAAACAGCCATTCTCAGTGACACTGTATGAATGTATGTAGGCAGCTCCCCAGAATGACGAATTCTCCCAGGACTTCTTTGTTACAGATCTCAGGATATAACATTAAAGTAAATAAATTTTAATGGGTAAAATGGCTTATTGTGCGTTACTAGTAATAAATAAATAATACATTTTTCAAAAGTAATAATAAATGTATTTTGGTGAAAAATTATGTGAGAAAATAAATACATAAAATACATTTCTTTAATATTTAATGACATCAGCCATTATGTTTGTGGAGTTATGTACTTTTTAAAATGTTAAACTAAATGTTAGGGAATGTGTCCAAGAAATATTCAAGCATAATGGGATTAGCCATAATGTTAACAGATGTGTCTGGAGAGAATGTTAAACATAATGAGATCAGCCATAAGGTTAGCAAAGATGAAATGTGTCCATATGAAATGCTCTGAGCAAGGAGCTTAATATTAGGGATGATATTTCTGTTGCAGATGTTAATGTACTGACCTCGGAAATGATGTTAATAGAGATTTGTCTGTAGGAGCCATTAAGTGTAAAGACTTTGTTCATTATGTTATTTTTGCTGTGTCTATAGGAGATGGCGAATGTCATGAGATCAGCCATAATGTCAGAAGGAATGTGTCTGTCAGAGATGTCAAGTGTTATAAGATTAACCATTATGTTCGAGCAGTTGTGTCTGTAGGTGGTGGTAAATGTAATGAGAACATTCATAATGTTAGCAGAGATGCATGAGTATGAAACTTTAAGTGCTATGAGATGAGCCTGAATATTAGCAATGTATGCTGGAAAGGTTAAGTGTCATGAGATTAGCCACTATGTAAGCAAAGTTGTGTCTGGAGTTTATCGTAAATTTAATGATGTTGCTCAGTTATTTTGTACCTCCTGCTCTAGATCACTGGCCCCTCCGGTTGATGGGAGGGGAAGGTGGGTGTTCAGGGAGGCTGGAAGTTTTTCTCAGTGGCTCCTGGAATATGGTGTGTGGAGACTCTTGGGGCATGGAGGAGGCCCAGGTGGTCTGCAGACAGGTGGGCTGTGGATCAGCAGTGGCAGCTCTTAGTAATGCTTCTGCGGGGACTGGGAGCAGCAACTCCTGGCTGACTGAGGTGAAATGCAGGGGCAGTGAGCTGCACTTGTGGGACTGCCAGTATTCTGAGCCTCAGCAGAACGGCTGTCCACAGCGGAACCCAGCCGGGGTCACCTGTACAGGTGAGGCTACAAATCCTCTTTGCTACCATACTTCCTTCAATTCCATAATTATTTGAGATTCACATTCTACATTTTACTGAGCTGTACAATAGACAATTTAATGCACAGTACTGCACCAGTAAAAAGTCCCATCAAACCCTTTGTCAAGCACACAGAAATTACAAAAAGAAACAAAAAAAATTTATTTCACAAAAAAATTGAAATCTTAAAATCATCGAAATAACAAATTTTTGTAATCATTATTGCTGAGCATAGTCTTATATTTTTTTTTCTCTCTGAGGTCAGTCTTATAGTTCTGAGAATTCACATGAGTGTTCTTGCTGCTGTGCAGCTGTAAGACCACGCCTCCAGCCATCCAGTTCACTGGTCTACTAAGACCTGGACTGCACTTCCCGCATTATTCAATTATCACCTGCACCTGTTTCTCATTTCTACTTTGCGATAGCAGTGTGCTATTTAAAGGGGAACTCCGGTGTGAAATTTACTTGGGGTATATTGAAACATGATAACGTGTACTAACTTTTGTCGAAAACCCCACCTCCATACGTACCCAAAATTTCGAAATACATGGCTTTTTAGCCGAAGCTCCCAACAGGTTTACAATGGTAGTGAATGGGGCATAACGTTGCCATGCAAAGAAATGGCTATTTTTTCATCATTAACAAGGCTCAAAGTAGCTCCACACTTCATTGGTAGAATTCCGAGGGCCCTGACATTTAAAACGAGGCACTGAGGACTTTGAAAATGCACAGATAGTTTATTAAAAAAGACTGTTTATGCAGACAGTACCTTGAGGTAGTTTCCAGTCGCCGCCATCTTGAAAGTCACGATAAGTCGATTGATGAGCACGAACGAATAGATTGCAATCTGTTCCCCTATCCTACCTATTCGTTCGTGCTCATCAATCGACTTAGATGAGATGATGTTCCCAGGTAGCAGAATAAACTACAACATCATCGAGATAAGCCTCACAATTATCAATACCAGCCAGAACTTTGCTCATTAGCCTTTGAAATGTGGCAGGCGCCACAAAATGGCATTACCGTGTACTGCAGAAAGGCATCTGGAGTGGCAAATGCCGACAACTCCGAAGCACGTTCAGTCAAAGGAACCCGCCAGTAGCCTTTCAATAAATCAAGCTTTGTGACAAACTTAGCTGTTCCTATTCTATCAATGCAATCCTCCACTCGTGGAAGAGGGAAGGAGTCAGATTTTGTCACACCACTAAGTTTGCGATAGCCAGTACAAAAGCGAGAGGTGCCATCGGACTTGGGCACCAACAGACAAGGAGAACACCAAGGACTCAAACTGGGAACAGCAAGACCATTTTCTAGAAGATACTCAACTTCCTTTTTCATAATGGACCGCTTTGAAGGGTTAACATGATATGCATTCTGTTTGATAGGTTTATGACCACTCACATCAATGTCATGTTCCAGTATGGTGGTTGTCAAGGGGATATCTGAAAACAATGACAAATGTTTCTCAATAAGCCGTGTTACATCAGCCTGTGCATTCTCTGGCAAATGAGACAACTTCAATGGGAGCGCTTGAAGAGCTTCTGAGTTGAGTAACCGAGCAGGGGACAGAAGGCACAGGCCTGGCCTAATCCATCCACTTCAGGAGAGTAATCCGACATCGTTACATCAACATGAGGAGTTGCAATAAGGAGGACTGGTGAGGGTGCTGAAGGCTTTGTATCTTCCGAGCGCGATACGTAGGCCTTCAACATGTTGATGTGGCAGACCCGGGATTTGTGTTACCTGTTGTGAGTTTTGACAATGTAGTCAGTATCACTTAATTTTTTTATATTATATGGGGCCCGGAGAACCTTGCCTGAAGGGTGGACCTAGGACTTGGAAGAAGCACCAAGACTGAATCCCCAACCTTAAACGAGCGTTGAACTGATTTTTGGTCAAAGCGTGACTTCATTTGGGCCCATGAAGAACTTAAAGCTGTAGTATACGATTTGAAAGTTTGATCATTATTAATAACCTCATTTAGATGGTGGTTATGGTCCTATAGTACAATCTACACAATGTGAAGAGCAAAAAAAACAAAAAAAATCCATTCACTCTAGTGGCTGCAGGGCTGCAGAGACGTTGACCAATGTAAGCCATCCGGCCGGATGGCTTACATTGGTCAACGTCTCTCTCCTACTCTCATCCAATCCCCTCGCTCTAGTTGACACTCCCCGAGAGCTTGCTCTGACTCCCCATGCTCCGCATTCCGCCTCGTCCCCGCCCCCTTCCGCGTTTACGTTTTCCGTCTGTTTACTGCAGGCCAGCTTGTTGCTCTGCTAGAGGGGGTGTGTCTGGGAGTCTCCACGCGAACGGCCACACGTGCTCAGTGGGAAGGATCAGAGAGCACAGAGGGGAGGGGTGTGTGTGTGTGGGCAGGATGCTTTTTTCAAATTTTTCTCAACGTCTCAATCTTTCTCAACTGATTCTCAGATCGTATACTACAGCTTTAAGGAATGCTTAGCCAATTCCCAAGCCGCATGTAATCGCTCTCTGAAAGTGCTGACATAATCCAAAACGCTGCAGGAAGGAGATGGGCTCTGATTAGTCCCCAACCACTGTTCCTGCAGGACCTTTAGTGGCTCCTGTACCGTGTGCCCAAACACTAACTCAGAGGGGCTAAAATCAAGGGATTCCTGTACTGTGTTACGGATGGCAAATAATAAAAAGGGAACTGCCTTATCCCAGTCTTTCCCTAGGTCAAGGCAGTATGTATGGAGCATCGTTTTTAAAGTTTGGTGGAACCTTTCCAAAGCTCCTTGAGACTCTGGATGATATGCATTAGATGTTTGATGGCAAATATTAAACTGTTTCATCACCTTTGCAAATAATCTAGATGTGAAGTTTGACCCTTGATCTGTCTGTACATACTTTGGTAGACCAAATGTAGTGCAGAACTTAACAAGAGCTGTTACAATAGCCTGAGCTTTAAGGGTGCGGAGGGGAATGGCTTCGGGAAATCTAGTTGCAGTGCACATGAGCGTAACTAAATAGCTATTTCCAGATCTGGTTCTCGGGAGAGGTCCAACACAATCAATCAAAATCATTTCAAATGGTTCATCCATAATTGGAATTAGCTTAAGAGGTGCAGGTGGAATTACCTGATTAGGCTTTCCCACACGTTGACAGATATGACAGGAATGGCAGTACTGAGATACGTCAGACTTCATGGCAGGCCAAAAGAAATGTTTCAAAATGCGTTCATAGGTTTTTCTGACCCCAAGATGACTAGTAAGTTCACGGTCATGAGCAACCTTCAGCACTTGCTGTCTATAGGGAGTAGGAACCACTACTTGAACAACTGAGTTCCACTCTTCATCAGAGTCTGAAGGGGTCCATTTGCACATGAGTACATCATTTTCAATGAAATAGGAAACAGAGTTGGATGGCAACACAGATTCATCTTCAGCTGCAGCAAAATATTTATTCAAGGAACCATCTACCTGCTGAGCATCAGCCAATTGCAATCTCCCAAATGTCTGCGACAATTCAGAGTTATTCTGACTGGGCGTCATCTCTGAACAGACCTCAGCCAAACCTTTCAAGTCAGAATCCCCTTTTGTACCCGCATTCTGGGACAAGTCAGCCTCTAGCAAGGTTTCGGACAGATCAATTGTATTTCCATACTTTCGAGCCTGTGCCCGTGTGACCACACATGCAGGGAAAACTGAAGGGAACTCCAAAGCCGCATAACCCTCACTGCTGTACATGTTGGGTTCGTGAGTAACCTCAGGGAGGGAGAACACATTTCCCCCCACTAAATCATTGCCCAGAATGAAAGAAATGCCTTTAACTGGTAATTGGGAGCAGATCGCAACTTTCACTAGGCCAGAAACGATGTCAGATTGCAATACAACATTGTGCAAAGGCGCTCTTATTACACCCAGCTCAATGCCTTGAATTAATACGTCAGCACCACACCTGGAACGTTCAGAAAATGGAAACACACCCTCAAATATAAAAGACTGAGCAGCCCCAGTATCGCGCAGTATCCTTACCGGCATGTTTCCGGACTCACAATCTGACAAAGACACCTTTCCATCGATAATGAACAGTTAGAAAGAACAATCAAAAGACGTCCCAGAGTGTTTCCCGTCATCTGGGCAAGATGATGAATTTATAAGCCCAACACCTTTAGGCACTGATTGTGATGGATTCTGATTCTTACGTTTCAGCGCTGGACAGAGGGCAATAAAGTGTTCAGTTTCGTGACAATAAAAACACTCCGGTTGTTCACTGGAATTACTTGCGAGTTTTCATTCTTTCATTCTGTGAACTGCGATTCTCGTCAACACTCTTTGAGAACGAAAAAACAGTTTTATGTGTGAGAACGAATTCGTCAGCACAAACGGCCGCTTCCTCAATTGTAGATACTTTCCGCTCATTCAAATAAACAGCGATTCTATCGGGAATGCAATTTTTAAATTCCTCAAGCAAAATCAAGTTTTTCAGTTGCTGCACTGAAACTACATCACTCGCCGAACACTGCTTGTTGAAAAGCACAGATTTTCCCGAGCAAACTCAACGAATGTCTGATTGCTGGCCTTGACATGTTTCCTGAATTTTTGTCGGTACGCTTCAGGGACTAGTTCATACGCTCACAACACAGCAGTTTTCACTCTTTCATAGTTCATGCTATCCTCTAGGGACAACGATGAACAAACTTCCTGAGCCTTCCCGACAAATTTACACTGTAACAGTAATGTCCAAATACTTGCCGGCCACCCTATAGTGGTTGCAATTCTTTCAAAAATAGGAAAGTACTTGTCAACTTCACTCTCCCTAAACAGAGGTACTAAACAAATTTGCCGACTCAGATCAAAATCTACTGAAGTTACTGCCAAAGTATTTTGCGAAACCGATCCCTGACCACGAGAGGGAGATACACTGGCAGGCAATGGAGAGGCGACAGCAGGAGAATCGACTCGAGATTTCAGAGGCATTGGAGCTGGTTGCAATTCCCGAGCTCGCAATTCAAGCTCCTTTAACTTTACCTGACGGTCAGTTTCCATCTCGTAGGCTCGGAGTTGGAGCAACCGATTCTGATACTCCTGTTTGCTAAGCTCCAGCTCTAGTTCTTTAAAACGTAGCTGGAGCATAGGGTTTTATTGCGAAGAATATGATTTACCGTGATCTATAAAGGACGGAGTGCCGTCCCCAGCTTTATCCTCCGCATATTTATCCGCCACAGTGGGATTCTGCACTGCCGCCAATTCCGGTATAATACTTGGAAGTACATCTTCCTCAGGTAAATATCCCTGATCCCATAACTCTTTATTTAGAAGAGTCTTTATTTCCCACTTCGTTTTACTTCGCGGCACCGAAATATTATAGAAGTCGGCAATCGTCAACAAATCGTTTTTCCTGCATTGGTCGAATTTCTCCTTAGAAGGAAAAATAGTAAATTTCTCCAAGATGAATTCGGCCATACTGAATTCGGACGAGCCCCCACTTGTTACGACCTGGTCTAGGTAGGGCGGCCACAGGTAGATAAATGAGGGAAGTACGGGAAGAGAAAACTGCGGCAAACACAAAAAGAAACTTCACGCTGAACAGAACTTCGGTTCCTATACTGCCTAACCAGAGCTAACTTACACCTACCACTAGTCTTCGAAGGCTTACCAGGCACGGGGCGGCTATTAAACACGTAACTCCAGAACACTCAGTCCAAAAGCGAAGACTGAGCGAGCAAATCGTGTACCCCCTACGGAAACAAGTTTCCACCCAGAGTCACCTCCAAAAATAACAAAGGGAAAATAACAAAGCAAAACAATAAAGAGGTATCCCGATGGAAGGATCGTGAAATCCAGCAGGGAACACTCGAACTAACCAGAGTAACCGAACAGCGTACAGAAAGGGCGAGACGAGCTAGGAAGTCAGACAAGCGAATCAAAGTCAAAAACCGGGAATCTACCGAACAACCAGATAGAAGGGCAAAGGCAAAAAAAAAATCAAAGTCAAAATGCAACAAGCCAAGGGTCAACCACAGCAATCCAAACGAACCAAAAACAGGGTAAGGCAAGAATCGTAGGTCAAAAACAAACCTGTCCAACACAGAAGGCAACAAGACACTCACAGTACAGGAACGCTAATTGCAAAAGGTCAAAGAGCTAGTCTCCCACAGGAGTGCAAGCGGCAACCTTATAAAAGCACCACCCACCCCCAGAAGTGGAAACATTCAATTAAGGCCCAGGCAAAACTAATACTAGGACAGAGGTCATAACAACGGTCACTTACTCTCTACTGGAAAGCATAAGGAACGAATTACCCAACACAAAAAGGAAGATCATACCCTTGCTATGACCGAATAATAAAATGCAAAAACTTAGCAAAATGTCATGTTAGAAATGATGGAAAATAACTTGCCACTTACCGAACAGAAAGTGAATAGTACAAACACGCGAGTGGGTCGACGGCACCCAGTTCTTTCGTCAAATTGAATTGATTCAAGCAGATTTTTTAGGTTCTTGTTCAGGAATACGAAGGAAACGTATTCCTGAGCCCTTAACGAATCGATTTGTGCAGTTAATTACACTGCAACTAACTGGTATTATTACAGAAAGTGGAAGACAACTGAACTTCGCCTATTAAATCAATTGTAATGTTGAGGCTTTTTTGCCAACCACGCTAGTCAACAAACCCACGTGATCAGGTTTGTGACATCACAAGAACTACTGCTATTGACTTATTCTCCGCATTTTGCATGTATTCAACCAGGGGTCACCAACTCAGGGCTACCAGCCTGTAGGTTTCTACTCCAACCCTAATTCAATACACCTGATTCAAGTAATTAGCTATTTAATTGCCCAGCTCGTGATCTTGTTAAGCAGCTAATGAGCTGAATCAGGTGTCTTGAATTAGGGTTGAGGTGGAAACCTACTGGATGGTAGCCCTCCAGGAACAGAGTTGGTGACCCCTATATTAAACTCTAATTCTATCTTAGTGCTGTTTATTGTTTTTATCCAGCACTTTATATTGAGGAACCTCGCTTCCTGTGTGTTTTCTATTTGTAATACATACATTGTTACTGCAGTCTATATTCAGTGTCTGTATTACTAGTAGGGTTCATTTAGGAGCCTCGATTCCTGTTTGTTTTGTATTGCTTCGTTCGTGCAATCTGCAGTGCAATAGGCATAATAAACAACCAAGTCCATCCATCCACCTGAGTTTGTCCGCAAACTTCCTGTCCTCAGTGCACCTGAACTGTGTGCAGAGCACAACCCTTACAGTGGCACTGATGGTTTGCTTCTCCTTGACATTTCAGTCCATGAAGTCCCAAATTAGTTTCTTTTTACTTTACATTTTGAGTGATGGAACAAATTTGTTGGCCTAATTGTTTTTCTTAATATTGATTTAATAAAAAATTATCTAAATATTCTGCTAAAGTGTCCAGTAACATGATTATTCTCCTTTTTCAACTTCAGACTTCTTACACTTTACTTTGTGCCATTTGAGGTTACTAGTACAGAGGCTCTACAATTTAAATTTCACCAGAGTACTAATACACCAGTAAAGTGTGTCAAAACTTGAGACCGCAGCCATAGGGACTCTGAAGAAATTGAAGCCCTGCCTCCTGTCCTTGCTGACTGCTTCAATTGCACCAGGCAATGAAGATCAGACAAGTATTTGAATTTCACACAATGACCCATATTTTTGCCAGCTTCCACTCCTGTAAATAAAGAAGTCTTTTCTGCAAAGATCAGAATTGTGCCCTTTAATTCCTTACATGAAGGTTGATCACCAAATTCACTGATAGTGTCACTTTCTGAATGTTTTTTAATTAGCGTTACCCCACAGTCTACCTGTTTGTGTTGTTTTCAATTTGTTTTTTTGGTTTGTTTTTTGTTTTTTAATTGATTTCAACGATCAAATTATTCTCTCGAGGCTTGCTCCCTACTTCTTGCTTCTTTTCCGCTCTCTTGCACGCTTGACCCATGTTGTTAGTTGTTGTCTCTGTGTGTTTAAGTTCCTGGTTTTTGTCTCTCCTTCCTTAAACTGTTGACCTTGATTGTTCAGAGTCACGCTGCCGTGTACAGTCAGTTTTTATTATGAATCCCGTTTCCAGTTCTCCGCTTCCTCCCATCTCTTAGTAGTAATTTCTCAAGTGTTTCTTTGTCTTCATTCTAGTTATTTCTAAGCTTTGTGTCCTCCACTTTCCTCGACTTGACACCCTGACTTCTGACCCCAGACCGTCCCTGACCTCGCTCTGCCTGCCTTTTTGATTTGGCTGCTTCATAGGTTTTTATTCTACGTACCCCTTGGAATTTCAACTCAGATCTACGTTTGGCTCCCTTGTTCTGCCTTCTAACAACCTTCTAACAACAAAAATAAATTGTGAACCCAAGGTGTGGCGAAATTAACTACCCTGCATTACAGTTGCATGATTACTTTATTAATAGATTTTCTCATCATACAAGTGAAACTAATAATACATTTGAATAGCACTTAAGTATACCAGAAGACTGACAGAAGTGTATCCGTTTCTGACTGTTGAACATGGGTGCATGAATAGAATTTAGCATGTTGTAAAAGGTGTCCTAAACTATGATACCATGCTTCATACTATACTGGGGCAGCACAATGGCACTTGTGGGTAGCAATACTGCCTCAAAGCAAGAATGCCATGTGTTAAAATCCATCTGGGAGCCTTTCTTTGTGGAGTTTGCATGTTCTCCCTGTGTTCGCAGAGGTTTCCTTTAGGTACTCCGGTTTCCTCCCACAGGCCAAATACACACGTTAGGTTAATTAAACACCCTAAATTGCCCTTAGGTATGAGTGTGTGACTGAATGGTGCATGAATGGCATGTGCACCTTGCAATGGATTGGCGAGCTGTCCAGGATGGATCCCTGCCTTTTGTTCATAAACAGCTGGGAAAGGCTCCAATGCTCTTGCGACCCTTGCGAGGAAGTGGTGTAGATGATAGATTATACAATGCTATGATTGTCTATGCTGTGTTGCACTGTGCGATATCAAGTTATTAAGATTAATTAGCCATTGTGCGAAAGGATGTGGCACCATGGGTGTCACAGCCGATTACATGGGGACAGAGGCCTGTTTGGGAACAATAGAATGAACGGGTAATAAATCTGTCCATTTTTATTTTACAGGCTATTCGTCTGACACCAAGGCAGGTAGGGACTTCCTCTGGATGGTGAAGGATGATGGTGTAGTGTTGTCTGAAGCTGTGCCTTGTTGATCACATTGACATTGTAATGGCCTTTGTCATGCTACATATGGAAAACTTTCCTTTTTTCAGGTATTCCCATTGTGACAACCATATCCACCCAACCACTAGGTAAGGCTCGCTTAGTTTGCTGAGAACTGATGCCAAGTTTGATGTTTGCAGCTGTAAATTTAAAGATCTTATCTCATCTCATCTCATCTTATTTTATCTCATCTTACCTAATCTCATCTATTAAAACAGGCAATCTTTGGGAACTTTAAGGACATTGACATTATTGGCTTTTGTTCTTAACATCTCTGAGCCACAAACTTTATTCTACTTTGCCTCTTGATACTTTTTGTTGATTGGATTTGGTATTTTGTGGAATGGCTTAGTTTGCTTAACAATATACCTCTCTTTAACTGTCAGGTAACTTACTAGTTGTTTGAATACAGCTGCTTTCAGCTGGTGGAGACACAAATACACATCATTTACAAATGTATGAGGACATCTGCTCATCCAACATTTAATTCCTAAACCATGGGAATTAATGTGAAATTGGTCTCCACTTCTCTATGATGCTAGCATCCATTTATCTGAGAGGACTTTTCTTTAGATATTAAAACACAACTGCAAGAATTTGCAACTGCTCCTGCCAGAAATGAATCATATGATTTTGTGCAGCGATGTTGGCTGGTCTCATTCCAATTTTGCTAACAACAGTTTCAGGACCATAGGCCAATCAAATTCTTCTAAAACGAATCATGTATTGGCCTTGCTACAGCCTCAGGATTTTCCTTTAATCGAGCTTATAGTTCTTGCCTTTTCCGAGAAGAATGGGGCCAGGCCATGGAATTGTTAGCACTTTTAGCCATGTAGTTTAAGCAGCCACTGTGAAGAGTGAATCAGCTGTGTGCCATATTGTCTGCTGCAGCCAGAATGCCTTGTCTTCCTTCATTTTTCAGTTGCAACCAGACGGCCAGCCGACCAGCCATCCAGCCTGTCTATCCCCACAGTGGCCTTCATGGTGATGGGGGCGCTGTTGTTCCTGCTGCTGGCCATTTTAGGAGCCATGCTGCTCCAGAACAGAGCACTGAAGAGAGGTAGGTGGTGGGCCTGAAATAGCTTTGTCTGAAAAGCTAAGCAAGATGAAGACACTGGGGAAAGATAGAAGATATATTGTGTGCACATTTCCTGGAGGGGAAATATATTTTAAATCATTATTATTATTATTTTTTTACTTTAAAATTATTTAAATTGAGACTGGTGGCTGATCCTGCCATGTTAAAGAAAACTGTGACATTGCTGGTGAGACAAGGTAATGGCCTGAAAGGCGAAGCCTGGTTTTGGCCTTTTGGATGGACTTGAGAGAGACCAAGAATTTAAATTCCCTCAGATGCTTGCAAGCTCCAGTGAATGACAGAGATACAACAGCTCATTTAGCCTCTGGAGCAAAAAAAAAAAAAAAAAAAAAAAGAAAAAAAAAAAAGGTCTGCTGTGCATTCACAAGTACCAAAAAGCAAAAAGCCACGTCAAATATGACAGCCTTGATGAACTAGCAACCAGTGGCACTGGTAAGTGGAGGCTGATGTTGCGTGTAGCTGTTCCAGTTGCCAGCTTAATCAGTTAAACAAATTGTTTTGAATTGGGCATGATGGGTTGCATGATCTGTTAAGACCCTGTGCCAGTGTGTATCGATTGGAACTGGTGCATATTATTATGACTAAAGGGGACTTCAGCCCAACAAGTGATAGGTTGTAGTTTTGCCAAACAGGGAGGGATAGGATTGAGGGCTTGATTTATCAAGAGCTTTATCACTTGCAAAATGTGTTAGCACTCATAAAACCAAGAACATGACCAATGATTGGTCTCAGTACTTGTTTTGCTCCAATCAGTGGTTGTGTTATTAGTGTGGTGTGTGCTAATAGGACAGATGTGCTTAGAGGAGAGTAAGGTCATTTCAATCAATGAATTAGGGAAATTAGATATATTTGTGTCATCTGTCATGCCTCTGTTTGAAGCAACATTAGTCACTGAAATAGCAAATGTGTTGCAGATGGGGGACATAAAGCCAGAGTTTGGTCACCTGTTGGCTTTTGCAAAAAAAAAGGTTAATAAATAAATAAATAAATGAGCACTATACACTACTGTAAAGGATGTGATGGACTTTCTGTGGTCAAGATATCTTCTGGAAATTCGTTGCATCATTTGCCTCTTCCCCTCAAGGACTGGAGTGATGGCGATCGATTGCTGGGTCAAGCACAAGCAAGGAGAAGAAGAATGTGAAAAACACTACATTGTAAAGAGCCCAGTGGCTCAAGAATTCTCTGTCTCTGCCCTCACAGCCCTGTCTGAGTGGGAGAGTACCCCCTTGAATGAGGCCATCTACGAGGAGCTCGAGTACAAGCTGGCGAGAGAGGGTACCTACAGCGCCCCCCGGTGGGGTGAGTGAATATGCATACTGGTATATCCTGTCGAGCAACGAAAGACAAATAGTGGGCGCCATCTCCATTACATTTTCTGTTTGTGTCATTATTACTATCTCAATTAGTGTTTGGTATTCAATGCGCAGATTTTGAGTAGTTTTGGCATTAGTTTGGACCTTTGATATTATTAATTTTTTAAATTATTATTATTATTATTTTTATTATTTGCCACAACTCGTGTGTCTATTTAATTGGTTCTTCCCCTGTTCCAGCAGTCTTGCAGGTTGTTCCTGTTAACTGATTTATAATCTCATTATTCCCTTCGTGTGATCAGCTTTATTATCCCCCGCCACGATGTGTGAGGGGGATATAGGTTTGAGCTCCGTCTGTCCGTCCGTCCGTCCGTCCGAGATAAAGGGGACAGCTTTTCTCAGAAACCATTAGAGATAGGACAACCAAATTTGGTGTGTAGCTTCAGACCATAAAGGCCTAGATGGCGTTTGAAAATGAGATGCGTGCGATTATTTTTCCTGCAGTTATTGCCCTTGATCCATATTTTTTCACTCTGTCCACAGTATCTCTAAAGGGGACAGCTTTTCTCAGAAACTATTTGAGATAGGATAACCAAATTTGGTGTGTAGCTAAAGACCATAAAGACCCTGATGGAGTTCGAAAATAAGAAGTACACGATTATTTTTCCCACCTTTATTGCCCTTGTGGCATTTTTAGGAGCCTCTGTTCATAGTATCTTTAAAGAAGACATTTTGGCGGGGGATGTTGTTGACCATGTCTACTTGTTGGTTACTGGTTGTGCCTCAGTTAATGCTGGATTGTCTGAGGCTAAAGGGTTACTCTAATGGTTTACTCTAAATTCTTGTCCTCCTCCCTGGTGTCTCTCCCAAGGAGCAAAATTATTTGTGCAGAAATTATTAGGTACAGCGGGTTCTCCAAGCCTTCTTCCATTTGTCCTCATCATCCTCATTATAAACATGCCCTTGTGGCTCATCATCATTCGTGCAACTGGCTTCCCCTCTGCTCAGTTTGTAGTAATTATTAAAAACCCTAATTCCAGTGAAGTTGGGACGTTGTGTAAAACATGAATAAAAACCGAATTCAATGATGTGCAAATCTCATAAACCCATATTTTATTCACAGTGGAACATAGACAACATATCAGATGTTGAAGGTGAGACATTTTTACCATTTCATGAAAATATTACCTCATTTTGAATTTGATGGCAGCAACGCATCTCAAAAAAGTTGGGACAGGGCTGTGTTTACCACTGTGTAACATCCCCTCTTCTTTTAACAACAGTCTGTAAACATCTGGGAAATGAGGAGACAAGTTGCTGCAGTTCTGGGAGAAGAATGTTGTCCCACTGTTGTCAGATGTAGGATTCTAGCTGCTCAACAGTCCTGCGTCTTCTTTGCCGGATTTTCCATTTTATGATACGTCAAATATTTTCTGTTGGTGAAAAGTCTGGACTGCAGGACGGCCATTTCAGCATCCAGACTCTTCTATTGTGAAGCCATGCTGTTGTGATGGGTGTAGTATGTGGTTTAGCATTGTCTTGTGAAATATTCAAGACTTTCCCTAAGAGAGATGGTGTCTGGATGAGAAAATATGTTGTTGTAAAACCTCTAAAAACTTTTCAGCATTGATTATGCCCATCCAGATCTATAAGCTGTCCAAGCTGTGCGCGACCCCATACCATCAGATATGCATGCTTTTGAACTGTGCACTGATAACATGCTGGATGGTCCCTCTCCTCTTTAGTCCGCATGACACGGCGTCCATGTTTTCCAAAAAGAATTTAAAGTTTTTGATTCATCCGATCACAGAACAGTGTTCTATTTTGCCTCAGTCCGTTTTAAATGAGCTTTGGCCCAGAGAAGACGGCGGCATTTCTGAATCGTGTTCACATATGGCTTCTTCTTTGCATGATACAGCTTTAACTTGCATTTGTGAACTGCACGGTGAACTGTCCTCATAGGCAATGATTTCTAGATGTGTTCCTGAGTCCATGCAGTGAATTCCAGTGCAGAATCTTGCCTGTTTTTAATGCAGTGCTGCCTGACGGCCCGAAGATCACGAGCATCCAATATTGATCTTCCGACTTTCCCTTGTGCAGAGAGATTCCCCCAGATTTTCTGATTCTTTCGATGATATGCACTGTAGATGGTGGGACATTCAAAGGATCGTATTCAGAAAGACAGTCGCACTAATTGAGTGTGAGTGAGTACTAGAACTTAGTTAGTGTCAGGTTATACTAAATGAGTCAGAGGTTGCCCTAACAGTCATTTGCTCACAGAGACCTCACTCACAGTGAAATTAGTGTCCCTTTCTGAGTAAAGGTTGAGTGCAGGGAACACCTCCCTCGAGCCGCACTAACTTGCGCCGGTATTTTGTTGTCAGGGCTTTCAGGTGGTTTCAAACATTGGAACCTCTGGATCAATTACAGCCCTGTGCTCGACACAATCGCAACTTCGCGAATTTTAATTATAATGCTTACACAGCTGAAGAATTTAGGCAGCGGTACAGAATTACCAAAGGTGCATTTGAAGAGATATTGCAAATGATACTGCCTGACATACAGCAACCCCACAATGCTCATGGAAACCCCATCCCAGCACGTGCAATTGTTGCTCACTCTACGTTATTATGCCACTGGTTCCTTCCAATTGGCTTGTGGTGATTTATGTAATGCAAATAAGCTCAAAACTAAAAATTACCTGTTTTCAATCATTTAATAAAATAGAATTTACAACCCCAATTCCGAAATAGTTGGGACGAAGTGTAAATTGTGAATAAAATCAAAATGCAATAACTTTCAGATCACATGAGCTAATATGTTATTTACAATAGAACATAGATAACATTTCAAATGTTGAAACTGGGACATTTTACATTTTATCCACAAAATGAGCTTATTTCAATTTTTCTGGCTGCAACAGGTCTCAAAAAAGTTGGGACACAGGCAAAAAAGGGCTGAAAAAGTAATTAATATATAAGGGAATCAGCTGAAAGAACATTTAGCAAGTAATTAAGTTAACTGGCATCAGCTGTGTAACATGATTGGCTATAAAAGGGATGTCTTAGAGAGGCTGAGTCTCTCAGAAGTAAAGATGGCCAGAGGCTCTCCAACCTGTGAAGGCTTACGTAAAAAAAAAATGTGGAATACTTTAAAAACAATGTTCCTCAACGTCAAATTGCAAAGGCTTTGAAGGTCTCATCATCAACAGTGCATAACATCATCAAAAGATTCAGAGAAACTGGAAAATTCTCTGTGCGTAACGGACAAGGCCGAAAACCTTTACTGGATGCCCGTGATCTTCGGGCCCTCAGACGCCACTGCATCACTCACCAGCATGATTCTGTCATTGACATTACTAAATGGGCCCAGGAATACTTCAAGAAACCACTGTCAGTAAACACAGTCCACCGTGCCATCCACAGATGCCACCTAAAACTCTATCATGCAAAAAGGAAGCCATTGTTGAGCATGATTCAGAAGCGCCGCCGTGTTCTGTGGGCCAAGGCTCATTTAAAATGGACTGTATCAAAGTGGCAAAGTGTCCTGTGGTCAGACGAGTCCAAATTTGACATTCTTGTTGGAAATCATGGGCGTCGTGTCCTGCGGGCTAAAGAGGAGAAAGACCACCCCCTGTTATAAGCATTCAGTTAAAAAAACAGCATCTATGATGGTATGGGGATGCATTAGTGCATATGATGTGGGACACTTGCATGTTTTAAAAAGCACCATGAATGCTGAAAGGTTTTGGAGCAACATTTGCTCCCCTTCAGACGACATCTATTCCAGGGAAGGCCTTGTGTATTTCAGCAGGACAATGCAAACCCACATACTGCAGCTATTACAACAGTACGGCTTCATAGTAGAAGAGTCCGTGTGCTGAACTGGCCTGCCTGTAGACCTTATCTTTCACCGATTGAGAACATTTAGTGCATAATCAAATGAAAAGTCCAACAAAGGAGACCCAAAACTTTCCAGCAGCTGGAAGCCTGTATTAAACAAGAGTGGGATCAAATTTCAATGGCTAAACTCAGGAAACTTGTCTCCTCGATGCCCAGACACCTCCACTCTGTGTTAAAAAGAAGAGAGGATGCTACACCATGGTAAACAGGCCTCTGCCCCAACTTTTTTGAGACCTGTAGCAGCCATCAAATCTGAAATGAGCTCATTTTGTGGATAAAATTGTAAAATTTCTCAGTTTCAACATTTGCTATGTTTTCTCTGTTCTATTGTGAATAAAATACTGGCTGGTGTGGTTTGAAAGTCATTGCGTTTTGATTTTATTCACAATTTACACTTTGTCCCAACTATTTTGGAATTGGGGTTGTACTTGAACTCCAAAAAATCCTAAGGACCATGATGTGTCGCCAGTTCTACTTGTTAAGTTAGAATGAGCACGTAAGTAATTCTTGCCTTGCCTAATTCTTATTCATTAACATTAGCATTGCAGAAACTCTGAAAACACAACATTATCAGGTGTGGCCAGTTTTCATTAATGACGCATACCTGACAACTCTCACGCATTCGGATTTGTCGCGCTTTTCTTTACTCGTGGGTTGGAAAATTCTGCGCTCAACTGGCTCGTGGGGCGCCGTGTGGATTGTTCTGCGAGGCTCATTTAGTTGTAAGTCACGAGAATCCATTCTTTTCTACTTTCTTAATTGCTGAATGTAGAAGGCAGTGTTTGGCACGTTTCACAGCTTGTTGCTTAGTGAGCCTCGCGGGCTGTTTCGCACCTTTCGCGAGCCACTCGAACACAGAATTTATGAAGACATGCTGATATTTTACGTCGACATTTATTTATGAACGAAAGAAATGCCTCATAATTTTGTGAAGAATTGTATTACAACGCTATCAAAAATAAATTTGATTGTTGTTCTACCAATTAGTCTGAGAAACTTTCTAACCGAGAAAAGTAAACTGCGACAGGTTTAGATCATTCAGCATTGAAGGGTGAGGATTGAGCGTCCCTTTGCAGCAGCTGACGCACCACCTCTGGTACCCACTACTGTCAGTTGCTCGAGTGGCGTTTGTGAATAGCAACTAGCAAGGAGTGGGACCGCTCTCTCGGTTAGTGGTGGGTCGATCTCTTTCTCACACTCCAGTTACATTTCAGTCGTACTCACTAGATGGTGAGTGGCGTTCCTGAATACGGGCCAAAGTCTTTGCAATTCTACATTGAGGAACATTTTTCTGAAATTGTTCCACAATTTTCAGATGCAGTTTTTCACAGATTGGTAAACGTCTGCCCATCTTTACTTCTGAGAGACTCTGCCTTTCTAAAATGCTCTTTTTATACCCAGTCATGTTACTGACCAATGTTACAGTCATGGCACTGACCAATTAACCTATTTAGTTGCAAAATGCTTCTCCAGCTGTATTTTATTAGTACCACTTACTTTTCCAGCCTTTTGTTGCCCTTGTCCCAATTTTTTGAGATGTGTTGCTGCCATCAAATTTAAAATGAGCTAATAGTTTTCATGAAATGGTAGAATGTCTCACTTTTAACATCTGATATGTTGTCTTTGCTCTCTTGTAAATAAAATGCGGATTTATGAGATTTGCAAATCATTGTATTCTGTTTTTATTCATGTTTTACATAACGTCCCAACTTCATTGGAACTGGGGTTTGTATTAGTACGATTATCCATTGTCTTAATGTGCACTGCTTCTGTAACATTTTGTGTTGACAGTCAAAATATTATATATTTTTGGAGTCATGTAGCTTAATGGTTGCAGTGTTTGACTGGGATTGAAAAGACCTGTAGTTTTTTTTTTTTTTTTTTGCCAGTGTAGCAAAAATAAGATCACTGCTGCTGTTAAACTCAGCTAATTATAATCACCTGTGAGTCACTTAATTAAACTTTCACCTAAAGCTGGGGACACACTACAAGATTTTTGGCCAGATTTTACCCATGATTTGCAGTTGGAGCTAGTCTGTGCCAGTCAGCTCTAGTTGGGGACAGTCGTCATGACAAGTCAGCGCAGAATCGGTTAGTGTGTGATGTGGTACAGACTGGAATCAGCAAGTGTGTGAGGTGAACAGACTCCGCCCGACTTCAGTCGCCGAAATTCAAACATGTTTGAATTTTTTGAGCCGACTCTGGATGCAGTTGTGTAGTGTGTGATCCCTCATCTGCTGCAGTCCTTAAATGTGTGATCCCCAGTCTTTACAAGAATCTGCTGAAGCCAGTCGTGTAGCGTGTGCTCCAAGTCTTTTAAAAATCTGCAAAGACTATGAAAATCTTGTAGTTTGTCCCCAGCCTAAGTGTCACCAAAGTCATCATGTCACCCAAGGAAATCTAAAACACCGCATGTAAGACTCCCTTAGATAATGGGTGGTGTCTGGACACATCCTCTCTCTACTGTCCACAGGAAGAAGCTTGTCTGACGACTTGCCTTCTGGCTACGATGATGTGGCAGATGCTGATGAACTTCCCCTCAAAGGTAAGAGGGGAAGAGGTGACCGGTCGCATTGGAGTGCATTCCCGTTGCTTATTTCTTTGTTCTGCCTCTATTTCCTACCTCCCTTTCCTTGGAATAAGTTCTGCCCATCAGGGGGAAGGGAAGAAAAGAACCAGGGAATTAATTGAAGATGGGAAAATGGAATGAATATGGATCAGGGAAATGGAATGTCCTTGCTGGGATGTCAATCAAACATCAGGTCTGAGTGATGTCAGTCGCAGCTAAGGAAGATGTTTAGCTGATGGGGAGAACTGGATCCACAGGTTGTTCAGTGCTGCGTCACACATTCTGAAAAATGACTTCCCTATACACATCCCTCCATGCCTCAGTTATCTTTAGAAAATGCCTGACCCTTGTTTCCTCACGGCTTATTTGATGGACTAGAATGTCCCAAATGATGGCTGACCTCCATCAATTTCTGGGTATGGGAAAGAACAAGGAGATATTGAGGTGAAAAATGAGTGATTGGAATAAGTGTTCTCAGGAGTATTTCCTTTCCTTTAAGGCACTGTTCTGTCAGCTGTTCTGACCGGTATGCAACATGGAACATGTTATCACAGTCCGCTCAGGCTGAAGACTGCTACTGTTGTACCCCTTTTGTAGAGTCAGGTGATAAAAAGAAAAGAGAAAAGAAGACTTAGGCTGGATTTTGATTTTAGGGTCAGATTTAATGACCCCAGTTGCACAAAATGGACACCATGCAAAAACGCAAAAACTGTTTTAGTCGCTTTATGTAAGACCTTCAGCAAAATGCATATAATGTGGTATTTTAGATTTTCAGTCCATTTATATCATGTGTGCATGAAACAGCAGTAATAAGAAAAAGCGAATGGGCTGCTTCTTCAACTCCTCAGCCATGATAACCTTCAGGGCTCTATGATTGTAGACTCTTACACACATCTTCCAGTAGGTGGAGCTGTGCTCCTGTGTGTTTCAGTGTTTGTCTCAGTTTTATTTCTGAGTCAGTTTGCAACTGGTGTGATGTACTGAAGTGAGTTTCTCAATTTTGCACATATCAAGATTAAAATATCGGTCATTTAGGCTGTGAAATGTGTTCCCACTGCATTAGTCTGTGTACACTCGGCAAAACTTGAGCCTGTGATGAACTGAGGTTCAACCCCATTTCCGAAAAAGTTGGGTTGCTATGTAAAATGTGAATTAAAAGCAAACACAATGATTTGCAAGACAACAAAACATATGTTAAAACTGAGAAATGTAATTGTTTGAAAAATATCTGCTCATTTTGAATTTGATACTGGCAACACGTTTCAAAAAATTGGGACAGGGGCAACAAAGG
This sequence comes from Gymnothorax javanicus, assembly GCA_029692085.1. Lineage (NCBI taxonomy): Eukaryota > Metazoa > Chordata > Actinopteri > Anguilliformes > Muraenidae > Gymnothorax > Gymnothorax javanicus. Next base: position 64,941,471 of record CM056200.1, read on the forward strand.
ACTGGAAGTTGTCTGATTTAAAATTTAAAAAAAAAAAAAACACCTGGTGGAACATCTCTCAGCCAATTAGGTTAATTGGCAAAAGGTCAGAGCCATGATCGGAAATAAAAGATCTTTCAAAAGAAAGATGGTGAGGGCTTCACCACTCCATGAAAGACTACTTTGGCTCATAGTTCGACAAATTAAGAATAATGTTTCTCAATTGACAGTTACAAAGAATTTGGGGATATCATCTTCTATGGTACATAATATCATCAAAAGAATCCGAGAATCTGGATAATTGTCTATATGCTAGGGACAAGGCCAAAAAGCAATATTGAATGGCTATGATCCTCATACCTTCCAGTGGCATTGCTTCAAAAACAGACATTATTCTTTAGTGAAAATGACAGAATTAACTCAGAAACACTTCTGAAAACCATTTTCAGTGAATAAAGTTTGTCAATTCATCCATAAATGATTAAAAGTTAAAATTCTGCCATGTAAAGATTAAATCGTATACTGTAAACAAGATACAGAGATGCTGCAGCCTTCTCCAGGCCCAAGCTCATTTAAGACTGAGGCAAAGTGGGAAACTGCCATGTGGTCTGAACAATCAAAATGTTAAATTCTTTTTGGAAATCATGGACTCCATGTTCTCTGGCCTGAAGAGGACAGTGGCCATCCCACTTGTTATCAGGACACAGTTCAAAATCCAGCATCCATGATAGTATGGCGGTGCATTAGTACACATGATATGGGTAACTGGTGCATCCGTGAAGGCACTATTAATTGTGAACGATTTGTACAGGTTTTGGTGGAGCATTTACTGCTATCCAGATGCCTTTTTTAAGGGAAGGCCTCGCTCATTTCAGCCACCAGCAACACCACGCCAAACACCATACTCTGCTCGTATAACAACATCATGGCTTCATTGTAAAAGAGTCTGGGTGCTAAGGTGGTCTGCCTACTGCCCAGACCTGTCACCCATTGACAATATTTGGCGCATTATGAAATGAAAAATATGACATATGGCTGCAAAGCATTGAGCAGCTGAAATCGTACATGAAGCAAGAATGGGAAAACATTTTTGCTTCCAAAACTACAGCAGTTGGTTTCCTTAGTTCCCAAAGGCTTACAGAGTGTTGACTGAAGAAGATCTGATGCAACACAGTGGTAAACATGCCCCTGTGTTGCTGGCATCAAATTCAACATCTGCACATATTTCCCAAAAACTATGAAATATCTGTTTCAACATCTGATATATTGTCTTTGCACTATTCTCAAATAAATTGAACGTTTAATGATTTGAAAGTCATTGCATTGTTTTTTTTTTTTTTTTTTTCCACTTTACATAGCATCCCAACTTTTTTGGAAATGGGGTTGTACTTTGTTACCACCCAAAAAATTTTTAATAATTAGCAGCTCAAACCGCTGAGTTCAGATTTTAAGCCTTAAGCCTTACGTCATCACGAGTCTGTTTGCATTCAGGGGACCTGCAAACGGAGGAAACACCAGAGAACTATGATGATGTCATCACTCCGGATCAGCCTGCAAAGAGCATGGCAGGTGTGTTTTGATTGGTTGTTGGTATGATGCAGCAATTTCTCCTCAATATCCCTGTTAGTTGTTTGTATTTAGCTGTGAATAGAGATGTGGAAGGTAAGTCATGTCTTGTCCTTTTAAGAAGTATACCACTTGTGCATAACTAAAATGATTCCTTTGCACAAAACATTTCTTGTGGTTATATGTTTTGTGGGCAAATCTTGGGCATGGTCGAGCCTTTCAAACTTGTTCCACCAATAATGAGTGACACCAGTATTATTAAATCCAATAATCATTCTGTGCAGTAAAAGCGGTGTTCCCATTTTAACCGGCACTGTTGCTGCACCTCTTTGTCTGTTTAAGGGGAGCTGGTGGAGGGAGATGCACCAGAGTACTATGATGATGTCATCCAGGAGGGCCCAGGTGAGTTTTACTCTATGGATGAATGTGAAATGAAACACAATCTATGAGTGAAATTCCCATCTCTTGCTTATGAGATTTTTGTCAGTCTTGCTGCAATTGTGTAATTTGTGGTTTTGGAATGAAGCATGAAATGTCAAGAAATTCACTAACTTCTGCTCATGTGGTTTTTGCCACAAATGCAAGTTGGGGAAGTTTGTAAAAAAAATCCCTGAACATAGATGATAAGTTTTTACCTGTTGTTAATCATTTTTCCTCCATAAAAAAGCTTTCTGATTATTATAGCAATCATCTGGCTTGTAAACACACAGCCTCTCTCTGCATGCAGTATTAGGGTAATTAAAAAGAAATGCAAGTGGAAAAAAAATTTCTATTTATGAGGTAGCCTGTGCTTTACAAAACAATTACCAGGTGGCTTAAGGTGGACCTTGTCGTTCAGCTAAATCAGGGAAATGTGAAAATCTTATGCTACAAGAATTATGCATCGGATAGGAAAATATTTCTGTCTTATTAGGACAAAGGCATAGTCTCAGAAGACTGAGTTCATAAATTGATGAAAAAGAGAAGTCACACACTTGTAGCTACAATGCAATAATAATGAATTTATTTAATTACCAATGGTTTCAATGTTAGTCTTCTGGCTAGTGAATCATCCCTCAATGCCCTGAAGACAACTTTGGTTGAACCGGAAGTCATTTAATAAATGAATTATCGCATTGTGGCTTCCATTGTGCAACTGCCCGTCTTCACATCTTAACTGCAACCATGAAATAATTGTTCATTTGCAAAGACTAAACAGGAGAGTGACCAAACAGTTTGTTTTTAGCTGGCATTATTGTTCTTTACATCAAAAAGTTATCAGGCATTTTGCTACCCACGTTAGCGATGACATAAAACATCAACAGAGGTGGACAATCCAGGGGTCAGAAAGTCCTGCCATGTTTTACTTCCGGCCGTGAGCCCTGGCAGCTGATTTCCCTAATTAGATCAACCTCTGGACTGAAGGGTTACTGCAATTATTAGATTCAGGCAGTTGCAACAAAATACTGGGAAGGACTTTTACTTTCTGGAGCTGGATTGCCCATATCTGAACATCAATATGTCAGGCAAAGATTTTATATTCCTGTTGCACATAAAACAGCGCATATTAGTTATGCTTATGATGCCGGTTTACATCATTTTTTGGAGGTTAATTTGCTTTGGAAGATGTTTCCCATTTTAAATGATTTCTTTTTAACACTAAAAACATTTTGAATAGGTTAAGTGCCAGCTTAAAATAAATTACACTGCTGAAAGAATGTTACAACGGGAGATGGAATTCAGAGTAAGTTTTGGATTAATTACAAACCCCAATTCCAATGAGGTTGGGACGTTGTGTAAAACGTGAATAAAAACAGAATACAGATTTGCAAATTCTTTACGACCTATATTCAATTGAGTACACGACAAAGACGAGATATTTAATTTTCAAACTGATAAACTTTCTTGTTTTTTTGGAAATATTCACTCATTTTGAATTTGATGCCTGCAACACGTTCCAAAAAAGCTGGGACAGGGGCATGTTTACCACTGTGTTACATTACCTTTCCTTTAAACAACACTCAAAAAGCATTTGGGAATTGAGCACACTAATTGTTGAAGCTTTGCAGGTGGAATAATTTTCCATTATTGCTTGATGTACGACTTCAGTTGCTCAACAGTCCAAGGTCTCCGTTGTCGTATTTTGTGCTTTATAATGCGCCACACATTTTCAATGGGAGACAGGTCTGGACTGCAGGCAGGCCAGTCTATTACCTGCAATCTTTTACTTCAAAGCCATGCTGTTATAACGCATGCAGAATGTGGCTTGGCATTGTCTTGCTGAAATAAGCAGGGACATCCCTGAAAAAGATGTCGCTTGGATGGCAGCATATGTTGCTCCAAAACCTGTATGTACCTTTCAGCATTAATGATGCCTTCACAAATGTGCAAATTACCCATGCCATGGGCACTAACACATCCCCATACCATCACAGATGCTGGCTTTTGAACTTTGCGCTGATAACAATCTGGATGGTCCTTTTCCTCTTTAGCCCGTAGGACACAACGTCCATGATTTCCAGAAACAATTTGAAATGTGGACTCGTCAAACCACAGCACACTTTTCCACTTTGCGTCAGTCCATGTCAGATGAGCTCAGGCCCAGAGAAGCCGGCAGCGTTTCTGAGTGTTGTTGATATATGGCTTTCATTTTGCATGGTAGAGTTTTAACTTGCATTGTCAATGTAGCGACGAAACTGTGTTAACAGACAATGGTTTTCCGAAGTGTTCCTGTGTCTATATGGTAATATCCTTTACAGAATGATGTCGGTTTTTAATGAAGTGCCGTCTGAGGGACCGATGGTCACGGGCATTCAATGTTGGTTTTTGGTCTTACCGCTTTCGTGTAGAGATTTCTTTGGATTCTCTGAATCTTTTGATGATATTATGGACTGTAGATGATGAAATCCCTATATTCACTGCAATTGCACGTTGAGAAACATTGTCCTTAAACTGTTGGACTATTTGCTCATGCAAGTTGTCCACAAAGTGGTGAACCTCGCCCTATCCTTGCTGGTGAAAAACTGAGCTTTTCGGGGACGCTCCTTTTATACCTAATCAAGACACTCACCTGTTTCCAATTAACCTGTTCACCTATGGATTTGTTCCAAACAGGTGTTTTATGAGCATTCCTCAACTTCCCAGTCTTTTGTTGCCCCTGTTCCAGCTTTTTTGGAATGTGTTGCAGGCATCAAATTCAAAACGAGTGAATATTTAAAAAAAATAATTAAGTTTATCAGTTTGAATATTAAATATCTTGTCTTTGTTTTGTACTCAATTGAATATAGGTCGGAAAGGATTTGCAAATCATTGTATTGTGTTTTTATTCACGTATTGCACAATGTCCCAACTTCATTGGAATTGGGGTTTGTAATCATTTGTGTTATTATCATTCTCATCCTTACAATATCCTGTGTTTTGCATTTTTTCATCGTCATTGCTGCCTATTGGTGATCCCTTTGTCATTTCTTTAAGGGGCTATGTCACCAGCTGGGCGTGCCCAATTCAGTCACAAAAACTTATTCTTGCATGACTAAGGGAAAACTATCACTATTCGCAATTGGAAGGGGATGCAAACTAATCTAAGCATAAAAGAAAAGATAAAATGCATTCACGCATCTGTATGGGCAAATAAATGGTGGCCCCTTGGCAAAACTTAAAGGGGAATGGAAACATCAGGAAATTGCAAGCCCAATAGAGTTATCTAGTTGAAACATATAATTTTGTCAAGTAAGAGCTCTTAGTATAATATATCATGGCCATTAGAGCTGTTTGAAAATACCGCTACAGCCACTTGGCCTTTCCTGGCTGCGGCCATTTTAATCGCTGGTCTGCATGACATCATTGGATGTAAAGGCACACAGTACGAATAATGGGTCATGCACAGGGCCAGATCCAGAACTGAAAATTCGGGGGCATATCCATCCCTTTATTGACAACAATCAGTCCTAGCTAGTTCTCAATCGCTTTCCTTAATAACACGTTTTCCAATTATAGTAATAATCAAGTAGAAATTGAATACATGGCTTTTTTTTCAGCAAGAGCAGCATTTCAGAGCTCTTCAGCGAATGAAGGTAATTTCGGTGACAAGTACGTGGTGTTGTCCGTTTACATTTTCCAATTGGACAGCTGTCTATTTTTTTATATAGCAAGTTGAAGTGACTGTGCTGCAAAAACAGGTGTATGTACACTGTTATAAAGTGACTGAATTTCACAATTAAATTAATGCATTGTCTCCTTGTTATTTCAACTGTAAGCAGAGGTGGCGTTAGACTTGAAAATTCCGGGGCTAATATCCATCCCTTTATTGACAACAATTAGTCCTGGCTAATTCTAGATTGTTTTCCTTTATTAACACGTTTTCCAATTCAAGAATAATCAAGTGACAATTGAAGACATGGCTTCTCTCCCCCATGCAATCTAAAAGCAACAAAATAATGGGCTACATTCAGTACAGAAAAATAATTTAATTATAATTAGGTCTATGCACCGGCACTCGGCGACGGCATTTCAGAACTCTTCAGTGAATTTTAGAAACGTATTTATGCTGTATCTATGTATTGCTGTAAAGGTCAAAGCAGATTTTTAAAGCCAGGAAGGTATTACCAACTCAAATAATATAACTTATAAAAACGTTTCCACTCCCCTTTGAAAAAAGACCAGCCTCTATGCGAGCCATGAGCAAGCCACTCCAGACACTGAAATGTAGGGCCTATACGCACAAGAACGTTGGTTGCATATTGTAACCCCAGATTCTATGAGTATGAGCGTAGCCCTTTAAGGCTGTCGCTATTGGGTTTATCCCTCTGCGCATACACAGCTCTGAAGATTTTCTTTCCCGCCATTGTCCTGTATAATGGCCCCAATCAGGTCCACATCCACCGTATATTACATTCGCGTGACCTGAGTTCGGCTCCCAATAACAGCTGACGATGTTGGAGCACGTGGGGCAGAAACTTGAAGGGCTATGCTCATACTCATTGAATCTGGGGTTACAATACGTAACCAACGTTCCATTTCGTATGAGCTTCGCCCTTTAAGGCTGTCGCTATTGGGATAAAGGGCAAAGCCGGATGTAGTCTTTGCCCCACTGTGACACCAGCGTAAAAGCAATTTACACACATCCGACTTACACCGCAAGCACAGGAGTCAAAATTAATTACAACTCCACTGCGCTAGTCTCCTTTAGTGAAAAATATGAGGCAGTGGTTTCAGCATGGACGCTAACCGGAGTTCTCTCGATTCAACCGGCGGCTGACCTACTGTGTTGTAATGAATAGATTACATCCCCAATCATTCCATTCACGTTACAGACCTGCTGCTGTGACAGAGGGGGACGAAAAGTTACGCATTGTAACTAGTTCCAAAGAGAGCAGAGCAGGTTTCAGAGGCCCCTGTCCGACTCCCCATGATAACCAACTTATTCTGGGGAGCGAGCGGGGACGAACGTTACGTATTGTGACAGTCCCTCGAGCTCATACAAATAATTGTAATGGGAGAGTCTGAACATCTGCTAGCTGCAAAGCGCAGACAACAGGAAATATCACTGCCCGTCAATTACACTTAATACAGAGTGAGTCATTGAAAAGTCTGATGCATCGCATAGATAGAAGCGAATAAAAGAACATGGGGATGTCCATGACGCGGCAGCGCAGATGTCAGCCGCTGCAACTCCTCTAAGGAGAGCTGTGGAGGAGGACACAGCCCGCGTAGAATGCGCTCAAAGGTCTGGTGGGAGATCTACTCCTGCACTAACATACGCTTGTGTGATAGCATCTCACAGCCAATGAGCCAGGCGCTGTTTTGTCAGAGGCTTCCCTTGAGAATGCACTCTGTAGTGAACAAATAACTGTTGAGTCTGTCTGATGCTCGCTGTGCGCGCCATGTAATGGGATAGAGCACATACTGGGCAGAGGCAATGCGATATTTCTTCCTACTCATTCTTATGTGGGGGAGGGAAAAAACCATCCAGAGAGATCGCCCTTGAACTAAAAGCACTAGTAATGCTCTTCGGCATGAATGAAGGGTTTAGCCATAAAGAAGTGGCGCTTCCTTCTCCTCTGATAAAGAGACAAGACGAGGAGACTGAAAGTGCACATAAATCGCTCACTCTCTTAGCTGTGGTTAACGCTAAGAGGAGCGCTGTCTTCCAGGACAGAAATTTAAGCGAGATTTGGGATATAGGCTCAAAAGGAGCTTCTCTTAGAGCGCGTAATACCAGTGGTAAATCCCATTGTGGTGTTGAGCGGCGCATGACAGGCCGTTGCCGCCTGACTCCCTTCAGGAAACGCTTAACTAATGGTTGCGCAAAAACCGATCTCTCTCCAAACCCTTCGTGGCACGATGAAATGGCCGCGGCATAAGTTTTAATAGTCGAAAGGGACAGATTTCTATCGACTAATAGCTGGAGGAAAGACAGTGTTTGAGGCAGAGAGCAGGATGTTGGATCCATACGCCTCTCCTCACACCAGCGCTAAAAACAGACCATTTTGCTGAGTAACAAGCAGTGGTTGAAGGGGCCCTTACCCCTTGAATGGTTTGTACCACCTCAGGGGCTAATCCTAATCTCTCCAATCGCTCCCTCTCAGAGGCCAAGCTCATAATCGTTGACCTATTACAATGAAATGACTGATCGCACTGTTCAGGTGCGAGAGGTTGTCCGCGCATCATGGGATTTGCCACGGTTCCCTGGATAGCAGTTGTGTCAGTGCCGGGAACCATGGTGCGCGCTTGTGCGCTCTGGAACCACCAATATGACTGACAAGTCCTCCACCTGAATCTGTGTCAGGAGGCGAGGAATTAGAGGAACCAGGGGAAAAGCGTAAAGTAGGTTCGCGTGAAACGATTATAGAATGCTTCTGGCAATTTCCAGAAGCTGGGCTGATCGATCGCCGCCCTGGTGGTGCACGAAGACTGCCGCCATCATGTTGTCTGTTCTCGCTACATGTTTGTCTGTCAGCACTGGGGCAAGGTGTTTGAGTGGCTGCACAGACAGGGGAATAGATAACAGGCACCTTCCCTATCGAACTGGGTCGAGGTGAAGGCGAGCAAACCACCTCTGGATTTTTCTCATGTGAAGAAGTCCCAGGGGAGCGATCACATGACTGGCTGACAACATGCCCAGTAGGCGCATTAGTAGTCTGGCTTTGGACAGCTTCGGGTTCATAGAGATTGAATCCTTGTGCACTCCCAAGTAAATTTGTAATTTGGATGGGAGGGCGGCGCTCTTTTAAAAGATTATAGCAAAGCACAGATGAGTCAGGTGACAGATCAGTTTCACACTGTGAAGCACTGCTACCTCCTTTGAGGCTGCTATCCAAATCAGATCATCCAGATAAAGAAGGACTCTGATGCGTTCTGTGCGTCGCTGATCTAACGCCACCTCTACGTAATTGAAGAGAATGCGTGGCGCCAGCGAATAGCCGAAAAGTCGGCAACAGTAATGAAACTGCACCCTTCTGACAGAGAAACGCGGGAATTTCTTGTGTCTGGGAGTGATGGGGACATGGAAAAGCGCAGCCTTTAGGTCAATGGAATTGAGCCAATTGACGTGGCGCACACACTTTGATGCATTTGCGGTGCGCATGTGAATCTGTCTTTTCACAATGGTCTTGTTGAAAAAGAGCAGATCGTGAATTGGTCTCATTCCGCCTGCCTTTTTCAGCACAAGAGAGCAACGAGAGTAAAATCCTTCGCTCTCTTCGCCTGGGAGAACTGCGGATATTGCTCCCTTTCTCAACAGTTCGGTTAGGTATGAAGTCAGAGCCTCTAACTCTGTCTGAAAAACCCTCACAATTGATATCACGCCGCTGAACAGCTGAGGCGGGAACGCGAACTGGAGAATACAGCCCCTTTCTATTATTCTCCTCAGCCATCTTTTTAAGAAAAACAGACTTTGTCACGCTGAGAAGTCCCCTGAGAGCGGGCGTGCAAATGTAAGGGTATTTTTTGCTGACGTTTCTGTTAGTCAGAGCAGAGCCCTCTCCGCCGTAGCGTGTTATAGCACAGCTGACGGGAGGGCAGGGCAGAAAGGGCTGAGAGACGGGAAGAGCAGCATTGCCGATCTCCCCAGACTCAATAACCTGCACATCTGCGTGGGTAGCATAGGTGGGCGTGGAGTGCGCGGTTGCTGTTGCAACAGCGGCATAGTCAAACTCGCTCACATTAGCTCGTAAAATTAAACCACCATCACTGAGGGTCGGACTTGCGATCTTCAGCGTAGGGGGTTCCAAGCTTACCGCTGAGTTAGGACTGTTGTTTAAACGCAGACTGGCGGGCTTTGCCTTTCGTTTGCGTGTAGCAGAGGACTCAGGTGTGTGGGGAATACGTGCCCTAACAGTTGCAGAAAACTCAGTGGAGACAGAGGCAAACTGCTTTAAAAGGAACTGCTTCTCAACACAAGGGGAGTGGCCCTGAAAAGGACCAACATGAGAAGTCGGACACACATTCCCTGTTGGCAGTAATTGCCTCCTCTGCTTCCACGGTGGTTCGGCTGGGGGTTCATCCACTTGCATGCAGGGCGAAGATTATGCATGCCGGGACAAGAGGCGCAGTGGCGGGAGGTGTGGGCTGTACGGTGGGGGAATGGTGGGAAGCGGTCCGAGACACAGGGGCAGCATGGGCTGCTGGGCGCCGCTGCAGAGATTGATTTTTCTCTCCAATCTCGCAAAAAACCGTGAGTGCGCTGTGGGCGAATATTCACTCGACCCCACTGAGTGCACTTCCTCATCCTCTCCGCTTTGTCAATCGCCTCTCTTCCTGCGGGAAATATTGGTTGGCGGAGAGTGTGCAGAGAAATAGCTGCAGAACACTCATGGGAGAGGGGGGCAAACTGTTTTCTCTGAAGCTGCCTCCTATTGAGGTAGCCACACATTTCCCGCAGCTCCTCGTAGCTTCCTGTGTTTTATCGGCAGTTTATCGGTGAGCTAGACCGGGAACACGCTGGCCGGGGCGCGGCGAGGTTGAGCCAACGCCGCATTGGCGAGGTCTGCCAATTGCAGGACACGGAGTCCTGGAGCGTGGACTTAAGGCTCTGCCAACAGCGATTCACTAGCAGCACGTTGATAAAACGGCGAGAAAGGGGATGTTCGCAAAAGCGGGGTACCCTGCTCGCCGAGCTCCAAGTCTTCCAATGGGAAGAGGGAAGCGCTGGTACAAGCGGTAAAGAAGGGAGTAGAATTATCGAATTTTTGCCCTTCATGATCCTCCGCCTCTCTACCGTACGATGGACCCAATCTCACGTTAGCTTCCTCAGTATACACGATATTTGTTATACGGGGCATAAATGCGTCAGCCCGCCGCTGCAGCTCCCACGAAGGTAGGAGGGCACAAAACGAACAGAAAGCTTGAGGCGTCAAGGCTAGCCTGGCATGTTGGGCGCCGAGGCATATTTAGCAGCGTGAGTGAGGGTCGTACGGCATAGTGTAGCAGTTGCTACACTCAGGGCAGAGGTGTACTGTTCTTCGAGAAATACTCACCTTCAGAACAGCTTCATTTAACTTCTTGCGCTGAAGAAAAAATGGGAGCCGAACTCAGGTCACGTGAATGTAATATACGGTGGATGCGGACCTGATTGGGGCCATTGTACAGGACAATGGCGGGAAAGAAAATCTTAAGAGCTGCGCATGTGCAGAGGGATAAACCCAATAGCGACAGCCTTAAAAAGCAAAGCTCATATGAAATAGAACTGAAAAAGTGAGTTTTTCATTATATGTCCCCTTTAAGCTGAGCAGTGCCACAAGGTTTCTATGAGTTTGACTATTATTGTGTGAATTATTACTTTGAAAGTTAAAAACATTTCAGATTTTGATGTCATTAATTCAGCTAAAATGTTTCTGCTTCCAGTCTGTTTGATTAGCGCTGCCTGTTTCCATGACTGTTCGGCTTAGAGACCCTCCTTGTGTGGTTTATTGCAGGCGATCAAGTCGCTGACGCAGAAAATTATGATGATGCTGTTACCCTGGACTGGATTCAGATGGGTGAGTTTCTATAAGATAATCCTGCTCTATGAAACATATATCTATCAGCGTTTAGAGTGTGATCTTAAATGTATCAGTCAACCCTATTTTAGTCCATAGATGGGCTATGGAAAGTATCTTCAGTAGTGTTTTCCTCGGCAAATTTGAAAATATGTTTGCTTTCCTTCTGTCATGCTAACTTTTCTGAAAAAAAAAAAAAACAGTTAAATTTAGCACGCAGAAACATACTAAATTGAGTTAAAATTACAGTGTTTCTGTCAAAAGAGCACTACAAGTTTGGAGCTGGTATTCAGTAAAAATTAGCCTTTTCCTGACTCTGTGTCTGTTTGTCTTCTCACTTGTCTCCTGTAGGAGGAAAAGGTCTGACCACTGAAAACCCTCCAACTTTTAGTGGGAGGGACTATGATGATGTTGGGGAGGGGCTCCCTGAAAGAGGAGGAGAATATTTAGATTGACAGGTCCTTTGATGGAAGTTTCCACAAATAAGTTTACAAAGCAGAGCATACCAGGACCCATTTACCCTGTTTGACAGAGGCTATCAAAATATTCTCCTTGTGATGTCACATTGCAGTGATCACCAGTCCAAATCTAGCCCTGTTTTTTTTTTTTTTTCATATCCAAGATAATTAACAAGTTAACTGAACAATTAGTGCTTCTTATTGGCCACTCTGCCTTTACATCTGACCTCCAGGTAAAGGGTGGGTGGGAAACCAGCAATATTCAGCCCTCTAGGACTGTGAGTTCATGATCCCTGCTATTTAACTGTGGTCACTTAGGCTACGTTCAGACAGCAGGCAATTGCGGCCCAAATCCGATTTTTTTGCCCATATGTGACCTGTATCCGATCTGTTAGACAGTTTGAACAGCACAAATCAGATTTTTTTAAATTTGACCCAGGCCACTTTCATATGTGGTCCTAAATCCGATACGTATCTGATATTTTTCAATGCGACTGCTGTCTGAACGGCCAGGTCGCATTTATCCGACCTTTCCGTCATTGAAATGCCGAGACGAGATGCCTCCATTTTACTTCCGTCAACAAACAGTGCGTGCCTGTGTGGTTACGTGTTACCTCAGGACCTCTTTTGCGCATGCTGTCACTTCAGGGTCGCATTCAGTTCATACTCAAAACTGATAGAAGTCGCATATAATGTGTATGATAAACGAGCACTAAGACATTTCCTGATCTGCCATCCTGCATGTTTTTTCTCCAATTGGCATTGGTAAATAAGCAATTCAGCCAAACTTAATTACAGTAGGTCTATTAGCTTGTTCATTTATCATAACATTGGAAGTGCTGGTATTTGCATTAAAGTAATTCTGCTACATTTGCTGGATGATGATGTCATGACAGTGCAGACTATACCCAGTAATTGCAGCCCACTTAAGTATGAAACGAATGGAATATATTTTTTTCTGGGAGCAAAAATGAAAACAATCAGCTTCAGCCTGTGTGACAATGTACTGAACAATTTGTGTGCATTTCCTGCAATCAAGTTTAATTTTGTTGCTGCTCTGTTCATTGTGTGGGTAAGAGCCGTCCATTCTGGCTCTCAGATTGATGCATTGAAGTGCTATTAATTCAACCGCACTCATGCAGCTTCCCAAGGATCATATTTTGTTCTAAGCAACCAATGAGTTTTTTTGTCCTTCCTTCTGAGCAGAGTAAGAAAAAGGTAATGACTGCATCGACAATTTTAAAACTATTTTAGTGCTGCTTGTTTCATACTACTTTTCCTAACTACTGATTACACAGTGTATTGCTTTCATGGCAACTCAAACTATTTCAATATAATATTTTCTTTTGAAGATTTGAAAATCTTGCTAATCATAAAATAGTTTATTTAGTCTTTTTTGCTGCCTTTTTAATGTTTTTATAAGAAATGTGAAAGATAAATTTTGATAAATTTGGATTCCACATCTTTTTTTTCTGGTAACATTTTATTTTAAATAAAGCTTGTACTGTTTTGCAAAAATGTTAAAAATTGGTTTTATTTTCATTCTTAAACAATGCCAATATTTAAAAAAGTACAAAAATGTATTTCTGGAATAAAGCTCAAAAACTTTTTTTTTTGATTGAACATTGTTCATTTATATATTTTTTTGTCAGTTAATGTGCTTATTAGTTAAATATTTTCAGCGGTAGATACCGTTTAATATTTGTTACAATGAAATTTGGTTATAGTAACAGATCAATGGAGCTTTCCAACTCGCACTGACCAGCTCCGCCCCCCTTAGTCACTGTTGCTATGCCCCACATGCAGTGCAGCTCAGTTCCACTTTGGCAACAGCACAGCAGAAGTTTGGACACCTCTCTCCGGCACGTATCCCAGAAAATATTGCGGTTTGTTTCTTACCGAATGCGTCCAACTTGTCCAGCAAAGTTGTCCAGAGAGGCCTTAACTATTTCACAGAAGGATATATCCATGACATCAAAATTATTAACGGAACGGGTGGACATACAAGAGTAACCGCAAAGTGCTGGCGATTGATATAAAAAACCAAACGCCCAATAAACTGCACATTGAGATCAAACCAAGCAAATGAATTGCACGTTTAAAGCAGGGTAAGTAGTTTTCATACTTTTGTTGCCATCACTGAGCTAAAAATAACACTGGATCCAATATGCTTTCTAACATCAGTTGGCATTGTAAACACTGTGCATCTAAGCCAAGGAGGGTCCCAGATGTGGTGGATGGTCTCAGCGTGTTTGCCTAAACTGCAAGAGAAAATAAAGACTTACCGGTCTCCATTATACATATGGGGTCTGGCTACAGCATCAGCGCTAGGCCACTGCCTCAGGTTAAACGTGATGACGTCCTTCACGTTCTGCTTTTAAGTGACCTGAAACTTGTCTAGCGGATGCTGCAGTCATAATGTCGTACAATTCATCTGACTCCATGTCAAATTTAGGATATAAAATTTAGTTATAACCCCTTGTGGTTACGATTAAATTATGCGTTCGCATAAAATTGATCTGACTCTAATTAATTAATTAATTTAGAGCCCCGTTGTGCATCAGACTTGTAACTGGTCTATACCTTACTCCGCCGGACCAGAAACATCTGTACAGCCCAATTCAGTGGATTAATTTAGAGGCTGGTGGTCTTATTAAGCACAATAATTTGACAAAGAAAATAGCTATGACTAGGGATTATCGGGGCCCAAAGCAAGTACCTCCAAAATTTAACGGGCACGTTCAGTGATTTTGTGGTTTTTAAGATTCCGCTCAGGGACTGAGATGGTAACGAAATTCTCCCCAGCCACTCAGTATACCGGAATAACCTTGGAGCCAAACGAAATAACACCAATCACAGCATGGAAAATCCACCTTTTCACGCAGAAACCAAGCGTGTTGATCAGACACGCGATTACAGTCTACGTTACTCAATTAGGAGACAGGACTCCGGGCTGGAAGGATATAAGTCAGAAACACACAACAAAATGCAATTACTAATTTATTTCGCCAGGCAGGCACAAGCTTAAATCACAAGAACCAAACACATCGTTACAGAAAATGTAAAAAAGAAGTCAAATCGTACCTGGTGCAGATCACAACTACACATATACACAAAGTGTACAATGCGGGAAGAATGAATACAAGCTTCCCCGACTTCTTTGTTTCCCCCTCTTTTATGCCCAAACTCCAGACTGCGTTCTATGGCGGGGTCATTGGTCATTCGGGTAATTCAAACCAGGTAGGCTCCCCATCTCCGGAGGGACTTTGGGAGGAGACATTACCACAAGGAAAACTGAAGTATAAGTTATGGACGCCTAAACCATGAACAACGTTCTTCAAATTTGCATACCTGTCAACTCTCCGAGCTTGAGCAGCACGCTGCCTATTTAACTGCAAGTGCCACTTTTTTTTTTAAATCAACCCATGCAATACCGAGAGTGAAAAGGCGATATATATCATTGGAACGCGGACCTGATCAATCAGCTAAGCACTGGCCTATTAATTAAATTATTTTTCTGTACTGAAACCCATGATTTGCCGCTGTTCCTCATATG
This sequence comes from Gymnothorax javanicus, assembly GCA_029692085.1. Classification (NCBI taxonomy): domain Eukaryota; kingdom Metazoa; phylum Chordata; class Actinopteri; order Anguilliformes; family Muraenidae; genus Gymnothorax; species Gymnothorax javanicus. The sequence goes on from CM056200.1 coordinate 64,956,986, forward strand.
GAAGAAACGTGTCTTCAGTTGCCAATTAAGATAATTGAAAACGCGTCAGTAAAGGAAAAATGATTGAGAACTAGCCAGGACTAATTGTCATAAAGGGGCGTGTCAGCACCCCCAATTCCCGGTTCTAGAACTGCCACTGCACTCCAGCTGTGGCAAATTGTTGCGCCAGAAAGACCCTAGTTGAGTTTGTTCCCATAACCCAGGAATGTCTCTGCTGGGTACTGGGGCCCTTAAGACAATGAAGGGTCTGATTGCCAACGTGCGTGACCAAGTGCATATAGTCCTCTCTGCCTTTCCTTACAGCGTGAGTCAGACAATCCGCTAGCTGGACTTTGTAATAAATCATAAGCTAACCCTTAAACTAGCTGCATTATACATAACTGAGTTGTTACTCTCGTTTCGTTATATCAGCGTTTTCCTCCAAAATGACAAGTTAACTTCAATCATTTCAGCTAAGCGACTGGACGTTCTGAATCGTGGCTAGTTTTGGCTAGCTACCTAGCCATCTTTTTCTTCGTTAAAGTTTATAAGCAGATTATATCATGCCAGTGCAAAATCCTTCACCATTTGGCAGATGATATCCAAACACTCTTGCATTAGACCTGCTTGCATTAGAGTTGGTCATGAAACATCCGGTGCAATACAAGGATAATCCATATTAATGCTATTAATCAGCTCTTATACCAAACACTACCTGCTTGCATTAGAGTTGGTCATGAAACATCCAGTGCAATACAAGGATAATCCACATTAATGCTATTAATCAGCTCTTATCATACAGTATAACAGAAATACACATTATTTTTGTACCCTTGTGAGTGAAATGAGTGTTGTAAATCAGAAAATGAAAAGTCTTTGGAAATTCCTACAAAGAAGGCAGTGCAATTTATTTTTAATGGTGCAGTCCTATTAAAGTTTGTGGTAAGCTGTTTTTAGGTGGTTTGCAAGACGTCCAAGGCCGACGATTCCCCCAGGGATTGTCCATCAATTCCGAGGCTGGTGGCCACTCCAGCAGTGGCGGTTCTAGAACCGGGGAATTGGGGGGTACAGACACATCCCTTTATGACAATTAGTCCTGGCTAGTTCTCAATCATTTTCCTTTACTGACGAGTTTTCCAATTATTGTAATTGGCAACTGAAGACACGGTTTTTCTCCATATACGATGGAACAGCGATGAAATCATGGGCTATATTCAGTACAGTGACGGAGCCAGAACTGAGAATGTGACAAAACATCCGTTTAATACAGTTATTAGTCCTGAACTGTTCTCAGTCATTTTCATGATTAACAAAAGCTTCACTCCGAGAGCACTCCACAGTTAACAGGTGCTGCTTGTTCTCCCCGATAACGTAAGAAGACAATCATTCATCTGGACGTGCATTTGCTGTATTTAAATCAACGTGTAATGGGCAGTGATAGGACGCCAGGTGCCGCGACCAGTGAGAGAAAGAACTGAGAGCAGCCAAGATAAGAGACAAACACAAAAGAGGTACACACCTCCAGTAAAAGCTCGCGATTCCAAGGATGAATAAAAGTCCACAACACGGAAGCAGTGCGAGAGAGAATAAACAACAAGAGAGAAGAGAGAAAATTTCTAAAAGAAGCAATTCCGAACAATAAATGGAATATAACAAATCACTAGGAAATCTGACTAGAGATTTTCCCCGACCGAAGTGCTAGAAACAAACAGACACTCAAACAGCGATAGGTGTGGCAAACCCCCGGCCCCGGAAAACTCCACCCTAGCTCAATCAGCCAGCAGGGCCAGGAATTCGAAGGGAAAGAAATCCGATATTGTCCCGGACGATAGAACAAAGAAATGTCCAACAAACAAACGCACGCCTAAACCATGACACAACGTTCTTCAAATTTGCATACCTGTCAACTCTCACGCAAATAGCTTGAGCAGCACGCTGCCTATTTAACTGCTGAGTGCCACTTTTTTTTTTTTTTAAATCAACCCATGCAATACCGAGAGTGAAAGGCGATATATCATTGGAACGCGGACCTGATCAATCAACGCGAAGCACTGGCCTATTAATAAGTAAATTATTTTTCTGTACTGAATTTCGCCCATGATTTCATCGCTGTTCCATCGCATATGGAGAGAAACCGTGTCTTCAGTTGCCAATTAAGATAATTGGAAAACGCGTCAGTAAAGGAAAATGATTGAGAACTAGCCAGGACTAATTGTCATAAAGGGACGTGTCAGCAACCCCCCAATTCCCGGTTCTAGAACTGCCACTGCACTCCAGCTGTGGCAAATTAAGTTGGCGCCAGAAAGACCCTAGTTGAGTTTGTTCCCATAACCCAGGAATGTCTCTGCTGGGTACTGGGGCCCTTAAGACAATGAAGGGTCTGATTGCCAGAGTTTGCGTACGTGACCAAGTGCATATAGTCCTCTCTGCCTTTCCTTACAGCGTGAGTCAGACAATCCGCTAGCTGGACTTTGTAATAAATCATATTATGCAATGCAGCTAACCCTTAAACTAGCTGCATTATACATAACTGAGTTGTTACTCTCACGTTCGTTATATCAGCGTTTTCCTCCAAACTAATTTCGATGACAAGATGACAACTTTAATCATTTCAGCTAAGCGACTGACGTTCTGAATCCAATTGTAGCTAGTTTACTGGCTAGCTACCTAGCCATCTTTTCTTACGTTAAAGTTTATAAGCAGATTATATCATGCCAGTGCAAAATCCTTCACCATTTGGCTAGATGTTTTATGTTATCTAATGTTGCGAATGCCTGTGCTGGGTGCAGCATGTTCTCAGCAGAATAGGTCTTGTGTACAGAAGTCCACTGGGGAAAAACAATACTAAGTTAACATATACATCAATGATGCCGTTGGTGTAATTCTGTCTTCTCAGCAAAACATATGCATAGATTGTTGGTAACTACCTAGTGAAGGCGAACTGGCAAAAAAAATTTCATTTGCTTACCTTCAGGCAAACTGCCTTGTGTTTGTTGATCTAATTCCATATATACTGACACACGGTGAAAAGACAAAACCGATATTTAATAACCAAGAAGAAGAAACAACCAAGGTTAATTGATTCAATTTTAATACGAATAGAAAAAGAATTTTCCATAACACTGTAAAGTTTCATCATATTATCTCATCAAATGTTTCCGATATGCCATTGTGAATGCACAGACCCTCCACAATCTGTCAGTAGCGAGTGTATCCTCCCTGTGCTTGCACACATGTGTGTAAACGGCGAGGCTTTGATACACACTAACGTTGCACAGTTGCTTGGGGTATGTTCCTCCACTCCTCCTGTAGTGCTGCCGTCAACTCGGCGATAAAGCGTGGTTGACATTGACGCTGGTGCACACGATGACCCAGTTCATCCCACGTGTTCAATGGGGTTAAGATCGGCTTAAATGGATGGCCACGGGAGAACATCGATCCCTGCTTGTTGGAGAAAGTCTCTGGTGAGGCGTGGAGTATGGGGACGGGCGTTGTCGTGTTGGAACATGAACGGTAATCGTTGTTGTCCATGGTTGCTCAATAGTGGTTGGAGAACTGGTCTTAAAATCTCATCCACATACTGCTGTGCCATTAGACTGCCACGAATCACTACAATTTCATCCCGAAATCTCACATTATTGGCAGCCCAGACCACGACACGACCCCTACCAAACCAATTTCCCTCCAGAACACACCTGTCTTGATGACGTTCATAGGGAGGTTGTAAACGCTTCCTGTCTGTTGGAAGCAATGTGCCAGTCTGTTGATGGTGGATGAACTGACCCTGAACAGGCCGGCAACCTCTCTTTGAGATGTTCCCACAAGCAGCATCCCCAAAGATCGCTCCCTCAGCTGTTCTATAAGCCGTGGCATCCTGACATTGATGCTGATGGGGATGAACCACTGTGCCTTTTATGCGTCCAATGTCCAATGTTCCAGCTTTTAACCTTCATACCACTATTTTTCTTCTGTGGTAATTTTGATGGCTTCAAAAAATCAGCTCAAATTTTAAAAATTAGGCGTTGCGTTTTCACTGTGTTTCAGTATAGTTGCAGCAGACCTTCCACATGCCTTAATCCATCACAAACACTTTTCTAACTGTGTTTTTGGCCTTGGAAGAAGGATTAATTGAGCTCCCGGTTGCTGGGCAAGGTATCTTTCCTCAGTATTACCCGTTCCCCAAGTGCATCAAAGAACTATTTTCGATAAAGTCAGACACCATGCCAATTACACTCAGCTAATGACTGCATTGATTGTGGGACAATATGGCGGTGCTGTCAGGATAGGCAGGACCTTATTAAGATAAGGTTATCTGATTGGAAGTTATTGTACACTTGATTGACAGGTCAGAAAGGTCCATATACTGCATGTACTATATTACTGTTCTACTCTTCCCTCCTGTGACACTCGGTCTAGATCCCACCCAACCTGTTTTTTTTTTTTTTTTAAATTCTGTGAAATCCCACTCTTTCTAAAAGTTAGGACTGTCTCTACCTCTAAGGCAGAGAATCATGGGTGATAATCCCCACTGCTCAGTGTGAACCCAGCACATATTGGAGGCTCACTGGACAGGGGGCATTGAAGTTCAAGTCCTACATGTTTCTCTCTTAACGCATGCAAATACACTCTAATTAAAAATGTGTTGTACTTGGTGACTGTGGACAGAGGAAACTCAAAAATAATTTAAATCAGAATTTGCTCCTTTGGTGATAATGGCAGCTGTCCTCAGTTTCTACGCATTTTGGAACGTTTTGCCTTCAGTTTTGCCGAAGTAAGGGCAATCCAAACCTCATGGATTTAGCTAAGGAAACTTAACCCATTAATGCCCAAATTTCTTTTCAAAGTGAACGATACATTTTATTATCGTATACAGTGTACAATGGATGTGTAAAGTTTAAATTTTGGTGAAAAATAATTATTTTGTCATCAAGGACGCCAAATATGTACGTATGTTCCACTACAAATGAACACAGATCATTGAAAGCATTAAAAAAAAAAATCATCATTCTGAGAAAAATGTGATTGGATAATGCTATAATCTCCAATTTTTGTTCTTAGTGTTGAATAAAAATGTGTCTCAGAAAAACATGGTACACTGACCTTCCAGAGCGTCGCATAGTGCTGTTACAGACTCAAGAAATTCATGCAAATGGCGGCCCCCACCACTGCTGTAAAGGGAAACTGCTCTCATGAGCACTTTTCCTGGATGCGAGTTACTTCCCCTGATTAACCTACAGCAGCTTAGTCACAGTAAGGCATTCACTTGGGTTACAGAGGTTAAAATGTGCCGCGTCCCAAAAATGGGACAGTGGTCATTAATGGGTTAACCATTGCAAAAATTGCACTCTGCTTTAAAAAATTCTTGAGTTGCTTTCTCAGTTTGCAACTGAGGTTATTCTCATCTGTACTATGATGCACCTTCCTATGAAATTTGAAGCCTTTGCTGGAATGCGAGTGAATAATATTGTCCTACAGAATGCATAATTCATCTTACTGCTTTTGTTAGTAGGATGTTGTTCCTTGTTTAAACAGGGTGTTTTTTTTTTTTTTGCCAGAAGTTAGACTTTCCCATGACTTGTTGTGATCCCTCTGTATTTACTCTGGTGAAATCTTCCCTTTTTGACACTGATACAGCCTGCTCCCTGCTCCTTGAGGTCGGCGAAGTGTTGAGAAGGGGGTATTCTTTACCAGCAAAAAAAATGTTTCTGTCATCCGCCATAGTTGTTATCCTAAAATAACAAAAACTTCATGTCAAAATATTTATGTACTTGATTGTAAGTACACTGATAAAGCTCCTGTATGTTTTTCAGAGTGTTTAAGGTAAGTAAATTTCCACATTTCCCTCTGTATCTGACAGCTGCTTCATTACACAACCCTGCACATCAGCAAATGCATTAACGCAACCGATGAGGGCAAAAAAGAAAGAGCTATGGTCATGGGTTTGAATCCGTCCGGGGGCCTTATTATGTGGAGCTTGCATGTTCTCCCTGTGTTTGTGTGGCTTTCCTCCCACAGTCCAAAGACATGCACATCAGGCTAACTGGAGACACTAAATTACCTGCAGGTATGATGGTGAGAATGAATGGTTTGTGCGTCCTGCGATGGATTGTCCTGCGAGCTGTCCAGGGGGGATCCTTGCCTTTTGCCCATAGTCAGCTGGGATAGGCTTCAACTCTCCCTGCTACTCTAGTGAGGAAGAAGCAGGTATAGACGATGGATGGATTTATGTATTTATTTATTTATTACCCCGCCCCACCCGAAGGGGGTGGGCAAGGAGTGTTGTTTTTGGTTCGGTTTGTTTGTTTCTTTGTTTGTTAACACTCTAGCAGCAAAACTAGTGGCCAGATTCACCCCAAATTCAGTTTAGGGATTGCCACCTACCCAGTATAGATGCCTACTGAATTTGGGAAAAGTTGGTCAAAGTATGTGCGAGGGGCGGGGTTTGTTGTGCCTGGCACCACTTGTTTATTTCCTTTTTTGAAAATTATATTTTGGTGAAATTTGTAGATGGTGCCTTGAATCTCAGGACACAAGAAACAAGAATGCGCTCTTTCATGGAAATTTGAGTAAAACGTCCAAATTTTGAAGCTTTATTATTTATAAAAATAAAGAATGTAAATGGTCGTCTATTAAGCCAGCATTACGGATTCATAATTTGTTTGATTATTTGAAGTTTTGTTGTGCCGGAATCCAAATATCCCAGCACAAAACGGATTTCGCTGCATGAAAGAAAACCGAGGGGACTTGTCTGGAACTTAAATGTGTTGCTGGCCACACACATTCTTCTTCTTTTTTTGGTCAGAAGGATCCTCAATGCTGTTCTGCTGTTCTCAAGCAAAATTGATTAGCATATTCAGGTAGGCCGTATTTGTCCTCTGAACAAGCGAATTTTGTTCCAACCCCTGTGTCTCAGAAATTGTCTCCACTCCCTTGTTCAGCAATGTGTGTGGCTATTAGAGTTATTGTTTTCCTCTGTTGATTTTGTCTTGCGTGCCTTCCCCTTCCAGGTGTAATCATTTGTTCCCTCTATTAACTTATAGTTTATCAGGGGATTTTGTTTCAGTGGTCATTGCTGGATTGTCAGGGACTGTACTGCCAAGCAACCAGTTATTTAGTCATCTAGATATTGTGTCAAAAGTTTGTCTTTGAAGTATCACATATGTAAATGAGTTTGTCTTCGTAGATTAGCAAATGTTAATAAAACTTGAAATCATAACTACAGCTTGTGGACTAGTTGTGAGAAATAAGTTCCCGGGTCTAGAAATAAGCTTCCATGTCTTATTCTCGGGTCCAGGATTGGGAGTTCATTCCTGATAATCCGGTTGACTAGTTCTCTTCCTCTGTCCAGTTTATTATGAACACCTCCCAAACCCTCAACAGGGTTCAGGTTTGGGACAGCAATCCTGTTAAACTACTTCCCTCTTCTAGCAAGTTCAAGCAAACAGCTTCACAGGGAAGCCACTGGCCCGGCGAATGCTGAGCCCCTACCCTGGCGATTGTATATCAGAGCTGCACTGTTCCCTGGTCCTTTTGGCTACAGCCTCATCCATACCGTATTCCCTGGATGAATACTCCTGATTGGATTATACCCACTTCTGCATTTGGTTCTCAGTCTGGATCATAAACAAATTTTAAATTTAGAAAATTTAGTCACTTATCCTCGAGAAAATAAGACAAACTTACACGTCTCACCTCTGAAAGATATTGTGATGTATTTCCATGAACAGCAGCTTGTATCTTAGGGAAATGGTTTAGTTATCAGCAAGGAAAAGGACAAGTGTCTGGCTTTAGCTGGACAATAATGTTCTGTTGTCCACTGAGGCAAAAGATTAAAGCCACTGACTTCAAGAAATGTTTACAACAGGAGCCATCTTTGACCCTGGATCTGCCTGGATAGAGGATTCTTCAAGAAATGGGTTCAACATTGAACTGGAAACATTCTTAGGAGATTCGGGAACATGTCTTCATGACAGCAACATTTTGACCCCACCATCTGCATGTTGTCTCAGCGTTTTTATTCCTTTTTCATTCTTGTCTCCCCACCCCACTCCCCGAATTTCATAGATATTGCTCATAGGATGGGTCGACATAAACAAATCGTAATTTGTCAATTATTTGTGCTCCGATATGTAACATTTTAGTCTCTCTCTTAGCTTTTAAAGACCGGCGGGGGATTATGTCTTGGCAAGGTCCGTCCGTCGTCTGCACGTCCTGGGAGGGTGCTTATGTTCTGACATCAAGGTCAAGGTCAAGGTCATTTATTAATTGTCCCAGAAGGGTGATTTGGTGTGCGGCAAAATGTAAAACAGGATATAACAGGCATCAGTAAAACATATTCATTCTGAACAAATAGACATACCAACAGCACAAAACAATATATGATATGAGTCTAAAGGGGACAATTAAATACAGTTCATCAGGTGCATTAGAACAATAGAAAAGCAGCATTTCATGCTGTGGCAGCCCAGTCTCAGAAATTTAAGAAAAAAAAACATAGTAAATGAAAGAGAATAAAAATAGATAAAATCATTTGGATAAAGTAAATACATAAGATAAGAGCAGCACTGTACGGTACTTCTCTAAAACTCTACCTCAGCTCATGAGAAATCACACACTGGTTGAGTAGGTAATAGTAAATAAAAGGTGGCACAGGATATAACAACTTGCCTCCACCTCTCCTCAGCATTTAGGGCCTGGATAGAAGCAGGCACGAAGGAAAATTTATATCGGTTTTTGGTGGCTAAGGGAGCAGATAGGCGAAGGCCAGAGGGAAGTAGCTTATATTCTGAATGCAGAGGGTGGGACTCATCTGTGCGGATGGACTTTGCCTTTTCCAGCAATTTTTTTAAAACGTGAGTTTTTTATAAATGTCATCTAAGTTGTTGAAGTTTGCTCCAACTATTTTTGAGGCCACTTTGACAATCCTCCTGAGGGAGTTCTTATCTTTATTTGAGAGGTTTCCGTACCAGCAAGTGATGGAAAGCGTGATTACAGACTCAGAGTAAACATAAGAGTCTTACCGACCTGAAATTTGGCGAGCTTCCTGCTGAGCCGCTGCTGTCCTTTTTTGCATAGTAGTTCACAATTTTGATCAAATTTCAGTTTGTTATTGAATGTGGTACCAAGGTATTCATAGTGGGAGATCAGGTCTACTGACTGACCGTGAACTACACTGCATTAAGGAGCTGGGGAGGTTCTTCTAAAATCAACACAGATCTCTTTTGTTTTAGCGACGTTGATTTTAAGAAAGGCTTTGTCGCACCAAAATAGAAAATCTTTAAGAACTTGACCATGCTCAACGTCATCATCTTTGAGCGGGCTGACGATTACCGAGTCGTCCGCATACTTTAAGATGAATCTATCAGCGTGGTGGCTGACACAGTCGTTTGTGTATAAGATAGACAAGAAAGCAGATAAAATACAGCCCCAGGGTGAGCCGGTGGAAGATGTTAAAAAGCTAGATAGTGTTTCATTTACTCTTACAAACCTAATTCCGAAATAGTTGGGATGAAGTGTAAATTGTGAATAAAGTCAAAATGCCATGACTTTCAGATCACATGAGCCAATATGTTATATTCAATAGAACATAGATAACATTTCAAATGTTGAAACTAGGACGTTTTACATTTTTATCCACAAAATGAGCTTCTTTCAAATTTTCTGGCTGCAGCAGGTCTCAAAAAAGTTGGGACACAGGCAAAAAAGGGCTGAAAAAGCAATTAATATATAAGAGAATCAGCTGAAAGAACATTTAGCAAGTAATTACATTAACTGGCATCAGCTGTGTAACATAATTGGCTATAAAAGGGACGTCTTAGAGAGGCTGAGTCTCTCAGAAGTAAAGATGGCCAGAGGCTCTCCATCCTGTGAAGGCTTGCGTAAAAAAAATTGTGAAATACTTTTAAAACAATGTTCCTCAACGTCAAATTTCAAAGGCTTTGAAGATCTCATCATCAACAGTGCATCATATCATCAAAAGATTCAGAGAAACTGGAAAAATCACTGTGCATATGGGACAAGGCCCAAGACCTTTCCTGGATGCCTCTGATCTTCGGGCCCTCAGACGCCACTGCATCACTCACCGGCATGATTCTGTCATTGACATTACTGAATGGGCCCAGGAATACTTCAAGAAACCACTGCCTGTAAACATAGACTGCCGTGCCATCCACAGATGCCACCTAAAACTCCATCATGCAAAAAGGAAGCCATTGTTGAGCATGATCCAGAAGCTCTGCCATGCTCTGTGGGCCAAGGCTCATTTAAAATGGACTGTAGCAAAGTGGCAAAGTGTCCTGTGGTCAGACAAGTCTAAATTTGACATTCTTGCTGGAAATCATGGGCGTTGTGTCCTGCGGGCTAAAGAGGAGAAAGACCACCCCTCTTGTTATCAGCGTTCAGTTCAAAAGCCAGCATCTCTGATGGTATAGGGATGCATTAGTGCATATGGTGTGGGACACTTGCATGTTTTAAAAAGCACCATGAATGCTGAAAGGTGTATAAAGGTTTTAGAGCAACATATGCTCCCCTCCAGACGACATCTATTCCAGGGAAGGCCTTGTGTATTTCAGCAGGACAATGCAAAACCACATACTGCAGCTATTACAACAGCATGGCTTCGTAGTAGAAGAGTCCGTGTGCTGAACTGACCTGCCTACAGTCCTGATCTTTCACTGATTGAGAACATTTGGCGCACAATTAAACGAAAAGTCCACCAAAAGAGACCCAAAACTCTCCAGCAGCTGGAAGCCTACAGTAAACAAGAGTGGGATCAAATTCCAATGGCTAAACTCAAGAAACTTGTCTCCTCAACGCCCAGACGCCTCCACTCTGTGTTAAAAAATAGAGGCTATGCTACACCGTGGTAAACAGGCCCCTGTCCCAACTTTTTTGAGACCTGTAGCAGCCATCAAATTTGAAATGAGCGGGATATCCGAAACTTTTTCCTTTCATTCTTCCAATCATAGATTGTTCCCTCAGTGTAATCCTTTGTGTCCTTCTCATATTTCTTTAATCTATGATTGGAAAAATGAAAGGAAAAAGTTTCGGATATCCCGCCCGGCCGGACAACCTAAACCCCGTGACAAGCTTTCCACCTCGGTAAGTGAATCGGAATCCTCCCTGACGGGTGATGCCGACAGTCAACGCAGCACCAGGTCTTTTTTGCCCAATGCCAGGCCTTCGCGGCAAGGAAGACGAGGAGGGGGACGAGGGGGCGGAGGCGAGCTGTTTCCCGAGCTCCCGAGACGCTCCCAACGGAATCGAAACAGTCTGTGATCAACATCTCTGGACTCAATTTAAGCGATGGAGAGACTAATGTCCTGAGTAAAGGTACCGTACAGGCCAGCAGACAGTGCCATCTCTACGCGAGATTATCGGGAGAAATACACGAGACATACACGAGAATATCGCGACGCAGCGTAAATGTACGAGTCACATATATCGTGCGTAGGAAAAGTAATAGGCCTAGTGGGTTACAAGTGTGTATCACGATAAGTCTCGCATGAAACTGGTGTCCGTAAACAGCACTGTTAGTGAACGAGATTCCGAATGTCTAACATCCAATTTTGAGGTTTACTGTCTCATGCGCGTTTAAAATATGGCTCCTGAACAGTGTCATTTATGTTTTTGATTTTCTTATGGATTGATGATACACTCAAAATATTATTTTGTTAAAATTTAAGATAAACAAATTTGTTACGCCTTTGTAACAAATTAATTTGTTGATGCAACAGAATCCGATTTGTTATTCTAACAAAAATCTTTACAAAATAGATTTTGTCCAGTCGTCTTAACAAAATAGATTTGTTAGCTAATTTTCCGCATGGCCCCAGCGGAATTTGGCGAAAATCGATCACGTGCACTAATTTCAGTGTCGTCTGACTGCGAAGGATCTTGAAATGAGCAGGAACGCAACGGGAAGGTGAGTTTTAACCTATGCCATCTTTTCTCTGTATAGGCTACTTGCTATATGTCGTCGTTCTTTAAGTTTTCATATTTAGCGACGTACACCGACAGCGTTATTCTTTGTTTTTGTGCCGCAATGTAGATATTTGTGCGTGCAGATGATATTCCTATCCCACCATATTTTATCTTCCGCAAACCAGGTCATTAAACATGAGGGGACTGCCTCTGATGCCTGTTTTTGTTCCTTTAACAGCTGATTGATTTGTCAACAACTTATTGGCATTGGTTAAAAACTCGCCTTACTGTTCACTTCTTGCATTACCACTTCACTGTGAAGTAATAAAAGTACGCACTTAAATTATTTCATCTACATATACATCGGCCGCATCATCGGTTTGTGCAGATTTATTTTAACAAACATCCTAACAAAAAATTTATGGTCCAATCGTGTTAGCAAAACACATTTGTTACTTAATTGTTAGTCTAACACAATAGGCCTATTTTGTTAGTAGCTACAGCAACAATTTTACTTTGTTAATAAAATGTACTAATTTGTTACTTCCTGAACAAATTAATTTTGTTGGATTGATTTTAACAAATTAATTTGTCATCTCTCATGGAACAAATTAGCCTAATTTGTTAAAATTTTTGTTAAAAGTAACAAATTCCTATTTTGAGTGTAACGGTCATCGGATTATAATTAAACTGATCAAAAAAAGAGTTTTTAGTCTGAGATTATTGTATTTATCCAATTGAGAGGTCTACCGGCTCTGTTAAGTTTAGAGTTTTGGACCGATCGATTGGGACGTGGGGTGTGTTTAAGGATAGCTATATTATCACAAATACAGAAAGGAAAAACCAAATTCTTCTGTTAACAATACAACCTTGCGTGACATTATTTTTATAATCCTATACTTGATTAATGAGTGGATGTCCCTTTGCACTCAAGTGTTTCATGCCACCTGTGAATACAAGTAGATAATACAAAGGCCGCGAGTTCCAGATGTCAAAATGGAAAAGGAGTCGTTTTTTTAATCTGCAGCTTGAGGCCCGTTCATCAGTCGTTTAAATTCATACGTAATGAGCAAAATTATCATTTAGTATGCAAGATGTCAGTAGAGAAGATGCGTCGCATTTCCCCTTATTTAGGAGCGCGTATAATGTCTCTGTATGAAAATCAAGAAAGAAACGTCGCACATAAGAGACTGTCTGATCGCAGGAGAAGGGATATCCATTCAAACTAAATCCATCAAACTGTACATACAGAGGCGAAATCTATACGCCAAACAAATATCAAACTAATAATTACTGTACACTTAACCAATTCCAATTGAAGGAAAAAAGACATGGAATGTGAGCTCTGTCGTTTTCAGGATATTGCAACAAGGCGTCGCTTTAAATATAATTTGACATGTGAATCGATAGATTTGTTGCTTTATTTATGACACAATGAGACGTGCACAGAAAACATTCTGCGGTGCATTTACAGAATAAATGTTTAAGAATAAACCAACATCGTCAAACAGAAGGCTATTAAACAGCAAACATAATACGAGTTATGTCCCTCTACCACATGCACTGATGAAATGATGAAACAGTAAACAGGCTGAAATAAATGCAAAATTACAATTTACATGTATGTAGCACATTATGTTTTATTCAGACCAGCGGTAGGGTTCATGTATACTGAAATTTTCAAAGTGATTCTTCGCTGCTGGATATCGTATACTCTTCTTCAACCCATCCTCGATTTTCACGGATTAATGATTAGCGATTACCAACAACAACGCAGCAAAGCAACAACGTATTATGCCTATTAAATCCGGATATAAAAAGTAATTCTCAGTAACGACTGTGCATATGCCGAATTCGGACTACATTACGTCGCGCATTTGGCAGACTCTGGGCATACGTGTGTAGGTTCGGCGGCCGGCCTACTGCGAAGCTTGTCTCGGCAGAGTACGAGGTTGATAATAGCACGCGACATAAAGAGGAGATTATCGCGAGAAAGCCACGAGAGATACACGAGACGTCTCGTGGGAATTGGGCAGTATCTGCTGGCCTGTGCGGTATGTCCTTTAGTCCCACTAACAGGGCAGATCCATTTAAATTAAAAGTGGACACACTTAGATTTTTTCGCTCTTTCCAGCTTAAATATTTTTTGCTCTTTGAAACATGGTGTCGTGTCCAATGGAGATGTGGTACTGAGAAATTCAGAGCCTGGGGTTGCCAACCAGCCAACCAGAGAAACCACTCCGTTTAAAAAGAAATCATGTTTCGTTCCCCATTCGAATCTGAATTCCTCAATCATTACATTTAGTAACCTGGTTGAAAATGACTTGTCAGCAATTTGTCAATAGTCTAAACAAATGAAAATGAATCTGTTTTGGAAGTAAAATGTCTAAATGAATTGGAAAAGAGAAAAGACATTGCTGTTCGTTCAGCTGATAAAGGGGGCTCAATTGTGGTGATGGGTGTGAACCAATATGATGATGGTATTAAATCCCAGCTGAGTAATCACAACTGTTATACTCTCCTCACCGAGAATCCCATTGATGAATTTAAGGCGGATATTGATCAGATTCTGGAGGCAGGGCTCACAAGTACGACGGAGTATTAGGGCCATATGAGAGGGGGAAAAAAAAGAATAAATACATTTTTTTTTTTAAATTACGAGAATAAAGTCATAATATTACCAGAATAAAGTAGTAAAAATACAAGAATAAAGTCATAATGTTACGAGAATAAAATAGTAATATTATGAGAAAAAGAGTCATAGTGTTACGAGAATAAAGTCGTAATTTTATGAGAAAAAAGTATTAATGTTACGAGAATAAAGTCGTAATAATATGAGAATAATGTAATAATAATACAAGAAAAAAGTCCTTTTTAATGAGATAAAAGCTTCAATAGAGTTATCAAGATCTGACGTGACCAGCTCAACTAAACAGCAGCTTCAGCCTGAGCCACGCAGCCGCTGTTTGTCTCAGTGGTACCATACCTTCTGCAGGTAAGCTAACGTAGCCTATTGATAATTTAATCGTTAAACATTTTATAAATACGGTTTTGCTGGCTGAGCCAACAGGCTGACAGGTTGGTTACGTTATTTGCAACATGAGGGAATATTTTAAGCTTTTTTAACGGGTTAACGCTAGCAAAGTCATACAACATCCTGTCATGTAGCGTTTAGCCTAACTTAATTACAACAGATATGATGTGAGGCATTAACTGGGGTTATGGTCTACATTTATTGTTATTGCTTGTCCAAATGATCCGGTTCATGATCCACAGTTGGCCTATATGTGAATTTTGACTTGCATTCCTGCACGTTACATTACAGTAACGTTAACGTAAGGCTAACGGTACCGTCTTTAGCATGACCCACTCAAATTAGGCTGCTGGCAGTCACCGTCTCTGTCTCTGTCTCTCTCTTAGCCGGCAAGGGAACACCGGAGCCATTCAGATGAAAACAGCGGACCAGGTAAACAAAGACTGACAGGAACTAATGTTATCTCCAGTTCCAGGTTTTTGAGACTTACTTTTTAGCTGAGTATGTTTGTTGGACAATGGTAGCTAAGCAACATGCATGTTCACAGGCCAATAGAGTTAATCAAATCAATATATTACGTTGTCATGCATAGAGATAAACTGAATTAATGACAGTATGCACCTTGAGCTACATGGCAACTGCTCATAAGTGTCAAAAGAAGAGGAACACCGGCACTGCAATAGTTATCCATTACATGAAATATACTGGTTTGATATTCTGCACATTTTATTATATACATTTTATCAATATTTTCCAGATCATTCAAAATGGGTCTGTATTCAGTAGGTATGTAGATAGTAGGTTAGGTATGTATAGTAACCTTCTGAAAGTGCCATTTTGTTTACCTACTGCATAATACATACTTAGTTTGGTCAAAAATACTGTACTGATAATGTTACAGCTTTAAGTCAACAATGTTACCAATGCAAGCTGTGGACATTTTTGGGAAGGCATAGATTATACTGCTTTACACAGCAGCTCCATATTGTTTTACTCAGTCTTTCCTATATAACTTTCTTTTTACTGCAATCTTTAAAAATAAATAAACGCACCACAAATTACGGCTGGACAATTAATCAAATCTTATTTTTAATTTCAATTTTTGTTTCCAACAAACATGAAAACAAGATAATTAAGATAAAGCAATTAATGTGCCGCATTCCATTTCACAATGATGCTCTAGTTTTGTCTTGTGTACCGCTTCATTCACAAAACTAGGAGGTGGTCTGGTGTTGATTTAAGACCAGTTAAGGACAAGGGGAAGACATTTGTCCTCATTTGTCATGAAATAAACAAAAAATAATGTTTTATTTCTCTCATTCACCAGCTTTGCTTGTGCCTTTTTGTATTTCAATGAAACTCACTGTTAAAAAGACCATTTTCTTAAAAAGTTCAATAAATGCATGACGTTTCCAAAGTCAATGACTAATCGTGTTAAATAATCATGATTTCAATATTGACCAAAATAATCATGATTATCATTTTTGCCATAATTGAGCAGCCCAACTAGAAATGCAAGCACAATTTTACACTGGTACCTACAGTAGTTTAACCTTTTAATAAGTCAACAGTGCTGTGATCTTTACCTAGGTTTGACACTGTTTCCAAATATTTGCAATAATATGAAGATAATGTCCAAATACTCTGCTGATTTCTCATATTAAAATTAAACCTTTATAATTAATTTACAGGGAGTCTTCATAATTCTTATACATGACATATTCATTCTTCATAGTTCTTTCCTACTTATTCTTCTATTTCTTCTCATCTGTGATTCCTGAGTTCACTGAAATTAAGCTGTCCCACTGTTTATTCTACTCCACAGATCCATGATGGCGGAGAAACTGTCGGAGATTGTGACTTTTCTGAGAGGTCGAGGTGTCTCTGATGAAACAATCAATTGGATTGAAGAGCAAAAGGTACTGCTATGAGTACAAGATGAACTGGTTAATTTCCTAGTTTCCTTGTGCAACCCTGAAAGGGATCTTCAGAATTAAATTTTCTTGGCCATAATTAGTAACCAAGATATTTGATAGACTGCAGGTTAAATCTTCTTTAGAACAATTTATGCATGTCTTCTCATCCTCCTTTTTTCATTTTCAGTGTATATTTTCTTTAATAGCTCTTATCATGTAGTTGTTGTCATGAAGGCTATTTGTATTGTTTATATTTTTAAGTTAATCTCCAGAAGCATGCATTTTTCAGTGCAATTGTGCAATACTTTTTTTTAAACTAACAACTTTGCTGCTGATATGTTTTATTACTGACTGGAAATCAATGCTTAACTTGTGTTTTATTTGTTACTTGAGGCAAAACCATCTGCCTCATATAGAATATAGCACAGAAGTGATAGTGGTAATAACTGGCCTACTGGTGTTTCTTTTTCAACTTTTTCTTCAGTCATTTTGTTTTTACTTTCACATTGATAAGCAGGGTTCCCCTTGGTCATGAAATTCCTGGAAAAGTCATGAAATTAGAAAAATAATTTTCTAGGCCTGGAAATGATTTGGATTTAACAGAATGTTTAGGAGACATTTTTAATACACACTGTTTTTGGCTATTGTTCCTCCTCCTGCTCCTCTTCTCCTCTCCTCATCCTTTCCTTCTGCTGCTCCTCTTCTTTCCTTCTCTTTATTGTCCTCTTTCATCTTAAGTTAACAGACACGTGTCTTCTCTATTTACAGATTGACAGAGAGGTCATCCTGCTAATGGAAGATGCTCAATTGGCAAATTATCTTCCATCATATGGAGACAGGATTGCTTTGTTCAACTTTTGCAAGCGTCAAACACATTCATCGAAGCAAAAGCAGGGACTTTTTGAAAAGCTAAGGGAGAAGCTCAAACTTAGAAAGGAAAACCACACAGGGGAGGAGGAGCCAGAAACCTCCAACAAAACCAAAAAAGCTAGAGCAAAACCATCCACAAGAAATATTGAAATAGGATGGGTTCACACTGATGGCAAAATAACAAAACAGGTCAGAGCAAAGCAAGGTGGGGGAACAAGAAAGATCTCAGTGAACATTCAGGCAAGATTTGATGAGATACTAAAACAGGGAAAGTCACTATTCTTTCCAGATGGAGAATCCAGCAAAGGTCACAAATCTGATTTTGAATTTGATGTTTGGGATTTCAAGCAAAATCCTTTTCCCAAGGATGTCTCCATTGAAATGATATACAACACTGTTAAACTCCCACTTCTGCGCTTCTACATATCAACTCAACCAAAATCAGTGCTAAGTGAAGAGTCTGATGATGACGACCATGGCTGTGCTGATTGTATCTCCGAGCCTGATGATGAACAATCAGTGGACAGAAATTATCGACAGGATTCAACAGATGAGCCCCATGAATCCCTTCCAGAGGTGTTCATTGTTTCTAAGAAGTCTTCACAGATTCTTCAGTAACCAGAGAAAACCCTGTAAGCTCAAGTCAAGAAACAAGAACACTTGTCATCAGTGATCCCGTAGCTTTTTCTGTGGACACCAACTATGCTATTTTTGAGGATGACCCTGACCCTGAGATCATTTTTGGTGCGCAGCAAACAGCGAATGATGACTCCCTCAGTGACACACTGATCTATCAACCTGATGAGTTACCTCAGAGTCCTCTTAATATTTTGCCTGAAACAATTTTGGTCTTGCACCACTCAAACAGCTTCAGTGAAATGATAGGGGCATTTTCTGACCCAGAGATCTTGCACAAAACACTGAAAGTCAGACATCTACTTCCTGACAACTCAGAAGAGAAGGGTAGCGGGGCTGGTGTAATCAGAGATGTCTACAGTAGCTTCTGGGCAGAGTTTTATGAACGTTGTACCCTTGGAACAACTTTGAAAGTGCCCTTTCTCAGGCATGATTTCTGTGCTGCTACATGGAAAGCAATCGGGAGAATTCTTCTGAAAGGATTTCAAGATTGCCAGTACTTGCCAATCAAACTTGCTCCTCCTTTTCTTGAGGAAATGCTTTATGGGGCAGTGCACAGTGACCTGAAGACAAGCTTTATTCAGTTTGTGAGCTCACAAGAACAAGATGTCCTCAGGCATGCATTGGATGATTTTAGTTCTGTTGAAGATGGTGACCTTCTTGAAGTGCTGGACAGATATGAACGTAGGAAGAGGGTCACTGCTGCTACTCTTCCCGAAATCTTGGATGAAATATCTCACAAGGAACTTGTGCAGAAACCAATGTTTGTCATCGACTGCTGGAGGGAGATTGCACAGCCACAGATTCATCTCAACTCCGGGGAACTGACCAAAATGTACAGTGACCTCAAACCCAGCCCAAAGAAAGTAGCAGGAATATTAAACTTTCCTACAGGGATGACATCCAAGCAGGCAGAGGTGGCACGGCACCTGAAAAGATACGTCAGGGAACTTAATGAGGAAAAGCTTGGGAGATTTTTGAGGTTCTGCACTGGCTCTGATTTATTGGTATCTAGTGCTATTAAGGTTGAGTTTACAGTTCAGACCAGTTTCACAAGAAGGCCAATTGGACGTACATGTGGGATGCTCTTAGAACTGTCTGACAGATACGATCATTTCCCTGACTTCCGCGGTGAGTTCAATTCCATTCTAGAGAGCAACGTCTGGGTAATGGACATTGTGTAGTCAGAAATTATGATATCAAGGGTTGCAGTCTGAATGCTTTCACTTTGTAAATAGAGTGAAACAGTTATTCTCACAAACACATGCATTCATTAAAGGGATTACCATGTTCTTCATATAAACGCACACATTAAGCCACATACATGCTTGTTTAATAGAAAAACCTGTTCTATGACGCTCACTGTTCACTATCTCAATTACAGAGAAACTGAGTGAATGTTCAAGCTATAGTGTATAAATTTTACAGATAAATGGATGTCTGTTATATTCAAGCCCTTGCCATCGAGTTCACATAATGCCTATCACCACTAGGTAAATCTCTCTGTATTTCACAGTATGTAGAGTTTTTAAACCTGGTGTCTGGGTAGATATTCCTGCCACTGCTGGGAGAAAACTCTATTCTGTGAAATACAAAAGAGATTTACCTAGTGGTGATAGGCATTATGTGAACTCGTTTGGCAAGGGCTTGAATGTAACAGACATCCATTTATCTGTAAAAGTTACACACTATAGCTTTGAGTTATGATTATCTTGTTACAATGCTAATGGTTAAAGCAGCTACATTTCATTCATGGTCAAGGATTAGAAAAAGTTTTCAAAGACAATGAGTTTTCTTTGGGTCATTTTCAAATTCTTTGTGTAAGGAAGTTTTATAATCAATGGCCATTTTTGTACACTTAAAAAGTTTGTAATAAATATTTTTGAGATTGTTTTATAGTTAACTCATTTCTTAATGATTAAAGTCATCTGAGAAAGATTTGAAATGTTTATTCTGTAGCAGGGGGCTTTAACTACATACAGTACTTTCACTCAGACACAGTACTCACTCAAATACACATTTGAGGTACTAGTACTTTAAATGAGAATTTCCATTACATGCTACTTTATTCTTCAAATCTACGTCACTCCAGAGGGAAATATTGTTTAACAACTCACAGGGGTATTTTTATGCATTATGAGCACTCTTACATTTTATACTTAAAGTACTTTTTTCTGATGATACATACTTTTACTTAAGTGATATTTTCAAAGAATTACTTTCACTTGGACAATTTTCACAGTCGGGTTATACTACTTTTACAAAAGTAAAGGTTGTGAATACTTCTTCCACCTCTTACTTAGGCAGATCCACCGAGGCAAGGTAATTGCTAATATTACAGCAATTTAAAGATTTTCAAGTATCTCATTTCTTAGTAGTGAATACAGTTCTGCTGCAGTATTTGCATCCAAAGGAGCACCCCAGCCATTTTCATCCATAAGGAGAATGCAAAGCTCAAAAAGTTTCATCACAGGGGTAAGGCCCTTTTGGGGTGCACTCCTCCTTGCAAACAGCTATTTCCTCCTCCAGAACAGGCTGGAGTTTGTCCTCTGCGGCATACAGCTGTGGCATGCTGAACATGAGAATAGGGCGTCCTCCAGGCGTCCTATGGGCAGGCCTTGGTCTTATTTGGTGTGTATTCCATGTTCTTACAGCCTCATCCAGTTCATCCTGCATGACGATAAATATTCAATTAAAATGGTTGCCGTCAACAGGACCACTATAAACACTAAAAAGGATAGTGTATTTTTACAATCTCTATACTGATATGAAATGGAAAAGCCAGCCTTATATCACAGTGGGATTTTGGACTTTTACATCAGCAAAATGTTTGAAGACACCGCTACTGGGAAATAGGCCTATGGGATATTTCCACCTTTTGAAAGTGAACTCTTCGTGCACACCTAAACAGTGCAATGGGCCTCTAACTGTGACAGGCAGAAATGATCTGACATGCACTGCTGTCGCTTATAAGACCGGTGTGTACATGTTGCCATGACAACAGAGGTCAATATTTTGATTTTCAGCTAGCTTAGCCTGCGGATTCTCTATAACTGCATGAATGTTTGTCATTTTGATTCATAAACAGTATACCGTAAATAATCATGCCTTTTATTTAGCAACTACCTGGATAAGCTTGAGGAAGTAGAGCTGCATCAAGTTTTTGTCCAAGAAGTCACCAGTGAAATATCCATCATCTCTGAGGGTTTGAAAAATGTCCATCCAAAATTGCACACTGTTTACGCAGGACCCCCCACCATGACTCTATCCGTTGATTGGCCGTGCTGCATCCGTAAATGAAGCTTTCTTCTCCCGCATAATGGTCCTGGTGATTCCTCCGCAGGAACAGCTGCATCTCTCTGACATGCCCATTTTCCGTACCTGGGAAACGCACAC
This sequence comes from Gymnothorax javanicus, assembly GCA_029692085.1. Taxonomy (NCBI): domain Eukaryota; kingdom Metazoa; phylum Chordata; class Actinopteri; order Anguilliformes; family Muraenidae; genus Gymnothorax; species Gymnothorax javanicus. Next base: position 64,978,739 of record CM056200.1, read on the forward strand.
GCTGTGGACAGCCTCCAATGCGTGTCACTGTGTTTATGAAGAAGTCCGCGATTACTTTTGGGTCACTGTTAGTGTAATATGCTTCCATCCACATTATGTGACGACTAAACCCGTCAATGCAGCCATTAATTGCAATGCCATACAGCTTCAGTTTATCATAGGAATCCATATGCCACAGTGCGTTGGGCCCCTTGCTGTTGTACTGCCGACGTCGGAGACGCCGTGCTCGCCGGAGTTCCACTCTTTCTGGATCCAAAATCTTGATGATCATCCTCATTTTTTTCCTGAGAAACAACAAAACCTCTTTGAATGGCACGCAGATGTAACCACCAATAGCCTTGCAGTCGACCACTACCAGACAGCTCCTCTCCCACAAAAGAAGCAATTTCTTCCAAGTCCGTGTGGTTCTTTCTACGAAATAGACGCAGTCGTTTGCACAATCGTTTCAAAGTCCTGATACTGATAATAATTTGATGCTGATGTGCCAAAAGATTCAGTATTTCCTTATTTGTGAAACCGATACCAAAGTATAACTTCACAAGATGCTCAACATTCCTCAGTTTAGCGCAGAAGGCAGACTGCTCTTTCTTATAGCCTGAGTTCTCATAAAATTACTACTTTATTCTCGGAATATTATGACTTTATTCTCGCAATATTATGACTTTTTTTATCGTAATATTACGACTTTATTCTCGTAGACTGAATATTACGACTTTATTCTCGTAATGTTACGACTTTATTCCCATAGACCAAATATTATGACTTTATTCTCATAATATTACAACTTTATTCTCGTAATGTTACAACTTTATTCTCGTAGACCAAATATTATGACTTTATTCTCGTAATATTATGACTTTTTATCGTAATATTATGACTTTTTTATCGTAATATTACGACTTTATTCTCGTAATGTTACTTTATTCTCGTAATGTTACGACTTTATTCTCGTAATGTTACGACTTTATTCCCGTAGACCAAATATTATGACTTTATTCTCGTAATATTACGACTTTATTCTCGTAGACCAAATATTATGACTTTATTCTCGTAATATTATTACGACTTTATTCTCGTAGACCTAATATTATGACTTTTCTCTCGTAATTTCAAAAAAAAAAAATTTTATCTTAGTCTGGCCCTAATACTCTGTCCTACACAAGAGGGTGGATCACAGAAAAAGAAAAAGATTTTTTAACTGTACAACATCCCATTTGTCCCGTGTTTCATGGGCTGCCAAAAATACATAAATCACTTACTAATACACCTCTTAGATTAATTGTATCAAGTATTGGGTGTCTCACTGAACCATTGTATATTTGGATTTTTTCTTCAAAAAATTTGTCTTCAGCCTTCCATCCTACCTTGGAGATACGGACATTTTGAAAGTGTTGGACTCCTTTAAATGTGATGTGGACTTTATTTTGGTTAGGGTGATTCTCTGAATCCGGTGCCTTTTGGCTCTCAACATTTTTGAAAAAATATCCTCAAATAATTGTATTTCTGATCATTACATCTGATAGTAGACTGGTTAAACCTTTGAGAAAATATATTTTCCCACCTCAGACAAAAAAGGCTAATCATTCTTCTGCATTTCTTTACAACTAAAAGTCGTTTTGAGTTCAACCCCGTCACAGACAACTTGGACCCTGTGTGAACAGGATTTTAAAGAATGTTCAAGTATATTTTTGTAGAGCCTTAATAATGAGATGTCCCTTGTTTAAAATCACTAATTCTAAATATGATTATTATTTTTAAATACTAAAATTTGACTCTTAGAGCAGGTCATGCGAACTTCATCTAACATTGGCCTTCATATTTTATCAAAAATATGCATCAATGTTGGATGTTGATCAGACTTTTATATTATTTCTTATTTTCCAGTAAATTGTATATACAGTTCAACAAACATTAACCTCATATTTTCTGTTATCATCAAAATATTGATAAAAACTCATCATGTGACAGGGTTGAACTCTGTGTGACGGGGTTGAAAATGATAACAGGGTTGAACAGACGATCAATATTGCAATACCATATTGATTAATTTACCTGTGAAATTGAATTTTATTAAAACCTACAGAGGACAATAATCAGATTTTTCAACTGTAATGAAAAACCATGAAACAAACATTTTATTAAGTATTTAAACTCAACATTTAACATCGACTCAAATACATTAAGTATAAATTCATAAGATGTTAATGAAATGGATCTGTCCAAAAAACTGCCTTTCTGAAATTTCATTTTAAATAAAACTTGTATTCAGTACACTCTAAAAACTGATCTGAACTGAACTCTAAAAGTGTGACTGTAAAATACTAATTGATACATCTTTAGGTTTCATCAATCATAAATTCATCATTTAAAAAAAATTTAAAACATTTTATGAAGCATTTAACATTTAACATTAATCAAAGAGATCAAGCATAAATTCATCAGAGACATAAAAGAAATCGATCTGTTCATATAGTCAAAAAGGTCCATAAAATGACAGAAAATTATGAAAAAATTCTGATCAGTTTTCCCCAATATTCAAGGTAAGTAAATGTTATATTTTGTCATATTCAGTTTACTCTCAGAGAAGAGTAAAGAAACCAGATAATATACACATTTAAGAAATCAGAGAATTTTGACTAAAAAGTTATTCAAACTGAGGGTGCCTGGGTGGCTCAGTTGATGGAGCGTGCGCCCCATGGAGGCTGTGAGTTCTCTGCAGTGGCAGTGCACCCCGATTATCAAAACAGTTGTTTAATAATAATAAGTTTTTTTTGATTAATTGTTGCAGCTTTAGGTAAATGTTGATTCATCCTTCTTTTATTCAGAGAGCCTGGCCCACACTTCTCTCTGAATTTCCATGTGACGGGATGTCACAGGCTTTGGGGGTGGGATGAGCTCAAGCACATCACCAAAAAGATACCACAGCACATCCTCCCGACTTGGCCAGAAGTACCTGTTTGGTCCGACACGGTGCATGCATTTAACTAGCACATGTGTTTCATCCACAGTGAGAATAATTCCTGGATACAGATCTTTGTTGTATGTTAGCACACACCACTGCCCCAACACTTCTGGGTCTTCCCAATGGATTTGTGTCTGCCTCTGTAACACAGCAGCTGGCTCCTTCTTGATGAAGCTGAAATGCTGTGTATTCCTACACACACAGGCAAACTGCTTCTTGGTTGAGCACATACAACTGACATCCCGAGAAATTATCTCTCCTGGAGCAGGAGTTACCACTTGATGTATTTTCATTGTTGATGGGACTGCTGGTAGGTTTGATGGTATCTTCTCAAGTGCCCGCTCAACAGTTTCACCATCAACAAAGAACAACTTGATAGATGTGTTGGTCTCCAAAAGGGCCTTGAAGAGCTCATGTGCATCTCGGATGTCCTGGCCGCGAATTTTTTTTTCCTGAACCCTTCAGGCAGTATGGTAGACTCTTGTCCAATCAGAGATCAGCGCGAACATGACATCATGCATATTATTCAAATATCAGAAGTTGTATGGCTTTGTATTTGACAGTTGTCCACTCGCAGGGCAAGAATAATCAAGTGGCAATTGAAGACACGGCTTCTCTCCCCCATGCGATCTAACAGCGACAAAATAATGGGCTACATTCAGTACAGAAATATAATTTAATTGTGTAAGTACTTGTCGCCAAAATTACCTTCATTTGCAAAAGAGTTCAGAAATGCCGCTCTCGCTGGAGAAAAAAAAAAGAAATTCCCGTTGCTGAGTGCCAATGCATAGATCTAACTAGTTTAACCTCGCTGACAGCTTGTTAGGGGCGGAATTCAAGAACCCCTGGCTTTTGTGCAGGCTCTCTTTTCACTCTCTCTCCGCCATCGCAAACAAGAGAGCCTGTTTGCAGGCTATGCCTAGCCTATATCAATACACATATGTAAACTGTCACTTGATGTAGATGCATGTACGTAGCCTGACAAACAATACCTGAATACATAGGCCATTGTACTACCACACTGACACTGCTTGTGTGTGTTGCATGCATGCTGGGGACATGATGAATCGAATGGGCCTAGCCTAGCTAGCGAGGCCTACATTTCACACTCGCAATTACCAATGAAGGTAATTCTGGTGACAAGTACATGGTTTCGTCCGTTTACATTTTCCAATCGGACAGCTGTCTATTTTTTACAGCAAGTTGCATGACCGTGCTGCAAAAACGGGTGTGCGTACTTGTCGCCGAAATTACCTTCATTCGCAAAAGAGTTCTGAAATTCGCTCTCGCTGGAAAAAAAAAAAAAATACCGTTGCTGAGTGCCAGTGCATAGACCTATTTATAATTAAATTATTTTTCTGTACTGAATGCAGCCCATTATTTTGTCGCTGTTAGATCGCATGGGGGAGAGAAGCCGTGTCTTCAATTGCCACTTGATTATTCTTGCCCTGCGAGTGGACAACTGTCAAATACAAAGCCATATAACCTCTGATATTCGAATAATATGCATGACGTCATGTTCATGCTGATCTCTGATTGGACAAGGGTCTACCATACTGCCTGAAAGGTTCAGGAAAAAAAAATACGCGTCCTGGCCATGGCTTATTAGCATGTCGGCAGTCCTCTTCAAGGCTGCTCCAACACCATCTGGTGCTCCCTTACCATGACTGGCCTCAAAAAAATTCCAAGTTCCTGCCTTGATGCCTCTTTTCTCCAGTTCAGTGCTAAAAAGGAAAAAATTGCCCTTCTGCTTGTATTGGGTACAAGGGCCATCACTAAAAAAGTGGATCACTGAAACCTCTGGGTATGTTGCCTGCACATAATCCAATACAGGGTTCAGATGCTCCCATATTGCTGCTGGGCTTTTGTGCTTTGATGGGGATATTGTGCTGAAGCAGGTTGGTTCTTGGCTACCACCTACATAAAAAATCCTGTATGTAGTGTCACCTGCTGATGAGATGATCCGAAGTGCACTGATTGGATTTCAGAACTATACTTGCAGGTGAAGTTCTCTGAAAAATCAATGTGAATTAAGCATTCATCAGTGCCCAAGCTCTCCCTCAGCTCACGATAGTAAGCAAACTGTTGTCTAATATTGAAGAAGTGCTTCTTGAATTTGGTCAGGTGTGTGTGAAAAAGTTCAGCAAGTTGCTCCTGGGTGCTCTCAACATTTTGTTTGATAGATATCTTTACTGTTGGCCCATCCTGATCCTTCATTTTTGCTTTTTCTTCTGTCCCCCACTGAGTATGCGTTACCTTTTCTGCACCGTCATATGTACTCAAGAGGGGAACTCTTTTGTCTTTGCATGTTTCACAGTCTCCATACATACAATCTTTCCTTGTGATATCACAGCACACAAGTTTAACAAGTCTTTCAAGATCTGAGGTCTGAATTAGCCTCAGCTGACTCAGCTTTTCTGCCAGAAAGCGGAGATTTTCGTGCAGCTTGCACATGCACGTGTCACGGTCAGAGAGGGATGGGTGCACAACCCAAAAAGGACGTAGGCGGCAAAATGCAGGATATGAAATTGTGATATTGTTCTCTGCAAGAAGTTTCCTATGTAGGTTTCTCATTGTGTCTACAAGGAACCTTTTTTGCATCTTCACTTTGTTTCTTGTAATAGTTTGTTTCCTTCCTGTGGTCATCCTGCTGACATCATCTCTTGTAAAGAAGGCATTCACGATGTTCTCAACAGATGTAGTGGCATACCTGTTGACAGTCTTTCTGTTAAAACTGCTCAGGCATTCACTCTTCAAAAGGTTCCTGCGTTTCTTTGAGAACCCTAATGCCTGTTCTGACCATCTCTGTAGCCTATATTTTTTCATTATTTTTCCCACAGCAACCTTAGATATGATTTGCTTTTCTCTTTCGGTTCTGGCATTCTGGTATTTTCTCTTGATATTTGCAGTCAGGGCTTCATGCAGCAGTAAAGTTTTTCTGACTCTACTGTTCACAGTACAGCTCTGGACCAGTTCACGGACTTTGGATCTGGGAGATTCATTATGCTTTGATCGCTGACATGGCTTTTTGTACTTTTCTTTAAGTGTTTTCTCCCTTTTGAGAGCATGTTTAAGTTCCTCTATTTCTTTGTACAGTTTGTATCTTGCTCATCTGGCATGTTTCTTGCCCTCCAAATGCTGCCTAAAACAAAAGCACACAACAAATAATTACTAAACTGCAGACAACATAAAAATTTCTCATGGACAAACACTTAGACACACCTATATAGACAGTATATGTAGACTCACACTCACTCACACATGCATGTTGACTTAGGTCACTTGGGGTTGACCCTAACCCTCACCCCTAACGCCGGACTGACATTCTTTTCCAAGAGAATTATCCTAACCCTTACCACTACTGGCCTAATTCTAACCCTTACCCTACCCATATATACCATTAACCTTAACTGCAACCAAAAATCTGCTTTTGCCCAATTGGGTCACAGCTTTTGTCCTTAGTTGGTATAAATTGTGTCCCCAGAAGTAGGCTAAGTCGGAAACACACATACACACAAACACACACACACACACACACACCCACACACACACACACACACAAACACACACATACCCACAAACACACCCACACACAAGCACACACACACACACACACACACACACACACACACACACTCTCTCTCACTAATGAAATAGCCTAACAACCCCTAAGAACTGACCTTGAGGACCCAGATCTGGGTTGCTCTACATCAGGACTTTCTGGGGGGGTGTTGATACTGCTCAACAAAGCTTCCCTTTTCTTCTGTCTTTTTTTCGCATTCCTCCACATCTTGCGCTTATGCCGTTTAGCTCTTTCACTTAAATTATTGATACTTTTCTTTTTCCCTGCTTCAGTGTCCCTTTTCCATCTCTCACGCTCACTCCTGAGATACTTTTCCCTTTTTGCTGGGTCTGCATCCCTTCTTGCCCTGTACTCTCTTTGCCTCTCTGCTGCTGTTTTTGCCATAGTGATCTCTGAAAATTTTGGAACATAAGATAGCATAGACAATTATTTTGGATAAAAGTATAAAATTGAGTCATCTACATAGATGTGTCACATCAGACATTCAACCCTGTCACAATAATTCAACCCCGTTACAATCAAAAATGTGACGGGGTTGAAGTTTTTGGCTAATATTAGCCATAGCTCCATATTTAGCTAAAACAGTAGCACCACATGGCATTTAGGACATCAAAAATAGTAATATTTTGCAACACTACTGCTATTTTTTCATAAAAACCTGTGTACTATTATCAAGTCTCATAACAGAGTTGAACTGTTGAGCCCAACAATCTCAATTTGACAATAAAAACAATGAAATATTGATGAAAAAAAAACACAGACACTTGCCTTTCTTTGCAGCATCTTCTCCAAAAGACTTGTGTGATGTCACTTCCTGAATGTTGATGTCACTTGGAATGATCCATTATTTTTATAGGGGGTAAATGGCACAGTGTGACGGGGTTGAAAACAAACTGAGAGACGTGTATAAATATTGCATAATCATGGGTAATTCATGTATTTTTTCAGAAAAAATATATGTTTATTTAAAGTAGACAAACAAATTATTATATTAGCATCAAAATTTTGGTGTACATCGTATTATTTATTTGTTTTTAATTCAATGAAAATGTAAAGATGGTCAGTGAGGACATGCATATATGTTTGTCATCTACTATTAGACAGCCCATTATTTAATAATAAAATAAAAAATATTTATATTTTGTTCTGTATCATAGTACAAAAACACCTTGTTTTATTAATTGGTGGCTTAAAATGTCTTTTTTGTGGGTTCCTTTGATTTAAAATCTTTGAGTAAGTCTGTGGGACTTAAAGGGCACCGGATTCAGAGAATCACCCGTTACATGTGATGTTCAAAGTTTGTACACTTATATACCTCACTCTGAAGGCACTGAAGCAATGTCACACTCTTTTGAATCAAGACCTACCACAGTTTTACCACCTAGCGATTTCCTAGTAACGCTTGCGCAATTTATTTTAACCCGAAATTATTTTCAATATGCGGGGTCCTACTACCTACAGAAGTGAGGTATAAGCATGGGCAGTTCATTTGCACCGTCTTTTTCATGTTTAGTCATGGGGCTCTGGGAGGAGAAGTGTATCCACAATCCAACTAATAACCAGTTTTTTCTCGAAAATCTTACTTTGGAAGCGATACATTGACGACATCTTATTGGTCTGGGCTGGTACTTCGGAAGAATTGAAGGGCTTTGCAGACTATATAAACTCTACCACAATATTTACGGTTTACGATTGAGGAATCCTTAGAAAAAGTGCATTTTCTCGATTTGACAATTTATAAAAATTACCAAGGGGGTTTAGAACAGGGGCGGCTCGTCCATTGAAGCAGATGAAGCAGAGGTTCATTAAAAAAAAAATCACAAAAGCGAAAAATGACACGCATGGATTCAAATGTGCGTTTCGTTCATTTAATGATTGATAACGTGCTACAGTTCCCACATAATCCAAGTACGAACTAAGATGTACAAACACTGGCCCCAGGTGGCCAAATTTAAAATGGCATGTGAAGCACAGCTTCATAGTTACATAGATTTCAATGGGTAAAATCTGTGTTTTTAATTGGTCACCGGACTGTTTAGTCCAGGAATGTGAAGCACTGCTTCTCCTCTATAAATTAATGGTGCACTTCCTCGAGTGTTCACGCAAAGATGATTGACAATAGTTCCGACAAATGACAGAGTTAGGTGCTCTGGCGACATTTCGTCGGTGGCTTCCCGTTGTTACAGGTTAGTTATGCTAGGTTATTATCTACAAGAGTCAGATGACAGATTTCTTAGAGGTTAAAATAAGCAGAATTGAACAATGTCCTTGCCCTCAGGAAAGTTCGAAAATGCGGTCAACAGGATCATTACATGCTCACGTTCTCTGAGTTTTGAAGAAAAGGTGCAGTTCAAGCGAGAGGGTAGACCAACACCGGACTTGAATATGTACCAGAAAAACGGGTCCGTTACACGAGTTTTTCGGCGGGCGTGGTACGAGAACCATCGGTGGCCAACAGGAAGCAAACAGGCTAACCGACTGTACTGCTGGCTTTGTCTCATCTTCGGTGATGGAGCACCAGATCGCAACAGCTGGGTAAGAGGAGGTTTCAGTGATATACGAAATTTTCGGCGTTCGGCCAAAATGCATGAAAAATCTAAATAGCACGTCAGAGCTGCTGTTAATTTAAACATGCTGGGCAAAGTCTGAGTGGATCATTTAGTGGATGAGGGTGCACGCCTGCAAATGGCTAGGCACAACTAAACCGTACGCCGGTGTTATGTCCCAACTGGTTTCCAAACTAACTGGTTCCGTTGCGCGTGCACGCATTGCATTTGCCTAAACATCTGCTGCTCTGGTGGCTGTCATCCGCAGATTCGTCAAACATTCACTTCCATAATACCGGCGTTTTTTAGGTCTCAGTTCATATCTTTTACAGCAAACTTGATTGCATCAATGAGAACCAATTTTAAAGGCCCCTTTAAAAGAAAACATATTTGAAAATAAAATGTTTGAAAGATCGCGTAAGACTGGATTCGATCCTCCATCAGCAAAAGAAGAAAATTACTAGTTTGTAATCTAACCTCTAGACCACTACTAGTCACATATTTTAGAGCGTTAGACCAGTATATATTAATAACGTCAGCAGCCTGGTAACATTTTGTTTTGGTTTGATCTAAAACAACTGGTTTCCTTTAGAAACATTCGAGCGTGTTTATCATGCTCTTTTTCTCCAGGTTGCGACCACATTGTCCAAAACATCACAGCCTTTACTGCACGACACATGAGTACAAATAAATACTTTTAAATGGTGAAAATCTAACACTCTTAATACTTTCAAAATACACAAATAATTGCCGACGCTTAGCCGCAGGAACTGTAGAATGCGAATGGTAATGTTCTACCCACAACGCTGCGCTGAGGTAATGGACTGAGTGATGAATCATTCTACCTTCTTTTGTGTACAACGTATCGTAAAATATTGGGGCTCCCACTCGTATCAACATTTTCTTGCGATGCTTTTCCAATGTGGAATGACTCAGACTGTCGACAGATAAAGGTGCCCAATACAGCAGTGCACCAGCTTCTTGCGGTGAAATGGTAACCTGGTTAGGATTTTAATGAAGCAATCGCCAACATCTGGCACAGGAGAATACGTTTATAAAAGGAGAATGGGGCAGATGGTAGAATGTTTTTTTTCTCAGTAGTGTAGTGGAGCGTTTGATAAAGGAGACTGACATGGAGCCGAGCAAAGTGAAGGAGATTGTAGATTTTAAGACGAAAAACATCTACCCTCCAAACTTCACGAAAAGTCAGCGTTACGTTTTGAAACTAAGGGCAGAGAGTTACCAAGTAAAAGGTAAGTCGAACCACCCAGCAGCACAGTATCCATTGCATTGTATTTTTTTTAAATGACATTTCTAATACTCATGGTAATGTAATCCCTAGATGGTGAGCTCTATTACCAGTGCCTAAGAAAGCGTGATGAGGCGCAGCATCATCTTGCAAAGGTAGTTTGTTTTCCGCAGGAAGCTAACAACATCTTTAGAGTTTCATGCCAGTGCTATCGGTGCTCACTGTGGAGTAGACAAGACCATGCATGCAATTCTTCAGCGGTATTACTGGCTTGGTTTGAAAGCTCACCTCACAAAATGGGTGAGTGCATTACTATCCCATATTTCTGAGGTGATTATGGATGTAATGGAGCAATTCCTGAGTGTTGGTAATTTTTTTCACTTTTTTAGGTTGCCCAGTGTGAGTGCCAGAAAAAGAGGGCTTCCATTAAGGAAAAAACTCAGCTTTAATAAATAAGATTTATTATGTTGACTCTTTTCAAATGACTGCAATGTGGCCGGGATCATTCCAGGGATTAAACAAGGTAACCATTTTCAAAATGTTTGCGGATGATTTACAATACAAACAAGTATTTATTCAGTATGTTTACAGCTTGACCCAATGGCCTATGATGTCCTCATCGGACCAGTCTGTGACAAGCAGCACTGGACACTTGTGAGAATTCACACCATCTCGGAATAAAATTCTATATACATGTTGGTGTTTCGAGACTTGAGGCTCTCTAACTTGATTTTAATGTGAATTCATCTTTGCATGACTTGTATTGAAGATCATTTATCCAAAAGAGAAGCGGGCACTGTACATTGACCCATTGGGTGAAACCCCTGACCACATAACCAAATACAAGAATATGACCAGGTAAGTCGATCTGTGTAATGTCTTGAATGGTTCATGGCTAAAATTAAGCATTTTTGCTATTCTGCAGAGCTTTCATGAGGCACAAAAATATTCACATCTCATGGTGGACTTGTCATGCTGTAAGCCATCCGCATCAGCAAGACTCTACATCCTGTGGGGCATTTGTCTGCAAGGTATGAGTGCAGGAGACCCTTTGAATTCTGTTATGAATGCAACTGATTGTATGATGTCTTTTTTAGTTTGCAGAGCTTCTCCTGACTAGTGGGGTCCTGGATTTCAGCACTGATGAAGCCTCCATCACTCAGTTGAGGAAGGAAATTGCTTGCAGACTGGTCACTGATTCAGGTGTTTTATCTGTCATATATTTTGTGTATGTGTGAGACATTAATTGCTTTTGTGTGATTTAGAGGACCTTTCAGAAGTATGCCGAGCATGTGGGAATGCATGTCAAAGTCCAGGGAGAGGGAATGATGCACCTGATGACTGGGTAAGAATACACTGAAGGTTCTGACATAATTACAAATGTCATGTGGTGGTAATCAACAGCTATGCCTCTCCTCAGATCCAGTGTACACCATGCGGTCTATGGTTCCATTGGATTTGTGTAGGGAGACCACCACTGGAGCAGAACTTCTATTGTCCAGCATGTGGATAAGTAAAGGCTCAACATTTCTCCACTGCATGATTATGACCAGTTGCTTCAGAGTTGGTATAAGTAGGAACTTTACTGAAAACCCTTTTAGTCCAGCACTGAATCAAATTAACAGCACTCTAACCACCTTTTTGGGTGTGGTGTGCATGGTTTTTTTTTTTTTTTTTAAATCCGCCTCCCTTAGAGTCCATGGACCACTGAAGCAATGATCCTCCCTGTGTGGGCCCTGGCTGCTGCTGTCCTGATCTGGTTTTATACCTGGTCCACACTTACACCTCACCCTATCCTGGAGTGATTGATGCCACTGCTTGGTTTTCCCATCTGCTTTTTATTTTTATCCATCTTTAATTGGCTGGCCAGCAGAGGATGGGCTCCCCCACGATAGCCAGGTTCCTGAGATTTCATCCACTGGAGAGATAAAGATATATAAATATATAATTTTTTTTTTTTAACCACCTGAGGATTTTTCTCCTTGCTATTTTTGGGATTGGGTACCCTAGAACTATAAATTGCCTGTGACTGTCCTATGTCCAGTACTGTAAACTTAATGTATGCTACAGAAGGACTCTCTATTAAACTCTTTTCCTGAAATGTGTTTTTGCTGACTGATAACCTCTGCCCCAACTTCGTTGGCAGAGGTAATGTTTTCGTCTGTCTGTGTCAGTCTCTGACAAAGTTCCTGGCTACAATTTTACACACAGAGTGGTGAAACTTGCAGGGAATAATGACTTATCTGTCAGTGATTCAATTCTGAAAGGTCAAGGTCACGGTCAACCAAAAGGTCAGATTCACTTAGTTGGCAAAACTTTGGATCCAATTGTCACAGAGCTTTCAGACTTGGTTCATATTTTAGCTTGTACTGGCATATAGGACGTCCGGGGTGGTGGAGGTATGTGCTCTACTGAGCGATAACCTCCCACTTGGTCCCTCATTTTGTCTACTCTCATTTGGTCTACTTCCCATTTGGTCTACTCATTTTGTCTACTTAAAATGACCACCCTTTCCCATTTTGTCTACTCTCAAGAAAATTATTTTTAATATGAGTAAGTGCATTATGAGGTGCACAAAATGAATAAAAAGACTTTTCTCATAGTAATGGGAACAAAACACATGAAAATCTTTGAATGAAAAACCCATCATTATGAGAGTGAAACTTCAAATAAAACATCAGGGTGAAACAAGTAAAAAACAGTAGCCCAAATGGAAATTGTGCTGAAAAGTTGTAGACAAAATGAGAGTAGACCAAGTGGAAATAAACCTACGGGGCACCCTTCTAGCTTTAAGTTGCTTTGGATTGTACCGTTAGATTAACACCATGCTGGGCTCATAGTGAGACGCTCTTAACATGGTAGCTCGCTGACCAGTTCATAACAAATTAAAAGGCCGAGATGGGTGGCTTTGTGTTAAACAGTATACCCATGGAGGACTGTGTCAGGTCCACGCCCTTGGACCTGAATTGTTGAATATTACCACTTGGATCCCTGCAGCTCTTAACAGTTTTGACACTGTGCATTAGTAGGTCTCGCCCGCCCCACCCCCACCCACCATGTGTGGTCGTAGGGGTCCAGTGTCGTGGTCAGTATGTCCAACTTTGAGTAAAGGCTTAACATGTTTGGGTACTTGGTTAAGCCCGATGGAACCATTTGTTTTGGGTCAACTCAATGTTACCTGGATGCTGACGTTAGTACTACAAGCAGAGATGAAATTTATCGGTTGTGCTCAAAGTTTTTTTGCATTTTGCTCGGAGATCGAATCCAGCTTAGCATTGTGTAAGCAATATATTGCTGGTAGCAGTAAATGTAGTTCTGTTATACACAGCAATCTGCTACTGGACCGCGTTCGATCGTTACACTAAAACACTTTTTGAAAGTAGGGGCTGTAATGACGTGGTCTGTATAGCTGCAGCCTCAAGAAAGCATTTGAGTAATATGTTCTAGTATTTGCCAAAGGGAACCAGTTGTTTTAATCAATCTTCAAACAAACTGTTACCTGGTGCTGACGTAGTTGATTAATATAAGACTGGTCGCGTGTGGGAGCTGTTGTGCGATGGCGCAGAGGTCTCAGCTGTCGGCAAGTTATGTATTTTTGCTGGAAGAGGATCGAATCCAGCTTTGCGCGATCTTGGGAAACTAATGTCCTATCTGCCCCATTCTCCTTTTATGAACGTATTCTCCTGTGCCAGATGTTGGCGATTGCTTCATTAAAATCCTAACCAGGTTACTATTTCACCACAAGAAGCTGGTGCAGTTCTGTATTTGGCACCTTTATCTGTCGACAGTCTGAGTCATTCCACACTGGAAAAGCATCGCAAGAAAACGTTGATACGAGTGGGTGTCCCAATATTTTACGATACGTTGTACACAAAATAAGGTAGAATGATTCATCACTCAGTCCATTACCTCGGCGCAGCATTGAGGGTAGAACATTACCACTTGCATTCTACAGTTCCTGCGGCTAAGCGTTGGCAATTATTTGTGTATTTTGAAAGTATTAAGAGTGTTAGATTTTCACCATTTAAAAGTATTTATTTGTACTCATGTGTCGTGCAGTAAAGGCTGCGATGTTTTGGACAATGTGGCCGCAACCTGGAGAAAAAGAGCATGATAAACACGCTCGAATGCTTCTAAAGGAAACCAGTTGTTTTAGATCAAACCAAAACAAAATCTTACCAGAATGCTGACATTATTAATATATACTGGTCTAACGCTCTGAACAGTGTGGCTGGTAATAGTCTAGAGGTTAGTGTATCATTCTAATAATTCTCTTCTTTTACTGATGGAGGATCGAATCCAGTCTGACGCGATCTTTCAAACATTTTATTTTCAAATATTTTTTTTCTTTTAAAGGGGCCTTTAAAATTACTTCTTATTGATGCGATCAAGTTTGCTTTAAAAGATATGAACTGCGACTTAAAAATCGCCGGTATTATGGAAGTGAATGTTTGACGAATCTGCGGATGACAGCCACCAGAGCAGCAGATGTTTAGGCGAATGCAGTGCGTGCACGCGCAAGGGAACCAGTTAGTTTGGAAACCGGTTGGGACATAACACCGGAACCGGGATTTATTAAAAAGGCTAATTGATGCTACTGCCTTGCTCGGTCGTCAGGAGCTAGCCTTCAGAGGGCGTGATGAGAGCGAGCATTCAGCAAATAGAGGGAATTTCAGGGAGGTCATTGATGTGATGTCGCGCTACGATGATCCGTTAGCTTCACATTCTCAGTCTTCCTCGGTGTACACTGGATTGTCTAAAACAGTTCAGAATGATTTGATCGACGCTGTTGCTGCTGTGTTGCAAGAGAAAATTAAGAGTGAAGTAGATTCGGCTCCATTTTTTGCGTGGCAGATTGATGAAACAACCGATATTTCCTGCCATGCACAACTGTCTATTATTTTGCGCTATGTTGATGGATGCAGATCGATCCAAGAGTGCTTTTGGGGGTTCTTTGATGTGTCTGGCGGCAGGGATGCGCAGTCCGTATTCAACGTAGTTGATGCAGAGATGGAGGGCTTCAGTTACCGTTCAAAGCTCGTGGGTCAGACATATGACGGGGCTGCAGTAATGGCATCTGCACTGAATGGGCTGAGGGCCAAGGTTAAGGCCGTAGCTCCGAGTGCTGAATTTGTGCATTGCTATGCACACCGACTAAATTTGGTGTTAGCTCAAGGCGCCAGATGCATTCCTGAAACAAAGATTTTCTTTGCTACGTTGTTGGGATTTTCAGCTTTTTTTTCGAAATCCTCAAAGAGGATGGGCTTCTTGGAGGACACTGGTTGTTCAAAGATGCCACGGACTGCCTCAACTAGGTGGAATTTCTCCTCACATGTTGTGAGTACAGTGCTAAATAATCGCGATAAGCTGCTGGAAACATTTGAGAGAATGCGTAGTTCTGACTGTGTAAATGAGGAGGATACTCTAAGTGCTGCATGTGGATTCATTGAAACACTGGAGGACTTCAAGTTCATGTTTTTGCTGCTGACATACAATCAGATCCTCTCTGAAACGGCTGTGGTGTTTGACATTTTACAGCAAAGGATAACTGATGTAGGCTTTTGCAGGCGTAGGATTGAATCTCTTATCCTGTTTGTGACCGAAAAGAAGTCAGAAACTTCCTTTGAGACCATCTACAACAAGGCTGCAGGTCTAATTGATGACCCTCAGCACTGTGGTAGTGGACGTCGTAAGGTGAGGGACTCACTGGTGCAGGATCCCAGACTGTACTACCAAAAACTGTATCTACAAATCTTGTAGAACCTAACTGAACAAATTAAGGTGCGTTTCAGCAATATGGAAAATTTGGGTTTCCTTGAGCCCTCTAAATTTGGCAACACATCATTTCCAGAGGAAGCACTGGGATCTCTGATGCAAGGCTTTGGACATGTTTGATGCTGACAGGCTTAGGTCAGAATTGGGTGTTTTTTATGCTGATTGGGAACTACATAACGCTGCTAGCAAACTTTGTGACACACTGGCGTTCTTTAAATCTACACAGTTGGATGAGGCTATGCCCCAGTTGTTCCGTCTCATATGTTTAATTGCAACATTGGGTGCAACTTCTGCCGGTGTAGAGAGGAATTTCTCTTGTTTAAAACGTCTGAAATCATTCACCCGCAACACCATGGGACAGGAGCGGCTTAGGAGCCTGGCAATGATTGCTATCGAAAGAGGACTGGTAAAAAAATTGGAGAAAGGCCCTAGCTGGTATGACAGAGTTATTGAGCTGTTCACAAGAAAGAACAGGAGAGCAGAATTCATATACAAGATGTAGGAGACAAGTAGCACATTTGAGCTCTCCCCTACAGCCTCATTAACCCCTTAATCTCTGTTTACTGACAATTTCCCTTAAGTACTTAAAGTCAGAAAGTTTTTTACTTTTTTATCATATTTGAAGAAGATAACATGCATACTTCTTATCTGCTGGTTGCAACGCTTCACCGAAGCTACACCAGACTTATACTGAGGGAAATATTCAAACCCAAGATGCCATGGTTTTTATGGATGCAGCACTATATCAAATGGAAAATACCTGGATCTCTTTTTTATGCCAGATATCACAGAGAATATTTTCAAGAGCCTTATTTTTCTATTTAATTGGCATTTTTCATGAAAGCTCATTGAAAAAAAATGATACCTCATATATCAAATTTGGTTGAAAACTTTTTGAATTACGGCTACTCGAAGGTGGTCGAAAATTGTCGATTTTTAAGCCGATTGCGCATTATGCGACTATAACCCATGTTGGAGACCATATATCCAGATAAAGAAATGCTTCAATAAGTATGAATTTCAGTAAACTGGTAGTATTCCTGGCTTAGAACAGCTCTAATTTTCTTCAAGGAGAACTAAGCTTTCTATTTTATTTTACAGTACATTGAAAATGTATTATCGGCCATTTTTTACCCGTGTCGCACAGCAGCGATTAACTGGAAATTAAGCAGCCTGATCATGCATATTCGTGTAGCCATAAAATCTGAGCCATCGGTCAAGCTTATTTGAAATTTACAGGATTTAATGTATAAAGTTGTGCCTTGTACGAGCTTGTACAAATGTAAGAACAAAAAGAATGTGTGGCTTTAAAAGATGACTATCATTCTGTAAACCAGCCCTCCTCACCAGCACCAGTCAGCAGCCAGTAAAAGCCCTCTGCAGCAAGTCAGCAGCCAGTAAAAGCCGTCCTGTGCAGCAAGTCAGCAGCCAGAAAAAGCCCTCCTTTACAAAGCCAGTCAGCAGCCATTAAAAGCCCTCCTCTGTGCACCATGGCACCAGTCAGCAGCCAGTAAAAGCCCTCCTGTGCAGCAAGTCAGCAGCCAGTAAAAGCCCTCCTGTGCAGCAAGTCAACAGCCAGTAAAAGCCCTCCTCTGCAGTACCAGTCAGTCAGCAGCCAGTAAAAGCCCTCCTCTGCAGTACCAGTTAGACAGCAGCCAATGAAGGCCCTCCTCTTCAGTGCCAGTCAGTCAGCAGCCAGCGACTTGGTAATAAATATAATTTATATCTTTATATCTTTTGGTTTGTTTGTGTATTACTGGGGCAGGAGAATGGAATATTCGTTTTGGTTCCTTAACCCCACACAGGGTGATAAACATTGTCAGCACATTCAGCCTTGGTGAAAATTTGAGGTTTTTTTTTTTTTTTTTTTTTTAGCCATTTTGACAATTATATGAGGGAGCCTGATCATGTAATGCGTAAATGCAGGAATGAATCATGTCTTGAATCTTTTGAATCTGAAGGTTGATCTAATACTTTTCAAGTGTCTGTTTGTTTCCCCAAATTTCAACAGAGGTGACCATTTAAGGGCTTATTTTTCAAAATTTTCCATGCTCCCCTGGATCCCCCTAGCTTTATTTTGGCACCAACTTTATGCTTTATGCTTATGTATTTTTCAACCACTAGCCGCCACTGGTTTAGAAAGCACCATTTACCGCAAACCATTAAGTGGAAACACTCTTCTGCGAGCGGATAGTGATCACCCCAAACAACTTATTTAAAATATTCCCATTGGGCAATTTTGGCATTTGAAAAGGAACTGCAGCAGAGATGAGGAGTTTGAGCGCAAGGCAGTAGAGATGTCTGAGCGCTTCCGTGAGAGAGGTTATGCAGAAAAAGACATTATGTCAGTCTACCAGAGGGCGATGCGCACCCCTCGGGCCCGCTTCCTGGACAAGACTAGACGCTCGTCATCAACACGGGTTTGTTTTTCTACTGAGTATTCCCCCATAGCGGGTGAAATCAAATATACTATTAAGAAGCATTGGCGTGTTTTACAGAGTGACCCGGCCCTCAAACAAATATGCGCCGATCCTCCTCTAATCTCCTTCAGAAGATCACGTTCGCTTAAGGACAGATTGGTGCATTCTGTGATGCCTCCCTCCTCCCCTAAATCTACATGGCTGCGCCCACCCCCCCCCCGCCCCCCTCCATATTATTAATCATAATATGGATTATGCAATAGCAAAGCACTATGCCTAAGCAAATCATGGTTCGGCGGCATCCCTTAAATTCTGGGGCACTGAGAAAATCGTTCCCTCCCAGAGAGGCGGGGATATTATTAACAGACTGCTCAAAAGAGAAGCATATTGGATTTACACATTGAACACTGTGGAACCACATGGACTGAATGAAGAATTAAATCTTTTCTGTTTTCTGTAAATGTATATGTGTGTAATTTGTGTCCTGTATATACATTATGGCTGAAATTTGTGTTAATGGGCGGAAATGATGGTATTTGAGATTACACCTCCTCACTGAGAGCTATCACAGTATTGGTTCATTATGGATACCACCCAACTCAACGGTTTTCCAATAGGAAGTTATTCTCTATGTGGAGGAAGTTATTTAACTGTCTTAACTTCACCAATACTAGTTTGACTCTGAGGAAGACGCTGTGCGTCAAAACGTTAGTCTCGGCACCTCAATAAACTGATGCAAGTGATTCGAGTGCTCCAATCTGTTCCTTGATTTAGCTAAATTTCTTAGTTTCAACATTTGCTATGTTATCTCTGTTCAATTGTGAATAACATACTGGCTGATGTGAATTGTAAGTCATTGCGTTTTGATTTTATTCACAATTTACACTTCTTCCCAATTATTTCGGAATTAGGGTTGTACTTGTTGAAGTCTATTTGTAAGAAAATCAAGAATCCAACCAACAAGATACGCATCCAAACCAAAGAAATTGGTTAGCTTTTCGGCAAGGACATGAGGCTGGATCGTATTGAAAGCTGATGCGAAATCAATAAAAAGCAGCCTGGCGTGACTCCTACTCCCCTCTAAGTGCTTAAGATGAAGGTTGAGTAAGGTGATAGTGGCATGTTGAACACCTCTTTTAGTTCTCTATGCAAATTGAAGAGGGTCTAACAGACCCTCAGTTTTAACCAGGAGCTCAGCTTTGACCAGTTTCTCAAATTGCTTCATCACTAGTGAAGTTAAGGCAATGCAAGGCTCGAAATTAACTTTTTTACTTGGTAGCGCTGCGCCCCCAAGTTCAAAAAGTTAGGAGTGCGAGCCAAAATATAGGAGCGCACACACCAAAATCTAAGAAGCACCAAAATATATTTTTAATGTTTAAAAAACTACAATATAACACTCCACATTAACAATACAACTGTCTCCGCAAATGAAAGTTATTAAACAATATGACAGTCTTGAGTTCATTGATTAACAAAAATTTCCACTACATTAGCTTTATGCCATATCCTGTGGTTAGGATTTAAAATTGGGTCTCCTGTTCTCTCTGCCCTTCCATCCATCTCTTCACTGCCTGTGAGGCATCAAATATGTTCAGAGGAGGACCCTCCACACTGATCCGAATCAAATATTCAACTGTGTTAGGGTGAAAGGGGACCTATTTTGCTATATTTCCAAGGTTATATTTTGATCTTGGACTCCCCTAGAGTACTCCTGATCGTTCAAAGTCCAAAACAGGGTCCATATTTAGATCATACTGCCATCCTCAAAAAACCCCATTTGTAGTCCATTGTAGTTGCTGCCTGAAACGCATCATTGGGGTGGCTCTTCCGCTATGGCCCCCACTCCTCGTGTGCCCACTTTCTTCTGACTGGCCAGCTCTGTGGAGGGTGGAGTTGGGCGGGACGAGGCTGCAGAACACAGTTTTCCGGGTCCGCCTCCCCAGAGTGAAATGTGAGACACGTCTGCCATCTGATAAGGAATCGGCGGGGAAATTCCGAAATCTAACACTATACTTGAATATAGATCTATTGAAATGAACTTGTTCTTATAAACGCAGCGGCGAAAGTGGAGGACGCAGTGCGAAAGTCTGGCAGCTCAAGCTCGAATTTGCTATTGGCTACAGTTTGCTAGGGCAACAGTGGTGAGTACAGCGGTTTTTCTACTCTATAGCTAGGATGCAGGGAAAGCTAGAATCCACCACATACAGACACATTTGTAGAACGGGTCGACATACCCAGGTGTAGACCGGAAACTGTAGAAATCCGGTGGGTCTGAGTTTAGAGGGAAAAATGGACAGTGAGGAGCAGCTAAAAGTGGACCAACAGCTTATGGACTGCTTCGGTGTGTATTAGGACCTGCTGGTTCGTGTGCGTAACTGTGGTGTGTCGTTAGCGTGGAGTAACGAACAGCATCTGCGCTGGTATACGATGGAGCAGCGAAATCTCCAGGCTAAACGGCCTTTTTGGAAATTGCCCGTGGTAATGGTTTACTTATTGCATCGGAATGACCAGCGTTTCCTCGCGGGAAATGGCCGCGTTATGGATAGTGCGTGAGAGCTAGATAGAGCGCCGGTTATGTAATGAGCATAATACAGGTTTTACAGACCGTAAGTTCCGTTTGCATGAACCGTTGCTTATGTGGAGCTAGCGAATCAAGAACTTTTACAGGCAAGAATTTAATATTCAATCGCTGATTTAATATTCAATTGACGGCAATGCAGAGAAATCGTTTGTTATACCGGACACGTTATTGCCTGTCCGCTTCCCTATTGCTTTCATTGGTAGCATCAGAGAGCTTGCCCAGGTATTGGAGAAGTATCAGGCTGACCCCGGTCATGGATAAGTAAAGCGATCGTTTCACAAGCACCCAAAAACACGCCCCAAGCTCTGCAAAACCTACGTCTGGTCTAACTGCAGCCTTCGCAGCCCAACTCTGCAGACACATACAGCACCTCTCCAGTTAGCTTCAACTGTAGTGGCTACAATCAGGTAACATTATGATGGAACTGCCACATTGATGCTTACCGAAGTAACACAAGCATACCGATCATAATTACTGCCAATAAGTTACCAGGAGCATTTTAATTTGCACAGCACGCGAACTAACGTGCAGTAGCTGATAACCGAGCGGTCATAACAACTAGAGACAAACGTTACCCTGCAATACAGGTTTTACAGACAGTAAATTCTGTTACCGGGGGGGCAGTTGTACTAAGCATCCAAATTACAAACAAGTATAAAATGTTCGCTTCAAATGAGGTTTATGTTCACACACACCCTCTGTTGAATTTCCCCTGGTATTACTCTTGCATATTTAGGACACGAACATTAGCAACAGTAACTTGGCTACGTTAGCCGCAGTGCTACAGCCACATTCAACAGGCCATCAGTTGGGTAGGCTTATGCTCTGAAGCAACTGCTTCCGCATCTGTAGCCATGTTTCCATCCACACGTTCTTATACGAATTAAGTAATATCGAATTAAAAATGCCTCACGAAGACGGTGAAATTAGACTTGATTTCAAGACTATCGACTCATAGTTTGTACGGTCCATCATCGGATTTTCTCTTGATCTGTAAAAGGCTTATGCAATAAATGCAGATGGAAACGTTATTCGCCGAATAAATCTGCTACTGCATCTTGACGGTGTTTTGATGCCGTCGTTTCCTTCTGATAATGGTCTGCTATGCTGCTAATAGCTGGCACCTAAGCACTACTGCAACTTGTGCTATTATTGCCATTTATTGGTAAACGCGATCCATTTTGGCTAACCAGCTAAATTAGTTGGCTAACAAACTACTTTTGTTCACTTGAAGGTTCTGCGATTCAGCGCGAAAATGAATGGAAACAGCTTAAAATGTCAGAAATGTACTCGATACACCAATTTGATCGCATAACAACATGTGGCGTCATTACGCAGTACTTTTTATTCGCTTTAATGCCGCTTTATTCGCATTAATATTTTTGGCCAACTTCAGATAATTCGATTGACAAGTGGATGGAAACATAGCTTGTGAGTCGCGGACAGTCACGACCGATGCAGGCTTTATCTTCAGATATTTTACAAAGCCTGCGTTTGAGGCCAGTTGTTAGTGCTAACTATCGTTAGCGGTCCTGCTAGCCTCCCGTAACTCATTAGCTTCACTTACATTATTTGCTGTTATATCGTTACTTACAGCTTGTGGCTCCGAGCGCTTGATCGATGCAACTGCTTCAGGTTTGAGAAGCAGCTGAAACGCTTATCCTGTGTCCAATTATCCTTTATTGACAAAGCTGTCTTTGGTGAAATGCTGAGCACAAACAGCTAACGTTCCCTTTGGCTGTGGCTGTTCGCTGCCAGCAAACAAAAAAGCAACCCTCTGATTTCTGGAGGCATCGTCTTTTGGGTGAGAAATAGGTGCTTTTCTTTGCGTCCAAAAGTAAGCGGATGAGCAGCTTTGGGAGAGATACTGACAAAACTGCGCCTCAAATGATCTGCGGTTCTTCTTTTGTATTTCTGGAAGTGTAGATGCTACTAAGGCATAGTATGATCTGCCGTTGTTAGTGCCTGCTAGAATAGTCGTGATTGGCTTTGGCTAGGTCTGTACTTATTGGACGGCACAACCTGACGTCAGGTTTTGCCCAGATCTTGTGAAGATCTCGGGAGGAGCTGTTCAGAGAGGAAATCACGTTCACGAAATCACGTTCTTGGATTACGGCAAAACCCCTGTATCTTATGTTTAGAAACTTTTCAGAGGTTGAGTATGGACATCCAACATTATAACATTACCTATATGTATTAAAAGAAGGATCAGCATAATAGGTCCCCTTTAAATGTAGATCTGACATAAAGTCGAAAAGTATTTGTTTTCGCCTTAATATTACAATATGAATCAGTCTTCAGAGGTAACCTTGTTATTTGTTAGCTTATCATAACATACGCATACCTGCAAATATATAAACGCTTACAGGTCAAAAGACCCGCTGAAAAAAGGGTTTTTATGATTTTTGCAGGTACGCTACTTAAGATATGAGCGAAGAAAGCCGAGACGAAGATTTTAGGTGTGCGCAAACGCAGAACCGTGAGGCAGCATATTGGTAGCAAAAACCGGACCTGTTCGTTGACACACATTTGTCACATCATTTTTTGTGTTTAGCGCTTTCTCCATAGTTGGAGGGACTTTCACGTTTAAAGTGTTTGGACTCAGTAGCTAACGCGCTGTTACTGGCGAGATCCGAACCATTATCTTTTCTACGAATACAGTGCATTTCATCTTCTTTAAACCTCAGCCATTCAAAATTTCAGAGCCACTCTTTGAGAAAATAATAAACTCATTTTGCCGCCGGTTCGTCCGAATCACCATTGCAGTCATTGTCATGATTCTCAGTTTCACAAACTTTTGTTTCAGACTCGTTTTTTTTTTTTTTTAACGTTAACGGTACCAAAAAAGTATTCTATTGTTCTTCGTTTCATTTTCCATCCAAATGTTGTGTATGGTTACAATAGTAGTACCGCGAAATGGAATGGAAATGATTGACGGCTAATATTAACCATTCTAGAATCAGTACTGAAGTTTAGGACGTCAAGTTCCCGTTTGATTGGTCAGAATGGTCATGGTCAGCTCAAGGGAACACGCTGGGTGTGCTTTATTCCGGCAATGCACGCAGCACGGCAGAGGCGGACTGAACACGCATCAGGTGTAAATCCCGGTTTATACTGGTACGCCCGGCTGCAGTCTGTCCAGTAGATGCATGCACTCATCCGGCACATACGCCCATCTCTATTCAAGCTGCAGCAGCGGTTTGCGTGCCTACTGACTACCGAATGTACAGGAACAGAGGCGTTTAACTGGGGGGAAAAGCGGTCGCACAGGTGCGACTATTTTAATTCAAAGGTCGCACAGTGTTAATTTTGGTCGAATATGCAACAAAAACGGTCGCAATTTCGAGCCCTGCAATGGGCCAAAGGTCATTTAGTGACTTTGGATTTGTTGTCTTGGCAACAGGCACTATTGTAGACTGTTTCCACAAGGATGGCACCCTCTGCTGGGAAAGAGATAAATTAAAGATGTGATTGAAAATGGGACCAAGCTGGTCAGCACAAGTTTTTAGCAGGTGGCCGCTAATATTGTCAGGTCCAGGACTTTTCCTGGTTTTACACCTTTTAAAACCCCTGATCACATCTTCTACTTCAAAGAAGGGAGCGGGGGGAGGGGCCGACGGGAGGCTGTTTTTAATCTCAGCATGGTTGTTGCTAAAATCATGAACGTCAAATCTAGTGTAGAAGTCTTTAAGGCACTGAGCCAGCTCCGCATCTGATTTATAGCCGTTAAGCTGAACTTTCTTTCTGTCACATTCTTTGATCCCAGTGATCATTTTCATGCTGGCCCAGGCAAAGCAAGGATTATTTATTTTCAGCTGAGGCTCAATTTTATCTTGATATTTTCTTTTACAGGCCCAGATCTCGTGCTTAATTTCTCTCTGAATCTTATTTAGGTCGGGTCTGTTTCCTTCCCTGAAAGCTTTCTTTTTCTTATACAGAAGCTCTTTAAGTGACTTGGAGACCCATGGTTTGTTGTTGGGAAAGGATTTTACAGTTTTCAGTGGGATAATACAGTCTTCACAATATGAGACCCAACCACTCACAACAATAGTTAGTTCATCTATGTCAACAGAAGATTCTTTAAACATTTCCCAGTCTGTGGCCTCAAGACAGTCCTGCAAAGTGAGGCAAACATTTTCATTCCAGTCTTTTACACAAAAATTTGTCACTTTTCCTCGCTTCAGTGCAGTCCGGTAAACAGGGATGAGCTGTATAAAATTGTGATCAGATGAGCCCAGAGGCGAGAGGGGGATGGATTTGAATGCACCTTTGATATTGCCATAACATAGGTCCAAGGTTTTGTTAAATCTGGTGGGGCATGTGATGTACTGATGGAAGTCTCTCAAGGTGTTTTTCAGAGTGCAGTGATTCATGTCACCAAGAATGATGTTAGGTGCGTCCGGGGAAATTGATTGTAGCCTTTGTGTGACCTGATGTATGAGCTCACAAGCATTGTTCTCGTTTACCCTTGGATGTATGTACACAAGTGTTACAAATATCTGGGGAAATTCCCAAGGCAGATATGGAGGGAGCAGTGAGACAGAGAGCAATTCTATGTCAGCAGTACAAAATTTCTCTCGGATGATGACATTTTTGCACCAGCGTTCATTAATGTACATACATACACCCCCACAAGTTACCTTGCCTGTTGCCTGTTGCCATCTCTATCCAGTCGGATGGGCGCTCCAAATCCATCTATGACGAGGTCCCTGTCTGAGTCTCTGTCTGACAGCCAGGTCTCAGTGAAGGCGAGGATACAAGCATCTCTGAAGTTGTGGTTATAGCGAGCTTGCGCTTGAAGTTCATTAGTTTTATTCTGCAAGGACTGAGCGTTTGAAAGAATTAATGGTAGCGGATGCGGGAGAGCGGCTGATTTCTCAGCCTCAGACGAACACCTCCTCTTCTTCCTCGTTTCCTGGTCTGTCAGGAGCCACCTGCGGGAATACCTCGAGGCCTGGTCCCCTGGACCCGGAATTCATTCAGGTTTGGTGGTTCGAGGTCGGCCGGAGGGTTGTGTATATTCCACTGAAGGAGCAGCTCTTTACTGTACTGGACTCTGTTGGGGCGATCGGTAAGTAGGAGCGCATGTCCGTTATTCCAGGCTAGGAATGTAAGCCAAGTTAGGATAATAGCGAAAAGATCCATAGTGTTCCTCGAGAGAGGGGTCCTTCGGGTACTAGCACTCCAACAACTCCTAGGAAGTTAGGCTGCCAGGCTATCTTGGAGAGCAGAGTTCAAAACAATCCAACAATCTACGTTACTGCACGCCTAACAAGTTTGAAACTTTATAGGCAAATGAAGCATGAGCGCTAAAAACTCAAACACATTTAACTGTCTCCCGAGACACTTAGGAAAAACACTGTAAAATGACGAAAAATAAGACAAACATTCACCTCCGTTCACAGCTGCTGCTGGTCAACTCCTCTCACATTTTTTGAGGGATTTTCATGAAACTTTCCAAAATTATAAACACATGTTGGTTATTCGCATATCGCATTTTTGTTGTGCCAAACTAATGTTTAACTGAGTTACTGCCCTTGACTTTAAATGGTGACTTATTGTATATTCTTGGGAGGGTGTTTATGTTCTGAAATAAATTCCTCCGACATTTTTTGAGGGATTTTCATGAAATTTAACAAAAATGATAACCACATATTGATTATGTGCAGATCGCATTTTTAGGGCCCGAGCACTGAATGGTGCGAGGACCCTATTGTAATTGTAGTGATTATTATTATTATTATTATTTCTGTAAATTAATCGCATATCTGAGGGTCTAAACATGTTCAGAAACTCACTTAAATTGGCACAGACATCAAGCCTGGCGAAAATGTAACTTTTTTTTACAGGTTTTTTAAATGGGCGTGGCAAACTGGCTCCGTAGTGTCCCATAGAAAATTTCAATGACGCAGCCCTCGCCTTATGTTTCACATAGATGTATGAAATTTGGTGGGCATGTCCACCATGCCAGCATTTAAAACACTTCTCCTGGTGGTATGACCTAAACCCAACGTGAAGTCAGCGATTTTGATTTTACTGAGCGGGTTTAGTGTGATTTTTCCCATTTACATGCATTGTATTTTAACAAACTCTTCCTTGAGATTTCATCCAAGTGACTTCCAATTCGGTGTGGGTCATCTCAAGACCTTTATAATGCTAAATTATGAAGCTTTTGAGTTTTTGTTGATTGGACTTGACAAGGCAGGCTTGTGAATTTGCATGTTTTGCCATGAAACAGGAAGTTGTTATAACTCAAGCATACTTCATCCGATCTGCCTAAAACTTCATGTGCTTGATAATAGTTCCATTCTGGAGACATCCATTTGCCAATAATGAGTTTCATACATAGGGCCACCTACTGGCCACAGGAAATACCATGTTTTCTTCTTTGGCGGACTTCTCCATATGTGTTTTCAAGATCCACTTTAAATGTGGTCAGGAAAGCCTTCAGACCTTGATGATACTCTATTGTGAAGATTGTCAGTTTTCATCAAACAACGTTGCCATGGCAGGGCATGATTTGCCATAAAACAGGAAGTGGCATTTTCAAATGCAAGGGAAGCTTTAAAACTCACAAAATTTGGCACACATAAAGCCTAACATGCCTTTTTCTATGTTACAGGCATTGCACATGGGCATGGCAAATTACTTCCCCCCCCCCTCGAAAAGCGCCCCCTCGAAAATTTCAACCAAGCTGCCCTCACAGCCCGTTGAACCTACATGTCCTATATTCGGTGGACTCATGGACTATGACTTAAAAAAAAAAAAAAAAACCCACTTGGTGGCAATCTGTGTGCGAGGATCCACGCCATATTCTTATAAGCTCACAAACCCGCGGCGAAGCGGTGTTTCTCAGTTCTTTGAGAATGGTTTTACCCAAGCATAAACCAGCACCCTGTTCTCTTTCACTTCTTTGGTGAGAAGAATACCAACCCAGCCAAAGATAAAAAACCAAGTTGTGCACATCTAGACTCTTTGAAGCAACTTCATTTGTCGTTGGTTGCCCACGAGGTTTGAATAGCGAGATTGTTTACAATATCGAGAATTGTTAATCACTAGTATCGTGCCAAATCCTCCATATAATCAGGCGGCTTTAATATAATATGGGGCAAAACCACAAATTTCAACCTTTCTCTGTATCTTGACTTAGCAGAGATTCTAGAAGTCATAATATTTTTGAAAAATTTGGAGATGTATCACTGTTATTCGCCGCACCAGATGCCATTTTGATTTGTATATCATCAACATGGCAGCGACTGCTATTTAATCACGTGGTTGCACACCAAGAATAGGGATTCCAGTACCTTAGAATAAATTGTACTAACAGTAATGGGTCTGTAGTTAGCCGGGTCATTGGGGAGACAGAGTTGGCTTCTTAGAACTGGTGTAATGGTACCAGCCAACATATCAGGGCATACAACAGCCCAACTCAGCATTACACCATTGAATAAATTACGTAATATATCACAGAGCTGCGAGGAGAGACCATTCTGTAAATGCTTTCATTTGGTTATGCCCATCTAACACCAACAGCCTTATCCCTCTTAAGAGCACAGATGGCCAACCGGATATCTTCCACCGTATAAAAACTCTCGAAGTACTTGTCACAATTATATTCAAAAACCGAATCAACTTGGCTTCTGACTTCTGACTGAAACGGATCTAGATCATGATCGTCATCATAATGTTACTAAAATGTAGGTAAAATCATTTGTGCTCAAAGGCTGAAAGATTGGCCGAATAATAATAGCTATAATAGAGATAATAGCTAGCTAAAACATGATGGGTGACATTTAGGTCCTGCGTCCCAACTTGTGGTTTCATTCAATTTTATGAATAATAAATTGGTGAAAAGCTTTCATCCGAAATAGTTCTTGAGAGCTAAACTGAGTTAGAAAACTCCATGACTTGGATTCGTGATAAAACTTAAAACAGCGGATCAAGCTAGGCTAGGTAAGAGCATGTCAAATTGTCCAAAAACTAACTTTAAAAATAAAATTGAAAAAAACTACGAAACCAGTCTGGGCACCTCATCCCATCATTTGCAAATGGTGATTTATATCGGTTTTTGTGAAAATAGAAATAGAAACTCCATAGAGTTCATGACTGAATTAACAGCCCCAGTGACCAAGACAATTTGGATCATTGACCAGAGGGGTCCTGCAACCTTTCTCCTCTCTGACGGTAAGGTCTGGAATGTCGGAGAGAGACACATGAGTTGTTGCAGGCCGCACCGCCTGCTACTGCATTGCCGCCACGGTGAAATGTTCGTGCCCTAGAGTGGCACAAGGACTATGTGACATAGACATTTTTCCAACAAAGAGAGAGATGTGCATGAAGAAAATTTATTCTTCTTTGCGTTATCTAACAGTATGCACTGTGTGATATTGAGATGTTGAATAATTGATGTTCTGCATACGTTATGTGTTATTATACAGAAGAATTGACATACAGATTATGTTTGATATTTCTGTGTTGAAGAAGGAATGCACAGTTTGTGTAACAGTCCTGGAGAAAGTTATGCAGTTATATGTACTGTGCTGAACTTGTGATTGTTCTGCCTAATGAAGTTCATAAGAGGTAGTATTGTGATGTATGGAAGCCCAAAGTGGACAATATTCAAATGAAAATGTAATCCCACTATTGCATTATAATTTTCCACTTATGAATGAGTTATTTGAGACAATATTAAATTGAAAATGCATTAATCCAATTATCACTTTCATTTTCACATACACATATGGGAAATCTATGACTATATTCAAATGATAATGAAAAGCTGTTTGACATTTCATTTTCAAAGTCATGCTCTGCAATACAGTGGACAATATTCAAATGCAATAAGCAAAAACAGCACCCCCAGCCTATTGCATTTACATTCACATGTCATCACGCTCTTTTTGGGTCAACATGATAATGAAAATGCTGTTTTCTAATCACTTGAAATAATAATGACATAATAATGATGACGACATTTGACATTTCATTTTCAAAGACTTATCCTGCAATACATGGGACAATATTCAAAAGCGCAGTGAGGGAAACAAGCGCCTCCCAGTCCATTGCATTTTCAAATACATGTCACCACGCTCTTTTTGGGACACAATGAAAATTAAAATGCAATCTGTCAGCGTCTCATCAAAGGCGGGTTTTCGCTAGGGCGTCACTCATTAGGGCATGACGGAAACCATGTTCCTCATTTGCATACCAACCAATCAGCTTCTGGGTAGCTCTTATGCGCCACGGACTGATAATGTCATGATGGCTAGGCTGCTATGTATTGTGTGCCATCGCGCCAGCAGGCTTCGTTACGCTTTGGATGTAGCCACTCGCAGCTAGTATACTAGCTAACGTTAACTAAGGAAAATATTTGAAATTATCATCACATGAAAGCAATATGATTTGATTTTTTCCCCAACTCTATTAACTGAGCTAGCTGTAATATGCATGAACTTATCCGAGGCTTCGCGGCAATGTTGTGCAACTGCAACCCAAGTATGCTTGTAGATCTCAGAGACGTTCGCTAGCTTGCTAGTGAGTCTAAAAGCAATCGCTTAGGTATAGCTAGCTAGCTATGATGCATGCTGGAGAAGCTGTTACAGCCGATTTGTCACTTTCAACGCTATCTCGCACACACGACCTCTTTCACCATTGATTAGCAGCTCCTTCTACCTACAGAACAAACTGACAGTTCAGCCTGAGACATGTTATTTCATAGCTAGGTAAAGCAGCATTACCTTCCATGCGTGCTATAGCGTATTACATTACTCCAGATAAAACGCTATCCGTCTCCCCCCACCCTGCTGACGCTAGTTAGGGAAATGTTTGTCATCATTTTTATACTTAATTGCTGTGATTTCGTTTTTGCTAGCTGACAGCGATTGCTCTTGTGCTTGCCGAGTTGCAAGTTCACCACTCCTGAAACATGCACAATGTAGGCATCATGTTTAACGTTCGATAAACGGCCAGCAGTCAAGCTGCCGCTGTTCCTAGTTTAATCGCGATTCCCAAGCCACGTAGCAATGGGAGAAGTTTTGATGACTCTGACTGGCTGAAAACGATGTTCCTCACTTGCTAACTTAACCTGCTGAAATATGAACTTCTTTGATATGTTTGGCAGCACTTCTGTACGTCCCAACAGTACTATCAGATTTCTGGGAGATTTAAATGGATAGCTCATTACCTGGCTAGCTCAAGAACAATCTGCAAGCACAAGAGCAATCGCTGTCAGCTAGCTAGCTTGTGAAGATAGGGAAAAACCGAATCACAGCGATTAAGTATAAAATGATGACAAACATTTCCCTAACTAGCGCGTCAGCAGGGTGGGGAGACGGATAGCGTTTTATCAGGAGTAATGTAATACGCTATAGCACGCATGGAAGGATAATGGTGCTTTAACTAGCTATGAGATAACATGTCTCAGGCTGAACTGACAGTTTGTTCTTTCGGGAAAAGAAGCTGCTGATCAGTGGTGAAAAGAGGTGGGTGTGTGTGCGAGATGGCGTTGAAAGTGGCAAATCAGGGCTAGAAGAGCTTCTCCAGTAGGCATCATAGCTAGCTAGCGGTACCTAAGCGATTGCTTGTAGACTCACTAGAAAGCTAGCGAACGTCTCTGAGATCTACAAGCATACTTGGGTTGCAGTTGCACAACACTGCCGCGAAGCCTCGGATAAGTTCATGCATATTACAGCTAGCTCAGTTAATAGAGTTGGGGAAAAAATCAAATCATATTGCTTTTATGCGATGATCATTTACAAATATTTTCCTTAGTTAACGTTAGCTAGCATACTAGCTGCCGAGATGGCTACATCCAAAGCGCAACCTAGCCTACTGCGCGATAGCACACGATACATAGCAGCCTAGCCATCATGACATTATCAGTAAGCCTCCGTGCGTACAAGCGCTACCAAGAAGCTGATTGGTTGGTATGCAAATGAGGAACATGGTTTCGTTCGCGCCCCTAATGGTGTGACGTCCTAGCGGAAGACCCGCCTTGATGAGACGCTGACAGATTGCATTTTAATTTTCATTGTGTCCCAAAAAGAGCGTGGTGACATGTATTTGAAAATGCAATGGACTGGGAGGCGCTGTTTCCCTCACTGCGTTTGAATATTGTCCCATGTATTGCAGGATAAGTCTTTGAAAATGAAATGTCAAATGTCGTCATCATTATTATGTCATTATTATTTCCAAGTGATTAGAAAACAGCATTTTCATTATCATGTTGACCCTAAAAGAGCGTGATGACATGTAAATGTAAATGCAATAGGCTGGGGGTGCTGTTTTGCTTATTGCATTTGAATATTGTCCACTGTATTGCGGAGCATGACTTTGAAAATGAAATGTCAAACAGCTTTTCATTATCATTTGAATATAGTCATAGATTTCCCATATGTGTATGTGAAAATGAAAGTGATAATTGGATTAATGCATTTTCAATTTAATATTGTCTCAAATAACTCATTCATAAGTAGAAAATTATAATGCAATAGTGGGATTACATTTTCATTTGAATATTGTCCACTTTGGGCTTCCATAGCGATGAGCCACAGGCATAATGTTTTTAAAAAAGAGGGAATATGTGGTATATCCTACAGTCCTGTAGAGGTCGCTATGTTATGGTAATGAGCTGGATGATACAAGAGTTGTGATTAATGGTTTTGAAAAAGAGTTAAGTAAAGAATACAAGTTTGCACTACGTCTGTCCTCTGCTTACATTTTACTACAAAATACAACAGATGCCTTACTGACTGGGCAGTGAGCGAGAGTAGGCCCTCCAGTCCTGCCCCGACCCCTAAAGTAGAGTAGAGCAGGTCTTAAGGTGTTGGGTGTATTCCTGAGGAACCAAGAGTACAAATTGAAAAATTGAGAGGGCTTGCTGGATATAGTTAAGGCCAGGCTGTCTCAGTGGAGGTGATTGTTGCCACAGCTGTCTAATAGGGGGAGAACACTTTTGATTAACAATCTGGAGGCCTCCATGCTATGGCACAGATTAGTTTGGCTGGATCCGCCTGCAGGACTGCTGAGAGTAATCCTGTCGGTGCTGCTGTCATTTTTCTGGGATGGAAACTATTAGTTTAATTACTATCAGCCAGTGGCAGAGGGAAGGCAGAGACTAGTTGATCTGAGCAGCAGGGTAGCTGCTTTTTGTTCACAGGGCAGCTCAAAGGCTGTTATATGCCAAAGACCTGAGTTGGAGGCCAAGGGCCTTCCTGCTCTTGAGACGGGGGGTCTGGACTGTGCCTGGCAGCTGTTTGGGATGAACTAAGCAAGCTAAGCATGGATGTGCTGCCTCAGTTTTATCAAAGTGTGCTGAATGCCTGGGGACTGCTGAGGGTGGAGCAGTGAGAGTAAACCGCAACACAGGATTCGCTTCTCTTGGAGTGCCTTTTCTTCAAGCCGCTTTGTCCAAATGCTGCCTTGCAGGCTGATAACTCACTCCAAGTCTTCATCCAGTGGGGAGTCACTAAACCAAAGGACCTTTTACCCCTGGAGAGTGGTCGATGGGTGTCAGCGATGAAGCTTGCTGAGGCCCTGGCGGTTTGGTCAGTTCGAATGTGTGAACAGTTTCTGTGTCATGTGAAGGGCTGTCTCCCTCTGAATATGTGGGAGCTGATTGAAGAAGCTCTAGCTAGGGGGTGCAGGACAGTTCTGAGCACAGAATGCCCTTCTTCTGGGTGGGACCATGGACTAGATTTAAAGGGGACCTCGGATGCTATATTTCCAAGGTTATATTTTGATCTTGGACTCCCCTAGAGTACTCCTGATCGTTCAAAGCCCAAACAGGGTCCTTATTTAGCTCATACTACCATCCTCAAAAAACCCCATTTGTAGTCCATTGTAGTCTCTGCCTGAAACGCCTCATTGGGGTGGCTCTTCTGCTATGGCCCCCACTCCCTATGTGCCCACTTTCTTCTGACTGGCCAGCTCTGTGGAGGGCGGAGTTGGGCGGGACAAGGCTGCAGAACGCAGTTTTCCGGGTCTGGCTTGCTAGAGTGAAACGCAAGACACGTCTGCAATCTGATAAGGAAGCGGCGGGAAAATTCTGCAGTCTAACCTGATACTTGAATATAGATCTAATGAAATGAAATTGTTCTAACAAACGCATTAAAAGTAGAGGCGCGAAAAGAAAATCTGGCAGCTCAAGCTCAAATTTGCTATCGGCTACAGTTTGCTACAGCGACAGTGGCGAGTTACAGCAGTTTTTTTACTTTAAAGCTAGGATGCAAGGAAAGCTAGAATCCACCCCATATAGACACATTTGTAGAACGGGTCGACATGCCCAAGTGTAGACCGGAGACCGTAGAAATCCAGTGGGTCTGAGTTTAGAGGGAAACATGGACAGTGAGGAGCAGCTAAAAGTGGACCAACAGCTTATGGACTGCTTCGGTGTGTATTAGGACCTGCTGGTTCGTGTGCATCGCTGTGGTGTGTTGTTAGCGTGGAGAAACAAACAGCTTCCGCGCTGGTATATGACGGAGGGGCGAAAGCTTCAAGCTAAACGGCCTTTTCGGAAATTGCCCGTGGTAATGGTTTACTTATTGCTTCGGAATGACCAGCTTTTCCTCGCGGAAAATGGGCGCATTATGGATAGCGTGCGAGAGCTAGATAGAGCTCCGGTTATGTCATGACCATAATACAGGTTTTGCAGACCGTAAGTTCCGTCTGCGTGAACCGTTGCTTATATGGAGCTAGCGAATCGATCACTTTTACTGGAAAGAATTTAAGAGGGGATTTTTCTAAAATAGACACACTGGTGGTAAGTCATGGTTGACAAATCTGTTCATATTTTACAATTTTGAAGTCATGGGGCTGGAATAGAAAAATCATCCTTTGGTTTTGCGATTAACCCCTTCCCTGCGGAGTGGGTCACACCCATTTTTGGGGCGTATTTGGGGACATAGACATTTTGAATGCATATGTTTTATTACAGAATTGTTTGCCCATGGGTTTCACAGCAGCAAGTTACTACCATGGCCAAGTTCTTCCAAATCCACCAAGAATTTTGGTGGGCACCTGTTTCTGCTTCAAGCTAGCGCCACCTAGATTACCTATCAACGTGAAATTTTGTGATGACAAAATGGGTCCTAGCTTAGCACAGAACAATTTGCCCATGGAATTCATGGCTGTTTTCTATTCAGGACATGTCCCTCTACAACTCCAATTGGCAAATTCCATGGGCCTTTTATTCTGCAGGGAGAAATAGGGTCCAAAAGTGGGGGTGATAGGTGATGACGCCCATGTTCGGACCACGCCCATTTCTGGCAGAATCACTGCTCAGGAAAAATCTCCTCAAGAGATGCTAGTGTAATGTGGAAAAAAAAAAGGCACTAGATGGCAGTATTGACATTTTTTTGTGAAGCCAAGTCTGGAGCTAGGTTTGGGGCATGTCCTGGGCATGCCTCAGAGGGGGCTGGAAAAGAGTATATAAGGAGAAAAATTGAGAGAGTGAGGAGTAGTTGGAGAAATTGCAAGGAGAAATTGTGAAAGGATACATTTGACCAGACCTGTCACTCTTTTCAAGACCTGTGAAGCTTTTTGTGGATTTTTGCCTGTGTTGGAGCATTTTCCTGTCCCAGGACATCGCAACATAGCAGCCCATCTCAATTACCAAGGGACTGGAACTATCTTTTTTTATTTCAATATGTTCTGTAGGGTAGAGTGTAGATTAGTTCTAAGTGTTTGTTTAATTAAATCTGTTGAAGTTTAAGAATTTTGTCTGTCATCCCTTGCTGTCCGTGATGTCATAACAAATTGATGCCATAACAAATTGGGGCCATAACAAATTGGGGGCTCGGGTCTGGGATAGACCATTGTGCGAGTCATTTATTGAAAATCTAAAATTTCAAATTGTGAAATTGTTTTTTGAATTTTCCTAGATATATATTGGCAGATCAACAGCAATGGATGATTTCTTGGCATCACCGACTGTAGAGGTTTTGAAGTCTTTTAAAAAGACAGAACTGCTAGAAATATGCAGACAGTTAGAGCTGAGAGATGTAAAACCAGCCATGCGAAAGCAAGACTGGCTAGAGAGATTGTTGAATATTACATTGATGAAAATGCGTTTGCACCAGGAGATCTGGAACAGTTTCCAGTAGAAAATCCAAATGTAGAAATGGAACTTAAATTAAAAATGCTAGAGATAGAAAGGGAGGAAAAAGAAAAACAAAGGCAGTTTGAGTTAGAAAAATTAGCAAGAGAAGAGAAAAAACAGAGAGAGAAAGAGGAAAGAGCAGAAAGAGAGAGACAGAGACAGAGATTTCAATTTAGAAAAATTAGATAGAGAAGAAAGGCTCCAAATGGAGCTACTAAAAATCAAAATGCAAGCTGAAAACAAATTTCGTGCTAGCCAGGAGGTAAAGCTGGTGCCTCCATTCTCGGAGAAGGAGGTTGATTTCCAGTATTTCCAGTGCTACGAGAAGGTAGCTAAGAGTTGTCCGTGGCCAAAGGAACACTGGCCTCTGACGTTGCAAACTGTCCTCAAGGGTAAAGCTCAACAAGCCTATTCGGCTTTGTCTGCAGACGATTCCTCTGATTATGAGGTTGTCAAAAAGGTTATTTTGACAGCTTATGAGTTGGTTCCAGAGGCTTACCGACAGAAATTCAGAGGTCTGAAGAAATCTAACAATCAGACTTATGTGGAATTTGCTAACGAGAAGAAGGTTTGCTTTGAGCGCTTGTGAACTTCTATGGAGGTCAAGGATGATTTCAACTCACTAAAAGAGATGGTGTTAGTTGAAGAATTCAAGAACTGTGTCAAGGATGATATTAAGACCTACCTTAATGAGAAGCAAGCACTGAATTTGCAATCAGCTGCCAAGTTTGCAGACGAATATGTTCTCACGCATAAGTCCAAATTTCAGTCTAGCAGTAACAATAGATGGTCCCAATTTCAGAAGAAAGGTAATGGTGATACCCAAGATTCCTCACCCAAAGACAAAGACAAATCTGGTGATGGTGCTCAGAAATCCAGTCAAAGGTCTGATCAAAGTATGAAAGCTGACAGTGACAAAAGTGGTCTAGTTTGCAATTATTGCAAGAAATCTGGTCATGTTACAACTAACTGTTGGTTCCTTAAAGGTAAGAAAGAAAAAGAAAAGGATACCAAACCCAGAGGCGGACAGTAACGGAGTAAATTTACTTGAGCACTGTACTTAAGTACACTTTTTGGGGATCTGTACTTTACTTGAGTATCATGTTGGGGGACGACTTATGACTTTTACTTGAGTACATTTGAAAGGCAAATATTGTACTTTTTACTCCGCTACATTTCTATCCATAACCCAAGTACTCGCTACTTTTTCTTAAAAAAAAAAAGCGGGGAAACCCTGTGGATTCAGTATTTTGCGGTTGTTTCCTTCTCAAACATGATTGGACTGGTGCCACTGACAGGACAGCCTATCAGCAATCACCTTCAGCTTTCCTACCATGAACCCGCGAACTCCAGGGTTCAACTGAGGCGCAATCGCAGTTATACCAAGTCCCGAATAAACATAGGGAAAGCATGCCAACGTTGGAGAGAATTCCGGGAGTTGAATGGGTTTAATTCTGACGCCCAGGTCGCCTTGTTTCTACTTGAGGTGAGTAGAGCTGGTGCTTAGCTCCCAAGTGACCCGCATCTGGCGGGTCCGACCCGTATTTGAATAGCAAAACCCGCCGACCAGCAAGCAAGTGAAAAACCCCGCAATTTGCGCATTGAGAGATTTACGCGTTATTCCTCCACCCCTGCGTAATACATGGGCGCTCAGAGTCCGTAATGTCACGGATTTCCGTATTTTTTAAATTTTCCTCTGTAAGAGCAAATCTGATGTTCAGTGTAGAACCCATTTTCATTTCGTGCAGATGTTGAGCCGTATGATCGATTCTCCCTTGCATCACTCCCTTGAACCACAGATGCAGCCCCCGAAATCCGCGCCCAACGCATTTCAACTGGTTAAAGGTTTCCTATCCATTCAAAATTTGTAGCTGATCATTTAAAATGTGAACCGCAAATATTGTGTGCTTGTTAGGTGCTGTCCTGCAAATACTAAATAACAGCAACTCAGCGAACATTTTAGATCTTATATGACAAGTTGCTGTAACGTAAAGACATTGTGTCGCAGTCTACAATTAGTCTAAGCTGCTTTTCCACCGAACGCGAAACGAATTTTTCGTGCGACAGATTACATTCAAAGTCACTGCAAAGATGCGAATACACGCGAGTTCGCGTGTATTTGCGTCTTTGCAATGTTTTTGAATACAATCTGTCCTGCGAAAAATTCATTTCGCGTTCGGTGGAAAAGCAGCTTAACGTAGCTAGGTAATAAGGCTCCATTGTTTTCCGTGGCCATTTGGAGCATTGCTTTTATGCCGCTATCTTGCTTGTGGATGAGATTATGGATATCTTTCCAGATCGTGGACATAATCTACGTCGTTTGGCAGGACAGGAAGTTGCGGCTGATGATGATGATGAGTTGTAGTTGCCCTTATTACAATGATGTCAGGACTGTCTGTCAAAGTTGATGTGGGTTCAATTGCATAGACTTGTTTACATATAATTGATTTTTGTGTTACACTGATGCATGTATGAGCATTAATGTATGAACATTCAATATTGTTCATTTTCTTTGTTAATGATGACTGGATGAATGTGAATGAAATACAAATTGGATTCAAAAAAAAAAAAAAAATCCAAAATGGTGATGTATGATAAATTGTTGTCAATACAATATGATGTCAATACTTCCTTAATTTTATATCCTACCATATAGAATGTCCTTATTTTTAAAAAATCTCTGAGCACTCTGTGGTTATGGACCAGCTTTTCGATCCCTCAAACTTGGGAGGTATGTGGTACTAACTCGGTTGGATGTGAATTGTAAATTCTCATCCCAAGCAAAATTGAGGGAAGCTCGTGTATTGTTTTTGTAAGGCTATCTTGCATAGATTATGCTGGTCAGAATGAATCAAACAGTAGAGAGATTGATATTTCCTCTTTGGAGCGAGTTAGCAGCCTTTGCTAACTCTCGGTTGGCAAGCTAGTAAGTTTGCTAATCCTGTCTGATCAAACCAGAGTTTGTGTTCGTGTAATAACATTTTTTCTCTGGCTAGTACTCAGAGTTGCAATTCGTTGATGAATGTATAACCGCGTGATAAGTTTAGTTAAAAGTGGTGATCTGTGTGACGTTGTTAATACTCATTTTGTAATGCCGAGCTAAGATACTTGTCAGATACCTTGTTGTAGCTAGCACTAATGGTGTAAATTTATCGTCTGGCAATGGTCGTCATTGTTGCTACCGGGCGTTTATCACAACGAGCTGTAAACGGCCATTTATCCAGCTGAGTGAGCCATTCTTAAGCTGCTTTCACACCGGACGCGAAACGAATTTTTCGCGCGACAGATTACTTTCAAAGTCAATGCAAAGATGCAAATACTCAGAAGTTTCACTTTAAGAAAAGCGTTCATGTTCCAAGCTTCTGAAGGGGAGGGGCGAGCGGCTCTGTTGTGTTTTGAGAACGTTTCAACTGTCAACAA
The DNA here is from genome assembly GCA_029692085.1 of Gymnothorax javanicus. Taxonomy (NCBI): domain Eukaryota; kingdom Metazoa; phylum Chordata; class Actinopteri; order Anguilliformes; family Muraenidae; genus Gymnothorax; species Gymnothorax javanicus. The sequence continues at coordinate 65,018,372 of CM056200.1, forward strand.
TAGCGACGTCATATCACTGATACAGCCTTTAACATTAAAGTATCTATAAAAGCTCCATCCAGTAGGTTTCTATAGGTAAAAGTAAGCACTGTGGCAGTAATAATACAATATTTAGAAAATTTACTTTTACTTTTGATACTTAAGTATTTTTAAAAACAAGTACTCCAGTACTTTTACCTAAGTAAAAATCTGACTGTAGAACTTTTACTTGTACTTGAGTAAAATTTAACAAGTGGTATCTGTACTTTTACTTAAGTAATGAAGCTGTGTACTCTGTCCGCCTCTGACCAAACCCAATGCCTTTGTGAAGAGAAGGTTAGAAACCCCTGTAGTAGATGACCGATCTGCTAAATTGCCTGCTCCTTGTGAGGCTAAGAAGCCTGATACTGCTGACTTTGTGAGGGAGGAATTTCTTCCATTTGTGTCAGAGGGATTTGTGGCTCTGAATGAGCATTCTCCTCCTGTCCCCATATATATCCTAAGGGATACCGGAGCTTCTCAGTCACTTTTGTTGATGGACTCCTTGGAGTTACGTGATGAGACCGCTTCTGGGGATTTCATACTTGTACAAGGTATTGAAGGGAGGACTGTATCTGTACCCCTGCGCTCTGTATTCTTGAAGTCAGATTTAGTTACAGGACAGGTAAAGGTGGGACTTATGTCAAGTCTACCTATCAAGGGTGTTTCTCTGTTGCTAGGCAATGACCTGGCTGGGGGAAATGTAGTTCCCCCTGTTCATCTTACTTCACAGCCGAGCACTGAAGATGGCGATGAAGACCCATCTCTGTATCCTTCCTGTGCAGTGACTCGTGCTATGGCCAAGAAGGCTCAAGAAGAGGATGATGTGGTGCCGTCCAGCACATTGAATAGTCATGACTCAGGTGGTTCGCCTCATGACTCTGTTCAGCCTACTATGGTTTCTCCGTTTGAGGACTTATCTGACACTTTTATCAGTTCTCTATTCAGCCAGCCAGATGGGTCTGGTGATTCTGATGTGTCTGGAGACTTGTCTCTGTCCAGAAAGCGGTTGATTCAGGAGCAAACCAATGATCCTGAAATTTGTGTACTAAAGAAGAGAGCCCTTCCTGATGAAGAAATAGACGCAGTTCCAGTTGGGTATTATCTCAAGGATGGAGTGTTGATGTGGAAGTGGCGCCCTCCTGATATCCCTGCCAATGCAGATTGGGCAGTGGTCATGCAAATTGTTGTTCCGAAGGTCTACAGGAATGAGATCTTAACAATAGCTCATAGTTTGCCTTTAGGAGGTCACCTTAGTGTTAACAAGACTGTTGACAAGATCATGAAACACTTCTTCTGGCCTTGACTTCGGAAAGATGTTTCCAACTTTTGCAAAACCTGTCACACTTGTCAGGTAGTTGGAAAACACCAGTTAGACCCACCTGTAGCTCCATTGCAGCCTATCCCAGCATTTGGGGAGCCCTTCTCCAAGGTCATTGTTGATTGTGTTGGTCCATTACCCAAGACTAGATCTGGAAATCAGTACTTGTTGACAATCATGTGTGCATCTACCAGATTCCCTGAAGCCATCCCTCTACGCAACATCAAGGCAACTGCAATTTCGAAGGCTTTGATAAAGTTCTTCACGTTGTTTGGCCTTCCCAGGGAAATTCAGTCAGATCAAGGTTGCAATTTCACTTCCGGATTGTTTCAGCAAGTTGTGGACGAACTAGGTGCGAAGCAGATTCTTTCCAGTGCCTATCATCCAGAGAGTCAGGGTGCCTTAGAGCGGTTTCATTCCACTCTCAAGACAATGATGAGGACTTCTTGTTGTGACCATGAGAAAGACTGGGATGAAGGTGTTCATTTGCTGTTGTTTGCAGCTAGAGAAGCAGTGCAGGAGTCTACTGGATTCAGTCCGTTTGAGCTAGTGTTTGGCCATGAAGTGAGAGGACCTTTGCTATTGTTGAGTGAACAATGGCAAGAGAAAGAGCCGCATATCAGTCTGTTAGACTATGTTAGCAAGTTCAAGGAAAGACTGCGTGCAGCTTGTGACCTAGCCAAAGAGAATTTGAAATCAAGTCAGGGAAAAATGAAAACTTGGTATGATCATAAGGCTAGAAGCTGTGAGTTTAAACCAGGAGACAAGGTCCTTGTGTTGTTTCCCTTGCAGTCCAATCCATTGCAGGCTAGATTTCATGGTCCTTATGAAATTCTGACAAAACTCAATGATCTCAATTACATTGTGAGGACTCCAGATAGGAGAAAGCCAAAACAGTTGTGTCACATTAACATGCTGAAGCCTTATCATGATAGGAATGCTAGGGTTGCAGCTGTCACTTCAGATCTTCCGATGGCAGAGACTTGTGAAGATGAGGGGGAGTTTCAAGATGATGAGCCTAGAATTAAAGCTGAAGTTGTTTCATGTAAATTGTCAAATTCTGAAGTGTTGCAAAATCTTGATGTAAAACTCCAGCACTTAGAACCCTCACAGAAAGATAAGTTTGAGAGGTTGATCAAGAAATATAAAGATCTATTTCCTGATGTTCCAAAGAGAGTTTCTATAGCCTCTCATGATGTAGATGTTGGTGATGCCAAACCAATAAAACAGCATCCGTACCAGAGGAATCCTGAAAAGAGAAAGATTGCTGAGAAAGAGGTTGAGTACATGTTAGAACATGATATTATCAGACCCTCTAACTCAGATTGGAGTTCACCCTGTGTTCTAGTTCCAAAACCTGATGGAAGTACTAGATTCTGTACAGATTATCGCAAAGTCAATGCTGTAACTAGAACTGATGTGTTTCCAATACCTAGGATTGATGATTGTATCGATAGAGTAGGGCAAGCAAAGTTTCTGACCAAGATTGATTTATTGAAGGGTTATTGGTGTGTGCCTTTAACTGAGAGGGCCAAGAGCATCTCTGCTTTTGCCACACCATCTGGGTTGTACCAGTATGAAGTCCTACCCTTTGGCATGAAAAATGCCCCAGCCACGTTCCAAAGGATGATACAGTCTACAATCGCCGGATTGCCCACACACGGTGCGTACATCGACGACCTGATCACATGGAGTGACTCCTGGGAAGAACATCTGAAAGATGTAGAGAGCGTTGTTCCAGCGCTTGACCCAGGCTAACCTGACTGTTAACCTGAACAAGAGTGACTTTGGTTGTGCTAATGTCACGTATCTTGGCTACGTCATAGGCCAGGGGTAAGGTGGCACCCATAAATGCTAAAGTCCAAGCCATCATGGACTTTCCAGTTCCTGACAAAAAAGCTTTGCGCCACTTCCTTGGAATGATCGGGTACTACCGCAAGTTCTGCAAGAACTTTGCTGAGATTGCTCTCAGTCTCACCAACCAACTGAAGAAAGGCGTAAAGTTCACTTGGGATGAAGCATGCCAAAGAGCCTTCGATCGCCTGAATTCTCTGCTGTGTCACTTCCCCGTGCTCAAATCTCCTGACTTCAACAAACCATTCTCCATGGCGGTCGATGCTAGCGACCAAGCTTGTGGATCTGTGCTCCTACAGAGGAGTGACTCTGATGACATTGAGCATCCCGTGGCATACTTCTCCAGGAAGTTCAATCGCCACCAAAAGAACTATTCCACAATTGAGAAGGAGCTGTTGGCTCTGGTTCTATCCTTACAACACTTTGAGGTTTATGTTTGTGCAGGGCAAAAGCCAATGATCATATATACTGACCACAATCTGTTAATGTTTTTGAGTAAGATGAAAAACAAGAATCGGAGATTGTTGAATTAGAGTTTGATTTTACAGGAGTTTGACTTGGAAATTAAGCATGTAAAGGGTACTGACAATGTATTTGCTGATTGCTTATCCCGCGTTTGAGTATGTGTATATATATCACATGTGTTTATGAGCATATTGTATTATATGTATATATATATACCAGTGTCTACTTAACCATTTTTGTATTGAAAAGAAAAATTTTGCCTTTATGAGTCAAAATTTTTCCCTTTTGGAATGGAGGTGTAATGTGGAAAAAAAAAGCCACTAGATGGCAGTATTGACATTTTTTTTGTTAAGCCAAGTCTGGAGCTAGGTTTGGGGCATGTCCTGGGCATGCCTCAGAGGGGGCTGGAAAAGAGTATATAAGGAGAAAAATTGAGAGAGTGAAGAGTAGTTGGAGAAATTGCAAGGAGAAATTGTGGAAGGATACATTTGACCAGACCTGTCACTCTTTTCAAGACCTGTGAAGCTTTTTGTGGATTTTTGCCTGTGTTGGAGCATTTTCCTGTCCCAGGACATCGCAACATAGCAGCCCATCTCAATTACCAAGGGACTGTAACTATCTTTTTTTTTATTTCAATCTTGGTCAGTAGGGTAGAGTGTAGATTAGTTCTAAGTGTTTGTTTAATTAAATCTGTTGAAGTTTAAGAATTTTGTCTGTCATCCCTTGCTGTCCGTGACGTCATAACAAATTGACGGCATAACAAATTAGGGCCATAACACTAGTTTAATGCCTTTACCTTTCATTTCAGTTATAAAATGTGCGGGCAACCCAGGAGAAATGCCACTTTTAACCCTTTTAGACCAGAAGGTTTTACCAAAATGAACGTATGCAAATGTACATGAAATACATACATAATGTACAGCACACATACAAAAGTGCTAATTTGATGTGATCAGGATGAAGAATGCAACATGTTTTGGCCTCCATTCCATAAAATAGCCCTTTACAGCAAATCGTTTCCTTTGGTTTAATCCTTTTTTAATGATGTAGGTAATTAAAAGTGCATGAGTCATGCTCTGTTTTGATGTTTTGACCCAGCTTGGGTTGTATCTGTGTGCCACATCTTGAAATGGTTAGGAAGTTTATTTCAAGTTATCAGTAAACTATGCTTTCCAGGAAACACACAGTCTTATATCCTACATCTTACATGTATATTTGTTGCTCACTTCACCTAAGGTCCTCAGCGGAGGAACATGTTAGACTCTGAGTCTGCCTGCAATTCCGATTTTTCCTCGATTTTCATTTTGTTCAGTAAGTATAATTTCATATTTGAGAATTTAACCTATTCCTGATTATCCATTGATCCTTCACTTGTCTTTAGAATGGTTTGGAGGAACAAACTGCCCCTTTTTTCAGGTGGGACTTGATGGCTGCTTCCAAGAATTGCATCTTGCAAAATGGACAATTCGGTCTCTGTGGGACCTACGGTCCACGCCCAAACGAAACTTTCGCTCAAATGAGATATCTGGCAAACCCGGTCGATGCCCAGGAATCCACACTTGAAGATAAGCTTGCATGATGTAACAGAGGCACAGCTAGTCACTAACAGGGCAGGGATTCAGTACAGAGATGATGACGTCATTTGTCCCCATCATAGATACACTCTTGGACTGTACTGGAAACCACCGAAAGGATGCAGACATCCTAATTATCCCAAGGGAAAGGCGGTCAAAGCAGGATCTTGCCGTTATGGATTAGTTGGACTGTGTGAAAAGATTGGAATTCCAATTGGATCTCCACTTTGTACTCAATGCCGCAAGCAGACTGCAAAAGCCGACGTAGATGCCTCATTTCCCACTCTAAAGACACCACAGAGGCCACTTCGTTCTCGACCTCAAAAGACCAGCACTCCAGTCAGCCAACAAACAGACTTGGACTCAGATGATGACATACCTTTGGCCTGCCTATCAGCGATAACCAAGACTGACCAAGATGTTGAGTCCGATGATGATGACAAAGATCCATCCTTCCGTTTTGAATCTAGTCATTCTCTCAATGACATTTTGCCCATGTTGAGCTCTGCGTTGTCGCCAGTGAAATCTCAAGATACTCGCCCTTTTGAAAAGTTGGGGACAAGATGACAGAAAACCCTAATTCGGAAGTATAAGAAATATGTCGCTGAATTCAAGGACTTCGTCGCCAACTGCCTGGCACCTGGACATGGAGAAACACTGAAGCGAAGGGCGGAGGAATCGTCATCCAGTGATGATGATGATAACGAACTGGATTCCAGTCTTCTAGCTGTAGTTGCTGCATACAGAAGTGCCCCGAATACTCATCTAAAAGCCATCATCCTTGCTTCTGTATATTTCGCTGAAGACCAACCATATTCAGTTCGAAAACTGCAGAAGATTTTTGAATGCTCCAGACACATGATAAATAAAGCCAAGACTTACAAAGAGGAAATGGAAGCTGGGAAGGCAATCAACCAAGTCCAAAGGAGAATGAAGCTTGATCCAATGAAACTTGAACATTTTCTTGATTGGTTGGTAACCTCCGGAATGTTGCAAGACGTGGCCTACGGAACATCCACCATGAAACTGGAGAGTGGTTTTGAAGTCGTCATCCCCAAGTTGGTGAAGGTCACGGTGAAAGAGGACATAGTATCAACATACTTCATGTTCTGTGAAAATGTCGGTTTCGAAAAACATTTGTCACGAAGTGCACTGTTGAATGTGGTGGATACTTGCAAAGCCAGCCAGAGGAAAGCTCTGTCAGGGTTGGACAACATCACTGCAGATGGGTTGTCAGCCATTGATGACCTAACGATTCAATTCTGGAGTTCATAGCTTAGTGTTTGGTTTTAGTTGATGACAGTGCATGTAGAAAGGATGTTTGATAAGACTTTAGGACTCCTGAATATCACAATTTGTTGAATCTTCCGGAATCTCATGTATTTAGCATTCTCGCTGTACATTATGTATTTATTTCATGTACATTTGCATACGTTCATTTTGGTAAAACCTTCTGGATTAAAAGGGTTAAAAATGGCATTTCTCCTGGGTTGCCCACACATTTTATGACTGAAATAAAAGGTTAAGGCATTAAACTAGCATCTCTTGAGGAGTTTCTTCTTGAGCAGTGATTCTGCCAGAAATGGGCGTGGTCCGAACATGGGCGTCGTCACCTATCACCCCCACTTTTGTACCCTATTTCTCCCTGCAGAATAAAAGGCCCATGGAATTTGCCAATTGGAGTTGTAGAGGGACATGTCCTGAATAGAAAACAGCCATGAATTCCATGGGCAAATTGTTCTGTGCTAAGCTAGGACCCATTTTGTCATCACAAAATTTCACGTTGATAGGTAATCTAGGTGGCGCTAGCTTGAAGCAGAAACAGGTGCCCACCAAAATTCTTGGTGGATTTGGAAGAACTTGGCCATGGTAGTAACTTGCTGCTGTGAAACCCATGGGCAAACAATTCTGTAATAAAATATATGCACTCAAAATGTCTACATCCCCAAATACGCCCCAAAAATGGGTGTGGCCCACTCCGCAGGGAAGGGGTTAATTGCACAACCGAGTGATGGTTTTTCTATTCCAGCCCCATGACTTCAAAACTGTAAAATATGAACAGATTTGTCAACCATGACTTACCAACTTTTGCAATTTTGTGTCTGTTTTAGAAAAATCCCCTCTTAATATTCAATCAATGGCAATGCAAAGAAATCGTTTGTTATACCGGACACATTATAGGCTGTGCGCTTCCCTATTGCTTTCACCAGTCGTATCAGAGAGCTTGCCCAGACATTGGAGATGTATCAGGCTGACCCCGGTCATGGATAATTAAGTAAAGCGATCGTTTCATAAGCGCCCAAAAACGCACCCCAAGCTCTGCAAAATCTACGTCTGGTCTAACTGCAGCCCAACTCGGCAGACACATACGGCACCTCTCCGTTTAGCTTCAACTGTAGTGGCTACAATCAGGCAACGTTATGATGAAACTGTCACATTGATGCTTACCGAAGTAACACAAGCATACCGATCATAATTGCTGCATATAAGTTAACCAGAAGCATTTTTAATTTGCAGAGCACGCGAACTAATATGCAGTAGCTGATAAGCGGTCATGACTTTGAATGTAATCTGTCGCACGAAAAATTCGTTTGGTATCTGATGTGAAAGCAGCTTGATGGATAGTACGCGACAGCTAGAAAGAGCTCGGTTATGTTATGAACATAATACAGGTTTTGCAGACCGTAAGTTCCGTTAGTGCGGACAAGTTGCTTATGTGGAGCTAGCGAATTGATCACTTCTACAGGAAAGAATTACCTATTTAATCTCCGCCTTTTTCGGCTTTTTATTAGCCACAACAATTTCTAAAGGGGGATGAAATTATGTCAAGGTAGTGCAGAGAAATCATTTGTAAACCGGTAGAGCTTCTGCGTTTCGCATTGCTTTCACGGTAGCGCCAGAGAGCTTGCTCAGACATTTGTGAAGTATCCAGCTGATCCCGGTCATGGATAAGTGAAGCGATCACTAACTGTAGTGGCTACAATCGGACGCGTTATGATGAAACTGCCACATTGATGCTTACCGAATTAACACAAGCATACCGATCAGAATTACTGCATATAAGTTAACCAGGAGCATTTTTAATTAGCACGGCACGCAAACTAACATGCAGTAGCTGGTAACCGAGCGGTCATAACCACAGAGACAAAGGTTTTACAGACAGCAAGTTCTGTTAATGTGAACAGTTGTACCAAGCATCCAAATTACAAACAAGTATTAAAAGTTAGCTTCAAATGAGGTTTATGTTCACACACCTTCTGTAGAATTTCCCCTGATGTCACTCTTGCATATTTAGGACACAGATATTAGCAACAGTAACTTGGCTACGTTAGCCGCTGTGCTACAGCCACAATCAACTGGCTATCACGTCAGGTTGGCATATGCAGTAAAAGCAACTTACAGCTTCTGTGTCTGTGAGTCACGGACAGTCACGACCGATACAGGCTTTATCTTCAGATATTCTACAAAGCCTGTGTTTGAGGCCAGCTGTTAGTGCTAACTATCGCTAGCGGTCCTGCTAGCCACCCATTAGCTTCACTGACATTATTTGCTGTTATATGGTTAATTACAGCTTGTGGCTCCGAGCGCTTGATAGGTGCAGCTGCTTCAGGTTTGAGAAGCAGCTGAAACGCTTATCCTGTGTCGAATTATCCTTTATTGACAAAGCTGTCTTTGGTCAAATGCTGTGCACAAACAGCAAACGCTCCATTTGGCCGTGGCTGTTTGCTGCCAGCAAACAAAAAAAGCTACCCACTGATTTCTGGTGGCATCGGCTTTCCGAAGAGAAATATTTGTTTTTCTTTGCGTCCAAAATTAAACGGACAAGTAGCTTTGGGAGAGTTACTAACAAAATTGCACCTCAAATGATCTATGGTTCTTCTTTTGTATTTCCAAAAGTGTCGACGCTACTAAGGCATAGTATGATCTGCCGTTGTTAGTGCCAGCTAGAATAGTTTCCGGTGTGGGCAGGTCCAGCGCAGTGGTTGGCTCTGGCTAGGTCTGTACTAATTGGACGGCACAACCTGACGTCAGGTTTTGCCCAGATCTCGTGAAGATCTCGGGAGAAGCTGTTCAGGGAGGAAATCACGCTCACAAAATCACGTTCTTGGATTACGGCAAAACCCCTGTATCTTATGTTTAGAAACTTTTCAGAGGTTGAGCATGGACAACCAAGATTATAACATTACTAATATGTATTAAAAGAAGGAGCAGCATCCGAGGTCCCCTTTAAAGATGGACAACCGAACAGCTCCTGAAAAGTGGAGCCAAAACATCTCGATCGCCATCCAGTGGCTGGCTGCAGTACAAGTTATAAACCCGCCCCTCCATGTTAGTGGATGAAACACAGGCCACACAAAAAAAATCAAATAATTTTTTTCTGAAGATGGTCTCTGCCTTTTTAAGAAGTTCATACCATGCTGATGAGTAAGCAAGTGTTAATTTTTCTGACAAGTTTGCAGTTAATAATTTATTTGATACTATAGAAAACGGGCGTGGCAGATTGACAGCAGCTGTCGGGCCACGGAGTCTGGTTGGCCCCCCCGCCTGCAGACTTCTTTTTTTGAGAATGATATCTTTACACAGCTGTAACCCCCCTCTGGTTGGACGAGGGTTAAAGGCCCAACACCTGCACTAATAGGCCTTAGAAGCACAATGTTCAGATGCTATAGCCGAACAATGGCACAAACTGCGCTCTCAAGTGCTGGAACACAGAAGAAACCAGCAAACACAGTAGCCCGCCAGGAGTTCAGTTCTCGCACACTGGTGCAGTGGTTAGCACTGTTGCCTCCCAATAAAAAGGTTCTGAGTTTTAGTCCAATCCGGCCAGGAACTCAAAGCACGGAGTTTGCATGTTCATTTGGGTTCCCACCAGTTTCCCACCATACTCCATTTTCCTCCACCCTGAAAGACATACGCTACAGCAGGGATACTCACTCTTTTCCAGAATGAGCTGGTGTGGGTGCAGGCTTTCATTCTAACCAACCAGTCACACACCTGATTCTACTAATCAACCCTGAAAGCTTTTGCCACAGACCCTTGATTAGTAGCAACTGCATGGTTAGAATGAAAGCCTGTACCCACACTAGCTAATTCTGGAAAAGAGTGCGTATCCCTACACTATAGGAACACTCCATGTATGGCTCCTGACCCTGACTTTAGAACTGGAGCTGGGCCCTGGGCACTGTATTGTGGCTGCGCCCTGTTCCTATGTAATGAGGATTGGGCAAATGCAGTGGCCAAATTACCCCACGGGGTTCGACAAAGTGTATCATTTAAACTAAAGGCCGTGACAGGTTCCTCCTCGTACCTCTACAATCCTGTCTCCGGGCTTCAATGTCCCATTCCTGCCAGCCGGACTATCCTCAAGGATGTGTTTGATGAAAATCCCTCTCATCACCTCCCCGTTGCTGAGGCGACTGCCCATGCCACGCCCACCCATGATGCTGATGCCCAGAGACTTCCCTCGCTCTCTGTACAGCTCCACTCTGGAGGGAAAACGTATCACATGATGCATCACAACCAATTACAGTGCAATAATAACTCTGCTCAGCTCCGCTCAAGATGACACACATGACCGGTTACGGTTAATGAACATACCATTAGTCTTGTTCTGACAGTTGACGGTAAATTGATGTAGCTGATCGTTATCTTAGTGAGATGCAATGGATTACAGGCCTCTTCCGGAAGTATTCCTAACCTCTCGCCGATGCACACTTAGGCTCTAACACCTCACGACCGAGTTGCATAGATAATGGATTGCTGGATGGATAAATGGATTAAAGCAATCTGTAAACAGCATATTCTATGCACAGTTATTAATTAATAAGAATGCAAATGGATGATATATACATCTTCATACTCAACTACAGTGGAATAACTAATGAAGTAATGTATAAGCCTGTCAGCAGGGGTTGGTTGAACGAATTGCAATGACAGCTCAATCATATTTTATCTTGTTGAGAACATCAATTACGGCACAGCTTGCAAAAGACTGCATGCTTCCTAATTTATGAGATTCAGGTACTGAATGTGCTTTAAATTTGCAAACTGCAATTGGCCTGTCTTCTATCTTTCATTCGCTTGAACTGCACTGATTTTTTACGCGCAATCATATCAGATGTGGTCTGAGCATGTTTTGATGAATTTCTTCACGCCTCATTTGGTAATGAACTGCAGAAATCCAATTGCATATCTTACCGCCATCTTAGTCAAAGTAATAGCTTTTACAGATCCAATAAGGCACACTGAGGTACGAAAATAAACACCGATCTGATGACAAACACGTGACAGGTGACTCAGACATTTAATAGCAGTGGCAGCTGGTGAGCAGTAAATTAGGGAAGGCAGGGAACATACCTTTACTCTAATGATTATGGTCTTGACCTGTTTACAATCATTTATTTAAATTCATGTTGCGATAACTCAGAACTTTATCAAGTGTGGTCAGTTCTCCTTACAAAGGTAAAACAAGAAAGAAACTGCAGAATTTTGGCACAAAATTGCATTTCAATCAACGTCATTCAGTTGTGGATGTTTGTTGCTGATCTTTGTTTCCTTTGTTGTAATTTCCAGAAAACCTGAGGTGAGGGTTGGATGGCCTGCATCATCGCACGATGTGCTACTTGCAAACACAAAGGTAAACAGAGTAGTTCATCATTTTTTTGAAGTGAATTAAACATTTTTCTGAATTGAATCTATTATTGAATCGCAGCAGCATTGCATTTGGGAGGAAGCTGTGAGTTTAACCGTTGATGGATTATTCTAATCATTTCCATAAAATGGAAAAAGGACAACAATTAATTCTTAGTGAAAATGTCTGAAAGATCAAAGCTAGAAACTTCTGGTATAAGTTGCTAAACCATTGGAAGATAAACAATCAAAAAACTTTTAAGGCGCTCCACAAAAGACGGTTGACAGGTTTTTGGAACACTCAGAACTTTCATCATAAACATCTTCAAACAGCATCGTAATCAAAAAATCATGCGCTGATGAGCTGAAAGCAGTCGCTAAATAAACCATTCATCACGTGATTAACTGTTGAGAAAATGTCTCCAAGAAAACGTCTCCAATGTCTTTGTTGCCCTTCAAGCAAAAACACTACAGTGCTAAACTTCAGTCCATGAATAATTAATCAGCAGATAACAATGACTGATGACTAGCAACTGAATCCTCCAGCTGGTGATTGGACAGCTGGAGCCTGTCAGAACAGTACATGCCCCTCATTGGTTATTCTTACTTCCTTGGCTGGTTCCAGCTGCTGCTGTTGATGGTCATTGGCTTGAGTTGCTGTCCTTCATTGTGCTTTTGCTTTGTAACTTCGGCGACTTCTCTCCTGCAGAGGAGCACAGAGTGTCAAATTACCGGTCATACTCACCTTACCATCCTGTTCCCCCTTCACAGTGCAGTAAGCCAAAAATAAGTCAATTTCAACACGTATTTTAGTCAAATCTGGGCTCAAAACCTTTTTTTCCCCAATTACCTATTGGCTAGTGAGGCAAAATTAGGAGAGATAATTTGACAAATTTCAAAACTTGCCAATAGAGGGTTAGAAAATTGACTTGGCAAGCAAAAGTAACTACCATGCAGTCACAGTAACTAATTATTAATATAACAAGCAACGATTTCCTACATGAGAGATAAATACATTTTTAGCGTCATAATTAGAGTAACACACTTGATAAAACAGACTCTTTTTTTTTTTTTTGCAGCGCATGGTACTTCAGCTGCTTCCATTGCCATGGAAACCAGCCATCCGAGCACGATCAGCGGGAGTCGCGCTTCATCTCAACAGATCGTGACTGAGCCGATCTGCTACTGCAACCCCTTCTGATCAAAAGCCTCAACAACCTCGGGAGGGAGCGACTGCTCCAGGTACAGCAGGAGTCACAAGCACATCCTGCGCCCAGACACTGCCCCTCACACACACGTGCACACACACTTATTCTCACATGCACACATACATACACTCTCACACAAACACACACAGTAACTAAAGAGAACACATGACAAACTGCTGTAAACTGTAATGACACCATACCATTGCCAAACCAGCAAAAATATTTTTATTTACGGTTTTATAAATGGTGACTATTACATTATACATTATGTGTACTGATACATTACAGCCAAGATATGGAAATGCTTCAATACACAAGTAAGTATCTTGCTGAGATTCATTTTACTTTGTTTCTAATCTGTTATTTTCACTTTCAATGGCTATAATATAGAGGCCACACTTTCTCCATCCATATTGTATCAATATAACGATATTTCATGCCAGAATTTCCAAACTATGCTTAATACGTCTCCAGGCGTTCATCACAAAATCTGCAGCACATAAAATGTGGTTTTCACTGCACTGAGAATCACACCTCATGCATCTTTTAGAACCCTCAAACTGTCCAGTAATGGAAATGAGCCATATTACTATTCAAATAATGAATAGCAGAGCCTCACAAAAAAAAAGAGTAAAAATATATATTAAAAAAATGCAACCCCATTTATCACGTGCAAATTGCCCCGAATGGTGGATTTCATCTTGTGTTGGACGGTCACAGTGTGCTCGTGAGTTTTGAAAAATTCTCATGAATATATTTGCAGATAATGCCGCAATTTGGACAAATTATATGGTTACCTCTTTCCCTCGAGCCTCTGCACTGTGTCAAATGTTTGAATAGAGGAGTAACCGTCATGACCTATATCGCCAACAACCAAGCAATCAGAGCCTTTGGTGTATAATATCCATGAAACATGCAGAAAATGAGGAAGATTACCATACGGGCATGGAAATTTTTCCGTGGAGGTGTAGCGACGCTTCTTTAAATGCACCTTCCAAGATGCAAGCATTCATACGTTTGTCTGCTGCTAGTTCACTACATATGTTGAGTTTCATTGAATAAACAATGAACTCCATGAACGGGATTCACTGAACTCACGCCAGCTCAAAGTAATGGCATTATTAACCCTTTAAAGTGTGAAATAAAAAAATGTTCTTAACCCCTTAAACTCTAAGTTTCCACTTAAATAGGTTTAAAGTCAGAAAAAAATAAACTTTTTTTATATATTGTAGGACAATGTCATACTCATATTTGGTATCTGCTGGTTGCAGAGCTTCACTGAAGCAAAACGACACTTACATTGAGAGAAATATTCAAACACAGGACGCCACGTTTTTATGGCCACAGCATTAGATCAAACGGAAAATACCTAGATCTTGCACAACATTTAATACACATTTCCTGTAATTCAACAGGACATATTTTGAATCATTGGAAACCTTTGGATCTCCATTAGAATTTTAAATATGTCTGAAGTTCCACAGGTTTGAATACAGCCGCTGCATTTGATGGACCATATACATGGGTCTGTAGATTTATAGAGTAAATTAATTGATGTAACGGTCACTACTCAAAACATAAAGCAATGGAGCCATGGGACACTGATAATGAATTTTGGAGGGAAATATTAATAGAACAAAAGACCAACCTTTAAAATGGAACCTCTATCCAGATATCCTTTATTCCATTCCATGAACCAATTTAGCTCATATACGCATCTTAAAGACAAAAGTAATGAACCCACATCCCACATCCTGGAGAGATGGTGACTGTACAAGTAGCATTTTAAAAGGTTTACTGGATCTGCTCTTTAGTTAATTTTGAGGTAAAAAAAAAAAAAGACCAGGGTCTCCTGGTTTAGTGATGAGGTAAGTCTTTTAGCAGAAGACTCACATCTACTGTCCTGCAGTTCATGGACGTGGCATATGAGCTTCAGCACACCGAACTCCTGTATTTTTCAGACCACTGAAAGTTTTCTTAAAGGGACAGTATCCGTTTGCAGAAGCAACACTCACCGCAGAGTAGGAGGGGCATCTACTGTGACATCATCAGGAGCGGATAGGCACAGGGCAGCCCTGTACTCCTTTAGGAATTCCGCTGGGACGTAGGTAATGCTGGAAGAGAGGGATGCTGGGAATTATGGGCCCGAGGCAAAACAGCTGAGGGCTTTAGCAGGAGTCAAAAATACATCAAATGACTATGAGAGGCAAATTGCACGTTCAGTGGAAGTAGTTGAATGTACATGGCCATTGCTAAATTCGCGTAGCTATCATTGGAGATATGTACACATACGTAACTGAAAGTAGGTGGGTATTGTTGATCTCCTGTGGGTTTTGCTGAACACATGGGCAACACATAATATACGTAGTACTCGCTGGCTGCGTGCAGCTATCAGGGAACACATGGTAATCATTGAACATGTTGGGTATCACTGTACACATGGAAGAGGTGTTGGTTAGACAGTAGGAGGCAGTCTTTCCTCCAGCCAAATAAACCCCAATGCCTCAAAGTGTGATGGGAACACTGTGTTGTTGGAGATGCCGCTTTTCAGATGTGACGTTAAACCCTGGTCCTGGCTCACTGGGGTCATTACAGATCCCATGACACACAACAAAATGAGTAGGGGGTTCCCCGATGCCACAGTTTATTCCCAACCTGGCTCTTTCAACATGCCACCTAATCATTCCCTGATTTCACCCCTTTGCACAGAATACAAATATTGCCAATTTTTTCCTGTTATGCATGAGCCCATTTAAGGCTTTATAACACAGTATTTGTGTCACAGAAACTTTGGAAAATTATTCCAGTGAAGCAAGACATTTGGAAATTAAATTACAGAATTATTAAGGAATTAAATTTGAAGTTTACGGACGCCGGCGTCTATATCTCTGCGTGAAGGTTTAAACTGGCCATGCAGATTGTCCTCTCCCTCTCCATCTCAGCTGATCTGTGGTGAGCGTTCTGGTGCAAAATTTCTGCCATGCATCACTCAGGTGGGTGCTGCACATTGACGGCAGTGAGGTGATATTACCTCCATAAAGTGCTTTGAGTATCTACGAGAAAGTGCAATATCAATCCAGAGTTTGTTTGTTCATTCATTCATTCATTCATTCACATGTGAGCACGGTAATATGAGCATAAAGGAGTTGGCTCAGTCCCATCATCCCTGTTGTCTTGCCCCATCTAGCCATCTAGCTATATTGCCACGATTATTTGAACCAGACATAACTACCTCATGCCTCTTGCGCCGAAGTGGCGTACCCACTCAATCGCGCCAGTCAGACTGCACATTTATGTAATATCATGCTTAAAATGGAAAGCGAGCATAAATGTACTAAGCCGGTGCCCTTGTTTGACTGGCTCGAGAAAAAAAAAATTACAGGAATTCTACTCATTTATCAGCGAAAGTTAAAGCAGGGTCACCTGCTGTACGTATCTGAGGCCAGATCTGCCGTGCGTGCTTTTTTTTGGTTTCTTGTCTCCATGTGATTCAGAGTCTATAAAGAAACTTGAAAGATTCACATAACAACAGATTCACATAAGTTGCACAGTTTCATTTCTCCTCAAATCTTCGTTGTGTCACCCTGTAAAACACATGTTCAAAAATATGAGAAGAAGATGAGTTGGTTGCAGCACAGCTTCCATAAACCAGCAGTTGACGAGTAGCTCCTGCTTAAAAGTAGAGAAAAATTGTTTCATTAATCAATCATTAATTTCTTTAGTTAGAAAAACATTTAATCATCACTCTTTTCATTAGAATAAAATGTAATCATTCCCATTGTTCATTTACTACTGGTAAGATGCCAAATTTCAGACAAACCAATTGCGTATCTGGATATTTCCCAACTCCTTCTGAGTTTATCTCAATAAGCTCCAGTAAAAATGTGTTTACACTTAAATTTTCCTGTCCCTCATCAACTCAACTATGAGTACAAAATCAATTACGACAACTTTATTAAATCAGTATTTATCAAGGCAAATTGCTCGATCGACGCAGTGCGAGATTACAATAATATTTATGGCCACTTATGCAAAAACTAGTCCAGTACTTCCAGTGTGTTTATGTTCTCATAACGAATAACCACTGACAGTGCTCTATATATGCCCAAGCAGTTATTTTTATCCCCCGCCACGAAGTGGATCGGGGGAAATTGGAATGGCACTCGTCTGTCCGTCCGTCCATCCGTCCGTCCGGGTTCAATGGGGACACGTTTTCTCGGAAATTATTGCACCTACGTGAATGAAATTTTGTATGTGGCCAGTACTGATGACCCTACTGAATGAGTTCGACAATTGATTCTGAGAAATTCATTTTTACAGAGTTATGGCCCTTGGCTCTGTTTGTGGACTTAAGTTCATGGGTGTTGCAATGGGGACAAGTTCTCTCGGCAACTATTGCACCTACGTGGATGAAATTCTGTGAGTGACCAGTACTAATGATCCTATTGAATGAGTTCGACAGTTGATTCCGAGAAATTTATTTTTACGGAGTTATGGTCCTTGTTTCTGTTCGTCAACTTGGTGCATAGGATTTGCAATGGGGACAAGTTTTCTCGGCAACTATTGCACCTTCATTGGTGACATTTTGTTTGTGGCCAGTACTGACCCTATTGCGTGAGTTCGACAATTGATTTCAAGAAATTTTTTTTTACGGAGTTATGGCCCTTGACTCTGAGCTTGGTGTATGGGTTTTTAATGGGACAAGTTTTCCCCATTCCCCCGTGACCATTCCTACCGTGGCGGGGGATATTGGTGACAATGTTGCCTTGTACCTCTTATATCCATCTTTCTTCCGCAACAGCGCTGTTAAGATCAGCAATCAATATGACACTCAACCTATGCACACAAAGTGTCTTTTGTACATCTGACTGTTAGCTTGCAATGATAACAAATGATTCAGAATTTGGGTCTCATACTGCTTTTCTTTTATTAAAGCATCATTAAATGTGAATGGATATAGAGATCATTCAAAAAGAGCGCAGCTTTTTGATTTTATTGGGAAAAGGAACATTTGTATCTCTTTCATACACGAGACGCACACCAATAGTGTGAATAAATGTGAGTGGAAGGATGAATGGAAAGGGGAAAGTGTTTTGAGCCATGGTGATAGCACAAGGCCAGGGGTGGCTGTGCTGCTATTGGGGAAAAATACTCCACTAATATCCTCATGTGCTGTCATCCCGGGATGCTGACAAAGTAGATTTGAAAATAGAACGGCAGATAGGTACTTTAATAAATGTTTATGCACCAAATGGAGGCACTGAGAGGGTTTTCTTTTACCAGCTGGAGCGAGTGGTTGCAGACTATGGTAGCAAATAAAATGGTAACAGTAGGTGGAGATTTTACCTGCACTGAAAATGTTTGATGGACAGAAACCATGGAGAACCCCACTCAGGCTCAGCTGCACTCCTGGCAGGAGTGGCGCAGGTTCAGGAGTTGGTATCTGTGTGGCCAGTACAGCACCCTGCAGTGTGCCAGTATACTTAGACAAAAGTAAATCAATACCAGATTTCAATGGCTAGGCTTAACAGGTTATATTTTGCTCAAAGTCTTTTATTAATCAGATGCTAAAGAGCTTTATAACTCTCACAACATTTTCAGATCATCACTGCATATCTGTAATTTTTAGGGAAACACTCTTTTTACTGGAATTTTAATGTAAAGTTGCATGAGGATGGTTAATTTGTTGAGATTTTTAAAGTCTTTTGGAGAGCATGGTGCACTTAAAAATTAAAATATGTTTCTCGAAGACAGTTTTTGGATGTGGAGAAAGTAGAAATTAAAATGTTTTGTTAAGTGTACACACAGAACACCACTGGAGATTTGAAAAAGAGGGTGGGTGAGTTGGAGAGAGAGATTTTGAGTATGGAGAGTGACTTGAGTGTTGATGGTCATGTCCGATGTTGCGAGATGCTTGAAAACACGGCACAGACTAGGTGGGGGATTGGGTCAAAGCCGGCCCGCTGGGTGGTGTTTTTATTAACAGCAAACACAGAAAGGTGCAATAACTGCGCGTATACTTCAAAAACATAGGAAAATAAATTATTCGGGACTTTGGAGTTCCGACGGCGTATCTCTCGATCGCCGACTGGATGACGCTGTTCAAGGGTTTTCTTAAGGTGATCCTGTTGCGTGCAGGCTTTGTGGGTCACTGTCGGAGTCCCCAGTCTCACCGCCAGCGGAATCTTAGGGGAGAAAAAAACATACAAGTGGTTGGACACAAGTTTTACATCCGCACTCTTCGCCGGCCTCCTCACAACTGGCCTCCTCCCTCTTAAGCTGTGGTTGGCTCTGATTATCATGAGACGCAGCCAGGGGCGCAGCACCAAATTCTGGGCCCCAGGAATAAGCCTCCTGAAGGGCCCCCCAACACAAACCACGTTTACCTCAAATTTGCTTTGGCTACAATAATATGAAACCACACAGGACTTCACTCATCAGTCAGGTTTTTTTTTTAAAGGGGACCTATTTTGCTATTTTTCCAAGTTTATATTTTGGTCTTTGACTCCCCTAGAGTACTCCTGATCGCACACAAAAAAAAAAAAAAAGGGTATTTATTTCGCTCATACTGCCATCCTCAAAAAACTGCATTTGTAGTACATTGTAGTCTCTGCCTGAAACGCCTCAAAATTCCCGTGTACCCACTTTCTTCTGACTGGCCAGCTCTGTGGAGGGCGGAGTTGGGCGGACGAGGCTGCAGAACGAGTTTTCCGTGTCCGGCTCCCCAGAGTGAAACCTGAGACATGTCTGCAATCTGATAAGGAAGCGGCGGGCAAATTCCGCAATCTAACGTTATACTTGAATATAGATCTAATGACATGATCTTGTTCTAACAAACGCAGCGTAAAGTGGAGGACGAAGGGCGAATATCTGTCAGCGCAAGCTCAAATTTGTTATCGGCTACAGTTTGCTACGGCAACAGTTGGTGAGTACCGCGGTTGGAGTCCTAGCTAGGATGCAGGGGAAGCTAGAATCCACCCCATATAGACACATTTGTAGAATGGGTCGACATGCCCAAGTGTAGACCGGAGACCGTAGAAATCCGGTGGGTCTGAGTTTAGAGGGAAACATGGACAGTGAGGAGCAGCTAAAAGTGGACCAACAGCTTATGGACTGCTTCGGTGTGTATTAGGACCTGCTGGGTCGTGTGCACGGCTGTGGTGTGTTGTTAGCGTGGAGAAACGAACAGCTTCTGCGCTGGTATATGACGGAGGGGCGAAAGCTCCAGGCTAAACGGCCTTTTCGGAAATTGCCTGTGGTAATGGTTTACTTACTGCGTCGGAATGACCAGCGTTTCCTCGAGGAGAATGGGCGCGTTATGGATAGCGTGTGAGAGCTAGATAGAGCTCCGGTATTGTTATGAGCATAATACAGGTTTTACAAACCGTAAGTTCCGTCTGCGTGAACCGTTGCTTATGTGGAGCTAGCGAATCGATCACTTTTACAGGAAATAATTTAATATTCAGTCGCCGATTTAATATTCAATCGACAGCAATGCAGATAAATCGTTTGTGATACCATACCCACATAGCCTGTGCTTTTCCCTATTGCTTTCACCGGTAGCGTCAGAGAGCTTGCCCAGACATTGGAGATGTATCAGGCTGACCCCGGTCATGGATAAGTAAAGCGATCGTTTCACAAGCACCCAAAAACTCACCCCAAACTTTGCAAAACCTACGTCTGGTCTAACTGCAGCCCAACTCGGCAGACACATAAAGCACCTCTCCGGTTAGCTTTGTAGTGGCTACAATCAGGCAACGTTATGATGAAACTGTCACATGGATGAAACCAAGTAACACAAGCATACCGATCAGAATCGCTACATATAAGTTAACCAGGAGCGTTTTTTAATTAGCAGAGCACGCGAACTAACATTCAGTAGCTGATAAGTGGCCATGACTTTGAATGTAATCTGTCGCGCGAAAAAAATTTTGGTCCGTGTGAAAGCGGCTTGACATGCCCGTATTCGGCGTCTTTGCATTGACTTTGAATGTAATCGGGCAAAAAATTGTTTGTGGTCCGATGTGAAAGCAGCTTTATGGATAGTAACAGCTAGAGAGCTTCGGTTATGTTATGAACATAACAATCGGTTATGTTATGAACATAATACAGGTTTTGCAAAACTCCACACGTTCGTTAGCGCGGACAAGTTGCTTATGTGGAGCTAGCGAATCGATCACTTCTACAGGAAAGAAACCTATTTAATCTCCGCCTTTTTCAGCTTTTTATTAGCCACAACAATTTCTAAAGGGGGATGAAATTATGTCAAGGTAGTGCAGAAAATCATTTGTAAACCGGTAGAGCTTCTCGTTTAGCATTGCTTTCTCAGTAGCACCAGAGAGCTTGCTCAGACATTTGTGAAGTATCCGGCTGATCCCGGTCATGGACAAGTGAAGCGATCACTAACTGTAGAGGCTACAATCGGGCAACGTTATGATGAAACTGCCACATTGATGCTTACCGAAGTAACACAAGCATACCGATCAGAATTACTGCATATAAGTTAACCAGGAGCATTTTTAATTAGCACGACACGCAAATTAACATGCAGTAGCTGGTAACCGAGCGGTCATAACCACAGAGACAAACCCTTGCAACACAGGTTTTACAGACAGCAAGTTCTGTTACTGTGAACAGTTGTACCAAGCATCCAAATTACAAACAAGTATTAAAAGTTAGCTTCAAATGAGGTTTATGTTCACACACCTTCTGTAGAATTTCCCCTGATATCACTCTTGCATATTTAGGACACAAGCATTAGCAACAGTAACATGGCTACGTTAGCCGCTGTGCTACAGCCACAATCAACTGGCTATCACGACAGGTTGGCTTATGCAGTAAAAGCAACTTACAGCTTCTGTGTCTGTGAGTCATGGACAGTCGCTAACCGATACAGGCTTTATCTTCAGATATTTTACCAAGCCTGCGTTTGAGGCCAGTTGTTAGTGCTAAGTTAGCGGTCCTGCTAGCCATTAAACACGTTAGCTTCACTTACATTATTTGCTGTTATGTCGTTTTACAAAAGCGCTTGATCGATGCAACTGCTTCAGGTTTGAGAAGCAGAAACGCTTATCCTGTGTCGAATTATCCTTTATTGATAAAGCTGTCTTTAGTGAAATGCTGAGCACAATCAGCTAACGTTCCCTTTGGCTGTGGCTTTTTGCTGCCAGCAAACAAAAAAAGCTACCCACTGATTTCTGGTGGCATCGTCTTTTGGAAGAAAAATCGTTGTTTTTCTTCGCGTCCAAAAGTAAACGGACAAGCAGCTTTGGGAGAGATACTGGCAAAATTGCACCTCAAATGATCTGCGGGTCTTCTTTTCTATTTCCAAAATGAAGATGCTACTAAGGCATAGTATGATCTGCCGTTGTTAGTGCCTGCTAGAATAGTTTCCGGTTTGGGCAGGTCCAGCTTCATGATTGGCTCTGGCTAGGTCTGTACTAATTGGATGGCACAACCTGACGTCAGGTTTTACCCAGATCTCGTGAAGATCTCGGGAGGAGCTGTTCAGAGAGGAAATCACGCTCACGAAATCACGTTCTTGGATTACGGCAAAACCCCTGTATCTTATGTTTAGAAACTTTTCAGAGGTTGAGCATGGACAACCAACATTATAACATTACTAAGATGTATTAAAAGAAGGATCAGCATAATAGGTCCCCTTTAAACTGAGAAATTTCAAACATCCTTGGCATAACATTGCTGTGATGATCCTTTAAAAAACAATAGTCAGGAGGAGCACATCTCCACACCCAAAACCAAAACATGACTCAGTTTGAAATGCAAAAAAAAGCCAACTCTTATGGTTCACTTATTACGTTAAATAACAAAAAAAAAAAAAAAGCTTAGGCTGCTGTACAACACCCAACTCATCAGGAAATGTAACTTTCTTTTCCGTTCAGATTTGACTTTCAAAAGGAATGTAAACAGGTTTCCTTCCTCTAAATATGATAGGCCTACAATATGTTGACAGGCCTACAATTTCCATGGGCCTAATTTTTTCATGTTACATGCTGGTAGTTCTGTGATTCACTACACTTAATTAAAAGGAAATGTTGAGAAACAGTTTGCGCGCTCTGTGCATTATTGGTGTCGCGGGCTGCGTCTCCCATGCTCTTGTTACCTTTCCCTACACGAATAGGCTATTCAAAAGTTTGCCTACAGCCTGGTTATTTTCTGGACCTTTCCAGGACCTTTCCTGAGTTGTTGTCAAGATAAGCAACAGTATACTATTTATGTAGAAGACCATCTTTCTGTGAAAGTATCCAAACTCGTTTCCCTGTTTTACTTCGCGCAGTAGAACCCGAACATTCGGCACTCGCATTTGGAGAGGGGAGAATCCCTGCGTGCAGTACACGCAAAGCACCTGTTTACCGTGTAAAACTTTCTCACCGTATGCTTTAAACATTAAGGGCTGAACTAACCTTTTCTTGAAATAAAATCTATAAGCTCCTGGTTGCCTACTTTCTGTCTTCTTTCTTTCTCCTCCCTCTCCTTTCTCTTCTGGTAGCCTGACTTCTGCCTAATATTTGAAAGAGCCTACTTGCTGTCTGAACTGACTGCCCTCTCAGATCCTCCCAGAGCACTGTTTGTGAGTGAGTTGCCTAGCAACCATTCAGGAGTCCTAGGTGGAATGAACCATTTTGCATTTTTGCAAGGAGGGTGCAGGCAGTCTTAGACTGTCTTATTTTGATCAAATCAACCTTTATAATCGAGATATTCAATTAAAAGAAAAAAATATTCAAAGTTTAACAAATGCCAAGGGCCTCCCCGTGCTTGGGGCCCCAGAACAGCTTACCCGGATAACCCCCCACTGCAACGGCCCTGGACGCAGCTGTGTCACCTGCACTCTTTCCCAGGCCTGCCTAGCTTTACGACTCGCAGCTGGTGGAAACTGTCCAGCAACATGCGAGTCTAGGGAGGGCTGAACGGGCGGTGGCTCTCCTGCCACTGTCCAGAGTGCTGAAGTTCTGGTCTGCGGGGAGAGCGAGGGGAAGGAGAATCGGCTGTTGCAGGCGTGCTGATGTGGTCAAGGGGCGTGGCCACGTCCCGGTTTGCCACACCGGAAAAAGGAAACTTTGAAAGAAAAATGAGATATTTTGGGGAAAATAAAGGAGGAGCAAGCAAAGGGAGCCATGGCACGGTCTTGTTTTATTCATTATAAGGACATGGCTAAGCCTTCAAAATATTTTTTCAATATGGGGAAAAGGGCAATGGGCAGAAGAAAAATGCTCTGTTTGCGCCAAGCTGATGGGATGGAAGTGCATGGCCAACAGGAAATGTTAGCTGTGGAGCTGATGTTTACAGGCAGTTGTTTACTGTGGAGCCCATTGGAGAAGAGGAGGTTGCTGTACTTCACAATGACCACAGGAGGGACAGAACATTCTGGAGGCGCATTTGACGATGGAGGAGCTCACTCTGGCAGTGGGACCGAAGTCATCAGAAAGGTCTCCTAGCCTTGATGGACTGCCTGGAGAATTTTTCAAAAAGCTGTGGCCAGTCATAGGCATAGGCATTTTTGAAGTTTTCAAAGAGTCTATTGAAAACTAAGAACTTCCTCAGAGCTGTAGAAAAGCAGTAATTTCACTGTTGCCAAAAAAGTAAGATCTAAAAGATATAAAGAACTGGCAACCAGTAGCATTGTTGTACCTTGATGATAAGATAAGGGTGGGGCAATTGCAAATAGGCTCAGCAAGATTTTACATAATGTCATTCATAAGGAACAGTCTTATTGCATACCTTGCAGGACAATATGTGATAACATCTTCTTAGAGAGAGATGTTTTGACACATTGTTGGCTTTTTACCTGTCACCAGTACACATGCCCAGACTGATTAATCTGTACACCTGGGGTCCACAGGGACCCCAACACTCTTTTATTTACATTATTTCTATATTTAGAAAAAAGAATGGCCTCAAAATTGGTTTGAATGATGTGTTTGAACCTGTGAGTTCCTAGCAAAAACTTGAAAATGAAAGTTTGCTTGTTATAATGGTTTTATTCAAGGAAAACAGAAAAAAAAACACAACATTTTCCTTTTTTTTTTACTTTTCTGAAATTTTTGTGCACCTTCAAGTCTAAAGAATGGTATTGCCACATCCTAGTGCTACTATGATAATAAGGTTTAAAAAATAATAAAGATGGTCAGGCACAGCATAATATTTGGCTGATATTGTTAGGAAGAGGTCAGGGGGACACCAGATGCAGGAACTGAAGTGTTTATTTAAACACAAAACACTAGGAGAAAATAGGCACACAGGCCAGAAATAAAACACCGTGCACAAGCACTGAACAAATGGGAAAACTAAAGTACACTGCCCAAGGCAGGGGGAAACAGAAGTACACACCCCAAGAGTGGCTAAACTAGAAAAACAAAAACTGAACCTAACTAGACAGACGGACACACTGGGAGACTTAAACAAGGGGCAGACAAGACGTGGGCGCAGCAAAAAACAAGACTCGGGAATCATACACAGGAAATACTCAGAAGGCACAAGGAGCTGAGATTTCACCATGCACAGCAAGTCTAGCAAAGTTCCGTCTGATGTCTCCTCCCGTCTCTGCCACATAAATAGTCACGAGAGGAGGCGGGGACTCGGAACGAAATCTCGAAAGGAAACAGAAACACATAGGATTAATAAACAAATTAACGAGGACCGGGTAAACCATAATGACTCGAGACAAGACGATGAGACCATCAATCAAACTAGACAGTTTAGATTAAGGTAGTCTAAACGTGACGAGTAAAAAGCACCACGAGAGAAGCAAAGGAAAGCACAGCTTTCAACGCAGTTAGTCAGGGAAAGCTTAGGCAGGAATTACTAAAGCTAGAAACACTCGCACTCGCTAATAAGTTAATAAAGGTTAATACTACGTGACAAAATATTTACAGTCACCCTCAAATAAGTGCTGGTTAGTACGGTTTGTAATTATCCTATCAGAGAACGCATTCACTCAGTTTAGCGAGACCCAGAATTAAGCACAGGTGGAAACAATGAATGAAATACCACAGCCGAAACCGAAAGAGGAAACGTGATTGGACAACGAGACTCAGGCATGCTGAAGGCTGTCACGCGACATCACTGGAGATTGGCAGAGAGGGAATCGATCATCAGACGGCAGAATGAAAGCTGAAAAATAAAACGAAAGTAAGCACAAGCACAAATAAGCACAGAGACAACACACGTGAGGCAGAACCATAACAGATATACCAAAATTACCCTATCAAGCACTGGGGTCCGAGTGGACCACACGATAATAGGATAAAACTTAAGGCCCAATTGGGCAGTTTTCAGCAACAAAATCACTTGATTATGATTTCAAGCAAGTATGAACACAAATTTCACTTGAACAAATAAAAAAACAGAGTGCATATCTCAGAATATTTTGACACAGTCATCACAACAAACACTTGGAATAGAATGATCCTTGCAGACGTTGTTGTCACATGTAGTGCAGCATTGCCGGATCTTGCGATCAGCCTCGCTTGGGCAGAGGTAGCATCGTTTCTACGGAGCAGGAGACCTTGCAGCTGCATTCCGGCAAATGTCGAACATGCCTAGATCAACAAAGGCAGATTTAGGCCCTTTTGCAACGCCCTGGGGTTGCGGTAGGTCATTTACAAGGGCTTCACCCAGCCCTTGCAGGAAGAGACATCAACAGCTGCGACCTTTGTGAATTTTCCAGTCAGGGTAGTTGCAGAGCCAAACTACATATTCTGCTATTTCAGCAACATCTATGATGTTATACACTGAACAAAAATATAACCGGCCCATGTCAAATTTTTTTTTAAATTAACATTAGGGTTATGCAATATGTGAAGCGAATCAAAATTCATTTTTGTTAATGATTAATCTTCAGATCACCGTCCATTACATCTTGATATTGGCATTTGCAAAGGAGTGACAATCCTTCGAACATGTTGGGGGTCAGGTTGAAGAAATTGAATGTTCAATATCTTTTGTGTCCACCATTTGCATCTCTCAGAGCCACACATCTCCTTCGCATGGAGTTGATCAGGTTGTCTATTGTGGCCTGTGGAATGTTATTCCATTCTTCCCTGAGGGCCACACGGAGCTGGCGCACATTATCCGGAACTGGAACACCGTCGCAGACACGTCAATCCAGAACATCCCAAAGATGCTCTATGGGCGACATGTCCGGCGAATACGCAGGCCAGTCCAGAATTGGAATGTGCTCTGCTTCAAGGAACTGCATGTAGACCGCTCTGGTGGACATCCCTTCATCCAGCATGCCAATGGCACGTTCCCGCATGACCTCAGACATCTGAGGCATGATGACTTTTGATAAAATTTGACATTTTGGGGTGGCCTTTTATTGTCCCCAGTATAAGGAGTGTCTGAGTACTGCTCATTCTGTCTGATCACCGTCTGGAAATGCCACACCCATGTACTGACTGAAATCACTGCATCACTGAGCAAATGCTCACTGACAGAGAGATGGATTAAAAAATGGCACACAAATCAAGAGAAATATCCCTACTGTACAAGTAAAAGTCAGCATATGTTCACTTCGAGTTGTTAACTCCAAGTGGCATCAATATTTGACATGGGGCGTTTATATTTTTGTTCAGTGTAGAAGAGAACCACTGGCAATCTTTTGCTGTTAATGTTGGTGAATATATTATTTGAATAAAGTGTGGCTGAAAATAGCTGCAAATTAAAATGAGGTAAGTACCCCATAATAAATAAACTAGCACGCATTAGATGATCTGGCTGGGGTCTGCATGGACCCCAGACAAAAATCTGTTATACAAATCCAATAAATGAGCGCAGCGCAATAATCTTTGGTGTGTGGAAGAACAACTTGTTGGGTGACAACTACCTAAAATAACAGACAGAAATAATCACTCACATATAAAATGTTACAAAATACATTGTGCTGGAAAAAGCTTTTCATCGTATGCATCATGGCTTTTTGTTTAAAAATTAAGACTCACTTGGTTTGGACCAAATTTCCAGGCCTACATCAAACTGATGTACAGAAATATTACCAGGCAGCATGGTCAAGATTATTAGTACACTAAGCCCTCCTTTTTGCTGGCCCAGATGTAGGACGGATTAAGGTTTTTACCAAAATATTTGTTATTCAAAATAACAATAAAATAACACCAAATCTCATAATAAGTTTCCCATAACTGATGTTTTTATGTTTTAATCCTCTCAGAATCGCTAAAATTGTTTGGATCCAAGTCACTCCCGCTCTCTGGATATTCAAACTCATGTCATTCAATAAAGCAAAAACTTCATCCACATTGTAACCTTAGCTAGAATGCTATTTTTTATGCCATGTTCACATGTCCCCAGTATTTCAGAAACCAAAGGCTAAAAAATACAGTGCTGGGTGACCTGAGAGACACAGGTAATTGTAAAACAAAGGAATTGCAATCGGGGAATTTAAAGAAGACTTTATAAAACACGTTGGTTAAAACGACAAAAATGTCGCTGTGCCTGCGAAAGGGTTAAAGCCCAGTTCAGACCAAAGATTTGCAACGAGACAGGTTGAAACTTGCAACTACTTGCAATGCGCCAGTTTGCCACGTTCTGAAGCCAGCCAGTTGACGAGTGACGAGACGGTGTATCGTTTCCATAGCAGTGACTCTCTGTGCTTCAATTCTAACTGCCAACTTTTCTGGCTTTTTTCTTCCAGTTGGTACATTTGTTGCCAAACATTTTTGAAAATATGGATAAGAGTGATGATGAGTTAGGCCCAACAGTTGCATTTCTGCTATTAAGAAAACAGCGAGGACACAAAGAAAGGGGCAAGAATTTGGAGCCGTCCAAGGGTGCTTCAATGAAATGCATGATGTAACAGTTTTTTTTAAATGATCAAAAAGATGTGGACACCTTAAGTGACTGTTTATAGTATGGAGCTAGAACGGTCTCAAAATTGATAAATGCACAGAAAAAAATCACAAATGTATTTGGGGATTTATATATATACATATGACTCAAAACACAAATACATTTTCAATGCACACAAAAATATGTTTCATCCACAAATACATTTTCAATGCACACACAAATATGTTTCATTCCATATACAAGTTAAAAAAATCCACATATAAAAAATATGTTATGGTTCTGTGTTTTGCTGCCATGATTCTGTGTGTTTTGCCATGTCTTTTCTTTATTCATTTTTCTTATTATACATCCCGGTTTTTCTGTTCATGCCATTTCTGTATTCATTGCACTTGTCACCCCTGTCTTGTGATCAGTTTGGTTCAGTCCGTTCTCCCAGTCTGTGTGCTTACATGCTTCGGGTGATTTCAGTGGTTTCTGGTGTTTCATATTTTTCCTTCAATTCTCGTTTACTTCCTTCGCCTTGCTTTCCTTGATTACTAATAATACTAACATTTATATTTTGTATCATAGTTCACTAACCTAACTAATCCACGTACATATTACTAACTAACTAATGAACACTTGGGTTAATTTGTAAAGTTGCACCGCTACTAATTACTACTAGGCAATCTCAGCTATCGCCCTTTTCTAGTCTCCGCCTCTAGCTTTACTTTCTCTGCATCTTCCTGCGTTTCCGTGAGATCTCCCGCACATTATTAATTGCTATCCTGCACTCTTTGTCTGTGCACTTAGAACAGGGGTGTCCAATCTTATCCAGAAAGGGCCGGTGTGGGTGCTGGTTTTTGTTAGAGCCCAACACTAACACACCTGATTCTACCCACCAAGGTCCTAATTGAAACCCCTAATTACTTAATTAGTGGAATCAGGTGCTGTAGCACTGCTGGCTAGCACAAAAACCTGCACCCACACCGGCCCTTTCTGGATAAGATTGGACACCCCTGACTTAGAACTCCTTGACCGGAGCTGTTTATCTGTCATAGGTTGTCTGCGTGGATCCTGTCCGTGTATTGGCTTTTGCCAATTATTTGTGGTTAAGGACCTCCCCGTGTGTGCTTCCCTTTGTAATTAGTTCTTATCCAATTCACCTGTCCCTGCATAGCATGTGACTTCCCTCTTGTCTATTTAAAGTCTTCACTGCAGTTTGTTCCCCGTCAGAACGTTGATCATTATTCACTTGTGCAGAGCTCCTCATATGCCTTTAGTTTATTGCTTCTCCTTCGACTATTTTTGTACGACCTTGAGATTGCCTTGCCCTTGCTATTCTTGTTTCTGCCTGTTTGGATTTCGACCCCTTTTTGTACAACCACGATTCCTGTTTTTGATGCCCTGTGTACGACCCACCCTTCTGGATACTGACTATGATTTTGGATGACTGTTTATGTACCGTTGCACATCTGCTTCTCTGGTTCTGACCCCTGTCTGTTATTTTGACTTCACTTTTTGGATACTGTTTGTGGCTTGGCAATTCCTGTGTCTTCTGGTCGTGACACATTTTGCAATAAAGGCTTTCGATTTTTGGAATTTCTGTTCTCGCGAGTGGTTCCTGAACGCACCGTCACAAAATAAGATTCATAAGCATATTTTCGATGCATGCACAAATAGAAAATTCACAAATATAAGCATGTAAAAGTATTTGCAATCTTCATCAAATACATATGTGGAGCTTGTTACATTCATATATGAATTGTTGGATCTGCATTTACAAAGTGTTTTTAATTTGTAAACTTCACTGCATTTGTGTGTGAGACTTTTGAGACTCCCCTAACGTGACTCCGATGCACAAATGCATTTTCTCTAAGAGGGATCATCTGTAGCCAATCAGATGTCTCACTCCTTTACAGCCAATCACCTGAGTGGCTCCCCACGAGGGGTGTTTCATGACGTCATTAAAACGCGCGTAGGCGGACAGAGGCTGGAGGTTTTGGTTTTTAGCCATGGATCCCTGAGCCTTAGAGAAACATTGTTGCGACAAGTCCATTGACTTCAATGGGCCACTGCAATGGCAGATCATGGAGGCGTCCAGTAGTTCCAAACGAAGCTTCCTGGGAAACCGTATCGCTGTGGAGAAGTCGTGTGTCTCGCATCTTCTAAGTGATTATTTAAGGGTAAGAAGTAGCAGGTCAATGTATTATGACAGGGGTGGGGAACCTTATCCAGAAAGGGCCGGTGTGGGTGCAGGCTTTCATTCCAGCCAAGCAGCTACACACCTGATTCTACTAATCAACCTCTGGGATCTCTGCTAAGGACCATGATTAGTAGAATCAGGTGCATTATTACCTAGTTGGAATGAAAGCCTGCACCCACACCGGCCCTTTCTGGAAAAGGTTCCCCACCCCTGTATTATGATAACCATTTTATAAGCATGTTTTAACCAAACTAACCGTGTGATTTAAAACATTATAGTTCTTCTCTTTCGAACAGATTTTAAGATATAATGCAGTTAGTGAAGAGTGACAAGGCTTTGTCCGTCTTTGCTAACTGTGCTTAACGCCTGTGAACGAAACGTTTCACTGAGCTGTAATTAAGCCTAATAGCGTATCTCTGTGATGTGTGAATTGACGTTATATGGTTCACCTAAAGCTTTAAATAATGCTAAATAGCTAATATATAACATTATAGGCCTAATAACTAAAACGTAGGTGCTAGCATGCTTTGCTGACCATACGAACCATCAACGTTAGTTATCTTAGCATGAATGTTCGTGGTTATTCAAATAATTTGAACTACTAATAATGATTGATCATCATCAGTCTCTTTTGGCATGAACGACAGCTTATCACGTTATTCTCAAAAGTTACTATGAGGTGTAATGTTATAAATGCTGCGTTAAAACCAGCTTATGAAAACCATACTCGTGAAAATTATGGCACCTATATAATTAGGTTTTTCATCGATCTTGTTCTTTTTTTAGGTCCATTAATAGGATTCCCATGTTTCCTGGAACACCTTGAAGACCTGGAGATTTTATAGCCTGTTGGACCCATACTTTGTTTCATTGCCCCATTTCTTCCCTTTTGTTGTTTTCCAGCCCTGTGCCTTAATTTGGCCTATTAAAATATTTTTCCAATTCTCTGTCCTTAATATTTATTTTCTTCTGGAGAGCTGCCTTTTAATAATTTCGAAAAATTATTTCTCAAAAGATGCATATGGTCTCCTGGAGCGTCAAATATTGTGATCAAAGTGATTTTGTAAATTTGTTTCCAATAGTATCATTTGACTGTCCATCAATATAAGATGCATATATTGTGTACATAAACGCGATATTGGCCATGCTATGCAAATTATTTCCACGGACGGCCGAGATGTGTATTTCAGAGCATTAAAAGCATTAATACCGCGCTTACACTGTATATGCATCTTACATTGATGAATATTCAAATGATACCATTGGAAACAAATTTACAATATTTGATCACAATATTAGATGCTCCAGGAGACCATATGCATCTTTTTGATCTCATGTAATTTCTTTATTTTTGTGAATGTATTTTGTTGCTGAGTTACTGAATTAAATGCATATTTTAGTCATAATTGATTCAACTAAGCCTAAAGTATATTGTACTTGTGTTAAAAATGGCCTGTATGTGTTATGTTATCATTGAAAGGTTTTGAAAATTGTCAAAAACTCAACATGGATGAACAAGATTTCCCTCCAACTACAGAACTCTTAGTATGGACTGTCTATGCATATTCTCATTCATCCAGGTCAAAGGCAGACTAGCCAGTCTAGCCTAGTAAACAGCATGAACTGATGAAGCCCTTTGTAGAGGGGGTGAAACGTTTTCTACAACAGTCATTGTGTGTGTGTGTGTGTGTGTGTGTGTGTGTGTGTATATATATATATTAAAAAAACGTGTTTTTTACTTAAGATCCATGAAAACCTTTTCACTCCTCGTCTTGTTCTATTCCAAATCGTCTCCTCTGGAAGTCAAACGGAGTGTGATGAGATTACTTGTAATAAGTCTAGAATTAAATATATTAGAAAACAGGTAAAATTAGTGCAGCGTAAAGCAGTGATTTGCTAATCAAGAGGCACTTAATTACACAGATTCCGCAACAGCCGCAATGATGACTCTACATCACCTTTGTGTGCTGACACAGATACAAGCTGTCTTTGTTAATAAGCTAACTGTTAGAAGCAAACTAGTCACCGAGATACCTGAAACACTGGCTGCTAAATGAGAGCCACGGTTTTCCTGTAACATTACTAGCCAGCCAGCTAGCTTGCTACGAAGGTGACATTAGTGCTGTGTCCTGCAACAGCTCCAGAAACACGAAGCAAACATCGTTTGCATAACTGGTAAAATCAAGACTTCATAGAGATTGACTGGATTCGAATAATTTTATTAGCTAATAGCAAGACTGAGGTTAGAAAGGTACAGAAATGTAAGTCCTGCTGCTGCTGGCAATGGTTGCTGCCACTGGTAAATATTTTGCCCAGGTGTGATACAGCCTGTGTGTTAAAGGTGATATCACAGCTGCAGATTCCCTAAAAGCCTCTGGCCGCCTACGCGCATTTTAATGACGTCACAAAACACCCCTCGTGGGGAGGTACTCAGGTGATTGGCTGTAAAGGAGTGAGACATCTGATTGGCTACAGACAATCCCTCTTAGAAAAAATGCATTTGTGGATCGGAGTCACGTCAGGGGAGTCTCAAAAGTCTCACACACAAATGCAGGGAAGTTTACAAATTAAAAACACTTTGTAAATGCAGATCCAACAGTTCATATATGAATGTACCAAGCTCCACATATGTATTTGATGAAGACTGCAAATACTTTTACATGCATATATTTGTGAATTTTTTTTCTATGTGTGTGCATGGAAAATATGCTTATGAATCTTATTTATCTGGACATAACTGTTTATTGCAGTCAGCCCTCGAGATATATATAAATCCCCAAATACATTTGTGAATTTTTTCTGTGCATTTATCTCTTTTGAGACCGTTCTAGCTCCATATTATAGGTATTTCAGAGAGCCTCCAATGCAAAAGTAAACTGGGGGTGATGTGATGCTGTGGTATAATCCTACAGTCCTTTAGAGGTCGCTATGTTCTGGTAATGAGCTGGATGATACAAGAGTTGTGATTGATGGTTTTGAAGAAGAGCTAAGCAAAGAATACAAGTTTGCACCACGTCTGTCCCGTGCTTACATTTTACTACAAAATACAACATATTGGCGACGAGGATATGGCACTACTCAGCCTGACTCATTCTCCACCCTTCCTACAGTCACCCGGTGAACCTGCAATTGCTTTTGACATCTGGGTGAGTAGTTTTGAGACCTACTTGACTGCAGTATCTGACAAGGAATTGGCGGACAAAAGAAAACGCACACTTCTGATTCACTGCATTGGTGTGGAGGCTCAACGAATTTTCTAATCTCTTGAAACGGGGACAACATATGAGAATGCTTGCGATGCATTGAAGTATTTCTTTGTTCCCAAAGTTAACGTTAGGCTCCGAAACTGTAATGAACATGATGAAGACTCAATGCGGATCACTTTCAGAATGCGTCTTTTATTTGACTGGGAATGTTCAATGCTCATGGTCAGAAAAAACAGAAACAAGTCAGAAGCCAGAATCAGGAATATCACAGGTAATCAGAATCGTAAACCAGGGACAGGCAAGGGATCTATTAACCAGAAAATCCGTCAGCACAAAATACAGAAACAAAGGGGTATCTAAACTAAGGGAAATAGGGGAAAAGGGGAAAGGGTAATTGGATAGGGGAAAGGGAGACAAAAGAAATAATTAACTAAACTAAACGAAGGGAATGCAAGGGAATATGGGGAAAACGAAAGACTAGCAATCAAAATTCACAATCATATATACATAAATACAAAATATCAACTGGAAACAATGAAATAACGCAGACAAATTTTACAACAATTTCTGTGAAGCTCACTAGAAAGAAAGGCAGAGCTCCATATTACCAAGACTGAGCAAAGGAACAAAAACGAATCGTAACACTGACAAGAGGAAAAGTGGGGTTTTTATAAACAAACTAATCAGAGTGTTTAGCCCAAGTAATAAAGGACAGCTGGAGAAGAGGCGGAATCTAGAACAGCAAAGGATGGTGATAGGACAGATTGGGGAAGCAAGGTGTGCCCTGTTTTCTTCAAACTAACAAATCACCATGCTAACATTTTGCTCTAATGTGTAGTCCAACCCATTTCTAATCAGGATATGGCCTCAGCTAAACTATTCTCAGGTGCAGACAGTTAACAAGCACAGGAAGGAAGCAGGAAGTACCCAACCAGAGAAAAAAACAGGTATCTGAAAAAAAGATTGTGAATGGAAACAAGACAAGACACCACACTTGGGAAACACAAAAGGGAGCTCAGTACAAGGAAGACAAGAGACAAGCATTCAAAAAACATGAACAGTCACACTAGAAAACATTAACTAAACACAATGAAACTAATAAATCTAAGCAAAAACATACAACATCAAACATAAAATCCTTAATTCACAACAGAAACAAGTTTCGCCAACGTAGTCAGAATGTCAGTGAGTCTGTTGTGCATTTCGTCGCTGCCCTGCGTGAGCTCGCATCTACCTGCGAGTTTGGTGCGGTGGCAGTTTATATGACAAGAGACCAACTGGTCGAGAAAACAAACAGTTCCAGGATACGAGAACGCTTGCTGTTAGAAAACGAACTGACTTTACAAAAAGCTGTCACGCTCGCTAGTCAAATAGAAACTGTGCTAGCTTAGGTGAAAGCGATGACAAAGAAAGATGACGCAGTGGTTGGGGCCGTCCAGGAAACTACTTTTCACGGCGGAGGAAAACGCAAGACCTCGCAGCCTCGTTGTACTGAGTTCCGTTTCGGCGCCCAAGCAAAATGAAACTCCGAATCTGTCCGCGGTAAAGAAGTGCTACCGTTGTGGGTCATCCAGTCACCTGGCAAACAGTTCTACATGCCCTGCCAAGTCAGTTACATGCAATAAGTGCAACAAAATTGGACATTTTGCCAAAGTTTGCAGAAGCACTCCAACATTCACAGTAAGAGAAGTTTCAGATGTGACAGTTTTGAGCATTGGCAATGACACAGACTTCCAAGCAAACAAACTATGGCGCAGTGTGTAACTTCAAGCTGCAGGTGGCACTACAGTAAATGCAAAATTACTGATTGACACAGGATCTGCTGTTTCCATTATACCTCAGTGCTTCAATGAGAAAAATTTCAAAGTCTTTTTGTTGACAAGCCCTACTGTGCGACTTATGTCGTACACAAGGACTGCAATACCTGTGCTGGGCTGTCTTGCATTGAATGTGACTTGCAATACCAAATCTGCCGAAGCAAACTTCTATGTCGTTCCAGGCGGGACACCAATTTTGGGAATGGATCTTTTCACTGCCTTGAAACTGGACATTTCAAGCGACTGCATTTGTGGTCCTACACCCCCAACAATTCCAGTGCAGCACACTACTGCTGTTGCAGAACCGGGAGAGGTCGAACGCTTCATACACAAGGTGAAGGTGCGCCCTGAGATCACACCGGTCCAGCAAAAGCTACGCCGCTTACCATTCTCCATCCGTGATGACGTCTCTGCAGAGCTGCTGTGATTGGAAAAGGAGGGCATCATCGAAAGAGCTGATTCATCGCCCTGGGTATCACCGATACTGGCTATCAGAAAGAAAAGTGGGCAGATAAGGCTCTGTGTCGATCTGCGAGAGCCTAATGAGGGCAGTTGTCATTGATAGCCACCCTTACCACACACTGAGGAAGTGTTCCATAAACTGAGGGGGGCTCAGATGTTTTCCACTATAGACTTACAGAATGCTTATCACCAGATGCCGTTGCATATCGAAGTAGAGACCTTACGGCCTTTATCACCCATGAAGGGCTGTTTCGTTTCACCAAAGTACCATACGGATTAGCATCCGCTCCGAGTGCATTTAAGAGAATGATCTCTCGGATACTGGCTGGATTGAAAGGCGTTCAGTGCTTCCTGGATGATATAATAATATTTGGAGAGACCCCAGAAATGCATGGACAATGCCTCAAAGCAGTACTCCATCGCCTACATGGGAGTGGCCTGAAACTCAACATGTCCAAATGTCAATTCGGAAAGACTGAACTTCCTTTCCTAGGCCATGTGATCTCTGCCTCTGGCCTGCTGCCAGATCAAGAACATGTCAGAGCTGTTGCTGACGCCCCTGCTCCACAGGATGCTCCTGCACTCCATTCGTTCCTGGGGCTTATCTCCTTCTACTCCAAGTTCATTCCATGTTACGCTGTGGTGGTGGAGCCATTACGGGCTCTGCTGAGAAAGGACAGTACATTCAAATGGACTGATGAAACCCAACAAGCTTTTTCTCAGCTCAAGACCCTGATTACAAATAGCCCAGCCCTTGCTCTATTTGACCCAATGTTGCCTACTGTTGTCACAACTGATGCCTGTGACTATGGCATTGGGGCTGTACTTACACAGCTCCATGGCGACACCACAGCTCCATCACGTACACTTACAGACAGTGAGAGGAAATACTTCACGGTGGAAAAGAAAGCCCTTGCCTGTGTTTGGGCAACTGAACGCTGGCGTACTTATCTGTGGGGTAAACATTTCACCCTTCGTACAGATCACAGCCCTCTAACAACGCTGCTCACCACTAAGGGTCTTGGGAGAGCAGGCATGAGAATCGCTAGATGGTCTGCAAGGCTGTTGACATTCATTTACACAATTGAGTACAAACAAGGCTGTGGCAATGTAATTGCTGACTGTCTTTCACGTCTGCCACTGCCTGACACTGAATCTCATGTGGAACCTGATATGGAGATGGTGGCAGTAGTTTCAGATGACTTTTCTGCCATTACTATTGAAGAGCTGACTGCTGCATGTAAAAACTGTCCTGTCTTACAACATGTTAGGGCGTACATCAGGACAGGTTGGCCACGCACAGGAAAAGGCCTTGACCCAGCTCTCATCCCATATTACAGAATTCACACTGAGCTGTCTGAACATGAGGAATTCGTCATCCGCAGCACTCACTGTGTTGTGGTCCCAAGAGAAGTGCAGCCCAAGCTGATTCAAATTGCCCATGATACACATCAGGGAATTATCCGTTCAAAACAAAGACTGAGGGAGCTCTACTGGTGGCCAGGGATGGACATAGCTGTTCAAACTGCCATCAAATCCTGCGCGACATGCACTCAACATGACAAGACTGCCGTTGTCAGAGCATCCCCACTGAACCCAGTTAGTCTTCCCAATGCAACATGGGAAAAGCTGGCAGTTGACATTGTTGGCCCTTACCTTCGTGCTCCTCCTGATTGCCGTTATGCCATTACCCTTGTGGATTTTTATAGCAAGAGGTGACCTCATCTACAGCCATTCAGTTTCTGTCTACTGTCTTCAGCGGTGAAGGAAACCCGCTGGAGCTGGTGACAGACAATGGGTGAGCTTTTGTCTCAGCTGAATTTGAAGCGTACCTTGCCAGCCAAGACATACAGCACTGCCGCAGTTCAGTTTACTATCCACAATGCAATGGAGAAGTTGAAAGGTGGAATAAGGTACTCAAAGACTGCCTTCAGACAGCAGACATTGAGGGCAAACCTTGGAAACAGTTTGCCACCGATTTCTTGTTTCCTTACCGTGCTACTCCCCATGCAATGACACAAGTCGTCCTATGAACACTGAACTGAACATCAAGGGCCTGACTACACGTCCTACAAAGCTGGATCATGCAGAACTGAGAGACACTGTCCAGAAGAAACAACTCAAGTCAAAGGAATATACTGACAAACGCCGCAGTGCACAGATTCCAACATTTCAGGTTGGTGGTTTTGTGCGCATTAAAAAGCCTGTTATGGTTAAGAAAGGTGCTCACAAGTTTACAAAGCCACTTCAGATCGTTGACCAGAGGGGTCCTGCAACCTTTCTCTTCTCTGATGGTAAGGTCTGGAATGCCAGTCATCTTGCCCCTGCCTTGTCAGGCAGCACACCTGTGCCTTCCACTCCACATCCCGCCGGAGAGACATGAGTTGTTGCAGCTACACCGCCTGCTACTGAATTGCCACCACGGCGAACTGTTCGTGCCCCAGAGTGGCACAAGGACTATGTGACATAGACATTTTTCCAACAAAGAGAGAGATGTGCATTAAGAAAATTTGTTCTTCTTTGCGTTATCAAACAGTATGCACTGTGTGATATTGAGATGTTGAATAATTGATGTTCTGCATACGTTATGTGTTATTATACTGAAGAATTGACATACAGATTATGTTTGATATTTCTGTGTTGAAGAAGGAATGCACAGTTTGTGTAACAGTCCTGGAGAAAGTTATGCAGTTATATGTACTATGCTGAACTTGTGATTGTTCTGCCTAATGAAGCTCATAAGAGGTAGTATTGCGATGAGCCACAGGCATAATGTTTTTAAAAAAGAGGGAATATGTGGTATATCCTACAGTCCTGTAGAGGTCGCTATGTTATGGTAATGAGCTGGATGATAAAAGAGTTGTGATTGATGGTTTTGAAGAAGAGTTAAGTAAAGAATACAAGTTTGGTCTACGTCTGTCCTGTGCTTACATTTTACGACAAAATACAACAGATGCCTTACTGATTGGGCAGTGGGCGAGAGTAGGCCCTCCAGTCCTGCCCCGACCCCTAAAGTAGGGTAGAGCAGGTCTTAAGGTGTTGGGTGTATTCCTGAGAAACCAAGAGTACAAATTGAAAAATTGAGAGGGCTTGCTGGATATAATTAAGGCAAGGCTGTCTCAGTGGAGGTGATTGTTGCCACAGCTGTCTAATAGTGGGAGAACACTTTTGATGAACAATCTGGAGGCCTCCATGCTATGGCACAGGTTAGTTTGGCTGGATCCACCTGCAGGACTGCTGAGAGTAATACTGTCGGTGCTGCTGTCATTTTTCTGGGATGGAAACTATTAGTTTAATTAGTATCAGCCAGTGGCAGAGGGAAGGCAGAGACTAGTTGATCTGAGCAGCAGGGTAGCTGCTTTTTGTTCACAGGGCAGCTCAAAGGCTGTTATATGCCAAAGACCTGAGTTGGAGGCCAAGGGCCTTCCTGCTCCTGAGACAGGTGGGGGGTCTGGACTGTGCCTGGCAGCTGTTTGGGATGAACTAAGCAAGCTAAGCATGGATGTGCTGCCTCAGTTTTATCAAAGTGTGCTGAATGCCTGGGGACTGCTGAAGGTGGAGCAGTGAGAAGAAACCGCAACACAGGATTCGCTTCTCCAAGAGTGCCTTTTCTTCAAGCCGCTTTGTCCAAATGCTGCCTTGCAGGCTGATAACTCACTCCAAGTCTTCACCCAGTGGGGAGTCACTAAACCGAAGGACCTTTCACCCCTGGAGAGTGGTCAATGGGTGTCAGCGATGAAGCTTGCTGAGGCCCTGGCGGTTTGGTCAGTTCGAATGTGTGAACAGTTTCTGTGTCATGTGAAGGGCTGTCTCCCTCTGAATATGTGGGAGCTGATTGAAGAAGCTCTAGCAAGGGAGTGCAGGACAGTTCTGAGCACAGAATGCCCTTCTTTTGGGTGGGACCATGGACTAGATTTGAAGATGGACAACCGAACAGCTCCTGAAAAGTGGAGCCAAAACATCTCGATCGCCATCCAGTGGCTGGCTGCAGTACAAGTTATAAACCCGCCCCTCCATGTTAGTGGAGACACAGGCCACACAAAAAAAAATCAAATAATTTTTTTCTGAAGATGGTTTCTGCCTTTTTAAGAAGTTCATACCATGCTGATGAATAAGCAAGTGTTAATTTTTCTGATAAGTTTGCAGTTAATCATTTATTTGATACTATAGAAAACGGGCGTGGCAGATTGACAGCAGCTGTGCGTCACGGAGTCTCGTAGGCCCCCGCCCGCTGCAGACTTCTTTTTTGAGAATAATATCTTTACATAGCTGAAGTAGGAATGTACAAAGGAGATTTACGCTCACAGAAAATTTTCTGATGACTGCCTAACCGCGATTGCGTGTTTCAAGCCCTACAGATTGATTTAACCCTCCTATTATCCTTGGGGTCAATTTGACCCCATTCAATGTTTATCATTCAAAAAATAATAGTTGACTTTTTTTTTTTGCTTCATATTTCATGACTTTTCCTAATTTGATGGGGACAACTGATTAAGCATAAAATTATCATGATGATATTTTTTCAATGTGCTGAACACATATTGCACGCATTGGTGTTCCTCTGGGGTCAATTTGACCCCAAGCTGTTTTAGCTGTATAAAACTTGTCTGTCTGTGTGTGACCTAACATCCTCACACCTGCAGGTGCAGAGTTGATACTTTTGAGTGGATTCATGACGGGGGTGGGGAAA
This sequence comes from Gymnothorax javanicus, assembly GCA_029692085.1. Classification (NCBI taxonomy): domain Eukaryota; kingdom Metazoa; phylum Chordata; class Actinopteri; order Anguilliformes; family Muraenidae; genus Gymnothorax; species Gymnothorax javanicus. The sequence goes on from CM056200.1 coordinate 65,059,627, forward strand.
ACAACTATTCCCTCGAGAAGTTCGATACTTCTCCTGGTGTGGGCATGTGGGAAACAAATTGACTTGTGAACCCCTGCCAAAATGAGGAAGCCAATGTAAGCTTGCGAGCTGCTCACATCCAAGTCTTTCTAACTACACATGCCTCCCCTGTAAAATTATCATCTCAAGTACAATATTTTCAAACGATGGTTATATGAAGAGCTCGAATAATGACTCTATGTCTTCAACATGGCTGACTGCCTGTCTGGTGGGACACTCTTAGCAGCACGTCTACCTTGTTGTTGAAGTGAGTAGAGGGACCATAATTTTCCATTTTTGGTGCTAACGTGACATGGGGGAGGGGGAAACAATATTCTCGTGAGAACTTTCCCGCACCATGGGCATGAAGGTGTGTGTGTGTGTGTCTGTGTGTGTATGTGTGACCTACTGTACTCGCACCTGCTGAAGTAGAACTGATATTTTCCGCGCTGTGGAGGGCGGGGTATTCCCGCAAGGACATTGGTAGTTCATGCAAAATAAGGGAGGAGCAAACATTTAAAAGCTTGCATGGCAGCCCTCTATCTAAATCATTCCTCATTGTGCTCTGTGTATACTGCAATCTGCACGCTCTCTCACTTGAAAATGTCCTCTGGGAAAAGGTTTACTGTCCATGAGGTTTTGGAACAGCTCTTTGACAGTGAAAGTGACATAGAGGAGAATGTGTCTGAGACAGAGGATTGTGTTGAGGAGGACCCTGATTTTGAGGCATTCTCATCTGATCAGAATGAGAGTGTTGACCCTCCTGTTGTCTCTCAACCACCAGCAGACACGATCCCTTCCAAAAATGGGAAGATAATATGGTCCCTTTCCCCACTTCAACAGCGGGGTAGACTTTGAGCTGCTAATATTATATATCTATAAAAAAAATAGATTCAAAAAGTAAATAAATATGTTTATGAGAGGAAAGGGGGGGGGGGGGGTCACCAGCATCAATCAATATAGTTCATTCTGTGAGAGTCATGAATGTGCACCCCAAATTAGAAAAGATTATGATGAAAGATTTTCAAGATACATTAACTCTAAAACTGAATTTTGACCTGATGGTGGCGCTACAGGAAAGGTCATATCATCACTAAAACCAATAGGCTTCATCCTCTTGTGGTCAATAATGTTGTCAGTAAATTTGAGTATGAAAACTTTTCAAGATACATAAATTCTAATTTAAAAGTTTGGCCTGATGGTGGCGCTAGAGGACAGGTCAACTCACTGATAAGTTTCATTATCAAGGGGTTATTTATGTATTCAACAAATAAACAAAGTGTCTGACACAAAAACTTGGTCAACAATTTTATGTAAATCATTTTCTGGAGGCAAATATCCCTGGGGTCAGATTGACCCCAAGGGTAAAATGTGTTAGTAATATTTGAGGATAATAGGAGGGTTAAAGCAGCACCATGTAGTTTTCGCCGGATTCACTCGAGGTGTCCCCCTGCAGTTGATAAACGGTATTGTCTGTAACCACTTTTGTAAAATCTGTCTACACGTGCATTTGTTGACAAGCCAACGACACCAGCGAACTTTCTGAAGCAGGACATGTAATGTGCAATCCGATCAACCATGTCTTCAGACCAGGTAAGGGAGGCTTAAAAATCGGTCTCACTCACGTAGATGGCGAAGTCCACACTACGACTATAACGACAATGATAATGGCAAACAACATCGTTGCGGTCACTTTCAGAGCAATTTTATGCACAAACTGACTGCCAATCGAAATCCATCTGAATATTACAGGGCTTCATGTTCATTCAACACGGCAGATGACATCGCAGAGAAAAAAGGGCTCTGACACAGCTGGAACCCACAACATCAATGTTTACCCAACGATATCTTTCATCAGTGTTGATGCTCAAATCGTTATGGCCATGGTTATCGTTATAGTTATCTTTCTCAGTGTGGACGGCCCTTTACAGCATTTTATGTATGCACTTTGCATGTCAGGAACGAAACCTAACACGGAAAAAAAAAACAAAAACCATTTGAAAGCATATGTTAGCTAATGTAGGTTAGTGTTTTAGTTTTTGCTAGTCCTACTGTGATGGAATGCTACTCCAAAGGTAATCAGCTTTGTAGCCTATAATGTGAGGCAACGCAGGTAAATCTGCACGGTTGAAAAAATTAATTACATTTGACTGAGACACGTCTGCAAAGTTTATCACTTGTAGGAATACAGATGACAGAACCGATTAGCTTGTGCAATAAAACAAGAGGGCGGCAGGGAATTGGCAGAAAATCCATGGAACGACATGAGTACATGCCAAGCCAGATCATTACCTTATCCTTCCGAAATAAAACACGACAAATCTTCTACCTGTAGTACTCTATATGGGAGTAGAGTACAAGTTTATGATCAAACATTTCGAATGGCGACTAGTTTAGCAATGTTTGCCAGCTGGCAATGGCATGACAACTAGCTAGCATGTCAGATACCATCTAGATAGATAAATCACTGTAGATGATTATTTGACTGAGCATAAACGGGATACTAGATGATTTCAATGACACAGCCTGACACGAAGCTAGTTCAAACGCACTAGAACTAAATCTAGAGTGAAGGATTAAGGTAGCTAACAATTTGTACTTACTTGTCCAAAAGTAACAACGCCAGGTCGCCATCGGTCGGACATCCTTCCTCCTCTTTCAGCTCGCACCAGCGAGTGAAAGCCGGTCCAATGTTGACCCTAGTCCTGGCTCTTATTTTATCGCTTTCGCATTTTCTTTTAAATGTCTCCTCCAACAACACCTTTGCCTTCTTCGGTTTCCTCGCCGCTTCAGCAATTATAACCACTTCCGACTCTGCTTCATTCTGCATTCGCTCACTGGTCGTGAGAGACTTGGGGGAGGGGGATTGTGTGACGATATGCCGTAAAGCAGTAAGTAAGTTTTGTAGTTCTTTTTGGGCCTGGATGGCCTGGGTTCCTACCCGAAACCGAAAATTACATAGTGCCAGTGAAGGCGATGCAGGCGCGATCGAGCCATGACAAAGGTGTCATTCAACCTATTGTGAGTTGATGTATCGCCAGAATGATCTTGGAAATATACATTTGAGAGTGAAAAAACTACATAGTGCTGCTTTTAAAAAAAAAAAGACAAAATTTTCATTTTAATTCAAAATTCAAATTACCATTCCAACCTGAAGAAAAGTTACAAGTTCGACCTATTACTCGGCTAGTAGCTTGCACAAACAAAATGACACTTTCCTGATGGAATGTGATTTCAAAAATTCAACAAAAGTCGGTTTTTAAATGCATGCCATTCGCAAAATGGCGTAAGTTACAGTTGAGAACACTGACTGCTGCTATGGTCGAGAAATTGCAAATACCTGTAACCTGCGTTAGCTAATGTAGTTAGCTACCCAGCTAGCTTGTTAAGCAAGATTCACTGATGACATCATTGCTGGGGAGTTACGTAATCCTAACTAACTGTGAAACAGATAGCAGTGGGGGTCTATTTACCCACAGCCTGCACTACCTTATTTAACGAGCCTATGAATTGCAACGCTGCCACTGTCATGTAAAATCTGGTGCCCCCATGTGACAACCATCGCATAATGCGTGTCAAATGATGTGTCTTGCGAGATCTTCATATTGCTCACTGTTGAAATAGCGTAGAATTAATTGAAATGTGGCTGCATGCATGTGGTATACTGGTGCCTTTTTAGTAAGCCAGCTAGCTCACTACACTGGTGTGCTAGCTAATCATTAAAGAGTTCATTATCACCTTAGCTAGCTAGCTAGCGATTATTACAGGAGAAGCCAACTGTAACCTTATTAGAAAGCTAACTAGCTAGCTCACTACACTGATGTGCTAGATAATCATTAAACAATTTTTATCACTTTAGCTAGATGCCTACCAATTATCACAGTGGAAGTGAACTGTAACCTTATGAGCAAGCTAGCTAGCTAACTCATTATACTGGTGTGCTAGCCATTCATTTCACGGTTCGTTATCACTTTAGCTGGCTAGCGAGCAGTTATTACAGTAAAAGTGAACTGTTGCCTTATTAGCAAGCTAGCGAGCTAGTTACTTCAGTTCAAGCAAATTATAGAATAACATCCGTCTGTACTAATCATTCTGTTTAAATGTTATGAATTGGCTTATTTATTTCCAAGAATACTTCACGACTACACAAATCACGTAGATGACTCAAATGACGCGATTTGATGCAAATTGACACGCAATATGCGATGAAAGTCATGTAGTCAGTCACCAGATTTTATAGGGGGACCAGATTTTACACGACATTGGCAGTTGGATGGTCCGTTCACTTACATAGACTGTATGATCTCTATGTATTAGCTATAACAAGCACTTACGCTAATAGCGTAACAGCCAGGCCGGGTCAAAAGTTCAGGGGGGGTGTTCTGGTGGGTGTATGGGCGGGATCTCGATACCGCGGCTCGACTCCCCCGATCACTACTGCGCAGACTCTGGCTCCAAATGTGCTTACTCTGTGATGGTGAAAGCTCAGATTACACACTCATGAAGAGGAAACACAGAGCTATTTGCAGCCCTCCATAAGTGGCTGAAATTCACAAAACATGATTTCATAGCAGCAGCTACAGCTGTCTGCTCTCACACTGAGGGCAAAGTTTAATCTGTGGAGTTTGCATGATCTCCCAGGACAAGGAATTGCGGGATGTAGCTCTACTGTCTAAATACAGTCAAAAGGCATACAGTCTTGGGTTTGCATGTGTGTATACAGTATGTGGTAGTAAAACTGTGGGAAGTACGGGCGCTCATGTGCATGTTTTTGTATTGTAATCAATAAATGTTGCCAGTGTTGCTCAGTTTACTGAACTCATACAGACTTAACAAAGTCACCACAGAATACGGTATTTCTTACGCACCTTCTCTTGCGATTGGCTAATCACACACCGCAGACAGCCTCCGTGTACTTGACTCATTCATCACCACTTTCATTCATCCCCAGAGGAAAATTTTACTGCTCAAAGCTTGCTTTTCCACAGCTCCGGAGACAAAATTGTGATTCTCAGTTCTTCCTCATCTAAATTTCATTTAAGATTCTACTTCGTCTTATATGTTTCTGCTAAAATTCACTATGAGAAATAGGTGAGACAGGACACTGAGCAACAGGAGTCATGTTTGAGACTTAAAGGAGATACCTTTCTAAAGCTCAATTTAGTTTCATTTTTGGTTTTATTTTGTCTCATATGTTTCTCCTAAAATTCACAAGGAGAAATAGGTTGAGCCAGAACAAAATGGTAAATGGACTGACATTTTATAATTTCTAGTCACATGACATGATTGGAATTTGTGGACAACTATGCCTTATATTCATTTGATGATGGGGGCTGCCATGCAAGGCACAAACACATCAGAGCAAGGGGTTCAGTGTCTTATAGGACACTTTGACATGTTTCTTTAAGGATTGAACGGGAGATTCTGATTTCTACTTGCTTGGACCTCCTGAGCCATGCTGCTACACAAAAAATATATAAACACACACAGTAATAACCAACAGTAATAACCAAAACAATAATCAAGTACACTTTTACCAGTGTTGTAAGAAAAACCCTTTATTAGATTTTTCTGAATGCTTGGGCACTATATTTGAAACAATAGGCTCCTTTCTAGAACTTTACCTGCCAACCACATATAGGGCAGAACACGAAAATGAATCATTTGAATGCAAAGTTATGATTTACAATTTTTTTTAGAAGGAATAATATTGCAATTGCAACATCTCATCACTTATGAGAAAATTTCCATGTGGATGTATTAAAGAAGTCACCCCCAAAATGTTTGATGAGATATCCAGTCAAAAATACTGTGATATTTGCTTGTCAGTGTTATGTAACCCTTCTGTTTCAGATGTCCTCGGTGTTTGTTTTTTGTTGTAGACAAGCATGTAATATCAATTAAAATGAGAAGTCTCTGCATATGTGTTCACATTTTCTTAGCAATGGTTTGAGGGAATATTTTAGTCATGCAGCTCCTCTATAGATTTATTTACCACCAGATATTCATGAGTGCAGTTTAAAAAAGCAAAACATTAATTTCTGGATGAGAATTCACTGAGTGCTTGCAGAGAGCTCTTTATTTGCTCTGTCTGAGATCACCATGAGATCTCAGCATGAACTGAGTAATTAACAAAGACTTATAAAAGGAGGATGAGAATACAGTGAGGTCAGTGGCAGAGCTCTCTGATCTCTCTGCCTGAGATCAAAATGAGGTGCTAAAGTGGAGAAAATCTGAGACTGATTTTAGAGCTTGATGAGATCAGTTTGTGAAACGTAAAAAGGAGGCTAATTTGAGCTCTAAAATCTGAGATGATTTTAGTTGATGAGATCTCTTTTGAAACGTTAAAGGAGGCTAATTTGAGATTTTGTCTGTCTTTTTGCTCTGGAGAAAAAAATGAGAGACAGGAGAAATAAGCTATAGTCTCACTCGCGTTTCACACAGATCTCATAGTTGTCTAGGAGAAATAAATGAAACATTTCTGAGAGCTCTTTTCTGATTTTCGTTTCCTCTGGGATCAGTCTCCGTTATCATCCCTGGAATAAGGTGTCAGTTCTCCAAATGATTGTTCTTTTTTTTCCTCCTCTGTGTAGGTCCAAGCAATCCAATTGTCAGGCTGGTGGATGGGGCTGACCAGTGCTCTGGGAGAGTAGAACTGCGTTATGAGAACTCCTACAGAACAGTATGTGATGCTGATTTTGACCTCCTGAGAGCAAAGTTAGCATGCATGGAACTGGACTGTGGAGCTCCTGAAAAATGGGGGGCAGCTCTGTTTGGCCAGGGTGAGGGCCAGATATTCCCCTCTCGGCATCTGTCCTGCTCTCACAAAAACGATGTGGGACTGGTGTGTTCTGGTAAGAGTCTTCTCTGCATTGTGAGAGTTTCAGAGATTTTGGGTATACATATGACACATTTATGTATCACAAGATCATAATTTACTATTCTGAGAGATGGTAAGCATCAGTTCATAACGCAGTTGAGTCTTGTGATGCAAAATTGTGATGCAAATTAAATCTCAGTGGTGCAGTGAAAACAATAGATATCTTGCAATCTGTTTACCCAATGAATGTGTAAACCCAGATTATGTATCAGAGAGAAACACTCATGAAGAGGAAGCAAAGAGCTATTAACAGCCTTCTTTGAGCAGCAGAAATTCACATAACATGATTTCTGAGCAGCGGATAATGCTGTTTCCTCTCATTCAGGCTAAAGTTTAATCTGTGGAGCTTCCAGGATCTCCCAGTGGGTACAAAGAATTGCTACAAGTAGCACTCCAGTGTCAACAAATACGAAAGGCACGCTGTCTTGTGTGTGTGTGTGTGTGTGCGCACACATGTATGTATACTGACCAAAAAAAGAAATGCAATTTTCTATTTCTTGATTTTATCGAGTGTAATTGTTATTAATCAACACTTCATTGGTATCAAATGAAAGAGGGAATCTCAGACAATAGATATAACAGAAAATCAGGTTGGAATATCGCCATTTTGGCTTATATTTAACAAGATGAAGCTCGACATTACGAAACACAAATGACACTATCAGTATCTCGTACGTCTCCTGTTAGTGTCGCGCACAGTGGTACACCTGCGTCTCATAGACATCACCAGACATCTGATTTTTGCTTGTGGAATGCTGTTCCACTCTTCGGTCAGTGCTTGTCTTAGCTGACGTACTCTAGCTGGCGGTGGTTGACGTCTCCCGATCGCTCTATCCAGAATGTCCCACAAGTGTTCTATAGGTGAAAAATCTGGAGAAAACGCTGGCCAGGGAAGGATTTGCACGTTTTCGGCCCGAAGGAACTCCATACAGATACGTGCCATGTGCGGACGTGTTGTCCTGTTGGAAAGTCAGTCGGTGACGTCGGACAAACGGAAGGATGACTGGACGGAGAATTTCATCATGGTAACAGATGGCGTTGAGAAACGCATCTCAGCGGCAGTTTGAGTTGCCGACTGGAAGCGATCCCGCTGATGCAACAAGCGGATACGACGGTCAGACGCTGGAGTCGTGAACACCTGCCCTACCGGATCTGGGGCGATCGGCCGTGTGTCCAGTGGCATTAAATCTGGTTCTGAGGCAACTAATTGTTGCAGAATGCACGCTGAATTGACAGGCAACTCTATCTACCGGACTTCTGGCCTGTAGCATCCCAATCACGCGTTCTTGTTGAACTTCCATTAGTCGTGGCATTATAACCTGTCTGATTTTTACTCATTTTCGGTTGGACTTTTATAGGCCCCGGTGTCTACGAGGAACTCAAAACAAAAATGGAAGTGTTAGGACAATGGCAGTACTCGAACCCAAGCACTGCCGATGTTTGGTTCTGGACGAATGGCGGCTCCAGAATACGCGCTGTGACCGCAAAAATTTGTATGGTAGAAGTACTCACCTCCAAAAATAACTCAGAGCAAAAGCATCTTTCTCAATGGGTTTGTCGAAATTTGGCACCGGATTACGTAATTGTGTTTTCTTTTTTTGGTCAGTATGTTTTTTTTTTTTTTTTTACCAGAAGGCTGCTTTTTAAATTTTTTGAGGGCTTCATCTCAGTGCGAATGTGAAATACTGTTATACATTTCATTTTCCCTTTTTGGTGTGAAGACAATTGTATGTTTAATTATTAACCCCTTTGCGCAGAAGCCAAATTTGGCTATTTATAGGTTACCCAATGTGATGCTTTATAATTCAAGATTTAAGCTTCATAAAGAGGACGAATGTGGCTCAACTCAGAAAAGACACTTACAGCATTTAGAATTGCATTGTATTTCAGTTTATTTTCATGATTTTGGTAGAGAAAATGGGCTGCAAACATAAAAAATCTTCATGAGCATTCACCATTGAAACTGTAAAAAAAATAATTCTGAGGATTGAAAAATGGCTGGGGGTTAAAATAATACATTTCTGGGATAATAAACTCCTAGACCACAAGTACTCCTCATCTGAAAATGAAATATTAAATTATCCACTTTTTATAAGCCAAATAAGATAGCTATCCAGGTGGCTCCCCAAACTCCCAGAGCCTTGAAAATGGCCCACTTTCAATTCATAAAATAATCATATTTTAAACGCAAATCAACTTTGTACTCATGAAGTTCAATATGAATGGATGATTTTCTGGTTGAATTTGGCATGAGTTTATCAATATAGGCGCAGCTGGACATCAATGGTCACCACTGACCTCTCCAAACCAAAAACATGCCTTTTCTCCACGATAAAGTTCAGAGTCTCGTCCATGTAGGGTATCTACAAAGCCGCGTCAGCAAGCACAGTTACTCATTAGAGGAACTGCATATTTTACGGTCAGAATGTTCACGCAGGCGGAAAGCTTGCTGTTTACAATTCCGATCATCCCAGCGAAACGCAAGCTTGTAACAACGTTCACACCTACTATGGAACAAGTATAACTCAGGTCACAGTAATAGCTGTTCGCACTTTAAAAGAGTGAAAATGCAAGGCATTCCATTTCATTGAATGTGGTATAGATTCTAAAACTGATCACCTAGTTAAGAAAAATGCCAGCACACTGCAGTATCGACTACTCTTTTGTTACCCAATGTGACAAACTAGCTCTGTGATCACAGTGGTAAACCAAAAATAAGAAATAGCTGGCTAGTTAGCTAGCAAGCTAAATGTAATGTAGCAGGATGATTTATGTCTCATTCCTGCTTCATAGTGGTTTGCTGTGCCTCTTATGTGGCTGGACCAGTGTGGCCAATCACCACATGAGGGCAGGCTATTTAAGGAGGCAGCAGCTCTTGCCCTCTGTTTCTCACCCCTGGCTTTGTGGTCCGCCTACTTCCTAATCGCCTCATAGCTGGTCTCCTACGTATCCCTGTGCAGGTATGGTAGCGGTGGCGGCGTTGTTTGAATTGATTGATGCGCATTTTATTACCATACTGAGCTGTTTCGTTTATAGATTTATACATTGCAGAGTGGTATTTCTGCGGAACGCAGCCTGACGTCCCGCTGGCTTCTCACTGCGACACGCGAGCTTCGTCTCTTTGTCTCCTTGTGTTTGCTGCTAATGCCTGATCGGTATGTATGACGCGCTGCATGATCGCATTGCCTCGTACTTTTATTTTGGCGATTAGAATTGTTATTTTGTGTGTGACAGGGACCTGCTCATCAGGTGGGTGTGTGGCTGGATCAGCGGCGGCGCTGATATAAATGAGAGGCCCTGCTGCTTTGCCTAGAGACCTCTTTTGCTTTGCCTGGCGGCCTGTTGTGCTTTGTGGCTCCTACAACCTGCGTGACTGAACCTGTGCTCTGCTTTGCGGTCCACTTTGCGGTGCGACCTCTACAGACGGCGCGCTTGCCTGCTTCATTCCACAGCCTGTGCCAGCTTTTGGTGTCGGCTTGCTTTTTTTCGCTGCTGCACGTGGACTGGATGAATGAGTGTTATTGACCTTGTATTGCCAGTACTGCTAGCCGGTCTTTTAAATATATTGTAATTTTATCGGTGTATGAGGTATGAGTGGATTATGGGTCAATTTTTCATGTTGGTAATAATCTTAATGTGATTTGTTTGTTTTTTTTCCTGTTTTGATTTGTTGACCAGTATTGTGAATTAATAGAATTTGATTTTGTTAATATTGATTTTTCTGACAGTTAATTTATGTTTGTTTTAGACATCAGTATTGGTTTTTTCTTTTTTGGTTTGTCTCCTTTTGGTGAAATTATTTGAGTTAGTTTGGTTGGCAGTATTTATTTAATTTTGTGTATGTTGTAAATTGAAACTGCCAACCATTTAATTTGGGGTATTATTGTTTATTTGTTTCAACAATTGTGACCCTATTCATACTCCCCCTCTGCTCTCTCCAGTTGCTGAGAGCTGACAGTGGTGGTGTGGTGTCCTGGTAGTGGTCTCTTTTCTTAAATGTGAGCCGTGATTCTCTGGATTTGGTTTATTCACAAGTGTGTGGGTGTGTCTGTGTGTCACGTGTGTCGGTGTTCCTGGATCTTCATTGGCCCCTCCTTGACACATCCCCTCAGTGGTAAGCCTCAGCACCTGTAAGTGTTCCCCTTCCCTATGTCCTGGTCTGAGTGGTATTGTGGTACTTTTTTAATGTGTGGTTGTGAGTAATAAAGATATATTTTTTTTATAAACTCGAACCACGTCTTCTGCTCATCAGTAAAACGAACCTGTGTGTCTTGTGGGATTACTTATTATAAATAAATTCCCTGGGTGAAATTCCCAGGATGGCGCTGTCAGCTTTTGGTGTCACTGAATAAAATTACATCTAAATAAAATTTACTCTGTCTTCCCCCTCTTGCGGTGCGCCACAGTAAGATAGAGCTACACCATTCAAAGACAGCTTTACTCACTTTTCAAAAGAATTATTGAGCTGCTCCTCAAAAGTATCAATGCTGTCAGCCCTCCTGTCTGTTCCATTCAGAATAACTGCTATTTTCCATCTCAGAATCACATTTCCATCCCGCAAATAAGCTCTGCTCTCCAGGCTCAGTTCTGGAGGTTTTTTGTTCCCATGCAACCACGTCAGTCTGAGCTGCGTAAAGTGTATTGAATACAATGTAACCCTATTACGCAAGTATTTTAATATGTTTTTAAGGTCCAATCAATGTCTTTCACTTACTGAGGACAGCTTATACTGTCTACAGTTGGATAAAAATCGTGTCAACCGACTGGTAATTACCTGGAGAATTTCATATGGGCGTGAACTACAGCTGGGCTTTCACACAGATACCATTGAATCACCATTAAAGTGATTGGGTTTCCGTGAGAGCTTGTATGAGGCTCTAAAAGACAGCTAAATTCTTCAAGCGACATATCTACGCGTTAATCCACGATAGGAAATTGCCCGTTTTTAATATGTGATGACTGAAATTGATGGTAGAGTGACATAGTGTCAATATCATGGCAAATTTTTGCCTCAGGAAACTGATTTTTTTTTTTTTTTTAACTACTTGGAATACCATTGAGTCACTGTAAGTGAAGTGGTTGGTACAGAGGACAAAGATTTTTTCTGTCGCAAGAGATCATTTTTTTAAACTGCTGGATAGATACCTGGGCAAGGATATTGAGCAGTTTGCATATCAGCCTTAGCTGAGGAGTTTAATTCATGCAACTCCTGAAAAACAGGGATAGGAGTGAACTCCTCAATATTCTAGACTGTTCCAGCTCTGTTGGCTTGTGAATATTCAGTTACTGATCCGGGGGTGCCATCTCGTGATAGAGTAGTGCAACTGCTTCCATAAAAAGAGCTGCTCTTTGTCCGCAGGCATCTACGTCTGCAGAAAGGTGTTAAACTCTGCACCACAACTGAAATTATTACAAAAAAAATTAATATATTAAAGTGAGACGAAAAGTGCGGTAAGTGAAAAGCTGCACCAGCAGGAACAAGAGCAAATATTTCAGCGCATGGCTTCTCCAGTGCTTACTATGAACTGAAATATTTGTTTTTGCTACTGCATGTCTAGCTTTTAACCCACTGAACTTTGTATTTTTTTTAACTGATCAATACATTAAAAATACATTTGCTAAAACTTTAACTCTGACCCTTTATTGAGTTTGAGGACAGCATTACTCCTCATCAAGACCTTTTTTCTTTTTCTTTTTGGCTCCATGCAACTTAGGCTGTATCACTATGCAGTGATATTCTTCTCTCAACAATGAAAATTGGAGAATAAAAACTTATTAGCGTCGCAGTGGTTGCACCCTTGTTAACCTAAGCTTGAAAAGCAGGGCTGAAACAGCAATTGGCCAGAGTGAGACATAATGTCCTGTGTAATGTGGAAAAAGAAAAAAGCCACTAGATGGCAGTATTAACTTTTTTTTGTTCAGCAGTCTGGAGCTAGGTTTGGGGCATGTCCTGGGCATGCCTCAGAGGGGGCTGGGAAAGAGTATATAAGGAGAAAAATCGATAGAGTGTAAAGTAGTAGGAGAAATTGCAAGGAGAAATTGTGGAAGGATACATTTGACCAGACCTGTCACTCTTATCAAGACCTGTGAAGCTTTTTGTGGATTTTTGCCTGCGTTGGAGCATTTTCCTGTCCCAGGACATCGTAACACAGCAGCCCATCTCAATTACCAAGGGACTGTAAATTTTTCTTTTTTTTTTTTATTTCAATCTTGATGTAGATTGTAGATTAGTTTAAGTGTTTGTTTAATTAAATCTGTTGAAGGTTTTGAGAATTTTGTCTGTTTTTTCCCTTGCTGTCCGTGGGGCCATTAACAAATTGACTTGGCCATAACAAATTGGGGTTTAATTAAACAAATTGGGGGCATAAACAAATTCAATAACAAATTCCATAACAAATTGGGGGGATAGACCATTGTGTGAGTCATTTCTTGAAAATCTAAAATTTCAAATTGTGAAATTGTTTTTGAATTTTCCTAGATATATATTGACAGATCAACAGCAATGGATGATTTCTTGGCATCATCAACCGTAGAGGTTTTGAAGTCTTTTAAAAAGACAGAACTGCTAGAAATATGCAGACAGTTAGAGCTGACAGATGTAAAACCAGCCATGCGAAAAGCAAGACTGGCTAGAGAGATTGTTGAATATTACATTGATGAAATTGTGTTTGCACCAGGAGATCTGGAACAGTTTCCAGTGGAAAATCCAAATGTAGAAATGTAACTTAAATTAAAAATGCTAGAGATTGAAACAGAGGAAAGAGCATTCGAGAGAGCAGAAAGAGAGAAAGAAAGGCAGTTTGAGTTAGAAAAATTAGCAAGAGAAGAGGAAAAAGAAAGAGAAAAAGAGAAAAAAAGGGAGGAAAAAGAAAAACAAAGAATTTGAGAGAGAGAAAGGAAAGAGCAGAAAGAGAGAGACAGAGACAGAGAGATTTCGAGTTACAGAAGTTAGGGAAGAAAGGCTCCAAATGGAGCAACTAAAAATTAAAATGGAAGCTGAAAACAAATTTCATGCTAGCCAGGAGGTAAAGCTGGTGCCTCCATTCTCGGAAAAGGAGGTTGATAAGTATTTCCAGTGCTTCGAGAAGGTAGCTAAGAGTTGTCAGTGGCCAAAGGAACACTGGCCTCTGATGTTGCAAACTGTCCTCAAGGGTAAAGCTCAACAAGCCTATTCGGCTTTGTCTGCAGATGATTCCTCTGATTATGAGGTTGTCAAAAAGGTTATTTTGACAGCTTATGAGTTGGTTCCAGAGGCTTACCGACAGAAATTCAGAGGTCTGAAGAAATCTGACAATCAGACTTATGTGGAATTTGCTAACGAGAAGAAGGTTTGCTTTGAGCGCTGGTGTACTTCTATGGAGGTCAAGGATGATTTCAACTCACTAAAAGAGATGGTGTTAGTTGAAGAATTCAAGAACTGTGTCAAGGATGATATTAAGACCTACCTTAATGAGAAGCAAGCACTGAATTTGCAATCAGCTGCCAAGTTTGCAGACGAATATGTTCTCACACATAAGTCCAAATTTCAGTCTAGCAGTAACAATAGATGGTCCCAATTTCAGAGGAAAGGTAACGGTGATACCGAAGATTCCTCACCCAAAGACAAAGACAAATCTGGTGATGGTGCTCAGAAATCCAGTCAAAGGTCTGATCAAAGTGTGAAAGCTGACAGTGACAAAAGTGGTCTAGTTTGCAATTATTGCAAGAAATCTAGTCATGTTACAACTAACTGTTGGTTCCTTAAAGCTAAGAAAGAAAAGGAAAAGGATACCAAACCCAATGCCTTTGTGAAGACAAGGTTAGAAACCCCTGTAGTAGATGACCGATCTGCTAAATTGCCTGCTCCTTGTGAGGCTAAGAAGCCTGATACTGCTGACTTTGTGAGGGAGGAATTTCTTCCATTTGTGTCAGAGGGATTTGTGGCTCTGAATGAGCATTCTTCTCCTGTACCCATATATATCCTAAGGGATACTGGAGCTTCTCAGTCACTTTTGTTGATGGACTCCTTGGAGTTACGTGATGAGACCGCTTCTGGGGATTTCATACTTGTACAAGGTATTGAAGGGAGGACTGTATCTGTACCCCTGCGCTCTGTATTCTTGAAGTCAGATTTAGTTACAGGACAGGTAATGGTGGGACTTATGTCAAGTCTACTTATCAAGGGTGTTTCTCTGGTGCTAGGCAATGACCTGGCTGGGGGCAATGTAGTTCCCCCTGTTCATCTTACTTCACAGCTAAGCACTGAAGATGGCGATGAAGACCCATCTCTGTATCCTTCCTGTGCAGTGACCCGTGCTATGGCCAAGAAGGCTCAAGAAGAAGATGATGTGGTGCCGTCTAGCACATTGAATAGTCATGACTCAGGTGGTTCGCCTCATGACTCTGTTCAGCCTACTATGGTTTCTCCGTTTGAGGACTTATCAGACACTTTTATCAGTTCTCTGTTCAGCCAGCCAGATGGGTCTGGTGATTCTGATGTGTCTGGAGACTTGTCTCTGTCCAGAAAGTGGTTGATTCAGGAGCAAACCAATGATCCTGAAATTTGTGTACTAAAGAAGAGAGCCCTTTCTGATGAAGAAATAGGCGCAGTTCCAGTTGGGTATTATCTCAAGGATGGAGTTTAGATGCGGAAGTGGGGCCCTCCTGATATCCCTGCCAATGCAGATTGGGCAGTGGTCAAGCAAATTGTTGTTCCAAAGGTCTACAGGAATGAGATCTTAACAATGGCTCATAGTTTGCCTTTAGGAGGTCATCTTAGTGTTAACAAGACTGTTGACAAGATCATGAAACACTTCTTCTGGCCTGGACTTCGGAAAGATGTTTCCAACTTTTGCAAAACTTGTCACACTTGTCAGGTAGTTGGAAAACACCAGTTAGACCCACCTGTAGCTCCATTGCAGCCTATCCCAGCATTTGGGGAGCCCTTCTCCAAGGTCATCATTGATTGTGTTGGTCCATTACCCAAGACTAGATCTGGAAATCAGTACTTGTTGACAATCATGTGTGCATCTACCAGATTCCCTGAAGCCATACCTCTACACAACATCAAGGCAACTGCAATCTCAAAGGCTGTGATAAAGTTCTTCACGTTGTTTGGCCTTCCCAGGGAAATTCAGTCAGATCAAGGTAGCAATTTCACTTCCGGATTGTTTCAGCAGGTTGTGTATGAACTAGGTGCGAAGCAGATTCTTTCCAGTGCCTATCATCCAGAGAGTCAAGGTGCCTTAGAGAGGTTTCATTCCACTCTCAAGACAATGATGAGGACTTATGACCATGAGAAAGACTGGGATGAAGGTGTTCATTTGCTGTTGTTTGCAGCTAGAGAAGCAGTGCAGGAGTCTACTGGATTCAGTCCGTTTGAGCTAGTGTTTGGCCATGAAGTGAGAGGACCTTTGCTATTGTTGAGTGAACAATGGCAAGAGAAAGAGCCGCATATCAGTCTGTTAGACTATGTTAGCAAGTTCAAGGAAAGGCTGCATGCAACTTGTGATCTAGCCAAAGAGAACTTGAAATCAAGTCAGGGAAAGATGAAAACTTGGTATGATCATAAGGCTAGAAGCTGTGAGTTTAAACCAGGAGACAAGGTCCTTGTGTTGTTTCCCTTGCAGTCCAATCCATTGCAGGCTAGATTTCATGGTCCTTATGAAATTCTGACAAAACTCAATGATCTCAATTACATTGTGAAGACTCTAGATAGGAGAAAGCCAAAACAGTTGTGTCACATTAACATGCTGAAGCCTTATCATGATAGGAATGCTAGGGTTGCAGCTGTCACTTCAGATCCTCCTATGGTCGAGACTTGTGAAGATGAGGGGGAGTTTCAAGATGATGAACCTAGAATTAAAGCTGAAGTTCTGTCATGTAAATTGTCAAATTATTGCAAAATCTTGATATAAAATTCCAGCACTTAGAACCCTCACAGAAAGATCAGTTTGAGAGGTTGATCAAGAAGTATAAAGATCTATTTCCTGATGTTCCAAAGAGAGTTTCTATAGCCTCTCATGATGTAGATGTTGGTGATGCCAAACCAATAAAACAGCATCCGTACCGAATGAATCCTGAAAAGAGAAAGATTCCTGAGAAAGAGGTTGAGTACATGTTAGAGCATGATATTATCAGACCCTCTAACTCAGATTGGAGTTCACCCTGTGTTCTAGTTCCAAAACCTGATGGAAGCACTAGATTCTGTACAGATTATCACAAAGTCAATGCTGTAACTAGAACTGATGTGTTTCCAATACCTAGGATTGATGATTGTATTGATAGAGTAGGGCAAGCAAAGTTTCTGACCAAGATTGATTTATTGAAGGGTTATTGGCGTGTGCCTTTAACTGAGAGGGCTAAGAGCATCTCTGCTTTTGCCACACCATCTGGGTTATACCAGTATGAAGTTCTACCCTTTGGCATGAAAAATGCCCCAGCCACGTTCCAAAGGATGATACAGTCTACAATTGCCGGATTGCCACACACGGGTGCGTACATCGACGACCTGATCACACGGAGTGACTCCTGGGAAGAACATCTGAAAGATGTAGAGACGTTGTTCCAGTGCTAGACCCAGGCTAACCTGACTGTTAACCTGAACAAGAGTGACTTTGGTTGTGCTACTGTCACGTATCTTGGCTACGTCATAGGCCAGGGTAAGGTGGCACCCATAAATGCTAAAGTCCAAGCCATCATGGACTTTCCAGTTCCTGACAACAAAAAAGCTTTGCGCCGCTTCCTTGGAATGATCGGGTACTACCGCAAGTTCTGCAAGAACTTTGCTGAGATTGCTCTCAGTCTCACCAACCAACTGAAGAAAGGCGTAAAGTTCACTTGGGATGAAGCATGCCAAAGAGCCTTCGATCGCCTGAAGTCTCTGCTGTGTCACTTCCCCGCGCTCAAATCTCCTGACTTCAACAAACCGTTCTCCATGGCGGTCGATGCTAGCGACCAAGCTTGTGGATCTGTGCTCCTACAGAGAAGTGACTCTGATGACATTGAGCATCCCGTGGCATACTTCTCCAGGAAGTTCAATCGCCACCAAAAGAACTATTCCACAATTGAGAAGGAGCTGTTGGCTCTGGTTCTATCCTTACAACACTTTGAGGTTTATGTTTGTACAGGGCAAAAGCCAATGATTGTATATACTGACCACAATCTGTTAATGTTTTTGAGTAAGATGAAAAACAAGAATCGGAGATTGTTGAATTGGAGTTTGATATTACAGGAGTTTGACTTGGAAATTAAGCATGTAAAGGGTACTGACAATGCAATTGCTGATTGCTTATCCCATGTTTGAGTATGTGTATATATATCACATGTGTTTATTAGCATATTGCATTATATGTGTGTATATATATATATATATATATATATATATATATATATATATATACACAAGTGTCTACTTAACCATTTTTGTATTGAAAAGAAAAATTTTGCCTTTATGAGTCAAAATTTTTCCCTTTTGGAATGGAGGTGTAATGTGGAAAAAAAAAAGCCACTAGATGGCAGTATTGACTTTTTTTTGTTAAGGCCAGTCTGGAGCTAGGTTTGGGGCATGTCCTGGGCATGCCTCAGAGGGGGCTGGGAAAGAGTATATAAGGAGAAAAATCGAGAGAGTGTAAAATAGTAGGAGAAATTGCAAGGAGAAATTGTGGAGGGATACATTTGACCAGACCTGTCACTCTTTTCAAGACCTGTGAAGCTTTTTGTGGATTTTTGCCTGTGTTGGAGCATTTTCCTGTCCCAAGACATCGCAACACAGCAGCCCATCTCAATTACCAAGGGACTGTAAATTTCTCTTCTTTTTTTTTTTATTTCAATCTTGGTCAGTAGATGTAGATTGTAGATTAGTTTAAGTGTTTGTTTAATTAAATCTGTTGAAGTTTTATAATTTTGTCTGTCATCCCTTGCTGTCCGTGGGGTCATAACAAATTGACGCCATAAGAAATTGGGGCCATAACACCTGATCTTTATAAATGCCTCCAAACAGATAATTTTATTCTGCTTACACCAGAAAATGCTGGGCATTCATTTTAAAAAAGTAGATAATGCATGATTCATGCAGTTGTAGAGACATATACATTTTAAAATCATTTCACAGTTAATTTTCAAAAGAATTATGGAAATTTTCTACAAACCCAATTCCAATGAAGTTGGGACGTTGTGTAAAACGTGAATAAAAGCAGAATAGAATGATTTGTAAATCCTTTTCAACCTTTATTCAATTGAGAACACTACAAAGACAAGATATTTAATGCTCAAACTGAAACTTTTTTTTTTTTTTTGCAAAATTGACTAATTTTTAATTTGATGCCTACAACATGTTCCAAAAAGGCTGGGACAGGGGCATGTTCACCACTTTGTTACATCACCTTTCCTTTTAACAACACTCAAAAAGCATTTGGGAACTGAGGAAACTAATTGTAGATGCTTTGTATGTGGAATTCTTTTCCATTCTTGCTTGATGTACGACTTCAGTTGCTCAACAATCTGGGGTCTCCATTGTCGTATTTTGCACTTCATGATGCGCCACATATTTTCAATGGGAGACAGGTCTGGACTGCAGGCAGGCCAGTCTATTACCCGCACTCTAACTACGCAGCCACGCAGTTGTAACACGTGCAGAATGTAGCTTGGCATTGTCTTGCTGAAATAAGCAGGGACGTCCCTGAAAAGACGTCGCTTAGATGGCAGCATATGCTGCTCCAAAACCTGTATGTACCTTTCAGCATTAATGGTGCCTTCACAGATGTGCAAGTTACCCATACCATCGGCACTAACACATCCCTATACCATCACAGATGCTGGCATTTGAACATTGTGCAGATAACAATCTGGTTGGTCCTTTTCCTCTTTAGCCCGGAGGACACGACGTCCATGATTTCCAAAAACAATTTTAAATGTGGACTCGTCAGAACACAGCACACTTTTCCACCTTGTGTCAGTCCATCTCAGATGAGCTCGGGCCCAGAGAAGCTTGCGGCGTTTTTGAGTGTTGTTGATATATGGCTTTCACTTTGCATGGTCGAGCTTTAACTTGCATTTGTAGATGTAGCAGCGAACTGTGTTAACTTACGATGGTTTTCCGAAGTGTTCCTGAGCCAACATGGTAATATTGTTTACAGAATGATGTCGGTTTTTTATGCAGTGCCGCCTGAGGGGCGAGCGGTCACGGGCATTCAATGTTGGTTTTCGGCCTTACCGCGTAGATGTAGAGATTTCTCCGGATTCTCTGAATCTTTTGATGATATTATGGACTGTAGATGATGAAACCCCTATATTCCTTGCAATTGCACGTTGAGAAACGTTGTTCTTAAACTGTTGGACTATTTGCTCACGCAGTTGTCCAGAAAGTGGTGAACCTCTCCCCATCCTTGGTTGTGAACGACTGAGCCTTTCGGGGATGCTCCTTTTATACCTAATCATGACACTCACCTGTTTCCAGTTAACCAGTTCACCCGTGGATTGTTCCAAACAGGTGTTTTTTGAGCATTCCTCTACTTTCCAAGTCTTTTGTTGCCCCTTTCCCAGCTTTTTTGGAACTTGTTGCAGGCATCAAATTCAAAATGAGTGAATATCTCCAAAAAAACAATAAAGTTTATCAGTTTGAACGTTAAATATCTTGTCTTTGTAGTAGACTGAATTTAATATAGGTCGAAAAGGAATTGCAAATCATCGTATTCTGTTTTTATTCGCGTTTTACGCAACGTCCCAACTTCATCAGAATAGGGGTTTGTAAAAAATATATAAATAAAATCAATCAATTCAGTTTTTTTTTCAGGTTTACTGAACATGACAGTGCAGAGAGATGTGGAGTGAAAGTGCAAGCGACGTGACAAAGACCTTGAAGGCAGCGCGAAGACTATAGAAGTTCATAAAGAGCATTTTACTGATGATGTAGGGTGTGCTACATTGTAAAACATCCCACAACAATCAGAATTTTAGATGAAACATAAGCTGCCCTCAAATTCAGACCTCAGCGTTACCCAGCGAGGACTTGGAGAATGCTTAAAGCAATTCTTTTGTTTTATTGTCGGAGTATACTTCTGAAGTAATTTATACATGAAGAACCAACGAAAATAGTTGTCAAAAATGCTACACAATGCATTGCCAGTGAAACTTGCAATTTATTTGAGAGACAGTAATCTACACTTGGAGGTGGACAAGTCAATGTTGATTGAATAATAATGAACATGTAACTGGCTTCTCTTATGTGTGTTTGTTCTGCCAGTCTCACCTTTCTGATACGCTTCCATCTACCCTTATTGGCAAAACTGTCACTCATTTTGTGTGTATAATAATACATTACAAAGCAGTGCTGTGGAATCAAATTGGGGTCAAAAGTTCTGTGCGTGTGTAAAAAGGTTTTGAACTTGTAGAAATATTTTGTGCTTGTGTAAAAAAAAAGTTTGGAGCTTGTAAAATAGTTTTGTGCATGTGCAAAAACGTTTTGAGCTTGTAAAATAGTTTGTACATGTGTGAAAATTTCCTACTGTCCTGTGTGACAGTGAAGTTGCGGATACGCTCAAATTTCTTACCTTCGCCTGCAACACTTTTTTTTACAATCACAAACCAGATTTACAAACCTCAAGTTACAAATTTTGGCCCTATTTTTACTCCTGTGTGTAGACTAGCCAATCAGGATGTTACCCACTGTGATCAAACATCACAGTAGGCAGAGTGGCAAGCTAGTTTGCTAACCACCTAATTCATGTAACGTGAGTCAATCGAACCGTGTTGGTGAAAAGCGCACACATCAATTGCCCGAGACTTATCACTGTTTCTACATCTGGCTATTGCTGGCGAGAATATATGATAACAATGACATTACAGTACAATAAAAACGGAAATCAATGAGCTATGGATTTTGCTATAGACATGGTGGAGAAATGGCGTCAGAGCCTTTTGGTCACTGATTGGGCAGTTTGACTTACTGTGACAGTGGGAAACATTTTGATTGGCTATTCAGTGGGCAACGTGCTGATTGGCTAGTCTACCCACAGGAGTGAAAATAGGGCCATAACTTGTGTCATGGTTTGTTAGGTGTGCGTGTTGTTTGGACCTTTCTTTGCAGCTCTCGTCCCGGGACGATATCGAATTCCTGGGCTATCGAATTCTTTACCCAGCTGGTTGATTGAGCTGGGGCGGCGCTTCCCCAGAATCTATATAAGCAGGATGTCCGCACGCCTCTTCTAGCTAGAGTGTCTGTGTTTAGCTTCGCACTATAGCCGAAGGTATCTGTCGTCAGGTTTTGTATGACTTTCTATCTTCTTATTGTTGGAGTTTCTTCTCCCTTTTTCTATCTCGCTTTGCTTCCGTGGTTCAGACTATTATACATCCTTTGGAAGCGCGAGTACTTGCGTTTGGTCTATATTATTCTCTGTGTTTGTACTGTGTTCGTGCTACTCTCTTTCTCTGTGTTGTTGTGCTTGGCCTCCGTATACTACCAGCCATTACAACTTGAGGTTCGTAAATCTGGTTTGTGCTGGTAAAAAAAAAAAGTGTTGCACGCGAAGGTAGGAAATTTGAGCATATCCGCAACTTCACTGTCACACAGGAAGGTAGGAAATTTTCACACACACAAAGTTGTTTCACAAGCTCAAAACCTTTTTACACACACAAAGTTTTTTGACAAGTTCAAAACTTTTTTTACACACACACAGAAAACTGTTTTTCAAGCACAAAACTATTTCACATGCTCAGTACATTTTTTTACACACGCACAAAATATTTCTACAAGTTCAAAACTTTTTCCCTTACACTAACTGGCAAAAGTATTAGGACGTCATAATTTATGTGTGTGATTTTCTTACAGTGCAGTAGGAACTACTGAATGTATCGTGTTTGGACATAGTTATTTATTCAAATAAAAATACAGACCCCATTGTGGATACACCATACTGAATTATTGTATGTCTCGACCCTCTTTTAATGGAGAATCAAAATCACCCCATGTGCCACACCTGATCATAATGATTGGACCAATAGTAGCCATCAATCTTCCATTATGACAAGGACACAATTCCAAATGTGTAAATTTGAAAATTACCATCTTGCAAGCACAATTTATGATAATATCTCTTACTTACGACAGACCAAAATTGAGAGTTTTTCGTACAGAGAAAAAATATGCCAATATGTTTATCTGTAGCTTCCCCAAATGTTCAATAATGTTCTGTGATGTTTACATGTACATTTTAGGACACCATTAAATTCCTACAACACTCGCATATATAATATGAAACACGTACATCAAAAGTTGAGTGAGAATGAGGAACGTCCTAATACTTTTGTCAGGTAGTGAGATTTGATTCCATACAGTTCATCTGGACAATTACAGCCTCAGTTTTCCAACAGTAAGTCTAGTCATCTACCCATAGACTAAGAGTACATGAGAAATGTTTTGATATTCAATGTACATTTTCATTTGATGGCAGTAAGTAAAACCTCTTACAATGTATAATAAAGGTCTTTACGTGTGTGCAGCCAAAAACTTCACTCTGGAATTCTTTCACATATACTGTCTTCTGCTACAGTAAATCAGAGGCGTACAAACGAGGGCTAAATAAAAATATTTATTTCAACAAAAACTATGCAGAGGCCTTAACTTTTGGGTGGCCCAAAGACAACCACTTGGCTGCATTCACTGTGGGGAAACGCGATTTAGGAAATCCATCAGGTAGAAAGGCTGGGGGAAAGCAAAGGGTTTGGAGGAGATTGAAGATGAAGAGAGAGAAATGAAGGTGGAGGGAGAGGACGAGCTGTGACAGCAATGACAAGTATGATAGCTACCCTAGTATAAAAATAAATAAAAAGATCAAACATCACATAAAGCAGCGAAATTATTGCATTTATTGCGGCCACTACTTGTCGAAAATCCAAATCCAGCATCTCCCCTCTGGATTTGGTCTGTCAGACACACGGCAATTTTTTTTTATGAAAAACTTAAATATTTACATATTATTATTCCATTTTTACCAAGCTATATTGTGCTCTTTGTGCATTCACTGAATGAAACAATGATATAAACTTGAGTCTCTTAACGAAATTTCCCAGTGAAAAGTATTTTGCTGAAGTCAAGGCATTGATTTCCAGATATTCCTGTGGTGTTTGTACATGCTCTTGGCCTCTGTGGGGTAAGTCAAAATGGCTGAATTCATTTCATAGTACAAAAATGAGGATAAAAATTAAACAATTACTGTCCATTCATTCATCGCTATATTCTGAGCACACCTTAAAAAGTGCAGGCGGGTGGCATCGCTAACTTTGCCAACACAGAATGCTTTCCTGGTCCACCGAGTTATGATGGGTATGTTCAATTGCATCAATGAAATTATGTTTCTCATATCATTTAAAAATATAACATTATTGTTGCGATGTGAGACTTTTAAAGACACCTATCTTACTACATGGTTAGAAAGGCTTTTTATTTTAATTCAAAATTTGAACTACCGTTCCAACTAGAAGAAAATTACGTTTGACCTTGCGAGAAGCTGAACAATTCACCTTCTCATTGTCAAAGACTTTATGAACTTTTTCGAGCACTTTACCGCCACTGCGGGAGAGGGAGATAGAAAGGGAGCCCTTCGTTGTCACACGCACACTCGCATACATGCATCCCGCACTTACACCATCTTGCTTTCTGATTAATAAATATGGACTCAAAATATATTGTCTAAATAATGTGTTGTGCTTGTGCAACAATTGTTGATCTGTTTGTATGATGTTGGTGATTTGGCGACTGGGATTTTGCCGCGGGTTTGGCGTTTACGCGCGTCCGACCAATTGTTTGGTCTGTCGCGTTTTAGTGTAACTTAATTACATTGCGATATGAGTTTCTTTCTGTTTGAGTAAATTGTAATGTATAGTGTGGTACCCACTATCTCAATCCTCCATTTAGCATTTGTATTTTGTACAGTTTGCCCATAAGCCGGTAACAAACATCAGCTCACCCCAGCACTTCCTGCTATTCTGTCTGCCTGCAGCTGTCTCAGTGCGAAAGCGCACTCCGCGTTGGGACAGACCTTTTACATCATTCCCACTAGGGGAAGGAGTGAGGCATTTAGAGGGAAAGGGGTGTTTGTTTCCTTCATTTCATACCTATATTGTCTTTCTGTACTCTTTATTTTTAAGTTATTTTTGGGGTTGTATTGTAAATATGTTGGAATAATTCTAAAGTAAATTAAAAAAAAGTATTTATGTTATGCTGCCTATACAACCTATTCTTTTTTGTTTGGTATTAAGCCATTCTATGCTGTGAGTTTCCCTTTTATGTTGGTTTTGCCCTGTTACCCAATTTGGGCCAATTTAGGGTAATAGGTTGGGCTACATAGATGGGGCAGCTCAGTTCTCACTGAGAATTTGATAGAGATGGATGCCTCTAAGTCTCTGTGTCTCTCCTGCTGTGAGGTAGAGCTCTTGGATGCCTTACTAATGCTTTTGGCAACATTTTGAAATTAGTTTTTTTTTTTTCCTTAATTCGTATTTTTTTTCTTTATCAACAATGTTATTTTTATTCTTGATAATTAATTGCAAAAACAAAGCTGGCACAATAAATGTGGCTGTTTTTTGAACCGGTAACCACCTCTCCTGCACGTTCCTTCTGTCTCTGTCACCAAGCCCACATCCCAACTAGTGCGCAGATAGGCCGCTGTGCTATCTCACAGACCTATTACTCAGCTAGTAGCATGCACAAACAAAATGACTCCTTCCCGGTGGAATGTGATTTAGCAACAAAAGTCGACATTAACAAACACGCCATTCGCAAAATGGGGTAAGTTACAGTTAAGAACACTGAAAGCTGAGATGACACACTCATGAAGAGGAAGCACAGAGCTATTTGCAGCCCTCCATAAGCGGCTGAAATTCACAGAACATGATTTCATAGCAGCAGCTACAGCTGTCTGCTCTCACATTGAGGGTGAAGTTTAATCTGTGGAGTTTGCAGGATCTCCCAGGACAAGGAATTGTGGGATGTAGCTCTACAGGCTGAAGACAGTCAAAAGGCACGTTGTCTTGGGTTTGTACGTGTGTGTATACAGTATGTGGCAAGAAAATATGGGGATTACAGATGCTCATGTGCACGTGTTTGTATTGTAATCAATAAATTTTGCCAGTGTTGCTCAGTTTACTGAACTCATACAGACTTAAATTCACCGCAGAATACTGTATTTCTTACTCACCTTCTCTTGCGATTGGCTAATCACACGCCACAGGCAGCCTCCGTGTACTTGTCTCATTCATTACCACTATTTTCATTCATCAGTCTTCGTTATCATCTCTGGAATAAGGTGTCAGTCCTTAGAAATGATCATCTTTTTTTCTCTCTCTCTGTAGCTCCAACTATTGAAAAAGTCAGGCTGCTGGACGGGGCTGACCGGTGCTCTGGGAGAGTCGAAGTGCGTAATGGAAGCTTGTGGGGCACAGTGTGTGATGCTGACTTTGACCAGCTGGACGCAGAGGTTGTGTGCAGGGAACTGGGCTGTGGAGTCCCTAAAGAGTGGGGGGCAGCTGTGTTTGGCCAGGGTGAGGGCCAGATGTGGACAGAAGAGATTCAGTGTAGAGGCAACGAGTCTCAGATTTACTCCTGTCCCAAAGCACCCTCTCAGAATCAGTCCTGCTCTCACAGAAACGATGTGGGACTGAAATGCTCAGGTAAGAGTCTTCTCTGCATTGTGAGAGTTTCAGAGATTTTGGGCATACATATGACACATTTCCAAAACAGACTTATGAATGTATGTATTGTGAGATCATAATTTACTTTTCTGAGAGATGGTAAGCATTAGTTCATAACGCAGTTGAGTGCTGTGATGCAACATTGTGGTGCAAATTGAATCTTAGTGGTGCAGTGAAAACAGTAGATAGCCTGCAATCTGTTTACCCTGTAAACAGAGTAAGTGTTTACCCTCTGTTTACCCTGTAAACAGAGTGCGGTAAGTGAAAAGCTACACCAACAGGAACAAGAGCAAATATTTTAGCGCATGGCTGCTCCAGTGCTTACTATGAACTGAAATACGCTGAACAAAAATATAAACGCCCCATGTCAAATTTTTGAGTTTTTATTCACATTAGGGTTATGCAATATATGAAGCTAATGAAAATTCATTTTTGTTAATGACTAATCTTCAGATCACCGTCCATTACATCTTGATATTGGCATCTGCAAAGGAGTGACAATCCTTTGAACATGTTGGGGGTCAGGTTGAAAAAATTGAATGTTCAATATCTTTTGTGTCCACCATTTGCGTCTCTCAGAGCAACACATCTCCTTCGCATGGAGTTGATCAGGTTGTCTATTGTGGCCTGTGGAATGTTATTCCATTCTTCCCGGAGGGCCACACGGAGCTGGCGCACATTATCCGGAACTGGAACACGGTCGCGGACATGTCGATCCAGAACATCCCAAAGATGCTCTATGGGGGACATGTCCGGCGAATACGCAGGCCAGTCCAGAATTGGAATGTGCTCTGCTTCAAGGAACTGCATGCAGACCGCTCTGGTGGACATCCCTGCATCCAGCATGCCAATGGCACGTTCCCGCATGACCTGAGACATCTGAGGCATGATGACTTTTGACAAAATTTGACATTTTGGGGTGGCCTTTTATTGTCCCCAGTATAAGGAGTGTCTGAGTACTGCTCATTCTGTCTGATCACCGTCTGGAAATGTCACACCCATGTACTAAGTGAAATCACTGCATCACTGAGCAAATGCTCACTGACAGAGAGATGGATTAAAAAATGGTACACAAATCAAGAGAAATATCTCTATTGCACAAGTAAAAGTCAGCATATGCTCACTTAGAATTGTTAACTTCATGCGGCATCAATATTTGACATGGGGCGTTTATATTTTTGTTCAGTGTATTTGTTTTTGCTCCTGCATGTCTAGTTTTTAACCCACTGCACTTTGTTTTTTTTTTTAACTGATCAATACATTAAAAATACATTTGCTAAAACTTAAACTCTGGCCCTTTATTGAGTGTGAAGACAGCATTACTCCTCAAGACCTTTTTTTCTTTTTTTTTTTTTTTTTTGGCTCCATGCAACTTAGGCTGTATCACTATGCAGTGATATTCTTCTCTCAACAATGAAAATTAGAGAAGAAAAATGTATTAATGTCTCAGTGGTTGCATCCTTGTTAACCTAAGCTTGAAAAGCAGGGCTGAAACTGTGATGGATCGGTTTCTTTGGAGACGCCAAATGCTGTGGCCGGAACGAAATGAAGAACAGCAAAACGAGACAAACACAGACAGAAAACAGAGAGAGATACTCGCGCTTCCAAGGACCCAGATCCAGTCCGTGTAACAATACGGAAGCTAAGCGAGTTAGACAGAACGCAATGAAAGAGAAAAAAAATCTCGGAAACCGAGATAAAAGAATAAGCACCAAATGGTGCTCAGAAAGAGGAAAAACAAAGATTCCCTTGCTATCTAGCACTTTCCTCTTTTGCAGCTAATGCCTCAACAACTTTCTCACGAGAGACCTTACCGGCTAAAATGCAAACAAACACTGACACTCTAGGAAGGGCGGTGAGGCGGAACTAGGGCTTAAATAGAATCCGGGTGCTGCCCCCAATTAATGCCAGCTGGCCCAAGAATCCGATTGTGGGCAAAACGATATCGTCCCGGACGAGAGCAACCAAGAAAGCTCTCAAAGCCACCACTGGCCTCACAAAACCATGACAGGACCCCTTCCTCTAAGGGACAGCTCCAGAAGTCCCTAGGGAACCCCGTGCATGGAACTCAGAAATGAGTGTGGGATCCAGAATATCCTGAGAAGGAACCCAGCAGCGCTCCTCGGTGCCATATCCCTCCCAGTCGACAAGAAACTGGACCCCACGATCAACACGCCTCTCGGCCAGAATACGGCGCACGGTGTGAACTGGCCCCCCCTCAACCATTCGTGGTGGCGGCAGGGGTGTGTCGGCAGGTGCCAGGATGCTAGTGCTAACCGGCTTTGTCCAAGAGACGTGGAACGATGGATGGATGCGCAAAGATCTAGGGAGCTTCAACTGGACGGTGACCGGGTTGATCTTCCGCACAATCTTAAACGGGCCAATATAGCGGGGAGCCAGTTTCCGTGATTCTACCTTCAAGGGGAGGTCCCGGGTAGACAGCCAAACTCTCTGACCAACTCGATAAGATGGGGCCAAATGATGCCTTCTATGGGCGGTGGATTTCTGTTTGAGCCCCAAGCACAACAGAAATGAACGGACCCTGGTCCAAACGGACCAACAGTGACGAATGAAATGGTTGACCGAGGGAACCTCAGAATCATTCTCAGTGTCAGGAAACAGTGAGGGTTGATAACCCACCTGAGCCTTAAACGGGGAAAAGCCCGTGGAGGAATTACTCAGAGAGTTATGGGAATACTCGGCCCATGCTAAAAATCTACTCCAAGAAGATGGATTATCCGCTGCTAAACAACGAAGAGTGTTTTCCAATGACTGATTAGTACGCTCAGTCTGCCCGTTGGTCTCTGGGTGGAACCCAGAGGAGAGACTCACCGGAGCCCCCAACTGCCTACAAAACGCCCGCCAGAATCTGGCCGTAAACTGAGGACCCCGGTCAGAAACAACATCTTGTGGAAGCCCATGCAGCCGGAACACATGGTGAACCAAAAGAAGGGCCGTCTCCCGCGCAGAAGGCAGCTTGGGTAGCGCGACAAAATGAGCAGTCTTGGAAAAGCGGTCAACCATGACCAAGATGACCGTGTTGCCCTCAGATATAGGCAGTCCCGTAGTAAAATCCAAAGCAATATGCGTCCAAGGACGTATGGGGACGGGCAATGGTTGCAGCAGACCAGAGGAAGGGAGATGGGAAGTTTTGTTCCTGGAGCAGATGCCATAGGCAACAACAAATTCCCGAATGTCCCTCATCATACCCGGCCACCAAAAACGTTGGGCCAGGAACTGCTTGGTCCGATGGGCCCCCGGGTGCCCCCCAAGCGGGAAGAGTGTCCCCACTGGAGGACCTGTGGCCTAACTCTAGGCGGGACAAACAAACAGCCAGGAGGCTCCCCCCCAGGACCGGGATCGGTCTTCAAAGCCTCCTGAACCACCGCCTCAACCTCCCATTGGATAGGCGCCACAATCTGGGCAGCGGAATGACTGGCTCCGGGGTAGGATCACGATCAGAGCGGTCGTACATTCACGACAAGGCGTCAGGCTTAATGTTTTTTGAGCCAGGGTGGTAGGTTAGCGTAAAATTAAAATGGTAAAAAAACAATGACCACCGCGCCTGCCGCGAATTACGTCGCTTGGTCTGCTGAATATACTGGAGATTTTTATGATCCATCCATACCACAAAAGGGTGGTTCAGCCCCCTCCAGCCAGTGGCGCCACTCTTCAAGGGCCAACTTGACCGCTAATAACCGGTCACCAATGCTGTAATTCCGTTCCGCGGCGGACAAAGACAGGGAGAAGTATGTGCATGGGTGTATCTTATTGTCCCAAGGGGGGCGTTGGGACAAAATAGCACCCACTCCAACCTCTGAAGCATCCACCTCCACCACAAAGGGGAGGGAGGGATCGGGCAAAACCAGAATGGGCTCTGAGCAAAATCGTTTATTGAATTCCTGAAAGGCAGCCTCAGCTTCTGGAGACAAAAAAAAACACTGAGGAGATATTCTTTTTGGTGAGCGCAATAATGGGGGCAGCAACCGCGCTAAAATTACGAATAAACCTCCTGTAAAAATTAGCAAAGCCCAAGAAGCGTTGGACCTCCTTAACACTTTGAGGAGCAGGCTAATTTTTGACCACAGCCACCTTTTCCGGGTCCATACGGACCGATCCCTTAGAGACAATAAAGCCAAGAAATGAGACAGACTGGGCGTGAAAGACACATTTCTCAGCCTTGACAAAAAGCTTAGCATTTAGGAGGGCCTCAAGCACATATCTGACGTGTTCTTTATGCTCTGAGAGCGTTGGAGAAAAAATCAAAATGTCGTCAAGATAAACGAAGATGAATTTCTTCAACATCTCTCGTAGGACGCCATTAATAAGCGTTTGAAACACCGAGGGGGCGTTAACCAATCCGAACGGTAAGACCAAATATTCGTAGTGCCCGTCATGCGTATTAAATGCCGTCTTCCATTCGTCCCCCTCCCGAATGCGAACTTAGTTATAAGCATTACGGAGATCTAACTTGGTAAAAAATGACGCCTCCTGCAGACGTTCAAATGCGGAATTCATTAACGGCAGGGGGTATCGGTTTTTAATGGTGATCTTATTCAAACCCCTATAATCAATACAGGGTCTCAGACCGCCATCCTTTTTTCCCCACAAAAAAAAACCCCGCTCCGGCAGGAGACGTGGACGGCCGAATAAAACCATTAGCGAGAGCTTCCTGAATATATTCTCGCATGGCCTTACGCTCAGGCCCTGACAGCGAGTATAGCGAACCTGAAGGAGGAGTGGTTCCAGGGTAGAGATTGATCTCGCAATCGTACGGACGATGGGGAGGTAACGTCAATGCTCGTTGTTTATTAAAAACTTTGACGAGATCAGCATAATCATTAGGAACATTAGGAGGCAAACTAAAGTTCAGGGTGGCCCCAAATTCCTCACCCTGCTCAGAATCTAACGTCTCACTGACTGATTCAGAATCGAAAAAATCCTCTAAAAGGTAATTGTCCTCTGGCTGTCGCCAATCAAATTGAGGATCCCACTCCAACCCCTCCTCTGCCCCTCTTTCTAGTTTAGGAGGGTACGGTGAGACAACCTCCTCACACTCGCTCCAGGCATCAGCCTGCCCCATAGCTTGATGTCTGGGAAAACAAGTCACATTCTCTCTACAATGAGACCCACAATTGGTGTCCCAGTGGACGATAGGATTATTCTGTTCCCCCCAAATGATGCAAGGTCTATGTTCCCGTAGCCAAGAATGTCCCAAAACAATGGGAAAAGCAGGGGAACTGATAATAAAAAACCGAACCTCCTCAGAATGGCCACCAAAAGAAATGAACATATTTAGCAGTTCAGAAACTTCGGGTTATAACTCCTGTTCCAAGCGGGCGACCGTCCAAAGTTCTCACAGAGCGTGGCTGTGAGAGAGAACAGGTAGGAACGGAGTGCCTCTTAGCCCACTCAACATCCATGAAACAATTTACGGCGCCCGAATCCTCGAACATTTCGATAATAACTCTCTTGCTCCCCACAGTCAGTTCAACAGGGATTAGAGTTCGGAAGGGACATTGGGTCTGCACCTCTAGCACCCCCAGACCGCGAGAGGGATTTCCCGTTTCCCTGAAGCTTCGGGCAACGTGGGCGGATATGACCCGGTTTATTACAATTAAAGCAGATTATTCTTCTGCGAGCAGGTTTATGAGTCCGGCTCTCAAATGAGCCATCCACCTGCATGGCCTCAACCGGAGTGGAATTTTCAGTGGATGGAATAGGAGTAGCACACTCACCACTAGCAACCTCGGCCCCATTGTCCGCAAGCGGCAATCTGTTTAGTTTCTCCCTGTTACGTTCGCGGATGCGATTATCAATTCACACAGCCGTGCGAACCAAAGAATCTAAAGTCGAACAGGGCTCCAATGTAGCCATCGCGTCTTTTATCTCCTCAGAGAGGGCATGACTGAACACAGTCATAAGAGGAGCCTCCGGCCAGCCTGTCTCTGTCGCCAGGGAGCGAAATACAATTGAAAACTCCGCAGCAGTTTCTTTGCCCTGTTTCAGATTCATCAAACGCGTAGCCACGTCCTGACCACAAACATCCTGATTAAACATTGACACCATATCCCTAACAAGAGCCTCCACAGAATTTACGACCGGGGAATTAGATCTGTTAAGTGGGCCGACCCAAGTGAGTGCTGTGCCAGTCAACAGGGATAGTATAAATGCCACTGGAGAATCTTCGTTAACAAAACTTGACGGCTGAGCCTGAAAAAAATATCTCACATTGGGCGATGAAATCTTTACTTTTCCCGGCCTCACCGCTGTATCTTTGGGGCAAATGTAACTTTGGTTCTCGGGGAAGGTGTGGTGCTTCTGCAACGTTTTGTGATACTTGTGTAGACAGGGCTCTGATACTCTCGGTCAAGCTTAATAGAATGCTCTCCTGTTTCTGCAACGAATTCTCCTGAAGGCGGAGTCTCTCAGCCAAACCAGCCTGTTGGTTACCCAGGCTGGAAAGCCCTTTGCCGAAACCAGACAGCATAGCTTGCTGGCTGGTAACTACCTTTTCGAACTTGGCCACAGCTGATGTCTCCATGTTGGCTAGAGTATCCTGTGATGGATCGGTTTCTTTTGAGACGCCAAATGCTGTGGCCAGAACGAAATGAACAGCAAAACTAGAGACAAGACAGAAAACAGAGATACTCGCGCTTCCAAGGACCCAGATTCAGTCCGTGTAACAATACGGAAGCTAAGCGAGTTACAGAACGCAATGAAAGGAAAAAAAAAAAAAAAACTCAAAAACCGAGATAAGAATAAGCACCAGATGGTGCTCAGAAAGAGGAAAAACCGAAAGATTCCCTTGCTATCTAGCACTTTCCTCTTTTGCAGCTAATGCCTCAACAACTTTCTCACTAGAGACCTTACCGGCTAAAATGCAAACACTGACACTCTAGGAAGGGCGGTGAGGCGGAACTAGGGCTTAAATAGAATCCGGGCACCGCCCCCAATTAATGCCAGCTGGCCCAAGAATCCGATTGTGGGCAAAACGATATCGTCCCGGATGAGAGCAACCAAGAAAGCTCTCAAAGCCACCACTGGCCTCACAAAACCATGACAGAAACAGTAATTATCCAGAGTTAGACATAATATCCTGATCTTTATAAATGCCTCTAAACAGAATTTTATCCTCAAAACTCTGCATACACCAGAGAATGCTAAGCATTCAATTTACAAAAAGTAGTAGTTTGATACGTGACTAATGCAGTCATAGAATCATGCACATTTTAAAATCATTTTAACAGTTAATTTTTTAAATAATTATGGAAAATTTCTACATATATACACACACATTCACTTTGTTCAGGTGTACTGGACAGGTCAGAGATGTGTAGTGAAAGTGGAAGAGATGTGGCAAAGACCATGACAGCAGCTCAAAGACTATAGAAGTTCATAAAGTGTGAGGTACAGTTCAGGAACCACTCGCGAGAGACAGAAATCCAAAAAGGTATGCCTTTAATGGGGTCCGAGTCAAAGCCAAAACACAATTGCCAAGCCTCAATACGAAATCCAAAAACAGTCGACTGGACAGGTAGGGGTCAGAACCAGAAAGACAGATGGGCAAAAGTACAAAAATGCTAAACAAAAAAATCGTAGTCGGAGAACAAATCCAGTGGTCATACACAGGGCATCCAAACACAGAACTCGTGGTCATACAAAAAGGGTCAGAATCCAAAAAGACAAAACAATACAAGAAGGCGAATGGCAAGAATCGTAGTCGGACAAACCAGTCGAAGAGAAGCAATATTCAAAGGCATACAAGGTGCTCTGCACAATGAAATACTGATCAACGTTCTGACAAGGAGCTGGCTGTGAAAAGACTGCTTAAATAGACAGGAGGAAAGTCACATGCTATGCAGGAAGCAGGTGAGATGGATCAAACTAATTACAACGGGAGAATCACATGAGGGAAACCCTAACCACGAAAATTGGCGAAAGCCAAGACACGGACGGGAATCACGCAGACAGCCTATGACATTTAAACAGCTCCGGTCAAGGAGTTCTAAGTGCACAGATAACGAGTGCAGGAAAGTAATTAAGCACATGCGAGAAATCTCGCAGAAACGCAGGGGGAGATAGTTAAAGCTGAGCAAGAGGCGGAGACTAGAACAGGGCGATTGCTGAGAGGGAATTAGTATTAATTAGTAGCGGTGCAACTTTACAGATTTAACTAGTGTGCTCATTAGTAAGTTAGTAATCTATATACATGGATTAGTTGTGTTAGTAGACTATGATACAAAATACAAACGTTAGTTTTGTTAGTAATCAGAACAGTAAGGCGAAGGAAGTAAATGAGAATCGAAGGAATGCGTTAAACACCAGAATACATTTAAATCACCCGAAGTAAGTGAGCACACAGACCGGGAAGATGGACTGAACCAACTAGATCACAAGACGGGGGAGACAAGTGCAATGGAACTGAGAAATGGAATGAACTAAAAACCTGAGCATACAATAACCAAAAAGAATAAATAAAAGACAAAATCATGAACACAAAAACCAGAATCCTGACATAAAGAGCATTTTACTGATGTAGTGTGTGATACATTATAAAACATCCTACAACAATCAGAATTTATGATGAAATATAAGCTCAGACAGTTGATGAAAATTAATCTTATGGACATATTCCAACCTAAAGATACAAAAGATTTTGTTTAGAACTGAATTTATGAAGTTCACTTGAAGAGCCCAGAAGTTTGGTCAGATTTTTCCACACTGTAAGGTCAGGATGGGGAATCAAATTTTATAGCTATCCTTGACAATTTTCTCAAAATGAACATTTTGTGACTTTAAGTACTTTCAGCAGTGGGGTTTTCAATGAGCAGATTTTATGGATTGATTATGTATTCAGACACTTTTTTCTCAATATACACATTTTGTAACTTAAGTACTTCATGAAACTGGATATTCAACTGTAAATGTCTAAGCAGATTTAAAATTTTACCTGACACTGTTATATGCATATAATATTACTCATGCTGAAGACAACTGAAATCATACCAAAATCAGTAGCCTATAATTAACATTTGTGCACGTCCGGCGGCCAAGTTCTCTTATTTAGATTTGACAACAAAATGTGAAGATGTTGTGTTTTTGGTCAGTTATGTCAGTCGACTGTGGATTTTCTGTTTAAGAGGAGTATTCTCTATTCTGTTCTGTTGGGGATCACTGGTGTTCACAGAAGATGGCTCATCTGTGGAAATTATTCTCATTTTCACAGTCATTAAGAAATTACTTTAGCCTGTTGAGATCTTTTTAACGCATTCCTTTTTCTCTTGTATTTACGTCTATGCAAGTTCGCTGTTATTAAAACATCTGGGTAACAGCTGATCCCAAAAGGACAAACTTATCTGAGGTTATTGTCATTCTCACTTTTTCAGTCTTTAATCAGTCTTCACCTTTCTTCAGCAAACTTAATATTCCTGTATGCAGGAACATCACCTCCATAAGACAAGAATATTGTCACATTAGTATCATGGGCAAATTCAGTTTGTTGGCAAGCCTCACTGTCACAGCTCATGTCACTTATGCAGTGTGTTATAAGCAAATTGAAGTCTATAAATAGGGATTTGGATAAGATCTCTCTTTTTCTCTCACTCCCTCCCTCACCTTCTTCCTCTCTCTCTACAATGCCCACGCTCCCCCTCCACTCTCTCTCACTCTGCCTGCCCCCCCCCATCTCTTGCATAGCAGATGTGAGGTTGGTGGATGGCAATAACCCCTGTGCTGGGAGAGTGGAGGTGTACCGTAACAGACAGTGGGGAACAGTATGTGATTCTGGCTGGGATGAAGTAGACGCAGGAGTGGTGTGCAGACAGTTAGGCTGTGGAGATGTTGCAGTATACAGAACGTATTCCTTTGGACCCGGATCTGGAAGAATATGGATGGCTTATGTGAACTGCACGGGATCAGAATCCACCCTGAATGACTGTGAAATAGGACTCGGGGCAATTACTTGCGGTCACCCGAATGATGTTGGAGTGGTCTGCTCAGGTTTGTCTCTGTGTTACTCATCTCAGTGTTCTCAATGTTCTTACACTGACACTGGACATTCAGTTCACCGGAGGACATATAAATTGAGCCCCTAAGAACCATACCGGGCCATCCCGCACTTTTAGCGAAATTGAGTTGAGGTAGTCAGCATGTGCAGAAAACTGAGATCTACGTTTCCTAAATGAGCCAACCCAATCTACCCACATGGATTGTTCAAACAAGCAAACGTCCTCTCTGCCACTGTACATATGCACTGCACTGCCTTAGCCATAGTGGACCATCCCACAACTTTTCCATTATTCAATGTGAACATGGCGGCTCGGTATCTCACTAATGAGGAACTGCTTGCTATGATTGATGATGATGGTGAAGTGGAAGATAATGGAGACCCAGAGTTTGTCCCAAATGAATCAGAAGATGATGGTTCTGCTTCAGAAGGAGGTACCTTTCACTTTAAATGAAACAGAAGGGCATCCAAAACCGACATAAAAAGTGCATAACGTAATTTTACATATCTTGGGTTTATAACATAAGCAGTGTTTCTAGTTCCCAGATACTCTAGATGACACAGGAGGCTGGCAACTTTAAGTCCCATTTTCTCAGAAGTTCCCCAGCATGGGTTGGCCCAGTATGGCTCTTAGGGGCTCAATTAGCATAGATAGTATTGCATTTTAAAATGTTTGTCTCTCTCAGTCTGCTGAAATAATTCAGAATTAACTCGAAGCTGCAAAATATCTTATTTCTTCTGTATCTACTTCAGGCCTGTAGTTTCTGAAGTTTCTCGTTGAAATTTGCTTATGATCGGTTAACACGACTAGATTTTGATTGGCTCATCACATACGTTCATTTTCATGTGATTAGATCATCTCACATGACAGCAGACATGCACTCGTCTCATTCGTCGCTGCTGTTTTCATACATCTGGTTTCATTAGAATCCCTAAAAAGTCATTAGCATGCTCATAGATGAGCCTGATTAGTACAGTAGGCTACATGTGATGAGTTGCGACCCTGTCAGATTGATTGTGAAAAGCTTGTTTTATCTGCTTGAAGTATTTTGAACAATTAAATTCAGAATAACTTATTTTGAGTTGGTATTTGCAGAAAAACATATAGACCTGACATGACACCATTATAAATGACGAGCTAGATGGGTGACTTTGTCCACAATTCTACTGAGGCAGTTTAGTTCACGTATGGCAATCCAGTAAGGCAGGCATTGAACTGTACAGTCACTGTCACTGAGATTGTGGGCTACCGCTCTCAAGCCAGTCTCCTCGTGGAGCAGGACAAGTACGGACAGTGCAATTCAAGTGGCCTGAGGTCCCCTAGTGGAACAGGACAGTAACTGCTCTGGAAGGCCACTGGCTTGTGGCTGCAGGACAGTAAATTACCCAAAATGCTTCAGTCCCTTCTATACAGCTATGTCAACTCCTGAATGAGATATCGTTCATTTCTGATGATTCTCTCCCTGATTTCTCTAATGGCAGCCCATCGGTCAGTCAGGCTCGTGGACGGGGCTGACTTGTGTGCTGGAAGAGTAGAGGTGGATCATGGGAACTTAATGGGCACAGTGTGCGATGCTGACTTTGACCAGCAGGATGCAGAGGTTATGTGCAGGGAACTGAAGTGTGGAGTCCCTAAAGAGTGGGGAGCAGCTCTGTTTGGCCAGGGTGATGACCAGATGTGGACAGAAGAGATTCAGTGTAGAGGCAACTAGTCTCAGATTTACTCCTGTCCCACAGCACCCTCTCAGTATCACTCCTGCTCACACAGAGATGATGTCGGACTGAAGTGTTCTGGTAAGAGTCCTCTCTGCACTGTGAGAATTTCAGTGATGTCGGAGAAACACATCATATTTCCCAAAGGGATTGTGTGAATTTATATTTCAAAAGATCATCATCAGGTGCATTCACATTGCAAGTGGAACTTCGCGAAGTTAGAAAATTTGCGAAGTTAGGGTGAAAGTTGCCAAGCAACCGTGTCAAAAGCCGTCTGAAACTTCGCAAGAAAAATCTCAAGCCAGAGTGCAAAGTTTCGCGCTCGGCGCGCGAAACTTCGCAAGAAGTTTGGTAATGTGAACGCACACATCTGAAACTTTGCGAAGTTACTGATGTGACTTGTGTTACTCAGCATGCTGGGAATGCTTGAATGGTGTACGCGGGTCATGCGCACTACTTCCTGAAACTTCGCAATTTTTTCCAACAGAGCTAACTTCGCGAGTTTTCGTGCCAGTGTGAACAACAGGGTGAAATTTCGCGATTTTTAACTTCGCGATTTTTTGCAGTGTGAATGCACCTATTCATGATACTGCAAGAACACATCAGCTCCAGTCACACTTGAATACTATTGATGTGATAGTGTGATGTGAATTGAATCTCAAGTGTGCAGTGAAAACAACAGATTGCTTCAAATCTATGATTGTAAAAGTCCAGATTATGTACCATAGACATTCACAATGAGGAAATACAGGGGTATTAGCTGCCTTTATTAATCTGCAGAAATTCTTGCAGATTGTTCTTGAGCAAGCCAGGTAATGAGCTATCCATTTAAATCTCCCAGAAATCTGATAGTGCTCTTGGTGATAGTACAAAAGTGCTGCCAAACATATCAAGAATTTCATATTTCCAGCAGGTTAAGTTAGCAAGTGAGGAACATTGTTTTCAGCCAGTCATCAAAAACTTCTCCCCTTTCGTGGCTTGGGAATGGCGATTAAACTAGGAACAAGCGGCAGCAGCCTGACTGCTGGCTGTTTATCGGACGTAGATTCTGCATGATGCCTTACATTGTGCATGTTTCAGGAAGTGGCGAACTTGCAACCGGCAAGCACAAGAGCTATCGTCAGCTAGCAAAGCAGTCTGGCGATTAAGTATAAAAATGATGACAAACATTTCCCCTAACTAGCATCAGCAGAATTGGGAAGGCGGATAGCGTTTATCTGGAGTAATGTAATGCAGCTATAGCGCATGGAAGGAGAATGCTGCTTTAACTAACTATGAGATAACATGTCTCAGGCTAGACTCAGTTCTTTTAGGTAAAAGCTGCTAATCAATGGTGAAGAGAAATACCGTTATTAATGAGATATAGGCGTTTAAAGTGACAAATCAGGGCTGTAGGCCTCCAGTAGGCATCATAGCTGGCTAACTGTGAAAGATGTTTTTCGCTACCAATGACTCCTGTAAACTTCCATACTATTTAAGTAAATTCATCTTCAACATTACACATTCTAGATTACCTACATGCTATTAGCAAATTATACAACTATCCAAGTGGCTCCCCAAAGTCTGAGATCTAAAAATGGTGCACTGTCAAATCCTTAAAAAAATAATCATGTATTTACCTGGAAAATAAAGGATTTTTGGTAGTGAAATTTAATATGAACTAATGATTTTCTAGTTGAGTTTAGCATGAATTTATAAATATCCAGTGCAACTGAACATCAGTAGTCACCAATTAACCTCTCAAACACAAAACATACCTTTTCTCCATAATAAACTTAGAGTTTTGTCCATTTTTCTTCAAAAGTCCCCAAGCCAGCACACATACTCCTTAAATAAACTGCTGATTAAATGAATTAGAACATTCACCCTGCAATAGAAACTAGCAGTTCCGACTTCGAGCTCTAAACTCATTTCAACATATAAAGAACAAGTACAACTCACTCCTCAGTAATATCTGAATTCTGAACTATACCTTATTTTTAACAGAACAGACATTCGCTTTCAGGGAAGATCAAACAATGTATGCCTCCCTAGATTCAACAGAACAGTGCAATGAACGTACCAGGGGGTCCACCCAAATGCATGGGCAGTTCACGTTTAAACACAGGAAAAAAAACAGCATTACGACTTTGTTGAATACAGTATACATTCAAACAAAAGCAAAAGTAACCCAGCCTTACCTTTTCATTGAATCCTCTCCAAGGGCGATGTGTCAATAGAAGGAACCCTCCGGTCCTGTTTCATTCGAAATAATTCCCATTGACCATGTCCTTACCTCATTTAAATCCTGTAAATGTAACTGAACACTTCAAGGCCAGTTTTGCGAGTCTTTTTTCTGTAAATCGCGTCTATTTCAGCCGCGCAATGTGCGCAACGTAGATAGGATACAACCGAGGCTGCTGATGCGCATAGGCTTGTATGCTCTTACGTTTGTCCAGTCAATGTGTTTCACT
Source organism: Gymnothorax javanicus (assembly GCA_029692085.1). Lineage (NCBI taxonomy): Eukaryota > Metazoa > Chordata > Actinopteri > Anguilliformes > Muraenidae > Gymnothorax > Gymnothorax javanicus. Next base: position 65,100,365 of record CM056200.1, read on the forward strand.
TACTGTGGAACGTTTAAACACTCGGGTATTGGATAAGAAACGAGCCAATCAATACATCGTTACCGGGGGAGTTTCACGAGGGCGTGAACTATAACTGTGCAGTTACGCAGAAGAGCCCTGAGTGTATAATTGGTGATTGTATCAACACCTGCACTTGGGTGGATATAAAGGAAGCGCTGAATTTATTAATGAAGGAATCTGCCGCGTAAATCCCGGTAAGGGAACTCGCATTTTTGTATCTGATCCCCAGCTAACACCTTGCGCCGCCAAAGGGGCGTCGTGACAGCATGCCCGGACGACCTTAGATTCGTGTTAATAGCGTAACTACTACGTCGTGGCAACGGGAAAAGTGAAATTCTGGATTGCATTAAGTGGCGGCGTAACTTTTGCTAGCGTTGTCAGTTTGTCTTCTGCATAACTAGCGTAATTTATCAAAATTAGCCAGTTAGTAACCTGAAGTAGTACCTTTTCGACTTTCTTGCCCGATGCTTGCACTTTCGGTTCTTCCTTCCTGACGCTTATTGGATGGATTCCTCGTGCTTTAATTAGCATTTGCCCTGCCCCAGTTAACAGGCCTACTAGTATACTAGAGTACTAGTATATAAAAAAATAAAAGACAATCAACTTGGCTTACATTGGCATGCTTAACCCTGCTCAGCTTCAGGGAGCACAAACATTTCTAAGTCTGTTTAAAAACAATTTCATTTAATTCACCACAAAACTTCTTCGGTCAGGAATACCCATTTTAAGATTGGCTCAGGATGTTACATGCATAATGTGTGTCGCAAAACTGTTAAACCCCCTGCTAAGTCACACATTTCAATTGATGACAATTAATACATGAATATAAATTTTATTTGAACTGTATACATTAGGTCTATTTTTAAACAGTATATAATATTTTAATTTACAATAATAGTACTTTAATGAATTACTAGATTGAGAAACATGCATTTTTGCCACAAAGTATTTTATTAACATTACAAATGGAATATAGTCTGCAGAAGTATCCAACACTTTCCTTTTTCACTAAGGCAAACATCAGTTCAGTTAGGTGTACAATATTACATTCAGAGGTAACCTGATTAGTTGGGTGGTGTATTGTAGTGTATAATAATTAAGGTTCAGAATGTGCAATCACAGATTTCAATTGAATTCACCAGTTTCAGAGAGGATGCCCAGTCAGTTAATGAAACTTGAGGCAAAAGAAAGAACTCAATCATAAAAACCATAACTTCCCAAAAAGTAAAGGATCAGGGCCTTGTTTAAAAAAGAATTTGTGTGGATTTCATACCTAAGTATACACTCGCACAAAAAAATAGAAATAAACAAAGCACTACTTGGAAAATAACCTAATTTATAAACCTATGGGTAAAATAAACTGCATGGAATTTTCATTTATTTAATCAGGATGGACTTGGAATTCATTGACATTGTGCATAGTCTTAATAATTTCTCTTTTATAATGTCAAGTTTGTTTTTATAAATCAGAAATCTGCAAAGAAAGTGACGTACGTATCTTTTTTGTGCCTACGCACCGTTTATAAATGAGGCCCCTGGTGTGGTTCAGTGTGAAGCTGTGGCTCCAAAGCAGACAGTAGACGTTGAAACCATACTCTGTAAGAAAGAGTATGACCTGTAGTTTTGAAACTGACCATTAATTTCAGGTACCTTTCCCCACCAATATAAGGCGGGCTCAGACTACTTGAGTTTTAGGCTGATGTATCCCAGATTCACCCCTCCCAACAATCACAGAAATCTGGCCTGGGACCTTGGTCAGAACCGATCTTCAGCCAAGATTATCTAGTAATGTAAGGAGTTTACAGATCCAGTCTTATTCCTCCCAAACTGCTCGCACACTCATCAGGGCAGCCCTGATAATGTCAAACATTTTTGATATTCAGGATTTAGAACTGGAATATTCTGTCAGAAAATAAATTTTAACATCCCATTCAGGGTTTAAGAGCTGACAGGTATCAAACAACAATGGTAAAACCTTAGCCACTGAGAGGCTAGCTGAGTATCAAAAGTTATAAAACCTAATTAAAACTGACCGTTAAATTCTCACCCCCAGCTGTTGGAGAACAAATGAACTGTGTTGCCCACTTTCCCTAACCGCTCCCTCAAAATCTTTGTCTTTAAACATCTGCCTTCTGCCTCCCCATGGTCACCTGAGTCGTGGTTATACAGTAGCTCTTTCAGGCAAGATGACCTTAATCATAACTTGTATGGTATGATGGATTGCAAATTTCTAATGTGCAGTTTGAGCTTGTTTTGGAAATTGAGAGAGAAAAAAAATAGAAAAGTTCATCCTTTTCACTTGTGAGCTATAGCATAATTTCAAATCAGTGAGACTTTAAATCTCCTGTAGTCTGAGCCCGGCTCTATGAGGATCAGAAAAGCCATGGCAAGCAAGGTCGTGCATGCTGCAATTCTGGAATAACTGCAGTGGATGTTCATTCAGCTTGTTTACTTCATAGCAAATCAACAAATTACAGACATGACACAAAACAATTTTTGTTGATTAGCTTAACATTCAGGCTTCATGAACCACACAGCAGCAAAAGAAATTAGATTTTTTAACAAATGTATATTTTTCATAAACAAGTAGAGGAAATATATGGCATCACTATAATCTGAGGAAAGAATTATGGAATCATCAAAAATCCAGAATTAATACTTTGTTGCTCCACCCCAGGCTTTTCTTATGGCCTGAATTCTTGGAGGCATGGACTTCACTAATAAAAACACTCCCGACAACATCTGGGCATCGTTCTGATGAGTCAGTGATGGTGTCCAGAGGGACCTCCTCCCAGACCTGGATCATGGCATCAGTGACCTCCTGCACACTTTGTGGTGGTACTTATCAGCGTTGGATGCACTGATACATAGCATCCCACAGGAGCTCAATTGGGTTTAGGTCAAAGGAACGAGAGGGCCAATCTATGGCATCAATGCTTTTATCATCCAGGAACTGCCTACATGCTGTGACCACATGTGGCCAGGCATTGTCCTGCACCAGGAGGAACCCATGACCCACTGCACCAGCATAAGTTCACAGTCGCTCTAGGGATTTCACCCCAGTGTCTAACAGCAGTCAGGGTAACGTTCTCAATGACATGGAGGGCTGTGCAACCCCCTAAGGATATGCCTCCCCAGACCATTACTGATCCACTGCCAAATCAGTCATGCTGGATGATGTTACAGGCAGCAGAACATTCACCACAGTGTCTCCAGACGGTTTCACGCCCATCACATGTGCTCACTGTGAACCTGCTCTCATCTGTGAAGAGAGCAGGCACTAATGCGAATCTGCCGATTCTAGTGTTCTCTAGCGAATGCCAATCGAACTGCTACAGTGCTGGGCTGTGAGTTCAGGTCCCACTTGAGGACATTGGGCCCTCATGCCGCCCTCACAGTCTGTTTCTGACAGTTTGGTCAGAAACATGCACTTCAGTAGCCTGCTGGAGGTTATTTTGCGGGGCTCTAGCAGTGCTCCTCCTATTCCATCTTGCACAACGGAGCAGATGACTGTCCTGCTGCTGGGTTGATGCCCTTCTACGGCCCTGTCCAGCTCTCCTCCTGAAACGGCTGGTGTCCTGGTATCTCCTCCATGCTCTTGAGACACAGCAAACCTTCTAGCAACTGCATGTATGGAAGTGCTGTCCTGGAAAAGCTGGACTACCTGTGCAACCAGATTGGGCTGTGGGTACCGCCTCATTGTGACAAAGACACTAGCAGAGCATAAAAACAGAGAAGAATCTGTCTGGCCCTTATTTGCTGTGGAGTAAAAAAAGCTGAATGTACATCATCTGTGAGGGTTTTCATCATTTTTTGCAAGGGTTCCTCAAGAGCCAACTTAACTTCAAAACAGGTTTCATATTGCTGTTTTTAACCAATTATTTAAAATAAATAAACAGAACCTGTAATTGTTTATCATCTCTCACAAGTTCTCAAATCTTAATGAATATGAGGGGCTTAAAAAATGAGTTGGAAAATAATAACAGTTCATTATAATTATTAACATTATTATCCTGGGGTGCTGAGATGAAATTTAGGGGTGCTTGAGCATCCTATAAAAAGTCTTAAAATCACTATTTCTTCAGTCAGTTTAGTTTTTTACACATTTTAAATTCGTCCTCCTCTTCTTTCACCGAGCGCGCTATGCATTCGTCTTCTGCAGGAACAACACAAACACCCAGCAGCAAAAGGGTGAGTACATGAAATATTTTACTTTTTCCTCCAATTTTTTAAGCAGTGAAATTAGGAGTCTGCAGTTTGAATTTTCAACTTCAGGCTACTTCAAAGCCCCCTCCGGTGACCTTGTGACACCAATTTCAAAACTTCTCCTCAAAACATTAATCCCCAAAAGAGGTGTACGATTATTCTACCAACTAGGAGCCTGGATATAGTGCTTCATCTGCCTGTATGAAATTACACACTCCCATTGAATACTCCCATTTTACCAGTTAAAACAATGATTCAACCCGACCTCAAATCCCCCTGCCCTGTTAGTTCTGTTTCAGGTCACATCTGATCCAATTAATTATAAAGGCCCAAGAGAAAGATTTGTGGCCTTACCTTTGTCATATAAAATTGAGGACTTCTGTACGCAATTTATCACAACACCATAAGTGTTGGACAAAAAACCACAAATGTCTGTACAGGTTCTCAATCGCCTCCTTTCTAAGCTTATCGCTGGAGCATTTCACTGATCCAGGCTCCTCATCTTTCAGCTGACAGCCCTTGCTTGCATCTCAAGACAGTCTGTACAATGCATAGGACAGATATCTCAACAATAGTTTTATTTAAAATAAAATAAAACAATTTCAAGAAAGCCATGTACTAAAAGTGAAACAAAATAACGTATACATTTAACTAGCCAATGTTACTGGTTTTGCAAGGGAAATTCTATCCAGAAGGTCTTAATGAGTCAGGCCCTTTGTGTCCTCAGTGTCATCAATGAGTTTCAATAAAATTAGAGTCTCAACTTCATTTCAGCTGGCTAATTATATTGGCTTTCGCAGATGATGTATCAGTATAGTGCCTAATTCACATCGTTTACCGTAAATTTCTAAATATAAAAGGCACAGCAAACTAGCCATAACTGTGACATGAAATAACGCCATAACGTTACCCCCATAAGGACTACACTCAAACGTTAGCTACATCTGACAACAACTGAAATTATAGCGCAGTGTTACTCAGTGTTGTTGTTTATGCGACTGAGTTCTTGCCGATTTATAATGGAATCTCTTCTGGGTTGGCCAGTATAGCTAGCGTAGCTTTCTTACTTAATTTGTACTGAATTAATGCATTAAACTTAATTTTCCAAAAGCGATCCAGTGGATTTAGAATAATGTTAATTAACCACGTTTCTCCTGGGCAACAACTTATGGAAGTTTCAATCGTTTGCCAACGTTAGCTACAAGCTAACATTAGCTATCCAAGTTTTTTTCCCCAAATTTACCTTATATTTACAGCAGGTAACAAAGAAAAAAAAAGTAGAGGTCTAAATTATTAGTTATTTTAGCTGCTGTACCATTTCATATCCAACAAAATGGTTAATATCCATAAATATGATGGATAACCTTTAGCTGACTTAAATGTTGAAGAGGTCCTCAAGGGGTGATCTGGGGTTAAATGAAAAATGACGCAAGGAAACAACTCCAGAACTAATCCTAAAGGAGTATATGTAATAACCACCAAAAAGATACAAGTTGGCATTTTCTGTTTATGCAGTTGCCATGGTAACGAGCAAGCTTATTAAATATGCAGAAACTTCTGGCACCAATTCTCTTTAACTCTATGATAAATTCAGTTTTCTTTCATCATTTTAAAAGCCATTGCTTACCCAAATGCAATGACATAGCCATTCTTTGCCCAATTTATCAGTTTTTGTGATTTTTGGGGCATTTTACTCAAATTTTGAAATTATTTTGCGCCCAGAATCACAGCCGAATACTCAAAAATATTCAAAAGTGTGTGTCTAACAGATAGGCAAAATTTCCTATGTCATTGCATTTCTAATGAGTAAAAGTACCTGCAGCCAAATTTCATTGATTTTCAATGATAAATAAAAAAGTTATAGCTTCCTTACAATCATGAAAGCGTGGAAAAAGTAATACCTTAGAATCATGGAAAATGCATTGAGCGGCATTGAAAAGTGTAATTCAGTTTTTAATCCTTAGCAATTAGTGATTATTGAAGGTGGGTTATTATAGAATATTTTATTAAAAAAATTTTTTGGAAAAGTATCAGAATTTTTGCCCATTTAACTTGAATCACACCTTAACGGTTGAGAAAAATACGTTATGGAATCACTGTCACCGAGTGAACTTCCTGCGCTGCTGCTCCATGATTGATAAACTGATTAACCTCAATTTGCCAGCATTACGTTACTTAATTACCAACAAAATGTGTCCGCGGCATATATTGAAAAGGTTGTCAAGTTGCCAGTATCGCGTAACCAGTACCAGCAGGCGACATAACCAAACAACCAACAAGCGACTTTATTTCATAGCGTATTGAAAAGGTCGTGAAATGCGTAACTGAATTACCAGCTGACAACGTTGTCTGACCCGTTTTCACGCTGGTGGGTCACTAACTTTCCAAGAGCCTGAATAGGGGCGTCGCCAGTTAAATGCGTGTGTTAAGCTGGGATGCTAGCTAATGTTAACTAAGGAAAATATTTGTAAATGATCACTGACATTAAAAGCGATATGATTTGATTTTGCTAACTCTATTAACTGAGCTAGCTGTAATATGCATGAACTTATCCGAGCCAGCGGCGGTGTTGTGCAACTGCAACCGTGTGCTTGCAGATTTCAGAGGCGTTAGCTAGCTTGCTATGATGAGTCTAAAGCAATAAGCAGTACAGCTAGCTAGCTATGATGCCTACAGGAGAAGCTCTTACAGCCCTGATTTGTCGCTTTCAACGCCATCTCGCACACACGACCTCTTTCACTATTGATCAGCAGCTTCTTTTACCTAAAGAACAAACTGACAGTTCTCCCTGAGACATGTCATTTCATAGCTAGTTAAAGCAGCATTATCCCTCTATGCGTGCTATAGCGTATTACATTACTCCTGATAAAACACTATCGTCTCCCCCAACCTGCGGCGCTAGTTAGAGGAAATGTTGTCATCATTTTAGCATACTTGTTATGGCCCCAATTTGTTATGGCGTCGATTTGTTATGGCGTCACGGACAGCAAGGGATGACAGACAAAATCCTTTAAGTTCAACAGATTTAATTAAACAAACAGAACCAATCTACTCTCTACCCTACTGACCAAGATTGAAAATAAAATAAAAAAAAAAATATTTACAGTTCCCTGTAATGGAGATGGGCCTATACTCTGTTGTGATGTCCTGGGACAGGAAAATGCTCCAACACAGGCAAAATCACAAAAGCTTAAAGGTCTTGAAAAAGTGACAGGTCTGGTCCAAGAAGCCTTATCCTTCTTGCAATTTCTCCTACTCCTACACACTCTCGATTTTCTCCTTGCTATACTCTTGTCCCAGCCCCCTCCCATTTCTGGGACTTTCCCCTCTGGGCATGCCTGGACATGTACTTAACCTAGCTCAGACTGGGCTTCACAAAAAAAAAAAGTCAATACTGCCATCTAGTGGCTATTACCACAATGCACCTCCATTCCAAAAGGAAAAATTTTGACTTATAAAGGCAAAATTTTTCTTTCAACTAACAATGGTTAAGTAGACACTTGTGTATATATACATATAATAAAATATGCTAATAAACACGTGATATATATACACATACTCAAACACGGGATAAACAATCAGCAATTACATTGTCAGTACCCTTTACATGCTTAATTTCCAAGTCAAACTCCTGTAAATCAAACTCCAATTCAACAATCTCCGATTCTTGTTTTCATCTTACTCAAAAACATTAACGGATTGTGGTCAGTATATACAATCATTGGCTTTTGCCCTGTACAAACATAGACCTCAAAGTGTTGTAAGGATAGAACCAGAGCCAACAGCTCCTTCTCAATTGTGGAATAGTTCTTTTGGTGGCGATTGAACTTCCTGGAGAAGTATGCCCGCAGGATGCTCAATGTCATCAAGTCCACTTCTCTGTAGGAACACAGATCCACAAGCTTAATTAGCTAACATCGACCCGCTATGGGCTTGATTTGTTGAAGTCAGGAGATTTGAGCAGGGAAGTGACACAGCAGAGACTTCAGGTGATCGAAGGCTCTTTGGCATACTTCATCCCAAGTGAACTTCCGCGTAGCCTTTCTTCAGTTGGTTGGTGAGACGAGAGCAATCTCAGCCAAAGTTGCAGAACTTGCGGTAGTACCCGATCATTCAAGGAAGCGCACAGCTTTTTTGTTGTCAGGAACTGGAAAGTCCATGATGACTGGACTTTAGCACTTATGGAGTGCTTGCGCACCAATAACCCTTCAATAAATCAATCTTGGTCCAGAAACTTTGCTTGCCTACTCTCTATCGATGCAATCATCAATCCTAGGTATTGGAAACACATCAGTTCTAGTTACAGCATTGGCTTCGTCGTCTGTACAGAATCTAGTACTTCCATCAGGTTTTTGGAACTAGAACACAGGGTGAACTCAATCGGAGTTAGAGGGTCTGATAATATCATGTTCTAACATGTACTCAACCTCTTTCTCAGCAATCTTTCTCTTTTCAGGATTCATCCGGTGCGGATGCTGTTTTATTGGTTTAGCATCACCAACATCTACATCATGACTATAGAAACTCCCTCTTTTGGAACATCAGGAAATAGATCTTTATATTTCTTGATCAACCTCTCAAACTGATCTTTCTGTGAGGGGTTCTAAGTGCTGGAGTTTACATCAAAGATTTTTGCAACACTTCAGAATTTGACAATTTACATGAAAAGAACTTCAGCTTTAATTCTGGGTTCATCATCTTGAAACTCCCCTCATCTTCCTGAAGTCTCGACCATAGGAGGATCTGAGTGACAGCTGCAACCCTAGCATTCCTATCATGATAAGGCTTCAGCATGTTAATGTGACACAACTGTTTTGGCTTTCTCCTATCTGGAGTCTTCACAATGTAATTGAGATCATTGAGTTTTTGTCAGAATTTCATAAGGACCATGAAATCCTAGCCTGCAATGGATTGGACTGTGAGGAAACAACACAAGGACCTTGTCTCCTGGTTTAAACTCACGGCTTCTAGCCTTGTAGTCATACCAAGTTTTCATTTTCCCTGACTTGATTTCCAAGTTCTCTTTGGCTAGGTTACAAGCTGCATAGTCTTTCCCTTGAACTTGCTAACATAGTCTAACTCAGACTGATATGCGGCTCTTTCTCTTGCCATTGTTCACTCAGCAATAGCAAGGTCCTCTCACTTCATGGCTAGAAACACTAACTCAAAGCGGACTGAATCCAGTGAACTCCTGCTGCTTCCTAGCTTTTTGCAAACAACAACCAATGAACACCTTCATCCCAGTCTTTCTCATGGTCATAACAATAAGTCCTCATCATTGTTGTCTTAAGAGTGGAATGAAACCGCTCTAAGAGCACCCTGACTCTCTGGATGATAGGCACTGGAAGAATCTGCCGCACCTAGTTCATACACAACCTGCTGAAACAATCCAGAAGTGAAATTGCTACCTTAGTCTGACTGAATTTGTTCCCTGGGAAGGCCAAACAACGTGAAGAACTTTATCAAAGCCTTGAGGGGCCTGCATTGCCTTGATGTTCTTGCGTAGAGGTATGGCTTCAGGGAATCTGGTAGATGCACATGATTGTCAACAAGTACTGATTTCCAGATCTAGTCTTGGGTAATGGACCAACACAATCAACAATGACCTTGAAGGGCTCCCCAAATGCTGGGATAGGCTGCAATGGAGCTACAGGTGGGTCTAACTGGTGTTTTTCAACTACCTGACAAGTGCTTGACGGGTTTTGCAAAGTTGGGAAACATCTTTCCGAAGTCAGGCCAGAAGAAGTGTTTCATGATCTTGTCAACAGTCTTGTTAACACCAAGATGACCTCCCTAAAGGCAAACTATGAGCCATTGTTAAGATCTCATTCCTGTAGACCTTGAACAACAATTTGCTTGACCACTGCCCAATCTGCATTGGCAGGGATATCAGGAGGCGCCACTTCCGCATCAACACTCCATCCTTGAGATAATACCCAACTGGAACTGCGTCTATTTCTTCATCAGGAAGGGCTCTCTTTTTTAGTACACAAATTTCAGGATCATTAGTTTGCTCCTGAATCAACTGCAGCCTTCCTGGACAGAGACAAGTCTCAGACACATCGAATCACCAGACCCATCTGGCTAGCTGAATAGAAGAGGGGAGCGATAAAAAGTGTCTGATAAGTCCTCAAGCGGAGAAACCATAGTAGGCTGAACAGAGTCATGAAGTGAACCACCTGAGTCATGACTATTCAAAGGTGCTGGACTGACACCACATCGTCTTCTTCTTGAGCCTTCTTGGCCGCCTTTGAGAGTCACTGCAGGAAGGATACAGAGATGGGTCTTCATCGCCATCTTCAGTGCTACGACTCTGATAAAGATGAACAAGAATTTCCCCATTGCCCCCAGCCAGGTCCATTGCCTAGCAACAGAGAAACACCCTTGATGGGTAGACTTGACATAAGTCCCACCTTTACCTGTCCTGTAACTAAATCTGACTTCAAGAATACAGAGCGCGGGGGTACAGATACAGTCCTCCCTTCAATACCTTGTACAAGTATGAAATCCCCAGAAGCGGTCTCATCACGTAACTCCAAGGAGTCCATCAACAAAGTGACTGAGAAGCTCCGGTATCCCTTAGGATATATATGGGGACAGGAGGAGAATGCTCATTCAGAGCCACAAATCCCTCTGACACAAATGGAAGGAATTCCTCCCTCACAAGTCCAGCAGTATCCAGGCTTCTTAGCCTCATAAGACAACAATTTATGATGGTTCTTTTCCTCTTTGGTCGGAGGAACCATGACGTCCACAGTTTCCAAAAAACAATTTGAAATGTGGACTCAGTCAGACTCCTGAGAACACTTTTTTCCACTTTGCATCAGTCCATCTTGAATGAGCTTGGGCCCAGCGAAGCGGTGGCGTTCTGGGTGCTGTTGATAAATAGCTTTAGCTTTGCATTGTAGAGTTTTAACTTGCACTTGCAGATGTAGCAGCGAACTGTAGTTACTGACAGTGGTTTTTCTGAAGTCTTCCCTGAGCCCACCTGTGGTGATGTCAGCTACACACTGATGTCGGTTTTGATGCAGTACCGCCTGAGGGATCAGAAGGTCCGCGGGCATTCAATGTTGGTTTTCGACCTTGTCGCTTCGTGCAGTGATTTCTCAGATTCTTTGAACCTTTTGGCAATGTGGACGATAGATGATGAAATCCTAAATTTCTTGCAATAGCTAGTTGAGAATGTTGTTTTTAAACTGTTACGACAATCAGCTCACGCATTTGTTCACTAAGTGGTGACCCTAAGCCCCATCCTTGTTTGTGAATGACTGGGCATTTTCAGGAAGCTGCTTTTATACCCAATCCATGGCACCACCTGTTCCCCAATTAGCCCGTTCACCTGTGGGATGTTCCAAATAAGTGTTTGATGAGCATTCCTCAACTCTCTCAGTCTTTTTTTGCCATGTGCCAGCTTTTTTGGAAACATGTTGCAGGCATCAGAATTCCAAATGAGCTAATATTTGCAAAAATTACAAAGTTACCTGTTCGAACATTAAGTAACTTGTCTTTACGGTGTATTCCAATTGAATATAGGTTGAGGATTTGCAAATCATTGTATTCTGTTTTATTTACGATTTACTAGCGTGCCAACTTCACTGGTTTTGGTTTGTACCTTGGTAGCGTTCCCAGAAATTAAAACCCTTTATACTTTTTAATCCGCCAAAACAAACAGCTGGGACAAAGCGTTACAAGCTCAACATTAACATAACTACTTGGCGTCTTTGTGAATTTCATTACAATTAATTTTTTATACTCATGATTCAGTGCTGTACATTGTAAAAATAGCCCTTTTGGAACAAATTAAGTGCACACACACTGGATATTATTTGCTGATCTAACAAGAACAGTAAGTGTTTTGTAATCAACCTCACTCCGTTTAACTGGAAAATCTGATTCTTATTGCATGGACAGGCAGAGGTTTGAAACTTGCAGTGAGTTGTGAAATTGATGTAAGCGAAGCGTGACCTTTGATACGAATGCAAGGAATTTTGGACTCTCCGAAATGGTTTGCTGAAGCACTCACGAGCATAATCAAGGGGGAGAAAATCCACAATATATTCATTTTTTATTATAGAGCCATAAAATTTGAGCCTGCAGTCGTCTGGCTGTGGCCGTTTTATTTTTCTAGGTTGACAAGGCTTGGTCACAGCGCCACGGGGTACAGAAAAGCATAGAATCTTCTTCTGTCTGACAACATCTTATTTTTCCAGTGTTGTTACTCAATTTTAGGTAATATTCTCAGCAATTCTGACAATTTGAGAGCAATCTACCAGTGTCACTTTTCAAATGAGACCATGATTATGCCTGTAGTCAAAGTGGTTCAAGAACATTGAGCACTTTAGTTTGGGGGGAAATTTGCTCAAAGGATTGCACTTTAAGGGGTAAAGTCTATTCATGCCCTCAAATTGCGTTTGACGGCCTTCACTCCTAAAAGAATGCACGTAGGAGCAGGCTCTAGGAATTCACCGGGGAAATGAGAGGAGAAGGTCAGGTTTTTAAAATCATTGAAGTTAAAAACAAGAACAGCATTCAATTTACTTTGGGTACACCTTAAAAAGGGCATTTTAGACAAATGTTACCGGAGTGAGAAGGGGTTATCTCTGCAGAGGGGAGTCAGTGCCACAGTATTTCCTCTGAGGGCTCCATCCAGCAACTCTGTAATCACCTGTTACTTTGGAGAATAAAACTAATGAAAGTATCTCTGGGTTTGTTCATTTGAACTTATTGGACATGTAAATTTTACTGAAAGATACGATCTTCGGCAACACTCACTGTAAGTTTGTGAATAATATTTAATTAAATAGATAAAACAGAGTTGAAATGTAGTACATGTGGACAATTGAGACTTGGAAATGGTTGCAGAAATGGTGTCTTTAAGCTCCATTTGGGTGAGAGACAGTGATTAATGCGCTTATGGCATGATTTCACAGGTAGTGGAGAACCATTACTTTATGAATTTCTATTTATTGATTTCATGGTTTTAACTGAGGTGCCAGCGAAGTGTCTTGCTGCATGGGTTTATTGGTTTGCTTGGCATGCGAACATGAAGAAAGTAGAGTTACTGATGTCCCCATTGGATTCATTGATGTTTTCCTTCATCTTTGGGGTGGAAAAGGAATTTCTTTAACATGGGCTCCTGTGGCAAATTTGCATATTAATAGTAATTTTTCCCACCAACTTCTGCCATACATTTTGTGATTCACATACTTGAATATAAATTCATTTTAGCCTGGAATTCCTCTTTCCTGATCCTAAAATCCACGATGTGGCTGGGGCTTCTGAGTTGCAACATTGACACACATTTTGGGATACAGTCCCCGAGTAGTCACTCACCCACAAACTTAGTGCTGTTTTAAAAACATTTAACTGTATAACCGTAGGCTGTACCAGCAAGAGGCATGTTTGCATCCACACAGGTATATAGTCACTTGTGTAGAGCAACACTCTCAGCAGAGACACATGCAATTTACCAGATTGTTGGTACAACTCTCGAGTTAATTGAAAGATTGAAAATACATGTTAAGGGTTGGGCTACTACTGAAACTAACCTCAACAGTCCTGGGTCCAAAAGAACAGCAACAGCAGACTTTTTTGAGTTTATTTTCAAAGGAGCATCAATCACTTCCAATAAAAACAAGAGTGCTCTGATATCCCCCGCTGGGTTTGGTAATAATGTGTTATGGTTCTGTGTTTTGATTTCATGTTCATGTGTTCATTGCCATGTCTTTTCTTTATTCTTTTTGCTTATGTTACATTCTGGTTTTCTGTTCATGCCATTTCAGGTTTCATTGCACTTGTCACCCCTGTCTTGTGATCAGTTGGTTCAGTCCGTCTTCCCAGTTTGTGTGCCTACATGCTTCGGGTGATTTCAATGGTTTCTGGTGTTTCATATTATTACTTCAAGTTTCGTTTACTTCCTTCACCTTGCTTCCCTTGATTACTAATAATACTAAAATTTATATTTTGTATCATCGTCTACTAACTTAACTAATCCATGTATGTATCACTAACTTACTAACGAGCACTTGGGTTAATTTATAGAACTGCACCGTTACTAATTACTACTAATGCAATCTCAGCTTTCACCCTTTTCTAGTCTCTGCCTCTTTCTTTGCTTTCTCTGCCTCGTTTTGCGTTTCCGCGAGATTTCTCGCACCTGCTTAATTGCTATCCTGCACTCTTTGTCTGTGCACTTAGAACTCCTTGACTGGAGCGGTTGTCTGCGTGGATCCTGTCCGTGTCTTGGCTTTTGCCAATTGTTGTGGTTAAGGACGTCCCCATGTGTGCTTCCCTTTGTAATTAGTTCTTATCCAATTCACCTGTTCCCTGCATAGCATGTGACATCCCTCTTGTCTACTTAAAGTCTTCACTGCAGCTCATTCTCTGTCAGAACGTTGATCAATACTCATTTGTGCAGAGCTCCTCGTATGCCTTTTGTTTATTACTTCTTCACGACTGTTTTGTCCGACCTTGAGATTGCCTTGCCCTTACCATTCTTGTTTTGCCTATTTGGATTTTGACCTATTTTTTTACAACCACGATTTCTGTTTTGGATGCCCTGTGTATGACCTACCCTTCTGGATTCTGACTACGATTTTTGGCTTACTGTTTATGTGCCGTTGCACATCTGCCTTACTGGTTCTGACCCCTGCCTGTTATTTCAACTTCGCTTTCTGGATACTGTTTTTGGCTTGGCAATTCCTGTGTCTTCTGGTCCCGACCCATTTTGCAATAAAGGCTTACGATTTTTGGAATTCCTGTTCTCGCGAGTGGTTCCTGAAGCCACCGTCACATAATGAGCAAATCTAACACAACATCTTGGGATTCCTCTTTCAGTCACTGCGCAATAATAATACATTAAATACTCGGAGCCCATCTGAAAAAAGTTTCATAATAAATATTATAAGTGGATAGCATTGGCAAGGCATTGCTTGAAACTATTTTCATCTGATCAAAAATATAATGTAGACATTATTATGAATACAACTTTACTTAAAGCTGCAAGCAGTGTTGGAAGGGCCCTCGCACCCCTCGTGCATGTTGGGGGTGGTGGCTAGATCCTGGCGGGTGCAGATGTGCCTTCACAACAATTGGACAGTGCGAGACTGTGTATAATGTTATTTCCTGAGTGGAGTGCACCATTCCTGAAATCAATAGACAGAGTTCGTTCAAGTATCATTCCTATTAATGAAAGACAGTTGAAATTTCAATTCAAAATGATGGACTTCCTGAGCGGTTTGGGTCATGGCACTATGAAACTTTATGTTCTTAAGTCTTGGCATGTTTCATGTCTCCACCAAATTTTGGTCATGTAGGTGAAACGAACCATGAGAACCATTTTGGTGAAATATTCTTTGGGGTGCCATAGAGCCACTTTGCCACGCCTGTGTGCAAAACCTGTACCGTAGTAATACTGGGCTCTGCGAGTTTGCAAAATTTTGTGAGTTTTCGAGCATGTTAAGACCCTCAAAAAGGCAATTCTTTAAAAAAAAAAATGATTTGGGGGGGCACTATAGAGCCATTGTGCCACAACCATTGCCAATTGGGGTATCAGCTCAAAGAGATAACACAGAAAATTTATGAAAAGTTTTGCAAGTTTTGCAAATATGTGTTCGTAAAATTTGGGAAAATGCAGGAAATGGCTCACTTCCTCTGTGGCCAAAAAATGTCTACAAAATTGCCCTAATCCTGCATAACGAATCCAATGATCACACCAAATTTCATGAA
This sequence comes from Gymnothorax javanicus, assembly GCA_029692085.1. NCBI lineage: Eukaryota > Metazoa > Chordata > Actinopteri > Anguilliformes > Muraenidae > Gymnothorax > Gymnothorax javanicus. Next base: position 65,116,319 of record CM056200.1, read on the forward strand.
CATTCAAGTGCTTTTATCTTAACATGGCAGTGGCTAGAGGGCGCTATGGAGCCACCTGGCCATGCCCGAGCTCAAATCAGCATATAACTATATTTGGGACGAGACTGTTATCAAGCAAGTAAAGTTTCGTGCAAATCTTATGAGGTATGTGTGATTTAAACCAACTTCCTTTTCTCTGAAATAGCATCAAAATTCGCCGCAATGCCACGGATGCATCGTTTGATAAATCCAAAAAAGCTTGGTAATTTAACATCAGCAAAGTCTTTAGATGTCATGAGCCAAATTTGAAGTTGATCAGATAAAATCTGTAGGAGGACTTAGTTAAAGTACACCTGTAAATGGCGAAAAATAAAAAAAAGTCGAAATTTCAATTCAAAATGGTGGACTTCCTGTTGAGTTTAGGTCACCGCACCAAGCGATCTTTTTTTTTTTTTAGATCTTGTCCTAGTCCATGAGTGCACCAAATTTAGGACAAGTTGGTTAAACGGGCTGCGAGGGCTGCTTGGTTGAAATTTTTGAGGGGCCGCTACAAAGTAATTTTGCCATGCCCATGTGAGAGAGAGATAATATCATTCGCGTTGTGACAAGGCAATTAGTCACTGTTGTTTGATGAGGTTACATGAGCTCATATGAATTAATTAAAAAGAGGTTATTATAATTTATTCTGTATTTCCTCCCTTCTCCTAATCCTCCCCCCTCTCCGGGGTTGTGTGTGCGAGATTCAGCACCGTCCCCAAGCCCCCCTCCCTCTCACCCTCCCACTTGCATGCTCTGGTGCGGGGATAGAATTTTATACATTTTAGAGCGTTTTTAAAGAGAATTTAAATTCGGAGAGTGTTATAAAGTTGTTGGCGACATGTTGGTAAAACAGTGTTTTAAAGCAAAAAAAAAAAAGAGCAAGAAGTGTTAAAACAGGAAAATAGTGGTACATGCGGTGCGTTGAGTAAGTGTGTGTAAAGGAAAAGGAAAGAAAGAAAATTATTTACCAGTTTTCGGCGCGATGTGTATGTGTGGAAAGAAAAGTTACCAAAAAGTTGTAATGTAGTTGACGAAAGAAGCTGCAAAATACGGCTTGTTTCCAGAGTCTTCTCATTCCGTACGTGTTACTCCTTTTCTCTGTCTCTCCCTTCTGTCTCTCTGACTGCGTACAAACGCATTGTAAGTGAGCGGAGCCCATGGGGGCGGGGTTTGCTGTCTGTGAGTTGGTGGGGCTTGCGGGGAGGAGGTAGTCAATGAATGATTGAATGCAGGAAGCGAACGACTTCTGTCAAAAAAAAATAATACAATGAAACTTACCCATAGGGGCGGGGTTGAATCGGGCAGGGTGTTTGCGTGTGCGTATGTGTATTGATGGATGGTGTCCAAAGCGCATGCGTTGATAGAAAATTGGAATCAAAGCCGGTCTTCAGGACTTGTATAAAACGTGGTCTTTAAGCTCATCTAACTTGTAGCGAGCTTTGAGCAGATCTATCTTGGAGCACTGAGAAAACTGGTTGCTTTTAAACCGAAAAGCATGTCTTTGACTTCAACGCCTGAGACTGCGGGGTCCGAGCCCCAACTGCAAACTGCACCGCAGGCCCCAAAGAAGCCTTTTGCTACAATGTCAAGAAAACAGGTGGCTTTTAAACCGAAAAGCATGTCTTCGACTTCAACGCCTGAGTCTGCGGGGTCTGAGGCCCAACTGCAAACTGCACCGTGGGGTCCAAAGCAACCTTTCGCAACAATGTCAAGAGCCCTTTCGCGGGTGATGCACCATGAGTGGGGTGGATCCACTCATTCGAAGGACCCCCGCTGCGGCTACCACATTTACACGGATGCCGATGTTCCAGAAATTCTTTTTTTCAATTTGTATGCGGACAAGGACTTTAACTCTATTGGAAAATGTGGTGTATTTGTCAACATTCATGACTGGAATAATTTGAAAGGCGCCTACGCCTATGTCGCCTCCGGCTATTAGAGGTGCTTCAATTTTCCTTCTGAATCGCCTATTCGTCCAAGCAAGCGCCTGATGAGTGTGTTGGCGTTGACAGAGGATTCAGCGGATGGAAAACTGGAAAGACTGATTATAAGGGAAAGTCTTTTCACGGTAGGGGACTCAGGAGTGAGTGCAAATTATAACAAGTTTTACTTCTGTGAAAAAGACAAATCTTTGATGTTGGATGCGCTGGTTCAAGCTAATAAAGTGTTTGAGGATTTCGAGCACTGGCAGGCCATGGAGACAGTGAGGATAAGCCTGAGCGAGAAGTTCGAGGGAGACTCAGGGAACGCATTTCATCAGGTCGAAGAGGATGCCGATGAAGAACGCATCAGGCGGGAATCGAACCCAGTTGAACAGTTCAAAGAAGAAAATGTTTAAGCTGTTCATTTACAAGGTTAAATTGAGCCTGTGAAATATATGTATCATTAGCGTTTTATGGTGTTAATACGTTTACTCCGTTGAACAATTTGTAATTAATCCAAATTAGAACAAGTCATTACAATGTAAAAATGGTTCATTTATGATATACTATTCGAATTGAAAAAAAAGGTTGGCCATGTGCATTGTGTGCATTTTGTACCTTTTATGATTCATATGTTTTAAATAATAAAAATACTTTTTTTTAAAACCACTTATTGTCTATTCCATTTCATTTCAAGGTTGTTCAAGCGTCTAAAGTTTACTTACAGGGACCACACGGCCCATGATAGGTTGTAACCTCTTTAAAGGCGTGGTTAGAGGGAAAGCCACGTAAGATGGCCTTTAAAAAGGTCCGAGTTTGAAGGCTATCCTTACAAACAACCCACAAACTTTATGCTTAGCAGTCATGTCTCAGGCCGTGTACAAACCTATGTCCCGATCAGCCGAGCAGACTTGGAGGCATCACCGAAATCAGTGGAGACTAAGTACTGCGCTGATAACGATACGCCCATTTGGGATCCCTGGCTGACAGAAGAGTTTGAAGCTGACGACGGTGTGCCGCGCGACAGACCACGCAGCCCGGGGAAATGCGTCCTGAAAAAGAAGGCCCCGCCGCAACCGTCAACACCGCTGAGGCCTGCGGATGAAATCGACGGCTGCCTCACAGCCCCTATGGTTAAAGTCCTGAAGATGATCATGGCTTGTCTTCTGGATACTGCGATTGAAGAGTTGTTGAAAAGCGAGTGCCAGGGGTGCGAGTATGACCACCCCAGCCAAATCAGGCACAGCTGTCTGTTTGAGCCTGATTCTTTTTATTTTCAACATAACTTTGAAAAACTGTGTGGTAAAGTGAAAATGCCATGGTTGAGTGTCCTACTCTCCAAGGCGCTCGAAGTGCTAGGGCTTAGGCCGAGCCCCACACGTGTCGAAGGGGCTGTCGACACTATTCTTTCGGACCTCAAGGACGAGCCGTACATCAGGGGGAAGTTGCAGGAAATTAAGCACCGTGACTTAGGGCATGTTGGCAACAAGATTGTTGATGAGGTCTGGAGAGATTTCTGGGAGATTTCAGGGGCGATGCAAGAAAGCTTGCGGGGTGACGATAAAGTATAAGATAACCAGTGTTTGCAAAGTTTTGTCTGTTTTGCATCAATTTTTAATAAAATGATGACTGTATTAAATGAACTGTTTTGTGATGCCATGGGTCATTTTTGTTTTGGTGGCGAAGATAGATTTTCTCCAAATTTTTGTCTGTTTTGCATCAATTTTTAATAAAATAAAGACGCTATTAAATGAACTGTGATGCCACGTTATTTTTGTTTTTGGTGGCGAAGATGGATGTTCAGGAGTGTTTGAAGTCTGTTTATTATTCGCCTGAGAATCCAGGGTCTTTTGGTGGGAAAGAAAGATTGCAAAGGGGTTTGTTGGAAAGTAAAGGGTTAAGGATTTCCAACAAGAAACTTACAGAGTGGCTGTCTGGGGAAGATACATACACCTTGCACAAGACAGCCAGAGTTAATTTCAAGAGGAACAAGGTTTTTGTCTCAAATATTGACGCACAATGGCAAGCCGATTTAGTCGATATGTCAAGTTTATCCCAGCATAATGATAATATTAAATTTATGCTGACCTGCATAGATGTCTTATCAAAATTTGCATGGGTTTGTCTTCTTAAGAATAAAAGCGGCAAGGAAGTGACTCGGGCCTTCCAAGACATACTTACACAAGGCCGCAGGCCCAAAAAACTACAAACTGACAAAGGAACGGAATTTTTCAACAGGGATTTTCAGAAGTTGATGAAACAATATCAAATAACGCATTTCGCCACAGGCAATGATAAGAAAGTGTCAGTAGTGGAGCGGTTTAACAGGACTCTTAAAACCAGGATGTGGAGATACTTCAGCACCCATAATACGCACAAGTACATTGATGTAATACAGAACTTGGTCCTATCATATAATAAAAGCTATCATAGTGTTATTAAAATGAAACCTGTTAATGTAAATGAATCTAATGCCTTTAATGTTTTTAAAACCATATACGGACCCTTTCCAAAAAAGCAAAAGTTTGAATTTGAGAAGGGCGATACAGTACGTGTTTCAAAAGCATGTGGGATGTTTGCAAAAAGTTATGAGCAGACGTATACGGATGAATATTTCACAGTGGCTGAACGGGTCCACAGAATCCCGCCCGTATACAAGTTGAAGGATTGTGATGGTGAAGACATTGATGGGACATTTTATGAAGCTGAATTACAGAGGGTTTCTGTGAGTAAAGATAAAGCATTTAAGGTTGAAAAGATCATCGCGCAGAAGAAAGTAAAGGGTAAAAGCTGGTCTTAGTAAAATGGGTCGGGTGGCCTGAAAATTTAACAGTTGGATACCTGCAAGTCATGTGGTCGACATTTAATCTTAAAAATATTTTTAAAAGCTTGCTCTGCGACAGACAGTAAATGACCATGGAGGAGACAGATTTCTACGTTACTCTCTCAAGTAATGCATCCTTGCAGACTTACCCTGAAAACAAAATTTCAAGCTAAATGACCAAGTTTGTCAGGCCTATTGAACTAAGAGGCGAGTGGGAGGTTGGCTTAGCAGAAATACAGTACCCACATACTTGGGACATATTATCGAACAAAGACGGTTATTTTATCACACGTAATAATATAAATCAAGACATAAAATATCATGACATTTCCCCAGGCTATTATAAGTCTATAGTCAGTATAGTTAACGAAATGAACATTTGCACTTTGTAGCCCCGCCAGGAGTGTCATTTGCTGCGACAGGAAAACTAGCTGACATTCTTGGCCTCGATCCAGGTGTCGAATTGAACCATGAAAACCCAGTTGCACCACACCCCGCTGATATTCATGCAGGTTTCTACACAATTTTCATTTACACAGACGTCATCGAACACCATAGAGTCGGTGATAGTTTTGTACCCCTCTTGTGATGTGTTGAAATATCGGGAACAAACAATGAGGTGATCACAAAGACTTATGAAAAGCTACACTACGTACCGGTGAGCAAAACAGCACATTGATGACATAATCATTGAACTGAAAACGGATCAAAACCAGAACATAAACTTTCGTTACAGAAAAGTCATTACAAAGCTGCACTTCAGACCGGTAAAACATCGCTATCACGAGTAAAATATGAAGAGTTCTGTACTCTACACCGACCCGTTGAGTATTACACGGCACAGGCTGGCAATGGGTTGCCCGGCTTTAGAGGCGGTACTGTCATGTATGGCGGCGGCCTTGGAGGAATTTTCAGAGGCTTATTCCGGATGGCTCTACCGCTACTTAAGACAGGGTTCAATACAGCCAAACCACGTTAGACCTTGGCAGCTAAGAACATAGCTAAAGACGTGATAAATAAAGTTGTAGCGAGCCGCTTACAAACTGACAGTCGGGAAAGGTCAGGTCTCATGGTGATGGCACGACGCTCACAGAAAAGACCGCCGGGAGGGCGTGTCTCAATAAAGTCTAAAAAACGCCAGGTAACAAGCACTTCACGCACATTTGGAAAGAGCAAGAGAAAGGGGAAAAAACAAACTAAGAAAAAGAAGCTCACGAGGAAAAGCAGGCTCATTTTTTAAGCAATGGCGTTCATACACAGCATGTCAGAGGAATGCATGAAGTCAGAATTGGATCTTTTTGCAGTGCCATACACTCAAACAAGTATAGAAAAGAACATTTATGTGGAAGTACCTCCGTTGTCGGCCGTTTCAGACACAGGTCCTTTAGAATTTTTCATCGCAGGGACAGGTGAAGATTACGTTGACTTGGACAATACTTTACCTTTGATGCAAAATCACGCGTGCCGATGGCCGTAATATTGATCAAACTAATAATGTCAGCATCATCAATTACCCCATAGCCACTATGTTTTCACAAGTGGATGTTACGCTTGGGGATCGATTGATCACACAGGCCAGCAATACGCATCCTTATAGGGCCATTCTTGAATGCCTGCTGAATTATGGAGATGAGACCTTGTCAAACTAGTTCACATCTGGACTTTTTTACAAAGATAGCAGCGGGATCATGGATGGAAACACCGTGACCCTGAACAACATAGGCCTAAACAACAGAAGCTTATACACAGCCGCCAGCAATACGTTTGAGCTGCTCGGTCATATACACGCGGACATGTTTTTTCAAGAAAGGATGCTGATTCACTCAGTCTTGAGTGAATTGGACTATGCAACCGAGATGACGTGCGAGACTGATACGGCTGGAGCCGCAACGCCTAATTTCACTCAGCCTATTCATTTCTTGAATGCTGATTTCGGTAAGCAAACTGCTGTCGAAAGTGCAACAATATTGGAACATTTGATTGGTTTGGGGAGAGGGATTACTGATCTAAAAGAGGCCATAAATACAGTCCGCGCCGATGTAAGAACTACGCAGATCACTGTTAGTCAGATTCAATCAGACACTAACTACTTCAAAACTACTGTTTCGCGCAGGAAAAGGACTTTGTTACCCTTTCTGGTTCTCTCAAGCAGCTGTCAGAAAGAACTGATATTATTCAGGCAGAAGTGCGTAGTCAGCGCGAGCTGAGCAAATTAAACGAAAGGTGTATTAAAACTCTTGAGTCTCAATTAGCGGCGCAGGAGGACTATCATCGCAGGTCCAACCTGAGGCTTGTTTTCCTACCTGAAGGAGAAGAGGGTGAGGACTGTATTGGTTTCATTCAGCGTCAACTACCTATATGGCTCCCTAGCCTGGCACAGAGGGGAGTCATGGAGATGGAGCGGGCCCATAGGATTTATTCCAAGTCGGCAAAAGATAACAACGGCCCCAGACCGGTGATTTTCCGGATGCTTCGCTTCCTGGATAGAAAGGCTGTCCTGGAAGAGTATCGGCAGGCAGGATGCTTATTTTTTGTTGTTATGGTTACTGTTATTTAGATCCCCGGTTTATTCTTTGGGAACACCTATGCATTGTTTTCGTATAAAGCGAGCTCGGACAGAGCTATCTTATCCTGTGTCATGTACTCGTGGTCCCCTATTATGCTTCTCACTGCCAGTTACTTTACAGGGGTGCTTTTGGGTTCTCCCCTGGCATACTGGCTTATTTATGTTCTTTGTCATGTAGTGATATACATTTTGGCACAAAGGCTGTTTTTTCCTGCTAGTTTTCTAGTATTTTTTTTTTTTGTGGCTGTTTTTGTTTTCTGTTTTTGTTTCATGGTTGTTTTTGGTATTTAATCAATTATATATATGGTCTGTGTTACTGATGATAATACTGCAATTCTTCTCTGCATTAAGAAAAGATGACCTCCCTTAATTTCTTGACTTTGAATACTCGTGGCTTAAATTCACCAGTAAAAAGGATAAGATGTTTAGAATATTTAAAACAAAAGAAAATGTGGACATAGCTTTCATACAGGAGTCTCACTTAAAATTCTCTGACGTTAATAGATTTCAGAATAAAACTTTTAAAGTGATGTCTTCCTCTTCAGCTTCAAATAAGACTAAAGGTACTTTGCTTGTAGTTAGAAGGAAATTAGATATGGTATTAAGTACTGTGGGTTCTGACAATGAAGGTAGATTTTGTTATGCTGTTGTCACATTAAATGGCACTAAGTTCTGTTTAGCATCTATATATGCTCCGAATACATTTAATATTAATTTCTTTAACAATATTCAGCCAATTTTGTTGGATTTTTTTTACTCTATTTTGATACTGGCTGGAGATTTTAATTTGATAATGATCCTACTTTAGATACCACCAAATGTGACTCTGCCTTCCGGAAACCCGCATCTTCCTATATTACTGATTTTTTAAAAGACCTAAATATTATAGATGCTTGGCGTTTGTTAAATCCTTCTACTAAGGATTACACTTATTTTTCTACACGTCACCTTTCTCACTCCCGCATTGACTTTTTTTGTTTCTCCTATTCTTTTGAAGTATAATGCTAAATCTAATATACTTCCTATGCTTCTTTCTGATCATTCTCCCATCATATTCTCTGTAAAAAAATTCTCAGCACCTAATAGATGTAAGAGATGGCGTTTTAACATCTCACTTCTTCAAAATGATACCTTCTTATCTCATATTACTAAAAGTCTAAAGGAATTTCTCCAATTTAATATTCAATCCCAGGTTAATCCGCACGTACTGTGGGAGGTAACTAAATGTCACATAAGGGGCGTTTGTATCTCCTTTTCATCACACCTGAACAAAAAACGCAGAGACACTCTTGAAAATCTCGAAAAAAAGATAACCTTTCTTGAAGCCCATCAGAAATCCACCTTTTCTGAAGTCAACCAAAAACTTTTGACCTCTGCCAGGTCAGAGTATAGGTGTCGTACTACAGCACATGCTGAGTTTTTGCATTTAAAAACCAGACAAAGACATTACCAATACTCTGAAAGGCCGAGTAAACTTCTGGCTTTGAAGCTTAAACAATCTGAACATATGGCCTCCATAAATTGCATAAAAAATGAAACTGGTGAGTTATGCACACTCCCATCTGATATCAATTGTGTTTTTACACGTTATTTTTCTAATTATATACTTCTGAAGCTTCGGGAAACCACTTGGAAATGGAATATTTTTTAGACTCTTTGAATTTTCCCACTCTCTCTGATGCACAGTTTTCTCTCTTAGAAGCTCCAATTACATTAAAAGAGCTTGAAGATGCCCTTATATTAATGCCAAAAGGAAAGTCTCCTGGCCTTGATGGAATTCCACCCGAATTACTTTCTGCTTTGTGGGATTTGATTGGTCCTATTGTTTTTGAATCCTCTAATTTCTCGTTAGAAATGGGTCATTTTCACAGAGATCAAAAAAATGCACTTATTTCCTTAATCTTAAAAAAAGGCAAGGACCCAGCTGAATGCTCTATTTATCGCCCCCCATCTATTTTAAATGCTGACTTTTAACTGTTTTCCAAAGTTATGTCAAGAAGGTTAGATTCATGTATCACTTCTCTGCTTCACCCTGATCAAACTGGCTTTGTTAAGGGTCGGATGGCCTCGGACAATATTCGCCGCCTCTTACATATTATTGATTCAGCTTTTGACCATCATTCATCTGCAATCTTATCCTTAGATGCGGAGAAAGCCTTTGACCGTGTAGAGTGGAGTTTTTTATTGGCAGTATTAAAACATTTTGGTCCCTCTTTTATCCACATGGTCAAGACATTATATACAGCCCTATCAGCTCGTGTCCAAACCGGTCATCCTGGCACATGTAACTTCTCACTAACAAGAGGAACCAGACAGGGTTGTCCACTGTCCCCTGCTCTATTCGCTCTTTCACTGGAACCATTAGCTTTAGCATTGAGGCAGAACAATGTTATGCCACCTATCAACATCATGAATACATCTCACTACATCTCTCTCTATGCAGATGACATCATTCTGTATTTCACTGATATTGCTAACTCCCTTCCTTGCATCTTGAATCTCTTTTGAACGTTTGGCTCTTTTTCTGGTTATAAAATCAGTTGGTCAAAATCCATCCTTATGCCCCTTCACCTTAAATTCTCAAATCTAGATTTATCAACCAGTATCTAAGCAACCCCATGGCTTCACATACTTAGGCATTCTCATAAGACCTACAATCTCTCAAACAGTCAAAGACAATTTTACTTTGGTTTTAGAAAAAAGTAAAAAGAGATTTTAATTCCTGGTCTTCTTTGTATGTTGGTCTTTTGGACGTATATCCACCGTCAAAATGAATATTCTGCCCAGAATTACCTTTCTATTTTCCATGCTTCCCGTCTCCCCACCAAGTACCTTTTTTAAAGAACTAGAGTCGCTGTGCAGAAATTTTATTTGGAAAGGGAAACGGTCCAGAATTAGTCTTTCTATTCTCGTTCGTCCTAAATTAGTTGGTGGTCTAGCATTGCCCAATTTCAAATATTATTACTGGGCTTTCCAAATGAGAGCTATTCAAATCTGGATGGACTCCTCTTCAGAAGTATCCTGGCGTACTATAGAGGATGCTCTGTCACACCCTATTAGAATCCAGGACCTACCATTTTCTGCCGTTAAACTTAAAACCGCGAAAAGACACATGGGTTCCATCATTGCTAATACGCTATATATCTGGCACAGTATTGAAAGGCATCTATCTTTTGCATGTAAATTCCACACATTTTCTCCAATTTGGCATAAAAATTCCTTTTTATCTGGTTCAATGCCTTTCACTTCTCCTCAGTGGTCTAAACAAGGCATTTATGTACTAGGCGATATTTTCAATGACCAAGGCCTCCGATCCTTCCAAGACCTCAAAAACTCCTATTCTCTCCCTGGCACTTCTTGGTTCTTTTACCTCCAACTGCACACTGCCTTAAAAACTTATGGGGTTCCATGGGATGTCCCCCTTCGCAACCATCCATCATCTCATTGCTCTCTTCAAACACCAAGTTAGTAGCTCGGATTTACAGCAAACTGTCATCAATTGATAATAAAACTCTCCCAGTTCTGCTGGTTTGGGAAAAGGAACTACAATCTCTTGGTCTCATTTGCAACTGGAACTCAATCTGGACTAATGTTTTCTCTTCATCTAAAAATCTGGCTCATCAGTTAATTCATTATAAGTTTATTCATAAATTTTATTTTACCCCTGAACGCAGATTTAAGTTGAAATTAGCAGACACTGATTCTTGTCCCAATTGTTCCAACATTGTGAAAGGGGATTATCTTCATATGTTCTGGCACTGCCCAATGATTAAGTCCCTTTGGGAATACATTAATACCACAGTCAGTGACTTATTTGGTAAATCTCTTCCCACCTGCTCTGCTCTTTATCTACTAGGGTTCAACCCCAATATTTATTTGTCTTTTCAGGAAAAGCGTATTTTAATGGCAGCTTCAATAGCAGCTAAGAAAACTATTATTAAGAACTCGTTTGAACCCTCCATCTCTTTGAGGAGACATTGGCTTAATTTCTTTTTTGATATTTGTGTACTTGAAAGATCTACTGCAAGACTTAATGGTGCAAAATTTGATTGCCTTCTCAACTGGACTAATGCCATTGAGAGTATTCAAAGAATTAATTAGCTTTACAGTAACATGATCATTTTCTTCATCTATATTTCATCTTTTGCTTGTCGCTTATATTTCACAGGCCCTGTTTTCATGTTGTTGGCTTGGACAATGCAGTTAAGCTTTTTTTTTAACAACCACAAGGAATTCTAGATACTACTTATATTCTTAATTTATAACTAGTAACATTAATTATGAGGAGATTATGAATTAGCTTTATTCCTAACTCTCTACCTTGAGTTCTTAAATTATCTCTCAATGCCCTTGTTTTTTTTCTCTTTCTTACATTATTAATTTCCTCAGTTTTTTTCTTTTTAATTATATATATATTTTTTTTTCTTTCTTCCTTCTTTGTTGTTTGTTATTTTACCTCCCTGTGCCTCTGTATTACTCGCTCATGCTCCCTTTGTTATTCAAATTGAAAATGAAAATAAAATTTTGATAAAAAAAAGAAAGGATGCTGATAAATGGAGTTGATATTAAAATTAAAATGGTACGGGGTAAGGATGAATTTTGCTTGATTTCCCCCGATCAAGAACAATACAAGCTTAAATTGGTTTCTGCGTCACTGTTTGTGAAAAAAAAGTCACAGTATCACCAGCCGTGAAACTCGGACATGCGCAGGCTCTGTTGACCTCTAATGTTAAATACCCTATAGAGCGGGTTAACCTCAAGACCTTTTCGCTAGCCGCTGGTAGCCGTGTATGCAATCAGGAGAATTTATTCCTCGGACAGCTACCCAAAACAGTTATTATAGGTTTGGTTGGCAATGATGCATTTACAGGTGCTTATAACAAGAACCCATTTAACTTCAAACACTACAATGCCGAATTTGTAGCATTGTATGTCAATGGGCAACAATTTCCATCCAAACCTTTTCAGCCTGATTTTAACAATGGTAGTGCAGTTCGGGAATACTACAGCCTGGTGCAGGCCTCTGGCCGTCATTTGAAGGACCAACCCCTGTTGATAAACCATCAGGAATATACAGACGGTTATACCCTCTGTGCTTTCGACCTTGCCCCCGATGAAGGCTGTGGACAGCATCTGTCATTAATTAAAAGCGGTAACATGCGGCTGGAGATGCGATACAGGGTGCCACTCCCTAGAACTGTGAACTTGATCGTGTACGCGGTTTTTGATAACATCATTGAGGTGAGCCAGAGGAGAAACGTGGTGTACGATTATTATTAATCATGAACACCAAAGAACTTACAGCGATTTTGAGTAACAATCCATGCACGGGAAAAATTTTTAAAGGAGTCGTGGCCAGTGATGAGCTACCTGGTAACAAATTATGTGATTTTCCCGCATCGTATGTTGTGAATACACACCCCCAAAACAAACCCGGAGAACACTGGTTGGCTCTCTACGTGGACAATGACAAAACGGGGAATTTTTTTGATTCCTACGGAAACCCTCCGGACTACATTTATTTCCCGGACAGCATCAATACTTTTCTGCAAAAGAACTGTAATCGAATTGTCTACAACGATGTACAGGTGCAAGAACCCCTCAGCGCCATGTGCGGGCAACACTGCTTTTTTTACTTACACCATAGGCTAGGTCCAAAGAAATACCATTTAGTAGAACTATAGCTCTGTACTCTGATAATTTAAAAATGAATGATTTTATGGTTTCCAAGTATGTTAATAAAATACATTTAGATAAATGTGTAAAAAATATGTTGTCATGTGTTCAGACTGCAAATTCTTTTATAACTTTTAAATCATGTCATACTTGTAAGTGAAGAGACGCTTGAGAAAAAGTATAATTTTATGTATTTTATTGGACAAAAAAAAACAATAAAAGCAATTCAAATGAACTTTTTCTGTTACACCGTATCATTTTATTGCATTGAAGCTATATGCTACATTAAAAACTGAGCCATGCGTTACGGTCTAATACGGGACTTGAAAAAGCTGGCGAAGGAAACTCGCGGTCTGCCGCTTTTGCGCTTGTTACCATTGTTTTCAAAGGTGACTTGCTAGGCGTTTTTTTATGAGTACTTATTTTGTTGCAGACCTGCTGATTAGGTACAACAGAAAGAGGCATATCAATTATAGCTAAAGCCTCAATAAATTTCTGCCATCCAAGTGGTCTTCGATCATCAGAAACCTTTTGAGGTGCTGTAATGTTTTTTATAAGATCCAACATATGTGATCCGCTTACAGCTTTCCCTCGGAAAACAAATTCCCCTTTATCATTCCATGTTGCAACATCTTCCGATTTGGCAATTTTTTCCAAGACGTGGCATTTTTTTTTGCTTCTTGACGGAACACTTTTTATCACATCTTGAACCAAGGCGTCGGGCCCATGCATCTGATCATCTTTGGTATCGGATTCTTCCGCATCATCAGTAGGTAGAGATAATGTTAAAATGTTTGATTCTTTTTCACCTTGCTTAACAACTGCAATGAATCTCTGTAAAGCCACTGCATACTGTTTGGCTTTCTCATGTGGACTCACATCAGTCCTTGATAGAATTTCGCGTATGGATTGATCCAATTCGTTTTCCACAGTTTGTCGTATGGGTGCGGGTGTAAAGGAAAGGTTTTTTAATTTATCCAGTTGATGTTGAGGTACAAGAAACATTTTTTGGGCATGATCCATTTCAGCTGTTACGTGATGCTATCAAGCTGGTCAGGAAGGGTACCGACACACTGAGAAGCGGAAGAAGAAATCCGCCCTTTTGGATCACAGCTCTTTTATGTTTAATCGAGCGTTTTTTGTTAGCCAGAATCTTGATTCCGGATCGCTGCCTCTTTAGTCTTTTCAGTTGATGCCTTGTTAGAGGTATATTGCCGTGTAAAATATTGAGGGCGATTTCGCAAATAGTTTTTATAAGTTCTGGGCTGGCAGACTGAAGAATGGCGCTTCACTGACGTGCATGGCCTTCAAATAATGCTTTTAAAAGCGACAGATTTCGCAGAATTCGGTCTGACATCACTTTTTCTTCCTCGGTAGATAAACCACAGGCCTCTCTGGATGGAACAAACCTGTTCTAAGACGATTCTGTTCTGGTGTTTGAGCTTTGAGATCCACCAATATATACCCGTAAGGGTTCTTGGTTGCATCTTCAAAAGACTCTAAAAAAAAAAATTGGAATGTCTGGGGTACATCTGCCGCGCTAAAAGATTAATTTGTAATTTATCTCAAGGGTTTTTAAACAAAATCATAAATTTGGCATTTAGATTTATTGTGCGGCTCTTTTTACCCTGGAAAAAAAGGTTTTGCACCAGGTAAATAATGCTCATATTTCTGTGATGCGTATACTTGACAAAGGCCTTTTCAATTTCAAAGCTATTACTGGCCGCTTCCATGAGATCATCAATAATAACCAAATTGGTTTTATGCAAAGGAAGCAGTGCTTCATCAGTCAATGATTCAGGCAGACCTTCAACAAAATGTAAATTCTTTATTTTCCGGCGCAATCATCATACATAGGTTGCCAGCATGAATAAAACCATACAATATTCTGCAGCACACTTGACAGTACATAGGGAGCATTTTCCAACAGCTTCCTGACAAAAACACTTTTGCCACAGTTTGATGGTCCTGATATGATGCAAGAAAATGGATGTTGAAGACGGTTGTCAAACCCCTCATCCCCAAACACAGTTTTATAAGCCATATGGTAAAGTTTTGAAATCAGGCTGCAGAACTCTTTTGTTGAACACCACTCTAAATTTTTTTGGAACTGAGCGGTTTGTGTGTGTAAAGCCTCTTTTATTGCACACAATTTGCTGCGTGGTAGTTGAAATTTCACGAGCTGGAGCCGACTGATTCTGTACATAATGGCCCACCAAATCTGTGAGGGATGAAAGATTGACAACCTGATTGTAAGTACTGTGGAGGGTTACACCTTTAACTTTCATGCAAGCTTTACCAAGCATTGTCTTATAGCCGTAAGTTTTTGGGCCCCCAGACACGAATTCAACAATGTGATCACCTGGGTCCAGCTAGCTCGTTAGAAAATCCCCGAGATCGGGTTTCCAATCATCAGACTTTTTGCTCAAAAAAATTATTGAATCAGTGTCATGATACAAAACCCTGTCAGACAATTTCTCCATGACAGAGTACAATTCCAGGCGAGCATATGCCGTGGTGAATTCGGCTATGAACACATTGCTATATTTGGGGGGTACTGGAAAACCCTTTGCCTGTTTCCACTGGACAAGAGTGACATCTTCTGTAAGAAATGAAAAATGTGAGATGTCATACTCATCCGAAAAAATCAACTGCAAAAAATGCTCATAATCACTAACCAAGGTCGTGTTCATTTGGTTAACTCTCTGGCCGAATTTCCCCCAAAGACTGTTTAAAAATAATTTCAATATTTGTCTTTTGGCCTTGTTGACCGTAATGTTGTTTGGATCCAATCAAACCCCCTCTTTCTCCCAGTACATTTTGATGTAAGCCTCTTTGTCAGAATTACTGGCTACCCAAGAGGGGTATCCTGATGCCTCTTGTTTACCCTTTAAATGCGTTTTGATGTATTCGCTGAATAGAGAATCAGAGCGCTGTGAAAAATGCCAAATTTCGAAAATCTTGTCAATTTTATAACCCTTCTCCACCGCTTTGATTAGTTCAACGGTACACCATACACCACTGAGAGCGCGCTCTCGGTCAGAATGATCACAGAGACCTTGGTTTTCAGATTCAGCGCACTTCCTACAAAGTGGAAACATTAACTTTCCCAATGCCCTATAAGGCAACACTGGAAGGTAAAGCTGGCGTGGGGGAATTACCCTCGCTTTGACCAAGCCAAAATAGTTTTCGAGTGGGCCAAAGTCTTGGAAGATGAATGTGGGGTGACCTGTAGGGTAAATTTTTGTTTTATTCACAAATGGGTACAGGCTGGTAAAATCATAATGGATTTGCTCACCTTCTTGGACTTTGTAATAAAGTTGAAGTGCGTTAGTTCTGCCACCAAACAAAGCATCACGCGGATTCATTCGTTTGGGCTAGTCGTGATTTTTAAGAAACGCACGAACATCGTCATTTTCCCTTTTAAGCTTTACCCATTCATGCTCCCACATCACAATCACCTGCAAGTTGTAAGTGTTACGCAGATTTTCAACTTTTTCTTTGGAGCATGCTGGATGAAAATATTGTCGCGGTAGCTTAAATATTCTAATCATTGAATACCCGGTGTGGAAAACGACTTCTGCTGTCGGATGTAATTGTCTGGTGATGTTACTGCTATGGTGTCTTTGGGTAGAAAGCTCGCGCAGTATTGTTTCATGCATGCAGATGCTATGGTCACACACTGGAAAGGGTCCTGGCCTATACTCCTAAGAACCTCTGCACGGAATCTCAAACAAGCTTCTCGCAATATGATGACGTCATTTTGACAGTACATAGCCATCTCCTTTTTAAAGTCAAACACCCCTCCTGCAACGCTCTCGTACCATTGCATAAATTCCGTCCTCTCTTTTTCCATCATCGTGTCAACACCATAATAAATTGGAGGCGGGTACGGACCGATGTAATTTTGGTTTTCAATTTTATTCCAAAAATGGGGAAAGTAGCCTTTCTTTGAATTTTCAAAACCTAAGGCGGCAGGCATAGCGCTCAATTTCATTGTGAGGAATGAAAGAGAATCAATATACCGTTGCTCGAAAGCCGCATCAGTAATACATAAAAACTTACTACCCTGTGTGATTAAATGGGGTGTCACGCCTTGTTTAATTAAACATTGCATCAACAGTTAACCGTCATACCCCTTCGAGTTGTGCGCAATGAATGTATAATTCTTGTACTTGGGGGTCCTAAACCTTCGAAAAAAGGCCTCAACGCATTTCTCACCGGCAAAAGACCAGGATTTCCCTTCAAAGTCTATACAACAAATATAATTTGCGACATGCTCTCCATAATCTTGGTGGCACTCGAAATCATAAAACACATAACGCTGATGGGGTTCTTTGCTTTTCACCTCCTGAATGAAACAGTAATGCACACTTTCAGGGTTCAAAATTGCATCGCAAGCACGACATCGTTCCGGGACACTTGTGTGGCTTTGGATCTCGGCCACTGACATTATATTTTCTTAAGCATTTAGAACAGAACTTCACCGCATCGCATGTGCTGCACGTTTCACCCTCGGAAACCCTTGGTTTTTTATGTTCACTGTAGCAAAACTCTGAACGGCAGATTCGCCAGCAATCCTCACAACGAATTGATCTGGGCCGATGCGTATAACAATCAGGGGTGAGACAGACGTTGCAGTAGCGATCGCATTTATGATCACATTTTGATGTGAATGGAGTGTAACAGTATTCACAAACATGAGTGGAGCCGAGAAAGCCTTTTAAGGACTTGATACCATAGTAATGACCATCGTCCAGGTAGAGAAAAAATGTTTTGGGATTGTGTACGGAGGATGTTGGGAACTTTGTCAAAGGACCACCTGTCGATCCATAGTGCCAGACAACTACCTTAATACCCAGCAGGTTTTAAAATTTTTGAATGTCCGAAAAGCCGACCTTATCGTGCGCACTCAGGCCTACAGCCCTCTGCAAACGTTCTGCCTCTCGCAGAGCCTAGCAAACGGTGAACGATGGGTTCATAAGATGCGCTAAGCAGATAGAAAAACAAAGCGGATTATCTGAATTGTAACTGACTATTAAGTGCTGCAGTTTTTTTTCAGATAATCTTGCTTCTAAGACAAGTCGACAATTTTCTGCGGTGACCGCCGCCGCTTGGATTCGAAATGATGTGCGCGATCAACTCCAAAGTATCATCTGACAGAATGTCAAAATTACTTTGAATCAGCTGTTCTAACATGCTCAGAAACATGGAAATGTCAATGTCGTGTCTTGATGACTGTATGGAAATCCCTGATGCTAGAGAATCCCCACGCAATTCTAATTGCACAATGTCATTTGCTCTGGCCAATTCGCGTACCTTGGACAGTAAAGTTTCCAAAACGTTCAAAACGTGAGCATAAAACTGTGCGTAATTGTCCACATCATACAATGCGCCAAAGTTAAATCGCACACGGATTTCCGTGTTGTTGAAGCGAGGCCTGCGTACCACTTGCATGTCTGAAATATTGTTCCCCCCACCATTTTGTCGCGTGTGGTCAGTTTCATTATTTTCATGCAAGTTCTCGTCAGGAGCTATGTCCAATGTCGTGTCATGGTTAGTTTCATTATTTTCATGCAAGTTCTCGTCAGGAGCTATGCCCACTGTTATTTCAGGGTCAACATAACTATCAACACCACGGTTCAACGTATCTAATGCCCGTAACAAGCCTCCAAAGACATCATCCTACGCAGATTCACCAGATGTATGTGCATTAAAAATGCCGCTGTTAATATCACGGATCGCTCGTAATAATAGATGCTGATTAACAACTTTATGTTGAGGCTGTTGCAAATTGTCAGTGTTAGAATTCAGCATCCGATTTCTTGCATCAACTTTACCCTCTGCTTCAGGCTCCGGACTGCGTGGTCTCTTCGGTGCCATGGATGATTTGTTCCAAAGACCCCACCACTTGTTCAAGACGGCGGAGTTGGCACCAAAGTTGATTCAGTGTTGTTGCAATTCTTATTGAGCGCGCTTTCTTCCGTCTCTGTTCGCCGAAGTCAGTCTGCGTGGATCCGTGTTTGTACCGTGAGGCCTCAGATGTTTCAGCTACATGCGCCCCCTGGAGGACGTCTGCGTCCAATTCGATGGCCAGCATCTCGGAGTCAGAGATGCTGTCTTCTATCATACACACACACGCACACATATACACAAAAACTGAAAGAATTACAGTAATTTTGCTTGAATACATTATTTATTTATTTTACCTTATATGGTACAATCTCAAAGCCTCACCACGTTTTCTTTTTCTTCTTGGGTCCGTGGGCTCTAGAGTACTTGGGACCCGCTGTACATCGTCATCGTCATCATCATCATCATCTACTTGTGTTTCGGGAGCTTTAAAAATAAAACATTAAAAATTAACAATAACCTACAAATTATGGTTAATTAAGAAAATAAAATCACTTACTTTTAAGGTCCGGTACGTCTCTATCGAACGGGCCGTGTACTTGTGCGGTGACCGAAAGAGCAGGCCTCGAAGTGCGCTCTGGTGATCTTTCAAAACCTAAAAATAATGCAAAAAGTTAGAAAATAAAAAGCTCTCCAGCCAGCCAGCGCCTGATCACACAAGCATATGGTGCACTTACTTTGGGCTCAGGGGTAATTTTCTACAGCTTCAAGATCTCTTGGGTCGACCGGTGCAGTCAAAATTTCATCAATATCTGCAAGACAAATTACAAACCAGAAGATTATTCTGTTTCACTATTATGAAGTAAAACGTAAAATATAAATAGTAGCAATATTTTACGAACCTTCCAAGTCGAGCGAAGCAGGATATTCTTCGATGGCATGATAATAGGACATTTCTTCTGGAGCTTGGACGGGTGCTGCGCTGAGTCAGAACGAACCTTCTGATCACGGATCACCAAGAACCCTAATTTATAGATCCGTGAGGTAACCCCCCTTTCCCCTTCCCCCCCAAAAAATTGGTAAGTTTTTAGAAAGTCTTACAAAACCCCTACCCTTACAAGACCCCCCACGCGCACACACACACACACATACACACGACCCGCAAGCACTCCCGCTCAAATGAAAAACTAAGTTAAAACCTATATTCAACATAAAATTCTACTTTGAAACTCGCATTTTCCAGCTTTCTACACACGATTTTATCATTTCTTAAAGTTAAAAAACTTCAAAATGATACATTTTATATGATAATTGATGCATTGGCCTAAAAGGCCCTGCTCGTTTATTCATGCTGAAAGAAAAAATAACGGGTATATTTCGACTCTTTGACTGTTGTTTTTTTTTTTTTAAACGAAGACCTTGCATATAATTTAACAAACTAACACATACACACACACACACACACACACATTCACACACATGACCCGCAAGCACTCTCGCTCAAATGAAAAACTAAGTTAAAACCTATATTCAACATAAAATTCTAGGACATACTTTGAAACTCGCATTTTTAGAAACGAAGACCTTGAATATAATTTAACAGACTAACGCTGCATTGAAATTTATGAAAATGGTTTATCTGTAATCGTGTATATCGGAATTTATTTATTTATTTGTGGTTACTCATTTCCAAGACTGGATGCAATATATAACAAAACACCTATAAGTGATAAATACTAAGCATTATCAAATACAAAATACAGAAAATATTTTACATGGCCGGTTAAAAATCCTTAATTAAGAAGTAGTGTAATGAACATACGAAGACTCCAATCGCGGATCAAGCTCAGAAGAGCGTCTTTTATTTGACTGGGAATGTTCAATGCTCATGGTCAGAAAAAAAACAGAAACAAGTCAGAAGCCAGAATCAGGAATATCACAGGTAATCAGAATCGTAAATCAGGGACAGGCAAGGGATCTATTAACCAGAAAATCCGTCAGCACAAAATACAGAAACAAAGGGGTATCTAAACTAAGGGAAATAGGGGAAAAGGGGAAAGGGTAATTGGATAGGGGAAAGGGAGACAAAGAAATTAACTAAACGAAGGGAATGCAGGGGAATATGGGAAAACAAAAGACTAGCAATCAAAATTCACAATCACTCGACGCAAATACAAAATATCAACTGGAAACAATGAAACACGCAGACAAATCTTACAACAATCGCAGAAGCTCACTAGAAAGAAAGGCAGAGACGAGACGACCAAGACTGAGCAAAGGAACGAAACGAATCGACACTGACAAGAGGAAAAGTGGGGTTTTTATAAACAAACTAATCAGAGTGTTTAGCCCAAGTAATAAAGGACAGCTGGAGAGGAGGCGGAATCTAGAACAGCAAAGGATGGTGATAGGACAGATTGGGGGAAGTAGGTGTGCCCTGCTTCTTCAAACTAACAAATCACCGTGCCTAACTACTCTGCTCTAATGTGTAGTCCTACCCATTTCTAATCACCCGTGCCTCAGCTAAACTATTCTCAGGTGCAGAGAGTTAACAAGCACAGGAAGAAGGAAGCAGGAAGTACCCAACCAGAAAAAACAGGGGAAAAGATTGTGAATGGAAACAAGACAAGACACCACACTTGGGAAACACAAAAGGGAGCTCAGTACAAGGAAGACAAGAGACAAGCATTCAAAAAACATGAACAGTCACACTAGAAAACATTAACTAAACACAATGAAACTAATAAATCTAAGCAAAAACATACAACATCAAACATAAAATCCTTAATTCACAACAGAACCCCCCCCCCCTACGGTCGCCACCTGGCGGCCGAACTCGAGCTTTGTGAAAGTCTCTGATCAGTCTCTTATCGAGGATGTGCCGTGCTGGCACCCAGGAACGCCTTCTGATCCGTAGCCCTCCCAATCCACAAGGTACTGTAGGCCGCGACCCGGGCGGCGGACGTTCAGCAGCTTCCTGACGGTGTAGGCTTCTCCTCCATCGATGAGGCGGGGGGGGCGGATTGGGTGGGGGGGGGTGGGGGGGGGGGGACTGGCAGACAGGACACATGAAAAACAGGATGGATACGGGACATGGACTGGGGTAACTTGAGTTGCACTGAAACAGGGTTAACAATCTTGACTATGGGGAAAGGGCCAATGTAACGGGGGGCTAACTTGCGGTCGGGACGTGGAGGGAATGTCTTTAGTGGACAGCCAGACTTTCTGGCCAACTTTGTAGTCTGGGGGCTGGAGCGGCGACGGTTGGCCTGCCTGGTCATCTGGCCGGAGGCCTTGAGGAGGGCGGCGCGGGTCTCCTGCCATGTCCGGGCGGCACCTCCGGATGAGCTCCTCAATACTAGGGACGCTGACCTCTGCCTCCTGGGAGGGAAACAGGGGGGCTGATAACCGAGGCAGGCCTGGAAGGGGAGACACCGGAGGCAGCTGCAGGCAGACTGTTTATCGAGTACTCCACCCACGCCAGCTGGTCACTCCAATCGGTCTGGTCGCGGGAGGCCAGGCACCGAGCACCGCCTCAACCTGCTGGTTGGCTCTCTCAGTCTGCCCATTGCTCTGTGGGTGGAAACCGAAGACAGGTTGACAGCAATTCCCAACGCAGCAGAAGGCCCTCCAGACCTGGGAGACGAACTGCGGACCACGGTCAGAGACAACATCAGAAGGAATCCCATGTAACCTAATTACGTGCTGTATAAGCAGGTCAGCTGTCTCCTTAGCAGAAGGGAGCTTAGGTAGTGGAACCAGGTGTACAGCCTTTGAGAAACGATCGATGATGGTCAGGATGACCGTGTTACCTTGTGACGGTGGCAACCCAGTAACAAAGTCCATAGCAATACTAGCCCAGGGTCTGGATGGCACAGGGGGAGGGGTGGAGGAGACCGGCTGGAGGAGGTGGGTGGTCTTGCTCTGGGCGACACCGAGCAGGCGGTCAGAACTCCTTGACATCCTGTCGGACTGAGGGCCACCAGAATCTTCTGCGCAGCATGGACAGGGTACGGTTGGCTCCTGGATGGCAGGCAAGCCGGGACGAATGGGCCCACTGCAACACTTCAGACCTGAGGGCATCAGGGACAAACAGACACTCCCTAGGACAATTAGCAGGTGGCCCACCAGGAGGTTGTGCTCCTCTGACCCGGTTCTCCAGCTCCCAGACAAGCGCCCCCACTAGACATCTGTCGGGCAGGATTCTCAGTGGCTCCTTGGGTGCAGCATCAGGGGAGAACTTGCGGGACAGAGCATCAGGCTTTTTATTCAGGGACCCAGGGCGATAAGCCAGAGTGAAATTAAAACGGTCAAAAACAGAGACCAGCGAGATTGACGGAATTTAACCTCTTGGCAGATTTGAGGTATTCTAGATTTTTATGATCCGTCCAAACTTGAAACGGACTTTAGCACCCTCTAACCAGTGACGCCACTCCTCCAATGCCATCTTGAAAGCAAGTAGCTCACGATTGCCGATATCATAATTCTGTTCTGCTGAACTGAGTCTCCGTGAGAAAAAAGGCGCATGGGTGTACCTTTTTGTTGTCAGTGAGGTTATGTTGAGACAGCACTGCTCCAACTCCAGTATTTGAAGCGTCCACCTCTACAATGAACTGCCGTTCCGGGTCGGGCTGTTGGAGGATGGGGGCACTGGTGAAGCGGCTCTTGAGCTCCTGGAAGGCCCTCTCTGCGTCAGAGGACCACACAAACTGGACTTTGGGAGACGCCAGGGAGGTGAGTGGTGCAGCAACAGAACTATAATTGCGGATAAACCTTCTATAAAAGTTGGCAAACCCCAGGAAGCATTGTAACTCCTTGCGGGACGTAGGAGTAGCCCAGTCTTTAACAGCCTTGACCTTCTCTGGGTCCATCAGGATGCCCCCGGGGGGTGACCACGAAACCCAGGAACGGAACCGTGTCCAGGTGGAATTCGCACTTCTCAGCCTTTGCGAAGAGCTGGTTCTCAAGGAGTCGCTGCAGGACGGCTCTGACATGGCGCCGCGTGTTCCTCCTTGGAGCGTGAAAACACTAAGATGTCATCCAGATAAACAAATACAAACTGGTTCATCATGTCATGCAACACATCATTAATGAGGTTCTGGAAGACCGCATGGGCGCGTTAGCCAGCCCGAAGGCATCACCAGATACTCGTAGTGGTCCCTGGCGGTGTTGAAGGCGGTCTTCCACTGCCTCCTTCCTTAATGCGGACGAGGTGGTACGATTCCGTAAGTCCAGCTTAGTGAAGATGGTGGCCCCTGCAACAACTCAAAGGCGGAGTTCATTAACGGTAGAGGGTAACGGTTCTTTACCGTGATATTGTTTAATCCTCTGTAATCAATACAGGGTCGGAGGGAGCCATCTTTCTTCCCAACAAAGAAGAATCCCGCCCGGCTGGGGAGGACGAGGGACGAATGATGCCGGCAGCCAGGGACTCCTCTACGTACTTCTCCATAGCCTCTTGTTCTGGGCGAGACAGGGAATACAGTCCTCCCCTAGGGGGCGTAGTGCCCGGGTGCAGCTCTATGGCGCAGTCGTAATGTCTGTGCGGAGGCAGAGATAGAGCACGAGACTTAGAGAACACTTGACGAGGTCGTGGTACTCACGGGCACTTTAGACAGGTCAGGAACATATGGTGGTTCACTGGACTGGCTGTTGCTCTGGTTGGGTGGGGCTCTGCGAAGGCAGGAACGTAAACAGCGGGTGCTCCACTCAACCACTTGTCCTGTCTCCCAGTTGATGGTGGGGTTGTGGATCTTCAGCCAAGGAAGGCCCAGGACGATGGGAGCAGAGGAGCAGGGCATGACGTGGAGCCTGATCTGTTCCTGATGATTGCCAGAGACAACGAGGGTGATTAGCGGGGTGACGTGTGTAATCTGGCCCAACGATTGCCCACCAAGTCCAAGAGGATGGAGCGGAGTATGGAGTTTCTGGGGTCGAAGCTGCAGATGGTTGAACAGGTCAGCGTCGATCAGGTTAAAGTCGGACCCTGAGTCGAACAACACATTGGAGGTTAGTGTCTTGTTACCAACAACAATGGTGACCGGAACCTGTCTGCGTGAACCGTCAGCATAACACAACTGCCCTACCCTCCCGTTTGCATCCGGCTTGCAGAGGAGTGAACAGCTCTTAATGCGGTGACCCTCCTTCCCACAGTATAAGCAGGCGCCTGTGCGCATTCTTCTGGCGCGCTCTTGTGGTGACAAACGGCATCGATCCACCTGCATGGGTTCCACCGGTCTCTGGTGCACGCCGGTCTCCTGTACAGAATGTACAGGAGCATCGCCCCAAGAGGACCGGAAGTTTCCACGCTGAGTAGATCGGGCGTGTCTCAGGTTGACTCTGGCGCTCCCTCTCGCGCTGCTGCAGTCGGGAATCAACCTGGATGGCCACCCGAATAAGCCCCTGCAGATTCGAAGGCAGCTCACGTGGACGCCAGCTCGCCTTTTATGTTTTCGCCAATCCTCGGTAGAATACGCCAAACTGAGCGCCCTCGCTCCACTGGTGGCGGCAGCCAGCGACCGAACTGAATGGCGAATCAGACACGCCTGGTGGCCTTGTATTAGACTCAGAAGTGCGCTGCCTGCTTCGCGCCCTTGGAACGAGCGATCGAACACCTCCCTCATCTCAGCCATGAACGCCTCAATGGTGCTGGTGCAGGGGTGGGCGGCGTCCCACATTGAGGTTCCCACTCCCTCGCCTTTACCAGTCAGAAGGGTGATGACATAGGCCACGCGAGCGCGACGTGGGGAACGCCAGTGGCTGGAGCTCGAATATAATGGAGCACTGGGACAGGAAGGCTCGGCAGGACTTCGATCTCCATCGTATCTCCCGCGGGGAGTAAGGCGGGGCTCCCGGATGGGAGCTGCCTCTGCTGGCGCGACTGCAGTGCTGGGGCCGGATGATCCCAGGGTGAGACGCTGGAGGGTCTGCCTCAGTGCGTGCATGTCGCGCTGCTGCTGCTGAATCACGGCTTCATGGGACCGGAGAAGCTGCAGCGTAGAATCGTCCGCTGGAGTCTGTGCTGGTCGATTCGTACTGTAATGAACATACTGAAGACTCAATCGCGGATCAAGCTCAGAAGAGCGCTTTTATTTGACTGGGAATGTTCAATGCTCATGGTCAGAAAAAACAGAAACAAGTCAGAAGCCAGAATCAGGAATATCACAGGTAATCAGAATCGTAAATCAGGGACAGGCAAGGGATCTATTAACCAGAAAATCCGTCAGCACAAAATACAGAAACAAAGGGGTATCTAAACTAAGGGAAATAGGGGAAAAGGGAAAGGGTAATTGGATAGGGAAAGGGAGACAAAGAAATTAACTAAACGAAGGGAATGCAGGGAATATGGGAAAACAAAAGACTAGCAATCAAAATTCACAATCACTCGACGCAAATACAAAATATCAACTGGAAACAATGAAACACGAGACAAATCTTACAACAATCGAGAAGCTCACTAGAAAGAAAGGCAGAGACGACGACCAAGACTGAGCAAAGGAACGAAACGAATCGACACTGACAAGAGGAAAAGTGGGGTTTTTATAAACAAACTAATCAGAGTGTTTAGCCCAAGTAATAAAGGACAGCTGGAGAGGAGGCGGAATCTAGAACAGCAAAGGATGGTGATAGGACAGATTGGGGAAGTAGGTGTGCCCTGCTTCTTCAAACTAACAAATCACCGTGCCTAACTACTCTGCTCTAATGTGTAGTCCTACCCATTTCTAATCACCCGTGCCTCAGCTAAACTATTCTCAGGTGCAGACAGTTAACAAGCACAGGAAGAAGGAAGCAGGAAGTACCCAACCAGAAAAAACAGGGGAAAAGATTGTGAATGGAAACAAGACAAGACACCACACTTGGGAAACACAAAAAAAAAAGGGAGCTCAGTACAAGGAAGACAAGAGACAAGCATTCAAAAAACATGAACAGTCACACTAGAAAACATTAACTAAACACAATGAAACTAATAAATCTAAGCAAAAACATACAACATCAAACATAAAATCCTTAATTCACAACAAGTAGATGGTGTCGCACGAATTCAATTCCCCATTGGCGCGGAACTGCGATTAACCACGTATTCAGTAAGTGACACCGGGACAAATCACGAGATGTAGGTCTGAAATCTTTCACCGGTGATGGATATTTAAATATGCGCTTGTGCAGGCATTACTTTTGGTGGGAAAGTAGGATGCGTAACCATTTAGAATAATTATGTTGCGGTGTTCCCAGGATATGTTTGTGGCATAATTCATGGCATAACTACGCTCTCCCAAAAATACTTTTGGAACAATTGGCTGGCCTGAAATACAATATTGCTTAAATTAGCCAAATCTACTGCTGTTTAAAAGTATAATGACACCCCTTTAGTATACACTTTAACCGCGGTGCCTGAAAGACTAATAATGAAACGTCCTGAGACCTATGACAG
This sequence comes from Gymnothorax javanicus, assembly GCA_029692085.1. Classification (NCBI taxonomy): domain Eukaryota; kingdom Metazoa; phylum Chordata; class Actinopteri; order Anguilliformes; family Muraenidae; genus Gymnothorax; species Gymnothorax javanicus. The sequence continues at coordinate 65,143,609 of CM056200.1, forward strand.
AACAATTTCACACCCCACAGCAACAAACATTCCCACACCTGCAAAAAAAAAAAAAAAAAAAACCAAGACTACCAGCCATCACATCCCCATGCATCCTTTCAAAATAATATCTCATCCCATGTTGACTCTTTTACCTTTGTGAGTTCCCACACCTTCAAAAACTTTGGTATGTGAATACCCAGTGACCTTGACCCTCTCAAACCTTTTTAAATTAAGATTGTGAATGCTGCAGATGTTCTTTTCAAAAATAATTATTCAACCATGTTTGTATACAGCCTTTCATAATTCTGAACAATTTCACACACCCCGCATTCAAAAACTTAACATTGTGAATGTGGGTAATCTATGATCTTCTCACACCTTTTCAAAATCAACTATGTAAGGCCCCGAGACAAAGCAAGTGACCGTCACGAAAAACCCAAGTCCCGCCAACTCAAAAACGCTCGCGCCACACACCTTTCAACCCCGCCCCTATGGGTAAGTTTCATTGTACTATTGTTTTTTGACAGGAGTCGTTCGCTTCCTGCATTCAATCATTCATTGACTAGCCCCTCCCCGCAAGCCCCACCAACTCACAGACAGCAAACCCCGCCCCCATGGGCTCCGCTCACTTACAATGCGTTCGTACACAGAGAGACAGAAGGGAGAGACAGAGAAAAGGAGTAACACGTACGGAATGAGAAGACTCTGGATACAAGCCTTATTTTGCAGCTTCTTTCGTCAACTACATTACAACTTTTTGGTAACTTTTCTTTCCACACATACACATCGCGCCGAAAACTGGGAAATAATTTTCTTTCTTTCCTTTTCCTTTACACACACTTACTCAACGCACCGCATGCACCGCTATTTTCCTGTTTTAACACTTGCTCTCATTTTTTTTTTTTTTTGCTTTAAAACACTGTTTTACCAACATGTCGCCAACAACTTTATAACACTCTCCGAATTTAAATTCTCTTTAAAAACGCTCTAAAATGTATAAAATTCTATCCCCGCACCAGAGCATGCAAGTGGGAGGGTGAGAGGGAGGGGGGCTTGGGGACGGTGCTGAATCTCGCACACACAACCCCGGAGAGAAGGGGAGAGGGGGGAGGATTAGGAGAAGGGGGGAAATACAGAATAAATTATAATAACCTCTTTTTAATTAATTCATATTAACTCATGTAAACTCATCAAACAACCGTGACTAATTGCCTTGTCACAACGCGAATGATATTATCTCTCTCATGTGCAACGTCTGTAACATAGAAAAAGGTATGTTAGGCTTAATGAGTGTGCCTAATTGTGAGTTTTTGAGCTTCCCTTGCATTTGAAAATACCACTTCCTGTTTTATGGCGAATCATGCCCTGCCATGGCAACGTTGTTTGATGAAAACTGACATTCTTCACAATAGAGTATCATCAAGGTCGGAAGGCTTTCCTGACCACATTTAAAGTGGATCTGGAAAACACACATGGAGAAGTATGCTATGTCTGAAACTCATTATTGGCATATGGATGTCTTTAGAGTGGAACTATTATCAAGCACATGAAGTTTTAGGCAAATCAGATGAAGTATGCTTGAGTTATAACAACTGCCTGTTTCATGGCGAAACATGCAAATTCACTAGCCTGCCACGTCAAGTCGCAATCAACAAAAACTCAAAAGCTTCATAATTTAGCATTATAAAGGTCTTGAGATGACCCATACCAAATTGGAAGTCACTTGGATGAAATCTCAAGGAGGAGTTTGTTAAAATATGATGCATGGAAACGAGAGAAATCGCACAAAAACCGCTCAGTAAAAACAAAATGGCTGACTTCATGTTGGGTTTAGGTCATACCACCAGGAGAAGTGTTTTAAATGTTGGCATGGTGGATATGCCCACTAAATTTCATATGTCTATGTGGAACATAATGCGAGGACTGCATCGTTGAAATTTTCTATGGGGCGCTATGGAGCCAGTTTGCCACGCCCATTTAAAAGACCTGTAAAAAAGTTACATTTTCGCCAGGCTTGATGTGTGTGCCAATTTAAATGAGTTTCTGAACATGTTTAGACCCTCAGAAATGCGATTAATTTACAGAAATAGTAATAATGATAATAATAATAATAATATTTAAAATAATAATAATAAACACAACAATTACAATAGAGTCCTCGCATCATTCAGTGCTTGGCCCCTAAAAATGCGATATGCATATAATCAATATGTGGTTATCATTTTTGTAAAGTTTAATGAAAATCCCTCACAAAATGTGGGAGGAATTTATTTCAGAACATAAACACCCTCCCAAGAATATACATTAAGTCACCATTTAACGTCAAGGGCAGTAACTCGGTTAAATATTAGTTTGGCGCTACAAAATTTTGCGATATGCGCATAACCAATATGTGTTTATAATTTTGGAAAGTTTCATGAAAATCCCTCAAAAAATATGAGAGGAGTTGATTTCAGAACATAAGCACCCTTCCCGGGACGTGCAGACGGATGGACATTGCCAAGACATAATCCCCCGCCGGTCTTAAAAAGCTAAGAGAGAGATAAAGGGCTCTAAATTCATTGACCAGGCGCAGGCGCGGTGAATGGGGGGACCGCCGCGCCAACGGGGTGTATCCAGGCGTATTTTGCAATTTCATGCCCGGCGCAAGTACTCCTCTGTCCCGCCACTGTCCCTCCTGCCAGCGCAAGTGGCAAAGAGGGAGGAGAGAAGGCGTGAGTGGGTTTAACACAGCCGAGTCAAATCTTCACCAATCAAATGAGCTCCTCTCCTAACCTGTTGGAATAAAGAAGCCTCTGTCCTATATCTGCATGATGCGTTAATTTTGCATTTTACTTTGCTGCTTCAGGCATGTTTTCTGCACCGCTTACGTCAATATTAAGCATTACGAATATGAGTTAGCTGGCTAGCTAGGGCATTCGCGAATTATTACCATTAGCGAACTTGAATGGAATTTCAAAAAGCGAAATTACGCCAGATCATTCAAACTTATGAAGTTGGAATGAAATACGACAGTTGCTAATTTATTTCTTCTGCCTGCATCATTGGGAAGAGAAACGATGGATAGCGTGTTCCTATTATTACACCCTGGTGCTGCTTAAAATTTTGGGATAAACATGCATTGACAACAATGCAAGATACGTTACACATTTATTTTCAATATGTGATATTAAGGGGTGATCTGGGGTTAAATGGGCAAAATTTGATTATTTTTCCAAAAAATTTTTTTTGAATAAAAATATTCTATCATAACCCACCTTTAATAATCACTAATTGCTACAAGGATAAAAAACTGAATTTTGCCATAAAATCATGATTAAAAAGCAACTGTCATGATGAATTTTATGCTTTTCACTCCAGGAAAGTGATAAACATTTGAATAATCAGATAATACAGTCTGAAAAATGGGTGTAAGCCACAGACTAAGACTGAACTCAACTTTTCAATGCGGTCTAATGCATTTTCCATTGATTTCCTAAGGTATTACTTTTTCCACGTTTCTCATGTTTGTGGCAGCCATAACTTTTTTATTCATCATTGAAAATCAATGAAATATGGGCTGCAGGTACTTAACTTCATTAGAAATGCAATGACATAGGGAAATTTTGCCTATCTGTTACATACTTTGAATGTTTTGAGTATTCGTCAGATTCTGCACAAAATAATTTCAAAATTTGAGTAAAATGCCCCAAAATCACAAAACTGATAAATTGGGCAAAGAATGGCTATGTCATTGCATTTGGATATGCAATGGCTTTTAAATGATGAGAGTGAAACTGAATTCTGTCATAGAGTTAAAGAGGAATTGGTGCCAGAAGTTTTCTGCATATTTAATGAGCTTGCTCGGTTACCATGGCAACCGCAAAAACAGAAAAATGCCAACTTGTATCTTTTTTGGTTGTTATTACATATACCTCTTTAGATTAATTCTGAGTTGTTTCCTGGTGTCATGTTTCATTTAACCCCAGATCACCCCTTAACTCAGTATGAGATCATAGCAATCAGGCTGTAATCCTTTTCCCCACTAAAAACGATAAAACCTAAGTGACAATAATAGTATTAAGCCGCTTGCACTCTGGACGCGAAATGAATTTTTCGCACGACAGATTACATTCAAAGTCAATGCAAAGCGTGTATTCGCGTCTTTGCATTGACTTTGAATGTAATCAGTCGTGCAAAAAATTTGTTTTGCGTCCGGTGTGAAGTAAGTAAGTAAGTAAGTTTAATTTATAGAGCACATTTACACACAGCATACACTGACCAAAGTGCTGTACAATGTAAATGAATGAGAGGACAAATAACAAAATATAATACAATGCAATAATACAATTACATCAAAATGTCAAAAACAAAAAACAAAAAAAGGGGAGCCTTCAATATCAGGGCACACCACACAGACATGAACAGAAGGTAAATGGTTAGGGAGCGAGGAAGGCCAGGGAGTAAAGGTGGGTTTTTAGCCTGGATTTGAAAGCTGAAATGGAGGGGGCAGATCTAATGTCCAGGGGGAGCTGGTTCCACAAACGTGGAGCAGCGATGGCAAAGGCTCTGTCACCTCTCTGCTTGAGCCGTGAGCGTGGCACATGCAGAAGCCATTTGCTAGAGGATCTAAGGGACCTTTGGGCCGAATGGAGCTGTACAAGGTCAGTGATGTAGGCTGGGGCCAGCCCATTAAGTGCCTTAAAAACAGATAATAAAACCTTGAACTGGATTCTAAAAAAAACTGGGAGCCAGTGCAAGGAAGCCAGAATGGGGGTGATGTGCTCACACCTCCTGGTGCCAGTTAAAAGATGAACAGCTGCATTTTGGACCAGCTGCAAACGTCTGAGTGAGGATTGAGGGAGGCCGAGGTAGAGGGAATTGCAATAATCCAGCCACGATGTAATAAAGGCATGGATAACTATCTCAAGGTCGTTGTGAGATAGGAAGGATTTGAGGCGGGAGATCACTCTAAGCTGGTAGAAACTATTTTTGACAACAGTGCTAATCTGTTTGTCAAGACAAAGTTTTGAGTCGAGAATGACACCCAGGTTTCTGGCGTAAGGTTTGACAAATGGGGTGAGGTGACCTAAATTATTCAGTACAGTACAACCTGCCTTGGGGGGACCAAAAATGATGACTTCTGTCTTATCACCATTTAGCTGGAGGAAGTTGTTAGCCATCCAGTTTCTGATGTCTTCAAGCCAGACCAGGAGAGATTGAATAGAGTCCTTAGATTTTAGAGGCAAGTACAGCTGAGAATCATCGGCATAGAGGTGAAAAGAGATGTTATACTTTCTTATAATGTCACCCAATGGGAGCATATACAGGCTGAAGAGCATGGGACCCAGGATGGACCCCTGAGGGACCCCATAAGAGACAGGGGCAGATGATGAAGAGAACTGACCCATAGAAACAGAGAAAGTCCTGTGTTTAAGGTAAGAGCTGAACCAAAGTAGTGCAGTCTCCCTAATGCCCACATGCTGGTCAAGGCGAGTGAGGAGGATGTTGTGGTCTATGGTGTCAAAGGCGGAACTAAGGTCAAGTAAAATCAAAATGGCATTTTCACCAGAATCCAACGTGAGGAGCAGATCATTAATTACCTTAAGCAGGGCTGTTTCAGTGCTATGCAAGGGTCGAAAACCTGATTGAAAAGGTTCCAGTGTATTGTGGGTGGTCAGAAAGGGAATCAACTGTGAAAGAAGAGCTTTTTCTAGAACTTTAGAGATAAAAGGAAGCTTAGAGATGGGGCGGTAATTTTTTAGGCATTTGACAGCGAGGTTATGTTTTTTAAGCAAGGGTTGGACAACCGCATGATAGAGGAGGGAATGGCATCATGGGGGGATGTAGTAGGTTTCATAAGCTATACTAATTCCCGCAATTCAGTGAGAGAAATGGGCTGAAATTGGTTAAAAATAGCTGGTGCACCTGAATAATCAGGTAGAGTGGGAGATGAGGAGGGGAAAACAATGATCTGATGTTCTCAATTTTATTCGTAAAAAACTTGAGGAATTTCTCGCAGGTATCAGTAGATACATCAGCAACTGGGGAGTTAGAAGGGTTGATAACAGAGTTAATGGTGCTAAATAAAATGTTGGGTCTATTCGAGTTTTTGCTGATCAAATCTGAGAGGTGCTTTGCCCTGGCTTTTTTTGCTGCTGCCTGGAAGGAAACTAATGCAGTTTTAAAAATTTCAAAGGAGACATTGAGGTGATCCTTTTTCCATTTCCTTTCGGCTTTACGACTGGCCTGCCTGAGAGAGCGGGTGGCCTCATCCAACCAATATTGAGATTTTAGCTTGGGGCGGGTGTATATAAGAGGAGCTACAGAGTCAAGTATAGAAGAGCAAGAAGAGTGGAAAAGGCTGACGAATTCATCCGGGCTAAAAGAGGATGATGCCGCTGTTGCAATGATAGATGCAACAGTTTTACGGAGAAAGCTATCAGAAAACTGAGCTGCAGTAAAAGAGTTTATATGGTGAGAGTAACGACCATGAGCTCTGGCAGTTTGCAGAGGATTAGAGAGGGTGATATCAAATATAATAGGCTTATGATCAGAGAGAGTGGCATCCTCAATCACAATATTATCAACAGAAAAACCATAAGATAGAATAAGGTCAAGTGTATGTCCCAGAGTATGAGTAGCTTCATTTATATGTTGAGTAAGGCCAAAGGCATCTATTACACCACAGAATTTGTTGACCATAGGTCTGTCTGGACAGCACACATGGATATTGAAGTCACCAAGTATAAGAAGACGATCGTGCAATGACACAAAATGGGAGAGAAAGTCAGGGAATTCTGTGATGAAGTCTTTGTCAGGCTTAGGGGGCCTATAGATCAGTACACAAACCAGTGGGGACATAGCAGATTCTACAATTACACACTGCAGTTCGAAATTGGAAAAGCTCCCCACAGAGAGTGTATTCCTAAACACGAGAGCTACTCCGCCTCCTTTTCCAACGCACCTCGGCGTGCTAATGAACGAGCAGTAAGTAGGGCAAAGTTCGCCAAAAACAAAAGACTGGCTAACTCCAGCACCAATCCAAGTCTCGGTTAAAAACAGGAAATCCAGATTATTTCGAGAGAAAAAGTCATTTAAAACGAAAGTTTTGTTGGACACAGACCTGCTGTTGACCAGGGCGACTTTTGCAGAGGAGTTAATCGCAGCCTGGGGGCAACACGAGTGTTCCAAAGGGCGGATAGTCGGGGAATTCCCCCCACCGCTACGGATCCGCAGTCTCGGACGAACAGAGCTGACAGGCATTTGGCGTCGATGCGGAGTGATGGATACGTGGCAGGAGTACCTTGGATCCCACGAACGTCGAGCCAGAAAGAGATCTTTCCGACCTAGATGGGCTGCAGAGAGCTGGCAGGGCCAGCTCTATTCCTGATCGCCACCCAGACGCCTCCGCGTTTTCCTCGGCGCCTGCGACGCTTCCTCCGGTGAGAGACGCAGCAAGGTAGCCGAAGGACGCACTCCAGGGTGGGGTAAACAAACGGAGGGTGACATCAAGTGTATGGAACAGGGGACCCACTAGTAAGGGTCACCAGCGCGTTTCTGAGATGTTGCAGAGTCTGATGATCATAAGTCCGTGTAGCGGCAGCAGAGCAATGCCAGCAAAGCAAGAATGCTAACATAAACAGACATAGCACACATCGGACAGGTAGGAACTGACGGAGCTGACGGCAAGCCGACAAACACACTGGCGCCATCTTGCCACGTAGTTCATCAAAGACAGCAGCTGAAGGACACATACCCACATAGGCACCACACGCACTCGCGCCCACATGCACACACATCTCTCTCTCTCTCGTACGTTGCAGACAGGGGTATTTGTGGTCAAAGCCACTGCCGCAAAAAAGCGGCTACGGCGCTCAAAGTAATTTAATATCAATACTCACGCTTTATAACAGAAGTTCAAAACTTTGATATAACATAGAAAACACATTAAGAAAAAGTCATAGACGGATGGACTCATATCTTTTACCGACATGAAATACCATGCATTTCTAACATCAGTGCCGCGGTTCTAGTGTTAAGGACAGAGCTGTGCAGTCAGGTGGTCTCTCCTCAAGCGCTGCTGCTCTCCCTGCTGATACGGCACATGCAGTTCGGCCTCTCTCTGTCTCAAGTCCTGTAATGTCTCCTGCGTGAGGTCAAAGTGACATCCATGGCGTACAGCTATGTTGTGTAGCACGCAACATGCCACAGAGAATGCACTGACACTCTGAGGGCTGTCAGGTCGAGTTTCCATTACGCGTGCCAACCGCCTTTGATCTGACATCATAACAATCGATATAGATACTATAATTTATGTGCTGATTCAGATAGTTACATTAAATAGTGGTTGCTGTAATTATTTATTGCATTGAAATGTGCCTGACATTCTGGAAACCTGCCTGTGAGGTTTCGGTGACGTGTGCGCACTGTGCGCCGGTCAGCTAAATTACCACTGCACAGAAAGTAAACCAGGTTAGAGCTGGCGAGCTCTCTGCGCACTTTCGGCAGAGCCTTTTTCCAGGAAATTGTCACTGCGTCATGATGTGTGACACCTCCCCCTACTACGCTGCCACACCCATCTCAGCGCAAGTCCGTCTATCAAATTGCCAAAGTGGCTGCGCACGGTGTTGCATCGCACAAAATTACCACTGCGCGGGCTGCACCGGACAAAATTACCACTGCGTGGACTGCGCCACCCTGCGCTGCGCCAAAAAATTAGAGCCCAAAATGTTTCATATCATTGTGGAGCACAAATAATTGACAAATTATGATTTGTTTATGTCGACCCATCCTGTGAGCAATATCTATGAAATTTGGTGAGTGGGGTAGGGAGACAAGAATGAAAAAGGAATAAAAATGCTGAGACAACATGCAGATGGTGGGGTCAGAATGTTGCTGTCATAACGACATGTTCTCGAGTCTCCTCAGAATGTTTCCGGTTCGATGTTGAACCCATGTCATGAAGAATCCTCTATCCAGGCAGATCCAGGGGCAAAGATGGCTCCTGTAGTAAGCATTTCTTTAAGGGAGTGGCTTTAATCTTTTGCCTCAATGGACAACAAAACATTATTGTCCAGCTAAAGCTAGACACTTGTCCTTTGCCTTGCTGATAACTAAACCATTTCCCTAAGATACAAGCTGCTTATGGAAATACATCTCAATAGCCCTCATTTATCAAACGTGCGTACACCAAAAAAATGGGTGTACGCCAAAACTCCCGCAAGGATCGGCATTTATCAATCTGAACGTGAGCAAACGGTCCACAAAAATCTCACACCAGGTCTGACCAGGTGTACGCAGATTTGAAACCAGTGAACAACATGCAGGACCGAGTGCAGCTGTCAAAATGAGTAATAAACCATATGCAGCGATGCAGACGTCATGCTGTTGTTGCTCTTATTAGTAAAATCATAAATAGGCTAAATAGATAAATAGGCTAAATAAATGAATGAATGATTGAATTAATAAATAGGCTAAAATAAATAAATAAGATACCTGTGTTGAGAAATTAATTAAACTTATATTTTGAGACAACCTGCTTGTGAGGCCAGACGGCTGACAATTACAATCAATTTGATTAAGCGAAATGCGTGGCTTGGCAGATATGCGGTGTGGTATGTCAGATGTTCATCCAGTCAGATATATACTGAACAACAAAAGAAACGCAAGTTAATTAAAGGCAGACTGGAAAATAAGTTTGCGCATAATTATTTTAGAAAATCAAATTTATTACTAGCGCGTGCACATTTACACTCATTTCATCAAACTTTTCTTTATTTTGCGGTCACTTTGACTGAGTAACCATAAAAGTACAATTACTAACTGGCTAACTTGCGTTTCTTTTGTTGCTCAGTATATATATATATATATATATATATGTATGTGCCTACGGACACTTTGACCGTGATCACATTTTGACAATGGCAGACCTTCTATTGTTCGAGAAATAAGCTTCTGTCCGAAGTGAGAGGAACTTTCGGCACAGAGAAGATTTCCTCCGGGAAAGTGACAAGTGGCTGCTCGTTTTATGTGGCACCCTATAAAATGTCATGGAGTAACACTAATAAAAGTGGGCTACAATCAAGAGTGATCTCTACAGACTGTATTTTAACAATTACCCTCATGCAGCTCCGATCGAGGCGGTGGGGACTCATCCGTGCCCCGGCCGCCTCGTATTCCCACGATGGAGGGGGCTCCTCGAATGGAGACAGCTGGAGGTTCGAGTCTGGTTGGCCTCCACTGGTCTGTGCGCTGCTGCGCCTGAGCGCAGGAACCCGTTTTTTGGTGGCGATCTTAAAATCGGACCTCTTTTAACCTACATGTAAAGCATTTGGATTGTCAATTATGTAGGCTATATAACATGAAGTTTATAAGTGCTCCAGTTGATGACCATTCCAGTGCTGCTTAGAAAGTACCGCTTAAAATAAGTTCAGCCAAAAAAAAATTTTAGCTTTGGACACACTTAAAATCAGTGTGGGCAATGGAGAAATGTGCATCTTGGCTACACTTGTAAGTGCGTCTAATGCGAATTTTGATCAATTTTTTGTGCTTGGACGCACTTAAATAAGTGCGAATAGTCACTTCGATTTATTAATGAATTAAATCAAACGTCTGCTGCACTTTAGTTTTCCACCCCAACGGGGTTTACCGCAGCAGCAATAAGTTTTCCAAACTGCAGCCTTCTGGGCTCCCTTTACGCCTCTCTTAAGGCTTCCAAATAAAATTATTTTGTTTTTCTCTACCTCGGACGTGATAATTTATATTTCCTCCTCAGTGAAGTTCTTTCTTCTTTGCTGTCTTTCGAGAGTCCATGTCGTAAAGTGGGCAGGACTATGCCTCCCGGAGCATGAATTTATAGGGGCGTGTCATGTAAATTACGATGGTTTCAGCCGCCAGATTTATCAACGCCACACCAGTTCTACACTGAAATCAGCGACGGACACACTTTTAGTAAATCAGAAGTGACACCTGGCGAACGCTGATATTTACACCAGAATCTACACCAGATTCTATGCAAGTTTGATAAATGAGGGCCAATATGTTTCAGAGGTGAGACGTGTAAGTTTGTCTTATTTTCTCGAGGACAAGTGACTAAATTTTCAAAATTTAAATTTGTTATGATCCAGACAGAGAACCAAATGCAGATGTGGGTATAATCCAATCAGGAGTATTTATCCAGGGAATACGGTATGGATGAGGCTGTAGCCAAAAGGAGCAGAGAACATTGCAGCTCTGATATACAATCGCCAGGGTAGGGGCTCAGCATACTCCAGGTCAGTGGCTTCCCTGTGCAGCTGCCAGGTGATTCACCCTTGCTTGAGCTTGCTAGAAGAGGGAAGTAGATTAACAGGATCGCTGTCCCAAACCTGAACCGGGTTGATGCTTTGGGAGGTGTTCATAATAAACTGGACAGAGGAAGAGAACTATTCAACCAGATTATCAGGAATGAACTCCCAATCCTGGACCCTGAGAATAAGACATGGAAGCTTATTTCTAAACCAGGGAACTTATTTCTAACAACTAGTCTACAAGCTTTAGTTCTGATTTCAAGTTTTATTAACATTTGCTAATCAACGAAGACAAACTCATTTACATATGTGATACTTCAAAGACAAACTTTTTACACAATATCTAGATGACTAAATGACTGGTTGCTTGGCAGTACAGTCCCTGACAATCAAGCAATGACCACTGAAACAAAATCCCCTTTTAAACACCAAGCCAATAGAGGGAACAAATGATTACACCTGGAAGGGGGAGGCACGCAAGACAAAATCAACAGAGGAAAACAAGAACTCTAATAGCCATACACGTTGCTGAACAAGGGAGAGGAGACAATTTATGAGACACAGGGGTTGGAACAAAATTTGCTTGTTCAGAGGACAAATACGGCCTACCCGAATATGCTATTCAATTATGCTTGAGAACAGCAGAACAGCATTGAGGATCCTTCTGACCAAATTTTAAAAAAAAAATGTGTGTGGCCAGCAACACATTTAAGTTCCAGACAAGTCCCCTTGGTTTTCTTTCATGCAGTGAAATCCGTTTTGTGCTGGGATATTTGGATTCCGGCACAAAAAACTTCAAATAATCAAACAAATTATGAATCAGTAATGCTGGCTTAATAGACAACCATTTACATTCTTTATTTTTATAAATAAAGCTTCAAAATGTGGAAGTTTTACCCAAATTTCCATGAAAGAGCTAATTCTTGTTTCTTGTGTCCTGAGATTCAAGGCACCATCTACAAATTTCACCAAACTATAATTCTCAAAAAAGGAAATAAATACATAAATCCATCCATCGTCTATACCCGCTTCTTCCTCACTAGAGTCGCATGGGGAGCTGGAGCTTATCCCAGCTGACCATGGGCGAAAGGCAAAGACCCCCCCTGGGCAGCTCGCCAATCCATCGCAGGACGCAAACACCATTCATTCTCACCACCATATCTGCAGGCAATTTAGTGTCTCAAGTTAGCCTGATGTGCATGTCTTTGGACTGTGGGAGGAAAGCCACACAAACACAGGAAGAACATGCAAGCTCCACATAGAAAGGCCACCGGCCAGGTTCAAACCCATGACCACAGCTCTTTCTTTTTTGCCCTCATCGGTTGTGTTTATGCATTTGCTAATGAGCAGGGTTGTGTAGTGAAGCAGCTGTCAGATACACAGAGGGAAATGTGGAAATTTACTGACCTTAAACACTCTGAAAAACGTACAGGAGCTGTATCAATGTACTTACAATCAGGTACATAAACATTTGGACATGAGGGTTTTGTTATTTTAGGATAACAAGTATTGCTGGTAAAGAATGCCCCCTTCTCAACACTTTCCACTCAACACTTAAGGAGCAGGCTGTATCAGTGTCAAAAAGAGAAGATTTCACGAGAGGAATCACAACAAGATGTAAATCATGGGAAAGTCTGGCAACTTCTGGCAAAAAAAACAACAAACAAAAACACCGTGTTTAAATGGGGAACAACATCCTACTACAGTAGGTAGGACAATATTATTCACTCGCATTCCAGCAAAGACTTCAAATTTCATAGGAAGGTGCATCATAGTACAGATGACAATAACCTCAGTTGTATACTGAGAAAGCAACTCAAGAATTTTTTAAAGCAGAGTGAAATTTTTGCAATGGTTAAGTTTCCTTAGCTAAATCCATGAGGTATGGATTGCCCTCACTTCGGCAAAACTGAAGGCAAAACGATCCAAAATGCGTAGAAACTGAGAACAGCTGCCATGATCACCAAAGGAGCAAATTCTGAAGAAAATTATTTTTGAGTTTCCTCTGTCCACAGTCACCATGTACAACACATTTTTAATTAGAGTGTATTTGCATCCGTTGAGAGAGAAACATGTAGGACTTGAAAATCAATGCTCCCTGTCCAGTGAGCCTCCAATATGTGCTGGGTTAACACTGAGCAGGGGGGATTATCACCCATGATTCTCTGCCTTAGAGGTAGAGACAGTTACTTCTAGAAAGAGTGGGATTTCACTGAATTTAAAAAAAAAAAAAAAAAAAAAAAACAGGTTGGGCGGGATCTAGACCGAGTGTCACAGGAGGGAGGAGTAGAACAGTAATACAGTACATGCAGTATATGGACCTTCCTGACCTGTCAATCAAGTGTACAGTAAGTTCCAATCAGATAACCTTATCTTACTAAGGTCCTGTCTATCCCAACAGCACCGCCATATTAATGCAGTCCTTCGCTGTGTGTAACTCGCATGGTGTCTGATTTTTTCGAAAATAGTTCTTTGATGCGCTTGGGGAACGTGTAATACTGAGGAAAGATACCTTGCCCGGCAACCGGGAGCTCAATTAATCCTTTCCTCCAAGGCCAAAAACGCAGTTGGAAAAGTGTTTGTGATGGATTAAGGCATATGGAAGGCCTGCCGCAACTATACTGAAACACAGTGAAAACGCAACAGCTTGAAGCCATCAAAATTACCACTGAAGAAATATAGTGGTATGAAGGTTAAAAGCTGGAATTTGTGCAAGTCCAGGTTTGAACCCAGTTTGTGTGTCTGTCAGGAGATCACTTCTCCAAAATGCAACTTTGTCATGTCATTAGCAGCAGGTTGAATGCATCACTTGAATCACATGCAAGTGCAAAGCAAGACATTAAATGCATAAAAGGCACAGTGGTTCATCCCCTTCAGCATCAATGTCAGGATGCCACAGCTTACAGAACAGCAGAGGGAGTGAGCTTTGGGGATGCTGCTGTGGGAACAACTCAAAGAGAGGTTGCCAGCCGGTTCAGGGTCAGTTCATCCACTATCAACCGACTGGCACATTGCTACCAACAGACAGGAAGCGTTCACAACCTCCCTATGAACGTCATCAAGACAGGTGTGTTCTGGAGAGAAATTGGTTTGGTGGGGGTTGTTTCGTGGTCTGGGCTGCCATTAATGGGAGATTTCGGGGTGAAATTGTTGTGATTCGTGGATTCGTGGCACAGCAATATGTGGATGAGATTTTAAGACCAGTTCTCCAACCGCTATTGAGCAAACATGGACAACAACGATTACCGTTCACGTTCCAACACGATAATGCCCGTCCCCATACTCCACGCCTCACCAGAGACTTTCTCGAACGAGCAGGGATCGATGTTCTCCCGTGGCCATCCATTTAAGCCGATCGTAACCCCATTGAACACATGGGATGAACTGGGTCGTCGTGTGCACTGGCGTCAATGTCAACCACTCTTTGTCGCCGAGTTCACAGCAGCACTACAGGAGGAGTGGAGGAACATACCCAAGCAACTGCAACGTTTGTGTGAATCAATGCCTCACCATTTATGCGCATGTGTGCAAGTACAGGGAGGATACACTCGCTACAGACAGTTTGTGGAGGGTCTGTGCATTCACAATGGCATATCAGAAACATTTGATGAGATAATATGATGAAACTTTACAGGGTTATGGACAATTAAATTCTTTTTCTATTGGTATTAAAATTGAATCGAAAAACCTTGGTTGTTTCTTCTTCTTGGTGATTAAATATGGGTATTGCGTTTTCACCGTGTGTCAGTATAAATGGAATTAGATCAACAAACACAAGGCTGTTTGCCTGAAGGTAAGCAAATGAAATTTTTTGCCATTTCGCCTTCACTAGTTCGTTACCAACAATCTATGCATATGTTTTGCTGAGAAGACAGAATTACACCAACGGCATCATTGCTGTATATGTTAACATAGTATTGTTTTTCCCTAGTGGATTTCTGCACGCAATACCAGATGTGGCTGTAAACCAGTACCTATTCTGCTGAGAACATGATGCACCCAGCACAGGCATTCACAACATTAGGTAACATAAAACATCCAGCCAAGTGGTCAAGGATTTTGCAATGGCATGATATAATCTGCTTATAAACTTTAACGCGAGAAAAGTTGGCTAGGTAGTGTAGAATCTGGAAATATAAGTGACAAATGGCTGATCAGCTCGGTCCAGAGCCTGGCCAAATAGCAATAGAACTTTTATGGCCTTCCCCCTAGGATGTTCCTGCAGCCTGCATGTGAAAGGTGTCGGTGATCTTTCTGTTACTTTGTACGGGGGGGTAGTTGCAAAGCCCTGGCTGAGACAATGCCCCTGTACTACTGTCCTCCATCTTAAGTCCAGTTATATTAATCTGTTTAAGATAATCTAAATCTCTGGGAATTTCATAATATGTTTATATGTTCAATATCCTGTTAAGAAATCACTTATATACTTATAACCCAATTAAACTATATATTAATTCATCTTAAGACTTTTACATGACAACTGCATCATATTAGTACATATTCATATCATGTTTGGTCTTATTATTCTCGGGAGAATCCAAGGAGTTGAATGGAGTATGTTTCATTCCCATTGAAATTATGGTTCATTCCCTTTTGGAAACTCCTGAGAATTTGGCCAGAATCCTCTCTGGTAATCACCCTATTCTCCTCTCTCTGCGGAAGTGTTTTATTACATCCTCCCAATGGTGGAAACCCAAAAACCAGATTCGACCCCCCTTCCAGGTGTTTATGGCCATGCCGCCTGGATCAAAGGCGTGATTTGGCTTAAAGCAAAGAGAACCAATCCATTCTGGGAAGATTGTATCCGATCTGTCCCCGCGTATGTAAGTGCGTGAGTAGTTTTTTTCAATTATGTAATATCGTAATTCGAACTTCCCGCGCACGCCAGTGCGTGTGTATCCTTTTCCTCCAGGTATGAATTTATCCTCCTTTTCTAAATTGTGTGTAACTTGTAAGTGGCTTAATGTTGATTTGTTTGATTTAAGCTCTTGCCTACCTGGTGAATAAATTATTGTCATTCCGTGGTCTCTGTGGCTCCTAATCCTTTTATTCTTTCTAGCCACGTTACGACTGGTACATAGGGGGCGAGTCCTTATCATTCCAGACTAGCTAGCTGATGTTTTAAAGGTAGTGATGGGTTTTAAGTTGGATTGCAAGTTACGGTCTACTTATATAAAGGGTTTATGTAGTATCGGTCCTGGGGATTTGGCCTTAAGGGCACCCTTGGGCTTATAAGCCGGTGCCTGGTCGATCCCCTTAAGGGGCCCTGTGGTGCACATAAATCTGGGTTCATGATATGTTTATGCCAAAGTTGCTACTATCATGGTAATTTCTTCCATCCTCTAGAACTCTCACCGAACTAAGATCCGGCAACTGCGCTATTACCCGGGGGCGTCAGTTGAGTAACTGGTTTTCACAGAAGAGTCTGGCGGCATAGCTGCCCCGAGATTCACGCATGTGTCCCTAAACTATAAATTCTAATTCTAATTTGGAGTCAGATACTTAACGAGGGTATAACTAAATTTGGTATCCTAAATGTATTGTGGAGTCAGATTAACTATAACCGTTGTGCTTTTGTGCCCCGTTCTTCGAACGGAGAAAATATATCCATTTTATTGTGATTCGCACCAGCCAATAGGTCGCGCGTGCTAATACCAGCTAAAAGAACACGTTGAACCTTCGCCCCTACAATTTCCGCCGTTGGTTATTGTTTTGTGGGTTTTACAGTAGCTAGCCAGCAAACTAGCTATAATCAGATTCAGAACGTCAGTCGCTTAGCTGAAATGAGTAAAGTTAACTTGTCATTGAATTTAGTTTAGAGGAAAACGCTGATATAACGAACGTTAGATTAATAACTCAAGCTAGTTTAAGGGTTAGCTGCATTGCGTAATATGATTTATTACAAAGTCCAGCTAGCGGATTGTCTGACTCATGCAAACTGATGTTAGAAAGCATATTGGATTCAGTGTTATTTTTAGCTAAGTGATGGCAACAAAAGTATGAAAACTACTTACCCTGCTTTAAATGTTTAGTACATTGCAGTACTTTGCTTGGTTTGATCTCAATGTGCAGTCTATTGGGCGTTTGGCTTTTTTGCATCGCAGTTACTGTTGTATGTCCACCATTTCCGTTAATAATTTTGATCTCATGGATATATCCTTCCGTGAAATAGTTAAGGCCTCTCTGGACAACTTTGCTGGACAAGTTGGACACATTCGGTAAGAAACAAACCGCAATATTTTCTGGGATACGCGCCAGGGAGAGGTGCCCAAACTTCTGCTGTGCCGTTGTCAATGTGGAACTGAGCTGCGCTGCATGTGGGGCATAGCAACAGTGACTAAGGGGGGCGGAGTTGGTCGGAGCGAGTCGGAAAGCTCCATTGATCTGTTACTATAACCAAATTTCATTGTGATAAATATTTAACAGTATCTACCGCTGAAAATAATTAAGAACATAACCTGACAAAAAAATATATAAATGAACAATGTTCAATCCAAAAAAAAAAGTTTTTGAGCTTTATTCCAAAAATACATTTTTGTACTTTTTTAAATTTTGGCATTTTTTAAGAATGAAAATAAAACCTATTTTAACATTTTTGCAAAACAATACAAGCTTTATTTAAAATAAAATGTTACCAGAAAAAAAGACGTGGAATCCAAATAAATCCAAATTTTCACATTTCTTATAAAAACATAAAAAAGACAGCAAAAAAAGACTAAATAAACTATTTTATGATTAGCAAGATTTTTAAATCTTCAAAGGAAAATGTTATATTGAAATAGTTTGAGTTGCCATGAAAGCAATACACCATATAATGAGTAGTTATGAAAAGTAGTATGAAACAAGCAGCACTAAAATAGTTTCATAATTGTCGATGCAGTCATTACCTTTTTCTCACTCTGCTCAGAGGGAAGGACAAAAAACTCATTGGTTGATTAGAACAAAACATGATCTATGGGAAGCTACATGAGTGCGGTTGAGTTAATAGCACTTCAATGCATCAATCAGAGAGCCAGAATGGACGGCTCTTAAACCCTCGTCACACTAGAGGCGGAATGAGCCGGAATGCCGTCGGAATGAAAATTCTTTGTATATTCCTGGATATTCGAAGTGCGTTCTAAAAATTCTAACTTCATTCTGAGTGAATTCCAAATATTTGGGCCCGTTCTTGTGGCCGGCCCGAATGTTTTGCTCATGCTCAAAACTTTCCAGGTGCATTCAAAGTGGAGAAATATTGAACGGCATTCGAAGTGCATTCTAACTGCGCTCTGACTGCATTATAAATATTCTTACGACATTCCAACAGCATTCAAAACATTCTGATTGCATTCGAGGGAGAATCGAAACGGCAAGCCACGTCAAATCCTGCCAGAATGTCCTGATTGCGCCTTGAATGAGCCAGAATGCACCTCGAATGCATCTCGATTGCTGCAGGAATCTATTTCGATATTAAAACAATTCAGCTGGAATGCACTTTGAATGCCGTTGGAATCTTTCGATTGCTGCTGGAATCAGTGGCAGCTGGTGAACTGGCGATAGGGGAGGCTGAAACCCATCCCTTAAAAATAATGATTGGTCATGACCTGTTTTCAAACATTCATTTAAATTACCATTACAGAAACTCCGAAAACTCTCACCATTATCAGGTGTGGACAGTTTTCATTAATAACGCATACCTGTTCACTCTCACGCATTCGGCTTCAGTTTTAGAGGCATATTTACGTTCCCCTGCTGTAGTCAGCAGTTGCTCAATCAACGCATATGGGACACTCGTGTTGCATTCTAAGTACATTCTGAGTTTTCGAGCTGCATTCTGTTTGAATTCTTGGACATTCCAACCATATTTGGCGGCCATTCTTGCAGCGTTCTGACTGCATTCGAGGTGAATTCGTTCAGCATTTGAGGCACCTTCCAACCAGACTTTGGGTGGTGTTCCGGCAGCAATTGAACCGCACTTGTACGCAGTGCTGCCAACTCTCCCAAATTTTCTGGGAGTTTTAGTGGCATATTCATGTTCCCGTGCCGTAGTAAGCAATTAGTCAACCAATACGTATTTAAAAGATTCTCACGCAGAATTGAAGTCCTTGCGCATGGAGGTTTATCAGCTTCACATGTGTTATGGTGGATTTCACCACTAGCGATATGGAAGCTGATTTTGACTCCAGGCTTCTTGCGGTTTTCTTTTTTTTCAGGGGTTAGAAGCAAAGCATGTGTTTAATGATTGTTTAAATTGTTTAAATGATACAAGACCGTGTGAAACATCTTTAATTGCTTCCATCCCCTTAGTAAAGAAAAGAGTAGGAAGTCTGGAGTCATAATCGGTTTCCATAATACTAGTGATGAAATCCACCTTAACGCACGTGAAACTGATAAACCTCCTCACACAAGGACTTCATTTCTGTGGGCGGACCTCTTTAATACGCGTTAATTGAATAATTGCTGAGTACGCCACAGGAACATGAATATGCCACTAAAACTCCCGGAAATTTCGGGAGAGTTGGCAGCTCTGTGTACAGCATTCGAAGTGTATTCTAAATATTCTGACTGCAGTCGAAAAGCATTCTAAATATTCCTGCTGTGTTCCAACTACATTCAAGCTGCATTCGAGAGCTAATACACCCAGAATGTGCAAGAATCATTTGAGGCGGGTTCAAAGCGCATTCCAAGTATTCGAACAGCATTCTTTCAAAGCTGTAAGAATTTTGGTCAATTTGAAATTCCTGCCCGAATGTTGCGCGAATTCTTCATTCTGGCTGGTTCTGCTGATTTTGAATAAGTGTGATGGGGGCATTACCCACACAGTGAACAGAGCAGCAACAAAATTAAAGTTGATTGCAGGAAATGCACACAAATTGTTCAGTACATTGTCACACACGGTGAAGCTTATTGTTTTCATTTTTGCTCCCTGAAAAAAATATATTCCATTCCTTTCATACTTAAATGGGCTGAAATTTCTGGGTATTGTCTGCACTGTCATGACATCATCCAGTAAATATAGCAGAATTACTTTACTGTAAATACCAGCACTTCCAATGTCATGATAAATGAACAAGCTAAGAGACCTACTGTAATTAAGTTCGGCTGAATTGCTTATTTACCAATGCCAATTGGAGAAAAAACATGCTGGATGGCAGATCGGGAAATGTCTTAGTGACCACAGTTAAATAGCAGGGATCATGAACTCACAGTCCTCGAGGGCTGAATATTGCTGGTTTTCCACCACTAATTGTTCAGTTAACTTGTTAATTATCTTGGATATAAAAAAAAAAAAGGACTAGATTTGGACTGGTGATCACTGCAATGTGACGTTACAAGGAGAATATTTTAATAGCCTCTGTTAAACAGGGTAAATAGGTCCTGGTATGCTCTGCTTTGTAAACGTATTTGTGGAAACTTCCATCAAAGGACCTGTCAATCTCAATATTCTCCTCCTCTTTCAGGGAGCCCCTCCCCAACATCATCATAGTCCCTCCCACTAAAAGTTGGAGGGTTTTCGGTGGTCAGACCTTTTCCTCCTACAGGGACAAGTGAGAAGACAAACAGACACAGAGTCAGGAAAAGGCTCATTTTTACTGAATACCAGCTCCAAACTTGTAGTGCTTCGATTGACAGGAACACAGTAATTTAAACCTATTTTCGTATGTTTGAGTGTGCTACATTTAACTGTTTATTTTCAGAAAAGTTAGCAGGACAGATGGAAAGCAAACATATTTTCAAATTTGCTGAGGAAGCCACTACTGAAGATGCTTTCCATAGCCCATCTATGGACTAAAATAGGGTGGACAGATAAATTTTAGATTACCCTCTAAACGCTGATCGGTATATGTTTCATAGAGCAGGATTATCTTATAGAAACTCACCCATCTGAATCCAGTCCAGAGTAACAGCATCATCATAATTTTCTGTGTCAGTCACTTGATCACCTGCAATAAACCACATAAGGAGGGGTCTGTAAACTGAACAGTCATGCAAACAGGCAGTGCGAATCAAACAGACTGGAAGTAGAAACTTTTTATCCGAATTAATGACATCAAAATCTGAAATGTTTTTAACTTTACAGAATAATAATTCTCACTATAATTGTCAAACTGATAGAAACCTTGTGGCAACTGCTCAGCTTAAAGGGGACATATAATGAAAACCTCACTTTTTCAGTTCTTGTGCACATAGGCCCTACATTTCAGTGCCTGGAGTGGCTTGCTCATGGCTCACATAGAGGTTGGTCTTTTTTTAAGTTTTGCCAAGTGGCGAGCATTTGTTTGCCCATCCAGATGCGTTAATGCGTTTTATCTTTTCTTTTATGCTTGGATTAGTTTGCATCCCCTTCCATTTGAGGATAGTGATAGTTTTCCTTTAGCCATGTAAGAATAAGCTTTTGTGACCGAATTGTGCACGCCCAGCTGGTGACATAACCCCTTAAAGAAATGACAAAGGGATCACCAAAAGGCTGCAATGACAATGAAAATGCAAAACACATGATATTGTAAGGATGAGAATGATAATAACACAAATGATTACAAACCCCAATTCCAATGAAGCGGAGACATTGTGTAAGACGTGAATAAAAACAGAATACAATGACTTGCAAATCCTTTCTGACCATATTCATATTCAATTGAGTACACAACAAAGACAAGATATTTAATATTCAAACTGATAATTTTTTTTTTTTTTTTTTTTTTGAAATATCCACTCATTTTGAATTTGATGCCTGCAACAAGCTCCAAAAATGCTGGGACAGGGGCAACGAACGGCTGGGAAAGTTGAGGAATACTCAAAAAACACCTGTTTGGAACATTCCACAGGTTAAGAGGTAAAATGGAAACAGGTGAGTGTCATGATTAGGTATAAAAGGAGCATCCCCAAAAAGCTCAGTTGCTCACCGGCAAGGATGGGGCGAGGTTCACCACTTTGTGAACAACTGCATGAGCAAATACTCCGACAGTTTAAGAACAATGTTTCTCAATGTGCAGTTGCAAGGAATATAGGGATTTCATCATCTACAGTCCATAGCTTTCTATTCAAGTCCATTGTAGCTACAAGTGTGTGACTGCCCTTTTCCATCAATCATGAACTCAGTCTTCTGTGACTATGCCTTTGTCCTAATAAAGACAAATATTTTCCTATCTGCTGTATAATTCTTGTAGCAGAAGATTTTCACATTTCCCTGATTTAGCTGACCGACAAGGTCCACCTTAAACTAGTTGTCACCTGGTTCTTGTTCTGTAAAGCACAGGCTACCTCATAAATAGAACTTTGTTTTTTTACTTGCATTTATTTTTATTCAGCCTAATTTTGCATGCAGAGAAAGGCTGCGTGTTTACCTGCCAGATGATTGCTCTAATAATCAGAAAGCTTTTTTACGGAGAAAAAATTATTGAAAACAGGTCAAAACTTATCAATGTTTAGGGATTTTTTTTAATGAGCTTCCGCAACTTACATCTGAGCATTTTTCACTGCAAAAACCACATGAGCAGAAGTCAGTGAATTTCCTGACATTTCATGCTTTATTCCAAAACCACAAATTACACAATTGCAGGAAGACTCACAAAAATCTCATAAGCAAGAGATGGGAAATTCGCTCATGGATTGTGTTTCATTTCACATTCATCTATAGAGTAAAACTCACCTGGGCCCTCCTGGATGACATCATCATAGTACTCTGGTGCATCTCCCTCCACCAGCTCCCCTTAAACAGACAAAGAGGCGCAGCAACAGTGCTGGTTAAAATGGGAACACCGCTTTTACTGCACAGAATGATTATTGGATTTAATAATACTGGTGTCACTCATTATTGGTGGAACAACTTTGAAAGGCTCGACCATGCCCAGGATTTCCCCACAAAACATATAACCACAAGAATTGTTTTGTGCACAGGAATCATTTCAGTTATGCACAAGTGGTTTACTTCTTAAAAGGACAAGGCATGACTTACCTTCCACATCTCTATTCACTGCTAAATACAAACAATTAACAGTGATATTAATGAGGAGAAATTGCTGCAGCATACCAAAAACCAATCAAAACACACCTGCCATGCTCTTTGCAGGCTTATCCAGAGTGATGACATCATCATAGTTCTCAGGTGTTTCCTCTGTTTGCAGGTCCCCTGAATGCAAACAGACTTGTGATGACGTGAGGCTTGAGGCTTAAAATCCGAACTCAGCGATTTGAGCTGCTAATTGTAAAAAATGATTTGAATGGTAATAAAGTACAACCCCATTTCCAAAAAAGGTGGGATGCTATGTAAAGTAAAAAAAAAAAACAAAAACAATGCAATGACTTTCAAATCATTTAAACTTTGTATTTATTTGAAAATAGTGTAAAGACAATATATCAGATGTTGAAACTGAGATATTTTATAGTTTTTGGAAAATATGTGCATTTGAATGAGATGGCAGCAACACATTTCAAAAAAGTTGGCACAGGGGCATGTTTACCACTGTGTTGCATCACCAGTGGCGGGTCTAGAACTGGGAATCGGGGGGGCACAGACACATCCCTTTTAGTCCTGGCAAGTTCTCAATCATTTTCCTTTATTGACGTGTTTTCCAATTATCGTAATTGGCAACTAAAGACACGGTTTCTCTCCATATGCAATCTAACAGCGATGAAATTATGGGCTAAATTCAGTACAGAAAAATAATTTACTTATTAATAGGCCAGTGCTTCGCATTGATTGAACTGGTTTTCCCATTCTTGCTTCATGTAGGTTTTCAGCAGCTCAATACTTTGCAGCCTCCTTTGTCATTGTCATTCATTACATAATGCACCAAATATTGTCAATGGGTGACAGGCCTGTAGGCAGATCACCTTAGCACCCAGACTCTTTTACAACAGAGCCATGATGTTGTAATACGAGCAGAGTATGGTGTTTGGCATGGTGTTGCTGGTGGCTGAAATAAGCGAGGCCTTCCCTTTAAAAAACCATCTGGATGGCATTTAATGTTCCACCAAAACCTGTACATATCGTTCACCATTAATAGTGTCTTCACAGATGCACGGATGCAGAGTTTTAACTTTTAATCATCATTTATGGATGAAGTGACAAACCCTATTCACTGACATTGGTTTCAGAAGTGTTTCGGATTCTCGGATTCTTTTGATGATATTATGTACCATAGAAGATGAAATCCCCAAATTCTTTGTAATTGTCCGTCGAGAAACATTATTCTTAATTTGTGGAGCTATGAGGCCAAGTAGTCTTTTATGGAGTGGTGAAGCCCTCGCCATCTTTCTTTCGAAAGATCTTTGATATCCAATCATGGCTCTGACCTTTTGCCAATTAACCTAATTAGCTGAGAAATGTACCACCAGGTGTATTTTATTTTTTTTTAATCACACAACTTTACCAATCCTTTGTTGCTCCTGACCCAACTTTTGTGAAACATGTTGCTAGTATCAAATTCAAAATGAGCAGATATTTTTCAAACAATTACATTTCTCACTTAACATATGTTATGATGTCTTTGTATTATTTTCAATTAAATTTAGAGTTAAATTGATTTGCAAATCATTGTGTTTGCTTTTAATTCACATTTTACATTGTGACCCAACTTTTTTGGAAATGGGGTTGAACCTCAGTTCATCCTAGGCTCGAGTTTTGCCGAGTGTGCACAGACTAATGCAGTGGGAAGACATTCCACAGCCTAAATGACCTGATATTATAATCTTGATATGTGCAAGATTGAGATACTCACTTCGATACATCACACCAGTTGCAAACAGACCCAGAAATAATACCAAAACAAATACACACAGGAGTACAGCCCCACCTACTGGAAGATGTGTGTAAGAGCCTATAATCTCAGAGCCCTGAAGGTTATCATGGCTGAGGAGCTGAAGAAGCAGCCCATTCGCTTTTGCCTGTTACTGCAGTTTCATGCACACATGCTATAAATGGACAGCAAATCGAAAATAGCACATTATATGCATTTTGCTGAAGGTCTTACATAAAGCCACTAGAATGATTTTTGCGTTTTTACATAGTGTTCACTTTATGCAACTGTGGTCATTAAATCTGACCCTCAAATCTAAATCCAGCCCTAGTCTTCTTTTCTCTTTTCTTTTATCACCTGATTCTACATAAAGGGTAGAACAGTAGCAGTCTTCAGCCTGTGCGGACTGTGATGTCATGTTCCGTGTTGCTTACCGGTCAGAACAGTTGACAGAACAGTGCCTTCAAGGAAAGGAAATACTCCTGAGAACCCTCATTCCAATCACTCATTTTTCACCTCCGTATCTCCTTGTTCCCTCTGTGTCAGGTCAGGCATTGGTTTGCTTGCTACCGCATAACCATGAAAACCGGTACTACCTGTCTCATGGGTCGGGCCGTCGGCGACTCAACCGGCATCCCTGCCCTTCCGAGGGCATGGAGGGTGAAATTGGTAGTGATGGGAAGATGAAGCTTCATGAACCATTTTCTTTATTTTTTGTGCCCACAAGATGGCGCCCAAAGTTAAAAAAAAGAAGGCTTATAGAATGAACTTACAAGCCTTTGTTGAACAGAGTGCACCATCGTGTGGGCACAGAAAATAAAGAAAATGGTTCATGAAGCTTCATCTTCCCATCACTAGAAATTGGGCATCCTGGCAGAACTAAAAACAATATCTGCCACAGGTCTGTGGACCACTCCCAGTTACACAGGGTGAGACTGGACATCCTGGCAGATAAACACATCTGTCGGAAGGTCTGTGGTGGACTGTGCCAGTCAATGCATTGTGACATGCACTACACAAAGAGCAGAGATAAACAAACGTATCATCTGGTCAGTCACTGCAATGGATACTGGAGTCAGTTTGTCTTGGCTTGTCCTTGCCACTGATAATACCTTTATCTGCCTAGAATGTGCTGCTAGTCCAGCAAAAGCTAGCGGTACTCAAAAAACTTTGCAAGCAGTTTCATGAAATGGTTAGTCAGAAAGTAACTCATACCGGCTCGGACGTCGCCCGGGCTAACAAGGTCCGCGTTGATCTGTTCACACTTTGAACACACTTTTACTTTACAGCAGAAAGTAAGCTTGGAGCAGGAAGACAAAAGAGGAGGAAAACAGCAGTCTTGCACGTAGCAGAATGGAATGTTCGCACTCTGTTGGACAGAACAACATTACAGTGCCCAGAAAGACAGACCGCGCTTGTGGCCCTGGAAATGAACAGGTACAATGTAGACATAGCTGCACTTAGTGAAACAAGATTGCCTGGATATGACTGCTTGGAAGACCATGGGTACATCTTCTTTTGGAGTGGGAAATCAACTCAAGAAAGGAGAGAAGCAGGAGTGGGCTTTGCAGTTAGAAAGGAGATAGCAGCAATGCTTGATGAGGAACCGGTGCCAATCAACGACAGGCTAATGACTATGAGACTCCCACTACAGCGGAAGATGTATGCCACACTCATTAGTGTATATGCCCCAACAATGACCAACACAGAGGAGGCGAAGGAAGAGTTCTACAGTGATCTACGTGAGACTATCAGGTGTGTACCGACTGATGATAGGCTGATACTCGCTGGAGATTTTAATGCCAGAGTTGGTTCAGACACTGAGAATTGGAAAGGAGGGCTAGGCAGTCATGGAGTAGGCAAGTGCAATGCTAATGGAGAACTTCTACTTGCACTATGTTCAGAGTACAGCCTTGTGATAACCAACACTCTATTTAAGCACAAGGACACAGACATGAAGACATGGATGCACCCAAGATCCAAGCACTGGCACTTGTTAGACTACATCATAGTAAGGCAGAGGGACATAAGGGATGTATTGGACACCAGAGCAATGAGGGGTGCGGACTGCGGTACTGATCATGTTATGCTGAGATCTAGATTAGGATTTGCAGACGAAAACAGCACTGCAGGACGAGTGCGAAGCCACCACGGAAGCTAAACACCAGTGCACTGAAAGGCCAAAAGAAGCAGGAAGAACTTACACAGGAAATGGATGAAAACTTGAAAGACTGGGACAGCAACAACTCAGAGAATGACATAGAAGAGAAATGGGCAACACTGAAGGATACAGTGTATCAGACTGCCAGTGATGTGTTAGGCCACCCTAAGAGGAAACACACCAAGATTGGTTTGATGAGCATGATGAATATCTGAAGAAACTACAAGAAGTGAGGAATACAGCTAGGCAGGAAAACTTACAGTGTAACACAAGGTTGAAGAAGAAGAAATACTCACAGGCTCAGAGTGAGCTACAGAAGTACACCAGAGAGATGAAGTCCAACTGGTGGGATGAAAAAGCAGAGGAACTTCAAACTGCAGCAGGCAGGAAGGATATGAAAACATTCTTCACAGGTTTGAGAGAAATATACGGCCCTAAACCAAGAGGATTGATCCAACTAAAGGCTATGGATGGTGAAACTGTTTTGCAGGAGAAAGATAAGATCCTGGGCAGATTTGCAGACCACTTTGATTAACTACTAAACAACCCTGGAGATCTCACTGAAGAGGCTAAAGAAGCTCTAGTGCAGCGACCAGCTGTATCAAGTCTGGATGAACCACCAAATCTTGATGAACTAATGGCAGCTATCAGGATGGTAAAGCTCCAGGAAGGGATGGAATTCCAGCAGAAGTGTGGAAATCTGGTGGTTTCCAGCTGACCAACTGCCTGCACAAGCTTATCCAAGAGATATGGGATGCCCAGAAAATACCCCAAGACTGGAAGGATGCAAGTATTGTGCCTTTGTTCAAGAAAGGGGACAGGAAAGATTGTGGAAATTACCGAGGTATATCACTGCTAGCCACTGTCGGTAAGATTCTCTCACGTGTACAACTGAACAGACTCAACGAACACATTTCGCAGAATGTACTACCGGAAATCCAGTGCGGCTTTAGAAGTGGAAGAAGCACAATGGACATGATTTTCTGCTTGAAACAGGTTCAAGAGAAGTGTATTGAACAGAACATGCCGCTTAATGTAGTCTTCATAGACTTCAGTAAAGCCTTCGATACTGTTTCGTGACAAGGACTTTGGCAGGTACTCAAGAAATATGGCTGTACAGAGAAGTTTGTCAGCCTGATCGAGGCACACCATACAGGTATGCAAGCAAACGTGGCAAGGAGTGGTTCAGTATCTAAAGACTTTTCAGTAAGCAACAGGGTGAAACAAGGGTGTGTGCTGGCGCCTACACTTTTCTCTCTATTTCTGGCAGCCATGCTTGAGGTGGCCTTAAAAGACACTTCAGGAGGAGTATACATTCAAACAAGGAAAGAAGCAGACTTGTTCAATGTGGCACAGTTTAAAGCCAAGAGTAAGACATCGATAAAGGTCATGAGAGAAATGCTCTTTGCCAACGACAGTGCTCTAGTTGCACATAGTGCAGAAGATATGCAATCTTTAGTGGAGAAATTTGCAAGAGCAGCTTGCCAATTCAGCCTCAAAATCAACATCAAGAAGACAGAGTGCCTTCATCAACCACCAAAGTTCCAGTTGTCAACATCACTTCCAGAAGAGATCAGCATTGGTACAGAGCCTCTAGTCAAGTGCAAGACTTTCAAGTATCTAGGGAGTACTGTTTCAGATAATGCTAGGCTGGAGGATGAACTATCTTTCAGAATGGGAAGAGCAAGCGCTGTGTTTGAAGACTTGAGGAGGAGACTGTGGAACAATTGACAGGTGTCTATCCGTGTGAAATGCAAAGTGTACAGAGCAACAGTACTGGCTACTCTATTGTATGGTGCTGAAACTTGGACTGTCTACAAAGTGCAGGTAAAGAGACTCCACGCGTACATGATGAGACACCTTCGAGCCATAATGAAAATCTCATGGAAAGACAAGATAACCAACATAGAAGTGTTGAAATGACCTGGTCTACCATCAATGGAGGACGTGCTAATACAGACGAACTTGAGATGGCTCGGACATGTTGACAGGATGGACCACCAGCGTCTCCATGATGATGATGATGATCTCCTTGTTTCTTACCATACCCAGAAACTGATGGAGGTCAGCCATCATTCGGGACATTCTAGTCCATCAAATATGCCGCGAGGAAACAAAGGTCAGGCATTTTCTAAAGATAACTGAGGCACTGAGGGATGTGTACATCCTCTAGGGAAGTAGTTTTTCAGAGTGTGTGACACAACACTGATCAACCTGTGGATCCAGTTCTCCCCATCAGCCAAACATCTTCCTTAGCTGTGACTGACATCACTCAGACCTGACGTTTGATTGACATCCCAGCAAGGACCTTCCATTTCCCTGATCCACATTCATTCAATTTTCCCATCTTCACTTAATTCCCTGGTTCTTTTCCTCCCTTCCCCCTGATAGGCAGAACTTAAAACAGGGAAAGGGAGGAAGGAAATAGAGGCAGAACATAAAAATAAGCAACTGGAATGCACTCCAATGTGACCCGTCACCTCTTCCCCTCTTACCTTTGAGGGGAAGTTCGTCAGCATCTGCCACATCATCGTAGCCAGAAGGCAGGTCGTCAGACAAGCTACTTCCTGTGAACAGTAGAGAGAGGGTGTGTCTAGACCTGCCCACATCATCCATGATCTAAGGGAGTCTTACATGCGGTGTTTTAGATTTCCTTGGGTGACGCAATGACTTAGGTGACACTTTGGTGAGACTTTAATCAAGTGACTCACAGTTGATGCACGAGTTTAACAGCAGCAGTGATCTTATTTTGGCTACACTGGCAAAAAAAAAAACTCTTTCCAGTCCCTGTCAAACATTGCAACCATTAAGCCACATGACTCCAAAAATATAATGTTTTATGTGCATGACTGTCAACATAAAATGTTACAGAAACAGTGCACAATTAGACAAAAAAAAAAAAAAAATAATGGTACATTAGACATCTGATCAATACAATGGATAATCATACTAATAATTGTCCCAAACTGGGCAGAGGTGAAGCCAGTTGCAAGAACGACGATGAGCCACAAGGGCATGTTTATAATAAGAAGGATAAGGACAAATGGAAGAAGGCTTGGAGAACCTGCTGTACCTAATTATTTGTCCACAAATATTTTTGCTCCCTGGAAGAGACACCAGGGAGGAGGACAAGAATTTAGAGTAAATCATTAGAGTAACCCTTTAGCCTCAGACAATCCAGCTCTAACTGAGGCACAACCAGTGACCAATACAGCTGATCACATGAAGGGAATAACGAGATTATAAATCAGTTAACAGGAACAACCTGCAAGACTGCTGGAACAGGGGAAGAACCAATTAAATAGACACACAGGTTGTGACAAACAATAATAAAAATTAATAATCGTATCAAAGGTCCAAATCAATGCCAAAACTACTCAAAATGTATACGTTGAGTACCAAACACTAATTGAGATAATAATAATAATAACACAAACAGAAAATATACTAAGTACCATTAAAAACGCAACAGTGAGATATGTACTGTATTTGCGGCAAATTAATAATAATAATAATAATAATAATAATAATGCATTTTATTTAATGGCGCCTTTCATGACACTCAAGGTCACCTCACATCATTAAAGATCTGTAAAAACAAACAAAACATAAAAAATGCACAATACACAATAAACAGGAGAGCACCAGCAATGAAGCATCAGCACAATAAACAATAGAACGTACAAAGAGCAACTGAGCATAGCTCTACAATGACTCACAATCAATATTAAAATGCGATTGATGCAGTTAAAATAAGTATGCTACTTTAAAAAGATGGGTTTTAAGTGCAGATTTGAATTCTGTCATGGAATCCAGCACGCCAATGTGGGGCGGACGTGAAATTCCAAAGTTTGGGTGCAGCACAGGAGAAGGTCCTGCCACCCATTGTGCTGGGTTTGATGGATGGTAGTTTCAACAAGTAGACATGGTCAACAACATTCCCCGTCAAAATGTCTTCTTTAAAGATACTATGAACAGAGGCTCCAAAAAATGCCACAAGGGCAATAACTGTGGGAAAAATAATCGTGTGCTTCTTATTTTCGAACTCCATCAGGGTCTTTATGGTCTTAAGCTACACACCAAATTTGGTTATCCTATCTTAAATAGTTTCTGAGAAAAGCTGTCCCCTTTAGAGATACCGTGGATAGGGTGCAAAAATACGGATCAAGGGCAATAACTGCGGAGAAAATAATCGCGCGCATCTCATTTTCGAACTCCATCAAGGCCTTTATGGTCTGAAGCTACAAACCAAATTTGGTTGTCCTATCTCTAATAGTTTCTGAGAAAAGCTGTCCCCTTTATCTCGGACGGACGGATGCACGGATGCACGGGCAGGCGGACGGAGCTCAAACCTATATCTCCCTCACACTTCGTGGCGGGGGATAATAAACCTGCTGTAGAAGACCGCAGGAAGTGAGAGGCTGTGTAAATGTGAAGGAGATCTGTGAGATAGACTGGGGATAAACCATGGAGAGCTTTGAATGTTATTAGTAAAATTTTTAAATTAATCCACTGTAACACAGGGAGCCAGTGTAGTTGAATCAGCAGGGGAGTGACATTTTCAGTAGCCTTTGAATGTGTAATCACCCGTGCTGCAGAATTTTGAATGAGTTGAAATCGGCGGAGAAGTTTATTGGGGATGCCTACCAGGATTGCATTGCAGTAGTCAATACGTGATGTAACCAGAGCATTGACTAGGACCTCTGTGGAATGTTGTGTTAGAGCAGGACATAGTCTGGAGATGTTTCGTAAATGGAAAAAGGCAATTCGGGAGAAATTGTTGATGTGATTAGAGAAAAATAGTGCACTGTCCACAATAACACCAAGGCTCTTAGCATGTGTGGAGACGGGAATGATGGCTTCTGCAATGGATAGTGAGCTGATTTTAGATTTTGAAAGTGTAGATTTAGAGCCAATGAGGAGTAGTTCAGTTTTACTGTCGTTAAGTTTGAGGTGGTTGGTTGTCATCCATATCTGTAAATCATGAAGACAGTTAGTAAGCATACTGGAGGGGAGAGTAGAATTAGGTTAAGTGGACACATATAGCTGTGTATCATCAGCGTAACAGTGGAAATGGATACCATGTTGTCGTAATATATTGCCGAGAGGGAGGAGGTAAAAGATAAACAGGAGTGGCCCTAAACCCTGTGGAACTCCAAGGTGAATTATGGTGCTTTCTGACTGGTAGTTTTGAATCTGTACAAAATGTGTCCTATTCCTGAGGTATGACTTAAACCATTGATGCCCAATGCCACCAACTCCAGTGCTAGCCAGACGATCCAGAAGGAGCTGATGGGATATTGTATCAAAGGCTGCTGTGAGATCAAGAAGAATGACAATGGTGAGTAAACCAGAATCAGCTGCGCGGAGGAGGTCGCTGGTTGAAGAATCGGTTGATTTTCATTGCTTTTCCAGTGAGGCACGAGTTGAAATAAAGAAAAGCACGTAGTATTGTAATCCTGACGCGCGCCACGTGAACGCGCTAAGCACTTCAGTAATAACAAACATTGAGCTGTTTGTGATGTGTTCAGTGACACTTGACTTGTTCTTTTGGGTGTGGTCAATATCCTACATAACACCAACAAAAAGAAACAACAATGCTACTGCATCAAGAAAATAGAACGGCTTGTGACACAGGAAAGAGAAAAAGAGCCATTTGCATAGTACGGGCAGGTCTCAGCCGCCGAGAGGTGGTGCGTCATTTGCACTGTCACCGTTCAACAATCAGTCATCTGTCTATCCGAGAATGGAACACAGGCACTGTCACTGACGGACCCCGCCTAGGGCAGCCACAAGTGACTATGGCAGCTCAAGAGCGCCACATCTGGTTACAGCCTGTACGTGACAGATTCCGGACAGCAACCCAAACTGATCATGAAACGAGGGGTCTGAGACATCTGAGAGTGAGCACAAGTTCCGTTTGACGCCGTCTATATGAGCAACACATGCTTGCGCACGGCCTCTACAGACAACCCAGTTTTTGCCCATTTAGGCATGGCTGCCCTTAGCAAGTGACAGTCTCTGTTTTCCATTCTCAGACAGAAACAGGGAAATAAAGTGCCAAAAAATGTGTTTTTAATCGCGCTAAGTATATAATGGAAATGGTGCCCACTATTGTTTGACAGGATATATGCATGTTCACTCACCCCACCGGGGAGCGCTGTAGGTACCCTCTCTCGCCAGCTTGTACTCAAGCTCCTCGTAGATGGCCTCATTCAAAGGGGTACTCTCCCACTCAGACAGGGCTGTGAGGGCAGAGACAGAGAATTCTTGAGCCACTGGGCTCTTTACAATGGATTATTTTTCACGTTCTTCTTCTCTTTGCTTGTGCTTGACCCAGCAATCAATCGCCATCACTCCAGTCCTTCATGGGATAAGCAAACGGTGCATTGAGTTTCCAAACTATATCTTGAGCACAGAAAGTCCTTTGCATCCATTAAAGAAGTGTATAGCGTTCATTTATTTATCTATTTAATTTTTGCAATGCCCTATACGTGACCAAACTCTGGCTTTACATATCCCCCATCTGCAACACTGTTGCCGTCACTGTGACTAACATTGCTTCAAACAGATGCATGACAGAGCAAATATATTTTAGTTCTCAAATTCATTGATTCCAAGGACGAAACTGTTCTCTGAGCACATTTTCCTCATAGCACACACCAAAAAATATCAAAACTAATGACTGGAGTAAAACAAATGCGAATAATTATTGGTCAGGACCTTGGTTTTGTGAGTGCTAACACATTTTGCAAGTGCTACAGCTCTTGATAAGTCAAGCCAATAGTCCTATCCCTCTTCGTTTGGCAAGACAACAACCTATCATTGGTTGGGCTGAAGTCCCCTTTAGTCTCAATAATATGCACCAGAGCCAATTGATACACACTGGCACAGGGTCTTAACAGAGCATGCGACCCATCTTGCCCAATTCAAAACAGTCTGGTTAACCGATTAAGGTGAAGTCTGGAACAGTCACACACACCATCAGAATATGTTTGAAGGCACTTGAGACAGCTTCCACTTACCAGTGCCTTTGGCAACCAATTCATCAAGGATTTCAAATATGACTATGTGGCTTTTCGGAAAACCGAAAACCATCTCTTTTTTTTTGCTCCAAAAGCTAAATGAACAGCAATACTTTTGATATTGACTGGAGCTTGCAAGCATCTGAGAGAATTTAAACTCTCGGTCACACAGGTCCACCCAAAAAGCAAAAACCAGCCTTCGTTTTTCAGGCCATTACCTCGTCTCACCAGCAATGTCTCAGTGTTCTTTAGCATGGCTGGATCAGCCACCAGTTTCAATTCAAGTCAGTGGTAGCTTTAAAGTAAAAATCTGAATTAAAATATATTTTCCTTCAAAGTAATGTGCACACAATATATGTTTAATCATTTCCTAATGTTTTCATCTTGCTAAGCTTTTGAGATGAA
This sequence comes from Gymnothorax javanicus, assembly GCA_029692085.1. Lineage (NCBI taxonomy): Eukaryota > Metazoa > Chordata > Actinopteri > Anguilliformes > Muraenidae > Gymnothorax > Gymnothorax javanicus. The sequence goes on from CM056200.1 coordinate 65,178,170, forward strand.
GCTACTCTGGGCCCACCACCTACCTCTCTTCAGAGCTCTGTTCTGGAGCAGCACAGCTCCTAAAATGGCCAGTAGCAGGAACAACAGTGCCCCCATCACCATGAAGGCCACTGTGGGGATAGGCAGGCTGGGCGGAGGCTCTTTTTTTTGGTAGGCTGGCTGACTGGTCACAACTGCAAAAGAAAGGAAGACAAGGCATTCCAGCCACAGTAGACAAAATGGCAGACAGCTGCTTCACACCTCACAGTGGCTACTTATACTTCATGGCCAAAAGTGCAAACAATTCCATGGTCTGGCCCTGTTCTTCCTGGTTAAGAGCCATTGTCGGTAAAGTTCAGGCAGGTTCAGGCAGGTGGTGATAGTCACCTTCTTCAATTTTGCTGAATCTTTGGTGGTTTTATGTCCCTACCCTAACTAGAAAATTCCCCAAATTTTTTGGCCCTACCTGCACCAGTTTGGGTTTTCGGGGTCAATCAAGTGCAAGCAGAAATAGGGCCTAAAATGCCAAATTACCAAAATTAGATTTTTGGGTTGCTCTTATTCACTGCGCAAACTTTATCCCAAAGTAAAAGTTGGAAAATTGAATTATGGGGGGGATGGTCAGTGGAAAGAGCGATTTTTGGCCTGGGATCTTCTTCGTACAACTTATAGGGGGCGCTCCAATATGGCCGCAATCCATTTTCGTCACGAGTTTGCACCCCTTATACTCTGTGCGCGATCAGTGCCCCAGAACTTTTACAACTGCACCTCATTGGTATGTAGTTAGACTATCCATTACAGGTGAGAAAAAGTTGGGATAATGTATGCGCACACCAATAGGTGCCGCCGAACATGGCGAAATGGTAAAATTTGGCGTATTTCAGCGCCACCTATTGGTGTGCGCAGTCGACCTACAGGGCAAAGGTTTGTTGCATAATGAAGTATGGAGATCACCCTCTCAGTTTATGAAAGTCATTTCTTGGGATAAGGACTACTGTCGATAATAGGTGGCACTTTACTAACAGAAGTACTGTGTTACGAGCTCTGTAGTATTTATTTCGCCTTGATCTTAATTGAATGTTTCCACTTCCGGAGGGGGCGGTGCTTTTTAAGGCCGCCGCTTGCACGTGCCAGTGGGAGACTAGCTCTTCTGCTTTTGTACCTAGCGTTCACGTACTGTGAGTATTTTGCTGCCTTCGTTGTTGATTTGGTTTGCCTTTGGATTTACGATTCTCGCCTTGCCCTTTATTTGGTTCCTTTGGATTGTGGTGGTTGACCCTTGGCCTGTCCCATTTCGACTCGAATTCTAGCCCTTGCGTTTTGGTAACAACGGAAAAATAACAAAGCAAAATAACAAAGAAGCGCCCCGATGGAAGGACTGTGAGATCCAGCTGGGAGCACGTTACCCAACCAGAGCAAACCTAACAGCATGCAAGAAGGGGCAAGGCGAGAGGGGTAGTCAGTACAGAAACCGAGGTCAAACACCAAGAATTCACCAAACAACCAGACCAAAATGCAAGGGCTAGAATTCGAGGGGAGTGAAGGACACAAGGCTGGAAAATATCTTGGACGTCGACAAAGAAACACCAGAGAAATGGCAATAAAGAGAATGGAGGACACAAGGAACTGGAAACTGGATTCACAATACACAAAGTCAACAATTAACAATGTGCAAGAGACCGGTAAACAAGCTCAAAGATAAGATAAAATAAGATCTTCATCAGTTATCAGCAAACTAAATGAGCTTTACCTGGTGGTGGGGTGGCTTTAGTTGTCACTGTCGAAATACCTAAAAAAGGAATGTTTTCCGTTATGTATCATGACAAAGACCATTACAATGTCAACAATCTCTCCTACACCATTCAGATTATTACCCATTCTTTCTGTTTTACCATATGGCCTCTGTGGCACTGTCACCAAGCCTCATCAACCTAGGAAAATAATACAGCCACAGCCAGACACTGAAAGAACAGCAGGTTCAAATATTATTTACGATTTCTCCTTGTAAAAATTAATCCCTTGGTTTCCATACGTACAAGTCTTTTGGACATTTCAGAGCACTGGCTGTCCATGTAAACTAATATAATTAGATTTTCTGATTATATTGGAGTGAGGGCTGATAGGCTGAAACACAAACCGTTCCGTTGGGCCAGCACATAACATCCAGCAGGTGCCCTTATTTCATTCCTAAAGGGCTACTGTAAAATATACATTTCTGCCTCATGAGTAGAAAAGCTGATTACAGTTAAATTCACAAAGACTCGCAGCAACTACCTCTATGTCAAAGTCACTTTAGTGACATTTGTCGAAGCTTCCTTGTTCTGCGGATTTAAAACTGTGACAGGTTTTTATCTCTGGACCGCTAACGAGGTAAGAATATTGATTTCAACCTGTTTTGACAAATTTGAACAATGCCATACAATTGAACCTATTGAACTGCATAGTCAGGCTGAGGGTTGTTTTGACACAATTCTAAATACTCGCTATCATATTTGCATCATAAAATAGTTGTTGTTGGAATGCTAAGTCCCAAAACTTTCAAATGATATATAGTTCTACAACTTGAGACAATATTTGACGCAAGTGTAAAAACGCAATTAACATAACATAGCATGAATGGCGAGAACAGGTCGTTCAGCCCAACTAGGCTCGCCAGTTTTTTTGTACTATCGTGAATATATCACTTCAGATACTCAATGACTCAATGGTATCTAGCTTTAAGTCAAGCCTGCTCTTGAAAACTCCCAAGGTCTCTGCCTCAACAATATGGTCAGGCAAGCTGTTCCACACCGAAATTACTCTTTGGGTGAAGAAATATTTCCGAATATCAGTGCTAAATCTACCTTCGGTCAGCTTCTATTTGTGACCTCGAGTTCTACTAACAACACTTGGTTGAAGGAATCCTACATAATTCACTTTGTTAATCCCTTTAACATATTTAAAGACCTCAATCAGATCACCCCTTAGTCTCCTTTTCCTAAGACTAAGGAGATTAAGGATCTTCAGCCTTTTCTCATAGCTTTCATCTTTAATACCCGGAATTAGCTTCGTGGCTCTTCTCTGATCTTTCTCTAAAGCCTCTATGTCTTTCTTAAAGTATGGTCCCCAGAACTGTACACAATAGTCTAGATGTGGTCTGACGAATGTGTTGTACAAAAGAAGCATCACCTCCTTGGATTTGAACTCAATACTTTTGGCAATGTATCCCAGCTTCCGATTGGCTTTTTTAACTGCTACGGCACAATGGCTAGAGCCTGTGAGGGTTTGGTCAACAATCACTCCCAGATCTTTCTCGTGTGGAGCACATTCCAGTTTAAAACCTCCCATGAAGTAATCCCGTCTAATGTTTTTGTTACCTACATGTGCAACTTTACATTTCGCTACATTAAATTTCATTTGCCACATTTCTGCCCAATTCTGGATTCTATCCAAATCATCCTGAATCACTTTAGTGGACTCTAAACTATTTGCCAAAGCTCCCAATTTAGTATCATCTGCAAATTTAACTAATCTGCTCTCAATATTCCTATCAAGGTCATTAATGTAGATGAGGAACAGCAGGGGTCCCAACACCGATCCCTGGGGGACGCCACTCCCCACCATACCTAGCTCAGATGAGATACCACTGAACATCACTCTTTGTGTTCTGTCCTGCAACCAGTTTTGAATCCACTTCAGAATACCTCCTGTAACTCCAATGGAGCTCATTTTAAAAATTAGTCTCTTATGCGGTACTGTATCAAATGTTTTCTAAAAATCCAAATATATGATGTCATAAGCCCTGCTCTGGTCATAAGTCTTGGTGGCCTCTTTTAAAAAATTCCAGAAGGTTTGTCAGGCATGACCTTCCTTTACAGAAACCATGTTGGCTATCCCTCAAGATATTGTTACGTTCAAGAAATAAGTCCAGCTCATCTTTTATGATAGATTCCAATATTTTGCACGCAATGCAAGTTAAACTGACTGGCCTGTAATTACCTGGCTCAGTATGGTCCCCTTTCTTATATATTGGTATTATATTGCCCTGTTTCCGATCATTTGGTATTTCTCCAGTTTCTAAAGACCGTCTAAAGATGGCGGATAGCGGCTTAAAGATGATCTCACTAACTTCCCTGAGCACTCTAGGATATAAGCCATCAGGACCCGCCGCCTTATCTGCCTTTAGTTTATGCAACCTGTCTAATACTACGTTATCCCTAACCTGAATTTCCGCTAAATAATCTTGAGCATTGGACATGCCCTATGGCCGAATAAAGGCCCGCTCTAAGGTAAAATTCTCAACAAAGTAACCGTTTAAGGTGTCCGCAATATTCTTGTTATTATATAGCAGCGATCCATTTTTATTCTTTATGCACTTAACCTGCTCTTTGACTTTCCTTTTTCTGCTACAGAACTGAAAGAAGCGCTTAGGGTTAGTTTTTGCCCCCTCTGCAATTTGTCTTTCATACAGTCTTCTAGCATTCCTCAGCTCTTTTTTGACCACAGCCCGCATTTTACAATATTCAGCCTTAGTAATCTCATTGTTATCCTCTATGTACATCTTATAAAGATTCCTCTTTTCCCTCAAACTTCTACGAATAGCTGCGGTCATCCACTGAGCATTCTGCTTTTTCAGCTTACTTTTGGACACCTTTGGAATGATTTTGGATTGTGAATCAAGTAAAACCCCCTTAAATCTTTCCCACATCCCATTTACAGACTCACAGTCCAGGAGTGTCTCCCATTTTATTTCACTTAGATATGAGCGCGTCCTGTCAAAGTGTGCTTGCCTAAAATAGAAATTTTTTGTTTTTGGAGACACCTTTTTAACTTCCCATGAAACCTCAAAATTAACAGTACAGTTATCACTTGTCCGAAATGGCTCCCGTACCTCAACATTGCTAATTCTATCTGGGTCATTACAGAGCACTAAGTCTAAAATTGCCTTCTCTCTTGTAGGTTTATTAACATACTGCAGCAAAAAATTATCATTTATGACATCTAGAAATTCTTCCTCCCCCGTACCCTGTCCTTTCAACATTTCCCAATCAATACCAGGATAATTTAAGTCTCCCATAATAATAGTCCCTCCTCCTCTACAAGCTTGCGTAATCCTCTTAAAGAGCATTTCATTGACAATACTGTCCAAAGCTGGTGGTCGATAGCATACACCTATATTTAAACCAGTCTCGTGTTTGCCAGTGAGCCTGACCCAGATATCTTCGCAGGGCAAGAAATGTTCAATTTCAGGAATTTCCTGCACATTTATGTTTTCGTTCACATAGAGTGCTACACCCCCTCCTCGCCTATTGCATCTATCCTTCCTAAAGAGCTTATAACCTTCTACATTATATTCATCTCCATCCTCTTCACTAAGCCATGTCTCTGTAATCCCAACTGTGTCATAGCCTTCACTAATCATAACGGCCTCAAGTTCTCGAAATTTATTTTTAATGCTTCTTGCATTTAGATAAAAACATTTCAGGTTATCACAAACGCTCTTCACCTTCAATTTCCCATGTGCCCGCTGCTCAAAGCCCCTCACCACGCTTTTTTGCTTTAAAAATATATCATCAATAGTGCATGTAACGCTGTCAGTTTCCATCAGGGCAGTCTGCATTTCTCTCTGTGTAACACTCTCTAACCTCCCTGCCCCCCAAGTCCCTAGTTTAAATAACTCTCTGCTACCCTCAACATACGCTGACCCAGTGCAAAGGTACCCCTCCGGTTCAGGTGTAGCCCATCCGGCTTGAACAAGTCACCCCTGTCCCAGAAATAGTTCCAGTGCCCCATAAACCTACACCCCTCTTTCCTACACCAGGTTCGTAGCCACGTGTTAACCCTCCAGATAAAATTCTGCTTCCCTCTGCTTGCACTTGGTACCGGTAGAATCCCAGAGAACACTACCGTGGAGGATCTGCTCTTAAGCTTTTCAAGTAATTTGACAAATTTGCTTTGCAGAACCTCAAACCTATCCTTACCTATGTCATTAGTCCCAACATGGACCATGACCACTGGATCCCTCCCCGCTCTGGCCAGGAGCTTGTCCGCACGCTCTAGGAGGTCTCCTACCTGGGCACCAGGCAGGCAACACACCGTACGAGACTCCTTGTCGTGCGAACAGACTAAACTGTCTATTCCTCTAAGTATTGAGTCCCCCACTTTCAATAACTCTCTTTTCTGAGGGGTAGAGGCCAACAGGGTGCCCTGCTGCTCATCAGTCCCCTCACTCTCAGGGTCAGGGGCCAATTCGAGTTCCTGCAAGGGCCGGAATCGGTTGGACACCTCAACCACTGGAGGAGCTGTCGCTGTACGGTGTGCATGCCCTTTCCTGCGCTGACGTCCTACCGTCACCCAACTTTCTCTCCCTGCCTGCTCTGGGGTCCCCGCACCACCCTGCTTTGGCGTACAAACCATTTGTCTAAACGACATACTACTTAGTTCCTCTGGGAACTCTACTGATTGCAAAGTATGTCGTGCCGCCAACTGGCCCTGAAGATCAAGGATCTTGCTCTCCAGATGCTGAATTAGCTGGCACTGGTGACAGACAAACCCACCCTGGAAATCTCTTTCCAAAAGTGCGATCATCCTGCAACCGTCACATAGTTTTGGCCACATTTTGAACCCCCTACCTAATGACCTCGCTCACCCTAGATAAAAGAAAAATACTAAGTGCCAAGACAAATTAGGCCTAGCAGTCCACCCTCAGGCTGATGTTCGGGAAAGGGTTAATTAAGTCTCACGAAGCGTTCACAACTATCTGTCAGAAGGCAGATCAAGGGAGCCAAAAGTAGATCAGAGTTGAAACTCCGAAGGGCATCATGAATAAAAACCTATAAAGCAGCCAAATCAAAGAACCAGCCAGAGCGAGTTTAAGGAAGGTCAGGGGTCAGAAGCCAGGGTTTCAAGCCGAGGGGAATGAAGGACACAAGGATGGAAAATATTTTGGACATCGACAAAGAAACACCGGAGAAATAGCAATAAAGAGAATGGAGGACAAAAGGAAATGGAAACTGGATTCACAATACACAGTGTCAACAATTAACAATGTGCAAGAGAGTGGTAAAGAAGCTCAATGGGAGGGGCAAAGCCACAAGACAATAACTGAATAATTAAAATCAATCAAATTTAAAAAAATAAAAAGAAAAAACAAATCAAAAGCAGCATAGACAGCGAGACTACAGGGAAACCTGAATAAAAAAAAAACAGTCAGAATATGACATTATCAGTGTTTCTACCAGGGCTCTGTTGATCAACCTTAACTTGTGTTTGAAGTCAGCTTGGAGCGATCTGACTTGGGTATTTAAGTCATTGTTTGGGATTCAAATACTTTTCGGTACTCCGTTGCCCAATGCAATTTAGGCAGTCGGGAGGAACGGGAGGTAGGACTTACGCTCTTTGATAGTTCCCACAACTACAGTCAAAAGTTTTGACATGCTTTATTCATGTCTTAGTACTCTGGTGAGATTTAAATGGTTGAACCACTGAAGTAACCTCAAATAGCACGAGGCAAGGTCTATGTAGTCTGAAGTTAAAAAAGGAAAATAATCACTTCATAGGGAACTCCTGTAAAGTATTGGGATTATTTTAAAAATCCATAGGAGGAAAAATAATAATCCTAATAAAAATGTAAATTAAAATCAAACTAAATTGGCATTTTAATAGACTGTTACATCAGGAAGAACAAACCAAAAGTGCCGCACAGCAGGACGAATGCAAATGTAAATTCTCAGAACTATCAGACTGCCGTCAGGGAGAAAAAGAAATATAAGACTGTGCTCAATAATGACTGCAAAAATGTATTCTGATGATTTTAAAATTTAGATTTTTTTGTAAAATAGATCTTTTTTTTTTGTTTGTCTTGTTTTTTTTTCTATTTCTGCCTATTTTTGGACTGGTCCTAACTTTTGACTGGTGCAGCATTGTGTATTGAATTGTGTATTGAAAAGCTCAGTAAAGTATAGAATGCGAATCCTAAACAATTATGTAGTTGAACCAGGTGTAGTAGGGAAGTGGAAGGTAGCCTCACCTGTACAGGTGACCCCGGCTGGGTTCTGCTGTGGGCAGCTGTTATGCTGAGGCTCAGAATACTGGCAGTCCCACAAGTGCAGCTCACTGCCCCTGCATTTCACCTCAGTCAGCCAGGAGTTGCTGCTCCCAGTCCCCGCAGAAGCATTACTAAGAGCTGCCACTGCTGATCCACAGCCCACCTGTCTGCAGACCACCCGGGCCTCCTCCATGCCCCAGGAGTCTCCACACACCAAATTCCAGGAGCCACCGAGAAAAATTTCCAGCCTCCCTGAACACCCATCTTCCTCTCCCACCAACCGGAGGGGCCAACGATCTAGAGCAGGAAGTAGAGGTGAACTAAGCAACCCCATTACATATACTATATCCAATGGACACAACTTAGCCTACATACTGGCTAACCTCATGACACTTCACAATTCCAGCTTACATTGCTAACATTCAGGCTCATCTCATAGCACTTAACGTTTCACACCACCCATCCCACCCATCTCTGCATAGATCATGAATAATTTCATTACATTCACCATCACCAACAGAAAGAACTACTTGAACATGATGGTTAAACTCCATACACTGAACATCTCAAACAGACACATCCCAGCTGACATTATGGCTGATCTCATGACATTAACAATCTCCTACATTAAAATAATGGTCAAAGTCTTTAAAATTAATGGCTCCTTTCAGACAGATCTCTGCTAACATCATGAACGATCGCATTACATTCAGCATCTGCAACAGACATATCGCTAACATCAGGCTTATAGCCTTGAGCATTTCAAATGGATTCATCTTTGCAAACCTTGTGGCTGATCTCATCATGCTTAACATGCTTTACAGACACATCTGTAAACATTATAACTAATCTTATTATGTCTTACATTTTTTGGACACATATCTCCCAACATTGTGGAAGATCTCATTAGGTTCAACATTTCTGATAGACACAGCTCCATGAACATTGCTGCTGTCACAACCCTCGTTTGCCCTTAATTGGTTCCTCCCCTGTTCCGTTCTTCCCCTGTTCCAACAGTTTGCATGTCTCCTTCAATTGATTTATTGTTGGGTCTTTTCTGTTGCTCCAAGATGTTATTTGTATGCTTCATCTTCTTGTGAATGTCTTAATTATATAAGTTCTTTACGGTGTCAGCATGGTTGCTAGATTGTCATATTGTAACTGCGTGCATAAATTTGCAACTCCAGGTCTGCGGGCAGACACATCTGCACAAAGGGGTTAAGAAAAAAAATAAAAATTTCCTTGGACAATTTTATTACACTGGAAAACTTGTTACTAAAATTTACATGGTGACACTTAGAATGGCTGTTTTTATTTTGATTCGATTTTAGTTATAGACTGCTTGTCACAATATTACCTTTCAGACCACCAGAGCAGCAAACACCAGAGGGGTGTACTAAGAGGCAAGACTGGCGACTTAGTTATTTTGAGCTTGAAGCCAGGGTTTTCAATGTTACAAAAGCGATTTCCTTTATATCTGCTCTGGTAACTTATAGTATCTCTGATTGTGAGTTTACAGTCTGTTGAGCCAGCTCACGCACAGGAAACCCGGCTGAAATTGGACTTGATGGTATGGGGATGCATATGGTGTGGGACACTTGCATTTTTTAAAAAGTACCATGAATGCTGAAAGGTATATAAAGGTTTTAGAGCAACATATGCTCCCCTCCAGACGACATCTATTCCAGGGAAGGCCTTGTGTATTTCAGCAGGACAATGCAAAACCACATACTGCAGCTATTACAACAGCATGGCTTTGTAGTAGAGGAGTCCGTGTGCTGAACTGGCCTGCCTGCCGTCCTGATCTGTCACCGATTGAGAACATTTGGCGCATAATTAAAAGAAAAGTCCGTCAAAGGAGACCAACAAACTCTCTAGCAGCTGGAAGCCTGTATTAAACAAGAGTGGGATCAAATTCCAATAGCTATACTCAAGAAAGTTGTCTCCTCAATGCCCAGATGCCTCCACTCTGTGTTAAAAAGAAGAGCGGATGCTACACCATGGTAAACAGGCCCCTGTCCCAACTTTTTTGAGACCTGTAGCAGCCATCAAATTTGAAATGAGCTCATTTTGTGGATAAAATTGTATAATTTCTCAGTTTCAATATTTGCTATGTTATCTCTGTTCTATTGTGAATAAAATACTGGCTGGTGTGATTTGAAAGTCATTGCATTTTGATTTTATTCACAATTTACACTTTGTCCCAACTACTTCGGAATTGGGGTTGCACTTAATCTTTTGTGACTGAGGTTCCACATCACATGTTGATCTGTTGATAACTGATTGCATGTTGACATGTTTATACCTTACCACAGCTTGGCAAGATGATATTTAATTGCTTGTTTATGGGGTAATACCTTCTAGCATGTTGACATGTTGGTAACCAATCTCAAGTGGCGAAGATTTGGGATTTAACCCTATTAAACTTACTTGTGCAAGGTCTTCGATTTTCCTTTGAGGAACATGACAGTTTGCTCCGCCGTACACTTTTATCCTCTTCCGCTTTGATGTGAAGGAAATATATCGTAAAAATTCATCATTCATGTAGAAGACAAAATGGTAGCCTCAAATTTTCACATTCAAGGGGTAAAAAAATTATAATATATAAATGCCTTATTCTACTGGAATAAGTCTTTTTCTAACTTTCCAATGAAAGTTACACTGGATCTGCAGTGGACAGGTTTATGATTGTTCTCACAGAGAGTAATACTGTATCTGCAGTAGAAAGGTTTACCCAGTTGTTCTGAAAGGAGTTAATACTCTGTAGAGGAGATTTTGGCTATTGTTCCCAATGGAAATGATTCTAGATTTGCAGAGGTTTATTCTTCAGTTATCAGTGGGAGTTATACACCAACTGCAGTAAAGAGGTTCATTACACGAGGAGTCGACTTGCAAAACCTGCTAAGTCAAGTTTTGAAAATAAATGAATTCTCTCCCTTAGCCTTTCTTTCAGGCACCGGCGCATGTCCCACTGATAGCTCCACTTTCAAAACCTACTAAATCATGTCCTAGATTGTGACGGAAAAAGCGAAACTGTTAAAACCCGCCAAGTCAAGGAGGAAAACTCTGTCAAAATCTGCTAAGTCATCAGCCAATGTGGAAACAGGATTCCGTTTTCATTCGCCAGAGGAACCAAAGTCGAGCTAGCCTGTTCAGCTTTTCTTTTCTCTAACTCTAACTGGTGTGGCCAGTTCAGAGAACTGTGATGATAGTGATACCATAAAAGGGGGATTTGAACCCATGGACTCATGTTTATGTTGTCATTGTCATAGCAGCTATTCAACCACTGTGCTGTCTGTAGCATTGAATTGCATGTAGAGTGGGTCCTGAGTCAAATATGTTTACCTATTGCGCAACGGGGCTGGTTTAAACTCTGTCAAAACCTGCTAAATTTCCACTCCACTTTCAAAACCTGCTAAGTAAAAACTTTGTGTTGCAAAATCAAAGTCATTTCTTAAAAAAAAGTAATGAATTGCCTCATTATGTCTGCAAGGCTAATAGTTTCAGTATAGTGAAAAATGTTATCTCAGGAATATAATTTCTATGCCTATGAAAAAAATCATATTTTTCTAAAAAATGGACAAACTTGACTTATAAGGCTTTGCAAGTGGACTCATCATACTGTTCCCAATGAGAGTTATACTGTGTCTGCGCTCAACATCAATTTACAGTGGGGTGCAAAAATTTGGGCACCCTTGGTTTGAATGTCTGTTACAATTAATCTCCAAGTGATTGTAGCATTTTTAGTGTTCAGGTTTGCTTTCAAAGTTAAACATGACACCTTCCTGAATGCAAGGAAGTGTGGAACAACGTATGTACTATCACATGTAGCTGGGTTTTTTTTTTTTTTTTTTTAGTGAACTTCTGTTGTTTTTATTTATTTGATCAATATTTCCTTATTTATTTATGTATGTATTTATTTATTTGTTAATTACTTATTACTTTACTTGATATATCTCTATACTAGTGAACCGTGTAGCCTTGTTGGGGTTGTTTGGGAGAAGGGAGAGGGGATGAGATTTGTAAATTCTGTATATTGTATGGTGACTTTGATTTATGTATACTATAATTTTTGAAAAGCCAATAAACAGATGTTTAAAAAAAAAAAAAACATGACACCTTCCTGCAAATTTAAAAGCAAGGTTTCTTTTTATTTTAATATTTCTGAGTTTTTAAATGGTAAGAAAGGAAAAAGGGCCCTGCGCAGAAGTTGGGAACCCTTTTGGATTATTCTTTGTAACCTTTTAAGAAGATGATTACTAAGGCCCACACCCAGGTGATTTACGCGTTAGGCCTTCAATGAGTCAGGTGAATATAATTCCAGGGTTGAACTATATATTCTGAAGTAACTCCATGCCTTCTAAAGTATCCGACTGTAGTGGCTGTTGTGTCTGGTTTTAAGAACCATGCGTTCCTCCAAACAGTTGTCCAAGGATGTCAAAATCAAGATAATTCACTTCCACCAACAAGGATAGGGCACAAAAAACTCTCGCAACATTTCAAACTCCCCATTTCTACTGTCAGAAACATCTTAAGAAAATGGAAAATAAATGGAACAATTGAAGTCGAGGCAAGATCTGAAAGACCAAGAAAAATTTCAGATAGAATGGCCCGAGATCTGGTGAGAAATGCTCAGAAGAACCCACACATCACTGTAAAAGAGCTGCAAAAAAGAGAAGCAGACACAGGTCTAGTTGTTCACCGGACAACAATACAGTGTACCTTGAACTACATGGCTGAGTTGCAAGAAAGAAGCCTTTCCTACAACCACAACACAAAATTAAGCCTCTGAAGTATGCAAAAGAGGACCTTGAGAAACCTCAAGCCCATTGAAACAATGTGCTTTGGACTGACGAAACCAAAATTGAACTTTTTGGCCACAACCAAAGAAGGTGTGTTTGGAGAAAAAAGGGTGAAGCATTTGAAGAGAAGAACACATTGTTAACTGTTAAGCATGGAGGTGGATCCATTATGCTTTGGGGTTGTGTAGCAGCTGGGGGCACAGGCAATATTGCGTGGGTGGAAGGAAGAATGGATTCCACCAAATATCAAGACATTCTAGTGGCTAATGTTCAAAGCTCAGTCCAGAAATTGAAGATGAAGAGATGTTGGGTATTCCAGTAAGACAATGACCCGAAGCATACCTCAAAATCCACCATGAAGTACCTCCAGGAAAGACGGATGAAGGTTTTGGAATGGCTATCACAGTCCCCAGACTTGATTATTATTGAAAATCTGTGAAGAGACCTCAAACATGCCGAGCTAGAGGTGTTCTGTCAGGAAGAATGGGGAAAATTCCAAAAACAAGAATTGAAAGACTCTTAGCTGGCTACAGGAAGCCTTTGCAAGCTACTATAGCTGCGCGAGGAGGAGTTCCAAAGTACTAGCTGACAGGGTTCCCAAACTTTTGCACAAGGCCTTTTTCTTGTTTTATTATTTTGAAACTGTAAAAAGTTAAAAATAAAAATTATTCTTGCTTTAAAATGTGATGAAATGTGTCATGTTTAACTTCGTAGCATTTAGTGTTCAGGTTTACTTTCAATCACTTGGAGATTAATTGTAACAGACATTTAAACCAGGGGTACCCACATTTTTTTCACCCCACTGTATCTGTTCTTAGTGAGCATAAGACTATAGAGAGTAGTTTGTTGTAGAGTTTGGAGTGGGTTTAATACTGTGTGCGCAGCAAGTATTGTTCCCAAAGGGAGTTGTACTGTATCTGTGTGGTTGAAAGGATTATTGTATTATTCCCAATAGGAGGTATACTTTATCTGCAGGAAAGGTTTATTCTACATTTCCCAACGAGCACAATAACAGTAGCAAGGTTTATTCTACGGTTCCAAATGGGAGTTATACTGTGCATGCATTGGATACTTATTATCCTATTCTAAATGATAGTAATACTGTATCAACAAGCATTCAGAGAATTCATAGTCTCGGCCAACAGCCAGAAATTTATGTCATGCCGTGAGGTCAGCCCAAGGTGTTTACATGTGAAAGATGATTGAAATCGGTCAAGTGGTTCTGGAGATATGACCCCAGAAACACACATACACACACAGACAGACTCACAAGGTGATTACAATAATCTCGCAAACCCCTCCGGGGGCCCCCTTTGGGGGCTCAACTAGAAATAAGGGGTTTATTCTATCGTTCTCAATGGGAGTAACACTAGCGAGGATTAATCTTCTTTTCTCATTGTGTAACACTGTGGTTGAAGAAGCAAGGTTTATTCAATTGTTCACTGTGGGAGTAATACTGCATCTGCAGTAGTGAGGTTTATTCCACTGCTCTCATTGCATGTAAAAATTTATTTACAGTAGGAAGTTTTATTTTATTGTCCTCAGGGAGAGCAATGACAGTACTGAGGTTTATTCTGCTGTTCTCATTCGACTAATGGTGTGTGTGCAGTAGTGCGGTTTATTCCATTGTTCTCATTGGGAGTAAAAACGCACACACAGTGGGAGGGTTTATTCTATTGTTCTCAGTGAGAATAATGACAGAACTGAAGTTTATTCTGCTGTTCTCATTGGGAGTAATACTGTGTGTGGAGTGTAGAGGTTTATACTATTGTTCCCAACTGGAGTCATACTGAATCTGCAGTAAATATTTACTGTGCTGTTCTCATGGGAGTAATACTGTGTCTGAGAGAAGAGGTTTATTCTGTTGTTCCCCATGGTAGTTCTACTGCATTTGCAGCACACATTTATTCTACCGCTCTCAGTGAGAGCAATACAGTAGATACAGTAGACATTCATTGTACTGTTCTCAATGAGAGGAATACTGTATCCACTGAAGTGAGGTTTATTCTACTCAATGCAAGAAGCACTGTTTTTTTTTATGGTGAGGCATACCTTTGCAGTCGAGAAAGGCGACATCCTCTGCTGTTAGAGTCCCGCAGTCATTCTGGCCCCACGAGCTTGATTCACAGTGCCACAGGGAGGAGTCATGGGATCGACATTTGAAACGGTCAAGCCAGTATGGAGCAGATTTGAGTCTTGGCTCTTTTGATGACTCAAAAGCGCTCTTCCCGCAGTTCAGCTCCTGACATATGAGAGAGGCTGTTTCTCTGTTCATTCCATTGAAACACACATTTCCCCAGGTGCCGTTGTAGAAAACCTCCAAATGACCCAAACAGCCTTCAGTCAGTCTCATCTCCTTGAATTCTACAAAAAATTTTTTTGCAAATCTCTCAGAAACAAATCACCTGATAAACACAACCTTGAACTCTAACCTGGTAGAACAGAGAGAGGATGAAAATATCAATGTATTAAATGAAGGTTCAGGTTGTGTATTACAGCTGTATTTATCATAAGTATCTGCTTTACGGAGTTGGATCTCATTACTCATGCTATTATTTTTCTGAAACTGATGGATTTTCAAATTAACTGGGTCTTGTGTGTATTCCCTGCCTTTGAATGTCAGTGTAAAAGTAAAAATCTTTGAGCTCCAGACCTGAACACACCACTCCCACATCCTCCTTGTGTCCACAGTAACTGCGACCCCATTCAGCCATGGGACAGTCCCACAGGGACGTCTCGTTCCCCACACAGCCAACCTCCTCCAGCCAGACATGTCCTTTTCCAGGCCCAAAGAATGAGGGGACAGGAGCACTGAGGGCCGTCCCACACTGGAGCTGCCTGCACACCACCTGAGCATCGGCCAGGTCCCAGGAGTCATCACAAACTGTGCCCCAGGACCCCCTGTGGAACACCTCCAACCGTCCCGCACAGTCCCCACCTCCACCCACCAGCCTCAGGGACCTGCTGTCTGAGTCTGAGAGAGAGAGAGAGAGAGAGAGAGAGAGAGAGAGAGAGAGAGAGAGAGAGAGAGAAGAGGGGGCATAGGCATGGCAGAGAGAGAGAGGGAGGGAGTAAGCCACAGAGGTGCATGAAAGGGGAAGAAGGGTGGAGGTAGAGACAGAGGGAGAGAGGGAGAATGGACAGTTTAGAGATAGTATGAACGGAGACAAATAACCATGATTTATTGGGACATTGCTCCAAAACAGACATTTAGAGAATTCCTAAGAAGAATGCAAGAGAGAGAGAAAGAAAGGAAAGAGATTCAGAAAAAGCATGCAAGCAATAGCAATGTGTTAGAATTAGTGTAATCAACTCCTTCTCCTCAGTAAATGCTTTCTCTCCAAGCCAATAGTTCAGATGAAAATGCCTTGACATTGAGTGTACAGTATCACCTGATGTGAAACCATCAGCTGGGCCCTGTGGACATTAGAGTACATCAGTGACCTGTAACGTTACTCACTGGAGCAGATGATGGTCACCTGCTCTTCAGAGTCACAGGTGAGTTTGTGAGGAGCACTGCAGTTCCCCAGGTGAGGCTCTTCCCCGCTGCACTGAATCCCCGACACACACACATCACTGCCCCCCGACCTGCGGGGAGAGGACTTCTTCACCTGCACCGCAGAGCCACAGCCCAGCTGCCTGCAGGCTACCGAGGCCTCGCTGGAGCTCCAGGTTCCCACCACTCTGCTCCAGTTGCCCTGGTAATACACCTCCACCTGGCCCATACACTCGCTCCCTCCAGCCAGCCGTACCGTCCCATTCAGAGCCGCGAGAACCGAATCTGAGGACCCAAGTGTATTGAAGGATAAGAGACAGCACTCCTCTGTGTTTATAACATAAACTAGCTGATACCCGTGCTATGCACGGGCTATATGTGCGGGCATCGTTTTTCGTAAACGGCTTCAAAGTGCAGTTTTCACTTCATAACTAAGTTCGAAACCTGGCGCATCGTCTTTGTCACACAGTAAAACTGGTGTATGCAGAAAACAGTCTCATTACTCAGGGTGGTTTCGGAGATGTGCGAAAATACGCAAATCGCCAACTCAGTAACAATATATAGATTTGCATAAGACTATTGCCTACACCTTTGCACGTTAGGAACATTCAGCTGCCCAAGACTACAGGCTGTATATGTGTGACCAGCATTTTGCAGAAGATTACTGACTGCACTCCTGTGTGCTGTGACCATAGTATGTCTGTACGAGGTGACAAACTGCACTCCTCTCCATTACTAACATATTTTCGCTCAAGATTACAGACAATACTCTCGTGTGTGTTGTCATCTGTATGGTATGCTGCCTTTATCTATCATTTGTCTAGCCTTTATTTACACTAATCAAGAAGGCATAGGCAGCACTCCGAATGCATAAAATAAATTTATTGCCACACTATAGGACGTTTCAGGTGGTACCCTTCCTCAGCATGAATGGCATACAAGATCAATTGGCACAGGTGTGTTTTATAGGCACAGGTAATCTCATCACTATGGGCATCGAACAGGTGTCTCTAATACTGCTTAATTAGCATGCATAATACACACACAAAATAGGCTGAAATATGCAAACCCCAGTCACTGATTTCATGGTTACATGATTTCATGAATATATGATAAATACAAAATGATATAAACTAAAAATGAAAATAATAATAAATCTCCTCATTCAGGCCATTAAGAATGAGATTATCAAACGTGTCTAAACCACGTGTCATTTTACTGGTAATTGGCATCCATCATGCCTTTTTGAACACTTCACATTGATTTGGTGTATTGTATTAGTTTTGATAGGTTTTAGCACCCATTGCTTAATTGTTTAATAACTTTTTGTGAGTTGAGCGCGTCTGTGCCTTTTTCTAACCTTTATTTAACCAGGATAAACCCCTCAGATTCAAAATCTCCTTTTCAAGGGAGCCTGGCCAAGACAGCACACCGTTTCACATAAATTACAGTGTGCACACAACAGGAATTACAAAAAAAAAAAATAAGACAACATAAGACAAGTATAAAAAGGGAAAAAATAAATGAAAAAAAAAAAAAATATATGAATTACAACTGCACACCTCATTTACAGAGTCTCAATCAAAACTTAAACACACCCAATGAGAGTAAATTGTTCAATTGTAAAGTGTTTTGAAGGTTGCTCCATGACCAGGGAGCAAAGTAGGGAAAAGCTCAGAAGAAAATCCCAGGTACCTGGCAGAGCAGCTTTTAAGTGGAGCGAAGCCGGTAACTATTGCTGAATGGGGACAAAAGGCTACTGAGGTTATGAGGTAATTTTCCCAATAAGGTTTTGCATGCGAAAATAAACCAGTGAAACGGTCTTCTTAAGTTTAAAGACGGCCAGGAAAGAAGATTGTGAAGAGTACAGTGATGTGTGCGGTACTGTCAATTTATTACGAAGCACAGTGCACTATGATGAATACAGTCCAAACTGCGCAAACAAAGGGAGGATGCATCATATAAATAATGTCCCCGTAATCTAGAACATTTAGGAAAGTAGCTTGTACAATTCTTTTTCGGGCTTCAAAGTCTAAACAAGCCTTGTAACAACAGTAGAAACTTAGTCAAACTTTTAGTTTCTTTCCAAACCTCACTATGTGTTCTTTAAAGGAAAGCTTATCATCAATCCAAACATCTAAGTACTTATAGGTTGATCCTCTTTCAATGACATCCCCACTCTCTGGCTGAATACTGAGAATGAATTGCGAATGGGGCTGCGCTCTGGAAAACATCGTACATTTAGTTTTTGTTCGGCTTTCAGGACAAGTTGTAAGTCATGCAGTGAGTCCTGAAGCTGGGTGAAGACAGACTGAAGCTGTGTCACAGCCTGACTTAATGAGGGGTTGGCTGATGTACTTTTGTGTACTGTCTCTCTCTCTCTCTCTCTCTCTCTCTCTCTATCCATCTATCTATCCATCCTGCAGTGAATGATAACATAATTGGTAATTTGTCTTTATATTATATGTAGTATACATGCATACATTAGATGGAAGTGGTCTCCTTACCAGAGCAGATGACTCCAGCAACCTCTGTGTCTGAGAACACAGCTCTACTCCATGATGAAATGGCACACTGTGAGATGCTTGTCTCATTCCCGTGGCAGTCAAACACGTCACCCCCGGTTTCTCCACTCCCCTTTCCAAACCAGGTTTGTCCTGGCACTGCCACTGCAGTCCCACACTTCAACTGCTGACACAGGACATTAGAGGCTTGGCTATCCCAGCATGCATCACACACTTTCCCCCACTTCTCCAGGTACTGCAGCTCCACTCGACCGGAGCAGCGGTCTGGGCCATCAGCCAGTCTGGACTCTGTATACGCTAAACACAGGGCAGCTGGGTAATTGTCTGACCAACAATGAGATAACACAGCAAACTTAAGGAAGCGGCTGACACAAATATAACGGAATGCCTTAAGACTGTGTTTAGACTGTAAAGCGACAAGCTGCAATTCCTTGTGCCCACATTCTCTGTGCAAACTCCACAGATTAAACTTTAGCCCGAATGTGAGAAGAGACAGCAGAATAGCTGCTGCTCAGATATCATGTTCATTGAATTTCTGCAGCACAAAGAAGGGCGCTAGTAGCTCTGTGCTTCTTCTTCTTCAGTGTATAATCTGAGCTTTCACCATCTCAGGGTGAACAAATTCCAAGCTTTCTATCATCACTGCACCGTTGAGGTTCAGTTTGCCTCACAAAATTGCACTGCAGTATTCTAGTGTTACAGGGACAGATGCATACTGCCTCACAGTATTATGAATAATGATCCTGAGAAATATAAATTCATGCAACCTGTTCTGGAAAGATGTCATATATTTACCCAACATCACTGAAACTCTCACAATGCAGAGAGGACTCTTACCAGAACACTTCAGTCCCACATCGTTTCTGTGAGAGCAGGACTGATTCTGAGAGGGTGCTGTGGGACAGGAGTGAATCTGAGATTCGTTGCCTCTACACTGAATCTCTTCTGTCCACATCTGGCCCTCACCCTGGCCAAACACAGCTGCCCCCCACTCTTTAGGGACTCCACAGCCCAGTTCGCTGCACATGACCCGTGTGTCCTGTTGGTCAAAATCAGCATCACACACTGTGCTCCAAGAGCTCCCATTACGCACTTCTACTCTCCCAGAGCACAGGTCAGCCCCGTCCACCAGCCTGACATTTTGAGGAGCTTCAGCTAAAAGGAGAACAGAAAGAGAATCATTAGTAAGGACTGACACCTGATTTCAGAGATGATGACCGAGACTGATGTATGAAAACAGCAGTGACGAATGAGACAAGTGCATGTCTGCTGTCATGTGAGATGATCTAATCACATGAAAATGAGCGTATGTGATGAGCCAATCACAATCTAGTCAAGTGTTAACTGATCATAAGTAAATTTCAAGGAGAGACTTCAGACACTACAGACCTGAAGTAGATACAGAAGAAATAAGGTATTCTGCAGTGACTGAGTTAATTCTGAATTATTTCAGGAAACAGAGAGATACAAGCATTTTAAAAAGCAATGCTATCTATGCAAATTTATATGTCCTCTGGTGAACTGAATGTCCAGTGTCAGTGTAAGAACATTGAGAACACTGAGATGAGTAACACAGAGACTAACCTGTGCAGACCACTCCAACATCCCATTGGTGAATGCAACTATGTTTCCCCCATCCTCGTGTTTCACAGTCCGTGAGTGTGGATTCTGATCCCTTGCAGTTCACATAAGTCATCCATATTTTTCCAGATCCGGGTCCAAAGGAATACGTTCTGTATACTGCAACATCTTCACAGCCTAACTGTCTGCACACCACTCCTGCGTCTACTTCATCCCAGCCACTATCGCACACTGTTCCCCACTGTCCATCATGGTACACCTCCACTCTCCCAGCACAGGGGCTATAGCCATCCGCCAACCTCACATCTATCATGCGGGGGGGGCAGAAGTGAGAGAGAGAGGGGAGAGGTGGGCATGGTAGAGAGAGAGGAGGAAGGTGAGAGAGGGAGTGAGAGTAAGAGAGAGAGAGATCTTATCCAAATCCCTATTTAGAGACCTCAATTTGCTTATAACACACTGCATAAGTGTCATGAGCTGTGACAGTGAGGCTGGCCAACAAACTGAATTAGCCCATGATACTAATATGACAATATTCTCGTCTTATGGAGGTGATGTTCCTGCATACAGGAATATGAAGTTTGCTGAAGAAAAGGTGAAGACTGATGGAAGACTAAAAAAGTGAGAATGACAGTAACCTCAGATCAGTTTGTCCTTTTGAGATCAGCTGTTACCCAGATGTTTTAATAACAGCAAACTTGCATACACACAGGCCCGCGCTAGAACAGGGAATTGTGGGGTGGGGGGGGGGGGACACGTCCCCTTTATGACAACAATTAGTCCTGGCTAGTTCTCAATCATATTCCTTTATTGACGCGTTTTCCAATTATTGTAACTGGCAACTGAAGACACGGTTTCTCTCCATATGCGATCTAACAGCGATGAAATCATGGGGTAACTTCAGTAGAACCAAGAATTGAGGTGGACAAAACATCCGTTTTCAACAATTATTAGTCCTGACCTGTTCTCAGCCATTTTCATGATAAACAAAAGGTTCACTCCGAGAGCACTCCACACTTAACAGGTGTTGCTTGTTCTCCCCGATTAGGTAAGATGACAATCATGCATCTGGACGCGTATTTGCTTAATTTAAATCAACGTTATTCAAAATTACTCTCGGTATTGAGTGAAAAAAAGTGGCACTCGGCAGTGAAATAGGCTATAAAAAGCATGCGGCTCAAGCTATTTGCGCAGGTATGCAATTTTGAATAACGTTGATTTAAATTCAGCAAATACACGTCCAGATGAATGATTGTCGTCCTACCTAATCGGGGAGAACAAGCAGCACCTGTTAAGTGTGGAGTGCTCTCGGAGTGAACCTTTTGTTAATCATGAAAATGACTGAGAACAGGTCGGGACTAATAATTGTTTAAAACGGATGTTTTGTCCACTTCTCAATTATACTGAATTTAGCCCATGATTTCATCGCTGTTAGATTGCATATGGAGAGAAACCGTGTCTTCACTTGCCAATTAAGATAATAGGAAAACGCGTCTACAAAGGAAAATAATTGAGGACTAGCCAGGAATTGTAATAAAGGGACATGTCTCTGCCCTCTCAATTCCCTGTTCTAGCGCCGGGCCTGCATAGACATAAATACAGGAGAAACAGGAATGCATAAAAAAGATCTTAACAGGCTAAAGTAATTCCTTAATGACTGTGAAAATGAGAATAATTTCCACAGATGAGTCATCTTCTGTGAACATCAGTGATCCTCAACAAAACAGAATAGAGAATACTCCTCTTAAACAGAAAATCCACAGTCCACTGCCATAACTGACCAAAAACACAACATCTTTACATTTTATTGTCAAATCAAAATAAGAAAACTCGGCTGCCAGACGTGCACAAATGTTTTTTATCGGCTACTGATTTTGGTATGATTTAAGTTATCTTCAGCATGAGTAATATTATATGCATATAACAGTGTCATGTAAAATTTCAAATCTGCTTAGACATTTACAGTTGAATATCCAGTTTCATAAAGTACTTAAGTTACAAAATGTTTATATTGAGGAAAAAGGGTCTGAATACATAATCGACCCAAAAAATCTGCTCATTGAAAACCCCACTGCTGACAGTACTTAAAGTCACAAAATGTTCATTCTGAGAAAATCTACTTGGGTGACTATAAAATACCTTTTCCCATCCTTACCTCACAGTGTGGGAAAATGTGACCTAACTACTGGGCTCTTCAACTGAACTTAAAAAAATCAGTTTAAAACAATAACTTTTGTGCTGTTAGGTTGGAATATGTCTATAAGATTAATTTTCAAAAACCGGCTGAGCTTATATCTCATGTTAAATTCTGATTGTTGTGGGATGTCTTGCAAAGTAGCACACACTACATCATCAATGAAATGCTCTTTATGAACCTCTATAGTCTTTGAGCTTCTTCATGCAGTGGCACCCCCAGAAAATTTTCATAAGGGTGGCCAGATGGGGCCAGAGAAGATCTTTGGGTGACACACCAAATCAGTCCTCCTTGTGGAAACCCGGATTCAGTTCCAGCCCGTGGTCATGAACTGCATGGGGCAGCAGGGGCTTATATTTATTTTTCTCATGATTTTTTTTTGTTGAATTTTGAATTTATGCCTTGATTGAAGATGAATGTATGGCAGGGCTCCTCAAATCACGGTCCTCGAGGGCCGAGAACTGCTGGTTTTCGACCCTCCCTTTACCTGGGAGTCAGGTGAGATAACAATCTGGCCAATTAGCAGCATTAATTATTCACTTAATTGCCTGGAAGGAAGGAAAACCAGGACTGTATTTGGATTTGAGGGCTGGCTTTGGAGAGCCCTGATGTATGGTTTGTATGAGTTGAATATGATTCCTTAAAAAAAAATGGGGGGGGGGGTACAGGGGCAGAGCAGTGATTTTAAAAGTGTGGGTGTTCTAGGGGTGAGATGTGAGCACCGCAACCCGTGCCTCCAGCCTGCCACTCCAGTCCCCACAACAGGCCACATAAACCCCTTTGCGCAGAAAACAAAATTATGCCAATTTTTCCTGCCATGCATGAGCCTATTTAAGCTTTTTAACTCAGTATCTGTGTCACAGAGACTCTGGAAAATTCTAGTGAAGCTAGACCTTTGAAAATTCAATTACAGAATTGTTTAGGAATTAAATTATGGAATTTATGGACGCCAGCGTCTATATCTGTGCAAAGTAAAATAGATTCCTAAATTCTCTTCTCCACATTATGGAAATAATATTGGGTTCAAAATGAACACAACAGCATCGCTCCCCTCTCCTCCAAGATAGTATATTCATCAGCATTGACATACATCGTATTACGCATTAACTTCAGACTTTTTAGTGGCTGTTAAAAATGTTTTTTTTTTTTTTTAAATATAAAGAATACGACTTTCATTCTCTTTATTTCATCAATGATATCAAAGAGAAAAACTGATCTACACTGTCCAAATTGACCATACCTATCACTCAGTCAAAATCAGTGCCAGTGGGCAGATTAAATGCTAACTTCCAAAGCAAAGACCCATGCACGTATCTTTAAATCCACTTACATGAGCACTTGACTTGAAAAAGGAATCAATCGTCATCTGCCTTTTCCTTTTGTGCATTTCTATGTATCTTGCGTAACAAAAAGGGCAATATCATTTTGAACAATGAGTGCGATTATATGCGCACAAATTTTCCTTCGGAATATGATAACATTAAAAATTTGATACAAGTAATGAGAACCGCATATTCCTTTTTGATATTCAGAGCTAATCTTTAGTCCAAATGTAGAGTTACCCAATTAAGACATGGGATATGCTGAAATTATTTGAGTTTTAGGAGCATTCTTTGGGTGTGTACAGTGCCCTCAGAAATTATAGACACCCTAACTGAATATGTGCAAAACAGGTAATGAATAAAATGTCTCAGCTGTTTATCCTCCTGTTCTTTCTAAATCATTGAAAGAAATAAAATTTTGACATCAAATTTTTTTTCTCCAAAATATGTGTGCCACAACTATTGCCATCCATAGAAAATCCTACAATTAAATTCTAACAGAAAAAACTTCCACTTATGTTTTACACGTTAAAGTTCACCTGTTTCATTACAAAACTCTTCAGGTGTCATGCATGACTTCCTGTTTCACAAGGGTATGAATACGACACGACATTAGCCGCATTTCCATTCATTTATCAACATGGGAAAGACCCTCAAACACAGTAATGGTCGCGATGAAATGTTGCGAAGCCACAGACGGGAAAGAAGAGAAGGTTGTTAAAGTGGGAGCAACATTACGAGCTGTGCTTTTCCCCAAACAAATTGAACAATAGTTTTTAACAGAGTACTCAAGGCAAGTATACACTTCAAATTTATATTTTAAGAGCTGGCGGGGCAAAAAGGGGGCAATCCCTGAAGTCTTGTCGCACCATGTAAGAAAAGCCCGAGTGAAATCACTATATCATAGATAGAATGGAAGTGGGGGTGCTGTACTGAAATGTATTGAGCATTTAGCGATTACAATAGTCTACAATCTTAGAAATAACTTTAGTAATCAACATGACAAACCATATGCCATGTTCTCTCTCATACGTGATGGTTTTTAAAATTATTTGCCAAACCATTTTGCGATATTCATAGGTTAAACAGCTAGTTAGTTACATGGCTGACATTAGCTACATGGTTAGCTTACAGGGTTACCAAGCTAGCGCATGCTAGATTTGGACCTAACTGTCCTGCGTCCACCGAACAAAAATGTTTGACACCGAGAGCGGTCATAGTGTGCGGCCCTCTCCTGAGTCCCTGAGCCCTGTGGGCTCTTTCGGTGAAAATGAGAATCACCTTGACCGAATGGAGCTCGCAACAGGCATTTAACCTTTTAGATTTGAGCCTGCTCACTCTGGGTTTTAACCTAAGTCAGAGAAAAAGACCTGTGCAGTGTTGTAGCCCTAACCACCAGAATTAACACTGGGAAGAAAGAGAAAAAATCAGTTGGAAATATTTGAGAAAATTTGATTTTTAAAAAATTTGCCATTTTGACATATTACGAACTAATGGTCAAAGAATTTACCGGAAGATTCCTCTTTGGCACCACACTGCTCTTTCATGCCAATAAAAAGCTATTTGTATCTTATTTGCTAAAGTACTGCCAACATAATGGTTTCCATGGTAACGAATTACCTTTTTTCAAATTTAAGTAAATACAAGCCTATTGCAATGACAACAAACTAAAGTTAATCCTGTTTTAAATTTAAAGAGGCACAATCTTTACACTCTAAGATTGCCATGAACTAAAACTGACACCGGATTCCTGTCCAATAACTAGCTGATTTCCAAAATGTCTGATTGACTCATGGCATTCAATGAAACATTCACAGATGCGAGGCATTGTACTCCTTTACAGTTTGTCTTAGTCGTTGCCTGAAAAGTTTGTTTCCTTTGTCCTTAACATAGTGACAGCCCCAAAACCTGGCAAAGTCAGCATGTACCGCTTCGAAAGCTTGTTCACAGAACCAGGCTACACCACAGTAGTGCTGATGACAGAAGGCCGTCAGAAAAAATTAACACCTTGTCAAGTTTGCAATTGTAATTGTGGTTGGAACAAAAACCTGCAAACACAGTGGGTCCCCAGGACTGAGTTTAGGAACCTCTGGCTTGAAGTGCACGGAGCCAAAAAAAACAAAACAAAAAAAAATGTCCTCACTCTCAATAGCTTGTCTGGCTTTTCACACATAGCGCTTTTCGCTTCTCTTTACTAAGTTAATTTTTATTTAAGTAATTTTATTAGTGGTGATCAATAGGGGCAAAGGCCCTGCAACGGCCCAAAACACCTCCAACAGATGACATTGGAGTTAGCTTGCAATACCCATTATCAATTGAGCGTGACGTCACGCATTTTCAGCTGGGGATATAAACTCCGCCATATCTCATATAGATTTCCATTCATAACTACCTGCACAATGTTCATCCCTACCATTTATACGTGATATTTGCACCCTTTAGTCAGAAGTTGCAGAGCAACAACGACATGGAAAGTACACGATTTGGTGGTGTTTGTTTTATTAAGTTTTAGCGAGTTTAAAAGGTTGAAGTACGAGATGAATAAAGTTGCTGCATTCATTCACTTTCATTTTGTAATATGACTATGGGCTGCAAACCATAAAGCGAGATGGGAATGAAAATTTTAGCGTATGTAAACAGTGGGGCTTACGTTAAAAAGAAATTGTCATGACTGTAGGCAGAAAAAATGGAAAATAACCACTTCGAAAAGCAAAAAAAGTTTCAGTTTTTCTTTGCTTTTATTTTAAACTGTCCATGCTGGCAGTACGTATTCAAATTCACAGCAGGAAAGCTTATCTTTTCTGTCTTAAATAGATGCCAACTGCATGGTGTGCTGCCAAGGGCTGCGCAAATGGAATATACTATCTTTGTAAGTGGAAAAGGAAGATCTGCCTAAAACATGCTGGCCTGTTCGGTCAAGGCGCATGTGATTGTCTTCCACCATTCAGAATGTTATGCTTCCTAGCTGACAATGAGCTAAGAAGAGACTGGGTAAAGGCAGTCAACAGAGATGATGTTAGAACTGATATGTGTCCAGATTTTTTGCTCGATCCGAGTTTCATTCATAGTGATAGTGGTTTTTGTTGGGCTATTAAAATTAACTCTTCTTTGCTTTTCAAAGTGGTTATTTTCCATTTTTCTGCCTACAGTCGTGAAAATTTCTTTTTAACATAAACCTCCGTGGTTACAACACTAAAATCTTCATTCTCAACCCGCTGTATGGTTCGCAGCCCATAGTCATATTACAAAATGAAAGTGAATGTATGCAGCCACTTCATTCATCACATACTTCAACCTTTTAAACTCCCTAAAACTTAATAAAACAAACACATTCAAATCACGTTCTTTCCACGTCGTTGTTGCTCTGCAACTTCTGACAAAAGTGTGCAAATATCGCGTTTAAATGGTCCACCCAGCCCGCTGGAATTAAATATTAACGTTAACCTTAATGTACAAAGGTAAAACCCAGTAACTGCATTTTTTTCCAAAGTTCAGTTTAAATTTGCAGTGTAGTTACTAGGTAATGTGCCATATATTCCACTATGCACAGTTGTAAATCCTGCTTCCTATAACATGCTTTTACAAGAGTAAAACCTAGTAGCTACAACGTATTCATGCATTTACCAAGGAAAAACCTAGTATCTACATGGACCAATAGGAACTGCCACTTTCCCCCACGTGACACCCAAATGGCAGCCTCCATGATCAAAACAATGCATGTCAAAATAATGTTTTAAAGTGTAAAATAACTTTATCTTGCTATTATCTGGTAAAATAAAAGAACTACAGCATTGAATTTAAAGTTGAACTATACATTTATCATCGGATAATTGTAAAAAATGGAGGGAACATCTCGAAGAGACGATCCACTTTACAATGCCGAGACTGATACAGAAATGAGGATATGAATCCCGATGTACCAGATAAAAGTGATAAAAGTGCCCCTAGAAAACGTCCACATACTGATGAGCAAAAACGTGCACAAAACCTGGAGAAATACAAATTATTGCCATCATGCCCACCGAGTTGCTGTAACTGTAACTGTAGTGAGCATTTTGACGAAGACTATAGATCAGAAATTTTGACAACATATTGGAGTTTGAATTTTAGTGAACGCAGGCAGTGGTTGGATAGTCATATCAAATTAAACGCTATTAGTCGGCGAACTACAGGATCTGAAAACTGAAAAGAAATTTGAGCCTGTCATTTTCCCTACCAATATCTGATGGAACCATGCAAAAAGTTTGCAAAAAGATGTTTATGGCGATCTACTTGAGTCAAATTTGTAAATATGAAAATAAGTCAGAACATGAACACTTGGAGTGTTATGCCAGTAAAGCTAAGAAATGAATTAGAATAGTTTATTTCTTTTTTCTTAAAAATTTGGCATCTCCAATCCCACCCGAATCTGGAATCCCCAATCCGAGAACTATGGACAAGGCTTGCTTGTATGCGACCCCCTGTTTCCAGGTCAGGAGAGAGAGACAGTTTGCGGCTCTCCTCCGAAGCACGCGCCTGTCAGCCCCTGCATCTTTACACTCCAGTGATGATTCCAGAAAATTTCAAAAGAGGGCCAACTTCCCCCCTGACTTAAAAAAAAGTGGGCCAATGGGAAAAAAAGTGGGCCAACTGGGTATACCTGGTAAAATGCCATTTATATCAAGTTTTTAAACAGTACCTTGACTGGCTCACTTATTTATATGTACAGACATTCAGTTTTTACACCTTATTGACAAAACTAAGACATGAATGACAGTTTGAGTTTAAAGTTTTAATAGAAAACCTTCAGAGATGCCAAGTCTCACGCATTCGGCGTGAGTCTCTCGCCTCTTCGTGGCATTCTCTTTCTTGTGCCATATCAGCAATTATTCAATCAATGAGCAGTGAAGAAATTCACTTGTGGAATTGAAGTCATTGTACATTAAATTAATCAGTTTCACGTGCATTATGGTGGATTTCCCCACCAGTGACACGGAAATCGATTATGACTCGGGAATTCTCATGCTTGTCTTTACTGAGGGATTGAAAGCAATGGAATTGCATAAAGACGTTTTAAATGGTCTTATTTCATTTAAACAATTAAAACGATCATGAAACACATGCATTGTTTCCAATCCCCGAGTAAAGACAAGCACGAGAAGTCCGGAGTCATAATCGCTTTTCATGTTACTTGTGGTGAGGTCCACCTTTACGCAAGTGAAACTGAAGCTTCAATGCACAAGGATTTTAATTCCGTGCGAGAATCTCATTAATAAGCGGTCATTGAATAATTGCGGACACCGTGAATAAGCCTAAAAAATGCGTGAGACTTGGCATCTCTGAACCTTCACAGTCTGTGCCAATCATAACAATTATAAAGTCAATGACAAAATAGCGCATAAAATAATAGTTCCTAATGCCTGATTTGGTGCACAGCTTAAAGCCCGCCTCCAAACCAAAGTCCTACTGCTAAAGTTGTAAATATGGACACTTCACCAGGCAGTGAAGCCATTCTCTTCATAGGTGTACGTTGTTATGACTTGAAAATCACAACAAAGAAAACCAGCAATGACAACGTAAACAAATTTATTCTTCACTGATAAAAAAAAACTTCGACAAATAATCCACTGATTAACCTTATAATAACACTCTAATGCCACTATGTAACTCTGTTGCCAAAACAAAAACTCTGCCTGCACTGACCAAAATCATAGCATTTATATAGACTAGCAACATTCTGGAAAGATCTACAGGTTTCCTGGGTAATCCTGCCCCCTCCAGGCAGGAAGATGCCAGAAGCTTCTAGAAAGCACTACAGTGCCTGACAAAAGTCTTGCCACTTATCCAAGTTGTTGGAACAACAAATAATAACCTGACTTGTAGTTGATCAACTGGAATCAAAAATGGCTGATATGAAAGGCAAAGCCCTCTAGATTATGCGAAATATACCAAAATAGAGTTTTGTGTCATTGATTGAGTTTTATAATTTAATTTGTACAGAAAGGTCAAATTTTGCTTGGACAAGTCTTGTCGCATTGAAAAAAAATGTGGAAATTATACATACACTTTATTTTGAATACACAAATATGCCACTGTAATATCAGAACATAAAGCCATGGTGCCTTGGAAAAAAAAAAATTAATATTGCGTATGACTCCCATGAGCTTGGAGGACTGCATCCATACGTCTTGGCAATGACTGAGATAACTTGATGATGAAATCATCTGGAATGGCATAGAAAGCAGTCTTGCAGGACTCCCAGAGTTCATCAAGATTCTATGGTTTCATCTTCCAAGCCTCCTCCTTCATCTTACGTCTGAAATGCTCAATAATGTTCATGTCAGGTGACTGGGTTGGCCAATCCTGGAGTACCTTCACCTTCTTCGCTTTCAGGAACTGTGACATGGAGGCAGAAGAATGAGAAGGAGCAGCAGTATAAGTAGGGCAGCAAGAACTTCTTGATATTTCAGGCTGTTGATGTTGCCATCCACTCTGCAGATCTTTCTCACACCCCCATGCTGGATGTAACAACAAACCATAATTTTTCCTCCACCAAAAATGATTGTTTTCTGGGAGAATCTTGGGTCCATGAGGGTTCCAACAGGTCTTGTACGGCGACTGGCATGCAGTTCAATCGATGATTCACCAGAAAAATAAACTTTCAGCCACTTTTCCAGTATCAATCCTTTCTGCGAGCTGTGGGCCTTGGCAAATGCAATGTAGGTTTTTTGTTTTCTGTTTAATGCAGACTACTGTGTACTAATTTGGCTATGAAAACCACTTTGAGAGAGAATTGGACAAACTCTTCTTGTAGATACTGGGATTTTTGGTGACATTTCCTCATGTAGCTTCGCTGTAGTTGAAGAAGGGCTAGCCTTGTACAGTTGAAGCAACAAACGGTCCTTTCAAACAGTTGTCATACCGGGGTCTGTCTGACCTGCGCTTGCCATGGATGTCACCAGTTTCTTCAAATCTTTTTCTCATCCCCTCCACTTGACATTTGGACACATTAAAGATGTCTGCCACCTCAGCAGCAGACTCAGTCTTCAGGCTCTTGATGATCAGCACTTTTGTCTGTGGTTGAATCTTTTTGATGTGTTGTCAGAGGTCTAGTCGCACGTCATATGAAAGTCTGGTGTGCTGGGGTTATTTCTATACACATCTGGGAATGTGTTAATTACAGTATTTGTAATAGGTTAAACTCTAATCTGCGATTTGTTGCATCATCTGAAGAGACAACAAGACTTTTGTCCTAGCAAAAACAGATGTTATGGGCTTAGCCAAGCTGTGAACATCAGAACACTTTTTGACGGTTTCATTTTGCACCAAATTATTAATGTGAAAGCCCTTGACATTAAAATGGACCATTTATTGTAACAATTGATTGGTTAGAAATAAAGTTATATGCTATTTTTAGTTACTATGTCCTTATGCGACAAGACTTTTGTCAGGCACTGTAGTCTATTTCACAGAAGTGATATTACATCAGATCATGTTTTGCTACAGACACACCACCAGAGGGTGCTGATGAACAAAATAAATAGCTGACCAGCAAGGCAGCAAAAACAGCATGTAACAAATCTCCCTTTACAAATGATATAAAGTGCTTTACATAAAATACTCATATATAACAACGTTGAGCAGCGCGCAGAAACTCACAATGTTACCTACATTTCGTTTTATTCATTCAAACGAGTTCTGAGCCATGTATCGTTTTTTAAAACCTATTAGCAAGCCTTGTGCTGCTTCAACCTCAAGCGATGCCGTAGCTTGCACATCAGAAGCTATGGCTATGGCTCCAGCTCCAGTGCCCTCCACAAGCACTGCCCCAAACCAGTTCCCTCTCTCTGCTGCCTCAGCCCTACCTCACACGGTTAGCGACTTGAATGGCGATGCTCCATCCCATCCAATATTAGCTAGCGACCCAAAGCGTGCATTCGATGCTTTATGGCGATCATTCAATCCAGCCCGGTATTGTACACGACCGTGGCTGGAGTACTCAGTTCAGCGGGATGCATGCTTTTGCTTTCCCTGCAGGAAATATGTTACTGCCGGTGAGAGGGATGCTGTTTTACCTCGCGTGGTTTTACCAACTGGAAAGCAGCACTCGAGCGTGACAGGGGGTTACAAAAACATGGATCCAGCCACTTTGCTGCCAACATTTTGACAACAATCTTTGTAGAAGGTTTATAAATCTGTTGAATAAATGCACGGAAGTTTGTTATAGACCATGTTTTCATATCAATCTACGCACTAGAACAAAGGATTCGCGTCAAATCATAATATGTAATGCGTCGTTGCTGGCGCACTAAAATCTTCGTTTAGCGCCAAGTCTGTCAAACTTGCGGGATCTCGCAAATTACACGTCCTAGAGTCATCACTGCACTCATTGGTCAAAACTGTCGCAAGTTCAGAACGAGGGTGGACAAGCTTAGAATCTCACTGATAAGCGCCTGGCTGGCCAACAGGAGGCGCTTAAGCAACGAACAAGGCAACCATTTTTTCCCTTCCCAGCAGTCCCTACCCAATTTGCATCCCTACAGCACCTTAGCCAATTGTCCGTTGCTCTGAAAAAGCTGCTGACCACTGCTGGTTGGTATGACCGGGGATCGAACCCGCGCCGTGGTAGTCAGAATTGTTTATTTCTTTAGTACACAAATTATTATTGCAATAAAATGCATTTAAGACTAAGCTTTGTATTGGATTTGTTTTGTTTAAAACCCAGCAACTGCAAAAAATTATAACGAAAAACGATGGTAAAACCTAGTATCTAACAAAAGGTCAACTAAGGTCACTTAAGGTCAATGAGAAAAACTTAATTTATTGATGATTAAACACAATATTAATGACCCCTCATAAAAATCACACTTGTAGTTTAATACAAATCAACATTTTCTTAGTCCAGATCCTGATCCTTTAATCGGGATTTACTCAAAACAATGAAAATGTTGGTTACCAGGTTTAACCTTTGTACATTAGAACCGGGGTTTTACTCCTTTTTGGTATTTCCTTTTTAGCGAAGGGCTCTGACGCATCAACATATTGCTAATAACGTTGCTTTAGTATTTTCTTCTGGTCGCTGTGCCTTCATCAGCTTCTTAAAGTTTAGTTGCGTGTTTGAGTGCTAAGCTACAACCTGTTGGGAGATTTCGTGTTTAATTTGCTCTCATATTAAGCGAGTTGTTTATTCAGCCTGTTTGAATTAAAGTTTATGGGGGTTTTACTCTTTTTCAGTGTCTTTTGGTCGTAGTACCTGTTTGTGACTAGCTAGCTAGATAGTTAATTGTTTGCACCTTTAACTTGGGATCTGGGATTTAGTATTTAGTTATCAGGCAAAAAGTTGCGCTGATTCAGTTAGGTTGTAAATAGTAAGGAGTAATGCTTGCTGGAGTGCTTGGCCCCCCTAAAGTGAGCTAGGTCAATAAGTAGGGGGTCCAAAATGTGGCCAGAACTATGTGACGGTTGCAGAATGATCACACTTCTGGAAAGAGACTTCCAGGGTGGGTTTGTCTGCCACCGGTGCCAGCTAATTAAGCATCTGAAGAGCAAGATCCTTGATTTTCATTGCCAGTTGGTGGCACAAAAAAGTTCACAATTGGTAGAGTTCCTAGAGGAACTGAGTAGTATGTTGTTTAGACAAAATGGTGTATACGCCACAGCAGGGAAGCGGGGAGACCCTAGAGCAGGCAGGGAGAGAAAGTTGGGTGAGTGTAGGACGTCAGCACAGGAAAAGGCGTGCACGCCGTACAGCGACAGCTTCTCCAGACTTTGAGGTGTCCAACTGATTCCGGCTCATGCAGGAACTTGACTTGGCCCCTGATCCTGAGAGTGGGGGGATTGATGAGCCTCAGGGCACCCTGTTGGCTTCTTTCCCGCAGAAAAGAGAGTTAGTGATAGTGGGGGACTCAATTATTAGACAGCGTACTCTGTTTGCGCGGGAAGGAGTCTCGTACGGTGTGATGCCTGCCTGGTGCCCAGGTAGGAGACCTCCTGAAGCGTGCGGACAAGCTCCTGGCCAGAGCAGGGAGGGATCCAGAGGTCATAGTCCATGTTGGGACAAATGACAAAGGTAAGGGTAGGTTTGAGGTTCTGCAAGACAAATTTGTGCAATTAGCTGAAAAGCTTAGGGGCAGATCCTCCATGGTAGTGTTCTCCGGGATTCTACCAGTACCACATGCAAGCAGAGGGAAGCAGAATTTTATCTGGAGGTTTAACATGTGGCTACGAACCTGGTGTAGGAAAGAAGGGTACAGCTTTATGGGGCACTGGAAATTCTTCTGGGACAGGGGTGAACTGTACAAGCCGGACGGGCTACACCTGAACTGGAGGGGTACCTTTGCATTGGGTTGTTTAAACTAGGGAGTTAGGGGGCAGGGAGGTTAGAGAGGGTTATCAATAGGGAAATGCACAATGGCCTAATGGAAGCTGACAGTGTTACATGCATTATTGATGATATCTTTTTAAAGCAAGAAAGCGTAGTGAGGGGCTTGGAGCAGCAGGCAGCTCGGAAACCAAAGGATAAGTGCAGTAGCAATAGCTTGGAATGTTTTTATTTAAATGCTAGTAGCATAAAACATTACTTTCCAGAACTAGAGGCTATTATGATTAGTGAGGGCTTTGACGTAGTTGGGATTACAGAGACATGGCTTTGTAAAGAGGACGGAGACAAATATAATATAGAAGGTTATAAGCTCTTCGGAAAGGATCGATCTAATAGGAGAGGAGGGGGTGTAGCACCTTATGTTAATGAATACATTAATGTGCAGGTGATTCCTGAAATCGAACATTTCTTGCCCTGTGAAGATATCTGGGTCAGGCTCATTGGCAAACACGAGACTGGTTTAAACATAGGTGTATGCTATCGACCGCAGCTTTGGACAGTATTGTAAATGAAATGCTCTTTAAGAGGATTAGGCAAGCTTGTTGAGGAGGAGGGACTATTATTATGGGAGACTTCAATTATCCCGGTATCAATTGGGAAATGGTGAAAGAACAGGGTAAAGGGGAGGAAGAATTTATATATGTTATAAATGACCATTTTTTAGTGCAGTATGTTAATAAACTTACAAGAGAAAAGGCAATTTTAGATTTAGTGCTCTGTAATGACCCTGATAGAATCTGCAATGTAGAGGTACTGGAGCCACTTGGGACTAGTGATCGCTCTACTGTTAGTTTTGATGTTTCGTGGCAAGTTAAAAAGTTATCTTCGAATACCAAAATTTTCAATTTTAGGCGAGCAAACTTTGACTAGATGCGCTCATATTCAAGCAAAATAAAATGGGAGACACTTCTGGATTGTAAGTTTGTAAATTACATGTGGGGTAGATTGAAGGGGGTTTTACTTGATTCACAATGCAAATTTATTCCAAACGTGTCCAAAAGTAAGTTGGAAAAGAGGAATCCTCAGTGGATGACCACAGCTATTCGTAGCAGTTTGAGGGAAAAAAGGAATCTTTATAAGATTTACATTAAGGACAGCAATGAGAATACTAAGGCGGAATACTGTAAAATGCGGGCTGTGGTCAAAAAAGAGCTGAGGAATGCTAGAAGACTGCATGAAAGGCAAGTTAAGGACGGGTCTAAAACTAATCCTAAGCACTTTTCTCAGAACTGTAGTTGAAAAAAGGAAAGTTAAAGAGGAGATTAAGAGTATAAAGAATAAAGATGGATGGCTGCTGTATGAGAATAAGGATATTGCTGATACCTTGAATTCAGGGATGGATTAATGAACGGGCCTACCGGGCCCAAGGGCTCCCTGAGCCTCCACGCAAAGTCATCGTTATTCACTTTGTATTTCTTCTTGCATAGTCAAAGGGCCTAATCTTTCCTGTCAATAAGAAAAGTCCTACTGGAAAACTGAAGGAATAGCCTAAAAATTCACTTTGAAGACATCACAAGAAACAAACCATAATGCGGCATTTTAAGTGCGTGTTTATCGCCTTAGTTTATCCACCGGACTTCAGGTACTCCCTATAATAAAGGCCCTTCCACTCTGGGGAGAAATCCAAAGACCAAGTGCAAATCAAGTGCGATCAAGTTCTGTCCAAGGGGCCTCTCATATGGTCATAGACATGAACTCCCCTCCACACACACACACACACACACACACACACACACACAAAAATGACCTGTTTATGTGGCATTTCTGGAAAATCATGGTTCATAAAGACCCATAAAGGCCTCTCAATCATATAACATGGGCCTGCATATGTGTGTGAGTGTGTGTGTGTGTGAGTGTGTGAGAGAGAGATTTCCTGATTGATTGATTAATTTGTTGTTTTATTTATTATTTTTGTTGTGTATCACTTGATTATAGGCTATTTTAACCTTTTAAGCCCAAGAGGCCCCCAATTGGAGTCCATCAAATGCAGCGGCTATATCCAAACTTGTGAAACTTCAGACCCATTTTAAATTCTAGTGGAGCTGCCAAGGTTTCTGACAATCCCAAATATGTCCATTTGAATAACAGGGAAATGTGTGTAAAATATGTACTCGAGATAGATATTTCCATTTGAAGTAATATTGTGACCATAAAAACATGGCGCCCTGGGTTTGAATATTTTTCTCAATATAAGTGCAATGCAGCTTCAGTGAAGCGCTGAGGCCAGCAGATACAGAATATTTGTGCGTCATTGTCCTCCATTAGGAAAAAAAATGTGTTTTCTGATGTCAAATCCTTTTAAGGAAACAAGGCAGGGTTTTTATAAGGGTTTAAGTATGTTTAAGTGTTCGGCCTTAATTGGGACAAGTGAGATTTCTTACAAGAATATTAAAAATATACTTTGCATTGGCCTACATTCTTGGGGCCCACATTCCCATTAGATTAATTAATGAAGAAACTGGTTGACAGAGGATGCAATTAAAGTGTGATCTGGAGAAAGTGGGGTGACGATAAGGCTATCTGTTAAAATGTGAAATTCTTAGACAAGCGCGAAACGTATGCAAATTCAAAATGGAGCACCAGTGGATGTTAACCCTTTCGCAGGCAAATTTTGGCCCAGATGCATACCCCCGCGGACGGATTAATTTTGGGTTTTTACCAAAATATGATTGTTATTCAAAATAACAATAAAATAACACCAAATCTCAATAAGTTTCCCATAACTGATGTTTTTATGTTTTAATCCTCTCCAGAATCGCTAAAATCGTTTGGATCCAAGTCACTCCCGCTCTCTGGATATTCAAACTCATCGTCAGAGTCATTCAATAAAGCAAAAACTTCATCCACGTTGTATTTACGTTTAGAAACACGGCTAGAATGCCGGCTATTTGTACTCGTCGATGCCATGTTCACATGTCCCACAATTTGACCGGGAAGTAGTCTCGTATTTAGCGTTTTTAGGAAATCCCATGCCTCGTTCACGGCTAAAAATACAGTGCTGGGTGACCTGAGAGACAGCCAATGGTAATGAGTGTAACTAACAAGGGAATTCCCGCAATCGGGGAATTTAAAGAAGACTTTATAAAACACGTTGGTTAAAACGACAAAAATGTCGCTGTGCCTGCGAAAGGGTTAAGCGGAGCAGCTAAAAGAAAGCTAAAAAAAAGAAAAAGAAACCGAGGAAGCATCTTTTTTAGACAAGGCTGTCTCTTACTCTGCTCGTCAGTAAAGGCGGTCATTCTCTCTGCTCTCCAGAACTAAAAAATAGCTGAGGACGAAGATGACACAAAAACGTTTCAAATCATTTTCTCTCATGGCTATTGAGAGCGAACTGACTGATATCATAGATGATTTCGCACGACACAAAGCCAGGAGAAAATGCCCTGGTTAAGTTGGTTAAGGTAAGATGATTTCATGGTTAGTTTTAACTCATAAGGACACAGTCTTGCTGTGTTTGCTGGGTATAGGCCTATGTGACTCCATAGCTTGCTGTAAATTGTTTTTAGGCTTTGTTTTTGTTTATAATTGAAATGGCTCAACTTTATCTCATTTGTAATTGATAGCGGTTTAATTTGTTCATTTTTTACGGCGTGAAATGTCGACGCGAAAGTGGCAAAATCGATCAATACTGTAAGTGACATTTTCATTCGTGAATGTTACGTGTGAAAGTGTAAGTAACGCAGAAAACTGGAGAATAAAATTAAAGTAAATATTGTGGACAGCAGATAAATGCCTGAATTTTAATGTGTAAATGGTTCAAAGTTTTCTTGTGTGGCAGTAAATTTGGTGATATTCACATCAGATTTGGAAGACATTTTGGTGATTTTTAACTTGTTTGCCATTACTTGTACGCAACCTTCCCTGCGGGGTGGGGGAGGGGGGTGGCCTTTCACATGTCCATGCCCAGGGGGCCGACATCTCTTAATCCGTCTATGGCCGTAGTAGTTAAAAAGGCCAACAGGATGCTGGTATATATAACCAAAAGTATTGAGCATAAATCCAAGGAGGTCACACTTCTCTCACACAACACATTCGTCAGACCACTTCTAGCGTATTGTGTACAGTTCTGGGGACCATACTTTAAAAGATATAGAGGCTCTAGAAGAAGTTCAGAGAAGAGCAACTAAGTTAATTCCAGGTATAAAAGATAAAAGCTATGAGAAGAGGCTGAAGATCCTTAATCTCCTTCGTCTTAGGAAAAGGAGACTTAGGGGCGATCTGATTGAGATCTTTAAATGTGGATTAACAAAGTGAATAATATAGGATTACTTCGGCCAAGTTTTGTTACTAGAACTCGGGGTCACAAATGGAAGTTGGCCAAGGATAAATTTAGCACTGACATCAGGAAATAGTTTTTCACCCAGAGAGTAATCTCAGTGTGGAATAGCTTGCCTGACCATATTGTTGAGGCAGAAACCCTGGGAATTTTCAAGAACATTCTTGATTTAGCGCTGAATACCATTAAGTCACTGAGTATTTGAAGTAATAGATTCACTATATTAATAAGAAACTGGCGAGCCTAGTTAGGCTGAACAGCCTGTACTCGCCACTCATGTTATGTTATGTTATACCCAATCCGACAAACGCGCTGCAAAAACAGAAAAGATGCAAAGTCTAAAACACTCAAACCACAAAAGCAAATGCAAGAGAAAAACACTGCATTTAGACATCAACACAACAGAAGTACTCCAAGCGCCAACTAGGACAGGTTCTACTTTGACCAGACTGAGAACAACTGGAGTATTTTGTTTTATGGTTTTTACACCACAGTGAAGGGTTTGCACAGGGCTGTGACTTTGTAAGCACGCACCAAGGACCCACTCAGCTTTGCGTCCTTCGTAGCATGCACAAAGGGTTCGTCCGCGATTACGGCTTTATATGTGATGCACAGAAATCAACGGATAGCACTTAATAGTTATAACTTCGCCATTTAAATGCATCAGATATGACAAGCTAAGTCGGCAAAAAGGCTTTTTAGCAAGCTACTGTTAGTTTGCTTGCTTAGCTAGCTAGTTCGCTAGCCTAGCTCGCTAAAAAATATATTTGGTATAATATAAATGCTTGCGGTTCATCTCAAGCCAAGTGAGATAGTGAAATAATGGATGATTTTTATTCACTTATTTTCTATTTCTATTTCTTTTATTTTCTGTTGAGCACTTTTGTTGTGTTGATGTCTAAATGCAGCGTTTTTCTCTTGCATTTGCTTTCGTGGTTTGAGTGTTTTTCACTTTGCATCATATCTGTTTTTGCAGCGCGTTTCTTTCATTGGGGATGTTTTAGGCTAAAATATTTTTTTAATATTAAAATTATATATTTTATTCATAATAATAATCCATCCATCCATTCTCTAGACCCGCTTATTGCTCACTAGGGTCGCGGGGGGAGCTGGAGCCCACCCCAGCTGACTATGGGCGAAGGCAGGAACCCACCCTGGACAGCTCGCCAATCCATCGCAGGGTGCACACACCATTCACACACTATTTGCTCTCACACTCATAGCTATGGGTAATTTAGTGTCTCCAATTAGCCTGATATGCATGTCTTTGGATTGTGGGAGGAAACCGGAGTACCCGGAGGAAACCCACGCAAACACGGGGAGAACACGCAAACTCCACACAGAAAGGCCCCAAGCCGGATTCAAACCCATGACTTTCTTGAGGCGACAATGCTAACCACTGCGCCACCGTGCCGCCCTATTATTATTATTATTAATAATAATAATTATCATCATCATCATCATAAAAATTACAGTATTCCTAAAACAGACAGTATGTTTGAGTCAGACTTATGAATGTTTGGCACAAGCTAACAATAAAATGAAAATGACAAAACAGCAAGTTTTTTTTTTTAATAGATTTTTAAAATTATTTTTTACTAAAACACAAATAGGCTGCATGAGCAAAAAATACCGGTCTCCAGGAGCAAACCGCTATAACATAAAAGTATCAAACAGTCTTCAGTGGAATTATTGGCATCCTTGTTTAAATTCAAGAAAAAAGTGTCATAAATTGCATAAAAATCTCAGTTGATAATTTTTTATGCTACTATCACATCAGAAGAGAATATAATTTTATTTCTTTACTTATATTCGCATGTTGTAAACGCCTCAGCTCCAGCGCCCTCAATCACCGCCTATTAAGACCTGGCCTGCATTCCACGCTCTCCTGGAATCACCCGCATCAGTTCACAATTGTCATCGTGCCATGAGTCAGTGTACATAAGCATGAGCTCCGCACTCTTTCGGTGCAAAGTCTCGTAAGCCTGTTGTCTAGTGCTACTCTTGTGTAGACATTATAACCATGTATTCATGTATCTTTAGATACCCTTTACTAATAGCAATGTTACTATTGTATATGTTCCACGTTTCATTGTTATTCTATTTTGAAACTCGTTTACTGTTTGTTTTTGCATTCTGCTTTTTCTGCCTTTGCTGTGCGACACCCATTACACATGTTCCTGTTTTTAAGTAAAGTTCTTATTCTGATATCAAAATTATGAGCACTACCACAAATTATTTTGAATAAATTCAATTAAAGTAAAACTGGCATCTTACTGGCAATTGTACTGGAAACATCCAGTAGAATCAGACTGTAGCTCACGACAGTAATCTTTTGCATTATAGTTCATTTGTCAGGAGACTGTGCAGTGGAAATATAAAGAGTGTAAATGTCATCAGTATGCAAGAGATTCAAAATATACATAATTAGAATCAATGCTTCGAAAAGGCTCACTTTTACGATAGAATAGTTTTGAACCAGGGCACAATCAAGCTGGAACTGTGAGCCATTCTACTGAAGTGTTACGCCGTGTCTGGCAGCAAATAAGAGGACAGCCACGCTAACTTCTTGAGAAATACTGTGCCTTTTGCAGTGGTCCAGGGGACTACTCAGCAGCATATTTAAAACCACAAAGTACTAAGAGTGGTAATTTCTGGCAGAAGGTCTGTACTGGTCATCTTTGATAGGAGGCTAAAACTTGAATGTGGTCAAGGTGAATTTTCCTGTAGGACAATGACCACAAACATACAAACGCACAAATGAAAGGCATATTTAAGCAAGCATCCATGTGCTGCAATTGCTATCCAAGCCTCTGAACTTAAATCTCATGAAAAAGAATAATGATAAACCTGTGGTCTGGAGTGGAGAGTACAGTCCATCATTGTGCTGTTGTAAAAGAGAGACAGCAGGCAATTCAGAACTGGTCCCGCTTACATTATTTAATTAGCAATCAAACTACTGATTCACTCAATAGCTAATTCTAATCAGTGGAATGACTTGCTAATTTATATTTTGATTGTGTTATTCTTTATTTCATTCTGAACTTAAAATTTTCCCGAAACTTGAGCTCACATTTTGTAGGGCGAAACCTTGTGAAGCCGTATCACAAAAATCCTTCACATGTTCCATTCAGTGCTGGTTTGGTCAGCTTTTATCCAAATTTGACGAAAGACTGAAAACAGTATATTGTTTTACTATAAGTTTTACTAATTTGGAGTGACCAAAATGCTAAGTTGGCTATTTTGGTTTTTTACTCAGGCACTGTGCTAGCAAAGCCAGTTACTTCTGCTCTGTACACCTGAGGTTAGGGTTACGGTTTAGTCGGAGTACATTGCCATTGGGTACATCTTGGGACTTTCCATGCTTTGGTCCACAGCCATTGTCGAATACAATCAATGACGTTCGCCAGAAACAGTGACCCCAAATGGAAGTCTGATCAGGATA
Source organism: Gymnothorax javanicus (assembly GCA_029692085.1). Classification (NCBI taxonomy): domain Eukaryota; kingdom Metazoa; phylum Chordata; class Actinopteri; order Anguilliformes; family Muraenidae; genus Gymnothorax; species Gymnothorax javanicus. Next base: position 65,220,173 of record CM056200.1, read on the forward strand.
CAATTTTTTATGAGCTCATTAGAGGCATAAAAATACTCATATTTAGTATAATTCCTGAAAATAATTATTTCAATTATTACTCAAATTCTTGTCAAGCTACAGTTCAGTTTGAACAAAAAAAAGTCATTGTATTCTTTAAAACAATTAAATTAAATTGCATGTAGATTTTGTTCTAATTAAATTTTTTTCACTTTTCAATAACTAAAGACTGCTTGTTGGTCTGACTTATTTATGACTTAAGGGGTCTTAAGGGTACAAATGTCATTTTTTTCTGAAAATTTCAATATTTTTGATTTTCGCATAAAATGAATAAAGGAATGCAGTGAGATGCCAGCAAACACCAATAATCTATGTTTTTCCTCTGCCTCAACTGTTTCTTGTGACTTTAAATGCAAATTACCGAAAATCACAATTTTGACTGATTTTCAACCTTGTGGCATTAATATTCATCTGATTGACTTGAAATTTGGACTGAAGTTGTATTTGTTGGAGATCTATGAAATGACATAGGAATTTCTAGATAAGTGCATCCCTAGGGGGTTAATTTTGAAAATGAAGCAAGTTGATGATACCGATTTTCATTATGGTTACATAACAGAGCTCATTAAATATTCATAAATGTTCCAAACAAAAAAATCCTATGTCATTTCACAGAACTATCTTAAACCTTTCATATCAGACTAATTCAAGTAATCTGACCATGGGTTATTGAAATAGCAGTACCACAATACATTCAGATCTTGTCATTAAAGTGTCGTTTCCATGGCAACCATGTAAATTTTTATCAAAATACTACATTTTATGAGGTTAAAATCATGTTGAGTATGTTTATTTCTTAGTTTTTACATTATTATGGTTATTTATACACTTTACCTGGAAGACCCCTTAAATTGCTTCATTGTTAATCAGGCAAAGTAGAGGGGAGCAGTTCAACAGAATGAGAGAAATCCACCCAAGTTAGTCCAAGTTACTACCTACCAAGATGGAACATCTTTGAAACCCAGGGATATCAGAGTAAAATCTTGAGAAATTCTACATGGAGTGGTGGTCAGAAATCCCTAAAAATATGAGCTCTAACCGTATTAAAAATTGTTAAATAAAAAGATTCATATCCATTTAAAAAAATGAAGCCGTTTCACGCAACTGTTTGAAGCAATAAATTCTTAGATTTTTTATCAGTTTAACAAATCAAATTAATATGAAGTTACTTAACTCAATTGTGTTTGCACAAAGTACTGAAACAGGGGAGCGGATAATACGGATACTTACGTTTGCCATGAAAAGAAAAATTGAGCATAATTCTACGGAGAGATATATGCAGCTTTCCTACTTATTTGAACTGTACATGTTTCATTACTGGTGTTGTTTACTATTGGCAGTATTTTTCTCTTTATTAATAATTCTACACCCTGATGTAAAATAACAGCCCGCATTTTGGGACCATCTGGCAATCACAATAACTTTTTGAAATCAAGTGCCAACTTGTATAGACATGCAAATGATTTTTAAAAGCGTCACCTGAAAGAAATACCTATTAACTAAAATACATGGCTTTATCTTTGATGTACTATAATTCAAATGCGATTTACTGAAATACTAAATAAAATCTGTGCAATGAAAACTTGATGAATGGTGAATAGTCATAATTCTTAAGTAATCTTTGGTGTTTAAAGGCTGTCTGGAACCCTAATACAATAGTAATTCTCTGATGTTTAGAGACTGCCTAAATCCAAGTTACTTCACAAGTCCTGTTATGTTAACTCTGAACACTGAAAAATGTGAGAAGTTTGATTTGCCTTAAAATGTTATGCCAAATGGTTGCACACAACTGTTTTGAGTAACTTCTGATCAAATTCTGAGGTATTTAGCAGAATTAATTAATGTATTTAATTGGAGTTGTCTTCCTCAGTTGTGCTCAACCAGTCGACATACAGCATTTCAGTAAATGTAACATTTCACCTTTTTCATTGACGCAGTCTGTATCCTTGTTACAGCAGTAATCTGACATTTAGTGGTTGCCTGTAACCCTGTTACTCTGGTGATCAGAGGTTACCTGCAACCCTGCAACAGCAGTTACTTCTGGTATTCAGAGACTACCCAGAACCCTGTTATGACAGTAGTCTCTGGCATGTACAGTTTGCATTTTGCTCTGTCACTGTAATGTCAGCTTCACAGAGGCAACCTGTAACCCTTTTATTATAGTAATCTGGTGTTCAGAAGCTGTCTGTAACCATGTTTCTACATTAATCACAGGTGTTTAGAGGCTGTCAGAGACCATGTTGCTATAGTAATCACAGGTGTTAAGAAGTTGTTTATAACCCTGCATTTTGACATGCTGACCCTCTAACCCACAATCCCTGATTGGCTGTCAGGAAGCTGAGGACAAGGATGAAGGTGTAACTCACCAGCTGTGGAGAGCATGAGCAGGGAGGAGAGAGAGAAGAAGAATAGACATCTCTCCATCTTCATCAGCTCAAACATACAGACCCTTCCTCAGTGCTGAGTGGATGTGAACACCTGCTGCTCTGAGCTCTGAGTGACACTGAGCCCTTGTACATAGACTGTACCCCTCTCTGAGAGACAAACTCTTTCCTCCTTCCCCCGACCAATCACACTCACTGCTGCCTTATAAGAGTATTTCAGGGACTCTTCAATCGGACAAAGTAACAAATCATTGCGCGTTGTTAACATTTTGCCCATATATTTCCAATTCTGCATCACAGCAGGCGGTCAGGTCTCTGCCCAGCAGCAGAAGACCACACCCTCCCAACACAACATTGGCAAAATCAGAAGAATGTGTCTTATTTCTGAGAAGGATGTTGTTTTTGGTGCTGGGTTTGGCAGTGCTGTATGAGACCCTATGCAAAGAAGCCTTCATACCAAACATGAAACTGTCGCCTTAAGCACAGCAAAATTTATTCAATTTATTTCTGGAAAAGGATTGATTTTGATTTATTTTTTCAATAATAAATGAAAAAACTTACTGATATGTGTTGAAGCTGCAAAAGAAAAAAGCTCTACAAAATATGCCAGCTCAGCTGGACTGACATATGCCTTCATTCTAGCTACTTCACAATAAAGGCCTGATTAATGGGGTGCTTCTGAAATGGCTGTGCTTCAGACAGGTCCCCCAATCCCCAGAGGGAGTCCTGAAGATCTGTCTGAGGGGCGATTGGGTTCTTCGTAACCTCCCTGACAAAGGCCTTTCAAGCCTAGTCACTGTTTTTTACTGAAGCGCTCATGACACCACATCTTAGCTTTTTCTGAAAATGCTGAAAATGTCCCCAAAATTTCATTAGATAAGCCATTCCATGTGAAATAAACCAAATGTTTGCGAATAAAGATTTTTTTTTTTTTTTTTTTTTTGCTGCTCATGATCTGAAAGCCTTGCGGAAATGACGTAAGCGCAGTGGCAGCGCCAGGGATTTTTTCTTGCTGGGGCTATGGGGCTGAATCATTCAGTAACGGGGCTAATGAATGTATCGTATGGTAGCCTTTATTTGCGCAAAAGCCAGACGCGTGGGATTCAAGAGTAAGATTCAGATATGTTTTTACCAATGCGTCTATTGATTCAGAAAACTACGGAGATTTTTCTATTTCATATACAAATAAACTGCCTCAGCAACATGGGAGACTCCCCGGGCTACACAAGAGCATAAACATTAAATTATCAGCGCTTCCGAGCCAGAATGCGCATCATCAATCAAACACCAATCCAGCAACCAGCATTAAATGCGTGCTTTCAACTGAAAAACAATGTCTTCTACTTCTCAGATTAATTTGACAGACAACACCACAAGATAGCCTATATTAAAGACAAATAAGGAAAACAGCAGATGTGAGGCTTTGTAGGAGTTGTAGGACAAATCCTATGCAATAAACAAAACAATAATTGAAACAAAAACCAAGAATCACCCTTTGGAAGTCCAGAAGCAAAACCAATAGGCTTAATAGCATAGATATAACCATTTAGAGCACTAGATTGCTGATGAAGTCATATTTACATCACCCAAAGTGAAGCATATTGATACAACCAACTTCTTCATTAAAATGAATGGCTCCCTATGAAGCCAATTTCAAATAAGTTAAGATAGTCATTAAAATGCCAAGTTGTGTGGCTGCGTTTTGCAGCAATATTAATGCGAAGGGCTGTAATAAAACGTTTTATGCGCAAGTTATCGTGGAAACGCAAATTTATTGATTTAATGGAGAAAATCGTGTTTGCGTGCTAGCTAGCCACTTTGCCATCCCATGGACTTGAATAGACCACTGACTAAAACCAAACCCTAGCGATTGTTAACGGTCACCAGCTAGCTACCTTGGTAACCTTACCAGAACAGAAATTATGTTGACATAGCAGTTAATAAATTTAACATAGTGGCTACCAAGTTTGCTACTTGTGATTGACATTCAATGTCAATACTTCTTACCTGCAAAATATTTATAACAGTGTATAAGTTGCTTTGTCTGTTTATATTGAGTTCCAAAACACAAGGAGGAGAGAAAGGCTTATCTGTTATAAGTCAGGAGAAAGAACTTTTCACCTTCCCCTCGATCAGTGCTGTGCAGTGATCATTTTGACAAGCAGCGTTTTGAAAGGTGAAACTTGTTAAAGGAGTAGCTAGACTTGACTAGTGCCTCCATTTAACAACGTTGGCATTAGCCATATGATTCAGTATAAACAATTCGGTTGACGCCAAATATGCTGAACCAGGGTACAATGAAGTGAAGAAACCAGAAAGTAATTTGATAATGTATATAAACATTCATCGACGTTTCTTATAACTGCGAAAACTTCCAAGCAGCTGTATTCCCAAGGGGTCATTAAAAGCCTCGGTCACGTTAACTCGTTAACTTTCCTGGTCGCTTGTGAACGTGGTTGCGAGTCACATTTTTGATATTCCTGTTTGTGAGTGTGCCTCTTTCCCCCAACAAAAGCATATATTAACTCTATCTAGACCTGGCTTTTTGGGGCTTCTTGGGGCCGGGGGGCTTTTTATGCCCTCCCCCCCGGGTAAGCCGTAAACGACATGGCATATGACCACCAAATTTGCAGGGGATGATGTGCACGTAAAACTAACTCACTACAATCATTTTGGTATTATTATGACCTATTATGATGTCATTATGATATCAGGTTTTGATTTTTATTACCCGGAATGCTTTGCTTATTTTACCCCATAGCGCACCAGCTCCGAGAGGCCATAAAATACACAAAATTCTATTTATGTTCCGTGAAAATAGTTTTTCATTTACTCAGAATGTTATTCTTAGAAGTTCAGGTCAGAAAGAAACGAGAGTAAACTTTTCAAGGATTACAGGTTTGCGTTAAAGCCCCTGTCACACTGTGGCGACTATTGTGGCAAATCCCCGTGAACTGGGGGGATTATTTTTGTCGTCTTCATTCGCCTGTCTGGGGCCCTGTCTGAACCTATACACGAATGCCCTAAGATTGTGGTACGCATGCTGTAGGTATTTTGTAAGACTGCCGTAGGTATGTCGGCGACGGGAGTAAGATTGCAGTGAGAATGAACAAGAATCATTACGCATGTATTACGAATCATGTGCGAACTTTGTACGAAGCTAGAAGACTGGAGTACGAATCATGAAGAATCACCACGAATGTATACGATCGCAGTACGAACTCACTACGCTTGAGTACGAACGCAGTACGATTGACCGAGAATGCAGTACGAACGCAGTAGGATTGAGTACAAATGTAGGAAATGTGGACGTGCCGAAATGTACAACTTTTTTTATGGGATCATGACGTCACAGGGGTCAATTTCTGGAGAGATCCAGGGTATATAAAGCGGCTGCATTTTCAAGACTTCAAGACAAGCCACACATCGCTCAACGGCAACTGAAGTCTCACAATTTGAACGTGATTATTTATACACTCGCCACCATTCGCGGGAGGTCTTCCCACGGTTCGCACTCATTCGTAGTGGAGTCGTGCTCAATCGTACTAATTCGCGGTGGTTCGTAGCGTATGCGTATTGGGTTCACGGTCAATCGCCTCCATTCATCTCGATTCCTACTGCATTCGCGTCAATGCGCACTAGGTTCTCAGCGCATTCATGGTGCATATGTAGTGAATACGTAGGCAGGCGTACAACATACTTGCCTATTCTTCCCTCTTCGTAGGTATACCTGCTACATGCGCCAAATTCAAAATCCAACCGTCAAATTGTCGTGATTGGTCGTGGTCATTCTTGCTCTCGCTACACTATGACCCCCTACTTAATGTTCAAGAATATATCACGAATCGCCACGACTGGCTCCAAGAATGCAGTAGGAATGCAGTACGATGAAAAATAAATCGCGCTTGGACCGCAAATGTTTTGAAAATTTCAAAACAGTTGTAACCCCTCTGAGACTGGCCAAGAATGCCGGCGAATGAGGGAGAATCCACCACGAGCCCAATATAAATTGCCAAGATTTTTTCACTTTTTCTAGTTCGCGGGGATTTGCCCTCCTAAGTCGCCACAGTGTGACAGGGGCTTAAGCAAAACTTGCTCTGTTCTTATCGTCAACTTCATTTGTGTTTAGTATATTGATTTCAATATAAAACCTAAAGACCACCTTAATAACGGAAAAAAAACATCTATTTGTTCGAAGTAGAAGCTTTCATCATAGGAAAATAAAATATATTCAATGACGTCATCAAATTAGCATAATTAATTCTACTTAACAAAGCTGACATTAAATTTATGTAAGATATTGGAAATAAAATGGAATAAGTATATGTTAAATCTAGAAACTACATTGATGAAAGTGAAATCGGCAATTTTTTGTCAGACGTACCTGTGAGAAAACCGTTGCCATGGAAACGACGAAGATGGTGGACTTGACTTATTAGTATAAAATTGTTCCCAGACAAGTTTTAGGAAAAGTCACCAAGTTTGGTGGTCCTAGCTCAAGCTGTTCAGAAATTATACGACGTGAAAATTGGTGCGGGCATAAAAAGCCTCCCCCCCTCCCCTGTCTCGATACGGTTAAGGATGACGAAATGTTGCTCTGTTTTCACAGCAATACCAAAATAACACCGACTCAGACGCAAGTGTTTCCGAAAATGTAATTTTAAAGTAGGCAAAAATAAATGGGAGTCTACGTGCAAATTTTACCTCTGGGTGTATACACTGCTGGAACAGATGCTTCACTTGAGCGTACCCTGTCAGCAATCTAGTGTTCTATATGTAAGGGATAATCAACTCGTAGGTGTGCATAACACGGTTTCAAAGCACGACGCGGAGGCGAATAACCACCCAATGTGAAGCGGAAGGTGGTTCCCTCGGCAAAGTGCCTTAAAACCGTGTGATGCACACCTACGAGTTGATTATCCTGCTGATACCATAGTCATTTGCCAGCAATATCAAATCAAAGCATTCAGAAATTTTAGGTGAAAGTTTAGCATTTAAAAAACAAGCTGGTAATCATTACTCAGGTGCCATGCCTTCTCATAGCCAAGACTATAGGCCAAGCTAAACTGAACAAGCTAGCTTAATTCGGCTTACCTTTTTTTTGTGCACGCTAACATCCTTTTACTAGCTAATGATTTGGTTACGGATTCCAGCTGAAATGGAGATTATGCATGACGCAACATTATGCGCGATTGTCTTGCTAATTTGCTACCCGCAATTACTATGAACTTATTTCCGTTGAGCCAGCAAGCTGAATATTCTGTTGCCATAGCATGAAGTTAGAGAACTGTCAACAGTTGCTGACACATGAACTGGACATGTTAGCTTCCTTTGTAACCATACATGATTACTATCGTTTAATGAATAAAGCGTGATTACTTTGCTGCTTTAATATTTTCGGTCATGATCATTGAACTACCAATTGTTAACCACCTCACAGGACGCAACTTATCTGATGCCACCAAATTTACTAGAGATAAATGAGTATGTTTCTGTTATACCCAGCTGAATGCCAGTGCTCTCACGTTGCTATGTTTACAGGTTGGCTAGCGGATGAATTTCGAATGGGGAAACTACCTGTGCGGTTCCACGGTTTTAACGCATACCTGCCAGCCAATCAGAAAAGAGTATTCACCCAGACTGTGATATAAAGATCTATAAGCCTCTCACACCGAACTTACAACAAAAGAGGTGTCGAGTGGATCTGACCTTCAAAAATAATTAATTCAAAAATATACAGAGAAAGTATAGCTAGAATTTAAATGTGAAAATACACTTATTTTCTTGGTGGTGCTATTGAAATCTCTGCACCAGTAAGCACTACCCCAATGCCGCCCATGCGTAAGCGGCATAAATTTTTCCAGGCGAAGCAAACAAAACACATTGAAACGTCTGGAGTTCTGATGTTCTTTCAGTCTGCCTTTATTTTTTTTCAAAATGTCGCGTTGTGTAGCAGGATTTTGTAGTAATAAGCAAGAGATGTGTTGTAGTTTATCCGAATATCCTGAAGAACAAGTGATACAGACCAGAGTTTCTCAGTCAATGGTACATGCCGTCACTGGCATTGACTACGAAGGGAGCATTGAGGCGACTGCCCCTGCAGTGCTAATCATATAATAGAACTGGAGAGAGCAAGGAAGTACCACCCCTATTACTTTCAATGGGAGATGCTAGGCTAGCTACCTCAGCCCAGGAAGTACGGAATTGACCGACGCCACCTATAAAAATGGCTTTCCATGGGTGCTTATTTCATTTCATAGCAGATTGTGCCTATGTTGAGATGGCACTATTCTGTTTACCCAGCAAGATGGAGATCTGAAATCTCTGGGTACATAGTCCTTTTGGGGTACATTACAGCATTAGTAAAATCTCAATAGTAGTATTTTCAGTGTAGATGGTAGTCAACATCAAAATTCTGAACATTTGGCCCCCAGGGGACCCTGTAGGCTGGATGCAAATACTGGCTATCCCCAGCAATGTACCAAAGAAATTGCTTTTTGAATTGTGATACAAACAACCTGTTTTCTCTGGTATCATAGGTATCTATGGTCAGACAAGGCTCTGATTGCACATGTTGCGGAGTCCACAGTGTGAACTCTGACATCCGGCCTGCATGAGTCAGACTATGCTTGTGCACTGGAGACCTACAGATTGCAACAGTGCAGCAATTAAATCCTATCAAACCTTTGTATCAGGGAGCAAAAATAATGCAATATAGTAATCTGATACATAAAATGCTATGTAAGTGCAGTTAATTTTAGTTAAAGCTCAAGATCCCAGTCATGAAATTGCCAGCACAATATTGAGGAGATTAAAAACACTAACACATGTACTTGGAACATAACTCAAGAAAAAAACACCTGCTACATTTATTGATCACAAACACATATTCACATGCGTTTGCACTTCCCACGATTCCCCTGCCACATACAGGAAAAAAGTTGCAGTGCAGTGATAAAATGCACGGGTATGTCATACTTATCTGATTACACCCTTGAGAAAAAAAAAAGAAATATAAAAATAGCGGACACTGTGGCTTACAATCTTCACTTCACGAGCACTTGATCAAAGCAAAGAAACCACGCGAGCGGCTCTCATACCTGCAACTCCGTTTAGCTCTCGAGTTGAGCAAGAAGCCTGGCATTAAAATGCAGACGAGACATGGTAATTAGTGTAGCTTCCTGCAGGTGTTTGGATGCTGTGTGATTTCAGAGGAGTGGAAGTACCTCTGAGATCCTCCGCATCATGTAAAATGTGTTGCTTTCACAGCTCCTCAGGTCGATAGTCCTTAGACTTAAACTGAAATTTTTAATTAAAGGAGAGAAAGTCCCATGAGAACACATTTCTCTTCTGCATGAAAGCCCTGAGAGAACTGATTGAAAGAACAGTAGCAAGTAGGAAGACCAAGACAGAGAGAGGGCAGGGGTAAACCACAGGAGCAGTTTTGCAGTAAATTCAAGGCCTTTAGTCAAGGAATGAACAGCTGTTTTTTCTTTACATTCTGTTTAAGGACCCAACTTTATCTCTGCAGAGGGAAGTCAGTACCACAGTATTTCCTCTGAGGGCTCCATCCAGCAACTGTAGTCGCCTGTTACTTTGACGAATAAAACTAATGAAAGTAACGCTGGGTTTGTTCATCTGAACTTATTGGAGTAATGTGAATTTCACAATTGTATTTTAAAATACAATCTTCGGCAAAACTCACTGTAAGTTTGTGAATAATATTTCATGAAACAAATAAAACAGTTGAAATGTAGTTACATGTGGACAATTGAGACTTGGATATGGTTGCAGAAATGATGTCTCGAAGCACCATATGGCTGAGATACAGTGATTAATGCGCTTACGGTGTGATTTCACAGGTAGTAGAGAACCATTACTTCATGAATTTCCATTTATTGATTTCATGGTTTTAACTGAGGTGCCAGCGAAATGTCTTGCTGCATGGGTTTATTGGTTTGCTTGAACCTGAAGAAACCTGAAGAATGTAGAGTTACCAATGTCACTGTTCCCTGTAGTAATTATGTCCCCATTTGATTCATTGGTGTTTTCCTTTCATCTTTGGGGTGGAAAAGGAAGTTCTTTATCATGGGCTCCAGTGGCAAATTTGCATATTAATAGTAATTTTACCCATCAAGCTTAGCCATACATTTTGTGATTCACAAACTGAAATATCAATTCATTTTAACCTGGAATTCCTCTTTTCTGATCCCAAAATCCACTATGCGGCTGGGGCTTCTGAGTTGCAACATTAACACACATTTCGGGATATATGCCCCGAGTCGTCACTCACCCGAAAACTTTGTGCCATTTTGAATACATATAACTGTATAACCGTAGGCTGTACCAGCAGGAGGCAGGTTTTCACCCACAGTTATATAGTGACTTGTGTAGAGCAGCACTCTCAGCAGAGAAGCTCATGCAGTTTGCCAGATTTTTGGTACGATTCCTGAGTTAACGGAAAGATATGTGTTAAAATACATACATTGAAAATACAAAAGTACAAAGTACATGTTAAGGGTCGGACCATTACTGAAACTAACCTCAACAGTTCTGGGTCCAAAAGAACAGCAGACTGTTTTTAGTTTATTTTCAAAGGAGCATCACTCACTTCCAATAAAAAAGCCAAGGGAGAAACTAAAATGTTTCATATCATTGGGAAGGACAAATAATTGATAATTAACGATTTATTTATATCGACCAATCCTATTAGCAATATCTATCAAAATTGGGGGAGTGGGTTGGGGAGACAAGAATGAAAAAGTAATAAAAAAGCTGAGACAACATGCAGATGGTGGGGTCATAATGTTGTGGTCATGACGACATGTTCCTGAAATCTCCTCAGAATGTCTCCGGTTCGATGTTGAATCCATGCCATGAAGAATCCTTAATCCAGGCAGATCCAGGGGAAAAGATGGCTCCTGTAGTAAACATTTCTTGAACTAAGTGGCTTTAATCTTTTGCCTCAATGGACAACAGAACATTATTGTCCAGCTAAAGCCAGACACTTCTCCTTTGCCTCGCTGATAACTAAACCATTTCCCTAAGATACAAGCTGTTGTTCAGGATAATACATCATAATATGTTTCAGAGGTGAGACGTGTAAGTTGGTCTTATTTTCTCAAGGACAAGGGACTAAATTTTCTAAATTTAAATTTGTTATGATCCAGACAGAGAACCAAATGCAGACGTGGGTATAATCCAATCAGGAGTATTTATCCAGGGAATATGGTATGGATGAGGCTGTAGCCAAAAGGACCAGGGAACAGTGCAGCTCTGATATACAATCGCCAGGGTAGGGGCTCAGCATACTCCAGGCCAGTGGCTTCCCCGTGCAGCTGCCAGGTGATTCACCCTTGCTTGAGTTTGCTAGAAGAGGGAAGTAGATTAACAGGATCGCTGTCCCATACCTGAACCCTGTTGAGGGTTTGGGAGGTGTTCATAATAAACTGGACAGAGGAAGAGAACTGGTCGACTGGGTTATCAGCAATGAACTCCCAATAGGAGAATAAGATGTGGAAGCTTATTTCTAGACCAGGGAATTTATTTATAACAGCTAGACTACAAGCAGTAGTTATAATGTCAAGTTTTATTACCATTTGCTAAACTATGAAGACAAACTCATTTACATACGTGATACTTCAAAGACAAACTCATTACACAATATCGAGATGACTAAATGACTGGTTGCTTGGCAGTACAGTCCCTGACAATCCAGCAATGACCACTGAAACAAAATTCCCTTTTAAACAACAACCCAATAGAGGGAACAAATGATTTCACCTGGAAGAGGGAGGCGCACAAGACACAAAACCAACAGAGGGAAACAATAACTCTAATAGCCACACACGTTACTGAACAAGGGAGTGGAGACAATTTCTGAGACACCGGTCTTGTGACAAAATTCACTTGTTCAGAGGACAAATGGGGCCTACCTGAATATGCTTATCAAATTTTGCTCGAAAAGCGCAGAATAGCATTGACAAAGCGGATCCTTCCAACAAAAAAAAGGAATGTATGTGGCCAGCAACACATTTAAGTTCCAGACTAGAGCCCTCAGTAGCCTTTATTGCAATGAAATCCATTTTGTACAGGGATATTTTGATTCTGCCACAACAAAACTTCAAAGAATCAAACTAATTACAAATCAGTAATGCTGCTTTAATAGATAACCATTTACATTCTTTATTTTAATAGATAACAAAGCTACAAAATTTTGATGTTTTATGCAAATTTCCATGAAACAGCAAATTCTTGTTTCTTGTGTCCTGAGATTCAAGGCACCATCTACAAATTTCAACAGAATGTGATTCTCAAAAAAGTAAATAAATGAATAAATCCATCGTCTATACCCGCTTCTTCCTTACTAGAGTCACAGGGGGAGTTGAAGCTTATGCCAGCTGACCATGGGCGAAAGGCAAGGACCCCCCCCCGGACAGCTCACCAATCCATCGCAGGACGCACACACCATTCATTCTCATCCTCATACCTTCAGGCAATTTAGTGTCTCCAGTTAGCCTGATGTGCATGTCTTTGGACTGTGGGAGGAAACCCACATGAACACAGGAAGAACAAGCAAGCTCCACACAGAAAGGCCCCAGGCCGGATTCAAACCCATGACCACAGGTCTCTCTCTTTTTTGCCCTCATCGGTTGCGTTTATGCGTTTGCTGATGCGCAGAGTCGTGTCGTGAAGCAGCTGTCAGATACACAGAGGGAAATGTGGAAATTTACTTACCTTAAACACTCTGAAAAGCATACAGGACCTGTATTAGTATGTTTACAATCAGGTCCATAAATATTTGGACATGAAGTTATTGTTATTTTAGCTGTCTACCACAGCATATTGAAGATGCAATTAAATAATGTATATTAGTTCAAAGTGCAGACTTCCAGCTTTACTTTCAGGGCATTTACATCAAATCGGGTCCATAGAGTTGGAATTAAAGGACTTTATTTGCCCCCTGTTCAATTTTTTCAGGGGCGAAAAGTAATTGCAGAATTAGCTGGACTACTTTGACCAGGTGTCTGTTATTCCCTGATGAAAGATACATCCTACAGATACGCTGGGACACATCATCAGTGATGTAACCTGGGGTCATTGGGTGGTTCGGGTCTTTCAACATCAGACACCCTCGCCCAGGCAACCCGACCGGGGTTGATCAGACCCCAGCCTGTGTCCCCGCAGCGTTTGCCCCCAGCCCTGCCCTCTTGATCCATAGCCACCTCTCTCTCTGCGGCTCAATTGCGGATCTGATAGCCTTCCTCTTTTCCTCCCCGGTGAGGCCCAGCAGCGTGAACACTTTGCAGAGCGAATGCCCTGCAGATCCTCGGCAGCTGACCTCCAGAGGCTCACAGCGAGTTCTCCAGCCTTGCCTCCTACACTCTTCCATCAGCTCCTGGTACATAGCACGCTTCCTCTCATTAGCCTCGTGCATTGGCTCTTCCCAGGGCACTGTGAGCTCCAGAATGATCAACTGCTTGGTGGAATCGGACACAATGATCATGTCTGGTAGCTGTGTTGATGTAATCCTGGCTGGGAACTTCAGCTGTTTGCCAAGGTCCACTTCCAGTTGCCAGTCTGTGGCGGAAATGAGGAGGCCATCCTTCGCCCGTGGTTGTATATTGGGCTTCTCTCCGGCTCTATGGAAGATGACGGTCTTTGGTTTGTTTTGGCCCTTGATGTTTTTGATGGCCACAGCTATGCTGTCGGCAACTGCCCTAAGCACCTGGTTGTGGCGCAAATGATAGTGCCCGTCTCCAAGGGCTTTTGGGCAGCTGTTAAAGAAGAGTTCCAGGGATCCCCGTCCAGGACATTGGGGACAGGATGGTGTATCAGTTTTGCCCCAGGCATGGAGGCTGGCTGGACTTGGTCGGACGTCGTAAACGGCCTGGATGCAAAACCTAATGCTATGGAAGTCTGCTTTCCAGATGTTGGACCAGGTGATCTTACGTTGCAGAACATTCTCCCATATAGTCCATGCTCCTTGTTTCCCCATTCCCACCATCCTTCTGGCTCGTACTTCCTTCACGCCTGCCCGCACTTCCTCCTGAACGAGATGTTGCCGCACTTTGCCTTTGGCCTTGTCAACCCTGGTTGCCGGGAAGTAGCTAATGCCTGCACGCTCTGTGGCTATGGACCCTACCAGTGCCTTCTGCCTCAGTCGTGACTCAGCCACCTCCAGAGCTTTGTCTGCCCTCCATTTCCTGCCTGTTCGCACCTGGATTCCAGCCGATGCCACTTTTAGATATCTGGATTCCCTGCACTGCAACACTTCCCGAGTTCTGGACACCATGAACTCTTCAGCAAGGCCGCTGATTGGGATTATTATTTATTATTTCATTATTTATAAGGTCAAAATTTGATTTCAAACGCAGCATTTATATGTGGAATCTGTTGGTGTCATCTCTCATTATGAAGTCTAGACAGCCAAGCCATCAATTTACATTGTACAATTAGTGCATTCTTAAAAAGAAATTAGCTGAGGAACACCAAAAGATACAGAATTTCAGGGATAACAACTATGGGGGATGAAGGAAGAATTCTTTTTGCTGGTAAAGAAAACCCCCTTCTCAACACTTGGCCGAACCGAAAACAATCTGAGGGAGGAGGCCACATAGTGTCAGACAATCAAGAGAAGATTTCACCAGAGCAAATACAGAGGGATCACAACAAAAAGTAAATCATAGGAAAGTCTAACTTCCCGCAAAAAACACTCTGTTTAAGTGGGGAACAACATTCTACTGACAAAAGCAGCAAGAAGAAATATGAACTCTGTTGGACGATATTATTTGCTTATTCCAGCAAATGCTTCAAATTTCATAGGAGGGAGCATCATAGCACAGATGACGATAACCTCAGTTGCATACTGAGAAAGCAACTTGACTTTTTTCCGGCAAAGTGCAATTTTTTGCAATGGTTAAGTTTCCAAAGCTAAATCCATGGGGGTATGGATTGCCCTTACTGCGGCAAACCTGAAGGCAAAACGATCCAAAAATGAGCAGAAACTGAGGACAGCCGCTGTGAATACCAAAAGAGTAAATTCTGAAGAAAATTATTTTTAAGTGTCCTCTCTCCGCAGTCATCATATACAACACATTTGTCATCAGAGCAGTGGCGTAGCCAGCGGGGGTGCGAAGACACGTCCCTTTTTGACTGCAATTAGTAGTTCTCAATTATTTTACTTCATTGACGCGTTTTCCAATTATCGTAATTGGCAACTGAAGACACGGTTTCTGTCCATATGCGATCTAACAGCGATTAAATCATGGGCTAAATTCAGTACAGTTGCGGAACAAGAACAGAGAATTGGGTTGCACAAAACTTCCGTTTAAAACAATTATTAGTCCTGACCTGTTCTCAGTCATTTTCATAATAAACAGAAGGTTCACTCCGAGAGCTCTCCACAGTTAACAGGTGCTGCTCGTTCTCCCCGATTAGGTAAGACGACAATCATTGATCCAGGTGACCGGGGATCGAACCTGCGCCGTAGTAGTCACTACTGCTCCGCAAATGCGGCGCCTTAACCAAGTGAGCTCACCCGGCAGCTCAGCAAGATTTTAAATGTTCACAGGAAAATGTTATATTAAACGCTTACAGACTCATATGAGATTGCATGTAGGTTTAATGATTTCTTTGTCAATGTAGGTGCCTCCCTGGCAAAAAAAAATAAAAACCCAGGTGGTAGTCCCTTATATATTGATGGTTGTTTTCATATAAGATCTTTGATCAGCCTGATGTAAATGAAGTTATAAGCATTATTGAGAAACTCAAATCAACCAGTTCAGGTCACGATGAAGTCAGAACTTCTCTTGTGAAAGAGGTCAAATATTCAATAGCAGATCCCCTAAAGTTTATTTTTTCCCTGTCATTGGAGACTGGTGAAATTCCAAATGATCTCAAAATTGCAAAAATCATCCCCATATTCAAATCAGATGATCCAAGTTCCTTTACAAATTATCGCCCAATTTCAATATTACCCTGTTTTTCAAAGATCCTTGAAAAATTAGTTTACAAAAGAATTCTACAACATATTAATTCAAATAATATACTATACAACCATCAATATGGCTTCCGCAAGAATCATTCTGCTTACATGGCTTTGTTAGATCTTTTTGAAAAAATCTCTACTGCTCTTGACAATAATGAATATACTATAGCAATTTTCTTGGACCTATCAAAAGCGTTTGATACAGTGAACCACGAAATATTGCTATCAAAACTACATAGATACGGTTTCCAAGGTAATGTTTTTCAATGGTTAAAAAGCTATATTACTGATAGGCATCAATACGTTCATTTTAATAACTGTAAGTCTAATACGGTAACATTGTCATGCGGTGTGGCTCAAGGCTCAATTCTGGGTCCGTTATTATTTTTAATTTATATCAATGATCTTGCATCAGTTCCAAGTACAATTTTACCTCTTATTCGCAGATGATACAAATCTTCTTATTTCTAATAAACACTTAAAAACTCTTTTAAAAGAGGCCAACTTGGGCCTACAAGCTTATTCAAAATGGTTCAAATTGAATAAATTGTCTCTTAACATAAATAAAACCAATTTCATACTATTTTCAGGTAGGAAAAAGTATAACCTGGAAGAAGTCAAGCTCTTTATGGAAGGCTCCGAAATTAAAAAGATATCATCTGCTCGCTTTCTTGGTGTCATGGTTGACGAAAATTGTACTTGGAAAGAACATATTGGTTTTGTGGCAAAAAAAATGTCTAAGTCTCTGGGTATCATCAGAAAGATCAGTTCATTTCTTAATAGATCCAGTTTACTTGTTTTGTATTATAGCTTAATATATCCATACCTAATTTATTGTAACATAGTGTGGGCCAATACCAGCCCAGCCAAACTCAATAAGCTTCACTTACTGCAAAAACGATTTGTTAGAGCTGCCACAAACTCAAATTCTAGAGCTCCATCCTCTCCACTATTTTATAAACTAAGGATCCTAACCATATTTGATATCAATATAATACAAATATGCACTTTTATGTATAAAGTAATTCATCAAAATCAAGAACTGCCTAATCACTTTCAACAATATTTTTGCAGAAATTTCAGTTTTCACTCATATAGGACAAGACAAGCAGAACACCTGCATCTTCCCCTCCGCCACACCAGCAGAGGGCAGTACTCTATCAAATACAAAGGGAGTACATTGTGCAATGAACATCACAATCTTGCTGACAATGCCCCCTCCTTGCCAATATTTAAAAAGAGACTGTTTTTGAAATTATTAGAACACTATGTATAGCGGTCTCCTCGAACCAGTTCATTTGTGGTGCAATCTATGTTTGCTGTTATTTCTTTTAATTAGTTTGTTCTGGTTTACCTTTATTTTTTTTTTTTTTTTATATATATATATATATATATATATAATTTTTTATTATTTTTTTTTTTTTTTCTCGTCTTTTTTATGTTGTTTTTTTTCTCATTCTCATCTTATTTTCAATTAATTTTCCTTTATTTTTCCCATGGATGTACATTAATTATTTTCTTGACTAAGCATTTATAAGGTCAGGGTGAGGCCGCTCTATAAGCCCTTTCGGGCTTCAGACCTCACCTGCACATTTTTTTTTTTTTTTTTTAACTCACTCTTCTAGAGTGATCTGTCTCTTGAAATGTGTCTCTCACATGTGCAAATAAAAAAAAAAAAAAATAGTTTGAGCTGTCATGAAAAGCTATATACTGTATAATCAGTAGTTATGAAAAGTAGTATGAAACGAGCAGCACTAAAACAGTTTTAAAATTGTCGATGCAGACATAACCTTTTTAATACTCTGCTCAGAAGGAGGGAAAAAACACTCATTGGTTGCATAGAGCAAAATATGATCCTTGGGAAGCTGCATGAGTGCAGTTGAGTTAATAGAACTTCAATGCATCAATCTGAGAGCCAGAATGGATGGCTTTTACCCACACAATGAACAGAGCAGCAACAAAATTAAACTTGATTGCAGGAAATGCACACAAATTGTTTAGTACATTGTCACACAGGCTAAAGCTTGTTGTTTTCATTTTTGCTCCCTGAAAAAAATATATTCCATTCGTTTCATACTTCAAGGACCAGTGTGTAAGATCTAGAGCCATATAGCGGTGACATAATAGATCGTAACCAAATGATTATTTGCAAGTGTGTCAGTGAACCTACGGTGACTAGCAGCTAAATACAGGAATTGCACCGACCTGTGATTGGAAGATAAATATAGCATTTCAGCCGCAGATCTTAATTCAACAGTTCCTATTTAATAATACGTTGTAATATACGGGTATATTATCGATATAAAGTATGAAAAACGACAATAAACATCCAATAAATTGTAAATATAAGAACCTGAAATGATTTTCTGAAGCTTATCGTTTATCGTTGCATCTCGATTGATCGAGTTGTGAGCTTCGACTTTCGCATAACAAAGCATTTATGAGTTCTTCACGGAAGAGCTACGAAATTATGTCCAATAAAGTGTTGTATTTCAGGCTTTTACCTACTTACATGACGTATTATCAATGGAAGCAATAAAGTTCACAGCGAATACATTGACTTCTCGTCTTCTTGGTCATCTGGGCTTGGGCAAGGGTCTGGGTCGGTGCGATTCTTCCGATCACAGGTCGATGCAATTCCTGCATTTAGCTGCTAGTCTATGGTGGCCGCAAAACTTGCGAAAAGGCAAAAGGTGCTCTTTTGTGCCAGTGTTCAATTTTTTCCGCTCTGGGCTACTGTAGTAACATGGTGGTGCGAAATGACCAGCTCCATTGGGGAGCGGCCCGCTCCCACTGGTGATATAAAGGGCTCATTCTAGAGAATAGAAGACGCTATGATTCTTATTTTCAGGAGATTATTGAGATAAAAATGAAAATGTACTTATAAATATTCAATTTCAGTCAAAATGTCCATCCAAATCTTACACACTGGTCCTTTAAGTGGGCTGCAATAACTGGGTATAGTCTGCACTGTCATGACATCATCATCCAGGAAATGTTGCAGAATTACTTTAATGCAAATACCAGCACTTCCAATGTCATGATAAATGAACGAGCTAAGAGACCTACTGTAATTAAGTTCGGCTGAATTGCTTATTTACCAATGCCAATTGGAGAAAAAACATGCAGGATGGCAGATCAGGAAATGTTTTATTGACCACAGTTATATAGCAGGGATCATGAACTCACAGTCCTCGAGGGCTGAATATTGCTGGTTTTCCACCCACCCTTTACCTGGAGGTCAGGTGTAAAGGCAGAGTGGCCAATAAGAAGCACTAATTGTTCAGTTAACTTCTTAATTATCTTGGATATAAAAGGGGGAAAAAAAATAACAGGGCTAGATTTTGACTGGTGATCACTGCAATGTGACGTCACAAGGAGAATATTTTGATAGCCTCTGTTAAACAGGGTAAATGGGCCCTGGTATGCTCTGCTTTGTAAACGTATTTGTGGAAACTTCCATCAAAAGACCTGTCAATCTCAATATTCTCCTCCTCTTTCAGGGAGCCCCTCCCCAACATCATCATAGTCCCTCCCACTAAAAGTTGGAGGGTTTTCGGTGGTCAGAACTTTTCCTCCTACAGGGACAAGTGAGAAGACAAACCGACAGAGTCGGGAAGAGGCTGATTTTTACTGAATACCAGCTCCAAACTTGTAGTGCTCTATTGACAAACACTTTAATTTAAACTTATTTTAGTATGTTTCTGCGTGCTACATTTAACTGTTTATTTTCAGAAAGGTTAGCAGGACAGAGGGTAAGCAAACATATTATCAAATTTGCTGTGGAAGCCACTACTGAAGATGCTTTCCATAGCCCATCTATGGACTTAAATAAGGTGGACTGATACATTTTAAATTACACTCTAAACGCTGATATGTATGTTTCATAGAGCAGTATTATCTTATACAAACTCACCCATCTGAATCCAGTCCAGAGTAACAGCATCATCATAATTTTCTGTGTCAGCCACGTGATCACCTGCAATAAACCACATAAGGAGGGGTCTCTAAGCTGAACAGTCATGCAAACAGGCAGTGCGAATCAAACAGACTGGAAGTAGAAACTTTTTACCTGAATTAATGACATCAAAATCTGAAATGTTTTTAACTTTACAAAGTAATAATTCACACAATAATAGTCAAACTCATAGAAACCTTGTGGCAACCACTCAGCTTAAAGGGGACATATAAAGAAAAACTAACTTTTTCAGTTCTTGTGCATTTAGGCCCTACATTTCAGTGTCTGGAGTGGCTTGCACATGGCTCGCATAGAGGCTGGTCTTTTTTTAAGTTTTGCCAAGTGGTGAGCATTTATTTGCCCATCCAGATGCGTTAATGCGTTTTATCTTTTCTTTTATCCTTGGATTAGTTTGCATCCCCCTCCAATTGCGGACAGTGATAGTTTTCCTTTAGCCATGTAAGAATAAGCTTTTGTGACCGAATTGGGCACGCCCAGCTGGTGACGTAGCCCCTTAAAGAAATGACAAAGGGATCACCAATAGGCTGCAATGACAATGAAAATGCAAAACACATGATATTGTTAGGATGAGAATAATAATAACACAAATGATTACAAACCCCAATTCCAATGAAGTTGGGACATTGTGTAAGACGTGAATAAAAACAGAAATGATTTGCAAATCCTTTCTGACCTATGTTCAATTGAGTACACAACAAAGACAAGATATTTAATATTCAAACTGATAAACTTTATTGTTTCTTTAGAAATATTCACTCATTTTAAATTTGATGCCTGCGACATGTTCCAAAAAAAGCTGGGACAGGGGCAACAAAAGTCTGGAAAAGTTGAGGAATACTCAAAAAACACCTGTTTGGAACATTCCACAGGTGAAGAGGTAAATTGGAAACAGGTGAGTGTCATGATTAGGTCAAAAAGGAGCATCCCCGAAAAGCTCAGTTGCTCACCGGCAAGGATGGGGCGAGGTTCACCACTTTGTGAACAACAGCGTGAGAAAATAGTCCAACAGTTGAAGAACTGTTGGACTATATGTTTCTCAACTGTAGATTTCATTATCTACAGTCCATAATATCATCAAAAGATTTGGAGAATCCGGAAAAATCTCTACACGAAAGCGGTAAGGGCAAAAAACCAACATTGAATGCCCATGACCATCGGTCCTTCAGGCGGCACTTCATTAACAAGCAGCAGAGTTCTGTAAAGGATATTACCATGTGGACTCAGGAATACTTCAGAAAACCATTGTCAGTTACACAGTTCGTCGCTACATCTCCAAGTGCAAGTTAAAACTCCACTGTGCAAAGTGAAAGCTAACTGTTTTCTGGAAATCATGGACGTTGTGTCCTCCGGGCTAAAGAGAAAAAGGACCATCTAGATTGTTATCAGTGCAAAGTTCAAACGCCAGCATCTGTGATGGTATGGGGATGTGTTAGTGCCCATGACATGGGTACCTTGCACATCTGTGAAGGCACCATTAATGCTGAAAGGTACAGACAGGTTTTGGAGCAACATATGCTGCCATCCAAGCGATGCCTTTTTCAGGGATGTCCCTGCTTATTTCAGCAAGACAATGCCAAGCCACATTCTGCATGTGTTACAACAGTATGGCTTTGAAGTAAAAGAGTGCAGGTAATAGACTGGCCTGCCTGCAGTCCAGACCTGTCTCCCATTGAAAATGTGTGGCGCATTGTAAAGCACAAAATACGGCAACGGAGACCTCACACTGTTGAGCAACTGAAGTCGTACATCAAGCAAGAATGGAAAAGAATTCCACCTGCAAAGCTTCAACAATTAGTGCGCTCAGTTCCCAAATGCTTATTGAGTGTTGTTTAAAGGAAAGATGATGTAACACAGTGGTATACATGCCCCTGTGCCAGCTTTTTTGGAACGTGTTGCAGGCATCAAATTCAAAATGAGTGAATATTCCCAAAAAAAACAATAAAGTTCATCAGTTTGAAAATTAAATATCTTATCTTTGTAGTGTACTCAATTGAATATAGGTAAAAAGGATTTGCAAATTTGTATTCTGTTTTTATTCAGGTTTTACACATCGTCCCAACCTCATTGGAATTGGGGCTTGTAAATGATCCAAAACATACTCTGAATTCCATCTCCCGTGGTAACATTTTTTCAGCAGTGTAATTTATTTTAAGTTGGCACTTAACCTATTCAAAATGTTTTCAGTGTTAAAAAGAAATCATTTTAAATGGGAAACATCTTCCAAAGCAAATCAACCTCCAAACAATGGTGTAAACCGGCATCAAAAGCATAGCTAATATGCGCCGTTTTATGTGCAACAGGAATATAGAATTTTTGCCAGACATATTGATGTTCAGATTTGGGCAATCCAGCTCCAGAAAGTAAAAGTCCTTCCCAGTATTTTGTAACAGCTGCCTGGATCTAAAAATTGCAGTAACCCTTCAGCCCAGAGGTTGAGCTAATTAGGGAAATCAGCTGCCTGAGCTCATGGCCGGAAGTAAAACACGGCAGGACTTTCTGACCCCTGGAATGTCCACCACTGTTGATGTTTTATGTCATCGCTAAGATGGATAGGAAAATGCCTGATAACTTTTTGATGTAAAGAACAATTATGCCAGCTTAAGACAAAATTTTTGGTCATTCTCCCGGTTAGTCTTTGCAAATGAACAATTATTTCGTGGTTGCTGTTAAGATGTGAAGACGGGCAGTCGCACAATGGAAGCCACAATGCAATAATTCATTTATAAAATGACTTTTGTTTCAAACAACCAAAGGTTTCTTCAGGGCATTGAGGGATGATTCACTAGCCAGAAGACTTACATTCAAACCATTTGTAATTAAATAAATTCATTATTATTGCATTGTAGCTACAAGTGTGTGACTGCCCTTTTTCATCAATTTATGAACTCATCTTCTGAGACGATGCCTTTGTCCTAATAAAGACATAAATATTTTCCTATCTGCTGCATAATTGTTGTAGCATAAGATTTTCACATTTCCCTGATTTAGCTGACCGACAAGGTCCACCTTAAACTAGTTGTCACCTGGTTCTTGTTTTGTAAAGCACAGGCTACCTCATAAAAAAACTTTTTTTTTCCACTTGCATTTATTTTTAATCACCCAAATATTGCATGCAGAGAGAGGCTGGGTGTTTACATGGCAGATGATTGCTCTAATAATCAGAAAGCTTTATTTATTGAGGAAAAATGATTGAAAACAGGTCAAAACTTATCATCTATGTTCAGGGATTTTTTTTATGAGCTTCCGCAACTTACATCTGAGCATTTTTCACTGCAAAAACCACATGAGCAGAAGTCAGAGAATTTCCTTGCATTTCATGCTTCATTCCAAAACCACAAATTACACAATTGCAGCAAAACTCACAAAAATCTCATAAGCAAGAGATGGGAAATTCGCTCATGGATTGTGTTTCATTTCACATTCATCTATAGAGTAAAACTCACCTGGGCCCTCCTGGATGACATCATAGTACTCTGGTGCATCTCCCTCCACCAGCTCCCCTTAAACAGACAAAGAGGGGCAGCAACAGTGCTGGTTAAAGTGGGAACACCGCTTTTACTGCACAGAATGATTAGTGGATTTAATCATACTGGTGTCACTCATTGGTGGAACAACTTTGAAAGGCTCGACCAACGCCCAAGATTTGCCCACAAAACATATAACCACAAGAAATGTTTTGTGCAAAGGAATCATTTCAGTTATGCACAAGTGATATACTTCTTAAAAGGACAAGACATGACTTACCTTCCACATCTCTATTCACAGCTAAATACAAACAACAGTGATATTGAGGAGAAATTGCTGGATCATACCAAAAACCAATCAAAATGCAGCTGCCATGCTCTTTGCAGGCGTATCCGGAGTGATGACATCATCATAGTTCTCTGGTGTTTCCTCTGTTTGCAGGTCCCCTGAATTCAAACAGCCTTGTGAGGACGTAAGGCTTAAGGCTAAAAATCCTAACTCAGCAATTTGAGCTGCTAATTGTAATTTTTTGGATGGTAATAAAGTACAACCCCATTTCAAAAAAAGTTGGGATGCTATGTAAAGTAAAAAACAAAAAACAATGCAATGACTTTCAAATCATTCAAATGTTATGTCTTGAAAATAGTGCAAAGACAATACATCAGATGTTGAAATTGAGTTTTTGGGAAATATTTGCACATTTTGAATTTGATGCTAGCAACATAGGGGCATGTTTCCCACTGTGTTGCATCACATCCTCTTCAGTCAACACTCTGTATGCCTTTGGGAACTAAGTAAACCAACTGCTGTAGTTTTGAAAGCAAAACTGTTTTCCCATTCTTGCTTCATGTACAATTTCAGCTGCTCAATACTTTGCAGGCATGTGTCATATTTTTCATTTCATAATGCATCAAATATTGTCAATGGGTGACAGCTCTGGATTGTAGGCAGACCACCTTAGCACCCAGACTCTTTTGCAACAGAGCCATGATGTTGTAAAACGAGCAGAGTATGGTGTTTGGCATGGTGTTGCTGGTGGCAGAAGGCCTTCCCTTAAAAAAGGCATCTGGATGGCAGTAAATGTTCCACCAAAACCTGTACATATCGTTCACCATTAATAGTGCCTTCACGGATGCACAAGTTACCCATGCCATGTGTACTAATGCACCACCATACTACCATGGATGCTGGATTTTGAATTGTGTGCTGATAACAAGTGGGATGGCCACTGTCCTCTTTAGCCCAGAGAACATGGAGTCCATGATTTCCAAAAAGAAATACACATTTTGATTAAGTCAGACCACATGGCAGTTTCCCACTTTGCCTCAGTCCATCTTAAATGAGCTTGGGGCTGGAGAAGGCAGCAGCATCCCTGTATCTTGTTTACATATGATTTAATCTTTACATTGCAGAGTTTTAACTTTTAATCATTTATGGATGAACAGACAAACCCTATTCACTCGCATAGTTTTCAGAAGTGTTCCCGGGTTCATGTTGTCATTTTCACTAAAGAATGATGTCTGTTTTTAAAGCAGCCCCACTGGAGGGCCTGAAGATCACAGCCACTCAGTATTGTTTTTTGGCCTTGTCCCTAGCATATAGAGAATTATCCAGATTCTTGGATTCTTTTGATGATATTATGTACCGTTGATGATGAAATCCCCATATTCTTCGTAATTGTCAGCTGAGAAACATTATTCTTAATTTGTGGAACTATGAGCCCAAGTAGTCTTTCATGGAGTGGTGAAGCCCTCGCCATCTTTCTTTTGAAAGATCTTTTATATCCAATCATGGCTCTGACCTTTTGCCAATTAACCTAATTAGCTGAGAGATGTTCCACCCGGTGTATTTTTCACCGCCGCCAAGGAGGTGTATGTTTTTGCAAGCGTTTATCTGTTTTTCTGTCCGTTTGCCTGTTAGCAGGATATCTCAAAAACGGCCACATAGATTTAACCAAACTTTGCAGGATCTTAGAGTAGCACAAGAGGAACAAGTGATTAAATTTTGGCATATCTAGGCCAGAGTACAGCTGAGATATAGGCCAAAGTTCAAATCCAGCTATGCTGGCAGAGATTTTAAATCTTTCCAATGGGCCGGATTTCCAATCAGCGTGCTTTTGCTGTCACCTGGTGGTGGAATGCAACAACACCTTACACCAGCCAATGAAAATAACTCATGCACAGAGTTGCCTTGGCGAGGCGGAGGTGCTGCGCTCTCTGAGTGCTCTTGTTTTTTTGTTTTTTTTTTTTTTTTTTAAATCAGACAACTTTCCCAGTCCTTTATTGCCCCTGTCCCAAATTTTTTTAAACGTGTTGCCACTATCAAATTCAAAATGAGCAGATATTTTTCAAACAATTACTACATTGCTCAATTTTAACATATGTTCTGCTGTCTTTGTACTATTTTCAATTAAATTTAGGGTTAAATTGATTTGCAAATCATTGTGTTTGCTTTTAATTTACATTTTACATAGTGTCCCAACTTTTTTGGAAATGGGGTTGTTCCTCAGTTGATCCTAGGCTCGAGTTTTGCCGTGTGTACACAGACTAATGCAGTGGGAACATATTCCACAGCCTAAATGACCCGACATTTAAATCTTGATATGTGCAAGATTGAGATACTCACTTCAATACATCACACCAGTTGCAAACAGACCCACAGAGACAAATACACACAGGAGTACAGCCCCACCTACTGGAAGATGTGTGTAAGAGCCTATAATCTAAGAGCCCTGAAGGTTATCATGGCTGAGGAGCTGAAGAAGCAGCCCATTCGCTTTTGCCTGTTACTGCAGTTTCATGCACACATGCTGTAAATGGACAGCAAATCTAAAATACCTCATTGCATGCATTTTGCTGAAGGTCTTACATAGAGCGACTAAAACAGTTTTTGCATTTTTACATGGTGTCCATTTTATGCAACTGGTGTCATTAAATCTGACCCTCAAATCTAAATCCAGCTCTAGTCTTCTTTTCTCTTTTCTTTTATCACCTGACTCTACATAAAGGGTAGAACAAAGTGAATTATGTAGGATTCCTTTGACCAAGTGTTGTTAGTAGAACTCGGGGTCACAAATGGAAGTTGACCAAAGGTAAATTTAGCACTGATATTCGGAAATATTTCTTCACTCAAAGAGTAATTTCGATGTGGAATAGCTTGCCTGACCATATTGTTGAGGCAGAGACCTTGGGGGTTTTCAAGAGCAGGCTTGACTTAAAGCTAGATACCATTGAGTCATGGAGTATCTGAAGGGATATATTCACAATAGTATAAAGAAACTGGCGAGCCTAGTTGGGCTGAACGGCCTGTTCTCGCCATTCATGTTATGTTATAAGGGATTAACAAAGTGAACAGTTGCAGTCTTCAGCCTGAGCGGACTGTGATATCATTTCCGTGCTGCATACCGGTCAGAACAGCTGACAGAACAGTGCCTTGAAGGAGAGGAAATACTCCTGAAAACACTCATTCCAATCACTCATTTTTCACCTCTGTATCTCCTTGTTCCTTACCATACCCAGAAACTGATGGAGGTCAGCCATCATTTGGGACATTCTAGTCCATCAAATATGCCATGAGGAAACAAGGGTCAGGCATTTTCTAAAGATTACTGAGGCACGGAGGGATGTGTACATCCTCTAGGGAAGTAGTTTTTCAGAATGTGTGACGCAACACTGATCAACCTGTGGATCCAGTTGTCCCCATCAGCCAAATATCTTCCTTAGCTGTGACTGACATCACTCAGACCTGACGTTTCATTGACATCCCAGCAAGGACATTCCATTTCTCTGATCCACATTCATTCCATTTTCCCATCTTCACTTAATTCTCTGGTTCTTTTCCCTCTTCCCCCTGATGGGCAGAACTTATTCCAAGGAAAGGGAAGTAGGAAATAGAGGCAGAACACAGAAAAAAGCATAATATAGAATACACTCCAATGCGACCCGTCACCTCTTCCCCTCTTACCTTTGAGGGGAAGTTCGTTAGTGTCCCCCACATCATCGTAGCCAGAAGGGAGGTCGTCGGACAAGCTGCTTCCTGTGAACAGTAGAGAGAGGGTGTGTCCAGACTTACCCACATCACCCATGATCTAAGGGAGTCTTACATGCGGTGTTTTAGATTTCCTTGGGTGACATGATGACTTAGGTGACACTTTGGTGAGACTTTAATCAAGTGACACAGATGATTATAATTAGCACGCGTTTAACAGCAGCAGTGATCTTATTTTGGCTACACTGGCAAAAAAAAAAAAAACTACAGGTCTGTCCAATCCCAGTAAAGGATTGCAACCATTAAGCCACATGACTCCAAAAATATATAATATTTTATGTGCATGACGTCAACACAAAATGTTAAAGAAGCAGTGCACATTTAGACAATGGAAAATCCTACTAATACAAACCCCAGTTCCAATGAAGTTGAGACGTTATGCAAAATGTGAATAAAAACAATTCAATGATTTACAAATCTCATAAACCCACATTTTATTCACAACAGAGCATAGACAACATATCAGACGTTAAAAGTGGGACATTTTACCATTTCATGAAAACCATTAGCTCGTTTTTGATGTTTTGTTCGTTTTTGAATTTGATGGCAGCAACACGTCTAAAAAAAATTGGGACAAGGGCAAGAAAATGCTGGAGAAGTAAGTGGTACTAATAAAAAACAGCTAGAGAAGCATTTTGCAACTAAATTGGTTAATTGGCAACAGGTCAGTAACAGGACTGGGTATAGAAAGAGCATTTTAGAAAGGCAGAGTCTCTCAGAAGTAAAAGTGGGCAGAAGTTCACCAATCTGTGAAAAACTGCGTCTAAAGATTGTGGAACAATTTCAGAAAAATGTTCCTCAATGTAAAATTGCGAAGACTTTGAATGTCCCACCATCTACAGTACATATTATCATCAAAAGATTTAGAAAATCTGGAGAAATCTCTGCACAAGGGACAATTCCAAAGGACAATATTGGATGCTCATGATCTTTGGGCCCTCAGGCAGCGCCGCATTAAAAACGGGCATAATTCTGCACTGGAATTCACTGCACGGACTCAGGAACACTTCCATAAATCTCTGTCTGTGACCACAGTTCACCGTGCAGTTCACAAATGCAAGTTTAAGCTGATCATGTAAAGAAGAAGCCATATATGAACACGATTCAGAAATAACGCCGTCTTCTCTGGGCAAAAGCTCTTTTGAAACGGACTGAGGCAATATAGAACACTGTTCTGTGATCGGATGAATCGAAAATTTTACATTCTTATTGGAAACCACGGACGTCGTGCGGACTAAAGAGCAGAGGGACCATCCAGCTTGTTATCAGTGCACAGTTCAAAAGCCTGCATCTCTCATGGTATGGGGTTGCATTAGTGCCTATGACTTGGGCAGCTTATAGATCTCGATAGGCATTATCAATGCTGAAATGTTTATAGAGGTTTTACAACAACATTTTTTCTCATCCAGACACCATCTCTCTTAGGGAAGGTCTTGCATATTTCACTTGACAATGCTAAACCATATACTGCACCCATCACAACAGCATGGCTTCACAATAGAAGAGTCTGGATGCTGAAATGGCCGTCCAGCAGTCCAGACTTTTTCACCAATAGAAAATATTTTTTATAAAATGGAAAATCCGGCAAAGAAGACCCAGAACTTTTGAGCAGCTAGAATCCTACATCTGACAACAGTGGGACAACATTCCTCTCCCAAAACTCCAGCAACTTGTCTCCTCATTTCCCAGATGTTTACAGACTGTTGTTAAAAGAAGAGGGGATGTTACACAATGGTAAACACAGCCCTGTCCTAACTTTTATAAGACCTTTTGCTGCCATCAAATTCAAAATGAGGCAATATTTTTCAGGAAATGGTAAAATGTCTCACTTTCAACTTCTGATATGTTGTCTATGTTCCATTGTGAATAAAATATGGGTTTGAGATTTGCACATCATTGTATTCTACTTTGTTTTACACAAAGTCCCAACTTAATTGGAATTGGGGTTTGTAATAATTGTTACAAACTGGGCAGAGGGGAAGCCAGTTTCACGAATGATGATAAGCCACAAGGGCATGTTTATAATGAGAGGGATAAGGACAAATGGAAGAAGGCTTGGAGAACCCGCCGTACCTAATAATTTCTGCACAAACAATTTTGCTCCCTGGAAGAGACACCAGGAAGGAGGACATTAGAGTAACCCTTTAGCCTCAGACAATCCAGATCGAACTGAGGCACAAGCAGTAACCAATACAGCTGATCACACAAAGGGAATAACAAGATTATTAATCAGTTAACAGGAACAACCTGCAAGACTGCTGGAACAGGGGAAGAACCAATAAACAGACACACGGGTTGTGACAAATAATAAAAATAATAGAAAATATCAAAGGTCCAAACCAACGCCAAAAGTACTCAAAATCAATACACTGAATACCAAACACTAATTGCGATACTAATGACAACACAAACAGAAAATATAATCGAGATGGCGCCCACTATTTGTCTTTCGTTGTTTAACAAGATATATGCATTATATATTCACACAACCCACCGGAGGACGCAGTAGGCATCCCCTCTCGCCAGCTTGTACTCGAGCTCCTCGTAGATGGCCTCATTTAAGGGGGTACTCTTCCGCTCAAACAGGGCTGTGAGGGCAGAGACAGAATTCTTGAGCCACTGGGCTCTTTACAATGGATTATTTTTCACATTCTTCTTCTTCTCTTTGCTTGTGCTTGACCCGGCAATCGATCGCCAACACTCCACTGCAGGAGGGGATGACGTAAATGGTGCAACGAATTTCCAAAAGGTACCTTGACCACAGAAAGTCCATCACATCCTTTACAGTAGTGTATAGTGCAAATTTATTTATTTATTTATATATTTTTGCAAAAGCCTACAGGTGACCAAACTCTGGCTTTATGTCCCCCATCTGCAACACATTTGCCATTTCAGTGACTAATATTGCTTCAAACAGAGGCATGACAGATGACAGAGCAAATACATTAAATTTCCCTAATCCATTGATTCAAAGGACCTTACTCTCCTCTAAGCACATCTGCCCTATTAGCACACACCACACAAATAACACAACCAAATATTGGAGCAAAACATGTACTGAGACCAATCATTAGGGTCCAAGCCCCTAGGCCTGCAAGGCCTGTGCGCAGGACCCTATTGTTCTTATACCGTTTCTTCTTACGCCTCTTTGGACATAAATTTGACCCTCTAAACCTAATTATATTAACCTAATTATAATTAAATTATTTTTCTTTACTGAATGTAGCCCATTATTTTGGAGCTTTTAGATCGCATGGGGGAGAGAAGCCGTGTCTTCAATTGCCACTTGATTATTCTTGCCCTGTGAGTGGTCAACTGTCAAATACAACGTCATACAACTTCTGATATTTGAATAATATGCATGACGTCATGTTCGCGCCGATCTCTGATTGGACAAGAGTCTACCTTACTGCCTGAAAGGTTCAGGAAAAAAAAATTCGCCTCCTGACTGCACTCAAATGTTCCAAAATTCTAGTTCGTAAGGCTCTGGTTGTTTTCCCTACATACAAACATGGGCAAGGGCAAACCAAAATATAGACAACATGTGTGGATCCACACATGTTGTCTATATTTTGGTTACTATATAACTAAGTATTTTGATATTAATATGTTAGGTTCTTTTTTAATGGAATAATTGCTTCCACTTACCTAGGTTTGGGTGTAGCCCCTCCTATGACACCTGTCTGTCAATTGTTTGATTGCTACTGCTCTTTCTTAATTGTTTGTCAGTGGTTTTTTCTCCATGAGCATTGAGAATAGCAATGTGCTGAAATGTCTGCTCGTGCTCCCTATTAAAGTTGCTCCTTTTGCTTAGACTTTGTCTTTTTTATTCAGAGTGCGCACCAATTAATCCATCTTTCTTTCATTCACTGGTTTTACGCACCTGAAGAAAAGAATTTACATCTTGAGCGCAACAATATTCTTTCATTTAGGAATTAAAGGGCACAATTCTGATCTTTGCAGAAAAGACTTCTTTATTTACAGGAGTGGAAGCTGGCAAAAATATGGGTCATTGTGTGAAATTCAAATACTTGTCTGATCTTTATTGCCTGGTGCACTTGAAGCAGTCAGCAAGGACAGGAGGCAGGGCTTCAATTTCTTCAGAGTACCTATGGCTACGGTCAAAAGTTTTGACACACTTTACTCGTGTATTAGTACTCTGGTGAAATTTAAATTGTAGAGCCTCTGTCCTAGTAACCTCAAATGGCACAAAGTGTAAGAAGTCTGAAGTTGAAAAAGGAGAATAATGTTACTGGACACTATCAAAATATTTAAATTATTTTTAAAAAAAAAATCAATATTAGGAAAAACAAATAGGCCAATAAATTTATTCCATCATTCAAAATGTGAAGTAAAATTAAACTGATTTGGGACGTCATGGACTGAAATGTCAAGGAGAAGCAAACCATCAGTGCCACTGTAAGGGTTGTGCTCTGCACACTGTTCAGGTGCACGGAGGAGAAGAAGTTGAGGACTAGACTCAGGTGGAAGGATGGACTTGGTTGTTTATTATGCCTACTGCACCGCAGAAGGCACGAACAAAGCAATACAAAACAAATAGGAGTCAAGGTTCCTAAATAAATCCTACTAGTAATACAGACACTGAATATAGACTGCAGTAACAATCAGGGGCGGACTGGCCATCTGCGTGTTCTGGAGAATCACAGAACGGTTGGTACTCCAGGATGGCCGGCGGCCGCCACGCAGTCACCAGTTTTTTTTTTTTTTTTTCCCTGCTAATCTACTTTTTCACACTCCAGTCCAGGGGTGGACTGGCCATCGGGAATACCGAGAGTTTTTCCCGGTGGACCGCTCCGGTCAGCGAAAAAACCCGCCATAAACTCATAAGTAGCTACCTAGACGGCCCACAGTGTAGTGACCAACGGCCCGTAATGAGTTGCGTATGAGCGTGATGGATCAGCCCTTTAACAATTTGCTTCAAATATCGTGGACGCCTGGTAAAAGTCGTAACAGACATTTCACCACTTTAGTTATAACCAATCTGCCGACTTTCTGTCTCTAGGAGTGTCATAGTTATATATAACACTTTTAATGGTTCTACTTCACTATTCCAGTTGTTTTAAGTTATGGCCTTTTTTTGCATTTATTTATATATTTGCTTTATGCTATTGAAATGACCGAAAAACTGTTTTCTTGCAAATAAAAACGATTTACGGGCTTTGACTATTCCCAATTTACTTAATTTAGTTGTTTTCGTCCTAAAAGTTTAAGAAGGCAGGCTTGCTGGGAAATTTGTTTGACCAATGGCCTTGCTTGTCCCCTGCTGTGATAACAGTCTAAAAACGCATTTCAACAACTACATGATCCCAAAAATGTCAGAAAGCAAAGGAGAGGGGGGAAAGCGAAGAGAATAAAGGAAGCAGACATTGGAGCCTCAGGCTTTCAAATGCAAACAAAAAACCGACCAGCTGTTTTGCCACGATGATCCTCATGCAGCAAACCGTTTTCTTTTGGAGGGGGACACGAAAGCGGCAAGACTGACGTTAAATTAATAGGCTATCGCAAATATGAGTTTGGTTAAAATTTGCTTGAGCTTACCCCAATGGACAAGTTATTAGCCTACTATTTGATGCATATTGATTCGTTGTTTTACGGTGCCAAATAAAATTTGTCCTAGAATATAGGAAGACTTTCCAAATTTTCAATTCCAAATCCCTGTCGTTCAGAATAACCTGCCATTAAACTTGCAACCAAGTTTCTGCGGTTCTGAAGCTAGTGAGCTATTCTACGCCCATTACAGTCTGTTAGTAAAATATGTAGGCCTGACTTTATTTTTAAAAAGGCTATGTATGAATCAATCCAAGTAATGCAGTGGTCTTGTTGAAAAATTCAATGCCCCCAAAGTCACATTTCTGTTTCACATCCATTCATGTAAAAATGAAAGCACCAGAGGTGCTGATGCCTCGGTGTGTATTGCTTAGCCACTACTGATGTACAATAGTTGTACAGTAACATAAAAGCAAGCTTGAATACATAAACAGTCAATAGAGTGCGGTCCTTGTGCCAAAATCATGTGGGTGTGGCTTAACATTATGTACACAAAACGTGTATACTGAAACATGAAGTGCTACAAAAAATGAACTGAATCCTTTTTCCAAAATTCTGGCACATTTAAAATCAAGAGAACAGTGTTTGTCACTCGTTGGCATTGTAACTTTAGCTTGGATGCACACGCTGTCGCAGTTATGATGGTAACAGACAGACAAACAAACAAATACACAGACTGAGTACCGTATGCTCGCTGTGCGCATGCGCACACCGAGGCATAATAGTTCTGTAACTATTATTATTAGTGGACTAGGTGATCTGTTAACATCTGCTGAGATCACACATGCATATAGCCACTGGTTTTGTATGTTAGATAAACACAAATTATTTTTTTGTAGGCTAATTGGTGTTATATAAACTCAAGAACTAATAATATCAATGTTTTATGGGAAATATAGACCAGTATGATGTTAAAATGCATACTTTTTTGTCAAATAACGTGAAATTTTTTTTCGGCCAGCCACTACCTCCCCATCCCCGCTGTCTGGAGAGTGGGCCGGTCAGGTACGAATTCCCGGGCCACTTTTTTGCCCCAGTCCGCCTCTGGTAACAGTGTATTACAAATAGAAAACCCACAGGAAGCGAGGTTCCTCAATATAAAGTGCTGGATGAAAACAATAAACAGCACTAAGTTAGAATTAGAGTTTAATACACACGAAACACAGAGAATAAGTCTATATCAGACGAGGATTACAAAACAGGTATATAGAGACGAGAATCTCTATAGAGTGTGAATCTCGGTCTTAAATAGCACACTGCTACCGCACAGTAGAAAGGAAACAGGTGCAGGTGATAATTGAATAATGCAAGAAGTGCAGTCCAGGTCTTAGTAGACCAGTGAACTGGATAGCTGGAGGCATGGTCTTACAGCCGCACAGCAGCAAGAACGCTAATGTGAATTCTCAGAACTATAAGACTGACCTCGGAGAGAAAAAGAAATATCAGACTTTGCTGAGCAATAATGACTGCAAAAATTTGTTTTGGGCAATTCCATGAAAATATCAACCCCGGGGTCAAAATTGAAAATGTTTTTCATGATTTATATTGGTGTATAAACAGAAAGTGCATAGTCTAAAGATTGTGAAAATGCAGTTTCTTTTAAAATATTTTACCCCATCATCATATTAACCCTTTTAGTGTCATGGAGTTGAAATGGACAAAAAGTAGCTTTTTTGCCACTGAACTTCATGCCTAAAACACTGAACCAGATGGTGTTGGGAAAAGAACTCTGCATTTTAGCCTTCATTAAGGGTCATACTTTTAAAATATAGAATGAAGCTGTAAGTTGTTGGTCATTTTTGTGGTCATTAAAGCCCTTCTTCTGGCCCATACCGAAGATGTCACGTGTGTTACTTTTATGTTAAGAAGTTTTGTTTTTATAACAAATATTTAATTAATCTCTGAGCTAATCGATACTCTTAAAGGGTTCCATGTCTTATAATGTTTAAAGGATAACAATTGGAAATATTAACCCCTTCACTGAGAAAAGGTAACGCACGTGACATGGTAACACACGTGACACGACCTGCAGAGAACACTAAAGGCCAAGTGATGGCAGACCAATGTCAAAACTACATTGGTTTGACAAAGAGCTTTTTCATTTTGCTAATTTCCTATAGATGGCAGCATCAGCAGTCTTTTTTTTCATTATGTCATTTCCTTTTCTGGAAGTTTCTTTTGAAATGAAGATTTCATCAATTGAACTTGGAAATTCAATTACCAATCCACATTTATCTCCAGAGCCATTGGTAAGTAGCATTTGATTACTTAGTTTAATTTATGTTAATAGAATCCTGGGAAAATTATATTTCACGTGAACAACAAACCGTTGTTTGAAAAATAAAAATGCTTTAATCCTGCTGTTATGCTCAGATTAATAAACCATTTTCGGTTTGTGGTCAATTTGATCCCCGCAATGTATCACTACATAAGTTGTTTGTAACTGAAAGTGTGACCCACTCTCCTGTCAGCTTATTTATCCCTTTCTACTGACCATTTTGACAGCCAAGCAAATAAAACATGACTCCCCCATCCTCCCCTTACACATCAAGCATCGATTTTACATGATAATGGCAAAATGAATGAGACCAAATGCGAAATGAATGAGAAATTACTTTGAACATGCCCCCAGTCTTAGGCATCACAACAAAAACGAGATCAAAATTACAGTTTTATGCAATACTTGATCCTGAGGTCAAAATGACCCAAACACCACTGATGCTCACAATATGTGTACAGAACATAAAATCATCTTTTTTTAGTTCAATTTATGAGTTACCTGTAAAGTTAGGAAAAAAAAAATATAGCCAAAAAAAGTATGCTTACCGTGTTTTTAGAGACACTGAACATTGAGTCAGGTCAAATTGACCCTGAACAGAATAGGAGAGTTAAATGCAAATGATGCATGTACGTGATGTACATGGAAGCAAAAGCAGATGAATCATGTCTATAGTCAATGCTCTTGCCTATGTTGGTGGTACAGAGAGCAGTATCCTGTCCTCGAGCAATTATTATCCCATTCCTACGTGCCTATGGTTGGTTGCTCCATCATTTCTGCATAAACCCAACTGTACCCCAGCACTCTTTGTCTGTGGGAGATTTTCTTTTGGTCAGGTTCCTGACAAGAAAGGCCAAAAAAAGATTTGTGGCTCAGCTGGTGGCTTTAGATAGGGAAAGAAATTAAGCTGAGGTTGTATGTCTAAGGAAGAAAAGGCACAGTGGTAAGGTCTTTACCTATCCCCTACAGGGAGAGAGAAGCTGGGTAGAGGATTGGCAGGTTATAAGAAAGTTGATGGGCAAAGTTGATAATCGTGGAGTTCATTTTGAACATGTCGTTGATGCGGAGTAATACATGGTCCCTGAAGTTGTGGTTTCACTCTTATCATTATGATGTGTCTGAATCTTAGAAAAAATGTTCTTTTGATTTAAGTATTCTAAGGCCAAATCCTCTTCTCCGAAAGAAAAATGTTCTCTGTAGTTGATGGCATTGATAATTCTTTCTTTACTTGTTTGAATTTCAGAGAATGTCACGTGTGTTACCTCACATGTCACGTGTGTTACCACAATAAACTGCCAAAATTTTGAAAATCATTTCGTTTTTTATTTCATTGAGTGTCACATTTCCTAGGTCATTCACCCATGTATGGCTTGATATCAAAATTAAAGGCCAACACACTTCAGAGTTTAATAAAACTGGATGTGGTGAGAAGTTGTGTCCAAATTGGCGTTATGTGCGTTACCACACACTTTGAACCCTTTCTCTGAATTTTTACCTACTGGAAAACAATAATGGGTGTGAGTATAAAAGGTGACTAAATAGGTATCTCAGAAGAGCCAAATCAATATCCAGTATCATTTCATTTACACTGTGGAACCCAGTAAATGTCTGCAAATGTCCTGTGTGTTACCATGGAATCGCCCCTATTTTTGATGATTTTAAGGTTTAAATTTTTTGTAAAATAAATGGGCTTTTTTTTTTTTGTTTCTTTTTGTAATTTCTGTGTGCTTGACAAAGAGTTTGATGGGACTTTTTACTGGTGCAGTACTGTGCATTAAATTGTCTATTGTACAGCTCAGTAAAATGTAGAATGCGAATCTCAAATAATTATGGAATTGAAGGAAGTATGATAGCAAAGAGGATCTGTAACCTCACCTGTACAGGTGACCCCGGCTGGGTTCCGCTGTGAACAGCTGTTATGCTGAGGCTCAGAATACTGGCAGTCCCACAAGTGCAGCTCACGGCCCCTGCATTTCACCTCAGTCAGCCAGGCTTTGCTGCCCCCAGTCCCCGCAGAAGCATTACTAAGAGCTGCCACTGCTGATCCACAGCCCACCTGTCTGCAGACCACCTGGGCCTCCTCCATGCCCCAGGAGTCTCCACACACCATATTCCAGGAGCCATTGAGAAAAACTTCCAGCCTCCCTGAACACCCTTCTTCCCCTCCCACCAACCGGAGGGGCCAGTGATCTAGAGCAAGAGGTACAGAACTGAGCTGAACTGAGCAACATCATTAAATTTACTATATCGTCCAAACACAACTTTGCTGACATACTGGCTAATCTCATGACACTGAACCTTTCCAGCATACACTGCTAATATTCAGGCTCATCTCATAGCATTTAAAGTTTCATACTCATGCCTCTGCTAACATTATGAATGTTCTCATTACATTTACCACCACCTACAGACACAACTGCTTGAACATAATGGTTAATCTTATTACACTTGACATCTCCGACAGACACATTCCTTCTGACATTATGGCTGATCTCATGACATTAACCATCTCCTACAGACACAGCAAAAATAACATAATGAACAAAGTCTTTACACTTAATGGCTCCTACAGACAAATCTCTACTAACATCATTTCCGAGGTCATTACATTTAATATCTGCAACAGAAATATCATCCCTAATATTAAGCTCCCTGCCCAGAGCATTTCATATGGACACATTTCATCTTTGCCAACCTTATGGCTGATCTCATTATGCTGAACATTCTCTCCAGACACATCTGTTAACATTATGGCTAATCCCATTATGCTTGAATATTTCTTGGACACATTGCCCTAACATTTAGTTTCACATTTTCAAAAGTACATAACTCCACAAATGTAATGGCTGATGTCATTAAATATTAAAGAAATGTATTTTATGTATTTATTTTCCAACATAATTTTTCACCAAAATAAATGTATTATTACTTTTGAAAAATGTATTATTTATTTATTACTAGTAACATACAATAAGCCATTTTACCCATTAAAATTGAGTTACTCTTATGTTATATCCTGAGATCCGTAACAAAAAAGAAAAGTCCTGGGAGAATTCGTCCTGCTGGGGAGCTGCCAACATACATTCATACAGTGTCAGTTAGAATGGCTGTTTTCATTTATTTTGATTTTAGGTATAGACTGCTTGCCACAGTATTGCCTTTCAGTCTAGCAGAGGAGCAAAAACTTGGAGCTAAGTATCAGATTTGGGAGGGCTCCAGCTTTTTACTCTGAGAATTGAAATACCAGCTCTCCTGACTGACATAGCATTTTAATAAATCAACAATGTGACTATCACTTAATCATTTGTGACTGTGGATTCTGAATCGCATGTTAACCTGTTAATAACTGATTGCATGTTGACATGTTTATACCTCCACATGTTGATATTTAATTGCTTGCTTTCTTTATAGCATGTTGACATGTTGGCATGTATGTCGCAAAATTGTGGGACTTATACCAAATAAACGTACTTGTGCAAGGTCTCCGATTTTCCTCTGGGGAACATGACAGTTTGCTCCGTCGCACACCTTTATCCTCTTCCACTTTGATGTGAAGGAAATATATTTGTAAAAATTAATTATTCATATTGAAAACAAGAAGCAAACAGGGAAGTCTCAGAAACATTGCATTCAAGGCATAACACAAAATTGAAAGATGTAAGTTTCTTATTCCTTTCCAATAAATCTAATTCTTACAACCCAATGAAAGTTATACTGTATCTGCCTTATAGAGGTGTATTACAGTTTCCAAAGAGAGACATACTGCATCTATACTGTAGACAAGTTTATTGTATTGTTCCAATGTACAGTAGAAAGGTTTATTCTATTGTTCCCAAAGCAAGTGATGCTGTGTCTCCAGTAAAAAGGTGTATTCTTCTGTTCACAAGAAGTGTAATACTATGTCTACAGTGGACATTTATTCTACTGTTTTTAAATGAGAGTTATAACCTATCTACATTAGACAGGTCCATTCTATTGCTGCTAATGGGAGTAATGCTGTATGTGCAGTTGAGAGGTGTATTCTATTATTTTGGAAGGGGGTAACACTGAGTGTAATAAAGAGATTTACCAGAGCAGGTGAGAAAGGCCACATCCTGAGTGTCACATTGATTCTGACCCCAGGAGCTCGATGGACAGTGCCACAGAGAGGAGTCATGGGGTCGACAGTTGAAATGATCCAGCCAGTTAGGAGCAGATTTAAGTCTTGGCTCTTCTTGATCCACATGACTGCTTTTCCCACAGTTCAGCTCCTGACATATGAGAGAGGCTGTTTCTCTGTCCATTCCATTGAAGCACACATTTCCCCAGGTGCCGTTGTAGAAAACCTTCAAATTACCTGAACAGCCTTCAGTCAGTCTCATCTCCTTGAATTCTGCAATGACAATGTTACAAATCTCTCAGATAAATAATCTGGTAAAAATAACCTTGAAATCTAACTTGGTAGAACTGACAGGGGATGTGAAATGCAGTTATAACTTGTGCATTAAAGCTGTGTTTATCATTAGTCTCTACTTTCCTGGGATGGATCCCATTGCTCACACCATTATTTTTCTGAAACTGGTGAATTTCCAAATTAACTGGGTCTTGGGTATTCCCAACCTTTGAGTGTCAGTGTAAAAGTTAAAATGATGGAGCTCCAGACCTGAACACACCACTCCCACATCCTCCTTGTGTCCACAGTAACCACGATCCCATCCAGCCATGGGACAGTCCCACAGGGACGTCTCGTTCCCCACACAGCCCACCTCCTCCAGCCAGACGTGTCCTTTTCCAGACCCAAAGAATGAGGGGACAGGAGCACTGAGGGCCGTCCCACACTGGAGCTGCCTGCACACCACCTGAGCATCGGCCAGGTCCCAGGAGTCATCACAAACTGTGCCCCAGGACCCCCTGTGGAACACCTCCAACCGTCCCGCACAGTCCCCACCTCCACCCACCAGCCTCAGGGACCTGCTGTCTGAGTCTGAGTGACAGAGAGACAGAGAGAGAGAGAGAGAGAGAGAGAGAGGGGGGGGGGGGGGCTTGGACATGGCAGACAGAGGGAAAGGGAGAGAGATGGAAGGAGCAAGCCAGAGATGTAGATGAGAGGGGAAGAAGGAAGAAAGAGTGGAGAGGTAAGGAGGACAGGGGGAACGGAGAGAAAAGAGGAGTGAGGAAATAATTTAATGGGTCATTACTCAAAAGCAGAAACTTACAAAACTCAGAAAAAGAAAAGAATGAGAAAGAGATGAGAAAGGAGAGACCGAGATGAAGAACATGCTAGAAATAGCAATGAGTTACAACTAATCAACTCCTCTTCTGTGCGTGCGTTCCGTCCATGTCAATAGTTCAGATGAAAATGCCTTTACATTGAGTGTACAGTATCACCTGATGTGAAACCATCAGCTGGACCCTGTGGACATTAGAGTACATCAGTGACCTGTAACGTTACTCACTGGAGCAGACAATGGTCACCTGCTCTTCAGAGCCACAGGTGAGATTGTGAGGAGCACTGCAGTTCCCCAGGTGAGGCTCTTCCCCGCTGCACTGAATCCCCGACACACACACACACACACACACACACACACACACACACCACTGCCCCCCGACCCGGGGGGAGAGGACTTCTTCACCTGCACCACAGAGCCACAGCCCAGCTGCCTGCAGGCTACCGAGGCCTCGCTGGAGCTCCAGGTTCCCACCACTCTGCTCCAGTTGCCCTGGTAATACACCTCCACCTGGCCCATACAATCGCTCCCCCCAGCCAGCCGTTCCCATTCAGAGCCGCGAGAACCGAATCTGAGGACCCAGGTGTATTGCAGGATAAGAGACAGCACTCCTGAGTGTTTCTAACATAAATTTGCATAAGACTATTGCCTACACCCTTGCACATTAGGACATTCAGCTGCTCAAGACTACAGGCTGTATATGTGTGACCAGCATTCTGCAGAAGATTACTGACTGCACTCCTGTGTGCTGTGACCATAGTATGTCTATACAAGGTGACAAACTGCACTCCTCCATTACTAACATATTGTCGCTCAAGATTACAGACAATACTCTCGTTGTCAGCTGTATAGTATGCCGCCTTTATCATTTGTCTAACCTTTATTTAACCAGGAAACCCCTGAGATTCAAAATCTCCTTTTCAAGGGAGCCTGACCAAGGCAGCACACCGTTTCACATAAATTACAGTGTGTAAACATGAATTACAAAATAAGGAAAAAAGAAATAACCTATGCATAACTGCACACCTCATTTACACAGAGTCTCAATCTAAACTGACACACCCAATGAGAATAAATTGTTCAATTGTAAAGTATTTAAGGTTGCTCCATGACCAGGGAGCAAAGTAGGGAAAAGCTCAGAAGAAAATCCCAGGTACCTGGCAGAGCAGCTTTTAAGTGGAGTGAAGCTGGTAACTATTGCTGAGTGGGGACAAAAGGCTACTGAGGTAGAGGT
The DNA here is from genome assembly GCA_029692085.1 of Gymnothorax javanicus. NCBI lineage: Eukaryota > Metazoa > Chordata > Actinopteri > Anguilliformes > Muraenidae > Gymnothorax > Gymnothorax javanicus. The sequence goes on from CM056200.1 coordinate 65,262,364, forward strand.
AATTTGCCCAATATGGCTTTGCATGCAAATATAAACCAATAAATCTGTCCTTCGTAAGTTTAAAGACGGCCAGGAAAGAAGATTGTGAGGAGTACAGTGATGTGTGCGGTACTTTAAGTTAGTGCACTGTGCTTCATAACAATGATACATACAGTCCAAACAAGGCAAAGAAAGGGAGGATGCATGCATAGAAATAATGTCACCATAATCTAAAACATTTAGGAAAGTGCTTGTACAATTTTTTCGGGCTTCAAAGTCTAAGCAAGCCTTACTACAGTAGAAAGTTAGTTGAACTTAGTAATTTTTTTAAATTTTTTTTGGTTTGCACACTTAAGAATCAATTGTATAAAAGGGGATAGAAGTAATAGTGCAGATAGACAGGAAACCCTAAATGGGCTTATACGAGGTCTCATACCCAAGAAGTTCATAATCGAAATATCAAGATTTAAAAAAAAAAAAAAAAAAAAAAAAAAAAAAAAACCCCCCCCCCCCCCGGTAAAATTACACCAAAACAGATGAAATCGTGTATAGAATACTGTGATGTAGTCATACTGGCAATATGACATTAAAATATACTTTATAGACTAGTGAGACAAATTTACATTTGATTTATACAGTTTACTATACAACATATACATAATAGGTGCAGGGCAACAACGATTAACGTAATGGATTCAAATAAATCCAAAAAAGAAAAAATTCTTACATATACCATATTAGTAAACCCATAATAGTGAAATGAATTAATGACATTTGTGAGTGAGTGTGACTTTCCAAGCCTCACTATATGTTCTTTAACACTAGAAGTGTCACCAGGTAGGGGCGTCCCTCACCCCAAACCCACTACCGAGGAGCAACTGTACCCTTCAATTATACCGGGACACAAGATGTGAATAAATAGCAATGTTTATTAAAATGTAAACACATCTGCAAACAATTAGAGGCAATTCTAAAACAAAAAATAGTCCGCCTCCAAAACAACTTTTAGATCAAAACAGGTCCCAACAAGGAGAAGGATGGCCTCCATTAAAACCCCAAGGCAACAAGGGTCCCAGTCCCAGGGTGGACCAGCTGATGGTCACGGGGAAGGGTGGGCAGGACAGTCCAGTCAGGGGGGAGCCAGAGGGCCTCACTTGGCTTAACTCCAAAAATCCAGCAGGTGGAAGCCAACAGGGGGAGCCAGAGAGGTAGCCTCAGGGGTGAGAACAGGGGGAGAGAGAGGTAGCCTCAGGTCATTCAAACAGGACAGGTGTTAGATCAAAACCTCAGGTCATTCAACAAGGACAGGTGTAAGAACAGGGGATGGCCTCCAACAACCCAGCATCCAACCCAACAGGGGGACACAGAGGGTAGCCTCAGGTCATTCAACCCAGCAGGACAGGTGTAGCCAACAGGGGAGCCAGAGAGGTAGCCTCAGGTCATTCAACCCAGCAGGACAAGTGTCGCCTCAGGTCATTCAACAGGGGGGGGGGACCAGAGAGGCCTCAGGTCCTCCCAGGTCATTCAACCCAGAGAGGTAGCCTCAGGACAGGACAGGTGTAATAAGCCAACAGGGGGAGCCAGAGAGGTAGCCTCAGGTCATTCAACCCAACAGGGGAACAGGGGAGCCAGAGAGGTAGCCTCAGGTCATTCAACCCAGCAGGACAAGTGTCGCCAACAGGGGGAGCCAGAGAGGTAGCCTCAGGTCATTCAACCCAGCAGGACAGGTCCAGGTCAGGTCATTCAACCCAGCAGGACAGGTGTCGCCAACAGGGGAGCCAGAGAGGGTAGCCTCAGGTCATTCAACCCAGCAGGACAGGTGTCGCCAACAGGGGGAGCCAGAGAGGTAGCCTCAGGTCATTCAACCCAGCAGGACAGGTGTCGCCAACAGGGGGAGCCAGAGAGGTAGCCTCAGGTCATTCAACCCAGCAGGACAGGTGTCGCCAACAGGGGGAGCCAGAGAGGTAGCCTCAGGTCATTCAACCCAGCAGGACAGGTGTCGCCAACAGGGGGAGCCAGAGAGGTAGCCTCAGGTCATTCAACCCAGGACAGGACAGGTGCCTCAGGTCCAACCCAGGGACAGGTGTGTCGCCAACAGGGGAGCCAGAGGTAGCCTAGCCTCAGTCATTCAGCCCAGGGCTACATGACCCCACAGGACACCGTTTTCAACCCAGACCAGCTACTCATAAGCCATACTGGTGACAGCAAACGCCAATGTAAACACTCCAAAACAATTTAATTCACCACTTTGGACGCAACCACCGCAAAACGCAAACACATTGGAATATAAAACTACGGAGCAGCTACCCATACAGCTGCGGGTTCATGCAACAACCCCGCGGCAACAAAACAGCTCCAGACACCCTGCAATCAGCAATCTGACAAAATACAAAAAGGCGGAGAGAAAACCAAGAACAATGCGCACCTCACAACTGGGGGAAGAGGGGGGTAGAGATACATCATTATAGCAACAGTCCATCCACAGACAACGGCAGGAAAAACCACTTAGCTTAAGGAGGTGGTAAGCGTCTCTCCCCCTTAACATCCAATAAAGCCGCGATTCCAACCAGAATCCAATTTGCGAACTCCCATCCGACCAACAGTCCGTCCTGCTTCGTCTCGCATCTGGTCAAACAGGTACTCTGATCCTTAGCCCCCAGCTGCAGCTGTTATGTGCCACTCTCGTTCACCCCCGAATCTCCCGACAACTTGGCACCTGGACATAAAAGCCTGCACCCATACCCGGTGCGCCAATCACTGACATCGCCTCCTCCCGCAACACGCCTGCAAACAATTCAACTTAATAAATCAATGAACGTACACACTTCCTACTGCGCTAAGCGGCAGCCGTCCAACTTAGCTAATGAGTTCCCCCCCAAAACACTCCCCTAAGGGAACAAATCCCCACAACTTTAGTTCCCTCCCCCACTAGACTCAGTCACCCTGTGACAGAAGCGCCATGACGGTCATTTTGACCGTTTTGAAATTTGTTTGTGTCATAACTTTTCAAAATAAAAGAATACAACCTTGAGGGTCACTGACTTTTCCTAAAAGTGTCTATATTTTAACGTGCAATTGATTTTATATAGATTACACCTACGGAGCATAAAATATCACCAAATCTACCAATCTCTGCCATTAGCGGTCTCACTGACCGTAGAGTTTTGCGGCAAAAATGTATCTTTTGGTTTCCTAGCAACTAACCGATGCCACTGTCAGAGTTGGTAGAGTAGAGTACCTAGTCTAGAATTATTTTATTGGGCAGCACTGGCAAAAAGTTTGAGCCAGCAGCAGCGGGAGACACTGGCACCAAAACGGAGGCAGTGCCATGTCCGCAGGAGCTGCTCACAAAATAAGACGCTCGTCACCTGCTGCAGATGCTTCAGACCCGTCTGTGGGAATCGCACCAGGAGAACGGAGGTCACCTGCGCAGACTGTTGAGTAGGCTAAATGCTACGCCACGCCAATAAATAAAAAGATAATGAGAAAAAAAAAGTTCAGCACCTACCTATTGTTTTCTAATTCCGTGTCATTGTTCCGATTATTTCATAATAAATAAGATATTCCATATGGTTATGTTGTTATAAATGTTGAATCCGAATGTGTATTCATCAACATAGATGTTTTAAATTTTTTTTTTTTTTTTTTTGTCGTTCTGAATTATTTAATTATTTCTTTACCCGAAAATATCGCTGTGAATGTTTACAATAAAGCCGCTTTCACACTGGACGCGAACGAATTTTTCGCACGACAAATCACATTCAAAGTCAATGCAAGGACGCGAATCCGCGCGAAACGCGCGTATTTGCGTCTTTGCATTGAATTTGAAAGTCATCTGTCTTGCGAAAATTCGTTTCGCATCCGGTGTGAAAGCAACAAATAATCATGTTAATTATATATAATTCTATTGCCTAAATATTCATAAAGGTATTATTAAACTTGTTAAAACGTAATGCTGGTGTTGTTTCGTTCTTTTGAGATACATGGTAACATACAAGATGCATTAATTGCTTAATAAGGTGCTCAGAGAGACGAATTAGAATGTTTTGAACCTAGCGGTCCAAACGACCGTTCATGGCGGTTCTAGTAGTGATACAATTCCGGCGCTTCTAGTGTTAAAGGAAAGCTTATCATTAATCCAAACATCTAAGTACTTATAGGTTGATCCTCTTTCAATGACATCCCCACCCTCTGTCTGAATACTGGGAATTAATTGCGAATGGGGCTGCGCTCTGGAAAACATCGTACATTTAGTTTTTGTTCGGCTTTCAGGACAAGTTGTAAGTCATGCAGTGAGTCCTGAAGCTGGGTGAAGACAGACTGAAGCTGTGTCACAGGCTGACTTAATGAGGGGTTGGTTGATGTACTTTCGTGTACTCTCTCTCTCTCTCTCTATCTATCTATCTATCTATCTATCCATCCTGCAGTGAATGATTACATAATTGGTCATTTGTCTTCATAGTATATGCAGTATACATGTATACATTAGATGGAACTGGACTCCTTATCAGAGCAGATGACTCCAGCAACCTCTGAGTCTGAGAACACAGCTCTACTCCATGAAGAAATTGCACACTTTGAGATGCTTGTCTCGTTCCCATGACAGTCAAATACGTCACCCCTGGTTTCCCCTCCCCCCTTTCTAGACCAGGCTTGTCCTGGCACTCCCACTGCAGTCCCACACTTCAACTGCTGACACAGGACATTGGAGGCTCGGCTATCCAAGTATGCATCACACACTGTCCCCCAGGCTTGCAAGTACTGCAGCTCCACTTGACCGGAGCAGCGGTCTGGGCCGTCAGCCAGCCTGGACTCTGTATACGCTAAACACAGAGCAGCTAGTTAATTGTCTGACCAACAATGAGATAACACAGCAAACTTAAGGAAGCGGCTGACACAAATATATAACGGAATGCCTTAAGAATGTGTTTAGACTGTAAAGCTACAAGCTGCAATTCCTTGTGCGCACACTCCATGTGCAAACTCCACAGATTAAACTTTAGCCTGAATGTGAGAAGAGAAAGCAGAATAGCTGCTGCTCAGATATCATGTTCATTGAATTTCTGCAGCACAAAGCAGGGCGCTAGTAGCTCTGTGCTTCTTCTTCTTCAGTGTGTGATCTGAGCTTTCACCATCTCAGGGTGAACAAATTCCAAGCTTTCTATCATCACTGCACCGTTGAGGTTCAGTTTGCCTCATGAAATTACACTGCAGTATTCTAGTGTTACAGGGACAGATGCATACTGATTCACAGTATTATGAATAATGATCCTGAGAAATACACATTCATGCAACCTGTTCTGGAAAAATGGCATATATTTACCCAACATCACTGAAACTCTCACAGTGCAGAGAAGACTCTTACCAGAACACTTCAGTCCCACATCGTTTCTGTGAGAGCAGGACCGACTCTGAGAGGGTGCTGTGGGACAGTAGTAAATATGAGACTCGGTGCCTCTACACTGAATCTCTTCTGTCCACATCTGGCCCTCACCCTGGCCAAACACAGCTGCCCCCCACTCTTTAGGGACTCCACAGCCCAGTTCCCTGCACATGACCTGTGTGTCCTGTTGGTCAAAATCAGCATCACACACTGTGCTCCAAGAGCTCCCATTACGCACTTCTACTCTCCCAGAGCACAGGTCAGCCCCATTTACCAACCTGACATTTTGAGGGGCTTCAGCTAAAAGGAGAACAGTAAGAGAATCATTAGTAAGGACTGACACCTGATTTCAGAGACGATAACCGAGACTGATGTATGAAAACAGCAGTGACCAATGAGACAAGTGCATGTCTGCTGTCATGTGAGATGATCTAATCACATGAAAATGAGCGCATGTGATCAGCCAATCACAATCTAGTCAAGTGTTAACTGATCATAAGTAAATTTCAACGAGAGACTTCAGACACTACAGACCTGAAGTAGATACAGAAGAAATAAGGTATTCTGCAGTGACTGAGTTAATTCTGAATTAATTCAGCAAACTGAAAGAAACAAACATTTTAAAATGCAATGCTATCTATGCAAATTTATATGTCCTCTGGTGAACTGAATGTCCAGTGTCAGTGTAAGAACATTGAGAACACTGAGATGAGTAACACAGAGACTAACCTGTGCAAACCACTCCAATATCATTCGAGTGATCGCAAATATTTTCCCCCAATGCTGATTTACAGTCATTCAGTGTGGATTCTGATCCCTTGCATTCCACAAAAGCCATCCATATTTTTCCAGATCCGGGTCCAAAGGAATAAGTTCCGTATTCTGCAACATCTTCACAGCCTAACTGTCTGCACACCACTCCTGCATCTACTGGATCCCAGAAATAATGACAGACTGTTCCCCACTGTCTGTTATGGTACACCTCCACTCTCCCAGCACAGGGGCTCTTGCCATCCGCCAACCTCACATCTGTTATGCAAGAGATGGTGGGGGGGGAGTAGAGGGGGAGTGTGGGCATGGCAGAGAGAGAGGAGAGAGGTGAGGGAAGGAGTGAGAGTGAGAGAGAAAGCGATCTTATCCAAATCCCAATTTATAGACTTCAATTCCCTTATAACACACTGCATAAGTGACATGAGCTGTGACAATGAGGCTGGCCAGCAAACTGAATTAGCCCATGATACTAGTGTGACGATATTCTCGTCTTATGGAAGTGATGTTCCCTCATACAGGAATATGAAGTTTGCTGAAGAAAAGGTGAAGACTGATTAAAGACTAAAAAAGTGAGAATGACAGTAACCTCAGATCAGTTTGTCCTTTTGGGATCAGCTGTTACCCAGATGTTTTAATAACTGCAAACTTGCATAGACATAAATACAGGAGAAATAGGAATGCATTAAAAAGATCTTAAGAGGCTAAAGTAATTTCTTTATAACTGTGAAAATGAGAATAATTTCCACAGATGAGCCATCTTCTGTGAACACCAGTGATCCCCAACAAAACAGAATAGAGAATACTTCTCTTAAAAAGAAAATCCACAGTCGACTGCCATAACTGACCAACAACACTGCATCTTTACATTTTATTGTCAAACCAAAATAAGAAAACTCGGCTGCCGGACGTGCACAAATGTTTATTATAGGCTACTGATTTTGGTACGATTTCAGTTGTCTTCAGCATGTAATATTATTTGCATATAACAGTGTCAGGTAAAATTTCATTTCCAGTTGAAGATCCAGTTTCATAAAGTAATTAAGTAACAAAATGTCTATATTGAGAAAAAAGGGCCTGAATTCATAATCGATCCATAAAATCTGCTCACTGAAAACCCCACTCCTGGAAATACTTTAAGTCACAAAATGTCCATTCTGAGAAAATCTACTTGGGCGACTATAAAATGCCTTTTCCCATCCTTACCTCACGGTGTGGGAAAATGTGACCAAACTACTGGGCTCTGCAAATGAACTTCAAAAAATCATTTTAAAACAAGAGCACTCAGAGAGCGCAGCAACTCCGCCATGCCAAGGCAACTCTGTGCATTAGTTATTTTCGTTGGCTGAATAGGGTATTGTTGCATTCCACCGCCAGGTAACAGCAAAACCCAAAAGCACGCCAATTGGAAATCCGGCCCATTCATAGTTTTCGGTCATGTGATTGCTGCATACCCCTGGAGGGCAAAACACTTTCATTATAGCAGGTAATATTTGACATTCCACAGAGCAGCCTCGCAATTCAGTCATTTTCTATTTTATTTGTTTCAACCCCTGGATATATACATTACCTCTCTAAAGAAGAACAGTATGTTAAGAAACATCAATTTATAGGCACTTGTAATCCATGTAGCGCCTGCCACAGTAAGCCTATTTAAAAACAGTTAGCCAAGTCCCTAACGTTACCCTGGCTCCACTTTAGCAATTTTCACATTTTATACAGCTGGCTGTCTTGTGGAGAGTCTTGTCACATTGTCTTGTGGAGAGAACTGTCACATTCTCATGTCAATGCAAATTATGAACAACTTGATAACAAACTTTTGTAACCAAAGGTTATGTAGGCCTATCAAAATAAATTCTGATCCAACCCAGGAAAAGTTAACCTTTATCAGCAAAATATATGCTACAGGTATAGCTTTGTATGATTTCATTTATTGTGAGGTTATAGGTCCCTAATATCAAATTTAATAATGGCATTACATTTAAAGTGACGGATATTGTAGCACACTTTCTAACACATCCCCACCATCTTCATCAACCTACGGTATTTGATGAACTCAGAGCCGGCCCTACCCAATGTGGCGCCCTAGGCGAGATTTTATATGGCGCCCCCCTCCATCGGCGATTTACATACGCTTACAAAAGAAATCGAATAGCATTGTTTTCACCATTGTCTTTAATTTATAAGATAACATGTCACCCAATTTACATGCTTAACAAATTACAAATAAATACAAAAAAATCTGAAATACAATATAAATACCCTTACCACAAAATAAAAATCCTGTAAATAAGAGAATTAATAATTTGATTTTAACCACACAGAAATCTAAAATGACTGAAATTCCTAAACCATTATCTTGAGGAGAATAAACATTCAGTTATCAAGTGGAAAAAAGCCAATTATATTTAAAAAGGACAAATATTTAAACTTTTTGATGTAGCACTTGAAGTTTTAGTAGTGATTGAAGCAGTATATGGGGTAGTTTGAGTCATTTTCAGGGTGGGATTCTCATAACTCAAGTGATTATGCATGACAGATGTTGGCAGGTGATTAATATCCTTGCCTCTGCTAACTTTAGCTTTGCACATTTTGCAGATGACCTTGGTTGGTTCTACTGTGCTGACTGTAAAGTGCTCCCAGACGTCACTGCGATGTTTTTTATGGTGGGGGAATAGCACTGCCAACAGGAGGATCACACACGTTTGTCTGAATCCATTTTCTGAACTATTACAAAAGAGACAAATCAAAAAGGAAAATTTCTGAGATAAAAATCACTGAGCTACAGCTACAGCTACAGCAAAACAATGGAGCTGGCTCATCACCCAACTCTCAGCCAAGTATATTTTTCTCCAGAGCGCGCGCACACACACGCAAACTCCCTTATAAAAATGTACCATGCTGTACCATGGTATTAATACCATTGTAAATGTACAACAGTATTTTGGGCCACGGTACACACTTCGTACCGTGGTTACTACCATGGTAAATGTCCCACGGTACGGTATGGCAAATAAACCATGGTACAGCAAGGTACTCATCCCAAGATACATTGTAAAGCAGGGTACAAATCCCACGGTGTCATGGTGCGAATCACACGGTAAAACATGGTACACGTCCCAGGGTACAGTTTAGTGGAAGTACCGTGGTAAAAGTCCTGTGGCATAAATCCCATGGTACAAACCAGATGGTACAGTAAGGTACAAATCCCATGGTGCAGCAAGGTACATTTTTATAAGGTAAGTGAAAAATTCTGCAGTATGCTGTTAAACAATCAATCAATCATGCTACAAATTTTTTCTCTGTGCATGACTTGCGTACATATTAAAGTCACTTGGTATCCGAGGGTGTATCGTGATACGGAGGTAGTATCGTACTGGCCAGGGTACCGTGGTACCAACAGGGGGGACTGCGGTACTGACTGGAGGTACTGCGGTACCTGCTGGATGTACCATGGTAACGGCAGGGAGTACCGTGGTACCGAAAGGGTGTACCATGGTAACGGCAGGGAGTACCGCAGTACCGGAGGAGTGTACCATGGTAGCGGCAGGGAGTACCATGGTACCGAAAGGGCGTACCATGATAACGGCAGGGAGTACCGTGGTACTGGAAGGGTGTACCATGGTAACGGCAAGGATTACCGTGGTACTGGAAGGGTGTACCATGGTAACGGCAAGGATTACCATGGTACCATAACGAAGTACCATGGTACTACTATGAAAAACCATGGTACCAATAGAGTGTACCTTGGTACAATTCAGAATTACCATAGATATACCATATAACCATGATTTTACTGTGATATTTGCATGGTAGCATGGTACATTTTTATAAGGGCTAACTTGGTTGATTAAACAACAGCATGCCACAACTAAGCAATGCAACTCAGTGTAACTATTTTAGTGATAAATAAAGGAATCAGAACTGAGCAAAACTGTTGGCAATAATAGCTAGCTACCCAACTCTCAGTCACAGGTATTTTTCTCCAGAGCGCCCGCACACACAGACCAGCAACGCAGGTCTAAAAGCCCACTCTTACATCTATCCACTCTGCGAATCAAAAGAAATACAGTCAGCGTTTTAAAACTTTCTTGCGCAACAACCCGACAGTAGAACAAAGCAAGCAAACTACACTAACAGGCTAAAGACGATACGTTAGCCTCTCAGGCTCCCACTAAAGATGATACCGTAGCCTGTTCACGACTAAATGAACAGACTCGTGCTAAAAGGACAAGCAACCACTGATCTATACAGAATAACTGGATAGCTGATGAGGTCATAATTTTGAAGTAACCGTGCCGCCATATTGGTATGCCCAACTATAATCTCTCAGAACATTACTCACATTGAACACGTTACAGCCAACGATATAATTAATTGAGAAGATATCTTTTCACAGACACGGAAGAGGCGGTATTTTATGTTTCCTCCTCAGATCGACCTGATTGTACAAAAAATGCCTCAAAGACCGCAGATTTAACTACAGTAGGCAGCAGTTGTACATACCTTTAACATTTTCAATGGTCAACTTCAGCATTTGACAATATGTATGACCAATGAGTGCATTCCATTGGAAATCTATACAGATTTTTTTGTATCTCGCCTGAGTAGGGCAGTGGTACAACGAAATTGAAGTCCAAAGTCATCGAGACTGAAGAAGACAAGACGTCAATCCTGCATGTATTATGATTATTCTGTGTATGGGGGGGGATTTAATAACTTCATGAAAAAATTAATTAGCCATCAGCTTGCATCTTGTCAACCTTTGTCTTTATTTTAGAAACACTGGGTGTGAGATTCAATAAAGGAATAAGCCCCGAGAAGCAGTGGGTTACAGTGATTTTATAACGGCGGAGCGGCATTCTAAGGCATGACGTGCCTTAGTGCCCCTCCGCCGTTATAAAATCACTGTAACCCACTGTTTCAAGGGGCTTATTGCTTTTATAAAACGGTTACCCTACATATAGCTATTTGTAGCTCATACAACCCCACTTCAAAAAATGTGAACTATCCCTTTAAGGGTGGCCCGACTCTCCCCAACCTCCCCTATATAAAATCCAGTATATTCAATGTTTATTTAATGGGAAAACATGACAGAAAAATAGGGACTTGAGCTGTTGTCCGGTATGAGTCAGTTTGGGTTTTATACGAGGACGGTTTAGGCGAGTCCTACTGCAGTTGTATGTATTTTCAATCAGGTTGGGTCAATAATGCTGTTGTTTGGGAGGTAAAGGGGAAAAAATCTTAATTTTCATTGCAAAGGTGAGTGCTATTTAGCCAACTATCAAACATTAATTGTGTCAGTTGTTAGTCTGCGATTACCAGCCAGCCGTTCAATGGTAGCTTAGTAACGGTAGCAACAAATCCACAACTGTCTCCTCTCTGTTTTTTTTTTTTTATTTTATTTTTATTTTCTGGATGGGATTATGTACAAGTACAACCCAGGCTTTCCTCCTCATCAGTCACTGAATCCTACTGAGCAACAAATAACTGGTATTTTGGCTCAGTAGTATGGTTAAAATGACTGGAGGAAAGCGGAGAAATCGCTCTTTTGCCCTCCAGGTGGGCGTTTCCATTAAACTGTGATGTCATATGAAAACTAGCTGGATTTGAACTTTGGCCTGTATCTCAGCTGTACTTTGGCTTAGATATGCCAAAATGTAATCACTTGTTCCTCTTGTGCTACTCTAAGATCCTGCAAAGTTTGGTTAAAATCTACGAGTGCGGCCGTTTTTGAGATATCCTACGAACAGACAGACAAACAAACCAAGCAACGCCGGCAAAAACATACACCTCCTTGGCAGAGGTGACCAATAACTTTTGTGCCGTTAAGCTGGAATAAGTCTATAAGATTAATTTTCAAAAACCAGCTAAGCTTATATCTAATGTTAAATTCTGATCGCTGTGGGATGTCTCGCAAAGTAGCACACACTACGTCATCAATGAAATGCTCTTTATGAACTTCTGTAGTCTTTGATCTTCCTTCATGCAGTGGCACCCCCAGAAAATTTACATAAGGGTGGCCAGATGGGGCCAGAGAAGATCTTTGGGTGACACACCAAATCAGTCCTCCTTGTGGAAACCCGGATTCAGTTCCAGCCCGTGGTCATGAACTGCATGGGGCAGCAGGGCTTATATTTATTTTTCTCAGGATTTTTTTTTTTTTCAATTTTTGTCTTGAGTGAAGATTAATGTATGGTTTGTATGAAGTGAATATGATTCCTTCAAAGAAAAAGGGGGGGGGGGGGGTGTGTACAGGGGCAGAACAGTGATTTTATAAGTGTGGGTGTTCTAGGGGTGAGATGTGAGCACCGCAACCCCCACCTCCGGCCTGCCACGCCAGTCCCCACAACAGGCCACATTAACCCATTTGCGCAGATTACAAAATTATGCCAATTTTTCCTGCTGTGCATAAGCCTATTTAAGATTTATAACTCAGTATTTGTGTCATTGAGACTCTGGAAAATTATTACAATGAAGCTAGACATTTGGAAATTCAATTACAGAATTGTTTAGGAATTAAATTTCGGAATTTACGGACGCCGGCGTCTATATCTGTGCAAAGTAAAATGAATGCCATGGATTTCTAAATTCTCTTCGCCACATTATGGAAATAATTGGGTTCAAAATGAACACAATAGCATCGCTCCCCTCTTCTCCAAGATTATAGTACAACCCCGATTCCGAAATAGTTGGGACAAAGTGTAAATTGTGAATAAAATCAAAACGCAATGACTTTCAAATCACACCAGCCAATATTTTTTTCACAATAGAACATAGATAACATAGCAAATGTTGAAACTGAGAAATTTTACAATTTTATCCATAAAATGAACTCATTTCAAATTTGATGGCTGCTACAGGTCTCGATAAAGTTGGGACAGGGGCCTGAATACCATGGTGTAGTATCCCCTCTTCTTTTTAACACCGCGTGGAGACATCTGGACATTGAGGAGACAAGTTTCTTGAGTTTAGCCATTGAAATTTGATACCACTCTTGTTAAATACAGGCTTCCAGTGAGCTTTGTGTCTCCTTTGACGGACTAATCGTTTAATTATGTGCCAAGTGTTCTCAATCGGTGAAAGATCAGGACTGCAGGCAGGCCGGTTCAGCACACGGACTCTTCTACTACGAAGCTATGCTGTTGTAATAGCTGCAGTATGTGGTTTTGCATTGTCCTGCTGAAATACACAAGGCCTTCCCTGGAATAGATGTCGTCTGGAGGGGAGCATATGTTGCTCTAAAAACTTATAATACCTTTCAGCATTTATGGTGCTTTTTAAAACATGCAAGTATCTCACACCATATACACTAATGCATCCCCTTACCATCAGAGATGCTGACTTTTGAACTGAACGCTGATAACAGGAGGGGTGGTCTTTCTCCTCTTTAGCCCGGAGGACAGGACGCCCATGATTTCCAACAAGAATGTCAAATTTGGACTCGTCTGACCACAGGACACTTTGCCACTTTGCTACAGTCCATTTTAAATGAGCCTTGGCACACAGAACATGGCGGTGCTTCTGGATCATGCTCAACAATGGCTTCCTTTTTGCATGATAGAGTTTTAGGTGGCATCTGTGGATGGCACGGCGGACTGTGTTTACAGACAGTGGTTTCTTGAAGTATTCCTGGGCCCATTTAGTAATGTCAATGACAGAATCATGCCGGTGAGTGATGCAGTGGCGTCTGAGGGCCTGAAGATCACGGGCATCCAGTAAAAGTCTTCCGCCTTGTCCCTTACGCAGAGATTTTTCCAGTTTCTCTGAGTCTTGTGATGATTTTATGCACTGTCGATGATGAGACCTTCAAAGCCTTGGCAATTTGACGTTGAGGAACATTGTTTTTAAAGTATTCCGCAATTTTTATACGCAAGCCTTCACAGGTTGGAGAGCCTCTGGCCATCTTTACTTCTGAGAGACTCAGTGTCTCTGAGACATTCCTTTTATAGCCAATCATGTTACATACCTGATGCCAGTTAATGTAATTACTTTCTAAATGTTCTTTCAGCTGATTCTCTTTTATATTAATTGCTTTTTCAGCCCTTTTTTCCCAGTGTCCCAACTTTTTTGAGACCTGTTGCAGCCAGAAAATTTTAAATAAGCTCATTTTGTGGATAAAAATGTAAAATGTCTCAGTTTCAGCATTTGAAATGTTATCTAAGTTCTATTGTAAATAATATATTGGCTCACGGCTCCTAGAGTGCTCAGGGAAGTTAGTGAGATCATCTTTAAGCCGCTATCTGCCATCTTCAGACGGTCTTTAGAAACTGGAGAAATACCAAATGATTGGAAGCAGGGCAATATAATTCCAATATATAAGAAAGGGGACCGCACTGAGCCAGGAAATTACAGGCCAGTCAGTTTAACTTGCATTGCATGCAAAATAGTGGAATCTATCATAAAAGATGAGCTGGACTTATTTCTTGAACGTAATAATATCTTGAGGGATAGCCAACATGGTTTCCGTAAGGGAAGGTCATGCCTGACAAACCTTCTGGAATTTTTTGAAGAGGCCACCAAGACTTATGACCAGAACAAGGCTTATGACATCATATACTTGGATTTTCAGAAAGTATTTGATACAGTACCGCATGAGAGACTAATTTTTAAAATGTGCTCCATTGGAGTTCCAGGAGGTATTCTGGAGTGGATTCAAAACTGGTTACAAGACAGAACACAAAGAGTGGTGGTCAGTGGTATCTCATCTGAGCTAGGTATGGTGCGGAGTGACGTCCCCCAGGGATCGGTGTTGGGACCCCTGCTGTTCCTCATCTACATGAATGACCTTGATAGGAATATTGAGAGCAAATTAGTTAAATTTGCAGATGATACTAAGTTGGGAGGTTTGGCAAATAGTTTAGAGTCCACTAAAGTGATTCAGGATGATTTGAATAGAATCCAGAATAGGGCAGAAATTTGGCAAATGAAATTTAATGTAGTAAAATGTAAAGTTGTACATGTAGGTAATAAAAACATTAGACAGGATTACTTCATGGGAGGTGTAAAACTGGAATGTGCTCCACACGAAAAAGATCTAGGAGTGATTCTTGACCAAACCCTTACAGGTTCTAGCCATTGTGCCATAGCAGTTAAAAAAGCCAATCGGATGCTGGGATACATTGCCAAAAGTATTGAGTACAAATCTAGGGAGGTGATGCTTCTTTTGTACAACACATTCGTCAGGCCACATCTGGAGTATTGTGTACAGTTCTGGGGACCATACTTTAAGAAAGACATAGAGGGTCTAGAAAAAGTTCAGAGAAGAGCCACTAAGCTAATTCCAGGTATAGACGATGAAAGCTATGAGAAGAGGCTGAAGATCCTTAATCTCTTTAGTCTTAGGAAAAGGAGACTTAGGGGTGATCTGATTGAGGTCTAGGGATTAACAAAGTGAATTATGAAGGATTCCTTCGACCAAGTGTTGTTAGTAGAACTTGGGGTCACAATGGGAAGTTGACCAAGGGTAAATTTAGCACTGATATTCGGAAATATTTCTTTACTCAAAGAATAATTTTGATGTGGAATAGCTTGCCTGACCGTACTGTTGAGGCAATGACCCTAGGAGTTTTCAAGAGCAGGCTTGACTTAAAGCTAGATACCATTGAGACATTGGGTATCTGAAGTGATATATTAACAATAGTATAAAGAAACTGGCGAGCCTAGTTGGGCTGAACGGCCTGTTCTCGCCATTCATGTTATGTTATGTGATCTGAAAGTCATTGCATTTTGATTTTATTCACAATTTACACTTCATCCCAACTATTTCGGAATTGGGGTTGTATATTCATCAGCATTGACAGAACATCATATTAGGCAATAACTTCAGACTTTTTAGTGTGTGTTTAAAATTTTTTTTTCCAAAAATATAAAGAATACGACTTTAATTCTCTTTATTTCATCAATCATACCAAAGAGAAAAACTGATCTATGCTGCCCTAACTGACCACACCATCACTCAGTCAAAATCAGTGCCAGTGGGCAGATTAAAATGCTAGCTTCCAAAGCAAAGACCCATGCACTTCTCTTTAACTCCACTTACATGAGCACTTGACTTGAAAAAGGAATCAATCTTCATCTGCCTTTTCCTTTCGTGCATTTCTACGTGTCTTGCAAAACAAAAAGGGCAATATCATTTTGAACCATGAGTGATATTATATGCATACAAATTTTCCTTCAGAATGTGACAAAATTGAAAATTTGATGCAAGTAATGAGAACCGCATATTCCTTTTTGATATCTAGAACTAATCCTTAGTCCAAATGTAGCATTTTCCAATTAAGACGTGGGATATGCTGAAATTATTTTTAGTTTTAGGAGCATTCTTTGGGCGTGTTCAGTGCCCTCAGAAATTACAGGCACCCTTACCGAATATGTGCAAAACAGGCAATGAATAAAATGTCTCGGCTGTTTATCCTCCTGTTCTTTCACTGAAACTGTTCACAAAATCTTACCTTTTCATTGAAGTAAATCATCGAAAGAAATAAAATTTTGACATCAATTTTTTTTCTCCAGAATAGGTGTGCCGCTACAATTGCCATCCATAGATAATCCTACGATTAAATTCTAACAGACGCATATTTCCATTTATGTTTTACACGTTAAAGTTCACCTGTTTGATTACGAAACTCTTCAGGTGTCATGCATGACTTCAGCTGTCACGAGGGAATAAATACGATGAGACATTTGCTGAATTTCCATTCATTTATCAATATGAGACAGACCCTCAAACACAGTAACGGTGAGCGATGAAATGTTGCTGAGCCACAGATGGGAAAGAATAGAAGGTCATTAAAGTAGGAGAAGCATTACGAGCTGTGCTACTCCCTAAACAAATTAATATAATAGTTATTAACAGAATTTTCAATGTAAGTTTACACTTAAAATTTATAATTTAAGAGCTGGCGGGGTAAAAAGGGGGCAATCCCCGAAGTCTCGTCGCACCATGTAGGAAAAGCCCGAGTGAAATCACTACGTCATAGAGAGAACGGAAGTGGGGGTGCAGTACTGAAATGTATTGAGCATTTAGTGATTACAGTAGTCTACAATCTTAGAAATAACTTTATTAATCAACATGACAAACCATATACCTTGTACTCTATCACACGTGATGGTTTTTAAAATTATCTGCCTGACCATTTTGCAATATTCATAGGTTAAACAGCTAGTTAGTTACATGGCTAACATTTGCTACATGGTTATTTTACGGGTTACCAAGCTAGTGCAGGCTAGATTTGGACCTAGCGGTCTTGCGTCCACCAAACAAAAATGTCTGACACTGAGAGTGGTCATAGTGTGCGGCCCTCTCCTGAGACTCTGAGCCCTGTGGGCTCTTTAGGTGAAAATGAGAATCACTTTGACCGAATGGAGCTCGCAACAGGCATTCAACCTTTTCGATTTGAGCTTGCTCACTCTGGGTTTTAACCCCAGAAAAGTCAGGAAAAAAGATAGTCAAATGGGACCTGTGCAGTGACGTAGTCCTAACCATCAGAATTAACACTGTGAAGAAAGAGAAAAAAATCAATTGGGAAATTTATGAGAACATTTTGATTTTTTTTTTAATTTGCCATTTTGACATATTGCGAGGTATCGGATAGTCAAAGAATTTACCAGAAGATTCCTCTTTGGCACCACACTGTTCTTTCATGCCGACAAAAAGCAATTTGCATCTTATTTGCAAAAGTGTTCCCAACATAATTGCCTGGAATCCATACATATCAAGTGCTGGTCGCTCCCAACGGTCACTCACTGATATGTCTGGCCTCAGTCGGTAGGCCAGCGTTTGACTTTCAAATATTCGCGCAAAATCCACGCGAGTTCTGTGATTGGCTCACAGTCGCAAGGGTGTCCCGCCCCTTTAGAGAGACTTGCGACAGGCCCTGAATGAATTGATTCCAATGGGGAGAAGTGAATGTGAGCACAGATTATCACCGATTATTTTGCCCCATTGTCACAGAATTAAATATTAGACCTATTCATTCACAGGCCACATATCCTCCAAACATTCTAGTGCTGCAATGGCATTTTTTAAAACCAAGAGATCAGGAGAAAAGGAACTTTGTTCAGCAGCGGTCACGAAACATCTGGCAATACAGACATACAGTATGGACTGCGGCAAGGCTGGATGGGTAATCTGGCGTACCGGGAAATGCCTGGTGGGCCGACGCACATTTTGGGCCGATGCAATCATAGTTTATAAAATTATAATAACATCGATAATTTTGAACGACCGCGCCGTCCTTTAAAACACGGAAAGCGGCCCATTGTTTCATTTTCTACATTGACACAGGGCTGGCCCAATGAAATCTCTGAGCCCTCCCTCCTCAGGGAAAAAAAAAAAACGCAATTGCGCACGGTCCGTTGCCAGTGGCCCACATTAAGGCGAGCAAACAGCAGGTTAAAGGGGAACTATGCAGGATTTTGGCCGTAATTATTGTGCCTCGGAGTCACTGAGATGGTTAAGCGACTTGTTATGGGGAGAATGGGGCTTATCTGCCCACTCCCCAGCGCATCTTGGCTGAAAACCGACCTTGCAAGATCAAGTCCACCGCCCCGGTGTCCCAAATCTCATCGCTGGATGGAGCTATCGCGAGAAACGAACTGCGTTACAGTACGAGACAAAAACACTTCCCGGCTAGTAATAAAAGAAAGGCAGCTTCTCTTCACTGGTGTTACGATGGAGGAGCCAGCGAAAAAAAAAGAGGTGACCATTGTTGGAGGAGGCGAGGAAGAGAAAACAAGCGTCTGACCGAGCGAGAAGTCAGACACGAGTCAATCTTGGTCGAGCTTTTTCAGAATGGAGAGAGCTCAAGGAGAAAGAAGCATGCAAATCAGATGCCGACCTGGCGTTGTTGCTGTTGCGCTTGTAAGTATCGTTGCGTATTATGTTCCTTGTATTCAAATGTCGTTGCCCACTCTTCATGTTTGCTGTTGTTTGTAAAGGCCTTTGCGCGATTATTGTATAAGTGGTGCTTGATGCTTGTTAGCTAGCAGAGATGTTAGCATAGTTACCGGTGTTACGGATCAACTGGTTTCCCTGTTAACTGGTGACCTTTGTTTACAAAAATCGGGTCTTTCTCACAGCTGCAGAAGATTTTCTGATGGCCTTAGCTGTCCGTGCAAATGCCTTAACAATTACAATCCTATTTTACTTATCTATCCATCTGATTCAAGTATTTCATTGATTGTTGACAGCTGTAAAGCCGTGATGACAGTTTAAAAATCGAGTTTAATCTTCTTGCTCTTCAAAAAAAAAAAAAAGAAAGAAAGAAAAAGGAATGTAACCTCACCCGGGATTCGATACGATAGCTACATGATGTAAAATAATAAGAATAACGACGGATTAACCCGCTAGGCCATCGTAACGTCACAATCAATAAGTGTCCAAGTATACTCAATACCTCAAACAGAAACAACCGGACATTGGTTGAAAACACCTCCGCTGGATGAACTTGTGACCCGTTGTTGCAGTGATAATCCGTTATTTTCGGTTCTAGTTGATGATAAACCCATTACTACGGTCTCATTTTTCCAAACTATTCTGTATTTTTATTTAATATTTATTTATTTTATTTAATTGTGTTCGGTTTAGGTAAAAACGGTCATCACAAACTTTTTGCCGAGTTTCTTCGCTTTAAGAGGATATGCCGCATGACGAGGTTGCTATTAGGAAACATGCTGTATTTATTATGCAAATTCATTGCCCCCGTTACGGGGACATTCAGGCTTAAGGTTAATATTTGTATTGAATATATATTTTCCACTAATTTCTTTAAATCTTCACTTTAAAACTAGTTTTCATTGTGTAATGTGGAAAAAAAAAGCCACTAGATGGCAGTATTGACATTTTTTTTGTTAAGCCCAGGCTGGAGCTAGGTTTGGGGCATGTCCTGGGCATGCCTCAGAGGGGACTGGGAAAGAGTATATAAGGAGAAAAATTGAGAGAGTGAAGGGGAGTAGGAGAAATTGCAAGGAGAAATTGTGGAAGGATACATTTGACCAGACCTGTCACTCTTTTCAAGACCTGTGAAGCTTTTTGTGGATTTTTTGCCTGTGTTGGAGCATTTTCCTGTCCCAGGACATCGCAACATAGCAGCCCCATCTCAATTACCAAGGGACTGTAAATATCTAAAAATTTTTTTTATATCAATCTTGGTCAGTAGAGTAGATTGTAGATTAGTTCAAAGTGTTTGTTTAATTAAATCTGTTAAAGTTTGAAAATTTTTTCTGTCATCCCTTGCTGTCAGCTATGCCGTAACAAATTGGGGCCAAAACAAATTGACGCCATAACAAATTGGGGCCGTAACAAATGCAACAAAACCGTTGACTTACTTGTGAACTTCTGGTACGTGAAGCAGCTTTTCTCAAAGTGCTCTGAGCGAAGAACTGAATGTTTTGTTGGTTTGTAAGGCTTTCCACGGTCAATTCTTCTTAATTTAACAAGCCAATCTTTCAAAAGGGCTTCATTATTTTGTGGAAATTGATGGAAACTTATTTTGCTGTATTTTCCAGATGACTGAATGGCATTATTATTGGTGCAAGCAACAGCAGCACAAGATTTTCCCATTTTCACTATGCTGCGATCAACCTTTGTGTACATTTTGCTTCGGGGATCATGTGACCACCTACGTAACTTGCAACAACCTAATTTCAGAGGCACAACAAACTCAGGTTCAGCTACTATCTCTGCAGTAACGATGGTCACAAGTTAATCCAGCCGAGGTGTTTTCAACCAAGAAATGTAGCTATGTCCAGTTGTTTCTGTTTGAGCTATGAAATGTACTTGCCACTTCAGCAGTTGATGTGTATCGATGGCCTAGCGGGTTAACCCCTCGCAGTAGTACTTTTTTACATCATGTATCATCGAATCCCGGGTGAGGTTACATTTCTTTTTTTATTTTATTTTGAGGAGTGAGAAGATTAAACTCTATTTTTAAACTGTCATCACGGCTTTACAACTGTCAACAATCAATGAAATACTTGAATCAGATGGATAGATAGCAAGTAAAACAGGATTGTAATTGTTAAGGCATTTGCACGGACAGCTAAGGCCAGCGGAAAATCTTCTGCTGCAGTGAGAAAGACCCGACTTTTGTAAACAAAGGTCACCAGTTAACAGGGGCCTATTGCATGAAGGCGGGATAAGGGATTAGCCCAGGATCGGCACGGGATTAGCCTGATCTCAAGCCCCATTTCGGTTGCACAGAGCGTGTGAGCTAAACCATGGCACTAGTTACTATGGAAACAAAGTCTGTGGAGCTAGCCAGCTCTGGAGCAAGCTTACGAACTAGCTAAGCTCTTGTCTCCAGCCAATTTCACCTCGCCTCATTCAGCAGTCACCCAAATTGAAAATCGGTGTCCTTAACAATCATTCTGAATTGTCCACTACACATTGCTATCTCAATTATAGTAGGTCCAGAGTAATTATCTTAGAAACTTGTGACCATTGATGTCTGTAAAATAGCCAATATTCGATAATTATATTCAAGTATCCATGTGACAGTGACCATCACAGTTCAATCAGTCCCCCTTCCATGTCACATTTTAACCATATTTAGAATCCGTCATTATCAGATTTGTCCTTATTCCCCAAGTTGAGACTTCCATCAGAGTAGAAAATGAGCAGTGCTGCATGAAGTAGGTTACCGTGTTTCAGCGCGGTCTTAAATCGCTGCGGTAACCCCCTACCTACAGCACTGCTGCTACTTTTCTCCATCTTTATTCAAACTGCGACGGGTAAGGTAGAGTCGTTGCCTTAGTGCTGGACATGAGTGCAATGTCGCTCGCTTCGGGATACTAGAATCAAACATTTTTAGGAGGCTCCTTGACGTAACTTTCTGACGCCAACATTCTACTTTTTAATTTGAGTGTCTCCATCAGAGGTGATTAAAAGCAGAAAGTAAACTCAACTAATCTGTAAACGTTTTCTAGATCGGACTATCAATTCAGTTTGTATAGGACAAGAAAGGATTTTTAAGACGCATGTATGGGACACAAACATGCTTCTATAACTATATTGACTGCAACTATGCCTTCTCAATGCGCATGACACACATAGGCCCGTATTAAGAAACGAGAACTGAAACTTAGTTAGTGTCAGATTATAGTAAATGAGTCGGAGGTTGCCCTAACACTCATTTGCTTTCAGAGACCTCACTTACACTGAAATTGGTATCCCTTTCTGAGTGAAGGTTGAGTGCAGGGAACACCTCCCTTGAACCGCACTAACTTGCGCCGGTATTTCGTTGTCAGGGCTTTCAGGTGGTTACAAACATTAGAGATTCTGGATCATTTACAGCCACGTGCTCGACGCAATCGCAACTACGCGAATTTTAACAATAATGATGATAAGGATGCCGGTAACTTGCTGACTGACCACCTGGTTTCAGTGTTTACGAACTGCACTGTGGTGAATTCGAGGTTAGAATTTGTGTACCTACCAGTGGCTACTGGTGAACTAGCAATAGGGGCAGCTCAAAACCATCCCTTAAAAATAATGATTGGACATGACCTGTTTTCAATAATTTAATAAAATTGAATTTACTTGAACTCCAAAAATCCCACGGACCATCATGTGTCGCCAGTTCTACTTGTTAAGATAGAATGAGCACTAATAATTCTTGCCCTGTTTTCAATTATTCATTTAAATTACCACTGGAGAAGCTCCGAAAACTCAACATTATCAGGTGTGGCCAGTCTTCATGAATGACGCATATCTGTCAACTCTCACGCATTCAGATTTCTCGCGCTTTTCTTTACTCATGGGTTAAATAATTCTCAGTGTCTAGAGATACGGCAGTTTTATGGGTACGCCAGTCGATTTGAAGGGATTAGGATAAGTATTAGGGATTATGGTTAGGGTTAGGGTCAGGGTTAGGTTAAGGCAGGGTTTGAAATTGGGACTGCCGTACCTCTCTTCATTGAAATGCACTGGGAAACTGCCGTACCCGTAGCAACTGCCTAAATAATTCTGCGCTCAATTGGCTCGTGGGGCGCCGTGTGGATTGGTCTGCGCTGCTCATATAGCTGTAAGTCACGAGAATCCATTCTTTTCTACATTCTTAATTGCTGAATGTAGAAGGAAATGTCTGGCATGTTTCACAGCTTGTTGCTTAGTGAGCCTCGCGAGCTGTCCTGCGCCTTTCGCGAGCCACTCGACCACAGAATTTATGAAGGCATGCTGGTATTTACGTCGTCATTTTTGTGCGAAAGAAACGCCTCAATTTTGTGAAGCAGTGTATAACAACGCTATTAAAAGTAAATTTGATTGTCGTTTTACCAAGTAGTCAGAGAAACTTTCTTTCAAGAAAATTAAATTGCGACAGGTTTAGGTCATTCAGCACTAAAGAGTGAAGATTAACCTTCCCTTTACCGCAGCCGATACACCACCTGTGATACCCAGTGCCCACTACTGTCAGTTATGCTCGAGTGGCATTTCTGAGTAGCAACTGGCGAGAAGTGGGACCGCTCCCTCGGTTGGTGGTAAGTCGAGCTCTTTCTCACATTCCAGTAATATTCTAATTGTGCTCACTACATGGTGAGAGAAGGTCGTTTCTGAATATGAGGCATAAACATTAAATTATCAAATATCGCTATATATTAAGTCTGTCTGACAGCGACGGCTTATCTCGTTCACGGTAACGCCGAAGTGCATCAGCTATTCCTTTTTGACGGTGCTGAAACACCTCCCGAGTTTACTTGCACTTGAGTTTAGCTCACTTTAATACTCCTCTCAAAGGTCTCGCACCATTCAGACAGAAACTAAAGGAATGACAAGCAGAGGCATTTCAGAGATCCCATCGTCCCTCTGTCTGAACGTGGTCTTTGAGTGTTGCTGGCGCATGCGTCTGCTGCAGCTACTTAGTGTCCATGGTGATGATCAGCGATTCTGTGACCGATCTCGGGTCTATTTGAGGTTAGCCGTGTGCGCGCACTCAGCAGGATCAGCGGCACCGGGCTTCCCTTAGCCGATCCTCCTCCACCCGCTGTTGGCTTTGTGCAATCAATTAAGCCGGCGACGCATTGTTTGGGATTGTAAACTTAATTGTAAACAAATGCACATGGACGGGGGGGGGGGGGTGGAGGAGGTGGTGGTGGTTGCATAAACTGTATAAAAAGATGGACGCAGCACTGATCTGAAAAATGAAGCCCATGCGGAAGTACTGTAAAATGGCATTCTATTTAATGGCCAGCAGATGGCGACGTCGGTGGTTGCAGAAAGAAGTTCAACGCTATAGAAGTCTATGAGAAAATGACCCTACTTTCCCACTTGATTTTTCATTTAAATAATGATTTTTCACATTATTTTATGGTAGCCATAGCAAGTTTCAAGTCTCCTTCATGTTCATTTTTGTAAATTATGGTCCCAAGTAGACTAGAATACAGGATAAAGCCAGAATATGCTTTAGGGGCGTGGCTATCCTCTGGTCCTCGTCCGATATGGTCAGATCCACCCCTCTCGTCCCTCCTCGGATCTTGATTCTCGCTCTCGTCCAATAGAAATCACATCCGGTTTCAAAATGACAACATGGCGCAATTCAAATTGCCAAAATCGAGGCTTCCTTTATGGTATGCTGAAACCAATGGGTGACGTCACGGTAGCTTCATCCATCTTTTTATACAGTCTATGGGTGGTTGCGGTTTTTCGACAGTTGTGTGAAATTTGCACGCCGGAATTATAGGGGAAGCTGCGGAGAGGGAAAAAAGCACCAAACCAATGAAGGAGCAAGCGATTTCCGACCAACTTACATAGTTCCTCTTTAATTGAAGTGAACTCGAAGTGGAATTTCATTCCGAGCAAAATGATTGGTGTGCAATGAGAAGGTTTCCTGATTTTTTTCTGACGTTTGCTGAAGAGTTGACGCATACTGTATATACCGCTTTTTATTCTTCTACTTCACGATTCTGGTTATCTTGCATCGGCCATTTTCCAGTATCTATTTATAATTTGTTTTATGATATAGGAATTACCGAAAAACTGTATTATTGCAGATAAAAAAGACGATGCAAAGGCTTAAGCCATGTACAGTTTATTAATGTTGTTGTTTTCGTCCTAAAAGTATAAGAAGGCAGGCTTGCTGGGTAATTAGTTTGACCAATGGCCTTGCTTTTCCCCAGTTGCGTTAACAGTCTAAAAACGCGTTTCACGAGATCAGACAAAAATGTCAGAAAGCAGTGGAGAGGCGGAAAAGCTTTGAGAATAAAGTAAACAGACATTGGAGCCTCAGGCTTTCATACGCTAAAAAAAACTGACCAGCTTTTAGGCCACGATGATCCTCATGTAGCAAGCAGTTTTCATTTGGAGGGGGACACGGAAAGCGGTAAGACTGACGTTAAATAAATAGGCTATCGCAAGTATGTATTCGGTTAAAATTTGCTTGAGCTTACAAAAGGACCCCACTGATGGACCAGCTGTTAATAACCTACTATTTCATGCATATTGATTCATTGTTTTACGGCGGCAAATAAAATTTGTCCTGGAATACAGCAAGGAAGACTTTAAAATTTTCCTATGTAAAACCCTGTCTTGACGTTCAGAATCACCTGCCAGTAAACTTGCAACCAGCGAGTACAGCGGTTCTGAAGCTAGTAAGCTATTCTATGCCCTGTTGAGTCTGTAAGATATGTAACATTATTTAAAAAGGTTATGTATGAGTCAATCCAAATAGTGCAATGGTCTTATTGAAAAATTATAAATGGCCCCAAAGTCGCATTTCTTTTTCACATTCATTCATGTAAATATATTAATAATAATATTAATAATAATAATAACTTCTTTGTCATGGTGGTGCAGTGATTAGCACTGCCACCACACAGCAAGAAGGTTGTGGGTTCGATTCTGGCCTGGGGCCTTTCTGTGTGGTTTCAGGGCATGTAGGCTATGACTGAACTTAATTTTAACTTTTGGTAACAGCAAAGTGTGCACGTATGGCGGGCCGTCACGTCACGGTCAGGTTGGGCCGCCATGGCCGAAAATGCCAGGGCCATTTTTTTGTCCCAGTCCAGCCCTGGACTGCGGCAAACTACGAATTAAACTTTCAGACTGAAATAATGCTTGTGTTTATATGTTCAGTGATACTGTTATTGCCATCGATGTTTAATCGTTTTTAAAGGGAAAAGGAATATATTTGATCGCTATGATTTTGTACTGGATTGATATCAGATATTAAACAAGCGGGGGAAAGTGGCAAAATAAACAAGCGTTGGCCATCCATGTTAAAAATGCTGAAACGTTGTGCAGCAATAGGTTGCAATAATAGGAACAAGCTATCCATCTTCTCTTTTCCGAAGAAAGTAGACAGGCAAGGAATAAATTAGCTACTGTCGTATTACATGCCGGCTTCATAGGCTTAAACTAGCTGATGCAATCATGCCCTTCAAGCAATAGCTAATGCCAATTACAGTGAAATGCGTTACGTAATTTGAGTATTATTTAATTTAGCCTTTATTATACCGGGGAATCCCACTGAAATAAACAAAATGCAGATATGGCCAAACATTATCCTGTTCAAAACCTAAGAACCACTCCAAGATTAAACACAAGCAAGCCACAATCTAATTTTTAAGCTAATGTCAAAAAACATTCACAAATGCCGTAGCTGGCCTGCAAACTCATATTCGTAATGCTGAGTACAGCCGTTAGTTGTGTTGTAAAATGCCTGATGCAGCAAAGTAAAAGGAAATATACACGCAACATGCAGATTTAAGATAGATACTTGTATTTCTGACAACAAGATGCAACAGATAACCCGGTCAGCATTCATTCTGCAAATGGCGCCACGCGATTGGCGGTTCTCGCCAAAAGGTCACCCAATCAGCCAAGAGCAGAAAATATGAATATTTATATATCCAGTTTATTAGTGACGTAAGGGCTAAACGCTGGCCTTTACGACTGAGGCCAGACTATGTCAGTGAGTGACCGTTGGGAGCGACCAGCACTTGATATGTCTGGATTCCAGGCAACAACAGGTTGCCGTGGAAATGAATTACATTTTTTCAAATTTAAGTAAATATGAGCTTATTGCAATGAAAACAAACTAAAATTAATCCAGTTTTAAATTTAAAGAGACAAAATCTTTACGCTCTAAGATTGCCATGAACTAAAACTGACACCGGATTCCTGTCCAGTAACAAGCTGATTTCCAAAATGTCTCATTCACTTATGGCGTTCAATGAAACATTCACAAATGCGAGGGATTGTACTCCTTTACAGTTTGTCTTAGTCATTGACCGAAGAGTTTGTTTCCTTTGTCCTTAACATAGTGACAGCCCCAAAACCTGGCAAAATCAGCATGTATCGCTTTGAAAGCTTGTTCACAGAATCAGGCTACACCAAAATTGTACTGATGACAGAAGGCTATCAGAAAAAATTAACACCTGGTTAAGTTTGCAATTGTAATTGTGATTGGAACAAAAACCTGCAAACACAGTGGGTTCCCAGGACTGAGTTTGGGAACCTCTGGCCTAAAGTGCATGGAGCCAAAAAAAGCAAAACAAAAAAACACTCTCAATAGCTTGTCTGGCTTTTCCCGCATAGCCCTTTTCACTTCTCTTTACTATGTTAATTTTCAATGAAATAATTTTATTAGTGGTAGAGTACAGCGGCCAATAGGGGCAAATGCGCTGCAAAGGCCCTAAACACCTCCAGTTGGAGAAACGCGCTGCAAAAACAGAAACGATGCAAATTCAAAAACATGCTAACCGCAAAAGCAAATGCAAGAGAAAAACGAGGCATATCTACGTCAACACAAACGCCCTGCAACAGCCAAAAACATTGATTGGCTGTCGCTGACCTCTTGACTGTGCTGTGGCACTTTTCCTCAGTGATCATTCTGCTTGGGTTGAGACAGAGACAGGCGAAAGGGAACTGTAGCAGAAGATTTACTCTTGTGTCAACGGGTTTTGCTGATAATAATTTATGTGTAAAAGCTCAAATATTAAAAGAGGTAAGACCATTTGCTCTCAAGGTATAACCTTTGTCGCGTTGGGGCAGGGAGATACTTCCCCACCATTATTTTCCCCCTTGTAACAATTCAGTTCGCAAATTGCTGAAGTAAGTTGCTAATCTGGTCAAGGAATGGCGACGGGGGTTCTTTCAGGTGGGGTTTCAGTCTCCCAGGAGCAAAGTGAAATAAACTTAAATGCTAAATAGCTAGCTAACTAAGTAAATTGTATTATATACAAAGTAAAACAGTTATTTTCAAGGACTGTGCTACTCTCACTTGGTTTTTCTGTAGCTAATTTAGTTAACGAAATTTAGTAAGCTTCTCAATGCTAAGAAACATTATCAAATTAATTGGATATCTAGTTACAACTTGGGTTGCTCTCATTCATGGGTGCTTGCCTTTCATACAATCTTCAAGCTAATAAATAATGACGTTTACTGGGGGTTTTTTTAATTCCTTTTTGGTCTTTCTTTTTAGGGACTTCCTGATAACATAGGTTAATGAACAGGACCGCGCCCAATGCGCCTTCCTATTCGTCCTTACGCCAATAAATACCACCTACATTCCCACAATCCCCGCTCGTCTCGTTTCTACGTCTGTTACTCGCAAACCAGACCGCCTAGTGCACAGCAAGAGTTTGCTTACCGGAAGCACGAAATTCAAAATCCTACTGAGTCCTTTGGGCGCAGAACAATTCCAAGACTGATGCTCCAGAGGAATCTTCTCAATCTGTTCCCGCAACTCCCGTTTCTCCTCCGCGCACCTGCCTGCGCTCCGCCATCTTCGTACTTCCACCACGAAGCGTCACCCGCTCACCCCAAACACATGTTCCGGACCACGCTCCCCCTGCGATGACAACCGAGGCCGTTCCCCCATCTGGGCTCTGCACCGCAGGAATTCCAGACCGATGTCTCGCAGTAGCTACGCCGCTCGTCAACCGGAGCGCTCAGAAGCAAGAGCCCGCGGCTCCCCAGCAATGCTTACCACGGCTTGCACTTCAAGCTCATCCGAGGATCCACTTTGGACCGTCGCCAGACTCCATCGGGCACTCAAGCAAAAAAAAAAAAAAAAAAAAATCCCCCTCCACCGCTCCGACAACAAGGCCAGACTACAAAAAATTATTCACTGACTCCCTCGACAATGCATCTGATCCTCCCCATGTGCAGACCAGATGTATGCAGACCACACAGCACTACCGGGTTCCGCCATCAACATCCCCAGCGCCAATGTCATCATGCTCGGGGACGTCCCCCCGCTCTATATTCGGCAGAAGTCACTCCTTCCGCAAACCAGCCAGTTCCCCCCCGTGCCTGCTCCCTCCGTTTCCGACCTCTTTGGTGTCTTTTTATCCCCGTTTTCATCCCTGTATTCGCAGGCTGCACTGTTGACCCATGCACATACGTCCCGCAACACCATTTACAGTTGCAATCAAAATTATTCAACCCCCATTGCAAATTGGGTTTACTGGCAAAATTTACAAATTTTCAGCTGTTTGTAATAAACAGATTAAACAAGAACATTTTAAATGGCTCAACACAACTAATATTACAAGTGGTTTCTCCAAATTTAACACAAAATGCTACTTCAATGACTACTACAGTCTCAAAATTATTCAATCCCCCGGATGGAATCCGTCTTAAGAGCAAATCTGCAAATCAGGTGTTGTCTCAATCACACCTAATGCAGTTAAGGGGAGGAGAAATCCAAAAAAAAAGGTTTTTCACAATTTTTATCAAAATTTTAATTTTGGTCTTAATTAAAAGTTTAATCATTCATAATTAAGAGCAGGTGGATGCGTCGCGCGTTAGGGGGGCAGAGAAGGCCAACCTAGACTCTGAAAAAGCCAAAAGAAAGAGCAAATCACTTCAATCTGCTCAAGAACAGGACAATCAGAGGGAGCAGGAGGGAGAAGTTTATGCTTCAGGGGCATTTTAATGTTCTAAGTTGACTGTTACAATGATTTGTAGGTGTACTTTGACTTTAACCTGAATTTTCTCAAAACCTGATTTTTGCCCCGATTGCTATCATTTAAGGCACTATATCTCACTTATTTGTGGAGCTTTTCTCATGAAATTTTGACAGAAGTCTGTGTACATATCAGGAAGTCTACTGAACTAAAAGTTTTGGTTAGCACTTTGGGTCTGTGAGTTATGGTGATTTATATTTCATATCGAGGGGGCGAAAAATGGCAAAATCCTCTTTTAACCCACTAAATCTCTAGTATTATGTGTAAATGCTTTATTCTAGTTCAGAAGAAGGTGTAAACCTAACTAAATCTAATAAAAAAACCTGATTCAAATATCTTGCTTCAGTCCTGAGATATAAGGCAAAGAAATAATGGTGAAATCGGGGTAGCGGCCATCTTGAATCACATGACCTAATCATGCAAATTAGGTCAAATTCATATTTTGTGTATTTAAGGTCATATACTGTCAATACACCAAGTATGAATGATTTCTTTCCAAAAATGACAATTTTTTTTCCAAAAGGTTTCTCCTCCCCTTAATCAAGAGCTTAATTAGTTGCATCACATTTGCTTGAGATTGAACACATCAAGTACTTGCACTCGCTAGGGGCTTGTTGACACTGACATTTGATTGCATATTAGAACTAGACAGTGACTTTTTTTTTATCACAAAAAGACATTATTGTAGCCCCGGACGGAGTGTCCAGGGGTACTATGGATTTGCGGTGGTCGCACGTTTGCGTCCTGGCCCAGAAGTACCTCTACATGAGGGAAATGATAGAAGATAAATGATAGTGATAGAAGAATAACAGTATGAATGTCATGTCAAATTTTTGCTTCAGTAAATTGATTTTTCTTAACTACTAATTTGAATACCACTGGCTCAGTATAGATGAAGTGGTTGCTACAGCGTGGACAACTAATTTTTTAGTTACAAGAGAGAATTTTTGGAATTGCTGGATAGATAGTATGGGCAAGTATATTGAGCAGTTTGCACAGGAGGCTTAGCAGAGGAGTTTCATTTATGCAAGTCTTGAAAAACAGGGTTGGGAGTTGGGACTGAACTCGCCAATATTGTCAACTGTATTTGAGGTTGGCTTGCTGGTGAATATTCAATAACTGGTCCGGGTGTGCCTTCCAGTGAGAGAATAGTGTAACTGCATGCATAAATAGAGCAGCTCCATGTCCGCTGGCATCAACATCTGCACTGACGGGTTGGACCGGAACGTGTGTGTATATGTGTATGTATGTATGTATGTATGTATATATATATATATATATATATATATATATATATATATATATATATATATATATATATATATATATATATATATATATATATATGTATATATATATATATATATATATATATATATATATATATATATATATGGGGTGTTTCAAGAAAACTTGCCATTTTGGTCAAAATGCCTGTAACAGGGGTCAATCTCCCACATGATGAAGTATAATGACTTAATATGCCATTGCCCTG
This sequence comes from Gymnothorax javanicus, assembly GCA_029692085.1. Lineage (NCBI taxonomy): Eukaryota > Metazoa > Chordata > Actinopteri > Anguilliformes > Muraenidae > Gymnothorax > Gymnothorax javanicus. The sequence goes on from CM056200.1 coordinate 65,293,899, forward strand.
TTATCCAAGGGTTTGCCTAGGATGTGCATCCATGAGAAACTCAAATAGGTTGACTCAGTTTTTCAAAATCGCTCATTTTGTGTCCCGTACATAACTATTTTTGACCATTTTTGCGTGAACCTGGAGAGGAAGGCAAAACTTCACTGTAGCTTATTCATCCAACACTGGGTTGTGAAATGCCTAATTTTGTATTCTGTGGCTAAAGGGCTATGTGTTGCACCGCTCATTCACTCTTACATGGGTTTATATCATCACAGCACAGTTTTTTTAAAAGGGCGTTTTTGTTACACCTAAACCATGATTACAGTGTTCTTTGATCTGGACTGTGTAGCTAAGTAAATATGGAGGTCTTCCTGGGTCTTTCTTGCCTAAAATACATTAATACCCATTCACAATCGAAAGAACAATTAAATTAAATTCAATTAATTTGAACAATTATGAGCATTTTCATGATGGTTGAAATTTCTTCCCTCTGGTTGACGCTGATGGCAAGTTTTCTTGAAACACCCCATATATATATATATATATATATATATATATATATATATATATAAAAATACACTCGCACGTACAAACTGAAGACCTGAAAACCACCGTTGAAACCAGTGACCACAAAAATGGTCAAATGTTATTTCAAACTGTGCAAATGTAATTTCCATTGTATTTCATTGTGATTCCACATTAGTTCTTTGTAAATTTTCTTGATGCAAATGAAATTACTTCAGTTCATTTATTCATGCACTCATCATTCTTCGTAAATTATGTACGGCACGACAGACTGAGCCAAGAAGTTATGTATGCAAATATTCCTCGGAGGTTTAGCTTATCTTAACGGTAATGCTGGCAGACGCTGATGGCCTAGTGAGCCTGTATTGTAATTAGTGGAGACATAACGTTTGCTAATGAACCTTGCATTAGGCAAACACTAGCTTTGCTAAGCAGTAATTCCATTTAAGGTAGACTGCAAACAGTGGCATATCGCATTCATGAACATATGTTTCTCTTTTTAACGTTACATTTCTATCGAATGCTTCTTTGTGTTTGATTGTTTGACAAAGACAGCAACGTTTTAAAATATTGCCGTATTAGCGTACACCTGGCAGTGAAAATAAACAGCCTGGAAAATGAGGTAGGTTACCTTTTTAAGATTGGGAATTCGTAGCATCGGGCGAATTTCAATAAGCGCAAAAATCGCTGGCTAGTTTAACTTTGTTCTGATAATGACACACGGAATGCACAATTGTCCACTCGCTCACTTAGTGTCTTTATATTGTTTTCAATGTTGAACATTCTCAACATAATGCCGTACATAGTGGGTGAGTGAGTGTACATTTCGAACGCGCCCTATTCTAACCAAATCATCTCCATGGAAACTCAGCTGAGCTGTTAGATATCAAATCAGCCAATCACAGAGGGCCATGGCAGGACTGGTTCCCCATGCACAGAGAATCGCTGAGTCACTTCGTGAAAGAAATCCTTGCTCGCGCACACCTCAAACTCCTGCTTCTCACGCAAAAAAACATTAATCCTGTCACAAATGTAACCACACTTTCGAGGCACGAGACTTTGCTGAGTGTGCAGATGTCTTTTTTTATTTCTCTGAGTGATATAATTTTGGAATTACAGCAATCTAAAAACTCTGTGTGTTTGCTGTTCTCCCAAACATTTTTGGGTGATTTTTGAATGGGGAAAAGTAGAGAAATTAGACGTGCCTCATGTCCTTTGACTGCTCCCTGAGGCAAAACTATGTACTTCTGTGCTACAAAAACTATAATACTGTGACAACAACAAATTTTCCTACGTTTTTGGGAAATTACATGAAGAGGGATTCAAATTTGTGGAAGTTATAGCGATATGAAAAGTATTTTTTGCAGCCTCTGTGCTCCCAGCTCCCACTCTAAGTGTGACATCACGCACTCTAGCAATGAGAACCCAACTCCCATTCTTTCCAATGGGAAAATTTTTTTTGGTTTTTTGGGAATATTTCAGACACGAAACTCAACCAAAATCGATAGGCTTCATCCTCTAACCACTATCAACGTGCATGTGAAATATCAAAAGGATCAGAGAAGAATTACAGTCTGTAGAGCGTTCACAGGAAAATCTCTACGGACGTGGACGCGCGACGACCATAAAAACTCCGTCCGGGGCTACAAATATGGCTGTCAAGAGAATTGCCCAAAAAGCTAATAGAGGGGATCATTGCCTGGCGCAAACAAGGATACAAAAAGGTAGCACATGCACTGACTCTTCGTAGAGATACAGTTGGATATATAGTTCGCAAGTTCAGAGTTAAAGGAAGAATAGCCACAGTACCAGGATGTGGCAGAAAGAGGAAGCTGTCAATGGCTGTCACCAGATTCCTGAGGAGACGGGTGGTCAAAAACCCTTGAGTGACTGCAGGAGACCCGCAGCAAGACTTGGAGGCAGGAGGCACTGAGGTTTCAGTTTGCACAGGAGGGTGCATACTAAACGTTGAAGGTCTCCATGCCCAAACTCCAAGACTTACAGAAGCTCAAGCTCCAATATGCTCAAAACCATATAAATAAGCCACAGAAGTTTTGGGATACTGTTCTGTGGAGTGATGAAACAAAACTGGAATATTTCGGGCTAATGAATTAGTGGTGTGTCTGCAGGAGGAATGAAGAAGCATACACTGAAAAGTACACCCTGCCTACAATGACGAATTGTGGGGGCTTTTTGATGCTCTGTGGCTGCCTTGCTTCCTCTGGCACTGGAAACCTGCAAAGTGTGGAAAGCAAGATGGAGTCAGTCATGTACGAGGATATCCAAGGGAAAAATGTCATGCTGTCTGTAGGGAAGCTGAAGCTTGGGAATCATTGGACCTTCCAACAGGACAATGATCCTAAGCATACCGCAACATCCACCAAGGCTTGGTTTCAGAAGAAGTCTGAGAAGATTCTAGAGTGCCTATCACAGTCGCCTCACTTGAACCCCATTAAAAATCTCTGGTAAGATTTGAAGAAGACAGTTGCAGCATGCAAACCCTAGAATATTAGTGAACTGGAGGCCATTGCCCATGAGGACCGGGCTGAGATTCCTTGGGAATGCTGCGAAAAGCTAGCGTCTGCCTATGCATCACATTTCCAGCAGGTCAGAGCGGCAAAAGGGTGCTCTACGAAGTAAAACCCCAATTCCGAAATAGTTGGGACGAACTGTAAATTGTGATTAAAATCAAAATGCAATGACTTTCGGATCACATGAGCCAATATGTTATTTACAATAGAACATAGATAACATTTCAAATGTTGAAACTGAGACATTTTATATTTTTATCCACAAAATGAGCTTATTTCAAATTTTCTGGCTGCAACAGGTCTCAAAAAAGTTGGGACACAGGCAAAAAAGGGCTGAAAAAGCAATTAATATATTAGAGAATCAGCTGAAAGAACATTTACGAAGTAATTATTAAGTTAACTGGCATCAGGTGTGTAACATGATTGACTATGAAAGGGATGTCTTAGAGAAGCTGAGTCTCTCAGAAGTGAAGATGGCCAGAGGCTCTCCAACCTGTGAAGGCTTGCGTAAAAAAAATGTGGAATACATTAAAAACAATGTTGCTCAACATCAAATTGCAAAGGCTTTGAAGGTCTCATCATCGACAGTGCATAACATCATCAAAAGATTCAGAGAAAATGGAAAAATCTCTGTGGTTAAGGGACTAGGCCGAAGACCTTTACTGGATGCCCGTGTTCTTCGGGCCCTCAAACGCCACTGCATCACTCACCGGCATGATTCTGTCATTGACATTACTAAATGGGCCCGGGAATACTTCAAATAACCACTGTCTGTAAACACAGTCTGCCGTGCCATCCACAGATGCCACCTAAAACTCTATCATGCAAAAAGGAAGCCATTGTTGAGCATGATCCAGAAGCGTCGCCGTGTTCTGTGGGCCAAGGCTCATTTAAAATGGACTATAGCAAAGTGTCCTGTGGTCAGATGAGTCCAAATTTGACATTCTTGTTGGAAATCATGGACGTCCTGTCCTCCGGGCTAAAGAGGAGAAAGACCACCCCTCCTGTTATCAGTGTTCAGTTCAAAAGCCAGCATCTCTGATGGTATGGGGATGCCTTAGTGCATATGTTGTGGGACACTTGCATGTTTTAAAAAGCACCATGAATGCTGAACGGTATAAAAAGGTTTTAGAGTAACATATGCTCCCCTCCAGATGACATCTATTCCAAGGAAGGCCTTGTGTATCTCAGCAAGACAATGCAAAACCGCATACTGCAGCTATTACAACAGCAGGCTTCGTAGTAGAGCAGTCCGTGTGCTGAACTTTGGTTCAGCACTAGCGCTTCGGTTATCTGTGCACTTTGCCTCGCCGGCAAACATTCACGGATACCACGTGTATCCATCTCACGGCCACTCGCAGTGGCGCAGCTCACTAGCGCTTCAGTTATTGTAGGCACTCACACATCCGCTAGACGGCGAGCCTGAGTTTATCTAATGCTCATGAGAAGCGCTAATCGTTGACCTCCGCAAGACAGTAGCTGCACGGGGAACCCTATCTTGTAAAGTAAATAACGCAAATAGCGTGCGCGTAACGCTTCGGAAATGGTCTCAGTCGGTTCCGCATACTGACAGATTTTTTTTTTTTTTTTCCGTATGCAATTGCGCCTTCTTGAGTCAGTAAAAAAAATGATGTGAGTGCCTAGTTATTGGTGCACTTTGCCTCGCTGACAAACATTCATGGATACTGCATGCGTATCCACCTCATGGCCACTCGCAGTGGCGCAGCTCACTAGCGCTTCGGATATGGGTGCACTTTGCCTCGCCGGCAAACATTCACGGATACTGCACGTGTATACACCTCACGGCCACTCGCAGTGGCAAGGTTCACACTCTCGGCCATGGCCCAGCAGTAAGTGTCTATATGGATAAGTATTCATGACTTTACCCACGGTTTCCACCCTGGCTTAGTCACCATTCCCGATCACTCCTTCACAAGCAGTAATTTACAATCCGCTCTAGCTGAGCCTCATGGCGTCGACAAGCTCATACAGCTCATACAAGACAAAGTCGACGTGGGTTGCATGATTGGACCCTACACCGCGCCACTTTTCCCCATCCTTCGCATCAGCCCTATCGGGATAGCAACCCGAAAATATTCGGGAAAAAGCGATTAATCATGGACTTATCCCCTCATGTTTCCGCCCTCTCCAGTATCAACAGCCCTATCCCCAGTAACGATTTCTCCATGCACTACTCTTCCGTGGACCACGCTACCACTCTCATCCGCCTCGCCAGTCACGGCGCCTGGTTGGCTTAAGCAGATATCACAAACGCTTTTAAGGTTGTCCTACTCGACCCACTTTTTTGGGGTTTTCTTTTTTTTTGGCCACCAAATGTATAACCGTACATTCTGGCAACTTGACCACAGTAGACACTATAAACAAAGGCCGTTATCGCTCTCTCTCGTTCATGCCATTCCTCAGGAAACTAACTCTAATTTCCGCGAACACCAGTCCATGCTCAAAGCCGCACCTATTCCCGGCTATAAAATGCTATCGCCGACGCCCTTTCTCGATTCTCTTGGCAGAGACTCAGACGCTTGGCACCGCACTCGGACTCTCACCTTACTCCAGTTCCTCAGTTTTCTGTGACCGTCTAACCCCGACTCCACAACTTATGCCACTCACCGCTTTATCCCGTGGCCATTCTAAATGGGTTCGCTCCACGCTCACTTTCCTCATACCTCGCAGGATGGAAGCAATTCAAGAAATTCTACTCACCCCTCCTCCTGCCATTCCCGCCCCTCGGCGTCGTTTCCATCATGAGTTTTATTTCATTCATTCACTCTATACACCACGTTCGACCGGCCTCAATATACGTCTACCTCAGCGGCATTAACCTCTTCATCAAAACGGCCACTGGATATCCGTGCTCATCAATTTCCCATTCTCATGTGCAAACATGTTTACGTAAACAAGAACCTCCGGCTCCGGCCAAACGTTTACCTCTGATGGCGGACCTCCTCTCTCGCTGCATCTGGCTGCCACGCTCAGGGTACCATTCTCTTCCACGGATTCTATTCTAGAGGCCATGTTCCTATTAGCCTTCTTTGCTTTCTTGAGATATTCCGAGTTCGCTCCGCTCTCCGCTAATTATAATCCTCCTCAACACGCCAGCCTAAAAGACATCTCCTTCTACTCACCGACTGTTTCACGTTCAAGATAAAGAGTAGTTAAACGGATCAGTTCAGCATTTCTCAGCCTATATTCTTATTTTGCCTAGACTCTGCCCTCAGTCCATTCGAGCCAATATCAAACTACGACACCCCAAGATGCAATAATCACGCTTCTCCCCAAGACCCATTATTCACGATGGACATGCCATGTTCCAATTAGATTTGCACCATCTTCGACATGCCACTTCTTGGAGCTACGGACACCACTGTTTAAATGGACTTTAATCGAACTCTAATGCCATTGATTCTATTATTAGTTTATTTTACTATTAATTAGCTAGCCTGTGTATCTGTGAAAAGCGCTATACAAATAAATGAAATTAGTTGAATTGAATTAGATCCAATATTTCGCCCAAATACTTCCCCGGGCATTCTTTCACATTGGCGCTGCCACCACAGCATCCAAGCGAGGAGTGCCGGACCACCTGATTAAAATCCTCAGCTGCTGGACATCAAACTCTTACGCAAGCTATATTCGCAATAATATCGACGACGTACGTATGGCCCATCTATCGTCGATTCATTAAAACCTTTTGGGGGCTTAGGAGCCTACACAGACTCCGACGAGAGACGCGAACCCCACCCTGAGTCTCGCCACCTGGGGCTCCTTATGTTCACACAATCACAGACTAAGTCCATACAACATCACATTCGCCCTGATCTCCCATCCGTTGTTCCACAAAATACTCTCCTCCACTTTGGGAGTGGTCCAAAGTTCATAAACGGAGTTCCCGAGAACATAGGTTAATGAACAGGACCACGCCTAATGCGCCTTCCTATTCATCGTTACACCTATATATACCACCTACATTCCCACAATCCCCGCTCGTGTCATTTCTATGTCCCTCCCACCCTTCTCCTCTCCAAGAGGGAAGCAAGAAACAGCCACCACCTGGGACCCCGGGGGGCTTAGGAACCTACACGGACTCCGACGAGAGACGCGAGCCCTACCCTGAGTCTCGCCACCTGGGGCTCCGAATGTTCGCACAATCACAGACAAAGTCCATACAACATCATATTCGCCCCGAACTCCTATCCATCGTTCCACCGAATACTCTCCTCCGCTTTGGGAGTGGTCCAAAGTTTATGAATACTGCATAAACATCTTGTCAAGTTAGATATTTAGTGTTCCCTTGTGGTTGCTGTTCCTGAATCAGCTTATCAAAGTCAGGAAGTGTTTAGTTAGCTGGCGTTGTAAGCGGGACGTTCACCCGGCCCACTGGAATTGAATATTAACGTTAAACAGGGTTTTACTCTTTTGGTATCTCCTTTTTAACGAAGGGCTTTTATGCATAAACATTTTGCTAATAACATTATTTTAGCATTTTCCTCTGGTTGCTGTGCCTTCATCAGCTCGTTAAAGTTTAGTTGCGTGTTTGAGTGCTAAGCTACACCCTGTTGGGACATTCCGTGTTTAGTTAGCTCTCATAGTAAAACGAGTTTTTTATTCGACTCGTTTGAATTAAATTTTGCCGGGGTTTTACTCTTTTTTCAGTGTCTTTTGGTTGTAGTACCTGTTTGTGACTAGCTAGCTCGATAGTTAATTTTTTGCATCTTTAACCTGGGATCTGGGATTTAGTATTTAGTTAGCAGGGAAACAGTTGCGCGAGTCGTCGATTTGGTTAGGTTGTAAACTAACCAATAACCAACTAACCAACTAACCATTTAAACTAGGGACTTGGGGGACAGGGAGGTTAGAGAGTGTTATAAATAGGGAAATGCAGACTGCCCTAATGGAAGCTGACAGTTCTACATTCACTATTGATGATATCTTTTCAAAGCAACAAAGCGTAGTGAGGGGCTTGGAGCAGCAGGCAGCTGGGAAACCGAAGGATAAGTGCAGTAGTCATAGCCTGGAATGTTTTTATTTAAATGCTAGTAGCATTGCCCACATTTTTAACTTAAGTCTGTCCTCAAACTCAATTCCTAAAACCTGGAAATCTGCCTATGTACTCCCCTTGTTTAAAGGAGGAGATCCATATGAGTAAAATAATTACCGTCCAATCTCAAAACTTTCAGTTCTCGCAAAAATCCTAGAATCCCTTGTAAATCTGCAGCTACAGCAGTTCCTACATAAAAACAAGATCTTGAGTTCATACCAATCTGGGTTTAAAACTGGCCATAGCACCATCACAGCTTCAGTGGCAGTAATAAACGACATCAAAAATGCTCTTGATAAAAAGCAAGGTAACACTTTATTTTACAGGGTCACTGATACAGTGTATGTACCTAGTGAGGTACAATGTAAGGACCGGTGTAACAATATGTAATATCATGTACCTATGTTGTACTTATATGATGTATTTTTGCGTACCTACAGATCCGTATTACAGGTGTATTAAGAAGTGCTTGTCACAATACCTTGCCAAAGTGCTTAAGAAAGGGAATAGGTTGAGTTGAGGCCCAGCAAGGCACCCTAAAGTCAGTGTCGATTGGGTGAATGGAGCCTCAGGACACCCTAATGTTGGCCAACATATTGAGGTTACCTAGAAATTACATGGTAGTGGTGGTCCACTTCATGGAATTGATGCACAGTTGAGAAGAGGCTACATGTCAGCACTGCATTGGTTCAGCATTGTATCACTATGGAGTTATCACATTAAATTTCTATGAATTCTGTAGTTATTACATTGTACCTGCACCTCCGTCATGGAACACACCGACTGTTTCACAGAAAAGTACATGTAATATTTGCATTGATACCCTCTACTTACTCTGTGACACAGCGGAATGAGAACATTAAAATAAAGTGTACCTGCCGCATGACTCCTATAGATTAACAGCAGTGAATATCTCTAAATTATCTGAATAGAGTAAAATTAGACATGTCTGTGTGGTACACCTGCAAGGAAAATGGATGAAAACAAACCATGCTTCAAACGACCCATCAAACGTCATGGTGTCTTCAGTGGTTGGTGTTTTGGAACATCTGCGCAGTTACACAACACAGTAAATGTAATATCTGTGTCGGTACACCCTTGTTACTCTTAGATACAGTGGAACAAGATCATTAAAATAGAGAGTACCTGCTGGATACTTACATACATTACATGTAGGAGAGTTGAAGTAAAAATCACACATTCATGAAAACAGTTTTTTTTTTAAATTTTATTTTAACCAATCAAATAAAGAGCACAAGGAAAACAAATACCATTCCAATTTCTCCCCAACAAGAAGGTCACTAGGTACATACACTGTATCAGTGACTCTCAAGCACTTCGGCAAGGTATTGTAACAACCACTTCTTAATACACCTGTAATAGGGATCTGTAGGTACACAAAAATACATCATATAAGCACAACATAGGTACATATTATTACATATTGTTACACCGGTCCTTACACTGTACCTCACTAGGTACATACACTGTGCGGTTTGGTTTGTTGATTTATCTAATGCATTTGACTCCGTGGACCATGAATTTCTGCTCAGCAAGCTCAGTAATGTTGGATTTAGTCCAAAGACTACACTGTGGTTTAAAAATTATCTTTCTGGCAGAACGCAGTGTGTCTGTGCTGACGGTCACAGGTCTCAGATTCTTGAAATTCGTAAAGGCATTCCACAAGGTTCCGTTTTAGGACTAGTCCTGTTTTCAATTTTTATAAATGATCTTGGAAGAGGCCTTCAAGCAAAAATTCATTTATATGCAGATGACACTGTGATTCATACACATGCAAAGTCCCTGGCTCAGGCTGTCATGGAACTTCAAACAGCCTTCCATTCTCTGCAGATTGCTCTTCTTGGTTTAAAATTGGTTTTAAATGCAAAGAAAACTAAGTTCATGGTTTTTTCAAGGGCTCGCTCTCAGTTAGCTGATAACTTTAACGTTCATACTGTTATGGCCCCAATTTGTTATGGCGTCAATTTGTTATGACGTCACGGACAGCAAGGGATGACAGACAAAATTCTTAAACTTCAACAGATTTAATTAAACACACACTTTTAACTAATCTACAATCTACATCTACTGACCAAGATTGAAATAAAAATGAGATATTTACAGTCCCTCGGTAATGGAGATGGCGCTGCTATGTTGCAATGTCTTGGGAAAGGAAAATGCTCCAACACAGGCAAAAATCCACAAAAAGCTTCACAGGTCTTGAAAAGAGTGACAGGTCTGGTCAAATGTATCCTTCCACTATTTCTCCTTGCAATTTCTCCTACTACTCTACACTCTCTCGATTTTTCTCCTTATATACTATTTCCCAGCCCCCTCTGAGGCATGCCCGGGGCATGCCCCAAAACCTAGCTCCAGACTGGGCTTAACAAAAAAAATTGTCAATACTGCCATCTAATGGCTTTTTTTTTCCCCATTACAATACTTATGAAGGTAATGCCATTGAAAGGGTGCACTGTTATAAGTACTTGGGCATATGGGTAGATGATAAGCTTTCTTACAGCAAGCATATCTCAAATCTCTCAAAGAAACTTTAAAGCCCCACTAGGTAGGAATTTCACCTTAAAATATCAGTTTCAAAGTCTATCTATTGGTGGGCTGGATTATTACAGTGAGAATGGCATCTCTCCCATTACCACAGAGGGACCTGGTGGCCTGCATCTGGGACTATGTAACTTTCGACCGTGGGTCCCGCACTCTCGCGAGACGTACGTTCTGCTTTACGGCACACACGAGCTTTTGGATAAGGAGCATAAGGAGAAGGCAGCTAGGCAAGCCCAGCATCGTGTCTCAAAAGATGGCTGAGGCAAAGAAGCGAAAAAGGACGGTGTCGGTGGAAGCCAGGATAAAAAAAAGGGAGAGTGACCGTGCACGGCACAAAACCAGAGTTAATATTGGACCAGCTTTTTCACAGTGGAGAGAGCTCATGGCAAAAGAGGGACGCCGAGCTGGCAGTGTTGCTGATTGAGAGGTGAGTTATATGATCGTGTTCATGCATTGTATTTGTCACGCATTTTGTTGGCTGTGTTATCGTGTGTAGTCACAGTCACTATTTGGGTTATCAGAACGTAACCGATTGTAAGCCCATTCAAATAATGTAAACAAGGTTAGCCGAGGTAGCATTAGCATTTTACCGGCAGAGTTAGCCCCTTTTCGGAGTGTTTTTTATAGCGAACTTTATGCTTCACGGTGACAAAAGTTGTTGACTTACTAGCAACTATTGTTTGAAAGCAAAGACAGGCTATATCAGCTTTGTAGGCCGGCGTTGTACCGTCATTATTTTGATATTGTCCCGTTTTGAGGTTACAATAGCTACTACGTCTGCTAACGTTACTCTTAGGAGCGGTGCTTGCGCATACTTTGTTGTAGAGCAATAGTTTTAATCCAACACTGTTGAAGACTTCTATGTAAACACAATCATAACTAATAACTTTATTGATTCCAGCTTTTTACATAGACGAGTTATTGACATATTATTGTCTGACTCACGGCTAATAAGAAAGCAACAAACGAACATTAGGGTGTAACGTTACATCCCCAAAACAGTTATTCATAACACATAGCGGCGTCATTTGTAAACTAGAGCTATCTGTTATCATTGTGTCATGTTTACGAGATTTCATGGATGACGTGAGTTATCCAATCCAACTTTGGTCGCAGGTTTACAATCAAACAACGAACAAATAAATTAGGGCTGTCAAAATTAACGCGTTAACGCGGCTTAATCCATCATCATTATTAATCTGATTAAAAATTTTAACGCAATTAATCCATCTGCAGTGCAGAATGACTCAAAATCCCTGAAACGTCCCATTTCGGGCAGTTTGTCCAAGTAGTGTTACGGTTGCGCATGCGAAAATGGGCAGTTGATCCAGCAGAACCCCAGGCAGAACCAAACAACTCTGTATGGAAGACGCTAAAGACGCTCACGGACATGGAAATGCAAATTTAAGCATGCAGTTACAGCAGTCGGTCACTAGATGGCACCCCCAGATCAGTTATTGAATATTCACAAGCTAGCCGAGCTGGAACACTATCTATTGAATATAGGGAGGCATATCGAGGGCTGACTGCAATAAACAGTTATGTCCAGATGTTTCACATTGGACATAACTGTTTATTGCAGTCAGCCCTTGATATATTGTTTGATTTTTCCTGAAAGTGGAATGTCTGTTCTGTTAAAATAAGGTATATTTTAGAATTCAGATATTACGGAGTTAGTGAGTTTTACTTGTTCCTTATAAGGTGTAGGAAGGTTGTGAGCTGAGAAATGGGAACTGTTAGCTTTTCACTGCAGGGTAAATGTCTTGACTGTTTAATCTTTTAATCAATTTTCCTGTCTGTGAAGCTGCAATCTTGAATTATAAAGCCTTAAATAAGGTAACACCTAAATAGCCAGATTTGGCTTCTGCGCGAAGGGGTTAAGTGCATATATATTCCCTTCTTTCTTGAGTCTCTTTGCTCATGCAGAATGAAACACGATTAATATAGATTAAAAATGAATGATATTTAATGGTGATTAATCGAAATTAATCCACTGCAACCCTGTGATTAATGTGATTTAAAATTTTAATCGTTTGACAGCGCTAAAATAAATAAATAAATGTTACACCAGAAAGTTGCCTTTGTAATTGTCTTTCCACAGGTAGCCCAAACCTTATAAGTTTTGACCCTTAGAAACACGTCTACCTGCAAGTAATAAATTACCCTCTCGATTGTAAATGCAGTGATGTAAGTTGGACGTGATCTGCAGACATCAAGCCAACATTTTCTTTATATACTAACATGCTCCACATGCAAACATTATGCCAATAAGAGGCGAAAAATGCTAGGAAAGTCATATTTGTGCCAAATTCCGGTAATATTACTGTACCTTGTCGGTCGACATTGCTCCTCTTTATACTGAGCTCTCCAAAAGTCTCAGGGTGTAAAAAAAAAAAAAAAATGCACGTTCTCACGGGGGACGTCAGCCGGCAACAGCGCTCTGTGTGTTTTACGACAGTTGTGTTTTAGGACAGCGGTGTTGCGCTTCTACTTGCTCTAGTGGCCTTTAGTGGCCGCCAGAGCGCACAAAATTGGGATTCCTACCTAGTGGGGCTTTAAGTGATGCTTGGCTTTTTCTTCAGGAATAAGTCATGTTTTACTTTTAATGCCAAGAAGAAACTAGTTGAAGCTACTTTCCTGTCTGTACTAGACTATGGTGACATTTTGTACATGCATGCCGCTTCCTCTGTTTTGGGTAAACTTGATTCAGTTTATCATGCTTCTTTACGTTTTATCACTGGTGCTAAGTCTGTCACTCATCATTGCACTTTATATAAGTTGGTAGGTTGGACATCACTGTCAATTCACAGGCAGAGACATTGGTATGCTTTTATTTACAAAGCACTTTTAGGCAAACTCCCTGTTTATCTTAGTAATTTCCTTTGTATAAGTACTGGGAGTTATCAGCTGCGATCATCAAATTTACTGCTCTTCAATGCTCCAGGGGCTTTTTCAGATCTAGGGCAATCAGCTTTCAGTTATAATGCCCCTTGATCATGGAACAAGTTACAAAAGGAGCTTAAATTGGACTATTTCATATCCATGGCTGATTTTAAGAGCACTATACAAAATATTTTAACTGAAACATGTCAATGCTTTCTGTGACCATGCTAGTGTATTCAAATCTCTTTCGTGATCTTAAAATTGTATGTGAGCAAGCTGATGTATTCAACTTTCTAATATGATTTTAAAACTGTATGTTTTATATGTTGTTTATATTGTATAGGCATGGGCAATACAAATGAATAAAATGACAACATTTCTTGAGTTGCTGAGAAAAAAGTTTTTATTATTTTCTAATGATTTTTTGCAGGTAAGTACAGAAGACACAGACGAAGAGTTTGCCACAAGTCCAACGCCTTTACAGGAAAGGGTCTCGGAGCCACAGGGTCCCAAAAATGGCTGATTTCGGCATTTATCAACAAAACCCATTGTGAAAATGGGGGGGGTGAAGCCTGAGGGCATTTTCGAAAATGCAGTCTACTCAGAAATAAACCTGGCAATTAGGGTACCCTAACAGAAATAATTGATGCTAAAGTCATCAACCCCTTTTCTGAAGTACAGCAGCACCCCCTAGGCCCTTTTTAATGGAAAATGCATAGAATTTCACCCAATTATGTTCAACAAACATTAGGTTTTGCATTGATATTAAAAAATGGTATGAATGGGTTGCCTGTGAAGTTTTTTTTTTGGATCAATGGCCTGCAAAAATGTCAAAATTATCGGTGGGAGGGCAAACATTAACGCTACTCGCCCATTACTATATAAAATGCAGTGAAGTCGCTGATGCCGGCAGTTGTTTGCCCTCCCACTGCTACAAAATGAATCAAACGTTCCCCCTTCAATAACCCGTGGTGATTAAAAAAAAAAAAAAAAAAAAACCTTTGCACTGTTTTTTACAATGTCCATATACCCTCCTCCCATGGTAGTTTCAATGAGCTACTGTGAATAATTCATAGTAAAACACAGTGACGTGCAGTCGGAGGTTAGTTTGGCGAGGCAGAAACCTCCCCTTTGCTTGATCAGCAATCAGACGATTAACTAGTTTAGTAAGACTATTCGGCAGAATGACGGGCCAGTTTAAGTTTCCGCGGCGTTATTACTCAGTACATCGAACCTGAAATGCTCACTAGACAGCAGATTTGCGCTGCTTTGCTTCCAGGAAGCCGAGCAATGTCATCAACAAATATTAAAACAGTTCGACTAATGCAGAGTTCAATGCTTAATCAATATACAATGTATTCTCCTTTAAATACGCGCTTTTACACCCAAACAAAAAGCGGGCGCTTATTTTCAGTCATCTTTCATCATCCGATTAACAAAATGTTTAAACGATGTACAGAATTACCGAGAGCCGAGAATTTTTCCTAATTGATTATTCAGATTTCCATCCTCGCAGTCTCGAATTGAAGGGTATAAGTGAATGAATCTTGTGACCGGTGTTCGCGAAGTGGCATATTTTGATAGGTAGCAAAATTTGTCAGAACACTGTTAGGTTTTGAACGCCTGGCGCTGGTTTATTCCTTGGTATATTTTACTGAAACTTCACAAATAGGGTCACAGGATATTCTGTCAACTAACTATGTAGGTTACAGTAAAAATACGCTCACCTTTCTTGCTATTGTTGAGAAGAAGTCACGGCGAACTAATTGAACTTCAACAACTTCTGTCGAACTTATTTCACATCCCCTGGAGGTCTAGTTTGGACGAATAGACTCGTAATTTCTCAAATTAGATGGCTGTAAGTCAATCAGGGCCGTAGCTGGGATATCACGTCAGCGCGGGCTGTTTGAAATCTACCTCCAAAATGGATATTTTTGCCACGCCGTGCACTTGAAAGTTTGTAAACACGGGCGCAAATTGAGGTCACGATTCATCCAACGGGCGAATAATAGCTCTGTTCAAATCGCGTTATTGGCCGTAATACGCAGAGTTCATGTATGAAATGCGGGTATCCTATTGAAAAGGTTGCTTTTAATCAAACCATGGTGTTCTTTTTGTATGAAAATGGTATTTACATCATTTTTTTTTAATAAGTTTTCTGAGGCTTGTTTACCGCCCCAGTTCAGCTGTTACGCATTCCATTAGAGTTTATGTAGAGCGTTGCCCATGCCTATATTGTATTGTTTTATGTTGGCATTGTATTGGCTGCTATCTTGGCCAGGTCTCTCTGGCAAAAGAGATTTCGCATCTCAATGAGACTTCCTGGTTAAATAAAGGTAAATAAATAAATAATAACAAATACGTTTCCAGAACTTGAGGCTGTTATGATTAGTGAGGGCTATGACATTATTGGGATTGCAGAGACATGGCTTTGTGAAGAGGATGGAGATGAATATAATATAGAAGGTTATAAGCTCTTAAGGAAGGATAGATCTAATTGGAGAGGAGGGGGTGTAGCACTCTATGTGAACGAAAACATTAATGTGCAGAAAATTACTGAAATTGAACATTTCTTGCCCTGTGAAGATACCTGGGTCAGACTAATTGGCAAACACGAGACTGGTTTAAACATAGGGGTATGCTATCGACTGCCAGCTTTGGACAGTATTGTAAATGAAATGCTCTTGAAGAGGATTAGGCAAGCTTGTTGAAGAGGAAGGACTAGTATTATGGGAGACTTCAATTATCCTGGTATCAATTGGGAAATGGTGAAAGGACAGGGTAAAGCAGAGGAAGAATTTTTGTGTTATAAATGACAATTTTTTAGTGCAGTATGTCAATAAATCTACAAGAGAGAAGGCAATTTTAAATTTAGTGCTCTGTAATGACTGATAGAATTTGCAGTGTAGAGGTACTGGAGCCACTTGGGACTGGTGATCACTCTACTATTAGTTTTGATTTTTCATGGCAAGTTAAAAATTTATCTTCGAAAACCAAAATTTTCAAACTTTGAAAATTTCAGCAAACTTTGACAAACTGCGCTCATATTTAAGCAAAATAAAATGGGAGACACTCCAGGATTGAAAGTCTGTAAATGAGATGTGGGAAAGATTTAAGGGGGTTTTACTTGATTCACAATGCAGATATATTCCAAAGGTGTCCAAAAGTAAGTTGAAAAAGCAGAATCCTCAGTGGATGACCACAGCTCTTTGTAGGAGTTTGAGGAAAAAAAGGAATCTTTATAAGATGTACATTAAGGACAACAATGAGAATACAAAGGCTGAACACAGTAAAATGCAGGCTGTGGTCAAAAAAGAGCGGAGGAATGCTCGAACACTGTATGGAAGGCAAATTGCGGAAGGGCTAAAACTAAGCGCTTTTCTCAGTACTGCAGAAGATAAAGGAAAGTCAAAGAGGAGGTTAATTGTATAAAGAATAAAGATGTATCGCTGCTGTATGAGAATAAGGATATTGCTGATAACTTAAATTGTTACTTTGTTGAGAATTTTACCTCAGAGAGGATTTTTATTTGGCCAGAGGGCATGTCCGATGCTCAAGATTATTTGGCAGAAATTGAGGTTCAGGATAATGAAGTATTAGACAAGTTGCAAAAACTAAAGACCGATAAGGCGGCGGGTCCTGATGGCTTATACCCTAGAGTGCTCAGGGAAGTTAGTGAAATCATCTCTAAACCGCTCTCCGCTATCTTCAGACGGTCTTTAGAAACTGGAGAAATGCCAAATGATTAGAAGCAGGGCAATATAATACCAATACACGCTATATTGCCAAAAGTATTCACTCTGCTATCCAAATCATTGAATTCAGGTGTTCCAATCACTTCCATGGCCACAGGTGTATCAAACCAAGCACCTAGGCATGTAGACTACTTCTACAAACATTTGTGAAAGAATGGGTTGCTCTCAGGAGCTCAGTGAATTCCAGCGTGGTACCGTCCACAATCAACTGCTAGTGCTACTATAACAAAGTGGAAGCGATAGGGAACGACAGCAACTCAGCCACGAAGTGGTAGGCCACGTAAAATCACAGAGCGGGGTCAGCAGCTGCTGAGGCGCATAGTGCGCAGAGGTCGCCAACTTTCTGCAGAGTCAATAGCTCCAGACCTCCAAACTTCATGTGATCTTCAGACTAGCTCAAGAACAGTGCGTAGAGAGCTTCATGGAATGGGCTTCCATGGCCGAGCAGCTGCATCCAAGCCTTACATCACCAAGTGCAATGCAAAGCGTTGGATGCAGTGGTGTAAAGCACGCCGCCACTGGACTCTAGAGCAGTAGAGACGTGTTCTCTGGAGTGACGAATCACGCTTCTCCATCTGGCAATCTGATGGACGAGTCTGGGTTTGGTGGTTGCCAGGAGAACGGTACTTGTCTGACTGCATTGTGCCAAGTGTAAAGTTTGGTTGAGGGGGGATTATGGTGTGGGGTTGTTTTTCAGGAGTTGGGCTCCGCCCCTTAGTTCCAGTGAAAGGAACTGTTAAGGGGTTATCTGGGGTTAAATGGGCAAAATTTGATTATTTTTCCAAAATTTTTTTTTTGAATAAAAATATTCTAGAATAACCCACCTTTAATAACTGCTATTTGCTACAAGGATTAAAAACTGAACTCAACTTTTCAATGCGGTCTAATGCATTTTCCATTGATTTCCTAAGGTGTTACTTTTTCCACGTTTCTCATGTTTGTGGCAGCCATAACTTTTTTATTTATCATTGAAAATCAATGAAATTTGGGCTGCAGGTACTTTACTTCATTAGAAATGCAATGACATCGGGAAATTTTGCCTATCTGCTACATACTTTGAATATTTTGAGTATTCGTCAGATTCTACGCAAAATAATTTCAAAATTTGAGTAAAATGCCCCAAAATCACAAAACTGATAAATTGGGCAAAGAATGGCTGTGCTGTTGCATTTGGATAAGCAATGGCTTTTAAATGATGAAAGAAAAACTGAATTCTGTCATAGAGTTAAAGAGTAATTGGTGCCAGAAGTTTTCTGCATATTTAATAAGCTTGCTCGGTTACCATGGCAACCGCATAAACAGAAAAATGCCGACTTGTATCTTTTTTGGTGGTTATTACATATACTTCTTTAGATTAATTCTGAGTTGTTTCCTGGTGTCATTTTTCATTTAACCCCAGATCACCCCTTAATGCTTCAGCATACCAAGACATTTTGGACAATTTCATGCTCCCAACTTTGTGGGAACAGATTGGAGATGGCCCCTTCCTGTTCCAACATGACTGCGCACCAGCGCACAAAGCAAGGGCCCTAAAGACACGGATGAGCGAGTTTGGTGTGGAAGAACTTGACTGGCCTGCACAGAGTCCTGACCTCAACCCAATAGAACACCTTTGGGATGAATTAGAGCAGAGACTGCCAGCCAGGCCTTCTCGTCCAACTTCAGTGTCTGACCTCACAAATGCACTTCTGGAAGAATGGTCAAAAATTCCCATAAACACACTCCTAAACCTTGTGGAAAGCCTTCTTAGGAGAGTTGAAGCTGTTATAGCTGCAAAGGGTGGGCCGACATCATATTAAATCCTATAGTTTAAGAATAGGATGTCACCCACGTTCATATGCATGTGAAGGCAGACAAGCAAATACTTTTGGCAAAATAGTGTAGAAGAAAGTGGACTGTACTGAACCAGGAAATTACAGGCCAGTCAGTTTAACTTGCATTGCTTGCAAAATATTGGAATCTATCATAAAAGACGAGCTGGAATTATTTCTTGAACATAACAGTGTCTTGAGGCTAGCCAACATGGTTTCCATATGAAAAGGCCATGCCTGACAAACCGTCTGGAATTCTTTGAAGAGGCCACCAAGACTTATGATCAGAGCAGGGCTTATGACATCATATACTTGGATTTTCAGAAAGCATTTGATTCCGTACCGCATGAGAGACTAATTTTTAAAATGAGCTCCGTTGGAGTTACAGGAGGTATTCTGGAGGGAATTCAAAACTGGTTACAGGACAGAACACAAAGCGTGGTGGTCAGTGGAATCTCATCTGATCTAGGAATGGTGGGGAGAGAAGTCCCTCAGGGATCGGTGTTGGGGCCCCTGCTCTTCCTCATCTACATTAATGGCCTTGATAGGAATATTGAAAGCAAATTAGTTAAATTTGCGGATGATACTAAATTGGGAGGTTTGGCGAACACTTTAGAGTCCACTAAAGTGATTCAGGATGATTTATATAGAATCCAGAATTGGACAGAAATGCAGCAAATGAAATTTAACGTACCGAAATGTAAATATCTACTTGTAGGCAGTGCTTCAAGTGGGCCGGTACACATCGGTATGGAGTACCGGCACCTCTACATTTTAGCCCCTGGCGTACCGGGACTTTTCACGAGCTCGTAGTACCCTGTCCTGTTCTATTTCTCTCTTGGCGATTCATGATCTGATGGCTATACTACATTACCCACTGTGCACTAGTACGCGCCGCATGCCTGTTCCTTTATTCACAGGACGTTCACTCGCAAGGAGATCTCGCGAAATCGAATCTGTCTGTGGAAAAGGACGTGAAGAAGAAGAAGTCTCGCGGAAGTTGAACGTCTGTATATTCGAGAGGCGGTGCGTTGGCTACTGCAAAGGAACGCTCAATCCTCACCCTTCAGTGCTGAATGAATTAAACCTGTTGCAGTTTACTTTTCTTGATTAGAAAGTTTGTCAGACTAATTGGTAGAATGACAATCAAATTTATTTTTGATAGCATTGTTATACATTGCTTCACAAAATTATGAGGCGTTTCTTTCGCACATAAATAAATGACGACGTGAAAAATAGCAGCATGTCTTCATAAATTCTGCGGTCGAGTGGCTCGCAAAAGGCGCAAAACAGTCCGCGAGGCTCAGTAAGCTGCAAGCTATGAAACGTGCCAAACATTGCCTTCTACATTCAGCAATTAGAATGTAGAAAAGAATGGATTCTCGTGACTTAGGGCTAAATGAGCCTCGCAGACCAATCCACACGGTGCCCCACGAGCCATTTGAGCACAGAATTTTCCAACCCATGAGTAAAGAAAAGCGTGAGAAATCCAAATTTGTGAGAGTTACTGGTTACCTGGATGTAACTCCAGTTCTATGAGTACGTGCGTAGCCCTCTAACGGCCTTCGCTATTGGTTTACCCCTCCGAGGCCCCGCCTCGGTGCCTGAGAAAGAAAATTGAACTCACCTGCTCTGTAGGAGGGGTAGCCTACTCACCTCCTATAAAGCCTCGGTGCTGCCAATGCTCGTCTCCCTTTGAAACTCAGCATCTCACACTTGGGGCCAGCTGGGCAGGTTGTTAGAGGGCTACGCATGTACTCATAGAACTGGAGTTACATCCAGGTAACCAGTAGTTCTATTTCGTACGTGCTCCGCCCTCTAACGGGCTTCGCTATTGGTTTACACCTAAGGCGAAGGCCGTTAGGGATGAATGTACTCCCAGGTGGCCCCAACCACAGAGTTCCATTCAGAAACCAAAAGAAGCCCTTCCACACACTGGGGCAAGCACCGCCAGACTGCGTACCCCGTCCCAGGTCATGGCACAAATCCACACACAAGTTGGCCTCGGAAGGGGGCCCCACTGATAGGGCTTCTTCCATTAGCTGTCCATTCACCGTGACAAGCCCCCCACACCTCTGGACGGGGCGTACCCAGAGCGCACCGCCTCAGGCTGTGGAACAGACACTATCCAGTGTTGGACAGGGACCCTGTCGATAAGATTCCCAATACTGAATGTGCGACCGTGCTAGCTGTCTTATCCCTGAGATATGACTGCACAAAAGTCGATGCAGACGACCAAGAAGCCGCCCTGCAAATTTCTTCTACAGATATGCCCTTAAATAGCACTGAAGAGGATGCAATGCCTCGGGTCGAATGCGCGGTCAGACCTGCTGGGGCAATGAGACCCACTGCTGAATAGGCTCTGCAGATAACGTCACAAATCCAGTAGGCGAGGCATTGTGCTGACAGAGGGGCCCCCTGAGCCCGCCCGCCATAGCAAACAAACAGTTGATCTACCCTCCTGATACTTGCCGTGCGCTGCAAGTACAGACTGAGCGCGTGCACTGGGCACAGCTTGTGCATCCGTTCCTGTTCGCTGGTAGCATGAGGCGGTGGACAGAAGGCCTGCAGTTGGATGACCAATGATTTGAAACCTGTGGTGATGACCTTTGGCCAAAAGGACGGGTTAGGACGCAGCTCCACTGACCCTTGGTCCTCTCAGGGTCAAGCAAGACGAGTGCACAGAGAAAGCACCCAGCTCGCTCACCCTCCTAGCTGACGCCAAGGCCAAAAGGAGGGCAGTCTTGATAGATAGCATATGCAGGTCTGCCTGGTCCAGGGGTTCAAACGGTGGCCCTGTCAGACCGTCCAAAAATGTTTGCAGATCCCGACGCGCTGCATAGGGGGTCTTAGTCTGCGGACTCCCTTTCAAAAACCGTTTTACCAGGGGGTGACTTCTGGCTGTGAAGCGGTCAAACCCATCATGTCCAGCTGCGATCGCTGCAGCAAACACCCCCAGAGTGGATGCTGCGCTGCCCCCCTTGAAGAGTCCCTGAAGGAAATCCAGCACCCCTTGAAGGGGGCATGAGCGCGGTTCCAGTCTTCTCGCCTGACACCAGTCCACAAAAATCCGCCAACGGGCCTCATAAGCTTTGGATATGGTCGGGGCACGTGCGCACTGGATTGTGGACACTACTGACTGGCATCAGCAGCTGCCGGGGCGGGAACGCATACAGTAGACCGGCTGGCCAGACTGGATGGGCCAGCGCATCCATCCCCAGGGGATGATTGTCGGTAGGCCTCAGGGAGAACCAAAGGGGGCACAAAGTGTTCTCCCTGCTCGCAAATAGAGCCACCACTGGTCGACCGAACAGTGTCCAGATCTGCTTAGCCGTCCCCGGGGGGAGGCTCCAATCCTCCTCGGGCAGGGCTCCCCTGAATAGCACATCAGCCCGAGTATTGAAAATGCCAGGAACGTGCCGGGCTCTCAGGGAGCAGAGACGGCGATCCGCCCAGGTTAGGATGGAAGTTGCCATCTTGTGCAGGGCTGGTGACCTGACTCCCCCCTGCCTGTTGAGATAGGCCACTGCTGTTGTGTTGTCCGATCTCACCAGGACGTGCCTTCCTTCTAACTGTGGGGCGAAATGATGCAACACCCTCTGAACCGCCATGAGTTCCAGTAGGTTGATATGACGCTGAGGCCCCTGCCATGTCCTCAGTGACAGAAGCGGGGCCGCAAGCCCCCTCCCCCATCCTGTGAGGGAGGCATCTACGAATATGTGGGTGTAGTGCGACACACACCCCATCCGAACCCCCTTGTGGAGCCGACAGGGTGAGACCCAGAACGCCAATGTTCATCGAGCTCGACAGGCGGGAGGAGCATGCGCTGTTGGTCCCGCCTTGGGTCCAGCCGAGGCGATGAACCAGCGCTGAAGATCCTCATGTGCAGCAGCCCCAGGTGGACTACTGAATGGGCAGCAGACATCATCCCCAGTAATGACATGACTGCTATCGCCGGCACCGAGACAGCGTCTCGTATCCTTTGAGCCTGAGACAGGATCGCCTCTGTCCTGTCCACTGACAGTCATGCAATCATAGATCGGCTGTCCAATCGAAGCCCTAGATACAGCGCTGTCTGACTGGGCTGCAGGGTGCTCTTGTTGTAGTTGATAGCAAAGCCCAGCTGAGCAATATGTTGCCTTACCAACATAGTGTGGGTAACTGCCATCTGCCTGGAGGGGGCCAGGATCAGCCAATCGTCCAGATCGGTCAGGATCCGTATCCCTTTCTGCCAGAGCGGCGCCAACGCTGTCGCCACACATTTGGAGAATGTTCGAGGCGCCAGGGAATATCCAAATGGGAGGCGGCAAAACTGGAAGCTCTGATCTTCCAGTGCGAAGCATAGGAATTTTTGATGGCGCGGCAGAATTGGGACATGAAAATAAGCGTCTGTCAAGTCTATTGATGTCATCCAGTCTCCCGAGCTGACACATTCCAGCAAAGACCTCACTGTTAGTATCCGGAATGGTCTGCGCGCGATATGCATATTCAGCTCGCGAAGATCCAGAATGGGTCTCAGGCCTCCTGATTTCTTGGGAATCAGAAAATACGGGGAATAAAACCCCGCTTGAGCTTCTGACTGGGGAACCAGCACTACGGCCTCTTTTTTCAGAAGCGAATCCATCTCTTCCCTCAAAACCGCCCTCTCGGCAGAATTGGGGAGCTTTGTCCGCATAATGCCTCTGAATTGAGGAGGACGGCAATGAAACTGCAATGCATATCCCTTCCGCAGTGCTCTGTCCAGCCAGCTTGGGAGGGGGGCGCACAGTCTCACCCAGGACCGATAATGGTTTGTGAGTGGCAAAGCAGTTAGTTCTATGGTCTTCGATAATCTGGGCCCTCCCGCGACGCCCCTCCCCCTGAGGGAGGGGTCGACCGGGGGGCCCTGTCCGAAAGGGCTGAGAGGAAAAAACAGCAATGTTTCCGCTGCCTCCCCAAGCACGGTACCTGGTGACTCGCTCACCAAGGACGGCGGGGGCACATCTATTTCTGCGTTAAACGACAGCCTTTTTTGCCATTTAACTTCAGAAAGATTAACACTCGAAGATATATCTGCCTGTGGGGTCGACCGAGTGAAGGTCTTCTCCACAGGTTCATGCATGCAGGTACCAATGTCACGCATGTGAGAACACTCCGCCCCTTGGCTCCGAGATGTAGCGTGGCTGACAGCTCCCTTTCCGCATACCCCGGAAGAAGGAGCATGTTGACGTGTACCAAACACTCTGCTGGGACTAGACCAGCTAGAAGTGTTAGCCACATGCTGGTTATCAGCCTGAATTCATGAACATTTCCTCAATGGTAACGCACTAGGAAGAAACGAGTGCCCCGAACTGACAGATTTGTTCTGAATCAAACCATCATTGTATGAAGATAGGGTATTAATTTTTGGTTTAGTCACCAAGTTCGTACATGTGCTATCCCCGCGGGTAGCACAACGCAACCCCACTCGGCAGTTAGCTACCCAGTGTCTCATAAACAGGCTATTAGCCGATGAAGCCCCACTCTGTAGATTCGTGTTTAGTGAAGATGAGAATACATGAGCCTCACGCACCGTGTTTCCCTTATCTCCATCAACGGAAGGAAGAGCCATTTCGCGTCCCCCGGTAGAGGGTATTGGGTTACCTTGAATGCTAGCGCCTGAAACAACCGGTGTGTCAGTGTGTGCAACATGAGAACAGAGCGACCCAGAGGGGCCGATACTGGTTACGCTTTTTTATTAAAAAAACTTTCCAGAGTTTGAGCGTCCAGAAGCCGCCCCTGGAGCGGCCCTGGCGAGACTGCTGAGGTTGTGCTTGGCGTGGCTCTGGATCCGGCTGGCCTGAGTCCAGAGACGACCGGTCGTCAGACGACCTGCAGCGGCGGCGGCGGCTTGGCGGTGGTTGGGAGAACCTGGGCCTGCGCGACGGCTGTTGAGGGCGCAGGTGAGAACCCAGCTGTTCCGATGTTTTCCGAGCTGCCTCTAGCCGGTCGACCATTGTTTGTATGTCTGGACTAAACAATGAGGCAGTGGAGATGGGCGCATTTACGAGCGCGCGTTTCTCCCCTTCCTTTAGGGAGGACAGCCCCAGCCAGAGGTGACGGTGGCCAACCTGGGCGGCACACATGCTTCTTCCCCCAACGATGGTGAACGCCTGCGACATTCATAGCATCACTGCCGCCGTCGTTTGTACTTCTAGGATCTCCTCTGGAGGGAGCTCCGTCTTCTGATGGGTCAGCCGATCGACAGAGCCAGCAAGAAATGCCATGTTGTTAGCTAACACGACCACCTGAGCCGCGTTGGCCTAACAGCGGTCAAGTAGGCTCGCTGTCATTCTGTCCCTCTCGGACGGAAGCAGCGGCCGACCGCCTGGCCGCATGGAGGCAGTTGGGAGCAGAAACCACAGAACCGCATCTTCAATTGCCGGGACACCCACATCCCACTCCCAGTCTTCCACGGTGGAGTAAGGTGCGTAGGAGACTGCCGGGGACTTGGCGCCCATTGGGTTCTTCCAGTCCTGCTGGGCGTATCCGAAAATGGGCCCCACTCTTGGACAAGCCACCCTGGGTCTTGGTCTCAACTTCGGCTGGGCCATCAAGCCAGTAGTGAAGTCATCAGCTTGGGCGCTAGTGGAGGGCTGCTGAGGCAGGGGCATCCCCATCCGCTCTGCTGCAGACTGGAACAACCCAGGCAGATCGTCTAAAGAATAGCGGTGCTCCGGGGGAGGCTCGTCGTCACGGAAGAGGGTTGCAGGATCCTCTTAGTAGACGCGCTGGTCATCCTCCTCCTCGTACTCGTGCCAGGGTTTGGAGCGGGCTGCTGCCGCCCGCTCTTGGACTGGCCCTCCCGGGGGAGCGCTGCACAGGCGGCGCAACAACCAGCTTCCTCATGGTGATCCCAGCCCAGGCGGACAAAGCAGTCGTCGTGCTGGTCTTCAGACACCATGGGGGCGGCACACTGCTGACAGAACTTTTCCATTTTTTCGCGACACAAGAAGTGACAAATACACGCGAGTCCAATGATTCTCTCAAGCTGAGTGAAAAAGGGAGACGAGCATTGGCAGCACCGAGGCTTTATAGGAGGTGAGTAGGCTACCCCTCCTACAGAGCAGGTGAGTTCAATTTTCTTTCTCAGGCACCGAGGCAGGGCCTCGGAGGGGTAAACCAATAGCGAAGTCCGTTAGAGGGCGGAGCACGTACGAAATAGAACTGGCCACACCTGATAATGTTGAGAGTTTTCAGAGTTTCTGCAATGGTAATTTAAATGATTAAATGAAAACCGGGCAAGAATTATTAGTGCTCATTCTAACTTAGTGCGGCTCAAGGGAGGTGTTCCCTGCACTCAACCTTCACTCAGAAAGGGACACTAATTTCAGTGTGAGTGAGGTCTCTGAAAGCAAATGAGTGTTAGGGCAAGCTCTGACTCATTTAGTGTAACCTTACACCAACTAAGTTTTAGTTCTCGCACTCAATTAGTGTGAGTGTCCTTCCTGAATACAAGCCTATGTTTGCGTCAGATATCTAAAATTCTGGGTTGATTGCAGTGCTCGCTGAAAATCGTGGTCTTTTTCAACGTGTTTTGGCGTCCTGGATTCGCAGTTGAAGTTGTGCACTTATACAGCGCCCTCCATAATTATTGGCACCCCTGGTTAAGATGTGTTAAAAGCCTTAAAATAAATTCAATTTTTATTGCAGAAGCATACTCTCACACTGAAAATTGTAGAAAAATGTAACCTTCAACTCCAGTGAATTTTAAGGGAGAAAAAAAAATCCGACTAAGAAATCATTATTTTTCATAAAATCACCTGTTCCACAATTATTGGCACCCCTAACAATTCCGAGGAAATAAATGTAATTGAAGTATTTCTGTCATTTCTACAGTAGTTTACAAAGTTGATCAGAGTATCTAGGAACATTTAATTAGTAATTCATCACTTCCTGTTTCCCTGGGGTATAAATATGACGTGACACAGGCAATTTCTCTTATCCACTCTTCAACATGGGAAAGACAAAGGAACACACCATTCAAGTAAGGCAGATGTGTGTCGACCTTCACAAGTCAGGCAATGGCTACAAGAAAATAGCCACTCGCCTGCACCTGCCCATATCTACTGTCAGAGGAATCATTAAGAAGTTTAAAACAACTGGAACAGAGGTAAACAAGCCTGGACGAGGACGCAAGGTTATTTTGCCACCACGCATAGTGAGGAGGATGGTAAGAGAAATAAAAAGTTCTCCAAAGCTCACTGTTAAAGAATTGCAACAAATGGTAACATCTTGGGGTCACAAAGTCTCCAAAACAACCATCAGACGCTATCTACATGCCAACAAGCTGTTTGGGAGGCATGCACGGAAAAAACCTTTTCTCACGCACAATCATAAACGCAAACGTCTGGAGTTCGCTAAGCGGTACTGGGACTTCAACTGGGACCGTGTGCTTTGGTCAGATGAGACCATGATAGAGCTTTTTGGCAACAAACACTCTAAGTGGGTCTGACGGAACACAAAAGATGAGTATGCAGAAAAGCACCTCATGCCCACTGTGAAGTATGGGGGAGGATCGGTGATGCTGTGGGCCTGTTTCTCTTCCAGAGGCCCTGGGAACCTTATTAGGGTGCATGGCATCATGAACGCTTTGAAATACCAGGACATTTTAAATCAAAATCTGGTGGCCTCTGCCCGAAAGCTGAAGATGGGTCGTCACTGGGTCTTTCAGCAAGATAATGACCCTAAACATGTGGCCAAATCTACACAGAAATGGTTCACCAGACACAGAATCAAGCTCCTCCCATGGCCATCTCAGTCCCCAGACCTCAACCCCATTGAAAACCTGTGGAGTGAGCTGAAGAGGAGAGTGCAGAGGAGAGGACCCAGGTCGCTGGATGATTAAGAGAGATTGTGCAAAGAGGAATGGTCGAAGATCCCTCTTTCTGTATTCTCCCATCTTGTGAAACATTATAGGAGAAGATTAGGTGCTGTTTTGTTGGCAAAAGGGGGTTGTACAAAGTATTAACATCAGGGGTGCTAATAATTGTGGCACACATGATTTGATGTAAAAGAATTATTTCTTAATGTGGGATTTTTTTCCCACTGAATAAATGCACTTGAATTAAAGGTTGGATTTTCCTCTTTTTTTCATTGTGGTCCTATATTATTTAGAAAAAAACTGAATTTATTAGAAGCTAAAGAACACATCTTAACCAGGGGTGCCAATAATTATGGAGGACAGTGTAGGCTTAATAATTACTTAGTTCACATTCCCCGCATTTGCCTCGTCTTCAAATTTTCTCAAACGGATTCATAAGTGTCACAATTTTCAGTCACATTCTCGGTGTCGGTTACCTGTCAAAACTGCCTTTGATTTGCTAAAAGGTAAGTAAAGACTCTTTACAAACCCATATAGAGTATTAGTATATGTTCTTTCCTACATTTGTGCTATTTTTTAAGAGGATCGTGCTCTCAGCCAGGGAGTTCTAGCTCCAGCAGGATCTGGTGCCAATATGGCTAAATAGCAGTTTCATCAACAAATCTTGGATATTCCACCAAAAAATGAGGACACTCAGCTATACACACATTTCTGAACATGTCTGGATCGCCATTTGATTATTAATCAAGTAATTAATCTTTTAAATTAAGATTAAAGCAGTGGACGAAAACTACCCTAAATTGGCCTACTTTAGAATGCCATAGCACCCTTAATATTTGTCCTATATGTTAAAACTTCAAAGACCATTTTAAAGGTCTTTTCAAGTTCTTTCAAATGGTATCAAATGCACTGCAATCCCCTGGATCTGGTTTTTTTTCTCATGTACCTATTACAGGACGATTTTTCTTACAATCAGCATCATGTTCTAGTATTTGAATGAATCACTCAATGATCTGCTAGTACTGACCGCCCACCGCCTAATTTACCTGCCAACAGTTGAAAAGGGGGAGTACCGGCTCTTCTTTTTTTCCACTTAAAGCACTGCATGTAGGTAATAAAAACATTAGACAGGATTACTGCATGGGAGGTTTAAAACTGGAATGTGCTGAACATGAAAAAGATTTGGGAGTGATCGTAGACCAAACCCTTACAGGTTCTAGCCATTGTGTCATGCCAGTTAAAAAGGCCAACAGGATGATGGGATATATAGCCAAAAGTATTGAGTATAAAACAAAGGAGGCCACACATCTCTTGTACAACACATTCGTCAGACCACATCTGGAGTATTGTGTACCGTTCTGGGGTCCATACTTTAAAGATATAGAGGCTGTAGAAAAAGTTCAGAGAAGAGCCACTAAGTTAATTCCAGGTATGAAAGATGAAAGCTATGAGAAGAGGCTGAAGATCCTTAATCTCTTTAGTCTTAGGAAAAGGAGACTTAGTGGCGATCTGATTGTGGTCTTTAAATATGTTAAGGGGATTAACAAAGTGAATTATGTAGGATTACTTTGGCCAAGTTTTGTTAGTAGAACTCTGGGTCACAAATGGAAGTTGGCCAAGGGTAAATTTACCACTGACATTAGGAAATATTTTTTCACCCAGAGAGTAATCTCAGCGTGGAATAGCTTGCCTGACCATATTGGTGAGGCAGAAACCTTGGGAATTTTCAAGAACAGGCTTGATTTAGCGCTAGATACCATTGAGTCATTGAGTATTTGAAGTAATAGACTCACTATATTAATAAGAAACTGGCAAGCCTTGTTGGGCTGAACGGCCTGTTCTCGCCACTCATGTTATGTTATGTTATGTTATCCCCAATCCGAGAAACGCGCTGCAAAAACAGGATGCAAAGTCTAAAACACTCAAACCTCAGAAGCAAATGCAAGAGAAAAATGCTGCATTTAGACATTAACACAACAGAATTACTCCAAGCCGCAATGGGGAGCGTCAACTAGGACCGTTTCTACTTTGACCAGATCGAGAGCGGCTGGAGTATTTTGTTTTATGTTTTTTACACCACAGCGAAGGATTTACACAGGGCTGTGATTTTGTGAGCATGCGCAAAGGGCTCGCTCAACTTTGCGACCTTCTGAGCATGCACAAAGGGTTCGCTCACAATTTCGGCCTTATGTGTGATGCACAGAAATCAATGGATAGCACTGAATAGTGATAACTTCACCATTTACATGCATCAGATATGACTAGCTAAGTCGGCAAAAAAGGCTTTCTAGTGAGCTAACTTTAGTTCACTTGCTTAGCTAGCTAATTCGCTAGCCTGGCTTGTTCACAGTTATATTTGGTATAATATAAATGCTTGCGGTTCATCTCAAGCCAAGTGAGAGAGTGAAATAATGGATAATTTTTATTCACTTATTTTCTATTGATGTCCGTGCACCAAATATAATTGTTCGCCAGGTCAAAGCTCATCTAGTTTGTGCTCCCCATAGTGGCACTTCTGTTGTGTTGATGTCTAAATGCAGCGTTTTTCTCTTGCATTTGCTTTTGTGGTTTGGGTGTTTTTCACTTTGCATCATTTCTGTTTTTGCAGTGCGTTTTTCTCATTGGGGATGTTTTAGGCCCTTGCAGCGCGTTTTTGTTGACGTGGATATGCAGCATTTTTGTCTTGCATTTGCTTTTGAGGTTTGCGTGTTTTTGAATTTGTATGGTTTCTGTTTTTGCAGCGCGTTTCTTCCATTGGAGATGTTTTGGGCCATTGCAGCGTTTGCCCCTGTCGGCCACCATAGTAGAGAGTTTAATAATTAAATAAATAATTTACGCACTGCCGAAAAATAAAAAAAATTTATAACATCATTTCACATTTACATTGTGTTGAAGCCTTTCAAAAAATTATGCTAATAAAGAGCAGCTTACTACTAAAAATATTAATATTATTAATAATAATAATCATCCATCCATCCATCCATCCATTCTCTATTCCCGCTTATTCCTCACTAGGGTCGCGGGGGTAGCTGGAGCCTATCCCAGCTGACAATGGGCGAAGGCAGGAACCCAGCCTAGACAGCTCGCTAATCCATAGCAGGGTGCACACACCATTCACACACCATTCGCTCTCACACTCATACCTATGGGTAATTTTGTGTCTCAATTAGCCTGATATGCATGTCTTTGGACTGTGGGAGGAAACCGGAGTACCCGGAGGAAACCCACGTGAACACGGGGAGAAAATGCAAACTCCACACAGAAAGGCCCCAAGCCGGATTCGAACCCGACAATGTTAACCACTGCGCCACTGTGCCACCCTATTATTATTATTATTATTATTATTATTAATAAAAATAATAATAATAATAATAATGCAGCCCCAATTCAGAAATAGTTGGAACGAAGTGTAAATTGTGAATAAAATCAAAATGCAATGACTTTCAGATCACGAGCCAATATGTTATTTACAGTAGAACATAGTTTCAACATTTGAAATGTTATCTGAGACATTTTACATTTTCATCCACAAAATTAGCTTATTTCAAATTTTCTGTCTGCAACAAGTCTCAAAAAAGTTGGGACACAGGCAAAAAAGGGCTGAAAAAGCAATTAATATATAAGAGAATCAGCTGAAAGAACATTTAGCACGTAATTAAGTTAACTGGCATCAGGTGTGTAACATGATTGGCTATAAAAGGGATGTCTTAGAGAGACTGAGTCCCTCAGAAGTAAAGAAGGCCAGAGGCTCTCCCACCTGTGAAGGCTTGCGTAAAAAAATTGCGGAATACTTTAAAAACAATGCTTCTCAACGTCAAATTGCAAAGGCTTTGAAGGTCTCATCATCGAGAGTGCATAACATCATCAAAAGATTCAGAGAAACAGGAAAAATCTTTGTGCGTAAGGGACATGGCCGAAGACCTTTACTGGATGCCCGTGATCTTCGGGCCCTCAGACGCCACTGCATCACTCACCGGCATGATTCTGTCATTGACATTACTAAATGGGCCCAGGAATACTTCAAGAAACCACTGTCTGTAAACACAGTCTGCCATGCCATCCACAGATGCCACCTAAAACTCTATCATGCAAAAAAGAAGCCATTGTTGATCCAGAAGCACCGCCGTGTTCTGTGGGCCAAGGCTCATTTAATTGGACTGTAGCAAAGTGGCAAAGTGTCCCGTGGTCAGACGAGTCCAAATTTGACATTCTTGTTGGAAATCATGGGCTTTGTGCCCTCCGGGCTAAAAAAGGAGAAAGACCACCCTTCCTGTTATCAAGGTTCAGTTCAAAAGCCAGCATCTCTGATGGTATGGGGATGCATTAGTGCATATGGTGTGGGACACTTGCATGTTTTAAAAAGTACCGCGAATGCTGAAAGGTATAGAAAGGTTTTAGAGCAACATATGCTCCCCTCCTGACGACATCTATTCCAAGCACGGCCTTGTGTATTTCAGCAGGACAATGCAAAACCACATACTACAGCTATTTCAACAGCATGGCTTCATAGTAGATGAGTCCGTGTGCTGAACTGGTCAGCCTGCAGTCCTGATCTTTCACCGATTGAGAACATTTGGCGCATAATTAAACGAAAAGTCCGTCAAAGGAGACCAAAAACTCACCAGCAGCCGGAAGCCTGTATTAAACGAGTGGGATCAAATTACAATGGCTAAACTCAAGAAACTAGTCTCCTCAATGCCCAGACGCCTCCACTCTGTGTTAAAAAGAAGAGGGGATGCTACACCATGGTAAACAGGCCCCTGTCCCAACTTTTTTGAGACCTGTAACAGCTATCAAATTTGAAATGAGCTCATTTTGTGGATAAAATTGTGAATTTCTCAGTTTCAACATTTGCTATATTATCTCTGTTCTATTGTGAATAAAATACTGGCTGGTGTGATTTGAAAGTCATTGCGTTTTGATTTTATTCACAATTTACACTTTGTCCCGATTATTTCGGAATTGGGGTTGTAATAATAATAATAATAAAATTACAGTATTCCTACAAAAGGCTGTATTTTTGAGCCAGACTTATGAATGTTAGGCACAAGCTAACTCTAAAATGAAAATGACTAAACAGCAAGTTTTATTTATTTATTGAATTTTAAAATTATTTTTTACTAAAACACAAATAGGCTGCATGAGCAAAAATACCTGTCTCCAAGAGCAAACCGCGATAAAATAAAAGTACCACACTGTCTTAAGTGGAATTATTGGCATCCTTGTTTAAATTCAAGAGAAAAGGGTCATAAATTGCATTGAAATCTGAGTTGATCATTTTTTATACTACGATCACATCAGAAGAGAATATAATTATATCTCTTTACTTATATTCACATTGTAATACCACGGCTCTACGCCCTCAGTTACCGCCTATTAAGACCTGGCCTGCATTCCACGCTCTCCTGGAATCACCCGCATCAGTTCATAATTGTTGTTGTGCCATGAGTCAGTGTACACAAGCGTGAGCTCCGCAATCTTTCGGTGTGAGGTCTCATAAGCCTGTTGTCTAGTGCTACTTCTGTTCAGACATTATAAACGTGTATTTGCGTATCTTTAGATACCGTTTACTAATAGCACTGTCACTATTGTATATGTTAAACGCTCCATTGTTATTATATTTGGAACCTCGTTTCCTGTTCGTTTTTACATTCTACTTTTTCTGTCTTTGCTGTGCGCCAGCCATTACACATGTTCCTGTTTTCAATTAAGTAATTTTCTTATTCTGATGTCAAAATTATTTGCACTACCACCAATTATTTTGAATTAATTCAATTAAAGTAAAACTGGCATCTTGCTGGCAATTGTACTGGCAACATCCAGTAGAATCAGACTGTAGCTCACGGCAGTATTCTTTTGCATTATAGTTGTCATGGTTTGTTAGGCGTGCATGTGTTTTGGAATTTTCTTTGGTGCTCTCGTCCCGGGACCAGATCAAATTCCTTTTCCATCGAATTCTTTAACCAGCTGGCTGATTGAAATGGGGCGGCGCTTCCCCGGACTCTATATATGCCGGAAGTCCACAACCCCTCCTTTACTCGAGTGTCTGTTTGTAGCTAAGCACTATAGCCGAAGATATCTCTAGTGAGTATTTGTGTGACTTCATAGCTTCCAGTTATTTTTGGAGTTCCTTCCTCTTTAGGAATTTTCCCTTTTCTACTTTTTCTCTCTCTCGCTCTGCTTCCGTTTTTTTCGGACTATGATACGTTCTTTGGAAGCCCGAGTACTTTCTGGTGGGCTGTGTAATTCTCTGTGTTTGTATTGTTTCTGTGCTGCTCGTTCTCTCCCTGGCCGCTGCACCTGGCCTCTCTATTTTACCAGCCATTACAGAACACTCTAGCCAGCATGAAGTCGTCAGCAACGGCTGCGTTAGCGAAAGTTGTGGCTAATCAACAAGCAGTTCTCTCTGGTTATGGCAAGGGTCTTTCTAGCCTGAATAATCAGCAGGCAGAGTTGGAGGAGAGAGTCCGCCTTCAGGCGAATGCCATGCAGAAACAGGAAAACATTCTAATAAGTCTCACTGAGTATTAGAGCCTTGTCCACTCAGTCAGATCACACAGAAGGTTGCAGAAGCACAGTCCGTACATCTTCCCCGAGAGCCAAAACTCCAGTCACCCCCAAGATATGGAGGCGAGGCAGGAAGATGTAAAAATTTCATTGCCCAATGTGAAATATTTTTTAAAGCGCAGCCTTCACGGTTCGTTAATGAAGAGTCTCGGGTTTCATTTATTTTATCCCTGTTGACCGACACAGCTCTCACTTGGGTCGGGCCACTTATTCGATCTAATTCACCAGTCGTGAATACAGTGGAGACTCTCGTTAGAGAAATGGTATTCGTGTTTGATCAGGAAGTTTGTGGTCAAGACGCGGCTATGTGTTTCATGCATCTGAGGCAGGGCTTTGAAAGTGTCGCGGAGTTTTCATTCTCATTTCGCTCCTTGGCGACAGAGACAGGCTGGCCAGAAGCACCTCTTAGGAAAGTTTTTGTTCACGCTTTGGCTGAGGAGGTTAAGGACGCTCTGGTTACATTGGAGTCTTGTGTTTCTCTGGATTCGTTGGTTCGTACTGCGGTGCGAATTGATAATCGCATCCGCGAACATAACAGGGAGAAACGTACTGCATTGGCTCTTGCTGACAACGGGGTTAATGCTCCTCGCAGCATGCATACATCTCCTATTCTGCCCACTGAGATTTCCACTCCTGGCGAGCCTATGCAGGTTGATGGCTCATATGAGAGCCGGGCTCGTAAGCCCGTTCACAGACGTGTAATCTGTTATAATTGTAACAAACCAGGACATATCCATCCACGCTGCCCTGAGCTTCAGGGAAACGGGAAGTCCCTCTAGCGGTATGGGGGGTGCTAGAGGGACAGACCCAATTTCCCTTCCAATCTTTAATTCCTGTAGAATTGACTGTGGGGAGACAGAGAATATTTATTGAAGCTTTTTTGGTCTCTGGTGCCTTGGATTGTTTTATGGATGCGGAGTGGGCTAGGAGACATTCCATTCCCATCCGCCCTCTTTTTCATTCACGCACTGTAAGATCTTTGGACAGTCGCCCGCTGGGAACTGGATTTATAACCGAGGTCTCTGAATCATTGACTATGTTCGTCCCTTTTAGTGGTCATTCTGAGGAGGTCCGGTTTTTTATGATCAGTTCCCCTGTTTTCCCTGTCGTTTTAGGACACTCTTAGCTACGGGAACATAGGCCTCACATTCTTTGGGGGAATGAGAATAACCCGTTTGTCCAGTGGGGCACTGATTGTAGGTCCCACTTTAGGGAGAGTTTGGCGTGTCATCCCGGGCATCAACCTATGGGGCAGGCTGACGCCTGGAGTGATTCTGAGGAGTTTGTGTCACACAACCCTCCTAATCTAGAAAAAGGGGCGGAGGAGGGGTTGGAGTGGGATCCTCAATTTGACTGACGGCAGCCAGAGGAGGATTGCTATTCTGAGGATTTCTCAGACTCGGAATCAAACATAGAGATGGCAGGTTCCGAGCAGGGCGAGAATTTGGGGGCTGCTCTGAACTTTTGTCTGCTTCCTAATGTTCCCAACGATTATGTTGATCTCGCGGAGGTTTTTAGCAAGCAACGGGCCTCGACTTTACCTCCTCATCGCACGTACGATGGCGAGATCAATCTCTACCCGGGTACCACTCCCCCCAGGGGTTCATTATACTTGCTGTCAGGGCCTGAGCGAAGGGCCATACGAGAATATATTCAGGAGGCTCTGGCTAATGGATTTATTCGGCCCTCCATGTCTCCTGCCGGAGCGGGGTTCTTTTTTGTGGGCAAAAAAGATGGCGGCCTGAGACCCTGTATTGATTACAGGGGCTTGAATAATATCACCATTAAAAACAGATACCCCCTTCCGTTAATGAACTCCGCGTTTGAACGTCTGCAGGAGGCGTCATTTTTTTTACCAAGCTAGACCTCCGGAATGCTTATAACTTGGTTCGGAATCGGGAGGGGGACGAGTGGAAAACGGCATTTAATACGCATGACAGGTACTACGAATATTTGGTCATGCCGTTCGGATTGGTTAACGCCCCTTCTGCGTTCCAGGCACTCGTTAATGACGTCCTCCGAGAGATCTTGGAGGAATTCGTCTTTGTCTACCTTGACGATGTTCTGATTTTTTCTTCAACTCTCTCAGAGCATAAGCAACACGTCAGACAAGTGCTTGAGGCCCTCCTTAAAGCCAAGCTTTTTGTCAAGGCTGAAAAATGCATTTTTCATGCCAAGACAGTCTCGTTTCTTGGCTTCATTGTGTCTGAAGGGTCGGTCCGCATGGATCCTGACAAGGTGGCAGCGGTCAGGAATTGGCCTGCCCCTCAAAATGTTAAGGAGGTTCAGTGGTTTTTGGGCTTTGCTAATTTTTATAGGAGGTTTTTCTGTAATTTTAGCGCGGTAGCTGCCCCCATTAGCGCGCTCACTAAGAAGAATTCCTCCTCGTGGTTTGCTTGGTCTCCAGCAGCTGAGGCTGCTTTTCAGGAGCTGAAGAAAAGATTTAGCTCGGAGCCCATTCTCGTTTTGCCCGACCCCTCCCTCCCATTTGTTGTGGAGGTGGATGCGTCTGAGGTCAGGGTGGGTGCCATTTTGTCCCAGCGCGCCCTTCGGGACAATAAGTTGCACCCATGCGCCTACTTCTCCCGGTCATTGTCGGCGGCTGAACGGAATTACAGCATTGGTGACCGGGAGTTGTTAGCTGTCAAGTTGGCATTAGAAGAGTGGCGCCATTGGTTGGAGGGGGCTGAACATCCGTTTATGGTTTGGACGGATCATAAAAATCTCCAATATATCCAACAGACTAAGCGACGTAATTCCCAGCAGGCGCGGTGGCCGTTGTTTTTCAATCGCTTTAACTTTACGCTAACTTACCGCCCTGGATCAAAAAACATCAAGCCTGACGCCTTGTCGCGGATTTATGACCGCTCCGGTCGCGATCCGATTCCTGAGCCGGTTATTCCGGCAGCTCAGATTGTGGCTCCTATTCAGTGGGACAAGAGTCTGTTGTGCGGGATGCCTTGAGGTCCGATCCCGGTCCTGGTGGGGAGCCGCCTGGCTGTTTGTTTGTTCTGAAAGCGGTACGGTCCCAAGTTCTCCAGTGGGGGCACTCTTCTCGCCTAGCGGGTCACCCGGGGGTTCATTGGACCAAGCGGTTCTTGGCCCAACGTTTTCGGTGGCCCAGCATGATTGAGGACATCTGGGAATTTGGGGCGACATGCTGTATCTGCGCTAGGAACAAGGTTTCCCATCTCCACCCCTCTGGTCTGTTGCGGCTGTTGCCTGTCCTCAAGCGCCTGTGGAGCCATATCGCTCTAGATTTTGTTACAGGGCTGCCTATTTCTGAAGGCAACACTGTCATCTTGGTCGTGGTCGACTGCTTTTCTAAGGCCGCCCACTTTATCGCGCTGCCCAAGTTGCCTTCATACCGGGAGACGGCTGCATGGTTTCCCGCAAGATTTGGTTTCTGACCGGGGCCCAGTTTTTAGTTGATTGGGAGGGATATGGTCCTGAGGAGCGGTGCTGGGTCCCTTCTCGGGATATCCTGGACCCCACCCTTATCTCAGAGTTCCGTGCTCCGGGTTCTCCTGGAACGTCTAGAGCCGTCCCTTAGAGGGAGGGGTCCTGTCATGGTTTGTTAGGTGTGCGTGTGTTTTGGACCTTTCTTTGGTGCTCTCGTCCCGGGACGAGATCAAATTCCTTTTCCATCGGATTCTTTAACCAGCTGGCTGATTGAACTGGGGCGGCACTTCCCCGGACTCTATATAAGCCGGAAGTCCGCCACGTCTCCTTTGCTAAAGTGTCTGTTTGTAGCTAAGCACAATAGCGGAAGATATCTCTCGTCAGTATTTGTGTCACTTTATATCTTCCAGTTATTTTTGGAGTTCCTTCCTCTTTAGGAATTTTCCCTTTTCTGCTTTTTCTCTCTCTCGCTTTGCTTCCGTTTTTTTTTTTTTTTTGGACTATTAAACGTCCTTTGAAAGCGCGAGTACTTTCTAGCGGGCTGTGTGATTCTCTGTGTTTGTATTGTTTCTGTGCTGCTCGTTCTCTCCCAGGCAACTGCACCTGGCCTCTCTATTTAACCAGCCATTACAATACTTCATTCGTCAGGAGACTGTGCACTGGAAATATTAAGAGGGGAAATGTCATCAGTATGCAAGAGGTTCAAAATAAACATAATTAAAATCAATGCTTTGAAAAGGCTCTCTTTTACAATGGTATAGTTTTGAGCCAGGGCACAATCAAGCTGAAACTGTGAGCCATTCTACTGAAGTGTCACGCCCTGTCTGCCTGCAAAAAAAGAGGACAGTAACAATAACTTCTTGAATAATACTGTGCTATTTGCAGTGGTCCAGGTCACTACTCAGCAGCATATTAAAAACCACAGAGTACTAGGAGTGGTAATAGTTGGCAGAAGGTCTGTACAGGTCATCTTTGGTAGGAGGCTAAAACTTGAATGTGGTCCAGACAGGGTAAAAAAATCCTTTTTTTTTTTTTTTTTCGCAGGAGCTTTTTTTGGGTAAAAGTAGCTCATGTCAATTTTTGCTGGAGCTATTTTGAGCCTCACGAAAGCTCCTGTACAAGGTGGAGACCTATTTATATCCACAAGAAATGAATTGTCTCGACTCTCAAAAAAGTGTAATATATACATATTTGGCAAGCAGGATGTCATTCTAGTCTTTTCCTTTTTGATTTTTTTTCCATTATCCTCAAAAATTGAGTAATTCTTGACAAAGCAGCAGCTAATCTAATTTTTATCAGATGCAAAGACAAGACTGAAGTCCCATACAAGAGATAAGTGAACAAAACTACAATCACAACAATCCCCAATGATTACTATGTCATTATTTATTTTTTACTGACAGTTTCATTTCCTAACCGTTGACACAAAAAAAGGTTTGAAACGTATGTATCTTCTTTTACAAATAACGCCTTTCCACTAGTGTGAAAAAGTGGGGTTATCCTGATCTTAAAAGAGTAAAAACCTTGTGAAGGATGAAAAATTGTTCAAATATTTCAATTTCCTCTTTCATATTCCAATTGCAAGTCATTACATTTGCATCATACGTTCAAAATGTGGACATACAAAGGCACTGGCAAGATTAGGTTAGATATTGAAAATGTGCTAAACAATTGTTAGATGTTGCAAATGTTCGGGGAAAAGGGAGGGAAACATTGTGCACTGTGCACAAAGAAAATGAGAAACCTGAGTTGCGGTACCTCTACCTGGCAAGTGGCACGATGGAACTTGGAACCCACATCAGTTTATCATACAACAGCAATTCAGCACTACAAAACTTTCTTACACAAAATGCAAAAGACTGAAAAACATCTTTTTGGTCCCAGCTAACCACACAGCTAGCACGCACTGTGAATACTGCTATGTACAGTGACCTCGATGGACCGTGTGTGACACGCATGCTACACGTACTCAATGCGATACTAACGTTCGCTGATGCTGCACCGGGCCGCAAATTTATCATTCCCAAACTGAACTGACCTGCCCCCCTTATGCTTCTCTCCCGCCCATAAGTACGGGTAGCTCAGTTATAATGGCAACCTCGTTCTCATATAAAACTTAGTCGGATTAAATGCAAATATTTGAATTCCGTAAACATTCATCATGAACGTTACTGAAAAGTAATTGTTTCAGATAGTGTCTCTACGTGAACAACTTCAGCACCCCAGACAATGCCTGAAAGCTCAGACTGGGCTGTCCTCAAGTTTTCCTCATCAAGACAAGTGAATCATGGTAAATGCAGAGACTAAATATCAGTGGCCCTGTGCACTGCCCACCAGCACGTTTTTCAATCTCATAATATCATGATCAGATGTAACAAAACGTCAGCAGCGACTGTCAGAAGTGAAACAAAACAGCTTTAAAACAACCAGCAACAGCAAAATACAGTGAGAACAATACTCATGTCTGTGCATAGGCCATATAAACATAAAGCACAAGCGTTTAGGATAATTTTACGTCAAACACATAAGTTTTACTTACATCAGAGGGGAACTCTCCGGGATTTTCGCCGCGCAAGGTCGTTCATTAAGATAGATTTTACCGTAAGTAGCTCTGAAAGCGATAATGATTCCGCACTTCTCTCGCGATTCTTTTCTCAGGGGCTGGAAGCTCCGATGACGTTGTTAGAAAATTGTTAATAAAGGTGGAATAACTTAACCGCTTGCTTATTGATTAAGCCATGGGGGCGACATTACGTTTTACTGCTTTGTATGCGATAGCGTATGAAGTTACTCTTTACATTATATAGCCATCCAGCCAGCGAGTTTGTTACCATTAGCTATGAAAATCTTGGTATTAATAGTCATATTAAAGCAACATGATCTGGTTTTTGCCCTAACTTAACTGTCTACCTGTACTATGCATTAACTTATCTGACATGATTTATGGTGCTTTCGTGTGCCCCAACTCTATTGCAAGATTATTGGGATGTTATTAGCTTGCTAGCTAGCTCAAGAGCAATCACTGTTACAGCTAGCAAGAGAAGGTGGGGTGAAAACAAAATCAAATGAAATTGCCTACCAAACGGTTATTTACCAAGATTTTCCTTAACTAGCTAGTTAGCAAGATGGCTATATAATCTACAAAGTAACGCAATACGTGATCGCAGAATGAAGTTGCTGAAAGTGACAGGTCTCTGACCCAACCGCATGCTAATGTCCGGTTGACCATAATTTTTGTTGCTGGGTCCAGGTGTTTTCCTGTAGGACAATGACCACAAACATACTAACGTGAGACCACAAACCTGTGGTCTGAACTGTACAGTCCATCATTGTGCTGTTGTAAAAGAGTGACAGCAGGCAATTCAGAACTGGTCCCGCTTACATTATTTGATTAGCAATCAAACTACTGATTCACTCAATAGCTAATTCTAATCAGTGGAATGACTCGCTAATTTATATTTAGATAGTGTTATTCTTTATTTCATTCTGAACTTAAAATTCTCCCGAAACTTGAGCTCACATTTTGTAGGGCGACATCTTGTGAAGCCGTACAAAAAAAAAATCCCTCACATGTTCCATTCAGTGCTGGTTTGGTCAGCTTTTATCCATATTTGACTAAAGACTGAAACAGTATATTAAGAAAACTGGAGTGCTAATGCAAAAAAAAAGCTAAGTTAGTTATTTTTACTCTGGCACTGTGCTAGCAAAGCCAGTTACTTCTCTTCTGTATACCTGAGGTTAGGGTTACGGTTTAGTCGGAGTACATGGCCATAGGGTACATCTTGGGACTTTCCATGCTTTGGTCCATAGCCATTTATGAATACAATCAATGACGTTCGCCAGAAACAGTGACCCCAGATGGAAGTCTGATCAAGGTACAATTTTGTATGAGCTCATCAGAGGCATAAAAATACTCATATTAAGCATAATTCCTGAAAATAATTATTTCAATTATTACTCAAATTCTTGTCAAGCTACAGTTCAGTTTGTACAAAAAATATCATTGTATTCTTTAAAACAATTCAATTGAACTGCATGTAGATTTTATTCGAATTAAATTTTTTCACTTCTCAGTAACTATAGACTACGTGTTGGTCTGGCATATTTATGACTTAAGGGGTCTTCAGGGTAAAAATGTCATTTTTTCTGAAAATTTCAATATTTTAGATTTTCACATAAAATAAATAAAGGAATGCAGTGAGATGCCAGTAAACACCAAGAATCTATGTTTTTCCTCTGCCTCAACTGTTTCTTGTGACTTTAAATGCAAATTACCGAAAATCACAATTTTGACTGATTTTCAACCTTGTGGCATTCATAAAATCATTAATATTCATCTGATTGACTTGAAATTTGGACTGAAGGTGTATCTGTTGGAGATCTATGAAATGACATGGGATTTTCTAGATAAGTGCATCCCTACGTGGTTAATTTTGAAAATGAAGCAAGTTGATGATACCGATTTTCGTTATGGTTACATAACAGAGCTCATTAAATATTCAGAAATGTTCCAAACAAAAAAATCCTATGTCATTTCACAGAACTATCTTAAACCTTTCATATGAGACTAATTTGAGTAATCTGACCATGGGTTATTGAAATAGCAGTGCCACAATATATTTTCAGATTTTGTCATTAAAGTGCCATTTCCATGGCAACCATGTACATTTTTATCAAAATATGACATTATATGAGGTTAAAATCATGTTGAGTATGTTTATTTCTTAGTTTTTACATTTTTATGGTTATTTCTACACTCTACCTGGAAGACCCCTTAAATTGCTTCATTGTTAATCAGGCAAAGTAGAGGGGAGCAGTTCAGCAGAATGAGAGAAATCCAGCCAAGTTAATCCAAGTTACTACCTACCCAGATAGAACATCTTTGAAACCCAGGGGTATCAGAGTAAAATCTTTAGAAACTCTACATGGAGGGGTGGTCAGAAATCCCTAAAAATATGAGCTGTAACCTTATTAAAAATTGTTAAATAAATAAAAAGATTCATATCCATTTAAAAAAATGAAAAATGAAGCCGTTTCACGCAACTGTTTTAAGCAATAAATTCTAAGATTTTTGACCAGTTTAACAAATCAAATTAATATGAAGTTACTTAACTCAGTTGTGTTTGCACAAAGCACTGAAACAGGGGAGCAGATAATACTGATACTTAGTTTGCCATGAAGAGAAAAATTGAGCATAATTGTACGGAGAGATGTACGCAGCTTTCCTACTTATTTGAACTGTATGTGTTTTTTGACTGGTATTGTTTACTATTGGCAGTATTTCTCTCTTTATTAATAATTCTACACCTTGCTGTTAAATAACAGCCTGCATTTTAGGACCATCTGGCAATCACACTAACTTTTTTAAATCAAGTGCCAACTTGTATAGACATGCAAATGATTTCTAAAAGCCTCACCTGAAAGAAATACCTATTAACTAAAATACATGGCTTTATCCTCGATGTACTATAATTCAAATGTGATTTGCTGAAATATTAAATAAAATCTGTGCAATGAAAACTTGATGAATGGTGAATAGTCATAATCTTAAGTAATCTTTGGTGTTTAGAGGCTGTCTGGAACCCTAATACAATAGTAATTCTCTGATATTTAGAGACTGCCTAAATCCAAGTTACTCTAGTCCTGTAATGTTAACACTGAACACTGAAAAATGTGAGAAGTTAGATTTGCCTTGAAATGTTATGCCAAATGGTTGCACACAACTGTTTCAAGTAACTTCTGATCAAATTCTGAGATATTTAGCAGAGTTAATTAATCCAATTAATTGGAGTTGTCTCAATCAGTTGTGCTCAATCAGTCAACATACAGCATTTCAGTGAATGTAACATTTCACCTTTTTCATTGACGCAGTCTGTATCCTTGTTACAGCAGTAATCTGACATTTAGTGGTTGCCTGTAACCCTGTTACTCTGGTGTTCAGAGGTTACCTGCAACCCTGCAACAGCAGTTACTTCTGGTATTTAGAGACTACCCAGAACCCTGTTATGACAGTAGTCTCTGGCATGTACAGTTTGCATTTTGCTCTGTCACTGTAATGTCAGCATCACACAGGCAACCTGTAACCCTTTTATTGTAGTAATCTGGTGTTCAGAACCTGTCTGTAACCATGCTGCTACATTAATCACAGGTGTTTAGAAGCTGTCAGAGACCATCTTTAGAAGCTGTCAGAGATCAGTTGCAATATCACAGGTGTTTAGAAGTTGTTTATAACCCTGCATTTTGACATGCTGACCCTCTAACCTACAATCCCTGATTGGCTGTGGAGAAGCTGGGGACAAGGATGAAGGACTAACTCACCAGCTGTGGAGAGCAGGAACAGGGAGGAGAGAGAGAAGAAGAATAGACATCTCTCCATCTTCATCAGCTCAAACATACAGACCCTTCCTCAGTGCTGAGTGGATGTGAACACCTGCAGCTCTGAGCTCTGAGTGACTCTGAGCCCTTGTACATAGACTGCACCCCTCTCTGAGAGACAAACTCTTTCTTTCCCTCCCCCAACCAATCACACTCACTGCTGCCTTATAAGAGTATTTCAGGGACTCTTCAATCGGACAAAGTAACAAATCATTTCGCGTTGTTAACATTTTGCCCATATATTTCCAATTCTGCATC
This sequence comes from Gymnothorax javanicus, assembly GCA_029692085.1. Taxonomy (NCBI): domain Eukaryota; kingdom Metazoa; phylum Chordata; class Actinopteri; order Anguilliformes; family Muraenidae; genus Gymnothorax; species Gymnothorax javanicus. The sequence goes on from CM056200.1 coordinate 65,338,448, forward strand.
ACAGCAGGCGGTCAGGTCTCCGCCCAGCAGCAGAAGACCACACCCTCCCAACACAACATTGACAAATACAGAAGAATGTGTCTTATTTCTGGGAAGGATGATGTTTTCGGTGCTGGGTTTGGCAGTGCTGTATGATGCAACGAAGCCTTGATACCAAACATGAAACTGTCGCCTTAAGCACAGCAAGATTTATACAATTTATTTCTGGAAAAGGATTGATTTTTTTTATTTATTTTTCAATAATAAATGAAAAAACTTACTGATATGTGTTGAAGCTGCAAAAAAAAAAAAACACAAAATATGCCAGCTCAGCTGGACTGACATATGCCTTCATTCTAGCTACTTCACAAATAAAGGCCTGATTAATGGGGTGCTTCTGAAATGGCTGTGCTTCAGACAGGTCCCCCAATCCCCAGAGGGATTCCTGAAGCTCTGTCTGAGCGGCGATTGGGTTCTTCATAACCTCCCTGACAATGGCCTTTCAAGCCTAGTCACTGTTTTTTACTGAAGCGCTCATGATACCACATCATAGCCATTTCTGAAAATGCTGAAAATATCCCCAAAATTTCATTAGATAAGCCATTCCATGTGAAATAAACCAAATGTTTGCGAATAAAAATGTTTTTTTTTGTTTTTGCCATCCATGATCTGAAAGCCTTTTTGCCGGCGAGGAGGAAGTCGGAAATGACGTGAGCGCAGTGGCAGCGCCAGGGATTTTTTATTGCTGGTGCTATAGTGACGCTGAATCATTCAGTGATGGGGCTGATGAATGTATCATATGGTAGCCTTTATTTGCGCAAAAGCCAGACGCGCGGGATTCAAGAGTAAGTTTTAGATATGTTTTTACCAATGCGTCTATTGATTCAGAAAACTACAGAGATTATTGTATTTCATAAACAAATAAACTGCCTCAGCAACATGGGAGACACCGCGGGCTACACAAAAGCATAAACATTAAACTATCAGAGCTTCCGAGCCAGAGTGCACATCATCAATCAAACACCAGTCCAGCAACCAGCATTAAATGCGTGCTTTTCAACTGAAAAACAGTGTCTTCTACTTCTCAGATTATTGTGACAGACAACACCACAAGATAGCCTATATTAAAGACAAATAAGGGAAACAGCAGATGCAAGGCTTTGTAGGAGTTGTAGGACAAATCCCATGCAATAAACAAAACAATAATTGAAGCTAAAACCAAGAATCAGCCTTTGGAAGTCCATAAGCAAAACCAATAGGCTTAATAGCATAGATATATCCATTTAGAGCACTAGATTGCTGATGATGTCATATTTACATCACCCAAAGTGAAGCATATTGATACAACCAACTTCTTCATTAAAATGAATGGTTCCCCATGAAGCCAATTTCAAATAAGTTAAGAAAGTCTTTAAAATGCCAAGATGTGTGGTTGCGTTTTGCAGTAATATTCATTCGAAGGCCTGTAATAGAACGTTTCATGCGCAAGTTATCATAGAAACGCAAATTTATTAATTTAATGGAGAAAATCATGTTTGCATGCTAGCTACCCAATGTGTCATCCCATGGACTTGAATAGACCGCTGACTAAAACCAAACCGTAGCAATTGTTAATGGTCACCAGCTAGCTACCTTGGTAACCTTACCAGTGCAGAAAGTACGTTGACATAGCAGTTAATAAATTTAACATAGTGGCTACCAAGTTTGCTACTTGTAATTGACATTCAATGTCAATACTTCTTACCTGCAAAATATTTATTACAGTGTAAGTTACTTTGTCTGTTTATACTGAGTTCCAAAACACAAGGAGGAGAGAAAGGCTTATCTGTTATAAGTCAGGAGAAAGAACTTTTCACCATCCCCTCGATCAGTGCTGTGCAGTGATCATTTTGACAAGCAGCGTTTTGAAAGGTGAAACTTGTTAAAGGAGTAGCTAGACTTGACTAGTACCTCCATTTAACAATGTTGGCATTAGCCATATGATTCAATATAAACAATTCGGTTGACGCCAAATATGCTGAACCAGGGTACAATGAAGTGAAGAAACCAGAAAGTAATTTGATAATGTATACAAACATTCATCGACGTTTCTTATAACTGCGAAAACTTCCAAGCAGCTGTATTCCAAAGGGGTCATTAAAAGCCTCGGTCACGTTAACTCGTTAACTTTTCTGGTCGCACGTGAATGTGGTTGCGAGTCACATTTTTGATCTTCCTGTTCGTGAGTGTGCCTCTTTCCCCCAACAAAAGCATATATTAACCCTATCTAGACCTGGGTTTTTAGGGCTTCTTGGGGCCGGGGGCCCAGGTAACTCGTAAACGACATGGCGTATGACCACCAAATTCGCTGAGGATGATGTACGCGTAAACTTAAATCACTATAATCATTTTGGTATTATTGTGACCTATAATGGTGTCATTATGACATCATGTTTTGATTTTTATTACCCAGAATGCGTTGCTTATTTTATCCCACAGTGCACCTGCTCCGAGAGGCCAAAAAATACACAAAATTCTAAATTCATTTACTCAGAATGTTTTTCTTAGAAGTTCAGGTCAGAAAAAAATGAAAGTAAACTTATAAAGGATTACAGGTTTGTGTAAGCAAAACTTGCGCTGTTCTTATCGTCAACTTCTTTTTTGTTTAGTATATTGATTTCAATATAGAGCCGAAAGACCACCTTAATAATGGAAAAAAAATCTATTTGTTGCGCCCTCCATAAAAATTAAATTCAATGACGCCATCAAATTAGCATAAATTAATTTTTTAAAAAGCCATTAAAATAAATTCAATTTTTATTGCAGAATCATATGTTCAAAAGACTCTAGAAAATTGTGAAAAAAATGTAACCTTTAACTCAGGTGAATTCTAAGGGAAAAAAAAAAAAAAGCCCCCCTCCCCCCCATAAAATCACCTGTTTTCCAGCAATTATTGGCACCCTAACAATTCCTGAAATAAATGTAAAAATTGGCTGAAGTATTTCTGTCATTTCTACAGTAGTTTACAAATGTTGATCAGAGTATCTAGGAACATTTAAGTAGTAATTCATCACTTCCTGTTTCCCTGGGGGTATAAATATGACGTGACACAGAGGCCATTTCTCTTATCCACTCTTCAACATGAGAAAGACAAAGGAACACACCATTCAAGTAAGGCAGATGTGTGTCAACTGGTAATCATTAAACAGGCAATGGCTCATAGCCAATAGAAAATAGCCACTTGCCTGCACCTGCCCATATCTACTGTCATGGAGGAATCATTAAGAAGTTTAAAACAACTGGAACAGTGGTAAACAAGCCTGGATGAGGACACAAGGTTATTTTGCCACCACGCACAGTGAGGAGGATGGTAAGAGAAATAAAAAGTTCTCCAAAGCTCACTGTTAAAGTTGCTTGCAACAAATGGTAATTATTTGTAACAGTCACAGAGTCTCCAAAACAACCATCAGGCGCTATCTACATGCCAACAAGCTGTTTGGGAGGCATGCACGAAAAACTTTTCACTCACAATCATAAACGCAAACATCTGGAGTTCACTGAGCGGTAAACTGGGACTTCAACTGGGACCGTGTGCTTTGGTCACATGAGACCAAGATTTTTTGGCAACAAACACTCTAAGTGGGTCTCCTCCGGAACGCAAAAAGATGAGTATGCAGAAAAATTACCTCATGCAAACTGTGAAGTATGGGGGAGGATCGGTGATGCTGTGGGCCTGTTTCTCTTCCAGAGGCCCTGGGAAACTTTTTAGGGTGCATGGCATCATGAACGCTTTGAAATTTTTTAAATCAAAATCTGGTGGCCTCTGCTGACTGAAAAGCTGAAGATGGGTCGTCACTGGGTTTCTTTCCCAGCAAGATAATGGCCCTAAACATGTGGCCAAATCTACACAGAAATGGTTCAATGACACAGAATCAAGCTTGTCCCATGGCCATCTCAGTCCCCAGACCTCAACCCCATTGAAAACCTGTGGAGTTTGCTGAAGAGGAGAGTGCAGAGGAGAGGACCCAGGTCGCTGGATGATTTTTAGAGATTTGCAAAGAGGAATGGTCGAAGATCCTCTTTTTCTGTATTCTCCCATCTTGTGAAACATTATAGGAGAAGAATAGGTGCTGTTTTGTTGGCAAAAGGGGGTTAAAATGTAATCAGGGGTGCTAATAATTGTGGCACACATGATTTGATGTAAAAAATTATTTCTAAATGTGGGATTTTTTTTCCCACTGAATAAATGCACTTGAATTAAAGGTTGGATTTTCCTTTTTTTCATTGTGGTCCTATATTATTTAAAAAAAAAACTGAATTTATTAGAAGTTAAAGATCAAATTAACCAGGGGTAAAATTTATGGAGGGCATTTTTGTTAACAAAGAAGCTTTCATCATTTTGAAAATACAACAAATTCAATGACGCCATCAAATATAATTAAAAAAGTATATGTTGAAAAAGAAATTACATAAAGATATCGTAAATATATGAAAAAATATGTTATCAGAAACTCTTTCCATTGATGAAACCAAAATCGGCGATTTCCAAGTTTAGTGGTCCTAGCTCAAGTGGTTCAGAAATTATACGATGTGAAAATTGGCGTGGCCATAAAAAGCCTCCCCCCCGCCCCCATCTCAAAAGGGTTAAGGATGACAAAATGTTGCTCTGTTTTCACAGCAATACCAAAATAACACTGACTCACATGCAAGTGTTTCTGAAAATGTAATTTTAAAGTTGGTAAAAATAAATGGGAGTCTACGTGCAAATTTTACCTCCAGGTGTATACGCTGCTGGAACAGATGCTTCACTTGAGCGTACCCTGTCAGCAATCTAGTGTTCTATATGTAAGGGATAATCAACTCGTAGGTGTGCTTCACACGGTTTAAAAGCACGAAGCGGACGCGAATAACCACCCGATGTGAAGCGGAGGGTGGTTGCCTCCACAAAGTGCCTTAAAACCGTGTGATGCACACCTACGAGTTGATTATCCCGCTTATACCATAGTTATTTGCCAGCAATATCAAATCAAAGCATTCAGAAATTTTTGATGAAAGTTTCGCACTTAAAAAACAAGCTGGTAATCATTAAACAGGCGCCGTGCCTTCTCATAGCCAATACTATAGGCCAAGCTAAACTGAACAAGCTAACTTAATTCAACTTACCTTCATGGAGAAAATTTTTTTTTGCGTACGCTAACATCCTTTTACTAGCTAATGATTTGGTAACGGATTCCAGCTGAAATTGAGATTATGCATAACACAACATTATGTGTTATTGTCTAGCTAACTTGCTATCGGCAATTACAATGAACTTATTTCCGTCGAGCCAGCGAGCTGAAATCAGTCTGTTGTCATAGCATGAAGTTAGAGAACTGTCAACAGTTGCTGACACATGAACTGGACATGTTAGCTTCCTTTGTAACCGTACATGATTACTATCGTTTAATGAATAAAGCGTGATTACTTTGCTGTTTTAATATTTACGGTCATTATCATTGAAGTACCTATTGTTAACCACCCCACAGAATGCAACTTATCTGATGCCACCAAATTTACTAGAGATAAATGAGTAGGTTTCTGTTATACCCAGCCAAATGCCAGTGCTCTAATGTTGCTATGTTTACAGGTTGGCTAGCGGATGAATTTCGAGCAGTGAAACTACCGTAGCCAAGCTACCTGTGCGGTTCCACGGTTTTAATGCATACCTGCCGGCCAATCAGAAAAGAGTATTCACCCAGACTGTAGGAAAAAGATCTATAAGCGTCTCACTCCGCACTTTCAACAAAAGAGGTGTTGAGTGGATCTGACCTTCAAAAATAATTAATTCAAAAATATACAGAGAAAGTATAGCTAGAATTTAAATGTGAAAATACAGTTATTTTCTTGGTGGTGCTATTGAAATATCTGCACCAGCAAACACTACCCCAATGCCGCCCATGCGTAAGCGGCATAAATTTTTCCAGGCAAAGCAAACAAAACACAATGAAACGTTTGGAGTTCTGATGTTCTTTCAGTCTGCCTTTTTGATTTTTTTTCAAAATGCCGCATTGTGTAGCAGGATTTTGTAGTAATAAGCGAGAGATGGGTTGTAGTTTATCCGAATATCCTGAAGAACAAGTGATACAGACCAGAGTTTCTCAGTCTATGGTACATGCCGTCACTGGCATTGACTACGAAAGGAGCATTGGGGCGATTGCCCCTGCAGTGCTAATCATATAATAGAACTGGAGAGAGCGAGGAAGTACCACCCCTCTTACTTTCAATGGGAGATGCTAGGCTAGCTACCTCAGCCCAGGAAGTACGGAATTGACCGATGCCACCTATAAAAATGGCTTTCCATAGGTGCTTATTTCCGCACCATTTCATAAGATTGCCAATCTGATTACACAGCACAAATGGCCAAGAAAGTGTGTCAGCTGTGTGGATTGGCGAATATTTTCGAGGGGAAATGACCAGCAACGCTGTTAAACCGGAACGCGCACGCACTTTTCACTCTTTTCGTTGAATTGCTGGAGTCAAGCAACAGCTGGACAACCAAACTCGTGCACGAGCTGTCATCAAGCTCTAAGTATCAGTTCTTATTTTACAGGCCCTCTTGAAAACATTGAATAGTTGCGCCAGACAAAAAGCAAAATAATGAAGAATTATCGAATACATTTTCTATTGTTTCGCTTTATTTGGCAAGAAAAAAATGCGCACTTTTCAATCGGTGTCTATGCAGCCGCCGCGTCGTTGGCCACAAAATGAGGATGTTGCAATCTACGCAGATGGTCACGTGATCCCCAAAGCAAAATATACACAAACGTTGATCACAGCATAGTGAAAATGGGAAATCTTGTGCTGCTGTTGGTTGCACCAATCATGATGCCATTCAATCGTCCGGAAAATACGGCAAAATAAGTTTCCATCAATTTCCAAAAAATAATGAAGCCCTTTTGAAAGAATGGCTTGTTAAATTAAGAAGAATTGACCGTGGAAAGCCTTACAAACCGAACAAAACATTCAGTTCTTTGCTCAGAGCACTTTGAGAAAAGGTCCTTCACATACCAGAAGTTCACGAGTAAGTCAACAGTTTTGTTGCAATGAAAACTTGTTTTAAAGTGAAGATTTAAAGAAACTAGTGGAAAAGATATATTCAATACAAATACTGACCTTAAGCCGGAACGCCCCCGTAACGGGGGCAATGAATTCGCAGAATAAATACAGCATGTTTCTTAATAGCCCTCGTCATGCGGCATATCCTCTTAAAGCGAAGAAACTTGGCAAAAAGTTGGTGATGACCGTTTTTACCTAAACCGAACACTATTCAAGCACCAAGCAAGTACAAAAGCATCTAGCAAAACATTAAATAAAATAAGATCAGTGCTCTATCGCAAGCATTTCCACTGAATTTGTGCTATGCATACAAATGATACCTCAAATGAAAGGAAGGACAGTCCACAGATTCCAACGATATAAGCCTTGTCATTTTAAATTGACACCACACTCAAAGAACAGCAGGCATACACTTTAAGTGCAACAGAGATGAGCAAAAACTTTTCTTACCTTTGATATTTTGTCATAAAAAGCTGTTTGTGGGTAAACCTGCACTTGCTATTGTTTTAGCCAGTCTATCTGAGAGTCCTCTCGCCATTGTGCTATGCACTCAAAGACCTCAGCAGTATACAAGCTTAAATGGTTCTTTTTTTTTGTTTTTCACTATAATTAACCACTAAATATTCAACTGTTGTTTTCAAAGCCGGTTTATGACTGAGAATCCTTGCGCCAATATGCTCAAGTTCAAAAACAGCGCAGCTATACAAGTGCTAAATCGACTAGTGAATATATACTGTACTCTGTTGAGCTAGTGTCGTGGATAAGGCGGAGCATTTGGACCCGAGCGACTGGGGTTCAATATCCGGTTAAACATGCGACCTTTCAGAGCAAGGAAAAACATTTTTTTTTTTTTGTATAAATAAATAATAATTAATCGATGCTTTCCCATCCAATCAAAGCCATCTTCCTGGGTTACTACGGGGATCACGTGACTTACACTTCGGTTGCTGCATCCAGTGCAACGCCTCCAGTGGGAAACGCGGAAGCAGGAAGCTAACATGCTAACAGGCTGAAGCCAAGGATGTTTTATATTTCACTGGATATACGACAATTGGAAAATGGCCGCCCATTCATTTCAATTGAAATCGCTCAATGGCGCAGCACGCCGACATGGGGGCCTTATTTCCGGAGTCACGCGGATTTGCGCGGTGTGACTTTTGCTCACACATGCGTGATGTGGGGCTTATGAACGCGCTGCTATCCGAGGTGTCCATGACAATGACCCACGCTCGTGGAACTCCTACCCAGGGTGCGTGTTCATGATCACTTTTCTCCGGAAATGGAACTCTGACAACAGCAGATTGCAGAACCTTGCAGGGAACCCTTGATGTAACCATAAGCGGAACGGAAAAATACATAGCCGCCGGTAATGGCTGAATCATCGTTTGAAATAAAATTTTAAAAACCAAATGCAATATCAAATGTTTAAAACGATTTTATTTAACGGGGAAGTAATACTATTGATTTCAACGCAAAAATTTCGGCACAATAATTGACTTGCTGTTGTGTAACATGACATTGCTCCGGCTCGTGTCCTCTTTAGTTCAACGATGAATAACTACATTTACAGAGTCAGGCGATTCTTGCTTGTCTGCGTGCGAGCTCCATTATCTTTTCCGGATTCAAGATGATAAACCGAACACACAACGCACTGCACGTGCCTAATGAACCGATATGTTTTAACACGTTGACTGCCAACTACGAGATAACATCTTAATGGCGGGTCCGGGCCAGCGCTAGACTTGAAAATTCGGGGGAAATTATCCATCCCTTTATTGACAACAATTAATCCTGGCTAATTCTAGATGGTTTTCCTCTATTAACACGTTTTCCAATTCAATAATAATCAAGTGGCAATTGAAGATACGGCTTCTCTCCCCCATGCGATGTAACAGCAAATAATGGGCTACATTCAGTACAGAAAAATTATTCAATTATAATTTTGCAAAAACTATTTTTTTTTTTTTTTTTCCAGCAATTTCAAATGTTTTTGCGAATGAAGGTAATTCTTTATTTTCCTCCGTTTACATTTTCAGTCTGACAGCTGTCTATTTTTTTTACAACGCAAAAAATTCCATGCACAAAAATTGACTTTGCCGCTGTTCATTAACATGAGTTCTGAAATGCCGGCTCTTGTCCTCTTTGAGTTCATAGACCTATGAATAACTATTTTTACAGAATGTCAGCCCATTATTTGCTTGTTAGATCGCATGAGGCCCATTAAAGCTTTTCCGCCATTGATTATTCTTGATAAAAACGTGTTTACAAGGAAAAACCATCTAGAATTAGCCAGGATTAATTGTTGTCTAATGAACCGATGGATGTTTTAATGTCAAGTCTAGCCTTAAACTTATGCCAATTCTGGCAAGGTAATTTACTTTAATGTCTAACTTAACTTAGTTTTGCGCTAGACTCATCACCATTCCGTGAAGTATGGTAAAATGTGGGTCTACCCTGAAATGTTACACACATTGTACTGTGTTATTTTTTTTTTTTACCTTTGTTTTAACGCTCTTTTTTTCTGTCATTCCCGAGAGATATCCGAGCCTCTTGGAGTGCATTGAACAGTTCATCCATGAAGTTCTGCATGTCAGCGAACCGGAGGCCATGCCTTTCTATTTTTCCCCCCACAATTCCCCTTCCAATAAAGTCTGTCGTGATTATAATTTGAATACTGTCTCATTGCATTTCTAAGTGCAAGTTAACATCGATTGTAGTGGTGGTACTCAGTTTTATGATAATGACCGGCTCTGCAAGGCTAAGCATTAATTCAAAAATGAAGAATGGTTAATAAATGGTTTGCAAAGCAGTATTCGAACGTAGTGCTATAAATGCACTCATTTGGACAGAACGTTAGATGCTACTCAGCTGACAAATTATACATAACGCATCAAAATACAACAATGTAAATTGGTGCTATTTCAAAGTCATGGAAATATACAGTTCCGTTTACAGGTATACAGCGCCCTCCATAATTATTGGCACCCCTGGTTAAGATGTGTTCTTTAGCTTCTAATAAATTCAGTTTTTTTCTAAATAATATAGGACCACAATGAAAAAAAAAGAGGAAAATCTATTTAATTCAAGTGCATTTATTCAGTGGGGAAAAAAAAATCCCACATTAAAAATAATTCTTTTACATCAAATCATGTGTGATTATTAGCACCCCTGATGTTAATACTTTGTACAACCCCCTTTTGCCAACAAACAGCACCTAATCTTCTCCTATAATGTTTCACAAGATGGGAGAATAAAGAAAGAGGGATCTTCGACCATTCCTCTGCACAATCTCTCTAAATCATCCAGCAACCTGGGTCCTCTCCTCTGCATCTCCTTTCAGTTCCTCCACAGGTTTTCAATGGGGTGAGGTCTGGGGACTGAGATGGCCATGGGAGGAGCTTGATTCTGTGTCTGGTGAACCATTTCTGTGTAGATTTGGCCACATGTTTAGGGTCATTATCTTGCTGAAAGACCCAGTGACGACCCATCTTCAGCTTTTCGGGCAGAGGCCACCAGATTTTGATTTAAAATGTCCTGGTAAATGGTTCCCAAAAGAAACAGGCTCACAGCATCACCGATCCTCCCCCATACTTCACAGTGGGCATGAGGTGCTTTTCTGCTTACTCATCTTTTGTGTTCCGCCAGACCCACTTAGAGTGTTTGTTGCCAAAAAGCTCTATCTTGGCCTCATCTGACCAAAGCACACGGTCCCAGTTGAAGTCCCAGTACCGCTTAGCGAACTCCAGACGTTTGCGTTTATGATTGTGAGTGAGAAAAGGTTTTTTCCGTGCATGCCTCCCAAACAGCTTGCTGGCATGTAGATAGCGCCAGATGGTTGTTTTGGAGACTTTTTGACCCCAAGATGCTACCATTTGTTGCAATTCTTTAACAGTGAGTGAGCTTTGGAGAACTTTTTATTTCTCTTACCATCCTCCTCACTGTGCGTGGTGGCAAAATAACCTTGCGTCCTCGTCCAGGCTTGTTTACCACTGTTCCAGTTGTTTTAAACTTCTTAATGATTCCTCTGAGAGTAGATATGGGCAGGTGCAGGCGAGTGGCTATTTTCTTGTAGCCATTGCCTGACTTGTGAAGGTCGACACACATCTGCCTTATTTGAATGGTGTGTTCCTTTGTCTTTCACATGTTGAAGAGTGGATAAGAGAAATGGCCTTGTGTCACGTCATATTTATACCCCAGGGATACAGGAAGAGATGAATTACTAATTAAATGTTCCTAGATACTCTGATCAATTTTGTAAACTACTGTAGAAATGACAGAAATACTTCAATTAAATTTATTTCCCAGGAATTGTTAGGGGTGCCAGTAATTGTGGAACAGGTGATTTTATGAAAAATAATTATTTCTTAGTCAGGGATTTTTTTTTCCCTTAAAATTCACTTGAGTTGAAGGTTACATTTTTCTACAATTTTCAGTGTGAGAGTATGCTTCTGCAATAAAAATTGAATTTATTTTAAGGCTTTTAACACATCTTAACCAGGGGTGCCAATAATTATCGAGGGCGCTGTATCTATAATTTTAATATGAAAAAAAGTAAGATGAGTGTTGGCTGCGTACACGAGTCTAGGATGTCACAACAGTGGCCTTAGCTTACTGTTCATTTTGCCCTGCTACATAATGAAGTGTGGCAATCGAGTTGCTACATATTACGGCCATTCATCAATTAAAATCAAATGGCTAAAATATTTGCACCTTAACGCCAGCTCACTTTACCGAGTTGGCTACGTCTATAAATTGATCACAGACGGACGGCAAGGAATGCCCATTGCTCCACCCACTCACATCCGCTGCAGTACTAAATTCGGAGGAGACGAGAACGCGCTCACATGAGGACCCGTTGGTGTTCACGTAGCCTGAATATAAATAAAAACTTTTGTCGTTGCCGAGGAACGAGGCATCAATGATTTAAAAGAGAAAAATAAACAGTTTCGGTATCACTAATTTGTGACTGTCAAAAAAATTTATTCACAGATTTATCAGCGTGTCTTTTTCAATTATTCCCTATGGAGCAATTTCTTATTGGCCTCCATGGCATCACGTGACTTCCAATATCAGCTTGACCGCTAAGCCTATATTGGCGTGCGTTCCACCCTTCGTTGTTTGTCCAGTTCTCCTTATTGGTCCATAACTGAAGCAAAGGTACTTCCTTGTTCTCTCAGGTTCTATTATATATCTCTATGGTCAGGGAACATTGCTCCACTAATTCTGACTCTGGGCTGGAAGTAAACAATTACACTTGAGGTCTGATCAAGTGATGTTAAGACTTCACAATTCACTTTACATTTTCTGATTTGCAGCCAAACTTGACCTAGTTGAACTCATGACTTCCGTTCAATTCGTCCATGCCCACTCCCAAAAAGCAGCTATTTTCAGTTCAATGCATCAAATAAAAACTCAGTCAGTGAGTAGCCTATGAAGGGCTGTCTTTAATTAGCTCTTAAAGTCACTAAGTTGTAGGCTAACTATGACAGCTAGAACATTCATCGCACTTACAAATTAAATGTTGGATATGCTGAAATGTTAAAGGCTATCTAATGATCCTGCAGAATTGTGTTTAGCAACTTTGATAATGAAATTACCTAGAAATAGCAGTGGTTAACTGTTTATTAAGAGCCATTCCATAAGAGATTGACGTTCGGTGCGCAGTTGACCCCCCTGGAATTGAATGAAAGTTGGCACATAGGTAGATATGGATGTCTTACGGAAAAAGCTGAATTTTTGGGTCCATATCTACCTTCGCCTGCTGGTCGTGCCACCTGGAGGCCACTAATGTGGCTCAGTTTTGTCGTCCAAAAGCTGTTGACACCACATTTTACATGAACTATCATGACCTGAGGGTACACAGTACCAAATATATTATACTTTTATCATGACCTGTGACACGTCAAGTCTGGTCGGACATCAGTACCATCTAGTGACCAAGCTGGGTAACTACAGTATTGAGCCGGAATTTTTTGGGGAAATAACAATAAAAATTGGAAATGGGAATGGAAAAAATAATATCCCTGACATGTACCAATGTAGAATGCTTTAATTATGTGTTAACTCACAACAAGACGATCATTTTCAATGAATATTATCTTGGTATCTTGCTGGGTCTGTGCAATGGATGGCCAGAAAGATGGTCAATATTGATTTTTGATGCATGTTTGCGGTATATTTTCTCAAAAATCCAGATATGTACTGTGGTGGTAAATGCTGTTTGTTGTGCTTTTGGAACTCTTTTTTCAGGAATACCAAACACTTCTTTGGTAGTATCTACACTTTTCAAGCTAGATGGAGCCAAATTTGGAAAAAATTTCTAAACGGACCATTTCATAGTAGATTGTGCCTATGTTTAGATGGCACTATTCTGCTTACCCAGCAAGATAAAGATCTGAAATCTCTGGGTGCATAGTCCCTTTGGGGTACATTACGGCATTAGTAAAATCTCAATCGTAGTATTTTCAGTGTAGATGGTAGTCAACCTCAAAATTCTGAAAATTTTTCCCCCAGGGGGCCGTAGGCTGGATGCAAATACTGACAATCCCCAGCAATGTACCAAAGAAATTGTTTTTGAATTGTGATACACACAACTAGTTTTCTCCGATATCATAGGTATCTATGGACTGACAAGGCTCTGATTGCACATGTTGCGGAGTCCACAATGTGAACTCTGACATCCGGCCTGCATGAGTCAGACTATGCTTGTGCACTGGAGACCTACAGATTGCAACAGTGCAGCAATTAAATCCTCTAAAACCTTTGTATCAGGGAGCAAAAATAATGCAATATAGTAATCGGATACAATGCTATGAAAGTGCAGTTAATTTTAGTTAAAGCTCAAGATCCCAGTCATTAAATTGCCAGCACAATATTGAAGAGATTAAAAACACTAACACATGCACTTGCACATAACTCAAGAAGAAAACACCTGCTACATTTATTGATCACAAACACATGTTCACATGCGTCTGCACTCCCCACAATTTCCCTGCCACATACAGGAAGAAAGTTGCAGTGCAGTGATAAAATGCACGGGTATGTCATACTTATCTGATTACACCCTTGAGAAAAAAAAAAAGAAATATAAAAATAGCGGACACTGTGGCTTATAATCTTCATCTTCACGAGCACTTGATCAAAGCTAAGAAACCACAAGGGCGGCTCTTATACCTGCAGCTCCATTTAACTCTAGAGCTGAGCAAGAAGCCTGGCACTAAAATGCAGATGAGACATGGTAACCAGTGTAGCTTCCTGCAGGTGTTTGGATGCTGTGTGATTTCAGAGGAGTGGAAGTACTTCTGAGATCCTCCGTATCATGTAAAATGTGTTGCTTTCACTGCTCCTCAGGTCAAGACAGTCCTTAGATAGACTTTAACTGAAATTTTTCATTTAAGGAGAAAAAGTCCTATGAGAACACATTTCTCTTCTGCAAGAAAGCCCTGAGAGAACTGATTGAAAGAACAGTAGCAAGTAGGAAGACCAAGACAGAGAGAGAGCAAGGGTAAACCACAGGAGCAGTTTTGGAGTAAAGTCAAGGCCTTTAGTCAAGGAATGAACAGCAGTTTTTTCTTTACATTCTGTTTAAGGACCCAACTTTATCTCTGCAGAGGGAAGACAGTTCCACAGTATTTCCTCTGAGGGCTCCATCCAGCAACTCTGTAGTTGCCTGTTACTTTGACGAATAAAACTAATGAAAGTATCTCTGGGTTTGTTCATCTGAACTTATTGAAGTCATGCGAATTTCCCAATTGTATTTTATAATACAATCTTGGGCAAAACTCACTGTAAGTTTGTGAATAATATTTCATGAAACAAATAAAACAGTTGAAATGTACACTGCCCTCCATAATTATTGGCACCCCTGGTTAAGATGTGTTCTTTAGCTTCTAATAAATTCAGTTTTTTTCTAAATAATATAGGACCACAATGAAAAAAAGAGGAAAATCCAACCTTTAATTCAAGTGCATTTATTTAGTGGGAAAAAAATCCCACATTAAGAAATAATTCTTTGACATCAAATCATGTGTGCCACAATTATTAGCACCCCTGATGTTAATACTTTGTACAACCCCCTTTTGCCAACAAAACAGCACTTAATCTTCTCCTATAATGTTTCACAAGATGGGAGAATACAGAAAGAGGGATCTTCGACCATTCCTCTTTGCACAATCTCTCAAAATCATCCAGCGACTGGGTCCTCTCCTCTGCACTCTCCTCTTCAGCTCACTCCACAGGTTTCAATGGGGTTCAGGTCTGGGGACTGAGATGGCCATGGGAGGAGCTTGATTCTGTGTCTGGTGAACCATTTCTATGTAGATTTGGCCACATGTTTAGGGTCATTATCTTGCTGAAAGACCCAGTGACGGCCCATCTTCAGCTTTCGGGCAGAGGCCACCAGATTTTGATTTAAAATGTCCTGGTATTTCAAAGCGTTCATGATGCCATGCACCCTAACAAGGTTCCCAGGGCCTCTGGAAGAGAAACAGGCCCACAGCATCACCGATCCTCCCCCATACTTCACAGTGGGCATGAGGTGCTTTTCTGCATACTCATCTTTTGTGTTCCGCCAGACCCACTTAGAGTGTTTGTTGCCAAAAAGCTCTATCATGGTCTCATCTGACCAAAGCACACGGTCCCAGTTGAAGTCCCAGTACCGCTTAGCGAACTCCAGACGTTTGCGTTTATGATTGTGAGTGAGAAAAGGTTTTTTCCGTGCATGCCTCCCAAACAGCTTGTTGGCATGTTGATAGCGCCTGATGGTTGTTTTGGAGACTTTGTGACCCCAAGATGCTACCATTTGTTGCAATTATTTAACAGTGAGCTTTGGAGAACTTTTTATTTCTCTTACCATCCTCCTCACTGTGCGTGGTGGCAAAATAACCTTGCGTCCTCGTCCAGGCTTGTTTACCACTGTTCCAGTTGTTTTAAACTTCTTAATGATTCCTCTGACAGTAGATATGGGCAGGTGCAGGCGAGTGGCTATTTTCTTGTAGCCATTGCCTGACTTGTGAAGGTCGACACACATCTGCCTTACTTGAATGATGTGTTCCTTTGTCTTTCCCATGTTGAAGAGTGGATAAGAGAAATGGCCTCTGTGTCACATCATATTTATACTCCAGGGAAACAGGAAGTGATGAATTACTAATTAAATGTTCCTAGATACTCTGATCAACTTTGTAAACTACTGTAGAAATGACAGAAATGCTTCAATTACATTTATTTCCAAGGAATTGTTAGGGGTGCCAATAATTGTGGAACAGTTGATTTTATGAAAAATAATTATTTCTTAGTGAGGGATTTTTTTTCCCTTAAAATTCACTTGAGTTGATGGTTACATTTTTCTACAATTTTCAGTGCGAGAGTATGCTTCTGCAATAAAAATTGAATTTATTTTAAGGCTTTTAACACATCTTAACCAGGGGTGCCAATAATTATAGAGGGCGCTGTAGTTACATGTGGACAATTGAGACTTGGATATGGTTGCAGAAATGATGTCTTTAACCCTTTCATACATGGAGGTCACTACAGTGTACAGCAGTTTAAAAGTGTTTTTTTCTCTATATATGCCTGCAATTTTGGGCACTGCTGCATATTAGTAAAAAAATCCTGACTGAGTTTATCATAATTCATGCATGAGAGCACCATTTGGCTAAGAGACAGTGATTAATGCGCTTATGGCATTATCACAGGTAGTGGAGAACCATCAATTTCTATTTATTGATTTCATGGTTTTAACTGAGGTGCCAGCGAAGTGTCTTGCTGTATGGGTTTATTGGTTTGCTTGGCATGCGAACATGAAGAAAGTAGAGTTACCGATGTCACTGTTCCCTGTAGCGATTATGTCCTCATTTGTTTCATTGGTGTTTTCCTTTCATCTTTGGGGTGGAAAAGGAAGCTCTTTATCATGGGCTCCAGTGGCAAACTTGCATATTAGCAGTAATTTTACCCATCAAGTTTAGCCATACATTTTGTGATTCACATACTGAAATATCAATTCATTTTAACCTGGAATTCCTCTTTCCTGATCCCAAAATCCACTATGCGGCTGGGGCTTCTGAGTTGCAACATTAACACACATTTTGGGATGTATGCCCCGAGTCGTCACTCACCCGAAAACTTAGTGCTGTTTTGAATACATGTAACTGTATAGCCATAGGCTGTACCAGCAGGAGGCAGGTTTTCACCCACAGTTATATAGTGACTTGTGTAGAGCAGCACTCTCAGCAGAGAAGCTCATGCAGTTTGCCAAATTTTTGGTACGATTCCTGAGTTAACTGAAAGATACGTGTTAAAATACATACATTGAAAATACATGTTAAGGGTCGGACTATTAAAGGAATAAGCCCCGAGAAGCAGTGGGTTACACTGATTTTATAACGG
Organism: Gymnothorax javanicus; assembly: GCA_029692085.1. Taxonomy (NCBI): domain Eukaryota; kingdom Metazoa; phylum Chordata; class Actinopteri; order Anguilliformes; family Muraenidae; genus Gymnothorax; species Gymnothorax javanicus. The sequence goes on from CM056200.1 coordinate 65,355,884, forward strand.
CGGAGGGGCGTTGCGCATCGTGCCTTAGTGCCCCTCTGCTGTTATAAAATCACTGTAACCCACTGCTTCGAGGGGCTTATTGCTTTTATAAAATGGTTACCCTACATATAGCCCATTAAATAAATACACAAGAAAAAAAAAATCAACAATTTATTGGTAATAATGCAACAATAAAATTGAGAACTATTCGTTCTTCCACCAAGCAAGATCGAGTGGACAGAATGGTTGGCAAGCAACACAGATGTTAAGACTGCTTTTTCATCCAGCGCCATTATCATGTCACATCAGACTATTTGGGCTCGTCAATGTAGATATACTATGAAAGCAGGCTATTTGGAATGTCTCCTTCGGTCTCCTGAAGGCCCCGTTAAATAATTTTACATTCGTTTCAGTTTTAGAGTTTCCTTGTTCTCAACTCGCGCCGATCGGCCATATCATTTCAACCAGCAGCGAGAGTAGGGAACAAGATTGACTTTTGTCCTCCACACTTGCCGGTGTCCAGGAAAATATGTTGAATTGTGCATTAGTTTGCTAGCCAGCTTGTCAACTAGCTAGCGTTCACTACAGTGGATGTGGTTACCCTCCACATAGCCCATAAAATAAACACACGAGAAAAAAATTCAACAATTTATCGCTAATACATAGTGAGCTAGTTAGCAACGTAGCTAGCAAAGTGATATCGAAGTATTTAGCTGGCTAGGTGGATAGCCAACTGGTTAGCGGGTTAAAAGGCTAAACTTCGCTAACACTGAAATAGCGAGCTATAAGTCTTGAAACAAACGTAACCTAACGAGTCAGTTGAGTGCAGAGTAGTTGGTTGCTCGGCCAGGCGCGAAGGGATATTTTGTGCTGCGGTCTGCCTCAGAATACAGTGGGTTACATTGATTTTATACCGGCATGGAACGTGGCTCAGCCAATCACATTTAAGGATGGGAAGCACCCGTTTTATAATACTGAAACTAATCTCAACAGTCCTGGGTCCAAAAGAACAGCAGACTGTTTTTAATTTATTTTCAAAGGAGCATCACTCACCTCCAATAAAAAACAGCCAAGAGAGAAACTAAAATGTTTCATATCATTGGGGAGCACAAATAACTGACAATTAACAATTTATGAATCGGGAAAAGGAGCGCGTCGTGGGTAGAAAATCAAAATCACTGTACCAGGTGCTCTTAGGAATGGGGCAAAGAATGTAACAAAAATCCGAAAAAAAAAAAAAGTCTAAGGCACTCTGGTAGTGGAAAAAAAAGTAAAAAGCCTTTATTAAATGGCTAATGCATCGGCAAGATTAAAAAGCGCACCTACGCGTTACGGCCATACAGGCCTTCATCAGGGTAACTAACCCGTTTGTGAATCAAAACACCATTCATATAGATAAGGAAAGGAAATGACATCATGAGAAAAACAGGTAAAACAGGTAAAACAGGGTATATAAACCTGATAGACAACAATAAAGGACACAATATCGCACATATTAAGGCAAGGAAAAATAACAAATACAAAAAAAAAAAAAAACTCACATGAATGTGTGTACCACCCAGAAACACAAACATATATTATAAAAATGGAGAATAGTCTATTTCTTCATTTAAACCTGGAAATTCCATGGCCTTGAGCTGGAAAATCCAAAACGTCTCCCGTTGTAGGAGACGTTGAAGATGATCACCCCCCCTCCGAGATCTATGGACCACCTCAATAACCATAGCTTTCAAAGAATTTGGGTTTTCGTGGCCAGCCAACCTATAATGTTTAGCCATGGGATATTTGTCGGATTAAGCTGTTCTGATAGCATAAACATGTTCGGATATCCTATCCCTCAGTCTTCGTTTAGTACGGCCTATATAAAAGCACCCACATACACACTCCAACCTGTACACGGCAAAAGTGGTGTTGCAATTCGCAAATGAGTTAAATGAGTACGTACGGGGAACACGAGAATCCGTAAAGGTTTTAGATTTAACTTTGTATTGACATTGATTGCAGTTCCCACATGGGTAGTTGCCGAAGGGTTTGAAAAGCCAAGTGGGTTTGGTTTTGGGTGCCAAATCACTGTGTACCAATTTATCTTTCAGGGAGGGAGCCCGCCTGAAAGAGAAGGCTGGGGGCTCTGTGAAAACAGCGTTTAAAGTGGAGTCACTCTCAATAATACTCCAGTTGCGTTTTATAATGTCCCTAATTTGAGCTGCCTCTCGACTATATTGTGTGACAAAATAAACTTGTTTGGATTTTTTGAGCTTACGTGACTGTTTTAAAAGACTCTCTCTCTCCAACGATTTAGCATTTGGAGTGTGTATGTGGGTGCTTTTATACAGGCCGTACTAAACGGAGACTGAGGGATAGGATATCCGAACATGTTTATGCTATCAGAACAGCGAACGACAAATATCCCATGGCTAAACATTATAGGTTGGCTGGCCATGAAAAACCCAAATTCTTTGAAAGCTATGGTTATTGAGGTGGTCCATAGATCTCGGAGGGGGGGTGATCATCTTCAACGTCTCCTACAACGGGAGACGTTTTGGATTTTCCAGCTGAAGGCCATGGAATTTCCAGGTTTAAATGAAGAAATAGACTATTCTCCATTTTTATAATATATGTTTGTGTTTCTGGGTGGGACACACATTCATGTGAGTTTTTTTTTTTTTGTATTTGTTATTTTTCCTTGCCTTAATATGTGCAATATTGTGTCCTTTATTGTTGTCTATCAGGTTTATATATCCTGTTTTACCTGTTTTTCTCATGATGTCATTTCCTTTCCTAATCTATATGAATGGTGTTTTGATTCACAAACGGGTTAGTCACCCTGATGAAGGCCTGTATGGCCGTAACGCGTAGGTGCGCTTTTTAATCTTGCTGATGCATTAGCCATTTAATAAAGGCTTTTTACTTTTTTTTCCACTACCAGAGTGCCTTAGACTCTTTTTTTCGGATTTTAATTAACAATTTATGTTGACCAATCCTATTAGAAATATCTATTAAATTCGGGGAGTGGGGTGGGGAGTCAAGAATGAAAAAGGAATAAAAACGCTGAGACAACATGCAGATGGTGGGGTCAGAATGTTGCTGCCATGACGACATGTTCCCGAATCTCCTCAGAATGTTTCCGGTTCGATGTTGAATCCATGTCATGAAGAATCCTTAATCCAGGCAGATCCAGGGGAAAAGATGGCTCCTGTAGTAAACATTTCTTGAAGTAAGTGGCTTTAATCTTTTGCCTCAATGGACAACAGAATATTATTGTTCAGCTAAAGCCAGACACTTCTCCTTTGCCTCGCTGATAACTAAACCATTTCCCTAAGATACAAGCTGCTGTTCATGGAAATACATCATAATATGTTTCAGAAGTGAGACGTGTAAGTTTGTCTTATTTTCTCGAGGACAAGGGACTAAATGTTCTAAATTTAAATTTGTTATGATCCAGACAGAGAACTGTAATGGCCGGTGGAATAAGGAGGACAGGTGCAACGACCAGAGAGAAAAAGAGTAGCACGGACACAGTATGAACACTGAGAATAATACAGACCAAACGAAAGTACTCGCACTTCCAAAGGACGTATAATAGTCCGAACCACGGAAGCAAAGAGAGATAGAAAAAGGGCGAAGAAACTCCAATAATTAGAAGATAGAAAGTCAAACAAAACCTGACTACAGATATCTTCAGCTATAGTGCTTAGCTACAAACAGACACTCTAGCAAAGAGGCGTGGCAAACATCCGGCTTATAAAGAATCCGGGGAAGCGCCGCCCCAGTTCAATCAGCCAGCTGGGTAAAGAATTTGATTGAACAGGAATACGATATCGTCCCGGGACGAGAGCCACAAAGAAAGTCCAAAACACACGCACAAACATCCTGAACCATGACAGAGAACCAAATGCAGACGTGGGTATAATCCAATCAGGGGTATTTATCCAGGGAATACGGTATGGATGAGGCTGTAGCAGGGAACAGTGCAGCTCTGATGTACAATCGCCAGGGTAGGGGCTCAGCATGCTCCGGGTCAGTGGCTTCCCCGTGCAGCTGCCAGGTGATTCACCCTCGCTTGAGCTTGCTAGAGGAGGGAAGTAGATTAACAGGATCGCTGTCCCATACCTGAACCCTGCTGAGGGTTTGGGAGGTGTTCATAATAAACTGGACAGAAGAAGAGAACTGGTCGACTGGGTTATCAGGAATGAACTCCCAATCCTGGTCTCTGAGAATAAGATGTGGAAGCTTATTTCTAGACTTGGGAACTTATTTCTAACAGCCAGACTACGAGCTGTAGTTATAATTTCAAGTTTTATTAACATTTGCTAAACTACAAAGACAAACTCATTTACATCCGTTATGCTTCAAAGACAAACTCTTCACACAATATCTAGATGACTAAATGACTGGTTGCTTGGCAGTACAGTCCCTGACAATCCAGCAATGACCACTGAAACAAAATCCCCTTTTAAACACCAAGCCAATAGAAGGAACGTATGATTACACCTGGAAGGGGGAGGCATGCAAGACAAAATCAACAGAGGAAAACAATAACTCTAATAGCCACACACATTACTGAACAAGGGAGCGGAGTCAATTTCTGAGACACAGGTTGTAACAAAACTTGCTTGTTCAGAGGACAAATACGGCCTCCCTGAATATGCAAATCAATTTTGCTTGAGAAGAGCAGAACAGCATTGATGGAGAGGATCCTTCAGACAAAAACAAAAAAAAAAAAGAATGTGTGTGGCTAGAAACACATTTAAGTTCCAGACAAGTGCCCTCAGTTTTCTTTCATGCAGTGAAAAATCCGTTTTGCGCTGGGATATTTGGATTCTGGCACAACAAAACTTCAAATAATCAAACAAATTACGAATCAGTAATGCTGGCTTAATAGACAACCATTTACATTCTTTATTTTTATAAATAATAATGCTACAAAATTTGGACGTTTTATTCAAATTTCCACGAAAGAGCGAATTCTTGTTTCTTGTGTCCTGAGATTCAAGGCACCATCTACAAATTTCTTCAAAATGTAATTCTCAAAAAAGTAAGTAAATAAATAAATAAATCCATCGTCTACACCCGCTTCTTCCTCACTCGAGTCTCAGGGGGAGCTGGAGCTTATCCCAGCTGACTATGGGCGAAAGGCAATGACCCCCCCTGGACAACTCGCCAATCCATCACAGGACACGCACACTATTCATTCTAATCCTCATACCGACAGGAAATTTAGTGTCTCCAGTTAGCCTGATGTGCATGTCTTTGGACTGTGGGAGGAAACCCACATGAACACAGGAAGAACATGCAAGCTCCACATAGAAAGGCCCCACACTGGATTCAAACCCATGACCACAGCTCTCTCTTTTTTGCCCTCATCGGTTGTGTTTATGCGTTTGCTGATGTGCAGGGTTGTGTAGTGAAGCAGCTGTCAGATACACAGAGGGAAATGTGGAAATTTCCTTACCTTAAACACTCTGAAAAACATACCGGAGCTTTATCAGTGTACTTACAATCAGGTCCATAAATATTTGGACACAATGTTTTTGTTATTTTAGGATAACAACTCTGGCGGACGACAGAAGAATTTTTTTAGCTGGTCAAGAATACCCTCTTCTCAACACTTCGTTGACCTGAAACCAGTCTCAAGGAGCAGCTGTGTCAGTGTCAAAAAGAAGATTTCACTAGAGTAAATACAGAGGGATCACAACAAGATTTAAATCATGGGAAAGTCTTACTTCTGGCAAAAAACAAAACAAAAAAAACCAAAAAACACCCTCTTTAAAAAGGGAATAACATCCTACTGACAAAAGCAGCGAGATGAATCATGAATTCTATAGGGCAATAGTATTCGCTCGTATTCCAGCAAACACTTCAGGGTCATTCCATGTCAAATCATCCAGATTTTGAGAAATTTTCCAGGTCACCTCCTCAAAAATTTTTGAAAAAATTCAGGAGTAAATATTCACACAAAATAAAAAATGCCAAATATTAGGACAGTATCTCAAATAGATTTCAAGTTATAGCCCTTCAAAATTTGAATAATACCAAGTTTTTTGGCGAACCCATTTTCAGCCAACTTTGGCAACTTATTGCTTCAAATTGATTGCTTATACAAGGCTGAAATTGGGTATACTAACCATATGTATCCCCTAGAATCTGAAAATGGCCTTAGCTTCTGTGTATTCTGATCCACTTTTGTCCAGTAAAGCCTCAAAATCAGCCGAAAACACAAAACGCCGAAAAACGAGACCACATTTTATGACCTGTAACTCAGGAACTAAGTAAGATAAAAGGCTAGAATTCATTTTTTAGGATTTTATGATATATCTTCTTTGTAAAAATGCAGTAATCCAAGTAATATCATTTGTAGAAGTTTTTTAATTAAATAATTTCTAAGTAAATTTTTCCGGTTCGGCCCCAAAATGCCCTTTTTGGGGGCAAAATTGACCATGTCACCAGTTATTCATCTATCTGAAATTTTTACTGTGCAATTTTATAAATGTGAACAGTGTCTGACAAAAAAAATCTGAATGATGTTCTGCTTACTTTTTTGTTATGAATTTTATAAATGCTTTGCGACTGCGTTGTCTCCATTATTGGTTCGATTGTACAATAACTTAATTGAGACACAATCAATGCCACTGACAATGCGCTCTGCTATAATTTGTCTTATACCAAAGCCTGTTAAAGACCACCAGTTCATGAGCAACTTTCGGCCAATAAGTCTCTTAAATAATGACTTCAAAGTCTTCAAAAAATTCCAGCCCTTCATTTGGAGGAAGTGGTTCCTGCTTTAGTGAAACTGGGCCAGGTGGGTTTTGTAGCTGGGCGCCAACCAGCAAATAATATGAGGAGGCTGTTTCAGATAATGTATAGTGAGCCCAAACTTGTATTCCAGCGGTAGCGATATTCGCTGGATGCCGGAAAAAGCATTCGATAGAACTGAGTGGTCATACCTATTTAAAATTCTAACGAGATATGGTTTTGGCCCTATTTGTATGAAATGGTTTAAAGCGCTCTACTATGAACCGGTCTCTTCAGTGAAAAGCAACAACCTTCTTTCAGACCCTTTTCACTGACATCGTGGAACGAGGCAGGGATCGACCGTGTCCCCCTTAATTTTTATTCTTGCTCTTGAGCCTTTAGCTTGTGCTATTCGTGAAAATCCTGAAATTGCTGGTATCTCTGTGGGTGGACATCAGTATAAAATTAATCTATATGCTGATGACATCTTATTGACCCTATCTGACCCGCTAATTTCTATACCTAAATTATTAGAGACTATTCACTCATTTAGTTCATTTTCGGGCTATAAAATCAACTGGAGTAAAAGTGAGGCTATTCCACTGAACGGTTACACTCATCCTTTTCATCTAGGCCCTGCTCCTTTTGTATGGAAACCCGAAGGTCTGAAATACTTGGGTATTAATATTAAAAATTTTTTTGCCATAAAATATTTGAAGTGAATGGTCCGGTTCTATTAAGATCCATCAAAGATGACCTGAGAAGATGGATAACATTACCATTATCTTTATGGGGGAGAGTAGATGTGCTAAAAATGAACGTCCTTCCAAGGATAGCTCATATCATTGCATCTATTCCCCTGCAAATCCCCCTAAACTGGTTTAAAGAAATAAGTACTATATTTAGTCATTTTCGGTGGAAAGATAAAAAACCCAGAATCAGTCACAAGAAATTGTCTTTGCCAAGGAGCAAAGGGGGACTGGCTGTGCCTGATGTTTATGTGTATTACCTTTCATACAATGCCAGATTCCCCCTTACCTGGGGCTATGGGAGTCCTCCCCCTAAAACAAGCTGGGATTGGCTAGAAGGACAAATTATTAGTGAGCATAATAAAAATATTTCGTTAGCTTCATTATGGCACTGCCCTAAAAATCCTGCCAAATTGAATAATCCACTGATAGAATTCTCTGTCTGGGTGGCTAAAATTATACATAAAAAGTTGGGCATCACAAGTGCCTCTCTCCCATCATGTCCACTTTGGAAAAACCCACTTTTTTTTGGCAGGTGGTAAGACACTGAATAATACACTAATGCAAGATCAAAATATATACCAAATTGGCCAAATTGTTAGAGATAATGCCATAATTCAATTTCCAGAAATGATTACAAAATTTAATTTGAGAGCATCTTCTTTTCTTCCTTATTTGCAGTTAAAGTCTATTATCAATAAAATAACCTCTAAGGTTACGCATATAAGTTGCCATGAGCATTTGGATAATACCCTTAAAAGTTATGTTGCCAAGAAGGGTTTTGTTTCATGCATGTATAAGCTCCTTATTCTTTCCACTCCCACTGGAAATGACCAGACCCAGGTAAAATGGGAACAAGATCTTGGTACTTCTTTCTCACAACAGGAATGGGATATAATCTGGAGGAATGCCCTATTAATGTCTAACTGTGTAAGATTCAAAGTTATACAATTTAAAATACTACATAGAGCATATATAACTCCACCTAGATTAAAGAAAATTGATCCAACCACTTCTGGTCTGTGCTGGCATGGCTGTGGGGAGGCTAGTACCCTCTTGCACTCTCTTTGGTCCTGTCCGGCTGTCAAAGCCCTTTGGGACTCAGAGGAGAGTTTCTCTCCAAGATTCTATGTAGAGATATAGCATTATGTCCGGCTAAGTGGATACTTGGTACCCAGCCTGCAGATACTCAGGATGCTCTTGTTCAAAGAATAGTAACCCTAGCATGCCTGGCAACAAAGCGTTTAATTCTCCTGAACTGGAAGGTCAGGAAAGCAAATTGTTTTAATTTAAGCAGGTGGCTGGATGATTTTCTTGATATTATAAGTATGAAAAAAGCATCCTCATCCTTGTTGTATTTTGACAGGGGAGACAATGGTCTGTGGGATACAATAAGATCATTCCTGGACTCAAAGCATTTTGCTCTCCTGTCTCTGTGATGTAATTTAATTTTGTTGGGTTGGTTTCTTTTTTTTTGTGTATTTATTTATCTTTTAAATGATTGGGTGGGAACTATTAATGCAGTTATGATTGTATAAATGCGAAGCAGCTTTTTGTAACCTCTGTCTAGCTGTTAAGTAGCTTTATGTTTAGCTGCTGGTGTTCCTGCCGGTCAGCTAGTTACCTTATATTATGGATGGTGGATGGCTTTGTGCATTCATTTTTTCTTTCTATGATTGTGTGGGAACTATTAATGCAATTATGATTGTATAAATGCGAAGCAGCTCTTTGTAACCTCTGTCCAGCTGTTAAGTAGCTTTATGTTTTGCTGCTGGTGTTCCTGCCGGTCAGCTAGTTACCTTATATTATGGATGATGGATGGCTTGTGAGTGAAGTGACCACTCTGTGGCTGCACTCTCGGGTTGTCCTTCATCCTCTGAATATATAGGTTGTTTAAATCTTGGTAATATGTTCAATATAATAATGAACTTAATCCATAAATAAATAATTAAGTAATTAACCAAATTATGAATGAATTAAATAAATAATAAACAAATAAATAAAAATTAATAAAATGATGGCTCATGGATGGAGTTTGTAGGGGGCTGTCTTACGAAGGATAATGTAGGAAAAAAAAGAAATGTGTGCATGTATATGGGCATGAAATACATTCTGCAATTTGGCACCTCGTTGAGCCTTCCCCCCCTTCACTGTTTTTTGTAGTGTTGGTTTTGTAATGTTTGATGTCTGGTCTTGTCTAAGTATAAAAAATAATAATTAAAAAAAAAAAAACTCTTGTTTCTAGTTTAGGGAATGAAAGGTGCAGCACTGCTTGCTCTGCAGGACAACCAAAATTTATTTGGCATGGCTAAGGCTGACGTTTCGGTCTTGAGACCTTCATCAGAGTAAATTTGCCACATAGTCAGAGTCATTATATTAGGCACTTGGAAATCCGATCAATAAAAGGCGCACGCGAGAAATGATGCAATGCCGTCATCATTTTTTAAATGTCCCGATTCCCAATTTACGAAAATTCGGCTTTCCCCGGCTAACTCTACGTGAATTATATAGGAAACGCTGCCATTTTGAATGTCATTAAATATGCCGTCGGTGTAAAACGGTGTCTACCACTGAAAACATTTAAGTAATAAGTACATTAAATTACTAATATATACATACATATATATATATATATATATATAAATGAACAATGTTCAATTAAAAACGAAGTATTTCAGCTTTATTCCAAAAATTTTTTTTTTTAATATTGGCATTGTTTAAGAATGAAAATAAAACCAATTTTGAACATTTTTGCAAAACAATACAAGGTTTTTTTTTAAATAAAATGTCACCAGAAAAAAAGATGAGGAATCCAAATTAATCTGAATTTTTCTACTTTCTTATAAAAAGATGAAAAAAAGACAGCAAAAAAGACAAAATTAACTATTTTATGATTAGCAAGATTTTTAAATGTACAAAGGAAAATGTTATATTGAAATAGTTTGAGTTGTCATGAAAGCAATACACTGTATAATCAGTAGTTATGAAAAGTAGTATGAAATGAGCAGCTCTAAAATAGTTTTAAAATTGTCAATGAAGACATTAACTTTTTCATTCTCTGCTCAGAAGGAAGGACAAAGAAACTCATTGGTTACATAGAACAAAATATGATCCTTGGGAAGCTGCATGAGTGCTGTTGGGCTAATCACACTTCAGTGCATCAATCTGAGAGCCAAAATGGACGGCTCTTACCCACACAATGAACAGAGCAGCAACAAAATTAAACTGGTTAAACAAATAAACAAACAATTAAACAAATTGTTCAGTACATTGTCACAGGCTGAAGCTTATTGTTTTCATTTTTGCTCCCTGAAAAAAAATATATTCCATTCTTTTCATACTTAAGTGGGCTGCAATTACTGGGAATAGTCCGCACTGTCATGACATCATCATCCAGAAAATGTAGCAGAATTACTTTAATGCAAATACCAGCACTTCCAATGTAATGATAAATGAACAAGCTAAGAGACCTACTGTAATTAAGTTTGGCTGAATTGCTTATTTACTAATGCCAACTGGAGAAAAAAACATGCTGGATGGCAGATCAGGAAATGTCTTTGTGGCCACCGTTAAATAGCAGGGATCATGAACTCACAGTCCTCGAGGGCTGAATATCGCTGGTTTTCCACCCACCCTTTACCTGGAGGTCAGGTGTTTAGGCAGAGTGGCCAATAAGAAGCACTTATAGTTCAGTTAACTTGTTAATTATCTTGGATATAAAAGGAAAAAAAAAAAACAGGGCTAGATTTGGACTGGTGATCACTGCAATGTGACGTCACAAGAAGAATATTTTGATAGCCTCTGTTAAACAGGGTAAATTGGTCCTGGTATGCTCTGCTTTGTAACCTTATTTGTGGAAACTTCCATCAAAGGACCTGTCAATCTCAATATTCTCCTCCTCTTTCAGGGAGCCCCTCCCCAACATCATCATAGTCCCTCCCACTAAAAGTTGGAGGGTTTTCGGTGGTCAGACCTTTTCCTCCTACAGGGACAAGTGAGAAGACAAACAGACACAGAGTCAGGAAAAGGCCCATTTTTACTGAATACCAGCTCCAAACTTGTAGTGCTCTATTGACAGAAATGCTGGAATTTAAACTTATTTTAGTATGTTTTTGTGTGCTACATTTAACTGTTTATTATCTGAAAAGTTAGCAGGACAGAAGGAAAGCAAGCATATTTTCAAATTTGCCGAGGAAAACACTACTGAAGATGCTTTCCATAGCCCATCTATGGACTAAAATAGGGTGAACTGATACACTTTAGATTACCCTCTAAACTCTGATAGGTATATGTTTCAAAGAGCAGGATTATCTTATAGAAACTCACCCATCTGAATCCAGTCCACAGTAACAGCATCATCATAATTTTCTGTGTCAGTGACTTGATCGCCTGCAATAAACCACATAAGGAGGGGTCTCTAAACTGAACAGTCATGGAAACAGGCAGTCCAAATCAAACAGACTGGAAGTAGAAACTTTTTACCCGAATTAATGACATCAAAATCTGAAATGTTTTAACTTAACAGAGAAATAATTCACACAATAACAGTCAAACTCATAGAAACCTTGTGGCAACTACCCAGCTTAGAGGCGACAAATAATGAACAAGTGCAAAGTCACTGAACCTGCGTTGCTGCGCAGGTGTTATATAAAAGTATGCTTTGGTGAATAAAATTTGCATTGATTGAGTGATGGTGAATTGTTATGATGATGATGACGACGACGATGATGATAGATAGAGGCAGCCATATGGAAAAGATAAACTGGAGGGATTTTGGCGTAGCACACTCATCTTCAATAATGACCTGCCTTGGGTCAGCCACTTATTTTGCCAGTTATCTCGATAACGTGGTTTGGTGACCATCTTGGATTTTGATGTTGTGATATAATTTTCTTTTTTTTTTTTTTTTTGAAAAAATTTGGCATCTCCAATCCCACCCGAATCTGGAATGCCCAATTGGTGAACTATGTACAAAGCTTGCTCATATGTGACCCCTTGCTGCCAACTCAGGAGAGCGAAGACAGTTCACGGCTCTCCTCCGAAGCACGTGCCTGTCAGCCACTGCTTCTTATACACTCACTGGTTGAATCTTCGCAAGTTCAGAACGAGGGCGGAGGATACCCGGACATGAACAGACTTAGAATCTTCCTAACGAGCGCCCGTCTGGCCAACAGGAGGCGCTTGAGCAACGAACAAAGCTATTTATTTATTTCCCTTTGCCGGCAGTCCCTTCCCAATTTGAAACCCTGTAGCGCGATGGCCAATTGTGCGCTACTCTGAAAAAAAAAAGCTGCCTACCACTGCCGGTTGGTACGACCGGAGCTCGAACCCGCGACGTGATAGTCACTTCTGCACTGCAACGCTGTGCCTTAACCGAGTGAGCTATCCGGCAGCTCATAATTTTCAAGAAGAACATGCAATAGGTCAAGATGCACCACCATACCTAATTAAAACTTCCTAGGCCACTTATTTTTCGCGTTATCTCGATAACGTCGTTTTTACAAAAACGGCGGCACCCATCTTGGATTTTGATGCAGCATAGCCATTTTCAATAGCGACCTGCCTTAGGTGAAGATACATCAGCATCCCAAATCAAAACTTCCGACGACACACATTATTTGAATTATCTCGATAACGTTGTTTTTACAAAAACGGCGGCGGCCATCTTGGATTTTGATGCAGCACAGTCATTTTCAATAGCGACCTGCCTTAGGTCAAAATACATTAGCATACCAAATCAGAACTTCCTATGACAAATATTTTTTGCGTTATCTCGATAACGTCATTTTTTTACAAAAATGGCGGCCGCCATCTTGGATTTTGATGTAGCGCAGCCATTTTCAATAACGACCTGCCTCAGCTCAAGCTTCATCAGCATACCAAATCAGAACTTCCTACGACACATATTTTTCGCGTTATCTCGATAACGTCGTTTTTACAAAAATGGCAGCGGCCATCTTGAATTTTGACGCAGCGCGCCCATTTTCAATAGCAAACTGCCTTAGGTCAAGATACACCAGCATACCAAATCAGAACTTCCTACGACACATATTTTTTGCGTTATCTCAATAAAGTTGTTTTTACAAAAATGGCGGCCGCCATCTCGGATTTTGATGCAGCGTGCCCATTTTCAATAGCAAACTGCCTTAGGTCAAGATACATCAGCATACCAAATTATAACTTCCTACGACACTTATTTTTTGTGTTATCTCAATAACGGTGTTTTTACAAAAACGGCGGCGGCCATCTTGGATTTTGATGCAGCGCAGCCATTTTCAATAATGACCTTCCTTAGCTCAAGCTTCATCAGCATGCCAAATCAGAACTTCCTACGACACATATTTTTTGCGTTATCTTGATTGCATCGTTTTTACAAAAAATGGCAGCCGCCATCTTGGATTTTTACGCAGCGCGCCCATTTTCAATAGTGAACTGCCTTAGGCCAAGATACATCAGCATACCAAATTATAACTTCCTACGACACTTATTTTTTTGCGTTATCTCGATAACGGTGTTTTTACAAAAACGGCGGTGGCCATCTTGGATTTTGATGCAGCGCAGTCATTTTCAATAGCAACCTGCCTTAGCTCAAGCTTCATCAGCATACCAAATCAGAACTTCCTATGACATATTTTTCACGTTATCTCGATAACGTCGTTTTTACAAAAATGGCAGCGGCCATCTTGAATTTTGACGCAGCACGCCCATTTTCAATACCAAAGTGCCTTAGGTCAAGATACATCAGCATACTTAATCGGAATTTCCTACAACGCTTATTTTTTGCGTTATCTTGATAACGTCGTTTTTACAAAAATGGCGGCGGCCATCTTAGATTTTTATGCAGCGCAGCCATTTTCAATAGCGACCTGCCTGAGGTCAAGATACATCAGCATGCCAAATCAGAACTTCCTATGACACATTTTTTGTGTTATCTCGATAACGTCGTTTTTACAAAAATGGCGGCCGCCATCTTGGATTTTGACACAGCGCGCCCATTTTCAATAGCGAACTGCCTTAGGTCAAGATACATCAGCATACCAAATTATAACTTCGTTACTTTGGACGGAATGACGGACGGACAATGGACAACAAAAATTCACCCGCTCTATTTGATGAGTTTGGCGCTCTCCCAAGAGATTTTTGTCCTCCGAGCATTTTTCAAGTTCGGGTCCTGAAGTGAAAAAGCCCTTCCTAGACCTGCTGCCTTCGGCGACCCAGGTCAACACTCACTTTTTCAGTTCTTGTGCGCATAGGCCCTACATTTCATTTTAAGTTTTGCCAAGTGGTGAGCATTTATTTGCCCATCTGGATGCGTTAATCGTTTTATCTTTTCTTTTATGCTTGGATTAGTTTGCATCCCTTTAGGCTGAGGGGCATAACTGCATTCTCTGCAATTCCTCACACTTAAAGAGATGTCTAGATTACAAATATAACTGGTTACAGTAAAATATTGGGACTCACTATGCCATATCAACACTTTTCATTGACCTGGCCCTCTCAAAAAAACAAATGCGTAATTGCAAAAATCTGTAATTTTGATGCATAATGATGATTTCATATCGTCACATTTGAAGAAAATGTGACATGTAAGACCCAAATGAAAGCTGTGTTTACACAAAATCGATTGCTTTTAAACCATATGCATATCTTAATTTGTATGTAAAATGATATATTTGATTAAAATATGACCCCCTGCATCACTTAAAAGCGCGACTATTACTATGACTATTATAAGGATTAGTCATTTGGTATCTCTAAATATCTCCATGTTATATGTCCAACGAAGTATATCTCATTGGGAAGCATGGATTTTCAGCTTTCTTTTGGTGTAAAAAGTATTCATGTCGGACAAAAATTAACAAAGATATCAGACCTTTCAGTAAGTGATAGGTAAACACAGGACATGATATATCCAAGATCTCACTACTTATTTCATCTGCTATTGTAATTTTTAACCGAATTTGGAAAATAAAACATGGTAATCAAATGAGTTTTTTGTTCTTTGGAGTATCAACAGGACTGCAGTTTTGTTATGCATGTTTTTCTGCAAGAATATTTATACATAGGGAATGTTTGATATGCCTTGCAATGGGTAATACAAGACCAATTCGCCAGCCATTTCAGTATCATTAATATTTTTTATTTAAAGCAGTATATTGTTCAACACACTACGCTAAGCAATGAATTGATATGGAATATTCCTTAGTAATAAATCAATATTGATACATCATAATGCCAAACAAGATGTCATCATTCCCTTTATGCTTAGGTTGAGATGCTATTTAAGTTTCACTTGCAGGAGAAGAAGGATATTAACATGTTGTATTTAAGGTATTTAAGTTTATTTGAATTGTGAATTAAATATACTCTTTACATTATTACTTTGGAACTGAATGCCTGCTATATGTTTTTATTCCAGATTGAAAACCACTGCTGACAGATGACACCATGGACCAACCAGCACCAAAACGTAAAAGTGGCAGCGATGGAGCCTCGTCAAACCTCCTCTGCATTGTCCATGTCACAGGTCTTCGGTACTCAGACATACAAAGTTTCTCTGCATGTAAAGACCCAGAAAAAAAGTTGGCGAAGTTGAAGGAGATCAAGGCACTTTGTGTAGGACAACCTCCTGGGTCAAGCTACAGAATGAAGGACACTAGTGACCAGATTCTGGATGAACTTGAAGAAACCCACGGCTTCCATTGGGAGTGCTACAAAAGGTTCACTGGAAATCTTGACCGACTGAGCCAATTGCAGGAACTTCACACAAGCTGATGAAGCAAAAGTGGAATCCAGAAAGCAAACGGCGAAGTTCTGGAGAGCTAACAATCTTCAATCCAGACTGCATATTCTATGATCCAAGGAGCGAAAGATCAAAGTCTAAGGAAGCTGACTTCAGGGAATGACTATGTTCAATTTGGAAGCGGTGGAAGTCGGTTGTTAAAATGGCTGAGAAGAAACAAGATGAAAATTTGCTGATGCAATCTGAGGTCATGATCTTTTTCGCTTCAGAAGCCAAGTTCCACAAGACCACAGAGGAGCTACATGTAGTGTTCTGAAAATTGGCGAGTAATGGATCCTCAAGCTCAGCAAGAACAGAAGGAACTGGAAGAAACATCAGAAAGATTGTGTTGTCTGTCAACTGGTTGAAAGAGACATTTTATATGACCACAAAATTGATGAAACTTTGGCTCTTGGCAAGACTGATTATTTCATGGAAGTTGTCATTCTGCAAATGTATTGAATGACAACTTCCCATGGAATGGTACATGGTGTTCAAGCTTCTGTTTGAGTTTGTGACTCCGATAGTCAGGATTTGCACACCTGGTCCGTGCCAAGATTGACACGTGTTTCCCTCAAGTCTTTCAACCAGTTGACAGACAACATGAAGAATGTATTGTTTTTGAGAAATGTGAAATAAAACAGAACCTTGGTGTTAAACGCAAACAGTGTCTGAAGCTGCTTATGAATGTTATGGTATCCTTCATAAACATCTGATATCTTTTGTTAATTTTCGTCTCGACATCACTGCTTACACCAAAAGAAAAGCTGGAAAAAAACATGCTTTCCAATGGGATATACTTTGCTGGAGATATGTACAGAGATATTTGAAGTACCAAATGTCTAATCCTTATAACGGTCATAATAATAGTCGCGCTTTTATGTTATGCAGAGGGTCATATTTTAATCAAATATTTCATTTTACATAATTAAGATATGCAAATGGTTTAACCCTTAAATGCCCAACTATAATAAAAGTTGAAAGAAAAATCTATGTATTCTGTTAATATGTCCTGGGAAGGGGCTAATAACAACCCAATAGCAATTTTTCATTTTTGGTGACCTTTGACCTCATTTTAGTTTTGTGACATATATGTCACAATGGGCATTTCGGGGACTTTATTGCTAAAATGACTTGAATGTGATGTAAAACAGTTGATACAGTTGAAGTATTAGGCATAGCTTATTTTTTCATTAGCTTACCTGTTTGTCTATTTTGTCGAAAGTGATGAATGGGTGCTGATCTATCGTGGATTCCGACCATGGGGGCCGGCCATATTGGAGAGGTTAGCTGGTGTGTTAGTGTAGTGTCAGTTCCACTTTTATGCATCAGATGGCAGCACTGATGGTCTAAATATGTCACTGTGGGCATTAGGTTGCAAAATTTATGTGGGGTCAGTGGTTTTGACAACCCCCAAAATCGCGTGACAAATTTGTCACAGGGGGCATTTAAGGGTTGGGTGGTGCTAATTCCATCTATGCAAACACAGTTTTCTATTTGAGGTCTACCTGTCACATTTTCCTCAAATGTGACGATGTAGAGAATAAGCATATTATGCATCAAAATTACAGATCTCGCAATTACGATTTTGTTTTTTGATAGGTAGGTCAATGAAAGTGTTGATATGTCAGCAGTGAGTCCCAACATATTTTTACTGTTACCAGTTCTATTTGTAATCTAGACATCCTAAGCTTTCCAATGATACCAAATTTATAGGGTTGGGGGGGGGGGGGGATGCACGGGGGACCATGTTGGCCCATGGCCTACTTCCAATTGCAGATAGTGATAGTTTTCCCTGAGCCACGCAAGAATAAGCTTTTGTGACCGAGTTGGGCATACCCAGCTGGTGACATAGCCCCTTAAAAAAATGACAAAGGGATCACCAATAGGCTGCAATGACAAAGAAAATGCAAAACAAACGATATTGTAAGGATGAGAATGATAATAACACAAATGATTACAAACCCCAATTCCAATGAAGTTGGGACATTGTGTAAGACGTGAATAAAAACAGAGTAAAATGATTTGCAAATCCTTTCTGACCTATGTTCAATTGAGTACACAACAAAGACAAGATATTAAATATTCAAACTGATAAACTTTATTGTTTTTTGGAAATATTCACTCATTTGAATTTGATGCCTGCAACACGTTCCAAAAAAGCTGGGACAGGGGAAACAAAAGACTGGAAAGTTGAGTAATACTCAGAAAAACACTCATTTGGAACATTTCACAGGTCAACAGGTAAATGGAAACAGGTGAGTGTCATGATTAGTACAGAAAGGAGATCTCGAAAAGGCTCAGTTGTTCACCAGTGCGATGGGGGCTGAGGTTCACCACTTTCGCGGAACAATCATGCGAGCAAATAGTCCAACAGTTTAAGAACAATAAGCCAACGCAATTATAAGGAATTGTGGGATTTCATCATCTAAAGTCCATAATATCATGAAAAGATTCAGAGAATCCAGAGAAATCTCTACACGAAAGCGGAAAGGGCAAAAACCAACATTGAATGCCCGTGACCATCGGTCCTTCAGGCGGCACTTCATTAAAAACCGACATCATTCTGTAAAGGATATTACCATGTGGGCTCAGGAACACTTCGGAAAACCATTGTGCCTGCTAACGCAGTTTCACGCTACATCTAAGGCGTGGTTAAAACTCTACTATGCAAAGTGAAAGCCATATATCAACACCCAGAAACGCCACCTGGCTTCTCTGGGCCCAAGCTCATCATCATGGACTGACGCAAAGTGGAAAAAGTGTGCTGTGGTTTGACGAGTCCACATTTCAAATTGTTTTTGGAAATCATGGACATTGTGTCCTCCGGGCTAAAGAGGAAAAGGACCATCTAGATTGTTATCAGTGCAAAGTTCAAAAGCCAGCATCTGTGATGGTATGGGGATGTGTTAGTGCCATGCACGTTAGTACATCTGTGAAGGCACCATTAATGCTGAAAGGTACATACAGGTTTTGGAGCAACATATGCTGCCATCCAAGTGACGTCTTTTTCAGGGACGTCCCTGCTTATTTCAGCAAGACAATGCCAAGCCACATTCTGTGCAGGTAATAGACTGGCCTGCCTGCAGTCCAGACCTGTCTTCCATTGAAAATGTCGTGGATTATGAAGCGCAAAATACTACAACGGAGACTCAGCAACTGCTGACCAACTGAAGTCCCATATCAAGCAAGAATGGGAACAAATTCTCCCACAAAGCTTAGACAATTAAATTAGTGCTACTCAGCTCCCAAATGCTATTGAGTGTTGTTTAAAGGAAAGGTAATGTAACACAGTGGTAAACATGCCCCTGTCCCAGCTTTCTTGGAACGTGTTGCAGGCATTAAATTCAAAATGAGTGAATATTTCCAAGAAAAACAAGAAAGTTCATCAGTTTGAAAATTAAATACGTTGTCTTTGTAGTGCACTCAATTGAATACAGGTCAAAAAGGACGGTAAATTTGTATTCTGCTTTTATTCACGCTATTAATAATGTCCCAACCTCATTGGAATTTGGGTTTGTAATTATTCCAAAACTTACTGTGAATTCCATCTCCCGTTGTAACATTTTTTCAGCAGTGTAATTTATTTTAAGCTGGCACTTAACCTATTCAAAATGTTTTCAGTGTTCAAAAGAAATCATTTAAAATGGGAAACATCTTCCAAAGCAAATCAACCTCCAAACAATGGCGTAAACCGGCATCATAAGCATAACTAATATGCGCTGTTTTATGTGCAACAGGAATATAGAATTTTTGCCAGACATATTGATGTTCAGATTTGAGCAATCCATCTCAAGAAAGTAAAAGTCCCTCCCAGTATTTTGTTGCAACCGCTGGATCTAATAATTGCAATAACCCTTCAGCCCAGAGGTTGAGCTAATTAGGGAAATCAGCTGCCAGAGCTCATGGCCGGAAGTAAAACACGGCAGGACTTTCTGACTCCTGGAATGTCCACCTCTGTCGATGTTTTATGTCATTGCAAACGTGGGTAGGAAAATGCCTGATAACTTTTTAATGTAAAGAACAATAATGCCAGCTAAAGACAAAATGTTTAGTCATTCTCCCAGTTAATCTTTGCAAATGAACAATTATTGCATGGTTGCAGTTAAGATGTGAAGATGGGCAGTCGCACAATGGAAGTCACATGACATTCATTTATAAAATGGCTTCCATTTCAAACAACCAAAGTTAAGTTCTCAGGGCATTGAAGGATGATTCAGCAGCCAGAAAGACTTACATTGAAACCATTTGTAATTAAATAAATATGAATAAGTAAGCAGAGCTTTCATAAATACCTCCGACGTCCCCAATCATGCTTTTTCCGTTGGTGATTATAGAAATTATCACACTCTGAAAATCAATTTTGACAAAAATAGCAACACATCTATGACACTTAACACTGCACCTCTCCATATGTTAGAAACTGTGTGGCAAATTTGAAAAGAATCCATTAAATAATATTTGAGATATCAATCAGACAAATTGACATTGAACCCACTTGAAAATTTCTAAGTCCAAAATGTGAAAAACGCAATATTTTTAGACAACCAATCCCAGGACGGCCGACAATTTGCACTGCACCTCTCCCTGTGGTAGAGAATGTGTGTGCCAAATTTGAAGAGAATCCACGTATAATATTTTATGGCGATATCAATTGGAAAAATTGACATTGAACCCACTTGAAAATTTCTAAGTACAAAAACAGGAAAACGGCGATTTTTTTGTGAAAAATCATCCCAGATGGCCGACACTTTGCACTGCACCTCTCCCTGTAGTAGAGAATATGTGCCAAATTAGATGGGCATTCTAGTCACATCTGGACCCATCTTAATCTTTGCTTTGGCTCAGTTTGAGGCTGCCACTTGGTTTCTTGGTCGTCTACTCTTTTTCTGCTATTATCTGGGTTATTTTTCGCTATGCTTTTATTATTATTACTTATATTTGTATTTTATGTCTGCCATGTCTTCTTTAATTTTATTTATCTCCTGACTTTTTATGTTTTTTAGCCTATTGTTTTATTTCTGTTCTTATGTCTGTTATTTTATGCATTTGCCTCTGCTGTAAAGCACTTTGGGTCAACTTCTGTTGTTTTAAATGTGCTATATAAATAAATGTGACTTGACTTGACTTGGCTTGACATTGAACCCACTAAGTCCAAAATAGGAAAAACCGCAATATTTTTTTGTAGGAAAAAAATAATCCCAATATGCGTGCTAAATTTGAAAAAGAATCCAATGAATTGTATTCTAGATATCGATTGGACAATAATGTCTTTTGACTCGAATGACGGACGGACGGAATTTGCAGTATATAATTATGTTCTCGACATTCTGTCAGTATATTATTGCATTGTGCCAAGTGTATCGCCTCTTTTCATCAATTTATGAACCCAGTCTTCTGAAACTCTTGCCTTTGTCGTAATACAGACAGAAATGAGCTTCCCTTATCCGCTGCATAATTTTTTTTGCAGCATAAGATTTTACATTTCCCTTTATTTAGCTTAATTCCACAAGGTCCACTGCAAACTAGTTGCTCGTTGGTTCTGTTTTGTGTGCTAATAGGCTACCTCATAAATAGAACTTTTTTTTTTCACTTGCATTTATTTTTAATCACCTAAATATTGCATGCAGAGGGAGGCTGCGTGTTTACATGGCAGGTGATTGCTCTATAAATCAGAAAGCTTTGTCAGTGGAGGAAAAATGATTGAAAACAGGTCAAAACTTATCACTTATGTTCAGGAATTTGTTTATGAGCTTCCCCAACTTCAACCGAGCATTTGTCACTGCAAAACCACATGGCGAAGTCAGTGAATTTCCTGACATTTCATGCTTCATTCCAAAACCACAAATTACATAACTGCAGCAAGACTCACAAAAATCTCATTAGCAAGAGATGGGAAATTCGTTCATGGATTGTGTTTCATTTCACATTCATATATAAAGTAAAACTCACCTGGGCCCTCCTGGATGACATCATCATAATACTGGTGCATCTCCCTCCCACCAGCTCCCCACAGACAAAGAGACGCAATGAAAAGGGTTAAATGGGAATACTGTTTTTACTGCACAGAATGATTACTGATTAATAATTGGTGTCACTCATTATTGGTGGAACAACTTTGAAAAGCTCGACCATGCCCAAGATTTGCCCACAAAACAAATAACCACAAGAATTGTTTTGTGCAAAGGAATCATTTCAGTTATGCACAAGTGGTATACTTCTTAAAAGGACAAGACATGACTTACCTTCCACATCTCTATTCACAGCTAAACACAAAAACTAACAGTGATATTGAGGAGAAATTGCTGCATCATACCAACAACCAATCAAAACACACCTGCCATGCTCTTTGCAGGCTTATCTGGAGTGATGACATCATCATAGTTCTCTGGTGTTTCCTCTGTTTGCAGGTCCCCTGAATGCAAACAAACTTGTCATGACGTAAGGCTTAAGGCTTAAAATCCGAACTCAGCGATTTGAGTTGCTAATTGTTAAAAATTTTTTGGATGGTAATAAAGAACAACCCCATTTACAAAAAAGTTGGGATGCTATGTAAAGTAAAAAAAAAAAACAAAAAAACAATGCAATGACTTTCAAATAATTTAAATGTTACATTTATTTGAAAATTGTGCAAGGACCATATATCAGATGTTGAAACTGAGATATTTCATAGTTTTCAGAAACATATGCATATTTTGAATTTTTGCCAGCAAACACAGGGGCATGTTTACCACTGTGTTGCATCACGTCTTCTTCAGTCACACTTGTAAGCGTTTGGGAACTAAGGAAACCAACTACTGTAGTTTTGAAAGCAAAATGTTTTCCCATTCTTGCTTCATATAGGATTTCAGCGGCTCAATACTTTGCAGCCATATGTCATATTTTTCATTTCATAATGCGCCAAATATTGTCAAAGTGTGACAGGTCTGGACTGTAGGCAGACCACCTTGGCACCCAGACTCTTTTACAGCGGAGCCATGATGTTGTAAAACGAGCAGAGTATGGTGTTTGGCATGGTGTTGCTGGTGGCAGAAGGCCTTCCCTTAAAAAAGGCATCTGGATGGCAGTATATGTTCCACCAAAACTTGTACATATTGTTCACCATTAATTGTGCCTTCACAGATGCACAAGTTGCCCATGCCATGTGTATTAATGCACCACCATATACTATCATGGACGCTGGATTTTGAATTGTGTGCTGACAACAAGTGGGATGGCTACTGTCCTCTTCAGCCCGGAGAACATGGAGTCCATGATTTCCAAAAAGAATTTCACTTTTCGATTAGTCAGACCACATGACAGTTTCCCACTTGCCTCAGTCCATCTTAAATGAGCTTGGGCCCAGAGAAGGCAGCAGCATTTCTGAATCTTGTTTATGCATGATTTAATCATTACATGGCAGAGTTTTAACTTGTATTTATGGATGAAATGACAAACCCTATTCACTGACGATAGTTTTCAGAAGTGTTCCCGAGTTCATGCAGTCATTTTCACTAAAGAATGATGTCTGTTTTTAAAGCAGTGCCACTGGAGGGCCTGAAGATCACAGCCATTGAGTATTGCTTTTTGGCCTTGTCCCTAGCATATAGAGAATTCTCCAGATTCTCGGATTCTTTTGATGATATTATGTAGCGTAAAGATGAAACTCCTGCACCTCTTTTTGTAATTGTCATTGAAAAATATTATTCTTAATTTGTGGAACTATGAGCCCAAGTAGTCTTTTCATGGAGTGGTGAAGCTCCTCGCTATCTTCTTTGCTTGAAAGATCTTTATATCCAATCATGGTTCTGACCTTTACAATTAACCTAATTAGCTGTAGAGATATTCCACCAGGTGTATATATATATTTATTTTTTAGCATCATACAACTTTTCCATTTCTTTTTTTGCCCCTGTCCCAAATTTTGAAATATGTTGCTAGCATCAAATTCAAAATGAGCAGATATTTTTCAGACAATTACATTTCTCAATTTTAACATATGTTATGTTGTCTTTGTACTTTTTCAATTAAATTTAGGGTTAAATTGATTTGCAAATCATTGTGTTTGCTTTTAATTCACATTTTACATAGTGTCCCAACTTTTTCGAAATGGGGTTGTACCCTCAGTTAATCATAGGCTCGGTTTTGTCAGTACACAGACCAATGCAGGGGAACACATTCCACAGCCTAAATGACCTGGATATTACACCTTTATATGTGCAAAATTGAGATACTCAATTCAATACATCACACAAGTTGCAAACAGACCCAGAAATAACACTGAGACAAATACACACAGGAGTACAGCCCCAACTACTGGACGATGTGTGTAAGAGCCTATAATCTAAGAGCCCTGGAGGTTATCAAGGCTGAGGAGCTGAGCAAGCAGCCCATTTGCTTTTGCCCATTACTGCAGTTTCATGCATGAGAGTGAATGGTTTGAACCCAGGTGTAAACGATGCTGGTATTGTGTGATCGTCCGGGTGTATAATATAGTCTTGAAAAAGACTGTTGTTGGCATCTGACGTTTCGACAACCTGAGCGGAAGTCATCTTCAGAGTGAGGAAACGAACAAACAGACAGAGACGGTATTTATACGTTTGGTTCAATCAGAAATATTGTTGAAATGAATGTCAGGTGCGTGTGGAGGTGTTACTCATTGTGTTGCAGGTGTGTTTTAAATCGTTAATTAGTCTGTTGTATGGTGTAGGGAGTGTCTGACAACGATTGAGTGGTTTCTCTTGTAAATTTGTGTACCAGCTTTCAAGTATACGGCGTTGGTGATAGTTTTTGCAATATGTTGATAGGATTCAGCTACTGGTTTAAGGTTTTTCTCTCAGCACGCACAGATCCACACATGCATCCATTCCCAGCCCCCTCCCCTCACTCATACACGCTCACATCAATATCCTCCCACAGTGAGGGCGCGGTGGCACCTGCTCACGCTTGGTAATTGCTGTATTGTGCTCAGGAGGAAGGTATATGATCAAAGGTAATATCAACATCCTGTAAGTTTGGCTGGATGTTTAAGGGAAGGTGTTACATCCACCACTTGCTCTACCACTGATCTTGTACTTAAACCCCGAGATGTGAACAGTGTGTTAGGATTCTCTGTGAATGCTATGTCGGACGCTAGAATCCTCCCTTGCGCATTGTAATAAAAGCCTTTTCAATTGGAAAGTGGTCAATGTTGTGTCACTTCATCGGTCCCGACTTGATTCCACGACAGAAAACAGTCTTAACAATGTAATGCAATCAGCAGAGTCCCAGTCAGCTGGGTCCAGTGTGTTTGTGATGTTCGTATCATACATCAGAGGTACCTCTGAGATCATTCAACATATCCTACAACCGTACAACATATGAGTCGTACACAAACCTGTCATGACCTTAAGATGTTTATTGACTAACGTTAAAGACAAGGACGAACCACTTAACAGACAAGGGGCTATTTACAAAATAGCTTGTTCCGATTGTGACGCGACTTACATTGGTGAGACTGGTAGGAACCTAAACATCCGACTTACAGAACACAAACGCGCCACTAAAAACAAAGACCCCAACAATCACATTGCCGAACATCACAAACACACTGGACACAGCATTGACTGGGACTCTGCCGATTGCATTACATATTGCACAAACTATCACCAACGCCGTATACTTGAAAGCTGGTACACAAATTTACAAGAGAAACCACTTAATCGTTGTCAGACGCTCCCTACACCGTACAACAGACTAATTAACGATTTAAAACACACCTGCATCACAATGAGTAATGCCTCCACACGCACCTGACATTCATTTTAACAATATTTCTGATTGAACCAAACGTATAAATAGCGTCTCTGTCTGTTTGTTCGTTTCCTCACTCTGAAGATGACTTCCGCTCAGGTTGTCAAAACGTTAGGATAACACAACAGTCTTTTTTCAAGACTATATATACAATCTCGACGACGTGACAATACCAGCATAGTTTCATGCATATATGCTATAAATGGACAGCAACCCAGGGGCCACCACATTATATGCATTTTGGTGAAGGTCTTACATAGAGGGTAACTGAGAATGTTTTTGCATTTTTACATAGTGTCCATTTTATGCAACTGGGGTCATTAAATCTGACCCTCAAATCTAAATCCAGCCCGAGTCTTCTTTTCTCTTTTATCACCTGACTCTACATAAAGGGTAGAACAGTAGCAGTCTTCAGCCTGAGCGGACTGTGATCTCATGTTCCGTGTTGCATACCGGTCAGAACAGCTCAATAACAGTGCCTCAAAGGAAAGGAAATACTCCTGAGAACACTCATTCCAATCACTCATTTTCCACTGTGATCTCCCCTTATTCCTTACCATACCCAGAAACTGATGGAGGTAAAACCACCATCATTTGGGACATTCTAGTATTCATCAAATATGCCATGAGGAAAAACAAGGGTCAGGCATTTAAAGATTACTGAGGCACGGAGGATGTGTACATCCTCTAGGGAAGTAGTTTTCAGAATGTGTGACGAACACTGATCAACCTAGGATCCAGTTGTCCCCATCACAACATCTTCCTGAAGGCTGTGACTGACATCACTCAGACCTGACGTTTCATCAACATCCCTGCAAGGATATTCCATTTCCCTGATCCACATTCATTCCATTTTCCCATCTTCACTTCATTCCCTGGTTCTTTTCCCCTCTTCCCCCTGATGGGCAGAACTTATGCCAAGGAAAGGGAAGTAGGAAATAGGGGCAGAACATAGACATAAGCAACTGAATGCACTCCAATGCGACCCGTCACCTCTTGCCTTTGAGGGAATTCGGGTCAAAGCATCCTCACATCATCGTAGCCAGAAGGCAGGCTGTCAGACAAGCTACTTCCTGTGAACAGTAGAGAGAGGATGTGTCCAGACTTGCCCATTAATGACCTGATGATCTAAGGGAGTCTTACATGCGTGCCTGGATTTCCTTTAAGGACAAGAAGACTTCTTGTGACACTTGGTGAGACTTAATCAAGTGACTCACAGATGATTATAATTAGCACGAGTTTCAACAGCAGCAGTGATCTTATTTTGGCTACACTGGCAAAAAAACTACAGATCTTTCCAGTCCCAGTCAAACATTGCAACCATTAAGCCACATGACTCCAAAAATATATAATGTTTTATGTGCATGACTGTCAACACAAAATGTCACAGAAGCAGTGCACAATTAGACAAAAAATAATGGCACATTAGACATCTGATCTATACAATGGATAATCGTACTAATAATAATTGTTCCAAACTGGGCAGAGGAGAAGCCAGTTGCAAGAACGATGATGAGCCACAAGGGCAGGTTTATAATAAGGATGATGAGGACAAATGGAAGAAGGCTTGAGAACTCGGGGTAGTACCCACACTTATACACAAATAAGTTTGCTCCCAGAAAGAGAGACAAGAATTTGTGAATAAACCATTATGAGTAACCCTTAGCCTAAGAAAATCCATTTAACTGAGGCACAACCAGTGACCAATACAGCTGATCACACGAAGGCATAATGAGATAATCAATCAGTTAACAGGAACAACCCGCAAGACTGCTGGAACAGGGGCAGAATACCAATTTAACAAATACACGGGTTGTGAGAAATAATAATAAAAATTATAGCTGCGCAGCAGCAATGGTCGGGCCAGTACTCTTAGCAAAATTTTAGGTAAATTCTGAGCAACAAGCAGAGTGTAGAAGATGAAGAAAAGGTAAGTAGTATCTTTAATGTGCATTTATATCAGTTGAGGCTTGAACTCACTATTTCGGCACAAGAGACTGTGCTCTATCTCACTGAGCTAATTGGCAAATGAAAATGTCTCTTAAGTGAAGCTACAATTGATTTGCCAGTCACCTGTGTGCAAGACAGCAGCTGTTAGCGTGTAAAGGCAGATTTCAAACGGCTGTCAAAAATTCAGTTATTAAGACAAAAATCTGAAAATACACAAATTGCATCCAGACAGCATGTTCTTAACAATGATTTATTGGCTCCATAAGTGAAAACTGATGTTTAAAAATGCCATTTTTGCATTGACTCCAATTGTTCACATGAGAGCGAAATTCAAAATGCTGTAAAAATTCAGTTTTTGAGATAAAATTCTGATATTTTCCAAACATCATCTACCATGACTCCAAAATTTTGTCTTTTTTTAATGAACATTAATTCTTTTGGCAATGTTTTAACATCTAAAGAAAAGCCCTCCTAGATAAATGGATATTGACACAGCAGCAAAGAGGGGACCAATTTCACATTAATTCCCATGGTTTAAGAATTAGATGTTGGATGAGCGGATGTCCACAAACCCACATTTTGTCCATGTTGTGTTGCTGTGTCTCTGCTAGCTGAAAGCAGCTATATTTACACAACCAGTCATTTACCTGAATGTAAAAGCAGGGCACATTGCTAAGCAAACTAATCCAATAAAAAAAAAGTTCCATGAGTAGAGTTAAGTTTGTGACTCAGAACAAAGAGATGTTATTAATTAAAGCCAATGCTGTCAATGTCCAGAAAGTTCTCCAAGATTGCTAACTCTAAGATAAGATAAGGTAAGATAAGATCTTCAAATTTACAGCTGCATACATCAAACTTGGCATCAGTTCTCAGCAAACTGCATGAGCCTTACCTGGTGGTGAAGTGGCTTTAGTTGTCACTGTGGAAATACCTAAGAAAGGAATGCTTTTCATTATATATCATGACAAAGGCCATTAAAATGTCAATAATCTCTCCTACACCATTCAGATTTGTTACCCATTCCTTCTATTGTTGCCATATGGCCTCTGTGGCACTGTCACCAAGCCTCATGAGCCGAGGAAAATAATACAGCCACAGCCAGAGACTGAAAGAACAGCATGTTCAAATATTATTAACAATTTCTCCTTGTAAAAATGAATGCCTTGGTTTCCATGCGTATACGTCTTTTGGATGTTTCAGAACACTGGCTGTCCATGTAAACTTAAAAGAATTAAAAGAATTCCTGTTATAATGGAGTCAGGGCTAATAGGCTGAAACATTAACTGTTCCGTTAGGCCATCACATAATATCCAGCCAGTGCCCTTATTTCATTCCTAAAGGGCTACTGTAAAATACACATTTCTGCATCATGAGTAAAAAAGCTGATTACAGTTGAATTCACAAAGACACGCAGCAACTCCCTTTATGCCAAAGTCACTCTAGTGACATTTGTCGAAGCTTGCTTGTTTTGCGGATTTAAACCTATGACAGGTTTTTTATCTCTGGACCGCTAACGAGGTAAGAATATCGATTTCAACTCGTTTTGACAAATTTGAACAATGCCATACAATTGAACCTATGGGACTGCATAGCCAGGCTGAGGGTTGTTTTGACACAATTCAAAATACTATTTTCGGTATCGTATTTGCATCATAAAGTGGTTTATGTAGTTGGAATGCTGAGTCCTTCAAATGATATATACTTCTACAACTTGTGACAATATTTGATAGCGTAAAAACACAATAACGCCTAGCAGCCCACCCGCCCACAGGCTGATGTTCGCAAAAGGGTTTATTAAGTCTCACCGAGGGTTCACAAATATCTGTCAGAAGGCAGAACAAGGGAGCCAAACGTAGATCAGAGTTGAAACTCCGAAGGGTATCATGAATAAAAACCTATAAAGCAGCTAAATCAAACAACCAGCCAGAGCGAGGTTAGGGAAGGTCAGAGGTCAGGCTGCGGCAAACAGAATTCATCGGGAAAGGCAGAGCGTGGTCAGAGGCGGTCTAAGGTCAGGAGCCAGAGTGTGAAGCCGAGGGGAGTGAAGGACACAAGGCTGGAAAATAACTTGGACGTGGACAAAGAAACACTAGAGAAATGGCAATAAAGAGAATGGAGGATGCAAGGAACTGGAAAGTGGATTCACAATACACAAAGTCAACAATTAACAATGTGCAAGAAAGCAGTAAAGAAGCTCAAAGACAGGGGCAAAGCCACAAGACAATAACTGAATAATTTAAATCAATCAAATTAAAAAAAAAAAAAAAAACCAAATCAAAAGCAGCAGAGACAGTGAGACTATGGGGAAACCAAAATTAAATAACAGTCAGAATATAACACTATTAGTGTTTCAACTAGGGCTGTGTTGATTTACCTTAACTTCTGTTTGAAGTCAGCGAGGAGTGATCTGACCTGGGTATTTAAGTCATTGTTTGGGATTCAAATACTTTTCTGTGCTCCATTGCCTGATGCAATTTAGGCAGTCGGGGGGAACGGGAGGTAGGACTTACCCTCTTTGATGGTTCCTACAGCTACAGTCAAAAGCTTTGACACACTTTACTCATGTCTTAGTACTTTAGGGAGATTTAAATGGTTGAACCACTGAAGTAACCTCAAATAGCACAAGGCAAGGTGTTTGTAGTCTGAAGTTCAAAAAGGAAAATAATCACTTCATGGGGAACTCCTGCAAAGTATTTGGATTATTTAAAAAAATCCATACTAGGAAAAATAATAATCCCAATAAATACGTTCCCAATAATTAATCCCAAGAAAAACATGAATTTAAATCAAAATAAAATTGGGATTTAACAGACCGATACATCAGGCAGAAGCAAACCACAAGCGCCACACAGCAGCAAGAACACTAATGTCAATTCCCAGACTATAAGATTGCCCTCAGGGAGAAAAAGAAATAAAAGACTGTGCTCAGCAATAATGACTTCAAAAATGTTTTCTAATTATTTTAAAATGTAGATTTTTTTGGTGAAACAGATCTTTTTTATTTTTGTTTGTTTTGTTTCTTTTTCTGCTTATTTTTGGGTTGGTCCTAACTTTTGACTGGTGCAGTATTGTGTACTGAATTGTGTATTATAAAGCTTGGTAAAGTGTAGAATGCAAATCCCAAACAATTATGTAGTTGAACCAAATGTAGTAGGGAAGTGGAAAGTAGCCTCACCTGTACAGTTGACCCCAGCTGGGTTCCGCTGTGGACAGCCGTTATGCTGAGGCTCAGAATACTGGCAGTCCCACAAGTGCAGCTCACTGCCCCTGCATTTCACCTCAGTCAGCCAGGCTTTGCTGCTCCCAGTCCCCGCAGAAGCAATACTAAGAGCTGCCACTGCTGAGCCACAGCCCACCTGTCTGCAGACCACCTGGGCCTCCTCCATGCCCCAGGAGTCTCCACATACCATATTCCAGGAGCCATTGAGAAAAACTTCCAGCCTCCCTGAACACCCTTCTTCCCCTCCCACCAACCGGAGGGGCCAGTGATCTAGAGCAGGAAGGAAAGAAGAACTGAGCAACATCATTAAATTCACTATATCCTCCAAACACAACTTTGCTAACATAGTGGCTAATCTCATGACACTGAACATCTCCAACAGACATATTATTGCTAACATTTAGGCTCACCTCATAACACTTAATGTTTCATACCCATCCATCTACGCTAACATTAAGAAAGTTCTCATGACATTTGTCATCACCTGCAGACACAACTGCTTAAACATAATGGTTATTATTATTACACTTAACATCTCGGACAGACTCATCCCTTCTGACAATATGGCTGATCTTATGATATTAACCATCTCCTACAGACACAGCAAAAAATAACATAATGGTCAAAGTATTTACATTTAATGGGCTCCTACAGACAAATCTCTATTAACATTATTTCCAACGTTATTACATTTAACATCTGCAGCAGAAATATCTTCGCTAATATTAAGCTCCTTGCCCAGAGCATTTCATATGGACACATTTCATCTTTGCTAACCTTATGGCTGATCTCATTATGCTTAACATGCGCAACAGACTGTAAGGCCACGCCATGCTTAACATGCACTACAGACTGTAAGGCCACGCCATGCTTAACATGCACTACAGACTGTAAGGCCACGCCATGCTTAACATGCACTACAGATTGTAAGGCCACGCCTCCAGCCGTCCAGCTCACCGGCATACT
Organism: Gymnothorax javanicus; assembly: GCA_029692085.1. Lineage (NCBI taxonomy): Eukaryota > Metazoa > Chordata > Actinopteri > Anguilliformes > Muraenidae > Gymnothorax > Gymnothorax javanicus. Next base: position 65,388,033 of record CM056200.1, read on the forward strand.
AAATCCCGAACTGCACTTCATTCATTATTCTATTATCACTTGCACCTATTTCTCATTGCCACTGGGTGTTAGCAGTGTGTATATAAGACCGAGCTTCACTGTCAGCGTGAAGTCTCGCATACCCTCGCCTGTTCAGCATTGTGGTCTTATATAGGCTCTTTTCTCCACACTCGCAAATTTATACTAAAACCTAGAAACTCGTGCTGTTGGTATTTTTACCAGCACATTATTTTAAGGAACCTCGTTTCCTTTTTGTTTTCCTATTTGTAATACAATGTTACTGTTGCCATAGCCCAGACTCTGCATTATTCAAAGTGCTTATTTTTAGGAACCTCTGTTCCTTATTTTTTTGCATTACAACGTCTGTGCCTTCTGCAGTGTAGTTGGCATAAAAAAATACAACCAAGTCCATCCTTGCACCTGAGTCCAGTCCTCTACTTCCTGTCCTCTGTCATGGTTCTGCCTCATGTGTGCCGTCTTGTCAATGTGCTTATTACTTTTATATTTGTGCTTCTGCTTTTTCTCCCATGCCTCACTCTCTCGATTTATTTTTCAGCTTTCTTTCCGCTTGATTGATTGATTCACTCTTGCCCAAACTCCTGTGATGTCGTTTGACAGCCTTCAGCATGCCTGCGTCTCGTTGTCCAATCACATTTCCTCATTCGGAATCGGCTGTGGTATTTCATTCATTACTTTCACTTGTGCTTAATTCTGGGTCTCGCTAAACTCTGAGTGAATGCGTTCTCTGATAGGATCATTACTAACCCGTACTAACCAGCACTTATTTGAGGGTGATTGTATATATTTTGTCACGTAGTATTAACCTTAATGAACTCATTAGCGTGTGCGAGCATTTCTAGCTTTTGTAATTCCTGCCTGAGCTTTCCCTTATTAACCACGTTTAAAGCTATGCTTTCTTTCGCTTCTCTCGTGGTGTTTTTATACTCGTCACGTTTAGATTACCTCCATCTAAACCGTCTAGTTTGATTGACTGTCTCAGCGTCTTGTCTCGAGTCATTATTGTTAACCCGGTTCACATGAATTTGTTTATTAATCCCATGTGTTTCTGTTTCCTTCTGAGATTGCCTTCCGAGTCCCCGCCTCCTCCCATGTGTATTTCTGTGGGCAGGAGGGAAGTGATCCTCAGACGAGACTTTGTTGGCTTTGCGCTACATTGTGAAATCTCAGCTCCTGTGCCTTCCCGAGTATTTCCTTTGTGCGATTCCCGAGCCCTGTGTTTTGCTGCACCCACGTCTTGTCTCCCTTTTGTCCAAGTCTCCCAGTGTTTCCGTCAGTCTAGTTAGGTTAAGTTTTTGTTTTCTAGTTTAGCCACTCATTGAGTGTGTACCTTCGTTTCCCCCTGCCTTGGGCAGTGTACCTTAGTTTCTCCCATTCGTTCAGTGCATGTGCACGGTGTTTTATTTCTGGCCTGATTGCCTGCTTTTCTCATTTAGTGTTTGGTGTTCAAATAAACTCATTGTTCCTGCATCTGGTGTCCCCCCGACCACTTCGTGACAGTCCTCCATGCATCTGCACTGTGCATGCAGCAGAAACCGTTACACAAACACATCTGTTAACATTATGGCTAATCCCATTATGCTTGAATATTTCTTGTCCACATCCCCCTAACAGTGTGAAAGATCACGTTAAGTTTAATATTTCAAAAAGTACACAACACTATGAACATTACAGATGATGTCATTACATATTAAAAAAAAATTATTTTATGTATTTATTTTCTAAAATAATTTTTCACCTAAATAAATTCATTATTCTTTTTTCAATGAATTGATTGATTACAGGTAATGTACAATAAGCCATTTTCCCCATTCAAATTTGTTTACTTTCATGTTATATCCTGAGATCCGTAACAAAGAAGAAAAGTCCTGGGAGAATTTGTCGAGCTGGAGAGCTAGTTACACACATTCACGTAGTGACACTTGGAATGGCTGTTTTTATTTTGTTTGATTTTAGGTGTAGGCCACTTGCCACAGCATTGCCTTCTTGTCCAGCAGAAGAGCAAAGACTTGGAGCTACATTTCAGTTTTGGGAGAATTCCAGCTTTTTACTCTGAGAATTAAAATACTTATTCTCCTGAATGACAAAGTATTTTAATAAGTCAAAAATATGACTATCACTTAATTACTTGTGATTGCAGATTCTGAATTGCATGTTAACCTGTTAAGAACTGACTGCATGTTGACATGTTTACACCTCCACATGTTCACATGTTGATATCAAATTGATAGCTTTCTTTATAGCATGTTGACATGTTGGCAACCAATTGCTTGTGGCAAAGTTGTGAGATTTATCCCAAATAAACGTACTTGTGCAAGGTCTCCGATTTTCCTCTGAGGAACATGACAATTTGCTTCGCTGTACGTCTTTATCCTCTTCCGCTTTGATGTGGAGGAAATATATTTGTAAAAATTAATGATTCATTTAGAACACAAAAAGCATACATGGAAGTCTCATAAACATTGCAGGCATAACACAAAAGTGAAGGATTCTTATTATTATTCCTCTCCAATAAATCTAATTCTTACTTCCCAATGAAAGTTATACTGTATTTGCATTTAAGAGGTGTATTACAGTTTCCAAAGAGAGACATACTGCATCTATACTGTAGACAAATTTATTGTGTTGTTCCAATGTACAGTAGAAAGGTTTATTCTCTTGTTCTCAATGCGAGTGATGCAGTGGCGGGGCTAGAACTGGGAATTGGGGGGGGCACAGACACGTCCCTTTATGAAAACAATTAGTCCTGGCTAGTTCTCAATCATTTTCCTTTGTTGACGCGTTTTCCAATTATCATTATTGGCAACTGAAGACACGGTTTTTCTCCATATGCGATCTAACAGCGATGAAATCATGGGCTAAATTCAGTACAGAAAAATTATTTACTTATTAATAGGCCAGTGCTTCGCGTTGATTGAACTGGTCCACGTTCCAATGAAATATCGCCTTTCACTCTCGGTATTGCGTGAGTTGATAAAAAAAAAAAAAAAAGGGGCACTCGGCAGTTAAATAGGCTATAAAAAGCGTACGGCTCAAGCTATTTGTGTGAGAGTCAACAGGTATGCAATTTTGAATAACGTTGATTTAAAGACAGTAAATACGTGTTCAGATGAATGATTGTCATCTTACCTAATCGGGGAGAACAAGCAGCACCTGTTAAGTGTGGAGTGCTCTCAAAGTGAACCTTTAGTTAATTATGAAAATGACTGAGAACAGGTCAGGACTAATAATTGTTTTAAACGGATGTTTTGTGCACCCCAATTCTCAGTTCTGGCTCCGCCAACTGAATTTAGCCCATGATTTCATCGCTGTTAGATTGCATATGGAGAGAATCCGTGTCTTCAGTTGCCAATTACGATAATTGGAAAACGCGTCAATAAAGGAATATGACTGAGAACTAGCCAGGACTAATTGTTGTCATAAAGGGATGTGTCTGTGCCCCTCCAATTCCCAGTTCTAGCTCCGCCACTGGAGTGATGTTGTGTCTGCTGTAGAACAGTGTATTCTACTGTTCACAATGGGTGTTATATTGTGTCTACAGTAGACATTTATTCTACTGTTCTAAATGAGAGTAATAACCTATCTACAGTAGACAGGTCCATTCTATTGCTCCTAATGGGAGTAATGCTGTATGTGCAGTTGAGAGGTGTAATCTATTATTTTGGAAGGGAGTAACACTGAATGTAATAAAGAGATTTACCGGAGCAGTTGAGGGAGGCTACATCCTGAGTGTCACATTGATTCTGACCCCAGGAACTCGAAGTACAGTGCCACAGAGAGGAGTCATGGGGTCGACAGTTGAAATGATCCAGCCAGTTAGGAGCAGATTTAAGTCTTCGCTCTTTTTGCTCCACATGACTGCTCTTCCCACAGTTCAGCTCCTGACATATGAGAGAGGCTGTTTCTCTGTCCATTCCACTGAAGCACACATTTCCCCAGGTGCCATTGTAGAGAACTTCCAAATTACCCGAACAGCCTTCAGTCAGTCTCATCTCCTTGAATTCTGCAATGACAATGTTACAAATCTCTCAGAGAAAAATAATCTGGTAAAAATAACCTTGAAATCTAACTTGGTATAACTGACAGGGGATGTGAAATGCAGTTATAACTTGTGTATTAAATCTGTATTTATCATAAGTCTCTGCTTTCCTGGGATGGATCTCATTGCTCACATCATTATTTTTCTGAAACTGGCGAATTTCCAAATTAACTGGGTCTTGGGTATTCCCAACCTTTGAGTGTCAGTGTAAAAGTTAAAATCATTGAGCTCCAGGGTTTCCGCTATATGTAATTGGTAATGGTGCACCACCACGGCAAAATAAAAGCTACCACGCCTATGTAAAATGACTTTACATAAACTCCAAAAATCCTGAGGACAATCAGGTGTCGCCGGTTCTCTTTGTTAAGTTAAAATGAGTGCTAATAATTCTTGACCTGTTGTCAATCATTTTGCTTGATGAACACGTTTTCCAATGAATAAGAATTAGCCATTGGCAGTGAAATGTGCTGCCTTCTTCTTAATGCAATGTGTACAACGATTAGAGAAAAAATATTTTGTTCACTTTGCAAAACGATAAACTATGATGTTAACTTCTGTGTTTGCTGTGAGCACATTCTGTTCTACCTAATTGTATCTTCATGATTATTTCATTCCAATTCCAGAGTCATAATCGGTTTTCACATTACACTGAACAAAAATATAAATGCACACACCAAAAATGCTGAGTTAAATTGACCAATAATGAAATATGCCCACAAATAGTGTTTATTGGTGTTCTGAATGATTTGTTTTGCTCAATTCTGGTGACCCACTTCTCATTGACCACTCCCTGTGAGATTACTCACTACATGGACACACATAGTTGGAATAAAGGCCCAATCAGATTAAAAATGCTTCATGTAAACATGTCAATTGGAAGATTCTGATCCGATTCGGTCCATTCGGAAAGAAATTTCATTCCGAATGAGAGAGGTGGTTTATGCCAATCATCATTCAGAACGGCGTCCATGTACACATCCATTCGGATCCTGTCTTTGTGGTTGGGGTAAAATTGTCTTCACTGCGCATGTGTGCTACAAAGAGCGAACGAGGACGTGCAGACAACGTGGCGTTTGTTTACAATAGAGGCAGAAGTACAGCTTTTTTTTCTTCTTCTTCTAATAATTCCAGAAAATTAGACAACTCTGCGCATGCCCAAATTATTTATTCTGATTAAACGCTTGGTGATGTATATGCACGTCATGATCGGATCATTTCATTTAGTGTCCAGGTGAATTTGGATTTGGAATTTCCGATCAACCAAGATTAGGATTGGATTGGAGAAATTTTGCGCATGTGAACATAGCTATTCAACATAGCCCCTGAGCTGCATAGAGCATAACCATAACACTGAGTTGGTCAGTCAGCGTGAACAGTACACAGGCACTCCTAGCACCAGGGTCAATAAAAGGCCACTGCAAAATGTGCACTTTTGTCACAAGTCACAATGCTACAGATGTCACAAGTCATGAGAGAGTGTGCCATTGGCATGCTGAATGCTGGGATATCTCTGACAGCGGTGTCAACACACTTGAATGTGCGTCATTCCACCACCAGCCGGTAGAGAAGTCGATTCAGAGAGACTGGCAGCACTGTAAATCGTCCACATGCCCCACGACCACATGTGACCAACAGGGCAGTTGCTAGTGTGACAGTTGAAGGGTCCTGTCACTAGTAATACCTCCTAATAAGTACGCGCCCTGGCTACCTTGCCAATGAGCCTGGCTCTTTGGCGATGTGGTCAGCGCGTTTGACTATTACCCGGGAGTGTGGAGGTTCGAGTCCCCGCCTGGGCCCTCCTTCGGCCTGCTACACTAATCGGCAGGATCTGGGGGATCTCTAGGAATTCTGGGGCCCCTGAAAAGAATATCAGTGTGGGTCCCCCACCCCAATGAGCCTGGCTTTTCATTGCCATTTTTTTTACGACAATGGCTGTTATTCATTTTTCTGTTTTTTCATTGCCATTTTTTTTTTGACAGTGTTAGATGCAATACACCCAATTTTTCCTTTTTTTATGATTAACCACTCAACACAGAGTCAAGAGTATTATTATGCAAATTCTGAATAATTAGATGTGGCACGTATCCACAAAAGACGCTACCTGAAACCACATTATTACACCTTGTCTGATCAGAAATAAATGTTCAATTAACCACTCAGCATATGGGTACTGGGTATTCTATTGTAAAACATCGAGCACTAATGTGCGACAATAACTCAAAGTATACTGGCTAAAGATACAACACAAGGTGGAGCTGTTATAGTGAAATCACAAAAGGTAGCTATGTAACTTAACTATTTGAATTTCTTGCAAGTAATATTGACAACACAATGAAATACTTTCTTGTAAAATAAATATCAAAAACTAGAATTTTAAGTCTTACCTTATGTCAACTTGAGCTTAAGTTATTTTGTTTGTTCACAGCTTAAGGTCTTTGAAGTCCAACTGTCTGCTTAACTGACTTTCAATTGAAAGTCTGGCAAGGCTATTACGCCTCTCTTGGGTTGTTGTAGCTGTAGCCTACAGCTATGATCTGCTTCACTATTCCCTTCACTATCTGAAGTAGCCTTGCTTTGGGGAGATGGGCCTGGCTCTGTCAACAGGATGGATAGTGACTTAAGTAGACTTATAAATAAGTCCAGCCAATTTTGCCATTTAATTATATAATTCAAATGGCTGAGAGATCGACCAATACGTAAGTAATTGCCATTGGTACAGCAGTTCACTAATAAATCTAAACAGCCAACCAGTTTCTGCCACACTCACTCTCACTCACTCACCACCAAAAACATCTTCAGACTGCTGGTGGTGAGGGTTTATTGCTGGATCAGACTCAGATGAAGGGGCCACGGCTGATTCTGGAGTGGCAGTGCATAAAGGTTTAATTATTCCATTTCATATTGCTTTTGTAAACATTTAAAATTATATTTTATGGACCAACTAATGAAGAACTAACATACCTAGTCTTGGAATAAACCAAATTTAGATGGGCTTCTCTCTCAGTACCAAAGCTCTAAGCACACAGCTTCACTTTGATATTGTATGAGGGCAAGCTCTGTAAAATTACCCCCCGCGTTAACAAGACTTATGGCAACAGAATAAAGTAGCAGTTTAGTTTTAGTGAACACTTTTGTAAGAAGGAAAAATGTCAGCCTTGTCAAGCGATTGTTTCAATTACACCTAAGGTTACCAAACTGACTGCATGTAGTTCGCTAGCCAATCCTAGCCTGTACTGTCACGAGAGCCAAGTATGCAGTAACCACTCATAATAAGGATGGAGGAATGTGTCCTGCTGCTACCGGATTTTTTGACGGCATATTATAATGGCTGGCGAATGATGACCATACCAATCTTTTCTGTAGATGATACCGTTAATAACGGAGTAATGTCATTCTTGTCAGGCGATTATTTACTCAGCTGACCGCATGTTACATTAACGTAACGTTAGCAGCTGAATAACCAGCCTGAACAGCTAACATAGCAAGCTAGTTAAATACTCTCACCTTTCTTTGAAAAGAATTTTGTAATTTTCTGGGCCCCTGCTCTGCTGGCCTCTCTCTCTCTCTCCTTTTCTGGTGTCCAGATTTGTGTGTGTGGGCCGCGCGCACTATTGACTGCCGTAGTTCGCGAACCTCGCAAGCAAAAACGCACAGAAAATTTTCCAAGAGGAGCACAAAGCATGGACTGAACCATTTTTTAAGAAGGGGGTTGTTGAAATTTATTTCATCAATATTGCATGCCTTTGTGGCTTTGTGATTAACTCTGGTGCATTAGTATGAATAGCAGTTAGGTCTATGCATAATAATTTAGTCATGCGGTTACTGTGGGTTTTGTGGGCCCCAATGCACTGTGGGCCCTTATAATTGTCATCACCTTTCCCCCCTATACGACGGCCCTGGTGACCAAGCCCACACAGGATCGGCACATGCAGCTCCAGCACCTTCGTCATCAGCTCCGACCAGCCACCAGGACAGCTGACGAGACCGTCGGACTGCACAACAGGTGGATATTAGCTCAGACTGACCGAAACCGCCTGAGGGAGGCAGACCTCCAAGCCCGCCGACCGCACCAAGGTCTCGACCTGACCGCCGTCCGTCGTCGGTACAGACTCGACTGGGCCAACTGTAACCTTCGCTGGAGACTTGAACGGTGGAGGACAGTGTTATTCAGCAATGAATCGCGATTCCAACTGTACCGCGCTGATGGCAAACAACGCGTATGGTAATCTGTGGGCGAGTGTTACGCTGACGCCAATGCCGTGCGTCGGGTGGCACATGGTGGTGCAAGTGTAATGGTATGGGCAGGCATATGCCATGGACAGTGTACCCATCTGCATTTCCTTGAGGGTGACTTGAACGGGCACCGCAACGAGATCCTCAGGCCCATAGTCGTAGCGTTTGTGCAACTCCATCACATGACATTCAAGCTCAATAATGCCCGGCCACACAGTGCCCCGATCTGCTCAGAGGTTCTTGATGAGGAGGATGTCCCTGTTTTCAATTGGCCAGCATATTCACCCGATATGTCGCCAATTGAACACCTTTGGGATGTTCTGGATCGGTGGGTCAGACGTGTTCCGGTTCCAGAAAACGTGCATCAGCTCTGAGTTGCGCCGCAGGAGGAGGAATGGGACAACATTCCACAGGCCATTATTGACAATGATGGACACACTCATGACTGAGTGCTGTGAACTCTGCCCGCTGACTCCTGGTGGGTTCAGGCTGTGATAACTCATGAATTGTGTTCAGTAAATTGTTAATCATGTTTCTGTTGCTTGAATATTAAGGCAAAAATAAAATAATAATCGTTTTGTTGAAATATTTCCCGATTGATAAAAAATAATTTGAAAAAAATCACTTCGTGCATTTATATTTTTGTTCTGTGTATGTGTGAAATCCACCGTCATGCTTGTGAAACTGATAAACCTCCGTGCACATAGACTTCAGTTATTACATCGCCAACATGATGATTAATGAAAACTGGCCACACCTGATAATGCTGAGTTTTGACCCGACGCTGAAGCCCTCTGCCAAATTTTCAAAAAGTCCTGGAGGAAACTGTGAGCTCCATACCTGAACACACCACTCCCACGTCCCGCTTGTGTCCACAGTAACCACGATCCCATTCAGCCATGGGACAGTCCCACAGGGACGTCTCGTTCCCCACACAGCCCACCTCCTCCAGCCAGACATGTCCTTTTCCAGGCCCAAAGAATGAGGGGACAGGGGCCCTGAGGGCCGTCCCACACTGGAGCTGCCTGCACACCACCTGAGCATCGGCCAGGTCCCAGGAGTCATCACAAACTGTGCCCCAGGACCCCCTGTGGAACACCTCCAACCGTCCCGCACAGTCCCCACCTCCACCCACCAGCCTCAGGGACCTGTGGCCTGAGTCTGAGAGGGAGAGAGAGAGAGAGAGAGAGAGAGAGAAATGGGGAGGGAGGGGGCAGAGAAAGGGGGGGGGCTTGGACATGGCAGGCAGAGGGAGAGGGAGAGAGATGGAAGGAGTAAATCAGAGACGTAGATGAATGGGGAAGAAGGAAGAAAGAGTGGAGAGGTAAAGAGGACAGGGGGAATGGAGAGACAAGAGGCCTGTTGGCCTAGAGAGCTCCGCTGAGGATGACTGAAATGTCCATGTCATAACTTAATTTCAGAAATCTTTGAAAACTATTGCAATTTTAACACATATGACACATTAATGAAAAACTGAAAAAATGAGCATAAACACTGATTTTCTAAGTCCAAAATGCTGGATTTCTCAAAAACCGGGACGTAGAATTTTCTCATTTTCGCAAGGGATATTCAGAACGTCATAAGAAAGGCTCACAACAAATTAGAGAAAAAGTTATCAGACGGTTTTAGAAATATTAATGAAAGACTGAAAAAATGAGCACAAACACTGATTTTCGAAGTCCAAAATGCTGAATTTCTCAAAAACCGGGATGTAGAATTTTCTAATTTTCACAGTGAATATTCAGAATATCATAAAAAGGCTCACACCAAATTAGAACAAAAGTTATCAGGCAGTTTTTGAGATATTCAAATTTGAATTGAAAAGTTGACACTGGATGGACAGACAGACGGACGATATGAATGAAAGACTGACTCGGCATTAGAAAAGCTGAATTTCCAAAAACTAACTGCTGACTATGGTCACAGCAGAGCAAAAAAGTTATCAGACAGTTTTTGAGATATGAATGAAAGACTGAAAAAATGAGCACAAACACTGATTTTCTAAGTCCAAAATGCTGAATTTCTCAACTAGAGTGCCAAGGGCCCTGAAGGTTGCCGGCAGTTACAGCCCCAACAGGAGAAAAGTAACTAGCATCAGTCCGCAGATTCAACAGGAAGCCAACACGAATTCTTGCGAAAGCAACATGTTGTCTACACAATACTGGCGTTAAAAAGCTCCAGCTGGGACATCCGCGAAAAAATTAAACCTGATTAATTTTTTAGCGAATTTCAGCGGTGATGGCGAATGGTCCCGTACCACTGCAAATCAATTCACGGTTCTTCGAATCAATTCTTCTCTGCGAAACAGGAGAACTGTTTCATCAGCACACTTCCGCGGGCCAACGCAGCTCAGTGAGAAAGGGGTTTTAGTAACCATTATCGGGCGACTCAACTGAGCGGTCACGCTTTTTCATGAGTGACAGACAGCAACATTTTTATGTCACTTTTCTTCCATTTAGCAAAAATATAATCTTTAAAAAGTCTATATCATGAAATCCGATTAGATTTTTTTCTAACCTGAACTTTCACTGTCGTCTGCTGTCATTTTGTGAAGTGCCCCACCTTCTCAATTGACTTCTGGTTCTTGCTCTGCTTTCAGACTATGATTTTTTTTTTTACACAACACTGCCACCGAGTGGGCCTAATTAGTATTATTCTTTCTATTCCATGATGCTAATAGGAACAAACATCCAAAAATGGATTTTGACTGGTTTTTATTGCCGCAATTGATCGCGAAAAAAGGTCGACCATGTGGTTACAATACCCGGTAAATTTTAATTACACATGGGTTAGTGCCTTATACATACTAATGTCTAAAGACATTATTAAACGCAGAAATAAATAGATTGATTTTGTCACATGACCTTGACCTTGAAGACCAAAGTCAAATCCAATATGGTGTGTTTGATCAGCATACATGATTTGTCATTCGTATCCAATACATACCGAAGATCTAGAGCCAACATTAAAGGACTTTTAGGCCGTTTTTGTCATTACCTGGACCTTGTTGCCCAAGGTCAAATCCAATATGTCGAAAACAACCAGCATACATGATTTGCTATTAGTGCCCAATACATACCTAAGCTCTAAAAACAATATTAAACAAATATGGGCCATTTTTTTCATATAACCTTGACCTTGAGGCCCAAAATCCAATTTGGCTGACTGCCTAAGAATGTTCAGCATACATGGTTTCCCACAGGTGCCCCAAACATACCGGAGCTCTAATTGCCGTATTCAGCAAGTTATAGCACATTTTTGCCATTTGATCTTGATGCCCAATGTCATATTCAACTTGCCGAGAATGTTTGGCTTACATGATTCCCTATAGGTGCCTCACACATACCTAAGCTCTAAATGCCACACTAAGCTGTTATAACACATTTTTGCCATTTGACCTTCACCTTGAGGCTCAGGGTCAAATTCAAACAACCGAGAATGATTGGCATACATGATTCCCTATTGGTGCCTCATACATATCTAAGCTCTAAATGTAATATTAAGCAAGTTATAGCACATTTTTGCCATTTGGCCTTGACCTTGAGGCCCAAGGTCAAATGTGACTGACTCACAATGTTCGGCATACCTGATTCCCTATAGGTGCCTCATACATACCTAAGCTCTAAATGCTATATTAAGAGAGTTATAGAACATTTTTGCCATTTGACCTCGACCTTTCGGCCCAAGGTCAAATGTGACTGACTCACAATGTTTGGCATATCTGATTCCCTATGGGTGCCTCATACATACCTAAGCTCTAAATGCTATATTAAGAGAGTTATAGCACATTTTTGCCATTTGACATTGACCTTTCGGCTCAAGGTCAAATGTGACTGACTCACAATGTTCGGCATACCTGATTCCCTATAGGTGCCTCATACATACCTAAGCTCTAAATGCTATATTAAGAGAGTTATAGAACATTTTTGCCATTTGACCTCGACCTTGAGGCCCAAGGTCAAATGTGACTGACTCACAATGTTCGGCATACCTGATTCCCTGTAGGTGCCTCATACATACCTAAGCTCTAAATGCTATATTAAGAGAGTTATAGCACATTTTTGCCATTTGACATTGACCTTTCGGCTCAAGGTCACATTTGACCAACCGACAACGCTCAGCAAGCATGATATGCTGTACATGCTCATTTCATACCTATACTATAAATGCAATTATCCCCAAAAATGATGAAGAAACCTAGAAAAAAAAAAGGGGGGGACGAGGGAAAGGAGAACCGGGGTGGAGGAAAAAAAAAAAATGCTGGGGCAATGATTTTTAAACTAAATTATCCCCCCCTTTGGGGTGTTTTTCCCCAACCCAAATTTTAAAAAAAGCCTTGAAGGTTCTTCACCTGGTTAAACCCCTGGGGCCCTGTGCATTTTAAAGGGGCCTGCTATAGGTCCCCCCTCTTGGGAAAGGGGATTTGTGAACACTGGCCCCCCCTGGGGTCTTTCCCCCCGCCTGAATCCCCCCACAACAACAAACCCGTGACCCCGGGGGGCTTTTCAGTAAGAGAACCCCCCTGGGTTTACCCTTGGGTATTACCCCCCCAGTTGTTTGGCCCTACCTGGGCCCATACCTGTCCTGATGGTCCCCTTCAAAAGGGCGACTGGACCCCGGGGCTTCTAAAAAACCCCTTTGCGGAACTAAAAAGAGAGGAGTGAGAAAATAATAATTTAATGGGGCATTACTCAAAAGCAGAAACTTACAAAAGTCAGAAAAAGAAAAGAATGAGAGAGACGAGGAGAAAGGAGAGACCGAGATGAACATGCTGGAAATAGCAATGAGTTACAAGTAGTGTAATCAACTCTTCCTCTTCTGTAAATGCTTTCCTCCATGTCAATAGTTCAGATGAAAATGCCTTTACATTGAGTGCACAATATCTCCTCATGTGAAACCATCAACTGGACCCTGTGTACATTAGAGTACATGAGTGACCTGTAATGTTACTCACTGGAGCATACGATGGTCACCTGCTCTTCGGAGCCACAGGTGAGTTTGTGAGGAGCGCTGCAGTTCCCCAGGTGAGGCTCTTCCCCGCTGCACTGAATCCCCGACACACACACATCACTGCCCCCCGACTCGGGGGGAGAGGACCTGTTCACCTGCACCACAGAGCCACAGCCCAGCTGCCTGCAGGCTACCGAGGCCTCGCTGGAGCTCCAGGTTCCCACCACTCTGCTCCAGTTGCCCTGGTAATACACCTCCACCTGGCCCATACACTCGCTCCCTCTAGCCAGCCGTACCGTCCCGTTCAGAGCCACGAGAAACAAATCTGTGGACCCGAGTGTATTACAGGATAAGAGACAGCACTCCTGTGTGTTTATAACATAAATTTGCACAAGATTATTGTCTGCACCCTTGGGTGTTATGGACATACAGTTGCCCAGGATTACAGGCTGTATATGTGTTATGACTACATTTGCAAAAGATTACTGACTGCACTCCTGTGTGCTTCTACCATAGTATGTTAGCACAAGATTACAATTGCGCTCCTGTCTGTTACTACTATATTATAAAACGGGTGCTTCCCATCCTTAAATGTGATTGGCTGAGCCGCGTTCCATGCCGGTATAAAATCACTGTTACCCATCATTTCGAGGCAGAAGGCAACGCAAATGTCCCTTGCGCTACTTCTGGCCTCGCAAACTAACTACTTGGCGCCAAATTGACCTTTTAGGTTACGCTGTATTTCAAGACTTTTAGCTCACTATTTCAGTGTTAGCGAAGTTTAGCCTTTTAACCCGCTAACCAGTTGGCTATCTACCTAGCTAGCTATAGCATTATAGATTTCGATATCACTTTAGCTTGCTAGCAACGTTGCTAACTAGCTCGCTATTTCAGTATTAGCGATAAATTGTTGATTTTTTTTTTTCAGCCATTGGCGGGGCTGGTGTGTAGGGTAAACACATCCATCAGTGAACGCGAAGCAGTTGGACAAGCTGGCTAGCAAACTAATGCATAATTCAACATTTTCCTGACACCGGCAAGTGTGGAGGACAAAAGTCAATCTTGTTCCCTACTCGCCATGGTTAAATGATTTAATGAAGTAAGTTGAGAACAAGGAAACTCGAAAACCGAAACCGAAACGAACGTAAAATTATTTAACAGAGCCTTCGGGAGACCGAAGGAGACATTCCAAATGGCCTTCTTTCATCGTATATCTACATTAACGAGCCCAAATAGCCTGATGACATATAACATGCCATTAAAAAGCAATCTTAGCGCCTGTGTTAAGCTTGCCAACCATTCTGTCCACCTCGACCTTGCTTGGTGGGAAGAAATCCAATAGTTCTCAATTTTATTGTTGCATTATTATTTACCAATAAATAGTTGTTTTTTTTTTTCTTGTGTGTTTATTTAATGGGCTATAAGTGTAGTAACTGTTTTTATAAGTTTATAACGGGCACCTGGCACTGGGCTGCCACAGCCTGCACTGCTATAAAATCACTGTAACCCACTGCTTCTCGGGACTTATTCCTTTATTAACCTCCATGAGGAGGTATTGTGATCACTTGTGTGTGTGTGTGTGTGTTTATTAGTATGTTTTTCAGCAGAATTACTCAAAAACTTTGAAATGGATTTCCACAAAATATTGTGGGAAATTGCACTGTATGAATGGGAAGAGGTGATTAAGTTTCCTGACAGATTTGGACACAGGTCTGGATTCTGCAGCTGATTGTAAGTGCTAGTGGATCAAAACCTGCTAGCAGAGGTGCTGCATGTTATCTCTGTGTCCTCTGGCTATATAAAAGATTACAGATGGTGCTCCTGTCACTAATCAACCTTGAGCTACCATAGTTAGTTCTCGTAATTTCTGTCTCTCTATTATAATAAGCAGAGCTGAAGAAAGCGATTATCTTTAAATCAAAATAAATTGGGGTTCTCTAATTGACACTATTGAGAATTTCTCTAAGAGCATGTGGCATTAGTGCTGTCTTCTGTATTGGTACCCCACTTCATGATAATGAACTTTTGTCTCCATCTCTCTCCTTTCTCCTTCTTGCACTCTCTTTAATGCAGAATGATCGTGAAATTGGTAAATTGATTGTGTTTACTGCACACCGTATGCAGTATACATGCGTAAATTGATGACACCCCCACCGGAGCAGATGACTCCCAACAACCCTGTGTCTGAGAACACAGCCTACTCCATAATGGAAACACACGATGCTTGTCTCAGGCCCTATGGCAGTCAACACGTTTCATTCCCTGATTTCCCTCTCCCTTCCAAAACCAGACTTGTCCTGGCACTGCCACTGCTGTCCCACACTTCAACTGCCGACAGAGGACATTGGAGGTTCGGCTATCCCAGCATGCACCACACACTTGCCCCCACGTGCCCAGGTACTGCAGCTCCACTCGACCGGAGCAGCGGTCTGGGCCGTCAGCCAGCCTGGACTCTGTGTACACTAAACACAGGACAGCTGGGTTAGCATCTTAGCAATGTTGAGATTGGGGAAACTCATGGAGAAGGCGAACTCTGATCACATACACCAGTATAGTTCCAAACCTGGTCCTGGGGAACCCCAGTGTATGCTGGTTTTTGTTCCAACTGCAACTGCAATCACAATTTTAAACAGCTGCTAATTTTTTTCATGTTTGAAAGGTTTATTTACTCTTTTTAGCCCCATTATCTGAAACAGCCACAGCTGAATGCCATGTAGAAAAAAAATGTGCTTCATGGAAAACATCTGCAAATTGGGTGCATAATTTTTTAGCAATTTTTGACTGAAATACAGATGATTGTGAATGAATACAGTCCTGATTATAAGGTTGCACTTGTAGCCTCTTTTACCAATGGATTATCATTTGCTTTGTCTCTTAATTTGTCATTAACTTCCTTCATTTTTAGGGACCATGTGTCTTCACTGTCTACAGTCAAAAGTCAGTCAATTATTTAATTTCACTGGTTAAAATTTCTCCCACTTTTTAATGTAATTTCCAGTAAAAGACTATCAGAACATGGAACACTTCAGAGCAGTTTCGGCTATTTGTGAAAAAATATTGTTTGAAAGGGTGAATAGTCTGTATAAATATAAATGGAGCAATTAAGAAAAAATTAAACCTTGTCAAAATTCTGGTATTGCAAAAGTGGTTGGAGCAAAGACCGGCATACACAGGGGGTCCCCAAAACTGATGTTTGGAACCACTGAAATACACAAGGGCATGAAAACAAAAACAAAGGTGCAAAACAAACACTGCACACACATACAGACACACACACACACACACACACACGCACAAGACAGCATGCCTTTAGACTTTATTTAGACTGCAGCACTACAAGCTGAAATTCTTTGTACACACTGGGAGATCCCGCAAAGTCCTTCTCGATTAAACTTTCTTTTGCCTGTAAGTGAGAGGTGACAATCACAGCCCTGCTTGGGAGAAACGCGGTATGTGAATTTCTGCAGGTTAATAGCGCCAATACCTCTGTATTTCTCATTGTGAATGTCTATGGTACATAATTCCTGACTTTACAATCATAGACCTGCCATCTGTTGTTTTCACTCGCACATTTGAGATTCATCTGCAACACTTACCATCATTAGTATTCAAGTGTGACTGGAGTTGATGTGTTCTGCAGTATCGTGAATAGGTGCATTCACACTGCAAAAAAAAAATCGGGCGAAAGAAAACGAAGAAATTACACTAAATAAAACTCATGGTTAGCTCTGTTGGAAAAATTGGTGAAGTTTCAGGAAGTAGCGCGTGATGCCCCCGCTGCATACCATATTCAAGCATTCCCAGCATGCTGAGTAACACAAGTCACATCAGTAACTTACAAGCCTAGATGTGTGCGTTCACATTACCAAACTTCTTGCAAAGTTTTGCGCGGAGCTCGAAACTTTGCACTCTGGCTTGAGATTTTTCTTGCAAAGTTTCAGATGGCATTTGGCACGGTTGCTTGGCAACTTTCACCCTAACTTCGCGAATTCTCTTACTTCTCGAAGTTTCACTTGCAATGTGAATGCACCTGATGATGATCTTTTTGAAATATAAATTCAATAATCCCTTTGGGAAATATGACGTGTTTATCTGGATACTGTTTCAAGAAAAGCAGAGAAGACTCTTACCAGAACACTTCAGTCCCACATCGTTTCTGTGTGAGCAGGATTGATACTGAGAGGGTGCTGTGGGACAGGAGTAAATCTGAGACTCGTTGCCTCGACACTGAATCTCTTCTGTCCACATCTGGCCCTCACCCTGGCCAAACACAGCTGCCCCCCACTCTTTAGGGACTCCACACTTTAGTTCCCTGCACACAACCTCTGCATCCTGCTGGTCAAAGTCAGCATCGCACACTGTGCCCATTAAGTTCCCATGATCCACCTCTACTCTCCCAGAGCACAGGCCAGCCCCGTCCACGAGCCTGACTGACCGATGGGCTGCCATTAGAGAGATCAGGGAGAGAATCATCAGAAATGAACGAGCAGCTCATTCGGTTTATACAGCTTGCACAAAGGGACTGAAGTATTTGGGGTAATTTACTGTCCTGCAGCCACAGTTGCACCGTGAGCAGTTACTATCCTGGCCCACCAGGGGACTAGCCACTTGATTCTGCACTGTCCCCAGATTTACCTGCCCCACGAGATCAACAGAGTGTAGCCTACAATCTCAGTGACAGTGACTGTACAGTTCAATGCCTGCCTTACTGGATTGCCATACGTGAACTAAACTGCCTCAGTAGAATTATGGACTAAGTCACCCATCTAGCTTGTCATTTATAATGGGGTCATGTCAGGCCTATATGTTTTGCTGCAAATACCAACTCAAAATAAGTTACTCTGAATGTAATTGTTCAAAATACTTCAAGCACATAAAACAAGCTTGTCACAATCAATCTGACAGGGCCGCAACTCATCACATGTAGCCTACTGTACTAATCAGGCTCATCTATGAGCATGCTAATGACTTTTTAGTGATTTTAATGAAACCAGATGTATGAAAACAGCAGTGACGAATGAGACGAGTGCATGTCTGCTGTCATGTGAGATGATCTAATCACATGAAAATGAACGTATGTGATAAGCCAATCAAAATCTAGTCGTGTTAACCGATCATAAGCAAATTTCAACGAGAGACTTCAGAAACTACAGACCTGAAGTAGATACAGAAGAAATAAGATATTTTGCAGTGACTGAGTTAATTCTGAATTATTTCAGCAAACTGAGGGAGACAAACATTTTAAAATGCAATACTATCTATGCTAATTTACATGTCCTCTGGTGACCTGAATGTCCAGTGTCAGTGTAAGAACATTGAGAACACTGAGATGCGTAACACAGAGACAAACCTGAGCAGACCACTCCAACATCATTCGAGTGATCGCAAGCCATTGCCCCGAATCCTCTTTCACAGTCATTCAGGGTGGATTCTGATCCCGTGCAGTTCACATAAGGCATCCATATTCTTCCAGATCCGGGTCCAAAGGAATAAGTTCTGTATACTGCAACATTTTCACAGCCTAACTGTCTGCACACCACTCCTGCATCTACTTCATCCCAGCCACTATCACACACTGTTCCCCACTGTCTGTTACGGTACACCTCCACTCTCCCAGCACAGGGGTTATTGCCATCTGCCAACCTCACATCTATTATGCAAGAGATGGGGGGGGGGCAGAGTGAGAGAGAGTGGAGGGGGAGGGAGCGTGGGCATGGTAGAGAGAGAGGAAGAAGGTGAGGGAGGAAGTGAGAGAAAAAGAGAGATCTTATCCAAATCCCTATTTATAGACTTCAATTCGCTTATAACACACTGCATAAGTGACATGAGCTGTGACAGTGAGGCTGGCCAACAAACTGAATTAGCCCATGATACTAATGTGACAATATTCTCATCTTACGGAGGTGATGTTCCTGCATACAGGAATATGAAGTTTGCTGAAGAAAAGGTGAAGACTGATTAAAGACTGAAAAAGTGAGAATGACAGTAACCTCAGATCAGTTTGTCCTTTTGGGATCAGCTGTTACCCAGATGTTTTAATAACAGCAAACTTGCATAGACATAAATACAGGAGAAACAGGAATGCGTTAAAAAGATCTTAACAGGCTAAAGTAATTCCTTAATGACTGTGAAAATGAGAATAATTTCCACAGATGAGCCATCTTCTGTGAACACCAGTGATCCCCAGCAAAACAGAATAGAGAATACTTCTCTTAAACAGAAAATCCACAGTCGATCGCTATAACTGACCAAAAAACACTACATCTTACATTTTAGCGTCAAACGTAAATAAGAGAACTCATTGCCGGACGTGCAATAAATGTTAATTATAGGCTACTGATTTTGGTATGATTTCAGTTGTCTCTAAGCGTATAATATTATATGCATATAACAGTGTCAGGTAAAATTTCAAATCTGCTTAGACATTTACAGTTGAATATCCAGTTTCATAAAGTACTTGTTACAAAATGTGTATATTGAGAAAAAAGGGTCTGAATACATAATCAATCCAAAAAATCTGCTCATTGAAAACCTCACTGCTGAAAGTACTTAAAGTCACAAAATGTTCATTTTGAGAAAATTGTCATGACAAACGGCACATTGACTACCTGCCTGCAGTGGAAAAATCTGACCAAACTACTGGGCTCTTCAACTGAACTTCACAAATTCAGTTCTAAACAAAAACTTTTGTATCTTTAGGTTGGAATATGTCCATAAGATTAATTTTCAACAACTGTCTGAGCTTATATTTCATCATAAATTCTGATTGTTGTGGGATGTTTTATAATGTATCACTCACTACATCAGTAAAATGCTCTTTATGAACTTCTATAGTCTTTGAGCTGCCATCATGGTCTTTGTCACATCTCTTGCACTTTCACTACACATCACTCTGACTGTCCTGTCCAGTAAACCTGAACAAAGTGAATGTATTTACTTATATATATATATTTTTAAGAAATTTTCCATAATTATTTAAAAAATTAACTGTTAAAATGATTTTAAAATGTGCATGATTCTACGACTGCATTAGTCATGTATCAAACTACTTCTTTTTGTAAATTGAATGCCCAGCATTCTCTGGTGTATGCAGAGTTTTGAGGATAAAATTATCTGTTTAGAGGCATTTATAAAGATCAGGACATTATGTCTAAATCTGGATAATTGCTGTTTCTGTCATGGTTTTGTGAGGCCAGTGGTGGCTGAGAGCTTTTCTGTTGCTCTCATCTCGACGATATCGCTTTTGCCCAATAACGCCGATTCTTAGGCCAGCTGGACTACCTGGGGCAGCACCCTTTGATTCTATTTAAGTTCTAGTTACAACTTCACTGCCCTTCCTTAGAGTGTCAGTGTTTGTTTGCATTTTTAGCCAAGGTCTCTAGTGAGAGAAAGTTGTTGAGGCATTAGCTGCAAAGAGGGAAGTGCTAGGATAGTGGCAATCTTTGTTTTTCCTTCTTTCTGGAGCACCGTCTGGTGTTTATTCTTTTATCTCTCGGTTTCCGAGAGATTTTTTTTTCTTCACGTTTCTGTCTAACTCTCGCTTAGCTTCCTGTATGCATACACGGACTGGTCTTGGGTCCTTGGAAGCATGGTATCTCTCTCTCTGTTTTCTGTCTGTGTTTGTCTCTTGTTTTGCTGTTCTTCACTTTGTTCCGGCCACAGCATTTGGCATCTCAAAAGAAACCGATCCATCACAGTTTCAGCCCTGCTTTTCAAGCTTAGGTTAACAAGGATGCAACTACTGAGACATTAGTACAATTTTATTCTCTAATTTTGCCAGGAGAAGAATATTACTGCATAGTGATACAGTTTGCTAAATGGAGCCAAAAAAAAAGAAAAAAAAAAAAAGTCTTGACGAGGAGAAATGCTGTCTTCACACTCAATAAAGGGTCAGAGTTTAAGTTTTAGCAAATGTATTTTTAATGTATTGATCAGTTAAAAAAAAAAACAAAGTGCAGTGGGTTTAAAACTAGACATGCAGGAGCAAAAACAAATACACTGAACAAAAATATAAACGCCCCATGTCAAATATTGATGCCGCATGAAGTTAACAATTCTAAGTGAGCATATGCTGACTTTTACTTGTGCAATAGGGATATTTCTCTTGATTTGTGTCCCATTTTTAATCCATCTCTGTCAGTGAGCATTTGCTCAGTGATGTTGATTTCACCCAGTATGGCGGGTGTGGCATTTCCAGATGGTGATCAGACAGACTGAGCAGTACTCAGACACTCCTTATACTGGGGACAATAAAAGGCCACCCCAAAATGTCAAATTTTGTCAAAAGTCATCAAGCCTCAGATGTCTCAGGTCATGTAGGAACGTGCCATTGGCATGCTGGATGCAGGATGTCCACCAGAGGTCTGCATGCAGTTCCTGAAGCAGAGCACATTCCAATCAATTATCATGATTTCACCTATATGCCTATGGAGCATCTTTGGGATGTTCTGGATCGACGTGTCCGCTAATCAGTGTTCCAGTTCGACATGCACCAGTTCGTGGTCTTCCGGAAGAAACAATAACATCTCCACAGGCCACGATAGACAAACCTGATCAAACTCCCATGAAGGAGATGTAAGGTTTCTGAGAGACGCAATGGTGGACACAAAAGATATTGAACATTCAATTTTCTAAACTTGACCCCAACGTTTCAAAGGATTGTCACCCTTTGCAGATGCCAGTATCAAGATGTAATAGACGGTGATCTGAAGATTAGTCATTAACAAAAATGAATTTTGATTAGCTTCATATATTGCATAACCCTAATGTGAATAAAAACTCAAAAATTTGACATGGGGCGTTTATTTTTTTGTTCAGTGTATTTCAGTTCATAGTAAGCACTGGAGAAGCCATGCGCTAAAATATTTGCTCTTGTTCCTGCTGGTGTAGCTTTTCACTTACCGCACTTTTCGTCTCACTTTATTAATTTTATTGTAATAATTTTATTAGTGGTGCAGAGTTTAATAATTAAATATACAATAAACTTCAGACCAAAAAGGGAAAATGAAATGTATAACAGCATTTCACATTTTCACTGAGATGAAGCCTTCAAAAAATTAAAAAGCAGCCTTCTGGTAAAAAAAAAATAACAAGCATACATATGCACACACACACACACACACACACACACTCAAGACAGCATGCTTTTAGTATTTGCACACACACTCAAGACAGCATGCTTTTAGTATTTACACACACACACTCAAGACAGCATGCTTTTAGTATTTACACACACATATACTCAAGACAGCATGCTTTTAGTATTTACACACACACACACACACACACACACACACACACACTCAAGACAGCATGCTTTTAGTATTTGTTAACACTGAAGTGCCCCATGCAGCAATTCCTTGTACACACAGGGAGATCCTGGAAACTCCACATCTTAAACTTCTGCCGGAATGTGAGAGGAAACAGCATTTCTGCTGCTCAGAAATTATATTATGTGAATTTCTGCTGCTCAAAGAAGGCTGTTAATAGCTCTTTGCTTCCTCTTCAAGAGCGCCTTTCTCTCTGATACATAATCTGGGCTTTCACATTTACAGGGTAAACAGATTGCAAGCTATCTACTGTTTTCACTGCACCACTGAGATTCAATTTGCACCACAATGTTGCATCACAATACTCAACTGCGTTATGAACTGATGCTTACCATCTCTCAGAATAGTAAATTATGATCTCACAATACATAAATTCATAAGTCTGTTTTGGAAATGTGACATATGTATGCCCAAAATCTCTGAAACTCTCACAATGCAGAGAAGACTCTTACCAGAGCACTTCAGTCCCACATCGTTTCTGTGAGAGCAGGACTGAGTCTGAGAGGGTGCTGTGGGACAGGAGTAAATCTGAGACTCGGTGCCTCTACACTGAATCTCTTCTGTCCACATCTGGCCCCCTCACCCTGGCCAAACACAGCCGTTTCACTCTTTAGGGACTCCACAGTCCAGCTCCTGCACACAACCTCCAAGGCCCAGCTGGTCAAATTAGCATCACATCAGCCCCACAAGCTTCCATTACGCACTTCGACTCTCCCAGAGCACAGGTCAGCCCCGTCCACCAGCCTGACATTTGGAATGGTTGGAGCTACACAGAGAGAGAGAAAGAAAAGATGATCATTTCTAAGGACTGATGCCTTATTCCAGAGATGATAACGAAGACTGATGAATGAAAATAGCGGTGATGAATGAGACAAGTACACCGAGGCTGCCTGTGGCGTGTGATTAGCCAATCGCAAGAGAAGGTGAGTAAGAAATACAGTATTCTGCGGTGAATTTGTTTAGGCCGTATGAGTTCAGTAAACTGAGCAACACTGGCAACATTTATTGATTACAATACAAACACGTGCACATGAGCATCTGTAATCCCCACAATTTTCCTGCCAGATACTGTATACACACACGTACAAACCCAAGACAACATGCCTTTTGACTGTCTTCAGCCTGTAGAGCTACATCCCACAATTCCTTGTCCTGGGAGATCCTGCAAACTCCACAGATTAAACTTTACCCTCAGAGTGAGAGCAGACAGCTGTAGCTGCTGCTATGAAATCATGTTTTGTGAATTTCAGCTGCTTATGGAGGGCTGCAAATAGCTCTGGGCTTCCTCTTCATGAGTGTGTAATCTGAGCTTTCACCATCGCAGAGTAAGCAAATTCTGAGCTATAGACTCTTCACTTCCACAGAAAAGACACTTTCCATCAACACTCGAGTCCACTCTGTGACTCTGGGCAGAAACCATCCAGTGGAAATTATTCTATGGACAATTCTCCACTGCAGGTTACCTGACCTTTTTGGCAGTGGAGGTTTATAGATTGTCCTTCATGCTGGAGCAATTTCCTTGTCCTCCTCAAGAACTTCCAGCCCCTTGGATCTGGGCACAGTCAGAAGAGAGGTTTTGTGCACTACCCTCACACTCCAGCTGTACAGCAGCTTTTTCTCTGCCTCAGGAAACAATACAGACTGGGGTAAGCCCCCTTTTAAAAACCGTCCATGGTCGAGTTTCACAGATGGTCCCACCCATGGACTGTAGATAAAGATGGACGATGCGTTTCCATTTACTCCCATTGATCAAAAATGGAGGCAAAATATCCAGGATATGGGTACTGCCATCTTGCCCATTTGGAGTCAGAGTCTACGCATTAGCAATCGGGAGTTCGAGCCGCGTATCGAGATCCCACCCATACGCCCACCAGAACACCCCCCCTGAACTTTTGACCTAGCCTGGCTGCAACGCTATTAACGTAAGTGCCTATAATAGCTAATACATAGAGATCGTACAGTTTATGTAAGTTAATGGACCCTCCAACTGCCAGTGTCATGTAAAATATGGTCTCCCATCTGGTCCCCCCATAAAATCTGGTGCCCCCATATGACTTTTGTTGCCTACTGCGCGATAATTTGCTTCAAATCGCATCATTTGAGTAACACATCTACGTGATTTGCGTAGTAATGAAGTATTCTCGGAAATAAATTAGCCAATTCATTACATTTAGACAGAATGATTAGAACAGACAGATGTTATTCTATCTTTCGGCTTGTACTGAAGTAACAAGCTTGCTAGCTTGCTAATAAGGCCACAGTTCGCTTTTAGCCAGTGACAAAAGTGATAACAAACTGTAATGAAGGCTAGCACACCAGTATAGCGAGCTAGCTAGCTAGCTGGCTAATAAGGTTACGGTTCGCTTCTACTGTAACAATCTCTAGCTAGCTAGCTAAGGTGATAACAAACTCTTTAATGATGAACTAGCACACCAGTGTAGGGAGCTAGCTAGCTAGCTTGCAAATAAGGCTCCAGTATACCACATGCACACAGCCACAATTCAATTAATTCTACACTATTTCAACAGTAAGCTATAGACCCAACCGGTTCAACGTCATCAAGCGCTCAGCGCCAAGGCCGCACCCCTTTTTGGGAGAAAACAATCACACTCATGCGCTGAAATCAATCACTAATAAGCGTGAAAATCAAGCAGAAAAATGCCAAAAAGTTGTTGTGTGCAGGGTTGCACATCAAATAAAAAGACCCAGTCCGGATTGGTGTCCGCCATCCCACCTGGTAAAGGGAAGAATCCAAAAAGGAGAGTTCTATGGCTTCAAGCTATCCGAAGAGAAGATGAAGAAGGGAAGCTATGGGATCCAGCGTGTTCCCATGTTTATATGTGTGGGAAACACTTCATGACAAGCAATGCCACTCGTTTTTTAAACTTAGAAAGTAACATCAGTAATCTTTAATATGCAAGACTTGGTACTATACTTTAATAGGTTTGTTCGTTACGATTTTTATGTCTCGTGTCATTATTTATTATTTGGTTGCTGACCTAGCTAACGTTAGTAGCGTCAGCCAGCGAGTTAGGTTTGTGGTCTAATGTTATGTGTATTTGTTGGTTATTCTTAACTCCAAACTGAATTCGCGTAGTCCGTTAGTCTGCAATATAGTAAAAATTATGGTGGACTAGTAAACTTGTCCTCAAACAAGTCCGAGTGTCCAGTAAAATATTTTCAATTACCAATAAACGGAATGAATGCCATATCCAACCTCCACTTTTTTCAGCTGTTTATTTGCCAGAACGATTCTTGGTGACAGTTACTATTGATGGACAGCTAGCTTGATTGAGAGGCAGCAAGAGTAGCCTGGAGTAACAGTACAGTAACGCTTTTATTATTTCAAATTACTATTTTTCTATTAACACCTTGGTTAGTTACAGACAACACTTAGCCTAATACTACCTAGTGACTCGATCAAATATGTGTAGATGTCGGGATAAGCGATGTCCGGCCACTGTGTCGGGTCATTGATCCACTGGCGGAGGGATGCTGAAAGGGCAAGAGGGTTGACCGATCAACCTTAATTTATTAAGATAACGCGAACGCTCAGGTTCGGGCAAGGTAGCAAAATAATTGCTAGACATATCAATAAATCAAGAAATGGATGTAAACAGGAAATTAAGTGAAAGAATCTGATAAATTGCACAGCTAAACACACATTAAATTACATTATGATCAATAGGATCTGAGATTTTCTATCCCCCAAAAGGGGCGCGGCCTTGACGTTTTCCAAAGTACCCGGATGTGCCGGTCGGGTCTATACGATGATCTCGCAAGACACGTCATTTGACACGCATTATGTGACGGTAGTCACGTGGGGGGACCAGGTTTTATGGGGGATTTACACTATTGCAGGCAGCGCCAGTAATCAGAGAGACCGTTAAATAAGTGTAATGGCCCAAAGGGAAGAACCTATGCTGCCATCTTTTTCGCAGTTATGATGACTATGTAACTCACCAGAAAGCACGATGTCTTGTCAGTAACCTGCTTTTAACAAGCTAACTAGGTAGAAGGAAATTCACATTTACAACGCAGGTAAAAGACATTGGTACTTTCAAATTACAGCCATTGTTCTTAACTGTAACTTACCCCATTTTGCGAATGGCGTGTATGTTAACGTCGACTTTCGTTGCTAAATCACATTCCACCGGGAAAGAGTCATTTTGTTTGTGCATGCTACTAGCTGAGTAATACGTCTGTGAGATAGCACAGCAGCCCGCCCACTAGTTGGGATGTGGGCTTGGTGACAGAGACAGAAGGAACGTGCAGGAGAGGTGGTTACCGGTTCAAAAAACAGCCACATTTATTGTACCAGCTTTGTTTTTGCAATTAATTGTCAATAATAGAAATAACACTGTTGATAAAGAAAGAAAAAAAATACTAATTAAGAAAAAAAAAATAATAATTTCAAAATGTTGCCAAAAGCATTAGTAAGGCATCCAAGAGCTCTACCTCACAGCAGGAGAGACACAGAGACTTAGAGGCATCCATCTCTATCAAAGTCTCAGTGAGAACTGAGCTGCCCCATCTATGTAGCCCAACCTATTACCCTAAATTAATCATAAATTAAACAGGGCAAACCAACATAAAAGGGAAACTCACAGTAATAGAATATTAATACCAAACAAAAAAGAATAGGTTATATAGGCAACATAACATAAATACTATAGAATTATTCAAACATATTTACAATACAACCCCAAAATAACTAAAGAGTACAGAAAGACAATATAGGTATGAAATGAAGGAAACAAACACCCCTTTCCCTCTAAATGCCTCACTCCTTCCCCTAGTGGGAATGATGTAAAAGGTCTGTCCTAATGAGTGTTCCTGCAATGGGACGGCTGCAGGCAGACAGAAATGGAGTTGGAAGTGCTAAAGTATTTTAGTGTTTTGTTAATTAGCTACGGTAAAACTGTACAAAAAAAATACAAATGCTAAATGCGGAGGATTGATATGGGTACTACACTGATATGTATTACACTAAATCAAACAGAAAGAAACTCATATCGCAATGTACAGTGCTACACTAAAACGCGTATGCACAATTGGTCGGACGCGTGTAAATGCCAACCGCGCAAAATCCCAGCTCACCAAATCCACCAACATCATACAAACAGATCAACAATTGCGTCAGCACAACATGATGGCTGGTACATATATTTTATCCATATTATTAATCAGAAAGCAAGATGCAAGTGTGGGATGCATGTATGCGAGTGTGCAGGTGAGAACGAAGGGCTCCCTTTTCTATCTCCTCCTGCAAATGTATGTAAAAGTGCCCTGAAAAAGTTCACATGTTCGACAATGAGAAAAGAAATTGTTCAGCCTCTCGCAAGGTCGTTTAATTTCTCTTAGTTGAACGGTAGTTCAAATTTCGACTAAACAAAAAAGCCTTCTTGACCATGGAAGAGATAGATGTCTTTAAAAAGTCTCAAATAAATAATGTTATATTTTAAACATACAGAAACATATCATTGATGCAATTAAATTGACAACCATCATAACCTCGCGGACCCAGGAAAGCATTCTTGTGTTGTAAAGAAGGATGCCACCCGCCTGCACTTTTTGCGTGGGCTCAGAATAGCGATGAATGAATGGACAGTAATTGCTTGATTTTATCCATTTTTGCATTTAAAGATTGCACTAGCCATTTTGACTAATTCTATTAGAGCCAAGCATGTACAAACACCACAGGAATATCTGGAAATCAATGCTCATCTTGTGTTCGCAGAAAATAATCTTTCACTGGGAAATTTCAAGACACTCAATATGATCATTGTTTCTGAATTGAAGGAAATGACACAAATATAGTCGCATAAAATATGGAACAATGAAAATGATTTTAGTCATTAAAAAATATTTTGTGTTTTAATATAATCAAACCAGAGTAAGTATTAGATTGATTTTCATAAGTAGTATTTAATTAAATGTAATAATTTCTGCTTATGTGACATCGATCTTTTTGGCTTCATTTTACTAGTAAATATCATACTGTCACATTGTCGTCTTCCTTCCCACCTTCATTTCTTCATCATTCTAGTCTCCAAACCGTTTGCTTTCCCCCTGGTGCCTTTTCTGCACTGATGGACCACCAGCTTCAAACGTACAGCCATGGTTGTCTTTTAACACCCAAAATGTTATTTCATGGTTTTTGTTTAAATAAATATTTTATTAGGCCCTCGTTTGCACGCCTGATTTACTTGTAGTAAGAAGATTTAGCATAATCAGAGTGAAGCTAATACACACACATGTAAAGACCTTATTATACATTGTAAGAGGTTTTACTACTGCCATCAAATAAAATGTACATTAAATATCAAAACATTTCATGTACCTCAGTAGTCTATGGGTAGATGACTAGATTCTACTGTTGGAAAAACTGAGGCTGTAATGTTGTCCATTAAACTGTATGAATCAAATCACACCACCGACAAAAGTATTAGGACTTTCTCAATCTCACTCAACTTTTTGACAGTACATGTGTTAGTATGATATATGAGTGTTAGAGAATGAACCAAAATGCACATGTAACAAAACATCAGTAGCATTATTAAATACTGTGAAGCTACAGACATATGCATATTACATATTGTTTTCCTAACGAAAACTCTCAATTTTATCTGTCATAAGTAAGAGATATTACTTGGCAATTGTGCTTGCAAGATGGTAATTTCAATTTACACATTTGGAATTGTACCCGCCATAATGGAAGATTGATGGCTGCTGCACAGTCCAACTACGGCACTGTGTGTGGCACATGGGGTGATTTTGATTCTCCATTAAAAGAGGGTCGAGACATACAATAATTCAGTATGGTGTATCCACAATGGGGTCTGTATTTTTATTTGAATAAACAACTATGTCCAAACATGATACATTCAGTAGTTCCTACTGCATTGTAAGAAAATCACAAACATAAATAATGACGTCCTAATACTTTTGCCAGTTAGTGTAGGGTAAAAAGTTTTGAACTTGTAGAGATATTTTGTGTGTGTGAAAAAAAAATTTTGTGCATGTGAAATAGTTTTGTGCTTGAAAAATAGTTTTGTGTGTGTGTGTGTAAAAGTTTTGAACTTGTCAAAACTTTGTGTACAAAAGTTTGTTGCGAAACAGCCTTGTGTGTGTGTGTGAGTACTTTACCTTCCTGTGTGTGACAGTGAAGGCGATATGCTCACCTCTACCTTTCTGCACCATACCAGCACAAATCCAGATTTATTTAACCTCAAGCTGCCGGCTGGTGAAAAGCACGGAGGCCAAATACAGACAGTGAGTAGTACCTAACACAGTACAAACATGAAGAGAATAATATAATCACAAGTACTGCCCAAAGAATGTATAATAGTCCCAACCACGAAGCAAAGCAAGATAGAAAAGGGAAGAAACTCCAACAAGAAGATAGAAAGTCATACAAAACCTGACTACAGATACCTTCGGCTATAGTGCGAAGCTAAACACAGACACTCTAGCTAAGGAGGCGTGCCAGACATCCTGCTTCTATAGATTCTGGGGAAGCGCTGCCCCAGCTCAATCAACCAGCTGGGTAAAGAATTCGATAGCCCAGGAATTCAGATATCGTCCCGGGACGAGAGCTGCAAAGAAAGGTCCAAACAATACGCACACCTAACAAACCATGACACAAGTTATGGTCCTATTTTTACTCCTGTGGTAGACTAGCCAATCAGCCGTTGCCCATTGAATAGCCAATCAAAATGTTGCCCACTATCACAGGAGGTCAAACTGTCCAATCAGTGACCAAAAGGCTCTGGCGCGATTTCTCCGTCATGTCTATAGCAAAAACCATAGCTCATTATTTCCAGTTTTTATTGACCTGTAATGTCGCTGTAATCATATTCTCGCCAGCAAGCAGCCAGATGTAGGAAACAGAAAGGATATGTCTCGGGCAATTGATGCGCCACCAACACGGTTCATTGACCTATGTCATATTACTTAGTAAGAAGAAGTTAGCTTGCTACCTGCTTTACTATGATGTTTGATCACAGTGGTAACATTCTGATTGTCTATTCAGTGGGCAACATCCTGATTGGCTAGTCTACCCACAGGAGTAAAAATATAAAATTTGTAACTTGAGGTCTGCAACCAGCTGTATCAAAAAGGTTGTATAGAATTGATGATCCAACCCCACTGTCACACAGGACAGTAGGACATTTTCACGACAAAACTATTTTATGTCAAAGTTTTTAATACATGCACAAAACTATCTCAATAAGCTCCAAACTTTTTACACATGCACAAAATGTTTTCTCAAGTTCAAAACTTTTTACATTACGTAATAATTTGATCAAACCTTTTTTACACAAAAATATTTCTACAAGTTCAAAACCTTTTACACACGCACATAACTTTTAACTCTGAATTTTGATCTCATGTCCGTTTCGTAATGTACACAAACACAAAACATATATTATGGGTAGATGGAAGCGCATCAGAAAGGTGAGACTGGCAGAACCAAACTCACATAGCTAGTTAATATTGACTGTCCAAACTCAAATTACTGTCTCTACTTAAATTTAAAATTTTATATTTTCTAATTATATTGAAGACTCATTGAATAAAATAAAATATTCTCCTAAATTTGGAGGTCCAATTGATAAATATGTTTTTAAAATTTGATTGTTGTGGATGTTTTACAATGTAGCACACCTCACATCATCACGTAAATGTTTGAACTCTGTAGCCCTTGATGGCCCAGACCACCCATTCTTGCACCATGTCCAGTAAACCTGAAAAAAACTGAATTGATTGATTTATTTATATTTTTTACAAACCTCTATTCTAATGAAGTTAATACGAAACTTACCAAAACAGAATACAATAATGTAAATTTTAATTTATATTAAATTCAGTATGGATACAAACACAAGATATTTAACGTCAAACTGATAAACCCTTTACGGTTTTTTGATATTCACCTGGAATTGATGCCTAATGTGGTAAAAGACTGGCAGGAGAATGTTCAAAAACACCTGTTTAAACAACAATGGTAACCAATAGAACCAACAGGTTAGTGTCATGATTTGGTATAGTATGGAGGACTTGCAACAATATTCACATGGATGGAGAGGTTCACCACTTTCTGAACAACTGCATGAGCAAAGAAATCCAAACGGAAATGCACTGTCGCAACGTATAAGAGAGTTTCACCATCACAGTCCATAATATTTACCCAAAAGATTCAGATAAATTTATAAATCTTTACATGTACGTTGCAAGGCCGAAATCCAATATTGAATGCTCAGGACCGTCATTCCTCATATGCACTGCATTAAAAACCGACATCATTCTGTTATTCTTTAAAACCCATCAAGAATACAGTTTGTCACAACATCTACAAATGCAAGTTAAAGTCGACCATGCAAAGTGAAAGCCATTACCGTGTCAACGAAAACGCAAGCTTTCTGGGCCCGGAAAGCAATATCTGAGATGGACTGACACAAAGTGGAAAAGGTGCTGTGTTCTGACGATCCACATTTAAATGCTGGAAATCATGGACGGCCTGGTCCCTGGGCTAAAGAGGCGACCAACC
The DNA here is from genome assembly GCA_029692085.1 of Gymnothorax javanicus. Lineage (NCBI taxonomy): Eukaryota > Metazoa > Chordata > Actinopteri > Anguilliformes > Muraenidae > Gymnothorax > Gymnothorax javanicus. The sequence goes on from CM056200.1 coordinate 65,420,155, forward strand.
AGATTCTTATCCGCACAATGTTCAAAAGCCAGCATCTGTGATGGTATAGGGACGCAGTGCTCGGGTAAACCTGCACATCACACGCGGAAAGCAGCAATGACGTTTTGAGCGGTTGAGGTTGTCAGCTAAATCATCGCCTTTTTCGTGATCTGCATGGTTTCAGCAAGACAATGCTGGGCCACATTCTGCATCGCACATAACCGCGTGGGCGAGGTGAGCACGCAATAGACTGGCCTGCCTGCGTCCAGACCTGTTCTATTAAACGTGCGGGCATCATCAGCGCAAACACAATATGGCGACTTTGACTGTTGATAACTAAGTTGCACATCAAGAACAAGAATTATATAATTTCACAATAGTTTCAGTTCTCAAACTTTTTGAGTAGCATATGTGATAACACAATGTAATAATGCCCTTGTCCTAAAATCAATTAAAATTAATGTTTGTTAAAATTTAATTATTGAGTGGATGAAGATTCTTATTTTTAGTGTTCTAACTTAAATATAGTTTTTGAAAATAGATTTACAAATCATTCATTCTGCTTATTCATTGCTTTTTATTTATGTCCCAACTTCATTGAATTGGGTTTATAGAAAATTATGAATATTTTTATAACTGAACTTGAAATGACTTAAAATGTGTTCTTTCACAACTGTACGAATCATGCATTATCGGTATATAAAATCAATCATTTATAATGATGAAGACTACTATGTCTCAATTTCAATAAACCATGAGCCAGCCTGGTTTTCGTTTAGCCATTCAATTAATATGATGAAGATATGTTTTGCTGGCCAAAAAGAAAAGAAAAAATCTTATATATAATGCCCACCACAAAGGGTCAGAGTTAAAGCTTTTAGCAAATGTATTTACGTATTGATCAGTTACAAAAGTTCAATAAAGTAGTGTGGGTTGTGGCGGACGACGGAGGATGTCAAATATTTCAGTTCATAGTAAGCACTGAGGCGCCAGCGATTTTGCTGTTGTTCCTGCTGGCAGCTTTTCACTCTCACCGCACTTTTCGCCCCACTCTTACTTTTATTAATTTTTTTTGTAATAATTTCAGCTAGGTGCAGAGTTTAACACCCAGCAGATGTGGGACTTAGATGAGAGTTCTGTTTTTGATAGCTGAAATACACAGATAGCACCCCCACCATGAATATCACGTTTAATGATGTTGGAAATAGTCTAGAATATTGAGGAGTTCACTCCATCTTTGAGATGCAATGCAACTTAAACTCCTAGATGCAAACTGTAATATCTCGCCCACACCATTATAATAAGATGGGAGTTGAGGACCCAAGACCACCCAGAAACAAATGAATTTTGAGGAAGGACCTGTCTTGTGTCCCAAAATACAAAGGAGAGCACTATTACACACATACGTCAGTTCACACAATGGCTGTTGCATCAACCGCTTCTACATGCATGTCAAATAGGGTTGCCAATAAATACCTAATTGCCTCAAGAAACCAACAACACTAACGTGTGTTTCAGGTAACTAAATAATCACACAACAAAGTATTGGATTTAAATGACACAATGTTCAAAACAAGTAACTGATGACAGAAGTGCATGTTAACTGTCAGCAGCCCAGCACAGCCCCCTCTGGCCAGTTAGTTGTCCATAACTGAGCACCAGAGTCCTGCAGGCTGGGGGCCAAGGCCAGGCACCAACAGTCCTGGAGGGAGGAGGGTGATTCCAGGCGGGCTCCTCAGGACCGGGTTCTGCACCACTGCCCTGCTTGACCAACCGACCCTGCAGACGACATCGGGAGGCTTTGGTTGACCCGGCCTCACCCACTGGTTTTTCAGCTGCGAAGTGAGACGCCTTCTTCCCAGCCGGGGCAGTAGACCACACATGCACTGGGGCTAAGTCCTTTCCGCAGCAGGAGTCGAGGCCCTCTTTCTAGCGATTCTGAGGGCTCAGCCACCAACCGACGCCTTGACGGTAGAGGTATTCCAGCTGCCTGAATCAGCCCCGTTCAGAGGAGGCCCGAACACCAGGTCGACGGGGTGCGGAGTTCGGTGCTCCTAACATGAGAATGCACTGCACCCAGTAATGGAGACCAGTCCCACAGCCAGGATTTCATCACTGAGGCAATGTAGTTTTGATCTGCAGACTTAATCTATTCTCAAATCTGCTGCATGAACATTTGATCAGGTACTCCGCCGTGGTAGCAGCTGCCTGGTCGGGGGACCGCGGTGATGCCTGGGCCACGTGAAGGAATGGCCATGCATGGTGGAAGGCTGCCTGGCCCTGCCCATTGAAGGGGGGCCCAGAATGTCCACCCCTACCCGCTCCATGGGGGCCCCCACCTGGTACCTGCTGCAAGTAAAGATGAGACCATTGCCCATTCTTTCCCATGCAGGGCGTCAGACCGGGTACTTTGAGTCTCACTGAGATCCCAACAGCAGGAACCTGGTCAGATGCAGGGTCTTGGTTGATCTTAGTCTGGCCTCAATGCTTGGAGCAACTCAATGAGTTGATTGTAATTCTGTTGAAGGTTGCAACACCCCGCCAGATGTTGGGTCTATCAGAGTAGAGAGAGCCTCGGCCCTGTGTCCAGCATGAAGTCCCTCCACTGCTGCCATCCTGCACCCATGAGGAGAACGGGTCCTGGCTTGCTCGGCTCGGGAGTTGAGTGGGGTCATGACTTCATTATTTTACTGCCACCACCGGGGTTAGCGGCCCTGTCCCCAATTGCTGGCAGATGCACTTCTCGGTAGGGCTTCGCCGGTGCCCGTACGGTGAGGCATGTCTGCAAGTTGATTTCAGTCATAGTTCCAGTAGGGCCTCCAGCCATAGTGTTGTTGCTCCCTCTGGCTCCTTGCAAAGTCTAATGTTTTGTGGTGAGAGGCATGGTCGGTGCAGTAGAACCTCTCCCGTAGAGGTGGCCTTAACCCAATAAAATACAGACGGCTGAGCCACCAGTTCTCACAGGATTTGAGAAGTCTGCCTGGTTTGCTGAGGAACCACCTGTTCTTTTTCTCTGAATTTCTGGCCCACCGAAGGTCACAATGGGTGGAAGCGGCATTTCACCACCGACCGGTTTCAAAGACAGCAGTTAACAGTCCTCCTCACCGGAACCTGGCCTTCTGCATCAGCCGATGCAGGGGCTGGCGATATGGCGAAGTTTTCACGAACCGTCGGTAGTAGGAAGCGAGACCCAGAAAGCTCCGCAGTTTCTCCACTTTGCGACCGCCGAATTTTGACTGCCTCACCCTTTGGCGGGTCGGTAGACACCCAGCCACCTACCACATGCCCTAAAAAGGAGGTTTCTCTCCGGAAAACATGTACCGGTGGAGCGGAGTTCATCAGCTAATGGCACGGAAAACGTCCCTTAGGTTCACCCAGGCGTTCTCGAAACTGGTGGCATGCACCAGGAGGTCGACTAGGTAGACGCAGGTGGCGTTCGATGCTCGCAGGTCTCTTCCATCAGACGCTGAACGAAGGAGCGCAGTAGAGTTCGAATGGCATCACCCCTGAACTGCCACATCCCCTGGCCGAAGTGGTTGCGGCCCCGGTCGGCCTCCGGTTCCAGTTCCACCCGGCGGCGCCACTTCGCGGGAGGATTCAGGGAGCTGAACCAGCTGGACCCAGCGATGTGGTCGAGTGCTCATCGACTCCGGGGCAGGGGGACTGAACCCGGCAGAAGGCATGGAGGGAGGCAGACCAATGGTCCGCCAGCTGTCAGTTCTTCTTTCTTGACTAGGATTATGCCCACGGGCATTGGAGGGTTCACACCATTTCCAGCCATCTCCTGATTCTGCTCATGCAATGCTGCACAGACATGGACATGATAGAGCTGCTTTCACGGCTCATGCCGTGCTGCACCAAGTTTGTGTGCATGCAGTCCTCGTCCTTAGCTGCGAAGATGTCGGCGAACTGCTCCAGCAGCTCCCGGAGCTTCAGCTCTTGCCCCGCCTCCAGGCCTACGCAACTTCTCCGGCACAGGTCGTCGAGGGGCTGTCTAATTTGCTGACACAAGGGCTGTCTTGAGGAAGGCAGTCTCTGGCCATGTGGAAGCGCCGCCACCTTGACCTTCCTCACAGCTGGTGGCTTTTGACCTGCAGGCGGCTGGGAATCACCCATTAGCTCTCCCACTGGCTAGCAGATCAAGTTCCTGAAGGATGCAGGGGTCTTGAACAAGGGCCATCCAGAACTGGTGTTCAGCTAAAAGGAACACTGGAGATTCTTTTTGCCTTGTGGATCAGTGCTTGTCACGGAAAGAGTGAGCCAGGACTCTGCCTGCACCTGGGCAGCCTCAGCCGGACTGAAGCGAGATCGTGGACCCTGTAAGCCAAGGGTCACGGCGCCATGGAGTGCAGTTCAGGTACAGCCCGCTCATTCGGCCCAGGCGTCCCAGGCGTAGCTGTGACTTGCATCGGGGGGAGGGGTTGGATGTGAATGGCAGTCCTCTCGTTGTGCCACCCTGTCCTAGTTTAACGGCGGCTGGGGGCTTGGGGTCTTTAGAGCCGGGGCCGGGCAGCAGCGTGCTACGTGGCCTGTCTCTCCGCACCGGTAGCACCCCTCCAGGTTCAACAGGAGGTTCTCCTCGGCCCCATTCTCCAGGCCAAGGGACAGTTCCTCATCCTTTGCCTCACTGGAGGCCATGCCTGCCCTGTCAGTCAGGCTGCCATTTGGAGTCCCAACAGTGCTTGGATGGGAAACCTCATGTAGGCGGATTAGCCAAGTCTCGATCACGCTGGTTTAGCTCCGCCATGTAGGCGGGGCACCCACCATGAGACCTGGAGGTCCTGCTTGAGACACGCCTCAAGGCGGCTGACCCAGCTGTCCCGGCCTGAGACCAACCCCATCTCTATTGGTTCCCTCCACAGCCAGTCTGGTCCCGGAGGATTAGGTCTTCCTGCCACCTGACTGCAGTCACCATTCCAGCGAGCCACAGCCAAATCTGATGAGGCACCTCAGTTTCTTCTTCTCCCATTGGTAGTCACCAACTTGATTGGCCATGGACTGGTTTCAGAGGGTGGCTCAGTGATCAACCCAGGCCACGAGAGGGGGAAGCCAGCAGCTGGAATGGGCGACGTAGCGACACATGGCTGGCTGTAATTCCCTGCCGCTAGTCGTGGTTCACTAGCGCCATCAGGTGGCTTGGGACCATCTATGCTCAAATGCCTCCTCCCATTATCGGTGTAATCACTTCAACTGCCTTCTTTAGCCAAATATGAGAGCCTTTCTGACCTCAACCATGCCATTAATCCCACCTCTGACACCTCAACAAGGATGGAGTTTTGAGGAGAGACTCAAGGACTCCAACTGAAACAAGTAATTTTGGTAAAGATCGTCTGCAACCAATTAATTTACAAAGGTATGGAGATGCCTTACGCAATGATGAACAAGCACAGACACCAAGTCAGTTCATCAGAAGTCACCACCTTCTTTTCGTTACCACGCTTTCGGTCAGGTTGCCTAATGCTTAACAATGGCTAGTTTGCTTAAGAAACCAACAACACTAAACGTAGTTGTAAACGTAAACAAATGGTGCTTATTGGATATAATACCAACAAATGTATGTAACTATTTTACGAAGCAGTATCTGGTTGGCGCTTAGCTCAGCACGCCATGACCAGCATTAAAATGACCTTTGAAAAATTTTGTCTGTGGTGTTCATCAAATAAGAATTTAAATTGTATCACAGCTAAAAAAATCAGTTTCCCTGAGGCGAAAATTGCCATGATATTGACACTATGTCAATTTCAATGCCATCAATTTCAGTCATCACATATTAAAACGGGCAATTTCAATGGATTTAGATGCGTCGCTTGAAGAATTTAGCTGTCTTAGAGTCATGCCTCATGAAAACCCAATCACTTTATTGGTGATTCATCATCTGCGTGAAAGTCTAGCCAGGTTCCACTTTTCCCATGTGAAATTCTCCAGGTAATTACCAGTCTGTTGACACGATTTTTATCCAATTAGATGGTATGTGTCCTAAAAGGAAATATATTTATTTTAATCTAAAAACATGACAGTACTACTTATGGAAGAGGGCCAGGATTTAACAATTTTATGCAAGTCTTTAGACCACTTGTTGGGAACAAAAACCTCCAGAATGAGCCTGGAGAGCTGGTTTATTGGTGGGTTAAATATGATTTTAAAATACATGGCCTTAAGACAGGAGGCTGAGCAGCATTGATACTTTTTGAGGAGCAGCTCGATAATTCTTTTTTGGAAGGAGTGTGCCATTCTTGAAGAACTGGATTCCTTATCAAATAGAGGTAAAATAGAGCAACCTCATTAAGTAATTATTCATTGACAATCAAAAAGCTTGAGATGTCCTAAAATTTCAATCTAGGAATTTTATTTCACATAATAACTCTAATGACACAATTGTTTTCAATGACGATATAATGACTGGTTCGAGTTTATAAAAAAAGCATATATCTTTATTATCACATTAAAAAACAACAATACCACTGACTTGTACTAGAGGCGTAAATACTTTAAAAGGGGTTGAGGACAGCCATGAGGGCCACCAGATCCAGGAATACTTGATACACACGGACACCCAATAATAATTCTTAGAAATAAACCAACCCAGAGAACTGCCTGATGCAAGGAAAAAAGAGGACCAATTACTTAATTTAACAATCATCAATACAAGCCTTTTAACTGGAATAGAGGGAAAAGAATCAACTTAAACAAATAATGATAAATGTAATAGTCAACACACACACAACAAATTAAATAAATACTGCCAACCAAACTAACTCAAATAATACTCTTGCCAAAAAGGAGACAAACCCAAAAAAGAAAACCAATACTGATGTCAAAAACAAAATATAAATTAACTGGTCAAAAATCAGATTAATTAAAATCAATTTCATGAATCATAATATCAATAAACTATTCCAATCAAAAAAAAAATTAAATCACATTAAGATTATTACCAACATGGAAAAATTTGACCTCATGTAATCCACTCAGCACTGAAAATAAGACCATATTTGGTAGATGTACAGCAGCACACATACAAGGTCAATAACACTCTTATTCATCTAGTCCCAGGCAGCGTAAAAAAAGCAAAGTTGACACAAAAGCTTAAATAGCCAGGAGCTAAAGGCTTGCCCAGGCTCACACTCAAACCTAATCTAAAAAGCATTTGAAGTTCATTAGGGAGAGCCAGGCAAAGCAAAAGAGGTCTCTAGGCAAAGCAGCAGGGCCTCTCATTTATATCAGCGCCGCAGCTGATCCAGCCACACACCCACCCCATATAATCCTCACACAACAATCAATCACAATATAAAAGTACGAGGCAATGTGATCATGCAGCGCGTCATACATACCGATCAGGCATTAGCAGCAAACACAAGGAGACAAAGAGACGAAGCTCGCGTGTCGCAGTGAGAAGCCAGCGGGACAACAGGCTGCGTTCCGCAGAAATACCACTCTGCAATGTATAAATCTATAACGAAACAGCATAATAAAATTACATCAACCTGAATCAAACACGCCACCGCTACTCATACCAGGAATGGACGGTACGGATATTGGTAAAGGAAAGTAAAGCCAGACGCAGAAACAGAGGGTATAAGAGCTGCTGCTCCTTAAATAGCCTGCTCATAAAGACTAATACACGGGTCCAGCGCCACATAAGAGGCATAGCAAACTGATTTTATGAAGCAGGAGTATATAACCCATCCGGCTTATGATTATGATTTAGCTTACAGCGACCCAGCCAGCTATTTTTATTTCGGAGCTACCGAATTTAACGGCAGGAAAGTCATCTGTCGCACGGGGAGTGGAAGTCGATAACCAGCATTTTTCTTGAAGCGAAGACTGTCGAAATCATATCTAATTAAAGTTTTAAACTGCCTGTATTTTTAAAGTGAACAGCTATTACTGTGACCGAGTTATACCTTGTTCCATAGTAGGTGTGAACGTTGTTGCTGCTTGCGTTGGCCAGATGATCGGAATTAAAACAAGCTTTACTTCCTTAACGAAATATGCAGTTCCTCTAATGAGTAACTGTGTTGTTTTCACGCTGCTTTGTAGATACCCCACATGGACGCAGACTCTGAACTTTATCGTAAGAAAGGCATGTTTTTGGTTTGAGGCTGCAGACTATTGATGTCCAGTTGCGCTCATATTGATGAAACCCTATGCCAAATTCAAACTTGCAGGTACCCATCCATTCATATTTAAACTTGAAGGAGCATGCTGATTGCAATTAAAATATGATTATTTTATGATTTAAAAGCGCCATTTTCAAGGCTCTGGGAGCTGTGGTCAAATAGCTGTATCTTATTTGGCTTATAAAAAGTGGATAATTTGAAGAGCTAACTGATAGAGCACTGTATTCAGGTTGGCTGTCTTGGCATGTATGATTATTCAAACTCAGTTACTTTTTCAATCCTTTAACTTTATTTTTTAAGTAGCCAATGGTGAATATTATATGATTTAGCGCTGTGTTCATTGTACCAAAACTATAAAATAAACTGAAATACAATGCAGTAATTCTAAATGCTGTAAGTGTCTTTTTCTGGAGTTGTCACACCCCAGTCTTTATGAAGCCAATCTGAATTATAAAGTACCTGATGAAAATCATAATGAAAAATTTGGTTTAAAAGAAAGGGGTTAATAATTAAAACACTACAATGACGCACACCAAAAAGGGAAAATGAAATGTATAACAGTATTTCACATTCGCACTGAGATGAAGCCTCAAAAATCAAAAGCAAGTCAAAAAATTATACTTTTGACCAAAGGAAAACGTAATTTAATGTAACGAAACAAATTTCGACAAACCGATTGAGAAAGATAAGCTTCCTCTGGTTATTGAGAGCAATTTCAACACAAATGCCATGGTCACAGCTGCATTCTGAGCCGCCATTCGTCCAGAACCAAACATCAGCAGTGCCTGGGTTCGAGTACTGCCATTGTCCTAACACTTCCATTTTTTTTTTGAGGGCCTTGTAGACACTGGAGCCTATAAAAGTCCAACCGAAAATGAGAGCAAAACTGGGGACGGGTTATAATGCCACGACTAATGCAAAGTTCAACAAGAACGCTGCGGATTGGGATGCCATGGTAAAGTCCGGTAGATAGAGTTGCCTGCTGTAATCGCAGCTGCATTCCGCACCAATTAGGCCCAATCAGATCAATACTGGACACACGGCCGATCGCCCAGATCCACCGGCTTTAACGCCAGGACCGCTTGTTGCATCAGCAGGATCGCCTGGCACGAGACGCGCTTGCAACGCCAGTTTGTTACCAGCCTGCTTGGTCCGGGACGTCAATTAATGACCAATGAGATAACCGCAATGATTCGTGGGTTCAGCCTAAAACCAGCAAAATCTTCCTTGGCCAGCGTTTTCTCCAGATTTTTCACCGATAGAACACTTGTGGGACATTCTGGATAGAGCGATCTGACGTCAACCACCGCCAGCTACAGTACGTCAGCTAAGACAAGCACTGACTGAAGAGTGGAACAGCATTCCACAAGCAACAATCAGACGTCTGGTGATGTCTATGAGACGCAGGTGTACCACTGTGCGCGACGCTAACGGGGGACGTACGAGATTCTGATAGTGTCCTTTGTGTTTCGTAATGTCGAGCTTCATCTTGTTAAATACAAGCCAAAATGGCGATATTCCAACCTGATTTTCTGTTATATCTATTGTCTGAGATTCCCTCTTTCATTTGATACCAATGCAGTGTTGATTAATAACAGTTACACTCGATAAAATCAAGAAATAGAAAATTGCATTTCTTTTTTTGGTCAGTATACATACATGTGCGCGCACGCGCACACATGCACACACAAGACAGCGTGCCTTTCGTATTTGTTGACACTGGAGTGCTACTTGTAGCAATTCTCTGTACCCACTGGGAGATCCTGGAAGCTCCACAGATTAAACTTTAGCCTGAATGAGAGGAAACAGCATTATCCGCTGCCTGAAATCATGTTGGTAATTTCATGCTCAAAGAAGGCTGTTAATAGCTCTTGCTTCCTCTTTCATGAGTGTTTTCCTGATACATAATCTGGGTCACATCACAAAAACAGATTGCAAGATATCTATTGTTTTCACTGCACCACTGAGATTCAATTTGCATCACAATTTTGCATCACAAGACTCAACTGCGTTATGAACTGATGCTTACCATCTCTCAGAATAGTAAATTATGAACCTGTGATACATAAATGTGTCATATGTATACCCAAAATCTCTGAAACTCTCACAATGCAGAGAAGACTCTTACCAGAACACACCAGTCCCACATCGTTTTTGTGAGAGCAGGACGGATGCCCAGAGGGGAATATCTGGCCCTCACCCTGGCCAAACAGAGCTGCCCCCCATTTTTCAGGAGCTCCACAGTCCAGTTCCATGCATGCTAACTTTGCTCTCGGGAGGTCAAAATCAGCATCACATACTGTGCTGTAGGAGTCTCCATAACGCAGTTCTACTCTCCCAGAGCACTGGTCAGCCCCATCCACCAGCCTGACAACTGGATTGCTTGGACCTACACAAAGGAGGAAAAAGAGCAATCATTTGGAGAACTGACACCTTATTCCAGAGATGATAACGGAGACTGATGAATGAAAGTGGTGATGAATGAGACAAGTACACGGAGGCTGTCTGCGGTGTGTGATGAGCCAATCGCAGGAGAAGGTGCGTAAGAAATATGATATTCTGTGGTGACTTTAAGTCTGTATGAGTTCAGCAAACTGAGCAACACTGGCAACATTTATTGATTACAATACAAAGACATGCACATGAGTGTCCGTACTTCCCACAGTTTTCCCGCCACATACTATATATACGCACATGCAAACCCAAGACTATGCCTTTTGACTGTCTTAAGACAGTAGAGCTACATCCTGCAATTCCTTGTCCTGGGAGATCCTGCAAACTCCACAGATTAAACTTCACCCTCAGTGTGAGAGCAGACAGCTGTAGCTGCTGTTAAGAAATTATGTTCTGTGAATTTCAGCCGCTTATGGAGGGCTGCAAATAGCTCTGTGTTTCCTCTTCATGAGTGTGTAATCTGAGCTTTCACCATCACAGAGTAAGCACATTTGGAGCCAGAGTCTGCGCAGTAGTGATCAGGGTCGAGCCGCGGTATTGAGATCCCGCCCATACACCCACCAGAACACCCCCCCTGAACTTTTGACCCGGCCTGGCTGTTACGCTATTAGCGTAAGTGCTTGTAATAGCTAATACATAGAGATCATACAGTCTATGTAAGTGAACGGACCATCCAACTGCCAATGTCGTGTAAAATCTGGTCCCCCTATAAAATCTGGTGCCCCTACATGACTTTCATCGCATATTGCGTGTAAATTTGCGTCAAATCGCGTCATTTGAGTCATCTACGTGATTTGTGTAGTCGCGAAGTATTCTTGGAAATAAATAAGCCAATTCATAACATTTAAACAGAATGATTAGTACAGACGGATGTTATTCTATAATTCACTTGCTTAACTGAAGTAACTAGCTTGCTAGCTTGCTAATAAGGCAACAGTTCACTTTTACTATAATAACTGCTCGCTAGCCAGCTAAAGTGATAATGAACCTTGAAATGAATAGCTAGCACACCAGTATAATGAGTTAGCTAGCTAGCTCGCTCATAAGGTTACAGTTCACTTCCACTGTGATAATTGCTAGCTAGCTAGCTAAAGTGATGAAAACTGTTTAATGATTATCTAGCACATCAGTGTAGTGAGCTAGCTAGTTAGCTTTCTAATAAGGTTACAGTTCGCTTCTCCTGTAATAATCGCTAGCTAGCTAGCTAAGGTGATAATGAACTCTTTAATGATTAGCTAGCACACCAGTGTAGTGAGCTAGCTGGCTTACTAAAAAGGCACCAGTATACCACATGCACGCAGCCACATTTCAATTAATTCTACGCTATTTCAACAGTGAGCGATATGAAGATCTCGCAAGACACATCATTTGACACGCATTATGCGATGGTTGTCACATGGGGCACCAGATTTTACACGACAGTGGCAGCGTTGCAATTCGTAGGCTCGTTAAATAAGGTAGTGCAGGCTGTGGGTAAATAGACCCCCACTGCTATCTGTTTCACAGTTAGTTAGGATTACGTAACTCCCCAGCAATGATGTCATCAGTGAATCTTGCTTAACAAGCTAGCTAATTTAACGAGGTTGGGTATTTGCACTGACCATAGCAGCAGTCAGTGTTCTCAACTGTAACTTACGCCATTTTGCGAATGGCATGCATTTAAAAACCGACTTTCGTTGAATTTTTGAAATCACATTCCATCAGGAAAGTGTCATTTTGTTTGTGCAAGCTACTAGCCGAGTAATAGGTCGAACTTGTAACTTTTCTTCAAGTTGGAATGGTAGTTTGAATTTTGAATTAAAATGAAAATTTTGTTGTTTTTTTTAAAAGCAGCACTAAGTAGTTTTTTCACTCTCAAATGTATATTTCCAAGATCATTCTGGCGATACATCAACTCACAATAGGTTGAATGACACCTTTGTCATGGCTCGATCGCGCCTGCATCGCCTTCACTGGCACTATGTAATTTTCGGTTTCGGGTAGGAACCCAGGCCATCCAGGCCCAAAAAGAACTACAAAACTTACTTACTGCTTTATGGCATACGTCACACAATCCCCCTCCCCCACGTCTCTCACGACCAGTGAGCGAATGCAGAATGAAGCAGAGTCGGAAGTGGTTGTAATTGCTGAAGCGGCGAGGAAACCGAAGAAGGCAAAGGTGTTGTTGGAGGAGACATTTAAAAGAAAATGCGAAAGTGATAAAATAAGAGCCAGGACTAGGGTCAACATTGGACCGGCTTTCACTCGCTGGCGCGAGCTGAAAGAGGAAGAAGGATGTCCGACCGATGGCGACCTGGCGTTGTTACTTTTGGACAAGTAAGTACAAATTGTTAGCTACCTTAATCCTTCACTCTAGATTTAGTTCTAATGCGTTTGAACTAGCTTCGTGTCAGGCTGTGTCATTGAAATCATCTAGTATCCCGTTTATGCTCAGTCAAATAATCATCTACAGTGATTTATCTATCTAGATGGTATCTGACATGCTAGCTAGTTGTCATGCTATTGCCAGCTGGCAAACATTGCTAAACTAGTCGCCAGTCGAAATGTTTGATCATAAACGCGTACTCTACTCCCATATAGAGTACTACAGGTAGAAGATTTGTCGTGTTTTATTTTGGAAGGATAAGGTAATGATCTGGCTTGGCATGTACCTCATGCCGTTCCATAGATTTTCTGCCAATTCCCTGCCGCCCTCCTCTTTTATTGCACAAGCTAATCGGTCCTGTCATCTGTATTCCTACAAGTGATAAACTGTGCAGACGTGTCTCAGTCAAGTGTAATTAATTTTTTCAACCGTGCAGATTTACCTGCGTCGCCTCACATTATAGGCTACAAAGCTGATTACCTTTGGAGTAGCATTCCATCACAGTAGGACTAGCAAAAACTAAAACACTAACCTACATTAGCGAACATATGCTCTCAAATGGTTTTTGTTTTTTTTTTCCGTGTTAGGTTTCGTTCCTGACATGCAAAGTGCATACATAAAATGCTGTAAAGGGCCGTCCACACTGAGAAAGATAACTATAACGATAACCATGGCCATAACGATTTGAGCATCAACACTGATGAAAGATATCGTTGTGTAAACATTGATGTTCTGGGTTCCAGCTGTGTCAGAGCCCTTTTTTCTCTGCAATGTCATCTGCCGTGTTGAATGAACGTGAAGCCCTGTAAATTCCGATGGATTTCGATTGGCAGTCAGTTTGTGCATAAAATTGCTCTGAAAGTGACCACAACGATGTCGTTTGCCATTATCGTTGTCGATGTCGTAGTGTGGACTTCGCCATCTACGTGAGTGAGACCGATTTTTAAGCCTCCCTTACCTGGTCTGAAGACATGGTTGATCGGATTGCACATTGCATGTCCTGCTTCAGAAAGTTCGCTGGTGTTGTTGGCTTGTCAACAAATGCACGTGTAGACAGATTTTACAAAAGTGGTTCAGACAATACCGTTGATCAACTGCAGGGGGACACCTCGAGCGAATCTGGCGAAAACTACATGGTGCTGCTTTAAATCAATCTGTAGGGCTTGAAACATGCAATCGTGGTTAGGCAGTCATCGGAAAATTTTCTGTGAGCGTAAATCTCCTTTGTACATTGCTACTTCAGCTATGTAAAGATATTATTCTCAAAAAAGAAGTCTGCAGCGGGCAAGGGCCCACACAGCTGCTGTCAATCTGCCACGCCCGTTTTCTATAGTATCAAATAAATGATTAACTGCAAACTTATCAGGAAAATTAACACTTGCTTATTCATCAGCATGGTATGAACTTCTTAAAAAGGCAGAGACCATCTTCAGAAAAAAATTATTTGAATAATTATAATAATTATAAAAATTTTTTTTGTGTGGCCTGTGTCTCATCCATTAACATGGAGGGGCGGGTTTATAACTTGTACTGCAGCCAGCCACTGGATGGCGATCGAGATGTTTTGGCTCCACTTTTCAGGAGCTGTTCAGTTGTCCATCTTTAAATCTAGTCCATGGTCCCACCCAAAAGAAGGGCATTCTGTGCTTTGAACTGTCCTGCACCCCCTAGCTAGAGCTTCTTCAATCAGCTCCCACGTATTCAGAGAAAGACAGTCCTTCACATGACACAGAAACTGTTCACACATTCGAACTGACCAAACCGCCAGGGCCTCAGCAAGCTTCATCGCTGACACTCATCGACCACTCTCCAGGGGTAAAAGGTCCTTCGGTTTAGTGACTCCCCACTGGGTGAAGACTTGGAATGAGTTATCAGCCTGCAAGACAGCATTTGGACAAAGCGGCTTGAAGAAAAGGCACTCCTGGAGAAGCGAATCCTGTGTTGCGGTTTCTTCTCACTGCTCCACCTTCAGCAGCCCCCAGGCATTCAGCACACTTTGATAAAACTGAGGCAGCACATCCGTGCTTAGCTTGCTTAGTTTATCCCAAACAGCTGCCAGGCACAGTCCAGACCCCCCACCTGTCTCAGGAGCAGGAAGGCCCTTGGCCTCCAACTCAGGTCTTTGGCATATAACAGCCTTTGAGCTGCCCTGTGAACAAAAAGCAGCTACCCTGCTGCTCAGATCAACTAGTCTCTGCCTTCCCTCTGCCACTGGCTGGTCCTAATTAAACTAATAGTTTCCATCCCGGAAAAATGACAGCAGCACCGACAGGATTACTCTCAGCAGTTCTGCAGGCGGATCCAGCCAAACTAACCTGTGCCATAGCATGGAGGCCACCAGATTGTTAATCAAAAGTGTTCTCCCCCTATTAGACAGCTGTGGCGACAATCACCTCCACTGAGACGGCCTTGCCTTAACATTTCCAGCAAGCCCTCTCAATTTTTCAATTTGTACTCTTGGTTTCTCAGGAATACACCCAACACCTTAAAGGGGACCTATTATGCTGATCCTTCTTTTAATACATATTAGTAATGTTATAATGTTGGTCGTTCATGCTCAACCTCTGCAAAGTTTCTAAACATAAGATACAGGGTTTTGCTGTAATCCAAGAACGTGATTTCGTGAGCGTGATTTCCTCTCTGAACAGCTACTCCCGAGATCTTCGCGAGATCTGGGCAAAACCTGACGTCAGGCTGTGCCGTCCAATTAGTACAGACCTAGCCAGAGCCAACCACTGCGCTGGACCTGCCCACACCGGAAACTATTCTATCAGCTACTGCATGTTAGTTCGCGTGCTCTGCAAATTAAAAATGTTTCTGGTTAACTTATATGCAGCAATTATGATCGGTATGCTTATGTTACTTTGGTCAGCATCAATGTGACAGTTTCATCATAACATTGCCTGATTGTCGCCACTACAGTTGAAGCTAAATGGAGAGGTGCTGTATGTGTCTGCCGAGTTGGGCTGCAGTTAGACCAGACGCATATTTTGCAGAGCTTGGGGTGCGTTTTTGGGTGCTTATGAAACGATCGCTTTACTTATCCATGACCGGGGTCAGCCTGATACATTTCCAATGTCTGGGCAAGCTCTCTGATGCTACCGGTGAAAGCAATAGGGAAGCGCACAGGCTATAACGTGTCCGGTATAACAAACGATTTCTTTGCATTGCCATCGATTGAATATTAAATTCTTTCCTGTAAAAGTGATCGATTCGCTAGCTCTACATAAGCAACGGTTCACGCAGACGGAACTTACGGTCTGTAAAACCTGTATTACGTTCATGACATAACCGGAGCTCTATCTAGCTCTCGCACGCTATCCATAATGCGCCTATTTTCCGCGAGGAAACGCTTGTCATTCCGAAGCAATAAGTAAACCATTACCACGGGCAATTTCCGAAAAGGCCATTTAGCTTGGAGCTTTCGCCCCTTTGTCATATACCAGCGCGGAAGCTGTTCATTTCTCCATGCTAACAACACACCACAGCGATGCACACGAACCAGCAGGTCCTAATACACACTGAAGCAGTCCATAAGCTGTTGGTCCACTTTTAGCTGCTCCTCACTGTCCATGTTTCCCTCTAAACTCAGACCCACCGGATTTCTACGGTCTCCGGTCTACACTTGGGCATGTCGACCCATTCTACAAATGTGTCTATATGGGGTGGATTCTAGCTTTCCCTGCATCCTAGCTATAAAGTAAAAAAACCGCTGTAACTCACCACTGTCACTGTAGCAAACTGTAGCCAATAGCAAATTTGAGCTTGAGCTACCAGATTTTCGCACTGCGTCCTCCAATTTTCCCGCCGCTTCCTTATCAGATTGCAGACGTGCCTCGCGTTCCACTCTGGCGAGCCAGACCCGGAAACTGCGTTCTGCAGCCACGTCCCGCCCAACTCCGCCCTCCACAGACCTGGCCAGTCAGAAGAAAGTGGGCACACGGGGAGTGGGGGCCATAGCGGAAGAGCCGCCCCAATGAGGCGTTTCAGGCAGAGACTACAATGGACTACAAATGGGGTTTTTTGAGGATGGCAGTATGAGCTAAATGATAATAATGTTTTGGACTTTTAACGATCAGGAGTACTCTAGGGGAGTCCAAGATCAAAATATAACCTTGGAAATATTGCATCCGAGGTCCCCTTTAAGACCTGCTCTACCCTACTTTAGGGGTCGGGGCAGGACTGGAGGGCCTACTCTCGCCCACTGCCCAGTCAGTAAGGCATCTGTTGTATTTTGTAGTAAAATGTAAGCACAGGACAGACAGTGCAAACTTGTATTCTTTACTTAACTTTTCTTCAAAACCATCAATCACAACTCTTGTATCATCCAGCTCATTACCATAACATAGCGACCTCTACAGGACTGTAGGATATACCACATATTCCCTCTTTTTTAAAAACATTATGCCTGTGGCTCATCGCAATACTACCTCTTATGAACTTCATGAGGCAGAACAATCACAAGTTCAGCATAGTACATATAACTGCATAACTTTCTCCAGGACTGTTACACAAACTGTGCATTCCTTCTTCAACACAGAAATATCAAACATAATCTGTATGTCAATTCTTCAGTATAATAACACATAACGTATGCAGAACATCAATTATTCAACATCTCAATATCACACAGTGCATACTGTTAGATAACGCAAAGAAGAACAAATTTTCTTTATGCACATCTCTCTCTTTGTTGGAAAAATGTCTATGTCACATAGTCATTGTGCCACTCTGGGGCACGAACAGTTGGCTGTGGCGGCAATGCAGTAGCAGGCGGTGTGGCTTGCAACAACTCGTGTCTCTGTGGCAGGATGTGGAGTGGAAGGCATAGGTGTGCTGCCTGACAAGGCAGGGGCAAGATGACTGGCTTTCCAGACCTTACCATCAGAGAGGAGAAAGGTTGCAGGACCCCTCTGGTCAACGATCTGAAGTGGCTTGTGAGCACCTTTCTTAACCATAACAGGCTTTTTAATGTGCACAAAACCACCAACCTGAAATGTTGGAATCTGTGCACTGCGGCATTTGTCAGTATATTCCTTTGACTTGAGTTGTTTCTTCTGGACAGTGTCTCTCAATTCTGCATGATCCAGCTTCGTAGGACGTGTAGACAGGCCCTTGATGTTCAGTTTAGTGTTCATAGGACGACCATGCAGCAGTTCAGCAGGTGAGACTTGTGTCATTGCATGGGAAGTAGCACGGTAAGGAAACGAAATCGGTGGCAAACTGTTTCCAAGGTTTGCCCTCAATGTCTGCTGTCTGAAGGCAGTCTTTGAGTACCTTATTCCACCTTTCAACTTCTCCATTGCATTGCGGATAGTAGACTGAACTGCGGCAGTGCTGTATGTCTCGGCTGGCAAGGTACGCTTCAAATCCAGCTGAGACAAAAGCTCACCCATTGTCTGTCACCAGCTCCAGCGGGTTTCCTTCATCACTGAAGACAGTAGACAGAAACTGAATGGCTGTAGATGAGGTCACCTCAGAGGCGAACATCACCTCTGGCCACTTGCTATAATAATCCACAAGGGTAATAGCATAACGGCAATCAGGAGGAGCACGAAGGTAAGGGCCAACAATGTCAACTGCCAGCTTTTCCCATGTTGCATTGGGAAGACTAACTGGGTTCAGTGGGGATGCTCTGACAACGGCAGTCTTGTCATGTTGAGTGCATGTCGCGCAGGATTTGATGGCAGTTTGAACAGCTATGTCCATCCCTGGCCACCAGTAGAGCTCCCTCAGTCTTTGTTTTGAACAGATAATTCCCTGATGTGTATCATGGGCAATTTGAATCAGCTTGGGCTGCACTTCTCTTGGGACCACAACACGGTGAGTGCCGCGGATGACGAATTCCTCATGTTCAGGCAGTTCAGTGTGAATTCTGTAATATGGGACGAGAGCTGGGTCAAGGCCTTTTCCTGTGCGTGGCCAACCTGTCCTGATGTACGCCCTAACATGTTGTAAGACAGGACAGTTTTTACATGCAGCAATCAGCTCTTCAATAGTAATGGCAGAAAAGTCGTCTGAAACTACTGCCACCATCTCCATGTCAGGTTCCTCATGAGATTCAGTGTCAGGCAGTGGCAGACGTGAAAGACAGTCAGCAATTACATTGCCACAGCCTCGTTTGTACTCAATTGTGTAATTGAATGTCAACAGCCTTGCAGACCATCTAGCGATTCTCATGCCTGCTCTCCCAAGACCCTTCGTGGTGAGCAGCGTTGTTAGAGGGCTGTGATCTGTACGAAGGGTGAAATGTTTACCCCACAGATAAGTACGCCAGCGTTCAGTTGCCCAAACACAGGCAAGGGCTTCCTTTTCCACCGTGAAGTATTTCCTCTCACTGTCTGTAAGTGTACGTGATGGAGCTGTGGTGTCGCCATGGGGCTGTGTAAGTACAGCCCCAATGCCATAGTCACAGGTTCACAAGAATTTTACTGATGACATCATAGTCAAAATGGCAGGGAGAGACAAATCTCACACATTAGCGCAAGAGTAACACAACATGGAATTGTTTGCACTTTGTTAATGTTTCTTTGTGGCTGGAACTGTGATGACACAAACCTTCCATTATGTTACAACTGCAAATTCTTGAAGTCTTTTTATACTTCATTTGCCGTGTCACGAGCACTTAAAGTCCTTTTTTTGTAGTTCAATAGATTTTTTTCTTTTTCTTTTTTTGGAGTAAATTAACTTTTGAGTCTGATCTAGTACTATCGGTATCTATGGTCAGGCAGGGCTCTAATTGCACATGGTGCGGAACCCACAGTGTTAACTCTGATGTCTGGCCTGTTTGAGTCAGGCTATGCTCGTGCACTGGAGACTACAGATTGTAACAGTGCAGCAGTTAAATCCTATCAAACCTTTATGTCAGGGACCAAAAATAATGCAATATACAATGTAGTAATTTGATACAATGCTATGAAAGAGCAGTTAATTTTAGTTAAACCTCAAGATCCCAGTCATGAAATTGCCAGCACAACATTGAAGAGATTACAAACACAAACGGTAACACAAGCACTTGCACATAACTCCAGAGGAAAACACCTGCTACATTTATTGATCATGTGAAGCACATGTTCACATGTGTCTGCACTCCCCGCGATTTCCCTGCCGCATACAGGAAGAAAGTTGCAGTACAGTGATAAAGTGCACGGGTATGTCATACTTATCTGATTACACCCTCGAGAAAAAAAAAGAAATATAAAAATAGAGGACACTGTGGCTTATAATCTTCTCTTCGTGAGCACTTGATCAAAGCTAAGAAACCACACGAGCGGCTCTTATACCTGCAGCTCCATTTATCTCTCGAACTGAGCGAGAAGCCTGGCACTAAAATGCAGACGAGACATGGTAACCAGCGTAGCTTCCTGCAGGTGTTCTGGGGTTTGAATGCTGTGTGATTTCTGATGAGTGGAAGTACCTCTGAGATCCTCCGTATCATGTAAAATGTGTCGCTTTCACAGTTCCTCAGGTCAAGATAGTCCTTAGATAGACTTTAACTGAGATTTTTCATTTAAGGGTGTTCCCGATAACAAAGGTTAATGAACAAGACCACTCCCAATGCGCCTTCCTATTCGTCCGCACGCCTATATATATCGCCTTCATTCCCACAACCCCTGCTCGTCTCATTTCTACGTCCCTCCCTCCATTCCCCTCTCCAAGAAACAGCCACCACCTGGGACCCCGCAGGGCTTAGGAGCCTACACGGACTCCGACGAGAGACGCGAGTCCCACCCTGAGTCTTGCCACCTGGGGCTCCCAATGTTTGCACAATCACAGACCAAGTCCAAACAACATTGCCTTCGCCCCGATCTCCTATCCATCGTTCCATCGAATACTCTCCTCCACTTTGGGAGTGGTCCAGAGTTCATTAAAGGAGAGAAAGTCCTGTGAGAACACATTTCTCTTCTGCAAGAAAGCCCTGAGAGAACTGATTGAAAGAACAGTAGCAAGTAGGAAGACCGAGAGAGAGAGAGAGAGCTGGGGTAAACCACAGGAGCAGTTTTGGAGTAAAGTCAAGGCCTTTAGTCAAGGAATGAAAAGCAGTTTTTTCTTTACATTCTGTTTAAGGACCCAACTTTATCTCTGCAGAGGGGAGTCAGTGCCACAGTACTTCCTCTGAGGGCTCCATCCAGCAACTCTGTAGTGGCCTGTTACTTTGACAAATAAAACTAATGAAAGTATCTCTGGGTTTGTTCATCTGAATTTATTGGAGTTATGTAAATTTTACAGTTGTATTTTATAATACAATCTTCGGCAAAACTCACTGTAAATTTGTGAATTATATTTCATGAAACAAATAAAACAGAGTTGAAATGTAGTTACAGCGCCCTCCATAATTATTGGCACCCCTGGTTAAGATGTGTTAAAAGCCTTAAAATAAATTCAATTTTTATTGCAGAAGCATACTCTCACACTGAAAATTGTAGAAAAATGTAACCTTCAACTCAAGTGAATTTTAAGGAAAAAAAAAAAAATCCCTGACTAAGAAATAATTATTTTTCATAAAATCACCTGTTCCACGATTATTGGTACCCCTAACAATTCCTAGGAAATAAATGTAATCGAAGTATTTCTGTCATTTCTACAGTAGTTTACAAAGTTGATCAGAGTATCTAGGAACATTTAATTAGTAATTCATCACTTGCTGTTTCCCTGGGGTGTAAATATGACGTGACACAGAGGCCATTTCTCTTATCCACTCTTCAACATGGGAAAGACAAAGGAACACACCATTCAAGTAAGGCAGATGTGTGTCGACCTTCACAAGTCAGGCAATGGCTACAAGAAAATAGCCACTCGCCTGCACCTGCCCATACCTACTGTCAGAGGAATCATTAAGAATTTTAAAACAACTGGAACAGTGGTAAACAAGCCTGGGCGAGGACGCAAGGTTATTTTGCCACCACGCACAGTGAGGAGGATGGTAAGAGAAATAAAAAGTTCTCCAAAGCTCACTGTTAAAGAATTGCAACAAATGGAAGCATATTGGGGTCACAAAGTCTCCAAAACAACCATCAGGCGCTATCAACATGCCAACAAGCTGTTTGGGAGGCATGCACGGAAAAAAACCTTTTCTCACTCACAATCATAAGCATAAGCGTCAGGAGTTAAGCTAAGCGGTACTGGGACTTCAACTGGGACTGTGTGCTTTGGTCAGATGAGACCAAGATAGAGCTTTTTGGCAACAAACACTCTAAGTGGCGTCTGGCAGAACACAAAAGATGAGTATGCAGAAAAGCACCTCATGCCCACTGTGAAGTATGGGGGAGGATCGGTGATGCTGTGGGCCTGTTTCTCTTCAGAGGCCCTGGGAACCTTGTTAGGGTGCATGGCATCATGAACGCTTTGAAATACCAGGACATTTTAAATCAAAATCTGGTGGCCTCTACCCGAAAGCTGAAGATGGGTCGTCACTGGGTCTTTCAGCGAGAAAATGACCCTAAACATGTGGCCAAATCTACACAGAAATGGTTCACCAGACACAGAATCAAGCTCAGTCCCCAGACCTCAACCACATTGAAAACCAGTGGAGTGAGCTGAAGAGGAGAGTGCAGAGGAGAGGACCCAGGTCGCTGGATGATTTAGAGAGATTGTGCAAAGAGGAATGGTCGAAGATCCCTCTTTCTGTATTCTCCCATCTTGTGAAACATTATAGGAGAAGATTATGTGCTGTTTTGTTGGCAAAAGGGGGTTGTACAAAGTATTAACATCAGGGGTGCTAATAATTGTGGCACACATGATTTGATGTAAAAGAATTATTTCTTAATGTGGGATTTTTTTTCCCACTGAATAAATGCACTTGAATTAAAGGTTGGATTTTCCTCTTTTTTTTTCATTGTGGTCCTATATTATTTAGAAAAAAACTGAATTTATTAGAAGCTAAAGAACACATCTTAACCAGGGGTGCCAATAATTATGGAGGGCACTGTACATGTGGACAATTAAGACTTGGAAATGGTTGCAGAAATGATGTCTTTAAGCACCATTTGGCTGAGAGACAGTGATTAATGTGCTTATGGCGTGATTTCACAGGTAGTGGAGAACCATTACTTCATGAATTTCTATTTATTGATTGCATGGTTTTAACTGAGGTGCCAGCGAAGTGTCTCGCTGTATGGGTTTATTGGTTTGCTTGGCATGCGAACATGAAGAAAGTAGAGTTACCGATGTCACTGTTCCCTGTAGTGATTATGGGTCCATTCGAGCCCGTCTGCAAGTAAGCCAGCTGCGCGAGATTCCTGTAAAACTACGCGAGAATCTTGCTGAAGTTGTGCGATAAGCCCTCCAAACCCCGCGATGGCTGCAGCAATCGCAGGGTTTGGAGGGCTTATCGTGCAACTTAGGCAAGATTCTCGCGTAATTTTTCTGGAATCTCGAGCAGCCGACTTACTTGCATACGCGCTCGAACGCACCCTATGTCCCCATTTGATTCATTGGTGTTGTGACGGCCCTAGGGCCTTGATCCTTCTATGATACTTGGTGTGTGCTCTGTTTTGCAGGTGCAGCTGGGTGGGGCTGAGTTGGCATCAAGTAACTGGGAACACCTGGCCAGTGTTCCCAGGTTACTTTACCCCGCCTGCCCAGTTATCATTTGGCTTCGTAATCGCAGTTGCAGTTGGAGCGGTCGTGGTTGCTGCTGGTCCCCTCCTCCAGCCATGCTGTCTTTTCTTTTTGTGTTTGTCTTTTATTTTGCATTTACAACATGCACTACATATCCTTCGTAACATCCATGCACCCTCATACACTACTGATATTTACTTCCACGCCCCATTTAGTATTTATTGTATAACGTAATAATAAACTTTTGCTAACTTTTGGAGCCGCCTTGTCTACATCTCCGTTTCGGTTAAGTTCTATTGATTACACCTGGTTTAGTTGAGCGCTTGGTTTGCGTGAGAGCTTGTCGGTCCAGTTTAATTGGCGGCTCGTCGGTGGAAGTGTTTTGATAGGGAGATTGAGCTCTCATGCGGAGTTGACGTCACGGGGATTTCCTCTTGTAGTCACTGTAATTAACCGTGTATGGTAATGTTTGTTGCACGCTCTGGGAGATGTTTTAAAGGTGAGCTTGTGCATGACTTTGCAACGCATTGTTTGTTGTGACGAGGGAGACTATTTGATTTTATTGCGGTTTTATTGCCGTTATACATGGAGGTTTGAGGGGATTGATCCACCTGCGTGTTTGTGTTACCTGTAGGAGTGGTTCCCCTTGTAGATTTCAGCGGCGTCTCCCCTCTGGGTTTCATCGGGGGGGTTTTGTAGTGTTGGGGTACGGTGGCTAGAACTTCCTTTTCCCTTTTCCCTAAATTTGCTTGGGGGCACATCCCTGGTTCCAGTGTGGTTGCCAGTTTATCTGGTCTCTTCTCTCGGTCCAGCGGGCTGCTAGTGCATAAATACCCGCCGCTACGCCTCAGGAAGACTGGGGGGGGGGAGTTATTTAGGTAGATTCCTGGTTAGGCAGTCAGATAGCGGGGGACTTGCTCCGGCTGGAGGCTGCATTGTCCTGTTCACACGGGTGGGTCTAACGCGTTGTATTCTCGTTTTGTATGCGATTGCGAATGTTTGTAAATTATGGCTGATGTAGTTAAAGCATTCGTTAAAGCTCCGGCTGAAGAATTTCTGGATGAGTGTACTCGAGACCAGCTGGTTAAAATTGCCGAGTATTATGAGGTTGATGTTGGTGATAGAAAAGTTAACCCTTTGAACCCTAAAGGCCTGTTTTGTGGCCGCATAGAGAAAATGTGATAACTTGAAATGTTGGAGGACAGGCCTCCAAACATGGGACTTTGATTACATGACTTTTTGTTGCCATGTGACCTTGTTTATGATTATGTGGTTTCCCCATCACATTAAGCTGTGTTTGGCATTAGTGGGGCTCACAACCCCTTTATATAATACAGGGTTCAAAGGGTTAAGGAGATTTTAAAAGCAAATTTGAAAGTTCATTTATTTAAAATGGGAGTGTTGGGCACTGTTGAGGCTGTGTCTTGGTCCGCGCGTACCAGGGGCTCGACTCCGCCGTCAGGGGCGGGTCCTGGTTTGTCATTTGAGCAGCAAAAAGAGTTGCTTTTGTTGCGGATGAATTTGGAAACCGAGAGGGAGGTTGCAGTAGAGAAGGTGAGGCAGCAGGAGACAGAGCAGGCAAAGTTGGAGCTGCAGAGGCAGAAATTATTATTGATTAGTGAGGGTAAAGTTACTGCCGATGTTCTCCTTAATGACGTTCCTCCTGTTCCGGGCGTTGTCTCGGCCAGGGCAGATGATTTGAGTGATTTAAGGCTTGTTCCCAAATTTAATGAGCGAGATCCTGAAACTTTTTTTTTCTACGTTTGAGCGTTTGGCTGAAGCGCGGGGGTGGCCTGATTCCATCTGCACATTAATGTTACAATGCGTCTTGACGGGCAGGGCTCAAGAGGCTTTTTCTTTAAAGGGATTGTTCACTTTTTTTGAAGTGGGGTTGTATGAGCTACAAATTGCCACTACTTACATTAGATGCAGTAGAAAACTCTCTGATCTCCTCCAGGTAGCCGCACCAGCGCATAGTGCTGAGTGGAAATTTAGGCGATACACTGTTGTGAACGGGACCAGGGAAACAGCGTATTTTTGCGGCCTAAAAGAGGTCCTACTTGAAAATAATACACCATTTCAGTTATGCGCTGCATTAAAAAAGAATTACAGCGCTTTACCTGCTCGGAAAAAAAACACAGTTGCTCTTGAACTAACCAACTGACGTAGTCCTCCGCGCGCATCGTAGTTAACCATGGCGCTGTAGCGATCAGCTGTTTGGGTCACAGTAAAGCTGCTTGCACACTGGACCTGAAAACGAATTTTGCGCCGCGACAGAACACATTCAAAGTCAATGCAAAGACGCGAATACACGCAAAAAATGCGAGTATTCGCGTTGCTTGACTTTGAATGTAATCTGTCTTACGAAAAATTCGTTTAAGCGTCCAGTGTGCAAGCGGCTTAACTGTGGTTGCGAGGTCGGACGGTCGTTAAACTTGTGCAAATATTTCGAAAATGGTCCGTGTGTGTTGCTTTCCTGGACGTGAAAGCAAAGCTGTATCCCGGTGCACTTACAGCTTCCACCGCATGCCTCTGCGGGATGGACTTCGGCAGGTGTGGCTAGCTGCGCTCAACATGGATATTGATACGCCATCCGTATCCCGAAAAGAGCTCTGTGTTTGCAGTATTCATTTTTCCAAAGAGGATTTCGTGAGGCTACATTCAGGGAAATCTCAACAGTGCACGCTGAGGAGCACTGCTGTACCCATGCATCAGGTAAGAGATGAAACACCTGTGAAAAAGTCTAATGTAACATTGCAGCACCAATTGACATTGCATAGGGTCTACGCAGCCACATACTGTGTAGGCCTATCTGCTGTGCTGGTTATTATAGGGATTTTTATTTTTAATTTGAGACGTAATTCTATGTCATTGAAATGCCGTCTCAGTCTCAAACCGCTCAGTCTGACCCAAACAGCTGATTGCTACAGCGCGCAGTTTACTCCGATGGAATACGTCAGTTGGTTAGTTCAAGAGCAACTGTGTTTTGTTTTCCGAGCAGGTAAAGCGCGGTAATTCTTTTTAATATAGCGTACAACTGAAATGGTGTATTATTTTCAAGTAGGACCTCTTATAGGCCGCAAAAATACGCAGTTTCCCTGGTCCCGTTCACAACAGTGTATCGCCTAAATTTCCACCCAGCACTATGCGCTGGTGCGGCTACCTGGAGGAGATCAGAGAGTTTTCTACTGCATCTAATGTAAGTAGTGGCAATTTGTAGCTCATACAACCCCACTTCAAAAAAAGTGAACTATGCCTTTAAGTGACAGGGATGGCTTGAATTATGCTGTGGTGAAGTCCGCTGTTCTCAAGGCGTACGAGCTGGTGCCTGAAGCTTATCGCCAGCGGTTTAGAAGTTTGAAAAGAGGCAACAAGTCGCATTTGGAGTTTGCTCGTGATTTGTATAGTTAGTTTGATAGTTGGTGTGCTGCTGCGGAGGTTGACTCCTATGATACTCTACGTGATCTGATGATTTTGGAGCAATTTAAAAATTCGGTTCCGGAGCGTATTGTGACTTACATGAGTGAGCAAAAGGTGAAAACCGCAGCTGAAGCTGCTGCGTTGGCCGATGATTATGGTTGACGCATGTAGATTGTGGTAATCCTGGTGCGCGGGGTAATGGCAGTCGTTGGTAAAATTCTGTCGGTTCATATTCTGGTGGTCTTGTGAAAAGCTGGGTTGGAGCAGAAATATGAGCGCGCTGTGCGTGAGTTTGATAAAGTTTGCAATTATTGTTAAATGTGGGCACTGGAAAAGAGACTTATGCATTAAAATCTAAGTCTAAGCAAAATGGAGCTAATGGTAACCCCAAACCGGCCATGCTTGTTGCACCAGGTTCTGAGCAGGTGTTGCAGTCCTCAGGTGTCGAGTTAAATGCGTAAGTGTGTAGTTCAGAGCTGCAGTCTTATTTGCCTTTCATTACTGAAAGTTTTGTGTCTTTAGTAGGGAGTAATAAAAAAAAAAATCTGTGCAAAAATACTGCGTGACACTGGTGCTTTTGACTCGTTCATTTTAGCATCAGCCTTGCCATTTTCAGAGGATTCCTATATGGGTTCTTATATTCCTGTGCTTGGGGTGGGGTTAAATGTTTTGCGTGTACCTCTGCATAAAGTAATGCTGTCTTGTGATCATTTTTTAGGGTGAGGTGGCGGTCGGCGTGCGCCCGGCTTTGCCTGTGGATGGTGTTACCATGATCTTGGGTAATGGTATAGCGGGGAGTCGAGTGTGGGCTGATGTTGCACCTTCTGCCGTTGTTGTGTCATCACCCCTGGTTAGCGGTGAACCTGACAGGAATGAAAAAGAGTTTCCTGAAGTGTTCAGGGCATGCGCAGTGACGCGCGCAATGAAGCAAGCACAGTTAAAGGAGACAAATTCCACTGAAAATGATGACACTCTGATGCAGCATGACATATGTCCTGATGTTCCTTGGTCTATCTCTCAAAGTGAACTGGTGCAGGAGCAGCGAGCTGACGAGTTGTTGAAGGATCTCTTGGAGATGGCTTGTCTGTCTGGTGAGGTGAAAAGTCACACTCATTGTTTCATTCGGAATGATGTATTGATGAGGAAGTGGGTGCCTCAGTGGGAAAAATTTGTTGGTGAGCCTGTTTATCAAGTTGTTGTGCCTTCTAGGTTTCGTAGGGTAGTGTTGCAGATTTCCCATGACGAGTCTGGTCACTTGGGTGTCAGGAAGACATATGACCGCATTTTGAGGTATTTTTTTTGGCCGCGGCTTAAAAGGGATGTTTCTACTTACGTCAAGTCATGCTATACGTGTCAACTCACCAGCAAACCAAATCAGAGCTTAAAGCCTGCCCCATTGTCCCCCATACCAGCTATAAGTCAGCCTTTTGAATATTTAATTATAGTGTTGGCCCATTGCCTCTGTCCAAATCAGGGGCAAACTACCTTTTAACTGATGTGCCAGAGTACAAGATATCCCGCTGCGTATCCTTTGCGCACGATTACAGCCAGGTCTGTGGTTTGTGCGTTGTTGCAATTTATTTCCATTTTTGGTGTTCCAAGAGTCATGCAGTCGGATCAGGGGTCAAATTTCTCGTCCTCTTTATTTGTGCAAGTGTTGAAGCAGCTGCGTGTTAAACACAATCGGGCATCCGCCTACCATGCGCAGAGCCAAGGCGCTCTAGAGCGGTTTCATCAAACGCTTAAATCTATGTTGCGTGCTTATTGCACATAAATCAATAGAGACTGGGAAGAAGGTTTACCGTGGTTGTTGTTAGGTGCCAGGGAGGTAGTCCAGAAGAGCACGGGGTTCAGTCCGAACGACCTTGTGTTTGGTCATACTGTGCGCGGTCCTTTGGCGCTGTTGCAGGATAATTGGAGTCACAACCACCACAAAACCTCATTGACTACGTATATGGTTTTCGGTATCGCCTTTATAAAGCCCAGGAGGTGGCCAAAAGTAATTTGGAGTCTGCACAGGGCAAAATGAAGAAGCTTTTTGATCACCAGGTTGAGAATCGTGTTTTTTCCTCCCAGGGGATCAGGTGCTTGCTTTGTTGCCCATTGTTACCTCTCCATTTCAGGCTAAATTTTCTGGTCCGTTTTCTGTGGTGAACAGGGTGTCTGAGCAGAACTATGTCAAAGCTACTCCCTGCCGTAGATCTTCTACTCAGCTCTGTCATGTGAATTTGTTGAAGCCATATTATTCTCGGGTGCAGCAGTTGGCTGGTCGGGGAGAGCAGGTAGCTGATGTCCATCCAGCTTGCTTGTCAATGTCTGTATCCCCTCATGCTGTGGTGGAGCAAGGGGGGGAGGATGTGCTAGGGCCAGATGAAGCTGTACTTTGCGGTCGTCTTAAGAACTCGGAGTCTCAGCAGAATCTTGATAGCTTGCTGAGTCATTTGGATGCTTCTAGGCGCGGCCAATTGGCGAATTTAAGCGATATCCTTGTCTATTTGGTGATACACCTATTCACACGCATCTGGTTGAACATGATATAGATGTTGGTGATTGTAAGCCTATTAAACAAAGGTTTTATCATGTTCATCCAGAGAAATGTAAGTATCTTGATGCTGAGGTTATGTGTATGTTAATGGTATTGCTGAGCCATCTTGTTCCAGTCGGGCATCACCATGTTTGCTCGTTCCCAAGTCCGATTACACGCTTAGATTTTGTTCAGATTTTTGTAAAGTAAATAATGTGACGAAGGCAGACTTGTTTCCACTTCCTCGGATGGAGGATTATGTTGATGAGGTCGGGTCAGCTAAATTTGTGAGTAAGTTTGACCTTTTGAAAGGTTATTGGCAGGTCCCGTTGTCAGCCAGGGCACGTGAAATAGCTGCGTTCACTACTCCCACCGTATTCAACAGTTGTTTGACCGCTTGGCTCACGCTCGCTTGACTGAATCTTGCCAAATGCAAGTTTGCAAAAGCCATAGTGACATATTTGGGTTGTGGGGTGGGGCAAGGTAGAGTGTCCGGTTCGTGCAAAAGTGCAAGCTATTGATGAGTATGCTCCACCTTCAACAAAAGCGCTCATGCGGTTTTTGGGACTAGTGGGGTATTACAGATGTTTTTGTAGAAATTTTTCGACCGTTGTTGCTCCTCTTACGGATTTGTTGAAGGGTGATGTTAAGTATGTGTGGTCCTCAGAATGTCAGAAGGCATTTGAAAATGTTAAAACCTTGATTTGTAATGCTCCTGTTTTGGCTGCGCCGCAGTGGGATAAGGCATTTAAGCTTGAGGTAGATGCTAGTCAGGTCGGCGCAGGGGCGGTGTTGTTGCAATCTGATTTAGGATTAGATAAGCCAGTGTGTTTCTTCTCTGAAATTCAATAAACATCAGTTGAATTACTCGGTTATCGAAAAAGAAACCCTTGCATTGATTTTAGCTTTGCAGCATTTCAGTGTGTATGTTGGCTCTGTGCCTGTGGTGGTCTTTACTGATCATAACCCATTGACCTTTCTTAGTTCATTGCAGAGTCCAAATCAGAGGCTCGTTCATTGGGCTCTGTTTCTCCACTCTTACAGCCTGGATATTCGCCATATCAAGGGGCGGGACAATGTAGTGGCGGATGCTTTGTCCCGTGCTCTTAGTCAGTAGTTTTGTCATTGTGTTTATGTGTTCTGTGTCCCATCCTCCTAGGTTTCCCTCTTTCTTCGTAAAGGCTTCAAGGATCCAGTTGCTGGAGATGGAGTGGAATCTTGGGGTTGTGGGAGACATGAACGGTGAAGTGTTTTTGTGTGTTTTGTATTGTATGAGTCTAAGATTTGAGTATTGTTTTAATATGGTGTGGTTGATTTAAAAGTGGCAGCTAAGGTTGAATCTGTAGTTGAGGAAATTGTGGTATAAGCGGATTGGTTTGTGCCAGGGTTCCCTTTGGGACCCTGACTTTATTGGGGGGGTGACGGCCCCAGGGCCTTGGTCCTTCTATGGTACTTGGTGTGTGCTCTGTTTTGCAGGCGCAGCTGGGTGGAGCTGAGTTGGCATCAAGTAACTGGGAACACCTGGCCAGTGTTCCCAGGTTACTTAACCCCGCCTGCCCAGTTATCATTTGGCTTCGTAATCCCAGTAGAAGTTGGAGTGGTCGTGGTTGCTGTCGGTCCCCTCCTCAAGCCATGCTGTCTTTTCTTTTTGTGTTTGTCTTTTATTTTGCATTTACAACATGCACTCCATATCCTTCCTTACATCCATGCACCCTCATACACTACTGATATTTACTTCCACACCCCATTTAGTATTTATTGTATAACGTAATAATAAACTTTTGCTAACTTTTGGAGCCCTTACTTGCTTCCTTATCTCCCTTACTTGCTGCGGCCTACGAGCCGGTCGTAACATCTTTGGGAATGGAAAAGGAAGCTCTTTATCATGGGCTCCAGTGGCAAATTTGCATATTAGTAATTTTACCCATCAAGTTCAGCCATACACTTTGTGATTCACATACTGAAATACGAATTCATTTTAACCTGGAATTCTTTTCCTTATCTTAAAATCCACTATGCGGCTGGGGCTTCTGAGTCGCAACATTAACACACATTTCGGGAAATATGCCCCGAGTCGTCACCCACCCGAAAACTCAGTGCTATTTTGAATACATATAACTGTACAACCATAGGCTGTACCAGCAGGAGGCAGGTTTGCACCAACACAGGTATATAGTAAATTGTGTCGAGCAGCGCACTCAGCAGAGAAGCACATGCAGTTTACCAGATTTTTGGTACAATTCCTGAGTTAATTGAAAGATTGAAAATACATGTTAAGGGTCTGACTATTACTGAAACTAACCTCAACGGTCCTGGGTCCAAAAGAACAGCACCAGCAGACTTTTTTTTAGTTTATTTTCAAAGGAGCATCGCTCATTTCCAATAAAACAAAAAAGCCAAGAGAGAAACTAAAATGTTTAATATCACTGGGGAGCACAAATAATTAACAAATAACGATTTATTTATGTTGACCAATCCTATTAGTAATATCTATCAAATTCGGGGGAGTGGGTGGGGAGACGAGAACAAAAAAGGAATAAAAAAGCTGAGACAACATGCAGATGGTGGGGTCAGAATGTTGCTGTCATGACGACATGTTCCCGAATCTCCTCAGAACGTTTCCGGTACGATGTTGAATCCATGTCATGAAGAATCCTAAATCAAGGCAGATCCAGAGGAAAAGATGGCTCCTGTAGTAAACATTTCTTGAAGTAAGTGGCTTTAATCTTTTGCCTCAATGGACAACAGAACATTGTTGTCCAGCTAAAGCCAGACACTTGTCCTTTTGCCTCGCTGACAACTAAACCATTTCCCCAAGATACAAGCTGCTGTTCATGGATATACATCACAACGTTTCATGTTGTGAGACGTGTAGGTTTGTCTTATTTTCTCAAGGACAAGTGACTAAATTTTCTAAATTTATTTGTTATGATCCAGACAGAGAAACAAATGCAGATGTGGGTATAATCAAATCAGGAGTATTTATCCAGGGAATACGATATGGATGAGGCTGTAGCTAAAAGGACCAGGGAACAGTGCAGCTCTGATATACAATCGCCAGGGTAGGGGCTCAGGATTCTCTGGGCCAGTGGCTTCCCTGTGCAGCTGCCAGGTGATTCACCCTGTTGAGTGTTTGGGAGGTGTTCATAATAAACTGGACAGAGGAAGAGAACTAGTCGACTGGGTTGTCAGGAATGAACTCCCAATCCTGGAGAATAAGATGTGGAAGCTTATTTCTAGACTCAGGAACCTATTTCTAAGTACTAGACTACAAGCAGTAGTTATGATTTCAAGTTTTATTAACATTTGCTAATCTACATAGACACACTCATTTACATGTGTGATACTTTGAAGACAAACTTTTTACACAATATCTCGATGACTAAATAACTGGTTGCTTGGCAGTACAGTCCCTGAAAATCCAGCAATGACCACTGAAACAAAATCCCCTTATAAACAAAAAGCCAATAGAGGGAACAAATGATTTCACCTTGAAGGGGGAGGCACACAAGACACAAAACCAACAGAGGAAAACAATAACTCTAATAGCCACACACGTTGCTGAACGAGGGAGCAGAGACAATTTCTGAGACACGGGTAGGAACAAAATTTGCTTGTTCAGAGGACAAGTACAGCCTACCTGAATATGCTAATCAATTTTGCTTGAGAACAACAGAACAGCATTGAGGATCCTTCTTCCCAAAAAAAAAGAAGAAGAATGTGTGTGAAATGCGAAGGTGGCTAGCCGGACATCCTGCTTATATAGATTCTGGGGAAGCGCCGCCCCAGCTCAATCAACCAGCTGGGTAAAGAATTCAGTGGCCCAGGAATTTGATATCGTCCCCGGATGAGAGCCGCAAAGAAAGGTCCAAACAACACGCAAACCTCACAAACCATGACAGTGTGTGGCCAGCAACACATTAAGTTCCAGACAAGTGCCCTCGGTTTTCTTTCATGCAGTGAAATCCGTTCTGTGCTGGGATATTTTGATTCCGGCACAACAAAACTTCAAATAATCAAACAAATTATGAATCCGTAATGCTGGCTTAATAGGCAACCATTTACATTCTTTATTTTTATAAATAATAAAGCTTCAAAATTTGGACGTTTTACTCAAATTTCCATGAAAGAGCGAATTCTTGTTTCTTGTGTCCTGAGATTCAAGGCACCATCTACAAATTTCACCAAAATATAATTCTCAAAAAAGGAAATAAACAAGTGGTGCCAGGCACAACAAACCCCGCCCCTCACACATTGACCAACTTTTCCCAAATTCAATAGGCATCTATTCTGGGTAGGTGGCAATCCCTAAACTGACTTTTGGGTGAATCTAGCCATTAGTTTTGCTGCTAGAGTGTTAACAATCAAAGAAACAAACAAACGCACAAACAAAGAAACAAACAAAGCGAACCAAAAACAATACCCCTTGCCCTCCCCCTTCAGGTGGTGCTGGGTAATAAATAAATAAATACATAAATCCATCCATCGTCTATACCTGCTTCTTCCTCACTAGAGTCGCAGGGGGAGTTGAAGCCTATCCCAGCTGACTATGGGCGAAAGGCAAGGACCTCCCCTGGGCAGCTCGCCAATCCATTGCAGGACGCACACACCATTCATTCTCACCATCATACCTGCAGGCAATTTTTTGTCTCCAGTTAGCCTGATGTGCATGTCTTTGGACTGTGAGAGCAAAGCCACACAAACACAGGAAGAACATGCAAGCTCCCCATAGAAAGGCCTCCGGCCGGATTCAAACCCATGCCCACAGCTCTTTCTTTTTTGCCCTCATCGGTTGTGTTAATGTATTTGCTGATGAGCAGGGTTGTGTAGTGAAGCACCTGTCAGATACACAGAGGGAAATGTAGAAATTTACTTACCTTAAACACTCTGAAAAAACATACAGGACCTGTATCAGTGTACTTACAATCAGGTACATAAATATTTGGACATGAAGTCTTTGTTATTTTAGGATAACAACTATGGCAGATGACAGAACAAATCTTTTTTGCTGGTAAAGAATACCCCCTTCTCAACACTTTGCCAACCCGAAAACAGTCTCAAGGAGCAGGCTGTATCAGTGTCAAAAAGAGAAAATTTCACCAGAGGAATCACAACAAGATGTAAAACATGGGAAAGTCTAACTTCTGGCAAAAACAAAAACACCCTGTTTAAATGGGGAAGAACATCCTACTAACAAAAGCAGTAGGATGAATTATGCATTCTGTAGGACAATATTATTCACTCACATTCCAGCAAAGGCTTCAAATTTCATAGGAAGGTGCATCATAGTACAGATGACAATAACCTCAGTTGTATACTGAGAAAGCATATCAAGAATTTTTTAAAGCAGAGTGCAATTTTTGCAATGGTTAAGTTTCCTTAGCTAAATCCATGAGGTATGGATTGCCCTTACTTCCGCAAAACTGAAGGCAAAACGATCCAAAATGCGTAGAAACTGAGGACAGCTGCCATGATCACCAAAGGAGCAAATTCTGAAGAAAATTATTTTTCAGTTTCCTCTGTCCACAATCACCATGTGCAACACATTTTTAATTAGAGTGTATTTGCATCCGTTAAGAGAGAAACATGTAGGACTTGAACTTCAATGCCCCCTGTCCAGTGAACCTCCAATATGTGCTGGGTTCACACTGAGCAGTGGGGATTATCTCCCATGATACTCTGCCTCAGAGGTAGAGACAGTCCTAACTATTAGAAAGAATGGGATTTCACAGAATTTAAAAAAAAAAAAAAAACAGGTTGGGTGGGATCTAGACCGAGTGTCACAGGAGGGAGGAGTAGAACAGTAATACATTACATGCAGTATATGGACCTTTCTGACCTGCCAATCAAGTGTACAATAACTTCCAATCAGATAACCTGATCTTACTAAGGTCCTGCCTGTCCCGACAGCACCGCCTTTTGGCCCACAATCAATGCAGTCATTAGCTGTGTGTAATTGGCATGGTGTCTGACTTTATCGAAAATAGTTCTTTGATGCGCTTGGGGAACGTGTAATACTGAGGAAAGATACCTTGCCCGGCAACCGGGAGCTCAATTAATCCTTCTTCCAAGGCCAAAAACACAGTTGGAAAAGTGTTTGTGATGGATTAAGGCATGTGGAAGGCCCACCGCAACTATACTGAAACACAGTGAAAATACAACGCCTAATTTTTAAAATTTTAGCTGATTTTTTGAAGCAATCAAAATTACCTCAGAAGAAATATAGTGGTATGAAGGATAAAAGCTGGAATCTCTGCAAGTCCAGGTTTGAACCCAGTTTGTGTGTCTGTCAGGAGATCACTTCTCCAAAACGCAACTTAGTCATGTCATTAGAAGCAGGGTGATGGATCAGTTGAATGACATGCAAGTGCAAAGCAAGACATTGGATGCACTAAGGGCGCAGTGGTTCATCCCCATCAGCATCAATGTCAGGATGCCACGGCTTACAGAACAGCAGAGGGAGCGAGCTTTGGGGATGCTGCTTGTGGGAACATCTCAAAGAGAGGTTGCTTGCAGGTTCAGGGTCAGTTCATCCACCATCAACAGACTGGCACATTGCTACCAACAGACAGGAAGCGTTCACAACCTCCCTATGAATGTCATCAAGACAGGTGTGTTCTGGAGAGAAATTGGTTTGGTGGGGGTTGTGTCGTGGTCTGGGCTGCCATTGATGTGAGATTTCGGGGTGAAATTGTTGTGATTCGTGGAGGTCTAATGGCACAGCAATCTGTGGATGAGATTTTAAGACCAGTTCTCCAACCACTGTTGAGCAACAATGGACAACAAAGATTGCCGTTCACGTTGCAACACGACAATGCTCGTCCCCATACTCCACGCCTCACCAGAGACTTTCTCCAACGAGCAGGGATCCATGTTCTCCTGTGGCCATCCATTTAAGCTGATCTTAACCCCATTGAAAAGTGGGATGAACTGTGTCGTCGTGTGCACCGGCATCAATGTCAACCACGCTTTGTTGTTGAGTTGACAGCAGCACTACAGGAGTGGAGGAACATACCCCAAGCAACTGTGCAACGTTAGTATGCATCAATACCTCGCCGTTTACGCACATGTGTGCAAGCACAGGGAGGATACACTCGCTACTGACAGATTGTGGAGGGTCTGTGCATTCACAATGGCATATCGGAAACATTTGATGAGATAATATGATGAAACTTTACAGTGTTATGGACAATTAAATTCTTTTTTCTATTCGTATTAAAATTGAATCGAAAAACCTTGGTGGTTTCTTCTTCTTGGTTATTAAATATGGGTTTTGTGTTTTCACCGTGTGTCAGTATAAATGGAATTAGATCAGCAAACACAAGGCTGTTTGCCTTAAGGTAAGCAAATGAAATTTTTTTTGCCATTTCACCTTCACTAGTTAGTTACCAACAATCTATGCATATGTTTTGCTGAGAAGACAGAATTACACCCACAGCATCATTGATGTATACGTTAACATAGTATAGTTTTTCCCCAGTAGACTTCTGTACACAATACCAGATGTGGCTATAAACCAGTACCTATTCTGCTGAGAACATGATGCACCCAGCACAGACATTCACAACATTAGATAACTTAAAACATCTAGCCAAATGGTGAAGGATTTTGCAATGGCATGATATAATCTGCTTATACACTTTAACGTGAGAAAAGGTGGCTAGGTAGCTAGCCAGCAAACTAGTTACAATCGGATTCAGAACGTCAGTCGCTTAGCTGAAATGATTAAAGTTAACTTGTCATCAGAATTAGTTTGGAGGAAAACGCTGATATAACGAACGTGAGATTAATAACTCAATTATGTATAATGTAGCTAGTTTAAGGGTTAGCTGCATTGCCTAGTATGATTTATAACAAAGTCCAGCTAGCGGATTGTCTGACTCATGCCACCTGATATTAGAAAGCATATTGGATCCAGTGTGATTTTTAGCTCAGTAATGGCAACAAAAGTATGAAAACTACTTACCCTGCTTTAAACGTGCAATACATTGCAGTACTTTGCTTGGTGTGATCTCAATGTGCAGTTTATTGGGCGCTTGGCTTTTTTACATCAGTCGCCAGCACTTTGCGGTTACTCTTGTATGTCTACCCGTTCCATTAATAATTTTGATGTCATGGATATATCCTTCCGTGAAATAGTTAAGCCCTCGCTGGACAACTTTGGCGGACAAGTTGGACGCATTCGGTAAGAAACAAACCGCAATATTTTCTGGAATACGTGCCAAGAGAGGTGCCCAAACTTCTGCTGTGCTGTTGTCAATGTGGAACTGAGCTGCACTGCATGTGGGGCATAGCAACAGTGACTAAGGGGGGCGGAGTTGGTCAGAGCGAGTCGGAAAGCTCCATTGATCTGTTACTATAACCAAATTTCATTGTAATAAATATTAAACGGTATCTACCGCTGAAAATATTGACGTAATAAGTACATTAACTGACAAAAAAAAAAAAAAAAAGAACAATGTTCAATCAAAAAAAAAAAGTTTTTGAGCTTTATTCCAAAAATACATTTTTGAACTTTTTTAAATATTGGCATTGTTTAAGAATGAAAATAAAACCAATTTTTAACATTTTTGCAAAACAATACAAGCTTTATTTAAAATAAAATGTTACCAGAAAAAAAAGATGTGGAATCCAAATTAATCCAAATTTTCACATTTCTTATAAAAACATAAAAAAGACAGCAAAAAAAGACTAAATAAACTATTTTATGATTAGCAAGATTCTTAAATCTTCAAAGGAAAATGTTATATTGAAATAGTTTGAGTTGCCATGAAAGCAATACACTGTGTAATCAGTAGTTATGAAAAGTAGTATGAAACAAGCAGCACTAAAATAGTTTTAAAATTGTCGATGCAGACATTACCTTTTTCTTACTCTGCTCAGAGGGAAAGACAAAAAACTCATTGGTTGCTTAGAACAAAATAGGACCCTTGAGAAGCTGCATGAGTGCAGTTGAGTTAATAGCACTTCAATGCATCAATCTGAGAGCCAGAATGGATGGCTCTTACCCATACAATGAACAGAGCAGCAACAAAATTAAGCTTGATTGCAGGAAATGCACACAAATTGTTCAGTACATTGTCACACACGGTGAAGCTTATTGTTTTCATTTTTGCTCCCCGGAAAAAATGTATTCCATTCCCTTCATACTTAAGTGGGCTGCAATAACTGGGTATAGTCTGCACTGTCATGACATCATCATCCAGCAAATGTAGCAGAATTACTTTAATGCAAATACCAGAACTTCCAATGTCATGATAAATGATCGAGCTAAGAGACCTACTGTAATTAAGTTCGGCTGAATCGCTTATTTAACAATGCCAATTGGAGAAAAAACATGCAGGATGGCAGATCTGGAAATGTCTTAGTGACCACAGTTATATAGCAGGGATCATGAACTCACAGTCCTCGAGGGCTGAATATTGCTGGTTTTCCACCCACCCTTTACCTGGAGGTCAGGTGTAAAGGCAGAGTGGCCAATAAGAAGCACTAATTGTTCAGTTAACTTGTTAATTATCTTAGACATAAAAGGAAAAAAAAAAAAAAAAAACAGGGCTAGATTTTGACTGGTGATCACTGCAATGTGACGTCACAAGGAGAATATTTTGATAGCCTCTGTTGAACAGGGTAAATGGGTCCTGGTGTGCTCTGCTTTGTAAACTTATTTGTGGAAACTTCCATCAAAGGACCTGTCAATCTCAATATTCTCCTCCTCTTTCAGGGAGCCCCTCCCCAACATCATCATAGTCCCTCCCACTAAAAGTTGGAGGGTTTTCGGTGGTCAGACCTTTTCCTCCTACGGGGACAAGTGAGAAGAAAAACAGACACAGAGTCAGGAAAAGGCTGATTTTTACTGAATACCAGCTCCAAACTTGTAGTGCTCTATTGACAGAAACGCTGGAATTTAAACTTATTTTAGTATGTTTCTGTGTGCTACATTTATTTCAGAAAAGTTAGCAGGACAGAAGGAAAGCAAACATATTTTCAAATTTGCTAGGGAACCCACTACCGAAGATGCTTTCCATAGGCCATCTATGGACTAAAATAGGGTGGACAGATACATTTTAGATTACACTCTAAATGCTGATATGTATATGTTTCATAGAGCAGTATTATCTTATAGAAACTCACCCATCTGAATCCAGTCCAGAGTAACAGCATCATCATAATTTTCTGTGTCAGTCACATGATCGCCTGCAATAAACCACATAAGGAGGGGTCTCTGAGCTGAATAGTCATGGAAACAGGCAGTGCGAATCAAACAGACTGGAAGCAGAAATTTTTTACCCGAACTAATGATATCAAAATCAAAAATGTTTTTAACTTTACAAAGTAATAATTCACACAATAATAGTCAAACTCATAGAAACCTTGTGGCAACTACTCAGCTGAAAGGGGACATATGGGCAATTCTGCAAGAGAGTTGCTAAAACAGCAATTTTTTAAAAAGTGTTTTATATTAGAAATATATAGGTTATGATGAAGATGACTCGTAGATTTTCATGTAGATTACCAAATCAGACACTGAAAACCGTTTTGAAATATCTTTGACGGTCTTCTCAAAATTTAGATTTGAATTTTGTAA
Organism: Gymnothorax javanicus; assembly: GCA_029692085.1. Taxonomy (NCBI): domain Eukaryota; kingdom Metazoa; phylum Chordata; class Actinopteri; order Anguilliformes; family Muraenidae; genus Gymnothorax; species Gymnothorax javanicus. The sequence continues at coordinate 65,460,162 of CM056200.1, forward strand.
TTTTTTTTAGCTCCAGGACAAGGATCAAAGGTTATTTTTCCAAAGCTGACAACTCCTAAAAGATATTTAGCTATTTCCTGGTATTTACTGTATTTCCATACATTGGTAGCCAAAGTATTTGAGACTGTAAGTCATTGCAGGAAATTGAAACACACAATTCCAGTGGCTTATTGTGAAATTTGTCATTTTTCAACGATGTCAGCAACACAAACATCATTTCTGATACCAATTTTCAATTGCTTTGTGGTTTTGAGTACAAAACCCAAAACCAGTGAAGTTGGCACGTTGTGTAAATCGTAAATAAAAACAGAATACAATGATTTGCAAATCCTTTTCAACCTATATTCAATTGAATACACTGCAAAGACAAGTTACTTAATGTTCGAACAGGTAAACTTTGTAATTTTTTGCAAATATTAGCTCATTTGGAATTTGATGCCTGCAACATGTTTCAAAAAAGCTGGCACAAGTGGCAAAAAAGACTGAGAGAGTTGAGGAATGCTCATCAAACACTTATTTGGAACATCCCACAGGTGAACGGGCTAATTGGGAACAGGTGTGTGCCATGATTGGGTATAAAAGCAGCTTCCTGAAATGCTCAGTCATTCACAAACAAGGATGGGGCGAGGGTCACCACTTAGTGAACAAATCGTGAGCTGATTGTCGAACAGTTTAAAAACAACATTCCTCAACGAGCTATTGCAAGAAATTTAGGGATTTCATCATCTACGGTCCGTAATATCGTCAAAAGGTTCAGAGAATCTGGAGAAATCACTGCACGTAAGCGACAAGGCCGAAAACCAACATTGAATGCCTGTGACCTTCGATCCCTCAGGCGGTACTGCATCAAAAGCCGACATCAGTGTGTAAAGGACATCACCACATGGGCTCAGGAACACTTCAGAAAACCACTGTCAGTAACTACAGTTCGTCGCTACATCTGCAAGTGCAAGTTAAAACTCTACAATGCAAAGCGAAAAGCCATTTATCAACAGCACCCAGAAACGCCGCCGGCTTCACTGGGCCCAAGCTCATCTAAGATGGACTGATGCAAAGTGGAAAAGTGTTCTGTGGTCTGACGAGTCCACATTTCAAATTGTTTTTGGAAACTGTGGACGTCGTGTCCTCCGGACCAAAGAGGAAAAGAACCATCCGGACTGTTATAGGCGCAAAGTTCAAAAGCCAGCATCTGTGATGGTATGGGGGTGTATTAGTGCCCAAGGCATGGGCAACTTACACATATGTGAAGGCACCATTAATGCTGAAAGGTACATACAGGTTTTGGAGCAACATATGTTGCCATCCAAGCAACGTCTTTTTCATGGACGCCCCTGCTTATTTCAGCAAGACAATGCCAAGCCACATTCTGCACGTGTTACAACAGCATGGCTCCGTAGTAAAAGAGTGCGGGTACTAGACTGGCCTGCCTGTAGTCCAGACCTGTCTCCCATTGAAAATGTGTGGCGCATTATGAAGCGTAAAATACGACAACGGAGACCCCGGACTGTTGAACAACTTAAGCTGTACATCAAGCAAGAATGGGAAAGAGTTCCACCTGAAAAGCTTCAAAAATTGGTCTCCTCAGTTCCCAAACGTTTACTGAGTGTCGTTAAAAGGAAAGGTGATGTAACACAGTGGTAAAAAGGCCCTGTGCCAACTTTTTTTTGCAATGTGTTGCTGCCTTTAAATTCTAAGTTAATGATTATTTGCAAAAAAAAATAAAGTTTCTCAGTTTGAACATTAAACATCTTGTCTTTGCAGTGTATTCAATTGAATATAAGTTGAAAAGGATTTGCAAATTATTGTATTCTGTTTTTATCTACGATTTACATAACGTGCCAACTTCACTGGTTTTGGGTTTTGTATGATAAATTTAGTAGATTATCAGAAAATGTAATTCCATTACCATTTTTTAATTCCGTTACCGCTGTCTCTTTCTCATAAATGGCATCCGACAAAATATCTGTGAACATACCAGTCAATATAAACTTACCATGGCCTGGTCAACATCCTAGGCCACCAACTTAAGCTTAAACCTGCTGCCTATCATTGCCAGATTTCAGAGAAATGCTCGTCAAAGTAAAGGCAAAAATAATGGCATTTCTTCTGCTGTAATTCTTTTAGACCTGAGACTTAGATGCCATCAAGCAAACAGTGCTACAGCACCTATGGTGAGACTACAACGCATCTGTGAAGCAGAACTTCTCCATTTGAATTTTCATCAAGTTCTTAATGGAAATGGTATAGATTATTATTCAACTGTATTATTCGTAATAACTAAAATTTAGACAAATGTCAGACTTGGTGCAAATCATTTTCTTCTTGCTATGATAAGTAGGGGTGTAACGATATGGAATCGCGATGATCGTAAAGCGAAATGAGACAACTTGCCGCTATGGGGTGTGTACACCATCTCGTCCCATTTTTTCTTGACACATACGAGCGAGTCTGAAATAAATGACAGTCATTTGAAATGCATCCGGTAAGATAACTCAGATTAGAACTCCACTAATTGTCAGCAAGGTTGGGCAGCTTCCACTACCTTTTAAGACTCAATTGGCCAACCCTAAATCTGCTCCCCTATACTGAGCCTAAATGACAATCAAGTAATTTAGCCTGTTGCTGATAATTATTATGAAGTGATAGAGAACAGCTGACAGATGTAACTCTTGCACCATGGACTTGCCATCGAAGCGCACTTCTCCAAACCTGTTCCCATTTACGGTTCCTAATTAGCAACTTGGTGTTAATTCATTCCAATGTGAGAATCAGTCGGTACATTCCAGCTCCCCTAATCAAGGTTTCGTTCATTCACTGAAGCTGCTGCATTCATCAAATGCGTTCTCTCTGTCTGTGATCCTGTTCGTAGCGAAATTAGAACCGCCGGTGTTGTGTCCAATTCTGTTCCCCTAAAGAAACCGATTTCCAGCTGCGCTCGCAGGACTTCAGACGGCTATGTCTTAAAAATTTAAAAACATTCCTCCGCGATTTCACGCCACCTTTCAATCATAAAAATGCTACAAACTTTGAAAGGCTGACATGTACAAACTGGCAATCTAAAAAACCAATAACTACGCATGGAAATATGGCGATGGCCCGTTCGGGCAAGCACAGGACGAGGTGCGCTGGCCCGATCAGCACTTCCACAGGTCCGGGGCCATCGAGCCAATGTACTTGTCGAGCCCTGACCCCAATTCCAATGAAGTTGGGATATTGTGTAAGACGTGAATAAAAACAGAATACAATGATTCGCAAATCCTTTCCGACCTATATGCAATTGAGTACACAACAAAGACAAGATATTTAATATTTAAACTCATAAACTTTATTGTTTTTTTGGAAATATTCACTCAGTTTGAATTTGATGCCTGCAACACGTTCCAAAAAAGCTGGGACAGGTGCAACATAAGATGGGGAAAGTTGAGGAATGCTCAAAAAACACCTGTTTGGAACATTCCACAGGTGAACAGGTTGATTGGAAACAGGTGAGTGTCATGATTAGGTATAAAAGGAGCATCCCCGAAAGGCTTGGTTGTTCACCAGCAAGGATGGGCCAAGGTTCACCACTTTGTGAATAACTGTGTGAGCACAGTTTAAGAACAATGTTTCTCAACGTGGAATTGCAAGGAATATAGGGATTACATCATCTACAGTCCGTAACATCATCAAAGGATTCAGAGAATCCGGAGATATCTCTTCACGAAAGCGGAAAGGGCAAAAATCAACATTGAATGCCTGTGACCATCGGTCCCTCAGACGGCACTTCATTAAAACTCAACATTATTCTGTAAAGGATATTACCATGTGGACTCAGGAACACTACAGAAAACCATTGTCAATTAACACAGTTTGTCGCTACATCTACAAGTGCAAGTTAAAACTCTACCGTGCAAAGTGAAAGCCATATATCAACAACACCCAGAAACGCCACCGGCTTCTCTGGGCCTGAGCTCATCATGGACTGACGCAAAGTGGAAAAGTGTGCAGTGGTTTGAAGAGTCCACATTTCAAATTGTTTTTGTAAATCATGGACATTTTGTCCTCCGGGCTAAAGAGGAAAAGGACCATCCAGATTGTTATCAGCGCAAAGTTCAAACGCCAGCATCTGTGATGGTATGGGGATGTGTTAGTGCCCATGGCATGGGTAACTTGCACATCTGTGAAGGCACCATTAATGCTGAAAGGTACATACAGGTTTTGGAGCAACATATGCTGCCATCCAAGTGACGTCTTTTTCAGGGACGTCCCTGCTTATTTCAGCAAGACAACGCCAAGCCACATTCTGCACGTGTTACAAAAGTGTGGCTTCATAGTAAAAAAGTGCAGCTAATAGCCTGGCCTGCCTGCAGTCCAGACCTGTCTCCCATTGAAAATGTGTGGCGCATTTTAAAGCACAAAATATGACAACGGAGACCTCACACCGTTGAGCAACTGAAGTCGTACATCAAGCAAGAATGGAAAAGAATTCCACCCACAAAGCTTCAACAATTAGTGCGCTCAGTTCCCAAACGCTTATTGATTGTTGTTTAAAGGAAAGGTGATGTAACACAGTGGTCAACATGCCCCTGTCCCAGCTTTTTTGGAACGTGTTGCAGGCATCAAATTCAAAATGAGTGAATATTTCCAAAAAAACAATAAAGTGTATCAGTTTGAAAATTAAATATCTCGTCTTTGTAGTGTACTCAATTGAATATAGGTCAAAAAGGATTTGCAAATTTGTATTCTGTTTTTATTCACATTTTACACAACATTTCAACCTCATTGAAACTGGGGCTTGTAATTAATCCAAAAATTACTCTGAATTCCATCTCCCGTTTTAACATTTTTTCAGCAGTGTAATTTATTTTTAGCTGAGACTTGACCTATTCAAAATGTTTTCAGTGTTAACCCTTTCACTACCACTTACTGGGAATAAGACAACCCTTGCTTACCGTAAATTTTTGTGCTATCACAGCATGATATTGCACGTGGATTTTCACCCTCTTTTTTGAACTAAAAACGCCAGAAATTGACAATTTTATGGACAGAAAACATGTTCAAAATACATTTACCTTTCAATTGACACATATCTTTGCTTAGTTTTTCAAAAAGTAAAAACAGAAAATAAGGATAAAAACCATATTTCGGTTTGTCAAGACAAGACGATTTCTCCTCTATGGGATTTATGTACAAACGGAGATACACGCGCATTTCTGTATAAACTGAGATACACGTGCATTTGTGTACAAACGGAGATACACGTGCTGCAGCACGCACTGCCTGCAATGGCGGTGAAGTCAGTGAGGGACTGTGCATAACCAGAGGATTGGGAACTACGGGAAGCCTGAGGACATCACTGACGTGTTGTGCGATACCAGACTCCTCCAAAGGTGTGTTTTGTTGCGGAGCTTTGACAGTTTTTGTGAGGGACTTTCTCTTGGCGCAAAATAGCGACAATGGTAAGTGATGCGGGATCGGTGCTGTCGCGGAAATGCGACAATGGTCATGAAAGGGTTAGAAAGAAATAATTTAAAATGGGAAACATCTTCCAAAGCAAATCAACCTCCAAACAATGGTGTAAACCGGCCTCATAAGCATAACTTATATGCGCTATTTTATGTGCAACAACAATATAGAATCTTTGCAGACATATTGATGTTCAGATTTGGGCAATCCAGCTCCAGAAAGTAAAAGTCCTTCCCAGTATTTTGTTGCAACTGCCTGGATCTAATAATTGCAGTAACCCTTTAGCCCAGAGGTTGAGCTAATTAAAGAAATCAGCTGCCGAAGCTCACGGCCGGAAGTAAAACACAGCAGGACTTTCTGACCCCTGGAATGTCCACCTCTCTTGATGTTTTATGTCATCGCTAACATGGATAGGAAAATGCCTGATAACTTTTTGTTGCAAAGAACAATAATGCCAGCGAAAAAAAAAAATGTTTGGTCATGCTCCCGGTTAGTCTTTGCAAATGAACAATTATTGCATGGTTGCAGTTAAGATGCGAAGACGGGCAGTCGCACAATGGAAGTCACAATGCAATAATTCATTCATAAAATGACTTCCGTTTCAACCAAAGTTGTCTGCATTGAGGGATGATTCACTAGCCAGAAGACTTACATTGAAACCATTTGTAATTAAATAAATGCATTATTATTGCATTGTAGCTACAAGTGTATGACTGCCCTTTTTCATCAATTTATGAACTCAGTCTTCAGAGACTATGCCTTTGTCCTAATAAAGACAGAAATATTTTCCTATCCACTGCATAATTCTTGTAGCATAAGATTTTCACATTTCCCTGATTTATCTGACCAACAAGGTCCACCTTAAACTAGTTGTCATCTGGTTCTTGTTTTGTAAAGCACTGGCTACCTCAAAAATAGAACTTATTTCTTTCACTTGCATTTATTTTTAATCACCCTAATACTGCATGCAGAGAGAGGCTGTGTGTTTACATGCCAAATTATTGCTCAAATAATCAGAAAGCTTTTTGTATGGAGCAAAAATGATTGAAAACAGGTCAAAACTTATCATCTATGTTCAGGGATTTTATTTTATGAGCTTCCCTAACTTACAGCTGAGCATTTGTCACTGCAAAAACCTCACGAGCAGAAGTCAGTGAATTTCCCGACATTTCATGCTTCATTCCAAAACCACAAATTACACAATTGCAGCAAGACTGACAAAAATCTCATAAGCAAGAGATGGGAATTTCGCTCATAGATTGTGTTTCATTTCACATTCATCTATAAAGTAAAACTCACCTGGGCCCTCCTGGATGACATCATCATAGTACTCTGGTGCATCTCCCTCCACCAGCTCCCCTTAAACAGACAAAGAGGCGCAGCAACAGCGCTGGTTAAAATGGGAACACTGCTTTTACTGCACAGAATGATTATTGGATTTAATAATACTGGTGTCACTCATTATTGGTGGAACAACTTTGAAAGGCTCGACCATGCCCAAGATTTGCCCGCAAAACATATAACATAATGGGCTCTAATTTCTTGGCGCAGCGCAGGGTGGCGCAGCGTGGCGTAGCTTGACGCAGCCCACGCAGTGGTAATTTCATCCGGCGCAGCCCATGCTGTGGTAATTTCGTGAGGTGCAACACCGTGCGCAGCCTTTAGTAGACGAACGTGCGCCGAGATGGGTGTGGCGGCGTAGTAGGGAGAGGTGTCAAATATTCATCAAGACGCAGTGACAATTTCGTGGAAAAAGTATTCGCTGCAGTTGCGCAGAAAGCTCGCCAGCTCCAACCTGGTTTACTTTCTGTGCAGTGGTAATTTGGCTGACTGGCGCACAGTGCGCACACGTCACCGAAACCTCACAGGCAGGTTTCCAGAATGTCAAGCACATTTCAACGCAATAAATAATTACATCAAGCACTATTTAATGCAACTATCTGAATCAGGCAACAAATTATAGCATCTATATCGATTGTCCTGATGTCAGATTAAAGGCGGTTGGCACGCCTAATGGAAACTCGACCTAGCTTAATCAACGCAGCTGAATCTGTGATGTAAACTAACAACTTCACATCTTTCTCAGCCACCCACAAACTGCCTATATATAATGCTTGCGTTCTGTGCTCAGTAAAGCCGCTTGCACACTGGATGCGAAACAAATTTTTCGCATGACTGATTCCAGTCAAAGTCAATTTCCACACCAGAGATAAAATAGTGCTTGTAGTCAGTGAGCAAATCAATTCCATGACCATTGACATTGTGAATTAAATATCTCATGCACGATCAAGACTGTCCGACGCGAAATGCAAAATACTTCATGTCCGGCAGCCAGCAAAACGTAAAAGTATTGATATGAGAACAGATTTATAATGAAATAAAGAATTAAAATATATCATCAACAAACAGAACATCCAAAACATCCATGTTCGCGCCGATCTCTGATTGGACAAGAGTCTACCATACAGCCTGAAAGGTTCAGGAAAAACAAATTCGCAGGCAGGACAGAGGAGTACTTGCGCCAGGCTGCACCGGGCACGAAATTGCAACATATGCCTGGACACACCCCGTTGGCGCGGCACACGCCCCCCCACCTTCGCCGCGCCTGCGCCTGGTCTACGAATTTAGAGCCCATAACGTTAACCCAAGAATTGTTTTGTGCAAAGGAATGATTTCAGTTATGCACAAGTGGTCTACTTCTTAAAAGGACAAGACATGACTTACCTTCCTCATCATTATCATTCACAGCTAAATACAACTAACAGTGATATTAAGGAGAAATTGCTGCATCATACCAACAACCAATTAAAACACACCTGCCACGCTCTTTGGAGGCTTATCCGGAGTGATGACATCATCATAGTTCTCTGGTGTTTCCTCTGTTTGCAGGTCCCCTGAATGCAAACAGACTTGTGATGATGTAAGGCTTAAGGCTTAAAATCTGAACTAACTGTTAAAAATTTTTTGGATGGTAATAAAGGACAACCCCATTTCCAAAAAAGTTGGGATGCTATGTAAAGTTAAAAAAAATGCAATGACTTTCAAATCATTTAAATGTTATATTTGTTTGAAAATAGTGCAAAGACAAGATATCAGATGTTGAAACAGATGTTTTATAGTTTTTGGGAAATAAGTGCACATTTTGAATTTGATGCCAGCAACACAGGGGCATGTTTACCACTGTGTTGCATCACATCTTCTTCAGTCAACACTCTGTACGCCTTTGGGAACTAAGGAAACCAACTGCTGTAGTTTTGAAAGCAAAAATGTTTTCCCATTCTTGCTTCATGTCCGATTTCAGCTGCTTTATACTTTGCAGCCATATGTCATATTTTTCATTTCATAATGAAAACTTCCCTCTTACCTTTGAGGGAGAGTTCGTCAGCGTCAGCCACATCATCGTAGCCAGAAGGCAGGTCGTCAGACAAGCTACTTCCTGTGAACAGAAGAGAGAGGGGGTGTCCAGACATGCCCACATCACCCATGATCTAAGGGAGTCTTACATGCGGTGTTTTATATTTCCTTGGGTGACATGATGATTTTGGTGACACTTTGGTAAAGGTTTAATCAAGTGACTCACGGATGATTATAATTAGCACAAGTTTAACAGCAGCAGTGATCTTATTTTGGCTACACTGGCAAAAAAAAACTACAGGTCTTTCCAATCCCAGTCAAACGTTGCAACCATTAAGCCACATGACTCCAAAAATATGACTGTCAACACAAAATGTTACAGCAGCAGAGCACAATTAGACAAAAAATAATGGTACATTAGACACCTGATCAATATAATTGATAATCGTACTAATAGTAATTGTTCCAAACTGAAGCAGAGGGGAAGCCAGTTGCATGAAGGACAATGAGCCACAAGGGCATGTTTGTAATGAGGAGGATGAGGACAAATGGAAGAAGGCTTGGAGAACCTGCTGTACCTAATAATTTGTCCACAAACAATTTTGCTCTCTGGAAGGGACACCAGGGAGTAGGACAAGAATTTAGAATAAACCATTAGAGTAACCCTTTAGGCTCAGACAATCCAGATCTAACTGAGGCACAACCAGTAACCAATACAGCTGATCACACGAAGGGAAGAATGAGATTATAAATCAGTTAACAGGAACAACCCGCAAGACTGCTGGAACAGGGGAAGAACCAATTAAACAGACACACGAGTTGTGACAAATAATGATAAAAATAATATTTAAAATAAAAAAAAATCATTGGTCAAAACGAAAGCTAGAACTCCTCAAAATCTATACATTGAATACCAAACACTAAATGAGATCCTAATGATAACACAAACAGACAATAAAATGGAGATGGCGCCCACTATTTGTCTCTCATTGTTTGACAGGAAATATGTATATTCACTCACTCCACCGGGGGGCGCTGTAGGTGCCCTCTCTCGCCAGCTGGTACTCGAGCTCCTCGTAGATGGCCTCATTCAAGGGGGAACTCTCCCACTCAGACAGGGCTGTGAGGGCAGAGACAGAGAATTCCTGAGCCACTGGGCTCTTTACAATGGAGTATTTTTCACATTCTTCTTCTCTTTGCTTGTGCTTGACCCGGAAATCAATCACCATCACTCCAGTCCTTGAGGGGAGGAGGAAAATGGTGCAACGAGTTTCCAAAAGATATCTTGACCACAGAAAGTCCATCACATCCTTTACAGAAGTGAATAGTGTTCATTTATTTATTTAATTTTTTTGCAAAAGCCTGCAGGTGATCTGGCTTTATACCCCCCATCTACAACACAATTGCCATTGCAGTGACAAATGTTGCTTCAAACAGAGGCATGACAGAGCAAATATTTTTAATTTCCCCGATTTGTTGATTCAAGGACCTTACTCTCCTCTAAACACACCTGTCGTATTAGCACAGACCACACAAATAACACAACCAATGTTTGGAGCAAAACAAGTTCTGAGACCAGTCATGTTAAGTCATGTTCTTAGTTTTGTGGGTGCTAACACATTTTGCAAGTGCTACAGCTCTTGGTGAGTCAAGTCCTAAATCCTAACCCTCTTCGTTTGACAAGACTACAACTTATTATTGGTTGGGCTGAATCAATACACACTGGCACAGGGTCTTAACAGAGCATGCTGTTGTGGCAATTCAAAACAGTGTGGTTAACCGATTAAGCTGACGACTGGAACAGTCACACACACCATCAGAATTCCTTGTAGGCACTGGAGACGACTTCCACTAAGAAATGCCTAGACAGCCAACTGATCAAGGCTCTGAAATATGACTCTGTGGCTTTTCGGCACTTGTACGGAAAACTTTCTCTCTTTTTTATTTGCTCCAGAAGCTTAATGAGCAGCAGTACTTTTGGTATTTACTGGAGCTTGCAAGCACCTGAGAGAATCTAATTTCTTGGTCACACAGGTCCACCCGAAAAGCTAAAACCAGCCTTTGTTTTTCAGGCCATTACCTCGTCTCACCAGCAATGTCTCAGTGTTCTTTAGCGTGGCTGGATCAGCCACCAGTTTCATTTCAAGTCAGTAGTAACTTTAAAGTAAAAATCCGAATTAAAATATATTTTCCTTCAAAGTACTGTGCACACAATATATGTTCAACCATTCCTCAATGTTTTAATCCTGCTAAGCTTTTCAGATGAAGCTACTCTGGGCCCCCACCTACCTCTCTTCAGACCTCTGTTCTGGAGCAGCACGGCTCCTAAAATGGCCAGTAGCAGGAACAACAGCGCCCCCATCACCATGAAGGCCACAGTGGGGTCAGACAGGCTGGGTGGTGGCTCTTCTGTTTGGTAGTCTGGCTGACTGGTCACAACTGAAAAATGAAGGAAGACAAGGCATTCCAGCCACAGTAGACAAAATGGCACACAGCTGCTTCACACCTCACAGTGGATACTTACACTCCATGGCCAAAAGTGCGAACAATTACATGGTCTGGCCCTGTTCTTCCTGAGTAAGGCAAGGTCTGTAAGTTCTATAAAAGGAGAATCTTGAAGCTGTAGTAAGGCCAATTCTTGATCCGTTTGGAAGAGTTTGACTGCCCTACAGTCCTGAAACTGCTGGGATCAACTAGAAAGCAAACTTGGAATCAGGCCTAATCAGCCAACATCACTGCCCAAAATCATACGATCCCTTTCTGGCTGAAACAGTAGCAAATTCTTGTGGCAATGTTTTAACATCTAAAGAAAAGCCCACTCAAATAAATGGATACTGACACAGTAGCAAAGAAGGGACCAATTCCATGTGAATTCCCATGGTTTAAGAATTAGATGCTGGATGAGCGGATGTCCACAAACCCATATTTTTTCCATGTTGTGTGTCACACAACCAGTCATTTGCTGAATGTAAAAGCAGGGCACATTGCTAAGCAAACTAATCCAATAAAGAAAAAAGTTCCATGAGTAGAGTTAAGTTTGTGACTCAGAGCAAAGAGATGTTATGAATTAAAGCCAATGCTGTCAATGTCCAGAAAGTTCTCCAAGATTGCCTATTCAAAGATAAGATAAGATCTTCAAATTTACAGCTGCATACATCAAACTTGGCATCAGTTCTCAGCAAACTGCATGAGCCTTACCTGGTGGTGAGGTGGCTTTAGTTGTCACTGTGGAAATACCTAAGAAAGGAATGTTGTCCATTACATATCATGACAAAGGCCATTACAATGTCAATAATCTCTCCTACACCATTCAGATTTATTACCCATTCCTTCTATTGTTGCCATATGACCTCTGTGGCACTGTCACCAAGCCTCATCAGCTTAGGAAAATAATACAGCCACAGCCAGACACTGAAAGAACAGCAGATTCAAATATTATTAACAATTTCTCCTTGAAAAAATGAATCCCTTGGTTTCCATGCGTATACGTCTTTTAGATGTTTCAGACCACTGGCTGTCCATGTAAACTAAAAGAATTAAAAGAATTCCTGTTATAATGGAGTCAGGGCTAATAGGTTGAAACATTAACTGTTCCGTTAGGCCATCACATAATATCCAGCCAGTGCCCTTATTTAATTCCTAAAGAGCTACTGTAAAATACACATTTCTGCATCATGAGTAAAGAAGTTGATTACAGTTGAATTCACAAAGACACGCGGCAACTACCTCTATGCCAAAGTCACTCTAGTGACATTTGTTGAAGCTATCTTGTTTTGCAGATTTAAACCTATGACAGGTTTTTATCTCTGGACCACTAACGAGGTAAGAATATCGATTTAAACTCGTTTTGACAAATTTGAACAATGCCATTCAATTGAACCTATGGGACTGCATAGTCAGGCTGAGGGTTGTTTTGACACAATTCGCAATACTATTTTTGGTATTGTATTTGCATTATAAAATGGTTTATGTAGATGGAATGCTGAGTCCTTCAAATGAAATATACTTCGACAACTTGTGACAATATTTGATAGTGTAAAAACACAATAATGCCTAGCAGCTGGCCCGCTCCCAGGCTGATGTTCGCAAAAGGGTTTATTAAGTCTCACCGAGGGTTCATAAATATCTGTCAGAAGGCAGAAAGCGGGAGCCAAACGTAGATCAGAGTTGAAACTCTGGAGGGTATCATGAATAAAAACCTGTAAAAGCAGCTAAATCAAAGAACCAGCCAGAGCGAGGTTAGGGGAGGTCAGGGGTCAGGCTGCGGCAAACAGAATTCATCGGGAAAGGCAGAGCATGGTCAGAGATGGTCTCAGGTCAGGAGCCAGAGTGTGAAGCCAAGGGGAGTGAAGGACACAAGGCTGGAAAATAACTTGGACGTGGACAAAGAAACACCAGAGAAATGGCAATAAAGAGAATGGAGGATGCAAGGAACTGGAAAGTGGATTCACAACACACAAAGTCAACAATTAACATTGTGCAAGAGAGCAGTAAAGAAGCTCAAAGACAGGGGCAAAGCCACAAGACAATAACTGAATAATTTAAATCTATCAAATTAAAAAAAGAAAAAAAAAACAAATCAAAAGCAGCAAAGACAGTGAGACTACGGGGAAACCAAAATTAAAAACCAGTCAGAATATAACATTATTAGTGTTTCAACTAGGGCTCTGTTGATTTACCTTAACTTCTGTTTGAAGTCAGCTAGGAGCGATCTGAATTGGGTATTTAAGTCATTGTTTGGGATTCAAATACTTCTTGGTGCTCCGTTGCCCGATGCAATTTAGGCAGTCAGGGGGAACGGGAGCTAGGACTTACCCTCTTTGATAGTTCCTACAGCTACAGTCAAAAGCTTTGACACATTTTACTTACGTCTTAGTACTCTGGTGAGATTAAAACGGTTGAACTGAAGTAACCTCAAATAGCACAAGGCAAGGTGTATGTAGTAGGTGTATGTAGTCCGAAGGTAAAAAAGGAAAATAATCACTTCATAGGAAACTCCAGCAAAGTATTGGGATTATTTAAAAATCCATACTAGGAAAAATAATAATCCCAATAAATACGTTCCCAATAATTAATCCCAATAAAAACATGAATTTAAATCAAACTGAATTGGGATTTAATAGACTGATACATCAGGCAGAAGCAAACCACAAGTGCCAAACAGCAGCACGAATGTTAATGTCAATTCCCAGAACTAAGAGACTGCCCTCAGGGAGAAAAAAGAAATATAAGACTGTGCCCAGCAATAATGACTGCAAAAATGTATTCTGATTATTTTAAAATTTAGATTTTTTTGGTAAAACAGATCTTTTTTATTTTTGTTTGTTTTGTTTCTTTCTCTTTTTCTGCTTATTTTTGGATTGGTCCAAACTTTTGACTGGTACAGTATTGTGTACTGAATTGTGTATTGAAAAGCTCAGGAAAGTGTAGAATGCGAATCCCAAACAATTATGAAGTTGAACCAGGTGTAGTAGGGAAGCGGAAGGTAGCCCCACCTGTACAGGTGACCCCGGCTGGGTTCCGCTGTGGACAGCTGTTATGCTGAGGCTCAGAATACTGGCAGTCCCACAAGTGCAGCTCACGACCCCTGCATTTCACCTCAGTCAGCCAGGCTTTGCTGCTTCCAGTCCCCGCAGAAGCATTACTAAGAGCTGCCACTGCTGATCCACAGCCCACCAGTCTGCAGACCACCTGGGCCTCCTCCATACCCCAGCAGTCTCCACACACCAAATTCCAGGAGCCATCGAGAAAAATTTCCAGCCTCCCTGAACACCCACCTTCCCCTCCCACCAACCGGAGGGGCCAGTGATCTAGAGCAGGAGGAACAGATGAACTGACCAACATCATTAAATTTACTATATACTCCAGACCCAACTTTGCTAACATAGTGGCTAATCTCATGACACTGAACATCTCCAACAGACATATTATTGCTAACATTTAGGTTCACCTCATAACACTTAATGTTTCATACCCATCCATCTATGCAACTTTAAGAAGGTTCTCATTACGTTTGTCATCACCTGCAGACACAACTGCTTAAACATAATGGTTTATCTTATTACACTTAACATCTTGGACAGACTCATCCCTTCTGACAATATGGTTGATCTTATGACATTAACCATCTCCTACAGACACAGCAAAAATAACATAATGGTCAAAGTATTTACATTTAATGGCTCCAACAGACAAATCTCTATTAACATTATTTCCAACGTCATTACATTTAACATCTGCAACAGAAATATCCTCGCTAATATTAAGCTCCTTGCCTAGAGCCAGGGCTGGACTGGGACAAAAGAACGGCCCTGGCATGAGCCAGGTCTGTGCAGATTCGACCACCGGCGATCGGCGCACAATGCATGCTGGTTAGTTTTGTGTCTGACTTCATCCCACCTTGCTCTGACATATTACAGAAGGGATGGCGATAAAATCGCGACAGCGAGGCGGCCGCAGTTTTTAGAGCCAGGCGCTGCAGGTGCTCTCCACCAACTGCACCGCCTGGCTCTAACTTGATCTAACAGCTGATTAGTTTAGAAGTTGGCTCAACAATATGACGTTTTATATACACTCTCTTCCTTTGTTGAGTGGGAGAGAGTTAATTTTATTTGTCAGATTTTCGTCTGGTTACAGAAAACTTGTGGCTGATGGTAACGTTTAATTTGGATTCATGTCACAGATCATGAACTGCATTTAGTCTATTGTATATTAACACTGCACTGTTTTAATTCTTGAAGTATTTAGCAGCGCAAAGATTTCTGTTAAGTGGGATGTAGCCTACAGATTTGTTCAACGTGGATGTACGTATTTCTGACTTCCTGTATATTCTCTCAAGGCTGCTAGAAACTGTCCAACTTGATTGCAGCTTGTTGCCACCGCCCCCCGCTGCAGCCGCCTGCTCTCGTCTAGGGCCATTCTCAGTCACGTGTGTGACCAAAAATGTAACAAATAGTAGAAAAAATCTCCTCCAATTACAAAAGCATTGGAGGTTCATGATTGTGGACCTTGTATAAGAGTACTACTTATCCAAGTCTATCAAGTAAAAATGTTATTTGTTACATTAACTTTAACTACTTAAGGTCAGAGGTCAAATACGACTGGTCACGTGTGTGACTTCACACGGAAACAGGTTTTTCATAACTCTATTTGACTTCAAAAACTTTGTGAAGTTGAAAAATCTAGAATTTTCATAGTTTTGGGGTATGGAGAATAGCAAGGAATAAATTTGATACCTTTCATTAATTTTCAAAGTATTTCTTTATTTGATGACATCTGGTCATGTGTGTGACATTTTGGTTCACTTCTCAAAGAATGGCCCTCTACTTTCCAGGTGAGGCGCAGTTCATCTCGAACGAGCCTATTGGCTGAACTGCTGAGACAGAGCAACAGCTGCACAACTAAACTCGTGCACGAGCTGTCATCAAGCTCTAAGTAGCAGTTCTTAAGTTACAGGCCCTCTTGAAAACATCAAACAGTTGTGTCTGACAAAGAGCAAAATAATGAAGGATTACCGAATACATTTTCTTTTGTTTTCGCTTTATTTTGCAAGAAAAAAATGCACACTTTTCAATTGGTGTCTATGGAGCTGCCGCGTCTTTGGCCACAAAATTGCATCCTTGGGAAACGTGGAAGCAGGAAGCTAACATGCTAACTGGCTAAAGCAAAGGTACTTCCTCGTTCTCTCTGGTTCTATTATATATCTCTATGGTTGAAACGCGTTTTTAGACTGGTAATGCAACTGGGGACAAGCAAGGCTATTGGTCAAACTAATTTCCCAGCAAGCCTGCCTCCTTGAACTTTTTGGACGAAAACAACAATATTAAATAAACTGTACATGGATTAAGCCTTTGCATTGTTTTTTTTTTTTTTTTCTGAAAGAATACAGTTTTTCGGTAATTCCTATATCATAAAACAAATAGATACTGAAAAATGGCCAAGATGCAAGATAACCGGAATAGAGAAGTATAGAAATAAAAAGTGGTATATAAAACGTGTCACCCTGATTTGTAAATATGGAAAATACCTACGAGAGCTGTGTAAGTGTAGTAGAGGAACTGAGTTATTATGTCTTGATATATACTCTATGTGAACTTTCACTTCGCATTTCATCCCGCTGTATGCTCACCTTAATATTAGCCACTAACTGCTAACGGGCCATATGCCATTCCGCTTTTTTTCCCTGAGGAGGGAGGGCTCAGAGATTTCATTGGGCCAGCCCTGTGTCAGTGTAGAAAATGAACCAATGGGCCGCTGTCCGTGTTTTAAAGGCCGGCGCGGTCGTTCAAAATTGTCGATGCAATTACAATTTTATAAATAAACTATGATTGCATCAGCCCAAAATGTGCGTCGGCCCACCGGGCATTGCCCGGTACGCCAGATGGTCAGTCCAGGCCTGCCCAGAGCATTTCATATGGACATATTTCATCTTTGCTAACCTTATGGCTGATCTCATTATGCTTAACATGTGCTACAGACTGTAAGGCCACGCCTCCAGCCGTCCAGTTCACCGGTCTACTAAATCCCGGACTGCACTTCATTCATTATTCTATTATCACTCGCTCCTGTTTCTCGTTGACACCGGGTGGTGGCAGTGTGTATATAGGACTGAGCTTCACTCAGTCTTATTGTGAAGTCTCGTATACCCATGCCTGTTCAGCATTGTAGTCTTGTATGGGTTCTATTCTCCTTACTACTTAAATGTGGCTGACCCTCGCCTTTGAATTGTTAATTGTTTTTGTGTGTCCGTGCTTGTCTTGGTCCTGATTAGTGTGATTGTTAATCTTGTCTTGTTTGCCTTTTTACAGGTGTGCCAGTGGTTCACGTGACTTAATTAGTGGGACTGCGCCGTCTATATGAACCGGCTCTAAGTTGTGCTCTGGGGGGAGGGACCACACTGATTCGGCTTGTTGTGCGTGCCACCGGGACCCTGTTAGAGGGTCTAGTGTTGGGCCTTGTTTGTAGGCCAGCACTTGATCTCTCTTTGTTTTGTCATGTCTGTGCTGCCTCGAAAAACGATGTTATATCATTGAACTCTTGAAGTGAAAAATAAATCTGGATTATTTGGAATCCGTAATTGTTGTCCCCCCTCCCCATTTGTATATGTGAAGCTTGTGGGGCGTCACATTATGGGGGCTCGTCTAAAAATTAAGCCAATTTGTTGCCATTTGAGTCTGGCCTTCGTGATTGTTTGATTTTGTTTTTGAAACTTTGTTTAGTGTGGAATTCGCTGCGATTGGTAAGTGCTCCGCATTTTTGTGGAGGGACGGAGGGGAGAAAGTAGTTTTGTGCAGTAAATCAAGTTGCAGTGTGTTTTTTTTTTTTTTTTGGATTTGATTGCAACTTTGTATTTCGTTTTGTCGTTTGGTCTCATCGTGAGGCATCGCTTCGTTTTAATTTAATTTAAAAAAAAAAAAAACTCTAGCTGGTCGTGTTGAGTGGTGGTTGTTTCCCGGGTTAGGTGCAGAGCGCGTCTTCGGATGCGCTGTTTTGTTGTTTTAGTTTGTTTTGTTTGGGTGGCTGGGGCTTAGTAGCAGTTGTCTCGGGAGCACATCCGAGGCCTGCGGAGCTGCTTATCAATTGGTTGCTCTTTCGGGCTTACGGGCTGTGACCAGCGGGTCCGGTGCTTCATTTCCCGGCCCTGTGTGTCACCTGAAGACTAGGGTCTACCTTAGTTTAGTTGATAGGTTTTTTTGGGGGGGAGGAGAGATAGTTAGCGGGGAAATAATTGCTTGACCGGCGTAATTTTGAAGTCAGTTTTTGTGGTAAGCGTAAATAGTTTTGGTGATGGCTGCACGAATAGTCAACGAGTTTGTTCAAACCCCAACCCTCGAATTGTTAAATGCAATGTCTAAAGATCAGCTTCTAGCACTTGCGGAGCATTACCAAATTGCAGTGTCGTTACCCCAGAGAAGGCTTAAGGAAACAGTTCGCTGTGCGCTGTTGGCTGCACTGGTTGATCAACAGATTCCGCAGACGCCTGCCGCCTCTCAAATTCAACAGATGGCACCTACCGGTTTAACGTTTGAACAGCATAAAGCACTGTTATTGATTCAACGTGACACAGAACTAGAGAAAATTCGTTTTTCACAAGAGGCTGAATTGGGCCGAGTGAATTTGGAAAAAATTAAACTTGATCTTGAGCGACAGCGTCTCGATCTTATTCGCGATGGTAAATTGCAGGGCCAAGTTTCACCTGGCGAATCGTCCTTTCCAAAACTTAAAGTGGCCAACAATTTGCGCCTGGTGCCTCCGTTTAATGAGGTTGACGTCGATACATTTTTTCAATTGTTTGAGCGAGTGGCAGTAGCCTATGAGTGGTCGGACATTGAGAAGACCGTACTTCTTCAATGTGTGTTTACTGGTCGTGCACAGCATGCGTATGCCTCCCTGTCTTTAGAAGACAGTCAAGATTACGCTGCTGTGAAAGCTGCTGTGTTAAATGCCTACGAATTGGTGCCAGAGGCGTACCGACAGAGTTTTCGCAATATGAGGAAAAAATCTGGCCAATTACATATTGATTTTGTTCGCGATCTCACTATACAGTTTACTCGCTGGCGTGCATCTGCCAAGATAAACTCAGTGGATGAACTGATCGAATTGATGTTGCTTGAGCAATATAAAAATACATTGTCTGAAAGTGTGGCGACATTTATTGTGGAGCGTGATGTTCACACGGCATCTCAGGCCGCCGTGTTGGCCGATCAGTGGGAACTGATGCACCGTTCTCGTTCAGATCGTGTGAAAAGTGATAAGGGTTCCCAATCTCGACCAAGTGGTTCCCC
Organism: Gymnothorax javanicus; assembly: GCA_029692085.1. Lineage (NCBI taxonomy): Eukaryota > Metazoa > Chordata > Actinopteri > Anguilliformes > Muraenidae > Gymnothorax > Gymnothorax javanicus. Next base: position 65,479,745 of record CM056200.1, read on the forward strand.
GCTTTCACAAATCCAAGAGAAAAGTCCAGTTCAAAACCCACTGTCTGTTCGTGATATCATTTGTCATTATTGCTTAGCCAAAGGTCATTATAAATCCCACTGTTCAGTGCTCAAAGCAAAGCTTGATAAATTAAAAAGCTTACCAGCTAAGTCAGTGGGCCTGACTGCTTCAGTGCCTGTGTCCACCGGTTTGTTGACTGATAGGCCTGGGTTCGCGCCTGTGTGTGGCGGACCAGGATGCGACATTTGAACCGTTCATTTCTGAGGGCTTTGTCGCGCTTGCTGGTAGCGATGATAGAGTTCCTGTTGGGATTCTAGGGGATGCTGGTGCTAGTGCCTCTTTTATTTTGGAATCAGTATTGCCATTTTCGTCTGAGTCGTACTCAAGAAATTCCTTGTTAATTCGAGGGATTGGTTTGAACACACTGTCTGTGCCGTTGCATAAAGTAGTCCTTGATTGTGAACTGGTGCAGGGGGAGGTGGAGTTGGGTGTCCGGCCTGCTCTGCCCGTTGAAAATGTGTCGGTGGTCCTTGGAGGTCGGTTGGCCGGTGGGCGAGTCTGGTCTGGTGTGTCTGACGGTCTGATACCGCTGGTGGTTACTGAAGAGCCGCTTCCAGTTAGTGAGTCTGACGAGAGCGCTCAACAGTATCCAGAGGTATTTGTAGCTTGTGTTGTGACACGCTCTGCCAGCCAGAAAACTGAAGCTGACAGAGTGAAGTCAGTAAGGTCTTTTTCGCTTGCCGATTGTCCCTTTTCTGTCTCTCGTGATGAACTGTCCAAAGAGCAGAACATTGATGAATCATTAAAGTCCTTGTTCGAACTCACTGGTGTTGATGGTGATATTCGGAGTAAAGCTTGCGGTTATTATGTTAAGGACGACGTTTTACTGAGAAAATGGTCTCCGCAGGGCGATGATTATGTTGGTGATGCCGTTGTTCAGGTGGTTGTGCCCAATAAATTTCGCTCAATGGTACTTCAAATTGCGCATGATAAATTGGCTGGTCATGCCGGCGTACAGAAAACATACGACCGTGTTCTTCGTTACTTCTATTGGCCTCGTGTCAAGCGCGACGTTACCAACTATGTGAGAACGTGCAAAACGTGCCAATGGACGGGCAAACCCAACTTGATCATAAAGCCTGCACCATTGCGTCCGATTCAACCTTTGTGTCAACCATTTGAGCACTTGATAATTGACTGTGTGGGTCCCCTTCCTCGCTCGAAATCGGGAAGTGAATATTTGCTTACTGTAATGTGTCAAGTTACTTGTTATCCGGCGGTTTACCAAATGCGTGCCATCAATTCAAAGTCAGTCGTGAAAGCCCTTAGCCAATTTGTTTCCATTTTTGGATTACCGAAAATTATTCAGGCAGATCGTGGGAGTAATTTTACATTCAAGAGTTCGTTAGTGCGACTGTGACCTACGTGGGTAAGGTTGTAGGGCTGGGACAAGTGCGTCCTGTTCGGGCAAAAGTACAAGCCATTGACGAATTTCCCGTTCCCGTAACTAAACGTGAATTAATGCGCTTTCTTGGTATGGTGGGATTTTACCGCTGTTTTTGCCGAAATTTTTCAGCAGTAGTCGCGCCACTGATTTGCTAAAAGCGAAAGCTGTATTCGCGTGGACTGATCAATGTCAAAAAGCCTTTGACTGTGTGAAAGCTCTACTAACCTCCGCCTGTCTTGCTAGCTCCGCGGCTGGATAAACAATTTAAAATCCAGGTGGATGCTAGTAAGGTCGGTGCTGGAGCCGTGTTAATCCAAGAGGATGATTCCGGTTTTGATCATCCTGTGTGTGTGTTTTTTTTTTATTTTTATTTTTTTTTTTTTTTCCGCGCAAATTTTTTGAGTTATCAACTGAATTATTCTGTGATCGAAAAAGAGGCCCTTGCCCTCGTTTGGGCACTTCAGTACTTCGATTTATACTAAAATCTGGAAACTCGTGCTGTTTGTATTTTTACCAGCACAGTATTATTTAAGGAACCCCTTTTCCTTTTTGTTTTCCTATTTGTAATACAGTGTTACCGTTGCCATAGCCCAGACTCTGTATAATTCAAAGTGCTTATTTTTAGGAACCTCTGTTCCTTATTGTTTTGCATTACCACGTCTGTGCCTTCTGCAGTGTAGTTGGCATAAAAAATACAACCAAGTCCATCCTTGCACCTGACTCCAGTCCTCAACTTCCTGTCCTCCATGCATCTGCTCTGTGCATGCAGCACAAACCGTTACACAAACACATCTACTAACATTATGGCTAATCCCATTATGCTTGAATATTTCTTGGACACATCCCCCTAACAGTGTGAAAGATCACGTTAAAAAGTACACAACACCACAAACATTTTGGATGATGTCATTACATATTAAAGGAATTTACTTTATGTATTTATTTTCTAACATACTTTTTCACCTAAATAAATTCATTCTTTTTTAAATGAATTTATTGATTACAGGTAATGTACAATAAGCCATTTTACCCATTCAAATTTGTTTACTTTCATGTTATATCCTGAGATCCGGAACAAACAAGAAAAGTTCTGGGAGAATTTGTCGAGCTGGAGAGCTAGTTACTCACATTTACGCAATGACACTTGGATTGGCTGTTTTTTAGTTTGGTTTCAGGTGTAGACCGCTTACCACAGCATTGCCTTCTTGTCCAGCAGAAGAGCAAACACTTGGAGCTACATTTCAGTTTTGGGAGGGTTCCAGCTTTTTACTCAGAATTAAAATACTTGCTCTCCTGAATGACACAGTCATATTTTTGACTTAGTAAAATACTATCACTTAATCATTTGCGATTGCAGATTCTGAATTGCATGTTAACCTGTTAAGAACTGATTGCATGTTTACATGTTTATACCTCCACATGTTGACATGTTGATATCTAATTGATAGCTTGCTTTATAGCATTTTGACATGTTGGGAACCAATTGCTTGTGGCAAAGTTGTGAGATTTATCCCAAATAAACATACTTGTGCAAGGTCTCCGATTTTCCTCTGAGGAACATGGCAGTTTGCTTCGCTGTACGTCTTTATCCTCTTCCGCTTTGATGAGTAGGAAATATATTTGTAAAAATTAATGATTCATTTAGAAAACAAAAAGCATACATGGAAGTTTCATAAACATTGCAGGCGGAACATAAAAGTGAAAGATTCTTATTCTTATTCCTCTCCGATAAATCTAATTCTTACTTCCCAATGAAAGTTATACTGTATTTGCATTTAAGAGGTGTATTACAGTTTCCAAAGAGAGACATACTGCATCTATACTGTAGACAAATTTATTGTATTGTTCCAATGTACAGTAGAAAGGTTTATTCTCTTGTTCTCAATGCGAGTGATCCAGTGGCGGGGCTAGAACTGGGAATTGAGGGGGGCACAGACACGTCCCTTTATGACAACAATTAGTCCTGGCTAGTTCTCAATCATTTTCCTTTATTGACGCGTTTTCCAATTATCGTAGTTGGCAACTGCAGACACGGTTTCTCTCCATATGCGATCTAACAGCAATGAAATCATGGGCTAAATTCACTGCAGAAAAATAATTTACTTATTAATAGGCCAATGCTTCGCGTTGATTGAACTGGTCCACGTTCCAATGAAATATCGCCTTTCACTCTCGGTATTGCGTGGGTTGATTGAAAAAAAAGTGGCACTCGGCAGTTAAATAGCCAATAAAAAGCGTGCAGCTCAAGCTATTTGTGTGAGAGTCGACAGCTATGCAATTTTGAATAACGTTGATTTAAATACAGCAAATAAGCGTCCAGATGAATGATTGTCATCTTACCTAATCGGGGGAGAAAAGCACAACCTGTTAAGTGTGGAGAGCTCTCGGAGTGAACTTTCTGTTAATTATGAAGATGACTGAGAACAGGTCAGGACTAATAATTGTTTTAAACGGATGTTTTGTGCACCCAATTCTCAGTTCTGGCTCCACCAACTGAATTTAGCCCATGATTTCATCGCTGTTAGATCGCATATGGAGAGAAACCGTGTCTTCAGTTGCCAATTACGATAATTGGAAAACGCGTCAATAAAGGAATATGATTGAGAACTAGCCAGGACTAGTTGTTGTCATAAAGAGACGTGTCTGTGCCCCCCCAATTCCCAGTTCTAGCTCCGCCACTGAAGTGAAGTTGTGTCTGTAGTAGAAGAGTGTATTCTACTGTTGACAATGGGTGTTATATTGTGTCTACAGTAGACATTTATTCTACTGTTCTAAATGAGAGTAATAACCTATCTACAGTAGACAGGTCCATTCTATTGCTCCTAATGGGAGTAATGCTCTATGTGCAGTTGAGAGGTGTATTCTATTATTTTGGAAGGGAGTAACACTGAGTGTAATAAAGAGATTTACCGGAGCAGTTGAGAAAGGCCACATCCTGAGTGTCACATTGATTCTGACCCCAGGAGCTCGATGGACAGTGCCACAGAGAGGAGTCATAGGGCCGACAGTTGAAATTATCCAGCCAGTTAGGAGCAGATTTAAGTCTTGGCTCTTTTTGATCCACATGACTGCTCTTCCCACAGTTCAGCTCCTGACATATGAGAGAGGCTGTTTCTCTGTCCATTCCATTGAAACACACATTTCCCCAGGTGCCATTGTAGAGAACCTCCAAATTACCCGAACAGCCTTCAGTCAGTCTCATCTCCTTGAATTCTGCAATGACAATGTTACAAATCTCTCAGAGAAAAATAATCTGGTAAAAATAACCTTGAAATCTAACTTGGTTTAACTGACAGGGGATGTGAAATGCAGTTATAACTTGTGTATTAAAGCTGCATTTATCGTAAGTCTCTGCTTTCCTGGGATGGATCTCATTGCTCACACCAGTATTTTTCTGAAACTGGTGAATTTCCTAATTTACTGGGTCTTGGGTATTCCCAACCTTTGAGTGTCAGTGTAAAAGTTAAAATCATTGAGCTCCAGGGTTTCCGCTATATGTAATTGGTAATGGTGCACTGCCACGGCAAAATAAAAGCTGCCACGCCTATGTGAAATGACTTTACATAAACTCCAAAAATCCTAAGGACAATCAGGTGTTGCCAGTTCTCCTTGTTAAGTTAAAATGAGCGCTAATAATTTTTGCACTGTTGTCAATCATTTTGCTTGATGAACACGTTTTCCAATGAATAAAAATTAGCCATCGGCAGTAAAACCTGCTGCTTTCTTCTTTATGCAATATGTGCAACGATTAGACAAAAAATACTTTGTTCACTTTGCAAAATGATAAACTATGATGTTAACTTTTGTGTTTGCTGTGAGCACATCCTGCTCTACCTAATTGTATCTTCATGATTATTTAATTCCAATTCCGGAGACATAATCGGTTTTCATATTACACTGAACAAAAATATAAACGTAAAAACCAAAGATGGTGAGTTAAATTGACCAATAGTGAAATATGCCCACAAATGGTGTTTACTGGTGTTCTGAACGATTTGTTTTGCTCAATTCTGGTGACCCACTTCTCATTGACCACTCCCTGTGAGATTACTCACTCATTAGCTATGTTTACATGGACACACATAATCGGAATAAAGGCCCAATCAGATTAAAAATGCTTCATGTAAACATGTCAATCGGAAGATTCTGATCTGATTTGGTCCATTCGGAAAGAAATTTCATTCCGCATGAGAGAGGTGGTTTTTGCCAATCATCATTCAGAACGGCGTCTATGTACACATCCATTCGGATCCTGTCTTCGTGGTTGGGGTAAAATTGTCTTCACTGCGCATGTGTGCTAGAAAGAGCGAACGAGGACATGCAGACAACGTGGCGTTTGTTTACAACAGAGGCGGAAGTACAGCTTTTTCGTCTTCTTCTTCTTCTTCTTCTTCTAATATTTCGGAAAATTAGACAACTCCGCGCATGCCCAAATGATTTATTCTGATTAAACGCTTGGTGATGTATAGGCACGTCATGATCGGATGATTTCATTTAGTGTCCAGGTGAATTTGAATTTGGAATTTCCGATCAACCAAGGTTAGGATTGGATTGGAGAAATTGTGCGCATGTGAACATAGCTATTCAACATAGCCCCTGAGCTGCATAGAGCATAACGCTGTGTTGGTCAGTCAGTGTGACCAGTACACAGGCACTCCTAGCACCAGGGTCAATAAAAGGCCACTGCAAAATGTGCACTTTTGTCACAAGTCACAATGCTACAGATGTCCCAAGTCATGAGGGAGCGTGCCATTGGCATGCTGAACGCTGGGATATCTGTGACAGCGGTGTCAACACACTTGAATGTGCATCATTCCACCATCAGCTGGTTGAGAAGTCGATTCAGAGAGAATGGCAGCACTGTGAATCGTCCACATGCCCCACGATCACGTGTGACCATGTATGAGAGGCCGTTTGAGAGAGAATTCATACTTGCTTTCACATGTACTATCATACTGTCACACAAACACCATCATTCTCTCATACACACACCATCATTCTCACGCACATGCTATTATACTCTCACACACACACCATCATTGTCACACACACGCCATCATTCTCTCACGCACACACCATCAATCTCTCTCACACGCACACCATCATTCTCTCCTGCACACACTATCATTCTCTCACACACACACCATTATACTCTCACGCACGCACCATCATTCTCTCTCACACACACCATCATTCTCTCACGCGCATTCCATCATTCTCTCACACACACACCATTATACTCTCACACAAACTTAAACTTGTTCAAGTGACAAAATGGCAGTGAATGTAAAACAGAATGATAGTGTATGTGAATGAGAATAGGTGATTGTGTGAGAGAGTTTGATTGAAACGGAAGTTAGTTTGCTGGAAACGGATGTAGCATTAAATTCTCAGTTCCTGATTGGTTATAATTGAAATCTTTGAACATTTAGTCAGAAGCGGGATTTCACGGACATATCCCACCCTCCCGTTCGACAAGGAAGCATGGTGAAAAAAATGCATGCTCGTCGCGGGAGCAGCACGTCTTTCCTAATCCATTTGAAACGTGAAGTGTTGCTCGTTATTCATCCCAATTCCGTCCGGAAAGTGGAGTACTATAGCACCAAAGTGAAGTATATCACACTATAAAATTGAAGTATAGCTCTTTATTCTTTCCAATTGCATTCGAAAAGCAGAGTATTGCACCAGAAGAGAAGTATACCTGATTGCGCCAAAAGCGAAGTGTCGCTCGTCTATCATCCTAATTATTCAAAAAGTGAAATATAGCGCCAGAAGCACAGAAAATCATTCATTGCAATTCCATTCCAAAAGTGAAGTTTAGTTTTAATATTGCTACTAAATGGACTGGGGGAAAAACGGGTCTCATGTTTCAATTACTTGCGAAGGCAATATCCATTTCAGAGTTCAAATAATCTATAATTGCGTCGTGACAAAACATCAGCATTACACGTAGGCTCATAGCCTACTAGCTATAAGGAACGCAAATTGCAGGAAGCTGGTTTACACCACGACTTCGCTTTTTATGGATCTAAAGCCCCGTTATGTAGCCGAGTAAATAATAAAATTTAAATGGTTTGAGCGAATGTAGCTATTAGGCTACACTTATACTATAATATAGTAAAAGGAAAATTGAAACGAGGTTCCGTAAATTTATAAGTGCTGGAATCTCACCGCACTTCTATCAATGGTTTGGTTTAGCAATAGAAAATACGCGAAACGGGGCTTTAGGCTCGGCAAGCGTATAGCTTACGAGTAGTTACAGACGATGGTAAAGCTATAGCATTATATACCGGCTGCTATCACCCAGCGGAAACAAGGAACAGATGGTTCCAGTTGACTGATGCAATAGCAGCGCTCCACGTCGTAATTGGCCTGTGCATGTGCTGGACCGTAATAGAAACCGAGAACCTGACGGGACAGTGGTGGGACACGATTAAAAAAATAATCTAATTAATTAGAGGCTTTGTAATTAATTAACTGATATCGATTAATCTGGAACCATCTGTTCCTTGTTTCCGCTGGGTGATAGCAGCCGGTATATAATGCTATAGCTTTACCATCGTCTGTAACTACTCGTAAACTATACGCTTGTAGAGCCTAAAGCCCCGTTTCGCGTATTTTCTATTGCTAAACCAAACCACTGATAGAAGTGCTGTGAGATTCCAGCACTTATAAATTTACGGAACCTCGTTTCAATTTTCCTTTTACTATATTATAATATAAGTGTAGCCTAATAGCTACATTCGCTCAAACCATTTAAATTTTATTATTTACTCGGCTACATAACGGGGCTTTAAATCCATAAAAAGCGAAGTCGTGGAGTAAACCAGCTTCCTGCAATTTGCGTTCCTTATAGCTAGTAGGCTATGAGCCAACGTGTCATGCTGATGTTTTGTCGCGACGCAATTACATAGATTATTTGAACTCTGAAATGGATATTGCCTTCGCAAGTAATTGAAACATGAGACCCGCTTTTCCCCCAGTCCATTTAGTGGCAATATTAAAACTAAACTTCACTTTTGGAATGGAATTGCAATGAATGATGTTCTGTGCTTCTGGCGCTATATTTCACTTTTTGAATAATTAGGATGATAGACGAGCGACACTTCGCTTTTGGTGCAATCAGGTATACTTCTCATCTGGTGCTGTACTCTGCTTTTCGAATGCAACTGGAAAGAATAAAGAGCTATACTTCAATTTTATAGTGTGATATACTTCACTTTGGTGCTATAGTACTCCACTTTCCGGACGGAATTGGGACGAATAACGAGCAACACTTCACGTTTCAAATGGATTTGGAAAGACGTGCTGCTCCCGCGACGAGCATGCAGTTTTTTTCACCATGCTTCCTTGTCAAACGGGAGGGTGGGATATGTCCGTGAAATCCCGCTTCTGACTAAATTTTCAAAGGTTTCAATTATAACCTATCAGGAACTGAGAATTTAATGCTACATCCGTTTCCATCAAACTAACTTCCGTTTCAATCGAACTCACTCACACAATCACCTATTCTCATTCACATACACTATCATTCTGTTTTACATTCGCTGTCATTTTGTCACTTGACCAAGTTTAAGTTTGTGTGAGAGTATAATGGTGTGTGTGAGAGAGAATGATGGCATGCGCGTGAGAGAATGATGGTGTGTGCGAGAGAGAGAATGATGGTGTGTGCGTGAGAGAATGATGGTGTGCATGTGAGAGAATGATAGTGTGTGTGTGAGACAATGATGGTGCGTGCGTGAGAGTATAATGGTGTGTGTGTGAGAGAATGATGGTGTGTGCGTGAGAGAATGATAGTGTGTGAGACAATGATAGTGTGTGCGTGAGAGAATGATGGTGTGTGTGTGTGAGAGATTGATGGTGTGTGCATGAGAGAATGATGGTGTGTGCGTGAGAGAATGATGGTGTGTGTGAGGGAGAATGATGGTGTGTGTGGGAGATTGATGGTGTGTGCGTGAGAGAATGATGGTGTGTGTGAGGGAGACTGATGGTGTGTGCGTGAGAGAATGATGGTGTGTGTGTGTGTGACAATGATGGTGTGTGTGTGTAAGAGAATGATGGTGTGTTTGAGTATAATAGCGTGTGCGTGACAGAATGATGGTGTGTGTTTGAGAGAATGATGGTGTTTGTGTGACAGTATGATAGTACATGTGAAAGCAAGTATGAATTCTCTCTCAAACGGCCTCTCATAACCATGCCCACACAGGATCGGCACATGCGGCTCCAGCACCTCCGTCATCGGCTCCGACCAGCCACCAGAGAGCTGACGAGACCGTCGGACTGCACAACAGGCGGATATCAGCTCAGACTGACCGAAACCACCTGAGGGAGGCAGACCTCCGAGCCTGCTGACCGCACCAAGGTCTCGACCTGACCGCTGTCTGTCATCGGTGCAGACTCGACTGGGCCAACCGTAACCCTCGCTGGAGGCTTGCACGGTGGAGGACAGTGTTACACAGCAATGAATCGCGATTCCAAATGTACCGCGCTGATGGCAGACAGCACGTATGGTGGGCGAGTGTTACGCTGACGCCAATGCCGTGCGTCGGGTGGCACATGGTGGTGCAAGTGTAATGGTATGGGCAGGCATATGCCATGGTCAGTGTACCCGTCTGCATTTCCTTGAGGGTGACTTGAACGGGCAGTGGTACCGCACCGAGATCCTGAGGCCCATAGTCGTAGCTTTTGTGCGACTCCATCACATGACATTCGAGCACAATAATGCCTGGCCACGCAGTGCCCGGATCTGCTCAGAGGTTCTTGATGAGGAGGATATCCCTGTTCTCAATTGACCAATGCCAAGCCCCGCCCACTTTTGGCTACGTCACAATGGGGCAAGCAGGGGTCAGACCAGACCTCGGACAATTTTCACCTCAGACAGCCGTCTCACAAAAAAATTTAAGCCAGGCATTTTGGGATTCTGACGAGGGTAAAACGATGTAACATGTAACAGACACTCGATATGCCGACCATGTTAAAGGCGTGTTTTTCATTCCATTTCCAAAAGGGTCTGTCCAAGCAAAGGGTAGGTTTGCATACCCCCAACTTCCACCCTCTTTTTTTCTGAAAGGGTGGGTCAGATGCATAATTTAAACTGATAGGTATTTAGTACACATCCCAGAGAGATAACAGGGATAACTTTATGCCCCTCACATAAACCACTGAAAAGTTATCTCATTTAATATGTCTATTTAGGGGCAATTTTTCAGTTTATTTTTGTGACATTCTTGAGTACGTTGAAAGAGAAGCCTTATTAACACCTTAAGGGCATTCCTTTCATATTAACTTTATTTTCTACTTGAAAATAAGTGTTTGAAGATTTTATTCCATACAAAGATTCAAATTTAGGTGTAAGAAGAAAAAAATTGATGTTGTTTTTTTTGGAGGGTTCCGTATGTGATGCTGTTCTGTAAATTAGCTACCCCATATATATTCTTAACAAATATCATGAAATAAACACCTTGAAAGTAATTTTTCTGTTTGGAGCCTCAAAACTATTCATCTCCTCGCAACATAAGTGGTGTGATGGTTTGTTTCTCGCGTAGTTACAAAGAAAAACACGTCTTATTTCAGCCGCCCGGAATTCCGTCAATCATCACATTACGTGACCAGCATTTTTGGATGCTCCTCTATTCCAAACGCCCGCCAGAAAGAGAACAAATTCATTAGCATTGGATGATACCCCCCGAAATGAAGACATCACCAATTTTGTTGTTTACGTCAATAGCGTCTTCCCGCTGTCATACACGGAGGTAGGTTTTCCGTCAACAAAATCACATACGTGACCATCGTCACGTACAATTAAAGTTCGGTTCGCTACTCAGTTATTTGGTGGAATATTCAAGGAGTATTCTGGATTATATATCTTCCATTTCCAACCCATCTTTTTAGCGTGGCGGGCGTTGGAATGCATGCCGATTCTTCGCACGAGATTCAAAAGTTGTTTTGACAGTGTGCCAATTTGGTGCCATTATGTGATTTGGACAGTGAAACAGTCGTCAATCGTCACGTCACGCCAAATATATCATGGAAAACTGTCTTGTACGCTGTGATAGGAAACCCATCTCAGTATTTTGTCTTTTTTTGATCGCCGGTACGACTATTTTTGGCGATAGTTTTTGCGAAATTTCATCTCAAATGATCTTTTTGTATGGAGGTCACGTGTGATGGTTGACTTGTGCAAAAATTGTCCAGCGTCATGTTGGCGACGATGATGTCGTATTTTAAATAAAATATATACAGTTTGTGAGGTTCAATAAAAGTGCAGTTTGTGCTCAATGCTATTGCTCTTCATATATTTTCAAAGTGCACCACTAACATCCCAAAAAAGGTAAAAAAAAAAAAAAAAAAAAGTTGGAGCAATTAAATTTTTGTCAAGCATCACATACGGAACCACCCATCTTGACATGCATCACATAGGTGACCTGTTGACCACTCTGTGGACAGTATGCCTAGTTTAAATGAAATGGTTTGCCTTTCATTACCTCATAACTTGCCAGTGTTAATAAGATATGAAGTTCTTTTGAATACTGCTTACCCCTTTATACTCGGGCCGGTAGGCCACGAGTCTAAGTTTCGGCTCCGGATCTTCTTTTTTTTGGGGGGAGGGCGCGTCGCAATTGTCCTGCTCATGCGTGCGCGCGGTTTCGCGACTGGCCCATACACAGAACACTACATTGCCGATAGTGTACGCTCAAGTGAAGCATCTGTTCCAGGAGCATATACACCGGGAAGTTCAATTCGCACGTACGCTCCCGTTCATTTTCGCCTACTGTAAAATTATATTTTCAAGAACACTTGCGTGCGAGTCGGGGTGATTTTGGTATCGCTGTGCAGAGCAACATTTTCTCTCCCTAAATATGTGCTTTTTTGGAGGATGGAAAGCGGCACACTTACTAAAGGGAAGATTGAAATGTTACTCGGTGTCAACGTTCAAGTGCGAGCAGAAAAGTTCAGTTAAGATGACCGAGGCTTTTAATGACCCTCTGATAAGATAATTGCTTCGAACTTTTCACTGTTATAAGCAACGTCGATGAATGTCCGTGTACGTTATCAAATTATTCTCTGTATTCCTCACTTCATTGTACCCTGATTGAGCATATTTGCTGTTGACCAAATTGTTCATACTGAATCATATGGCTAATGCCACCGTTGTTAAAAGGAAGCGCTAATTAACTCTGGCTACTCCTTTACTAAGCTTCATCTTTGCCCCTGTCCCATTATAACATTGCTCTCAAAAAATAATCACTGCACAGCACGGATCGAGGGGATAGAGAAAGGTTTTTTTCTCCTGATTTCTAACAGCCAAGCCTTTCTCCCCTCCTTTGTCTTTTGGAACTGTATAAACAGACAAAGTGACTTGTCCATTGTTTTAAATATTATGCAGGTAAGAAATATTGTCCTTGAATGTCAATTACAAGTAGCTAGCTTGCTAGCCACCTTGTTCATTTAATTGACTGCTTAGTCAATGCAGTCCCCGCGACGGTAAGGGTACCAAGGTAGCTCACTGGAGACCATTATCGATCACTAGCGTTTGCTTTTGTCAGCAGTCTATTTAAGTCAATGGGACGGCTAATTAGCTAGCTAGCAAGCGAACGCAATTTTTTCTATTAAAGTGACAAATTTGCGTTTCACTTACGCATGAAACATTTTATTACAGCCCTTCAAATGACTATTGCTGCAAAAGGCAGCCGCACATCTCGCCATTTTAATGCTCATATTGACTTATTTGAAATTGGCCTCATTAGAAACCATTCATTTTTATGAAGAAGTTGGGTGTATCAATATGGCGGCCGGGTGCTTCACTTTGGATAATGTAAATATGACATCATTAGCAATCTACTGTTCTAAATATATATATCTATGGATTGGCCCAGGCCTAGACCCGGCCCGATTACAGGCTCTGAGGAGCCTCTTGTTGTATTCATAATCTTATTAATTTGCTTTTTTTAAAAAAATAAATCTGCTCCAGTGGAGCCAAACTTCATTTTCTTTGTATTTATTGTCCTTGAATGGGAAATTGTATAGGCTATAGGACGGGCAGAAATAATAATAATAATAAAAAATTATAAATTCCCCTCGATCCGTGCTGTGCAGTGATTATTTTTTGAGAGCAATGTTATAATGGGACAGGGGCAAAGATGAAGCTTAGTAAAGGAGTAGCCAGAGTTAATCAGCGTTTCCTTTTAACAACGTTGGCATTAGCCATATGATTCAGTATGAACAATTCGGTCAACAGCAAATATGCTCAATCAGGGTACAATGAAGTGAGGAATCCAGATAATAATTTGATAACGTTCACGGACATTCATCGACGTTGCTTATAACAGCGAAAACTTCGAAGCAATTATCTTATCAGAGGGTCATTAAAAGCCTCGGTCATCTTAACTGAACTTTTCTGCTCGCACTTGAACGTTGACACCGAGTAACATTTCGATATTCCCTTTAGTAAGTTTGCCACTTTCCATCCTCCAAAAAAGCATATATTTAGGGAGAGAAAATGTTGCTCTGCACAGTGATACCAAAATCACCCCGACTCGCACGCAAGTGTTCTTGAAAATATAATTTACAGTAGTCGAAAATGAACGGGATTGTACGTGCGAATTGAACTTCCCGGTGTATATGCTTCTGGAACAGATGCTTCACTTGAGCGTACCCTATCAGCAATGTAGTGTTCTTTGTATGGGCTAATCTAAAACCGCGCGCTGCGAGCGTGAGCAGGACGCGACCCGAAAAAAAAAAAAAAAAAAAGATCTGGAGCCGAAACTTAGACTCGTGGCCTACTGGCCCAAGTAAAAAGGGTTAAAAAAAATGGGGAAAAAAGTCAAAAGAATAAAAACCCCAGCAATTATATTTACAAGCAAAATGGTTCTTGTGTCTTACTAAAGCTCACCCGACTAGATATTCATACCTTGATCACCTGCGCTGAAGTCCTTCACCTTAACCACTAGGCTACACTCTCTCGCAGAAATCCTGCTTTCAACTTGCCCATATAAAGAATGAGTCAAAAAAACAAGTCACCCACCTTGTTTGTACTGTGGTGCCCTCATGATTCACGCGTTTCTGTCAGAAAACGACTTTGAACACGACGGTTGAATATTTACCGGATAATTTACCGAAAATACCACAAACAAACCTGTTAAGCGTTTATATTGTCGCGCTATTTAAGTACATTCCAATAGCCCATGGACTCGGTTTGACGCACTGGGAACGCGAGGCTCTGGCTCAGTCTAGCTTTGTGCGATAAAGGTGCTTTGGAGCTCGTAGGACACGTCAAAAGCCATAGAATCAAATGGCTACCGGCAAAGTTTTACTGATAGCATCACAAGCCGATCACAGAGAGGAAAATACATTGCAAGCAAGCTGAATGCTGAGGAACTGAGATCTTTGAAGCAATGCTGAGAAGAAGAACATGCTTTGAGACTCGCAGATCTAGTTTGGTTATAACACGGACACATTGAGCTAACAATAGCATGCGTGGATTTACCCTCAAACAGTTTTTTTATAACAAAATATCAAAGGGAAGAAATTTCTTTGTTCATCTCTGTAGACTGTAAAGTGTATGTCTGCTGTTCTTTGAGTGTGGTGTCGGTTTAAAATGACAGGGCAAACATAGTTGGATTGACTTTCCTCTTTCATTTGAGGTATCGTTTTTACGCAGAGCACAAATTCAGGAGAAATTCTAGCGATTCAGCGCTGATATGATTTTATCCTATGTTTTGCTGCATGCTTATTTACTTGCTTGGTGCTTGAATTGTGTTCGGTTGAGGTAAAAATTGTCTACATCAGCTTTTTGCCTAGTTTCTTCGCGAAATGTGGATATGCCGCATGACAATGTTGCGATTTGGAAACATACTGTATTTATTGTGCGTAATAACCGGCCCCCGGTACCGGGACGTAGGGCTCAAGGGGTTAATGTATTCCTAAACTAACTAACAAAAGATCTGAAACAGTTGTGAAATTAGTGTCTTTTTCATTGGTGATAAATCTCACAACATAATTACAATTTACGACACAAGAATATTACAGAAGGCACTTTTATTAAACAAACCTACGCAGTTATATTCTCATGCCTTTTGCAGCAATATTCATTTGAAGGGCTGTAATAAAACTTTCCATGCTGGCTAGCTAATTAGTCATCCCATTGATTTGAATAGACAGCTGACTAACAACAAACGCTAGCGATTGATAACGGTCACCAGCGAGCTACCTTGGTACCCTTACCGTCGCGGGGACTGCATTAACTGAGCAGTTAATAAAATTAACATGGCGGCTAACAAGCTAGCTACTCGTTACTGACATTCAACGACAATACTTCTTACCTGCATAATATTTAAAACAGTGGACAAGTCGCTTTGTCTGTTTATAAAGACAAGTTCAAAAAGACAAGGTGGGGAGAAAGGCTGGGCTGTTAGCTAGAAAACAGGAGAAAAAGTTTTCTCCATCCCCTCGATCAGTGCTGTGCGGAGATCATTTTTGAGAGTGGTGTTTTAACGGGACAGGGACAAAGATGAAGCTGAGGAAAGGAGTAGCCAGAGTTCACTAGCGCTTCTTTTTAATAACACTGGCATCAACGTTTCTTATTATGGGGAAAACTTCCAACCACGTATCTTATCAAAGGGTCATTAAAAGCATCGGTCACGTTAACTTAACTTTTCTGCTCGCACTTTAACGTTGACACCGAGTCACATTTCGATCTTCCCATTAGTAAGTGTGCCGCTTTCCATCATCCAAAAAGCACATATTTATGGAGACAAATTGTCGATGCCAAAATACCACTGACTCGCATGCAACACATCAGTGAACAGAAGTCGGACTTGGTGCCGCAATGCTTGTTGTTTTGAAGTCAGGCAAGGCATTGACTGTACGGCAAGGCTGAAGTTTCCTGGTTAGTTGTCTGACCTAGCAACAGTAACAATGGGAGGCGGGGCTTGGGATCGGTCAATTAGCCAGCATATTCACCCGATATGTCGCCAATTGAACACCTTTGGGATGTTCTGGATCGGTGGGTCAGACGTGTTCTGGTTCCAGAAAACGTGCATCAGCTCTGAGTTGCGCCGTAGGAGGAGGAATGGGACAACATTCCACAGGCCACAACTGCCAATGATGGACACACTCATGACTGAGTGCTGTGAACTCTGCCCGCTGACTCCTGGTGGGTTCAGGCTGTGATAACTCATGAATTGTGTTCAGTAAATTGTTAATCATATTTCTGTTGCTTGAATATTAAGGCAAAAATAAAATAATAATTGTTTTGTTGAAATATTTCCCCAAAAATAATTTGAAAAAAATTACTTTGTGCGTCTATATTTTTGTTCAGTGTATATGTAATATTCACCGTCATGCACATGAAACTGATAAACCTCCGTGCACATAGACTTCAGTTATTACATCGCCAACAAGCTGATTAATGAAAACTGGCCGCACCTGATAATGCTGAGTTTTGACCCGACGCTGAAGCCCTCTGCCACATTTTCAAAAAATCCTGGAGGAAACCGTGAGCTCCATACCTGAACACACCACTCCCACATCCCGCTTATGTCCACAGTAACCATGATCCCATTCAGCCATGGGACAGTCCCACAAGGATGTCTCGTTCCCCACACAGCCCACCTCCTCCAGCCAGACATGTCCTTTTCCAGGCCCAAAGAATGAGGGGACAGGAGCACTGAGGGCCGTCCCACACTGGAGCTGCCTGCACACCACCTGAGCATCGGCCAGGTCCCAGGAGTCATCACAAACTGTGCCCCCAGGACCCCTGTGGAACACCTCCAACCGTCCCAAGACAGTCCCCCACCTCCACCCACCAGCCTCAGGGACCTGTGGCCTGAGTCTGAGAGGGAGAGAGAGAGACAGAGAGAGAGAGAAATGGGGAGGGAGGGGGCAGAGAAAAGGGAGGGCTTGGACATGGCAGACAGAGGGAGAGGGAGAGAGATGGAAGGAGTAAGCCAGGGATGTAGATGAGAGGGGAAGAAGGAAGAAAGAGTGGAGAGGTAAGGAGGACAGGGGGAATGGAGAGATAAGAGGCCTGTCGGCCACAGAGAGCATTCCGCTGAGGATGACTGAAATGTCCATGTCATAACTTAATTTTAGAAATCCTTGAAAACTATTGCAATATTAACACATATGACACATTAATGAAAAACTGAGAAAATGAGCATAAACACTGATTTTCTAAGTCCAAAAATGCTGGATTTCTCAAAAACTGGGACGTAGAATTTTCTCATTTTCGCAAGGGATATTCAGAACACCATAAGAAAGGCTCACAACAAATTAGAGAAAAAGTAATCAGACAGTTTTTGAGATATGAATGAAAGACTGAAAAAATGAGCACAAACACTGATTTTCTAAAGCCAAAATGCTGAATTTCTCAACTAGAGTGCCAAGGGCCCTGAAGGTTGCCGGCAGTTACAGCCCCAACAGGAGAAAAGTAACTAGCATCAGTCCGCGGATTCAACAGGAAGCCAAAACGAATTCTTGCGAAAGCAACACATTGTCTACACGATACTGGCGTTAAAAAGCTCTAGCTCGGACATCCGCGAAAAAATTAAACCTGTTTAATTTTTTTGCGAATTTCAGCAGTGATGGCAAATGGTCCCGTACCACTGCGAATCAATTCACGGTTCTTCGAATCAATTCTTCTCTGCGAAAGAAGAGAACTGTTTCATCAGCACACTTCAGCGGGCCAACGCAGCTCAGTGAGAAAGGGGTTTTAGTTACCACTATCGGGCAACTCAACTGAGCGGTCACACTTTTTCATGAGTGACAAACAGCAACATTTTTATGTCACTTTTCTGCCATTTAGCAAAAATATAATCTTTAAGTCTATATCATGAAATCCAAAGTGCTCCACCCTCTCAATTGACTTCTGGTTCTAGCTCTGCTTTCAGACAATGATTTTTTTTTGACACAACACTGCCACCGAGTGGGTCTAATTCGTATTATTCTTTCTATTCCAAGATGCTAATAGGAAAAAACATCCAAAAATGGATTTTGACCAGTTTTTATTGCCGAAATTGATCGTGAAAAAAGGTCGACCATGCGGTTACAATGCCCGTTAAAATTTTAGTTATATATGGGCTAGTGCCTAATACATACTAATGTCTAAAGACATTATTAAACGAGGAAATAAATAGATTGATTTTGTCACATGACCTTGACCTTGAAGACCAAAGTCAAATCCAATATGGTGTGTTTGATCAGCATACATGATTTGTCATTCATATCCAATACATACCGAAGATCTGAAGCCAACATTAAAGGACTTTTAGGCCGTTTTGTCATTACCTGGACCTTGTTGCCCAAGGTAAAATCCAATATGTCGAAAACAACCAGCATACATGATTTGCTATTTATGCCCAATATATACCTAAGCTCTAAAAACAATATTAAACAAATATGGGCCATTTTTTTCATATAACCTTGACCTTGAGGCCCAACATCAAATTTGACTGACTGCCTAAGAATGTTCAGCATACAAGGTTTCCTATAGGTGCCCCAAACAACCGGAGCTCTAATTTCCATATTCAGCAAGTTATAGCACATTTTTGCCATTTGATCTTGACGCCCAATGTCATATTCAACTTGCCGAGAATGTTTGGCTTACATGATTCCCTATAGGTGCCTCACACATACCTTAGCTCTAAATGCCACATTAAGCTGTTATAACACATTTTTGCCATTTGACCTTCACCTTGAAGCTCAAGGTCAAATTCGAACAACCGAGAATGTTTGGCATACATGATTCCTATTGGTACTTCATCCATATCTAAGCTCTAAATGTCATTTGAAGCAAGTTATAGCACATTTTTTCCATTTGGCCTTGACCTTGAGGCCCAAGATCAAATGTGACTGACTCACAATGTTCGGCATACCTGATTCTCTATAGGTGCCTCATACATACCTAAGCTCTAAATGCTATATTAAGAGAGTTATAGAACATTTTTGCCATTTAACCTTGACCTTGAGGCCCAAGGTCAAATGTGACTGACTCACAATGTTCGGCATACCTGATTCCCTGAAAGTGCCTCATACATACCTAAGCTTTAAATGCTATATTAAAAGAGTTATAGCACATTTTTGCCATTTGACCTTGAGGCCCAAGGTCAAATGTGACTTACTCACAATGTTCAGCATACCTGATTCCCTATAGGTGCCTCATACATACCTAAGCTCTAAATGCTATATTAAGAGAGTTATAGCACATTTTTGCCATTTGGTCTTGACTTTGAGGCCCAAGGTCAAATGTGACTGACTCACAATGTTCGGCATACCTGATTCCCTGTAAGTGCCTCATACATACCTAAGCTTTAAATGCTATATTAAGAGAGTTATAGCACATTTTTGCCATTTGACCTTGAGGCCCAAGGTCAAATGTGACTTACAATGTTCAGCATACCTGATTCCCTATAGGTGCCTCATACATACCTAAGCTCTAAATGCTATATTAAGAGAGTTATAGCACATTTTTGCCATTTGACCTTGACCTTTCGGCTCAAGCTCGAATTCGACCAACCTACAACGCTTGACAAGCTTGATATGCTGTACATGCTCAATTCATACCTATACTATAAATGCAAAAATAAGCAAGTTATGGCACATTTTGTGACAAAACACCCCGAAAAACGATGAAGTCCAGACACGTTGCCAAGGTGGCGCTATGATGGAGCGATTCAATCAAAACGCCGTTTACACCGTTGAAGCAGGTCATGATACTGATTCCATTGCTGCGATAAAAAAAAAAATTCATTGGACAGTCATTGAGAAAATAGCACCTAAGTGCCAAAAATGGCCATTTTCAACATAAAAATGGCCGCCAAGTCAAAACGAACGATTCAATCAAAAAAATTTTTGCTCGGGCATTAACTTGATGATCCATTTGATCACATCCCCAAATGAAAAAAAAATTTATCAGACCATTGTTGAGATATGGCTTTAAACGGCCGACACCGACGCCGACGCCGGACGCAAAGTGATGACAATAGGTTACTGGCCTACGGCCGGCAACCTTAAAACCAAGGACGTAGAATTTTCTCATTTTCGCAGGGGATCATCAGAATATCACATGGAAGGCTCACACCAAATTTGGAAAAAAGTTATCAGTTTTTGAGATATTCAGATTTGAAGTGAGAAGTTGACGCCAGACAGACAGACTGACGGACGGACCGACAGACAGACAAACGGACGCCGGACGACTAGCATTAGAAAAGCTCCACTGACTGTGACTGTCGTCACAGCAGAGCTAAAAAGAGAGGAGTGAGAAAATCATAATTTAATGGGGCATTACTCAAAAACAGAAACTTACAAAACTCAGAAGAAGAAAAGAATGAGAGAGACGAGGAGAAAGGAGAGACCGAGATGAACATGCTGGAAATAGCAATGAGTTACAAGTAGTGTAATCAACTCTTCCTCTTCTGTAAATGCTTTGCCTCCATGTCAATAGTTCAGATGAAAATGCCTTTACATTGAGTGTACAATATCTCCTCATGTGAAACCATCAGCTGGACCCTGTGTACATTAGAGTACATGAGTGACCTGTAATGTTACTCACTGGAGCATACGATGGTCACCTGCTCTTCGGAGCCACAGGTGAGTTTGTGAGGAGCGCTGCAGTTCCCCAGGTGAGGCTCTTCTCCGCTGCACTGAATCCCCGACACACACACATCACTGCCCCCCAACTCGGGGGGAGAGGACCTGTTCACCTGCACCACAGAGCCACAGCCCAGCTGCCTGCAGGCTACCGAGGCCTCGCTGGAGCTCCAGGTTCCCACCACTCTGCTCCAGTTGCCCTGGTAATACACCTCCACCTGGCCCATACACTCGCTCCCTCCAGCCAGCCGTACTGTCCCATTCAGAGCCGCGAGAACTGAATCTGTGGACCCGAGTGTATTGCAGGATAAGAGATAGCACTCCTGTGTGTTTCTTACATAAATTTGCACAAGATTATTGTCTGCGCCCTTGGGTGTTATGGACATACAGTTGCCCAGGATTACAGGCTGTATATGTGTTATGACTACATTCTCAAAAGATTGATCGCACTCCTGTGTGCTTCCACCGTAGTATGTAGGCACAAGATTACAATTGCACTCCTGTCTGTTACTACTATATTAACCTCCATGAGGAGGTATTGTGATCACTTGTGTGTGTGTGTTTTTATTAGTATGTTTTCCAGCAGAATTACTCAAAAACTTTGAAATTGATTTCCACAAAATATTGTGGGAAATTGCACTGTATGAATGGGAAGAGGTGATAAAGTTTCCTGACAGATTTGGACACAGGTCTGGAATCTGCAGCTGATTGTAAGTGCTAGTGGATCAAAACCTGCTAGCAGAGGTGCTGCATGTTATCTCTGAGTGTCCTCTGGCTATATGAAAAATTACAGATGGTGCTCCTGTATGTCACTGACTTATCCTTGTGCTAAATTACAGTTAGTTCTCGTACTTCTGTCTCTCTCTCATCATGGGTGAGAGCAGAGCTGATGAAAGCGATTATCTTTAAATCAAAATAAAATTGGGATTTTCTCATTGTAAATTTACACTATTGAGAATTTAAGAGCATGTGGCATTTTGAAGTCGCGCTGTCTTCTGTATTGGTACCCTGTCTTCATTATTAATGAACTTTTTGTCTCCATCTCTCTCTCTCTCTCCTTTCCTCTCTGTCTTTTGCACTCTCTTTATTGCAGTGAATGATCGTGTAATTGGTAAATTGATTGTGTTTACTGCACACTGTATGCAGTATACATGCATACATTATATGGAACTAGACCCCTCACCAGAGCAGATGACTCCAGCAACCTCTGTGTCTGAGAGCACAGCTCTACTCCATGATGAAATGGCACACTGTGAGATGCTTGTCTCGTTCCCATGGCAGTCAAACACGTCACCCCTGATTTCCTCTCTCCCCTTTCCAAACCAGGCTTGTCCTGGTACTGCCGCTGCAGTCCCACACTTCAACTGGCGACAGAGGACATTGGAGGTTCGGCTATCCCAGCATGCATCACACACTTTCCCCCACGTGCCCAGGTACTGCAGCTCCACTCGGCCGGAGCAGCGGTCTGGGCCGTCAGCCAGCCTGGACTCTGTGTACACTAAACACAGGACAGCTGGGTTAGCATCTTAGCAATGTTGAGATTGGGGAAACTCATAGAGAAGGCGAACACTGATCACATACACCAGTAGTTCCAAACCTTGGTCCTGGGAACCCCCGGTGTATTCTGGTTTTTGTTCCAACTGCAACTGCATTCACAATTTTAAACAGCTGCGAATTTTTTTCATGTTCGAAAGGTTTATTTACTCTTTTTAGCCCCATCATCTGAAACAGCCACAGCTGAATGCCATGTACGAAAAAATGTGCTTCATGGAAAACACTTGCAAATTGGCTGCATAATTTTTTAGCAATTTTTGACTGAAATACAGATGATTGTGAATGAATACAGTCCTGATTATGTCGCTGTACTTGTGCTTCTCCTTTTAACACAATGCAGATTTGGCCTGTTATCATTTGCTTTGTCTCTTAATTTGTCATTAACTTCCTTCATTTTTAGGGACCATGTATCTTCACTGTCTACAGTCAAAAGTCAGTCAATTATTTAATTTCACTGGTTAAAATTTCCCCCACTTTTTAATGTAATTTCCAGTTAAAGACTATCAGAACATGGAACACTTCAGCAGTCATGGCTATTTGTGAAATAATATTGTTTGAAAGGGTGAATAGTCTGTATAAACATAAATGGAGAAATTAAGAAAAAATTAAACCTTGTCAAAATTCTGGTATTGCAAAAGTGGTTGGAGCAAAGACCGGCATACACAGGGGGTCCCCAAAACCGATGTTTGGAACCACTGAAATACACAACGGAATGAAAACAAAAACAAAGGTGCAAAACAAACACTGCACACGCATACACACACACACACACAAGACTTTAGACTGTATTTAGAGTGCAGCACTACAAGCTGAAATTCTTTGTACACACTGGGAGATCCCGCAATGTCCTTCGATTAAACTTTAGCCTGAAAGTGAAAGGTGACAACTGTATAGCTCCAGCTAAGAAATCATGGTATGTGAATTTCTGCAGGTTTATAAAGGCAGCTAATACCTCTGTATTTCCTCATTATGAATGTCTATGGTACATAATCTGGACTTCTACAATCATAGATTCCAAGCTATCTGTTGTTTTCACTGCACATTTGAGATTCAATTCGCATCACACTATCACATCAATAGTATTCAAGTGTGACTGGAGCTGATGAGTTCTTGCATTATCATGAGTGATGATCTTTTGAAATATAAATTCACACATTCCCTTTGGGAAATATGTCATGTGTTTATCCGACATCACTGAAATTCTCACAGTGCAGAGAAGATGCTTACCGAAACACATCAGTCCCACATCGTTTCTGTGTGAGCAGGATTGATACTGAGAGGGTGCTGTGGGACAGGAGTAAATCTGAGACTCGGTGCCTCTACACTGAATCTCTTCTGTCCACATCTGGTCATCACCCTGGCCAAACACAGCTGCCCCCCACTCTTTAGGGACTCCACAGCCCAGTTCCCTGCACATAACCTCTGCATCCTGCTGGTCAAAGTCAGCATCGCACACTGTGCCCAGTATGTTCCCATGATCCACCTCTACTCTCCCAGAGCACAGGCCAGCCCCGTCCACGAGCCTGACTGACCGATGGGCTGCCATTAGAGAGATCAGGGAGAGAATCATCAGAAATGAACGAAATCTCATTGTGGAGTTGACATAGCTGTACAGAAGGGACTGAAGCATTTTGGGTACTGTACTGTCCTGCAGCCACAAGCCAGTGGCCTTCCAGAGCAGTTACTGTCCTGTTCCACTGGGGGACCTCAGGCCACTTGAATTGCACTGTCCGTACTTGTCCTGCTCCACGAGGAGACTGGCTTGAGAGTGGTAGCCCACAATCTCAGTGACAGTGACTGTACAGTTCAATGCCTGCCTTACTGGATTGCCATACGTGAACTAAACTGCCTCAGTAGGATTGTGGACTAAGTCACCCATCTAGCTCATCATTTATAATGGTGTCATGTCAGGCCTATATGTTTTTCTGGAAATACCAACTCAAAATAAGTCATTCTGAATGTAATTGTTCAAAATACTTCAAGCAGATAAAACAAGCTTGTCACAATCAATCTGACAGGGCCGCAACTTATCACATGTAGCCTACTGTACTAATGAGGCACATCTATGAGCATGCTAATGACTTTTTAGTGATTTTAATGAAGCCAGATGTATGAAAACAGCAGTGACGAATGAGACAAGTACATGTCTGCTGTCATGTGAGATGATCTAATCACATGAAAATGAGCGTATGTGATGAGCCAATCACAATCCAGTCAAGTGTTAACCAATCATTAGTAAATTTCAATGAGAGACTTCTGAAACTTCAGACCTGAAGTAGACACAGAAGAAATAAGATATTTTGCAGTGACTGAGTTAATTCTGAATTATTTCAGCAAACTGAGAGAGACAAACATTTTAAAATGCAATACTATCAATGCTAATTTATATGTCCTCTGGTGAACTAAATGTCCAGTGTCAGTGTAAGAACATTGAGAACACTGAGAGGAGTAGCACAGAGACTAACCTGAGCAGATCACTCCAACATCATTCGGGTGACCGCAAAGCATTTCACCGAATGCTGCTTCACAGTCATTCAGGGTGAATTCTGATCCACTGCAGTTCACATGAGCCATCCATATTCTTCCAGATCCGGGTCCAAAGGAATACGTTCTGTATACTGCAACATCTTCACAGCCTAACTGTCTGCACACCACTCCTGCGTCTACTGCACCCCAGCCACTATCACACACTGTTCCCCACTGTCCGTTACGGTACACCTCCACTCTCCCAGCACAGGGGCTATTGCCATCCACCAACCTCACATCTATTATGCAAGAGATGGGGGGGGGCAGAGTGAGAGAGAGTGGAGGAGGAGTGTGGGTATGGAAGAGAGAGAGGAGGAAGGTGAGGGAGGGAGTGAGAGAAAAAGAGATCTTATCCAAATCCCTATTTATAGACTTCAATTCGCTTATAACACACCGCATAAGGGAGCTTGTCAATATACTGAACGTATTCAAATTTGAACAGGCGTTCAATAATGAACAAGTCTCCGTTCGTGTTCAACTAAAAAACGAACGGCAGAGTGATCAAAAATGAACGAGCATGCGTTTATTTTGCATTCAAAAATGAACAAGCATGCATTCATTTTTGACCGGACGGCATCCAAAAATTAACGCAGCTACCCTCTCTCGCATTACAAAATAAATCTGCTCTCCACTTCGCAAAATTTACACCAACATGCGTAAATATTTCCTTCTTATGAGAAAAAAATTCCCCGTCTCCCATTCTGCAGAATTTTGAAGTATATTGTAAGGTACATGCCTATCAAACGACAGTTTTCGCGTCGACTGAAAAATCCTACCACATCTCCAGTTTCGAGATTATATCTTTACCGATAGTCAATCTTCCGCTATACGCTTACACTTTTCATCGAGGTATAAGATGCTTTAACACATTCCACACTCAAGACCAGAGATAAATTGTGAGCCAATGATACCGGGGTACGCTCAGTCAGCCAAAGCATTCAAATGTTGCTGTGTGAATACTTTACTGGAATGAACATCGCTTCCGTGTGGTGTCAGTATGCCACTTTTTCCTTCTTATATAAAAAAGCCTTTTAGAATTCCAAATCATGATGTGACCGCTAGGCAATTTGTATGCAAAAGATTGTAAATAAATTAAATTAAATTAAATACATTAAAATTATAGTTTAGCATTGTATCACATCATCTGCGCGACAGCCCAAGTTTAATTCCACTATTCTGTGAGTATAAGAACTAGGATAACTTAGTCCCGCTCATATCAAATTGCAAAATTATCCGCGATGTTAATCCTTTCTTTTAAAACCTGTGAACGCGCAAGCCAAAAAAAAAAAAAAAAAGCCACACTTTACAGCCCACTACATACACGATGAGTTCTGCAATGATATTCAGATTTTGTTCCATTGATTGTTGCAGATTTTGTAGGCTACCATTTGTCATATTATATATTGTTCTAATTTATTGTACAGTATTTTTTTCAGATTGAAGTCACAACACATGAAACCGCCGCTCTGTGGGAGCTGCCAACGACAAGTCCAGATCTAGACAAGCAGATGAGCAAAGTAAAACCTCTGCATGTGCACAGTATTATAAAATCAGCATGTCTGAATGTTAATAAATATTTAACTTGCCTACTTAAGTGGGAAACACATCTCACTTCATAAGCAAATTCTTAGTGTAACAAAATTCCCCACAACCTGTAGAAAACTACCCCTCCTGTAACAAACTACCCCATATATGGGGTAGTTTGTTACAGGTGATGGGGGTCTATTTTTTCCTCACCAGCATCATGCATGCGCAGTATATAGGGGTTGCTGCAGATCAGTCATGTAGTCTAATAAACTTTCTATCTGTACCGTGCATATTTGTAACAAAAACCTGGTAATGTCAATTCTACAGCCGTTAAAAGAAAAAGTGTAACAACTAGACCCGGTCTCCCCTATAGCTGATTATTTTCAGTCATAATGGCAAATTTATTGTTCTCAACACCCCTAAAACCTTGCTATAAATCTTTATCGTTGGGTGATAGTTTTTATGACAATATGTAACTTTAGCTGACGTAGAAAAAATCAGATAGGCATACAGAAAAACACAACCGCGAGACCACGAAGACGACGGTGGGCAAAGGGTAACATACATGCACGTTTCACGTTTTCCAAATTCTGGTACCACGTCGCCAGTCAAATGTAGGTCTACATTTCAGAAAAAGAAATGAGTGACGACATATTTTAAACAATATTAAACTGATGCATAAAACAGAGAGAAGACTCCAGCTGTAACACCGATAATTTCTATCTATGAAATCTATCTATAGTAAATGACGGAAAACGGGGAGATGGCGTTAACCGCATAAACTGTCACATACATCGACAAAATCTGCAATAAAAAACTCAGAACAGTTGACTACAAACAGAAATTCTTGGATTGCGGACATTTTATAATGAACGGAGTTAAGTTTTATATGAATGGCGTTCAGTTTTAGATGAACGCACCAGGCCTTGGGCAGGCATCGGGAAATGAACGCATCAGAAAATGAACAGACGGGTGTTCATTATCGAACGCAGTGACCAGGTTTGCCGCCTCGAACGCATCCAAAAATGAACAGGCGTCCGTTCAAAAACGAACGCGTTCACTGTTCAGAATATTGACAAGCTCCCTAAGTGACATGAGCTGTGACAGTGAGGCTGGCCAACAAACTGAATTAGCCCATGATACTAATGTGACAATATTCTCGTCTTATGGAGGTGATGTTCCTGCATACAGGAGTATGAAGTTTGCTGAAGAAAAGGGGAAGACTGATTAAAGACTAAAAAAGTGAGAATGACAGTAATCTCAGATCAGTTTGTCCATTTGGGATCAGCTGTTACCCAGATGTTTTAATAACAGTAAACTTGCATAGACATAAATACAGGAGAAACAGGAATGCATTAAAAAGATCTCAACAGGCTAAAGTAATTCCTTAATGACTGTGAAAATGAGAATAATTTCCACAGATGAGCCATCTTCTGTGAACTCAAGTGATCCCCAACAGAACAGAATAGAGAATACTTCTCTTAAACAGAAAATCCACAGTCGACTGCCATAACTGACCAAAACACTACATATTTACATTTTGTTGTGAAATCAAAATAAGAGAACTCGGCTGCCGGACATGCACAAATGTTAATTATAGGCTACTGATTTTGGTATGATTTCAGTTGTCTTCAGCATGAGTAATATTATATGCATATAACAGTGTCAGGTAAAATTTCAAATCTGCTTAGACATTTACTGTTGAATATCCAGTTTCATAAAGTACTTAAGTTACAAAATGTGTATATTGAGGAAAAAGGGTCTGAATACATAATCGATCCAAAAAATCTGCTCATTGAAAACCCCACTGCTGAAAGTACTTAAAGTCACAAAATGTTCATTTTGAGAAAATTGTCAAGGATAACTATAAAATTTGATTCCCCATCCTGACCTTACAGTGTGGAAAAATCTGACCAAACTACTGGGCTCTTCAAGTGAACTTCACAAATTCAGTTCTAAACAAAAACTTTTGTATCTTTAGGTTGGAATATGTCCATAAGATTAATTTTCAACAACTGTCTGAGCTTATATTTCATCATAAATTCTGATTGTTGTGGGATGTTTTAAAATGTATCACTCACTATATCAGTAAAATGCTCTTTATGAACTTCTATAGTCTTTCAGCTGCCATCATGGTCTTTGTCACATCTCTTGCACTTTCACTACACATCTCTCTGACTGTCCTGTCCAGTAAACCTGAACAAAGTGAATGTATTTATTTATATACATTTTTAGAAATTTTCCATAATTATTTAAAGAATTAACTGTTAGAATGATTTTAAAATGTGCATGATTCTACGACTGGATTAGTCATGTATCAAACTACTTCTTTTTGTAAATTGAATGCCCAGCATTCTCTGGTGTATGCAGAGTTTTGAGGATAAAATTATCTGTTTAGACGCATTTATAAAGATCAGGACATTATGTCTAAATCTGGATAATTGCTGTTTCAGCCCTGCTTTTCAAGCTTAGGTTAACAAGGATGCAACCACTGAGACATTAATACGTTTTTATTCTCTAATTTTCATTATTGAGAGAAGAATATCACTGCATAGTGATACAGCCTAAGTTGCATGGAGCCAAAAAGAAAAGAAAAAGAAAAAAGGTCTTGATGAGGAGTAATGCTGTACTCACACTCAATAAAGGGTCAGAGTTAAAGTTTTCGCAAATGTATCTTTAATGTATTGATCAGCAAAAAAAAAAAAAAAAGCGGTGGGTTAAAAACTAGACATGCATGAGCAAAAACAAATATTTCAGTTCATAGTAAGCACTGGAGAAGCCATGCGCTGAAATATTTGCTCTTGTTCCTGCTGGTGTAGCTTTTCACTTACCACACTTTTCGTCTCACTTTACTTCATTAATTTTATGACTCGGGCCAGTAGGCCATGAGTCTAATTTTCGACTTCATTAATTTTGGGGTTTCATTGTCCCAGTAGGCCATGGCTTTTTTCCTAATGGTTTAGCAACTCCGTTCTTCTTTTTCAGGGTCGCGATTGTCCTGCGCATGCGCGGCCCGAGTACAGGCTCTGGGGAGCCTCTTGTTGTAATAATTTTAGTAGTGGTGCTGAGTTTAATAATTAAATATACAATAAACTTCTGACTAAAAAGGGAAAATAAAATGTATAAGAGTATTTCACATTCACACTGAGACGAAGCCTTCAAAAAATTAAAAAGCAGCCTTCTGGTAAAAAAAAAAAAAATACAAGCATACATATGCACATGCACACACACACACACACACACACACACGCACGGACACACACACACACACACACACACACTCAAGACAGCATGCTTTTAGTATTTGTTAACACTGGAGTCCCCCATGCAGCAATTCCTTGTACACACTAGGAGATCCCGGAAAATCCACATCTTAAACTTCTGCCTGAATGTGAGAGGAAACAGCATTATACGCTGCTCAGAAATTATGTTATGTGAATTTCTGCTGCTCAAAGAAGGCTGTTAATAGCTCTTTGCTTCCTCTTTAAGAGCGTTTCTCTCTGATACATAATCTGGGCTTTCACATTCACAGGGTAAACAGATTGCAAGCTATCTACTGTTTTCACTGCACCACTGAGATTCAATTTGCATTACAAAGTTGCATCACAATACTCAACTGCGTTATGAACTGATGCTTACCATCTCTCAGAATAGTAAATTATGATCTCACAATACATAAATTCATAAGTCTGTTTTGGAAATGTGTCGTATGTATGCCCAAAATCTCTGAAACTCTCACAATGTAGACAAGACTCTTACCAGAACACTTCAGTCCCACATCGTTTCTGTGAGAGCAGGACAGATTCTGAGAGGGTGCTTTGGGACAGGAGTTAATCTGAGACTCGTTGCCTCTACACTGAATCTCTTCTGTCCACATCTGGCCCTCACCCTGGCCAAACACAGCTGCCCCCAACTCTTTAGGATCTCCACAGTCCAGTTCCCTGCACACAACCTCTGCGTCCAGCTGGTCAAAATCAGCATCACACACTGTGCCCCACAAGCTTCCATTACGCACTTCGAGTCTCCCAGAGCACAGGTAAGCCCCGTCCACCAGCCTGACATTTGGAATGGTTGGAGCTACACAGAGAGAGAATGAAAAGATGATCATTTCTAAGGACTGACACCTTATTCCAGAGATGATAACGGAGACTGATGAATGAAAATAGCAGTGATGAATGAGACAAGTACACCGAGGCTGCCTGTGGTGTGTGATGAGCCAATCGCAAGAGAAGGTGAGTAAGAAATACAGTATTCTGTGGTGAATTTGTTAAGGCTGTTGAGTTCAGTAAACTGAGCAACACTGGCAACATTTATTGATTACAATACAAACACGTGCACATGAGCATCTGTAATCCCCACAATTTTCCAGCCAAAGACTGTATACACACACGTACAAACCCAAGACAACACGCCTTTTGACTGTCTTTAGCCTGTAGAGCTACATCCCACTTGTCCTGGGAGATCCTGCAAACTCCACAGATTAAACTTTACCCTCAGTGTGAGAGCAGGAAGCTGTAGCTGCTGCTATGAAATCATGTTTTGTGAATTTCAGCCGCTTATGGAGGGCTGCAAATAGCTCTGTGCTTCCTCTTCATGAGTGTGTAATCTCAGCTTTCACCATCGCAGAGTAAGCAAATTCTGAGCTATAGTCTCTTCACTTCCACAGAAAAGACATTTTCCATCAACACTCGAGTCCACTCTGTGAATCTGGGCAGAAACCTTCCAGTGGAAATTATTCTATGGAGAACTCTCCACTGCAGGTTACCTGACCTTTTTGGCAGTGGAGGTTTATAGATTGTCCTTCATGTTGGAGCAATTTCCTTGTCCTCCTCAAGAACTTCCAGCCACTTGGATCTGGAGTCAGAAGAGAGGTTTTGTGCACTACCCTCACACTCCAGCTGTACAGCAGCTTTTTCTCTGCCTCAGTAAACAATACAGACTGGGATGAGCCCCCTCTTAAAAACCGTCCATGGTCGAGTTTCACAGATGGTCCCACCCATTGACTGTAGATAAGGATGGACGACGCGTTTCCATTTACTCCCATTGATCAAAAATGGAGCCAAAATATCCAGGATACAGGCGCTGCCATCTTGCACATTTGGAGCCAGAGTCTGCAGTAGTGAGTAGTGATCAGGGGCCCACCAGACCCCCTGAACTTTTGACCTAGCTTGGTGCAACGCTTATCGTAAGATCCCGCCCATCGTACAGTTTATGTAAGTTAATGGACCCTCCAACTGCCAGTGTCAGAACACCCCCCATATGAACTTTTTGACCTGGAACGCATCATTTATTAACGTGATTTAATTAATGAAGTATTCCGAAATAAATTAGCTAATTCATTACATTTAAACAGAATGATTAGAACAGACTGATGTTTTCTGGCTTGGCTGCCACGCTATTAACATAAGTGCCTATAATAGCTAATACATAGAGACCGTGCAATTTATGTGCAAATAAGGCTCCAGTAGACCACATGCACGCAGCCACAATTCAATTAATTCTACACTTTTTCAACAATGAGCTATAGACCCGACTGGTTCAACATCATCAAGCGCCCCTTTTTGGGGGAAAACAATCACACTCATGCGCTGAAATCAATCACTAACAAGCGTGAAAATCGAGCAGAAAAATGCCTAAAAGTTGTTGTGTGCAGGGTTGCACATCAAATAAAAAGACCAGTCCGGATTTCAGGTTCGCCATCCTACCTGGAAAGGCAAGAATCCAAAAAGGAGAGTTCTATGGCTTCAAGCTATCCAAAGAGAAGATGAAGAGGGGAAGCTATGGGATCCAGCGTGTTCCCATGTTTATATGTGTGGGAAACACTTCATGACAAGTAATGCCACACGTTTTTTAAACTTAGAAAGTAACATCAGTAATCTTTAATATGCAAGACTTGGTACTATACTTTCATAGGTTTGTTTGCTACGATTTTTTTGCCTTGTGTCATTATATATTATTTGGTTGTTTCCCGAGCTAACGTTAGTAGCACCAGCCAGCGAGTTAGGTTTGTGGTCTAATGTTATGTGTATTTGTTGGTTATTCTTAACTCCAAACTGAAACAGGGTTCGAAATTCGATAGTAAAAATTATGGTGGACCAGTAAACTTGTCCTCAAACAAGTCCGAGTGCCCAGTAAAATATTTTCAATTACCAATAAACGGAATGAATGCTATATCAAACCTCCACTCTTTTCGGCTGTTTATTTGCCAGAACGATTCTTGGTGACAGTTACTATTGATGGACAGCTAGCTTGATTGAGAGGCAGCAAGAGTAGCCTGGAGTAACAGTACAGTAACACTTTTATTATTTCAAATGACTATTTTTCTATTAACACCTTGGTTAGTTACAGACAACACTTGGCTTAATGCTACCTAGTGACTCAATCAAATATGTGTAGATGTCGGGATAAGCGAGGTCCGGCCACTGTGTCGGGTCGTTGATGCACTCAGGCGGAGGGATGCTGAAAGGGCAAGAGGGTTGACCGATCAACCTTAATTTATTAAGATAACGCGAACGCTCAGGTTCAGGCAAGGTAGCAAAATAATCGCTAGACATATCAATAAATCAAGAAATGGATGTAAACAGGAAATTAAGTGAAAGAATCTGATAAATTGCACAGCTAAACACACATCAAATTACATTATGATCAATGAGATCTGAGATTTTCTATCCCCCAAAAGGGGCGCGGCCTTGACGTTTTCCAAAGTACCCGGTTGTGCCGGTCAGGTCTATACGATGATCTTGCAAGACACG
Source organism: Gymnothorax javanicus (assembly GCA_029692085.1). Taxonomy (NCBI): domain Eukaryota; kingdom Metazoa; phylum Chordata; class Actinopteri; order Anguilliformes; family Muraenidae; genus Gymnothorax; species Gymnothorax javanicus. Next base: position 65,513,139 of record CM056200.1, read on the forward strand.
TCATTTGACACGCATTATGCGATGGTAGTCACATGGGGGGACCAGGTTTTATGGGGGGACCAGATTTTACACGACACAGGCAGCATTGCAATTTGTCGGCTCGTTAAATAAGGTAATGCAGTCTGGGGGAAAATAGACCCCTTGCTGCCATCTGTTTTGCAGTTAGTTATGACTACGTAACTCACCAGCAATGATGTCTTGTCAGTGAATCTTGCTTAACAAGCTAGCTAGGTAGCTAACTACATTAGCTAACGCAAGTAAAAGATATTTGCAATTTCTCGACCATAGCTGCAGTTAGTGTTCTTAACTGTAACTTACTCCATTTTGCGAATGGCGTGTATGTTAACATCGACTTTCGTTGCTAAATCACATTCCACCGGGAAAGAGTCATTTTGTTTGTGCATGCTACTGGCTGAGTAATAGGTCTGTGAGATAGCACAGCAGCCCGCCCACTAGTTGGGATGTGGGCTTAGCGACAGAGACAGAAGGAACGTGCAGGAGAGGTGGGTACCGCTTCAAAAAACAGCCACATTTATTGTGCCAGCTTTGTTTTTGCAATAAATTATCAGTAATAAAAATAACACTGTTGATAAAGAAAGAAAAAAAATAATAATTAAGAAAAAAAAAACTAATTTCAAAATGTTGCCAAAAGCATTAGTAATGCATCAAAGAGCTCTACCTCACAGCAGGAGAGACACAGAGACTGAGAAGCATCCATCTCTATCAAAGTCTCAGTGAGAACTGAGCTGCCCCACCCAAGTAACCTATTACCCCAAATTGGCCCAAATTGGGTAATAGGGCAAAACCAACAAAAAAGGGAAACTCACAGCATAGAATGGCTTAATACCAAACAAAAAAGAATAGGATATATAGGCAACATAACATAAATACTTAGAATTATTCAAACATATTTACAATACAACCCACAAAATAACTAAAGAGTACAGAAAGACAATATAGGTATAAAATGAAGGAAATAAACACCCCTTTCCCTCTAAATGCCTCACTCCTTCCCCTAGTGGGAATGATGTAAAAGGTCTGTCCCAACGCGGAGCGCGCTTCCACAAAGGGACAGTTGCAGGCAGACAGAATAACAGGAAGTGTTGGGGTGAGCTGATGTTTGTGACCGGCTTATGGGCAAACTATACAAAATACAAATGCCAAATGGAGGATTGACATAGCGGGTACCATACTACATTACAATCTACTAAATCAAACAGAAAGAAACTCACATCGCGATGTAATAAAGTTACACTAAACTGCGACAGACCAAACAATCGGTCTGACGCGCGTAAAACGCCAAACCCGCGGCAAAATCCCAGTCGCCAACCAACATCAAACAAACAGATCAACAATTGTTGCACAAGCAAAACCCATTATTTATACAATATATTTTGAGTCCATGTTTTTTCATCAGGAAGCAAGATGGTGTAAGTGCCGGATGTGTGTATGCGAGTGTGCGTGTGAGAACGAAGGGCTCCTTTTCTATCTCCCTCTCCCGCAATCGTGGTAAAGTGCATGAAAAGTTCATAAAGTCTTTGACAGTGAGAAGGGGAATTGTTCAGCTTCTCACAAGGTCAAACGTAATTTTCTTCTAGTTGGAACGGTAGTTCGAATTTTGAATTAAAATAAAAAGCCTTTCTAACCATGTAGTTAGATAGGTGTCTTTAGAAGTCTCACATCGCAACAATAATGTATTTTTAAACGATAAGAGAAACATAATTTCATTGATGCAATTGAACATAACCATCATAACTCGGTGGACCAGGAAAGCATTCTGTGCAAAGTTAGCGATGCCACCCGCCTGCATTTTTTTAAGGTGGGCTCAATATATAGCTATGAATGAATGGAAAGTAATTGTTTAATTTTTATCCTCATTTTTGGACTATGAAATGGACTCTGCCATTTTGACTTACTCCACAGAGGCTAAGAGCATGTACAAACACAGGAATAACTGGAAATCGATGCCTATCTTGACTTCCGCAAAATACTTTTCACTGGGAAATTTCGTTAAGAGACTCAAGTTCATATCATTGTTACATTCAGTGAATGTACAAAGAGCACAATATAGCTTGGTAAAATATGGAATAATAATATGTAAATATTTAAGTTTTTCGTAAAAAAATATTGCCGTGTGTCTGACAGACCAAATCCAGAGGGGTGATGCTGGATTTGGATTTTCGACAAGTAGTGGCCGTAATAAATGCAATAATTTCTCTGCTTTATGTGATGTTTGATCTTTTTATTTATTTTTATACTAGGGTAGCTATCATGCTTGTCATTGCTGTCACAGCTCTTCCTCTCCCTCCACCTTCATTTCTCTCCCTTCATCTTCAATCTCCTCCAAACCGATTGCTTTCCCCCAGCCTTTCCACCTGATGGACCTCCTAAATCGCGTTTCCCCACAGTGAATGCAGCCAAGTGGTTGTCTTTGGGCCACCCAAAAGTTAAGGCCTCTGCATAGTTTTTGTTTAAATAAATATTTTTATTTAACCCTCATTTGCACGCCTCTGATTTACTGTAGCAGAAGACACAGTATATGTGAAAGAATTCCAGAGTGAAGTTTTTGGCTTCACACACATGTAAAGACCTTTATTATACATTATAGGAGGTTTTACTTACTGCCATCAAAGAAAATGTACAGTACATTGAATATCAAAACATTTCTCATGTACTCCTAGTCTATGGGTAGATGACTAGACTTACTGTTGGAAAACTGAGGCTGTAATTGTCCAGATGAACTGTACACGGTATGGAATCAAATCACACTACCTGACAAAAGTATTAGGACATTCCGCATTCTCACTCAACTTTTGATGTACATGTGTTATATTATATATGCGAGTGTTATAGGAATTTAATGGTGTCCTAAAATGTACATGTAAACATCACAGAACATTATTGAACATTTGGGGAAGCTGCAGATATACATATTGGCACATTTTTTCTCTGTACGAAAAACTCAATTTTGGTCTGTCATAAGTAAGAGATATTATCATAAATTGTGCTTGCAATATGGTAATTTTCAAATTTACACATTTGGAATTGTGTCCCTGTCATAATGGAAGATCAATGGCTACTATTGGTCCAATCATTATGATCAGGTGTGGCACATGGGGTGATTTTGATTCTCCATAAAAGGAGGGTCGAGACATACAATAATTCAGTATGGTGTATCCACAATGGGGTCTGTATTTTTATTTGAATAAACAACTATTTCCAAACATGATACATTCATTAGTTCCTACTGCACTGTAAGAAAATCACACACATAAATAATGACGTCCTAATACTTTTGTCAGATAGTGTAGGGTAAAAAGTTTTGAACTTGTAGAGATATTTTGTGTGTGTGAAAAAAAAATTTTGTGCATGTGAAATAGTTTTGTGCTTGAAAAATAGTTTTGTGTGTGTGTGTGTAAAAGTTTTGAACTTGTCAAAATATTTTGTGTGTGTAAAAAAAGTTGAGAGCTTGTGAAACAGTTTTGCGCGTGTGTGAAAATTTCCTACCTTCCTGTGTGACAGTGAAGTTGCGGATATGCTCACATTTCCTACCTTCGCGTGCAACACTTTTTTTTACCAGCACAAACCAGATTTACAAACGTCAAGTTAAGAATTATGGCCCTATTTTCACTCCTGTGGGTAGACTAGCCAATCAGCACTTTGCCCACTGAATAGCCAATCAGAATGCTTGAGAATATCAATAGCTCTGACTAGGATTAATCGGCTTTTTTTGATGATGTTCTGGTTTGCTGAGATGCTCCGGTACAACACTGGAAAATAACATGTATGAAGGCTGACAGGTCAAGTTTCAAAAAAACATGAACATATTCAGCTAAAAATAGCCTGCGCAGATTCACCCACAATCAGTTTTATTATGAAATGTACGGAAGCTTATTGCTGCCAATGAAAAAAAAAAAAATTAGATTTTTTTTTTCCCCGCAGCTTATTGCTGCCAACAGGGGGGAATTTTGTTTATTTATTTTTTTTCCACAGCTTATTGCTGCCAACGGGGGGGGGGGAAATCCACAAAATATTCTCCTGACTTACTTAACATCCAAATTCCCTCGCTTTGCTCGCTTTGCACTGAATTCACTTCTTGAGCACCCAGTGACTGGAAAACAAAAGATTGAGTTGCCATCTCCTGCCACTTTTGAAAGCCATCTCACTGGAACTGCATGTGCAGGGAACCACGAGTAACCAGCGGGGATTAGTTTCAGTAAAATGGAAAACTTTTGTTTCTTCTGTAAAATAGAATACATGCTACATTTATTTCTTTTCTCATTGCCTGCCACACACCCAACATATTGAACGGTTCATGGTCAAACATAATGAATAATGAGGATCAATCAACAGCACTCCTTTCTTATGGTAGAGAAGTACAGTGCCATAAAATGGGGTAATAAGGGACGGCAAGGTAACAAGGGACAATTTTCTTGGAAAGTTTTCAAACGCAAATTCAAGTTTTTTTTTTCGACACTCCCTGTCGTGATACATTATTTTTATGATACCTTGGTAGGTACTTGAAAATTACAAGGTGAGTTGGATATGATTCTATTGTTCTTTTATGATTGACAGCAATAAACAGATTTGACACATACTTGGCCAGGATGCTTTGGGAGGAATCAAGAAAAATATCTCAAAAGTGTCTCTTATTACCCCATTTTACGGTATAATCCCAAATGTTCGTGGTGACTCCTTGGTCTGGGCATCTTTTTCATTAAGGCTAAACCTCTTAATTCTGCTGAAGGAAAATCTTAATGCTGTATCAATCAATCACATACCAGATTATTTCATGCTTCAAGCTGTTTGGGGAAGGCCTCTTCTTGTCACAGCATTACTGCAGTGCTCAGAATGAGGTGCATATGTGGTTTGCTGCCATCACTGTGCAAACTCTTAAATGCTTTTGCGGATGGAATGGTTACAAATATTTAGTGATGCTTTAACATCTAGTGGGAAAGGCTTCCCAGAAGAGTCTATCGTAGCAGCAAATGGGGGACCAACTCCTTCTTAATGCCCACAATTTTGGAATGAGACATTGAGTGAGCAGATTTCCCCATTCTTTCGTCAATTCAGTGTGTTAATACACTGGTGGTTTCAAATTGCATGCCTCGAGCCAGAATGAGGTGCACATTTCTATTCTTACTCAGCGCTAACACACAAGATGCGCTGATCACCTAATGACAAAGCCCCTGATTACCAAAATCAGGCTGCTCTCAGATAGTCCTAAAGAAAATAGTTCATTGCTTGGGTCCCAGCATTGAAAACCATGGTTCTAGATTTACTCCTCCTTTCCTAAGTACAAAAATCAATGTACAACAATAATCACTGAGACGTGCACAAAGACAGAGATGGCTCAATGACAACATGAATATCAAAATATTCCTTTATGAACATAAACTTTTCTTCAAGACATTGTATTACTAATTATGTCACGTCTCTGTGACATGCGTACCAATATGCCAACATACATGGGGATAAGTACCTGCAGATAGTGTGGCGTATGTAATGTGCGACCATATTTTGCCGCCAGATGAACTTTTTTTTTTTTTCATCCATGAATGTTGCTGCCAGGTGAAAAAAAAAAAAAAAACTTAGCAACCGAGCTAGCCCAGCCTGGCTAGGTTGCTAATTTTGCTTTTTTTTTTTTTTCCACTTTCAGTGTTACTATATTTAGAAACAGGGCCATGGCCCTCTAGTGAGTCACCTGAGTATGGTATTCTTACGGTCTGAAAGGCAACCACGTCTTATGCTTGTTTAGCAATAGCTAATGACGATAGCTAGTTTTGAAAATGTTATGTGTTAAAATGTGCGGTCCTTTCGTGCGTCTGAACTGTACTTTCAGGTATCTGGGACGCTTTGCTAGAGAGGTTAGGACAAAAACCAAATGATGTCGCTTAACTACGATGATTATTTACAAAGATTTTCCCGAAATACCTCAAGCTAGTGATCAAGATGGCCATATAGTCTGAAAAGAAAGGTAATATGCGATTGCATACACTAGCTACATAGCTCAGCTGCAATTAGCAATGAAGTATTGGTCTTAGCCCAAACTGCCTGCTTGCTCCACAGTTAACAGAACCTGTTAATCAAGCCTGAAGCAGAGCCATGCACAGAAGTTATATGGCTATATGGCTGTGGGTGGAAGGAGGTCGTGTGGGTGTTGAAAGTGACCGGTCAGGGTCAGTAAAACTTCTCCCATAGCTAGCTAGCTATCTGGTTCGCAAATACCTGGTTCGCGTCTCAGTGACCGTTTAACGTGAAGTTTGCTATGGCTCTCACCACCCACACTACCTCCTTGAATCTCGATTAATGGCTTCTGTCGACTAAAGCCTGATTCATGCCTCTTGCGGTCGGCGCGGTTTCAGCAGTGCGGACGGCGCGCACGGTCCCCACGAACGTCGAGTCGTTTCATGCTTGATGCGGTCAAAGCGACTCCAAGGACAGGCCTGTTCTAATCTTGCGCTACTGAATCTTATTTCTGAGATCAATACGTTCATTTACTATCATATTGTAACTATTATTACTACTACCAAACACACGGCTCGATCATTTTGAATTAGATTAGACAGTGCGTCGCTGTCAAAACAAATATTACTCGCCGCTCTTTCTCCACTATTACGATAATTGGGTCACTTGAAACTTCCGAAAATTAAAGCTGTAGTATACGATTTGAAAGTTTGATCATTATTAATAACCTCATTTAGATGGTGGTTATGGTCCTACAGTACAATCTACACAATGTGAAGAGCAAAAAAACCTAAAAAAATCCGTTCACTCTAGTGGCTGCAGAGACGTTGACCAATGTAAGCCATCCGGCCTGATGGCTTACATTGGTCAACGTCTCTCTCCTACTCTCATCCAATCCCCTCGCTCTAGTTGACACTCCCCCGAGAGCTTGCTCTGACTCCCTGTGCTCCGCGTTCCGTCTCGTCCCCGCCCCCTTCCGCGTTTACGTTTTCCGTCTGTTTACTGCCGGCCGGCTTGTTGCTCTGGTAGAGGGGGTGTGCCTGGGAATCTCCACGCGGACGGCCACATGTGCTCGGTGGGAAGGATCAGGGAGCACAGAGGGGAGGGGTGTGTGCGTGTGTGGGCAGGATGCTTTTTTTCAAATTTTTCTCAACGTCTCAATCTTTCTCAACTGATTCTCAGATCGTATACTACAGCTTTAAGTTGACAAGGTTTGGATTTCGGCAGTTTCTGCACCGACGTCTGGCAATGATCATTTTGTTTTTTTTTTTTTTTTTTGTGTGTGTGTCTGATTTCAGATGCATAGAGATTACTTGTTATAGCAAACTAAGTTTAATTTGTCTGCCAGTTAGTTTAGCCAACTGTGAATTAATGTCATTAATACCGCGATGATTGGGTCCTAAACCACAAATTAAATATAAAGGCGTGGGGGGACGTTGAGGTATTCCGAAATAACTTTATGGGTATTCCCGAATGACGTGAACTACGCCAACGAGATTCCCTTCAATCATCTGCGGACATAGCTACCCTATGTCCGGAAAACCTTGGGTTAAACAGAGCGCTGCATAGACATTTGATTTTGTCTCCCTAAGTTTTATAAACACCATGAGCCTGGACAATGATGTAAATATTGCCGATACACTGGTTCCGCCAGCTTCTCCACTCCTCCCCTTCATTTTTTTCTTGCTTTGCCAAACCGGTTGCGAAGGGTTTTCAATTTTATCTTAGACACGTCGAGATTAGTCTGTTGAAAATTTCCGATCTCCTTCCATGTGTTGGAAGTCAAATGAGCATTCTTGAAGATCCGACAGGAACTGACGTAAAGATGTTAGTATTTTCAGCTGTTTGTATGTTCAGCTGGCTTTTCTTTAAAGCTTTCCATTTTTAATTTTAATCGGTATACGTACTTCCGGGTCCTGAAGCTAGCCAATCATTGCAACGCGGTCTGTGCGACCCCGGCCGCGTTGTTACAAAATCCTCCAGGTGCGCGACTCGGCGTTCAGAGCCTCCGCGGACCCTCCACGCTTTGTCACCCTGGCCGCAATTGCGTCATTTCACCGTGTGGGCCGTAAGAAGCATGAATCAGGCTTAAAGAGCATGTAGACAGTTTGAGCCGGGACTGTATTTTTGCATCGCTAATTTCAACTGCGTTACAGTGCTTGGATAATCGTCCTATTTAAGCGATATCATTTGATTTTTGCCCTAACATCATCAGCTAGCTAGCTGTAACCGAGGCTGGTCTTGAGCTAGCTTGCTAGCAGGGTAAGCAACGTCCCGAATGTCTGGAAGTTCAGTTCAGAAGTATGAAAGCGCCGCAAAATATATCAGAGAAGGTCGTGCCTATTACAGCTGGCTGAGCACAGTCCAGTCACCATGACTTCATCATTATGCCTCCCCGGAGCGAGTACGTCGTTGGCTACCTTGCTAGCAAGCTATCTTAAGAGCAATCACGGTTACTGCTAGTTAGCTGGTAAGGTTAGGGCAAAAGCCAAACGATGCCGCTTAACTACGACGATTATTTACAAAGATTTTCCTAAAATACCATAAGCTAGCTAGCAAGCTGGCCATATAGTCTGAAGAGAAAGGTAATGTGCAATTGCATAGGCTATATAGCGCAGCTGCAATTTGCAATGAAATAATGTCTCAGCCCGAACTGCCTGCTTGCTCCGCAGTTAACAAAACCTGTTAATCAAGCCTGGCCCTGAAGCAGAGCCATGCATAGAAGTTAAATGGTTTTGGGTTGAAGGAGGTTGTGTGGGTGTTGAAAGTGACCAGTCAGGGTCAGTAAAACTTCTCCCATAGCTAGCTAGCTATCTGGTTTGCAAATATCTGGTTCGCGTCTCAGTAACCGTTTAACGTGAAGTTAGCTATGGCTCTCACCACCCACACTGCCTCCTTGAATCTTGATGAACGGCTTTTGTCGACTGAAGAGCATGTTTGTAGACAGTTTGAGCTGAGACTGTATAATTGCAGCCGCGATTCAGCGCTTGAATAATCGTCCTATTTAAGCGATATCATTTGATTTTTGCCCTAACATCATCAGCTAGGTAGCTGTAACCGAGGCTGGTCTTTAGCTAGCTTGCTAGCAGGTTAGGCAGCGTCCCGAATGTCTGGAAGTTCAGTTCAGAAGTATGAAAGCGCCGCAAAAAATATCAGAAGGTTGTGTCTATTACAGCTGGCTGAGCGCAGTCCAGTCACCATGACTTCATCATTATGCCTCCCCAGAGCGAGCACGTCGTTGGCTACCTTGCTAGCAAGCTATCTTAAGAGCAATCACGGTTACAGCTAGCTAGCTGGTAAGGTTAGGGCAAAAGCCAAATGATATCGCTTAAATACGACAATTATTCAAGCGCTGAAACACGGCTGCAATTACAGTCTCAGCTCAAACTATCTACAAACATGCTCTTCAGTCGACAAAAGCCGTTCATGAAGATTCAAGGAGGTAGTGTGGGTGGTGAGAGCCATAGCTAACTTCACTTTAAAGGGGACCTATCATGCTGATCCTTCTTTTAATACATATTAGTAATGTAATAATGTTGGTTGTCCATGCTCAACCTCTGAAAAGTTTCTATACATAAGATGCAGGGGTTTTGCCGTAATCCAAGAACGTGATTTCGTGAGCGTGATTTCCTCTCTGAACAGCTCCTCCCGAGATCTTCACGAAATCTGGGCAAAACTTGACGTCAGGTTGTGCCGTCCAATTAGTACAGACCTAGCCAGAGCCAACTACTGCGCTGGACCTGCCCACACCGTAAACTATTCTAGCAGGCACTAGAATAACAACGGCAGATCATAGTATGCCTTAGTAGCGTCTACACTTTTGGAAATACAAAAGAAGAACCGCAGATCATTTGAGGTGCAATTTTGTCAGTATCTCTCCCAAAGCTGCTTGTCCGTTTACTTTTGGACGCGAAGAAAAACAATTTCTCTTCCAAAAGACGATGCCGCCAGAAATCAGTGGGTAGCTTTTTTTGTTTGCTGGCAGCAAACAGCCACGGCCAAAGGGAACGTTAGCTGATTGTGCTCAGCATTTCACCAAAGACAGCTTTGTTAATAATAATAATAATTCGACACAGGATAAGCGTTTCAGCTGCTTCTCAAACCTGAAGCAGTTGCATCGATCAAGCGCTCGGAGCCACAAGCTGTAAGTAACGATATAACATCAAATAATATAAGTGAAGCTAACGTGTTAAGGGTGGCTACTGGCTAGCAGGACCGCTTACGATAGTTAGCACTAACAACTGGCCTCAAGCGCAGGCTTTCTAAAATATCTGAAGATAAAGCCTGGATCTGTCGCAACTGTCCGTGACTCGCAGACACAGAAGCTGCAAGTTGCTTTTACTGCATAAGCCAACCTGACGTGATAGCCAGATGATTGTGGCTGTAGCACTGCGGCTAATGTAGCCAAGTTACTGTTGCTAATTTCTGTGTCCCAAATATGCAAGAGTGATATCAGGGGAAATTCTACAGAAGGTTTGTGAACATAAACCTCATTTGAAGCTAACTTTTTATACTTGTTTGTAATTTGGATGCTTGGTACAACTGTCCACGGTGACGGAACTTGCTGTCTGTAAAACCTGTATTGCAAAGGTTTGTCTCTGTGGTTGTTATGACCGATCGGTTACCAGCTACTGCATGTTTATCACGTGCCGTGCCAATTAAAAATTCTCCTGGTTAACTTATATATGCAGTAATTCTGATTGGTATGCTTGTGTGACTTCGGTAAGCATAAATGTGGCAGTTTCATCATAACCTTGCCCAATTGTAGCCACCACGGTTGAAGCTAACCGGAGAGGTGCTGTATGTGTCCGCAAAGTTGGGCTGAAAAGCACAGTTAGACCAGACGTTGGTTTTGCAGAGCTTGGGATACGTGTTTGGGTTTGTTTACGGCTGCTTGTGATCGCTTCATTTATCCATGACCGGGATCAGCCGAATGCTTCACAAATGTCTGGGCAAGCTCTCTGGTGCTACCGAGAAAACAATGCAAAACGCAGAAGCTCTACCGTGTGTGGTATAATAAATGATTTCTTTGCACTACCGTGACATAATTTCATCCCCCTTTAGAAGTTGTTGTGGCTAATAAAAAGCCAAAAAAGGCAGAGATTAAATATGAAGTTCTTTCCTGTAGAAGTGATCGATTCGCCGCTCCACATAAGCAACTTGTCCGCGCTAACGGAACTTACGGTCTGCAAAACCTGTATGATGTTCATAACATAACCAAGCTCTCTCTAGCTGTTGCGTATTATCCATAAAGCTGCTTTCACATCGGACGCGAAACAAATTTTTCACGGGACAGATTTGCCTACATTCAAAGTCGATGCAAAGAGGTGAATACACGCGTTATGGGCGCGTTAAGCAGCTTTCACACCGGACGCAAAACTAATTTTTTTTTTTTTTTTTTTTTTTTTGTAAATTTGGCATCTCCAATCCCACCCGAATCTGGAATGCCCAATTGGTGAATTATGTACAAGGCTTGCTCGTATGCGACCCCTTGCTGCCAATTCAGGAGAGTGTAGACAGTACGCGGCTCTCCTCCGAAGCACGCGCCTGTCAACCACCGCTTCTTATACACTCATTGGTCGAATCTTCGCAAGTTCAGAACGAGGGCGGAGGATACCCGGACATGACCGGGCTTAGAATCTTCCTGATGAGCGCCCATCTGGCTAACAGGAGGCGCTTGAGCAACGAACAAGGCAACTATTGTAATCCCTACCCAACAGTCCCTTCCCAATTTGCAACCCTGTAGCGCTATAGCCAATTGTGCGCTACTCTGAAAAAGCTGCCGACCACTGCTGGCTGGTACGAAGCGGGGCTCGAACCCGCGACGTGATAGTCACTTCTGCTTTGCAACGCGATGCTTTCCCGAGTGAGCTATCCGGCAGCTGCGAAACTAATTTTTTGCGCAACAGATTACATTCAAAGTCAATGCGAAGATGCGAATATGGGCGCGTCAAGCCGCTTTCACACCGGACGCGAAACGAACTTTTCGCGCGACAGATTACATTCAAAGTCATGACCGCTTATCAGCTACTGCATGTTAGTTCCCGTGCTCTGCTAATTAAAAATGCTCCTGGTTAACTTATATGCTGCGATTCTGATCGGTATGCTTGTGTTACTTCGGTAAGCATCAATGTGGCTGTTTCATCATAACGTTGCCTGATTGTAGCCACTGCAGTTGAAGCTAACCGGAGAGGTGCAGTTAGACCAGACGTAGGTTTTGCAAAGCTTGGGGAGCGTTTTTGGGTGCTTGTGAAACGATCGCTTTACTTATCCATGACCGGGGTCAGCCTGATACTTCTCCAATGTCTGGGCAAGCTCTCTGATGCTACCGCTGAAAGCAATAGGGAAAAGCACAGGCTATAACGTGTCTGGTACGGTCTGGTATCACAAACGATTTCTCTGCATTGCTGTCGATTGAATATTAAATCGGCGACTGAATATTGAATTCTTTCCTGTAAAAGTGATCGATTCGCTAGCTCCACATAAGCAACGGTTCACGCCAACAGAACTTAGGGTCTGTAAAACCTGTATTATGCTCATAAAGTAATCGGAGCTCTAGCTAGCTCTCGCACACTATCCATAACGCGCCCATTCTCCGAGAGGAAAAGCTTGTCATTCCGATGCAAGTAAGTAAGTAAGTAAGCCATTACCTCGGGCAATTTCCGAAAAGGCCGTTTAGCCTGGAGCTTTCGCCCCTCCGTCATATACCAGTGCAGAAGCTGTTCGTTTCTAACGACACACCACAGTTATGCACACGAACCAGCAGGTCCTCATAATACACACTGAAGCAGTCCATAAGCTGTTGGTCCACTTTTAGCTGCTCCTCACTGTCTATGTTTCCCTCTAAACTCAGACCCACCGGATTTCTACGGTCTCCGGTCTACACGTGGGTATGTCGACCCGTTCTACAAATGTGTCTGTATGGGGTGGATTCTAGCTTTCCCTGCATCCTAGCTATAAAGTAGAAAAACTGCTGTCGCCGTAGCAAACTGTAGCCGATGGCAAATTTGAGCTTGAGCTGCCAGATTTTCGCACTGCGTCCTCCACTTTTGCCGCTGCGTTTGTTAGAACAAGTTCATTTCATTGATCTATATTCAAGTATAACGTTAGATTGCGGAATTTGCCCGCCGCTTCCTTGTCAGATTGCAGACGTGTCTCGCGCTTCCCTCTGGGGAGCCAGACCTGGAAAACTGCGTTCTGCAGCCTCGTCCCGCCCAACTCCGCCCTCCACAGAGCTGGCCAGTCAGAAGAAAGTGGGCACACGGGGAGTGGGGGCCATAGCGGAAGAGCCACCCCAATGAGGCGTTTCAGGCAGAGACTACAATGGACTACAAATGGGTTTTTTTAAGGATGGCAGTATGAGCTAAATAAGGACCCTGTTTGGGCTTTGAACGATCAGGAGTACTCTAGGGGAGTCCAAGATCAAAATATAACCTTGGAAATATAGCATAATAGGTCCCCTTTAAACGTTCATTCAGACACGAACTAGGTATTTGCGAACCAGATAGCTAGCTAGCTATGGGAGAAGTTTTACAGACCCTGACTGGTCACTTTCAACACCCATACAACCTCCTTCAACCCACAGCCATATAACTTCTATGCATGGTTCTGCTTCAGGGCCATGCTTGATTAACAGGTTCTGTTAACTGCGGAGCAAGCAGGCAGTTCGGGCTGAGACCTATACTTCATTGCTAATTGCAGCTGAGTTATGTAGCTAGCGTATGCAATCGCGTATTACCTTTCTCTTCAGACTATATGGTCATCTTGATAACTAGCTTACGGTATTTAGGGAAAATCTTTGTAAATAATCGTCGTAGTGAAGCGACATCATTTGGTTTTTGCCCTAACCTCACTTGCAAAGCGTCCCAGATACCTGAAAGTTAGTGATGGTGTGATGAGGCCCCGTGAATGTATTGAATCTTTCCAGCCAATTGCTTCATGAAAAGGCTGATCGTGAAGCCCCGTTTAACAGCTCATTTGGGAGTACTGACATCTGCTGGTCATTTGATGTACAGCAGTGCTACTGTGATGTTCACATGTGGGCTACATCTGCAAACACACATCTCTCTCTCTCTCTCTCTCTCTCTCTCTCTCTCTCTCTCTCTCTCTCTCTCTCTCTCTCTCTCTCTCTGTCTCGTTTGTATCTATGTAGACACACACACCACTCATCCTCCACGTGATTGATGTCAGCAGATGTATATTATGTTTTACCCTATTGGGAGATATAATATCAAAATGTTCCCAAACGAATTATGTCCTCCTCCTTTTTGTTGGCTCCATTATCTCCAGTGTTCTGCATGTACCTCACCAGATAACGCAGTCAGAACACGTCTTGAATTTCTTGCGGCTTTTTCAGTGAATCGAATCACACAACGAGGCAATCACGTGATTTCAGAGAACCGGGGCCTCATTTGTCTTTGGTCACGTGATGTTCTGAAAAACGATACAGGCCTCGAAACAGGCTTCATTTGGACACACCCCCTTTGATCAGTACAGACCTCGGGGCTTCAGTGTCAGACGTAACATCACTACTGAAAGTACAGTTCAGACCACAAAAGCGCCGCACAATTTAACACATAACATTTTCAAAACTAGCTATCATCATTAGCTATTGCTAAACAAGCATAAGACGTGGTTGCCTTTCAATACCATACTCAGGTGACTCACTAGAGGGCCATGGCCCTGTTTCTAAATATAGTAACACTGAAAGTGGAAAAAAAAAAAAATTAGCTTAGCAACCTAGCCTGGCTGGACTAGCTCAGTTGCTAAGCTATTTTTTTTTTTTTTTCCACCTGGCAGCAACATTCATGGTTGGAAAAAAAATTTTTTTTTTTTTTTTACACCTGGCAGCAACATTTGTGATTGAAAAAAAAAAAAAAAAAAAGGTTCATCTAGTGGAAAAATATGGTCGCACATTACGCACGTCACACTATCTGCAGGTACTTATCCCCATGTATGTTTGCATATTGGTACGCATGTCACAGAGAATATTTTGATATTCATGTTGCTATTGAGCCATCTCTGTCTTTGTGCACGTCTCAGTGATTATTGCTGTACATTGATTTTTGTACTTAGGAAAGGAGGAGTAAATCTAGAACCATGGTTTTCAATGCTGGGACCCAAGCAATGAACAATTTTCTTTCGGACTATCTGAGAGCAGCCTGATTTTGGTAATCAGGGGCTTTGTCATTAGTTGATCAGCGCATCTTGTGTGTTAGCGCTGAGTAAGAATAGAAATGTGCACCTCATTCTGGCCCGAGGCATGCAATTTGAAACCACCAGTGTATTAATACACTGAATTGACGAAAGAATGGGAAAATCTGCTCATCCAACGTCTATTTCCAAAATTGTGGGCATTAAGAAGGAGTTGGTCCCCCATTTGCTGCTACGATAGACTCTTCTGAGAAGCCTTTCCCACTAGATGTTAAAGCATCACTAAATATTTGTAACCATTCCATCCGCAAAAGCATTTAAGAGTTTGCACAGTGATGGCAGCAAACCACATATGCACCTCATTCTGAGCACTGCAGTAATGCTGTGACAAGAAGAGGCCTTCCCCAAACAGCTTGAAGCATAAAATAATCTGGTATGTGATTGATTGATACAGCATTAAGATTTTCCTTCAGCAGAATTTAGAGGTTTAGCCTTAATGAAAAAGATGCCCAGATCAAGGAGTCACCACGAACATTTGGCAATATACTGTAAAATGGGGTAATAAGAGACACTTTTGAGATATTTTTCTTGATTCCTCCCAAAGCATCCTGGCCAAGTATGTGTCAAATCTGTTTATTGCTGTCAATCATAAAAGAACAGTAGAATCATATCCGACTCACCTTGTAATTTTCAAGTACCTACCAAGGTATCATAAAAATAATGTATCATGACGGAGTGTCGAAAAAAAAAACTTGAATTTGCGTTTGAAAACTTTCCAAGAAAATTGTCCCTTGTTACCTGGCCGTCCCTTATTACCCCCATTTTATTGTACTGTACTTCTCTACCATAAGAAAGGAGTGCTGTTGATTGATCCTCATTATTCATTATGTTTGACCATGAACCATCCAATATGTTGGGTGTGTGGCAAGCAATGAGAGAAGAAATAAATGTAGCATGTATTCTATTTTACAGAGGAAACAAAAGTTTTCCATTTTACTGAAACTAATCCCAGCTGGTTACTCGTGGTTCCCTGCACATGCAGTTCCAGTGAGATGGCTTTCAGCTGTGGCAGGAGATGGCAACTGAATCTTTTGTTTTCCAGTCATTGGGTGCTCAAGAAGTGAATTCAGTGCAAAGCGAGGGTTTGCAAATTTGGATGTTAAGTAAGTCAGGAGAATATTTTGTGGATTCCCCCCCGTTGGCAGCAATAAGCTGCGGAAAAAAAGAAAATTAAATTCCCCCCCTGTTGGCAGCAATAAGCTGTTTTTTTCATTGGCAGCAATAAGCTTCCGTAGAAATGGGCCAATCAAGTAAAAAAAAAAAAAAAAAAAGCTCATCGTTGTAGCTTGTAAATTGCAGGCCTGGTGTTCATTCAGTGCGCTGTCGGTTTAAAATGTCAAGGCTTATATCGTCAGATGCCGTGGATTTCCTCCTTCATTTGACGTGTCGTTAGTATACAGAGCTCTAATATTATGTTATCCTATGATTTGCTAGATGCTTATGTACTTGATTGGTGCTTGAATTGTGTTCGGTTTAGGAAACTGTCATGAGTTTTCTCAGAATTCATCCCTTGAGCATATGCCGAACGAAGATTTTGCTATTAGGAAACGTGCTGCATTTATTATGCATATTAATTGCCCTTGGTCTGGGGGCGCATGGTCATAAGAGGTTGCTATTGTTTTGAATGTATCTTTTCAACTGATTCGTGTATTTCCCCAAAGTCACGCTTCCAATTCCCATCTACTGCGTTCAGCCTCGTCTGTACCTATACTGCATGACGTCATATCCCTGGATGAGGGCCGCCGCCTGATTTGAAATTCTGGTCCAGACGATCGACTCATTGGATTGGCAAGAAGTTTTCTATAATGTGGTTGTTCCTCCAATTCTCTTCAGTTTTTTGCTATGCTGCCCTTCTGTCGGGTTCGGTGGTTATTTTCAAGGTCAATGGTTCGCATGTAAATGGTCTCTGTTTTTGCCTAAGCTCTAATCCTCAGCACTGCACGAAATTTAACCATTGCCGTAGCCTGTTGCATTTGGAGCATGTTCTGGCATCGCCAACGCATTTTTGTCGAAAGTTAGGGCGGCTCAGTGGTTAGCACTGCAGCCTCCCAGCAAGAAGGTTGTGGGTTTGAATCCAGCCTGAGGCCTTTCCATGTGTGGTTTGCATGTCTCCCGTGTTTGCGTGGGTTTTTTCTGGGTACTACAGTCCCCTCTCTTGGTTCAGCTTCCCCTTCAGCCTTATTTAGATTTCGCTAGGTTCTACATGAGAAAGGGTCTCGCTCTCTCTGCTCTAAAACTGCATGATTTTGCTGGAGGATGTTTTGCGTTTCTTTGCTTTCGCCACTAAAACCTGTTTCAGTCAGTGCCGTCGGCGCATCTATTGCAATCATTTGTATATTTGTAATTGTAATATGTCTGTCTGTCCGCTCGCATAACTCCACAACTGCTGATCAGATCATCTTGGAGTTTTTACAGGTCATGGGTGTCTACCGTTGCTAGGTCCTCCTCTGAGATGATCTGGATCCGGATCTAGATGGGATTTGGGAACCGTTTTCTGAATTTTTCTCCAATTCAATTCAATTCATGAGGCTTTATTGGCATGACTGCATACAATACAATGTTGCCAAAGCATATTTACAGAAACAATACAACAGTAGAACATCTAGTCTAGTTGTCAGCCCGTATTAAGCCCCGTTCCCACCTTCAAGATTTTTTACGCCGATTCACGCCGATGTCAGATCGTGGCAAGTCATGGGGGTGTCGCAGTTGTAACCGGGGGGAGTGCTGAACGGTCACAAAAGTTCGCAACGAAGTCGTCGTCTCATTTTCGTCGTGGCGCAAGTTTCAAAATGTTCAAAAAAATCGTGGTGGTTCGCGAGCTCGTCACGGATCGTCATATGTCTTAGCAATGTTGTCGTGGTGTCGTAATGGTGTCCTGACAGGTTGTGTTAGTGTCGTGATGGTTCGTGAATATTCCTATGCAATCGTCTTGTGGAGAATGGCCACGATTTTGGAAGATGTAGTCACGATATGCTACGAATGCCCATGACATAACACGTTGTGAACACGCACGGAATGAGACAGACCCACGATGAACAAAGATAATGTGATGTCAAACGGCTTGGATGCGAATAGGCATGACGCCACCACGACTATCACAAATGTGCCACAAAGTCAACATCGTGGCCTTGACAGAATTTTGTGCTTTTTCAGGCGGACGGATCACGACTCGCTACGATAATAGGTCTTTGTACATTGGCATGAATTGGCGTAGAAGTCATGAAGGTGGGAACGCGGCTTTACTCAAAAAAAAAATTTACTTATCAGTTTAACTTGAAAGTTTTACTCATTGTCACCACTGCTAATTCCTTAAGGGGCGTGGGTCTGCAATCTTTGATTGTCTTGTTCGTCATCGGTTGATGTTTGTCACTTTAAACTCCACTATATAACAGGTCTAATAGCCGGGTTCAGTTTGGTGCAAGATGTTCTGACCCATCTTTTCCAAGCCTATTTCTTATAGCCCCCAAGCAATACCTAGATCATTTGTTCGGAATAAGTGCCGCTCTTCAGCGGCTATGTAAGGTGTACGTACGGCCTCTCTAACAACTAGGCCGCTGGTCATCTTCAGCATACGCATCCCACATTCGCCCCGAAGCATCTGCAATCATCAAAGCCCAAAGATCCCTGAGGCCTTTTTCAGTCCAGGGTAAGCTTG
Source organism: Gymnothorax javanicus (assembly GCA_029692085.1). Lineage (NCBI taxonomy): Eukaryota > Metazoa > Chordata > Actinopteri > Anguilliformes > Muraenidae > Gymnothorax > Gymnothorax javanicus. The sequence goes on from CM056200.1 coordinate 65,531,974, forward strand.
TAAATAACTGGTGGTCGGTGGTTGGCTTTTATCTTTTTTATTTATTAAACTTTGACAGCAGTCAGGATGAGATCGCACAGGTGACAAGGCACCTATAGTGAGCAATCCTCCAATTACATATACAGAAAATTGCAAAAAGAAAAAGACAATTAAAAACAAAGAAAAGAAGCCTCAGAAATACAGAATAAAAGCGGCCAAAAAAAAAAAGTATAACTATATTAGGCGGCAGCATGTATAATGGCATTTGCCAACCCATGTACAAGAGTTGTACAAATTATTGTTGAACTTTTTTGTGTAATAATTGAATAATTTCGACTTAAAAACAGCTGTGGTATCAGAAGGTTGATAAAGTGCATTGGCATTCCATAAGTAAAATATTGTATTAAAATACGAATGTTGGAAAGTTTCCATCCTAAATTTTGGAATTTGTATTGAAAAAGTATCCTCGGATTGGAATGAAACAAAATGCACATAGGAAATGTCATAGTCACCCCTCAAACATTTACACAGAAATACACAGTCCATTATGTCATGCCGATAGCCAAGCGGTAATAAGTTCAGCTTCATTAGACGGTCTTTGTAATCGCTACCTTCACAATCACTGTAACCAAGAATGTACTTGGTTGCTCTCCTTTGCATACCTTCGATGTGAAGGAGAGATATTTTGGATGCTACAGCCCAAGATTGGGAAGAATATTCCAAGAGTGGTCTTATGAGCGAAGTATACAGTTTTCTTTTTGTTTGAATTGAACATGAGTGACCACAAGTTCTTTGAATTAATCCTAGCATGCGATTTGCTTTACTGACCAGTACATTTGCATGTGCATCCCATGATAAATTAGGTGACACCACAATCCGGAGATCACGCATGCAATCAACTTTCTCAATTATATTACCATTCATTGTGTACTGGTGAAGAATGGGAGATCACTTCCTTGTAACGCTCAAAAGTTTACATTTGGCGGTGTCAAATCTCATATCCCATTTACGACTCCAGACCAAGATGTTTTCAAGGTCGCACTACAAATTTGAACAGTCTTGAGTGTTTTTGATTTCTCTTATGCATTTTGAATCGTCCGCGAACAAAGCAACCTGTGTCTCAGGACTTACGCAGTCTGGCATGTCATTGATGTACAATGAAAACATTAAAGGACCTAATATCGATCCTTGTGGAACTCCTGATGTAACAGGAGACCAGGAGGATAGAGCACCATCGACAACAACTCTTTGTTTGTGATTAGATAAATATGACGTAAGCCATTTTAAGAGATTGCCATGAAATCCATATACCTGAAGTTTATGCAGAAGTAAGTCATGGGGGACAGAGTCAAAAGCAGATGAAAAGTCTAAATATAGAATGTCAATTTGTCCAGACTGATCCAGGATTTTGCCGACTTCGTGAAAAACCTGAATTAACTGAGTTGTTGTCGACCGTCCTTTTACAAAACCGTGTTGTAAGTGATGCAAAACAGACACAATGTGAGGATAAACCAAATTTAGTATACACCTTTCCAGCACCTTGCTGCATATGCACAATAACGATACTGGTTGATAATTTCTCACATTTTCTTTATCAGATTTTTTATGCACAGGAATAACATTTGCTCTTAGCCATGCAAGTGGCATATCTCCAGTTTGAAGAGATTTGTTAAACAGGCTACAAAATGATGGCGCCAATTCATGAGCACATTCTTTTAAAATCCGAGCCAGTAACTCGTCTGGCCCGCACACTTTGTTCGTATCAAGATCAGTCAGAACAGATCTGACATCCTGGACAGTAATCATTACATTACCCAAATAAGCATGTTTAAAAACTGTTATGTCCGGATATGAACGTAGTGAAGGCTGGGGGGTGAAAAGGGATTGAAAATACTCGTTAAACAGACTAGCCTTTGCGCAAGAATCAGAGGCAGTTTTCTCACCATAAGCAACAACGCTAGGGACACTTTTTGTCTTTGTTTTGCTCTAGAAAAACCCCCAAAAGCACTTTGGTGTTTTGGCAAGAGAATCACTGAGAACATCTAAATACTGATTATACTTAAAAGCACATACATTTTTTAATTTGTTCCTGAATTTACAAAATTTTGCCCAGAATGCTGCAGTGTTGCGTTTTTTAGCTTGTTTCCGTGTGGATTGTACTTTGTTGCTCAGGTGACGTACTTCACTGTCAATCCAGGCAGGAGAATTTACATCCTTGATTACAGCAGTAGGAATGAATTCATTGACAGATGAATGCACAAGATCTAACCAACTTTGCCAGTTAACGTTAAGATCAGGATGAAGCATAGCAGAGTGGAATGAAACTTTGCCCATGTAAGATCGAAGCCCATTAAAGTCAGCTCTCTTGAAATTGTACACTTTACGCGCGCATGTGTGAAGTCTGTCGACTCGAGTTTGGAAACTGAACTCGATCACAGCATGATCACTGTCAAACTGAGCAAATGTTATATTTGGTTCGGAGCAAGGCTCGGGGGTATTGGTAAATACTAAATCGAGTACATTGCCCTTAATGTGAGTCGGTTGATCGATGATCTGGGTAAGGGAAAAACTGTCAGCCAAATCACACAGTGTGTGGCCAGCGTTCGCTGATTCATCCCACCAAGGTATGTCTGGGAGATTAAAGTCGCCAAGTGCGAAAGTAATTTTGTACTCCACACTACATTTAGTAAACATGTTTGACAATAAATCATGAAAAGATACTTGATCGCTATCCGGAGGTCTATAGCACAAGATAAGGCACACTTTCATTGATTTACAAGGCACAAGTTCGCAGATGATGACTTCGCAATTACTGGGTTCTAATTCCAGGCGTCGGCGGGAGAGTATATTTTTGTGAATCCCAATAAAAACTCCGCCGCGTCGTTTGCCACGTCTATCTCTGCGATACAGGATATAACCTTCAGGAAGAATTTCATTTGACTCAATGGAGTCATCCAGCCATGTTTCTGTAAGGGCAACAATGTCTGGCATGCGAGTGTATATTAAGCCTTGGAGCTGAATCAACTTGTTGCGCTTTGTATTTACAGATTTCACACTTCTTGTGTTCAGTAGAAAAAAATTAAGACCCTTGACTAAATTATCTTGTGATTCTATTCCAACATGAGAAATATGACTCGAAACACTGGATAAGTTCAAGGAAGTTGCTACGTCAAGGTTAGCCTGTGGCTGAGGACCGAAAGTGCTTACCGTCAGGTGTTTTGGCTGCGCTGCTTGACATAGTCATTTGCGTGACAGGTCTATCGTGAATAGAATGTTATCAACAAGCTTTCGTGTACCAAGCGGAGTGGGGTGAATTCCGTCTCTTTTATAGAAAGCTGCACGCTCCCAAAACAGATTAAAATTGTCGATAAAAAACATGTTGTGTGAACAGCAAACGGACTGTAGCCATGTGTGGAGACTAAGGATTCTGCTAAAACGCCCTATCCCTCGACCCAGAGTCGGGATAGGACCAGAGATAAAAACACGTTTCCCACTCAACTTAAGTGCGTTAAACAAAGAAATAAAATCGCGTTTCAGAAGTTCGGACTGCTGGTAAGAAGTGTCATTAGTACCGACATGGACGACAACATTACGTACATGCGAATATTTGTCCAGCAGGCTGGGAATCCGGTTTAAAATGTCCAAAACTCTGGCTCCCAGGAAGCAGTGTGTAATGACCGACCTCGCCCCCATGTTCCTCACGATGGAGTCCCCGATTATTAAAGTTACAGGAGGTCTCGGGGCATTGTCCGAAGACCTGGTTGTCACCGGAGGAATAGGCACGGTATCGTGAATTAGCTGCGGGACAGCGGAGCTTGACTTACGGGGCCGAGTTGCTTCCCTTGTTGCGGGCGGCGTAGGTGTAGCCGGGCGTACAGGAGAGGGCGGGGGTGCAGAGTCCTCCTCATCCAGGACAGAGAACCTGTTGTCGAGCTGCAACTCCCAAGCAGGGGGGACGCGGTTGGAACGCCTGCCGCAGCGTTTACTTCCGCGGGATCCAATCCACAGCTCAGCCTGGCAGGGTGTGGAACTCACGACCGCCTTCGGCCTTGCTCCCAGCTGGATCCAGGGGTCCTCGGACTGGGTCGGGGCGGCTTCAACGAGGGGAGCCGTGAAGTCTTGCTCAACCGCGGTGGAGGCATTCAAAGTGGCGAGAGCTGGAGCCACTAAGGAATCGATGAGTTGCTCATCTTCCCTGATTTGGTGAAGGGTGGAGATTCTCCCCTACAGCTCCGCGATCTTCTGCGACAGGCGGGCGCAGCTTGCACAGCCAGGCGGAGAGGTAAGTGGACCCATTGTGATTTCTGTAGGCTGCTGAGCCTTCCTGCAGCCAGCCAGCCAGCCGGGCCGAGTCGCTTACTTGAAAGTGTTGCATTCAAATAGTAAAACAAATTAAAATAAATAAAATGATGAAACCAATAAAATGATAAAATAAAGTTAAAAAGGATGTTAAAAGTTAAAAAAACCAATAAAACGATAAAACAAATAAAATAATAAAAGTTAAAAAATAATAAAATGTCAAAATGATAAAATGCTAAAATAACGATAAAATAATAAAAGTAAACTAAAAGCGCGGGCAGCAGCAGAACCAAACCGCTGACAGGCAACCGGACGTGACCCGTGAATCTGTATTTCCGCTGTCACTTGCTAATTGCATACAGGGCTTTGCAGCCCCTAGCCATTGCTGGCTATCATCATGCCAAATTAAATAAATAAATATTTTTTGCCAGGTCAGGCAAATTCCTTGTCACACTTTAATTTCCAGGTTTTCAGGAGCCTTGGCCTAAAAGTAGCTCATCACCGGTTGCAGTCTCCTCTCTAGGTTCAGCCACCCATGCAGCCTTATTTGAATTCCACTAGGTTCTACGTGAAAAAGAATTTCGCTCTCTCTGCTCTAAAACTGCATGATTTTGCTGGAGAACGTTTGTTTGTGTTTCTCTGTTTTGCCACTAAATCCTGTTTCAGTCAGTGCCGTCTGCACATTTATTACCTTCGCCCCGAAGGGGAGCGAGGGTGTTGCAATCGGCAGTCTGTATATATATATATACAGCGCCCTCCATAATTATTGGCACCCCTGGTTAAGATGTGTTAAAAGCCTTAAAATAAATTCAATTTTTATTGCAGAAGCAAACTCTCACACTGAAAATTGTAGAAAAATGTAACCTTCAACTCAAGTGAATTTTAAGCGAAAAAAAAATCTCTGACTAAGAAATAACTATTTTTCATAAAATCACCTGTTCCACAATTATTGGCGCCCCTGACAATTCCTAGGAAATAAATGTAATTGAAGTATTTCTGTCATTTCTACAGTAGTTTACAAAGTTGATCAGAGTATCTAGGAACATTTAATTAGTAATTCATCACTTCCTGTTTCCCTGGGGTATAAATATGACTTGACACAGAGGCCATTTCTCTTATCCACTCTTCAACATGGGAAAGACAAAGGAACACACCAGTCAAGTAAGGCAGATGAGTGTCAACCTTCACAAGTCAGGCAATGGCTACAAGAAAATAGCCACTCACCTGCACCTGCCCATATCTACTGTCAGAGGAATCATTAAGAAGTTTAAAACAACTGGAACAGTGGTAAACAAGCCTGGACGAGGACGCAAGGTTATTTTGCCACCACGCACAGTGAGGAGGGTGGTAAGAGAAATAAAAAGTTCTCCAAAGCTCACTGTTAAAGAATTGCAACAAATGGTAGCATCTTGGGGTCACAAAGTCTCCAAAACAACCATCGGGCGCTATCTACATGCCAACAAGCTGTTTGGGAGGGATGCACGGAAAAAACCTTTTCTCACTCACAATCATAAACACAAACGTCTGGAGTTCGCTAAGCGGTACTGGGACTTCAACTGGGACCGTGTGCTTTGGTCAGATGAGACCAAGATAGAGCTTTTTGGCAACAAACACTCTAAGTGGGTCTGGCAGAACACAAAAGATGAGTATGCAGAAAAGCACCTCATGCCCACTGTGAAGTATGGGGGAGGATCGGTGATGCTGTGGGCCTGTTTCTCTTCCAGAGGCCCTGGGAACCTTGTTAGGGTGCATGGCATCATGAACGCTTTGAAATACCAGGACATTTTAAATCAAAATCTGGTGGCCTCTGCCCGAAAGCTGAAGACGGGTCGTCACTGGGTCTTTCAGCAAGATAATGACCCTAAACATGTGGCCAAATCTACACAGAAATGGTTCACCAGACACAGAATCAAGCTCCTCCCATGGCCATCTCAGTCCCCAGACCTCAACCTCATTGAAAACCTGTGGAGTGAGCTGAAGAGGAGAGTGCAGAGGAGAGGACCCAGGTCGCTGGATGATTTAGAGAGATTGTGCAAAGAGGAATGGTCGAAGATCCCTCTTTCTGTATTCTCCCATCTTGTGAAACATTATAGGAGAAGATTTGGTGCTGTTTTGTTGGCAAAAGGGGGTTGTACAAAGTATTAACATCAGTGGTGCTAATAATTGTGGCACACATGATTTGAAGTAAAAGAATTATTTCTTAATGTGGGATTTTTTTCCCACTGAATAAATGTACATGAATTAAAGGTTGGATTTTCCTCTTTTTTTCATTGTGGTCCTATATTATTTAGAAAAAAACTGAATTTATTAGAAGCTAAAGAACACATCTTAACCAGGGGTGCCAATAATTATGGAGGGCGCTGTATGTCTGTCCGTCGGTCTGTCCGCTCACATAACTCATCAACCGCTGATCGGATAAACTTGATTTTTTTTTACAGGTGATGAGTGTCTACTGTTTCTCGGTCCTCCTCTGAGATGATCTGGATCAGGATCCAGATTTGGATTTGGGAACCTTTTTCTGAATTTTCTCCGTATGCCTATTTGTCAGCTCGTATTACTTAAAATATAAATAAATAAACAAATAATATATCGGTATAACTTGAAATTTTTTACTCATTGTCACCACTGCTAATGCATTAAGGGGCGAGGGTCTGCAATCTTTGATTTTCTTGTTGTCATTGGTTGTTGTTCGTCACTTTAAACTCCACCATATATGAGGTCTAAAGCCGGGTTCAGTTTGGAGCTAGATGTTCTGAACCATCTTTTCTAAGCCTATTTCTAATAGCCCCCAAGCTATACCTGGATCATTTGTTCAGAATAAGTGCCGCTCCTCAGCAGCTATGCAAGGCCTCTCTATCAACTAAGCTACTGGTCGTCTTCAGCAAACGCATCCTACGTGCGCCCCGAAGCATCTGCAATCATCAAAGCCTAAAGATCCCTGACGCCTTTGCAGTCCAGGGTAAGCTTGCACATAACTGGTGGTCGGTGGTTGGTTTTTATCTGTATTCCTGCTGTCACTTGTAATCGCATGCAGGGCTCTGCACCCCTAGTCATTGCTGGCTATCATTGCCAAAAAAAAAAAAAAATGCAGGGCTTAGCAGCCCCTAGGCATTGCTGGCTATCATCATGCAAAAAAAAAAAAAAAAAAAATATGCAGAGCTATGCAGCCTCTAGCCATTGCTTGCTAATGTCCGAATTGTATAGTTGTTTAGACCTCATTCGTGTTCCATGTCATGCTCATCATGTTTTCTTCTCTCAGCAGCCCGTGCTTCTCGGTCATTATGTTATTCCTGCTTGGTGAGTATTCCCACCTTTGGGGGATTCATCAGGCTGTGTTTTCGGGGGGCTTCCACCCCCTATTTTTGGGGGATTTTTCAGCTGCTGCTCTGAACCGTGTTCTACGAGTCTTCCTGAAGAGTCCAAGCGCCAAAGACTTGTCTGATTTTAAGCATGTTAATTCTGACTGCTGTCTTCCTGCTGTCATGATCCTCTCATCCCTAATTTACCATCAATTAATTCGCCAGCCAGCGGAGGATGGGCTTCCCTACAATAGCCAGGTTCCTCCTAAGATTTCCTCTCACTGAGGAGTTTTTTCTCACCACTTTTCGAGGCTTTTTCTCCCTACAGGGAGTTTTTTTGCCTGCTATTTGGGGATTAGGGATTAGTCTGGGCTCTGCCCTTTCCTCTCGGTAAAGCAACTTTGTCTATGAAAAGCACTATATTGTAATGGCCCGTAGTATACAGAGGCCAAGCGCAAGGACAGAGAGAAAGAGAGTAGCACGAACGCAGGACAAACACAGAGAATAATATAGACTAAACGCAAGTACTCGCGCTTCCAAAGGACGTACAATAGTCCGAACCACAGAAGCAAAGCGAGATAGAAAAAGGGAGACGAAACTCCAACAATAAGAAGATAGATAGTCATACGAAACCTGACTAAAGATATTTTCGGCTATAGTGCGAAGCTAAAAACAGACACTCTAGCGAAGGAGGCGCACCGGACATCCTGCTTATATAGATTCTGGGGAAGCGCTGCCCCAGCTCAGTCAACCAGCTGGGTAAAGAATTTGAAGGCCCAGGAATTCGATATCGTCCCAGGACGAGAGCAGCAAAGAAAGGTCCGAACAACACGCACACCTCACAAACCATGACAAATATAAATAAAATTGAATTTAATTCTACTTATGCTCAGGGCCGGCTGCAGCCTGCTTAGACTGGGGGTGCAATGAAAATTGCTGGGGGGTACAGACGTTTTCATTTTGTTGACCGGAGTGGGGGGAGAGATCACGTTTCATTTCGTTGACGCTTCTCATTGAATTCACATTGCGCGAATATATAAAATACGCGAAAATATACATTAGTCACTCAGAAGGCACTGGGGGGACGCGGTAAAAATCTGGGGGGGCGTAGCCCACCCCTGCACCCCCCTAGATCCGGCCATGCTTATGCTTAACGCATAATAAATTTTTCCTGATTTCACTCGAGTCTCTCCTGATTGAAATGAAGCTTAGCGAAAGTTCAGTCAGGAAGACTCTCTTGCGCACTTCAACTCTGTTTATTTTCTTTTCATTCACTCGCATGCTCACTCATAAATCTCTGCAGTCAATCTCTGTGGCCGTCAATTGAGCAGTCAGCTGGTGTAACAGCTGATCTCTTCTATCCAACTGTGGCATACCACAGTCGCATCGCTAGCCAGTCGTTATGTTGCTGTCTTTTTAAAACATGTCATTTTTCTCTGCCCTCGTTCGTTCATGCTGCCGTTCGCTGACCCTCCTCCTCCCCAACGCCACCCTGCTCCATCAGACCTTCTGTCCAGCCGCTCCAGCTTTGTCAGCCTTCAGCCACCACCGCCACCAGTGTCTGGACTCTTCGGGGGATTTTCCAGCTGCTGCTCTGAGCCGTGCTCCTGCTCTACGAGTCTTCCTGAAGAGTCCAAGCGCCAAAGACTTGTCTGATTTTAAGCATGTCAATTCTGACTGCTGTCTTCCTGCTGTCATGATCCTCCCTACAGGGAGTTTTTTTGCCTGCTATTTGGGAATTAGGGATTAGTCTGGGCTCTGCCCTTTCCTCTCAGTAAAGCATCTTTGTCTATGAAAAACGCGATATAAATAAAATTGAATTGAATTGAATTCTACTTATGCTCAGCGCAAAATAAATTTTTCCTGATTTCACTCGAGTCTCTCCTGATTGAACTATTTTACAAGCTCAAAGCTTTTTGTACATGCACAAAACTATTTCACAAGCTCCAAACTTTTTTTACACATGCGCAAAATGTTTCTACAAGTTCAAAACTTTTTTACACATGCACAAAAATATTTCAGGAGCTCAAAACTTTTTTACACACGCACAAAATATTTCTACAAGTTCAAAACCTTTTTACACACGCACAGAACTTTTGACCCTAATTTGATTCCACAGAATTGCTTTGTAATGTATTATTAAACACAAAAAATGAGTGACAGTTTTGCCAATAAGGGTAGATGGAAGCTTATTAGAAAGGTGAGACTGGCAGAACAAGCGCACATAAGAGAAGACAGTTACATGTTCATTATTATTCAATCAACATTGACTTGTCCACCTCCAAGTGTAAATTACTGTCTCTCAAAGAAATTGCAAGTTTCACTGGCAATGCATTGTGTAGCATTTTTGACAACTATTTTCGTCAGTTTTTCATGTCTAAATTACTTCAGAAGTATACTCCGACAATAAAACAAAAGAATTGCTTTAAAAAAAAAGCTGGGATAGGGGCAACAAAAGACTTGGAAAGTAGAGGAATGCTCAAAAAACACCTGTTTGGAACGATCCACAGGTGAACTGGTTAACTGGAAACAGGTGAGTGTCATGATTAGGTATAAAAGGAGCATCCCCGAAAGGCTCAGTTGTTCACAAGCAAGGATGGAGGGAGGTTCACCACTTTCTGAACAACTGCGTGAGCAAATAGTCCAACAGTTTAAGAACAATGTTTCTCAACGTGCAATTGCAAGGAATTTAGGGATTTCACCATCTACAGTCCATAATGTCATCAAAAGATTCAGAGAATCTGGAGAAATCTCCACATGAACGCGGTAAGGCTGAAAACCAACATTGAATGCCCGTGACTGCCCGTCCCTCAGGCGGCACTGCATTAAAAACTGATATCATTCTGTAAACGATATTACCATGTTGGCTCAGGAACACTTCGGAAAACCATCGTAAGTTAACACAGTTCGTTGCTACATCTACAAATGCAAGTTAAAACTCTACCATGCAAAGTGAAAGCCATTTATCAACGACACTCAAAAACGCCGCAAGCTTCTCTGGGCCCGAGCTCATCTGAGATGGACTGACACAAAGTGGAAAAGTGTGCTGTGTTTTGATTAGTCCACATTTAAAATTGTTTTTGGAAATCATGGACGTCGTGTCCTCCGGGCTAAAGAGGAAAAGGACCAACCAGATTGTTATCTGCGCAATGCTCAAAAGCCAGCATCTGTGATGGTATAGGGATGTGTTAGTACCCATGGTATGGGTAACTTGCACATCTGTGAAGGCACCATTAATGCTGAAAGGTACATACAGGTTTTGGAGCAGCATATGCTGCCATCTAAGCGACGTCTTTTCAGGGACATCCCTGCTTATTTCAGCAAGACAATGCCAAGCTACATTCTGCACGTGTTACAACTGCGTGGCTGCGTAGTAAGAGTGCGGGCAATAGACTGGCCTGCCTGCAGTCCAGACCTGTCTCCCATTGAAAATGTGTGGCGCATTATGAAGTGCAAAATACGACAACAGAGACCCCAGACTGTTGAGCAACTGAAGTCGTACATCAAGCAAGAATGGCAAAGAATTCCACGAACAAAGCATCGACAATTAGTGTCCTCAGTTCCCAAACGCTTTTTGAGTGTTGTTTAAAGGAAAGGTGATGTAACACAGTGGTGAACACGCCCCTGTCCCAGCCTTTTTGGAATGTGTTGTAGGCATCAAATAAAACATTAGTCAATTTTTCCAAAAAAAAAAAAAGTTTATTAGTTTGAACATTAAATATCTTGTCTTTGTAGTGTTCTCAATTGAATAAAGGTTGAAAAGGATTTGCAAATCATTCTATTCTGCTTTTATTCACGTTTTGCACAACGTCCCAACTTCATTGGAATTGGGTTTGCAGAAAATTTCCATAATTATTTTGAAAATTAACTGTGAAATGATTTTAAAATGTGCATGTCTCTACAACTGCATGAATTATGCATTATCTACTTCTATTTGGAAAATGAATGCCCAGCATTTTCTGGTGTAAGCAGAATTTTGAGGATAAAATTATCTGTTTGGAGGCATTTATAAAGATCAGGACATTGGGCTCTAAATTCGTAGACCAGGCGCAGGCGCGGCGAATAGGGGGAGCGCCGTGCCAACGGGGTGTGTCCAGGCGTATGTTGCAATTTCGTGCCCGGTGCAGCCAGGCGCAAGTACTCCTCTGTCCCGCCTCGGTCCCTCCTGCTGGTGCAAGTGGCAAAGAGGGAGGAGAGAAGGCGCGTTTGGGTATAACACAGGTGAGTCAAATCTTCACCAATCAAATGAGCTCCTCTCCTCACCTTTAATGTGTTGGAATATAGAGGCCTTTGTCCTATATCTACATGATGCGTTAATGTTGCATTTTACTTTGCTGCTTCAGGCATGTTTTCTGCACCGCTTACGACTAAATTAAGCATTTCGAATATGAGTTAGCTGGCTAGCTAGGGCATTGGCAAATCATTACCATTAGCGAACTTGAATGGAATTTCGAAAGGAAACTACGTCAGATCATTCAAACTTATGAAGTTGGAATGAAATACAACAGTTGCTTGTTTATTTCTTCTGCATGCATCATTGGGAAGAAAAACGATGGATAGCGTGTTCCTATTATTACACCCTGTTGCTGCTTAAAATTTTGGGATTAACATGCATGGACAACAATGCAAGATAGGTTACACATTTATTTTCAATATGTGATCTTAACTCAGCACGAGATCATAGAAATCAGGCTGTATTCCTTTCCCCCACTAAAAACGATAAAACCTAAGGGACAATAATAGTATTAAGCCGCTTGCACACTGGACGCGAAACAAATTTTTCGCACGACAGATTACATTCAAAGTCAAAGCAAAGAGGCGAATACATGCGTATATTCGCGTCTTTGCATTGACTTTGGTCGCGTTTCCCAGTTAATAGTGTTCTTAAGGAGTCAAGAAGGCTCCAAAGAAGAGTTCAGCTAAGAGGGAGCCTTAAGATAAGAGTGTTTCCCAGATGCGTTCTTAGTGCCCTTCTTAACAAGTGTCTTTGTGCCCTTCTTAACTGGAGCTCAATTGATCAATCGATGTCAGAGTAACCGAGTGTTCCACATACTTACGTGCACACAAATGAAGTTTTGATGTAGCAAGTGGCGTATAATGTTAAAAATGAACGTGCGTAATGCCATTGCGCACGCAGCAGAATGTCTGAAAACAAACGGATGCAAATAAAGACCTACACAGATAAGAACTTAGAAAAATAAGAATGAAAACGTAAAATAAAATCATTACATTACATGTGTGAAATCATGCGGTTAAACCTTATTCAACTTGATTTGAGACGTGCAGCTCAAGTCGTTTTATATTTAGAACGTACAACAAGTGGTCAAGTAGAAGACCGGAAATATTAGGGAAATACAGTAAAATATTTCAACGCATGGAACCATAGAGGAGAGATGTAAGTTTTCCCGCATTTTAAATGCTTAATTGGTAGTAGAGGTGCATGAAAGAAAGGGGGGGGTTGGGATAAGGACGAACCGTACACACTGCATTAATATCTCCTTGCTTAGTGTCACATTGATTTGCCTGACGCGGCTGTATCTGCAGTGTTTCGTCACTAAGAAGGGTGTTAAGAGTGCTCCAGACCCTTCTTTCAAATTCTTCTTAACAAGAGATCATCTTGGGCTAAGAAAGAATCTGGGAAACGCGTTTGCTTCTTACTGGAGCCTTAAGAAGGATCTAAAGAAGCTCTTAGCGTGAAGATCTTCTTAAATGAATCTGGGAAACGTGGCCTTTGAATGTAATCAGTCGTGCGAAAAATTTGTTTCGCGTCCAATGTGCAAGCGGCTTTACTGAGCATAGAACGCAAGCATTATACGCACTGCCTGATACCGAGGCAGTTTGTGGTTGGCTGAGAAAGATGTGAAGTCGTTAGTTTGCATCATAGATTCAGCTGCGTTGATTAAGCCAGGTCGAGTTTCTATTACGCGTGCCAACCGCCTTTGATCTGACATCAGGACGATCGATAAAGATACTATAATTTATGTCCTGATTCTGATAGTTATATTAACTCTTTCAACCCCAGATATTCTAGCATCACTATACCCTTCAACCCTACAGCCCTCTGTAGAGGGCTGGTCATTATCTGGACATTGTATCTTACTGTTATCTCTGGAATCCCATTAAATGTAATCTGATATGTTCCAATCAATTAGTCAGATATTTTGAATTTTCCCTACAGGAATTTGGGGTTGAAGGGAATATGTTGGTCAGCCCTCTGTAGAGGGCTGTGGGGTTGAAGGAGTTAAGAGCCAGAGTCTGTAACTATGAACCAGGGGGTGATATATCATGTTCCAGTAGGCCACTGAAGATTTTTGTGGGCATAGATATATCGTCCAAACTGACAAAAATTATGTTTTTTATCAGAAGATCCCTTCGGGCTGGAAATTACAGCCCTTTTTAGGGTAGGGGTCAAAAGGGCCAAAATATTGACATGGTCAAAATCTGGACTTTGACCTTCTAATATCTTCGTGCGTCCTCGCTAACCCTCCTTGATCTTATGACATATGAATGTATGGGTAGAGTTCTTCCATCTAGCATAATAATTTTCAAGGTTTACTGGGGGCGCCCCCTATAGGTGGCCCTTCAAATCATGACTTTCTGCATTTTGGACTACATTTGAGACCCTCCCAGGGCCTGCGCCCTCATTAAACCTTGCTTATTTATGTGTATTTGGATACATTAGGACTAGTTCTTTCCAAATTTGCATAAATGGTGGTGGTTTAGTTAGGGCGCTTTTGCATAGATGGCGCTTTTTTTGGCAAGAACGCGATTTTAGGCAATATTCATTTGGCCATATCTCAGTGCGCCCCCTATGGATTTCAGTGAAACTTGTTTTATTATGTTTGTCTATTTCTCTGCTATTCATGATAAAAATTTCAAGAAGGCTTGAAAAGGCTTGAAGGCTTGAGAGGAAACAGCATTATCCGCTGCTCAAAAATCATGTTATGTGAATTTCTGCTGCTCAAAGAAGGCTGTTAATAGCTATTTGCTTCCTCTTCATGAGTATTTCTCTCTGATACATAATCTGGGCTTACACATTCATTGGGTAAACAGATTGCAAGATATCTATTGTTTTCACTGCACCACTGAGATTCAATTTGCATCACAATACTCAACTGCGTTATGAACTGATGCTTACCATCTCTCAGAATAGTAAATTATGATCTTGCGATACATAAATGTGTCATATGTATACCCAAAATCTCTGAAACTCTCACAATGCAGAAAAGACTCTTACCAGAACACACCAGTCCCACATCGTTTCTGTGAGAGCAGAACTGATTTGGAGAGAGCGTCAGCGGGCCCTCACCCTGGCCAAACAGAGCTGCCCCCCATTTTTCAGGAGCTCCACAGTCCAGTGCCATGCAGACTAACTCTGCTTGAGGGAGGTCAAAATCAGCATCACATACTGTGCCGTAGGAGCTCCCATTACGCAATTCTATTCTCCCGGAGCACTGGTCAGCCCCATCCACCAGCCTGACAATTTGAGAGCTTGGACCTACACAGAGGAGAAAAAAAAGACAATCATTTGTGAGAACTGACACCTTATTCCAGAGATGATAACGGAGACTGATGAATGAAAGTGGTGATGAATGAGACAAGTACACGGAGGCTGTCTGTGGTGTGTGATGACCCAATTGCAAGAGAAGGTGCGTAAGAAAAACGATATTCTGTGGTGACTTTGTTAAGTCTGTATGAGTTCAGCAAACTGAGCAACACTGGCAACATTTATTGATTACAATACAAACACATGCACATGAGCGTCCGTACTTCCCACAGTTTTACCACCACATACTGTATTTACGCACAAGCAAACCCAAGACTATGCCTTTTGACTGTCTTTAGACAGTAGAGCTACATCCCGCAATTCCTTGTCCTGGGAGATCCTGCAAACTCCACAGATTAAACTTTACCCTCAGTGTGAGAGCAGGAAGCTGTAGCTGCTGCTATGAAATCATGTTTTGTGAATTTCAGCCACTTATGGAGGGCTGCAAATAGCTCTGGGCTTCCTCTTCATGAGTGTGTAATCTGAGCTTTCACCATCGCAGAGTAAGCACATTTGGAGCCAGAGTCTGCGCAGTAGTGATCGGGAGTCGAGCTGCGGTATCGAGATCCCACCCATATACCCACCAGAACACCCCCCCTGAACTTTTGACCTGGCCTGGCTGCTACGCTATTAGCATAAGTGCTTGTAATAGCTAATACATAGAGATCATACAGTCTATGTAAGTGAACGGACAATTGCCAGTGTCGTGTAAAATCTGATCCCCCTATAAATCTGGTGCCCCCACATGACTTTCGTCGCATATTGCGCGTCAATTTGCGTCAAATAGCGTCATTTGAGTCATCTACCTGATTTGTGTGGTCGCGTAGTATTCTTGGAAATAAATAAGCCAAATCATAACATTTAAACAGAATGATTATTATTCTATAATTTGCTTGTACTGAAGTAACTGGCTCGCTAGCTTGCTAATAAGGCAATAGTTCACTTTTACTGTAATAACGGCTTGCTAGCCAGCTAAAGTGATAAGGAACCGTGAAATGAATGGCTAGCACACCAGTATAGTGAGTTAGCTAGCTAGCTTGCTCATAAGGTTACAGTTCACTTCCACTGTGATAATCGGTAGGCAGCTAGCTAAAGTGATAAAAATTGTTTAATGATTATCTAGCACATCAGTGTAGTGAGCTAGCTAGTTAGCTTTCTAATAAGGTTGCAGTTTGCTTCTCCTGTTAAAATCGCTAGCTAGCTAGCTAAGGTGATAATGAACTTTTTAATGATTAGCTTGCACACCAGTGTAATGAGCTAGCTGGCTTACTAAAAAGGCTCCAGTATACCACATGCACGCAGCCACATTTCAATTAATTCTACGCTATTTCAACAGTGAGCGATATGAAGATCTCGCAAGACATGTCAATTGACACACATTATGCGATGGTAGTCACGTGGGGCACCGGATTTTACACGACAGTGGCAGTGTTGTAATTCGTAGGCTCGTTAAATAAGGTAATGCAGTGGGTAAATAGACCCCCACTTCCATCTGTTTCGCAGTTAGTTAGGATTACGTAACTCGCCAGCAATGATGTCTTGGCAGTGAATCTTGCTTAACAAGCTAGCTGGGGAGCTAACTACATTTGCTAACGCAGGTTACAGGTATTTGCAATTTCTCGACCATAGCAGCAGTCAGTGTTCTCAACTGTAACTTACGCCATTTTGCGAATGGCATGCATTTAAACACCGACTTTTGTTGAATTTTCGAAATCACATTCCACCAGGAAAGTGTCATTTCATTTGTGCAAGCTACTAGCTGAGTAATAGGTCGAACATGTAACTTTTCTTCAAGTTGGAATGGTAGTTTGAATTTTGAATGAAAATGAAAAGCCCTTCTAACCACGGAGTTAGCTAGGTGCATTTAAAAGTCGCACATCTTAACAATGATGTTGTATTTTTAAAAATGAGTAACATAATTTCATTAATGCAAGTGAACATAACCATTGTAACTCAGTGGACCAGGGAAGCATTCTGTGTTGGCAAAGTTTGCGATGCCACCCACCTCCATTTTTCCCAGGTGGACTCAATATTCAGTGTGGAAAATACGCATTGAACGCGTCAATATTTTTCTCAGCAAATGTTTTTCTAATGGGGCTATTGACATGAAATTTTCACTAGATGTTGGTAACAACCCAAGTAATCCACACATACAAAGATATCAAAACAAATACGTAAGTCCATAAATTATGTGTAATAAAGTGGAAGCGAGATATGACTGAATAGATATAACTAGCTACCTATCACCATTTTTCCTCACAATAAACATTAATGTTACAATGATTGCCGTCTTGATGTTGGCTAAGTTAGCTAGCTAGCTGGATGATAACTTAAGGTAAAATACTGCTATTAAGCATGAAAATCTTTATTTCATTACTTACATGAAATTGCTTTATTGATATGAGAAGCAAGCATTCAAATTAGCAGGGATGGAGGTGATTTGCATAAATTATGCAAATTAGGTGTCCAAGATGGTCGCCACAAAGGGGCATACCATGACCATTTCAAAACACCATACCTCAGTACCTAATAGACATATCAATTTCTTATTTTGCACACAGGTTGCCTGATCCAGCATCTATGGGCTATAACTCTTAAAATTGGACACTTAAACAAAACACAAAGGTTTTTTGAAATTTTGCTCTTGACTTGAAAATTCTCTTCCTCATTATATATTCAGCACCCCCTGAAATTAAAAGAGTACCAGAAGGGCCATATTTTTTAGGGTCAGGACAACCATCATACTATAAACTATTTATGTTCCAAACTTCATTAAAATCAGACTAGCGGTTTTTGAGAAATGGCATGTGAAAAATGTGGAAATGATAATGGTATTTTTATCGCAGTAATCTACCTTAACTTGGCTAACCTTTCACCGTTAGCTAACGAAATATAAATTTGACTTCCCAAAAAAAGAGATCCTTTAGATCGGTCAGATGGGCTAGTACAGTTCACTCCAGAACAACTCATTATGTTTTTTTTTTTTTTTAATCAATCTGTAGGGCTTGAAACACGCAATCACGGTTAGCCAGCCATCGGAAAATTTTCAGTGAGCGTAAATCTCCTTTGTACATTCCTACTTCAGCTATGTAAAGATATAATTCTAAAAAAAGAAGTCAGCAGCGGGCGGGGGCCAACGAGACTCTATGACGCACAGCTGCTGTCAATCTGCCACGCCCATTTTCTATAGTATCAAATAAATGATTAACTGCAAACTTATCAGAAAAAGTAACACTTGCTTATTCATCAGCATGGTATGAACTTCTAAAAAAGGCAGAGAACATCCTCAGAAAAAAATAATTTGATTTTTTTTTTGTGTGTGGCCTGTGTCTCATCCACTAACATGGAGGGGGCAGGTTTATAACTTGTACTGCAGCCAGCCACTGGATGGTGATCGAGACATTTTGGCACTACTTTTCAGGAGCTGTTCGGTTGTCCATCTTTAAATCTAGTCCATGGTCCCACCCAAAAGAATAGCATTCTGTGCTCAGAACTGTCCTGCACCCCCTCGCTAGAGCTTCTTCAATCAGCTCCCACATATTCAGAGGGAGACATGACATGACACAGAAACTGTTCACACATTCAAACTGACCGAACTGCCAGGGCCTCAGCAAGCTTCATCGCCAACACCCATCGACCACTCTCCAGGGGTGAAAGGTCCTTCGGTTTAGTGACTCCCCACTGGGTGAAGACTTGGAGTGAGTTACCAGCCTGCGGGGCAGCATTTGGATAAAGCGGCTTGAAGAAAAAGCACTCCTGGAGAAGCAAATCCCGTGTTGCGGTTTCTTCTCACTGCTCCACCTTCAGCAGCCCCCAGGCATTCAGCACACTTTGATAAAACTGAGGCAGCACATCCGTGCTTAGCTTGCTTAGTTCATCCCAAACAGCTGCCAGGCACAGTCCAGACCCCTACCTGTCTCAGGAGCAGGAAGGCCCTTGGCCTCCAACTCAGGTCTTTAGCATATAACAGCCTTTGAGCTGCCCTGCGAGCTAAAAGCAGCTACCCAGCTGCTCAGATCAACTAGTCTCTGCCTTCCCTCTGCCACTGGCTGATACTGATTGGCTGATCGCAACCAATAGTTTCCATCCCAGAAAAATGACAGCAGCACCAACAGGATTACTCTCAGCAGTCCTGCAGGAAGATCCAGCCAAACTAACCTGTGCCATAGCATGGAGGCCACCAGATTGTTAATCACAAGTGCTCTCCCATTATTAGACAGCTGTGGCAACAATCACCTCCACCGAGACAGCTTTGCCTTAACTATATCCAGCAAGCCCTCTCAATTTTTCAATTTGTACTCTTGGTTTCTCAGGAATACACCCAACACCTTAAGACCTGCTCCACCCTACTTTAGGGGTCTGGGCAGGACTGGAGGGCCTACTCTCGCCCACTGCCCCGTCAGTAAGGCATCACATCACCCCCAGTTTACCTTTGCATTGGAGGCTCTCTGAAATACCTATAAACATTCACAGAAGGTGTCCACATCTTTTCAATCATTTAAAAAAACTGTTACATCACGCATTTCATTGAAGCACCCATGGACGGCTCCAAATTCTTGCCCCTTTCTTTGTTTTGTGTCCTCGCTGTTTTCTTAATAGCAGAAATGCAACTGTTGGGCCTAACTCATCATCACTCTTATCCATATTTTCAACAAATGTATGGCAACAAATGTACCAACTGGAAGAAAAAAGCCTGAAAAGGCAGTGAGAATGGAAGCTCAGAGAGTCACTGCTATGGAAACGATACACCGTCTCTTGTCGCCTCGGTGCGAACTGGCAGGCTTCAGAACCCGGCGCATTGCAAGTAGTTGCAAGTTTCAACCCGTCTCCTTGCAAATCTTTGGTCTGAACTAGGCTTTAAAAAGCAGAGCAAAGGTTCGATACCCAGAGCAACAATAGCCGTGACGAAGGGTAACCTTGTCAAATACCTCTCTACACAGCAAAAGGAGGGCTTAGTGTACTATTAATATTGACCATGCAGGTAATATTTCTGTACATCAGTTTGATGTAGGCCTGGAAATTTGGTCCAAAACCAAGTGAGTCTTAATTTTTAAACAAAAAGCCATGATGCATACGATGAAAAGCTTTTTCCTGATCTACAGCCACAGCTCCCATGTTTAGCTTAACCCTAATCAGTACACTTGGGGTCCACATGGACCCCAGCACAATGTATTTTGTAATATTTTATATATGAGTGATTATTTCTCTCTGCTATTTTAGGTAGTTGTCACCCAACAACACCAAAGATTATTGCGCTGCGCTCATTTATTGGATCTGTATAACAGATTTTTGTCTGGGGTCCATGCAGACCCCAGCCAGACCATCTAATGTGTGCTAGTTTATTTATTTTGCAGTACTTACCTCATTTTAATTTGCTGCTATTTTCAGCCACACTTTATTCAAACAATATATTCACCAACATTAACAGCAAAAGATTGCTAGTGGCTCTCTTTTATAACATCATAGATGTTGCAGAAATAGCAGTATATGTAGTTTGGCTCTGCAACTACCCTAACTGGAAAATTCACAAAGGTCGCAGCTGTCGATGTCTCTTCCTGCAAGGGCTGGGTGAAGCCCTCGTAAATGACCTGCCGCAACCCCAGGGCGTTGCAAAAGGGCCAAAAATCTGCCTTCGTTGATCTAGGCTTGTTCGACATTTGCCGGAATGCAGCTGCAAGGTCTCCTGCTCCATAGAAACGATGCTACCTCTGCCCAAGGGAGGCTGATCGCAAGATCTGGCAATTCTGCACTATATGTGGCAACAACGTCTGCAAGGATCATTCTATTCCAAGTGTTTGTTGTGATGACTGTGTTTAAATATTCTGAGATATGCATTCTGATTTTTTATTTTTTATTTTTTGTTCAAGTGAAATTTGTGTTCATACCTGCTTGAAATCATAATCAAGCGATTTTGTCGCTGAAAACTGCCCAACTGGACCTTAAGTTTCATCCTATTATCGTGTGGTCCACTCGGACCCCAGTGCTTGATAGGGTAATTTTGATAAATCCGCCAAATATTATGCTATGCCTGAACATCTTTATTATATTTTTTAAACCTTATTATCATAGTAACACTAGGATGTGGCAATACCCTTCTTTAGACTTGAAGTTGCACAAAAATGTGAGAAAAGTGAAAATGTTGTGTATTTTTTCTGTTTTCCTTGAATAAAACCATTACAACAAGCAAACTTTCATTTTTCTATTTTTTGCTAGGAACTCACAGGTTCAAACACATCATTCAAACAAATTTTAAGGCCATTCTTTTTTCTAAATATAGAAACAACATACATGAAATAGTGTTGGGGTCCCTGTGGACCCCAGGTGTACAGATTAGTCAGTCTGGGCATGTGTACTGGTGACGGTTAAAAAGCCAACAATGTGTCAAAACATCTCTCTCTAAGAAGATGTTATCACATATCATCCTGCAAGGTATGCAATAAGACTGATCCTTATGAATGACACAATGTAAAATCTTGCTGAGCCTATTTGCAATTGCCCTACCCTTATCTTATCATCAAGGTACAACAGTGCTACTGGTTGCCAGTTCTTTATATCTTTTAGATTTTACTTTTTTTGGCAACAGTGAAATTACTGCTCTTCTCCAGCTCTGGGGAAGTTCTTTGTTTTCAACAGACTCTTTGAAATCTTCAAAAATGCCTATACCTATGACTGGCCACCGCTTTTTGAAAAATTCTGCAGGCAGTCCATCAAGGCTGGAAGACCTTTCTGATTACTTTGGTCCCACTGCCAGAGTGAGCTCCTCCATCGTCAAAGGCGCTTCCAGAATGTTCTGTCCCTCCTGTGATCATTGTGAAGCACAGCAACCTCCTCTTCTCCTATGGGCTCCACAGTAAACAACTGTCTATAAACATCAGCTGCCTGTTGGCCATGCATTTCCTGTTGGCCATGCACTTCCATCCCATCAGCTTGGCGCAAACAGAGCATTTTTCTTCTGCCCATTGCCCTTTTCTCCATATTGAAAAAATATTTTGAAGGTCCAGCCATGTCCTTATAATGAATAAAACAAGACTGTGCCATGGCTCCCTTTGCTTGCTCCTGCTTTATTTTCCCCAAAATATCTCTTTTTTCTTTCAAAGTTTCCTTTTTCCAGTGTGGCAAACCAGGACGTGGCCACGCCCCTTGACCACATCAGCACGCCTGCGACAGCCGATTCTCCTCCCCCTCGCTCTCCCCGCAGAGCAGAACTTCAGCACCCTGGACAGTGGCAGGAGAGCCAACGCCCGTTCAGCCCTCCCTAGACTCACATGTTGCTGGACAGTTCCCACCAGCTGCGAGTTGTAAAGCTAGGCAGGCCTGGGAAAAGAGTGCAGGTGACACAGCTGCGTCCAGGCCCGTTGCACTTGGGGGTTATCCGGGTAAGCTGTTCTGGGGCCCCAAGCACGGGGGGGCCTTGGCATTTGTTAAACTTTTCATTTTTTTTCTTTGAATTAAATATCTTGATTATAAAAAAATGGCAAGAATATTAAAGTAAAATCAAATTTGTTATATAAGTATAATGATAAGGTTGCTTTGATCAAAGTAAGACAGTCTGAGACTGCCTGCACCCTCCTTGCAAAAATGCAAAATGGTTCATTCTGCCTAGGACTCGTGAGTGGTTGCTAGGCAACTCACTCACAAACAGTGCTCTGGGAGGATCTGAGAGAGCAGACAGTTCAGACAGCAAGTAGTCTCTTTCAAATATTAGGCAGAAGTCAGGTTACCAGAAGAGAAAGGAGAGGGAGGAGAAAGAAAGAAGACAGAACGTAGGCAACCAGGAGCTTACAAAGTTTATTTCAAGAAAAGGTTAGTTCAGCCCTTAATGTTTAACCCCTTCAGACCTGAATTATGTTCCAGGGATGGGAAAAAAAACCGTGCATTTTCCCCATCCCAAATGCATCCAGAAATAAGACTCAATCAAAAAAAAAAATTCTTGCAAATCTTAAATTGTATATTTTTTATGTACATTCCAGTGAACGCTAGGTCCGAACAGTTGTAAAATGTAACATTCAGTGGACTTGTTTTGTTTTAAAATATTCATGTCTTGGAGCATCAACTTCACTTGTTTTACTGAAAATAAGTATTTCATCCTTTTGGTAAAAAAATAATGAACAACTTAATGAGTTTAATTTCACAATACAAAGGTAAAAAAACATTTCAAAAATGATTTCCATCAAAATTTTCTACCAATTCGGTTTTCTCTTTTTTTTTGGGTACTAGTTTAATTATTTCCCCTTTCTGTTCAAAAACTATGAACAACTTTGGGGTGTTAAATTTCAGAACCCCCTCCCACCCCCATTTGAGTTAATGGACTTTTTGAGATAACAGACCTCTTCAGTCAGCTGATGACTCATTTTCTGTGGGGATTCATGAAGCAATTTCTCATTGGAACAAAACAGTAGTGGACCTTGCACTTGTCACAGAAGACGTGTTCTTCCTGTGCAGTGAGGCAGTTTGCACCTGGTTGCCTCCTTTTTGTCGTCAAAGTTTGGCATATGGTCCATCATGTCCATACACACCTCTTCAGTGGGCAGTCTCTCTTTGGCTGCAAACCTGTGGACTGCTTCATCAAGAGATGAAGCGCTTGGTCTGCCTCTTTTCCTTGCTGCTTGAGGCTTCCCAGCACACACAAGGACCTCAGCCATATTCATCTTGAAATGAAGCAGATCTAGTGTCTACTGGGCAGGGACACCCTGGCGTTCCATGTCTCTGCGGTACTCAAGCCAGCTGTTCACAACAGCAAGATCAATGGCATGAGTTATCATCCGAAGAGCCATTTTCTGGACCTGATGTCTATTCTGTATAGACTGATCAGCTGGTCGAGCTTGTCCACCCCACCCATGGTCTGGTTGTACCTCTGAACAACCTCGGGACGCTTGATGCTCACATACGCACCCTCTGACTTCTCCCATCTCCTTACTTCATCCTCCTCTCCAACACCAACAAAGTTGGAGGCCATGACCACAGCACGGTTATCAAACCGCTTTGTTAGGACAATCTTTCCATCCCTGCTTTTGATCTCATCATGGTTCTCTCTCACTTTTTTTGCCATGTGTTTATCACTGAGCAGCGGTGGCTGCAAGGACCTCAAGCAGATTGTATGTTGTAAAATAATTGTCAAAGAAGAGTTTGTGGTTTGGGTTCTGCAGCCTTTGACTCAGGTGGGTGACCACTGCAGCACCATGCCCCAGGGGGGTCTTATACCTCTCAGAGAGTTCTGTGGTGGCACCTTGGTAGATGACAAAGTCATACGACAGGCCACTTCTGCCACAAAGGAAGTACACTTTGATTCCCCGTGGCACTGGCTTCCCTTTGATATATTGAAGACAGGAGAGCTTCCCTCTGAATGAGATGATTTGTTCATCAATGCAGAGCTCCTCTTCCATTGTGAGCTCAAGACGACGATTTCGTACACAATCATACAGAGGCCTGACTTTATAAAACACATCTTTGTTTTCAGGAGGCTTCTCAAGGTTGTTCACCACGTGCAGATTGGAGCAGAGCTGAAAAAATC
Organism: Gymnothorax javanicus; assembly: GCA_029692085.1. NCBI lineage: Eukaryota > Metazoa > Chordata > Actinopteri > Anguilliformes > Muraenidae > Gymnothorax > Gymnothorax javanicus. The sequence goes on from CM056200.1 coordinate 65,556,608, forward strand.
TGTCCCGGGACAAAGTATCTCAGAACAGTCCAATGATTATGCTTGTCTCCCAGTACATTTGCACTCTGGGCAAATTCAGCACCCCCATTGCCATGTGTAGGCCTATAAGGGCTTCAATCTCACACACTGAAGCATGTTTATACCCCCTAACAGCACTTTGCTCTGCATATATGTTTGTCATGGTTGTCATTTGTTCAAACATCTCTTGGGGGATGTACCGCTTGAAGTAGCCGTAAGGAGTCAGGCCATCAGTGACCTCTAAGGCAGGATCCTCCCATCTAATGACTGCAGAAATATAGGGGGTACGGCGCCACTGAATATCCTTCTTTTTTGTCAGGTTTGCATAAGGGGCTTCTTCAGATAATGGGTTTATCTCCAAATCCTCATTTTCCTGTTCTTCCTCATCCTGACCTTCCACTGCCTCAACCTCAACTTCATTTCCTATCTCTGGCACATCCCTCTTAGCTCCTTCCTCTATTACTGGCACTGACTCATCCCTGACATCTCCTGAAATCATTAACAAAAATGTATCTATCACGTATTCCTTACATGTAATACATATCATTCTTCGCCAAAATATTTAGGGCTGAGTAGTATAGACTAATCTTTATCTGCAACTGCGCAGAAAGACCCCATTGGTATTATACATAAATAGTTTTGAATATGCCAGCAACAACATGCACAAAATTCAAATGTTGATTAATAATTCGAATTTCAAGGTTAATAATGATGCTTCAATGCTTCCAACTACACGGTACAGCCCTAAAAATATGTCTAATTTATGATAGATTTATTCAGACTCTAGACTCACCAATTCTTCGAAATCTAACAGTGGTCTCGTCTTCCTCTTCATCGTCACTGGCAAAAATGTCAATCTTTGAGATATTCCAATTGTCTATGAGTTCCAGAGCCTCAAGCACTGTATATTCTGCATAAGACAAGTTTTCTTCCTTTTAACCAGTGTTTCCTATGTTCTGATGCACTATTTTTTTACAGTAGTAGGTGTTCTCATCAATAGTAAACAATTAGGCCCGAAAGCATACATTCAGACCTAACGTCCATTGAAACGTACATCAACATTTAAAAAAATCCTGTGTTAAAACTTCAAACAAAACATATGATATTGGGCTTTTTATTTAACAATATATCTTTCAATATTATATTAAAACAAAAAAATCATGGATAAAATATCACTAAATAGAAAAAAAGAGTTAAAAAGAACCCTTACTTTTGTGTTTTGTGTGCAGTGCTGCCATGCCTCTCTTCACGTTGGTGTATTCTTTATTCAGAAGAAAGGGGAGGGAGCAAGCTGTTGCCTAATTGGTGGTTGAACATCCAATCAGATGGACTAATGCCCTCATGTGATGAAAAATGTCACAAAGCATTAAAAAAAGGGGATGAGAAATACCAGGTCTGAAAGGGTTAAAGCACATGGTGAGAAAGTTCTACACGGTAAACAGGTGCTTTGCGTGTACTGCGTGCAGGGATTCTCCCCTCTCCAAATGCGAGTGCCAAATGTTCGGGTTCTACTGCGCGAAGTAAAACAGGGAAACGAGTTTGGATGCTTTCACAGAAAGATGGTCTTCACATAAATAGTATTCTGTTGCTTATCTAGACAACAATTCAGGAAAGGTCCTGGGAAGGTCCAGAAAATAAACAGGCTGTAGGAAAACTTTTGAATAGCCTATTCTTGGAGGGAAAGGTAACGAGAGCATGGAAGACGCAGCCCGCGACATCAATGATGCACAGAGCGCGCAAATTGTTTCTCAACATTTCCTTTTAATTTAGTGTAGTGAATCACAGAACTACCAGCATGTAACTTAAAAAAATTAGGCCCATGGAAATTGTAGGCCTGTCAACATATTGTAGGCCTATCATATTTAGAGGAAGGAAACCTGTTTACATTCCTTTTGAAAGTAAAATCTGAACGAAAAAGAAAGTTACATTTCTGATGAGTTAGGTATTGTACAGCAGCTGAAGCTTTTTTTTTTGTTATTTAACGTAAAAAGTGAACCATAAGAGTTGACTTTTTTTGCATTTCAAACTGACTGAGTCATGTTTTGGTTTTGGGTGTGGAGATGTGCTCCTCCTGACTTGTTTTTTTATGGATCATCACAGCAACGTTAAGCCAAGGATGTTTGAAATTTCTCAGATTAAAAAAAAAACCTGACTGATGAGTGAAGTCCTGTGTGGTTGTAGCCAAAGCAAATTTGAGGTAAACGTGGTTTGTGTTGGGGGGCCCTTCAGGAGGCTTATTCCTGGGGCCCAGAATTTGGTGCTGCGCCCCTGGCTGCGTCTCATGATCATCAGAGCCAACCACAGCTTAAGAGGGAGAGGCCAGTTGTGAGGAGGTCGGCGAAGAGTGCGGATGTAAAACTTGTGTCCAACCACCTGTATGTTTTTTCTCCCCTAAGATTCTATTGGTGGTGAGACTGGGGACTCCGACAGTGACCCGCAAAGCCTGCCTGCAACAGGATCACCTTAAGAAAACCCTTGAACAGCGTCATCCAGTCGGCGACCTAGAGATACGCCGTCGGAACTCTGAAGTCCCAAATAATTTATTTTCCTATGTTTTTGAAGTATACGCACAGTTATTGCACCTTTCTGTGTTTGCTGTTAATAAAAACACCACCCAGTGGGCCGGCTTTGACCCAATCCCCCACCTAGTCTGCGCCGTGTTTTCCAGAATCTCGCAACACCGGACATGACCATCAACACTCAAGTCACTCTCCATACTCAAAATCTCTCTCTCCAACTCACCCACCCTCTTTTTCAAATCTCCAGTGGTGTTCTGTGTGTGCACTTAAAAAACATTTAAATTTCTACTTTCTCCACATCACACCACTGTCTTTGAGAAACATATTTTAATTTTTAAGTGCACCTGTTAGGTATCGTTCAGGAACCAGACGCGAGAACAGAGCAGTGCAGAAAAATGGGATTTTATTTGGAAAGGGGGCGAACCCCCGCAGAGCAGGAGGCAACGGTACAAAGTCCAATCCAAAAATCAAAATCCAGGAGGGCGAAATCCAAATCGTAACCAGGGCACCAATCACAAAACTCAAAGTCGGGCAAAAAAGGGTTCAAAAACAGATACAGGCAAAAAGTACAAAAGAGCAGATCCAAAAATCGTAGGTCAGGCGGTCCAGTCAGAAGATAAACACAGAGAGTACAAAGGCGAAATGAAAGCAGCACAGGTAAACTTGGGAAAACGTTCTGACGGGGAACTGCAGTGAGAAGACAGCTTAAATACATTCAAGGGAGGTCACATGCTATGATTAGGATCGGGTGAAGGGATCAGACTAATTACAAAGGAGGGAACATGAGGAGAACCTAACCACATGAAATTTGCAAAAAGCCAAAAGCAGCGGACAGGGAACACGAGACAACCTATGACAAAACATACAGCTCCGGTTTGGGGAGTTCTAATGTGCACAGATAATGAGAGGTAGGATGTGGAGCAGGTGCGGAGGATCCGCTGAATTGCAGGAGAGACAAAGTGAAGGCAAGAGGCGGAGACTAGAAACAGTGCTGAGAGCTTTAATCAATTCTAAGTGCAGCTATACAATCCCTAGTGCTCGTTAGTAAGTTAGTATTATATACAATGTTAGTTTGGGTTAGTAACTTTAACAAAAACAACAAACTGTTAGTATTGGTTAGTAATATATAGAAAAGAGAGGCGAAGGAAGCAAACGAGATTGGAAGGAATGTTTGAAACCCAGAAACCATGAAATCACCTAAGCATGTGACACGCAGGACTGGGGAGAAGCTGTAACTTAACAAGAGACCAGACAGGGGAGACAAAGTGCAATGCTGGGCATGAATAAAAACATGGACCGGACTCTAACAGAAAAGTGGAAGGGGATGGCAAAAAAACGAAAACATGGCAAAATGCAAAAACTAAACAGAACATGGCAAAACCTAACAGAGCTGATCATAAACATAACAGGGAATGGCAGAAACATAATAAGCATGGCAGAATCAGAACAGAAAGAGCAGAATCATAACAGCACCATGCTCTCCAAAAGACCAAAAATCTCAACAAATTAACCATCCTCAAGCAACTTTACATTAAAATTCCAGTAAAAAGAGTGTTTCCCTAAAAATTACGGATATGCAGTGATGATCTGAAAATGTTGTTAGAGTTATAAAGCTCATTAGCATCTGATTAATAAAAGACTTTGAGCAAAATATAACCTGTTAAGTCTAGCCATTGAAATCTGGTATTGATTTACTTTTGTCTAAGTATACTGGCACACTGCAGGGTGCTGTACTGGCCACACAGATACCAACTCCTGAACCTGCGCCACTCCTGCCAGGAGTGCAGCTGAGCCTGAGTGGGTTTCTCCATGGTTTCTGTCCATCAAACATTTTCAGTGCAGTTAAAATCTCCACCTACTGTTACCATTTTATTTGCTTCCACAGTCTGCAACCACTCGCTCCAGCTGGTAAAAGAAAGCCCTCTCAGTACCTCCATTTGGTGCATAAACATTTATTAAAGTACCTACCTGCCGTTCTATGTTTACTACTACTACTACTATTTTTACTGCTACTTTGTCAGCATCCCGGGATGACGGCACATGAGGATATTAGTGGAGTATTTTTCCTCAATAGCAGCACAGCCACCCCTGGCCTTGTGCTATCACCATGGCTCAAAACACTTTCCCTTTCCATTCATCCTTCCACTCACATTTATTCACACTATTGGAGTGCGTCTCATGTATGAAAGAGAAACAAATGTTCTTTTTCCCAATAAAATCAAAAAGCTGCGCTCTTTTTGAACGGTCTCTATACCCATTCTCATTTAATGATGCTTTAATAAAAGAAAAGCAGAATGAGACCCAAATTCTGACTATTTGTTATCATAGCAAGCTAACAGTCAGATGTACGAAAGACACTTTGTGTGCATAGGTTGAGTGTCATATTGATTGCCGATCTTAACAGCCCTGTTGCGGAAGAAAGATGGATATAAGAGGTACTAGGCAACATTGCCACCAATATCCCCCGCCATGGTAAGAATGGTCACAGGGGAATGGGGAAAACTTGTCCCCATTAAACATCCATACGCCAAGCTCAGAGTCAAGGGCCATAACTCCGGAAAAAAAAATTTCTTAGAATCAATTGTCGAACTCGTGCAATAGGGTCATTAGTACCAGCCACACACAAAATGTCACCCATGAAGGTGCAATAGTTGCCGAGAAAACTTGTCCCCATTGCAAATCCCATACACCAAGTTGACGAACAGAAACAAGGACCAGAACTTGTCCCCATTGCAACACCCATGAACTTGAGTCCACAAACAAAGTCAAGGGCCGTTACTCTGTAAAAATGAATTTCTCGGAATCAATTGTCGAACTCATTCAGTAGGGTCATCAGTACTGGCCACATACAAAATTTTGTTCACGTAGGTGCAATAATTTCCGAGAAAACTTGTCCCCATTGAACCCGGATGGACAGACGGACGGATGGACGGACGGACGGACGGACAAGTGCCAATCCAATTTCCCCCGATCCACTTTGTGGCGGGGGATAAAAATAACTGCCTGGGCATATATAGAGCACTGTCAGTGGTTATTTGTTATGAGAACATAAACACACTGGAAGTACTGGTACTGGACTAGTTTTTGCATAAGTGGCCATAAATGTTATTGTAAGCTCGCGCTGCGTCGATCGAGCAATTTGCCTTGATAAATACTGATTTAATAAAGTTGTCGTAATTGATTTCATACTCATAGTTGAGTTGATGAGGGACAGGAAAATTTAAGTGTAAACACATTTTTACTGGAGCTTATTGAGATAAACTCAGAGGGAGTTGGGAAAGATCCAGATACGCAATTGGTTAGTCTGATATTTGGCATCCTACCAGTAGGTTAAATTAGGGCAGATTCAGGAAATTTCCTGGACATATTGTAGTCATTGTGTAGTGACAATTGTGGTCAGTAGGGAACCTGGGTCTGACACTGGACTGAAGGCGCGGAAACCAAGTGAGAATTTACTTTACACACCCTTTCTTAATATCTCAGAAGAATTCACTGTTCAAGGACAAGGAAAGCACTTGGCAAACCGGTAGCTTACATTACTGCCTGCCAAAATTCACTAATATTGAAAAGTACAAAGGAGTCTGACAGTCACACTATAAATAACGCAGAAGTCACCGTAAACCAAATAATTGTCTGAATCAGAAGTCTTAGATCCCTAGTTAATAAACCCAGACAAGAACACATGGGGGCGAAAATAGGAAAAATGAAAAAGAGCTGGAGTTCTGCAGAAGGAGGCGTAACAGCGCCTGCCAAAATAATGATAAGGCGATACCCAGAGCAGAAATATGTGAAAAAATGGAACAATCGAACCACAGGGGGCCAGCAGTGGCCCAAAAAGGGCACCTTTGACCCCGTTGTGTGTTATAAGTCATCACAAACCAAAGTGATGAGTCATAAACATGAAAAAAGAGTTCAGAAGGAAAGGATCTAAGCGATGGGTTCAGGCAAGAAGGGAAACAGTACAGCGACTCACTCAAAATGATTAAAGGGATGCTGGAAGACAAAGAAGACAAAGAAAAGGAACAAAGATGGGAGGAGAAAGGGATACAAGAACAAATGCCATTGTACACCATTTTGAGTCCCCCGGCTTATCCAGGTGAGAAAAATCCTTTCAGAGTAAGACAATATATATTAACAGAGCCAGAGGAGGATGCCGTCAAAATTGAGGTTTCAAGCAGAAGAAGCGGCGGCCCAAAAAGCAAAGGATATGCAGCATCAGCAAAGTGCTGAGTCAGGCCCAACGATATTAGAGAAAGAACTGAGCAGATAACCCTAGAGGGAAGACCCACTAGTCAGAAAGAACAGAGAAGATTATGCCAAAATGGCAGCTCAGGAAAAAGTGAAACAAATAAACCAACAGGAAAACATATTCCCATTTTAAGGCCAGTGACAGTGGTGATGGAGTGGAAATTCTGTCAGGCCATGTAAAAAGAGTGACACAAAACGTAGAAATACTGTGGAGATACTGCCAAAAACAGCTGAAGACAATAAAGCCAATAATCCCCAGGATCAGAGCTCTGGTGTAAGGATGCCCTTCACTGACGAAAAACGGTAATGACCAACAGGGCCAGTGCAGGATTGCATTTGTGGACCGGTCCTTGGTGGACTTGGGAGAGAGGCAAATAATTTTTTGAAGGGGCATTTTAATGCAATTGAGGTTTGTCAATTATGATGATGGAGGTATAAAAAAAATGAGGTGCGTTTTTAGGGTTGTCAAATGGTTGATGAGAACACCAAGAAAATATTAAAATGTAGAAGTGAAATAGATCAGTGACGCAAGTGCAGGAAATGCACCTTAAAGCCCTTTAAAATAAAGAAATTACACATCCTCACACGAATTAAGACATAGAATGAATATAAAAAGGCCATAATGTAGGAGGACACGATGGCAGGGGGGCTTGTGATTGTTAATACATGCCCCAACAAAATGCATGAGAAATTGTATGGGAGCGTGTACAACATTTGGCTGAGGCAATAAATTGGTGAGAAAGCCTCCTGTCATGTCCCTCTAGGGGCTGTGTGATATAATGAAATGTAGGGCTTTGACTAATCTTTTATCCTACCCTTTGAACTAGTGAAATACTTTGTCCGAGAAATCTGAAGCAGTGTTATGTAAATAATTTACATCAAAAAGGATCTAAGTGAAAATAATACTTAGATAAAAGGAAAATAATATGAGGAATTTAAAAATTTGTCAAAAGTTCCACTAACTAATTATGTTAAGCATGCTTGTGGTAAGAAAAGTAACAAATTTAACTGATACAGAAGTTTCTATTTTAATGAAAATAAATTTTATATGCCCAACGCAGCGGTAAATATTATATATAGCATGTAATCTAATGGTACAAAAGGGTGTTTTAAAAAAATGAACTAAAATTCAAGATATAAATTGTGAGACTGTGTGACGTAGCGTTCAGGAACCACACGCAAGAGATGGAAATCCAAAAAAAATGTATGCCTTTAATGAGGTCCGAGTCAAAGCCAAAAAACACAAGAATTGCCAAGCCACAATACGAAATCCAAAAACACTGTCGACTAGACAGGCAGGGGTCAGAACCAGGAAGACAGATGAGCAAAGGTACAAAAACGGAAGGCAAAAAGTTGTAGTCAATGAACAAAGCCAAGGGTCATACACAGGGCATCCAAACACAGAAATCGTGGTCATACAAAAATGGGTCAAAATCCAAAAAGACAAAACAATACTAGAAGGGCAATGGTAAGAATCGTAGTCGAACAAACCAGTAGAAGAAAAACAATACTCAATGGCATACACGGCGCTCTGCGCAAAAAAATATTGATCAACGTTCTGACAAGGAGCTGGCTGTGAAAAGACAGCTTAAATAGGCGGGAGGAAAGTCACATGCTATGCAGGGAGCAGGTGAGCTGGATCAGACTAATTACAACGGGAGAATCACATGAGGGAAACCCTAACCACGAAAATTGGCGAAAGCCAAGACACGGATGGGAATCACACAGACAGCCTATGCCATTTAAACAGCTCCGGTCAAGGAGTTCTAAGTGCACAGATAACGAGTGCAGGACATAGATATATATATATAGAACACTAGATTGCGCATAGGGCTCGCTCAAGTGAAGCATCTGGATATTCACCCGGAAGTAAAGTTAGCACGTAGACTCCCATTCATTTTCACCTACTTTAAAATTCATTTTTAAAAACACTTGCGTGCGAGTCGGTGTTATTTTGGTATCGCTGTGCTGAGCAACATTTTGTCTCCCTAAATATGTGCTTTTTGGAGGATGGAAAGCGGCACACTTACTAAAGGGAAGATCGAAATGTGATCGGTGTCAATGTTAAAGTGCGTGCAGAAAAGTTAACTAATAACTTGACCGAGGCTTTTAATGACCCTCTGGTAAGATTATTGCTTGGAAGTATTCGTTGTTATAATATTCGTTGTTATAAGAAACGTTAAAAAATGTTTGTTTACATTTTCAAATTGCTGTCTGATTTCTTCACTTCATTGTACCCTGGTTGAGCATATTTGCCATTTACCGAATCGTTTATATTTATTCACATGGTTAATGCCGACATTGAACGGAAGCGCTAGTTAACTCTAGCAGTGGAGGCCGACTATCGTAAATGTTTAGCAAACGTTAAAAACAAGGTAAACGTTAACTAGCTAGCTTGCTAGTTCGTATTTTTCATGTTTATGTAGTATGTTACTTAAAATAATGCGACCAGCACGCCTCAGTTTTAACAGCCAAGCCTTTCTCTCCTCATCTTTTGGAAATCTGTATATACAAACAAAGCAACTCATCCACTGTTTTTAAATATTTTGCAGGTAAGAAATATTGCCGTTTCATCTCAATTACAAGTAGCTAGCTTGTTAGCCACCCTTTTAATTTTGTTTACCGTCAAGTCAACGTAGTCTCGCAACGGTAAGGTGACCAATCAAGGTAGCTGGTGACCATTAACGATAAGTAGCATTTGCTTTTAGTCAGCGGTCTTTGAAGTCTGTGAGATGGCTAATTAGCTTGTTAGCACGAAAACGCAATTTTTTTGATTAAAGTAATAAATTTGCGTCTCTACGTTAACTTACGCATGAAACGATTTATTACAGCCCTTCGAATGAATATTTCTGCAAAACGCAGCCGCACAACTCGGCATTTCAGCGATTATATTAACTTATTTGAAATTTGCCTCGTAGGAAACCATTCATTTTTATGAAGAAGTTGGGTGTATCAATATGGCGGCCGGGTGCTTCACTTTGCTGATGACATCATATTTACATTACACAATCTAGTGTTCTAAATATTGTGGCCTCCCAGCCCGATCTCACGTGGGCAGCGTGGACAGAAGTAGGGAAACGTTACCAGACACAGAATTTAGAACAAAAACAGCCTTTTATTAGGCACTCCTTTCAATTACAGGGGCCCGTTGGGCTCTGCAAGGAACCCGCACTGAGACTTGGGGGTTCGGGAAGTCAGGGTCCCTGACGGCTGGTCCACTGGCGCTAGGACAGGGGTCCCCCTCAGCACCTGCTCTGTATCCCCAAGGTGCTGGCGGCTGGTAAAAAAAAAGCACAGGATTAATGGTTGCAACTCCGTCAGAGGGCAGGCAAGCACCCAAACACTTCCTCTGTCTGGTCCAGACTGCCGCCTCTCCACTACAGCAACCCCATTTTATGCCCCACACTGATTGCACCTGGATGTCCTCCAGGTGTGTGCACTCTTCCCCCCCCCTCTGGAATGTGGCGCTGTCTGTGGTGCTGCGCCTGGGCTGCAGTTTCTGTCCAGGGTGCTGAATCCTGGACCTTATCCTGCTGGTGCCACACCTTTTCCTGCGTGTTCCGCTCACGTGGGACACCAGCTGAAAGGCGGGCTGCCACATACCCTCCTCCTTAGCTCCTTGCCCCTGGTAGGGCGCAGAACCCAGGAAGGCGTCTCCTCTCCGGGAGAGGCGTCCGCGATTGGCATGGAGGCGTCCAGCTCGGTGCTCCACCCGAAGCGGTAGTTTTGGAGCTCCAGGAACCATCGTGTCACCCTGGCATTACTGTCCTTCGCCTGGCACATCCACTTCAGGGGGGGGCATGATCTGTGTATAGGACAAACTCCCTCCCCAGCAGGTAATAGCGGAACTTACCCACTGCCCACTTAATGGCCAGACACTCCTTCTCTACCGTCGAATAGTTTTATTCAGGCTTGAGGAGCCGACGGCTGATGTAGGGCGATCGGGTGTTCCGCTCCATCCTGTACTTGGGAGAGCACTGCCCCTATGCCCGTCCCCGAAGCATCGGTATGCACAGTGAATGGCAGCCTGAAGTTGGGAGTGGCGAGAACAGGTTCCTGGCACAGGGCTCCTCGGAGATCCTGGAAGGCGGCTTCTGCTTCGGGGGTCCACCTCACTTTGTCGGGCTGGGCCTTCTTGGTCAGGTCGTGCAGGGCTGCTGCTCGGGTAGCAAAAAGAAGGTATGAATTGCCTATAGTACCCCACCAACCCCAAAACGTCCTCACCTGTTTCTTGGTGGCTGGGCGGGGCCAGGTGGTTAGGCTGTTCACCTTCTCTGCTAGGGGCCGGATGCACCCACGGCCCACGACGTGTCCCAAGTACTGAGCCTCTTCGAGCCCCAGTTGGCACTTGGCAGGGTTGGCAGTGAGCCCGGCATCCCGGAGGGCCCCAGTACCGCCTCCAGCCGGGTCAGGTGTTCTTCCCAGGTGGTGCTATGGATCACGATGTCATCAATGTATGCAGCCGATACTCTCGGTGGGGCCTCAGGAAGGCCGCTGGGCGTGGCGGGGGCCCCATGTACTCCAAAAAAAGGGGAGAACTGTGTAATGGTACAGGCCGTCGGGGTGGCGGCGGTCTTCTCTTTGGCCTGGGGGGAGAGGGGCACCTGCCAGTAACCCCGGGTGAGGTCCAGAGTGCTGATGAAGCGGGCAGGCCCCAACCGCTCTATCAGCTCGTCCACCCTGGGCATCGGGTAGGCGTCACAGAGGGAGATGTCATTTAGTTGGCGGAAGTCATTGCAGAATCTCCAGCTCCCATCGGGCTTCTTCACCAGCACGATGGGGCTGGACCACGCACTGTGGGAATGACACCTAGCCCGAGCATCCTCTGGACCTCTTCCGGATCACCTGGCGCCGTGCTTCTGGAATCCTATACGGACGGAGCTTTACCCGTTTCCCAGGCTCCGTCACAATGTAAATGCGTCACCAGGTCGGTCCGCCCTGGGGTGGGGTTGAACACATCTTGGTTTCGTCCCACCAGCTCCGCAGCTCCTGGCGCTGGCGGGGTCAGCTGCTCCCCAGGGGTACCTCCGGGCGTTCCTGTGGTGTAAAGGTGGCAACAAACACAGGGTCCGCCTTTGGCCGGATCATGCCAGCGCTTAAGCAGGTTTATGTGATAAATTTGGGTCGGTGCGGCGCCGTCCTGGCTGTCTTACCCGATAATTTACCGGCCTTGCTCGCTCCACCACCTCGAGGGGCCCTTGCCACCGTGCCAGGAACTTGCATTCACTGGTGGGCACCATCACCATTACCTGGTCCCTGGACTGAACTCCCGAACCTGGGCACTTCGATTATAGAATGCTCCCTCACCATGGGCCAGATTGCCCATTCGCTGGTCCATCACCTCTACATGCTCAATCAGGGACCGGTGGCGTGATGGTTGCTGCTCCCAGGCCTCCTTGGCGAGGTCCAGGAGGCCCCGGGGCCGCCTTCCATACAGGAGCTCGAAAGGGGAGAAGCCTGTAGAGCCCTGGGGGACCTCCCGTATGGCAAATAGGAGGTAGGGCAGCAGCTGGTCCCAGTCCTTCCCATCCGTGTCAATGAGCTTGCGTAGCATACTTTTGAGCGTCTTGTTGAAGCGCTCCACAAGCCCATCAGTCTGCGGGTGGTACACAGAAGTGCGTAGCTGGGTGATGTGGAGCAAGCGGCACATTTCCGCAGTACCTGGGACATGAAGCATGTTCCTGGTCAGTCAGAATCTCATCAACCACGCCAACCCGACTGAAGAGGACGAACAGCTCCTTGGCGATGGTCTTGCCGGTGGCTGTCCGTAGGGGCACCGCCTCGGGGTATCGGGTGGCGTAGTCGACAATAACAAGGACATGCAGACTTCGGCAGGGGCCCCAGGATGTCCATGCCAATCCTCCTGAATGGCACATCTATAATGGGGAGAGGGATTAAACCTTGGGGCTATGCAGCTGGCACTCTGCACATCGCCAACAGTAGTCCTCCACCGCCCGCTTCACTCCAGGCCAATAGAAACGGGTTAGAATCCGTTCAGAGGTCTTCTCGGCCCCTAGGTGGGCGCCAAACAGGTGCGTGTGGGCCAGGTAGAGGACCTTTGAGATGTAGGGCGGGGAACCAGCAGTTGGGCGATCTCTTCCCCCATTACTTGGCAGATCCTGTATAACAGATGAACAGTAAAGTACGGTAGGATCGACTTACTCACCCTCTGGGTGGCCCGGCCCTGGCTGTTGTACCGCTTTCCACGCCTGAGTTTGGCTCCTCCAGCTGCGCCGTCCCAAAGGTAGTTGGCGGATGGGCAGAATCCTCTGGTCTGGACGGAAGTCCCGAAAAGGCTTCCCCGGTTCTGCATCTTCCATGGCCATGGTTGTTTCCCTGTTCGGGGCCGACCCTCCCTGGGGTGAGGCAGCTTCTCCCTCACTGGCCGTGGTCATATTTCGGGGGCCCGCCCCCTCGTCTCTGGGGATGTAGCTCCTCCCTCTGGGTCCCTCCTGCCAGTAGCGCTGGAACAGTGCACAGTCCTCCCCAACAACACGGGTACCGGGAGCCCTGAACCACCCCCCACTCTCACCTGGCAGCGGCCCTGGGGGTCTGGAGCTGTACTTCTGTCGTGGGGTATCGGCGGGCCTCCCCATGCACACAGGATACAGTCACCTCCTCTCCCCCCCTCCCGTGCTGGCAAATTCAGGCCGGACAAGGGAAATGGCGCTCCCGAGTCCAGCAGGGCCTCTGTGTCTTGGCCGTTCACCTTGACAGGCAGCCGAGGGGCCGCCATGCCCCGGTGGGCCCAGCAGGTGGTCAGGTAGTGGCAGGGCCGGGCCACACCCCCGGAGGTGTCAGCGCTAGGCATGCTGGCGTCTTGGCTGGGGCACTCTCGGGCCAGGTGGCCAGCCTGGCTGCAGGCGGCACCTCCGCCTCTCTTGTTCGGGTCGGGAGTCCGCTGGGGCCGGGCTCCTTCCCGGTGGGTTCTGGGTGGGCGGGCTCCGTCTAGGGAGCGGTCGGGTGGTTGGGGGGTCTTGGTTACTTGGGGTGGGCCGCAGGGGGGCCCGGGAGCCCCCGCCGGGTGCTTCAAATTTGTAACCAGCATCTCCTGGGTCACCTGGTGATTCTCCAGGAGGGCGATGAGGGCCTCCACACCCGGGGGCCTTGCTTTTTCCATCGCCCCCCCGGGGTAGGGCGCACACATCGGTCCAGCACAATCCGCTCCATCAGGGGCGGGCCCTCCCCCCGGCCAGCCATCGGCGTGTCCGGCGGACCATCGCTCATTCGCACTGGGGCTGTGGGGTCATACTGCCATTCGTGGTACTGTTGGGCCCGTGCCGGCAGACTTACCCGGCCCAAGAAAGTCGGGGGTACTGGAGCGCGTCTATGCTGGGAAGATCCCTATAGGCCCGCTGGGCCTCTCCTGTCAGAACGGAGCCAGTATTCTTCCCCATTCCTCCTGGGGCCACCCCTCAATGAAAACCTCCAGGTAGGCCCGATGTCATCCTCCCGGTCAGCTTCGTGAGCCGTCGTCCTCGGTTAAGCGTCTGGCTGGTTCGTCTCGTGCTGGCGCACAGCTCAGCCACCGCTGACTGGAGTGCCTCCTGAGACCGGAGGATTGCGGTCAGGGCCTCGTCCATGGCCCTTCGGGAGAACAGGTCCGGTGCGAGGAAGACAGGACCGCAGTCAGTGTACCCCCCTTTCTTTCCCCTTCTCTTGAGGCGCTGCTCCTACTTGTCCACTTTGGCAGCTACAAGACTGACGCCTGCATTCTCCACCACTTGTGGCCTCCCAGCCCGATCTTGGGCAGCGTGGACAGAAGTAGGGAATTACCAGACACAGAATTTAGAACAAAAACAGCCTTTTATTAGGCACTCCTTTCAATTACAGGGGCCCGTTGGGCTCTGCAAGGAACCCGCACTGAGACTTGGGGGTTCCGGGAAGTCAGGGGTCCCGCACGGCTGGTCCACTGGCGCTAGGACAGGGGTCCCCCTCAGCACCTGCTCTGTATCCCCAAGGTGCTGGCGGCTGGGTAAAAAAAAAAAGCACAGGATTAATGGTTGCAACTCCGTCCAGAGGGCAGGCAAGCACCCAAACACTTCTCTGTCTGGTCCAGACTGCCGCCTCTCCACTACAGCAACCCCATTTTATGCCCCACACTGATTGCACCTGGATGTCCTCCAGGTGTGTGCACTCTTCCACCCCCTCTGGAATGTGGCGCTGTCTGTGGTGCTGCGCCTGGGGCTGTGGACCTTATTGCTGGTGCCACACCTTTTCCCTGCGTGTTCCCGCTCACGTGGGACACCAGCAGGGCTGCCACAATATATATATCTATGGTGCAGGAAAGTTGTGTGTTAGAGATCTCATGAGAAACGCAGGGAGAGACAGGATTGCTGAGAGGGAATTAGTATAAATTAGTAGCGGTGCAACTTTACAGATTTAACTAGAGTGCTCATTAGTAAGTTAGTAATCTATATACATAGATTAGTTGTGTTAGTAGACTATGATACAAAATAGAAATGTTAGTCTTGTTAGTAATCAGAACAGTAAGACGAAGGAAGTAAACGAGAATCGAAGGAATATATTAAACGCCGGAATTCATTTAAATCACCCGAAGTAAGTGAGCAAGCACACAGGGAAGACGGACTGAACCAACTAGATCACAAGACAGGGGAGACAAGTGCAATGGAACTGAGAAATGGAATGAACTAAAAACCTGAGGATTACAATAACCAAAAAAAAGAAATAAAAGACAAAATCATGAACACAGATCCTGAACATAAACATGACAAAAACCATAACCATGACTGACGGGTTTTTTGTATAAGAGACAGCTCAACTAAGTGAATAAATTACCACAGTGTAATGTGATTGGCCGATGAAATATCCTTTAATTTGGGAACTTAACTGAAGTAGTAATGGCTTTACAAGAGACGGAGTGATTTTTGAATCAGATATAATTAGTCTTTAAAATGAAAGCTCATTGATCAAAGCATGAAACTAGAAGGGGAGGTCTTAGAACTTACAAGTGAAGACTCTCGTGTAGTTTTCTTTTTTCCATTAGTATGCAACGATAATAGCTGTCCTGAGTGAATGAGCAATGGGAATGATTACGTTTTATTCTAATGAAAAGAGTGATGATTAAATGTTTTTCTAACTAAAGAAATGAATGATTGATTAAAGAAACAATTTTTCTCTACTTTTAAGCAGGAGTTACCCGTCAGCTGCTGGTTTATGGAAGCTGTGCTGCAACCAACTCATCTCTTATTTTTGAAGATGTGTTTTACAGGGCGACACAACGAAGATTTGAGGAGAAATGAAACTGTGCAACTTATGTGAATCTGTTGTTATGTGAATCTTTCAAGATTCTTTATAGACTCTGAATCACATGGAGACAAGAAACCAAAAGAAGGGAGTGAGATATACAGTGCTGTGAAAAAGTATTTGCCCCCTTCCTGATTCCTTTTTTGCTTTTGTCACTTAAATGTTTCAGGTCATCAAATTGTAATATTCGACAAAGATAACCCAAGTAAATACAAAATGCAGTTTTTAAATGATTTCATTTATTGAGGGAAAGCTATCCAAACCTATCTGGGCCCATGTGAAAAAGTAATTGCCCCCTAAACCTAATAACTGGTTGTGCCACCCTAGGCGACAACAACTGCAATCAAGCGTTTGCGATAACTGGCAATGAGTCTTTCACATCGCTGTGGAGGAATTTTAGCCCACTCTTCTTTGCAGAATTGTTTTAATTCAGTCACATTGGAGGGTTTTCGAGCATGAACGGCCTGTTTGAGATGATGGGGCATGACCTTAAACGAATTTAAGTCTGGACTTTGACTAAGCCACTCCAAAACCTTCATTTTGTTCTTTTTTAAGCCATTCAGAGATGGGCTTGCTGGTGTGTTTTGGATCATTGTCCTGCTGCATAACCCAAGTGCGCTTGAGCTTGAGGTCACAAACTGATGGTCGGACATTGTCCTTCAGGATTTTTTGGTAGAGAGCAGAATTCATGGTTCCATCAATTACAGCAAGTCGTCCCGGTCCTGAAGCAGCAAAGCAGCCCCAGACCATCACACCACCACCATGTTTGACTGTTGGTATAATGTTCTTTTAATGAAACGCTGTGTTAGTTTTGCACCAGTTGTAACGGGATGCATAACTTCCAAAAAGTACAACTTATGTCTCGTCAGTCTGCTGAATAGTTTCCAAAAAGTCTTGGGGATCAAGATGTTTTTGGCAAATATGAGACGAGCCTGTAGGGGTGCGTTCCAGAACCACACGCGAGTACCAGGAAGTGCAGCAAAATTGGTTTCATTGAACTTAGGGGTGGAAACCCCGGCAGGGCTGAAGGCAATGGTACAAAGTTCAGAATCCAAAACACAATCCAGTGGGCAAGAAACAGTTCATTACCAGGGCAGCAATCACAATTCTCAAGGTCAGGCAAAGCAGGTTCGGTACACAGGCAAGGTATTATCACAGGCAGAGGCAGAATCAAAATACGGGACGTTCCAGTCAGAAGTATAACGCTATGAATACAGGGCATGAACAGAGTAGCACGAGCAGACAAGAGAAAACGTTCTGACAAAGGCTGGCAGTGATCAGACTGCTTAAATACCCGTACGGGAAGTCACATGCTATAATAGGGAACAGGTGAGCTGGATCAGACTAATTAACAAGGGAATAAACAAGAGGAAGTTCCTAACCACATGAAATTGGCGAAAGCCAAAACGCGGACAGGGATTACACAGACAGCCTATGACAAACAAAGGGCTCCGGTTAGGGAGTTCTAAAGTGCACAGAGAGTGAGAGGCAGAACAGTGTTAAACAAGGTGTGGAGAATCCGCCGAATTGCAGCAAGGTAAAGTGAGTGAAGGCAAGGGGCGGAGATAAGAGCAGAGCGAGTGCTGAGAGCTTGTTAGTCAATTAGTAATGTGCAGCTATACAATCCCTTAGTGCTCATTAGTAAGTTAGTACTATAAACAATGTTAGTTATTGTTAGTAGTTTATTCAAAATAATAAACTGTTAGTATTTATTAGTAAAGATAGAACAACAAGGCGAAGGAAGCAAACGAGATTGGAAGGAATAATTGAAAACCCAGAAACCATGAAATCACCTGAGAACGTGGCACGCAAAACTGGGGAACAAAACAGTCTCAGAACACATGACAGGACTGGGGAGACAATGTGCAATGCATGGCATGGAGAAATACATAAACCAGAATGATAATCAAAACAGAGACTATGAGTTAAGGCAGGAAAAGGACATGGCATGGCAAGACAGGAAATATACAAAACATGACATGGAATGAATCAAAACATGGCCTGGTAAAAGTAGAATCATAACAGAGCCTTTGTGTTCTTTTTAGTCAGCAGTGGTTTTCACCTTGGAACTCTCCCATGGATTCCATTTTTGCCCAGTCTCTCACTTATTGTTGAATCATGGACACTGACTTTAACTGAGGCAAGTGAGGCCAGCAGTTCTTTAGATGTTTTTCTGGGTTCTTTTGTGACCTCCTGGATGAATCGTCGATGCGCTCTTGGAGTAATTTTGGTTAGCCGGCCACTCCTGGGAAGGTTCACCACTGTTCCAAGTTTTCTCCATTTGCGGTGTTGAGTATTATATTTCAATATTTCTCATCATATTCATCAGTAGATCAATTGCCATGTTGAATAATCATAATCAATAACCATATTATGTAAGCAGCAGTAACACACACACACATAACATAACACACACATACAAGTAGTTCACATACGCGTAGGGAGGGGATGAGCAGTGCAAACAGGCACACGCACACGTACACATGCACATACACACACAGACACATACACATGAAACACACACACATACAAGCAGTTCACACATACACACGCAGCACACGTACACATGCACACACACAGACACACACACATACAAGCAGTTCACACACAGTCACACACACATGCAAGCAATTCAATTCACAAATGCAAAAGCAGCTCACACACATAAGCAGCGGGCTTCTGTAGCTTCGATTAGTAAGCAGGCTTCTGTTTAGTTGATTTGAAAACACAATCTGTCATGGTTATGGTTTTTGTTCATGTTTATGTTCAAGTTCAGTGTTCATGATTTTGTCTTTGATTTATTCTTTTTGGTTATTGTAATCCTCAGGTTTTTAGTTCATTCCATTTCTCAGTTCCATTGCACTTGGCTCCCCTGTCTTGTGATCTAGTTGGTTCAGTCCGTCTTCCTGGTCTGCGTGCTCACGTACTTCGGGTGATTTAAATGTATTCTGGTGTTTAACGTATTCCTTCGATTCTCGTTTACTTCCTTCGTCTTACTGTTCTGATTACTAACAAAACTAACATTTCTATTTTGTATCATAGTCTACTAACACAACTAATCCATGTATATAGATTACTAACTTACTAATGAGCACTCTAGTTAAATCTGTAAAGTTGCACCGCTACTAATTTATACTAATTCCCTCTCAGCAATCGCCCTGTTCTAGTCTCCGCCTCTTGCTCAGCTGTACCTGTCTCCCCCTGCGTTTTCTCGAGATCTCTCGACGTGCTTAATTACTTTCCTGCACTCGTTATCTGTGCACTTAGAACTCCTTGACCGGAGCTGTTTAAATGTTATAGGCTGTCTGCGTGATTCCCGTCCGTGTCTTGGCTTTCGCCAATTTTCGTGGTTAGGGTTTCCCTCATGTGATTCTCCCGTTGTAATTAGTCTGATCCATCTCACCTGCTTCCTGCATAGCATGTGACTTTCCTCCCGCCTATTTAAGCAGTCTTTTCACAGCCAGCTCCTTGTCAGAACGTTGATCAATATTTCTTTATGCAGAGCGCCTTTGAGTATTGTTTTTCTTCGACTGGTTTGTCCGACTTTGATTCTTGCCATTGCCCTTCTTGAATTGTTTTGTCTTTTTGGATTTTGATCCATTTTTGTATGACCACGATTTCTGTGTTTGGATGCCCTGTGTGTGACCCTTGGCTTTGTTCATCGACTACGACTTTTTGCCTACCATTTATGTACCTTTTGCTCATCTGTCTTCCTGGTTCTGACCCCTGCCTGTCTAGTCAACACTGTTTTTGGATTTCGTATTGTGGCTTGGAAATTCCTGTATTTTTTGGCTTTGACTCAGACCTCATTAAAGGCATACGTTTTTGGATTTCCATCTCTTGCGAGTGGTTCCTGAACGCTACGTCACAGTACGTTCTGACCACCATGGAACCAGCAAGAGATTCCAAACTGCAAGATACGGTGGCGAATCAGGCCGTCATGCTGGAGTCGCAACAGCAACAGCTATTAGTCGTCATGCAGCACCTCCAGACCATGACGCACCAGATGACGGACCTGGCTTCCGCGGTGCGAGCTAACCAACCCGCACTCGCCACCTGCTCTGTAACTGCTCCCGCTCCTGCTCCTGCACCCGCTTCTGCTCCCAGCCATGAGCCCCGCCTTCCTCCTCTGGAGAAGTACGATGGAGAGCCCGGCACATGTCGTGCGTTCTTGACCCAATGTAAGCTCATCTTCAACCTCCAACCAGCTACCTTCCCTACTGAGCAAGCCCGAGTGGCTTACATTATCACCCAGCTCACCGGAAGAGCTAAGCAGTGGGCTACCGCTGCCTGGGAAGCTGGTCTGCCCTGCGTGCAGTCCTCTAAGCTTCTGGAGGAGATGAGGTGCATATTCGACCGTTCAGGCACGGGCACAAGGCAGGTCATGAGCTTCTACGCATCCGCCAAGGTAACCACTCTGTCTCTGACAATGCCATTGACTTTCAGACCTTGGCGACTAACAGCAGGTGGCAGAAGAGGGCGCTGTACGACGCCTTTTTGAATGGCTTGGCAGAGAGAATCAAGGATGAACTCCTTACCCGTGAGCTGCCTGAAAAGCTGGAGGCCCTCATTGATCTTGCCATTCGTGTTGATGCACATTAGAGGAGCGCAGACGGCAACTTCCCCTCCAAACCTTTGTGGCTCCCAAGATGGCACCAATGGGGGAACCCATGCAGATGGATCAAGCCAGATTGACCAAAGAGGAGCGGGAGCGCAGGTTCAGGCAGCGAGCCTGCTTCTACTGCGGCAAGGCTGGGCACATAGTCTCCCAGTGTCCAGCTAAAGGCCGATGCCCACCCATGAAAGGGCCGCTAGTGGGCGTAACTCCTGTTGAAGTCTCCTCAACCAGCCGTACCTGTCTGCCCATCAGTTTGGAGTGGGATGGGGGGTCCAAGCAGACTACTGCCCTGGTGGATTCTGGAGCTGAGGTCAGCTTCATTGACGCTGAAACGGCGCACAAGTGGGGATTACCTCTGGAAGAGGTTTCATGTTCTTGTGTGGCGAATTCGGTGAACGGTCAGAGGATCGGCCGTATCACTCACACCACTGCCCCATCAAGCTGCGCGTCTCAGGCAACCACCAGGAGACCATCAAACTGAACCTCTGACTCCCCTCACTCATGTTATCCTGGGCCATCCAAACACAACCCTGAAATTGATTGGGCCACTCATGAGATTAAGGGCTGGAGCCCTAACTGTTCACAGTCATGCCTTGCTAATGCTCCATGTTCATGTTCCTTCCCCCGCAGAGATTCCGAGTCTGGAGGAAGTTCCTCAAGTATATCATGACCTCAAGGAGGTGTTTTCCAAAGCTCGGGCCACGTGCTTACCCCCTCATCGCCCTTATGATTGCGCCATCGACCTCAAGCCAGGTACCATGCCCCCTAGAGGCTGCCTGTTTTCCCTGTCCCATCCCGAGACCCACGCCATGGAAAAGTACCTCAGTGAGTCCCTCGCTGCCGGAATCATCCGCCCATCTTCCTCTCCCGGGGGGTGGGGTTCTTCTTCATGGGTAAGAAGGACGGGTCCCTACACCCATGCATTGACTATAGAGGCCTCAATGAGATTACTGTTAAGAATCGTTATCCTTTACCACTCATGTCCACTGCCTTTGAGCTTCTCCAGGGGGCCACCGTATTCACTAAGTTGGACCTGCGCAACGCCTACCACTTGGTCCTTATCCGTGAAGGGGATGATTGGAAGACTGCATTCAACACCCCCACGGGCCACTGGGAGTATTTGGTTCTTCCCTTCGGGCTTACCAACGCCCCAGCAGTCTTCCAGGGTCTGGATAACGATGTTTTAAGAGACATGATTAACAAATTTGTCTTCGTGTATCTGGATGATATACTCATTTTTCCAAGACCCTGGAGGATCATGTCAAGCAGGTGCGTCAAGTCCTCAAGCGCCTCCTGGAGAACCGACTGTTAAAGCTGAAAAGTGAGTTCTGTTCCCACCACGACCTTCCTGGGTTTCGTCATTTCAGCTGGTGCCATTAGCATGGACCCTTCCAAGGTAAATGCTGTCACTGTGTGGCCCAGACCCACAGACCGTAAATCCTTACAGCGTTTTTTGGGCTTTGCCAATTTCTATAGGAGGTTCATTCGGAACTATAGCTCAGTCGCTGCTCCCCTTACTGCTTTGACATCAAGTAAGCGCAAGTATCAGTGGAACAACAAGGCGAGGCCGCCTTTAAAGATCTCAAGGTGCGGTTTACTTCGGCTCCCATCCTAACACTTCCTGACCCTGATACTCAATTTATTGTTGAAGTGGATGCTTCTAACATTGGCGTCGGAGCCATCCTATCTCAGAGCTGCTAAAGACAACAAAATTCACCCATGTGCCTTTTCCCATCGTTTGAGCCCCACAGAACAAAATTATGACATTGGCAACCGAGAGCTGTTGGCTGTCAAACTGGCGTTGGAGGAATGGAGACAGTGGCTAGAGGGCGCCAAACTTCCATTTCTCGTCTGGACTGACCATAAAAACCTTGAGTACCTGCAAACTGCAAAGACACTGAATCCTCGCCAGGCCAGGTGGGCTCTGTTCTTTTCTAGATTTAATTTTCATCTTATCGCCCAGGCAACAAGAACGTCAAGCCAGATGCGCTATCCCGTCTCTTCGAGGTCCTTGACAAAAAACCCTGTACTGACACCATCCTTCCGAAGGAAGTATTCACCAATGCCATCTCCCTGGACCTTGAGAAAAAGGTGAGAGATGCTCAAGAAGATTCTGCTGCCCCCAGTGGTTGCCCCACCAATTGTCTGTTCGTCCCCATCACTATGCGCCCCCAAGTTTTGGAATGGGGCCATGCATCTAACTTGTCCTGCCACCCAGGGGTTAATCGGACTCTAGACTTCATCACGCGCCGCTTCTGGTGGCCGGATATGAGGAAAGATGTCCGGGACTATGTCTCTGCCTGCTCGGTCTGCGCTCAGTCTAAGGCAGTGGTTCTCAACGTCGGTCCTGGGGACCCCATGTGTGTGCTGGCTTTTGTTCCTACCACAATTGCAATTGTAGAACTTTAACAAGCTGTGACTGTCTTAATTAGGTGCTTTTCATGTTCAGAGTTCTTAATATATCTCTTTAGTCAAATGTTACATAGGAACATTCATACATGCAATGAAGAATAAAACACCCTTGAAGACAGTGTGTTTATTGCAATACTGCAAGTAATGTCAAGTAACATAACATGTCAAACAGATCAAATTATACACTGAGGAAATCAATAAACCCCAGATTAGGCTGCTGGACACAACTGTTTCAAGTTCTTTCAAAAAGCTTCAGGTGAACTTAATCAGATCAACATAACACAAAACTGGTTTGTTTGTGGACTACATTTGTCATGATGAGCCAAGTAGTTTTCACTAATTAGGAGCCAACTACATCATTAATTTGGTCACATTGTTTTCTCTCATTTTATGCTGTTATTTCCAATATACTGCAATGTGCGGATGGTATTTTTGAAATTCTTGATGGCAAATAGATATTCTGTTAAGTTGTGGGTTAAGAGGGCAAATAACTGCTCTAAACATTAAATGCACATAATTAAGACAAATTAGCAGCTAGTTAAAATCCTACGATTGCAACTGTGGTTGGAACAAAAGCCAGCACACACATGGGGTCCCCAGGACTGACGTTGAGAACCACTGGTCTAAGGTATCTCACCAACCCCCTCACGGCCTACTCCAACCCCTACACACACCCCATCGCCCCTGGTCACCTATCTCCCTAGATTTCATCACAGGTTTACCCCCTTCCAATCATCATAACACCATCCTCACTATTGTCGACAGATTTTTCCAAGGCAGTTCACTTTATTCCCCTCACCAAACTCCCCACTGCACAAGAAACCGCCAACCTTCTCATACAACACGTTGTCCGACTCCACGGCATCCCCACTGACATTGTCTCTGATCGAGGTCCCCAGTTCACTGCTAAATTTTGGAAAGCTTTCTGCACCTCCCTTGGCACTTCAGTCAGTCTTACATCAGGTTTTCACCCCGAGTCTAATGGCCAGACCGAGCGGGCAAATCAATGTATTGAAACGGTACTCAGATGTCTCTGTTCTAAGAACCCAGCCTCCTGGAGCCATCAACTGCCATGAGCCGAGTACGCCATCAACAGCCACACCTCCTCCTCCTCCAAGCTGTCCCCTTTTGAGTGCTGCATGGGATACCAACCGCCACTGTTCCCCAGTCAGGAGGAGGAGGTGGCCGTCCCATCTGCACAGGCCTTCATCCGCCGATGCAAACGCACCTGGAAAACCACACGCATCGCCCTACTGAAGTCGGTGTCCAGAATGAAGCGCCTGGCGGACAGAAGGCGTATTCCGGCCCCTAACTACCGGGCAGGACAAAGGGTTTGGCTGTCCTCCAAAGACATTCCTGTAAGGGGAGGTAACCGTAAATTATTCCCCAGATTCATTGGTCCCTTCACGATTGATCGAGTCATTAGCCCCACTGCTGTTCACCTTAGGTTGCCTTTATCCATGCGCAGAATTCACCCCACGTTCCATGTTTCTCAAGTTAAACCTGTTGTTACCCACCCCCTGTGTTCTGGTCCTGATCCCCCTCCACCCCCCCGTATTATTGATGGTGGCGAGACCTTTACGGTTCGCACCATCCTGGACTGTCGTCGTCGGGGCCGTGGCCTCCAATACCTCATTGACTGGGGGGGCTATGGTCCCGAGCATCGGAGTTGGGTTCCCTCACGCTTCGTCCTGGACAAGGACCTCATTAAGGACTATCATGCCCATCACCCCAGACCCAGTCGTTAAAACGCCAGGAGGCGTTTCCTTGGGGGGGAGTACTGTCATGGTTATGGTTTTTGTTCATGTTTATGTTCAAGTTCAGTGTTCATGATTTTGTCTTTGATTTATTCTTGTTGGTTATTGTAATCCTCAGGTTTTTAGTTCATTCCATTTCTCAGTTCCATTGCACTTGTCTCCCCTGTCTTGTGATCTAGTTGGTTCAGTCCGTCTTCCGGTCTGCGTGCTCACGTGCCGGGTGATTTAAATGTATTCTGGTGTTTAACGATTCGTTCGATTCTCGTTTACTTCCTTCGTCTTACTGTTCTGATTACTAACAAAACTAACATTTGTTTTTTGCGTTTCTCGCGAAGATCTCTGCTTGCGTGCTAATGCTTTCCTGCACTGTTATCTGTGCACTTAGAACTCCTTGACGGGCTGTTTAAATGTTATAGGCTGTCTATTATGATTCCCGTCCGTGTCTTGGCTTTCGCCAATTTTCGTGGTTAGGGTTTCCCTCATGTGATTCTCCGGTTGTAATTAGTCGATCTATCTCACCTGCTTCCTGCATAGCATGTGACTTTCCTCCCGTCTATTTAAGCAGTCTTTTCACAGCCAGCTCCTTGTCAGACCGTTGATCAATATTTCTTTGTGCAGAGCGCCTTGTATGCCCTATTGACTATTGTTTTTCTTGACTGGTTTATCCGACTTTTGATTCTTGCCATTGCCCTTCTTGTATTGTTTGTCTTTTTGGTTTTAACCCATTTTTTGTATAACCACGTTTCCTGTGTTTGGATGCCTGTGTGACCTTTGGCTGTTCACCTTTCGACTTTTGCCTACCCGTTTATGTGCCTTTGCTCATCTGTCTTCCTGGTTCCTGACCCCTGCCTGCTCTGAAATCGACACTGTTTTTGGATTTTGCATTGTGGCTTGGCAATTCCTGTATTTTTTATGGCTTTTGGCCTGGGACCTCATTAAAGGCATCGTTTTTTTAGTTTCCATCTCTTGCGTGTGGTTCTGAGCAGCTTCGTCACATAATCAGGTGATGTATTTGATTTCTAGCTTTGATCAATATTTGTTCAGTAAATCATAAGTTGTTACTGAAACGTCAATCAATTGAATTATTCATGTATCTACTTATTATTATCCTATTCATCTGACTGTGTTTTTCCTCTTAAACAGCAATTTTCCACACCTTTTAAGTGGGATATTTTTTTTATAGAACAAATGCTTCTGAGCTCCATCCATATTTCTCAGAATCAAGGGAAAGAAAAAAAAACTTGAGATAACCTTAAGAATTGTGATTGGAGCAAAGTTGGTTAAAAAACATAGAGATAAAGGTGGATACAACCCATGTATTTTGGTTTTTCCCATAAATATTACTCCTGTAAGAATGCGAGTTAACTTCTTGGCAGGGACTGCTCTCAGGTTTGGATTATTGCTTGATTCAAAGGCTGGAATAAAGAATCAGAACCCTTTCCAGACTGATGGATATCAATGACTTTATTCATCTTCTGTTCTTGAATTTCTTTAGATCGCGGAATCAAATGCTGCTTTTTGAGATCTTTAGCCTTCTTTTGCCACTTTGTCAGACAGGTTCTATTTAAGTGATTTCTTGATTCAACAGGTCTGGCAGTTATCAGGCCTGGGTGTGGCTCGTGAAATTGAACTAAAAAATGTGGTTAATCCCAGGTAATTCATGATTTAACTTTTTAATTACTTTTTCACATACATGCAATATAGGCGTTTCCCATCATTAAATGAAATCATCATTTTAAAACTGCATTTTGTATTTACTCAGGTTATCTTTGTCTAATAAGAAATATTTAAGAGTAACAAATATACAAAAGAAATCAGGAAGGGGGTAAATACTTTTTCATAGCACTGTATATTGTAAAAAAACATATCGATGAGGTATTATTAATGTATGCCCAGTGGTCCGGCCAGCCAACAGAGCTTGTTTCAAAATGAGTTGTGATTCCTCCAAAAAGGCGGGTGAGATCTCCAAAGGGGGATAACCTAAGGCAGGGGTGGATCGACCGCTCCAAGTGAAGTATACAAAAAAGAAGGCGAAGGATTTGTTATGATCTGCATCTGTTTGATTTTGTATTTATTATTTTTCATGTTTATTCATTCATTCCTTTATTGCATTGCACATTGTCTCCCCTGTAATGTCTGATGTGATTTGTGTTATCATGCCAGTGCACTCCCCTGTTCTCACATTGAGACTCCGCTTGGTGATTTCGAAAGTTTTCGATATTTCTAAACTTCCTTCAAGTCTTGTTTTTACCTTCCTTCGCTTTTCTGATACCATATTAATTAACTTGCGCTTGGCTGCTTAGTTGGTACTGTGAATTTTGCAACATAATCCTTTGTCTGCACATAAACTAACCAACTAACATTCACGTATTTGATTGGGTGTGAAGATATCATTGTTTACTATTATAACTAACTCTGCCCCTGCTCTGCGCTGTTCTGCAACTCCGCCCCCTTTTGCTTTCTTCTTCTTTTCTTTTTTTGGCGGTTGACAAACCAGTTTAAGGTGCATTACCGCCACCATCTGAACTGGAGTGTGGATCAAGAGATTAAGCAACCCTTTTTGCTTTCCCTGTGCTCTGCTTTGAAAACAGCTTACGCACCTCAGGTGCGCTTCTCTCTCTGTCCTGGAAACTTAACTATGCACGTGTGACTCCTTGAGTGGAGCTGTCATTGTTTGTATGCTGTCTCTGCGTTGATCTGTCTGGCGTTTTGGCTTTTGCCAATTGTTTTGGTTGAGCTTCCTATCTGTGCTTCACCTCTGTAATTAGTCTTATCCAATTCACCTGTTCCTGCATAGCATGTGACTTCCCTCTTGTCTGTTAAAAGTCTTCCTGCAGTTCATTCCTTATAAGAACGTTGATCAATTTACATCTGTGCAGAGCTCCTCATTATGCCTTTTGTTTGTGCTTCTTCATTGTTTTGCCCGACCTCGAGTTTGCCATTGCCCTTCTATTCCTGTTTTGCCTTTTTGGATTTTGACCTGTTTTTTATACGACCATGATTTCTGTTTTGGATGCCCTGTGTATGACCTACCTTTCTGGATCTCGACCACGAGTTTTGGCTTACTGTCTATGTACCGTTGCACATCTGCCTTTACTGGTTTGACTCCCTGCCTGTCCTGTCGACACAGCACCCCGGAC
This sequence comes from Gymnothorax javanicus, assembly GCA_029692085.1. Taxonomy (NCBI): domain Eukaryota; kingdom Metazoa; phylum Chordata; class Actinopteri; order Anguilliformes; family Muraenidae; genus Gymnothorax; species Gymnothorax javanicus. Next base: position 65,584,587 of record CM056200.1, read on the forward strand.
ATTGTTTTGGCTTGGCAATCATATGTCTTCTGGTCCTGACCCTTTTTGCAAGCAAAGGCTTCGATTTTTTGGTTATCCTGAGTTGCGACTGGTTCCTCTGAATAAGCCATCATTACAGGATTGCGGTAACTATTCCAGAAGCATAGTGAATTATAAACTAAACAAATAGGAGGATAAGCGAAACTAACACTACCACTCCCCATCCAGGGAGATGGGAGCTTCGAGCGAATTGGTTTCCTAGGGCGATCCAGAATCTATTGAAAGACTGTTTTAGAGAATAGGTTGGGTTTGTTTTTTTGTTTCCCCCTCAGCAAAATCAGTGTGGACTGAGTATGTTAGTTTAGCAAAATAAAATGCCAATATCAGTAAATTTTCCCATGAATCAAGATCAAGTGGTTTATCTCACTTCATAGGTAATTTGCATCATAGCTGCTGTGTTATTCTTCTAAAAGGGAGAGCAGTGTGTGGCTTTGCCCCACTTCCTGCAAAACAGGGAGGGGATGTTTGCAATCTTTTCTCCAGGTCTTGCTGTTAGGTCTCTCCAGGCAATGGTCATCGCCTTGATGATCGCTGTGGTTATGAGTCTTGGTATCCAACTGGATGGAACTTAACAGAGTGCAGAGATGGCTGGCAAAGCTGTGACAACTAGATGTCACAGAAGGAAAATATTAGTGGGGAAAAATATTCTTCATCTCAAATCAGGTATTACCATAGTCACAGTTCAACAGGAAGAACTGAGCCAGGCCTTTAAAACTGCTGTAAGAGTGTGGGCTGAAGAGGCAGAACTCAAATCTGTCAAAAAGCCTGATAAAAGCTCTAGCAGGGCCTTCGAGGCGGCTTGATGAGCCTAATCTTCGGAATATTGATCCTGCTTGGTCGTCAACCTGGTCCCATTACCTGGGTATGCACGCCAGGTGTTCTGGAACCATCCACTTGTTTGGGCAAACTTACTGAACTTCAGGTGAACCACGAGTTTGGAAGCCCCATGACTAATGTACCAATCAGAATTAATAATGTTGGATAAAGGTGATCATGTTAATCATCTAAAGGAGCGTGCCAAAAGGAGTAATAAACATGAGGTTTGATCAGTCGTGATGGGGTGATTGATGAAGAATGAATGCAACGTGGTTTACTTGCTTGTTAGCCTGGTTTTTGTATTTAACCTGGATTGACTTACAATAAACCCAATCACATCAGACTCTGGAGAATGTGTCCATTCCTTGAGGATAGATTTACAAGGGTCAGAGGAACACTTGGTCCAACGGCTCGGACTTTTTTTGTTCTCCAACACGATCTCAAGCTGTTTCTTTTCCCCCCCATGTCTCATCATAGGGGTTTGTAATGTCATGGTCAATGTGCCCGCAGTTTCGAGTAAAAGAGCTTTATAAATATGTTCGATTTTCTTGGTGAAGCCCGAGGAAATCAGTTAATTCAAGTCAACCCAAAATAAAATGTTGCCTGGATGCTGACAAAGTTAATATTTACTTCAACTTCGACAATGTACCTGATCTGTGGCTTTCAAAGTAAGGCATCTGTTTTAATTATGCAGTATTTCCCTACCCATTGGTGTTTTGGCTTCTTTAACCAGAACTCAGAGTTTTTTACCTATTTTGCCTACTGGTTCAAAAATTTTATTGTATCTGGGTTCGCTTCAGCGCTGTCCCTTTGTGGAAATACCGAATACGCATCAAAATAGAAAAGGACACGAAAAAAAGGTCCCCAATGGCTGCTCAAATTGGCACATTTTGCAATGACTGAGAAAAACCCCATTTAGCCTAAAGGCATTATAGTGCACCACAGCCGTTGCCTCGAAAGCTGACGGGCCCCTTCAACAATTTGGCAAATCAGGAGAAACCTTGGGTTAAGCCAACCGAACTCGCAATGGTCAATTCCAATTAATTAAGTTAGTTACAGGAAGCGAAAAGCTTAACCAGATCGAAGTTGGAATTCGCAGCTAACAAGCCCGTTCTTGCACCATTACATGAATATTTCTAATAATTATGGTATGCACTGGTTAAAAAGGATCAGGGGCGACATGAATCTCTCGCTTGCAGAGGCATGCAATTTGAGACAATTAAACTCAGTAACTCCACTTTTTTTTTTTTTCCAGGTGGCTTAAGTCAGGTTGACTACCTGAATTTTAGCATAATGTGGCGCTGCAGGCTGTGAACAATTAAAAAAGCGCTGGTTTTCTGCTGCGGGTGGCGCTGGAAATGCACGAAGGCGTCATGAGTTGCAATCGCGACTGGTTGTGAGGCTGAAGTTTGTGCATTTTCGAAGTCTTTTAGAGAAATTTATGGCGTTACGTATTTGCTTTTATCGCCAATATTTTCAAAAATCATCACAAATAAGACATCAACTTTCAGCTGGAAAAATCGAACTTTCACTGGATAGGCTATGGTTTAAAAGTTGGCTTAGCAAAATGATGAAGGAGACACTCCCGTTTGGGCACCTTAAGAGGAAGAATGAAAGCCGAGGAGAAAAAAAGAACCCATCAGGACAGTGGTAAAAATATTATAAAAATGAATGGAAGTAAGTTTTATTTGCAGATGATACAAGTGTATGAATGCACGTGAGCAAATATCATACTTTATATCATGAAATCAGATTTTCCTCTTTCTCAATGTGTACATATTAATAATCTAGGCGTATTTAACACACTATGATTGCATGCACACAACTTAAGACCACAATGGAAAAATGATCAGTCACATTTTCATGTTATGAAGAAATGATTAATTAAAAATTCCAAACGATCTTAGAAAAACAATTCAAGCGAAAAAAAATAAGCAAAAATATAAAAATATAAATATTGCATTACTGTGTATCATATTATTATACATCATTATAAATATTATAATAATATATAATATATAAAAATATAAAAATGCAAAATTTGGGCTCAGATTTTTTCCTTTATTGGTCTTCAATTATTTTGGCCACAATATAAGATGGAACAAAGCAGAAAAATATTTTTGTGGTCTATTTTTGATGCACGCTTTTATACCAATCCCAAACCACGAGGTGACGAGGACGAAGACGTCTGCTGCGCAGTTAAAATTAGTTGCAGGTAAGAATATATGGTGCTAGCAACCCCAAGCTCCGCCCTCATGATAAACAAAATATAAAAGTTTTTTTTGTTGACAGACGCCTGCAGGGCCGGATGCTGCCTTGCGGATGGAGCCCGATGCCATGAAAATCGTGCCACTTTCGAGCAACAGGAGCTAATTGGAGCCTGTAATGACTGAAAATGTTGATAAGATAAACGCAAATTGTCTAAGTTTTGGTGATGATGTTACTGACCAGTGACCTTGGAAAATGGGCCTAAGGTCACCTTCAAACCGTCATTTATAGACTTACTATAAATGCATTTCCAATAAAAATTAGGAGCCTGTCACTGAAATAGTTGATGAGATAAAGCAAAATGGTGAAATGTTTGGTGATATTCTTAGGCCAGTGACCTTGGAAAAATAGGCCAAAGTCACCTTTAGGCACGTCGTTTGTAGGCCATTATGAGATGCATGTCCAGTAAAAATTAGACCCTTAACTGAAATACGTTGATGAGATAAAAGCGAAATGTGTTGGCCAGAATATACATACATGCCTTAGCATACCTTGCGCCACGGAGCCCAATACCCTAGCTCCCGCACCGCGAGCGGCGGGAGTTAATAATAACTAAAAACTCCACCCATCCACTGTTTGTGTAAATATGACTCCAAGTAAAAATGTCCTTTTTGAGAAATGTGATTTTTTTAGAAAATGACTTTTTTCTGTGCTTCCTGGTGGCACAGCGATTTCACTATAAACCAAAGTCACCTAAGATTGGCAATAAATGGAAAGAAAAAGGGATCTCACATATGCACCATATTTTTGAAAATAAAACCCTGCTTTCTTTCCCGCAGTTCATTGAAAAATACAACATTAATAAAAATTAGTACTTCCAATACATCCAACTAAAACAGTCAATTAAAAAAAGATTGATATCACCAACATTGACCTCAAAAAAGAATCACCACTATTGAATGATCTTGTACACCAGGTACACTACAGGATAATCGGGCCGATTTTTGTCCCGATCTCCCCCTTCTGATCAAAACCAGCTAAGGCCCCATTGTCTGATGTTTGCAAACAACATTGTCTGAGATTTTCCTGTGGTGTGCGGTGTGTTAAAGTGATTTTGTGATCCCGATCCGGCAGAAGGCCTCGGGAGGAGAGACTGTAAATAATGAACATGTTTAATATTCGGCACAAAATCATGTTGTGTGGTGTGGCATAGTGCACACCACACTATAAGATCAGAAGAAAGAGATCTTGTGCGATCTATGTTTTGTTATCATCAAGTGTGTGGTCTCTAAATCTGTGGAAGAGTGAAGAATCCTGTAATGTACGCCAGCCTTAAGCAAAATTGCTGCAAAATCTGCACTGTATAACTATCAAATAAAAAGGAAAAATTCCCCAAAAAATAAAAAAAATAAATAAAGCTGACCTCCCAAGGGGGGGGGGTGTTTGGCGGGAAATAAAAGGGGGAAAAAAAATGAATTTTTTTCATACAAATTAAAATATCAATGGACCTAGCCCAAAAACAATTTAACACTGCATCAAATTTTCATAACTAGACCTGCAACAGCTTTTTTTTTTTTTTTTAATTTTGAAATTTATTTGTTTTGTCTCATGCTTGTTACCTTACCCTTACAAATTATCTGTCTCCTACCCCCCTCAGTACCCACACATGACTGTAGTAGTACATTACAAGACAGGAAACATCATGGTGCATATATAATGGATATATTATACTTTCAAAGTACTTACCTGTGACCCCTCTCCCGCTTTTACCCCAGACTTGAGACTGGACAAATGTATTGCTTCTAATTATATGGATTATTAGAATGGAGTAAATATGGAAATTTCTACTTTTTCTACATGATATTATACACACCACAATCACACAAGTTAATAGTGCAACGACTACAAAGAGCACAAATATAGGTAAAGCAGAGGTTTGGGTTTTATGTGCAAGCAATACATCAGGTGGATTAAGGTCATGCTTCTACATCTGAGTAACACTGATACATTCACAAAGCCCACAACCAAACAAGTTTATTATAAAATGTCTGAAAAGAAATCTTGTATGCTTAAAATTGTTGAGAATTTATATAAAATGGATCATAATAACTTAATAGCTGTAATGGTTTCTTTGCAGTCCTCCCCCTCGGCTGTCTTAGCCTCCCACTTCTCCCAGGCCACCTGTTGCTGCAGTGAAGTGAAGGTGAATAAAATGTTAGAAGCTGCATTGCCAATTAGCATGCAGCTGCATTCCTGCCGTGTGGTGCTGCCATACCTGTTGTCTTTTGTTGGATTTTTAAAGTATATTTATTAAATGTTTTTGCATTTTTTCTCTCAGTCTGTGGGAGTGGGTCCCTTTTCTCTCCTTTTGGGTACATGGTCTCAGTGCCCGCTGGATTGCAGGTTGCATCCGGCGGGACCAAACCATGACAATAGCAAATGGAACTTAATGAGTCATATCATAAAGTACTCAGATTTTCAAACCCCTTTGCATCCCGGGACTCCCATTTTTTCTATTGCCACAGAAAACCCTGTAAATATGTGAACACATATATGAGTCCTAACTGTTTGATTCTGGTCAAATGCTCTTACTGTGCTCATGGGTATGGGGTCCCATCCACAGGGAGCGGGTCCGGCAAAGACCCCACCCATGGACCGATCAAATCCAGCCTGGCGCAATCTTTTAAATATTATATTTTCTTGAATTTATTTCTTCAAAGGTGCCTGTGAAATTATTTCTCACTGATGCAATCATATTTGCTGGAAAGGATAAGAGCTGCAACTTAAATTGGCAGTAATATGTTTGCCGAATCTGCGGACAGCGGCCACCACAACTGCAGCTGTTCAGGCGAATGCAGGGCGTGCACACGCAAGGGAACCAATTGGGACATTACACCGGAATATTGCAGGCACGAACCTAAACGTTACCAAAGAGTTGCAAGGGCGTAGGTTTGCGTATGGACGGTAGGGACATGTCCCAACCAATATTTTGAGAAGCCAGATTGTCCCTACCAATATTTCAGCAAACTTGTTTTTATCATCTTTCCAGATAAGCCACATTAGACCCAGTTGTCGAGGCTACGTCTCCAAGACAACCTATTTACGCATTCTAGCATTTGATTGGTTGAAAGGGAGGGGCTACCTGAAGGCTGAAAGGCAAGTTTAAATTGACCACTCTATTTCAGGTAATGATATTCATTTTTGTCCAAAGCGAGGCTTGAGATGCGCTACTGCATCCCCGGCTTTGATTACATGATGTTTGCAATGGCTTGCCCGTTGAAGAGAACCATAATTTGGCATTTGTTCCAGATTTTTCTTCATCACGCAATTATAGGACTTTTCCCATGGTCAAATATATGTCATGGGTTTTTTTTTTTTTTTCCCATGACATATATTTGATATTACCTTAGGTATGTATGACTTTTACAGAAATTTCATTATCTGAGAGCGTGAGAAAAAAATATTGTTCCATGTAATGCTGTTAATATTCAGCCAAACTGAATGCCAAGTGTAATGTTAGGAACTTGAATCGGTGCAGTTTAGCACTGTAGCAGGCTAGCTAACTGCCACTCTCATAACTAAGTGTGCTTGCAGTACCTTTCCATAGCTATCCATGATATAACTTCAGTTTGCTCGCTAGCGAGCTAACAGCAGCTAGCCACTCAGCTGACAGAGGAAGAAAACTGAGGCAACCAAAAAAAGAGGCAACATAAGAAGCTTTTTTTCTTTTTTTTTTTTTTACCATCCAGGGCATAAGTGATCAAACTAACTAGTCAGAAACAGTTAGCGACAACAGTGAAAATTTGCTTGCTACTTAAAGTTACTTTTTATTGGAAAATAATGTCGACTAATGTTAGTTAATCATGTTCACTAGTTTCGACCAGCTACTAGCGAACTAAACCTGGTTTCTGTCGCATGTTGGCTAATAGTCAGGTTGCTAGCTGTAGTAGACATAACACGGGTGGATATATCAAATTATGAGGAGAATTTCAGTGTAGAAATCCTGCAATGGTGCTATTATTAATGTATTATTTTGTATGCAGGAACCACGTCAGCAAAGCTTATTTGAGGATACCGGTGTATCAGGCTTCAGGTGGTCCTAATTATGAGTTATAGTATGGCATTATAGGGAAAGCATTAAAGTTGGTTTCATGACGTTCCTTAAATATAACATTTGAAAGTCAAAATAATAAACCAACTTTGCCTCCAGTAGGAAAATAAGAAAAGAGAGACAAGTTGTTGTAAATCGTAAATCTAACATGATCCCTCCTCGATAAAATGTTCGGTTTTGGCTTGTCAAATTCACAGATAGTCAGTGGTCCATTTTGAAGTGTTTATCTCGGCTGCTGCCGAGAGAAATGCTAAATTGCATATAATGATTTTTTGTTGGGATTTTCTTCTTTTTTTATTTGATAGTTCCACAGTGGAGAGTGACAGGAAGGTTGGGGAGAGGAATGGGGGAAGACATGCGGCAAATGACCCGAGCCGGAATCGAACCCAGGTCGCCGCAGGAAGGACACAGCCTTAATGGTGTGCACGCTTGGACCAATGTGCCACCGGGGCGCCCCGCATATAATGATTTTAACATTCTCTAATAATAAAATGTACCATAACGTAATTAAGAAACTTATGAATTGGAAGAGAGTATTTCAATTGTTCGATATTGCTAACCTTCATAATAAATGTTCATAACCGTAGTAACACTTGTAAACTTGTATTCAAAAATCAAATCTAAAGTATTTGGATGGCAACAAAATAGAAATGGAAGTTTATGTATGTGGCATCTTTCTATTAAGATTATGAAGGCAGTTTGCTTAGCATCATAAAAAAACAAAGAAACACTCATTTAGATAATCTCCATACACAGAAAAGGCAGTATCTGTATGGGAAGGTGGGGCAAAACGGGCCCCTTAACGTTTAGGCCTCACCTGATCAAAGCTGTGGCAGAAATTCAATGCGACTCATAGTTTTCAAGAATCTTTATTTAACTCCCATGAAAACGCACATAATCAAATAGCTAAGCGGATGTTACTAGAAAGTCGTGAAAAAATAGCAGGGGGCCATTTGGCCTAAGGAAGCTATGGGCGGCCCCGCTTATGGGGCAAAATGGCCCACAACTAACAGAACGATGTGGCGAACGAGAACGAAAACAAAGAGGTTTTTTTTTCTAAATTTGAAACCTAACATATACGCATATAAATATTAACCAGACAGATATATTCAGATCGCTAAAGGTAAATTTATGCATGTGGTGACCAAATTTGAATGTGGGGTAAAACGGGCCAAGGTTGGGGTAAAACGGACCAGGGGTCATTTGCCCCTCATGTATCGGTCATTTGCCCCCGACCGGCTTTTTCTAAAATATCTTGATGACCTTATTAGTCCAATGAGGTTTCTGTGGCATTGGACTTTTTGATCTATCCTCCACCGACCCTTGGAACAGATACCGCGATACCGTAGGAGTAAACAATTATAGCGCTGTCAATACTTGCGCTTATTTTTCAGGACAGGCTGACTGCAAGATTATCTGGTGCAGAAATTTTATAGAAGCTAGATCTTGTTTCTTGACATTTCTTGAAATTAGCCCTATAGTGTTATTTGCTGCTCATGCGCTTCCTTTCTACAATGTAACCGAAAGATAGCAGCAGCTGCAAAATTACATATTTCGAAATTGGGTCCGCTATGACCCTGTGAGGGAAAACGTTTTTGTGCCACATTTCCCCTACTCAGATTTTAAAAGTACCAGCTCGCCACGCTAGGCGGCTCACATATGTCCCTACCAATTGTCACAGTCAACCCTACACCCTTGCTCAGTTCCAGCTTAATGCTACCTGGTAATACTCACTGGTTTCCTGAAGTGTCTCGTATTTCTGCGCCTAGAAATCCGGTTTTATTCCTCAGTCATGATGTGGTCCTTAGCGGATAGGGAGACCAGGGTTACCTTGTCATGATTTTGTATTTGGCTCCATAACTCTTTGTTGCTAAAACTTAGAGAAATACCTTTATGGTATATGTGTAGTGCAGAATGTCGCCTACAAAACTCAATACAACATATATTTACGTCACAATATTCAATTTTCGATATATCACAAACATGCCGAAGTAATCCTATACCCGGGGTTACTTCGTCAGATGGGTGGGGTAAAATGCGTCATAATTAGACGTCAGCTGAAGCTGAAAAAGACAGTCAATATTTCTCATAACAACAAGTAGGTGAGAACTGTTTTATTTTTTACAGCGAACCCAAACAAGCTATGATTTATATAATCCTACATCAGAAGTTGCAGTTATGACATATGTGAAATGACCTTATTGACATTTGCACAGTCTCATGTGCCCACCCTTTTATGAGAAGCATTGGACCCACTCCTCTCCTTTGGATGATGAGTAAGGACAAGGCACCAAGAAGGAGCAGCAAACATTCCTCACTGACAAAGGAATGGAATGAAATGCAGGAGGCCCACAGGCTGGCACCAACCCTCAATACTCAGCCAACACTTCCACTTTAATGGGACCCACCAGTGGCCCATTAAGATGGAGGTGAAAGAATGAGAAAGAGGAGGGGCTTCAAGGAGCAAACCTTACACATTCATACTTGTGTCCTCAAACGAGCCTAATAGGTCCTCTATCATAAACATAAAATAAATGCAAATAATATTAGAATTAATAAAGACACTAGGTGTCTGAAAAATATCATCGCTCTATATTTTGACTTTGGAATGTTTTTAATATAGGCTGCAAACACAGGACCTACAAGTGGGCCTCAGCACCCTCACCCAGACTAACCCCATTCTGCTTGGCCAGTTTGGCCCGTGCTCATTTTGGGAATCAGGCGCATCTCTTTATATGATTGTAGCAGGCCTTTATCTTATATTTATTAATAACTCTAAGTTCATCGTTGTAAGAACTGTAAAAGCATGGCAAATCTTTGTCTTCAAAAGGCTAGGCATATTTCTTTCAGAAACTTAAAAGTTCTGTAATTTGGGTCAAAATTCCCAGTTTTTTAGGCAAGAAAACACTTACATGACACTATAAGTCCTTCTTCTTTCCAAGAGATGACGTCGCTGGGATGTCACATAATTTGTACATTTTCATTTTCCTGTCAGTGCGTTTGCAATGAAAAAAACTGGGGTGACAAACCTAACCCCGTGGCCAAAGTAATCCCGGTCTCCCCTATTCCTATTGGTCAACATCACAGAAGCAAGGTAACCCGTTGTAGGAGTTGAAAAAAGTATTAAACATGCTAGACTTTCTGTCGGGATGTCGTGAGGCATCGCAAGATGTTCGACAGTTGTCATCCACTATCGCATACTACACGGCATAAAACGATCAATCTTTGCCCATGATGACTATTCATCCTTTCCGATCTCACCGGACGCCTGCGACTTCCAGATCCAGCTAAAATCGAGCCTAAATCATGTAGTGTTTTCCCAGCACTAGAAAGATAACATCCTGTTTACACAGTCCACAATTTTTTTGTGCAATATTGAAAACTTATGTTTTTGCATTTCAGGAACATGAAAAAATGCTAAGCTAATCAAATTTTGATTGTAATTTATTTTAAGAGAATTTTACTCGCGCTTGGATTATTTGATTTGTAGGGTAAAAAAATACTATCGGTCAATTGATCCAACATACTTAACAACCGTGCGTGCGCTGCGGCATAACAGTTGCTCCAGGAAATGTGCGGAAAGAGCGTAGAACTTTTTTTTTTAAGATTATTTTTTGGGAATTTTTCCTTTATTTAATAGTTATACAGTGTAGAAAGACAGGAAAGTTGGGGAGAAGAATGGAAGTCATGCGCTTAAAATGGCCAGGCGAGGTCGAACTTAGTGCGCTGCGGGAAGGACACAGCCTTTATGGTATGTGCGCTTAGACCGATGAGCCACCAAGGCGCCCCAAGAGCGAAGAACTTTTGTAAAATCGCCCGTCACAAAGCTTCTTGGAGCTCTATGATCGATTGTTATTGGGAAAGGAGGCCCAGGTCTGGAAGTCATTGCTTGATCATAGCTGTTTCAGCCCTGCTTTTACAGTTCAGGTGAGCAAAGATGCGATCACTTAGGCACAAACAACTTTTAATTTTCCTGAAAATGTTCATGACGCCAGAAAAGGCCTGCGTTTTGTCAGACTTGCATTGCCTTAGGCAATACTCAGTCCTGGGGACCCATGATGTCTGCTGGTTTTTGTTCCAACTACAATCGCAATCCCAGCATCTCAATTTTTGAATCGTGCTACTCATGACTGTAGAGATTACCCTTTTCAGCTACATCATGTCAGCTATGCATGCCATGAGTAGCTCCATAGGCTATTGAGATTGTAACCTACCATATAGAAAATGACTTTTTCTTGCTTAAAAAGAGAGAAAAATTGTGATTCTTTTCATTGAATTCTTTTAATTAGCTTCTAACTGTTGACATGGTGGACTTGTGATTTCTAAAACAACCATTTATTAGGTAATTAAGAATTCAAAAGACAAATCCAATTATAATAAGTCAAACCTGTTTGGTGTTATATTTGTTTTTGGTTTGAGGAAAAACATCTGAAAATATTAAAAACTTGCTTCCAGAAACCTTATGAGCAGCTCACTGATTAGCCACAGTCCTGAATTTGATCAGTGTAAACAAATTGGCACCTTGGCAAGGCTTGCTTACTTGGAATATTGCAACAAAAAAAAAGCACAGTTTGAACGTTAAGCTTTTAAACATGGACCTTATAACCATTTCTGTTAACATAGTTTAAGGCGGTGAAATGTCTATTCTGCCTCAAAAGCAACTAATTAAGAGAAATTAGAGAAAGAAGAAAAAACTCCCTGTCAATATTGCGATTGTATTTGTGGTTGGAATAAAAACCTGCAAACACAGTGGGTCCCCAGGACCGAGTTTGGGAAACCTCTGGCCTAAAGTGTATGGAGCCAAAAAAAAACAACTAAATATGTCTTAATAAGGAGGAACGCTGTCCTCACTCTCAATAAAGGGTCAAGCTTCAAGGTCGAACAAATATATGTGTAATTCATGTTTAAATCTGATTCGTGAAAAGAAATGCAAAGTGCAGTGGGTTAAAAGCTAGACATGCAGGAGCAAAAGCAAAAGTTTCAGTACATGGTGAACACTGAAGAAAACGCTGAAATATTTGCTCTTGTTCCCGCTTGTCTGGCTTTTCACGCATAGCGCTTTTAGCTTCTCTTCACTATGATCATTTTCATTGTAATAGTTTTATTAATGGTAGAGAGTTTAATAATTAAATATATAATTAACATATTGCTGAAAAAAAGTATTACAGTATTTCACATTTATATTGCGTTGAAGCCTTTTTAAAAATAATGCTCGAATAAAGAGCAGCCTACTGGTAAAAATATTATTATTATTATTTATAATAATAATAATAATAATAATAATAATAATAATAATAAATCACAGCATTCCAACAGCAGGCGGAATTTTTGAGTCGGACTGATGAAGGTTAGGCACAAGCTAACATTAAAATGAAAATGACAAAACAGCAAGTTTTATTTATTTATTTATTTATTATATTCACTAAAGCATAAATAAGCTGCATGAGCAAAAAATGTCTGTCTCCAAGAGCAAACCGCTATAACATAAAGTATCAAACAGACTTAAGCGGAATTATGGGCACCCTTTTTAAATTCAAGAAAAAAGCGACATAAAGTGCACAAAAATCTGTGTTGATCATTTTTATGCAAAGTTCACATCAGAAAAGAATATAATTTTATCTCAATACGTTTATTCACGTTCCTGTTTTTGATTAAGTAATGTCTTATTGTGGTGTCAAAATTATTAGCACTACTGCCAGCTATCATGAATGAATTCAATTAAAGTAAAACTGGTGTCATGCTGGCAATTCAGCCCTACAATGGCAAAAGGCAGTAACTCCAATTGTCATGTATTGGAGTTGCTGCCTTTTGCCATTGTAGGGCTGAATGGTACAGGCACCATCTAGTAGAATCAGACTCTTGATCACGGCAGAAATCTTTTGCATTATAGCTCATTCGTCAGGAGACTGTGCAGTGGAAATATAAAGAGGGAGAGGGGAAATGTCAGCAGTGTACCAGAGGTTCAAAATATACATAATTACAATCAATGCTTTAAAAAGGCTCACTTTCATGATGGTATAGTTTTGAGTCAGAGCACAATCAAGCTGAAACTGTGAGCCCTGCTACCGAAGTTTTACATTGTGTCTGTCTGCAATAAAGAGGACAGCAACAAAAACTTCTACAGTTATGTTGTACATTTGCAGTGGTCCAGGGGACTACTCAGCAGCATATTGAATACCACCAAGTAGTACTAGGAGAGGTAGCTTTTGGTAGAAGGTCTGTACTGGTCATCGTTGATAGGAGGCTAAAACTTGAATGCATAATCACGAATGAGAGGAAAATTTAAACAAGCATCAATATGCTGCAATTGCCATGCAGGCCCTGCACTTAAATCTCATTAAAAACCTGTGGTCTGGACTGGAGAGGACAGTCCATCATTTTCCCATTGTAGGTAAGTGACAGCAGGCAATTCAGAACTGGTCCCCCATACATTTTTTGATCAGGAATCAAAGTACTGATTTACTCAATAATTAATACTAATCAGTGGAATGACTCGCAAATTTTTATTCAGATCATGTTATTGTTTATTGCATTCTGAACTTAAAATTCTCCAGAAGCCTGTGCTGACATTTCACTGGGCGACACTTTGAAAAAAATCCTTTGCATGTTCCTTTCACTTATTTCACTGCTGGTTCGATCAGCTTTTATCCATAGCTGACAAAAGACTGAAAACTGTATTAAGAAAATTGGAGAGACCAAAATTCTAAGTTGGTTATTTATTTATTTATTTATTTATTTTAACCTAGTCACTGTGCAGGCAAAGCCAGTTACTTCTGTTCTGTATACCTAAGGTTAGGGTTAGGCTTAAGTCAGAGTACACGGCCATAGAGTACATTTCGGGACTTTCCATGCTTTGGTCCACAGCCATTGTCGAATACAATCCATGAAGTTCACAGGAAATAATGACCCTCAGATGGAGGTCTGATCAAGGTGCAATTTTGTATGAGCTTTTCGGAGGCATAAAAATACTCATAAAGTATAATTCCAGAAAATATTTTTTTCAATTGTAACTCAAATTCTTGTTCAGCAACCGTTAAATTTGTACAAAACATGTCATTGTATTTTTAAAAACAATTCATTTAAATTGCGTCGAGATTTTGTGCTGAGAAAATATTTTCACTTTTCAATAACTATAGACTGGGTTTGTCAGGGTTATTTATTACTTAAATTGTTTAATTGTCAATCAGGCAAAGTAAAAGGGAACAGTTCAACAGGTTGAGAGTAATCCTGCCTAGTTAGTTTAAAGTTACTTCCTGATGGCACGTCTTTGAAACCTAGGGATATCAGAGTAAAATCTGTAAAAACTCAAAATGGAAAAATCCCTCAAAATATGAGCTCTAACCTTATCAAAAATTGTAGAAAAAAAAGAAGAAGACTCACATCTACGCGAAAAAATGAAGTTGTTTGACGCAACTGTTTTAAGTAACTTCTAGAAGAAATTGTTAGATTTTTGATCAGTTTTGCAAATCAAATTCATTCTAGTGTTTGCTTAACTCAGTTGTCTTGAAACTTCACATTTTTCATGTGTTTGCACAAAGTACTGAAACACGGGAGCTGATAACATCAACACCTACGTTTGCCATTAAAAGAAAAATTCACGGCTTAAAAAAGAAAGCTGAGCCTAATTGTATGGAAAGAAAAACAGCTTTCCTTTAATTTAGATGAACATGGTTTATGATTGGTATTGTTTACTATTGGCAGCTTTTTTAAATTTTATCTTAGTTAATAATTCTATGCCCTACTGTAAAACAGCAGCCTGCATTTAAGGATCATTTGGCAATCACATTAACTTTTTTAAATCATGTGCTAATTTATGAAGACATACAAATGATTTTTCAAAGCCTCACCTGAAAGAAATACCGATTAACTAAAATACATGGCTTTATCCTCGATGTATTATAATTCAACTGTGATTTGCAAAAATACGAAATAAAATCTGTGCAATGAAAACTTGATCAGTGATGAATAGTCATAATTCTAAAGTAATCTTTGGTATTTAGAGGCTGTCTGGAACCCTAAACAATAGTAATTCTCTGATGTGTAGAGGTTGCCTGAATCCATGTTACTACTCTAGTTCTGTGATGTTTACACTGAGCGCTGAAAAATGTGAAAAGTTAGATTTGCCTAGAAATGTTACGTCAAATAGTTGCACATAAGAAAATTCTGATCAAATTCTGAGATTTTTTGCCATAGGATTGTTCGTAGAAATTTAATATGAATTTTTCTTTTCGCGGTTAATGCGCATAACCAGTTGATATAAGTATTTCGATAATGTAACATTTCTTTTCATTGACTTTAGCCTGTATCATTGCTACTTTGCAAGTAATCTGATATTTCGTGGTTGGCTGTAACCCTGTTACTCGTGTTCAGAGGTTACCTGTAACCCTGTAACAACAGTTACTTCTGGCATTTAGAGACTACCCAGAACCCTGTTATGACAGTAATCTCTGGCATGTACAGTTAGCATTTTTCCCAGTCACTGTAATCTCAGCTTCATAGACGCAACCTGTAACCCTTTTATTGTAGTAATCTGGTGTTCAGAAGCTGTCAGAGAGCATGTTGCTATATCAATCACAGGTGTTTAGAAGCTGTCAGAGATCATGTTGCAATAGTAATCACAGGTGTTTAGAAGTTGTTTAGAACCCTGCATTTTGACATGCTGACCCTCTAACCCACAATCCCTGATTGGCTATCGAGAAGCTGGGGACAAGGATGAAGGTGTAACTCACCAGCTGTGGAGAGCAGGAGCAGGGAAGAGAGAGAGAAGAAGAGTAGACATCTCTCCCATCTCTTCATCGCTCAAACATACAGACCCTTCCTCAGTGCTGGTGGATGTGAACACCTGCAGCTCCTGACTCTAGGTGACACTGAGCCCGCTTGGCCATAGACTACACCACTGTCTCTGAAGACAAACTCCCCCCCCCCCCGACCAATCACACTCCTGCTGCCTTATAAAAAGGTATTTCCGGACTCTTCAATCGGACAAAGTAATAACAAATCAGCGGCAGCGTTGTTAACATATTGCCCATATATTTCCAATTCTGCATCACAGCAGGCAGTCAGGTCTCCGCCCAGCAGCAGAAGACCACACCCTCCCAACACAACATTGACAAACACAGAAGAATGTGTGTTATTTCTGAGAAGGATAAAGTTTTCGGTGCTGGGTTTGGCAGTGCTGTATGAGACCCTATGCAACAAAGCCTTGATACCAAACATGAAACTGTCGCCTTAAGCACAGCAAGATTTATACAGTTTATTTCTGGAAAAGGATTGATTTTTAAATTTATTTTTTCAATAATAAATTAAAAAACTGATACTGATATGTGTTGAACCTGCAAAAAAAAAAAAAAAAAACTATACAAAATATGCCAGCTCAGCTGGACTGACATATGCCTTCCGTCGAGCTACTTCACAATAAAGGCCTGATTAATGGGGTGCTTCTGAAATGGCTGCGCTTCAGACAGGTCCCCCAGTCCCCAGAGGGATTCCTGAAGCTCTGTTGTGGCCATTGGGTTTTTCGTAACCTCCCTGACAAAGGCCTTTCAAGCTGAGTCACTCTGTTTTTTACTAAAGCGTACCTGACACCACATCATAGCTATCACTGAAAATGCTGAAAATATCCACAAAAATTTCATTAGATAAGCCATTCCATGTGAAATAAACCAAACGTTTGCAAATAAAGATTTTTTTGTTTTGCCGCTCATGATGTGAATGCCTTGTTGCCAGCGAGGAAGAAGGCGGATATGACGTGGCGACAGACATTTTCCCAGGCGAAGCAAGCAAAACACATTGAAACATCTGGAGTTCTGTTGTTCTTTCAGTCCGCCTTTATGATTTTTTTTCAAAATGCTGCAAAGTTGTGAAGCAGGATTTTGTAGTAATACGCAAGAGATGAGTTTTAGTTTATCTAAATATCCCGAAGAACAAGTGAGACAGACCAGAGTTTCTAGGTCTATGGTACATGCTGCCTCTGGCACACGAAGACTAAGGCAGCATTGGGGCGATTACCCCTGCAGTGCTGCGGTTGGGGGTCATTGCTCCACCAATTCTGACCCTGGGCTGGATTCAAATATTCGCTCTAGAGGACTGCTCAAGTCATGATAAGACCTTGTGATTCACTGTATATTTTCTGATTTGGAGCCAAACTTGACCCATATGAACTCATGATTTCTGCTCAATGCGTCCATGCCCTCACCCAAAAAGTAGCTATTTTCAGTTAAGTGCATCAAATAAAAACTTACTCAGTGTGTTGCTTGTGAAGGCCTGTCTCTAGTTAGCTCTTAGCAAGTTAGCTCAGTTTGAACATTAAATATCTTGCTTTTGTCCTGTACTCAATTGAAAAAAAGGTCAAAAAGGATTTGCAAATCATTGTATTCTGTTTTTATTCACGTTTTACACAACCTCTCAACTTCATTGGAATTGGGGTTTGTAGATCTTTAATTAGAAGTAAAAAGCATCAATGACTGAAGAAAAGTCTAGCATATCTGAAAATATCTCACTCTGCTCAGCCATATCCTTGCATTGAAATGCGTTAGATGGGTTCACAAGAATTTTGCCGATGACATCACAGTCAAAATGGCTCAGCGAGACAAATCTCACGCAGTGGCGCTAGAGTAACAACTTAGAATCGCTTGCACTTTGTCACTATTTCTTTGTGGCTGGAACTGCTATGACACAAACCTTCCATTACGTTACTACTTCAAATTCTTTCTTTTTATACTTTATTTGCTGTGTCATGAGCACTTAAAGTTTTATTTTATTTAATTTTATTTTTTTGCAGCTACATTGATTTTTCCTTTTTTTTTTTTTTTGGAGTAAATTAACTTTTGAGTCTGATGTAGTACCATAGGTATCTATGGTCAGACAAGGGTCTAATGGTGTGGAATCCACAGTGTTAACCCTGATGTCCGGCCTGCATGAGTCAGGCTATGCTCGTGCACTGGAGACTTACAGATTGTACCAGTACAGCAGTTAAATCCTATCAAACCTTTATGTCAGGGACCAAAAAATAATGCAATATAATAATCTCATACAATGCTACAAAAGTGCTGTTAGACCTAAAGACCCCAGACATGAAATTGCCTGCACAATATTGAAGAGATTACAAACACTAACAGTAACAAATGTACTTGCCAATAACTCGAGAGGGAAATACCTGCTACATTTATTGATCATAAACACATGTTCATATGCGTCTGCACTCCCTGCGATTTCCCTGCCACATACAGGAAGAAAGTTGCGACATAGTGATAAAATACACCGGTATGTTGCAGTTATCTGAAACCAGCACTTATGAGAAAAAAAAAAAAGAAATATAAAAATAACCCGGACACTGTGACATAATCTTCTACTTCACGACACTTGATCAAAAGCTAAGGAAAAGCCACACAGCTGACTCTTATACTACCAGCTCCGTTTAACTCTCGGAGGCTGAGCAAAGCCTGGCACACTAAAATGCAGACAGAGACATGGTAACCAGTGTAGCTTCCTGCAGGTGTTTGGATGCTGTGTGATTTCAGAGGTGGAGGCGTACCTCTGAGATCCTCCATATCTGTGTAGAGTAATGTTGCTTTCACAGCTCCTCAGGTCAAAGATGGTCTTAGATAGACTAACTGAGATTTTTCATTTAAAGAGCGAAGGTCCTATGAGAACACATTTCTCTTCTGCAAGAAAGCTTTGAGAGAACTGATTGAAAGAAGAGTAGCAAGTAGAGAGAGAGAGAGAGAGAGAGAGAGAGAGACACAGGAGCAGTTTTGTAGAAAAGTCAAGGCCTTTAGTCAAGGAATGAATGGCAGTTTTTTCCTTTTATTCTGTTTAAGGACCCAACTTTATCTCTGCAGAGGGAGTCCAGAAACCAGAGTATTTCCTCTGAGGGCTCCATCCAGCTACTCTGTAGTTGCCTGTTACTTTGGCAAATAAAACTAATGAAAGTATCTCTGGGTTTGTTCATCTGAACTTATTGGACATGTAAATTTTACTGAATGATGCAATCTTCGGCAACACTCACTGTAAGTTTGTGAATAATATTTCATTAAACAGATAAAACAGAGCTGAAATGTAGTTACATGTGGACAACTGAGACTTGGAAATTGTTGCAGAAATGGTGTCTTTAAGCTCCATTTGGCTGAGAGACAGTGATTAATGTGCTTATGGCGGGATTTCACAGGTAGTGGAGAACCATTACTTTATGGATTTCTATTTATTGATTTCATGGTTTTTTTACTGAGGTGCCAGCGAAGTGTCTCACTGCATGGGTTTATTGGTTTGCTTGGCATGCGAACATGAAGAAAGTAGAGTTTCCGATGTCCCCATTTGATTAATTGATGTTTTCCTTCATCTCTGCAGTGGAAAAGGAAGTTCTTTAACATGGGCTCCTGTGGCAAATTTGCATATTAAAAGTAATTTTTCCCACCAAGTTCTGCCATACATTTTGTGATTCACATACTTGAATATAAATTCATTTTAACCTGGAATTCCTCTTTCCTGATCCTAAAATCCACTATGCGGCTGGGGCTTCTGAGTTGCAACATTGACACACATTTTGGGATATATTCCCCAAGTAGTCAGTCACCCACAAACTTACTGCTGTTTCAAATACATTTTACAGTATAACCATAGGCTGTACCAGCAAGAGGCATGTTTGCATCCACATAGGTATATAGTGACTTGTGTAGAGCAACACTCTCAGCAGAGGCACATGCGATTTACCAGATTGTTGGTACAACTCTCGAGTTAATTGAAAGATTGAAAATACATGTTCAGGGTTGGGCAATAACTGAAACTAACCTCAACAGTCCTGGGTCCAAATGAACAGCACAAGCAGACTTTTTGTCCCCCGCCGCCGCGGTAGCGAGCGCAGCGGGGGACATCGTATTCAGCTCTGTCCGTCCGTCACGTCCCGTTTGTTCTGAACGCGATATCTCAAGAATGGTTTGACCGATTCCATTCATCTTTGGTGTCAAGGTGTATTGGTGTGATACGCCAACCCCAGTCGATTTCCGTGACCTTGGCATTATTCTCAAGGTCATTACGACCATTTGACCACTTACAAATACCTTGTCAACATGATATCTCAAAAACGTTTTGACCGATTCCATTCATCTTTGGTGTCAAGGTGTATTGAGGGGGTGCTCACAGCCACTCGATTTCTCGTGACCTTGGCATTATTCTCAAGGTCATTACGACCATATGAACACTTACAAATACCTTGTCAACATGATATCTCAAGAACGGTTTGACCGATTCCATTCATCTTTGGTGTCAAGGTGTATTGGTGTGATACACCGACCCCAGTCGCTTTCCGTGAACTTGGCATTATTCTCAAGGTCATTACAACTATTTGACCACTTACAAATACCTTGTCAACATGATATCTCAAGAACGGTTTGACCGAATCCATTCATCTTTGGTGTTAAAGCATATTAGGGCCGGGGGACATAGTATTCAGCTCCGTCAGTCCATCTGTCCGGCCGTCCATCCGTCATGTCCCGTTTCTTGTGAACGCGATATCTCAAGAACGCTTTGACCAATTTTCATCATCTTTGGCTTCAATGTGTATTTGTGTGATACGCCGACCCCAGTTGCTTTCCGTGATCTTGGCATAATTCTCAAGGTTATTACGACTATTTGACCACTTACAAATACCTTGTCAACATGATATCTCAAGAACGGTTTGACCGATTCCATTCTTCTTTGGTGTCAAGGTGTATTAGGGGCGGGGGACATAGCATTCAGCTCCATCTGTCCGGCCGTCCGTCCGTCACGTCCTGTTTGTTGTGAACGCGATATCTCGAGAACAGTTAGACCGATTCCATTCATCTTTGATCTCAAGGTGTATTAGGGGCGGGGGACATAGTATTCAGCTCCCTCCGTCATGTCCCGTTCGTTGTGAACGCGATATCTCAAGAACGGTTTAACCGATTCCATTCATCTTTGGTGTCTAGGTGTATTGGGGTGTGCTCACAGCCCACTCAATTTACGTGACCTTAGCATTATTCTCAAGGTCATTACAACCGTTTCACCACTTACAAATACTTTGTCAACATGATATCTACTCAAACGGTTTGACCGATTCATTCATCTTTGGTGTCCGTGTATTTAAGACCCGAGGACCATAGTATTCAGCTCTGTCAGTCCATCTGTCCGGCTGTCCATCAGTCGCTTCCCGTTTCTTGTGAACGCGATATCTCAAGCTTTGACCGATTTTATTCATCTTTGGCTTCGATGTGTATTTGTGTGGTACGCTGACCTCAGTCGATTTCCGTCACCCGGCGAGGGACATGGCCACGTTTAGTGGCAACACTTGTTCGAGTTTATTTTCAAAGGTGCATCACTCACATCCAATAAAAAAGAGTGCTCTGATATCTCCTGCCGGGTTTGGTAATAATGAGCAAATTTAACGCAGCATCTTAGGATTCCTCTTTCAGTCACTGGGCAATGATAATAATACATTAAATACTCGGAGCCTATCTGAAAAAGTTGCATAATAAATATTATAAGTGGATAGCATTGGCATGGCATTGCTTGAAACTATTTTCATCTGATCAAAAATATAATGTAGACATTATTATGAATACAACTTTAATTAAAGCTGCATGCAATGTTGAAAGGGCCCTCGCACCCCTTGTGCACTTTCGGGGTGGTGGCGGCGAGATCCTGAAGGGTGCAGATGTGCCTCCACAACAATTGAGGGTATCGCCAATATGCAAAAAATGCCCGGATTTAGCGCTTTCGGCAAAATATCTTGCTACTTCCGGAACCCACTTACAGTACAGTTGCCATTAAAACCAAAGAAAGGTCATAAATCCCGCAGTAGGGGGGCGTTAGGACCGGGAAATCTTGTCGTTAGCTGTACGGTAGGACGGGCGTCTTGACGCGCACAAAGACAAAAGAAGACCTCCTGCCGCCTACCGCGCACGCGGTAGCTGGGCGATAGCCCGTTAGCCGGGTGTTTGTTTAATCATAACTGAGCCACGAGGGCGGTTGGGGCGGTCGTGTTGACAGTAGTCCGTACGTGTAGATAATGGCACAGCTTTTTGGCGATTTATTTCCACATATGAATGCAAGAGTAACGTTAACCTACATAAAATATTGATTTGCTTTGGCGGGTGTGATGTTGCCGGTAATCATTTCTGCAAACCTTTTTATATTAGATGATACAGTTTGCTCAACCTGTGCTACTATTTAAAACTTTAGTGCGGTATAATACGCAATTGGATTATTAAATATCATGCTATTTTTGGTGAGGATTTTGTTTGTCAGGTATCATTTCTGCAATACATGTTAGAATTAATATTCTTTTATGTAGGCCTACTATTATTTTACACTCAAGTGCCGAAATATGTTATTTTTCCTGTTAGAAACCTGTAATTTAGTAGCTTATATCCATTCCTATATCGAAGATTACCCTTTTACGTCTCAATTAAAATTCATTTTATGGAAGAAACTTCGTCTTTAAATTTATTAACTGTTTCGTTTTAAAATGCTAATAGGCAATTTTTAACCAATTTTTCATAACAAAACGTTTTGCATCGTCTGTATTTGTTTTACTGATTTGTCATAACCATTCAGATGTTCAAATATAATGTTCACAAAGCTTGCAACTAGAAAAGAATGGTGTACAATATGAATTTAGTTTGACCATAACGACTCTTGAATGCACTAAAAAAACACAAGGTCACGACCAGTACAGGTGCCAATTGCTGGATGTTGGATAGCCTATTGTTTTGCAATTAAGATGCATGGCTTACATATGTAGTCCTGTAAATCCTCTTAACTCAGGTAATAACGAAACCTGCTGATCTGTAATCCCAGATTATTCACACGTTCCAGACTTTTGGTGTCTTCAGCTGCGCCTTGGAGTGAGAAATCATACATGCTACAGGCTATACTCTTTATAATTAGGCACATGTATAAAAATTTATTTATACAGTATAAAATAAAATGCTCCAAAATGGAAAGTCCAGTTATTTGTTAAAAATATTTGAAAGAATTTAAAATCCGTATATACATATACCTATTCAGGTAGAGACTGCAGAATATCAGGGCCGGCACTCGCCTAGACGATTGCCTAGGCAAAAATCCATCCCTTTATTGGCAACAATTAGTCCTGGCTTGTTCTTAATGGTTTTCCTTTATTAACACGTTTTCCAATTGAAGAATAATCAAGTGGCAATTGAAGACACGGCTTCTCTCACCCTATGCGATCTAACATCGACAAATGGGCTACATTCAGTTCCGAAAAATAATTAATTATAATTAGGTCTATGCAATCTTCACAACAGAGTATCATCAAGGTTTGAAGGCTTTCCTGACCACATTTAAAGTGGATTTGGAAAACACACATGGAGAAGTACGCCAAAGAAGAAAACATGGTATTTCCTGTGGCCAGTAGGTGGCCCGATGTATGAAACTCAGTATTGGCAAATGGATGTCTTCAGAATGGAACTATTATCAAGCACATGACTTTTTAGGCAGATCGGATGAATTATGCTTGAGTTATAACAACTTCCTGCTTCATGGCAAAACATGCATATTCACTAGCATGCCACATCAAGTCCAATCAACAAAAGCTTCATAATTTAGCATTATAAAGGTCTTGAGATGACCCACACCAAATTGGAAGTCACTTGGATGAAATCTCAAGGAGGAGTTTGTTAAAATATGATGCATGGAAATGGGAAAAATCGCACAAAAACTGCTCAGTAAAATCAAAATCTTCACGTTGGGTTTAGGTCATACCACCAGGAGAAGTGTTTTAAATGCTGGCATGGTGGACATGCCCACCAAATTTCATACATCTATGTGAAACATAATGCGAGGGCTGCTTTGTTGACATTTTCTATGGGGCACTACGGAGCCAGTTTGCCACGCCCATTTAAAAAACCTGTAAAAAGTTACATTTTTGCCAGGCTTGATGTGTGTGCCAATTTAAGTGAGTTTCTGAACATGTTTAGACCCTCAGATATGCGATTAATTTACAGAAATAATAATAATAATAATAATAATAATAATAATCACTACAATTACAATAGGGTCCTCGCACCATTCAGTGCTCAGGCCCTAAAAATGCGATCTGCACATAATCAATATGTGGTTATCATTTTTGTTAAGTTTCATGAAAATCCCTCAAAAAATGTGGGAGGAATTTATTTCAGAACATAAACACCCTCCCAAGAATATACAATAAGTCACCATTTAAAGTCAAGGGCAGTAACTCGGTTAAGTAGTTTGTACGACAAAAATACGATATCACGAACCTTAACATGTGTTTATAATTTTTGGAAAGATTTAACAATCCTCAAAAAAAAAATGAGAGTTGACCAGCAGCAGCTGTGACGGAGGGTATGTTTGTCTTGTTACCCGTCATTTACGAGTGTTTTTCCTAAGTGTCTCGGGAGACAGTTAAATGTGTTCGAGTTTTTAGCGCTCACGCTTCATTTGCCTATAACGTTTCAAACTTGTTCGGTGTGCAGTAATGTAGATTGTTGGATTGTTTTGAACTCCGCTCTCCAAGATAACCTGGCAGCCTAACTTCCTAGGAGTTGTTGGAGTGCTAGTACCCGAAGGACTCCTCTCTCGAGGAACACTATGGATCTTTTCGCTGTGCTCTAACGTTCATCCTGTACGGAATACAGACTTGTAAACTCCTACTTACGTCGCCCCAACATAGTCCAGTACAGTAAGAAATGCTCAACAGTGGGATCTCACAACCCTCCGGCCGACCTCGAACCACCAAACCTGAATGAATTCCGGGTCCAGGGGACCAGGCCTCAAGGTGTTCCCGCAGGTGGCTCCCGACAGACCAGGAAATGAGGAAGAAGAGGAGGTGTTCGTCTGAGGCTGAGTAATCAGCCGCTCTCCCGCATCCCGCTACCATTAATTCTTTCAAACGCTCAGTCCTTGCAGAATAAAACTAATGAACTTCAAGCGCAAGCTCGCTATAACCACAACTTCAGAGATGCTTGTATCCTCGCCTTCACTGAGACCTGGCTGTCAGACAGAGACTCAGACAGGGACCTCGTCATGGATGGATTTGGAGCGCCCATCCGACTGGATAGAGATGCCGCGGCAACAGGCAAGGTAACTTGTTGGGGTGTATGTATGTACATTAATGAACGCTGGTGCAAAAATGTCATCATCCGAGAGAAATTTTGTACTGCTGACATAGAATTGCTCTCTGTCTCACAGCTCCCTCCATATCTGCCTTGAGAATTTCGCCAGATATTTGTAACACTTGTGTGCATACATCCAAGGGTAAATGAGAACAATGCTTGTGAGCTCATACATCAGGTCACACAAAGGCTACAATCAATTTCCCCGGACGCACCTAACATCATTCTTGGTGACATGA
Source organism: Gymnothorax javanicus (assembly GCA_029692085.1). Taxonomy (NCBI): domain Eukaryota; kingdom Metazoa; phylum Chordata; class Actinopteri; order Anguilliformes; family Muraenidae; genus Gymnothorax; species Gymnothorax javanicus. Next base: position 65,610,113 of record CM056200.1, read on the forward strand.
ATCACTGCACCCTGAAAAACACCTTGAGAGACTTCCATCAGTACATCACATGCCCCACCAGATTTAACAAAACCTTGGACCTATGTTATGGCAATATCAAAGGTGCATTCAAATCCATCCCCCTCTCGCCTCTGGGCTCATCTGATCACAATTGTATACAGCTCATCCCTGTTTACTGGACTGCACTGAAGCAAGGAAAAGTGACAAATTTTTGTGTAAAAGACTGGAATGAAAATGTTTGCCTCACTTTGCAGGACTGTCTTGAGGCCACAGACTGGGAAATGTTTAAAGAATCTTCTGTTGACATAGATGAACTAACTATTGTTGTGAGTAGTTGGGTCTCATATTGTGAAGACTGTATTATCCCACTGAAAGCTGTAAAATCCTTTCCCAACAACAAACCATGGGTCTCAAAGTCACTTAAAGAGCTTCTGTATAAGAAAAACAAAGCTTTCAGGGAAGGAAACAGACCCGACCTGAATAAGATTCAGAAAGAAATTAAGCACGAGCTGGGCCTGTAAAAGAAAATATAAAGATAAAATTGAGCCTCAGCTGAAAATAAATAATCCTTGCTTTGCCTGGGCCAGCATGAAAATGATCACTGGGATCAAAGAATGTGACAGAAAGAAAGTTCAGCTTAACGGCTATAAATCAGATGCGGAGCTGGCTCAGTGCCTTAAAGGTTACCTATTATGCTATTTTTCCAAGTTTATATTTTGGTCTTTGACTCCCCTAGAGTACTCTGATCGCGCCAAGTAAAAAAAAAAAAAAGGTTCTTATTCGCTCTGTACTGCCATCATAAAAACCCCATTTGTAGTCATAGTGGTCTCTGCCTGAAAGCGCCTCACTGGGGTGGCTCTTCGCTATGGCCCCCTCTCCCCGATAATGCCCACTTTCTTCTGACTAGTAGCCAGCTCTGTGGAAGGGCAGATGTAGGCGGGACTAGGCAGCTGAGCATGATTTCCGGGTCTCAGGTGAAACCTGAGGCCGCGTCTGCCATCTGGAGCTAAAGGAATCAGGCATTCTGCAATCAAGCATGATGCATGTGTATAGATCTAATGAAAATTAACTTGTTCTATGCGCCTTGGCGAGAAAGTGGAGGGGCCCAGTCGAGAATCACAACAGCTTAAGCAATTTGCTATCAGCTACAGTTTGCTACGGCAACAGTTAGTGCAGTACCACGGTTTTTCATACTAGCTGGGGTTTGAGGAGAAGCTGAATCCACCCATATAGACACATTGTAGAGCGAATTAGGCATGCAAAGTGTAGACCGGAGACCTTAGAAATCCGGTGGGTCTGAGTTTAGATGGAAACATGGACAGTGAGGGCAATAAAATGGATATTAACAGCTTATGGACTGCTTCAGTGTGTATTAGGACCTGCTGGTTGGGTGTGCATAGCTGTGGTGTGTTTGTTAGCCTGGAGAAACGAACAGCTTCCGCGCTGGTATATGACGGAGAGGCGAAAGCTCCAAGCTAAACGGCCTTTTCGGAAAATTCCCTGTGGTAATGGTTTACTTATTGCCTTGGAATGACCAGCTTTTCCTCGAAGAAAATGGGCGCATTATGTAGAGCGTGCGAGAGCTAGACAGAGCTCCGGTTGTCATGAACATATCCGAATATGAAACCAACTTCACCGCAGTTAGTATCAGAGAGCTTGCCTAGACATTGGAGATGTAATTATCAGGCTGACCCCGGTCATGGATAAGTAAAGCGATCGTTTCATAAGCACCCAAAAACGCATCCCAAGCTCTGCAAAATCTACGTCTGGTCTAACTGCAGCCCAACTCGGCAGACACATACAGCACCTCTCCGGTTAGCTTCAACTGTAGTGGCTACAATCAGGGAACGTTATGATGAAACTGCCACATTGATGCTTACCGAAGTAACACAAGCATACCGATCAGAATTACTGCATATAAGTTAACCAGGAGCATTTTTAATGAGCAGAGCACGTGAACTAACATGCAGTAGCTGATAAGCGGTCATGACTTTGAATGTAATCTGTCGCGTGTGAAAGCTGCTTAATGCGTCCATAACGCCTGTATTTGCGTCTTTGCATTGACTTTGAATGTACCTAATCTGTCGCGTGGTGTGAAAACGGCTTGACTTGCCCAAAACGTGTATTCGCGTCTTTGCATTGACTTTGAATGTAGCTAATCTGTCGCGCGAAAAATTCATTTCGTGTCAGATGTGAAAGCAGCTTAATGGATAGTACGCGACAGCTAGAGAGAGCTCGGTTATTTTAATGAACATAATATAGGTTTTGCAGACTGTAAGTTCCGTTAGCGCGGACAAGTTGCTTATGTGGAGCTAGCAAATTGATCACTTCTACAGGAAAGAATTACCTATTTAATCTCCGCCTTTTTTGGCTTTTTATTAGCCACAACAATTTCTAAAGGGGGATGAAATTATGTCAAGGTAGTGCAGAGAAATCATTTGTAAACCGGTAGAGCTTCTGCGTTTCGCATTGCTTTCTCGGTAGCACCAGAGAGCTTGCTCAGACATTTGTGAAGCATCCTGCTGATCCCGGTCATGGATAAGTGAAGCGATCATTAACTGTAGAGGCTACAATCAGGCAACGTTATGATGAAACTGCCACATTGATGCTAACCGAAGTAACACAAGCATACCGATCAGAATTACTGCATATAAGTTAACCAGGAGCATTTTTAATTAGCACCACATGCAAACTAACATGCAGTAGCTGGTAACCGAGCAGTCATAACCACAGAGACAAACCCTTGCAATATAGGTTTTACAGACAGCAAGTTCTGTTACTGTGAACAGTTGTACCAAGCATCCAAATTACAAATAAGTATTAAAAGTTAGCTTCAAATGAGGTTTATGATCACACACCTTTTGTAGAATTTCCCCTGATATCACTCTTGCATATTTAGGACCCAACATTAGCAACAGTAACTTCGCTACATTAGCCGCTGTGCTACAGCCACAATCAACTGGCTATTACGTCAGGTTGGCTTATGCAGTAAAAGCAACTTACAGCTTCTGTGTCTGTGAGTCAAGGACAGTCGCGACCGATACAGGCTTTATCTTCAGATATTTTAGAAAGCCTACGTTTGAGGCCAGTTGTTCGTGCTAACTATCGCTAGTGGTCCTGCTAGCCACCCGTAACACGTAAGCTTCACTTACATTATTTGCTGTTATATGGTTACTTACAGCTTGGGGCTCCGAGCGCTTGATGGATGCAGCTGCTTCAGGTTTGAGAAGCAGCTGAAACGCTTATCCTGTGTTGAATTATCCTTTGACAAAGCTGTCTTTGGTGAAATGCTGAGCACAAACAGCTAACGTTCCCTTTGGCGAGGCTGTTTGCTGCCAGCAAACAAAAAAAGCTACCCACTGATTTCTGGTGGCATCGCCTTTTCAAGAGAAATATTTGTTTTTCTTTATGTCCAAAAGTAAACGGACAAGTAGCTTTGGAAGGGATACTAACAAAATTGCACCTCAAATGATCTGCGGTTGCTCTTTTGTATTTCCAAAAGTGTCGACGCTACTAAGGCATAGTATGATCTGCCGTTGTTAGTGCCTGCTAGAATAGTTTCCAGTGTGGGCAGGTCCAGCGCAGTGGTTGGCTCTGGCTAGGTCTGTACTAATTGGACAGCACAACCTGACGTCAGGTTTTGCCCAGATCTCGTGAAGATCTCGGGAGGAGCTGTTCAGAGAGGAAATCACGCTCACGAAATCACGTTCTTGGATTACGGCAAAACCCCTGCATCTTATGTTTAGAAGCTTTTCAGAGGTTGAGCACGGACAACCAACATTATAACATTACTAATATGTATTAAAAGAAGCATCAGCATCATAGGTCCCCTTTAAAGACTTCCACACTAGATTCGACGTTCATGATTTTAGCAACAACCATGCTGAGATTAAAAACAGCCTCCTGTCGGCCCCTCCCCCCGCTCCCTTCTTTGAAGTAGAAGATGTGATCAGGGGTTTTAAAAGGTGTAAAACCAGGAAAAGTCCTGGACCTGACAATATTAGCGGCCACCTGCTAAAAACTGGTGCTGACCAGCTTGGTCCCATTTTCAATTACATCTTTAATTTATCTCTTTCCCAGCAGAGGGTGCCATCCTTGTGGAAACAGTCCACAATAGTGCCTGTTGCCAAGACAACAAATCCAAAGTCACTAAATGACCTTTGGCCCATTGCAGGGCTCGAAATTGTGACCATTTTGGTCGCATATGTGACCAAAATTAACACTGTGCGACCTTTGAATTAAAATAGTCGCACCTGTGCGACCGCTTTTCCCCCCAATTAAACGCCTCTGTTCCTGTACATTCGGTAGTCAGTAGGCACGCAAACCGCTGCTGCAGCTTGAATAGAGATGGGCGTATGTGCCGGGTGAGTGCATGCATCTACTGGACATACTGCAGCCGGGCGTACCAGTATAAACCGGGATTTACACCTGATGCGTGTTCAGTCCACCTCTGCCGTGCTGCGTGCATTGCCGGAATGAAGCGCACCCAGCGTGTTCCCTTGAGCTGACCATGACCATTCTGACCAATCAAACGGGAACTTGACATCCTAAACTTCAGTACTGATTCTAGAGTGGTTAATATTAACCGTCAATCATTCCATTTCGCGGTACTACTATTGTAACCATACACAACATTTGGATGGAAAATGAAACGAAGAACAATCGAATACTTTTTTGGTACCGTTAACATATAAAAAAAAACCGAGCCTGAAACAAAAGTTTGTGAAACTGAGAATCATGACAATGACTGCAATGGTGATTCGGACGAACCGGCGGCAAAATGAGTTTATTATTTTCTCAAAGAATGGCTTTGAAATTTTGAATGGCTGAGGTTTAAAGAAGATGAAATGCACTGTATTCGTTGAAAAGATAATGGTTCGGATCTCGCCGGTAACAGCGCGTTAGCTACTGAGTCCAAACACTTTAAACGTGAAAGTCCCTCCAAACGTGGAGAAAGCGCAAAACACAGAAAATGATGTGACAAATGTGTGTCAACGGGCAGGTCCGGTTTTTGCTACCAATCAAAATATGCTGCCTTGCGGTTCTGCGCTTGCGCACACCTAAAATCTTCGTCTCGGGTTTCTTCGCTCATATCTTAAGTAGCGTACCTGCAAAAATCATAAAAACCCTTTTTTCAGCGGTTCTTTCGACCTGTCAGCGTTTATGTATTTGCACGTATGCGGTGGGTGTTCCTGAAAATGCAAAAAATTAAATGACAATGGCCTGCGGCATATATCTTACAACGTATCCAACTCATTATAACATTTGCGTATGTTATGATAAGCTAACAAATAACATGGTTACCTCTGAAGACTGATTCATATTGTAATATTAAGGCGAAAACAAATACTTTTTGACTTTATGTCAGATCTACATTTAAAGGGGACCTATTATGCTGATCCTTCTTTTAATACATATAGGTAATGTTATAATGTTGGATGTCCATACTCAACCTCTGAAAAGTTTCTAAACATAAGATACAGGGGTTTTGCCGTAATCCAAGAACATGATTTCGTGAACGTGATTTCCTCTCTGAACTGCTCCTCCTGAGATCTTCATGAGATCTGGGCAAAACCTGACGTCAGGTTGTGCCGTCCAATTAGTACAGACCTAGCCAAAGCCAATCACGGTGCTGGACCTGCCCACACAGGAAACTATTCTAGCAGACATGAACAACCGCGGATCATACTATGCCTTAGTAGCATCTACACTTCCAGAAATACAAAAGAAGAACCGCAGATCATTTGAGGTGCAGTTTTGTCAGTATCTCTCCCAAAGCTGCTCGTCCGTTTACTTTTGGACGCGAAGAAAAGCACCTATTTCGCTCCCAAAAGACGATGCCTCCAGAAATCAGTGGGCAGCTTTTTTGTTTGCTGGCAGCGAACAGCCACGGCCAAAGGGAACGTTAGCTGTTTGTGCTCAGCATTTCACCAAAGACAGCTTTGTCGATAAAGGATAATTGGACACAGGATAAGCGTTTCAGCTGCTTCTCAAACCTGAAGCAGTTGCATTGATCAAGCGCTCGGAGCCACAAACTGTAAGTAACGATATAACAGTAAATAATGTAAGTGAAGCTAACGAGTTACGGGAGGCTAGCAGGACCGCAAACGATAGTTAGCACTAACAACTGGCCTCAAACGCAGGCTTTGTAAAATATCTGAAGATAAAGCCTGTATCGGTCGTGACTGTCCACGACTCACAAGCTATGTTTCCATCCACTTTTCAATCGAATTATCTGAAGTTCGCCAAAAATATTAATGTGAATAAAGCTGCTGAAAATACGTTTCCATCTAACCGCATTAAAGCAAATAAAAAGCACTGCGTAATGACACCACATGCTGTTATGCGATCAAATTGGTGTATCGAGTACATTTCTGACATTTTAAGCTGTTTCCATTCATTTTCGCACTGAATCGCAGAACCTTCAAGTGAACAAAAGTAGTTTGTTAGCCAACTAATTTAGCTGGTTAGCCAAAATGGATTGCATTTATCGCTTACCAACAAATGACGATAATTGCACAAGTTGTAGTAGTGCTTAGGTGCCAGCTATTAGCAGCATAGCAGACCATTATCAGAAGGAAACGACGCATAAAAACACCGCCAAGATGCAGTAGCAGATTTATTCGGGCGAATAACGCTTTCCATCAGCATTTATCGCATAAGCCTTTTACCGATCAAGAAAAATCCGATGAGATGGACCGCTGCGGTTACAAACTATGAGTCGATAGTCTTGAAATCAAGTCTAATTTCCACTAAACCACTGTACTCACCACTGTTGCCGTAGCAAACTGTAGCCAATAGCAAATTCGAGCTTGAGCTGCCAGACTTTCGCGACCGCGCCCTCCACTTTTACGATGCTTAGCGCTTATTAGAACAAGTTCATTTCAATAGATCTATATTCAAGTATAGCGTTAGATTTCGGAATTTCCCCGCCGATTCCTTATAAGATGGCAGACGTGTCTCACGTTTCACTCTGGGGAGGCGGACCCCGAAAACTGCATTCTGCAGCCTCGTCCCGCCCAACTCTGCCCTCCACAGAGCTGGCCAGTCAGAAGAAAGTGGGCACACGGGAGTGGGGGGCCATAGCGAAGAGCCACCCCAATGAGGCGTTTCAGGCAGAGACTACAATGGACTACAAATAGGGTTTTTTGAGGATGGCAGTATGATCTAAATAAGGACCCTGTTTTGGACTTTGAACGATCAGGAGTACTCTAGGGGAGTCCAAGATCAAAATATAACCTTGGAAATATAGTAAAATAGGTCCCCTTTAACCCTAACACAGTTGAAGATTTGATTCGGATCAGTGTGGAGGGTCCTCTTCTGGACATATTTGATGCCTCACAGGCAGTGAAGAGATGGATGGAAGGGCAGAGAGAACAGGAGACCCAATTTTAAATCCTAACCGCAGGATATAGCATAAAGCTAATGTAGTGGAAATTTTTGTTAATCAGTGAACTCAAGACTGTCATATTGTTTAATAACTTTCATTTGCCAGATACAGTTGTATTGTTAATGTGGAGTGTTATATTGTAGTTTTTTGAACATTAAAAATATATTTTGGTGCTTCTTAGATTTTGGTGTGTGTGTTCCTATATTTTGGCTCACACTCCCAACTTTTTGAACTTGGGGGCGCAGCGCTACCAAGTAAAAAAGAAAATTTCGAGCCTTGCATTGCCTTAACTTCACTAGTGATGAAGCAATTTGAGAAACTGGTCAAAGCTGAGCTCCTGGTTAAAACTGAGGGTCTGTTAGACCCTCTTCAATTTGCATAGAGAACTAAAAGAGGTGTTCAGCATGCCACTATCACCTTACTCAGCCTTCTTCTTAAGCACTTAGAGGGGAGTAGGAGTCACGCCAGGCTGCTTTTTATTGATTTCTCATCGGCTTTCAATATGAACCAGCCTCGTCCTTGCCGAAAAGCTAACCAATTTCTTTGGTTTGGATGCGTATCTTGTTGGTTGGATTCTTGATTTTCTTACAAATAGACTTCAACAAGCACAACCCCAATTCTGAAATAATTGGGAAAAAGTGTAAATTGTGAATAAAATCAAAACGCAATGACTCACAATTCACATCAGCCAGTATTTTATTCACAATTGAACAGAGATAACATAGCAAATGTTGAAACTGAGAAATTTAGCTAAATCAAGGAACAGACTGGAGCACTCGAATCACTTGCATCAGTTTATTGAGGTGCCGAGACCAACGTTTTGACGCACAGCGTCTTCCTCAAAGTCAAACTAGTATTGGTGAAGTTAAGACAGTTAAATAACTTCCTCCACACAGAGAATAACTTCCTATTGGAAAACCGTTGAGTTGGGTGGTATCCATAATGAACCAATACTGTGATAGCGCTCAGTGAGGAGGTGTAATCTCAAATACCATCATTTCCACCCATTAACACAAATTTCAGCCATAATGTATAAACAGGACACAAATTACACATTTATACATTTTCAGAAAACAGGAAAGATTTAATTCTTCATTCAGTCCATATGGTTCCAAAGTGTTCAATGTGTAAATCCAATATGCTTCTCTTTTGAGCAGTCTGTTAATAATATCCCCGCCTCTCTGGGAGGGAACGATTTTCTCAATACCCCAGAATTTAAGGGATGCTGCCGAACCATAATTTGCTTAAGCATAGTGCTTTGCTATTGCATAATCCATATTATGATTACGAATAGCAGCCTTGTGTTCGGCAATGCGGAGTTAGAGGACACGTTTTGTTTGGCCTACGTAGAGCAACCCACACGGAAATTTGAGAATGTAAATGACGTGTTGTGTTACAGTTTATGAATGAATGAATTTTGTATTTCATGCCTGTATGTTGAAAAATATTTTGAGTCCGAGGAATTAGAGCAGTGGGTGCAGTGCCCACATCTATAAAAACCTATCGGTGGGGGGGCGTAGATTTAGGGAGGGGGAGCCATCACAAAATGCACCAATCTGTCCTGCTTAACGAGATCTTCTGAAGGAGATTAGAGGGCTGGGTCACTCTGTAAAACATGCCAATGCTTCTTAATAGTATATTTGATTTCACCCGCTATGGGGGAATACGCAGTAGAAAAAAAAAACCTGTGTTGATGACGAGCGCCTAGTCTTGTCCAGGAGGCGGGCCCGAGGGGTGCGCATCGCCCTCTGGTAGGCTGACATAATGTCTTTTTCTGGGTAACCTCTCTCACAGAAGCGCTCAGACATCTCTACTGCCTTGTGCTCAAACTCCTCATCTCTGCTGCAGTTCCTTTTCAAACGCAAAAATTGCCCAATGGGAATATTTTTAATAAGTTGTTTGGGGTGATTACTATCCGCTCACAGAAGAGTATTTCTACTAAATGGTTTGCGGTAAATGGTGCTTTCTAAACCCCCTGGTAATTTTATAAATTGTCAAATCGAGGAAATGCACTTTTTCCAAGGATTCCTCAATCGTAAACCGTAAATATTGTGTGGTAGAGTTTATACACTGAAAAAAGTAAAACATTGGATCAAGTTAAAATTTCTTCCGCAATTGGTCATATCTAAAACTTTTAAATTGACTCAACATAATTTGATTAAAATGAACAAACTTAATATTTTTAATTGTGTGTAACCTGTATTTTATTACTTCAAATTAAGTTCAAATTAAATTATTTTATTTAACATGACCTATTTTTTTTTTATTTCAATCTATAAATTAACCTATTTTAATTGTGTAACCTATATTTTATTACTTCAAATTAAGTTCAAATTAAATTATTTTATTTAACATGACCTATTTTTTTTTCAATCTATAAATTAACGTATTATTTTTAATTGTGTGTAACCTGTATTATTAGTTGTACCAAATTAGTTATTCTATGTAACGTAACCAATTATAACGAATTAAAACTCAAACCATGTGAAAAAAAGCACAATTTTTCAAAAATAGAACTTTTTAGTTTTATTTCCTTGTAAATGGACATTTAAATTGTCTAACAGGACAACACCTGCAACATTTGAGAACATTGCCAGAGATGGCATCACCTTATACTTACAATAAAGTGACCTTCTGCTTTGATACCAATCAAATTTTTGTAAACTGCAATACACAATTACACTTTAAGAATAAAGCTTTTGGTATCAAACCACTATGAGTGACCACACTTTTACACAGAATCAGAAACAGAAATACAGTGAGAACAGATGTGGCCCAGAACATAACAGCCACATTACTAGCCATCATAAAGCAAGGGAACAATCATTTCAAACCAATGTTGCCAGTACTTCACATTCCTACAGTTTCTTTCTCAGCGAGGTAAGCTCTAAGCTTATTCAGCATTCAGCGGGTTCATGTTAAGTGACCGCACTTTTGCACTCATCCCACTTGCTTCAAGTTCCAGTAATATTTTCTGGAAGACTTCAAATGCGCATTCCAGCTCCTTGGGGTTCAGGTTCAGGGCATATATGAGTCCAAACAGCAAGGCACAAGCAGATGCAACAGAAGGCAATTCATTGAGTACCTCCACTCCATCAACAACAACTAAGATGTCCTCTGGTGGCTCGAGAGGCTGGTCTTCCTTGACAATGACAAAGATCCCCATTTCAATCTTCTCCATTTCTGTCTTCGTCTCAGCTTCCTGTGTGTTCTGTTGACAAATAAATAAAAAATAACGTAAGTAAAAATACTACAGTGCATTTTCTGAAGAAAGTACGGGTGACTGCTCGGCCACAATGCCAGTGGAACGGGTGGCGCCTGTTGTTTGCAAATTGATGCTGAGGTGTTAATAGGCGGTTGCCATGGAAGCCGTGAATACCATACAGTATGGTCTTGTAGTGGAAAACAAAATGTGAGCCACATTTGTGTCAGTGTTCCTTGTTAGCTGATGACATCACCTGCTGTGAACACTATCAAATGTTAAATTTGAAAAAAGGAAAAGTTGGATAAAAAATTGAGCCAAGATCGAGAATTGACTATAGTATATCACTCTTATTCCACTGCCATGCCACTCCTACTCCACTGTCAGATACCACTTCTCACTGACAGGTGCTGCTTAAAAACTCGTGTGCCACTTTGTCTAACTGGTATGTCACGCTGGATACCACTTCTTACCAGCAGCTGCCACAAACAGTCTGCTTCTGCTGGTAGGTAAGCGGTTCCAGCCTTGGCACCTGCTACTAAGCCAGCCCAACCCCAACATATTCAGATAAGCTACACTTGTGCTTCCGGTGTGATTTTTCGAAAAATATTTCTTTCTTATTAAGTGCATAATTATAGATCCATGTACGCTATTGTATCACTGCATGTGGTATGGCACAGTGGCCTATAAGCCACTTGCTGGCCATTCTGGTGCCATACCCAGAGCGATGTGGTATTGCAGAGAAATTGAAAAAGCATACATGGATCTATAGTTATGCACTGAGTAATTAGAAAAAAAAATTCGTTCATGAAGCCGGCCTACTGGCAGAGGTACCGCTTACCTACCAGCAGAAGCCGACTGTGTTCATGGCAACTGCTGGTAAGAAGTGGTACCCAGCGTGACATACCAGTCAAAGAAAGTGGCATACCAGTTTTTAAGCGGCACCTGCTGGTGAGAAGTGGTATCTGACAGTGGAATAACAGTGACATACCAATAGCCACTTTTCAATCTCAGTGTCACTCCAGCAAACTGCGACAGTGAGCATGTTCCCATACCTTGTATTCTTTGATGAGGCTTTTGACATCCTCTCCCAGGTAAATGATGAGGGATTTAATGATGTTCTCTCTTCAGGTTATGATGTTGGCGGTCTGAAAGAACAGTAACATAACGGACACTTGTCATATATGGACTATAGAGGAGTAGAAACCATTCCTTTCCTGATCTCAAAACCAGCGCCATTCTTCCCACTAAAATGGGCAACAACACTGATGATTGAGTACCCTACTTGCAATTTGCAATTTGTAAAGATATTATTTAATAATTTGGGTTAATCGTTAAATTGCACTATTTAAAGTATAAGCTCATTTGTATACTATTGTTAAAGCAGTAGGCTATTGTGTTGAGGAGATGATAATGGTTTCCCACATATTTAATGAGTTAGTTTTTTTTTTTTTAACTGGCTAAATGGTTGGCCACCTGAAAAGTTTGAGAACCACTGGAATAAAGCATGTTGGACTAGAACTGCTTAGACAGACACATAAACTAAAACTAGACAGAACAAATCAGATCTTATCCAGAGATCCTTTACCTGGTTCAAAGCCTTCATGAACTGGTTTGTCTTCACCCGGACAGCTCCTCCCCTGCTACTGATGATCTCAACCAGTCTCCCGGTGTGCTTGTCCAACTGCACCATGAACCTTGCTTCAAGTGGAATGGTGGTGATTCTTAGGAACTCAGCGTTTATCTGGATAAAAGTAGATTTTTTTTAAAGGGCAGTTTTCAATATGAAATATAAATTTCCCTCTCATACCACTACATACCTCAGCTGGTTTAAACAGTGCAGGCCATCTGGTCATGACATTTTCCACCCTACGTTGCTGATCCACCACTTCTTGTCTTCGATAGGCAAATGTCTGTGCCATTTTCTCAGCGATGACTCGTCTGTTATTTTTTTTCTTCACTTCTGTCAAAAGTAACTCTGTCTCTTCTTCCATGCTTTGTGGAGTTTTGCCTGATGGCAGGGACGGATAATAGTTGAGCTCGGCACGGCTTGGACGCTTCACCTTCTTTGCAGGTAAGGCATCTTCTGCTGCCTTCACTTTTAGTGAATTAACAGCTACTTCAGGAGTCCCGTATGTTTTGAGCTGCGTTCTATAGTTGGCCATCTTATACTTTAGTCATTGTTTCCAGCCACAGCAGCCGTTGTAAGAACCAGGCTCAGTGAGGCAGGGATGCTTCTTTATCAAAGCCTCTGCAACTTCAGAGAAGTCCACATCTTTAGGGTAAGCTTTGTATTTGAAGATTTCCTCTGTCAGTCTTTCTAAAATATTGGACAACATTTTTGAGCCAACATTCATCCTTTGCTTCTTCTCTTTGTATTCTGCATTTCCTTTTTGAAGCTGTATCTCTGTCTCATAAGAGAAGGATGGGATCGGGAACTCTTTTGGCCATTGCAGAGTTCTCAGTTTTTGTGAATCAGGTGGTGAACTAAGTAGAATGGTATTGTCTGTGTCAGCAGATGCCATGGAAAGAGACTCATCATCCTGGGTAGCTGAGCAGGAGCCAGACTGTGGAGAAGCAAGTGCCTCAGTAGGGTGGTTGTCCATCTGGATTACCTTGACAGTGCTGAGGTCCTTAATTTCTGTAGTAGAGGTCAAATTAACAAATATGCCCCCAAAATCAGTCTTTGTCTTTGAATTGAAGCCTTATTCTCCCAGACAATGCACATGCTTTTTTGACTTCATCTATGAGGTCTTGCAGGGAATCAGGAATTCCACCAGGAAGTACCATTCGCATACAGTTGTCTTCATCCAAGACAACAAGCAGCCTAGCAGATGTCCCTCCAGCCATGTTGACCTATACACTGGAAAAGAATAGAATGAAAAAAAAATGAGCACAGAATTAAAATTACAGCCAAGGATGGGTCTGATGTCTGAATGTAAAAACAGGAGGACAGATTTTTTGGCAAACAATCTTTTTCTTATTCAAGCATTAAGTAAAAAGGTGAGTACTATATAATTGGTCCAGTGCACAGGTTATGTTTTAGTTAGGAATATGGTCATTTATTCACTTGATTCTATAACTTCATTGTAAAAGTTTCCTTTAGATTAGATGGCAAGATGCTACATTTTCCACATAACTTTGGACAGGTAAATACAAAGATTTTCCTGGATTTCTATTTATAGGTTAGACAGGTAAGTATTAAGTGAGCTGGGTTCATCTGTAGCCATATACCCAGGAGGTAAGTAAAAAAAAAAAGTATTATGTTCAGTAGTAGGTTTTAGGTTTCATATCTGAAATGCTGACAGATGCACAAGTTGACTCATTTTGACAGTGAGAAATGGACCTCAAATTCAAATTTAAGAGTAACAACTTGAGGCCTAATACTTAAAATCATAAAAATAAATTTAAGAGATTTTAAGCCTTTGAGGACCTGCAGACACCCTGTCTGTACATGTTGATAAACACTTTTGTCTGAGTTCAGAATTAGGACGCTCCCACAGACTACCAAGAAAAAAAAAATCTTTAAAAGGTCCCAAATTCAGGAATAATAAAGAATAGGGGTCTGCACCATTTATTCATTGCACAACCTCTGCGAGAGCAAGTTCATTTGACCAAAAGATCAGTATACTGTATCAACATACACAATATATGCAATGGGGAAAGTGTTTCCATGTCTGTCATTTTTCACGGAAATTCTGTATTTTTAAAAATACTGAATCTAACTTGTAATTTTCCACTATTTTCTGACCCTTCCAAAAATTTCACAAAACAATTCTGCAATTTCACAAATATTAACAGGCATTTAAAAGATTTTCAAATTCTATAGCTTTTCCAGGATATTCATTACTACAGGAACTAGCCTGTGGACATGACAACCCACTCATGAACTAACCTCAAACATGTATATATCTTTTTACTGTGACCAGTCGTCTTCCCCCAACTGTGTAGGCAACCAATGGGTACAGATCAGTCAGCTCATCTGCTTCAAGAAGTCCCACCTTCTCTGAGGAGGCAACTTTAAGTTCATAAGCTCTATAATGTTCAAGGCACCATCCACAGAGCTTTCTTGCAAAGAAACACAACTTCCCTTCAACAAAAATCATTTGAACTATTTCGACAAACTCTGGCAGCCCAGAAAGTGAGCCATGAGGTACCAGCATACCATTCCTATAGTTGTGTCCGTTGTATGTCACACTTTTTGCCAAACTTACAGTTTGCAAATCTGGGTATCTGCACTTCAAAGCAGTTGCAAAGTCATCTTTTAGAAGGTCAACAGGAACCGATGTAACATGTGTTACTTCAAAAGGGGTTCTGCGGAGGCTGCATGAGTAGAGGTGATATGCCATTTGAAACTGATGGCGTTCTGATAGGGAATGGAGCACATTTTTGAAACAGCCTGTGTGCCTTACAACTCTTTTAAAGAAGCTGTGTTTAGACTCAAACCTCATAGTCCATAGTGCCACCAGTGGTCCAATATTCCGCATCAGCTGGGGATAGCGGTCCATGTAATGGTGTTTTGGGATAAGACTTGCATCGGAAACAGCTCCTGATATCTTGTTCTGTGTTCTGCTATCTTGAACTCCAAGTAGGCAAGTGAGTCCTCAGTTTGAACTGGTGAAACTACAATGTCCACTATATCTTTCAAGTCCATTAGAATTTGCCAGGCTGGCTCATCAGCAGGAACATTGGGGCCTATCAAAAATGGCAAAAACCTTAGTAAACTCCAATTTTCATGGGCGTTACCACCAATTGTCCTCTTTGATGCATATTTGCATGGTACAGCATGTGGGTGGTTAGTTCTGTCAGTCCAGTTATAATCAAAGTTCAAAATAGCCCCATTTAAATCAGATAAAGTAAAATATTTTTTGGAAATGAGCACATTAAGACACACAGCAATTTCTACAGGAACAACTCCTTCAAATAGGTCATGGGCAATATCTGGTGGGAAGCCAGTAATCACTTTGAAATGTGAAAGACTTTTTGACAGAACACAAGTGTCTTTAACACCAAAGAAACTCTGTCGCTGGCCTTCTGCAAGAGTTTTCAGATGCTCTGCATGAATTTCCTCAGTCCTTACAGAAAATTCTCCTGTAAAAACTGCTTTTTTCTGAAATTCAAGCTTATGTGCAGTACAATATCGGCATATATAGGTTGCACTGAAACCTTCGACAAAGCCAGCTAAAGCATGAGCTGCAAGATTGTCTGCAACAACACACTGTACTGTGCCCTTTAATATTTTACCCAATTTGGCAACAAAAATTCCATACTATTCCAGTGTACATAGGTCGTTAATCAATGGCTCCAATACCCTGCCAAAGCCATACTTCTTAACATCATTACTATTAATCAAAGCAGCCAAATAAATTGATGTTAATGATGAATGGCAACCAGGCTGCAAATTTCCTAAAACCCAGTACACAGCACAAACTTTATATATCTTCTTTGATGTGCCTATGGGATTGCAAATCTCAAAATCATCAAAGTACAAAATCAAAGATATCTTGCAACCATCTGAGAGAAAGGAATTATCTCTGAAATAAGTTCCATCAAAAAATGAACAGTATTCCTCTCTACCACCCTCTCTCTGTTGGTATCCTACTTTTAGATTTACTGTCTTATCTAATATTGTCTGACAATTAAAGAATTTGCTGTAGGGTTTTTAGTATAGGTATATACTGGAGAGAACGTTGGCCTTTTGGGTCTAACACATGTTCTTTTGGTTCCACTACACTAAAGCAATGTTTGTAGTATGCTCTCCTTTTCAATGCAGAAGACAAAGGACCATTCTTTCTAATAGCTTCTTGGATAGGACTGGAAGTGCACAGCACAGTAGCTATTTCTTGGACAACTGACTGATCTAATTCACAGTCATGATTCTGTAATAACTGTGTTAAAGTATTCTGAAATGCAGGCACAGATACCTCACCAATCAAATACTGCAGCTCATCAAGTAACTCATTAACAGCTGCACTTGAAACAAGAAAAATATGTTCTACCTTAAGCAGGACAGAAGCAAGTTTAACCTCAATATCTACTGAGACATCCCCTGAGTGTTGGCTTACATCAGATATTAAGTCCTCATCGGTTGGTTCTATCACAGCACAGTCATCTGAATAGTTAACAGCGTGACTAGAAACTGGATTTATTACTATTCCAGGCTTAAAATTGTCCACAGTTTCTACTTGTGTTTTCTCCATTTGTGAGTTCTGAAACACCCATAGACATTTGTTTTATAGGAGCATCCCACATATATACATGTCACTGTCTCATAATTCTTCAAATGGCATCCAATATGATGGAAATAGTCAGCTTCTGAAGACAACTGATTATCTTCGCATATCTGGCATTTAAAAAAAAACTTCTCTTGATCTTTAGCTGATAACTCAGAAGGATGGTATCTGGACAAATGACTCAGCAGGGCATTCCAGGTTTTGAAAGTACAAGGGCAGTTGGTGTAGGTACACGGGTAGGAATGGCCACGTCCATAATGTCTGTGATCAAGCTTCAAATGTCTCAAAAGGTAAGATTGTCTTGAAAAAGGCCGATCACAGTCTTTGCAGTTCCACGTGCATCACTATGGAGACGAGAAATATGCGTGTCAGCTGAGTGCTGTGGATAGTTGGCGCTAGCTTCAAAAGACTGCCCTGCTTGTTTTGGAGATTACAACACCCATACATGGCCCCACTGACATGGCTGCACTGTTCAAATATGTTGTCTTTGAACAGAGGCTTTTAGGGCATTCTGGACAAAAGTCAAGCCAAGTTATGCAAGGAGGATATCATAAGCAAGCATATGAGAGGGCAGTATATCTGTACAGATTGGACTGAAAAATCAAAAAGCTTCTGACTTGTATCGCGAAGGTGAAATAGCAGCACATGTGAGCACCAGTTGCTGCACAGAAGCAACCCAAACTTGAAACTTTGTATAGAAAAGGTTTAGCCTTATTTGTATGAAGAGTTAAGATGCAGCCTGTGCATGACTGAGATGCTCATGCTGAGACAATCTAAACATTAAATCTCAAAAGTCTGAATGCTTTTAAGGTAATACATAATAAAATATCAGTTGGGATTTGGTGGAAGGCTCTAAGGATGGGACACAATATTATATATAGAAATATCTCATTGATCTTACTGAGATCTGCATCCATTTGATTAAAATGGTGTAAGATTTAGTACTAGTTCCTGTTGTTTGTCTTTAACTGGCTCCTCACCAATATTTAAGCTTTCCAGGTTAAATGCTGTTTAGAGTCAGACTTTACAGGCTAATTTTAACCCCAAAATGCACAGCACAGGTTAGAGGAAAATATCAGCTATATCTACAAATGTATAACTTTCTATACTATGAAATAGCATGGCCAATGCAAATACAGTGCCCTCCATAATTATTGGCACCCCTGGTTAAGATGTGTTAAAAGCCTTAAAATAAATTCAATTTTTATTGCAGAAGCATACTCTCACACTGAAAATTGTAGAAAAATGTAACCTTCAACTCAAGTGAATTTTTAAGGAAAAAAAAAAAATCCTGACTAAGAAATAATTATTTTTCATAAAATCACCTGTTCCACAATTATTGGCACCCCTAACAATTCCTAGGAAATAAATGTAATTGAAGTATTTCTGTCATTTCTACAGTAGTTTACAAAGTTGATCAGAGTATCTAGGAACATTTAATTAGTAATTCATCACTTCCTGTTTCCCTGGGGTATAAATATGATGTGATACAGAGGCCATTTCTCTTATCCACTCTTCAACATGGGAAAGACAAAGGAACACACCATTCAAGTAAGGCAGATGTGTGTCGACCTTCACAAGTCAGGCAATGGCTACAAGAAAATAGCCACTCGCCTGCAGCTGCCCATATCTACTGTCAGAGGAATCATTAAGAAGTTTAAAACAACTGGAACAGTGGTAAACAAGCCTGGACGAGGACGCAAGGTTATTTTGCCACCATGCACAGTGAGGAGGATGGTAAGAGAAATAAAAAGTTCTCCAAAGCTCACTGTTAAAGAATTGCAACAAATGGTAGCATCTTGGGGTCACAAAGCCTGCAAAACAACCATCAGGTGCTACCTACATGCCAACAAGCTGTTTGGGAGGCATGCACAGAAAAAACCTTTTCTCACTCACAATCATAAACGCAAACGTCTGGAGTTCGCTAAGCGGTACTGGGACTTCAACTGGGACCATGTGCTTTGGTCAGATGAGACCAAGATAGAGCTTTTTGGCAACAAACACTCTAAGTGGGTCTGGCGGAACACAAAAGATGAGTATGCAGAAAAGCACCTCATGCCCACTGTGAAGTATGGGGGAGGATCGGTGATGCTGTAGGCCTGTTTCTCTTCCAGAGGCCCTGGGAACCTTGTTAGGGTGCATGGCATCATGAACGCTTTGAAATACCAGGACATTTTAAATCGAAATCTGGTGGCCTCTGCCCGAAAGCTGAAGATGGGTCGTCACTGGGTTTTTCAGCAAGATAATGACCCTAAACATGTGGCCAAATCTACACAGAAATGGTTCACCAGACACAGAATCAAGCTCCTCCCATGGCCATCTCAGTCCCCAGACCTCAACCCCATTGAAAACCTGTGGAGTGAGCTGAAGAGGAGAGTGCACAGGAGAGGACCCAGGTCGCTGGATGATTTAGAGAGATTGTGCCAAGAGGAATGGTCGAAGATCCCTCTTTCTGTATTCTCCCATCTTGTGAAACATTATAGGAGAAGATTAGGTGCTGTTTTGTTGGCAAAAGGGGTTGTACAAAGTATTAACATCAGGGGTGCTAATAATTGTGGCACACATGATTTGATGTAAAAAGAATTATTTCTTAATGTGGGATTTTTTTCCCACTGAATAAATGCACTTGAATTTAAGGTTGGATTTTCCTTTTTTTTTTCATTGTGGTCCTATATTATTTAGAAAAAAACTGAATTTATTAGAAGCTAAAGAACACATCTTAACCAGGGGTGCCAATAATTATGGAGGGCGCTGTATGTGTTAAATTACAGAAGAACTTACCATACTAATGCAGCCTTCACTGAGTTTAAAAACTGGCGTGCCTAAACAAAAAAAAAGATACGGTAAAGGTTACTTATATGTATGCCATGGAGACCAAAGATTTGAAGTATCCCAATTTCATACCAAAGCTGTGTATCATTTAAAATATATTACACTAAAATAAAGACAAACTTTTTTCATAGCTCAAATGATGATTTAATTAACAAGTTTATGGTATATACAAGATATATTGATACAGCGCAGGATTTTAATGTAGTACTTGCCACAATTCATGCTTCCCTGAATTAGCTGTAAAACAAGAATTAATTGTGGTGATGACCGGTGTTACATCGCAGAGTCCGACCGTGGTAGGTATCTAACGTGTTTACATTTTAGACCAATTGTGTGGTAACATTAAGTTGTAGGCATTTAGGCACAGAGACCTGTTTGTGGCTGGCTGCACTTTCAACAAACTAAACAGCGGAACTATGACAAGCTTCCAATTTGCTTCCATTAAACACATTCGTAACTGTACTCCACTTGTTTCAGGTTATTCTCTGATTCAGCACATTTCTTAGAAATAAAGTGTAGGATAGCACAAGTGGAGTGTCAGCATTTTATTGTTTTACATCACAAAGACGCACATATTGAGTTGCTTTGATATTTACAATTTCTGATATTGAAATTGAACGGTTGACTCCCCAGTGTGTAGGGTTATCTTTTGATTTTGTCTGTGTAGGCCCTAATTGTAACTGATAATCACTTTTTATGATTGGCAAACTGTGTATATGTTCCAAACTTGAATCTATTTGAATGTATACAGTTTGTCAGTTGGGTAGCCTGTGAGTGATCCTCAATCACATGCACCACATACCCACACTTAATAAAATTCTCATCATCATCTTCAGTATTACCTCAAAGGCCTTTTTGCCATATTGTTTAGAGATTATTTCATGTGTCACCCTGATAATTTATAAAACACATATCTGCTTTATGTACTTGGTAACCGAAAGCAGCAGATTATCATTAACATGGAAATTATTCCAAATAGGTCTACAATGTCTTATGTCTAAATATTTCCAGAGATTCTCATTTCCTAGATTGTATTTTTTCTTCAAATCGATACATATTTAGCCTAAGTATCTCATTCTTATAAACCGTGTTCACACCTTTGGAATAACAATGAAGTACAGTTATCAACGTGTTTAATGGAAGCAAGTCAGAAGCTTGCCATAGTTCAGCTGTTTAGCTTGTTGAAAGTACAGCCAGCCACAAACAGGTGTCTCTGCCTGAACGCCTACAACTTCATGTCACCATGCAGCAGGTCTGAAACATGAACAAGTACAATACCTACCATGGTCAGACTCTGCCATGTAATACCGGGCAGGAGGGTGAAGACAGATGTTGAAGACTGCACGCGCGTTTCTTGGGGGATGTGAATCTGACAGTTTAATACATGAGAGGTTGCAACATGGCTTGCAAGGTCAGTGACAGCGACAAGATATATAAACTAGAGGCGCTACGTTGTTCGTTTTAGATCAGCCAATGTGTGCAGAGCTGGCCGCCACCTTATGACAGGTGTCCCTGCCGCTAGAACCCATGTAAACTAATACGCTCTGGTTAATATTTCGGTAAATATCAATAATAATCACTCAGCAGCGTTTTGATTTCCTACATTTTTCTGACCGATAACTAGAGAAAATTTAGCTTGAAGCGCCATTTCTGTCTCTTATCGCCCATTGCGTTCACCAAAAGCGTAGTTGCTAACGAAGTTCGCAGCTTACAAAGTTCGTCCATTCATTGTCAATGGTTCGTACGACGTAAGTTAGCATCTGTGATTTCGGGAAACGGACCCCTGAGCAATTGATATTTTTCCATAGGGAATGTTTGAAAATACGGTGGTGTACATCCAGGCCATCTTAAAACCCCTTCGGTATGGTAATATTATGACTGATCTCGTTCTGTCAGGCCGGGTCTATTTCTCTAGCAGTATGATCGAGGACAGGGCACTTGTTAACTAGTCAGATAAATTATCATCGCAAATGCCGGGGACCTTGATAACAAGCGTCTTATTGTGACCACAGCCAAGTTGTGAAACTAGTTTAGAAAAAAAAACAAAACACTGGTTTGTGATTGAATCTGACACATAGGTCTATCTATTAAAAGAAAAACAAACAAAAAATTGGTTTGTAATTGGATCAGATACGTATCTATGACTATTTTTTTGTTTGATAGAAGCTGCATGGGGCAGACCCGGACACTGACATTAAGATGGACGACTCCAGGGCGAGGAACAACTAAACCTATTTGCGTCTACTGACAGCAGCTGCAGATTTCAACGGGTTTTCGGACGTGCCTAAAGCTGCTTTCACATCGGACGCAAAACAAATTTTTCGCATGACAAATTACATTCAAAGTCAATGCGAAGACGCAAATACACGCAAAAACGAGTGTATTCGCGTCTTTGCATTGACTTTGAATGTAATCTGTCATGCGAAAAATTCGTTTCGCGTCCATTGTGAAAGCAGCTTAACTCAAGTCAGGAGTGATTCAAAGTACTGCGGTATTTTCGCTTGTTAGGACTGTATGGCATTGCCACTCAGTGGAAATGAGAATTTCCGAAAGGCATGAATCCACTTTGCTGCACCTTTCTGTGATGGACGCCCGTCACAAGATGGCAGCCAGACTTGCACATTGAAATCGTAACGTAGCGCCTCTAGTTCATATAGCTCGTTGACTGACTGTAACAGCACATGCTACAACTGTGCTGTATCTCTGCAACACCGCGGTCACCAGCAGCAAACAGGCAGTGGCCATCAGGCTTGGGCGGAACAAGTTTAATCTAGCCCATGTTAACTGGCGTTTTTGAGTCATCAAATTTCCTGCCTTAACCTCTGTTGCTTACGACAATCAGGTTTATTGTGCGCATGTAAATGTCACTGTCAAATTACCTGCTACTAGCTAAATTTTAACACGTGGTCAATCACGACGCAACATTTCAAAACCAATCTGTGCATGAAAGACAGAAAAAAAAGGACTACTTTTGGTTTACAGTCGAGTACCTACCTCGGCTACGGTAAAATGTTAATGCTGGGACTCCACGGCGTAACTAGCAGTACAGCAGGGAAGGTTGTGTGTGAGAGAAACAGGTCGTAAAAGTGTCGGTTGTACGCAGGAGTGTGTGTGCCCGCTTGCGGCGTGTGTGTCGGAGTCTTATTAGTCGGTTATACTGGGGAAACCGACCGTCAAACTATGGAGGGACAAATAAAACTGTGGCGGCTCGAAACGTTTTAATACACTAATGGGAAACCCTGTAACAAATTAAAAAGACTCTCATAATAGCTAATAGCTAGTGTTAGCTAGCTAAGCAGTCAACTCTATCAACTAAGTTAGCTGAGAGCCGACACACTAAAGTAACGATTAAATGGAGGCGTTGCACTGGATGCAGAAACCGTCGTGTAAGTCACGTGATCCCCGAAGTAACCCAGGAAGATAGCTTTGATTGAATGGGGATGCATCGATTAATTATTATTTATTTATACAAAAAAAAATTATTTCCTTGCTCTGAAAGGTCGCATGTAAACCGGATATTGAACCTCAGGTCCAAATGCTCCACCATATCCACGACACTAGCTCAACAGACTATATATTCACTGGTCGATTTAGCCCTCGTATAGCTGTGCTGTGTTTGAACTTGAGCATATTGGCGCAAAGATTCTCAGTCATAAACCGGCTTTGAAAACAACAGTTGAATATTTAGCAGTTAATTCGCGAAAATACAAAAAACAAACCATTTTAAGCAATTATACTGCTGAGGTCTTCCAGTGCATTGCACAATGGCGAGAGGACTCTCAGATAGACTGGCTAAAACAATAGCAAGCACAGATTTACCCATAAACAGCTTTTATGACAAAATATAAAAGGTAAGAAATTTTTTTGCTCATCTCTGTAGCATTTAAAGTGTGTGCCTGCTGTTCTTTGAGTATGGTGACAATTTAAAACGACAAAGCTTATATTGTTGGAATTTGCGGACTGTTCTTTTTCATTTGAGGTATCGTTTGTATGCATAGCACAAATTCAGCAGAAATGCTTGCGATAAAGCACTGATCTTATTTTATTTAATGTTTAGCTAGATGCTTATTTACTTGCTTGGTACTTGAATTGTGTTCGGTTTAGGTAAAAACGGTCATCACAATCTTTTCGCCGAGTTTCTTCGCTTTAAGAGGATATGAAGCATGACGAGGTCGCTATTAGGCAACATGCTATATTTATTATGCAAATTCATTTCCCCCGTTATGGGGCCGTTCAGGCTTCAGGTTAATATTTGTATAGAATATACTGTATATTTAACACCAATTTCTTTAAATCTTCACTTGAAAACCAGTTTTTATTGCAATAAAACCGTTGACTTACTTATGAACTTCTGGTACGTGAAGCAGCTTTTCTCGAAGTGCTCTGAGCAAAGAACTGAATTTTTCGTTGGTTTGTAAGGCTGTCCACGGTCAATTGTTCTTAATTTAACAAGCCACTCTTTCAAAAGGGCTTCACTATTTTGTGGAAATTGATGGAAACTTATTTTGCCGTATTTTCCAGGCGACTGAATGGCATTATTATTGGTGCAAGCAACAGCAGCACAAGATCTCCCCATATTCACTATGCTGCGATCAACCTTTCTGTACAGTTTGCTTCGGGGATCACGTGACCACGTACGTAACTTGCAACAACCTCATTGATATTCTCAATGTACTTACCAAGCTTAAGAAAGGCTGTCGAGTTCCTGATTCGGAATGTAGTGGATCTGAAGCTACCGTCTTCCAGCCAGTTCGGACTACAGCAGCCTCCAACTCCTCTTGTGCTGCGCTGCTCAAGTTAGGCGGGCATGTGACATACCTCAGTAAGGTGCGCAGATACGCATGCGCAAATGAACACAACTTAATTTTAGTACGTTGAATTAATCAGCTTATTTGGACCAAATGGAAAAAAACAAATCACAGCGACAAAGTTGTTTTTTTTTTAAAACCAAACCAATCTATAAAAGCATTTCCAACCAACTACTCCGTTGTAGTACTATTTACAGTGTATTGTCTGCAAAGCCCTTCAATTCTTCCGAAGTACCAGCCCAGACCAATAAGATGTTGTCAATGTATCTCTTCCAAAGTAAGATTTTTGAGAAAAATGGGTTATTAGTTGGATTGTGGATACACTTCTCCTCCCAGAGCCCCATGACTAAACATGCAAAAGACGGTGCAAATGAACTGCCTATGCTTATACCTCACTTCTGTAGGTAGTAGGACCCCGCATATTGAAAATAATTTCGGGTTAAAATAAATTGCGCAAGCGTTACTAGGAAATCGTTAGGTGGTAAAACTGCGGTAGGTCCTTGATTCAAAATAGTGTGACATTGCTTCAATGCCTTCAGAGTGAGGTATACAAGTGCACAAACTTTGAACATCACATGTAACCAAAATAAAGTCCACATCACATTTAAAGGAGTCCAACACTTTCAAAATGTCCGTCGTATCTCCAAGGTAGGACGGAAGGCTGAAGACAAATTTTTTGAAGAAAAAATCCAAATATTGTGACAATGGTTCAGTGAGACACCCAATACTTGATACAATTGGTCTAAGAGGTGGATTAGTAAGTGATTTATGCATTTTTGGCAGCCCATAAAACACGGGACAAATGAGATGTTGTACGGTTAAAAAGTCTTTTTCTTTTTCTGTGATCCACCCTCTTGTGAGCCCTGCCTCCAGAATCTGATCAATATCCGCCTTAAATTCATCAATGGGATTCTCGGTGAGGGGAGTATAACAGTTGTGATCACTCAGCTGGGATTTAATACCATCATCATATTGGTTCACACCCATCACCACAATTGAGCCCCCTTTATCAGCTGAACGAATAACAATGTCTTTTCTCTTTTCCAATTCATTTAGACATTTTACTTTCGAAACAGATTCATTTTCATTTGTTTAGACTTCTTACAAATTGCTGACAAGTCATTTTCAACCAGGCTACTAAATGTAATGATTGAGGAATTCAGATCCGAATGGGGAACGAAACGTGATTTCTTTTTAAACGGAGTGGTTTCTCTGGTTGGCTGGTTGGCATTCCCAGGATCTGAATTTCTCAGTACCACATCTCCATTGGACATGACACCATGTTTTAGAGAGTAAAAATATTTAAACTGGAGAGAGCGAAAAAATCTAAATTTGTCCACTTTTAATTTAAATGGATCTGTCCTGTTAGTGGGACTAAAGGACATACCTTTACTCAGGACATAGGTCTCTCCATCGCTTAAATTAAGTCCAGAGATGTTGATCACAGACTGTTTCGATTCCGTTGGGAGCGTCTCGGGAGCTCGGGAAACAGCTCGCCTCTGCCCCCTCGTCCCCCTCCTCGTCTTCCTTGCCGTGGAGGCCTGGCATTAGGCAAAAAAGACCTGGTGCTGCGTTGACTGTCGGCATCACTCGTCAGGGAGGATTCCGATTCATTTACCGAGGTGGAAAGCTTGTCACGGGGTTTAGGTTGTCCGGCCGGGCGGGATATCCGAAACTTTTTCCTTTCATTTTTTCAACCGTAGATTAAAGAAATATGAGAGGGACACAAAGGATTACGCTGAGGGAACAACCTATGATTGGAAGAATGAAAGGAAAGTACACGGACGACTTCAAACTCCCTTAGGAGGATTGTGGAGGATTGCGGTAAAATAATGCTTGCACCTTGTTCGTCGGTGTAGGACAAAGTCTCTGACCTGACATTCGTTGTAGAATTGATGCGTTCAAAAGAGGTCATACTGTCCTAATCCATAATGTACCAGCGAGCTGCCTACGAAGGCTGATCCCAACGCCTAGAAGTGTCCAAAACCGATGGAAAGACACGCATCAGCTGGCAGACTATAGCCAAAAACTGGTGCCTCTCAGAAAGAGGGGGATAAAAATGCAAATATCAAAAGAAAGATTCCTGGAGCACACAATTATATTAGGCGATTTATTAAGGTGCAGGTGACTAACGTTTCGACACAAGGTCTTCTTCAGAGTCAAACAGAGGGCCAAGACTAGAATGGACATTTAAATCTCCCCCACAACAGAGTGGCAATACCCCATTGGATAGAGTGAACACATTCGAATAATGTAGCCAATGACCCGAATACACACACTCACGAATGAAAGATCATGTTAAAATGCTCATGCGGATCAGTGTATGTGGGGCAAACCAAACGTTCTCTCAAAGTGAGAATAGCTGAACATAAGACTGCTATCCACACCAAAAACCTTGATTATGCCATAGCACGTCACTATGAACAGGCTAAACATGGGTCAGTGGCTTCCCTTAAATTCTGGGGGATAGAAAAAATCACTCCACCACCAAGAGGCGGGGATATTGTTACTAAACTCCTACGCAGAGAAGCCTTCTGGATATTTACACTTAATACTGTGGAACCTTTTGGTTTAAATGAAGAAATGAATTTGTCCTGTTTCCTTTAATTGATTTACTTACTTCATGTATTCCAATGTTTCATTGTTTTTCTTTTTATTCCCTATGCATTTTTTATTTTTTTCTCACACCTATAAGATGTTCTTGCTTGACAATGGGAGGGGCTCTCTTACCTGATCATTCATTCGTGAGTGTGTGTATTTGGGTCACTGGCTACATTATTCGAATGTGTTCACTCTCTCCAACGGGATATTGCCACTCTGTTGTGGAGGGAGATTTAAATGTCCATTCTAGTCTTGGCCCTCTGTTTGACTCTGAAGAAGACCTTGTGTCGAAACGTTAGTCACCTGCACCTTAATAAATCGCCTAACATAACTGTGTGCTCCAGGAATCTTTCTTTTGATATTTGCCTGTTATATCCTGTTTTACATTTTGCTGCACACCAAATCACCCTTCTGGGACAATTAATAAATTACAATGACCTTGACCTTGACCTTGATGTCAGAACATAAGCACCCTCCCCGGGACGTGCAGACGGACGGACCTTGCCAAGACATAATCCCCCGCCGGTCTTGAAAAGCAGAGAGAGAGACTAAAATGTTACATATCATTGCGGAGCACAAATAATTGACAGATTACGATTTGTTTATTATGAAATTTGGGGAGTGGGGTGGGGAGACAAGAATGAAAAAGGAATAAAAATGCTGAGACAACATGCAGATGGTGGGGTCAGAATGTTGCTGTCATGAAGACATGTTCCCGAATCTCCTCAGAATGTTTCCAGTTCGATGTTGAGCCCATTTCATGAAGAATCCTCTATCCAGGC
The DNA here is from genome assembly GCA_029692085.1 of Gymnothorax javanicus. Classification (NCBI taxonomy): domain Eukaryota; kingdom Metazoa; phylum Chordata; class Actinopteri; order Anguilliformes; family Muraenidae; genus Gymnothorax; species Gymnothorax javanicus. The sequence goes on from CM056200.1 coordinate 65,637,961, forward strand.
AGATCCAGGGGCAAAGATGGCTCCTGTTGTAAACATTTCTTGAAGTAAGTGGCTTTAATCTTTTGCCTCAATGGACAACGGAACATTATTGTCCAGCTAAAGCCAGACACTTGTCCTTTGCCTTGCTGATAACTAAACCATTTCCGTAAGATAAAAGCTGCTGTTCATGGAAATACATCACAATATGTTTCAGAGGTGAGACGTGTAAGTTTGTCTTATTTTCTCGAGGACAAGTGACTAAATTTTCTACATTTAAATTTGTTATGATCCTGACAGAGAACCAAATGCAGTCATGGGTATAATCCAATCAGGAGTATTTATCCAGGCAATACGGTATGGATGAGGCTGTAGCCAAAAGGACCAGGGAACAGTGCAGCTCTGATTTACAATCACCAGGGTAGGGGCTCAGCATTCACCGGCCTGTTGCTTCCCCGTGCAGCTGCCAGGTGATTCACCCTTGCTTGAGCTTGCTAGAAGAGGGAAGTAGATAAACAGCATTGCTGTCCCAAACCTGAACCCTGTTGAGGGTTTGGGAGGTGTTCATAATAACCTGGACAAAGGAAGAGAACTAGTCAACCGGATTATCAGGAATGAACTCCCAATCCTGGACGCTGAGAATAAGATGTGGAAGCTTATTTCTAGATCCGGGAACTTATTTCTAACAACTAGTCTACAAGCTGTAGTTATGATTTCAAGTTTTATTAACATTTGCTAATCTATGAAGACAAACTCATTTACATATGTGATACTTCAAAGACAAACTTTTTACACAATATCTAGATGACTAAATGACTGGTTGCTTGGCAGTACAGTCCCTGACAATCCAGCAATGACCACTGAAACAAAATCCCCTTACAAACAATAAGCTAATAGAGGGAACAAATGATCACACCTGGAAGGGGGAGGCACGCAAGACAAAATGAACAGAGGAAAACAATAACTAACACACGTTGCTGAACAAGGGAGTGGAGACAATTTCTGAGACACAGGGGTTGGAACAAAATTCGCTTGTTCAGAGGACAAATTCGAGGGCTGACTGCAATAAACCAAACCAATCAGGTGTGATCTAATTTGGTAAAGAAGACAACAGGATTTGGGTTTTGGGGAGAGGACGCTGGCGTTGTTTCTGTTCGCCGCTTCTCCATCTGTTACTGTTACTGTTACAATAAGTGCATCGGTTTAATTTTAAGTTCTTATTTTAAGTACACCGTTTCTGCTAGTGCGGTCTCTCGGCAGTACGAGTAATTTTGAGGGTTCTGTGTGCTTTGGGCGGATCTCACTGACAATCCATTCAGTGGCAGGCAGCAGGGGACGGCGGCTACCATCTCGGCTATCCTGGACGACCGGAGACCTATCAGCCCTGTCCTGATGCCCGGCACTGCTCCATTTTTGATGACCATCATGCCCCATTTGTCCTGGGTCTGACTCCTACATCTACGGCACTGATGACCTCCTTGTCACGGGTGGGCTCCCCCCTTGGCACATCGCCTGTTTGGCTAGCGGCTAACAGCAGGCTAACTGCTTCTGCAACCGGCATGCTGACTTACTCCGCTTCCCAGCTGTTGAAGTTTAACAACTATACCACTCCATCCTGCATAACACTCATCAGAGCACTCGGACTCCTTCGACGTCCCCAATATATCCACAGAGGATCCCGTCGAAGGTTTGTTTTTTCCCGGTCTGGTCATGCCGTGGTTCCATCACTCTGGTCAGCTGCGCGTCCGGTCGCATCTTTTCGACGTCAACAGAGCGCTGACGCTCTCAGGATTTGTAGTCCTGGGCACACTGCAACTGCTGCAGTGCCCCACAAGCAGCGAGAAAACAAACGTGGAGTGGATTTCAGTCTGCTCCGCCAAATTCAAAAACTCTTGGCTCCGTCTTACATAAAAATGGAACTTTTTAATACACAATCACTCACAAGCAAATCCTGCCTTATTCACGATCACATACAGGACAAATGCATGGACCTGATATGTCTCACAGAAACCTGGCAACAACCAGATGTTTTTTCTGTTTTAAATGAGGCTTGTCCTTCTGGCTACAGCTACCTTCACAAAGCCCGCAGTACAGGTCGTGGAGGCGGTTTGGCTGTACTATACCGCAGCCACCTGGATTTGTCCCCCATGTCCCTCCCAGAACTGTCAGCATTTGAATGTCTGGCATTTTAAATCTAAGCCTCCATTCTCCATGACAATACTTCTGATTTACCGGCCACCTAAACCAAATACATCCTTCATTTCAGAGATGTATAACCTCCTCTCAACATTCTGCACAACATCCTCCAATATCCTAATACTAGGAGATTTGAACATACATGTGGACAAACCTTCTGGTGACCTTGCTGCCAAATTTCTGAATATCTTGGACTCTTTTAACCTCAGACAACACATAGATGTCCCTACACACACCAAGGGCCACACCCTTGATCTGGTCATCACTGACTCTGTTCCGGTAAACAACTTATGTGTGTATGACTTGGGTGTGTCTGATCATAAAGCCATTTCCATGGAAATTCCATCTCCATCCCTTCTCCCCAAGCCCAAACGCCAGATCTGTTTCAGAAATCTAAAAAATATTGACTCAGACTCCCTAACAGCAGACCTTCAGCATCTCCTCTCCATAAACACTTCTTCAGTCAATGAAACAGTGGATTCTTACAACAATGCCCTGGGCAGTATCTTGGATATTCATGCGCCTATCAGAGTCAGGACAGTCACTTTTTCCCGTTCAGCCCCCTGGTTCACCAGCGAGCTGCGTAGATTGAAGGCAGCTGGACGTGTCCTCGAGCGGCGGCATAAATCTACCGGACTCACTGTGCACAGACTGACCTACCAAGAACACCAGAGGGCCTATTCAAAGTCGCTTAAAGAGGCTCGGTCACGGTTCTACTCGAACATCATTCAAAAACACCCTGGAAACTCCAAGCAGCTTTTTGCTACCATTCATCACCTCCTCCGACCCCAGACCCCATCACTCACAGGAATTACAGAGGAGCACTGCAATAAGTTCATGGACTTTTTCAAAAAGAAAATCGATAACATCCGATCAGCCCTCTCTGGTCCAGCAGCTTCACCGATCCCACCTGCTGACCCACAGTTTGGGATCTCCAGACTGCTGTGCTCCTTCCCAGAGGTAACACATCAGGAGATCGAGGACATTATTCAGGGTATGAAACCCTCCACCTGTGCCCTCGACCCCTTTACTACAGCTCTGGTGAAGGCGCACATCTCTGTAATCTCTCCCCTTATCACCACAGTGATCAACCAGTCACTTATAGATGGTTACATTCCACCTGCTCTGAAAACTGCTATAATCAGACCTCTCCTTAAAAAACCTGCACTGAGCCCTGAAGTCCTTGCAAACTTCAGGCCAGTATCCAACCTCCCATTCCTATCCAAGGTCCTCGAGAAAGTTGTTGCTGTCCACCTTCAGGACCACCTCAGGCACAACAGCCTGTTCGAATAATTTCAGTCTGGTTTCCGTGCTGCTCACAGTACAGAAACGGCCCTGGTCAGAGTCACCAATGACCTACTAATGGCAGCTGATTCAGGTTCACCTTCTCTGCTTGTCCTCCTTGACCTGTCCGCTGCATTTGACACCATCGACCACCACATCCTTCGTAACAGGCTACAACACACCATTGGACTCAGAGACACTGCCCTAAACTAGTTTTCATCATACCTGTCTGAGAGGACCGAGTACGTTTCCTTGGGTGGCTCAAAGTCCAGGACCCACGCAGTTACCTGTGGGGTCCCCCAGGGATCCGTGCTCAGTCCCATGCTCTTCACCCTGTATCTTCTCCCCCTTGGCCATGTCATCAGTTGCTTTGGAATAGCATTCCACTGCTACGCTGATGACACTCAGCTGTATTTGAAAATGGACTCCTCCACTTCAGCATCATCATCACCATCCTCCTCATCACTGTCAAAACTCACTGCCTGTCTGGAGGAGATAAAGGCATGGATGAAACACAACTTCCTTCAACTCAACAGCTCCAAAACTGAAGCTCTGTTAGTCAGCATCGCTCATCAAACCAAAACATCTCCCATAACCAGCATCACTTTTTCTGGCCAGGACATTTCATTATCAACTACAGTCACCAACTTAGGCATCAGATTTGACCCTCAACTAACATTTGAGGCTCACATCAAACACCTCTCCAAAACTGCTTTCTTCCACCTCCGAAATATTGCCAAACTCCGTCCCACTCTTACCTTCCCTGATGCCGAGAAACTCGTCCACGCCTTTGTCTCCTCCAGAGTGGACTACTGTAACGCACTTCTCATGGGGATGCCCAGCAGAAGCCTTCAAAGGCTGCAGCTTATTCAAAACAGTGCTGCGAGGATCCTGATGAGAGTGCGGAAATATGAGCACATCTCCCCCATCCTCCACACACTTCACTGGCTCCCCGTTTCCGCACGGATCAAGTACAAGGTCTCTCTCCTCACATTCCACTGTATCCATGGCAATGCCCCTCCATACCTGACAGAGCTCCTCACTCCATACAACTCAGCACTCCTCCGCTCCTCAAACACCCACCAGCTCAAAGTCCCGAGGACCAAGACCCGCACGATGGGGGACCGGGCCTTCCGTTCTGCTGCTCCACGCCTGTGGAACGCCCTCCCAGAACACTTAAGGGCTCCACAGACAGTCGGGAGTTTTAAAAAGCGACTAAAAACATTTCTTTTTAAGAGTCATTTTAATATTTAAACTGTTGTGTTGTATTGTGTGGTGCTGTGTTTTTAATTGTATTATGGCTTTTAACTCCTTTCTGTAAGCACTTTGAGATTGTTTTTACAAGGTAAAGTGTTTTTAAATAAAATTTATTATTATTATTATTATTATTATTATTATTATTATTATTATGAACAGTTATGTCCAATATATAACATCTGGACATAACTGTTTATTGCAGTCAGCCCTCGAAATACGGCCTACCTGAATATGCTAATCAATTTTGCTTGAGAACAGCAGAACAGCATTGAGGATCCTTCTGACCAAAAAAAAAGAAGAAGAATGTGTGTGGCCAGCAACACATTAAGTTCCAGACAAGTGCCCTCGGTTTTCTTTCATGCAGTGAAATCCGTTTTGTGCTGGGATATTTGGATTCCGGCACAACAAAGCTTCAAATAATCAAACTAATTATGAATCCGTAATGCTGGCTTAATATACAACCATTTACATTCTTTATTTTTATAAATAATAAAGCTTCAAAATATGGACCTTTTACTCAAATTTGCTGTGTCCAGGGTCCTGGGCCTTTGGCCAGGACATATTTATGGTTTTAACAGTTTCTTGTCTCAGGATTTCCCATTTCATAGTTCATGTTCATTCATGTTTTTATTTTCCAGGTTTTCTGTTTTGCCAGGTCTGCCCAGCCACTCCACCGCTTGTCTGCGTTCCGCCCCGTATCTTCGTGTTTGCACACTTCAGAGCTCTGGTTGGCTTTTGGTATTTCCCCCTTCCTTCTGTGCTGTGCTGGATTCAGGGCTGCCTAAAGCAATTGGCAATTAACTGTTTTTTAGTACTAACATTTACTAACAGTCACGGGAAGGTGTAATTCTTAGACAGGCACATTACTAATACTACTAATTTAGGTAGGGAGTTTATTGTCATGATTCCTGCATTGCTATTTCAAGATCTTGCTGTGCTTTTCTATTAACATTTATGCTTCCTTCCAATCTGCATGCTTCATTGGTACTTAAGCTGAGCACGCTCATTTTCTTAATGAGCAAGTCATGTCCACCTATCATTGTCTTTGTCTCTTGATCTTGCCTTGCCTCTTGTTTCTTCTCCAGGTGTTGCCCCTCATGTGCTCTGATTTCTGCCCTTTATCTGGAGGCGGTGGAAGTTGGCTGGCAGACAGAGTCTCCATGCCAAGTTTATCACCAAGTTTTCATTGTCTAGTTTCCATGCCTAGTTCTCACCGTGTTAGTGTCTAGTTTCATGCCCTTGAGGTTCAGTGCAGTTTTTCTTAGCCAAGTCTAGTTCTTGTTGTTTATATATATATATTCCTTATTATTCTTTTGTTTGTATTTCTCTCCCAGGAGTTTCCAGTGGTTTTTTGTTTTTGTCATTTGGATCTTTTGTTACTTAGCTCTGTGTAGCCTTTTCTTAGTTGGATTTTTGCAACCCTTTGGGCCAAGTTTTTCGTTGGCCCTCGTGCCTGTTTTCTTTTGTTTAATAAAGACCCCCATTCCCTGCATCTTGCGTCTGGAGCCTTCCTGATCTCGTATCAAAATTTCCATGAAAGAGCGAATTCTTGTTTCTTGTCCTGAGATTCAAGGCACCATCTACAAATTTCACCAAAATATAATTCTCAAAAAAGGAAATAGACAAGTGGTGCCAGGCACAACAAACCCCACCCCTCACACATTGACCAACTTTTCCCAAATTCAATAGGCATCTATTCTGGATAGGTGGCAATCCCTAAACTGAATTTGGGGTGAATCTGGCCATTAGTTTTGCTGCTAGAGTGTTAACAAACAAAGAAACAAACAAACCGAACCAAAAACAATATCCCTTGCCCTCCCCCTTTCGGTGGGGCGGGGTAATAAATAAATACATAAATCCATCCATCGTCTATACCTGCTTCTTCCTCACTAGAGTCGCAGGGGGAGTTGAAGCCTATCCCAGCTGACTATGGGCGAAAGGCAAGGACCCCCCCCCGGACAGCTCACCAATCCATAGCAGGACGCACACGCCATTCATTTTCACCCTCATATCTGCAGCCTGCAGGCAATTTAGTGTCTCCAGTTAGCCTGATGTGCATGTATTTGGACTGTGGGAGGAAACCCACATGAACACAGGAAGAACATGCAAGCTCCACATGGAAAGGCCCCAGGCCAGATTCAAACCCATGACCAAGCTCTTTCTTTTTTGCCCTCATCGGTTGTGTTTATGCATTTGCTGATGTGCAGGGTTGTGTAATGAAGCAGCTGTCAGATACACAGAGGGAAATGTGGAAATTTACTTACCTTAAACACTCTGAAAAACATACCGGAGCTTTATCAGTGTACTTACAATCAAGTACATAAATATTTGGACATGAAGTTTTTGTTATTTTAGGATAACAACTATGGCGGATGACAGAAATTTTTTTTTTGCTGGTAAAGAATACCCCCTTCTCAACACTCTGCCAACCTGAAAACAGTCTCAAGGAGCAGGCTGTATCAATGTCAAAAAGAGAAGATTTCACCAGAGTAAATACAGAGGGATCACAACAAGATGTAAATCATGGGAAAGTCTAACTTCTGGCAAAAAAAAAAAAAAAAAACCCTGTTTAAATGGGGAAGAACATCCTACTAACAAATGCAGTAAGATGAATTATGCATTCTGTAGGACAATATTATTCACTCGCATTCAAGCAAAGTCTTCAAATTTCATAGGAAGGAGCATCATAGTACAGATGACAATAACCTCAGTTGCATACTGAGAAAGCAGCTCAAGAATTTTTTAAAGCAGAGTGCAATTTTTGCAATGGTTAAGTTTCCTTAGCTAAATCCATGAGGTATGGATTGCCCTTACTTCGGCAAAACTGAAGGCAAAATGATCCAAAATGCGTAGAAACTGAGGACAGCTGCCATGATGACCAAAGGAGCAAATTCTGAAGAAAATTATTTTTGAGTTTCCTCTGTCCACAGTCACCATGTACAACACATTTTTAATCAGAGTGTATTTGCATCCGTTAAGAGAGAAACGTGTAGGACTTGAACTTCAATGTCCCCTGTCCAGTGAGCCTCCAATATGTGCTGGGTTCACACTGAGCAGTGGGGATTATCACCCATGATTCTCTGCTTTAGAGGTAGAGACAGTCCTGACTTTTAGAAAGAGTGGGATTTCACTGAATTTAAAAAAAAAAAAAACAGGTTGGTTGGGATCTAGACCGAGTGTCACAGGAGGGAGGAGTAGAACAGTAATACAGTACATGCAGTATATGGACCTTTCCGACCTGTCAATCAAGTGTACAATAACTTCCAATCAGATAACCTTATCTTACTAAGGTCCTGCCTATCCCGACAGCACCGCCATATTGTCCCACAATCAATGCAGTCATTAGCTGTGTGTAATTGGCATGGTGTCTGACTTCATCGAAAATAGTTCTTTAATGCGCTTGGGGAACGTGTAATACTGAGGAAAGATACCTTGCCCGGCAACCGGGAGCTCAATTAATCCTTCTTCCAAGGCCAAAAACGCAGTTGGAAAAGTGTTTGTGATGGATTAAGGCATATGGAAGGCCTGCCACAACTATACTGAAACACAGTGAAAACGCAACGCCTAATTTTTAAAATTCTAGCTGATTTTTTGAAGCCATCAAAATTACCACAGAAGAAATATAGTGGTATGAAGGTTAAATGCTGGAATTTCTGCAAATCCAGGTTTGAACTCAGTTTGTGTGTCAGTCAGGAGATCACTTCTCCAAAACGTAACTTAGTCATGTCATGAGCAGCAGGTTGAATGCACCACTCAAATGACATGCAAGTGCAAAGCAAGACATTGGACGCATAAAAGGCACAGTGTTTCATCCCCATCAGCATCAATATCAGGATGCCACGGCTTATAAAACAGCAGAGGGAGCAAGCTTTGGGGATGCTGCTTGTGGGAACATCTCAAAGAGAGGTTGCCGGCCTGTTCAGGGTCAGTTCATCCACCATCAACATACTGGCACATTGCTACCAACACACAGGAAGTGTTCACAACCTCCCGATGAACGTCATCAAGACAGGTGTGTTCTGGAGAGAAATTGGTTTGGTGGGGGTTGTGTCGTGGTCTAGGCTGCCATTAATGTGAGATTTCGGGGTGAAATAGTGATTCGTGGAGGTCTAATGGCACAGCAATACGTGGATGAGATTTTAAGACCAATTCTCCAACCACTATTGAGCAACCATGGACAACAATGATTACCGTTCATGTTCCAACACGACAACGCCCGTACCCATACTCCACGCCTCACCAGAGACTTTCTCCAACGAGCAGGGATCCATGTTCTCCCGTGGCCATCCATTTAAGCTGATCTTTACCCCATTGAACACGTGGGATGAACTGGGTCGTCGAGTGCACCGGCGTCAATGTCAACCACGCTTTGTCGCCGAGTTGACAGCAGCACTACAGGAGGAGTAGAGGAACATACCCCAAGCAACTGTGCAATGTTAGTGTTTTTCAAAGCCTCGCCGTTTACGCACATGTGTGCAAGCACAGGGAGGATACACTCGCTACTGACAGTTTGTGGAGGGTCTGTGCATTCACAACGGCATATCGGAAACATTTGATGAGATAATATGATGAAACTTTACAGTGTTATGGAAAATTAAATTCTTTTTCTATTCGTATTAAAATTGAATCGAAAAACCTTGGTTGTTTCTTCTTCTGGTTATTAAATATGGGTTTTGTGTTTTCACCGTGTGTCAGTATAAATGGAATTAGATCAGCAAACACGAAGCTGTTTGCCTGAAGGTAAGCAAATGAAATTTTTTTTTGCCATTTCGCCTTCACTAGTTAGTTACCAACAATCTATGCATATGTTTTGCTGAGAAGACAGAATTACACCCACGGCATCGTTGATGTAAAGCTTAACATAGTATTGTTTTTCCCCAGTGGATTTCTGCACACAATACCTATTCTGCTGAGAACATGATGCACCCAGCACAGACATTCACAACATTGGATAACATAAAACATCTAGCCAAATGGTGAAGGATTTTGCAATGGCATGATATAATCTGCTTATAAACGCAAGAAAAGATGGCTAGGTAGCTAGCCAGTAAACTAGCTACAATTGGATTCAGAACGTCAGTCGCTTAGCTGAAATGATTAAAGTTAACTTGTCATCGAAATGAGTTTGGAGGAAAATGCTGATATAACGAACGTGAGAGTAATAACTCAGTTATGTATAATGTAGCTAGTTTAAGGGTTAGCTGCATTGCGTTATATGATTTATTACAAAGTCCAGCTAGCGGATTATCTGACTCATGCTGTAAGGAAAGGCAGAGAGGACTATATGCACTTGGTCACATATGCAAACTCTGGCAATCAGACCCTTCATTGTCTTAAGGGCCCCAGTACCCAACAGAGACATTCCTGGGTCATGGGAACAAACTCAACTAGGGTCTTTCTGGCGCCAACTTAATTTGCCACAGCAGGAGTGGCCACCAGCCTCAGAATTGATGGACAATCCCTGGGGTAATCATCGGCGTCAGACGTCTTGCAAACCACCTAAAAACCAGCTTACCGCAAACTTTTGGCCTGTGCTGCCCATGCCGGACAGTGTCACAGTGCCATGAAATGGAGTTTGATAGGACTGTACCATTAAAAATAAATTGCATTGCCTTCTATGAAGGAATTTCCAAAGACTTTTCATTTTCTGATTTACAACACTCATTTCACTCACAAGTTTACAAAAATAATGTGTATTTCTGTTATACTGTATGATAAGAGCTGATTAATAGCATTAATACGGATTATCCTTGTAATTCTGTATTGTTCCACACGTTTCATGACCAACTCTAATGCAAGCAGGTCGTGTTTGGTATCATTTTACTCCACTAAATTTCCGGAATCGCATGGGGCATATTTCAAAGGAATTACGATTGTGCCATACCCTCATTCAAGAACTTTGGAAAGAAATATACTTCAGTTTTCCTTGTGGTAATGTCTCCTCCCAAAGTCCCTCCAGAGAGGGGGAGCCTCCCTGGTTCGAATTACCCGAATGACCTATAACCCCGCCATCAGAAGCAGTCTGGAGTTTGGGCATGAAAGAGGGGGAAACAAAGAAGTCGGGGAAGCTTGTATTCATTCTTCCCGCATTGTACACTTTGTGTATATGTGTAGTTGTGATCTGCGCCAGGTACGATTTGACTTCTTTTTTTACATTTTCTGTAACAATGTGAGTGGTTTTTGTGATTTAAGCTTGTGCCTGCCTGGCGAAATAAACTGATAATTGCAATTTGTTGTGTGTTTCTGACTAATTAACTTATATCCTTCCAGCCCGGAGTTCTGTCTCCTAATTGAGTAACATAGACTGTAATCGCGTGCCTGATCAAAACGCTTGGTTTCTGCTTTATAAGGTGGATTTTCCATGCTATGATTGGTGTTATTTCGTTTGGCTCCGAGGTGATATTGGTATACTGAGTGGCTGGGGAAAATTTCGTTACCATCTCAGTCCCTGAGCGGAATCTTAAAAACCACAAAATCATTGAACGTGTCCGTTAAATTTTGGAGGTACTCGCTTTGGGCCCCGATAATCCCTAGTCATAGCTATTTTCTATGTCAAATTACTGTGCTTAATAAGACCGCCAGCCTCTGAGTTAATCCACCAAATTGGGCTGTACAGATGTTTCTGGTCTGGCGGAGTAAGGTATAGACCAGTTACGAGTCCGATGCACAACGGGGCTCTAAATTAATTAATTAATTAGAGTCAGATCAATTTTATGCAAATGCATAATTTAATCGTAACCACAAGGGGTTATAACTAAATTTTATATCCTAAATTTGACATGGAGTCAGATGAATTGTAACCACTATGACATTATGACTGCAGCATCCGCTAGACACGTTTCAGGCCACTTAAAAGCAGAACGTGAAGGACGTCATCACGTTTAACCTGAGGCAGTGGCCTAGCGCTGACGCTGTAGCCAGACCCCATTTGTATAAAGTCTTTAATTTCCCTTGCAGTTTAGGCAAACAAGCTGAGACCTTCCGCCTCATCTGGGACCCTCCTTGGCTTAGATGCACGGTGTTTACAATGCCAACTGATGTTAGAAAGCATATTGGAGCCAGTGTTATTTTAAGATCAGTGATGGCAACAAAAGTATGAAAACTACTTACCCTGCTTTAAACGTGCAATTCATTGCAGTACTTTGCTTGGTTTGATCTCAATGTGCAGTTTATTGGGCGTTTGGCTTTTTTTACATCAATCGCCAGCACTTTGCGGTTACTCTTGTATGTCCACCCGTTCCGTTAATAATTTTGATGTCATGGATATATCCTTCCGTGAAATAGTTAAGGCCTCTCTGGACAACTTTGCCGGACAAGTTGGACGCATTCGGTAAGAATCGAACCGCAATATTTCTGGGATACGCACCAGAGAGAGGTGCCCAAACTTCTGCTGTGCTGTTGTCAATGTGGAACTGAGCTGCACTGCATGTGGGGCATAGCAACAGTGAATTAGGGGGGCGAAGTTGGTCAGGGCGAGTCGGAAAGCTCCATTGATCTGTTACGATAACCAAATTTCATTGTAATAAATATTAAACGGTATCTACTGCTGAAAATATTTAAATAATAAGTACATTAACTGACAAAAAAAATATATAAATGAACAAAGTTCAATCAAAAAAAAAAGTTTTTGAGCCTTATTCCAAAAATACAATTTTGTACTTTTTTTAAATATTGGCATTGTTTAAGAATGAAAATAAAACCAATTTCTAACATTTTTGCAAAACAATACAAGCTTTATTTAAAAGAAAATGTTATCAGAAAAGAAAGATGTAGAATCCAAATTAATCCAAATTTTCACATTTCTAATAAAAACATAAAAAAGACAGCAAAAAAAGATTAAATAAACTATTTCATGATTAGCAAGATTTTTAAATCCTCAAAGGAAAATGTTATATTGAAATAGTTTGAGTTGCCATGAAAGCAATACACTGTGTAATCAGTAGTTATGAAAAGTAGTATGAAACAAGCAGCACTAAAATAGTTTTAAAATTGTTTAAGCAATCATTACCTTTTTCTTACTCTGCTCAGAGGGAATGACAAAAAAACTCATTAGTTGCTTCGAACAAAATATGATCCTTGGGAAGCTGCATGAGTGCGGTTGAGTTAATAGCACTTTAATGCATCAATCTGAGAGCCAGAATGGACGGCTCTTACCCACACAATGAACAGAGCAGCAACAAAATTAAACTTGATTGCAGGAAATGCACACAAATTGTTCAGTACATTGTCACACACGGTGAAGCTTATTGTTTTCATTTTTGTTCCCTGAAAAAAAAAATATTCCATTCGTTTCATACTTAAGTGGGCTGCAATTACTGGGTATAGTCTGCACTGTCATGACATCATCATCCAGCAAATGTAGCAAAATTACTTTAATGCAAATACCAGCACTTCCAATGTCACGATAAATGAACAAGCTAAGAGACCTACTGTAATTAAGTTTGGCTGAATTGCTTTTTTACTAATGCCAATTGGAGAAAAAACATGCAGGATGGCAGATCAGGAAATGTCTTAGAGCTTGTTCATATTACACATTATATGCGACTTCTATCAGTTTTGAGGATGAACTGAATGCGACCCTGAAGTGACCCGCATGCGCAAAAGAGGTCCTGAGGTAATACATGACCACGCAGGCACGCACTGTTTGTTGACGGAAGTAAATGTGGAGGCATCTCGTCTCTGCATTTCAATGACGGAAAGGTCGTATATATGCGACCTGGCCATTCAGACAGCAGTCGCATTGCAAAATATCAGATACGTATCGAATTTAGGACCACATATGAAAGTGGCCTGGGTCAGATTTTAAAAAATCGGATTTATGCTGTTCAAACTGTCTTTAACAGATCTGATACAGGTCACATATGAGCAAAAAAATCGGATTTGGGCCACATTTGCCTGCTGTCTGAACGTAGCCTAAGTGACCACAGTTAAATAGCAGGGATCATGAACTCACAGTCCTCGAGGACTGAATATTGCTGGTTTTCCACCCACCCTTTACCTGGAGGTCAGGTGTAAAGGCAGAGTGGCCAATAAGAAGCACTTATTGTTCAGTTAACTTGTTAATTATCTTGGTTATAAAAAAAAAACAGGGCTAGATTTGGACTGGTGATCACTGCAGTGTGATGTCACAAGGAGAATATTTTGATAGCCTCTGTTAAACAGGGTAAATGGGTCCTGGTATGCTCTGCTTTGTAAACTTATTTGTGGAAACTTCCATCAAAGGACCTGTCAATCTCAATATTCTCCTCCTCTTTCAGGGAGCCCCTCCCCAACATCATCATAGTCCCTCCCACTAAAAGTTGGAGGGTTTTCGGTGGTCAGAACTTTTCCTCCTACAGGGACAAGTGAGAAGAAAAACAGACAAACAGCTCATTTTTACTGAATACCAGCTCCAAACTTGTAGTGCTCTATTGACAGAAACACTGTAATTTAAACTTATTTTAGTATGTTTCTGTGAGCTACATTTAACTATTTATTTTCAGAAAAGTTAACAGGACAGAAGGAAAGCAAACATATTTTCAAATTTGCCGAGGAAGCCACTACTGAAGATGCTTTCCATAGCCCATCTATGGACTAAAATAGGGTGGACTGATACATTTTAGATTACACTCTAAACGCTGATATGTATATGTTTCATAGAGCAGGATTATCTAATAGAAACTCACCCATCTGAATCCAGTCCAGAGTAACAGCATCATCATAATTTTCTGTGTCAGTCACATGATTGCCTGCAATAAACCACACAAGGAGGGTCTCTAAGCCGAACAGTCATGGAAACTGGCAGCGCTAATCAAACAGATTGGAAACAGAAACATTTTACCTGAATTAATGACATCAAAATCTGAAATGTTTTTAACTTTCAAAGTAATAATTCACACAATGATAGTCAAACTCATAGAAACCTTGTGGCAACTACTCAGCTTAAAGGGAACATATAATGAAAAACTCACTTTTTCAGTTCTTGTGCATTTTGGCCCTACATTTCAGTGCCTGGAGTGGCTTGCTCATGGCTCGCATAGAGGCTGGTCTTTTTTTAAGTTTTGCCAAGTGGCGACCATTTATTTGCCCATACAGATGTGTTAATGCATTTTATCTTTTCTTTTATGCTTGGATTAGTTTGCATCCCCTTCCAATTGCGGATAGTGATAGTTTTCCTTTAGCCATGCAAGAATAAGCTTTTGTGACCGAATTGGGCACACCCAGTTGGTAACATAGCCCCTTAAAGAAATGACAAAGGGATCACCAATAGGCTGCAATGACAATGAAAACGCAAAACACATGATATTGTGAGGATGAGAATGATCATAACACAAATGATTACAAACCCCAATTCCAATGAAGTTGGGACATCGTGCAAGACGTGAATAAAAACACAATACAATGATTTGCAAATCCTTTCAACAAAGACAAGATATTTAATATTAAAACTGAAAAACTTTATTGTTTTTTTGGAAATATTCACTGATTTTGAATTTGATGCCTGCAACACGTTCCAAAAAAGCTGGGACAGGGGCAACAAAAGACTGGGAAGTTGAGGAATACTCAAAAAACACCTGTTTGGAACATTCCACAGGTGATCAGGTTAATTGGAAACAGGTGAGTGTCACGATCAGGTATAAAAGGAGCATCCCCGAAAAACTCAGTTGTTCACCAGCAAGGATAGGGCGAGGTTCACCACTTTGTGAACAACTGTGTGAGCAAATAGTCCAACAGTTTAAGAACAATGTTTCTCAACGTGCAATTGCAGTGAATAGAGGGATTTCATCATCTACAGTCCATAATATCATCAAAAGATTCAGAGAATCCGGTGAAATCTCTACATGAAAGCGGTAAGACCAAAAACCAACATTGAATGCCGTGACCATCGGTCTCTCAGACGGCACTTCTTGAAAAACCGACATCATTCTGTAAAGGATATTAGCACGTGGACTCAGGAACACTTCTGAAAACCATTGTCAGTTAACACAGTTTGTCGCTACATCTACAAGTGCAAGTTAAAACTCTACCGTGCAAAATGAAAGCCATATGTCAACAACATCCAGAAATGCCGCCGGCTTCTCTGGGCCTGAGCTCATCTGAGATAGACTGATGCAAAGTGGAAAAGTGTGCTGTGGTTTGACGAGTCCACATTTCAAATTGTTTCTGGAAATCATGGATGTTGTGTCCTCCGGGGAGGACAAGGACCATCCAGATTGTTATCAGCGCAAAGTTCAAAAGCCAGCATCTGTGATGGTATAGGGATGTGTTAGTGCCCATGGCATGGGTAACTTGCACATCTGTGAAGGCACCATTAATGCTGAAAGGGACATACAGGTTTTGGAGCAACATATGCTGCCATCCAAGCGACATCTTTTTCAGAGATGTCCCTGCTTATTTCAGCAAGACAATGCCAAGCCACATTCTGCATGTGTTACAACAGCATGGCTTCGAAGTAAAAGAGTGCGGGTAATAGATTGGCCTGCCTGCAGTCCAGACCCGTCTCCCTTTGAAAATGTGTGGCGCATTATAAAGCACAAAATACAACAACGGAGACCTTGGACTGTTGAGCAACTGAAGTCGTACATCAAGCAAGAATGGAAAAGAATTCCACCTGCAAAGCTTCAACAATTAGTGCGCTCAGTTCCCAAATGCTTTTTAAGTGTTGTTAAAAGGCAAGGTGATGTAACACAGTGGTAAACATGCCCCTATCCCAGCTTTTTTGGAACGTGTTGCGGGCATCAAATTCAAAAGTGAATATTTCCAAAAAAACAAGAAAGTTTATCAGTTTGAAAATTAAATATCTCGTCTTTGTCGTGTATTCAATTGAATATAGGTCGTAAAGGATTTGCAAATTTGTATTCTGTTTTTATTCACCTTTTACACAACGTCCCAACCTCATTGGAATTGGGGCTTGTAAGTAACTCAAAACTTACTCTGAATTCCATCTCCCGTTTTAACATTCTTTCAGCAGTGTAATTTATTTTAAGCTGGCACTTAACCTTAATTTAAAATGTTTTCAGTGTTAAAAAGAAATCATTTAAAATGGGAAACATCTTCCAAAGCAAATCAACCTCCAAAAAATGGTGTATACCGGCATCATAAACATAACTAATATACGCTGTTTTATGTGCCACAGGAATATAGAATCTTTGCCAGACATATTGATGTTCAGATTTGGGCAATCCATCTCCAGAAAGTAAAAGTCCTTCCCAGTATTTTGTTGCAACTGCCTGGATCTAATAATTGCAGTACCCCTTCAGCCCAGAGGTTGAGCTAATTAGGGAAATCAGCTGCCGGAGCTCACGGCTGGAAGTAAAACACGGCAGGACTTTCTGACCCCTGGAATGTCCACCTCTGTTGATGTTTTATGTCATCGCTAACGTGGATAGGAAAATGCCTGATGACTTTTTGATGTAAGAAACAAACTGTTTGGTCATTCTCCTGTTTAGTCTTTGCAAATTAACAATTATTGCATGGTTGCAGTTAAGATGTGAAGACATGCAGTCGCACAATGGAAGCCACAATGCGATAATTCATTTATAAAATGACTTCCGGTTCAACCAAAGTTGTCTTCAGGGCGTTGAGGGATGATTCACTTGCCAGAAGACTTACATTGAAACCATTTGAAATTAAATAAATTCATTATTATTGCATTGTAGCTACAAGTGTGTGACTGCCCCTTTTCATCAATTTATGAACTCAGTCTTCTGAGACTATGCCTTTGTCCTAATAAGACAGAAATATTTTCCTATCCGATGCCTAATTCTTGTAGCATAAGATTTTCACATTTCCCAGACCACTATTCGATCTGCTCCAGCCGCGTGGCTGAAGCTAAGCAGGTGTGGGCTTGGTTAGTACTTGGATGGGAGACCACCTGGGAAACCCAAGTTGCTGCTGGAAGAGGTGTTGGTGGGCCAGTAGGTTGCGATCTTCCCTCTGGTGGAAAAATCCCCAATGCCCCAGTGCAGTGACGGGGACACTGTACTGAAGGAGACGCTGTCTTTCGGATGAGACGTTAAATCGAGGTCCTGACTCACTGTGGTCATTAAAAATCCAATGACACTCTTCGATAAGAGTAGGGGGTTCCCCGGTGTCATGGCTAAACTCCCAACCTGGCTCTTTCGACCTGCCACCTAATCATCCCCTGATCTAATTGGCTGTGGAAATTGCCCTCTCAACCCCCAGGGCTCCTTTGAAAAAGAGATTTCAATCTCAACGGGACTTCCCTGACTAAATAAGGGTTAAATAAATAAAATAAATTTAGCTGAACAACAAGGTCCACCTTAAACTAGTTGTCACCTGGTTCTTGTTTTGTAAAGCACAGGCTACCTCATAAATAGAACTTTTTTTTTCCCCACTTGCATTTTTTTTTTAATCGCCCTAATATTGCATGCAGAGAGAGGCTGTGTGTTTATATGCCAGATGATTGCTATAATAATCAGAAAGCTTTTATTATGGAGGAAAAATGGTTAACAACAGGTCAAAACTTATCATCTATGTTCAGGGATTTTTTTCATGAGCTTCCCCAACTTGCATTTGTGGCAAAAACCACATGAGCAGAAGTTAGTGAATTTCCTAACATTTCATGCTTCATTCCAAAACCACAAATTACACAATTGCAGCAAGACTCACAAAAATCTCATAAGCAAGAGATGGGAAATTCGCTCATGGAGTGTGTTTCATTTCACATTCATCTATAAAGTAAAACTCACCTGGGCCCTCACGGATGACATCATCATAGTACTCCGGTGCATCTCCGTCCACCAGCTCCCCTTAAACAGACAAAGAGGCGCAGCAACAGTGCTGGTTAAAATGGGAACAACGCTTTTACTGCACAGAATGATTATTGGATTTAATAATACTGGTGTCATTCATTATTGGTGGAACAACTTTGAAAGGCTCGACTATGCCCAAGATTTGCCCACAAAACATAACCACAAGAATTGTTTTGTGCAAAGGAATCATTTCAGTTATGCACAAGTGGTATACTTCTTAAAAGGACAAGACATGACTGACCTTCCACATCTCTATTCACTGCTAAATACAAACAACTCACAGTGATACTGAGGAGAAATTGCTGCATCATACCAACAACCAATCAAAACACACCTGCCACGCTCTTTGCAGGCTTATCCGGAGTGATGACATCATCATAGTTCTCTGGTGTTTCTTCTGTGTCCAGGTCCCCTGAATGCAAACAGCCTTGTGATGACGTAAGGTTTAAGGCTTAAAATCTGAACTCAGCAAAAATCTGAACTTGAGCTGCTAATTATTCAAAATTTTTTGGATGGTATAAAAGTACAACCCCATTTCCAAAAAAGTTGGGATGCTATGTCAAGTAAAAAAAAAAAAAACAATGCAATGACTTTCAAATCATTTAAACGTTATATTTATTTGAAAATAGTGCAAAGACAATATATCAGATGTTGAAACAGATATTTCATTTTTTTTAAATATGTGCACATTTTGAATTTGATGCCAGCAACACAGGGGCATGTTTACCACTGTGTTGCATCACATCTTCTTCAGTCAACACTCTGTAAGCCTTTGGGAACTAAGGAAACCAACTGCTGTAGTTTTGAAAGCAAAAATGTTTTCCCATTCTTGCTTCATGTACGATTTCAGCTGCTCAATACTTTGCAGCCATGTGTCATATTTTTCATTTCGTAATGCGCCAAATATTATCAATGTGTGACAGGTCTGGACTGTAGGCAGACCACCGTAGCAACCAGACTCTTTTACAACAGAGCCATGATGTTGTAATACGAGCAGAGTATGGTGTTTGGCATGTTGTTGCTGGTAGCAGAAATGAGCAAGGCCTTCCCTTAAAAAAGGCATCTGGATGGCAGTAAATGTTCCACCAAAACCTGTACATATCGTTCACCATTAATTGTGCCTTCACGGATGCACAAGTTACCCATGTCATGTGTACTAATGCACCACCATACTATCATGGACGCTGGATTTTGAATTGTGTGCTGATAACAAGTGGGATGGCCATTGTCCTCTTTAGTCCGGAGAACATGGAGTCCATGATTTCCAAAAAGAATTTCACATTTTGATTAGTCAGACCACATGGCAGTTTCCCACTTTGCCTCAGTCCATCTTAAATGAGCTTGGGCCTGGAGAAGGCAGCAGCATCTCTGTATCTTGTTGATATATGATTTAATCTTAAATGGCAGAGTTTTAACTTTTAATCATTTATGGATGAACAGACAAACCCTATTCACTGATGATAGTTTTCAGAAGTGTTCCTGAGTTCATGCAGTCATTTTCACTAAAGAATGATGTCTGTTTTTAAAGCAGTGCCACTGGAGGGCCTGAAGATCACAGCCATTCAATATTGCTTTTTGGCCTTGTCCCTAGCATATAGAGAATTCTCCAGATTCTCGGATTCTGTTGATGATATTATGTACCATAGAAGATGAAATCCCCAAATTCTTTTTAATTGTCGGTTGAGAAACATTATTCTTAATGTGTGCAACTATGAGCCCAAGTAGTCTTTCATGGAGTGGTGAAGCCCTCGCCATCTTTCTTTTGAAAGATCTTTTATATCCAATCATGGCTCTGACCTTTTGCCAATTAACCTAATTAGCTGAGAGATGTTCCACCAGGTGTATTATATTATATATTTAAATCAGACAACTTCTCCAGACCTTCGTTGCCCCTGTCCCAAATTTTTTTAAACGTGTTGCCAGTGTCAAATTCAAAATGAGCAGATATTTTTCAGACAATTACATTTCTCAATTTTAACATATGTTGTCTTTGTTCTATTTTCAATCAAATTTAGGGTTAAAATGATTGCAAATCATTGTGTTTGCTATTAATTCACATTTTACATAGTGTCCCAACTTTTTCGTAAATGGGGTGGTACCTCAGTTCATCATAGGCTCGAGTTTTGCCATGTGTACACAGACTAATGCAGTGGGAACATATTCCACAGCCTAAATGACCCGATATTTTAATCTTGATATGTGCAAAATTGAGATACTCACTTTAATACATCACACCAGTTGCAAACAGACCCAGAAATAACACTGAGACAAATACACACAGGAGTACAGCCCCACCTACTGGAAGATGTGTGTAAGAGCGTATAATCTAAGAGCCCTAAAGGTTATCATGGCTGAGGAGCTGAAGAAGCAGCCCATTCGCTTTTGCCTATTACTGCAGTTTCATGCACACATGCTATAAATGGACAGCAAATCTAAAATACCACATTATATGCATTTTGCTGAAGGTCTTACATAGAGGGACTGAAATAGTTTTTGCGTTTTTACATAGTGTCCATTTTATGGAACTGGGGTCATTAAATCTGACCCTCAAATCTAAATCCAGCCCTACTCTTCATTTCTCTTTTATCACCTGACTCTACATAAGGGTAGAACAGTAGCAGTCTTCAGCCTGAGCGGACTGTGATATCATGTTCTGTGTTGCATACCGGTCAGAACAGCTGACAGAACAGTGCCTTACAGGAAAGGAAATACTCCTGAAAACACTAATTCCAATCACTCATTTTTCACCTCCGTATCTCCTTGTTCCTTACCATACCCAGAAACTGATGGAGGTCAGCCATCATTCGGGACATTCTAGTCCATCAAATATGCCATGAGGAAACAAGGGTCAGGCATTTTCTAAAGATAACTGGGGCATGGAGGGATGTATACATCCTCTTGAAAAGTAGTTTTTCAGAATTTGCGACGCAACACCGATCAACCTTTGGATCCAGTTCTCCCCATCAACTAAACATCTTCCTTGGCTGTGAGTGACATCACTCAGACCTGACATATGATCGACATCCCAACAAGAACATTCCATTTCCCTGATCCACATTCATTCAATTTTCCCATCTTCACTAAATTCTCTGGTTCTTTTCCTCTCTTCCCCCTTATGGGCAGAACTTATTCCAAGGAAAGGGAGGTAGCAAATAGAGACAGAACATAAAAATAAGCAACTGGAATGCAATCCAATGCGACCGGTCACCTCTCCCCCTCTTACCTTTGAGGGGAAGTTCGTCAGCGTCCGCTACATCATCGTAGCCAGAAGGCAGGTCGTCAGACAAGCTACTTCCTGTGAACAGTAGAGAGAGGGTGTGTCCAGACTTGCCCACACCACCCATGATCTAAGGGAGTCTTACATGCGGTGTTTTAGATTTCCTTGGGTGACACGATGACTTAGGTGACACTTTAGTGAGACTTTAATCAAGTGACTCACAGGTGATTATAATTAGCACGAGTTGAACAGCAGCAGTGATCTTATTTTGGCTTCACTGGCAAATAAAACTACAGATCTTTCCAGTCCCAGTCAAACATTGCAACCATTAAGCCACATGTGGCTGAGCCACATTTTATGTGCATGACTGTCAACACAAAATGTTACAGAAACAGTGCACATTTAGACAATGGATAATCGTACTAATACAAACCCCAATTCTTTTGAAGTTGGGACATTATGTTAAAAAAGTGAATAAAAACAGAATACAATGATTTGCAAATCTCATAAACCCACATTTTATTCACAATAGAGCATAGACAACATATCAGATGTTAAAAGGGAGACATTTCACCATTTCATGAAAACTATTAGCTCATTTTGAATTTGATGGCAGCAGCACGTCTCAAAAAAATTGGGACAAGGGAAACAAAAGGCTGGAAAAGTAAGTGGTACTAATGAAAAACAGCTGGAGAAGCATTTTGCGACTAAATAGGTTAATTGGAAACAGGTCAGTTAAATATGGGCAAACCAGGGGCGGATCTACAGGGGGGGCAGAGGGGGGCAACTGCCCCCCCCCCCACTGTCGAGCCTTGCCCCCCTAGCTGCCCCCCTAACTTTAATGTTCTTAAAACTATACTTGTAAAACAAATCACCACTATGTCTAAAAGCCCCTCAAAGCGTCGAAATAAAAGATGAATTCACCAAAAAAATGATAAATGTAAATATAATACTGGCTCCTCAAATACTTAGCTACGGTCCTGCATCAAACGCGCGGAGTCTGTATGACGAGCCTCCTGCTCCGCGCTGGCGTGTGTCAGTTGTCATGGACACTTGTTGGAGTCTGCGTGCAGCGCAGCAGAGTGGAGCCACTTAGCCACCCAAATTTCTCCAGGTAAATTTAGTTTCCCCTGGTGACGTTTTAACACACGAAGTTAAAGTTAAGTTAAATTTGTCATAGGTGGAATGTACGCTAAAGGCGATGGTTCAATGCGCTCATTATTCGTTGGTCAAAAGTGACTCACTCCCGTGTAATTTGTTGGAGCATTTTTCCCTTCGGTTAGTGTTTATTATAGTAAAAATGAGAACAGTTTATGGAGCATTTAGCTAGATATCAAAAACAGGCGTGTTGAATCCAGAGGGTCGCTGTTAAGTTTCAGTGTTATGTGATCAATATCACAGCAATGAGGCTGCATAATAAAACCAGGTCCTCTCTGTCAAGGCAGTGGCTACGGGCACGGACCCGTATCTCTAGCCTGTATGCTAAAGGTAAGGCAGCAGTATTATAGCCTCTCATTCCATCATAGGTAAAGGTACGGGCGGGTCCGTACCTACTACCGTGAGCCCTTGTTGTAAACATACGGATGGTAAGTCCTAATGAATTTGGCATGTGTCAGCCGAACCAGGCAAAATTTCTTAAATTCCATTGAAACTTGAAATATAATTATTATAATTTTACCATATATATGTTTGTATAGATCATAAGTAGCTCATAAGTACTCGCGACAGGAGCAATATCCGACTTGGCGGAAATTCCACCACACGACTAGAGGTCTATGAAGCCTGACAATCATCAGACGATCGTCTTAGAAATCTAGCTGTTCTCAGTATTGAGAAACAACGTGCAAAAAAGCTAGGTTTGGATATGTTTGTGAGACGTTTTGCTGCACAGCACAACAATCGTCGTCTGAAGCTCTCTTAAAAGAGATGGCCAATATCAGTCCTGGACTGTGACTTCAGTACTTTTGCTGTATTTATTTTGAGGTACTTTTATTTCATTAGCCCTAAATATTCAGTCTACTACATCTTGGAAGGCATAATAATACAGTGTGTCCCGAAAAAAAGGAAACTGGGGATAAAATGAGAAGTATTCTGTTGAAACTTAGTATCTATAAAACTAATTATACAACAGTTAGTTCTGACCAAGTAATTTGATTGGACAAGAGACATTCCATGAGTGCTGATATAGAGTACAACAGCACTGGGACTTTTTACAGACATTATCACTCCGCTGTACAGGCGTTCTAATAACCGTTATTTAACGGTGCATCAGTTATTTGTGTTGGCGGAGCCAAATAAATGATTAAATAAACAAACAAATCATAATCTCCTGTCGCTTATTACTGTTAACTAATAAAATGCGCTTGTAGAACTTTTGTATAAAAGCAATATCACACTCAAGGTCGTGCTGTTGTGCGAATATCAGCACTGGTGTGATTGCCTGTGGCCTCGTGCCTACGACCGAATCGCACCAGTGCTGATATTCAGCACAACAGCACTCCCTCTCATGTGATATTGCTTAATTAGGACTATTAATTACACAACTGTGTACTTTTTCACATCATACAAAGAAAACAAACTTAGTCAGGCATCGTTGTCAGAACTCATTGTTCTGTTGTCAGCTGCTTGATTTGAGCACATCTGTCATGCAGCTAGTACGGTTTACATTTAAAACAGTACACATTACACAACCTAAAGCACTAATAGCCCTGACAATGAAAAGGTGAAACTGATCATCCAGGTTCATCCATGTTCAGGCCTGTCATCATTTTATGTAATCTGGTGCAAAGTGGTCACTGAATTACTCCAAAAGTGTCATTGTTGTTCAGTTGAGTGTGGCACAACCTCCACTTACTTGACATCGTTAGACAGAAGACATAGTTATATAACACCAAATACCATTTTTAATCAAAGAATGTTAAGTAATTGTTATAGAATTAACCATTTATTCTTGGTTTCCTTTTTTGGGACACATTGTACAATAAATACATTGAAGAATATTTTTCTGAAATTGTTCCCCTATTTTTAAACGCAGTTTTTTTGCAGATTGGTGAACCTCTGCCTATCTTTACTTACAACATCTGATATCTTGTCTATGCTCTATTGTGAATAAAATATGGGTTATTGAGATTTGCAAATCATTGTATTCTGTTTCTTATGCATGTTTTACACAATGTCCCAACTTCATTGGAACTGGGGATTTCCTAATATCACACTGAGGATGTCCCATGCCACCCCTCCCAGACCTCTTGCCACCCCTTTGCCACCCCATATAAAATTTTTTAAATCCGCCACAGGGGCAAACCTTCACCAATCTGTGAAAAGCTGCGTCTAATCATTGTGGAACAATTTCAGAAATATGTTCCTCAATGTAGAATGGCGAAGACTTTGAATGTCCCACATTCTACAGTACATATCATCAAAAGATTCAGAAAATCTTGAGGAATTTCTCTGCACAAGGGAAAGTCCGAAGGTCAATATTGGAAGCTCCTGATCTTCGGGCCCTCAGGTAGTGCTGCATTAAAAACAGGCATGATTCTGCACTGGAATTCACTGCATGGACTCAGGAACACTTCTAGAAATCATTGTCTAAGAGCACAGTCCACCGTGCTGTTCACAAATGCAAGTTAAAGCTGGATCATGCAAAGAAGAAGCCATACGTGAACACGATTCAGAAATGCCGCCGTCTTCTCTGGGCCAAAGCTCATTTAAAATGGACTGAGGCAATATAGAACGCTGTTCTGTGATTGGATGAATCAAAAATTTTAAATTCTTTTTGGAAACCATGGACACCGTGTTGTGCAGACAAAAGAGGAGAGGGACCATCCAGCTCATTATCAGTGCACAGTTCAAAAGCCTGCATCTCTGATGGTATGGGGTCACATTAGTGCCTATGGCTTGGGCAGCTTATAGGTCTGGATGGGCATCATCAATGCTGAAAAGTTTATAGAGCTTTTACAACAACCTATTTTCTCATCCAGACACCATCTCTCTTTGGGAAGGTCTTGCATATTTCACAAGACAATGCTAAACCACATACTGCACCCATCACAACAGCATGGCTCTGGATGCTGAAATGGCCATCCTGCAGTCCAGACTTTTCACCAACAGAAAATATTTGGCGCATCATAAAATGTAAAATCTGGCAAAGAAGACCCAGGACTGTTGGGCAGCTAGAATCCTACATCTGACAACAGTGGGACAACATTCTTCTCCCAAAGCTCCAGCAACTTGTCTCCTCATTTCCCAGACGTTTACAGACCGTTGTTAAAAGAAGAGGGGATGTTACACAATGGTAAACACAGCCCTGTCCCAACTTTTTTGAGATGTGTTGCTGCCATCGAATTCAAAATGAGGTCATATTTTTCATGAAATGGTAAAATGTCTCACTTTCAACATCTGATATGTTGTCTATGTTCCATTGTGAATAAAATATGGGTTTATGAGATTTGCTGTTTTTATTCATGTTTTACACAACGTCCCAACTTCATTGGAATTGGGGTTAGTAATAATTGTTACAAACTGAAGCAGAGGGGAAGCCAGTTGCACGAACGATGATGAGCCACAAGGGCATGTTTATAATGAGAAGGATAAGGATAAATGGAAGAAGGCTTGGAGAACCCGCTGTACCTAATAATTTGTCCACAAATAAATTGGCTCCCTGGAAGAGACACCAGGGAGGAGGACAGGAATTAAGAGTAAACCATTAGAGTAACCCTTTAGCCTCAGACAATCCAGATCTAACTGAGGCACAACCAGTGACCAATACAGCTGATCACATGAAGGGCATAACGAGACAATCAATCAGTTAACAGGAAGAACCCGCAAGACAGCTGGAACAGGGGCAGAACCAATTAAACAGACACACAGGTTGTGACAAATAGTAATAAAAATAATAATCATATCAAAGGTCCAAATCAATGCCAAAACTACTCAAAATCTATACATTGAATACCAAACACTAATTGAGATACTAATGATAACACAAACAGAAAATATAATGGAGATGGCGCCCACTATTTGTCTTTCGTTGTTTGACAGGATATATGCATATTCACTCACCCCACCGGGGGGCGCTGTAGGTACCCTCTCTCGCCAGCTTGTACTCGAGCTCCTCGTAGATGGCCTCATTCAAGGGGTTACTCTCCCACTCAGACAGGGCTGTGAGGGCAGAGACAGAGAATTCCTGAGCCACTGGGCTCTTCACAATGGAGTGTTTTTCACATTCTTCTTCTCTTTGCTTGTGCTTGACCCGACAATCGATCGCCATCACTCCAGTCCTTGAGGGGATGAGGCAAAAGGTGCAACAATTTTCCAAAAGATATCTTGACCACAGAAAGTCCATCACATCCTTTACAGTAGCGTATAGTGCTAATTTATTTATTTATTTATTTATCTTTTTTTTTTTTTTTTTGCAAAGCCTACAGGTAACCAAACTCTGGCTTCATGTCCCCCATCTGCAACACGTTTGCCGTTTCAGTGACTAATGTTGCTTCAAACAGAGGCATGACAGATGACAGAGCAAATATATTTAATTTCACTAATTCATTGATTCAAAGGACCTTACTCTTCTCTAAGCACATCTGTCCTATTAGCACACACCACACAAATTACACAACCAATGATTGGAGCAAAAAGTACTGAGACCAATCATTGGTCATGTTCTTGGTTTTATTAGTGCTAATACATTTTGCAAGTGCTAAAGCTCTTGATAAATCAAGCCCTCAATCCTATCCCTCCCTGTTTGGCAAAACTACAACCTATCACTTGTTGGGCTGAAGTCCCCTTTAGTCTCAATAATATGCACCAGTTCCAATCGATACACACTGGCACAGGGTCTTAACAGATCATGTAACCCATCATGCTCAATTCAAAACAATTTGATTAACTGATTAAGCTGACGACTGGAACAGCTACACGCAACATCAGCCTCCACTTACCAGTGCCACTGGTAGCCAGGGCTTTTTGCTTTTTGGTACTTGTGAATGCACAGCAGACCTTTTTTTTTTTTTTTTTTTGCTCCAGAAGCTTAATGAGCTGTAGTATCTCTGTCATTCACTGGAGCCTGCAAGCATCTGAGGGAATTTAAATTCTTGGTCTCTCTCAAGTCCATCCAAAAGGCCAAAACCAGGCTTCGCCTTTCAGGCCATTACCTTGTCTCACCAGCAATGTCACGGTATTTTTTATCATGGCGGGATCAGCCACCAGTTTCAATTCAAATCATTTTGAAGTAAAAAAAAAAAAAAAAAAACGATTTAATATATATTTCCCCTCCAGGAATTGTGCACACAATATATCTTCTATCTTTCCCCAGTGTCTTCATCTTGCTTAGCTTTTCAGACAAAGCTATTTCAGGCCCACCACCTACCTCTCCTCAGAGCTCTGTTCTGGAGCAGCATTGCTCCTAAAATGGCCAGCAGCAGGAACAGCAGCGCCCCCATCACCATGAAGGCCACTGTGGGGACAGACAGGCTGGATGGTTGGTCTGCTGGCCGTCTGGTCGCAACTGAAAAATGAAGGAAGACAAGGCATTCCGGCTGCAGCAGACAATATTGCACACAGCTGATTCTCTCTTCACAGTGGCTGCTTGAACTACATGGCTAAAAGTGCTAACAATTCCATGGCCTGGCCCCATTCTTCTCGGACAAGGCAAGGCCTATAAGCTTGATTAAAGGAAAATCCTGCAGCCCTAGCAAGGCCAATATATGATTCATTTGGAAGAATTTGATTGGCCTATGGTCCTGAAACTGTTGTAAGCAAACTTGGAATGAGACCAGCCAACATCGCTGCACAAAATCATACGATTCATTTCTGGCAGGAGCAGTTGCAAATTCTTGCAGTTGTGTTTTTTAACATCTAAAGAAAAGTCTTCTCAGACAAATAGATGCTACCATCAAAGAGAAGTGGAGACCAATTTCACATGAATTCCCACGGTTTAGGAATGAAATGTAGGATGAGCAGATGTCCACATACATTTGTAAATGATGTGTATTTGAATACAGCTGCTTTCAGCTGGTTGAGACACAAACAACTAGTAAGTTACCTGACAATGAAAGCAAAGTATATTGTTAGGCAAACTAAGCCATTCCACAAAATACCAAATCCAATCATCAAAAAGTATCAAGAGGCAAAGTAGAATAAAGTTTGTGGCTCAGAGATGTTAAGAACAAAAGCCAATGCTGTCAATGTCCTGAAAGTTCCCAAAGAGCCTGTTTTAATAGGTTAGGTTAGGTAAGATGAGATAAAATAAGATAAGATAAGATTTTTAAATTTACAGCTGCAAACATCAAACTTGGCATCAGTTCTCAGCAAACTAAGCGAGCCTTACCTAGTGGTTGGGTGGATATGGTTGTCACACTGGGAATACCTGAAAAAAGATAAGTTTACCATGTGTAGCATGACAAAGGCCATTACAATGTCAATGTGATCAACAAGGCACAGTTTCAGACAACACTACACCATCATCCTTCACCATCCAGAGGAAGTCCCTACCTGCCTTGGTGTCAGACGAATAGCCTGTAAAATAAAAACAGATTTATTACCCGTTCATTATATCATTCCCAAACAGACCTCTGTCCCCATGTAATCGGCTGTGACACCCATGGGGCCGCATCCTTTCAGCACAATGGCTAATTAATCTTAATTACTAGATATCGCACAGTGCAACACAGCATAGACAATAATAGCATTGTATAATCTATTATCTACACCACTTCCTCTTAAGGGTCGCAAGAGCACTGGAGCCTATCCCAGCTGTTTATGAACGAAAGACAGGGATCCATCCTGGACAACTCGCCAATCCATCGCAAGGTGCACACGCCATTCATGCACCATTCAGTCACACACTCATACCTAAGGGCAATTCAGGGCGTCTAATTAACCTTACGTGCGTCTTTGGCCTGTGGGAGGAAACCGGAGTGCCTAAAGGAAACCTGTGCGAACACAGGGAGAACATGCAAACTCCGCACAAAAAGACTCCCGGATGGATTTTAACCCATGGCATTCTTGCTTTGAGGCAGTATTGCTACCCACAAGTGCCATTGTGCTGCCCCAGTATAGTATGAAACATTGGGCTCTAATTTCTTGGCGCAGCGCAGGGTGGCGCAGCGTGGCGTAGCGTGGTGCAGCCCACACAGTGGTAATTTAAATCCGGTGCAGCCCGCGCAGTGGTAATTTCGTCTTGTGCAACACTGTGCGCAGCCACTTTGGCAATTTGGTAGACGGACGTCTTGCCGAGATGGGTGTGGCGGCGTAGTAGGGGGAGGTGTCACATATTCATCAAGACGCAGTGACAATTTAAGTGAAAAAAGTCTCCGCTGAAGTTACCCAGAAAGCTCGCCAGCTCCAACCTGGTTTACTTTCTGTGCAGTGGTAATTTGGCTGACCGGCGCACATTGCGCTGCGTCCACCGAAATCTCACAGGCAGGTTTCCAGAATGTCAGGCACATTTCAATGCAATAAATAATTACAGCAAGCACTATTTAATGTAACTATCTGAATCAGGACATAAATTATAGTATCTATATCGATTGTCCTGATGTCAGATTAAAGGCGGTTGGCACGCGTAATGGAAACTCGACCTGGCTTAATCAACGCAGCTGAATCTGTGATGCAAACTAACGACTTCACATCTTTCTCAGCCAACCACAAACTGCATATATAATGCTTGCGTTCTATGCTCAGTAAAGCCGCTTGCACACTGGACGCGAAACGAATTTTTCGCACGACTGATTACAGTCAAAGTCAATGCAAAGACGCGAATACACGCGTCTGTTTATTCGTCTGTTTTCTTCCGTTGAAGATAGACAACAGTCTTTATTCGGTCTCTCTTTTGAAAATTAGTCAGATGGATCGAACAGATTCATGCTTTATTTCCACACCAGAGATAAAATAGTGCTTGTAGTCAGTGACCAAATCAATTCCATGACCATTGACATTGTGAATTAAATATCGCATGCACGATCAAGACTGTCCGACGCGAAATGCAAAATACTCCATGTCCGGCAGCCAGCAAAAAGTAAAAGTATTGATATGAGAACAGATTTATAATGAAATAAAGAATAAAAATATATCACCAACAAACAGAACATCCAAAAAAGATGGCCCGCAAATAAATAAATCGCAGTGTTCAATGGATGTTCTGTTTGTTGTTAAAATGTTTCTTTTTATTCTTTATTTCATTATCAATCTGTTCTAATCGTCCTTTTTTTTTTTTTTTTTTTGGCTGTCAGACACGGAGTATTTTGCATTTAATGTTCAACAGGCATTGTACATTGTCCCGCGCCAATGTCGACTCACTTTATTGAGCAAAGCTTAAACAGAAACATTGATTGAAATTCTCGGTACTCATCTTGAAGAACTGAGCCCTCTTATCAAAACATTCACGTTTAATATCTAAAAGATTCAGTAGATTTGAAGAAATTAAAAACAATAATCGACTGTTGGACACGGAGTTATAATGAAACCATCCGACCGTCGAACACGGAGATATATTAAAACCCTGTCCGATTTTCGGACATGTAGACACTGCGTTCAACACAGCAAAGCAAACTGTCGTGCGAAAAATTCGTTTCGCGTCCAGTGTGCAAGCGGCTTAAAACTAATATTATTGTCACTTAGGTTTCATCGTTTTTAGTGGGGGAAAGGAATACAGCCTGATTGCTATGATCTCGTACTGAGTTAAGATCACATATTGAAAATAAATGTGTAACGTATCTTGCATTGTTGTCCATGCATGTTAATCCCAAAATTTTAAGCAGCAACAGGGTGTAATAATAGGAACACGCCATCCATCGTTTCTCTTCCCAATGATGCAGGCAGAAGAAATAAATGAGCAACCGTCGTATTTCATTCCAACTTCATATGTTTGAATGATCTGACGTAGTTTTGTTTTGAAATTCCATTCAAGTTCGCTAATGGTAATAATTCGAGAATGCCTCATTTTCGTGATGCTTAATATAGACGTAAGTGGTGCAGAAAACATGCCTGAAGTAGCAAAGTAAAATGCAACATTAACGCATCATGCAAATATAGGACAGAGGCTTCTTTATTTCAACACTTTAAAGGTGAGGAGAGGAGCTCATTTTATTGGTGAAGAGTTGACTCGGCTGTGTTAAACCCACTTCAGCCTTTTCTCCTCCCTCTTTGCCACTTGCGCCGGCAGGAGGGGCAGAGGCGGGACAGAGGAGTACTTGCGCCAGGCTACGCCAGGCACGAAATTGCAACATACGCCTGGACACACCCCGTTGGCGCGGCGCTCCCCCTATTCGCCGCGCCTGCGCCGCGCCTGCGCCTGGTCTACGAATTTAGAGCCCATTGTCTCATAGTTTAGGACACCTCATGCTAAATTCCATTCATGCACCCATGTTCAACAGTCAGAAATGGATACACTTCTGTCAGTCTTCTGGTATACTTAAGTGCTATTCAAATGTATTATTAGTTTCACTTGTATAATGAGAAAATGTATTAACCCCTTAAGCCCTGAGCCTCTTTTTCGAAAATGGCAAGCCCAAAATGAAATGAGTATATCTCTGCGACTGCTTGGTCCATTTGAATAATCTTGGTATCATAATAAAGGTAAAACCATTTGGGATTTCTGCCCTGGTGTAAAAATCACTATATATGTCACTGAGTCAGAGTAAATGGAGATGGAACACAGTATAGATGAAAGATCTCATTTTGCACCTAACAAAGTTTTACTTCCATCCCTTGTAAACTTAATTAGTTGCAGTCTGAAACCTAAAAAATTACAGCACAGAATCTCGTTATTATCTGTGCCAAAGTTTATTCTGATCAGGTAAATCAGAGCAAAATGAGAGAGGAATGTCTAGGTGGCTTCTCCAATTTGGCAATTTAGGTACCTTGTGTTCCATTTCAGATTTCTCAGACACCAAACTGTAAAACTCATTTAATTTCACTTTATGTCACTACAGGCATACATTCCATCCAAATAAAACATTTTTTAATTTTTAGAATGAAAAAAAAAAGTATTATTTTTCTGCCAGTTTTGTTGCCTATACAATTTCCCATTCAAAGATAATACATACAATGAAAATGAAGTTTGACTCCACTGGAGCAGATTTATTAAAAAACAAAACAAATTAATAAAATTATAAATACAAAGGCAATGTGAAAAAATGTTAAAGGAAAGTAAGAATAACAAAAACCCCAGCGATTATTTGTTGAAGGAAACTGCGATTATTTCCCAAAAAAGTGTGCCTAGACCAGGAATCATACCTTCGGAGTCCCGCTTGCAGCGCAGCACTCTAACCATTAGGCTACACCAACTGACTGTGATACTGTGGTCAAATTGCCCATTTAAGGAATGGGTATAGAAAATACATACAGAACTGTTGTCGTCTCAGTATTTGTGCGGAATAGCACAAAAATTCTGTCCGAAAACGACTTTGAAAATGAATGTTGAATATTTAGCGGATAATTATTCGGACAATACCTCAAACAAACTAGTTATGTGTTTATATTGTCGCGCTATTCAAGAACATGCAAATGGCCCATAGACTCAGTTTGACGCACTGGGAACGCAAGACTGTAGCTCAGGCTAGGTTTCTGCAATTAAGGTGGTTTAGAGTTCGTTGGAAACATCAGGACCCATAGAATCAAATGGCTACCGGTATAGTCTTACTGACAGCATCACAAGCCAATCGCAGAGAGGAAAATACATTGCAAGCAAGCTGAATGCTAAGGAGCTGAGATCTTCGAAGCAACGCCCTGGGAAAGAAAATGCTAGGATACTGGCAGATCTAGTTTCGTTATAACACAAACACATTGGGCTAACAATGGCAAGCGCAGATTTACCCTCGAGCAGTTTCTTATTACAAAATATCTAAGGTAAGAATTTTTTTTTACTCATCTCTGTAGACTGTAAAGTGTATGCCTGCTGTTCTTTGAGTGTGGTGTCGATTAAAAATGACAGGGCTCATATCATTGGACTCTGTGGACTTTCCTCTTTCATTTGAGGTATCGTTTTTATGCATAGCACAAATTCAGGAGAAATTCTGGTGATTCAGCGCTGATATGATTTTATCCTATGTTTTGCTACATGCTTATTTACTTGCTTAGTGCTTGATTTGTGCTCGGTTGAGGTAAAAATGGTCTACATGAGCTTTTGGCAGAGTTTCTTCGCGAAATGTGCATATGCCGCATGACAATGTTGCGAT
This sequence comes from Gymnothorax javanicus, assembly GCA_029692085.1. NCBI lineage: Eukaryota > Metazoa > Chordata > Actinopteri > Anguilliformes > Muraenidae > Gymnothorax > Gymnothorax javanicus. The sequence continues at coordinate 65,671,821 of CM056200.1, forward strand.
TTAGAAACATGCTGTATTTATTATGCATAACTACTGGCCTCCAGTACCAGGGCGTAGGGCTTAAGGGGTTAAAAAAGTAATCATGCAACTGTAATGCAGGGTAGTTAATTAAGCCACACCTTGGGTTCACAATTTATTTTTGTAGTTAGAAGGTTGTTAGAAGGCAGAACAGGGGAGCCAAATGCAGATCTGAGTTGAAATTCTAAGGGGTATGTAGAATAAAAACCTATAAAGCAGCCAAATCAAAGGGGCAGGCAGAGCGAGGTCAGGGACAGTCTGGAGTCAGAAGTCAGGGTGTCAAGTCGAGGAAAGTGGAGGACACAAAGCTTGGAAATAACTAGAATGAAGACAAAGAAACACTTGAGAAATAACTACTAAAAGATGGGAGGAAGCAGAGAACTGGAAACGATTTCACAATAAAAACTGACGGTACACGGCTGTAATGGGCGGTGATAGGACGCCAGGTGCAGCGACCAGTGAGAGAAAGAACAAAGAGCAGCCCAGATAAGAGACAAACACAAAAGGAGGCACACGCCTCCGGTAAAAGCTTGCGCTTCCAAGGACGAATAAAAGTCCGCAACACAGAAGCAATGCGAGAGAGAATAAACAAAGAGAGAAGAGAAAAAACTTCTAAAAAAAGCAATTCCTAACAATAAATGAAAGATAACAAGTCACAAGGAAAACTGACGAGATATCTTCGACCGAAGTGCTAGAAACAAACAGACACTCTAGCGATGGGCATGGCGAAGCCCTGGTCTTATATATATATATATATATATATATATATATATATATAGTCCGGAAAACTCTGCCCCAGCTCAATCAGCCAGCTGGGCCAAGAATTCGATGGAAAAGAAATCCGATATCGTCCCGGACGATAGAACAAAGAAAGGTCCAACAAACAAACGCACGCTTAACCCATGACAGGACCCCCTCCCATCTAAGGAACGGCACCAGAAGTTCCCTGAGAACCCCGTGCATGGAACTCAGAGATGAGGCTGGGATCGAGGATATCCCGAGAAGGGACCCAGCACCGCTCCTCAGGCCCATATCCTTCCCAGTCCACTGAAAATTGGGCTCCGCGACCTGACCTACACGCCTCTCAGCCAAAATACGACGCACAGTATAAACCGGGCCCCCCTCAATTATCCGTGGCAGCGGCGGAGGCTTGTCAACCGCATCCAGGATGCTAGTGCTAACCGATTTTAGCCCTGAGACATGAAACGAGGGGTGGATACGCAAGGTCTTGGGGAGTTTTTACCGGACAGTAACAGGGTTGATCCTGCGCACTATTTTAAAAGGGCCAATGAAGCGAGGAGCCAACTTTCGTGACTCCACCTTTAAGGGAAGGTACCGAGTAGAAAGCCAAACTCTTTGGCCAACCGGCGCCCTCTATCGGCAGCGGTCTCTTGTCTCTGCCTAGATCGCAACAAAGAGGACCGGACCCTGGCCCAGACAGAGCGTCAGCGTCAAATAAAATAATTGACAGAGGGAACTTCAGAATCCTTTTCAGTCTCAGGAAAAAGGGGGGGTTGATAGCCCAACTGAGCCTCAAATGGTGAAAGGCCTGTGGAAGAGTTGTCCAGAGAATTTTTTTTTTTTAAGATTATTTTTGGGAATTTTTCCTTTATTTGACAGTTATACAGTGTAGAGAGACAGGAAGGTTGGGGAGAAGAGTGGGGGAAGACATGCAGCAAATGACCTGAGCCGGAATCGAACCCAGGTCGCTGCGGGAAGGATACAGCCTTTATGGTACGCGCTTAGACCGATGAGCCACTGGGGCGCACCATTGTCCAGAGAATTATGGGAATATTCAGCCCAAGCTAAAAAACAACTCCATGATAATGGATTATCAGCCGCCAAACATCGAAGGGTATTCTCCAAAGACTGGTTAGTCCACTCTGTCTGTCTATTAGTCTCTGGATGAAAGCCAGAAGAAAGGCTCACAGTGGCCCCCAACAGACTGCAAAAGGCCTGCCAGAACTTAGCTGTGAATTGAGGGCCCCTGTCAGAAACCACATCTTGCGGGAGGCCACACAGGAGGAAAACATGGTCCACAACAAGAAGGGCCGTATCCCGCGCTGAAGGCAACTTCGGCAGAGCCATAAAATGGGCGGCCTTAGAAAAACGGTTAGCCACGACCAAGATGACAGTGTAGCCTTCAGAATTAGGCAGACCCGTAATAAAATCAAGAGTGATATGGCTCCACGGGCGTTTAGGGACGGGTAACGGCCGCAACAAACCAGAGGGAGGGAGGTGGGAAGTCTTTTTCCTAGCGCAGACGCCGCACGCTGCTACAAACCCCCGGATGTCTTCAATCATGCTGGGCCACCAAAAACGTCAGGCCAAGAACTGTTTCATCAAATGAACCCCCGGGTGTCCCGCCAGATGGGAAGAGTGCCCCCACTGGAGAACCTGGGCGCATACAGAAGGCGGAACAAACAAACATCCAGGTGGCTCCCCACCAGGACCGGGATCGGACCTTAAGGCCCCCCACACATCAGACTCAACGTCCCACTGAATGGGAGCCACAATCTGATCAGTCGGGATAACAGGCTCCGGAATGGGGTCGTGACCAGAGCGGTCGTAATTCCGCGACAAGGCGTCAGGCTTGGTGTTTTTAGACCCCGGGCGATAAGTTAACTTAAAGTTAAAGCGATTAAAAAACAACGACCACCGCGCCTGCCAGTGATTACATCGCTTAGTCTGTTGAATGTATTGGAGATTTTTATGATCCTTCCAAACTACAAACAAATGCTCAGCTCCCTCCAACCAATAGCGCCATTCCTCGAACGCCAGCTTAACGGCTAGCAACTCTCAGTCACCAATACTGTAATTCCGTTCAGCCGCCGACAATGACCGGGAGAAGTAGGCGCACGGGTGCAACTTATTGTCCCAAAGGAGGCGCTGGGACAAAATGGCACTCACCTTGACTTCAGAGGCATCTACCTCCACAACGAACGGGAGGGAGGGATTGGGCAAAACGAGAATAGGCTCTTAGCTAAAACGTTTCTTTAACTCCTGAAAAGCAGCCTCAGCTGCTGGGGACCAATCAAACGGCGAGGAGGCATTCTTCTTGGTGAGCGCAATAATGGGGGCAGCTACTGCGCTAAAATTACAGATAAACCTCCTATAAAAATTAGCAAACCCCAAAAACCGTTGCACCTCCTTCACATTTTGAGGGGCAGGCCAATTCCTGACCGCCGCCACCTTGTCAGGGTCCATGCAAACCGACCCCTCCGACACAATGAAACCAAGAAACGAGACAGTCTTTGCATGGAAAAGACATTTCTCAGCCTTGACAAAAAGCTTGGCTTTAAGAAGGGCCTCAAGCACTTGTCTGACGTGTTGTTTATGCTCTGAGAGAGTTGAAGAAAAAATCAGAATGTCGTCAAGATAAACGAAGATGAATTTCTCCAACATCTCTCGGAGAACGTCATTAACGAGTGCCTGAAACACCGAATGGGGCGTTAACCAAACCAAACGGCATGACCAAATATTCCCAGTGCTCGTCATGCGTATTAAATGCCGTTTTCCATTCGTCCCCCTCCCGAATGCGAACCAAGTTATAAGCATTCCGGAGATCAAGCTTGGTAAAAAATGACGCCTCCTGCAGACTTTCAAACGCGGAATTCATCAATGGAAGGGGGTATCGGTTTTTAATGGTGATCTTATTCAAACCCCTATAATCAATACAGGGTCTCAGACCGCCATCTTTTTTTTCCCACAAAAAACCCCACTCTGGCAGGAGAAGTGGATGGCCGAATAAAACCATTAGCAAGAGCCTCCTGAATATATTCTCACATGGCCTTACGTTCAGGCCCTGACAGCGAGTATAGCAAACCCCTTGGAGGAGTAGTACCAGGGTGGAGATTGATCTCGCAATTGTATGGGTAATGAGGAGGTAAAGTCGAGGCTCGTTGTTTGCTAAAAATCTCCGCGAGATCAGCATAATCACTAGGAATGTTAGGAGGCAGATAAAAATTCAAAGCGGCCCCCAAACTCTCCACCTGTTCGGGACCCGACATCTCCATGACCGAATCACAGTCAGAGAGATCCTCCAAATCACAATCATCCTCTGGCTGCCGCCAGTCAAATTGAGGATCCCACTCTAACCCTTCCTCCGCCTCCTCTTCCTGACTAGGAGGGCTGTATGAGACAAACTCCTCAGAATCACTCGCAACATCAGCCTCCCCCCTAGGTTGATGCCCGGGACTACACGTCAAACTCTCCCTGCAGTGGGACCTACAATTAGCGCCCCACTGGACAATAGGGCTAGTCTGACTACCCCAACGGATGTGAGGCTTATGTTTCCGTAGCCACGAGTGTCCTAAAACAACAGGAAAAACAGGGGAACAAATAAATAAAAAATCGGACCTCCTCAGAATGGCCACCAAAGGGAACGAACATGGTTTGTGCTTCAGAGATCTCAGTTATAATTCCAGAACCTAGCGGGCGACCATCCAATGATTTAACAGTGCATGAGTGTAGCAGAGGGCGTATAGGAATAGAATGCCTCTCAGCCCACTCCGCATCCACAAAACAATCAACGGCCCCCGAGTCCAAAAAAACCTCCACAGGAATTATTTGTCTACCCATAGTTAATTCTACGGGAACCAAGGTTCAGAAGGAATTTGGGTCTGTCCCTCTAGCGCCCCCCATACAGCTATAGGGACTTCCCGTTTCCCTTAAGTTCATGGCAGTGTGGGCGAATATGTCCCGGTTTGTGGCAGTTATAGCAGACAATTGGTTTACGAACGGGCTTACAAGCCCAGCTCACATATGAGCCATCGAACTGCATAGGCTCCCCAGGAGTGGAAATTTCAGTGAGCAGAATAGGAGCTATACGCATACTATGAGGAAGATTAGCCCCGTTGTCAGCGAGAGCTAAAGCAGTATGTTTTTCTCTGTTGCGCTCACGAATTCGATTATCAATTCACACAGCAGTGCGAACCAACGAGTCCAGAGAAGTACAGTGTTCTAATGTAGCCAGAGCGTCCTTAACCTCTTCTGCCAAGGCATGAATAAAAACAGTCATTAGAGGCGCCTCTGGCCAGCCCGTCTCTGTAGCTTGAGAGCGAAAGACTAAAGAAAACTCAGCAACGCTCTCGGAACCCTGCCTATGATGCATTAGACGCGTAGCCGCGTCTTGCCCACACACATCTTGATCAAACACCGATACCATCTCCCTAACGAGAGTCTCCACTGAACTCACGACCGGTGAATTAGATCGAATAAGTTGCCTGACCCAAGTAAGGGCTGTGTCAGTCAACAGAGATAAAATAAATAAAACCCGAGACACTTCATTTACAAAACGCGAAGGCTGAGCTTTGAAAAATATTTCACACTGAGCGATGAAGTCTTTACATTTCCCTGCCTCGCCTCCATATCTTGGGGGTAGCTGGAGTTTAGGCTCACAGGGAAAGTGTAGAGATTGTGCTTGTGCAACATTCTGTGTAATTTGAGTGGATAAGGCTCGAATACTCTCAGTGAGACTTAACAGGTTGTAAAGCCTCGTCCTGATGGCGGACTCGCTCCACCAACTCAGCCTGTCGACTGTTCAGGGTAGACAAGCCCTTGCCATAGCCCGAAAGTGTGGCTTGCTGATCAGCCAAAACTTTCTCTAACGTAGCCGCGGCTGACGACTCCATGATGGCTAGAGTGTGCTGTAATGGGCGGTGATAGGACGCCAGGTGCAGCGACCAGTGAGAGAAAGAACAAAGAGCAGCCCAGATATGAGACAAACACAAAAGGAGGCACACACCTCCTGTAAAAGCTCACGGTTCCAAGGACGAATAAAAGTCCGCAACATGTAAGCAATGCGAGAGAGAATAAACAAAGAGAGAAGAGAAAAAACTTCTAAAAGAAGCAATTCCTAAAAATAAATGGAAGATAACAAGTCACTAGGAAAACTGACAGAAGATATCTTCAGCCGAAGTGCTAGAAACAAACAGATACTCTAGCAATAGGCGTGGCGAACCCCTGGCCATATATATATATATGTTCCGGAAAACTCCGCCCCAGCTCAATCAGCCAGCTGGGCCAGGAATTCGATGGAAAAGAAATCCGATATCGTCCCGGACGATAGAACAAAGAAAGGTCCAACAAACAAACGCACGCTTAAACCATGACACACAGCAGTGTGACTCTGAACAATCAAGGTCAACAGTTTAAGGAAGGAGAGACGAAAACCAGGAACTTAAATACACAGAGACAACAACTAACAACATGGGTCAAGCGTGCAAGAGAGCGGAAAAGAAGCAAGAAGTAAGGAGCAAGCCTCGAGAGAATAATTTGATCGTTGAAATCAATTAAAAAACAAAAAAAAAAAACAAATTCAAAACAACACAAACAGGTAGACTGTGGGGTAACATTATTAACAAACATTCATAAAGTGACACTATCAGTGAATTCGGTGATCAACCTTCATGTAAGGAATAAAAGGGCACAAATCTGACCTTTGCAGAAAAGACTTTTTTATTTACGAGAATGGAAGCTGGAGAAAATACGGGTCATTGTTTGGGATTCAAATACTTGTCTGATCTTCATTGCATGGTGCAATTGAAATAGTCAGTAGAGACAGGAGGTAGAGCTTCAACTTCTTCAGAGTACCTTTGGCTACAGTCAAAAGTTTTGACAGACTTTACTCATGTATTAGTACTCTGGTGAAATTTAAATTGTAGAGCCTCTGTACTAGTAACCTCAAATGGCACAAAGTAAAGTGTAAGAAGTCTGAAGTTGAAAAAGGAGAATAATCATGTTACTGGACACTTTAGCAGAATATTTAGATTATTATTATTATTTTTTTTAATCAATATTAAGAAAAACAATTAGGCTAACAAATTTGTTCCATCATTCAAAATGTGAAGTAAAATGAAACTAATTTGGGACTTCATGGACTGAAATGTCAAGGAGAAGCAAACCATCAGTGCCACTGTAAGGGTTGTGCTCTGCACACAGTTCAGGTACACTAAGGACAGGAAGTTGAGGACTAGACTCAGGTGGAAGGATGGACTTGGTTGTTTATTATGCCTACTGCACCGCAGAGGGCATGAACGAAGCAATACAAAACAAACAGGAATCGAGGTTCCTAAATAAACCCTACTAGTAATACAGCCACTGAATATGGATTGCAGTAACAATGTATTACAAATAGAAAACACACAGGAAGCGAGGTTCGTCAATATAAAGTACTGGATAAAAACAATAAACAGCACTAAGTTAGAATTAGAGTTTAATACATGCGAAATGCGGAGAATAGCAGTCAATAGCAGTAGTTCTCGTGATGTCACGAACCTGATCACATTACAATTCATTTAATAGGCGAAGGTTGTTTCCATTTTCTGTAATAATACCAGTTAGTTGCAGCGTAATTAACTGCACAAATCATTAAGGGCTCAAATCATTTTCATATTCCTAAACAAGAACCTAAAAAATCTGTTGGATCAATTCAATTTTCTGGGTGCCGTCGACCCACTAATACTATTCACTTTCTGGCAAGTTGTTTTCCATCATTTCTAACATGACATTTTGCAAAGTTTTTTGCATTTTATTATTCGGTCATAGCAAGGAAATTATCTTCCTTTTGTGTTGGGTAATTCCTTCACATTCCTAAACAAGTAGCGAGTGAGTGACAGTTCGGATCTTAGTATTGAAAAGAATTACAATTTCAACCGTCATCAGTATGGACTGAGATCAGTACTTTCGGCTTATCTTGACTTTTGGGTTCCCAGAGAAACATTCGAGTGTGTAAAAACTGACTAGCGTACATCCAGTCAAGAAAATTTAGAGTTTGATGTCTACTGCAGCTGTAACGGCGGCAGTCTTGTTACTGATGACACACCAGCTGGCTAGGGAATGCGCGGTATATGCATTCGCAATATTGAATATTAATGATAAATTTTCAATCCCCTTATCACGAATAAAACCCACCAAAATATATTGGCACCCCCTTTTAAAATCGCTCCGGTAAATGTACTACTGTGAATTTCTTTAACTGCTCAACAATGATCAACAAATGTAGAAGTGATGTTCGATCACGGAATATCAAGTGATGATCCAGCCGACCCAGACCCAAAGAAGGGCCATTCCTCCAACCTTTCAGTTCGTTAGGATCCGGAAGCCTACATAAACCTTCGTTGAACTTAAGCTTAGAGAAATATCTTGTCTTTGCGGTACTGTCAAGGTTTTGTACATATTCAGAGACCGCCAAATTGGTTCCACAACTGCAGGATGCCACACTTCCCCATTTTGTTGTATTGATTTACACTTGTTCTTGCCAACCACGCTAATGCACATGTCTGAATATGACGTCAATGTTAGTAAACAAGAACTAGTCCTATATCAGACTAGGATTACACACAGGTATATAGAGACGAGAATCTCTATAGAGTGTGTATCTGGATCTTAAATAGCACACTGCTACCGCACAGTAGAAATGAGAAACAGGTGCAGGTGATAATTGAATAATGCGAGAACTACAGTCCAGGTCTTAGCAGACCAGTGAACTGGATGGTTGGAGGCATGGTTTTACAGCCGCACAACAGCAAGAACGCTCATGTGAATTCTCAGAACTATAAGACTGACCTCAAAGAGAGAAAGAAATATTAGACTATGCTCAGCAATAATGATTACAAAAATTTGTTATTTCGATGATTTTAAGATTTCAATTTTTTGTAAAATAAATGGTTTTTTTTGTTTCTTTTTGTAATTTCTGTGTGCTTGACAAAGGGTTTGATGGGACTTTTTACTGGTGCAGTACTGTGCATTAAATTGTCTATTGTACAGCTCAGTAAAATGTAGAATGTGAATCTCAAATAATTATGGAATTGAAGCAAGTATGGTAGCAAAGAGGATTTGTAGCCTCACCTGTACAGCTGACCCCGGCCAGGTTCCGCTGTGAACAGCTGTTATGCTGAGGCTCCGAATACTGGCAGTCCCACAAGTGCAGCTCACGGCCCCTGCATTTCACCTCAGTCAGCCAGGAGGAGTTGCTCCCAGTCCCTGCGGTAGTATCATTAAGAGCTGCCACTGCTGAGCCACAGCCCACCTGTCTGCAGACCACCTGGGCCTCCTCCATACCCCAGGAGTCTCCACACACCATATTCCAGGAGCCATTGAGAAAAATTTCCAGCCTCCCTGAACACCCACCTTCCCCTCCCACCAACCGGAGGGGCCAGTGATCTAGAGCAGGAGAAACAGATGAACTGAGCAACATCATTAAATTTACTATATACTCCAGACACAACTTTGCTAGCACAGTGGCTAATCTCATGACACTGAACATCCTCAAAAAACGCATCATTGTTAGCATTCAGGCTCATCTGATAACACTTCACGTTTCATACCCATCCATCTCTGCTAACATCATGAATGTTCTCATTACATTTACCACCACCTACAGACACAACTACTTGAACATAATGGTTAATCTTATTACACTTAACATCTCCGACAGACACATTCCTTCTGACATTATGGCTGATCTCATGACATTAACCATCTCCTACAGACACAGCAAAAATAACATAATGGTCAAAGTATTTACATTTAATGGGCTCCTACAGACAAATCTCTATTAACATCATGTCAGAGGTCATTACATTTAATATCTGCAATAGAAATATCCTCGCCAATATTAAGCTCCCTGCCCAGAGCATTTCATATGGACACATTTCATCTTTGCTAACCTTATGGCTGATCTCATCATGCTTAACATGCGCTACAGACACACCTGTAAACATTATAACTAATATCAAAGAAATTTATTTAATGTATTTATTTTCCACATAATTTTTCACCAAAGTAAATTTTATTACTTTTTTTCAAAATGTATAATTTATTTAGCACCATACAATAAGCCATTCTATCCACTAAAAGTTATTTACTTTTATGTTCTATCCTGAGATCTGTAACAAAGAAGAAAACTCCCGGGAGAATTCGTCCTATTGGGGAGCTGCCTACATACATTCATACAATGTCACTGAGAATGGCTATTTTTATTTAGTTTGATTTTAGGTGTACACCACTTGCTACAGTATTGCCTTTCAGTGCAGCAGAAGAGCAAACACTTGGAGCGACATATCAAATTTGGGAGGGTTCCAGCTTTTTACTCTGAGAATTGAAATACCAGCACTCCTGACTGAGATAGCATTTTAATAAATCAACATTGTAACTATCACTTAATCATTTGTGACTGTGGATTCTGAATCGCATGTTAACCTGTTAATAACTGATTGCATGTTGACATGTTTATACCTCCACATGTTGATATTAAATTGCTTGCTTTCTTTATAGCATGTTGGCAAACTTGTGGGACTTATCCCAAATAAACGTACTTGTGCAAGGTCTCTGATTTTCCTCTGGGGAACATGACAGTTTGCTCCGTCGCACGCCTTTATCCTCTTCCGCTTTGATGTGAAGGAAATATGTTTGTAGAAATTAATAATTCATATTGAAAACAAGAAGCAAACATGGAAGTCTCAGAAACATTGCATTCAAGGCGTAACACAAAATTGAAAAATGTAAGTTTCTTATTCCTTTCCAATAAATCTAATTCTTACTTCCCAATGAAAGTTATACTGCATTATAGAGGTGTATTACAGTTTCCAAAGAGAGACACACTGCATCTATACTGTAGGCACGTTTATTGTATTGTTGTAATGTACAGTAGAAAGGTTTATTGGATTGTTCCCAAAGCGAGTGATGCTGTGTCTGCAGTGGAAAGGTGTATTCTTCTGTTCACAATGGGTATAATACTGACATTTATTCTACTGTTTTTTAAACGAGAGTTGAAAGTTTATTAATGGATAGCCCCTTGAGATGAAACATCTCGTTTTCAAGGGGGTCCAAAAAAAAAAAAAACAAACAAAAAAAAAACATACATATAAATAACTGACACGATCACATACCACATACACATACACAAGGCTCTCATTTACCGACCCACCCACACATCATTCCCATAAACCCACAATACACACTCAAGTAAATGCAGATACTACGATACATATTGTACAGCAATAGTAACGGCAATACTACCTTTATATAATAATAATAATAATAATACAACAATATTGCTCCAGTATAATAATAAGAAGAATAATATTTACATTATCATGTTATTTAGCAATAAACATTAGATATACACAATAACAATAGATAAGCACACAAATTCCACAAGATATTAAAGAGAGAAAAGACATCACCATTAGATGCAGCAGCATTTTGTTTTAAGAAAAGATAATAATGAGCTCTTAAAAAGGTGGAATGAGGTAATTGTTCGTATGTGAATGGGTAGATTATTCCAGTCTGAAGGAGCTTTGAATTTAAAGGCCTGTCTGCCAATTACTTTATTTGTTAAGGGGACAGAAAAGAAAGGTTGCTGAATATGTCTAAGATGATATGAGGATGTGTATGGTATTAGATACTGTTTTAAGTAAGAAGGACAATGAAAGTGGACACATTTGAATATGCATTGGAGTCAATGGTAATGTCTTCTTGCACTGAGGGGTAACCAGTTTAAGGATTCATACATAAGACAGTGGTGGGTACGATATGGACACCTTATATAAATCTGCAGAGTCTGTTGTAGAGAACGTTCAGAGGTTGAAGATATGTTTTATTAGTGTTCTGATAGATAATATCAGCATAATCCAAAATGGGTAATAGTAATTGTGTGACAATTCTTTTCCTTATCAGCAGGGTAAAACAGTTGATGGAACGATAAAGAATACCTAGATTGCAACTTAATTTATTTATGATGGATTCAATGTGATTTTTGAAGGAGAGCAATGGATCAATCCAGAGGCCAAGATATTTAAAGGAAGTCACCTGTTCAAGGGATGAGCCATCATTAAAAGAGATAGTGAGATCGGAGCTGTCACCAAGACCTAGTCTGGTTCCAAACAGCATACTGCATGATTTATTTTTGTTCAGGAGTAATTTATTTGATGTGAACCATTTCTGAACCAAGGAAAACTCATTTTGTAGGGATCGCTCAATATCAGATTTGTTGACAGCAGATGTATAGATTACGGTGTCGTCAGCGTATAAATGTATTTGACAGTCAGAACAGAGCTTAGGGAGATCATTGATAAAAATGGAAAAAAAAGTGGTCCTAGAGATGAACCTCGTGGTACTCCCTTCTCAACAGTTAAATAACCAGATTGACTACCACTGAGTCGGACACACTGACGTCTATTATGAAGATAAGAGTTGAACCAAAGTAAGGCATTTTGGGAGGCTCCAATTGAATAAAGTTTATCAAGGAGTAAATAGTGATCAACAATGTCAAAGGCCTTAGATAAATCCAGAAACATTGCACCAGTGAGTTTTCCATTCTCAGAGGCAGTAAATATATCATTAGTAAACGTTAAGAGCACTGTAGTGGTTGAGAAGTTAGGTCTAAAACCAGACTGGCATGGAGATAGGATATTTTATTCAGTAATATAGCGAGATAGTTGATTGAATATTAATTTTTCAAAGATTTTGGCTATGGAATTGATTATAGAGATTGGGCAAAAATTATTAATGTTGTGTGGGTCTCCAACCTTATGAAGTGGAGTAACTACGGCAGTTTTCCAAGCAGAGGGAAGGGCATAGGTTGATAAGGAAAGGTTAAAAAGATCACAGAGAGGATACATCAGAATATGAGCAGCTAACTTAATAAATTTAGTTTCAATGCTGTCTGGACCAGGTCCACAGTCATCCTTAAGTTCATTAATTGCTTGTTGAACTTCAAAGGGTGATAAATTTCGGAATGAAAAAGAACTTCCACTTAAGGGGTTACAAGAGAAGTTGCATGCCCCAGGAGAGTCAAATGTATGAGAGCTACCTACGGAGGTAAAATGCTGATTTAGAATGTTAGAAGTTGCTGAGGGGTCTTGAATAATGTTATTATTAAAATGAATTTGAATACTTGTATTTTTGCTTGATTTGTTGAGGATATTATTTATATTTTTCCAGAACTTTTTTGGGTTATGCATATTTTCAGTCAGTTGATTTTATAGAAGTCTGATTTTGCATTGCGCGTTTTTGTCTTGCATAAATTCCTTAATGATCTATATTTTTCCCAGTCAGCTGCATCCTTAGTTTCCTTGAACCTCTTCCAGACTTTATCCCGTTCTTTAAAAAGGCTTATCAAGTCAGGGCTGATCCAAGGCAAATGCTTACCTTTAACTTTAATTTCCCTCCAGGGTGCGTGGTTGTCTATAACTCTTGTGAGTTCAGAATAAAAATAATTCCAGGCATCTTCAACATAGGGTATAATTTGAAATATGTCCCAGTTTATTGAGATCAGATCATGTATAAAATTATCAAATTAATGTTTTTACTTTGTCTAACTCTGATGTATTTTGGAGGAATTTTTGGAGATTTTATTTTCCATACACAGAAGATAAGTGAGTGATCACTAAAACAGTTGGAGAGAACACCGGATTTAATAATTCTGTCAGGATGTGTAACAAGAATCCAATCTAATAATGATTTAGATCTGATGTCAACTCTGGTGGGTTCGTTGATCAACTGAATTAAATTAATACTTTTAAGCAAGTTTTTATCTTTAGATGATGAGCGATCAAGCCAGTTTGTGTTGAAGTCGCCAAGGATGATCATTTCGCACGGGTGTTCAAATGAGGAGAGGGTAGATAATATGCAGTCAGTTGAGTCAGGATGGACAGGTGGAGGTCTATAAATACTACCAATCATGAGATGTTTGTTATCGTGGAGTTTTAACTTAACAAAGAGACATTCAAAAGAAGATGGGGGTACTTGAGGAGTAGAAGGTTCAGAGACAAAGTGTGAGGAGACGTAAATAGCCACACCTCCTCCTCTGGTAGCCCTGTCTGCTCTACATAACATATAGTTATTGAGCTTAATCTCATTATCACTAATATTACTATGCAACCATGTTTCTGAAAAAGTTATTACATCAGGTTTGTATTGAGAAACCCAGACTCTGATTAGATCAATTTTGGGGAGAAGGCTCCTTATATTAAAGTGTATAATTTTTAGACCTTTCACTGTATCAATCAGTAATCAAGGGAAGTGAGTGAAACAGGGTAAGGTGAGGCAACGGTAGTGTCTGAGAGAGGAAGGCAGGAGAGCCATAACATGAACCACGTACACACATTACAAAACAGAAAAAAAGAGAGAAAAAAAAAAAGAAAAAAAAACAGAAATCTGGCTGTGACATAAAACAAGTGCACAGCTCGGTCTGCAAAGCTCATAAAATATAAGGGTGTAACAGAACAGAAAAAGTCCAAGGCAAGTGAAAAACAAAATTATAGTCCTAAAGAAAAGAGCATCTCTGCATCCAGAGTATAAATTGTCTCAAAATAAACCTTGTATGCTAAATAACTTTACATTTTAATTCTTTTGCAATATTAATTTTACTCGTTACCGAATCTTCATGATGGAGAGAACTTCGAGATTGTACATGCATTTCCTTTCATTCCCCAGTTTGTAATCCCTCAGCTCTGCGTTTTGCGACAGCTGAAGTTCACGTATTTTGAATTTACGACACGTTGTTTACGGCAAATAAAGTACCCCAGCAGCATGAGCAGCACAAGTAAACCCTGGTACTGGCTTGAGACAAACACCACTGCTTGCGGTAAAAATAAGTTACAAAAGGAGGAGTCCGTATATCGAGTAATAACCTATCTACAGTAGACAGGTCCATTCTATTGCTCCCATTGCTGTATGTGCAGTTGAGAAGTGTATTTTGTTAGTTTTGATGGGTGTAACATTGTGTGTAGATGAGAGATTTACCAGAGCAGTTGAGAAAGGCCACATCCTGAGTGTCACATTCTTTCTGATCCCAGGAACTAGATGGACAGTGCCACAGAGTGGAGTCATGGGATCGGCATACGAAATCATCCAGCCAATTAGGAGCAGATTTGAGTCTTGGCTCTTTTTTATCCGCATAACTGCTCTTCCCGCAGTTCAGCTCCTGACATATGAGAGAGGCTGTTTCGCTATCCATTCCATTGAAGCACACATTTCCCCAGGTGCCATTGTAGAGAACCTCCAAATTACCCGAACAGCCGTCAGTCAGTCTCATCTCCTTGTATTCTGCAATGACAATGTTACAAATCTTTCAGTGACAAATAATCTGGTAAACATAACCTTGAAAACTAACTGGGTAGAACTGACAGGGGATATTAAATGCAGTTATAAGTTGTGTATTAAAACTGTATTTATCATACAGTTGCAATCAAAATTATTCAACCCCCGTTGGCAATTAGGTTTACTGGCAAAATTTACACACTTTCAGCTTTTTGCAATGAACAAATCAAACAAGAACAGTTTAAATGGCCCAACGCAACAAATATTACCAGCGGCTTCTCCAAATTCAACACAAAATGCTACTTTTAATGTCTACTGCAGGCTCAAAATTATTCAACGACTTCATGACAAGCATCTTTGATACTTAATAGAGCACCCTTTTGCCACTATGACCTGCTGGAGATGTAATGCATTGGCAGATGTCAGCTTTTGGCAGAATTCCCAAGGAATCCTAGTCAGTCCTCATGGACAATGGCCTCCAGTTCGCTAATATTCTAGGGTTTGCGTGCTGCAACTGCCTTCTTCAAAGCCTACTAGAGATTTTTTATGGGGTTCAAGTGAGGTGACTGTGATTGGCACTCTAGAATCTTCCCTGACTTCTTCTGAAACCAAGCCTTAGTGGATGTTGAGGTATGCTTAGGATCATTGTCCTTTTGGAAGGTCCAATGATGCCCAAGCGTCAGCTTCCCTACAGACGGCATGACATTTTCTCCTTGGATATCCTGGTACTGGACTGAATCCATCTTGCCCTCCACACTTCCAGTGCCAGAAGAAGTAATGCAGCTGCAGAGCATCAAACATCCCCCACAATTCTTCACTGTAGGCAGGGTGTACTTTTCAGCATATGCTTCTTTATTCCTCCGGCAGACATACCACTGATTCATAAGCCCGAAATATTCCAGTTTTGTTTCATAACTCCACGGAACAATATCCCCAAACTTTTGTGGCTTATTTCTATGGTTTTGAGCATATTGGAGCTTGTGCTTTTGGATCAGCCGTGGTGTATGTCTTGGAGACATTCAACGTTTACTATGCGCCCTACTGTCCAAACTGCAACCTCAGTGCCTCCTGCCTCCAAGTCTTGCTGTGGGACTCCTGCAGTCACTCGAGGGTTTTTGACCACCTGTCTCCTCAGGAATCTGGTGACAGCCATTGATAGCATCCTCTTTCTGCCACATCCTGGTACTGTAGCCACTCTTCCTTTAACTCTGAACTTGCAAACTATTCTTCTAACTGTATCTCTACAAAAATTCAGTGCCTGTGCTACCTTTTTGTATCCTTTTCCTTGTTTGTACCAGGCAATGATCTCCTCAATTTGCTTTTTTGGACAATTCTTTTAACAGCCATATTTCTAATATGCAATCAAATGTCACTGTCAACAAACCCCTAGCGAGTGCAAATATTTGATGTGCTCTATCTCAAGCAAACCTGATGCAACTAATTAAGCTCTTGATTAGCTGCATTAGGTGTGCTTGAGACAACACCTGATTTGCAAATATGCCCTTATGACAGATTCTTTTTGGGGGTTGAATAATTTTGAGACTGCAGTAGTAATTAAAAATGGCATTTTCTGTTAAATTTGGAGAAACCACTTGTAATATTAGTTGTGTTGAGCTATTTAAAATGTTCTTGTTTAATCTGTTTATCACAAACAGCTGAAAGTTTGTAAATTTTTCTAGTAAACCCAATTTGCAATGGGGGTTGAATAATTTTGATTGCAACTGTAAGTCTATGCTTTCCTGGGATGGATCTCATTGCTCACATCATTATTTTTCTGAAACTGATGAATTTTCAAATTAACTGGGTCTTGGATATTCCCAACCTTTGAGTGTCAGTGTAAAAGTTAAAATGATTGAGCTCCAGACCTGAACACACCACTCCCACGTCCTCCTTGTGTCCACAATAACTGCGGTCCCATCCCTCTATGGGACAGTCCCACAGGGACGTCTCGTTCCCCACACAGCCCACCTCCTCCAGCCAGACATGTCCTTTTCCAGGCCCAAAGAATGAGGGGACAGGAGCACTGAGGGCCGTCCCACACTGGAGCTGCCTGCACACCACCTGAGCATCGGCCAGGTCCCAGGAGTCATCACAAACTGTGCCCCAGGACCCCCTGTGGAACACCTCCAACCGTCCCGCACAGTCCCCACCTCCACCCACCAGCCTCAGGGACCTGTGGCCTGAGGGGGGGGGGGGGAGGTGGATAGGCATGGCAGAGAGAGAGGGAGGGAGTAAGTCACAGAGGTGGATGAGAGGGGAAGAAGTGAGGAGGGAGAGATAGAGGAAGAGAGGGAGAACGGAGAGAGTAGAGAGAATATAACAGGAGATGAATAACCACGAATTATTGGGACATTGCTTGAAAACAAACATGTAAAGAACTCCTAAGAAGAAAAGAATACAAGAGAGAAGGAGAGAGAGAGAAAGGAAAGAGAGATTCAGAAAAAGCATGCAAGCAATAGCAATGTGTTAGAATTAGTGTAATCAACTCTTCCTCTTCAGTAAATGCTTTCTCTTCATGTCAGTAGTTCAGATGAAAATGCCTTTACATTGAGTGTACAATATCACCTGATGTGAAACCATCAGCTGGGCCCTGTGGACATTAGAGTACATCAGTGACCTGTAACGTTACTCACTGGAGCAGACGATGGTCACCTGCTCTTTGGAGCCACAGGTGAGTCTGCGAGGAGCACTGCAGTTCCCCAGGTGAGGCTCTTCCCCGCTGCACTGAATCCCCGACACACACACATCACTGCCCCCCGACCCGGGGGGAGAGGACCTCTTCACCTGCACCACAGAGCCACAGCCCAGCTGCCTGCAGGCTACCGAGGCCTCGCTGGAGCTCCAGGTTCCCACCACTCGGCTCCAGGTGCCCTGGTAATACACCTCCACCGGGCCCATACACTCGCTCCCTCCAGCCAGCCGTACCGTCCCATTCAGTCTCGCGAGAACCGAATCTGAGGACCCAAGTGTACCGCAGGATAAGAGACAGCACTCCTGTGTCACACCAGGTTTTAACTTGAAGAAAGTTGAGAAAAATTGCCCAGAGAAACTAATGCTTGGAAGTTGTTCTATATGGCCCACTAGTACCAACCATGAAAACCGTTTAAAAATTCCAAAGCAAATTTTTGAAAAAATCAACTTTTTATTCAATTTCACAAATTGACGTCTTTAAATTTACAAAAACTACAATTTCATGATATTGATGGGACATTTCATGACCATCTGAATGAAAGCTTTTATAGAGATCCTTTCCCACTTGTCTATGAGTTACCAAAAAAAATTTTCCAAAAAAACTACTTTTTTGAAAATTCACATTTTTTAAAAGAACGTTTAAAAAAAAAAAAAAAGACCTTTTGCCAAAATTAACTTTGGTTAGTCCAAGACTAGTAGGAAAGGATCACCAATTAGAATTGCACCTGAAACTTTTTAAGCATTAGCTGCATTAAACTCTCTAATTGCCTGTTTCAATCTTTGTCCATAGTCTGGATGTTTGCTGTCTTTGACGAGATGGCATTTCCAGTAATTCGCAAATGAGGCATGAACCGCCTCGAATGCTTGCTCAGTATAGCGCCCTAGCCCACAATTGTGTTCAAGGCAAAATGATGCAAGATGGTGTATGACCAAGTGTACTTTTGTGGTAATTGAGCATCCTGTTTTGCAGTAGGCATCCTCGAACAAGGCTATCTTCTCCTGCCAATTTCCTCCCAAACGCTTCCTGAAGCATGCACTAACAACGATGTTAAAGGTTCTCCTCAGACAAGGCATTCAGAGTCCTTTTGCATGTTGAAGATAATCCACATGGCAAACGAATATCATCGATATCGCAATCAGTCAAAATGTGTTCATGAATTTTATCAAGCAAATTTTCGGTGATCTTGAAATTTACTTTTCGGAAACAAACCAGGCAGACTTTCTCTTGGCATTCAACGTGCAACATCTTTCAAGCAACTGGGCACTTGAAGTGGTTGACACCAAATTTTGTACACCTTTATTTTGTAACAGCATTACATCCTGGTGCAATCTATTGATTCCATGTCCTTACTATTACCTAATGCTTATTATGAAATTCAAATTAGGCCTTTTCCGATGAAATAAGTGTGGGTGGTATTTGTGGAATGCAGTTAGAACTTTCCTTGAAACCATTTATCCCAAACAGGTCACTGTCCTGCAATGAACTGTTATAGGTGTCAACTATTGGGTTCTTACATAATTATTTGATCATACGAACAAAATGGAGGGGGGTTTTGAATTGATAAATGGGCAATGCTTGGGGAAAATTGTTAGTAACATTCCAAAAATAAAAGAAATATATCTCAGAATTCATGATTTTCTAAAAACGCAGATTTCTCAAAAATTTGCTTTGGAAATTTTTAATGGTTTTCATGGTTGATACTAGTGGGCCATATAGAACAACTTCCAAGCATTAGTTTCTCTGGGCAATTTTTCTCAATTTCTTCAAGTTAAAACCTGGTGTGGTGTGCTTCTAACATAAATTTGCATTAGACTATTGCCTACACCCTTGCACGTTAGGAACATTCAGCTGCCCAAAACTACAGGCTGTATACGTATGAGTGACCAGCATTTTGCAGAAGATTACTGACTGCACTCCTGTGTGCTGTGACCATAGTATGTCTGTACAAGGGTGAAAAACTGCAATCCTCTCCATTACCAACATATTTTTGCTCAAGATTACAGGCAATACTCTCGTGTGTGTTGTCATCTGTATAGTATGCCGCCTTTATCTATCATTTGTCTTAACTTTTATTTAACCAGGAAAAACCCCTGAGATTCAAAATCTCTTTTTCAAGGGAGCCTGGCCAAGACAGCACACCGTTTCAGATAAATTACAATGTGTACACAACGGGAATTACAAAATAAAATAAGACAACATAAGACAAGTATAAATAGGGAAAAAATAAATTAAATTGAAAAAAAAAACCTATGCATAACAACTGCACACCTCATTTACACAGAGTCTCAATCTAAACTTAAACACACCCAATGAGAGTAAACGGTTAAATTGTGAAGTGTCTTGAACGTTGCTCCATGACCAGGGAGCAAAGTAGGGAAAAGCTCAGAATAAAATCCTATAGGTACCTGGTAGAGCAGCTTTGAAGTGGAGCGAAGCTGGTAACTATTGCTGAGTGGGGACAAAAGGCTACTGAGGTTATGAGGTAATTTGCCCAATATGGTTTTGCATGCGAAAATAAACCAGTGAAAAGGTCTTTTTAAGTTTAAAGAAGGCCAGGAAAGAAGATTGTGAAGAGTCCAGTAATGTGTGCGGTACTGTGAGTTCATTATGAAGTGGAGTGCTCTATGATACATACAGTCCAAACTGCGCAAAGAAAGGGAGGATGCATGCATATAAATAATGTCCCCGTAATCTAAAACATTTAGGGAAGTAGCTTGTACAATTGTTTTTCGGGCTTCAAAGTGAAAACAAGCCTTGTTACTACAGTAGAAACTTAGTCAAACTTTTAGTTTCTTTCCAAGCCTTACAAATATGTTCTTTAAAGGAAAGCTTATCATCAATCCAAACATCTAGGTACTTATAGGTTGATACTCTTTCAATGACATCCCCACCCTCTGACTGAATACTGAGAATGGATTGCGACTAGGACTGCGCTCTGGAAAACATCGTACATTTAGTTTTTGTTCGGCTTTCAGGACAAGTTGTAAGTCATGCAGTGAGTCCTGAAGCTGGGTGAAGGCAGACTGAAGCTGTGTCACAGCCTGACTTAATGAGGGGTTGGTTGATGTACTTCCGTGCACTGTCTCTCTCTCTCTCTCTCTCTCTATCTATCTATCCATCCTGCATTGAATGATTAAACAATTGGTAATTTGTCTTTATAGTATATGCCGTATACATGAATACACTAGATGGAAGTGGACTCCTTACCTGAGCAGATGACTCCAGCAACCTCTGTGTCTGAGAACACAGCTCTGTTCCATGATGAAATGGCACACTTTGAGATGCTTGTCTCGTTCCCATGGCAGTCAAACACGTCACCCCTGGTTTCTCCACTCCCCTTTCCAAACCAAGCTTGTCCTAGCACTCCCACTGCAGTCCCACACTTCAACTGCCGACACAGGACATTGGAGGCTCGGCTATCCCAGCATGCATCACACACTTTCCCCCACTTCTCCAGGTACTGCAGCCCCACTCGCCCGGAGCAGCGGTCTGGGCCGTCAGCCAGCCTGGACTCTGTATATGCTAAACACAGGGCAGGTGGGTAATTGTCTGACCAACAATGAGATAACACAGCAAACTTGAAGCGGCTGACACAAATATACCAGAATGCCTTAAGACTGTGTTTAGACTGTAAAGCTACAAGCTGCAATTCCTTGTGCACACATTCTTTGTGCAAACTCCACAGATTAAACTTCAGCCTGAATGTGAGAAGAGACAGCAGAATAGCTGCTGCTCAGAAATCATGTTCATTGAATTTCTGAAGCTCAAAGAAGGGCGCTAGTAGCTCTGTGTTTCTTCTTCTTCGGTGTATAATATGAGCTTTCACCATCTCACAGTGAACAAATTCCAAGCTTTCTATCGTCACTGCACCGTTGAGGTTCATTTTCCTCACAAAATTACACTGCAGTATTCAAGTGTTACAGGGACAGATGCATACTGCCTCACAGTATTAAGAATAATGATCCTGAGAAATACATATTCATGCAAACTGTTCTAGAAAGATGTCATACATTTACCCAACATCACTGAAACTCTCACAGTGCAGAGAAGACTTACCAGAACACTTCAGTCCCACATCATCTCTGTGTGAGCAGGACTGACTCTGAGAGGGTGCTGTGGGACAGGAGTAAATCTGAGACTCGTTGCCTCTACACTGAATCTCTTCTGTCCACATCTGGCCCTCACCCTGGCCAAACACAGCTGCCCCCCACTCTTTAGGGACTCCACAGCCCAGTTCCCTGCACACAACCTCTGCATCCTGCTGGTCAAAATCAGTATCACACACTGTGCCCCACAAGCTTCCATTACGCACTTCTACTCTCCCAGAGCACAGGTCAGCCCCGTTTACCAACCTGACATTTTGAGGGGCTGCAGCTAAAAGGAGAACAGTAAGAGAATCATTAGTAAGAACTGACACCTGATTTCAGAGATGATGACCGAGACTGAAGAATGAAAACAGCAGTGACAAATGAGACAAGTGCATGTCTGCCGTAATGTGAGATGATCTAATCACATGAAAATGAGCGCATGTGATGAGCCAATCACAATCTAGTCAAGTGTTCACTGATCATAAGTAAATTTCAACAAGAGGCTTCAGAAACTACAAACCTGAAGTAGATACAGAAGAAATAAGGTACTCTGCAGTGACTGAGTTAATTCTGAATTATTACAGCAAACTGAGAAATACAAACATTTTAAAATGCAATGCTATCTATCCAAATTTATATGTCCTCTGGTGAACTGAATGTCTATGTCAGTGTAAGAACATTGAGAACACTGAGATGAGTAACACAGAGACTAACCTGTGCAAACCACTCCAATATCATTCGAGTGATCGCAAATATTTTCCCCCAATGCTGATTTACAGTCATTCAGTGTGGATTCTGATCCCTTGCATTCCACAAAAGCCATCCATATTTTTCCAGATCCGGGTCCAAAGGAATAAGTTCCGTATTCTGCAACATCTTCACAGCCTAACTGTCTGCACACCACTCCTGCATCTACTGGATCCCAGAAATAATGACAGACTGTTCCCCACTGTCTGTTACGGTACACCTCCACTCTCCCAGCACAGGGGTTATTGCCATCCGCCAACCTCACATCTATTATGCAAGAGATGGGGGGGGCAGAGTGAGAGAGAGTGGAGGGGGAGCGTGGGCATGGTGGAGAGAGAGGAGGAAGGTGAGGGAGGGAGTGAGAGCAAGAGAGAGAGAGAGATCCTATCCAAATCCCTATATATAGAATTCGCTTATAACAAACTGCATAAGTGACATGAGCTGTGACAGTGAGGCTGGCCAACAAACTGAATTAGCCCATGACACTAGTGTGACAATTACCTCGTCTTATGGAGGTGATGTTCCTGCATACAGGAATATGAAGTTTGCTAAAGAAAATGTGAAGACTGATTTAAGACTAAAAAAGTGAGAATGACATTAATCTCAGATCAGTTTGTCCTTTTGGGATCAGCTGTTACCCAGATGTTTTAATAACAGCAAACTTGCATAGACATAAATACAGGAGAAACAGGAATGCATTAAAAAGATCTAACAGGCTAAAGTAATTTCATAATGACTGTGAAAATGAGAATAATTTCCACAGATGAGCCATCTTCTGTGAACACCAGTGATCCCCAACAAAACGGAATAGAGAATACTCCTCTTAAACAGAAAATCCACAGTCGACTGCCATAACTGACCAAAAACACTACATCTTTACATTTTATTGTCAAATTAAAATAAGAAAACTCGGCTGCCGGACATGCAGAAATGTTTATTATAGGTTACTGATTTTGGTATGATTTCAGTTGCCTTCAGCATGAGTAATATTATATGCATTTAA
The DNA here is from genome assembly GCA_029692085.1 of Gymnothorax javanicus. NCBI lineage: Eukaryota > Metazoa > Chordata > Actinopteri > Anguilliformes > Muraenidae > Gymnothorax > Gymnothorax javanicus. The sequence continues at coordinate 65,695,417 of CM056200.1, forward strand.
CAGTGTCAGGTAAAATTTCAAATCTGCTTTAACATTTACAGTTGAAGATCCAGTTTCATAAAGTGCTTAAGTTAAAAAATATCTATATTGAAAACAAAGGGTCTGAGTACATAATCGATCCATAAAATCTGCTCATTTTAAACCCCACTGCTGAAAGTACTTTAAATCACAAAATTTCCATTCTGAGAAAATCTACTTGGGTGACTATAAAATATCTTTTCCCATCCTTACCTCACGATGTGGGAAAATGTGACCTAACCACTGGGCTCTTCAACTGAACTTCAAAAAATCAGTTTAAAACAATAACTTTTGTGCTGTTAGGTTGGAATATGTCTATAAGATTAATTTTCAAAAACCGGCTGAGCTTATATCTCATGTTAAATTCAGATTGCTGTGGGATGTCTTGCAAAGTAGCAAACACTACATCATCAATGAAATGCTCAATATGACCTTCTGTAGTCTTTGAGCTTCCTTCATGCAGTGGCGACCCCAGAAAATTTTCATAAGGGTGGCCAGATGGGGCCAGAGAGAATCTTTCGGTGACACACCAAATCAGTCCTCCTTGTGGAGAGCCAGATTCCACAAAATAATAAAATAATATTGGGTTCAAAATGAACTCAAGTAGCATCGTTCCCCTCTCCTCTAAGATAGTATATTCACCAGCATTGACATAGCATCGTATTAAGCAATAACTTCAGATTTTTTTGTGTCTGTAAAAAATGGGTTTTTTTTTGAAAACTATAAAGAATACAACTTTAATTCTCTTTAATTCATCAATGATACTAAAGAGAAAAACTGATCTACACTGTCCAAATCAACCATACCCATCACTCAGTCAAAATCAGTGTCAGTGGGCAGATTAAATGCTGGCCTCCAAAGCAAAGACCCATGGACGTCTCTTTAACTTCACTTACATGAGCACTTGACTTGAAAAAGGAATCAATCTTCACCTGCCTTTTCCTTTTGTGCATTTCTATGTATCTAGCATAAAAAAGGGCAATATCATTTTTGAACGATGAGTGCGATACATGCACACAAATTTTCACTCAGAATATGACAACATTGCATATTTGATACAAGTAGTGAGAACCGCATATTCCTTTTTGATATTCAGAACTAATCCTTAGTCAAAGTGTAGGATTTTCCAATTAAGACGTGGGATATGCTTAAATTATTTGAGTTCTAGGAGCATTCTTTGGGTGTGTACAGTGCCCTCAGAAATTATAGGCACCCTTACTGAATATGTGCAAAAAGGTAATGAATAAAATGTGTCGGCTGTTTATCCTCCTGTTCTTTCACTCAAACTATTCACAAAAATCTTACCTTTTAATTGAAGTAAATCATTGAAAGAAATAGAATTTTGACATCAAATTTTTCTCTCCATAACAAGTGTGTCGCAACTATTGCCATCCATAGAAAATCCTACGATTAAAATTCTAGCAGACGCATACTTCCATATATGTTTTGTTAAAATTCTCCTGTTTGAGTACAAAACTCTTTAGGTGTCATGCATGACTTCCTGTTTCACAAGGGTATAAATACAATGTGACATTTGCCGAATTTCCATTCATTTATCAATATGAGAAAGATCCTCAAACACAGTAGCGGCAAGCGATGAAATATTGCTGAGCCACGGACGGGAAAGAATAGAATGTTGTTAAAGTGGGAGCAACATTACAAGCTGTGCTTTTGCCCAAACAAATTGTATTATTTATTTGTATTATCCTCAATGTAAGTATACACTTAAAATTTATATTTTAAGAGCTGGTGGGCCAAAAAGGGGGCAATCCCCAAAGTCTCGTCGCACCATGTAGGTAAAGCCCGAGTGAAATCACTACGTTATAGATAAAACGGTGGGGGTGCAGAACTGAAATGTATTGAGCATTTAGCGATTACAATAGTCTGCAATCTTAGAAATAACTTTAGTAATCAACATCACAAACCGTACGCCATGTACTCTATCACATGTGATGGTTTTTAAAATTATTTGCCTGACCATTTTGCGATATTCATAGGTTAAACGGCTAGTTAGTTACATGGCTAACGTTAGCTACATGGTTAGCTTACCGGGTTACCAAGCTAGCGCAGGCTAGATTTGGACCTAGCAGTCCTGCGTCCACCGAACAAAAATGTCTGACACTGAGAGCGATCATAGTATACCGCCCTCTACTCAGTCCCTGAGCCCTGTGGGCTCTTGAGGTGAAAATGAGAATCATCTTGACCGAATGGAGCTCGCAACAGACATTCAACCTTTTAGATTTGAGCCTGCTCACTCTGGGTTTCAACCCAAGAAAAGTCAGAAAAAAAGATAGTCAAATGGGACCTGTGCAGTGTTGTAGTCCTAACTATCAGAATTAACACTGTGAAGAAAGAGAAAAAAATCAATTGGGAAATTTTTGAGAACACTTGATTTTATAAAAATGTGCCATTTTGACATATTGCGAGGCAACTGATGGTCAAAGAATTTACCAGAAGATTCCTCTTTGGCACCACACTGCTCTTTCATGCCAATAAAAAAGCAATTTGCATCTAATTTGCTAAAGTATTGCCAACATAATGGTTGCCATGGCAACAAAATGCCTTTCTTCAAATTTAAGTAAATACGAGCTTATTGCAATGACAACAAACTAAAATTAATCCAGTTTTAAATTTGAAGAAGCAAAATCTTTACGCTCTAAGATTGCCATGAACTAAAACTGACACCGGATTCCTGTCCAATAACTAGCTGATTTCCAAAATGTCTCATTCACTTATGGCGTTTAATGAAACATTCACAAATGCGAGACATTGTACTCCTTTACAGTTTGTCTTAGCCATTGACCAAAGAGTTTGTTTCCTTTATCCTTAACATAGTGACGGCCCCAAAACCTGGCAAAGTCAGCATGTACCGCTTCGAAAGCTTGTTCACAGAACCGGGCTACACCACAGTAGTGCTGATGACAGAAGGCTATCAAAAAAATTAACACCTTGTCAAGTTTGCAATTGTAATTGTGGTTGGAACAAAAACCTGCAAATACAGTGGGTCCCCAGGACTGAGTTTGGGAATCTCTGGCCTAAAGTGCATGGAGCCAAAAAAAAAACAACAACGAAAAAACAGTCCTCACTCTCAATAGCTTGTCTGGCTTTTCAAGCATATCGCTTTTTGCTTCTCTTTACGATGTTAATTTTCATTGAAATAATTTTATTAGTGGTAGAGCACGGTGGCCAATAGGAGCAAACGCGCTGCAATGGCCCAAAACACATCCAATTGGAGAAACGCGCTGCAAAAGCAGAAACGATGCAAATTGAAAAACATGCTAACTGCAAAAGCAAATGCAAGAGAAAAATGCTGCATAGCCACGTCAACATAAATGCCCTGCAATGGCCTAAAACATTGATTGGCTTTTGCTGACCTCTTGACTGTGCTGTGGTACTTTTCCTCAGTGTTCATTCTGCTTGGGTTGAGACGGAGACAGGCGAAAGAAAATTGAAGCAGAAGATTTATTCTTGTGTCAAGGGGTTTTGCTGATGATAATTAGTGTGTAAAAGCTCAAATATTAAAAGAGGTTAACCAATTTGTTCACCGAGGTATAATCTTTGTCGACGTAGGGGCAGGGAGATACTTCCCCACCATTTTTTCCCCCCGTGTAACAATTTGGTAAGCAAATAGCAGAATTAAGTCGCTAATCTGGTCAAGGAAAGGTGACGGAGGGTTTTTTCGGGAGGGGTTTCAGTCTCCCAGGAGCAAAGTGAAATAAACTTAAACTCTAAATAGCTACCTAACTAAGTAAATTGTATTATATACAAAGTAAAACAGAGTTATTTTCAAGGACTGTGCTACTCTAGCTTGGTTTTCCTGTAGCTAATTTAGCTAACAAACTTTAGCAAGCTTCTCAATGCTAAGAAACATGATCGAATTACTTGGATATCTAGTTACAACTTGGGGTGCTCTCATTCATGGGTGCTTGCCTTTCATACAGTCTTCAAGCCAATAAATATTGACTTTAACCGGAGGGTTTTTTAATTCCTTTTCGGTCTTTCTTTTTTACTGCATAAACATCTAGCCAAGATAGATATTTAGTGTTCCCTTCTGGTCGCTGTTCCTGGATCAGCTTATCAAAGTCAGGACGTGTTTAGTTAGCTGGCGTTGTAAGCGGGACGTTCACCCGGCCCTCTGGAATGAAATATTAACGTTAACCGGGGTTTTATTAGTTTTTTGGCATCTCCTTTTTACTGAAGAAGCGGGGAGACCCCAGAACAGGCAGGGAGAGAAAGTTGTGTGACTGTAGGACATCAGCGCAGGAAAGAGCATGCACACCGTACAGCGACAGCTTCTCCGGAGGTTGAGGTGTCCAACTTTTTCCGGCTTTCGCAGGAACTCGACTTAGCCCCTGACTCAGAGAGTGGGGGGATAGATGAGCCTCAGGGCACCCTGTTGACCTCTTCCCCTCAGAAAAGACAGTTAGTGATAGTGGGGGACTCACTCACATTAGAGGAATAGACAGCATAGTCTGTTCGTGCGACAAGTAGTCTCATATGGTGTGTTGCCTGCCTGGTGCCCAGGTAGGAGACCTCATGGAGCATGCGGACAAGCTCCTGGCCATAGCGGGGAGGGATCCAGAGGTCATGGTCCATGTTGGGACAAATGACATAGGTAAGGGTAGGTTTGAGGTTCTGCAAGACAAATTTGTGGAATTAGCTGAAAAGCTTAGGGGTAGATCCTCCATGGTAGTGTTCTACGGGATTCTACCGGTACCACGTGCAAGCAGAGTAAGCAGAATTTTGTCTGGAGGTTTAACATGTGGCTACAAACCTGGTGTAGGAAAGAAGGGTACAGGTTTATGGGGCACTGGAAATTCTTCTGGGACAGGGGTGAACTATACAAGCCAGACGGGCTACACCTGAACTGGAGGGGTACCTTTGCATTGGGTCACTGTATGTTGAGGGTAGCACAGGATTATTTAAACTTGGCACTTGTGGGGCAGGGAGTTTAGAGAGTTTTATAAATAGGGAAATGCAGACTGCCCTGATGGAAGCTGACAGTTCTACATACACTATTGGTGATATCTTTTTCAAGCAACAAAGTGTAGTGAGGGGCTTGGAGCAGCAGGCAGCTGGGAAACCAAAGGATAAGTGCAGTAGTACTAGCCTGGAATTTTTTTATTTAATCATTGTTCTTGGTTAACACATTTTCCAACAATATAAAATATCCGCTTGCAGTTAAGTACACAGTTTCCCTTTTAATGAAATGGCTGGGCGAGTGAATAATAAATTCAATCAAAATGTTTAATTCACGTGCCTTAACCCTTTCGCAGGCACAGCGACATTTTTGTCGTTTTAACCAACGTGTTTTATAAAGTCTTCTTTAAATTCCCCGATTGCGGGAATTCCCTTGTTAGTTACACTCATTACCATTGGCTGTCTCTCAGGTCACCCAGCACTGTATTTTTAGCCGTGAACGAGGCATGGGATTTCCTAAAAACGCTAAATACGAGACTACTTCCCGGTCAAATTGTGGGACATGTGAACATGGCATCGACAGTACAAATAGCCGCATTCTAGCCGTGTTTCTAAAAACGTAAATACAACGTGGATGAAGTTTTTGCTTTATTGAATGACTCTGACGATGAGTTTGAATATCCAGAGAGCGGGAGTGACTTGGATCCAAACGATTTTAGCGATTCTGGAGAGGATTAAAACATAAAAACATCAGTTATGGGAAACTTATTATGAGATTTGGTGTTATTTTATTGTTATTTTGAATAACAATCATATTTTGGTAAAAACCCAAAATTAATCCGTCCGTGGGGGTATGCATCTGGGCCAAAATTTGCCTGCGAAAGGGTTAATAGGTAACCCTTCACGATAAAAACCTACTGTGGATTTTTCACATTAACTTTTGCCACATCTTACAAAGCAAGAAATGCATACTTTTTTGCCTTCAGTTGATGCGTTTTATCTCTCGTCTTAATGAAGACAATTAGCTACACCTGAGAAGGGAGAGGTAAAGTATTTTTTATCAAGAAAAATGACTGAAACAGATCAAGACTAAAAAGCAGTTTAAAGACGTGTATTTTCCTCCTTGTTCTCTGCCCAACGGGCGCCACTGAAGAAATGTTTGAAATAAATGACAGTTATTAAGTCGTATTCAGAAATTTAATCAAAGTATTTGGATACAAAATAAAAAGACAAGTTTATGAATATGGTGTCCAGCTCGCGTGCTGCGTGCACTCGCATACGAACAGTTCTCCATCCAGCACTCCGAGGATCCTGGGCACAACCCTGGTGGAGGCACTGGAGCCACTTGGGACAAGTGATCACTCTACTGTTAGTTTTGATGTTTCAAGGCAAGTTAAAAAGTTAACTTTGAAAACCAAAATGTTCAATTTTCGGTGAGCAAACTTTGACAAGATGCGCTCGTATTTAAGCAAAATAAAATGGGATACGCTCCTGGATTGTAAGTCTGTAACTGAGATGTGAGATAGATTCAAGGGGTTTTACTTGACTCACAATGCAAATTTATTCCAAAGCTGTCCAAAAGTAAGTTGAAAAAGCAGAATCCTCAGTAAATGACGACAGCTATTCGTAGGAGTTTGAGGGAAAAAAGGAATCTTTATAAGATGTACATTAAGGACAGCAATGAGAATACTAAGGCCAAATACTGTAAAATGCGGGCTGTGGTCAAAAAAGAGCTGAGGAATGCTAGAAGGCTGCATGAAAGCAAAATTGCGGAAGGGGCTACAACTAATCCTAAGCACTTTTCTCAGTATTGTAGTAGAAAACGGAAAGTCAAAGAGGAGGTTAAGTGTTTAAAGAAATATGGATCGCTGCTGTATGAGAATAAGGATATTGCTATGTTGATACCTTGAATTGTTACTTTGTTGAGAATTTTACCTCAGAGAGGATTTTTATTTGGCCAGAGAGCATGTCCAATGCTCAAGATTATCTAGAAGAAATTGAGGTTAGGGATACTGAAGTATTAGGCAAGTTGCAAAAACTAAAGACCGATAAAGCGGCGGGTCCTGATGGCTTATACCCTAGAGTGCTCAGGGAAGTTAGTGAAATCATCTCTAAAGCGCTCTCAGCTATCTTCAGACGGTCTTTAGAAACTGGAGAAATACCAAATGATTGGAAGTAGGGCAATATACCAATATACACTGCTCGGCCAAAAAAAAAGTCAATGTTTGGAAATTAATGAATAAATTCTATAATTGGATCATTATTGCGGTTATTAATCTGTTTCAGCTGGCAATAATCATTTTAACCCTGACTGATGAAGCGCGTCGCTACTCATTTCTTAAAAAATCATGTCAGAAGACACATCCCTTGATGGTGGAAAAGATGTTACAGTATTTCAGAACGGGCAAGTTATTGGCCTGTATTTAGCAAAGAAAACCATGAATGACAAAAACAAGTATGAGGAATCATTTTCACAAACAAATTTGCCACCACAAAGTCCTGACCTTAAACACATTAAAAGTTATTGGGATGTGCTCAAGAAAGACCACCGAGTGGTTCAACCATTATGTCGAGAAGACAAGATCTCTGCCAAAAATTATGGCATTTCTGATCGAAAATAAATGTTCTGGCATTGCATATAGTTGTCAAAACAATGACAAGACGAATATGCACTGTAATCAAAGCTACAGGGGTTCCAACTAAATATTTGAGTGTGCAACTTTTTTTTTGGCTGGGCAGTATATAAGAAAGTGGGTTGTACTGAGCCAGGAAATTACAGGCCAGTCAGTTTAACTTGCATTGCATGCAAAATACTGGAATCTATCACAAAAGACGAGCTGGAATTATTTCTTGAACGTAATAATGTCTTGAGGGCTAGCCAACATGGTTTCCTTATGAAAAGGTCATGCCTAACAAACCCTCTGGAATTTTTTGAAGAGGCCACCAAGACTTATGATCAGAGCAGAGCTTATGACATCATATACTTGGATTTTCAGAAAGCATTTGATTTAGTGCCGCATGAGAAACTAATTTTTAAAATGAACTTTGTTGGAGTTACAGGAGGTATTCTGGAGTGGATTCGAAACTGGTTACAGGACAGAACACGAAGCATGCTGGTCAGTGAAATCTCATCTGAGCTAGGAATGGTGGGGAGTGGAGTCCCTCAGGGATCAGTGTTGGGGCCCTTGCTCTTCCTTATCTACATTAATGACCTTGATAGGAATATTGAAAGCAAATTAGTTAAATTTGCGGATGATACTAAATTGGGAAGTTTGGCGAACAGTTTAAAGTCCACTAAAGTAATTCAGGATGATTTAGATAGAATGCAGAATTGGGCAGAAATGTGGCAAATGAAATTCAATGTAGCAAAATGTAAATATCTTCATGTAGGTCATAAAAACATTTGACAGGATTACTGCATGGGAGGATTAAAACTGGAATGTGCTCCACATGAAAAAGATTTGGGAGTGATTGTAGACCAAACCCTTACAGGCTCTAGCCATTGTTCCGTAGCAGTTAAAAAGGCCAACAGGATGCTGGGATATATAGCCAAAAGTACTGAGTATAAATCCAAGGAGGTCACACTTCTCTTGTACAAAACATTCGTCAGACCACATCTAGAGTATTGTGTACAGTTCTGGGGACCATACTTTAAGAAGGATATAGAGGCTCTAAAAAAAGTTCAGAGAAGAGCCACAAGTTAATTCCAGGTATAAAAGATGAAAGCTATGCGAAGAGGCTGAAGATCCTCAATCTCTTTAGTCTTAGGAAAAGGAGATTTAGGGGCAATCTGATTGAGGTCTTAAAATATGTTAAGGGGATTAACAAAGTGACTTATCTAGGATTACATAGGCCAAGTTTTGTTAGTAGAACTCAGGGTCACAAATGGAAGTTTGCCAAGGGTAAATTTACCACTGACATTAGGAGATATTTTTTCACCCAGAGAGCAATCTCAGTGTGGAATAGCTTGCCTGACCATATTGTTGAGGCAGAAACCTTGGGAATTTTCAAGAACAGGCTTGATTTAGCGCTAGATACCATTGAGTCATTGAGTATTTGAAGTGATAGATTCACTATTTTAAAAATAAACTGGCGAACCTAGTTGGGCTGAACGGCCTGTTCTCACCACTCATGTTATGTTATGTTATCTCCAATCTGAGAAACACGCTGCAAAAACAGAAACGATGCAAAATCTAAAACACTCAAACACAAAAGCAAATACAAGAGAAAAATGCTGCATTTAGACATCAACACAACGGAATTACTCCAAGCCACTATGGGAGCGCCAACTAGGACAGTTTCTGTTTTGACCAGACCGAGAATGGCTGGAGCATTTTTTTTAATGATTTTTACACCACAGTGAAGCGTTTGCACAGGGCTGTGACTTTGTGAGCATGCGCAAAGGGCTCGCTCAGCTTTGCGACCTTCGGAGCATGCACAAAGGGTTCACTTGCAATCACGGCCTTATGTGATGCACAAAAATCAATAGATAGCACTGAATAGTTATAACTTCACAATTTACATGCATCAGATATGACTAGCTAAGTCGGCAAAAAGGCTTTCTAGCGAGCTAACGTTAGTTCATTTGCTTAGCTAGCTAGTTCGCTAGCCTAGCTTGTATAGCTAGCTAGTGCGCTAGCCTAGCTTGCTAACAGTTATATTTGGTATAATATAAATGATTGCGGTTCATCTCAAGCCAAGTGAGATAGTGAAATAATGGATCATTTTTATTCACTTACTTTCTATTGATGTCTGTGCACCAAATATAATTGTTCGCCTGGTCAAAAGTAAAAGCTCCTCTAGTTTGCGCTCCCATAGTGGCTGGGAGCACTTCTGTTGTGTTGATGTCTAAATGCAGTGTTTTTCTCTTGCATTTGCTTTTGTGGTTTGAGTGTTTTTCACTTTGCATCATTTATGTTTTTGCAGCGTGTTTCTCTCATTGGGGATGTTTTAGGCTGTTGCAGTGCATTTGTGTTGACGTGGATAGGCAGCATTTTTGTCTTGCATTTGTTTTTGGGGTTTGCGTGTTTTTGAATTTGCATCGTTTCTGTTTTTGTAGCGCGTTTCTCCCATTGGAGATGTTTTGGGCCAGTGCAGCATTTGCCCCTGTCGGCCACCGTAGTAGAAAGTTTAATAATTAAATATATCATTTAAGCACTGCCGAAAAAGAAAAAAAATTTTAACAGTATCTCACATTTACATTGTGTTGAAGTCTTGTTTAAAATTATGCTAATGAAGAGCAGCCTACTGCTAAAAATATTTTTTTTATTATTAATGATAATAATCCATCCATTCTCTATACCTGGTAACCCATGCAAACACGGGGAGAACATGCAAACTCCACACAGAAAGGCCCCAAGCCGGATTCAAACCAATCACCTTCTTGCTGTGAGGCGACAATACTAACCACTGTGCCGCCCTATTATTATTATTATTATTATTATTAATAATAATAATAATAATAATAATAAAATTACAGTATTCCTACTAAAGGCTGAATATTTGAGCCAGACTTATGAATGTTAGGCACAAGCTAACACTAAAATGAAAATGACAAAACAGCAATTTTTATTTAAAAAAAACAAACAGATGGTCTAAGGCAACTCTTCTGGCATAAACATTAAAAAACATTAAAAATGATCAACTCAGATTTTTGTGCAATTTATTACGCTTTTTTTCTCGAATTTAGCCCTTTCATGCATGGAGGTCACTACAGTGTACAGCTGTTTAAAAGTGTTTTTTCTCTATATATTACCTGCAATTTTGGGCACTGCTGCATATAGTCCACTCTAGTGGAAGCTATTGCATCATCCCATACAAAAAATCCCATTGGCAGGTCATTGCAATGGTAAAAAGTAGTCATTTATAGAATAAAGATTTTTTTTCAAACCTTGTTCTACATCTCTAAGGATGTATAAAACCACTTAGTAAAAAATCCTGACTGAGTTTATCATTTTTCATGCATGAGAGGGTTAAACAAGGATGCCAGTAATTCAACTGAAGACTGTTTGATACTTTTATGTTATAGCGGTTTGCTCTTGGAGACAGGTATTTTTTGCTCATGCAGCCTACTTGTGTTTCAGTGAAAAATCATTTAGAGGGGACCTATTATGCTGATCCTTCTTTTAATACATATTAGTAATGTTATAATGTTGGTTGTCCATACTCAACCTCTGAAAAGTTTCTAAACATACGATACAGGGGTTTTGCCGTAATCCAAGAACGTGATTTCGTGAACGTGATTTCCTCTCTGAACAGCTCCTCCTGAGATCTTCGCGAGATCTGGGCAAAACCTGACGTCAGGTTGTGCCGGCCAATTAATACAGACCTAGCCAGAGCCAACCAAGGCGCTGGACCTGCCCACACCGGAAACTATTTTAGCCAGCACTAACAACGGCAGATCATACTACGCCTTAGTAGCGTCTACACTTTTGGAAATACAAAAGAAGAACCGCAGATCATTTCAGGTGCAGTTTTGTCAGTATCTCTCCCAAAGCTGCTTGTCAGTTTACTTTTGGACGCGAAGAAAAACACCTATTTCTCTTCCAAAAGACGATGCCACCAGAAATCAGTGGGTAGCTTTTTTTGTTTGCTGGCAGCAGACAGCCACGGCCAAAGGGAACGTTAGCTGTTTGTGCTCAGCATTTCACCAAAGACAGCTTTGTTAATAAAGGAGAATTCGACACAGGATAAGCGTTTCAGCTGCTTCTCAAACCTGAAGCAGCTGCATCGATCAAGCGCTCGGAGCCACAAGCTGTAAGTAACGATATAACTGCAAATAATGTAAGTGAAGCTAACGTGTTACGGGTGGCTACTGGCTAGCAGGACCGCTAACGATAGTTAGCACTAACAACTGGCCTCAAGCGCAGGCTTGGTAAAATATCTGAAGATAAAGCCTGTATCGGTCGCGACTGTCCCTGACTCACAGACACAGAAGCTGTAAGTTGCTTTTACTGCATAAGCCAACCTGACGTAATAGCCAGTTGATTGTGGCTGTAGCACTGCGGCTAACGTAGCCAAGTTACTGTAGCTAATTTTTGTGTTCTAATATGCAAGAGTGATATCAGGGGAAATTCTACAGGAGGTGTGTGAACATAAACCTCATTTGAAGCTAACTTTTAGTACTTGTTTCTAATTTGGATGCTTGGTACAATTGTCCACGGTGATGGAACTTGCTGTCTGTGAAACCTGTATTGCAAGGATTTGCCTCTGTGGTTGTTATGACCGCTCGGTTACCAGCTACTGCATGTTAGTTTGCGTGCCGTGCTAATTAAAAAGGCTCCTGGTTAACTAATATGCAATAATTCTGATCAGTATGCTTGTGTTACTTCGGTAAGCATCAATGTGGCAGTTTCATCATAACGCGGCCCGATTGTAGCCACTACAGTTGAAGCTAACCGGAGAGGTGCAGTTAGACCAGACCTTGGTTTTGCAGAGCTTGGGATACGTGTTTGGGTTTGTTTACGGCTGCTTGGGATCACTTCACTTATCCATGACCGGGATCAGCCGGATACTTCACAAATGTCTGGGCAAGCTCTCTGGTGCTACCGAGAAAGCAATGCGAAACGCAGAAGCTCTACCGTGTCTGGTATAACAAATGATTTCTCCGCACCACCGTGACATAATTTCATCCTCCTTTAGAAGTTGTTGTGGCTAATAAAAAGCCAAAAAAGGCAGAGATTAAATAGGAAATTCTTTCCTGTAGAAGTGATCGATTCACTAGCTCCACACAAGCAACTTGTCCGCGCTAACGGAACTTATGGTCTGTAAAACCTGTATTATGTTCATAACATAACCGAGCTCTCTCTAGCTGTCACGTACTATCCACAAAGCTGCTTTCACATCGGAGGCAAAACAAATTTTTCGCGGGACAGATTAGCCTACATTCAAAGACAATGCAAAAACGCGAATCCACGCGTTATGGGCACGTTAAGCAGCTTTCACACTGGACGCGAAACTAATCTTTCGCGCGACAGGTTACATTCAAAGTCAATGCAGAGGCGAATACACGCGTTATGGGTGCGTTAAGCAGCTTTCATACTGGACGCGAAACTAATTTTTCACGCGACAGGTTACATTCAAAGTCAATGCAAAGACGCGAATACGGGCACGTCAAGCCGCTTTCACACCGGACGCGAAACGAATTTTTCGCGCGACAGTCATGACCGCTTATCAGCTACTGCATGTTAGTTCCCGTGCTCTGCTAATTAAAAATGCTCCTGGTTAACTTAAATGCAATAATTCTGATCGGTATGCTTGTGTTACTTCAGTAAGCATCAATGTGACAGTTTCATTGTTGAGGATTATATTTCAATATTTCTCATCAGATACATCAGTAGATCAATTGCCATGTTGAATAACCATAATCAATAATCATAATCAATAACCATATTATGTAAGCAGCAGGAACACACACACACACACACAACAACACACACACACATACAAGTAGTTCACACACACATGAGCAGTGCACACACACACATGCACACACACACACAGGCAGCACACGTACACATGCACACACACGCACACAGACACACATACATACGAGCAGTTTGCACACAGACACACACACATACAAGCAATTCAATTCACACATGCATGAGCAGCTCACACACACATAAGCAGCACACTTCTGTAGCTTTAGTAAGCAGGCTTCTGCTTAGTTGATTCAAAAACATAATCAGGTGATCCATTTGATTTCTGTAGCTTTGATCAATTTTTGTTCAGTAAAATCATTAATTGTTACTGAAAACATAATCAATTTATGTATCTTTTATGTATCTACTTGTATCCTATTCATCTGGCTGCATTTTTCCTCTCTTGACTGGAATTTTCCGCTCCTTTTTAGTGATGTGCAGCTCATCTTTGCTTTGAATTCCTGAAGGATTGGCTAGCAGTGTTTTGGTTTGACTGTCCAATTGTAGCGCGAGAATGAGAATGCGGAAAGACCATATTTGGAAGATATTTCCTGTGATGAAGGTATAAAAACTGGTGTGAAAAGTAAGAAATCGGTTCTTCTTGCGCAAAAAGAACTCGGCTTTACATTTATCAATATGCCTCAATAAGGCCTAATCGTCTGAAGAATCTGCCTCTCTCCAATTGCTTGAGGATGGAGGAACCTCATGACATGAAAATATGTTTGAATGAAAACCACAACATATTTGGCGAGCCAGCGGCAGGAGTCGGCAAAGGTCGGTTACACTCGAAAGGGTGGGCGGTCTTCCGGTGCTCGGAGATGGTGCAGGGAGCACACACACACCCTAAGATGCCAGCAAACTAAGGATAAGGTGAGCAATTTAATTAATTTGCTTTAATTATCTTGCTCAGATAGATAAGTGAGGGTGTTGTTTTGTATTGTCCTGGCCCTGATCTGGAGCACTGGAGACAAGTGACCTTTCGACTCAAAGAATCTAAACACAAAATTAGGGGGAAATTAAAAGGAGAGGGACAGAATCTGCAGAATTGATATGTAACTACTAACCACTAACAATGAATTTGCAACAAGTTACTGTGAGTAATTGTTTGGAACTCAGAGCGCGTTCTGTAACTGGTTTGGTGTACGACTGTTGTTATATGTGAGGCCTGTGCTAGGACCCTAAAGGGAGGGAATAAACCTGCAGGCCTCCCCTGCTTGAGATTGGGATATGCACTGGATGACCTAGAGGGGTACTGGGATATGGCCTGGATGACCTAGAGAGGTACTGGGATCCGTTTTTGCAGTGTTGTCTGTCTTGTTGTTTATTATTTTTATAAAAGGGTGCGCAGCACATTTGGCGTATGGAGTTAGCCGATTAATGGGTTTGTGAGGACATTGACTGGAAGTAAGGTTTGCTGGGTCCTAAGGGTGGACGGACTGGTAGTAAGGATTGCGAGGTCCCGTACAGACGCTTTTGACGGGAAGTTTGTTGGGTGGGTGCGGCTCCCTTTTTGCATGAGTGTAGAGTAAATGTGGATATGAACAGTGGTCTTGTTGCGTATTGCATTAGTTGGGAGTGTTAAGAGTGCACTAAATATAAATAAATAACCCCTAGTTTACATGCAATAAGTTAAATTTATTATTAATGGTCATTACTATTTGGCAGATTAAAAGAAGTAGTAAATTGCATGTATTAAAAGATTACTTAGCATTATTTTGATCGGTGTACTATCATCATTGAATAGGTGAGAAAAAAAAAACAGTTTGGCCGAGAAATGAAATTTGGATTGAAAAATAAACAATGATGATTACAGCAAAGCTGGTAGATAGAGGAAAAAAGGAAAAAAAGAAGGAAAAAAAAAGCAAAAGCAACTTCCTATGTTGGGAAAAAAAACACAAAAAAAAGGCAAATGGAACTAAACAAGAAATATCATTGATTAGACAACTAGATGGTTATACACTAAACATAACACTGGTTTAGGAATGCGTAACAAAATACGATCTGTCAAAAAGGAAGAGGAGAAATCGCATAAGCGGGTTTATAATATAAACTGTTTACTGAGCATAGTGAGCAGTGTAACTGGTAAAATAAACATACTGCAATTTAATATGTGGGGGAAAAAATAATTCGCCTAAGTAATAAAATTTAAATTAATACATAGATGACAATGGCAACGCCTGTGGAGGAATTAAGAGAGCAATTTCCTACCTTTGAGAATGATATTTAAAAAAAAAAAAATTGTCAAATAACCGGGAAAAAAGAACTAAAAAAAAAAACAGACTAACAAAGTAGCCAGAAGAGGGGAAATTTGAGCCCCTAAGAGCCATACTGGGCCAACCCATGTTTGGGAACTTTTGAGAAAATGGGACTCAAAGTTGCCAGCCTCCTGTGTCATCTAGAGTATCTGGGAACTAGAAACACTGCTTATGTTACAAACTCAAGATATGAACAATTACGTAATGCACTTCTTATGCAGGTTCTGGATGCCCTTCTGTTTCATTTAAAGTGAAACCCACCTCCTTCTGAAGCGGAACCATCATCTTCTGATTCATTTGGGTCAAACTCTGGGCCTCCATTATCTTCCACTTCACCATCATCATCAATCATAGCAAGCAGTTCCTCATCAGTGAGATACCTAGCCGCCATGTTTACAATGAATTATGGGAAGGTTGTGGGAGGGCTCACTATGACGTAAGCAGTGCAGTGCATATGTACAGTGGCAGAGAAGACATTTGCTTGTATTAGCCATTCATGTGGGCAGATTGGGTTGGCCCGTTTAGGAAATGTAGATCTCAGTTTTCTGCACATGCTGACTACCTCAACTCAATTTCGCCAAAAGTGCGGGATGGCCCGGTATGGTTCTTAGGGGCTCATTTGATCTTGCAATATGTGAAAAAAAAAAAAATGGGTATAATGACAAATTATGCATCGGCGGCAAAAAGGGTTAAAAAAAGAATAAAATGAGCCGGCAGTTCTGGAATTGTTTGGAGAAAGGGGAATGCTAAACATTCAGGAACAGGATAAATATTTTGTAAAGCAAAGTGAAGCTGCATCTCAGTACAAGCCATCTGAAAAGTTTAATGACAATGAATTGTTTAACCCAGCGCCGTATGCCCCCCCAGTTTCAGGAACAGTGGGAGAGACAGCAGCTGAAAAAACCTGAAGTGAGTAATATACAGTAACATCAGATTTGGAAAACCCAATTGTATGGCTGTAAGGGTAGGGATTATGGAAACAAAATTGCCGTTAGCAGTGTGTAAAAGAACACCTAGAAGGCTTTAGGTTTAAATTTAAATAGCGCAGAAGAAGAAATTGATTTAATGGGGATGTATAGCATACAAATTTTAAAAAAAAGTGAATTAGCAAATGTTTATTGGTTGGGGGATATAGTAGACCAAATTAAAGAGCAAGTTTGGAGTACCTGGGGAAAATACTGTATATTGAGGCCCAAAGACCCCAGGCTACATGGCATTGTACAATGATATTCCACCCAACTTAGGACCCAGAATTTAAAAAAAAAAAAAAAAAAAAAAAAATGGGCCCTTAATGCTGATTTGGAACAGGACAGGAAACAAATGATTAAGATTATGATGAACTGTTAATTGATAGGGAAAATAAAGCAAGTGAAAATTTCTATTGAAGAATCAGAAATGAACTTAGAGAACAAATTAAGACAGAATTAGACAAATTACCAGAACAACTATGGTCTCAACATGATACATATGTGGCAGAATGCTATCAGCAAAACCAGTAATATCCACTATGAATGTGAAGTAATGACACCATTTGAATTAGTTAAATATTTGTAAAATTCTAAAGAACTAGAAAATCTAAGCAGCTTTCTTTAAATAATTAGACTGTGTGAGATTGGTGTGCTAGAAGCATATCTCTGAAAAGAAAATGAAGGAAAAGTAACACTGAGAAACAAAAAGAATAACACAGAGCATTCAAAATTTGCCAAAGTACTGTTAAACACGATATACAGGGCAGTAAATTCAGTAAATTTAATTGATACAGAGGTTTCTCTATCAAGAATTGGAAACTTTTAGTTGCTATTTGAAGGTTAAAAAAAATAGGGTTGAATGATCAGAAAAGAAGCAGTTGTGAAATTTAATAGTACATATTAGATTTATGAAAGAATTAAAAAAAAAATCAAGGGAACTATTGTGGGATTGGAGACTGGATGACTGGATGGGTTTTTAAACAAAGATGCGCAGAGAAAACAATACCGCGAATGGAGCCTTAGTTACCAAAAGCAGATAAGGGAAAAAAGAAATAGGTGAAAGGCCGACATACAGAGGCCAGAGAACAGAAGGGGAGAAAGGGGGGTCTAAGCAATACGATTTCATGTGGAATTTTCTTAATTTGTTTAAAAAGAATAAGTTCTGCCCAGCAAAGGAGTCATGTAAAGGATCAATGCTATAACAAATGAGGTGAACAAATGTGACTGAAAGCTTTCCTGACCAAAGAAATGCAATTAATAAATTCATGATCTTTTCTCTGTTTTTGAACAGGAGTGGAACAACAATTCAAGGAGATGAATTGACTAATAAACTTTCTCTGATTTTTAACTTTTACAGGAAAAGGTCCCAGCAAGAGGAAAAGCAGCAAAATTATGATGATTGAGTTCCTTGTTTGCATCTAACTCATTCTATTGAAACTTTTCCACAGAGTGCGCACTCCAGAAGGGAAGAGATTAAAATGACCTTGAGGGAAAATAAGCTGGCCAGCTAATGATTCAATTGCAGGGTTGCAACTTAAAAGTTTACCTTCTAAAATAAATTTGGGGAAATCCAATTCGGAGTATTCACATAAGACTAAGACTAAATTCAAAAGGTGGACCACCATATAATTGAAAAAGTCGACTAATAAAGTGATCACATTATTTATCTTCCCGTTCTAAATTTAATTTTGATTAAGCATGACAAAATCTTTTCCTTCTGAGTAGTAGTGAGAAAGACAAGGACTTTAAAATAAAAAGTACTGACTGACTGACTGAGCTAACCAAATTTGGGACGATTGTTTACCTTTATGTGCTGGGAGCCCAACAGAAAAACTATTTTACAGTTGAATATTCAATATGTGCCCATTTTTGAGAATAAAAACAAAAAAATTGCATATTGTAACACGGTCAAAAGCAACTCCACCCGGTTCTGCTGATGACATGGGGAGTTGTCATGGCTGAGGCTAATAAGCCCTGACTGTGCATCTCCTCCATGCGCTTAGCGGAACCCTAGATTGTGGTGGGTTGCTAAATCAAAATTCATTGAAAAAAAATACTGTGAAAAGATATTATTGTTACTGCCCTATCTTTTGACCCAGAAATACACTGAAACATAAAATTATGAATATACTGCCAAAAAAAAATTGATTTAAAATTGACAGGAGCTCTGTAGTGAACGTGAGCAATTTGGGTACTTAGGAATTTTTGAATAATATTAATTTATCAGGGTGGCACATCAACAACTCATTGTATTCCAAATAATTAAGGTGACATTAATGATTTTGTAAAGCACACTCAGACCGAGGGGAAAAATACACAAGACAAATTTCTTGAATTGGGACTTATTTGGCTGGTTAAAGAAGAATCTGAGTGTCAGAACTATAATTGCTGCATCTGTTTCAAATTGTTATTGATGAGTTGTTACTTTAACTGTTTCATCTATTATGCCCAGAAAGTTGCTGCAATAGCCCCAATTCAACTGGAATGAACTCATAACTATCCCATGCGTGTGTGTTGTGACTCACTCCAGAGACGGGTAAGATCTCCTATCAAGGAGACAACCTAGGGCAGGGGTGAGTCGACCCCCAGGTAATTGTTGAAATCAAAGTCTTTTGGGAGATTATTATTATGGGCTATTGCATGGTGCTATGGTATTCCAAATGTAGGTCCTTGGAAAGGCTTGGATGAAACTGTTTTTAAAATGTTCTGACACAAAACTGTCTGCGTAGTCTTTACAGCAAAAGTAAATATTATAAAATTTAGTACATGTAAGACTTAAAGTGAAATTATGCAGGTGCAGATGACCCTCGTTCTGTATGTGCCGAGTACAGAGTGAATCTGCATGTGCCTGTGTCTGTGTCTGTGCCTGTGTTTGTATTTTATTTTCTCACTCCAGTGACGGGCGGGTGGCAGTTTAGCATACCAGCCGGTCAAGGCCCGCTCCTTCCTGGAGTCTCCCTGAAGTTTTGAACAAATATACTGAGACAGTGATTCCAGTCATGAAGGCTCGCTCACCAAAACAATCAGATGGAAAAATCCCAATTCAATGTTGAATACGGATTTGGACTTTGGACTAACTTTGGACTGATTACCTGCTATAAGCAACATTACTGGATTCAAGTGGGACATTAGACTGGAACTTTATTTACCCGAGTAATGAAAGGCCTTGAGAAACCTGGACACGAAAACAACTGGAGTTCACATGCTGGCTAGGGAGGGGATTGGGCCCCCTGAACCTAGCCAGCAACAGGCGGCGGCGGAACTGCAAAGTTCCGAGGGCACGTTAAAGATGTGATATAGTGCAGGGGAGAGTACTGAAGGCCCCCGTGTCTGGTGAAGTATGAATTGACATACTGCCGTGGTACCGTCTAGTCGGCGTGTTTGTCACATGTAAGTTGTGGGCAACACGTGGTACGTGGGCGACAGCCCACACCTAGCAGAGGGGCGTTGGAGACGACCTCTGTGAACAGGCGAGGCTGGTGAAAACGGTCAAAGTTTCTATACCCATAGCAAAGTGGGGTAGGGATCAGACCGTTGGTTCCCACCTGGGTGGCTGGTAACCACTACGGGATTCGGGGATCGCTATCGACTGGGTCACCGGCCGGTCGGGTCGCAGATGGCAGTAAGACCACAGAGAGGGTGGCCGCCGCGCTCGGCTCAATGTACAGTCAGGCCACCACAAGCCAAAAGCGAATGCGCTAGTAGGCGAGTGGTGCTTCTGTGATTGGTGGGCTTTGAAAAGAAGACACCGGGAAGCAGAAGGCAGAGTTCTCAACCTGGGGGAGCCCGGGCGAAGATCTCTGTGGAAAGGGATCTAGCCTGGGACTGCGCCCTGGGAGAGGGAGGTTCGAAGGATCTAAGTGGTACAAGACAGACTGTTTTTACTCGAAATGTTACAGTCGGAAAGGGCCCACCAGCTATATTTTATGTTCGGGCTCATAAGAAATTCACTTGTGTGTAGTATGGGGGTCATAGACCAGGGGTAGACAATGTTGTGCCATTTTTCGACCATGGTTAATGTGAGGCCATGATTGGGATGGCCTCAACGGGAGGAATGTTGAGGATTATATTTCAATATTTCTCATCAGATACATCAGTAGATCAATTGCCATGTTGAACAACCATAATCAATAATCATAATCAATAACCATATTATGTAAGCAGCAGGAACACACACACACACACACACACAACAACACACACACACATACAAGTAGTTCACACACACGAGCAGTGCACACACACACATGCACACACATACACACACACAGGCAGCACACGTACACATGCACACACACGCACACAGACACACATACATACGAGCAGTATGCACACAGACACACACACATACAAGCAATTCAATTCACACATGCATGAGCAGCTCACACAAACATAAGCAGCGCGCTTCTTTAGCTTTAGTAAGCAGGCTTCTGCTTAGTTGATTCAAAAACATAATCAGGTGATGCATTTGATTTCTGTAGCTTTGATCAATATTTGTTCAGTAAAATCATTAGTTGTTACTGAAAAAATAATCAATTTATGTATCTTTTATGTATCTACTTGTATCCTATTCATCTGGCTGTATTTTTCCTCTCTTGACTGGAATTTTCCACTCCTTTTTAGTGATGTGCAGCTCATCTTTGCTTTGAATTCCTGAAGGATTAGCTAGCAGTGTTTTGGTTTGCCTGTCCAATTGTAGCGTGAGAATGAGAATGCGGAAAGACCATATTTGGGAGATATTTCCTGTGATGAAGGTGTAAAAACTGGTGTGAAAAGTAAGAAATCGGTTCTTCTTGCGCAAAAAGAACTCGGCTTTACATTTATCAACATGCCTCAATAAAGCCTAATCATCTGAAGAATCTGTCTCTCTCCAATTGCTTGAGGATGGGGGAACCTCATGATATGAAAATATGTTTGAATGAAAACCACAACGTCATCATAGCGTTGCCTGATTGTAGCCACTACAGTTGAAGCTAACCAGAGAGGTGCAGTTAGACCAGATGTAGGTTTTGCAAAGCTTGGGGTGCGTTTTTGGGTGCTTGTGAAACGATTGCTTTACTCATCCATGACTGAGGTCTGCCTGATACTTCTCCAATATTTGAGCAAGCTCTCTGATGCTACCGGTGAAAGCAATAGGGAAGCGCACAGGCTATAACGTGCCTAGTATAACAAACGATTTCTCTGCATTGCCATCGATTGAATATTAAATTCTTTCCTGTAGAAGTGATCGATTCGCTAGCTCCACATAAGCAACGGTTCACGCAAACGGAACTTACGGTCTGTAAAACCTGTATTATGTTCATAACATAACCGGAGCTCTATCTCACTCTCGCGCACCATCCATAACTCGCCCATTCTCTGCGAGGAAACGCTGGTAATTCCGACGAAATAAGTAAACCATTACCACGGGCAATTTCCGAAAAGGACGTTTAGCCTGGAGCTTTCGCCCCTCCGTCATATACCAGCGCAGAAGCTGTTCGTTTCTCCACGCTAACGACACACCACAGTTATGCACACGGACCAGCAGGTCCTTATAGTACACACCTAAGCAGTCCATGAGCTGTTGGTCCACTTTTAGCTGCTGCTCACTCTCTATGTTTTCCTCTAAACTCAGACCCACCGGATTTCTACGGTCTCCGGTCTACATGTGGGTATGTCGACCCATTCTACAAATGTGTCCATATGTGGTGGATTCTAGCTTTCCCTCAATCCTACCTATCGAATAGAAAAACCACTGTACTCACCACTGTTGCCGTAGCAAACTGTGGCCGATAGCAAATTTGAGCTTGAGCTGCCAGATTTTCGCACTGCGTCTTCTACTTTCGCCGCTGTGTTTATTAGAACAAGTTCATTTCATTAGATATATATTCAAGTATAACGTTAGATTGCGGAATTTGCCCGCCGCTTCCCTCTCAGATGGCAGCCGTGTCTCACGTTTCACTCTGGGGAGACTGACTCGGAAAACTGCGTTTTGCAGCCTCGTCCCGTCTAACTCCGCCCTCCACAGAGCTGGCCAGTCAGAAGAAAGTGGGCACATGAGGAGTGGGGGCCATCGCGGAAGAGCCACCCCAGTGAGGCGTTTCAGGCAGAGACTACAAATG
The DNA here is from genome assembly GCA_029692085.1 of Gymnothorax javanicus. NCBI lineage: Eukaryota > Metazoa > Chordata > Actinopteri > Anguilliformes > Muraenidae > Gymnothorax > Gymnothorax javanicus. The sequence continues at coordinate 65,718,102 of CM056200.1, forward strand.
GGGTTTTTGGAGGATGGCAGTATGAGCTAAATAAGGACCCTGTTTTGGTCTTTGAACGATCAGGAGTACTCTAGGGGAGTCCAAGATCAAAACATAACCTTGGAAATATAGCAAAATAGGTCCCCTTTAAAAAATTTAATAAATAAATAAAAATTGCTCATAGAAAACCAATCAGCTGAGCGCTCAAGTGGGTAAAAATCCGGAGTAAAACCAGAAAGGTGCTCTTTAGTATGGAGTTGGCATATGAAAAAAACAACAGATGGTCTAAGGCAACTCTTCCGGTATAAACATTAAAAAGCCTTTATTAATTGGCTAGTTCATAATGGAACAATAAAATACCTACGTGTTTCGGCAGGTAGCCTTCATCAGGGCAAAATGGCAAATGGCAGACAAACATTTACTGAGGTCTCTAATAGACAAAGAACAGGAAAGGGGCGGAGCTTCACCTGAAATCAGCACCAATCCCTGATAGCCACATAGACACTGTGGCAGGGGAACTAAGAAGATACCAGACAACAATGCACATCACAGTATCAATAATCCATAATCACAACAATGATTCATCAAACTCTTTACAAAATGCACTTCTTATTATTACATCACATATAAGGTGGCATAATGGAGAGTTTACAGAAAAGGAGTTAATTCCAGCTCCTCATTAATTCCTGGAAAGGAAGTAGCTTTGCATCTAAAGATCCATTCAGCTTCTCTCTGGTGGAGGCATTTAAGACGGTCACCCCTTCTGTCCGCAACTGGAATATGGTCAATCCCTATAGCCAATAAAGAGGAGGGGTCATTCCCATGGTGTTGTTTATAATGCCTAGCCATAGGATAGTCCATATTACCCACTCGGATAGCATATTTGTGTTCGGCAAGTCTATCCTGTAGCCTGTGCTTTGTCATGCCTAGGTAGAACATGTGCCATTCCGGGCACTCCAATTTGTATAAAATAAAAGTTGATTTACAATTGATGAAGTGGTTAATGTCATATGTTTTTCCTCTTACAGTAAAGGATTTTGACCGCACCACATTGCTACAGTAAGGGCAGTGGCCACATCTGTAACAACCCTTCAGCTCTGACCTCAGCCAGCTGGAGGGTTGATCCGCCGGTAAATGGCTGCGTGACATTTTGTCTTTTAAAGTAGGGGCCCTCTTAAACGTCACCAGAGGGGGCTCAGGGAATATCTCTTTTAAAGCAGCATCACATTCAATAATTTTCCAATTTGTTTTAATGATAGTTTTGATCTTCTGTGCTATATTTAGTGGTAAAGTGGACTCTCTTAGAGGTCTCTCTCATAGGTTTCCTTTGTAAAAGCACATCCCGGTCTAGAGTTGCTGCTCTGGAGCTGGCTCCTTTAACTACTTCTGTCTTGTACCCTCTCACTAGAAAACGGGATTCCATTTCTGTACCTTTCTCTTCATAGTCATTAGTCTGATCACATATGCAGCGTAGCCTCTGAAATTGGCCAAATGGGATATTATCTTTTAAGGATTTGGTGTGAAAGGACTTGGCATGGAGGATCGTATTTCTGTCTGTTTGTTTCCTGAAAATGGATGTATGAAGATCCCCAGTGTCAGTCTTGGTAATGTTCACATCTAAAAAGTTTAGACTGGTTTTACTGTAGTCAAGAGAGAGCTTAATGTTTGCATTAGTCCCATTCAGATATTGATGAAATTGCAAAAGTTCATTTTCATTCCCTGACCATAACAAAATTATATCATCAATATATCTCCCCCACCAGATTATGTGGTGGGCAAAAACATTTCTCTCTACATTATAAACAAAATCCTCCTCCCATTTGCCCATAAATAGACCAGCATAGCTTGGGCTAAAGCAAGACCCCATAGCACACCCTTTAGATTGCCAAAACAACTTGTCCTGGAAAATAAAAATAGAGTTAGTCAATGTCCATTCTGTCAGTCTCAAAATGAAATCTGTGGGGGGAGGTTCAGCCTCTGAGCACATGTTAAGGAAATGCTGAAGTGCTGCTAGACCCTGGTCATGATCAATATTTGTAAACAGCGCCTCCACATCCATTGTGGCCATTAAGGCATCCTTCCCAATGTTTTTCAGGTCCTTTACTTTGAGCAAAACATCAGTAGTATCTTGGATATACGGTGGTAGTAAGTGGAGTAATGGTTTCAGGAAATAGTCAATAAATTTTGTGCAATTTTCATTTAACCCATCGTTACCAGAGATTACTGGGTGCTCCGGATTTTTACCCACTTGAGCGCTCAGCTGATTGGTTTTCTATGAGCAATTTTTATTTATTTATTTAATTTTTTAAAGGGGACCTATTTTGCTATATTTCCAAGGTTATATTTTGATCTTGGACTCCCCTAAAGTACTCCTGATCGTTCAAAGACCAAAACAGGGTCCTTATTCAGCTCATACTGCCATCCTCAAAAAACCCTTTTTGTAGTCCATTGTAGTCTCTGCCTGAAACGCCTCACTGGGGTGGCTCTTCCGCTATGGCCCCCACTCCCCGTGTGCCCACTATCTTCTGACTGGCCAGCTCTGTGGAGGGCGGAGTTGGACGGGACGAGGCTGCAGAACGCAGTTTTCCGAGTCAGTCTCCCCAGAGTGAAACGTGAGACACGGCTGCCATCTGAGAAGGAAGCGGCGGGCAAATTCCGCAATCTAACGTTATACTTGAATATATATCTAATGAAATGAACTTGTTCTAATAAACACAGCGGCGAAAGTGGAGGACGCAGTGCGAAAATCTGGCAGCTCAAGCTCAAATTTGTTATCAGCTACAGTTTGCCACGGCAACAGTGGTGAGTACAGTGGTTTTTCTATTCTATAGCTAGGATTGAGGGAAAGCTAGAATCCACCCCATATAGACACATTTGTAGAACGGGTCGACATACCCACGTGTAGACCGGAGACCATAGAAATTCGGTGGGTCTGAGTTTAGAGGGAAACATAGACAGTGAGCAGCAGCTAAAAGAGGACCAACAGCTTATGGACTGCTTAGGTGTGTACTATAAGGACCTGCTGGTCCGTGTGCATAACTGTGGTGTGTCGTTAGCGTGGAGAAACGAACAGCTTCTGCGCTGGTATATGACGAAGGGGCGAAAGCTCCAGGCTAAACGGCCTTTTCGGAAATTGCCTGTTGGTAATGGTTTGCTTATTGCGTCGGAATTACCAGCGTTTCCTCGCTGAGAATGGGCGAGTTATGGATAGTGCGCGAGAGTGAGATAGAGCTCCGGCTATGTTATGAACATAATACAGGTTTTACAGACCGTAAGTTCCGTTTGCCTGAACCGTTGCTTATGTGGAGCTAGCGAATCGATCGCTTCTACAGGAAAGAATTTAATATTTAATCGATGGCAATGCAGAGAAATTGTTTGTTATACCGGACACATTATAGCCTGTGCGCTTCCCTATTGCTTTCACCGGTAGCATCAGAGAGCTTGCCCAGATATTGGAGAAGTCTCAGGCAGACCCCAGTCATGGATGAGTAAAGCAATCGTTTCACAAGCACCCAAAAACGCACCCCAAGCTTTGCAAAACCTACGTCTGGTCTAACTGCACCTCTCTGGTTAGCTTCAACTGTAGTGGCTACAATCAGGCAACACTATGATGAAACTGTCACATTGATGCTTACTGAAGTAACACAAGCATACCGATCAGAATTATTGCATATAAGTTAACCAGGACCATTTTTAATTAGCAGAGCACGGGAACTAACATGCAGTATCTGATAAGCGGTCATGACTTTGAATGTAATCTGTAACGCGAAAAATTCGTTTCGTGTCTGGTGTGAAAGCGGCTTGACGTGCCTGTATTTGCGTCTTTGCATTGACTTTGAATGTAACCAGTCACGCGAAAAACTAGTTTCGCGTCCAGTGTGAAAGCTGCTTAACGTGCCCATAACGCGTGTATTCGCCTCTTTGCATTGACTTTGAATGTAACCTGTCGCGCGAAAAATTAGTTTCACATCCGGTGTGAAAGCTGCTTAAAGCGCCCATAACGCGTGTATTCGCGTTTTTGCATTGACTTTGAATGTAGGCTAATCTGTCCCGCTAAAAATTTGTTTCGCCTCCGATGTGAAAGCAGCTTTATGGATAGTACGCAACAGCTAGAGAGAGCTCGGTTATGTTATGAACATAATACAGGTTTTACAGACCATAAGTTCCGTTGTGGAGCTAGCGAATCGATCACTTCTACAGGAAAGAATTTCCTATTTAATCTCTGCCTTTTTCGGCTTTTTATTAGCCACAACAACTTCTAAAGGGGGATGAAATTATGTCACGGTGGTGCAGAGAAATCATTTGTTATACCAGACACGGTAGAGCTTCTGCGTTTCGCATTGCTTTCTCGGTAGCACCAGAGAGCTTGCCCAGACATTTGTGAAGTATCCGGCTGATCCCGGTCATGGATTAATGAAGCGATCACAAGCAGCCGTAAACAAACCCAAACACGTATCCCAAGCTCTGCAAGGTGTTTTTCTTCGCGTCCAAAAGTAAACGGACAAGCAGCTTTGGGAGAGATACTGACAAAACTGCACCTGAAATGATCTGCGGTTCCCTTTTTGTATTTCCAAAAGTGTAGACGCTACTAAGGCGTAGTATGATCTGCCGTTGTTAGTGCTGGCTAGAATAGTTTCCGGTGTGGGCAGGTCCAGCGCCGTGGTTGGCTCTGGCTAGGTCTGTATTAATTGGACGGCACAACCTGACGTCAGGTTTTGCCTAGATCTCGCGAAGATCTCGGGAGGAGCTGTTCAGAGAGGAAATCACGTTCACGAAATCACATTCTTGGATTACGGCAAAACCCCTGTATCTTATGTTTAGAAACTTTTCAGAGGTTGAGTACGGACAACCAACATTATAACACTACTAATATGTATTAAAAGAAGGATCAGCATAATAGGTCCCCTTTAAATGATTTTTCACTGAAACACAAATAGGCTGCATGAGCAAAAAATACCTGTCTCCAAGAGCAAACCGCTATAACATAAAAGTATCGAACAGTCTTCAGTTGAATTATTGGCATCCTTGTTTAACCCTCTCATGCAAGAATTATGATAAACTCAGTCAGGATTTTTTTACGAGGTGGTTTTATACATCCTTAGGGATGTAAAACAAGGTTTGAAAAAAAATGTCTATCTTTATTCTATAAATGACTACTTTTTACCATTGCAATGACCTGCCAATGGGATTTTTTGTATGGGATGATGCAATAGCTTCCACTAGAGTGGACTATATGCAGCAGTGCCCAAAATTGCAGGCATATATAGAGAAAAAACACTTTTAAACAGCTGTACACTGTAGTGACCTCCATGCATGAAAGGGCTAAATTCAAGAAAAAAGCGTCATAAATTGCACAAAAATCCGAGTTGATCATTTTTTATGCTACGATCACATTAAAAAAGAATATAATTTTATCTTTTTACTTATATTCACATGTTGTAACGCCACGGCTCCAGCGCCCTCAATCACCGCCTATTAAGACCTGGCCTGCATTCCACGCTCTCCTGGAATCACCCACAACAGTACACAATTGTGAGCTTGAGCTTCGCACTCTTTCGGTGCGAAGTCTCGTAAGCCTGTTGTCTAGTGCTAATCTTGTGTAGACATTATAACCGTGTATTTGCGTATCTTTAGATACCCTTTTACTAATAGCACTGTTACTATTATGTTCAACGCTCCATTGTTATTATAGTTGGAACCTTGTTTCCTGTTCATTTTTACATGCTGCTTTTTCTGCCTTTGCTATGTGACAGTCATTACACATGTTCCCGTTTTTAATTAAGTAATGTTTTTATTCTAATGTCAAAATTATTAGCACTACCACCAATTCTTTTGAATTAATTCAATTAAAGTAAAACTGGCATCTTGCTAGCAATTTTACGGGCAACATCCAGTAGAATCAGACTGTAACTCATGGCAGTAATCTTTTGCATTATTGTTAATTCCTCAGGAAACTTTGCAGTGGAAATATAAATAGTGGAAATGTCATTTGTATGCAAGAGATTCAAAATATACCTAATTAGAATCAATGCTTCAAAAAGGCTCACTTTTACGATGGTATTGTTTTGAGCAGGGCACAATCAAGCTGAAAATGTGAGCCATTCTACTGAAGTGTTACGCTGTGTCTGGCAGCAAAAAAAGAGGACAGCCACACTAACTTCTTGAATAATACTGTGCCATTTGCAGTGGTCCAGGTGACTACTCAGCAGCATATTAAAAACCACAAAGTACTAGGAGTGCAGGGTTCTCACCAGAAATTTTTGACAGCGTAGTGGGGTGGGACATCACCCAAACTGGGCGGGGGTTTGGGTGCCTTATGGTTTTTTGAGGCCTATTTGACAGTCTAGATGGCCCAGTTTAAGGATATATATACTCACCCAGAATACAAATCTTGCATGTAAAATCTCTTGAGATAATACCTGGGACCACTGTAGCTAAAGCTAAACTTGCAAAGGCTTTAGTTCTGATGTGAAGTCAGGGGTTATGCTAATGCAGTGCTCTCAAGTCTTACGCAATGAGCGTGATTGTCACTCAGTCGGATGTCACGCCCTTACACCGCACACAGTATTTCTCACGCAAAAAAATGATTAAAATGAAAACAATTTCCAACAGTAGGCCTATATGCGCAGCAGCACCGCTATAACTGTGGAAACCGGCAGGAATCAAACACGTCTCCCCTGGAGTTCTCGGTGGCAGCTTGCCACCTGCCAGCCAATCAAAACAAGAGGCCTGTCGGCCTAGAGAGCTCCGCTGAGGATGAGTGAAATGTCCATGTCATAACTTAATTTCAGAAATTCTTGAAAACTATTGCAATATGAACACGTGACACATTTGGTAACCAGAATATACTGTGAACCAGTTTGGTGTCTCAATTTATGTAGTATAACAATAGAACCAAATTAAAAATTGCAATCATTTATTTCAATCATCTTACCACCAAGCAATACTAACAACCAACAAATACCCTTCCCCCCCAGTACATCACAAATATAGCAGTCATAATCCTTCTAACACTGTCGTAGGACAATGTGATGTGGAACAATATGATGCAGAACAATTAATCCAGAACGATGATCTGGAACAACATGATCCAGAACAATGATCTGGAACAACGTGATCCAGAACAATGATGAGGAACAACATGATGCAGAATAACACGATCCAGAACAATATGATCATATCAGTCATCCTCAGCGGAGCTCTCTAGGCCGACAGGTCTCTTGTTGAGATATTAATGAAAGACTGAAAAAATGAGCACAAACAGATTTTTTTTTTTTTTTATGCCCACGGAATATTGTTTGGCATATTGTTTTGCACCTGTCCGGTTGTCTGTCTGTCTGTCTGTCTGTTTGTCTGCAGCAGCGAAAAAACTTTAACCTTGGCCGTAACTTTTGATTAGTCAGAGATAGGCCTTTGATACTTGACATGTGTATCCCTTGTCAGGAGACCTTTCAGGTGAGGTCATCATTTTTGACCTTTTGACCTTGACCTTGGCATAGGACGCATTTTCCAAAAACTTTAACGTTGGCCGTAACTTTTGATTGGTCAGAGATAGGCCTTTGATACTTGACATGCATATCCCTTGTCACGAGACCTTTTGGGTGAGGTCATCAATTTTGACCTTTTGACCTTGACCTTGGCGTAGGACGCATTTTACAAAAACTTTAACGTTGGCCATAACTTTTTATTGGTCAGAGATTGGCCTTTGATACTTGGCATGTGTGTCCCTTGTCACGAGACCTTTCGGCTGAGGTCATCATTTTTGACCTTTTGACCTTGACGTAGGATGCATTTTTCCAAAAACTTTAACGTTGGCCATAACTTTTGATTGGTCAGAGATTGGCCTTTGATACTTGACATGTGCATCCCTTGTCACGAGCCCTTTCAGATGAGGTCTTCATTTTCAACCTTTTGACCTTGACCTTGGCGTAGGATGCATTTTTCCAAAAACTTTAACCTTGGTCGTAACTTTTGATTAGTCAGAGAGAGGCCTTTGATACTTGACATGTGTATCCCTTGTCACGAGACCTTTCGGATAAGGTCATCATTTTTGACCTGTGACCTTGACCTTGGTGTAGGACGCATTTTCCAAAAATTTTAACCTTGGCCGTAACTTTTGATTGGTCAGAGAGAGGCCTTTGATACTTAACATGTGTATCCCTTGTCACGAGACCTTTCGGATGAGGTCATCATTTTTGACCTTGTGACCTTGACGGAGGACGCATTTTCCAAAAACTTTTACCTTGGCCGTAACTTTTGATTGGTCAGAGATAGGCCTTTGATACTTCACATGTGTATCCCTTGTCACGAGACCTTTCGGATGAGGACATCATTTTTGACCTTGTGACCTTGACCATGGCGTAGGACGCATTTTCCAAAAACTTTAACCTGCCCATAACTTATCATTGGTCAGAGATAGACCTTTTGATACTCTGACATGTATCCCTTGTCACGAGATCTTTCGATGAGGTCATCATTTTTGACCTTGACCTTGGTGTAGGACGATTCAAAAAACGCTAACCTTGGCTATAACTTTGATTGGCTGGTCAGTGACAGACCTTTGATACTTGACATGGGTATCCCTTGACAGGGAGATCTTTTCGGATGAGGTCACAATTTTTTTCACCTTGTGACCTTCAATTTTGGCGCTATTTTGATTTCACAATAGTTTCCGGAAAAGTCGCATACCTGTATTCATTTATTTAACCCTTGCAAGTCCAAGCATCAATCCATCTGGTCCTTTTCCATATTATAAATCAAAACTATGCTTATCCGGGGCATCAGTGTTTCACAAACACATCTTGTTTTTTTAATTTGGCATCTCCAATCCCACCCCAATCTGGTGTGCCCACTTGGGGAACTATGTTCAACACTTGCTCATATGTGATCCCTTGATGCCAATTCAGGAGAGTGCAGACAGTTTATGGGTTTCCTCCGGCTACACACGCCCATCAGCCACCACTTTATACACCTGGTTGGTTGAATCCTCGCAAGTTCAGAGCGAGGGCGGAGAATACCCGAACATGAACAAGCCCAGAATCTTCCTGACGAGCGCCCGTCTTGGCCAACAGGAGGCGCCTAAGCAACGAACAACGGAACCATGTTATATTTCCCTTCCCGGCAGACCCTTCCCAATTTGCATCCCTGTAGCGCAATGGCCAATTGTGCGCTACGCTGAAAAAGCTGCCGACCACTGCCGGTTGGTACGACCAGGGCTCGAACCCACGCCATGATAGTCACTTCTGCTTCGCAGTGCGATGCTTTAACCGAGTGACCTCCGTAGCAAACACTGGATTTTTTAAGTCCAAAATGCTGAATTTATCAAAAACCGACGAGAATTTTTTTCGAGAGGATATTCAGAAGATCATAAGGAAGGCTCACAAACAAATTAGACAAAAAGTTATCTGGATTCATTTTTGAGATATTACGAAAACACTGATTTTCTAAGTTCAAAATACTGAATTTCAAAACCCGGATCGAGAATTTTTCTCAGTTTCACAGTGAATATTCGGAATATCATAAGGAAGGCTTGCACCAAATGAGAAAAAAAGGTATCAGACAGTTTTTGAGATATTCAAATTTGAAGTGAAAAGCTGACGGCGGACGGACGGACAGACAGACGGGCGTCGGACAACTTGGCATTAGAAAAGCTCAGCTGACTGCTGACTATCCTCACAGTGGAGGTAAAAATGCGCACAAACACTGATTTTCTAAGTCCCAAATGCTGAATTTCTCAAAACTGGATGTAGAATTTTCTAATTTTCGTAGGGGATCATCAGAATATCATAAGGAAGGCTCACACCAAATGAGAAAGAAATTTATCTGCCAGTTTTTGAGATATTCAAATTTGAAGCGAAAAGTTGACGCCGGACGGACAGTTAGACAGACAGATGAAGTGACGGACGCCGGACGACTTGGCACTAGAAAAGCTCCACTGACTGCTGACTATCGTCACGACGGAGCTTAAAGGAAAGGGGCCACACAATAGCCAATCAGATAATAGCACTATCGTATCTGGGTAAGATTTAGGGCAACAACCAATGGAAAAAAAACACAGTTATCCTGGAATTATTTACGTGATCCTGCTACAACAACGTTCTGAAAGCTGCATTAATCATTCACCCATGGTGGAAAATGGAGTATCAAGCACCCCCTGTTCTTTGCTAAACAACTTACAGCCTGATGATGTGCACATGGTTGTTTTGTCAAACAAACCATGTGCTGGCCTGTTTGGTGAAGACGATTGTAGAGAAACAAGCTTTTTAGGAAAATTTGCGTATTTTACTGGAAAAATGTGTCAAACTTGCAAGCACACAGCTTGAAAGACAGTGTAGTGGTCAAGACATCTATGTGCTGCAATTAAGTATCCAAGCCTCTGAACTTAAATCTCATTAAAAAAAAACAAAAAAACCTGTGGTCTGGACTGAGAGTACAGTCTATCATTGTGCTGCTGTAAAATGAGTGAGAGCAGGCAATTCAGAACTGGTCCCGCTTACATTATTTGGATTAGCAATCAAACTTGATTCAATTTCAATCAGTGGAATGACTCACTAATTTATATATTTAGATAGCATATTTTATTTTATCTTTGAACTTTGGGGGATTCCTAAACTGAGCTCACATTTTGAAGGGGGGGACACCTTGTAAAGTCAGACACAAAAATCCTTCACATGTTCCATTCAGTGCTGGTTTGGCTGTGATTTTATCCACATTTGACTAAAGACTGGGAAAAAATGGTATATTAAGAAAAACTGAGCACCAAAATGCTAAGTTGAAGTTATTTTGGTTTTATCAGCACTGTGCTAGCAAAGCCAGTTACTTTGTTCTGTACAATCTGAGGTTAGGGGTTAAGGTTTAGTCGGAGTATATTATTATAGGGTATATTGGGATCATGTTTTGGTCCATAACATTGTCGAATACAATCACTGACGTTTCGCCAGACACAGTGACCCCAGATGGGAAGTCTGATCAGGGTACAATTTTATGAGCTCATTAGAGGCATAAAATACCTTATATTAAGCATAATTCCTGGAAAATAATTATTTCACCTTATTACTAAATTCTTGTCGTTGCTATGATCAGTTTGTACAAAAAAATGCCATTGTATTCTTCAAAAACACCTCGATTAAATTGCATGTAGATTTTAAGCTCTAATTAAATATTTTCACTTTCAATAACTATAGACCAATGGTTGGTCTGGCTTATTTATGACTTAAATTGCTTCATTGTCAATCAGGCAAAGTAGGGAGCAAGTTCAACAGGTTGAGAGAAATCCAGCCAAGTTAGTGAAAGTTACTACCTACCCAGGTGAAACATCTTGAAACCCAGGGATACTTTATAAAATCTTTTAGAAACTCTACATGGAGGGTTGGTCAGAAATCCCTTTAAAATATGAGCTCTAACTTTATGAAAAATTGTACGAAAAAAAGACTGGCATCCATTCGAAAAATGAAGCAGTTTGACGCAACTGTTTTAAGCAATAAATTCTTAGATTTTTGATCAGTTTAACGAATCAAATTAATATGAAGTTGCACAAAGTACTGAAACAGGGGAGTGGATAATATTGATACTTATTTTTGCCATGAAAAGAAAAATTGAGCATAATTGTACGCAGCTTTTCTACTTATTAGAACTGTACATGTTTTATTACTGGTATTGTTTACTATTGGCAGTATTTTTTCTCTTTATTAATAATTCTACACCCGACTGTAAAATAACAGCCTGCATTTTAGGATCATCTGGCGATCACACTAACTTTTTGAAATCAGGTGCCAACTTGTACGGACATGCAAATGATTTTTAAAAGCCTCACCTGAAAGAAATACCTATTACCTAAAATACATGGCTTTATCCTCGATGTAGTATAATTCAAATGTGATTTGCTGAAATACTAAATAAAATCTGTGCAATTAAAACTTGATGAATGGTCATAATTCTAAATTAATCTTTGGTGTTTAAAGGCTGTCTGGAACCATAATAATTAATAATTAATAAGTAATTCTCTGATATTTAGAGACTGCCTAAATCCTAGTTACTCCACTAGTTCTGTAATATTAACACTGAACACTGAAAAATGTGAGAAGTTAGATTGGCCTTGAGATGTTATGTCAAATGGTTGCACACAACTGTTTTAAGTAACTTCTGATCAAATTCTGAGATATTTAGCCGAGTTAATTAATCTAATTAATTGGAATTGTCTTCCTCAGTTGTGCTCAACCAGTCGACATACAGCATTTCAGTAAATGTAACATTTCACCTTTTTCATTGACGCAGTCTGTATCCTTGTTACTGCAGTAATCTGACATTTAGTGGTTGCCTGTAACCCTGTTATTCTGGTGATCAGAGGTTACCTGCAACCCTGTAACAACAGTTACTTCTGGCATTTAGAGGCTAAGCAGAACCCTGTTATGACAATAGTCTCCGGCATGTCCAGTTTGCATTTTGCCCAGTCACTGTGATCTCAGCTTTACAGAGGCAAAATTTAACCCTTTTATTGTTGTAATCTGGTGTTCAGAAGCTGTCTGTAACCATGTTGCTCCATCAATCACAGGTGCTTAGAAGCTGTTAGAGATCATGTTGTGATAGTAATCACAGGTCTTTAGAAGCTGTCAGAGACCATGTTGCTATAGTAATTACAGGTGTTTAGAAGTTGTTTATAACCCTGCATTTTGACATGCTGAGCCTCTAACCCACAATCCCTGATTGGCTGTCAAGAAGCTGAGGACAAGGATGAAGATGTAACTCACCAGCTGTGGAAAGCAGGAGCAGGGAGGAGAGAGAGAAGAAGAATAGACATCTCTCCATCTTCATTAGCTCAAACATACAGACCCCTCCTCAGCACTGAGTGGATGTGAACTCCAGCAGCTCTGAGCTCTGAGTGACACTGAGCCCTTGTACATAGACTGCACCCCTCTCTGAGAGACAAACTCTTTCCCTCCCTTCCCCGACCAATCACACTCACTGCTGCCTTATAAGAGTATTTCAGGGACTCTTCAATCAGACAAAGTAACAAATCAGCATACGTTGTTAACATTTTGCCCATATATTTCCAATTCTGCATCACAGCAGGCGGTCAGGTCTCCGCCCTGCGGCAGAAGACCACACCCTCCCAACGCAACATTGACAAACACAGAAGAATGTGTCTTATTTCTGAGAAGGATGAAGTTTTCGGTGCTGGGTTTGGTAATGCTGTATGAGGCCCTATGCAACGAAGCCTTGATACCAAACATGAAACTGTCGCCTTCGGCACAGCAAGATTCATTCAATTTATTTATAGAAAAGGATTGATATTTGGCTTATTTTTTTGATAATTTACAAAGAAAAATGACTGATGTGTTGAGGCCACAGAAATAAATAAATAAATAAAAGCTATACAAAATATGTCAGCTCAGCCAGAGTGCCATATGCCTTCAATCTAGCTACTTTACCATAAAGGCCTGATTAATGTGGTGCTTCTGAAATGGCTGTTCTTCAGACAGGTATCCCCGTCCCTGGAGGTGTTTCTGCAGCTCTGTCTGAGTGGCCATTGGGTTCTTCGTAACCTCCCTGAGAAAGGCCCCACTAGCCCAGTCACTCTGTGTTTTATTTAGTCATTTTTTTGCAGTTACATTGTTTTTTTGTTTGTTTTTTTTTGGGGGGGGAATGAGCCCCTAGCATGATGGCGTACACGCGAGGCATTATGGGATTGAAGTGGGGTCTCACTATCTTGATTTGCACATTAACACATATCGTGTAGCAGATTAGCTGATTAAAGTTTGGTTGAAGAGGTGAAGTTGCGTCATACTAAATCAATATGCAAAAACGCACTGCATCGCACGGTCCTGAACTATCCAGTACGGCTGCTCATTGCTTTTTTCAATTAGCTGACCAACCAAGCTAGCTAGCACATTAAAATTATTACTGATCCAGTCAAATCCTCATGAAAGCTCGATGTCACCAGTAGTTACGCAGGTGATGTTGGTTTTGTGTGTCTGGCTCAGCTGAAGTGTACCGTACCAGTGTTACTTATGCATACCTTCATTTCACCTCTGCTGTATGGAGCTACATGAAAACAGTGGCGCTGTGTAGCCTGTCAATCATGTAGCTCCGTAGCTCGCAAACTGTTGTAGACATAAAATTATGCTGGCTGGGTAGGAGTAATTCAGGCATTGTCTCTGTTAGCTAGCAAAGTTACATTCTCTGAACGAACACTGACTTTATAAGCAGCTTCAGCCGCGTTGCATCATACTTGATTAATATGTAAAAAGACACTGCATCAGAGGGTCCAATACCATATAGTGACGGCTTGTGACCTGGCTATAGGGGAGGCTTGAACAATCCCTTAAAAAGAATGATTGGTCACGACCTGTTTTCAATCATTAATTTAAATTACCATCACAGAATCTCCGAAAACTCTCAACATTATCAGGTGTGGCCAGTTTTCATTTATAACGCATACCTGTCAACTCTCACGCATTTGGTGTGAGTTTAAGTGGCCTTTTTACGTTTCTCTGCTGTAGTCAGCAATAATTTAATCAATCCATTTATAAGAGATTCTCGTGCAGAATTGATGTCCTTGTGCATGGAGGGGTTGGAAGCAATGGAATTGCATAAGACATTTCAAATGATCTTATTTCATTTAAACGATCGTGAAACACATGCATTGCTTCCAACCGCTGGGTAAAGATAAGCGTGAGAAGTCCGGAGTCGTAATCGGTATGCGTTATAAACGAAAACCGGCCACACCTTCATATATATATGAAGACCACAGGTGAAGAAGGGCACATGTCACACTTTACCCATTTTGAGAAAATACAATTTGAAAGTCTCCAACTTTTTAATGATTTCTTTCATCATTGTAATTTTGTTACAGCAGATAAAACAATCCCTTCCTAACATATGTGTGTAATATAATATGCATTCAAGAATTATTTTTTATGAAATTATGGAGAAATTTTAATGAAAGGTCAATTCGGACATGTGCCCTTCTTCCCCTGTGGTCTTATATATATAGATTAAGAGGTGATAATGGCAAAAAGATTGATTTACTTTTACGCTTTGATTCAAGACTGCAAGGATGAAAATCTTTATAATTTTAGTCAGGACAACTCTTTTATTAAAATGAAATCCATTTACTGAATATGATGTAGAACTCAGCTTAGTTTGGCCGTGAATAGATCTGCTTTGGGTACTCAGTGCACAATATGTGCACTAACCTGAATACAGGGAGAAGTAATATCTTCCTATGAACAAGACTCTGGATCCCCTGTGTACACAAGCAGATCTAAACAGACAGCTTGAGTGGTGGTGGGTGAGCAGGAAAAAAAATAGCAGTATAATAAATACTAGTTACCTGGATGTAACTCCAGTTCTATGAGTACGTGCTCCGCCCTCTAACGGGCTTCACTATTGGTTTACACCGAAGGCGAAGGCCGTTAGGGATGGATGTACTCCCAGCTGGACCCAGACCATGGAGTTCCATTCAGAAACCAAAGAGAAACCCCCCACGCACCAGGGCGAACACCGCCAGACTGAGTGCCTCGCTCCAGGTCGTGATGCAAAAAAACAGAACACAAGTCGATGTTGGCAAGGGACCCCCTGATAGGGTCCCCCCCAAAATGAATGGGAGAGCGTGCTAGCTGTCACTTCCCAATGAGAAGCCCCCACACCCTAAGGCAAGCACCGCCAGAGCGCATCACCTCAGGTCGTGGCACAAAGACAAAACAGAACACAAGTGGTGCCAGGCACAACAAACCCCGCCCCTCGCACATAACTTCACCTACTTGTACGAAATTCAATACGGATCTATTGTGGGTCAGTGGCAATCCCTATACCGAATTTGGGGTGAATGTGCCCATTAGTTTTGCCGCTAGAGCGTTAACAAACAAACACACAAACAAACACAGAAACAAACCGAACCAAAAACAATACCCCTTGCCCTCACACTTCGGGTGGGGCAGGGTAACAAGTCAGTGTTGGAAGGTACCCTGCTGACAGGGTTCCCAAAACTGAATGTGAGAGAATGTGAGACCATGTTGGCTGTCATATCCCTGAGATATGACTGTGCAAAGGTCAATGCAGAAGACTAAGAGGCTGCCCTGCAAATCTCCTCCACCGATACGCCCTAAAAAAGCACTGTAGAGGATGCAATGCTCCGGGTCAAATGTGCAGTCAATCCTGCCGGGGCAACGAGACCCACCGCTGAGTAGGCTCTGTGGATACCATCGCAGACCCAGTGGGCGAGACGCTGTGTTGACAGAGGGCCTCCTGAGCCCGCCTGCCACCACAAACAGACAAATGATAGACCCTCCTGAAATTTGCAGTGTGCTCCAAGTAGAGACTGAGCGTGCGCACTGGGCACAGCTTGTGCATACGTTCTTCCTCGCTGGTGGCATGAGGAGGTGGACAGAAGGCCTGCAGTCGAATGACAGATGATTTAAAGGATGTGGTGATGACCTTCGGCCGAAGGACGGGTTAGGACGGAGTTCCACTGAGCCCAGGTCTTCGCTGAGGGTTAAACATGGCGGCTGCATGAAGAGTGTGCCCAACTTGCACACACTCCTTGCTGACGCCAAGGCCAAAAGGAGGGCAGTTTTAATAGACAAAATGTGCAGGTCCGTCTGTTCCAGGGGTTCAAACGGTGGCCCTGCCAGACCATCCAACACTGTCTGCAGATCCCACTGCGGGATTACGCGTTGCGTAGGGGGTCTCAACCTGTGAACTCCCCTCAAAAAGCGTTTCACCAGGAGGTGGCTTCTGGCCGTGAAGCGGTCAAAACCGTCGTGTCCAGATGCGATAGCTGCAGCAAACACAACCAGAGTGGATGCTGCGCGACCCCCCTCAAACAAGTCCCTGTAGGAAATTCAGCAACCCCTGTAGGGGGCACAAGCGTGGAACCAAGCTTCTTGTCTGACACCAGTCAGCGAAAAACCCGCCAACAGGCCGCATGAGCTTTAGATGTGGCTTGGGCACATGCACTCTGAATTGTAGACACCACCACATCAGGCAGGCCCAATTCGCTCAACCTCACCCTTTCAATTTCCAGGCCATGAGGGGGCGGAGAGAGTGGTGCTCGGCACCCGAATCAAGGTTGAGGGAAGGTCCGGAATCCTCCACGGGCCTGCCACCGCCAGCCGGATGAGATCTGGAAACCACCTGGCGCTCGGATTCACTGGTGCCACAGTAACCATGGACAGGTGCTGTTCCCGTACCCTGTGGAGCAATGGTATCAGTAGCCACCGGGGTGGGAACACATACAGCAGGCCGGCCAGGCTGGATGGGCCAACGCATCCACCCCCAGGGGAGGATTGCCGGTAGGCCTCAGGGAGAATCAAAGAGGGCACAAAGCGTTCTCCCTGCTCGCAAACAGATCTGTCACTGGTCGACCAAACAGCCTCAAAATCTGTTCGGTCGTCACCGGGGAGAGGCTCCAATCCTCCTCGGGCAGGGCTCCCATGGACAGCCCGTCCACCCGAGTGTTGAGGAAGCCTGGAACGTGCCGGGCTCTCAGGGAGCAGAGATGGCAATCCGCCCAGGTTAGGATGGAAGCAGCCATCTTGTGTAGGGCCACTGACCCGACCCCTCCTTGCCTGTTGAGACAGGCCACCACCGTTGTGTTGTCCGATCTCACAAGGACATGCCTCCCTTCCAGCTATGGGGCAAATTGGTGCAACACATTCTGAACTGCCATGAGTTCCATTAGGTTGATATGACGTCGGCCACATACCTGCGACAGAAGCAGGGCCGCAAGTCCTGCCCCATCCTGTGTGGGAGGCATCCACAAATATGTGGGTGTAGTGAGACACACACTCCATCCAAACCACCTCGTGGAGCCGGCTGGGTGAGGCCCAAAACACCAATGCACGACGTGCTCGAATTGACACGCGGAGCATGCGCCGTTGGTCCCGTCTTGAGTCCAGATGAAGGCGTAGGAACCAACACTGAAAATCTCTCATGTGCAGCAGCCCCAGGTGGACTACTGAATGGGCTGCAGCTATCATTCCCAGCCGTGACATGACTGCCATCGCCGGCAACGAGACTGCGTCCAGTATTCTTTGGGCTGGAGACAGGATCGCTTATGCTCTGTTCACTGACAGACGTTAGGTCATGGATTGAGAGTCCAATAACAGCCCTAGATACAGCACTGTCTGGCTGGGCTGCAGGGTACTCTTGTCGCTGTTGATAGCAAAGCCTAGTTTAGAAATGTGTTGTATCACCAGCAGAGTATCGGCAGCTGCGATCTGCCTGGAAGGGGCAAGGATCAGCCAATCGTCCAGATAGTTCAGGATCCGTATCCTTTTCTGCCAGAGTGGCGCTAGCGCTGCCTCCACACATTTGCAGAAGGTCTGAGGCGCCAGGGAATATCCAAATGGGAGGTGGCAAAACTGAAAACTCTGATCTCCCGGCGCAAAATGAAGACATTTCCGATGGCGCGGAAGAATTGGGACATGGAAATAGGCGTCCGTCAGATCTATTGACGTCATCCAGTCGCTCGGCCTTCCAGCAGAGACCTCACTGCCAGAATGGGTCTCAGGCCCTGATCTTTTCTTTTTTTTTTTTTTTTTTTAGGGGGTGCTCAGAAAATAAGGGTAATAAAAACCCCACTCGAGCTTCTGATTGGGGAACCAGCGCTATGGCCCCCCTTTCGAAGAAGCGAGTCCACTTCTTCCCTCAAAACCGTCTGCACAATGCCCCTGAATAGAGGAGAATGGTAATGAAACTGCAATGCGTATCCCTTCCGCAGTGTTCTGTCCAGCCAGACTGGGAGGGGGGTGCACAAACTTGCCTAAAACTGATAATGGTTCGTGAGTGGCTAGGCAGTTGGTTCTATGGTTTCCAGTAACCTGGGCCATCCCGCGACACCTCTCCCCCTGGGGGGTCTCACCCAAAGGGGCAGAGAAGACAATAGCCATAATGTTTCTGCTGCATCCCCAAGCATGTAACCTGGTGACTCATTCACCATAGACGCCAGGGGCACAGTTATTTCTGAGTTAAGCGAGACCCCTTCCAGCCGCTCAACTTCAGAAACATTAATGTCCGGAAATACAGCGGCCTGTGGAGCCAAACGAGTGAAGACCTTCTCCACAGGTTCATGAATACAGGCACTAGTATTCCACAGGTGTAAACACCTCGCCCCTTGCCTCCGGGGTGTACAGTGAACGTCGTGTGACACCTCAGGAGCTATGGAGCCAAAATGGCGGACAGCCCCACTTCCGCGCAACCCGGAAGAAGATGGAGCATGCTGACGTGTACTAACCACGCCGCTGGAGCCAGTCCAGCTAACAGTGTTAGGAAGTTGCTGACAATCTGCATCAGTTTGTGAACGTTTCCTTACTGGTGCTGCACCAGGACGAAATGAGTGAACCGAATCGAAAGATTTAGAGTGAACTAATCCGCTTCTGTATAACAGGAGGGTATCACCATCAGAATTCAGATTAGCCACACTGTTTGACCGTGTACTACCCCTGCGGGTAGAGCAACGCAAATCTCGCCGGCGGTTAGCTAGCCAGTGTTTCATAAACCGGCTACTAGCTGGTGAAGCACCGATTTGTGGATCTGTGTTCAGTGGAAATGCCCAGAACACATGAGCCTGAAACAGCCCGTGTGTCAGTGTGTGTAGCCTGAGAACATAATGACCCTGAGGCCATATGCAATTAATGCCTTTTATTTATAAACTTTCCAGAAGCAGGGCGACCAGAAGCTGCACCCCTGGTGCGACTCTGGCGAGGCTGCGGTGGCGGTGGATGGCGTGGCTAACCCAGTCAACGGAGGGGAGAGCCACTCTGCTTCCCCCAGAAGGGTGCCCCAAATAAGCATGAATGCTAACACCTGAAACAGCCCGTGTGTCAGTGTGTGTAGCACAAGAACATAATGACCCTGAGGCCATATACAAATAATGCCTTTTATTTATTAACTTTGCAGAAGCAGGGTGACCAGAAGCTGCACCCCTGGTGCGGCAAGGCTGCGGTGGCGGTGGACGGCGTGGCTCCGGATCCGGCTGGCCGGAGCCCGCAGATGACCAGTCCTTTGAAGACCTGCGACGGTGGTAGCTTGGCAGAGGTTGGGCAAAGCCGAGGCTTGCGGGACGTCTGCTGAGGGCGAAGGTGGGATCCCAGCTGCTCGAACGCCTTGCCCCCCAAACAGCGAGGCAGTGGAGATTGGCGCGTTGATGAGCGCCCGCACATAATCCGCCCCCCTAGATGGCGAACGCCTGCGACATCCAAAGCATCGCAGCCGCTGTCGTCTGTATCTCCAGGATCTCGTCCGGGGATAGCTCCGCCTTTCGGTGCGTCAGTTGGTCCATGGAGCCGTGAGGAAGGCCATGTTGCTAGTTAGCGTGAGCACCTGAGCCGCACTAGCATAGCAGCTGTCGAACGGGCTTGCTGTCATCCTGTCCCTTTCGGATGGGAGCAGCGGCCGACCGCCTAGCAACATGGAGGCAGTGGGGAGGAGACACTCTCACCGCATCTATCGCTGGCACCCCTGTATCCCATTCCCAGCCCTCCACAGTGGAGTAGGGCACATAGGAGATCGCTGGGGATTTAGCTGCCATCGGTTTCGTCCAATCATGCTGGGCGTACCCTAAGATGGGCGCGTCGTACTCGTCCCAGGGCTTCGAACGGACCGCCGCTGCCGGCTCCCAGGCTGGCCCCAAGCCAGCCTGGAGGGTGCGTCCGGCCCGCACAAACTGTAGCCGCCACTCACGCTCCCCTGGGAGGAGCACTGCACAGGCGGCACAGGAAGCAGCCTTCGCCTGGTGCCGCCAGCCCAGACAGATAAACAGTCATCATGCTGGTCCGAGGGTGCCATGGGGAGGCACGTTGGAGACAAACCTTCGATATCAATATCTTTCACTAGATAGTGGCTGAAATTTGTGAGAGTCCAAACTTTCATAAGGCTGAGTGAAAAAGGGGAAACGAGCATTGACAGCACCGAGGCTTTATAGGAGGTGAGTGCAGCTACCCCCTCCTACGGAGCAGGTGAGTTCAATTTTCTTTTTCGGGCACCAAGGCGGGGCCTCAGAGGGGTAAACCAATAGCAAAGCCCGTTAGAGGGTGGAGCATGTACGACATAGAACCAGCAATGACAGCGATTAGGCGCAAAGGCAAGCTGCGCAGCAGGTGACTGTTGCTGACAAAGCGCCAGTGCGAACAGCTGCAAAGCATGAGCTTGATTAGCCATTTTTGAAGAGTGCGCTGCATTACTGAAGTGATGTGTGCAGACATGATTGGGTAGTGAGAGGGCGTGTGATGTTCAAATACTGCGAGGCAGCAGCTGCAAAGAGTTCCTTGTCTGAACTGCAGCTGGCATTTCATGCGCGCTGCTCATCAATTAGAAAAAATATCATCTCTCTTGGTAATTCCATGGATCATTTTGACCTTTTCTTTATCGGATTATGAAAGAAGACTGACAATGAACTCCCGATTTTTTTTTGAATGGCATTAAA
Organism: Gymnothorax javanicus; assembly: GCA_029692085.1. Lineage (NCBI taxonomy): Eukaryota > Metazoa > Chordata > Actinopteri > Anguilliformes > Muraenidae > Gymnothorax > Gymnothorax javanicus. The sequence continues at coordinate 65,739,505 of CM056200.1, forward strand.
AAGTAGGTATTTTAGAGGGAAAACATTATCGTAAACACATTGACCAAGCATTGAATGCATTGGCATTGCGTTGGCTTCCTGTAAGCAAATATGAACAAATTTGCTGTCTCGTGAGCATTTTAAGTTAGATGCACTGAGTCGTGGAAACTGAAATGGGCACATCATTCTGCTGTTTAGTCTCAGTAAATGAATTAATTAATCCTCTGATTGCTAATCAAGCAAAGTAAATGTGAGTTTGTTTAACGGTGAGGGTTCAGCCTCCTCTAACTGACCTCCAACGGCACGTCACTGATGTATAGTCAGACAAGACTGTAATAGCATGAGGGGCTGAATCCACAGCGGTGGCTCTGAGATCCCGGCTGCCTGAGTGACACTATACTCTTGCACTGGAGACCTACAGATTTAAAAGCCAGTGTGGCTTTTAAATGCTATCAAACTGTTATATCGGGAACAAAAATTTTTTTTTAAATTTTTAAAAAACGTGATATCGCAATCTGATATAATGCTATGAAAGTGCAGTTAATTTAAGTTACAGCTTAAGATCCCAGGCATGGAACTGCCGGATAGCTCATTCGGTTAAAGCATCGCATTGCAAAGCAGAAGAGACTATCACGGCGCGGGTTCGAGCCCCGGTCGTACCAACCGGCAGTGTTCGGCAGCTTTTCCAGTGTAGCGCACAATTGGCCATTGCGCTACAGGGATGCAAATTGGGAAGGGTCTGCCGGGAAGGGTAATGTAAGGGTTGCTTTGTTCGTTGCTTAGGCGCCTCCTGTTGGCCAAGACGGGCGCTCGTCAGGAAGATTCTAAGCTTGTTCATGTCCGCCCTCGTTCTGAACTTGCGAGGATTCAACCAATGAGTGTAAAGAAGCAGTGGCTGACAGGCGCGTGCTTCGGAGGAGAGCCGCAAACTGTCTTCACTCTCATGAATTGCCAACAGGGGGTCGCATACAAGCAAGTGTTGTACATAGTTCCTCAATTGGGTATTCCAGATTCGGGTGGGATTGGAGATGCCAAATTTATATTTTAAAAAAATATATATATCCCAGGCATGAAATTGCCAGCCTGTTGTTGAACAGAAAACAAACACTAATTGTAACATATTCATTTGCACATAACTTCAGAGGAAAACACCAGCAACATTTATTGATCACAAACACGCGCACACGCGCATCTGTTCTCCCTGACGTTTTCTTGCCACATACAGGAAGAAAGTTGCGGCGAAGTGATAAAGTTCATTCGCATATCGTACATATCTGATTACACCCTTGAGAAAAAAAATGAAATATAAAAATAGAGGACACTGTTGCTTATAATCTTCTCTTCGTGAGCACTTGATCAAAGCTAAGAAACCACGCGAGCGGCTCTTATACCTGCAGCTCCGTTTATCTCTCGAGCTGAGCGAGAAGCCTGGCACTAAAATGCAGACGAGACATGGTAACCAGTGTAGCTTCCTGCAGGTGTTTTTGGATGCTGTGTGATTTCTGAAGAGTGAAAATACTTCTGAGATCCTCTGTATCATGTAAAATGTATCGCTTTCACAGTTCCTCAGGTCAAGATAGTCCATAGACAGACTTTATCTGAGATGTTTCATTTCAGGAGAGAAGGTCCTATACAAACACATTTCTCTTCTGCAAGGATGCCCCTAAAGAAATGGTAGGAAGGACAGTAGCAAGAAGAAAGAGCAAGAGATAGAGCAGGAGTAAACCACAGCAGTTTTGGGCCCAAGTCAGGGCCTTTAGTCAGGGAACAAACAGCATAGTTTTTTCCATTACATTCTGTTGAAGGATCCAACTTTATCTCCGCAGAAGGAAGTCAGTTCCACAGTATTCCTTCAAAGGGCTCCATCCAGCAACTCTGTAGTAGCCTGTTACTTTGACAAATAAAACTAATGAAATTATTTCTGGGTTTGTTCATCTGAGCTAACTGGAGTCATGTAAACTTTACTGAATTATAAAATCATTCAATCTTTGGCCACACTCCCAGTCAGTTTGTCAGTAATATTTCGTTAAACAAATAAAACTGAGTTAAAATGTGGTTATATGCTGTACAACGTGGAAAACTGAGACTTGGAAATGGTTGCAGAAATGGTGTTTTTAAGAACCATTTGGCTGAGAGACAGTGATTATTGTGCTTACGGCGTGATATCAGAGGTAGTGGAGAACCATGACATAATAAATTTCTATTTATTGATTTCATGGTTTTAACAGTGGTGTTAGTAAAGTGTCTTGCTGCATGTTTATTGGTTTGCTTGGCATGCTGTCACTGTTTCCTAGTGATTATGTCCCTGTTTGATTAATTGATGTTTTCCTTTCATCTTTGGAGAGGAAAAGGAAGTTCTTCAACATGGGCTCCAGTGGGAAATTTGCATATTAATACTCATTTTACTCACCATGTGGGAATTCCTCTTTCCTGATCCTAAAATCGTCTGTGTGGCTGGGGATTCTGAGTTGCAACATTAACACACATTTAGGGATATATGGCCCGAGTAATCGCTCACCCACAAACAGTTAGCCTGAGTTGCATGTCTTTGAACTGTGGGAGGAAACCCACATGAAGAACATGCAAGCTCCACATAGAAAGGCCCCGCGCCAGATTCAAACCCATGACCACAGCTCTCCCTTTTTTGCCCTCATCGGTTGTGTTTATGCATTTGCTGATGTGCAGGGTTGTGTAGTGAAGCAGCTGTCAGATACACAGAGGGAAATGTGGAAATTTACTTACCTTAAACACTCTGAAAAACATAAAGGACCTGTATCAGTGTACTTACAATCAGGTACATAAATATTTGGACATGAAGTTTTTGTTATTTTAGGATAACAACTATGGCGGATGACAGAAGAATTTTTTTTTGCTGGTAAAGAATACCCCCTTCTCAACACTTTGCCAACCTGAAAACAGTCTCAAGGAGCAGGCTGTATCAGTGTCAAAAAGAGAAGATTTCACCAGAGTAAATACAGAGGGATCACAACAAGATGTAAATCATGGGAAAGTCTAACTTCTGGCAAAAAAAAAAACATCACCCTGTTTAAATGGGGAAAAACATCCTACTAACAAAAGCAGTAGGATGAATTATAAATTTTGTAGGGCAATACTATTCGCTCGCATTCCAGCAAATACCTCAAGTTTCATAGGAAGGAGCATCACAGTACAGATGACAATAACTTCAGTTGCATACTGAGAAAGCAATGCAAGAATTTTTGAAAGCAAGGTGCAATTTTTGCAATGGTTAAGTTTCCTAAACTAAATCCACGAGGTATGGATTGCCCTTACTTCAGCAAAACTGAAGGCAAAACGATCCAAGAATGCATAGAAACTGCGGACAGTTGCCGTGATCACCAAAGGAGCCAATTCTGAAGAAAATTACTTTTGAGTTTCCTCTGTCCACAGTCACCATGTACAACACATTTTAATTAGAGTGTATTTGCATCCATAAAGAGAAACATTTAGGGTAAAACTTCAATGCCCCCTGTCCAGTGAGCCTCCAATATCTGCAGGGTTCACAGTGAGCAGTGGGGATTATCACCATGATTCTCTGCCTTAGAGATAGAGACAGTTCTAACTTTTAAAAAGAGTAGGATTTTATTGAAATTAAAAAAAAAAAACAGGTTGGATGGGATCTAGACCGAGTGTCACAGGAGGGAGGAGTAGAACAGTAATACAGTACATGCAGTATATGGACCTTTCCGACCTGTCAATCAAGTGCAGAATAACTACCGAATCAGATAACCGTATCTTACTAAGATCCTGCCTATCCCAACAGCACCACCATTTTGCCCCACAATCAATGCAGTCATTAGCTGTGTGTAATTGGCATGGTGTCTGGCTTTATCGAAAATCATTCTTTGATGCGCTTGGGGAACGTGTAATACTGAGGAAAGATATCTTGCCCGGCCACCGGGAGTTTGTGATGGATTAAGGCATGTGGAAGGCCTGCCACACAACTAAATGGAATTTGATCAACAAACACAAGGTTGTTTGCCTGAAGGTAAGCAAATGATTTTTTTTTTTTTTTTTGCCATTTCGCCTTCACTAGTTAGCTACCAACAATCTATGCATATTTTGCTGAGAAGACAGAATTACACCAACAGCATCATTGATGTATACGTTAACATAGTATAGTTTTTCCCCAGTGGACTTCTGCACACAATACCAGATGTTGCTACAAACCAGTACCTATTCTGCTGAGAACATGATGCATCCAGCACAGGCATTTGCAACATTAGATAACTTAAAATATCTAGCCAGATGGTGAAGGATTTTGCAAAGGCATGATATAATCTTTTTATAAACTTTAACGTGAGAAAAGTTGGCTTGGTAGCTAGCCAGCAAACTCGAATTCAGAACGTCAGTAGCTTATCTGAAATGAGTAAAGTTAGCTTGTCATCGAAATTAGTTTGGAGGAAAATGCTTATATAACGACTGTTAGATTAATAACTCAATTATGTAGCTAGTTTAAGGGTTAGCAGCATTGCATAATATGATTTATTACAAAGTCCAGCTAGCGGATTGTCTGATCGCCAACTGATGTTAGAAAGCATATTGGATCCAGTGTTATTTTTAGCTCAATGATGGCAAAAATGTATGAAAACTACTCACCCTGCTTTAAACATGCAGTACATTGCAGTACTTTGCATTGTACATTGCTTGGTTTGATCTCAATGTGCAGTTTATTGGGCGTTTGGCTTTTCTACGTCAATCGCCATCACTTTGAGGTTACTCTTGTATGTCCACCCGTTCCTGAAATAATTTCGATGTCATGGATATATCCTTCCGTGAAATAGTTAAGGCCTCTCTGGAAAACTTTGCCGGACAAGTTAGACGCATTCTGTAAGAAACAAACCGCAATATTTTCAGGAATACGCACTAGAGAGAGGTGCCTAAACTTCTGCTGTGCTGTCGTCAACGTGGAACTGAGCTGCACTACATGTGGGGCATAGCAACAGTGACTATGGGGGGCGGAGTTGGTCGGAGCGAGTCGGAAAGCTCCATTGATCCAAATTCCAAATTTCCAAATTTCATACTAATAAATATTAAATGGTATCTACTGCTGAAAATATTTAAGTAATAAGTACATTAACTGACAAAAAAATATATATAAATGAACAATGTTCAATCAAAAAAAAAAAAAGTTTTTGGACTTCATTTCAAAAATGGAGTTTGACGTAAATTCTGATAGGCACGGAGTCAAGCTTGCTAACTTAGAGGAGCCGCTTCTCGTGCCGGAGAATCACCTGAGTGCTCATGAATGTCATCTGATTTGCTGTCACATGATTGCTTGATTGATAATATGCTAGTTTACTTCAGCTCACATTCTGAGAAGCGGCTCCCCAGCACATTCGCTTAACATACGCTGGCACAGGAAACAGAGCCGCCGGCGACAAGGTTCGTGGTTTCGTTATTGCTGCTACTTCCATAACATGTTTATTTTGGTTTCTGTACTTCGGTGGATTTAATATGGTTTGATGTCATGCTCGCATGTTGCCTCGCTGGAAGTGCGCGGTTATGCAGGATAACCAGCGCAAAAACTAACTTGTCTTACAAATGTGGCTCGTTTCGAAAACATTGCCTTTATCTTTGCTGAAGGAACCTTTCGTTATTGGCCAGTTCATCGGTCAACCGAAAATTTAAAGCAGCGCATGGTAATCCGGATGCAGCCACGAACGCTATTCAGTTTTCACTCAGCGAGGCAGTACTCTTGTCAGAAGCTGGTCTTTTTCGGGTATCGAAAAAGCATTTGGATGCTTTACGTAAGTGCAGTAACGCACTGCAGTCTTGTCTTGTCTTAATCGGGAGCGTGGTGCATAGACCTGAATGTCTTTCAGACAAGCGTGATGGAATGCTAATACTGGAGTCTTGGCAGTGTTTGTTCTGGCAAGGCAGAAGACGCCGTTACGTCTCATTTCGTGAAGTTACCCCAGCTGCTAGTTTTCCTTTATATACCGGACGCTCGCTAGTTCTTTGTACGGTTAGGATGATTGGGAAGCCTTTGTAAGCGCAAGTTGAACGTTCTCTCACCGCAGCAATGAACGAGCTCACGGCTTTTTGAATCGCGTTCACGTTTTATGCCTTACGAATTCTACGAACAATGACTTTGGCTTTCTAGCTGCACCCAATTCACTTGGCTATAATCAAGTATTTTAAGATGACAAATGCATTTTTTTTTTTTTTTTTAGCAAGCTCCGGGTCGGATGCTACTTGGTCCAGTGATTTAAGTCTTAAACTTCTCGGTTTAGTCCGATTTGTTAGCTCTACTTTCACCTGGGTTCTAAGATATGACATTACATGGATTGACTGTGCATGTGTAATTCGAGTTTCGCTCGAACTGATTCTGAGGTCTCGTGGATTGCGACTAAACTTTTTTTTGCCTTGTCTCAGGCTTGGTAATGACAATTCACGGGCAGAAATACTACAATTTGCCAATTATTCCCGTTGTCTCAGCGCTCATGATGGCCATATAAGTGAAGTGTCTATCGAGAAATGTCCTATGGTTCAGATTTGTCTTCGACTCTATATTTATTATTTAAAAAAAAAAAAAATCTTTAATGCATTCTCAACCATGTTCATTTAAAGCAATTGGCTCTTTATAAATGCTTCATCAACGGTATGTTTGGCTGAAGAATTGTTTTTTAATTCACTGCAATTCACACATTCGTGGCCAAAATCGAATGAAGGGTTATTCAGATGATGATTGCTCTAATGCTGTTCAAATGACTGGACCAAATCATAATCCTCATTCATGTTAGAATAGATTGCCGATATGCTGCTTGGATCCAGTACTCATGCTGCAACTACTTCCCTGTTGGTTTTATTCATCTATTCCTAGCAGGAGCTGCCATTAGTAACAGTGTCAAGTTATGGTAACTGTTTGCAAATCGCATTGCATTCACCTTGAGCCAGTAAACTGAGGGCAAATGCTAGCGCTGGTGTGGTCAGTCAATCTAAAAAAAAAAAAAAAAAAAAAAAAAAAAATTCTAAATGCTGCAGAATCTGAGTTGGAGCAGCTATTCCAGTGGGCATTAAAGTTTCTGAAATCAATCCGGTATTGCTCCACCTTGTCAGTATTTGACTAATATTGTATTTTCGTTTCTTTTCCAAATTGGCCACTTCCGCTGTATCATTAGTGGTATCTACCGCCGCCACACGAAGTTGGCTGGAGGTTATGTGATCGGCGCCATTTTTCTGTTTTGCTTATGAACAACTTAACTCAAAATGTCATGAACAATATTTCTGAAATTTTGTGGGTGGGTCACTATTACATCAGGGATGGACCCAACTGATTTTGACCACGATCAGTAACACAATATGGCAACCATGGCAGCCACCTTGAAATCTTATGACACTTGATAACTGAACTTTGCTCCCACTCAGCTAGATTTGGTCCGTGCTGCTTTGCTGAAGGTTTGCACTCTAGGAGTGCCTCTAGTGTTCTTGTATAATCACACGCTAGTTCCTAAGTTTGGTTAAAATTTCGATCGATATGTTTTGCTTTGCAAGAAAACCTTGGAGTGCTTGCCAACATCAAGCTCACATAATCAAGCTGTGTCTTATTTTGAGCACGCTCAGCAATGCCATGATGTGGCTCGTTGCAAGCGCTTCGCTAATATTTTACCCCATGTCAGCAACTAGGTAGTGCTGGTGGTCTGCTACTTATATCATTCAAGTTGCTTTGCCTCTGCCTGCTCAGTATGTCCTATGGCCTCCAACTGTGCCAGTCGCTGGGTTGACCCAAAGGTCATGGCTCCAAGGCTCACTGTCATTAGCCTCTGGTGTTCGGGTTTGTAACACCATTGGTTTTGGGGGGATTCTAGTAGTTTCTCAGCTTTCAGATTCAAGAAGGCTCTTTACAGTTTTCATTCATGACATGTGTGTGTGTGTGTATGTATGTATGTTTATAAATTTTTTTTTTTTTTCTTTTATATATTTACTTTATGGAGTAGGCAGTATTATTTCCTGGTACATTCCTAGCACTGCTTTCCCCTCGTGTTCTCCACTAATTGCCTGGTTTTGTTCTCTCTATGTCCACGGCGGGCCCTGCCCTAAGCATGCTGCTGCTGGTCTTCGCCATCAACCCCACCTGGCCTCTGCTCAAGTGCTGCTCCACCATCGAAATGGTCTGGGTCATGGCATCTATTCAGCAAACTACAAATCCTGGGCTGCTTTTCAACAATCCCCTTCGTGTTACGGCAACCATGAACTCATACCCTGGGACGGTCAGAGGAGGATGGACCTCCCCTCTTAAGCCTGGTTCCTCCCAAGGTTTCTTCCTACGTTTGAGCCACATAGGGAGTTTTTCCTTGCCACTGTCGCCACTGGTTTGCTTTTGAGGGGGTTCAGACCAGGGTTTACTATGAAGAGCATAGTGACCAATTGAGTTGCCTTGTTCATCACAGAGGCTCAGAAACCTATTCCTGTTTGCTGCTCAGCTCTGCCTCATTTGTCAGTATTATGGCCTCTCCCTCAGCTCTACATTCTGTCAGGATCTCTCTGGATATTTTAGTATTATAGTGCAATACTTTTCTTTATCCACTAGATGGAGTCAGTACTCCATGTAGTTTCGTGAGATCACGTACTTTCCGGGGTCGCCACGTCCCGGTTCTTCAAGAGTCTTACCATTACCTTATGTGCGTGATCATGAAGAAAAAACTCATTTATTTCTCCTAGTAATCACCACGAAGGTGCTCTTAAAGTAAGCGAGTATATTTTAGAAATCAACACGAAGGGAGACCGGCTTGTTAGTTTGAATATAGTTTCTTATGTTCATTTCTCAAATTTTACAGAAGTGAAAGAAACATTCTCATGTTCCAATGTTAACAAGCCGTACACTTTAAATCGCACTAAATCTACACAATGTGTAATTCACCCCCCCCCCCAGAACCTAATGCCCTTGAGTATTAGCAACCCCTTATACAAAGCAAAATATAAAAGAGAGTACAGAGTTTTCAAGCTATATATTCAGATTATTTCTAGTTCTTAACAATCAAGTTTTTACATACACCCCTACTGACTAATACATTCAAAGTGTTTCTACTCTAAGCCTTCGGTGGGTGCACTTGACATTTCAGTCCAGAGTCCTTGTCTTCTTCTTTCTTGTTGGTGTCCCCTCGTCTCTTTTGTGTCGTCTCCCCGACCGTGCAGGGGATGTGTTCGTGTTAGTTGAGGTTACTGAGCTTTCACGCATGGCAGTCTCCTCTCCTATACCTCGCCAAACGCACAGGGTTTTATACATCTGGTCGATAGTACTTGACAAGAGCGGATTCATTTGGAACAGGGTATGGAATGTCTCACGCACCTGACTCGGGGGCGGTACTCTTATGAGTGACGGTATCTGGTGATATGCATAATCAGACAACTGCTGACAAGAGAGCCAGAGGCTTGTAGCCCCGCCCTCCCTTCTGTCTGCTTCTACTCCTCTGTGTGTGGGTGTGTGCTTATGACTTCCTGGTCGTATAGCATATGAATGTGGGCTGAGGGAGGAGTCAGGGAAGTACCGAGACCACAACTGCTTGTTGGAGCAAGTGAGGGAAATAATTCTTCCACCACCTCATCTAATGTTACTTTTTGAGATATCCGTAATTGATGTGGGGCTTGTGGCCTCAAGTCAGATAATTCTGCCGGGTTAATGCAGTTTAGCCTGACACCCCCCTCATGGCAAATGGAGAGGGCTCTGATTTGGCCCTCAGTCATACCATTCGCCAATCCTTGTTGTCTAACGGAGAAGTGGCTTCGGAGGAGCCGAACAGCAGGCAAGAGGGATGCTGTGGATAAAGCCACATAGGCGGAGCCACAGTCCCTAAGAAGATTGAGCCAGATACGATTACCTCGCAGATCCATAAACCACCGAAGAGTCAAGTGAGGGGCACCCGCAGGATGTAGAACAGATAAGCATATATGTATGTGCGAAATTTCCCCTGGGGGGAAGCCAAGCATTATCACATCATGAATAAATTGCCCTAAGGGGCAGGAAACAGCAGGGAGTCCAGGCCCATACGTAGTAATGAGACACTGAGAATAAAATGTAAGACAGCGAATACAACATAAAAAACCAAATTTACAACGGACTAGGCCATGATGAAAATCAAATAAAGAGCAAATAAAACATTCTCTCCATTTGCCCGACCGTTCCCAGTGAGGACTTGGCCCACACAATTGTAGCTCCACCCAATAGTCGGAGCCGCTGGGGTCAGCCGGGTCAAAGGATGGCACCAAACTTAGTTCCTAAAGCCAAGAAAAAAGATTACAGGATAGAGTAGTAGGCATTCGTGTGCCGACATTGTAGGAGCAGTTTCTCCTCTTCCACTCATGTGGACCTGTTTTTGACAGTACATTTGAAAAGATTTCTACGGACTTTCATTCTGAAGTCAAATCCCCTTTGAAAGTTATAATCCCTTTTACTGGGATGCACATAAGTTATTTCATATGGGTGATTAACCAACCTCCACAGGAGAACACACCCTTTAATTTGGCACAGAATCTCTAGCCAGGATTTTATGTGCCAAGTGTTATTTCCTCTACGGAGGCGGAGTCCACCCTTGTACAAAGCAAAGCATTGTAGGCAGATTTTCCTGTGCTCTGTGGTCAAATTATTTTCATCTACTGGCTCCCCACAACCCATGCAATCTATAAAAGAGATAAAGATACGCAACTCCTCGTTATAAAACACACGGCCTTCGGAGAAGTGACCCGTGATAACAGCTGGTGTGGTGCGTACGGGAGTAGCTGACCTCATTGGTGGCAAAGTGAGATCAAGAAGGTCTTAAGGTTCAAGGACTGCGAGTGGGGGAAGCAGAAGCCTGAAAATAGGAGAAGAGAACAATAACACCATGGCTTATCCCTGGACACCATTAAATGAATTTTGGGACCCGAGGGCGGCCATGGTGTATGATCCACTGCAAGGGAAAAGCATACCCTACTTAAAGATTGTCATGTTCTTTGTAAGTTCTGAATACAGAATTTTCTTAAGGCCACCTGGACTGGTCATTACGTTATTTTAATTGACCAGCATAGGAGGGCACCCTTGGATTCGTTCATCTTGTTTTTGTTCAAAGTTATATTTTCTAAGCTTTTGATCAACCGGGACTAAATGGGATGGAGTGTGGCTTGAAATTGAGGAAATTATATCGAGCGGGGGAGCACTGGAATTTGGAATTGAGGCCTCTTAAATGTGCTTTTATACCCCTGAATTTACTGTCGTTTCTCCCCTTGACCTACACCCAGATTCGTAATGGCTCACTGGTCGGGGACGAAGGGAGTCATGATAGAGGAGCTGAAACAGATGGTGCTGATGAGGCGGGGCCCTAGGAAGAGCTACACATCTCAAGATTGCTATGACAGCACCAATCCCATCATCTAGTAGAATTTTCGAAAGTATGAGACCGATTACTGCCCCGTTCTCAGACAAGGGATTCAATATACACAGTGCAGCTACTATCACCCAAATACTAATCAAAATGCATTGTTTCACCATCAATTGTGTTTTTTGTTCACTAGAACGAAGTGGAAGGAGATGCCAACAAACGCCTACATTTTGGATAGACATTAAAATTACCATGGAGACTGTAAACCACCAAATTTCGTAAGGGATCTGAAAAATGAGTAATACACCCTGTGTAATGGTTTTTGAGGTATGCAAAATAGACAGGATGCAGACTATGAGGGCAGGGTATAAGCCAGAAGCACACATCACCTGATGTGCCGAGAATAGAGACAAGCCAAAGCTGCGGTCTACCATGCCTTGATGCATTTTTAGCATCCCCAGCAATAAAACTGCAAATCCTTGCAGTAAAATTAGGCCTCTTGCAACACAGGATGGCGTTTTAATCCATACACTAATTATCCAGAGAAATAAGAATAGGGCACTACTTACCGCTGCAAGGACTAGGGAACTGTCCATTTGCAGTTCAGGCAAGACCCTGTCTGGACTAGATGTGTTGGACCCGTTCCAGTTTGCCATGATGACCCAGTGACCAAGCTTTCGATGGATGGCTGCTGTACCTCTGATATCAGGTGCTGAGTGATAAAGGCTAACACTTACCTGCCCTCTTCTTATACTGTTACTGTGTCTGGTCAGATCCCCCAAGGGTGGCGTACAGCTCCTCGATAAATTGTTGGTCATATGAACGAAGCAACGCTGCATAGGTTGTCTCCTCACCCCTCTGTTTGTCGTCCCCCCTCCTTTCGAAAATTTTAAGAAGATGAGATATAAACCACAATATTAGCAAAACCACAAGACCTCCTAACCATTTGACCCCGGTTAGTAGAGAGAGCACCATCTCCCAAGCTATATTAACACTATTTTTAATTCCGACCCAGGCTACCTCGGCAGTTTTACCAAGTATCAGAGCTGTGGTTTTGAGAGAAGCATCTATCCAGTCCCAGAAAGTGGGGGCCCATTCTTTCACACCTGGCGTGTTATCAAAGATATGAGACGGGCCTAACCACATGAAAGCTTGATTGTGACCTTTATACAGACTTTCTACAATGTTCTCCCATGTTTGAATGTATAGTGAACTGGCATCACAGGGGCTGGCCCATTTTGGACTCCAGCACCAGTGATTACCATTGGGTCCGCAAGGTTTACGGGCCAAACGCCCAGATGTGTTATGTACTTCAAAGTTATGGCGGTGTAATTGACTGTGTATGTTGAAGTAAAACTTTTGGCTATAAACAGCACCACCAACTCGTGGGGGTGGGATAAAATAGATAGTGGGGATATCCCGGATCCCATTAGTACCATGTACAAATTCCCACCATGTGGACAACAAAATATACCTAATCCAAGGAGAGATTTTATTGAATCCAGCAGCCACTCGAGTTTGGAACCATGAAACATATCTCCTGACTTTATTACCATGATGGTAATATGCAGTGTCTCTAAATCCATCTATCAATTGATTGGTGAGCTCGCCACCGAAAGTTTTAGTGGTTGTGTTCCAAATATTCATCAGAGTGCTACTGTATTCCTTTAATCCATTTTCTGTTTTATTAAGTTTAGACAGCATGAGGAAGACTTCAAATTTGTATTTCTCATCCCGCTTTTGGTAACACAGGGAATAATTAAACGTGAACAATATCCTTTAGAGAACATCTAGAAAATGTTCCTCAGCTCGCTTAAACTCAGTGCTTGAGAAATTAATAGAGAGAGGGTGAGCATACCAGGCTTGTACTTTATTAGTCCTGACTAGACCTTTGTATCTGGTGCGTATAATACCTATACGAAGGCTATAATCTACACATTTGTCTCGCTCTGCGAGAGAGAATGGAAGAGTTTTCTCGTCAGTTTCTGAAAGCAGTTTGAAGACTTCTAGGGCTTCAAAATTTTCATCTAGCTATGAAATTAAGGAGGAAATGACTATTCCTGTATTATTATTACTGATAGTAATGCCATTGTCAAATTCACTTATATAGATATGAGGGGCTGCCATCTTTTCTAATTTCAAATGGGAAATCTTATAGGTCCGATTTTTATTATTAAAACATTGATAATAAACTACCTTGGGAGGCTTCTTCTTTGCATCTCTTTTGTGTCTATATTTGTGGAGCAAAGTTGAACCAATATATCATGACCCTTCTTAGCACATGAGTATGATGTGTTATCGTTATCCTGAATAGGCATGGACAATGCTCTGCATAAACTCTAATGGAATGCGTAACAGCTGAACTGGGGCGGTAAACAAGCCTCAGAAAACTTATTAAAAAAATGATGTAAATACCATTTTCATGCAAAAAGAACACCATGGTTTGATTAAAAGCAACCTTTTCAATAGGATACCCGCATTTCATACATGAACTCTGCGTATTACGGCCAAAAACGCGATTTGAACAGAGCTATTGTTCGCCCGTAGGATGAATACGTGACCTCAATTTGCGCCGTGTTTACAAATTTTCAAGTGCACGGCGTGGCAAAAATAACCATTTAGGAGGGAGATTTCAAACAGCCCGCGTCGACGTCTTGTCCCAGCTACGGCCCTGATTTGCTAATAGCCATCTAATTTGAGAAATTACGAGTTTGTTCGTCCAGGCTAGTCCTCCAGGGGATGTGAAATAAGTTCGACAGAAGTTGGTGAAGTTCGTCACGAGTTCGCCGTGATTTCTTCTCAACAATAGCAAGAAAGGTGAGCGTATTTTTTACTTCACCGTACATAGTTTGTTGACTGAATATCCTGTGACCCTATTTGTGAGGTTTCAGTAAAATATACCAAGGAATAAACCTGCGCCAGGCCTTTGAAGCCCACCGGTCACAAGCAAGATTAATTCACGTATACGCTTCAATTCGAGACTGCAAGGATGGAAATCTGAATAATCAATTAGGAAAAATTCTCCGCTCTCGGTAATTCTGTATATCGTTTAAACATTTTGTTAATCGGATTATGAAAGAAGACTGAAAATAAGCGCCCGCTTTTTGTTTGGATGTAAAAGCGCGTATTTAAAGGAGAATACATTGTATATTGATTAAGCATTGAACTCTGCATAAGTCGAACTGTTTTAATATTTGTTGATGACATTGCTTCGGCTTCCTGGAAGCAAGTACGCGCAAATTTGCTGTCTAGTGAGCATTTCAGATTCGATGTACTGAGTAATAACCCCGCGGAAACTTAAACTGGCCCGTCATTCTGCCGAATAGTCTTACTAAACTAGTTAATCGTCTGATTGCTAATCAAGCAAAGGGGAGGTTTCTGCCTCGCCAAACTAACCTCCGACTGCACGTCACTGTGTTTTTTACTATGAATTATTCACAGTACCTCATTGAAACTATCACGGAGGAGGGTATATGGACATAGTAAAAACAGTGCAAAGTTTTTTTTTTTTTTTTTTTTTAAATCACCACGGGTTATTGAAGGGGGAACGTTTCATAGCAGTGGGAGGGCAAACAACTGCCGGCGTCAGCGACTTCACTGCATTTTATATAGTAATGGGCGAGTAGCGTTAATGTTTGTCCTCCCACCGATAATTTTGACATTTTTGCAGGCCATTGATCCAAAAAAAAAAAACTTCACAGGCAACCCATTCATACCATTTTTTAATATCAATGCAAAACCTAATGTTGAACATAATTGGGTGAAATTCAATGCATTTTTCCATTAAAAAGGCCTAGGGGGCGCTGCTGTACTTCAGAAAAGGGGTAGATGACTTTAGCATCAATTATTTCTGTTAGGGTACCCTAATGGATAATTTGGCCTGGTTTATTTCTGAAGAGACTGTATTTTCGAAAATGCCCTCTGGCTTCACCCCCCAATTTTCACAATGGGTTTTGTTGAAAAATGCCGAAATCAGCCATTTTTGGGACCCTGTGGCTCTGAGACCCTTTCCTGTAAAGGCGTTGGACTTGTGGCAAACTCTTCATCTGTGTCTTCTTCTGTACTTACCTGCAAAAAATCATTAGAAAATAATAAACACTTTGTTCTCAGCAACTCAAGAAATTTTGTCATTTTATTCATTTGTATTGCCCATGCCTATCCTGAAAACAGAAGGGAGTACATTCAACTTGACTCATACTTCGGACCCATCTTACTAAAGTGCAATTTTGTATGATACTAGAATATTTTTCTGTTGAGCAATTCAAAACTTCCGATATGCTAAGAGTATGGTTATAGAATTGTTCCAAGGTTGTGCAATATCTGCCGTTAATTGTCCTATTATAGGTCTCAGATTCCCGAGGGTGGAAAAGAATTTGCCTGTGTCTTACTCCTATCCCTAAAAAAAAAAAAAATAGTTATCAAAAAGGTGGCTATCCCTATTCTTTTTAATTTCTTCTTCATTTCTTCTGACTGTTGTTTTTTGGACAAAACCTTTCGTCTTTTGCTTTGCTTACTGGCCAGCTCCCTGGCCACTGCTTCGGGGTCTGCAGGTAGACGGCAGTATCCTTCTAAACCATGCCTGCAGGGGTGAGAAGCAGCCCGTTCCAGATCCCGTTGTGCCTCGGCCTCTCTGAAGGGGTGCACGGGGTTATATTTCCGGGGGTACATCTTGAGCCGGAGGAATGTCTATGTACAAGGGTTCGTCTGGAGTTCCTGGTGGAGGAGGTGCAGCGGGAATTTCTGAGGCAGTCGGAAGATCAAGTCTGGAAGACACAGAAGAAGCATACAACCCTGTCCCCCTTCCTAGGAGGGTTCGTATAGTCAGGACATAGGTGACAGATTCGCCTTCTGGGGCGGGAGTCCAATTTGGACGGAGCCTGCCTTCTGATGTGGGAATATACATATCTTGTATGATTCCCTCTCGTATTGCTGCGGCAGGAGTAACCTGAATCTTAACGACCCTGGTTCGTAGTATTGCTCCTTTCAGGGCAAAAACATTGAGGCGATAATAATTAACCATTGTTCTAGCGGGTTGATTTCTGGCCCTGCAGAGATCAAAGGTTGGGGGTTCAGACACCTCCCCCTCCATCTGGTCCTGCAGGAGCTGCAGAATTTCATTTTGCCAGTCAGTCATAACCCAGACTGGCTCCTCACTGTCGGGATTATATGGGAGCTGATTGGCCGCCGCTTCAGAAGGAGAAATAACATATTTCATTTCCATGGGTTTTCGAAACCGAGGTGAGTATTTAGTAATACCCAAGGGTGCCGGTCGTAACAAGGATTTGGTCCCCCTATAGGTGAAAACCCGCTATACACTTTCGAGCAGGTAGTCCCGGCTTGAAATCAGAGATTGTAGGGGGCCCACTGTATGGGTAACAGCTGCGGCCGGGTCCAATTTCAACCAACTAATATTATGACACCGAAAGCACGTGGACTCAATCCACTTGCAAAAGGGTGTAATATGACACGTGCAGTCTTGCCTGGGTTCATGATAATTCTCAACCTCCGTACATAGCCAAATTTGTGGGATCGGCAGGTGACTGAATCTGCAGCTCCCGCAGACCACAATTTGGGTGCGCCAAAAGAACAGCTCCGGATTTAGGATTTGGAGTGATGCTGAATACGACGTCACTTTCTCCAGCCGGCACTTGACGGGCACTCCCTTGGGCGCTCCTGTATATCCTGGTTCTAATGTAGCTTTATTGCATAGAACACAGCAACTATGTGCAATCAAGCCCTTTCGGGGTTTCCATCAGAGTGTACTGAGCTCTGCTTCCCTTGCTTTCATTGGTAAATCTCTACTTCCCCAGATCTCCCACAAAGATGTTTGTGTCACTAGGATTTTGATGGGGTTAGTGATTATGCTATGCACTGTTGGGGCTTGCATTCTGACACAGAGACGATGGCACCTCCTTCTATCCTAATGGTATTTTGGTCTAGTACTTCTATTACTGGTACTGGCGATCCCCACTTAGTTGATACGGGTGAGTCCTTATTTTGGGTCCTTGTCCTCAAATGGACTTTATCCCCAACCTGTAGCGGACATAGGAACGTAGTATCGGGTTAGACGGCCAGTGTCATATAATTTTCCAGGATGCTGTAAAAGTTTGTGTGAAGCTGTACCTTCGCTATCGGTGTCATAGTCGTTTAACTGTTTCTGAATTTTCTCTAGTTCAGTATGCCACTTACAGGTGTTGGACTGCTTTCCGATGAGTGTTTTGACGATCCCGATTTTCCGTTCCACTATGCCGTTCGCCTGAGGGTGGTAAGGGGGCGAATAAACTTGTTGGATTTCATTCTGTAAACACCATTGGTCAATTTTAGCATTCTTAAAATGAGTTCCATTGTCTGATCGTAATTCGGCAGGGTAACCCAGGGATGCAAATGTCACCTCAAGCTTGTCCAACACCTGATTGGCTGTTGAATTTCGAAGAGGGTGAATTACTGTGGTGTCTGTGCAAGCACAGACCATTACCATCAAATATCTATTTCCCCTGGTGGAGCGTACCAGAGGGCCAGCTAAATCCATGGCTACGCTCCCCCAAGGTACTGATGATTTGGTGGTTAGACCTTGTTGCCATAGATCGGATCCCCGGTTGAATTTCTGACATTGATCGCATTCGGTCATAACCTTTCTTACCACTTTATTTAGCCCTCGTACTTTTATCTTATTTGCTTGTACACACTTAAAAATAATGGATTAAAAACAACCCAATTTGGGTAGTTTCCCAACCCAGCGCTGGTTAAATATTGGACAGAACACACGCTAGGTTAATTTAACCCAACAAATTGGGTTGGTTCCCTTAATACAACAATTGGGTTGTTCATATAAACCAATTAAGGGTTCACATTGACTACACTGCTGGGTTCTTTAAACCCAGCAAGTTGGGTTGCCAATATAATATTATTATTATTATTATTATTATTATTATTATTATTATAAACAAGATACAGTTTAAGGAAGAGTGTGTGTGAAATAACACGATATGATGATGATGATGATGATGATGATGATGATGATGATAATAAAATTTATGTATAGCGCACTTTGCATTTGAAGGACAAATCTTTAAGTGCTAAATATAATAATATAATATAGACTAGTATTTGACACGTCTCAGCAAGTATTACTTTGTACCTAAAATAAAAAATAATAAGAATAATAAAAAAAGTATAAAAGAATATAGTGTAATATAATATAAGCCTATATGTTAGTGCCATGAAACTGATTTAATAGATAATTTAAGAATAATCTTCTTGGCACAATAACATACAGTGGCTGATTGCCAAATGTCACTTTCATCATCTTACTGATGTCTTACTAACAAAAACATCTTTTGTTTTCTTGTCCTGACATAAGCTCGTAATAAGCTAGTTTCATTTATGTTAGCTTAAGAGATGCATCAAATTCAACACGTTCATTACAGTTAAATAATATAAAACAACTTCTCGCTTGTGAAATTTTATTCCTTGTTTCTTGGTTTCGGCATTTCTTTCACGGGAACATCCATAAGCAGCACAAAAGTCTGGCATTTTGGTGCCAGTCAGATGCACAGCGGTCTGACCGGGCCTGACTGCTTGTCAGAAACCCCGGCCCAAGATGGCGTCTGACAAGCCTGTATGCGGCATCTACGTGTATATATATCTATGCAGTGGACTTACGTTGGCTAGCTAGCTGAAGCCTGCTAGCATGCAGCGGGCTAGCTAAAAAAACACCGATTCACCACCGCGCTCAGATTAATTCTTAAGATTTTTTATTTTTATAACACTCTCCCACTTAAGTGATAACAAACGTTGTCCTCCTAGCTATAATACATAATGCATTTCTCTTGTCATTTTGAGTAACAACAACATAGTTTGGTTGCTACATAGCTGGCCAGCTAATGTGTTAGCTTGCTGCGTTTGAGGAAATGAAGTTTATGCTACTAACGTTAGCTAACAGTGAGCTTGCTAATGTACCAATCGATTCCTGAAGCTAGTACTCAACAGTGCTTCACGAACTTACATCTTAACAACTATATGAAGCTTTATATAACAATATAAAGTCAACTATATGGTAAAACAATAGTGGGTATGTAACAAACCTTGCTTTGTACTGAATTGATCCAGAGAGGCCAAGTCTCAACGTCTTAGGCGTGAGTAGTGGCATTCACAACTTTTTCCGTAGTCAGCAATTATTCAATCAACGCACAGTGAAGAAATTCACTCGCGGAATTTAAGTCATTGTGCATCAAGTTAATCAGTTTCACATGCATTAGGTTGGATTTCCCCACTAGCGACATAAAAATCGATTATGACTCAGGAATTCTCAGGCTTGTCTTTACTGAGGGATTGACAGCAATGGAATTGCATAAAAACGTTTCAAACGGTCTCATTTCATTTAAACAATTTAAACGATCACAAAACGCATGCATTTTCCATTGTTTCCTGAGTAAAGGGAAGCACAGGAAGTCCGGAGTCGTAATCGCTTTCCATGTTACTTGTGGTGAGGTGCACCTGTATGCAAGTGAAACGGAAACTTCAATGCACAAGGATTTTAACTCCGCATGAGAATCTCATTAAGCGTTCAATGACTAATTGCGGACTACGGTGAATAAGCCTAAAAAATGCGTGGGATCTACGTCAAATGCGTGAGACTTGGCATCTCTGTTGATCATCAGATGAGATGAGTGGTCCGAACATAACCAACTGTTGGGGTCGAGTTCGTGGGTGGTGCTTAGTTGCGCATGCCCGAACGTCAACCCAAGGTGTTAGGTAGTCCAAAATAAACCAACACAACATTACAGAAATTACAACCCAACAGCTAATGACTCCATTCCCAACAGAAATAACCTAGCGAATTGGGTTCTCAGAACACCCAATTCAATGAAAATAATCCAATTAAATTAACCAACAGGCTCAACCTAGCAGTTTGGTTGAAAAAAACAACCCAGCATTTCTTTGAGTGTAACTGGTGCTTTAAGGCTTTATAAGTGAAGTGACCCATCTGTTCATGGAGACTCCTGACTAAGTCTTCTATTTCTTCATCGGGTACAAATTGCTTCATCACCTTCGATTGCCCATTTAGGGCTTTGACTATCAGCAGGGGAATTTTCCCTTCTCGTGCCAACTGATCAACTTCATTATTGCGAACTACTTCAAGGGCCGTATCTCTCTGGTGGCTACGAATATGCTCAGTAATATAGTCAAATGACTTTAATAATTCAGCTATTTTTTGCCACAATGGGACATGTTTCAGTTCTTGTCGCCGTGAGGTAGTCCAACCCGTATGTTCCCATATATCTAGGTCAGAATCTAACACTTAGATCCTTTGAACCTCCCACTCTCAGGGTGCAGTTCCAGGCTAGATTCCTTTCCACAGAGACCTCCTCCCAGGCTCCCCCAGGTTGAGAACTTTTCCTTCTGCTTCCCGGTGCCTTCTTTTCAAAGCCCACCGATCACAGAAGCACTACTCGCCTACTAACGCACTCACTTTTGGCTTGTAGTGGCCTGACTGTACATTGAGCCGAGCGCGGCGGCCACACTCCCTGTGGTCTTGCTGCCCTCTGCGACCCGACCGGCCAGTGACCCAGTCGATGGCGATCCCCGAATCCCGTAGTGGTTACCAGCCACCCAGGTGTGAACCGACGGTCTGATACCTACCCCACTTTGCTATGGGTATAGAACCTTTAACCGTTTTCACCAGCCTCACCTGTTCACAGAGGTCATCCCTCATGCCCCTCTGCTAGGTGTGGGCTGTCGCCCATGTACCACGTGTTGCCTGCACACTCGCATGCGACAAACACGCCAACTAGACGGTACCATGGCAGTATGTCAATTCATACTTGATTGGACACAGGGGCCTTCAGTCATCTCCCCTGCACTATAGAAAGTCTTTAACGTGCCCTCGGAACTTTGCAGCTCCGCCGCCGCCTGTTAAGGCCAAGGTTCGGGGGGGGCCCAATCCCCTTCCCTCGCCAATGGTCTGACATCTTGTTTTTTTTGCTCTTTCGTTTTCGAGCTGATTTTCGAGAGGGCATATATACTAGATAAACAGGTTTTATTGAATGCAACCAAATGTCTCTACTTTTTATACCTTAGTACCCCGTACTAGTATAAAGCTTCTTGTGAGGGACTCGCCAGTGTATGCCGATCCCACAATGAGGTTTGCGCAAACAGTTTTCCTATTTCAACATTTGTTTCCCCTAGGGCTCATCACGTGCCCCACATTGGGCGCCATGTCAGGATCTCTCTGGATATTTTAGTATTATAGTGCAATACTTTTCTTTATCCACTAGATGGAGTCAGTACTCCATGTAGTTTTGTGAGATCACTTACTTTCTGGGGTCGCCACGTCCCGGTTCCTCAAGAGTCTTACCATTACCTTATGTGCGTGATCATGAAGAAAAAACCCATTTATTTCTCCTAGTAATCACCACGAAGGTGCTCTTAAAGTAAGCGGGAATATTTTAGAAATCAACACGAAGGGAGACCGGCTTGTTAGTTTGAATATAGTTTCTTATGTTCATTTCTCAAATTTTACAGAAGTGAAAGAAACATTCTCATGTTCCAATGTTAACAAGCCGTACACTTTAAATCGCACTAAATCTATATCATAACGGGTTCACACAATGTGTAATTCACCCCCCCAGAACCTAATGCCCTTGAGTATTAGCAACCCCTTATACAAAAAGAAATATACTACTCAAAATTTGATAGGGATCATAGGAATTTTTTTGTGAAATGACATGCAAATTTGGTAACTGCCACTGATGAACAATATATTGGATAAATGACATGCAGTCAGACACAAAACAAATTTGCACGTGCATTTCATGACATTAAATGAGCGTGCAGCCTCACATTTTGGCTTTGACTAACACTTCACCATTTCAACTCAGACGTGTGTGTTGCTTGTTGGTGAAAATTTGGAAGTTCCCAAATTTTTTGCATTACATTTAGCAATAACAATGTCTCCTCAACGTCTTAGACATCGATTGACTTCAGAGCAGTTGGGAAGATGCATCGGAATGCTTGACTCTGGCTTCTCACAACGTCATGTTGCTAATGCACTTAACGTCAGCCAAAGCGTTGTGAACAGAGCGTGGAACCGGCATCAAACGTTTGGTACAGCAGCACACCGTCATGGGGGTGGTCGTCAGAGATCGACTACACAACGACAAGACCACTTTCTCACACTTCAGGCACGACGTCATCCTTTCTGGACAGCCACCACCCTACGAAATGACCTTCATAATGCCTCGGGGGTCAGGGTATCTACTCAGACGATACGGAATCGTCTTCATACTGCCGGCCTCAACTCAAGTAGGCCATGTGTTCGAATCCCACTGACCGTGCATCATAGGCGTGACTGTTTGGATTGGGCTCACGATCATGTCACATGGACACACAACGATTGGGCTCCAGTTCTCTTTACTGATGAGTCCCGATATTGCTTGGACTTTACTGACAGGAGGCAACGGGTGTGGCGAAGACAACGTGAGCGATTTAATGATGCCTACATCAATGAACACGACCGTAATGGTGGCAGATCAATTATGGTCTGGGGAGGAATAAGCAGGAACGGCAGAACGGACCTGCATGTCATGGGGAGAGGGACGATGACAGGGGTACGGTACAGGGATGAGATCCTCAATGTGTATGTAAGACCATACGCTGGTGCTGTTGGCCCTGATTTCATCTTGATGGATGATGACGCCCGTCCCCATCGTGCTAGGGTGGTGAATCAATTCCTAGAGCAGGAGACAATTGTCCGCATGGACTGGCCTGCGCGTTCGCCGGACCTAAACCCTATCGAGCATGTGTGGAACATGCTGCAGGTCGCCATTTCCTGTCGTAGGGCACAACCCACAACCCTAGAAGAGCTCGGAAATGCCCTTGTTGAAGAATGGAACAACATTCCAATTGCAAGCATTCAGGTTCTGATTGACAGTATGACCCGACGTTGTCAAGCCATCATTCAAGCTAGGGGAGGCCATACCCGTTATTGACATTAACTGTGGTAATGAAACGTCAAACGAACACTGTCTGTTTTCACTTTACATGTCAGAGGTGAAACCATGAAGTGTTCGTGAAAGCCAAAAGTGTGAGGCTGCACGCTCATTTAATGTCATGAAATGCACTTGCAAATGTGTTTTGTGTCTGACTGCATGTCATGTATCCAATATATTGTTCATCGGTGGCAGTTACCAAATTTGCATGTCATTTCACAAAAAATTCCTATAATCCCTATCAAATTTTGAGTAGTATATAAAAGATAGTACAGAGTTTTCAAGCTATATATTCAGATTAATTCTAGTTCTTGACAATCAAGTTAAAAACACAATTTTAGTTAGACAATTCTCATCCGTGAGCCTACCTTAGGAGACGTATCACAGGCAGTCACTGTTTACGCGAACAAACTTTACAAAATAACAGTTGCAAGCAAACAGGGTTACCGTTCTGGCTACTATGTCACGCAGAATGTGTCTTATTTATACTGCAGCATTAGATCAGTGAATTCCCCTTTTTACATACACCCCTACTGACTAATACATTCAAAGTGTTTCTAATCTAAGCCTCCGGTGGGTGCACTTGACATTTCAGTCCAGAGTCCTTGTCTTCTTCTTTCTTGGTGTTGTGCCCTCGTCTCTTCCGTGTCGTCTCCCCGACCGTGCAGGGGATGTGTTCGTGTTCGTTGAGGTTACTGAGCTTTCACGCATGGCAGTCTCCTCTCCTATACGTCGCCAAACGCACAGGGTTTTAAACATCTGGTCGATAGTACTTGACAAGAGCGGATTCATTCGGAACAGGGTATGGAACGTCTCACGCACCTGACTCGGGGGCGGTACTCTTACGAGTGACGGTATCTGGTGATATGCATAATCAGACAACTGCTGACAAGAGAGCCAGAGGCTTGTAGCTCCGCCCTCCCTTCTGTCTGCTTCTACTCCTCTGTGTGTGGGTGTGTGCTTACGACTTCCTGGTTGTACAGCATATGAATGTGGGCTGAGGGAGGAGTCAGGGGAAGTACTGAGACCACAACTGCTTGTTGGAGCAAGTGAGGGAAATAATTCTTCCACCACCTCGTCTAATGTTACTTTTTGAGATATCTGTAATTGACGTGGGGCTTGTGGCCTCAAGTCAGATAATTCTGCCGGGTTAATGCAGTTTAGCCTGACAATTCCTCTGTCACTCCATATTCGAGCAGCAACACTCCGCCTTCGTGGCCTAATGACATTATTAAAGGCCACAGGACATTGGATATCTTCAGCCATGAACTTTACCTTCACCCAGGAATTAAGGACATTGTGGAAACTCAAAACCAATGAGTAAGATTGTGTAAATTGTTACCATGTTTGTATGTTAAACGAAATCCTCTTGTACTTGTATCTGTTTCATGTGTTGTTCAGAATACTTCTATACACATAGACAGGGCACGAAGCATCACTGCTCAGCACCCATGCCATGTCATTCACCACAACATACACTTCAATCATTAAAGGTATCAGCCTTCATGTTATACTCTTCCAATCATATAGTATAATTCTCATGATACTGCTTTGAGAGGACTGTCACTACATTTAGAATATTTCTCGTGTTTTTGGCTTCAAGAGAAATTGTGCCGGCCGCCAGGCTGCCACTACAGATAATACTTCTCACATCGAATATTTCTCTTGTATTTGGCTTCAAGAGAAATTGTGCCAGCCGCCGGGCCGTCACGACACATAGTACCCTTCTCATAGAATATTTCTTCTGTGTTTGGCTTCAAGAGAAATTGTGCCAGCCGCCGGGCTGTTACGACACACAGTACACTCACAAAGAATATTTCTCTTGGCTTCAAGAGAAATGGTGCCAGCTGCCGGGCTGTCACTACACATAGTACACTTCATATAGAATATTTCTCTTGTATTTGGCTCAAGAGAAATGGTGCCAGCCGCCGGGCTCTCACGACACATAGTAAACTTTGCATAGATATTCTCTTGTATTTGGCTTCAAGAGAAACTGTGCCAGCCGCGGTCTGTCACGACACATAGTACACTTCGCATGGAATATTTTTCTTGTGTTTGGCCTCAAGAGAAATGGTGCCAGCCGCCGGGCTGACGTGTGGTACGCATCACGTAGAATATTTCTCTTGTATTCGGCTTCAAGAGAAATTGTGCCAGCCGCTGGGCTGTCGCTACACATAGTACACTTCACCTGGAGTATTTCTCTCGTATTTGGCTTCAAGACAAATTGTGCTAGCCGGCGGGCTGCCTTTAAACCTATGGAAGCTTCATATTTCATCCGTTGGCGTGCGTCAGCATGGTTCTGTTTTGGGGGGTTAATTGCAGCTCCCTGCCTTCGATTTCACGCTGGACGGGCAGGGATCTCTCGAACAGAGCCATGCCGCCAAACTCAGTGTATGCTTGCATGCTTTCAACAAATATTCTCTTTGACGAAGTGTCCTATCAGAAATTTTTGTACTTTAAATATTGGCATTGTTTAAGAATGAAAATAAAACCATTTAAGAGTCTTGCAAAACAATACAAGCTTTATTTAAAATAAAATAATACCAGGAAAAAAAAGATGTGGAATCCAAATTAATCCAAATTTTCATTATAAAAATATAGAAAGACAGCAAATAAAGACAAAATAAACTATTTCATGATTTAGCAAGATTTTTAAATGTTCACAGGAAAATGTTATATCGAAATAGCTTGAGTTGTCATGAAAGCAATACACAGTATAATCAGTAGTTATAAAAAGTACTATGAAACGAGCAGCAATAAAATAGTTTTAAAATTGTCGATGCAGAGATTACCTTTTTCATACTCTGCTCAGAAGGAAGGACAAAAAAACTCATTGGTTGCAAAGAACAAAATATGATCCTTGGGAAGCTGCATGAGTGCGGTTGAATTAATGCATCAATCTGAGAGCCAGAATGGACGGTTCTTACCCACATAATGAACAAAGCAGCAACAAAATTAAACTTGTTTGCAGGAAGTGCACACAAATTGTTCTGTACATTGTCACACAGGCTGAAGCTGATTGTTTTCATTTTTGCCCCGAAAAAAATATATTCCATTTGTCTCATGCTCAAGTGGGCTGCAGTTACTGGGTATAGTCTGCACTGTCATGAATCATGAATTGCTTATTTACCAATGCCAACTGGAGAAAAAACATGCAGGATGGCAGATCAGGAAATGTCTTCAGTGACCACAGTTATGTAGCAGGGATCATGAACTCTCAGTCCTCGAGGGCTGAATATTGCTGGTTTTCCACCCACCATTTACCTGGAGGTCAGGTGTAAAGGCAGAATGGCCAATAAGAAGCACTAATTGTTCAGTTAACCTGTTAATTATCTTGAATATAAAAGGGAAAAAACAGGGCTAGATTTGGACTGGTGATCACTGCAATGTGATGTCACAAGGTAACTATTGTGATAGCCTCTGTTAAACAGGGTAAATTGGTCCTGATATGCTCTGCTTTGTAAACTTATTTATGGAATCTTCCATCAAAGGACCTGTCAATCTCAATATTCTCCTCCTCTTTCAGGGAGCCCCTCCCCAACATCATCATAGTCCCTCCCACTAAAAGTTGGAGGGTTTTCGGTGGTCAGACCTTTTCCTCCTACGGGGACAAGTGAGAAAACAAAAAGACACAGAGTCGGGAAAAGGCCCATTTTTACTGAATACCAGCTCCAAACTTGTAGTGCTTGATTGACAGAAACGCTGGAATTTAAACTTATTTTAGTATGTTTCTGTGTGCTACATTTAACTGTTTATTTTCAGAAAAGTTAGCAGGACAGAAGAAATGCAAACATGTTTTCAAATTTGCCGAGGAAAACACTACTGAAGATGCTTTCCATAGCCCATCTATGGACTAAAATAGGGTGAACTGATACATTTTAGATTACACTCTAAACTCTGATCGGTATATGTTTCATAGAGCAGGATTATCTTATAGAAACTCACCCATCTGAATCCAGTCCAGAGTAACAGCATCATCATAATTTTCTGTGTCAGCCACGTGATCGCCTGCAATAAACCACATAAGGAGGGGTCTGTAAGCTGAACAGTCATGGAAACAGGCAGTGCGAATCAAACGGACTCGAAGTAGAAACTTTACCCAAATTAATAACTTCAAAATCTGAAATGTTTTCAACTTTACAAAGTAATAATTCACACAATAATAGTCAAACTTATAGAAACCATGTGGCAACTACTCAGCTTTAAAGGGAACATATAATGAAAAACTCACTTTTTCAGTTCTTGTGCGTATAGGCCCTACATTTCAGTGTCTGGAGTGGCTTGCACATGGCTCGCATAGAGGCTGGTCTTTTTTTAAGTTTTACCAAGTGGCGAGCATTTATTTGCCCATCCAGATGCGTTAATGCGTTTTATCTTTTTTTTTTTTTTTTTTTTTTTTTTTTTGCTTTTGATTACTTTGTATCCCCGTCCAATTGCAGATAGTGGTAGTATTCCCTTAGCCATACAAAAACAAGCTTTTGTGACTGAATTGTGCATGCCCAGCTGGTGACATAGCCCCTTGAAGAAATGACAAAGTGATCACCAATAGGCTGCAATGACAATGAAAATGCAAAACACAGGATATTGTAAGGATGAGAATGATAATAACACAAATGATTACAAACCCCAATGCCAATGAAGTTGGGACATTGTGAAAGACGTGAATAAAAACATAATGCACTGAATTGCAAATCCTTTCCGACCTATATTCAATTGAGTACACAACAAAGACAAGATATTTAATATTCAAACTGAGAAACTTCATAGTTTTTTTTGGAAATATTCACTCATTTTGAATTTGATACCTGCAACACGTTCCAAAAAAGCTGGGACAGGGGCAACAAAAGACTGGGAAAGTTGAGGAATGCTCATAAAACACCTGTTTGGAACATTCCACAGGTGAACAGGTAAATTGGAAACAGGTGAGTGTCATGATGAGGTATAAAAGGAGCATCCCCGAAAAGCTCAGTTGTTCACCAGCAAGGATGGGGTGAGGTTCACCACTTCGTGAACAACTGCGTGAGCAAATAATATAATAGAATATAAGGATTTCATCATCTACAGTCCATAATATCAAAAGATTCAGAGAATCCAAAGAAATCTCTACACGAAAGTGGTAAGGCCAAAAACCAACATTGAATTCCTGTGACCATCGGTCCCTCTGGCGGCGCTTCATTAAAAACCGACATCATTCTGTAAAGGATATTACCATGTGGACTCAGGAACACTTCTGAAAACCATTGTCAGTTAACACAGTTCGTCGCTACATCTACAAGTGCAAATTAAAACTCTACCATGCAAAGTGAAAGCCATATATCAACAACACCCAGAAACGCCGCCGGCTTCTCTGGGCCTGAGCTCATCTGAGATGGACTGACACAAAGTGGAAAAGTGTGCTGTGGTTTGACGAGTCCACATTTCAAATTGTTTCTGGAAATCATGTATGTCGTGTGTCCTCCGGGCTAAAGAGGAAAGGGGACCATCCAGATCAGTTGAAAAGCCAGCATCTGTAATGGTATGGGGATGTGTTGGTGCCCATGGCATTGGTAACTTGCACATCTGTGAAGGCACCATTAATGCTGAAAGGTACATACAGGTTTTGGAGCAACATATGCTGCCATCCAAGTGATATCTTTTTCAGGGATGTCCCTGCTTATTTCAGCAAGACAATGCCAAGCCACATTCTGCCTGTGTTAAAACAGCATGGCTTCGAAGTAAAAGAGTGTGGGTAATAGATTAGCCTGCCTGCAGTCCAGACCTGTCTCCCATTGAAAATGTGTGGAGCATTATAAAGCACAAAATACGACAACGGAGACCTCGAACTGTTGAGCAACTGAAGTCGTACATCAAGCAAGAATTCCACCTACAAAGCTTCAACAATTAGTGTGCTCAGTTCATAAATGCTTATTGAGTATTGTTTCAAGGAAGGGTGATTTAACACAGCGGTAAACATGCTCCTGTCCCAGCTTTTTTGGAACGTGTTGCAGGCATCAAATTCAAAATGAGTGAATATTTCCAACAAAAACAAAGTTCATCAGTTTGAAAATTAAATACCTCGTCTTTGTAGTGTACTCAATTGAATATAAGTCAAAAAATATTTACAAATTTGTGTTCTGTTATTATTCACGTTTTACACAACATCCCAACCTCATTGGAATTGGGGTTTGTAATTAATCCAAAACTTACTCTGAATTCCACCGCCCGTTGTAACATTTTTTCAGCAGTGTAATTTATTGTAAGCTGGCACTTAACCTATGCAAAATGTTTTCAGTGTTAAAAAGAAATCATTTTAAATGGGAAACATTTTCCAAAGCAAATCAGCCTCCAAACAATGGCGTAAACCAGCATCATAATATGCGCTGTTTTATGTGCAACAGGAATATAGAATTTTTGCCAGACATGTTGATGTTCATATTTGAGCAATCCAGCTCCAGAAAGTAAAGGTCCTTCCCAGTATTTTGTTGCAACTGCCTGGATCTAATAATTGCAGTAATCCTTCAGCCCAGAGGTTGAGCTAATTGGGGAAATCAGCTGCCGGAGCTCATGGCCGGAAGTAAAATGCGGCAGGACTTTCTGACCCCTGGAATGCCCACCTCTGTTGTTTTATGTTATCGCTAATGTGGATAGGAAAATGCCTGATAACTTTTTGATGTAAAGAACAATAATGCCAGCTAAAAACAAAATGTTTGGTCATTCTCCTGGTTAGTCTTTGCAAATGAACAATTATTTCATGGTTGCAGTTAAGATGTGAAGACGGTTAGTCGCACAATGGAAGCCACAATGCAATAATTTATTTATAAAATGACTTCCGTTTCAAGCAAAGTTGTCTTCAGGGCATTGAGGGATGATTCACAAGCCAGAAGACTTGCATTGAAACCATTTGTAATTAAATAAATTCATTATTATTGCACTGTAGCTACAAGTGTCTGACTGCCCTTTTTCATCAATTTATGAACTCTGTCTTCTGAGACTACGCCTTTGTCCTAATAATACAGACAGAAATATTTTCTTATCCGCTGCATAATTCTTGTAGCATAAGATTTTCACATTTCCCTGATTTAGCTGACTGACAAGGTCCACCTTAAACTAGTTGTCGCCTGGTGCTTGTTTTGAAAAGCATAGGCTACCTCATAAATAGAACTTTTTTGTTTTTTAATCACCCAAATATTGCATGCAGAGAGAGGCTGCGTGTTTACATGCCAGATGATTGCTCTAATAATCAGAAAGCTTTATTTATGGAGGAAAAATGATTGAAAACAGGTCAAAATTTATAATCTATGTTCAGGGATTTTTTTGATTAGCTTCCCCAACTTTCAGCCGAGCATTTGTCACTACAAAAACCACATGAGCAGAAGTCAGTGAATTTCCTTTCATGCTTCATTCCAAAACCACAAATTACACAAACAGTAATCACTGTAGGTGACATACAGTCAGCCATACATAGGTTGAAATAGAATAAGGTAGATGAAACCTCTGATTTTACATCTGACCATTTAATCTTTGCAGGCAAAGAGTTACATGTGTATGTGTTGTTATTGTTCTCTATGATGGTGTCTCATGGCTTGTCGCCCACTGCTATGCTTAAGGGGACTATCAAGGTTCAAGGAGTCTTTATTATCCCCAAGGGGGGCAATTTACTGTACAGACAGCAGTGATCCCAAAAGAAAAACAAACACAATCAGCACAATAATCACACAGAAAACAACCATAAACAAATATAAATAGAAAAGCAAAAACATAATCAACTGTTCAACAGGCCAATGGCAGCAGGGATAAAAGAGTGTTTTAGCCTGTTAGTCCTGCATTTTGGCAGGATGAATCTGCGGCCCGATGGAAGCAGCAGGAACTCACCAGCCAAGGAGTGGCTCTGGTCGGAGAGGATTGAATGGGCCTTATGTAAGGTTCTGACCTTATCCAGATCTGTAAGATCATACAAATTAATACCAGCAATTTTGCTGCGAACCCTTACGATACCCTGCAGTCTGTTCTTGTTTTTGTGGGAAAGCATGCCGTACCAACAGATAAAAGAAAATATAAGAATGGACTCAATAAAACAAGAATAAAACATCTTCATAAAAGTGCGATCAACATTAAAACTTCGAAGCTTCCTGTAAAAATACATACGCTGATGTGCCTTCTTGCACACAGTATCAACATGAGGCTCAAAGGACAGCTTGTCATCAATGTCAGTACCAAGGTATCTGTAATTATGGACCAGCTCAACTGCCTGGTTTGCAATGACAACCGGAGAGATGACTGGAGGGTTCTTCCGGAAGTCTATCAGCATTTCTTTAGTTTTTGACACATTGAGATCTAGGAAGGATGAACTACACCAATCCGTGAATTCCCTAACTATAGGCCCATGATCGGGGTCATCACTGTATAAAAAGGACACAATTACACAATCATCTGCAAATTTAAGAATATGATGCCCCACGTCGGCTATGGCACTCATTTGTATACAGGACAAATAATAAAGGTGAAAGGATGCAGCCCAGGGGTGATCCAGTGGAGGAGACGAGTGTCTGACAAAACACCATTAACCCTCACACATTGTGGTCTTCCTGGTAAAAAGTCAATCAGCCAGGCTATCAGACCAGGATTAATATTGTGGGAGTCCCTTAATCTTTCTGCTCAAATATGCGGCTGTATGCAATTAAAAGCAGATGAAAAATCAACAAATAAAAGACGGGCAAAGGTCTTGGCTCCCTCCAGATGAGACAAAACAAAATTCAACAGGGTGCCTACTGCATCTTCAACACCTCTACATGACCTGTAGGCAAATTGCAGAGGGTCCAGATTTTCTTGAACACAGGTCAGCAGTGTTTCCTTGACGATTTTTTCAAATGACTTCATAACATGGGAAGCTAGTGCCACAGGTCTAAAGTCATTTAGTGATTTGGGATATGCAGATTTAGGTACTGGGACAATGATGGAGTCCTTCCAAAATGAGGGGACCTTGTGAAGCTGGATGGGTCACACTTTAGATGAAGTGTTGCTCATAAAGGCTTTATTCAGCATGTATAGTGCCTTCATAAATGAGACATAATGTCTTCATAAATCAAACATCAGCAAATGTCGTGCTTTGTAAAGGGTCAAATAACACATTCTTATTCAGCATGTGATGCCAGATGTCGTATAACTGACAGTCATTTCGCTAGTGGCTAAAAACTATAAAGGGTGGCATTGTCAGCTAAGTGACATTGTCATTGTCACATCTGGCATCACATGTTGAATAAGGATGTGTTATTTCACCCTTTACAAAGCATGACATTTGCTGATGTATGATTTATGAAGACATTATGTCTCATTTATGAAGGCATTATAGATGCTGTATAAAGCCTTTATGAGCAACACTTCATCTAAAGTGTGACCACTGGATGGACATTGAAAAAATGAACTAAATATGTCTGCCAGCTGGACAGCGCAGTTCTTAAGAACACGCCCCCGATGCCATCTGGGCCAGGACTTTTCCTTTCTCTGACTCCACGGAAAAGTTTACACACCTCGCTCCTATCAACTACACTGCAGTTCTGTGTAGAGACAACATTTTTAAAAACTGACAGTTTATCATTAAAATTACAGACATTAAAACGGTTGTAAAAGTTATTAAGCTCATTTGAGAGCACCAGATCTGGCATTCCATTAAGGGAGATATGGCTCTTCCTGGACTGCATCCCCATCATAGATTGAACCCCCTCCCAAGCAGGGCGAGAGCTGCCTGCGCTTAGCATGCACTCAACCTTGTCCTTATACCTGCACTTAGCAAGTTTAAGTTCCTTTTTGAGCTGCTTTTGGAGCTCCCTGTATCGAGCAGTGTCACCCTGTATAAAGCATCAAGCAAGTATATGATCCCTATGCCTAAGGGTAAATGGGCAAATCTTACATTTTCAGACAATTTCAGAGCGATAACACTAAGCCGCATATTGTGTAAATTGCTTGATATGGTTATTTCGTTTAAAGAGGGAGATAAGCTCAGGACATCTGACCTACAGTTTAGTTTTAAAAAACACTTGTCCACTACCCTTTGTACATCTTTGGTTCTATATCTTATTTTGTGCATGATAAGTGCAGTGTTTATGGCCTGCTATTAGATGCAAGAAAGGCCTTTGATCGCATAAATTAAGCCAAACTGTTTAGAATTTTACTTGACAGAAATGTCTCTCCTCTGATTTGTCGGCTGTTGCTTCACATTTACTTAAATCAGCAACTTGGAGTCAGATGGGCTAATACTGAGTCAGGTTATTTTGATATATCGGGTTATTTTGATATATCAAATGGTGTGAAGCAGGGGGGGGTCATCTCTCCCATTCTTTTTGGTGTATACATGGATGGTTTACTTCATGAACTTTCTCAGTCTGGGGTAGGATGTCATGTTGGGTCTGTCTTTGCAGGTGCCTTTGGCGATGCAGATGACCAATATTCAGGTTTTGATCAGTGATAGGAGGACTAGCCATCCAACATCCCACTCTTCTTGGAGAGCAGCTTCTCCTTCTAATCTTCTATATATTCCCTGCCACCCTGAGTTCAACCTAATATCTTGTACTCTTCCCTGCAACTCTTTGAATACTTTGAATAACCCACTCGCATTTAAGGCCAGAAAAGGCCTAGGCCCAATTCATTGGAACATGAGAAGCCTGCTCCACCCAAAAAAGCTAGACCACGTAAAGATTCTGACTGTCCAAACTAACCCTGATATTCTGGTCCTCTCTGAGACATGGCTCAAGAGTAATATAAATGACACTGAGGTTGCTCTAAACGATTTTAATATTTTTAGAATTGACAGAGCAGGTAGGGGTGGGGGGTTGCTCTCTATATTAGGTCTTGTCTTACTTCTCATGTTCTTCATTCGGGGGTCTATTCTCCCATGCGCGTAAGTTGAAAAAAAGCACGCAGCTATGCGCTTTCAGCCTACATGTATTCTCCCCTTGACTTAAGTCTGTGCATTACGCGCCCCGATGGTAGTTACGCACTTTGGGCGGAGCAAGGCCAAAATCTGGGCATTTCTCAGGCAAATAACACTTACGCGTATTCTCCCCCGGCTTACGCGCTTTTTCTGTTAAGCATTTTTGAGGGCTGTATTAAGGTCAAGCGCCAATATAAGGCGAAATAGAATATTGCGTTTGATGTCGGTTATAGGCCGAATTTTAACATTTATTTTATTTTATTTAATATGGTAAAGGTTGAGACATTCAATATTCGATTGTTCATCCTTATTTCTAAACTACATTTCTGATAACCATAATAAATTATCAAACAAAATCATCACATGATATTAAGCAACAGCCTGTTCTCTATCATTCTACCATGCTCTCAAAACCTTAAACCAAAATGCCAGTCCTGCATTTGCTTGCACTCTTGCATGAGTGGGAAAGAGTAAGACGAGCGCGCCGAGCTCGAAGACCATGCATATATCGGCATTGTTTAGACATCCTGGGACTAACAAGCACCGAGTGCATCCAGCTCTTTTGTCTGGACTGTGAGGCAATAATCTATCTTTGCCGACTTCTGGATGAACAACTATCCAGCCGCAGCAATCATCCACAAAACATACCCGTGGTCATCAGGGTCACAACTGCGCTGTCGGTCCTGGCATCTGGGTCGTTCCAGAGAGTGGCTGGTGATGACATGCACATACCAGAGGCGTCTGTGTCAAGGGGCTCTAATTTCTTGGCGCAGCGCAGGGTGGCGCAGCATGGCGTAGCGTGGCGCAGCCCACGCAGTGGTAATTTCGTCGGTGCAGCCCGCGCAGTGGTTTTCTTGCGGTGCAACACCGACCACTTTGAATTTGGTAGACAATACGTGCGCTAGATGGGTGTGGCGGCGTTGGGGAGTGTCACATATTCATCAAGACGCAGTGACAATTTCGTGAAAAAAAGTCTCCGCTGAAGTTGCGCAGAAAACTCGCCAGCTCCAACCTGGTTTACTTTCTGTGCAGTGGTAATTTGGCTGACCGGCGCACAGTGCGCACACGTCACCGAAACCTCACAGGCAGGTTTCCAGAATGTCAGGTACATTTCAATGCAATAAATAATTACAGCAAGCACTATTTAATGTAACTATCTGAATCAGGACATAAATTATAGTATCTATATCGATTGTCCTGATGTCAGATTAAAGGCGGTTGGCACGCGTAAAGGAAACCCAACCTGGCTTAATCAACGCAGCTGAATCTGTGATGCAAACTAACGACTTCACATCTTTCTCAGCCAACCACATATATGATGCTTGCGTTCTATGCTCAGTAAAGCCGCTTGCATACTGGACACGAAACGAATTTTTCGCACGACTGATTACATTCAAAGTCAATGCAAAGACGCGAATACACGCGTCTGTTTATTCTTCTGTTTTCTTCTGTTGAAGATAGACAACAGTCTTTATTCGATCTCTCTTTTGAAAATTAGTCAGATGGATCGAACAGATTCACGCTTTATCTCCACACCAGAGATAAAATAGTGCTTGTAGTCAGTGACCAAATCAATTCCATGACCATTGACACTGTGAATGAAATATCGCATGCACGATCAAGACTGTCCGACGCGAAATGCTCCATGACCGGCAGCCAGCAAAAAGTTAAAAGTATTGATATGAGAACAGATTTATAAAGAAATAAAGAATAAAAATATACCACCAACAAACAGAACATCCAAAAAAGATGGCCCGCAAATAAATAAATAAATCGCAGTGTTCATTGGATGTTGTTTGTTGTTAAAATGTTTCTTTTTTTATTTATTTCGTTATCAATCTGTTCTAATCGTCCTTTTTTTTTTTTTTTTTTTTTGGCTGTCAGACACGGAGTATTTTGCATTTAATGTTCCACAGGCATTGTACATTGTCCCGCGCCAATGTCGACTCACTTTATTGAGCAGAGCTTAAACAGAAACATTGATTGAAATTCTCGGTACTCATCTTGAAGAACTGAGCCCTCTTATCAAAACTTTCACGCTTAATATCTAAAAGATTCAGTAGATTTGAAGAAATTAAAAACAATAATCGACTGTTGGACACGGAGTTATATTAAAACCATCCGACTGTCGGACACGGAGATATATTAAAACCCTGTCCGACTTTCGGACAAGTAGACACTGCGTTCAACGCAGCAACGCAATCTGTCGTGCGAAAAATTCGTTTCGCGTCCAGTGTGCAAGCGGCTTAATACTACTATTATTGTCACTTAGGTTTTATCGTTTTTAGTGGGGGAAAGGAATACAGCCTGATTGCTATGATCTCGTACTGCGTTAAGATCACACATTGAAAATAAATGTGTAACGTATCTTGCATTGTTGTCCTTGCATGTTAATGACAAGATTTTAAGCAGCAACAGGGTGTAATAATAGGAACACGCTATCCATAGTTTCACTTCCCAATGATGCAGGCAGAAGAAATAAATGAGCAACCGTCGTATTTCATTCCAACTTCATAAGTTTGAATGATCTGACGTAGTTTTCGTTTTGAAATTCCATTCATGTTCGCTGATGGTAATAATTCGAGAATGCCTCATATTCGTAATGCTTAATATAGACGTAAGCGGTGCAGAAAACAAGCCTGAAGCAGCAAAGTAAAACACAACATTAACGCATCATGCAGATATAGGACAGAGGCTTCTTTATTTCATCACTTTAAAGGTGAGGAGAGGAGCTCATTTGATTGGTGAAGAGTTGACTCGGCTGTGTTAAACCCACTAATGCCTTTCCTCCTCCCTCTTTGCCACTTGCGTCGGAAGGCGGGACAGATGAGTACTTGCGCCAGGCTACGCCGGGCACGAAATTGCAACATACGCCTGCACACACCCCGTTGGCGCGGCGCTCCCACTATTCGCCGCGCCTGCGCCTGGTCTACGAATTTAGAGCCCAAGGTGTCTGACACAGTTCGTTGACGCTCCAAGTTCTTCTCCATGCACTTCCACTGCAGAAAGAGTGGATGCCACCTCCTCCTCCAGTGCAGTGAAATGCACAGGGGATGATGGTTGCCCACCACCTGTTGCGTGTACACTTCTCCGGTGAGAGCCTGGCTTTTACAGCACCCCGCAGATCTCTCCATTCATGCTTGAAATCGGGGATACTGCTCTGACATCTCCCCAGCAAAGCCACATCCAGAACGATTCGCAGCTTTATTCCTCGGATCAGCCTTCAGTGCCCCCTTGCCATACAACACCTTGTGGTGCCTCTTCACTGATTTCACCAATACCTCTAACTCCTCATCTGTGAAATTTGGTTTTCGGCTTCGGCTCGACGTCGCCATCCTTGTCTTCATGTTCTATTAACAAATGTGACTGCCCTATATGTTCGTGATAATCTAAAAAGTTGTGATATTCTCACTAGGGAGGAGATTGATTTTCTAATTGAGGATATCTGTATTAACATATCTGTAAATATGTTTTTTTTTTTTTTTTACCATTGATAGTACTGTGTATTTTAATGTGTGAATAAAGATCTTATTAAATAGGCTACTCTAGATTGAGCCCTACCCTGGCCAAATACCAAAGCACTACCCATTTGTTAATCAATTTTAGCCAATAAAGAATAGCCGACGTGGGAAGAATCATTATCAGTAAATGGCATAATTGATTATAATAAAGTATTAGGCGCAAGTTCAAATGAATGTGTCGCTCAAATCAAATGGGACATAATAGGCTATGGATATGGAATTGTGTGATTGTTGAGGCGGTTTCGGGACGGGGGGATGACCGCGTGCGGGGTAAGAATCCTTTGTTTGTTAAAGCGTTGCCATGTCCTTTAGTTGCAAACCTGACATTGGAGTAGTTTGAGATGTCAAGTGCACAATTTCTAAATGAGATCATATAAACTGTCTTTGATTGTTATTTTTGTGTGACTAGAATATTCTCTTTATTTGTCTTCTTCCCTGTCTTCCACGGAACAAATAGGCTGGTGTAGGAGGGGCACATTTTCAATGATCTGATTGCGCTGGTTGAGAAGCGCAAAATTCTTTATTTGTTGTTTCATTATCGCGGCAATTTGTTTTTTGCATAGCTTTAATGCCATGGTGGCTAGAATAAGAAATAAAAAAGAGATGTCTGCATTACTTCTTATAATTGGCTCAGACATACATAGGCCTACTATTACAGCGGCATATCGTCGGCCTGCTGATAAAACCTTTTATCTTCAAAATGATAAACTTCACAGGAAAATAAAAAATAAATATAAAATTAAAGAATAATAAAATAATATAAATTGATAAATATAATTTAAAATAAAAAATGTTTAATTTTGCATGTAAGAATAGTGGACATACGAGTTTTTGTTTCTTATCAATTTGGAGATACGAGGTTTTATCAGCAGGCCGACAACATTCAAATTTAAAGTCTGGTTTGTGTTTTCCATGGACTACAACTGCATTTTCATGGTTAATCAGAAAATCCTTGTTCCATGTTTTCCTGATAGCCATAATCAATGAGCCTGGTACAGAGTCTGCCTCTCTTTTGGATCAGTCACACCTCTTTCATAAGGCCGCCTACATTCTGAAGTTAAGCGCTGTGGGTGTGATCGAAGCACGTAGGGGAGAATACGCGTAACTCAAATGCGCGTAAGTCGAATCGCGTAAAAAAGGACTTACGCGCAAATGGGAGAATAGACCCCTCAGTCTCTGTCCCTAAATGTTTTGAATTCATTGCTCTAAAAGTCCATTATGGGCCGAATAATAATATTGCTATAGTTATCTTTGGAGTGTATGGACCACCTTCAGCCACTGTCAGTTCTCTAGATCAGTTGGCTGATTTAATATCCACCTACTCTAACTCTGAAGTCATTATTCTTGGTGATTTTAATGCGGACTGGTCTTCTGTTGCCTCCGATTATGTAAAGGAGGCCTCTTCTTGTCTTAATTTAACCCAACTAATCACAGAACCAACTAGACCTAACCTTCTGAATCCTGCTAAGTCATCTACCATTGATTTAATTTTCTCTAACAAGCCTAATAAAATCATTGCCAGTGGAGTCTTCGACCTAGGGGTCAGTGATCACTGCCCCATAGCTTGTATCAGAGACACTCACTTAATGAAAGCACCCCCCGTATTGTTTTAAAAAGGCATATGAAACATTTTAATGAACAAGCATTTTTAAATGGCTTGTAGAGCAGCAATATTCACCGCACCTCTGAAATCAATGATATTAAGATAGCCTTAGACTTTTTTTATTGAAACCTTCCTCTCTGTTGCAAATACTCATGCCCCCCTTAAGAAGTTCAGGGTAAAGGACAGAAACAATCCCTGGTTTTCGTCTGAATTGTCTACCTTATTTCAATCCAGAAATAAAGCTTGGACCATAGCCAGGCGCACAAAAACTGCCTCTGATTGGGCCAATTTCAGGCAGATCAGAAGTAAGTGTACATCTATGTTGAGACAAGCTAAATCTGCTTATCATCTCAACTTGCTTTCCAGCTCCTATTCAAATCCCACACTTTTCTGGAAAGCTTTTAAATCCATCAACTGCAACTCAACTGTTTCTGCTGCTTCCTCCATTATGTCTGAAAACTGCAGACTGCAAGACCTCACCGAGATTTGCTTAGCTTTTAATAAACACTTTGCTGTAGTTGGCCTCATTTTTGAGGTTAACTCGAAAGGTTAACAAAACACAATTAAGGAACAGAAATGCACCCTCTCTCTCAGTGAGGACCAGACAGACACCCCACCTCTTGGTGCCCAGTTCTCCTTCACTTCTGTCACAGTTAGCGAGGTCCTGAGGGCACTTAGTGCTGTGGATTTCAGGAGCTCCACTGGAGACCATCTAGACCCTTTCTTATTAAAGATGTCTGCTCCCCTAATTTCAGAGCAAATAACTCTTATTTTCAATCTCTCTGTCTCTTCTGGTACATTCCCACAAGTCTGGGAAATGGCTCATGTAACAATTTTATACAAATCAAGAATTAAATACCTATCGCCCAATTTCAAAACTACCCTGCTTATCAAAAATTTTGAAATCATTAGTTAACCAACTGAAATAATTTTCTCAAGTCACTCATTACTAAGCTCACACCAATCTGGCTTTAGAGCAAAACACAGCACAATCTCAGCTATGACCCTGGTTACTAATGACATCATATCTGCTATAGATAGTAAGAAACACTGTGCTGCACTTTTTGTTGATTTATCAAAAGCATTTGATACCAGAGTTGTGACCTAGTCATCATGTCCAAGTCAAATCAAGTCACTGATCATTAGCACAAACTCAAAGCAGACAAGGGAGAGAAATGAGGAGTGAAGGGGGGCAGGGGAACAAATTAGACAATGAGTTAACTACTTAACAAGCAGAGTGAGGAAAGCTGAGAGAGTTAAAAGCTTAGATACATTTAGGATCAGAGAGGGGTCAATGTCAACATGAAATGCAGCTCGTGGCTCTCTCAGCTTTCCCCACTCTGCTTGTTAATTAGTTAGCTCATTGTCTAATTTGTTCCCCTGCCCCCTTTCACTCCTCATTGCTCTCCCTCGTCTGCTGTGAGTTTGAGCTAATGACCAGTGACTTGATTTGACTTGGACATGATGACTTGGTCACAACTCTGTTTGATACAGTTGATCATACACTGCTCATACAAAAACTAAAAAATATTGGTATTGATTGTAATACCATTAGTTGGTTTCAAAGTTATCTGTCTGAGATGTTTCAATGTGTAAAATCAGGGGATGCCAAATCCAACTTCCTGCCACTGACTAAGGGTGTCCCACAAGGCTCTGTTCTAGGACCAGTACTCCTCACTATCTACATTAATGATATAGCTTCCTCTCTCAGTAACTGTCATGTCCATGTCTATGCTGACATTACCATATTATACTGTACTGCTGATTCTATCAAGCTTGCTATTGACAATCTGCAACAATCATTCAACGCTCTACAGGGGGCGTTATCTGAACTTAAATTGGTGCTAAATGCTAGCATAACTAAATTCACATTGTTTTCTAGAGCAAAGATCATTGACCCTAGCAGCTTGTACATAAGTACAATTAATAGTTTAAAGATTGAACATGTACCTGTATACAGGTATCTAGGAATATGGCTTGATGAGAAACTAAAGTTCTCTTTTCATATTGACCATCTTGTTAAACAACTAAGGCAAAAGGTTGGCCTCCTTTATGGTAACAAAGCAAGCTTTCCCATGTTGTGAAGAAAAAGGATTGTCGCAGCTGTTTTTATGCCCATTCTGGATTATGGTGATGTAATTATATCCCCGAAATACGAGTTTCGGGGATATCATGGTTTCGCCCCACCCGCCGCCACGTCCACAGATTTTAGCTGTTAGCGCGATAACTCACAAAATACTTTACATTGGCTTCCCATTTTTAGGATAAGGGTAGATATGGTAGAGAGGATGAACTGATTAGATTTTGGACAAGTATGCACTCCTAGGTTTGCCTCAAGGTGGCGCTATATATTGAAAAAATCAGTTTTTTAACCATATCTCTGGAACAATTACTTACACAGACCTCATGTTGGATTGATATATTTTTATTTTTATTTATTATTTATTTTTATCTCTTATGTACTGTATCTCGGCCACATTGAAAAAGAGGATTGCCCTCAAATGTACCCCGAGAATTGTAAATAAAGGTTGAATGAATGAATGAATCTCACCCTGCTTGCTCCTACTGTGCAGGCTCTACGGAAGCTTCTTCTGATTTGTGAAAACTATGCTTGTGAATTTGATGTGCTGTTCAATGGTAAAAAGAGTCAACTCATCATTTTTAAACATACATTTTCAAATCCAGTTGATCCATGTATTTGTCTCAATAATGTAATCATACCAAGAGTCCATGAAGTTACACATTTGGGACACAAACTGTGTGATGATGTATACAAGTTTGACTCATCTAAGTGTGTTGCAGATTTTTAATAGGCAGTGCAATATGTTATGTGCTGATATGAAAAATGCAAATTCTCGTAAAAGAAATTCTTTATTTCACAAATATTGTTCTGCATTTTATGGCATCCAGGTTTTACCTATCTTGGATAGCTGTCTTGAGAATGTATTTACTGCATGGAGGAAAGCAGTGAGGAGGTCATGGCATATACCATGGAAAACTCACTGCAAGCTCTTGCGTCACACTGCGGGAGTAATGAGTCCTGAACTGAGGGTAGCCAAACGTTTTATCAAATTTATCAATGGTGCACTGAATTCAGTAAATGCAACTGTACTGTATATTTCCAACATTGGGAAGTTGGGGCGGCACTCTATACTTGGGTGAAATTATCGTCATCTCAATGATCGCTACAGTATGGTTGAGACTAATATTCTCAAAGAATGGCAGAGAATCTGTGATAATGACCATGAGGTCATCAGAGTAGCCTCACAAATAGTTGAAGTCTGTGATATGCAGGATCAATGTGATTTTATATTTTTGTCTTTTAAACAATGTGATGAAATCATAGAATTTTTATGTAAAATGCAATCTTACCAAATTTTAGTTGACATCATTTTTATTATGTGCAGTTAACTTTTGCTAAGTGCGAATAAAGAATTTTACAAACAAACAATTGCAGCAAAACTCACAAAAATCTCATAAGCAAGAGATGGGATATTTGCTCATGGACTGTGTTTCATTTCACATTCATCTATAAAGTAAAACTCACCTGGGGCCTCATGGATGACATCATCATAGTACTCTGGTGCATCTCCCTCCACCAGCTCCCCTTAAACAGACAAAGAGGCGCAGCAACAGCGCTCGTTAAAATGGCAACACTGCTTTTACTGCACAGAATGATTATTGGATTTAATAATACTGGTGTCACTCATTATTGGTGGAACAACTTTGAAAGGCTCGACCATGCCCAAGGTTTGCCCACAAAACATATAACCACAAGAATTGTTTTGTGCAAAGGAATCATTTCAGTTATGCACAAGTGGTATACTTCTTAAAAGGACAAGACATGACTTACCTTCCACATCTCAGTTCACTTCTAAATACAAACAACTAACAGTGATATTGAGGAGAAATTGCTGCATCATACCAACAACCAATCAAAACACACCTGCCATGCTCTTTGCCGGCTTATCCGGAGTGATGACATCATCATAGTTCTCTGGTGTTTCCTCTGTTTGCAGGTCCCCTGAATGCAAACAGACTTGTGATGACGTGAGGCTTAAGGCTTAAAATCTGAACTCAGCGATTTGAGCCGCTAATTATTAAAAAGTTTTTGGCTGCTAATAAAGTACAACCCCATTTCCAAAAAAGTTGGGATGCTATGTAAAGTAAAAAAAAAAAAAAAAAAAACAATGCAATGACTTTCAAATGATTTAAACGTTATATTT
The DNA here is from genome assembly GCA_029692085.1 of Gymnothorax javanicus. Classification (NCBI taxonomy): domain Eukaryota; kingdom Metazoa; phylum Chordata; class Actinopteri; order Anguilliformes; family Muraenidae; genus Gymnothorax; species Gymnothorax javanicus. Next base: position 65,783,045 of record CM056200.1, read on the forward strand.
ATTTGAAAATAGTGCAAAGACAATTTTACAGATGTTGAAACAGATATTTCAGTTTTTTTAAATATGTGCACATTTTGAATTTGATGCCAGCAACACAGGGCCATGTTTACCACTGTGTTGCATCATGTCTTCTTCAGTCAACACTCTGTACGCCTTCGGGAACTAAGGAAACCAACTGCTGTAGTCTTGAAAGCAAAAATAGTTTCCCACTCTTGCTTCATGTATGATTTCAGCTGCTCAATACTTTACAGCCATATGTCATATTATTCATTTCGTAATGCGCCAAATATTGTCAATGCGTAACAGGTCTGGACTGTAGGCAGACCACCTTAGCACCCAGACTCTTTTACAGCGGAGCCATGATGTTATAATACAAGCAAAGTATGGCGTTTGGCATGGTGTTGCTGGTGGCTGAAATGAGCAAGACCTTCCCTGAAAGAAGGCATCTGGATGGCAGTAAATGTTTCACCAAACCTGTACATATCGTTCACCATTAATAGTTCCTTCACAGATGCACAAGTTACCCATGCCATGTGTACTAATGCACCACCATACGATCATGGATGCTGGATTTTGAACTGTGTGCTGATAACAAGTGGGATGGTCACTGTCCTCTTTAGCCTGGAGTACATGGAGTCCATGATTTCCAAAAAGAATTTCACATTTTGATTAGTCAGACCACATGGCAGTTTTCCCACTTCAGTCCATCTTAAATGAGCTTGGGCCTGGAGAAGGCAGCAGCATCTCTGTATCTTGTTTATATATGATTTAATCTTTACATGGCAGACTTTTAACTTTTAATCATTTATGAATGAACTGACAAACCCTATTCACTGATGATAGTTTTCAGAAGTGTTCCTGAGTTCATGCAGTCATTTTCACTAAAGAATGATGTCTGTTTTTAAAGCAGTGCCACTGGAGGGCCTGAAGATCACAGCCATTCAATATTGCTTTTTGGCCTTGTCCCTAGCATATAGAGAATTATCCAGATTCTTGGATTCTTTTGATGATATTATGTACCGCAGAAGATGAAATCCCCAAATTCTTTGTAATTGTCTGTTGAGAAACATTATTCTTAATTTGTGCAACTATGAGCCCGAGTAGTCTTTCATGGAGTGGTGAAGCCCTCACCATCTTTCTTTTGAAAGATCTTTTATATCCAATCATGGCTCTGACCTTTTGCCAATTAAACTAATTAGCTGAGAGATGTTCCACCAGGTGTGTGTGTGTGTGTGTGTGTATATATATATATATATATATATATATATATATATATATATATATATATATTTATTTATTTTATATTTAAATCAGACAACTTCTCCAGTCCTTTGTCGCCCCTGTCCCAAATTTTTTTTAAACGTGTTGCCAGTATCAAATTCAAAATGAGCAGATATTTTTTCAGACAATTACATTTCTCGATTTTAACATATGTTGTCTTTCTACTATTTTCAATTAAATTTAGGGTTAAAATGATTTGCAAATCATTGTGTTTGCTTTTTATTCACATTTTACATAGTGTCCCAACTTTTTCGTAAATGGGGTGGTACCTCAGTTCATCATAGGCTGGAGTTTTGCCGTGTGTACACAGACTAATGCAGTGGGAACACATTCCACAGCCTAAATGACCCGATATTTTAATCTTGATATGTGCAAAATTGACATACTCAATTCAATACATCACACAAGTTGCAAACAGACCCAGAAATAACACTGAGACAAATACACACAGGAGTACAGCCCCACCTACTGGAAGATGTGTGTAAGAGCCTATAATCTCAGAGCCCTGAAGGTTATCATGGCTGAGGAGCTGAAGAAGCAGCCCATTCGCTTTTTCCTGTTACTGCAGTTTCATGCACACATGCTATAAATGGACAGCAAATCTAAAATACCACATTATGTGTATTTTTCTGAAGGTCTTACATAGAGCGACTAAAACAGTTTTTACGTTTTTACATAGTGTCCATTTTATGCAACTGGGGTCATTAAATCTGACCCTCAAATCGAAATCCAGCCCAAGTCTTCTTTTCTCTTTTCTTTTATCACCTGACTCTACATAAAGGGTAGAACAGTAGCAGTCTTCAGCCTGAGCGGACTGTGATATCATGTTCTGTGTTGCATACCGGTCAGAACAGCTGACAGAACAGTGCCTTAAAGGAAAGGAAATACTCCTGAGAACACTTCATTCACTCATTTTTCACCTCCGTATCTCCTTGTTCCTTGCCATACCCAGAAACTGATGGAGGTCAGCCATCATTCAAGACATTCTAGTCCATCAAATATGCCGTGAGGAAACAAGGGTCAGGCATTTTCTAAAGATAACTGAGGCATGGAGGGATGTATACATCCTCTTGAAAAGTAGTTTTTCAGAATGTGCGACGCAACACTGATCAACCTGTGGATCCAGTTCTCCCCATCAACTAAACATCTTCCTTGGCTGTGTCTGACATCATTCAGACCTGACGTTTCATTGACATCCCAGCAAGGACATTCCATTTACCTGATCCACATTCATTCAATTTTCCCATCTTCTCTAAATTCTCTGGTTCTTTTCCCCTCTTCCCCCTGATGGGCAGAACTTATTCCAAGGAAAGGGAAGTAGGAAATAGAGGCAGAACAGAAAAATAAGCAACAGGAATGCACTCCAATGCGACCGGTCACCTCTTCCCCTCTTACCTTTGAGGGGAAGTTCGTCAGCGTCCGCCACATCATCGTAGCCAGAAGGCAGGTCGTCAGACAAGCTACTTCCTGTGAACAGTAGAGAGAGGATGTGTCCAGACTTGCCCACACCACCCATGATCTAAGGGAGTCTTACATGCGGTCTTTAGATTTCCTTGGGTGACATGATGACTTAGGTGACACTTTGGTGAAAGTTTAATCAAGTGATTCACAGGTGATTATAATTAGCATGAGTTTAACAGCAGCAGTGACCTTATTTTGGCTACACTGGCAAAAAAAAAAACTACAGGTCTCTCCAGTCCCTGTCATACATTGCAACCATTAAGCCACATGACTCCAAAAATATATAATGTTTTATGTGCATGACTGTCAACACAAAATGTCACAGAAGCAGTGCACAATTAGACAAAAAATAATGGTACATTAGACACCTGATCAATACAATGGATAATCATACTAATAATAATTGTTCCAAACTGGGCAGAGGAGAAGCCAGTTGCAAGAACGACGATGAGCCACAAGGGCATGTTTATAATGAGGAGGATAAGGACAAAAGGAAGAAGGAGAACCCACTGTACCTAATAATTTGTCCACAAATAATTTTGCTCCCTGGAAGAGAGACCAGGGAGGAGGACAAGAATTTAGAGTAAACCATTAGAGTAACCCTTTAGCCTCAGACAATCCAGTTCTAACTGAGGCACAACCAGTGACCAATACAGCTGATTACACGAAGGGAAAAACGAGATAATCAGTTAACAGGAACAACCTGCAAGACTTCTGGAACAGGGGAAGAACCAATTAAACAAATACACGGGTTGTGACAAATAATAATAAAAATAATAAAAATTATATCAAAGGTCCAAACCAAAGCCAAAACTACTCAAAATCTATACATTGAATACCAAACACTAATAAGTATACCAAATACTAATAATAACACAAACAGAAAATATAATGGAGATGGCGCCCACTATTTGTCTCTCATTGTTTGACAGGATATATGCATATTCACTCACCCCACCGGGGGGCGCTGTAGGTACCCTCTCTCGCCAGCTTGTACTCCAGCTCCTCGTAGATGGCCTCATTCAAGGGGGTACTCTCCCACTCAGACAGGGCTATGAGGGCAGAAACAGAGAATTCCTGAGCCACTGGGCTCTTTACAATGGATAATTTTTCACATTCATCTTCTCTTTGCTTGTGCTTGACCCAGCAATCGATCACCATCATTCTAGTCCTTCAGGGGATAAGCAAATGGTGCATTGAGTTTCCAAAATATATCTTGAGCACAGAAAGTCCATCGCATTCATTAAAGAAGTGTATAGTGTTTGTTTATTTATTTATTTTATTTCTGCAATACCCTATACGTGACCAAACTCTGGCTTTATATCCCCCATCTGCAACACAGTTGCCGTCACTGACTAACATTGCTTCAAACAGATGCATGACAGAGCAAATATATTTTATTTCTCAAATTCATTGATTCCAAAGACAAAACTATCCTCAGCACATTCGTCTTCTTAGCACACACCAAAAAATCTAAATTAATGGCTGGAGTAAAACAAATGTGAATAATCATTGGTCAAGACCTTGGTTTTGTGAGTGCTAACACATTTTGCAAGTGCTAAAGCTCTTGGTAAGTCAAGCCCTCAATCCTATCCCTCCTTGTTTGGCAAGACTACAACCTATCATTGGTTGGGCTGAAGTCCCCTTTAGTCTCAATAATATGCACCAGAGCCAATTGATACACACTGGCACAGGGTCTTAAGAGAGCATGCGATCCATCGTGCCCAATTCAAAACAGTCTGGTTAACCGATTAAGCAGACAACTGGAACAGTCACACACACCATCAGAATATGTTTGAAGGCACTTGAGACATAAATATGAATATATGGCTTTTCAGCAAACCAAAAACCATCTCTTTTTTTTTTTTGCTCCAGAAGCTTAATGAGCAGCAATACTTCTGGTATTGACTGGAGCGTGCAAGCATCTGAGAGAATCTAAATTCTTGGTCACACAGGTCCACCCGAAAAGCTAAAACCAGCCTTTGTTTTTCAGGCCATTACCTCGTCTTACCAGCAATGTCTCAGCGTTCTGTAGCATGGCTGGATCAGCCACCAGTTTCATTTCAAGTCAGTAGTAACTTTAAAGTAAAAATCTGAATTAAAATATATTTTCCTTCAAAGTAATGTGCACACAATATATGTTCAATCATTCCTCAATGTTTTTGTCTTGCTAAGCTTTTCAGATGAAGCTACTCTAGGCCCACCACCTACCTCTCTTCAGAGCTCTGTTCTGGAGCAGCACGGCTCCTAAAATGGCCAGTAGCAGGAACAACAGCGCCCCCATCAACATGAAGGCCACTGTGGGGATAGACAGGATGGGTGGAGGCTCTTTTTTTTGGTAGTCTGGCTGACTGGTCACAACTGAAAAATGAAGGAAGACAAGGCATTCCAGCCTCAGTAGGCATAATGACAAACAGCTACTTCACACCTCACAGTGGATACTTACACTTCATGGCCAAAAGTGCAAACAATTCCATGGTCTGGCCCTGTTCTTCCTGGTTAAGGCAAGGTCTGTAAGTTCTATAAAAGGAAAATCTTGAGTCTGTCGTAAGGCCAATACATGACTCGTTTGGAAGAGTTTGACTGCCCTACAGTCCTGAAACTGTTGGGATCAACTATAAAGCAAACTTGGAATCAGGCCTAATCAGCCAACATCACTGCCCAGAATCATATGATGCCTTTCTGGCTGAAGCAGTAGCAAATTCTTGTGGCAATGTTTTTACATCTAATGAAAAGCCTTCTCAGATAAATGGATGCAGACATGGTAGCAAAGAGGGGACCAATTTCACGTTAATTCCCATGATTTAAGAATTAGATGTTGGATGAGCCGATGTCCACAAACCCACATTTTGTCTATGTTGTGTAGTTGCGTCTCTGCTAGCTGAAAGTAGCTATATTCACACAACCAGTCATTTACCTGAATGTAAAAGCAAGGTACATTGCTAAGCAAACTAATCCAATAAAGAAAGAAAGTTCAATGAGTAGAGTTAAGTTTGTGACTCAGAACAAAGAGATGTTATGAATTAAAGCCAATGCTGTCAATGTCCGGAAAGTTCTCCAAGATTGCCTATTCAAAGATAAGATAACATAAGATCTTCAAATTTACAGCTGCAAACATCAAACTTGGCTTCAGTTCTCAGCAAACTACATGAGCCTTACCTGGTGGTGGGGTGGTTTTAGCTGTCACTGTGGAAATACCTAAAAAAGGAATGTTTCCATTATGTATCATGACAAAGGCCATTACAATGTCAACAATCTCTCCTACACCATCCAGATTTATTACCCATTCCTTCTTTTGTTACCATTCAGGCTCCTGTCCACTGTTAAGGGCTGTGATCTCCATGGTGCCGCACCCTCACAGCACAGCACCTTAACAATCTTAATAACTCAATATCACAAGTGCAACACAGGGAGAACATGCAAACTCCACTCAGAAAGGCACCCAGATGGATTAAAATGCATAATCTTCTTGCTGTGAGGTGATAGTGCTACCCACTTACACCACCATGCCGCCCCAGCATTGTATAACAGAATATAAAATACCATAGAATGAAGCATTATATCATAGGATAGGAGACCTTTTACCTTTTGCCAAATTACATTCATGCGGTTCAACTGTCAGAAATGTGGTTTTCTGTCAATTCCTTTTCAAATATACGGCGCTAAATGTATTATTCATTCCACTAGTATGGGGAGAAATGTACAATAAAGTAATCGCATGTGTAAAACAGGGTTGTTAAACCTCAGTTCAGTCCTTGAGCAAATTTCTCCTAAACTAAAATGCGTACTATTCTTGAACCACTTTGATTACAGACATTATCATGGTCGACTTTGAAAAGGCACATTCGGTATTTTTGCTCTCAATATGCTTTTTTTAATTTTTTTTTTGCTGATCGGGAAAGACTTTACGCTCTTCTTCGAATTTTGTAGCACTGTGACTGCTTCTCTCATCAGCCTTAAAATAATACAGCCACAGCGAGGACAATCAAAAGCAAACAGCAGGTTCAAAGATATGGATATCCTCCTTGTAAAAACGAATCCCTTGGTTTCCATATCAGATATGTATTTTGGGATGCCGGTATCACTGGCTGTCTGTGTAAACTAAAGAATTTGATTTTCCTGTTATATTGGAGTGGCTAGAACACTTACTGTTCGCTGGGCCAACACATTACCATTCAGCAGGTGCTCTTTATTTTATTCTTGAAGGGCTACTGTAAAATATAAGTATTTCTCGTGATCACAGTTAAAAAGCGATTACAAAGCAATTCACAAAGACGCGCAGTATTGGTCAGCTTATGTCAAAAGTCACTTTAGTGACGCTTTTGTCGAAGCTTGCTTACCATGATTAAAATTATGACAGGTTTTATCTCTGAACTGCTAATGAGAACACATTTCAACCTTATTTTATACCGAAAAATGCTATACAATTGAACCTATGGGACTGCATAGTCAGGCTGAGGGTTGTTATGACACAATTTTAAATACTATTTTCACTATTGTATTTGCATCATAAAATGGCTTATGCAGTTGGAATGCTGAGTCCAAAACTTTCAAATTATATATAGTTCTACAACTTGGGACAATATTTGACAGTGTAAACCAATTATGCCTAGCTGCCCACTCAGGCTGATGTTCGAAAGGGTAAATTTAAGTCTCACCATGGGTTCACAACTATCTGTCAGAAGGAAAGAATAAGGAGCTAAACGTGAGATCAGAGTTGAACTTGAAGGGTATCATGAATAAAAACCTATAAGAGTTTAATCAAAGAACCAGCCAGAGCGAGGTTAGGGAAGGTCAAGGGTCAGGCAGCAGAAAACAGGATTCATCGGGAAAGGCAGAGTGGTCGAGGCACGCCCAAGGTCAGCCAGGTGTCAAGCGAGGAGTGAAGGAGCAAGGCTGGGAAAAATAACTGGATGTATCAAAGAAACAATTGAGAAATGCCACAAAAAAGAATGGAGGATGCAAGGAATTGGAAAGTGGATTCACACACAAAGTCAACAACACAATGCAAATGAGAGCTGTAAAGAAAGTCAATGGGAGACAACCCACAAGACACAACTGAACAATTTAAATCAAATTAAAAAAAAGAAAACAAATTAAAGCAGCACAGACCGCGAGACTATGGGGGAAACCCTAATTAAAAAAACAGTCAGAATATACACTCATCGTGTTTCAACCTAGGGCTCTGTTGATTTAACTTAACTTGTGTTTGGGGTCAGCTAGGAGCCATCTGACTTGGGTATTTGGGTCATTGCTTGGGATTCAAATACTTTTCTGTGTCATGCCTGATGTAATTAATATATCTTGGAAGAACAGGATGCATTCTCTTATAGTTCCTGTTGTGCCACAGTCAAAAAGTTTTGATACGCTTTTACTCTCCATGTATTAGTGCTCTCTGTGAGAATTAATGGTTGAACCACTGAAGTAACCTCACAAATAGCACAAGACAAGGTGTATGTAGTCTGAAGATAAAAAGGAAAAATAATCACCTCATAAGGAACTCCTAAAGTATTGGGATTATTTAAAAACCATACTAGGAAAATAATAATCCCAACAACATTGCTCCTAATAATTAATCCCACAAAAACATGAATTAAAATCAAACTAAATTGGATTAAATAGACAGATACATCAGAGGAAGCAACTAAGTGCCGACAGCAGCAAGTGAACGCTTATTGTAAATTCTCAGAACTATAAGATCATGCCCTCAGGGAGAAAAGAAATATAAGGATCAAACACTCAAGGCCAATGATCATGTAATGGATTTTAAAATCAAGCTTTTTTTATTTTGTTTGTTTTGTTTTTCTATTTCTGCTTATTTTGGTTGGTCCAAACTTTTGACTGGTAATATTGTGTAATGAAGTGTGTATTGAAAAGCTCAGTAAAGTGTAGAATGCGAATCCCAAACAATTCAGTAGTTGAACCAGGTGTAGTAGGGAAGTGGAAGGTAGCCTCACCTGTACAGGTGACCCCAGCTGGGTTCCGCTGTGGACAGCTGTTTTGCTGAGGCTCAGAATACTTGCAGTCCCACAAGTGCAGCTCACGGCCCCTGCATTTCACCTCAGTCAGCCAGGAGTTGCTGCCCCAGTCCTGCAGAAGCATTACAGAGCTGCCACTGCTGATCCACAGCCCACCAGTCTGGTAGACCACCTGCCTCCTATACCCCCCAGGAGTCTCCACACACCAAATTCCAGGAGCCATTGAAAAACTTCCAGCCTCCCTGAACACTCCTTCTTCCTCCTACCAAACTGAGGCCACAGTGATCTAGAGCAGGAGAAACAGAAGGAACTGAGCAACATCATTAAATCTCTAGCATTATATACCTAGACACAACTTCTTTGCTAACATATTGGCTAACCCATGACACTGAACATCTCCAACAGACTATTATAGCTAATATTCAGAGTCACTTCATAACACAATGTTTATAACGCATCCATCTACGTATAAAGACAAGAGAAAGTTCTCATCACATTTGTCATCACCTGCAGACAACTGCTTAAACATAATGGCTATTATTACACTTAACATCTCAGACAGACTCATCCCTTCTGACAATATGGATGATCTTATGACATTAACCATCTCCTACAGACACAGCAAAAATATGGTCAAAGTCTTCACATTTAATGGCTGCTACAGACAAATCTCTATTAACAAAATTTCCGAGTTCATTACATTTAACATTGCAACAGAAATATCATCGCTAATATTAAGCTCCTTGCCCAGAGCACTTCATATGGACACATTCCATCTTTGCTAACCTTATGGCTGATCTCATTCTGCTTAGCATGTGCTATAGACTGTAAGGCCACGCCATGCTTAACATGCACTACAGACTGCAAGGCCACACCATGCTTAACATGCGCTACAGACTGCAAGACCACGCCTCCAGCCGTCCAGCTCACCGGTCTACTAAATCCCGGACTGCACTTCATTAATTATTCTATTATTATTATTCAGGTTTCGCATGAAAGCCACCAGGCATGAGATGAAAAGGAACAATTTATGTTTATTACAAACAGAAAAGAACAAGGCATGAGGGTCAACAAAAAACTTCACCCAATGGGCTGAAAAAGAAACTAAGGTACGATGCACAGAGCTAATAAACTGAGAAACAAAAATACAAGAAAGCAATCAGAGATGGCAGACTTCACCCCATTCACGCAAATATTGGCAAGTGCGGAAACACAAACACGCAGAGCCACTAGATGGCAGACTTCACCCATTCACGCAAATACTGGCAAGTGCGGAAACACAAACAGACAGACAAACAAACACACAGAGCCGCTGAAAACAGTACTTCACGCCCACTCCCTGGGGTGAAGTAAAAAGGAGAATATAAAACTAGGAATGCATGACTTGGCAAAAACTAAACAATGCTAGAAACTTGGATACAGGTAAGTGAACGCTCAAGAAACCGCTAAGAAAGACTATGCTCATGAAAGACATGAAGCAAGTGGGAAACAAGACACAAGGTTCCGTATGCAGCCTTCTTCCAGCCTCACCCAGATATAGGCAAGGAGGCGGGACAATGGGAGCGAGGAACACCTGCGCTGCGCATGAGGAGAAATGCACATGATAACAAGACATGGAGAAACCCAATGGAAACGTGGACTCTGACAAAGACCAAGCAATCAGACAATGACAAGCTCATTAAGAGTGATGAACGTGAGAGTAGGAGCACCAAATAGAAGATTAAAGGAAAGCGGAGAAGTGAAACTTTGAACAGAATAGCACAGAACTGAAAATAGCGAACGTGGGAATTCAATCACTCCATGCCCTAACTAATTTAGTGATGATTAGTAAGTGCCTATCTAATAGAACACCTTCCCATGCATTGTTAGTAATGTGGTTAGTAATTAGTACTAATAAAAAGATCAATCAATCACTCAAGCTTCAAACAGACCCAAATATAGAACAGCTGTGAAGGAAGTAAGAAATACCAAACGCCAGACCCAAATGCAGAGATGAAGCGAGAGACTAAGAGATTACAAAAACATGAACTGGAATGTGGACTTGGAGAGGTGGAGTCAGGCTGGCAGACCAGGCAGAAAAAACGCTGAAATAAAAGCTAACACACACGACCAGAGGTGTATAATCCAGGGGTCAAAAAGTAAAAGTCCTGCCAAGTTTTTCTCCCTCCCACAGAATGAGCTGATCACTCACATTGGCTCCATCTCCTGTCTGAAGTAAATCCAGGTGGTTGGAATAAAGTTCTGGGGAGGACTTTTACTTTCTGAACCCGGACTTTACACCTCTGCACACGACAGGGCAAGGCAAAAGCTGAACATAACATGGCAGAACACAACAATTATCACTTGAACCTGTTTCTCATTGCCAATGGGTGCTAGCAGTGTGTATATAAGATCGAGCTTCACTCTCATTGTGAAGTCTCACATACCCACGCCTGTTCAGCATTGTAGTCTTGAAAAGGCTCTTTTCTCCACACTCGCGAATTTATACTAAAACCCAGAAACTCGTGCTGTTTTGTATTTTTACCAGCACATTATTTTCAAGGAACCTCATCTCCTCTTTGTTTTCCAATTTGTAATACAATGTTACTGCTGCCATAGCCCAGACTCTGTATTATTCATAGTGCTTATTTTTAGGAACCTCTGGTCCTTATTGTTCTGCATAACAATGTCTATGCCTTCCGCACTGTAGTTGGCATAATAAATACAACCAAGTCCATCCTTGCACCTGAGTCGAGTCCTCAACTTCCTGCCAAAAAAAAACGTTACACAAACACATCTGTCAACATTATGGCTAATCCCATTATGCTTAAATATTTCTTGGACACATCCCCCTAACTGTTAAGATTCTGCTCTGTTCTGTTCATGTTCTATTCATGTTTTGCTATGTCTTGAATCCATGCCATGTTTCGTTTCTGTTTATTCTGTAATTCCTGCCATAGTCCATTTCCCCAGTTATATTCCGGTCATTGTTTTGCATTTTGCTATGCTTTGCACTTTGTCAACCCTGTCTGGTCTGGTGTTATGTGACAGCTTATTTTCCCCAGTATTGTGTGCCACGCTTTCAGGTGATTTCATGGTTTCTGGGTTTTCAATAGTTCCTTCTAATCTCGTTTGCTTCCTTCACCTTGCTTTTCTATATTACTAACAAGTACTAACAGTTTGTTGTTTTAGTTAAATTTATTAACTCTGACTAACATTGTATATAGTACTAACTTACTAACGAGCACTAGGGATTGTATAGCTGCACCTTACTAATTGATTAACAAGCTCTCAGCACTCGCCCTGTTCTAGTCTCCGCCTCTTGTCTTCACTCAATCTACTTTGCTGCGTTTCAGCGGATCCTCCGCACCTGCTTAACTCTGTTCTGCCTCTCATTATCTGTGCACGTTAGAAATCCCTAACCGGAGCTGTATGTTTGTCAATAGGCTGTGTCGTGATCCCTGTCCGCGTTTTGGCTTTTGCCTATTTCATGTGATTAGGTTCTCCCTCGTGTTTGCTCCTTTGTAATTAGTCTGATCCAATTCACCTGTCCCTAATCATAGCATGTGACTTCCCTTGTGTGTATTTAAGCAGTCTTCTCACAGCAGTTCCCCGTCAGAACATTTCCCTTGGCTTGCCTGTGCTACGCTTGTTTTCGTGGACCGTCCCTAATTATCGATTTTGGCTCTGTTTTGGATTTCTTGTTGCTTCTGTGTATCAAACCCTTTTTTGCCCGACTACGAATTCTGTGATTGGTGCCCTGTTAACAACTCGGATTTCGCCCTGTGGACTTTTGGATTATGGACTTTGTACCGTTGCCTCCTGCTCTGTGAGGGTTTGCCCCCTTCCTCAATAAAATCCTATTTTACTGCATTCTTGGTTCTCGCGTCTGGTTCCAGATCGCTACCTCACACTAACAGTATGAAATATCACATTAAGTTTAACATTTCAAAAAGTACACACCACAAACATTATGGCTGATGTCTTTAAATATTAAAGAGATTTATTTTCTGTATTTATTTTCCAACATAATTTTTCACCGAAATAAATTCACTATTAAATTTATTTATTACTGGTAATGTACAATAAGCCATTTTACCCATTCAAATTTGTTTACTTTCATGTTATATCCTGAGATCCATGACAAAAAAAGTCAGAGGAGAATTTGAGCTGGAGAGCTAGCTACACACATCCAGGCAGTGACACTTAGAATGGCTATTTTTTATTTTGTTTTTAAGTGTAGACCACTTGCCACAGCATTGCCTTCTTGTCCAGCAGAAGAGCAAAAACTTGGAGCATTACATTTCAGTTTTGGGAGGGTTCCAGAATTTTACTCTGAGAATTGAAATACTTGCTTTCCTGCCTAGCACAGTATTTTAATAAATCAATATGACTATCACTTAATCATTTGTGATTTCAGATTCTGAATTGCATGTTAAGCTGTTAAGAACTGATTGCATGTTGACATGTTTATACCTTCACATGTTGACATGGTGATATCTACTTGCTTGCTTTCTTTATAGCATGTCAACATGTTGGCAACCAATTGCTTGTGGCAAAGTGGTGAGATTTATCCCAAATAAACATACTTGTGCAAGGTCTCCGATTTTCCTCTGAGGAACATCTCAGTTTGCTCCGCCGTACGCCTTTATCCTCTTCAGCTTTGATGTGGAGGAAATACATTTGTAAAAATTAATGATCAATTTAGAAAACAAAAGACATACATGGAAGTCTCATAAACATTGCAGGCGTAACACAAAATTGAAGGATTCTTATTCTTATTCCTCTCTGATAAATCTAATTCTTACTTCCCAATGACAGTTATACTGTATTTGCATTCAAGAGGTGTATTACAGTTTCCAAAGAGAGACATACTGCATCTATACTGTAGACAAATTTATTGTATTGTTCCAATGTACAGTAGAAAGGTTTTCTCTTGTTCTCAATACGAGTGATGCTGTGTCTGCAGTAGACATTTATTCTACTGTTCTAAATGAGAGTAATAACCTATCTACAGTAGACAGGTCCATTCTATTGCTGCTAATGGCAGTAATGCTGCATGTGCAGTTGAGAGATGTATTCTATTATTTTGGAAGGGAGTAACACGGAGTGTAATGAAGAGATTTACCGGAGCAGGTGAGAAAGGCCACATCCTGAGTGTCACATTGATTCTGACCCCAGGAGCTCGATGGACAGTGCCACAGAGAGGAGTCATGGGGTCGACAGTTGAAATGATCCAGCCAGTTAGGAGCAGATTTAAGTCTTGGCTCTTTTTGATCTACATCACTGCTCTTCCCACAGTTCAGCTCCTGACATATGAGAGTGGCTGTTTCTCTGTCCATTCCATTGAAGCACACATTTCCCCAGGTGCCATTGTAGAAAACCTCCAAATTACCCGAACAGCCATCAGTCAGTCTCATCTCCTTGAATTCTGCAATGACAATGGCCGTTTTCGACTGGTACTTTTCGTATACAACGCAGCTTCCGTGAACAACGTTTTACATTCGACTGGTCATGATGATGTCATATGGCGGGAAAATCAACTCAACGGGTTAACGGCGAAATCCTCCGTTAAATCACTTTTTTTTGAACACAATTTTGCGCTCGACTGGTATTTTGCAGCTATTTAGTGTCATGCAGTTCCAAAATGGCGGCGCATAAGCAAACAGGTCTACTACTACTGCTGTCATCAGTATCGTCTAGTAGTCCAACCAGATCTACCGGCAATTGAGCAGGGGACGCCATTTTGCCTCTCTCCGTTGTTAACATGTGTCTTTCGACTGGGCTTGTAACGAAGGAATATTTTGGGTCTTTGCGCAGGTGGGCGGAGCCTAATTGTACTCAACAAAAAAGTACCAGTCGAAAACGCCCATAGATACAAATCTCTCAGGGATAAATAATCTAAAAAAAAAAAGTAACCTTGAAATCTTGGTAGAAATAAAAACTTTGTAGAACGGACCGGGGATGTGAAATGCAGTTAATAACTTGTGTATTAAAGCTGTATTTATCATAAGTCTCTGCTTTCCTGGGCTGGATCCCATGGCTCAAACCATTATTCTTCTGAAACTGGTGAATTTTCAGATTAACTGGGTCTTGTGTATTCCCTGCCTCTGGATATCAGTGTAAAAGTAAAAATCTTCGAGCTCCAAACCTGAACACACCACCCCCACGTCCTCCTTGTGTCCACAGTAACTGCGACCCCATTCAGCTATGGGACAGTCCCACAGGGACGTCTCATTCCCCACACAGCCAACCTCCTCCAGCCAGACATGTCCTTTTCCAGGCCCAAAGAATGAGGGGACAGGAGCACTGAGGGCCGTCCCACACTGGAGCTGCCTGCACACCACCTGAGCATCGGCCAGGTCCCAGGAGTCATCACAAACTGTGCCCCAGGACCCCCTGTGGAACACCTCCAACCGTCCCGCACAGTCCCCACCTCCACCCACCAGCCTCAGGGACCTGTGGCCTGAGTCTGAGAGGAAGAGAGAGAGAGAGGGAAGGGGGGCATAGGCATGGTAGAGAGAGAGGGAGGGAGAGAGACAGAGGGAGTACAGAGGTGGATGAGAGGGGAAGAGGGGTGGAGGTAAAGACAGAGGAAGAGAGGGAGAATGTAGAGAGAAGAGAGAGCATGCAGGGAGATGAAAAACCATGATTTATTGGGACATTGCTCAAAAAACCGACATTTAAAGAACTCCAAAGAAGGAAAAATGCAAGAGAGAGACAGAGAGGAAAGTCAGATTCAGAAAAAGCGTGCAAGCAATAGCATTGTGTTAAAATTAGTGTAATCAACTCCTTCTCTTTTATAAATGAATTCCCTCCATGCCAGCAGTTCAGATGAAAATGTCTTTACACTGAGTATGCAGTATCACCTGATGTGAAACCATCAGCTGGGCCCTGTGGACATTAGAGTACATCAGTGACCTGTAACGTTACTCACTGGAGCAGACGATGGTCACCTGCTCCTGAGAGCCACAGGTGAGTTTGTGAGGAGCACTGCAGTTCCCCAGGTGAGGCTCTTCCCCGCTGCACTGAATCCCCGACACACACACATCACTGCCCCCCGACCCGGGGGGAGAGGACCTCTTCACCTGCACCACAGAGCCACAACCCAGCTGCCTGCAGGCTACCGAGGCCTCTCTGGAGCTCCAGATTCCCACCACTCTGCTCCAGTTGCCTTGGTAATACACCTCCACCTGGCCCATACACTCGCTCCCTCCAGCCAGCCGTACCGTCCCATTCAGACTCGCAAGAACCGAATCTGCGGACCCAAGTATATTGCAGGATAAGAGGCCGCATTCCAGCATATTACCAACATATATTTGCACAAGACTGTGGACTGCAACCCTGCCTGACTACAAACCCCAATTCCAATGAAGTTGGGACATTGTGTAAAACGTGAATAGAAACAGAAAACAATGATTTGCAAATTCTTTTCAACCTATAGCCTATTCAATTGAGTACACTACAAAGACAAGATATTTAATGTTCAAACTGATTAACTTTGTTTTTTTTTTAAATATTCGCTCATTTTGAATTTGATGCCTGCAACAGGTTCCAAAAAGCTGGGACAGGGGCATGTTAACCACTGTGTTGCATCACCTTTCCTTTAAACAACACTCAATAAGCATTTGGGAACTGAGCACACTAATTGTTGAAGCTTTGTAGGTGGAATTCTTTCCTATTCTTGCTTGATGTACGACTTCAGTTGCTCAGCAGTCCGGGCTCTCCATTGTCGTATTTTGCGCTTCATAATGCGCCACACATTTTCAATGGGAGACAGGTCTGGACTGCATGCAGGCCAGTCTATTACCCACACTCTTTTATTTCGAAGCCACACTGTTGTAACACGTGCAGAATGTGGCTTGGCACTGTCTTGCTGAAATAAGCAGGGACGTCCCTGAAAAAGACGTCGCTTGGATGGCAGCATATGTTGCTCCAAAACGTGTATGTACCTTTCAGCATTAATGGTGCCTTCACAGATGTGCAAGTTTCCCATGCCATGGGCACTAACACATCCCCATACCATCACAGATGCTGGCTTTTGAACTTTGCGCTGATAACAATCTGGATTGTCCTTTTCCTCTTTAGCCCGAAGGACATGACATTCATGCTTTCCAAAAACAATTTGAAATGTGGACTCGTCAGACCACAGCACACTTTTCCACTTAGCATCAGTCAATCTTGGATGAGCTTGGGCCCAGAGAAGCTGATGGCATTTCTGGGTGTTGTTGATATACAGCTTTCGCTTTTCATGGTCGAGTTTTAACCCTTTGCAGCCTGCTGGCCACTCCAGTGGCCCAAGCACGAAGCGCCCATAGGTTACTACAGTGGCCCAAAACAATGCGCTCCATTTGGAGGCTCTGATTGGCCCTCATTTCAAAAGAGTATTTTTCTTTGGACTTCCTGCCATTTTGCTTTGGGCACTGGCACCACCCCCTGCGATTTTGAAGTGGGCTATAAAGGGTTAACTTGCACTTGTAGATGTAGCGACAAACTTTGTTAACTGACAATGGTTCTCCGAAGTGCTCCTGAGCCCACATGGTAATATATTTTACAGAATGATGTCGGTTTTTAATGCAGTGCCGCCCATTCAATGTTGGTTTTCTGCCTTGCCGCTTATGTGTAGAGATTTCTCCGGATTCTCTGAATCTTTTGATGATATTATGGACTGTAGATGATGAAATCCCGAAATTCCTTGCAATTGCATGTTGAGAAACGTTGTTCTTAAACTATTGGAGTATTTGCTCACGCAGTTGTTCAAAAAGTGGTGAACCTCAGCCCAATCTTGCTTGTGAATGACTGAGCCTTTCGGGGATGCTCCTTATATACCTAATCATGACACACACCTGTTTCCAATTAACCTGTTCACCTGTGGAATGTTCCAAACAGGTGTTTTTTGAGCATTCCTCAACTTTCCCAGTCTGTTGTTGCCTCTGTCCCAGCTTTTTTGGAACATGTTGCAGGCATCAAATTCAAAATGAGTGAATATTTTTAAAAAATCAATAAGGTTTATCAGTTTGAACATTAAATATCTTGTCTTTGTAGTGTAATGAATTGGATATACTGTAGGTTGAAAAGGATTTGCAAATTATTGTATTCTGTTTCTATTCACGTTTTACAGAACGTCTCAACTTCATTGGAATTCGGGTTTGTAAAGTTCATTGGCACAGGTTTACAAGCTGCGCTCGTACATGTTACCAATATATCTTTGCAAAGGATTTCAGATTGCATTCCTGTGTGATACAGTGGAAACTGGCGAAAGGGGAGGCTCAAACCCAACCCTTAAAAATAATGATTGGTCATGACCTGTTTTCAATCATTCATTTAAATTACCATTACAGAAACTCCCAAAACTCTCAGCATTATCAGGTGTGGTCAGCTTTCATTAGTAACGCATACCTGTCAACTCTCACACAGTGGCAGATTTAGCAATTTGGGGGCCTACGGCAAAACATAGGCATGGGGCCCTTTTCACTCGTTCTTTAAAAGAGAATGAGAAAACTTGACATAAAAGTTGAAAAACACCATTCTCCTGTAAACCCTGCATATAACTTCTTTACTTCAAAATGAATATGGAGAGGGGAGAACAAGCAAAGAGTAACACTGCATAAACTAATAGTCACAATGATCCCAAAGGAACTGAAGTTTCAGATAACTCCGGTCTTTGCCAAAATGCCAGGATTGCCAGCACGGTTTATTTTTCTAAGATCAAGTCAATATCAAAATAACCAGCAAGCAGTTACTGCCATGGTATATGAACATTTATACAGTATGTATAACACTACAAAACAGTCATACATTTAGTTTGTGTGAGTGTCTGTGTGTGAGTGTGTGAGAGAGAGAGAGAGAGAGAGAGAGAGAGATTGCAGTTGTGAAGTGTTTCTGAAAGTCACTCTTTAAAGCAAAATGTATTTGTGTGTGTGAGGGAAGGAACAGGTGAAACATTTGAGATTGACATTCAGCCATTCTAGCGATGGTTGACGCTAACTCCTCAAGCTACTAAGGTGCTAGAGCAACAAGCCTGCTCCTCGTCTCAGTTAGGTTGACTTCCTAGTTTCTGCATTCATCGTTCGCGGACCGTCATGGAATAGTTCATTGCAGTGTGGGAGGCGGGGGTGTATGTGTCGAGACAGATAGTACTACCTATTTATGAATTAGACATTCTGGTGCTATTTTGATGTATATTTCTTAAAAATTTCGTATTAGTAAGCTTAAGCATTTTTTTGAAGTGTTCATGTCGGGGGAGGGCTGAATGTTTGTTGTTGAGGGGCGCCCATACTAGGACCGCAGGTAGGGGGCCCCAGGCAATTGCTGCCTATGCCTTATCCTTAAGGCCGCCCTTGCTCTCATGCATTCGGCGTGAGTTTTAGTAGCTTATTTACGTTCCCCTGCTGTCGTCAGCCATTATTCAATCAACGCATATGTAAGAGACTTCTCGCACGGAATTGAAGTCCTTGTGCATGGAGGCTTATCAGTTTCACGTGTGTTGCAGTGGATTTCACCACTATTAATTGGAAACCGATTATGACTCCGGACTTCTCACGCTTTTCTTTACTCAGGGGTTGGAAGCAATGCATGTGTTTCATTATTGTTTAAATTGTTTAAATGAAATAAGATCATTTGAAAAGTCTTTATGCAGTTCCATTGCTTCCAATGATCTTATTACATTTAAACAATTTAAACGATCATGAAACACATGCATTGCCTCCAACTCCTGAGTAAACGAAAGTGTGAGAAGTCCAGAGTCATAACGCAGGTGAAACTGATAAACCAGAGCAGAGTTCATTAAAGTAATCATCTGTAAACCAAAATAAAAGAGGAGTTTATTCACCGTAAATTGACAATTAATGTACAGCCTTTTGAAGCAGTTTTGTTTTCTGTATTGTACACTGCCTTCATCTATGATGTACTTTTTGTCTCTCCCTCTCTCTCTCCATTCCTCTCTCTCTGTCTCTCTCTCTCAGTTTCTCTCATTCTATAGTGCAGTGAATGATTGAGTATTTGTGAAAGTGTGTGTATGTTATTTACTTGCATACATTAGATGGAACTTGACTCCTTACCAGAGCAGATGACTCCAGCAACCTCTGTGTCTGAGAACACAGCTCTACTCCATGATGAAATGGCACACTGTGAGATGCTTGTCTCATTCCCATGGCAGTCGAACACGTCACCCCTGGTTTGCCCACTCCCCTTTCCAAACCAGGCTTGTCCTAGCACCGCCACTGCAGTCCCACACGTCAACTGCTCACACAGAACATTGGAGGCTCGGCTATCCCAGCATGCATCAAACACCGTTCCCCAAGTGCCCAGGCACTGCAGCTCCACTCGACCGGAGCAGCGGTCTGGGCCATCAATCAGCTTGGACTCAGTGTACACTAAATGCAAGAAAGCAGGGTTAGCATCTGACCAGTGCTAAGATAGGAAATGAAACTAAAGCAAGAGACTAACAAAAATATAAAGGTGATCAACAAAATTTGAGTCCATGGGACACAGATGCCTCCGTATCTCAGAAACGTGCAAAAAATGAATTGAGGTTCAAACGCCAAAAAACTGTCAGTGTGTAAAAATTCAGGAACAAATATGGGTCCCAACAAAGCACAAGTACAAGCTCAGTGATATTTGTTGGAGCAGAATTTCAGAAGAAGTGGATAGACTACACCCCCTATTACAGCAACTGGAGGGGGAAACTTGACAAAATTCAAGCACCTGAAAAATCATCAAAATTGAAAAAAAATCAGAAACAAGCTATGAGATTCACATTTTTAGTGTCCCAAATACCTAGAAAACGACCCGGAGGTATTTACGTAGCAGCCATGATAAGTGTGTTCAAATTCTCTAAATGTGAAGGAAAAATGATTAATCCCCCTTTACACAGGGCCGGCAATCGTTGAGAGATCGCTGAGCAATGAAAAACAGCCAGATCTCTCAACGATCTCTCAATGAGCACCCAACAATCACCATGATCTCTCAATGACCTTGCAGTAATCTCCACAGTCGCCTCAAAGTTTTGACTCGGTCCAAAACAATTTCTCAACGATCACCAAGGGAAGCAATCTCTCAATGAACGCTTAAGGAGCGCCCAGGGAGCACTCAACAATTTCATCGATCTCCCAATGATCTCTCAGCGATCTTTCAATGAATTCCAAATTTTTCCACCCTGAAGGTAGAGATGGCTGAGAGATCAGTGAGAGATTGCTGAGCATCCGATGCAGGACCAATAGAGTTCATGGAAAGACCGCAGTGGAGATCGCTGAGAGATCGCTGGGAGATCAATTTCCGCTTGAGGGATTGTTGAGTGCTCATTGAGAGATTTAGAAGAGATTGCCGCGGCGATGGGAAGTGCTGCACTGGGGAATATAAATACGGCACGGATGCTAAACCCCCTATTTTTCATTCTCTCTGTTGACTTGCTGAAGTGCTTGGTGACCTAGTAGGATGGCACCATGTATCAAAGCTTGGTTGTTCATCTTGGACTCTTCACCTACTGGAAATGTTTCTTCTTCAACAGCTTGTCAAAGACTGATGGAAGAGCACCACAAACCTCTCATATATACACTGCCCGGCCAAAAAAAAGTCACCGTTTGGAAATTAATGAACAAATTCTGTAATTGGATCATTATTGCGGTTATTAATATGTTTCAGCTGGCAATAATCATTTTTACCCTGACTGATGAAGCACGTCGCTACTCATTTCTTAAAAAATCATGTCAGAAGACACATCCCTTGATGGTGGAAAAGATGTTACAGTATTTCAGAACAGGCAAGTTATTGGCCTGTATTTAGCAAAGAAAACCATGAATGACAAAAACAAGTATGAGGAATCTTTTTCACAAACAAATCTGCCACCACAAAGTCCTGACCTTAAACACATTAAAAGTTATTGGGATGGCTCAAGAAAGACCACCGAGTGGTTCATCCATTATGTTGAGAAGACAAGATCTCGGCCGAAAATTATGGCATTTCTGATCGAAAATAAATGTTCTGGCATTGCATATAGTTGTCAAAACAATGACAAGACGAATATGCACTGTAATCAAAGCTACAGGGGTTCCAACTAAATATTTGAGTGTGCGACTTTTTTTTTGGCCGGGCAGTGTATATGTACCCAGAGGCTCCCTGTTGCCCAAGAAATGCTCAGCTATCTCCTTGGTCACCCAAGGAACTCTCAATGATCCCTCAGCAATCTCTCCCAGTCTCTCAGTTATCTCTCTTGGTCGCACCTGATCTCTCAGCGATCTCCGTAGGTCTTTGTCGCAAAATGAGTGCTCAGCAAACTCTCAGTGGTCACTGCAAGAGGCTTAATATCAATTAATCTCTCAAGGGTGGCATAGTGGTTAGCACTGTTGTCTCCCAGCAAGAAGGGCGTGGGTTCGATTCCGGCCTGGGGCCTTTCTGTGTGGAGTTTGCATGTTCACCCCGTGTTCACGTGGGTTTTCTCTGGGTATTCCGGTTTCCTCCCACAGTCCAAAGACATGCATGTCAGGTTAATTGGAGACACTAAATTGCCCATAGGTATGAGTTTGAGAGCGAAAGGTGAGAAGATTTGAATAGTATCTTGTAATGAACTGTGGAGGGCAGCATTACGCCGTATGGTGTACAGTCTGCTGGAATCTCAGAGGAAGATCTTTCAATGAGCGCCAAGGTTGCTCCAAGATCTGTATAGATCGCCAAGAAAGTTGGCGAAAATTGCATTTTTGATTGCATAATGAGCACGCAAGGATCTCCACAACATTTACACAGAAATGGCTTTTTCAAGGCTTTAAGAGATCGTTGAGAGATCGGGCCAATTTTGGATTGCTCAATGGTCACCCAACGATCTCTGTGTGTGTAAAAGGGGGCTTAGTGCTTCCTAATTGATCCCGTTTAGCAAATGGCACACTGAACCATCTTTTTCAAGAAGAAAGGAAATAACGTCATCCCATAATTCCATGCAGCCGCAAGATTAAAAGCGAGGACCATTCATCCGACTAATCGCAAAAACAAACGAACATGATGGGCAGTACACAGATGATTATGCTGCCTAGTGCCAGTGCATTCGGATTCTTTTAGCAATGCGCTGTCTTCCTGAGGCTTTATGAATTCCATTTTACACCTTTCCTTTACCTCATGACATTTTCCTTCGAGGTTAAAGAAAAGTGGTTAGGCATTAGATGATAGGATGTACTTTTTTGACTATTCGAATGCAGCCCTGGATCCTGAATTAGGCATAAGAGCTTGTTCATATTAAACTGGACAAAGGAGCTGATGAACTGGGTTAACTTGAATGTGTTCCCAATCCTGGACCCTGTATAGGTTTGGGCGCTTGTTCGAATGAACTAAGTAAAGAGTAAGGCTTCTGCAAGTTATTGTCATTTTTAAGTTTATCTTTATGGAGACAATGAGTCTCCTCTTGGAAATACTGACTGCTTCTACGTACATTGCAAATTACAATACAGCAACTTGCATCTCAATGCACGGGGTTTAAATACACATCACAGGTACATAAGGAAGTAGCAATGAAACCAGTGGCGGCTGGTGAACTGGCGGTAGGGGAAGCACAAACCGTCCCATAAAAATAATGATTGGTCTTGACCTGTTTTCAGTCTTAATAAATTGACTTTACTTGACTCCAAAAATCCTAAGGACTATCAGGTGTCGCCAGTTCTCCTTGTTAAGTTAAAATGAGCAGGAATAGCCTAATTGTTTCTCCCCAACGACGATAGTCGGGAGATACTATGGTTTAGTTCCGGGCCGCTGCCGCCGCAGAGATTTTATGTTCCGGGCTCTGGAAGCCACAATTATTACATGAATATTTTCCATTTTTACACAGGCAAAGACATATATATGACAATGCTCAAGACCGATTTTCGTCAATTTCGGACGTCCAATATGGCTGCCAGCGGCCATTTTGTTCGAAATTTGGGGATCGGGAGATACACGACTCGGTCCCTATGGCAACCGAGTTATCTAGTTCTTGACCTGTTTTCAATCATTCATTCAAATTACCATTACAGAAACTCCAAAAACTCTCAACATTATTAGGTGTGGCCAGTTTTCTTCAATAAAGCATACCTGTCAACTTTCACGCATTCAGCGTGACTTTTAGTGGCATGTTTACGTTCCCCTGTTGTAGTCAGCAAGTATTCAATCAACGTGTATGTAAGAGATTCTCATGCGGAATTGAAGTCCTTGTGCATGGAGGTTTATATCAGCAAATTTGCCAATATTTGCTTACAGGAAGCTAACGCAATGCCATTGACAAATATTAAAACCTTTCTTATGCCGCGTTCAATACTTAGCCAATATGTTCACGATCAGAGGCGTTGCCAGGATGCCAAGCTTGGGTGGGCATTTGTCCTCTTTGGGGGGGCAAAAAAAGAACCTCTAAATCGGCATAAAATACAACATGCAAAACATCTTGAAACTTTATATATATATGTATGTATGTATGTATGTGTCAGTGGCGGCTGGTGAACTGGCGATAGGGGAGGCTCAAACCCATCCCTTGAAAATAATGATTGGTCATGACCTGTTTTCAATCATTTATTTAAATTACCATTACAAAAGCTCAAAAAACTCAACATTAACAGATGTGGTCAGTTTTCATTAATAACGCACACCTGTAAACTCTCATGCATTCCGCCTGAGTTTTAGTGGTATATTTACGTTCCCCTGCTGTAGTCAGCAATTATTCAATCAACGATGTGTAAAAAAATTCTCATGGAGGTTTATTAGATGTTTATCCTTTGCATGGAGGTTTATTAGTTTCACCTGCGTTATGACTCCGGACTTCTCATGCTTTTCTTTACTCAGGGGTTGGAAGCAATGCATGTGTTTCATGATCGTTTAAACTGTTTAAATGAAATAAGATCATTGGAAACAATGAAATTGCATAAAGACGTTTCAAATGATCTTATTTTATTTAAACAATTTAAACGATAATGAGACACATGCATCGCTTCCAACCCCTGAGTAAAGAAAAGCGTGAGAAGTCGGGAGTCATAAAGCAGGTGAAACTGATGAACCTCCATGCACAAGGACTTCAATTCCGTGCGACAATGATGTATATTTGGCATTTTCCAGGATGAATTTGGCAATATCTACGAGTTTGGAATCTTTTTTTAGAGTGTAATCAACGAGCTGAGTAAACAGTCCCTCTTCATCCATATCCCTGTGATTGTGCCCACGCAGAGCAAGTTCACTTACAGTGGGAAACTGAATGACTTCACCCATGCTTTTAATGTGGTATCTGTTATTTTCTACTTAGGTATGACCCAGCAGATGAACAATATTTTCACCTGTCTCTGACCGGCGCTGGTACTCCTGCCACGCAACCATGGTCCTGGAGTGTGAGATGCTTGTTGCGTGTTTGTATAGTCTTTATCGAGTGCTTTTTTCCGCATTTGTGTAGCCATGTTTAGTAAATATGTCCTCACGATCCGAATTAGAACTAAATTTATGACAAGCGAAGCAAAAGCTGGCATCGTGCAGTAGCCTACTGAATGTTCAACCCATGCCATGGTCGAGTTTGACACGCTTAGGATAACTTCTTAAAATGCGCTGAGATGGGCGATCCATATTTAAGTCCGGAGGAGTGAACACAGAGCCGGGGGCCAAAACATGGGGAAAAGAACAGACGTTTTGAGCCCCCAGCATGGGTGCAGAGCTGATGGAGCATGGTGCATCTGCCGGCGATTCACAGGCAGTCCTGGACCCCAGCACGGATGCAATGCGCTGTTCGGTGGTTGGCTGTAGGGCTGCTGGTAGAGACAGCACTTGCGGGAGTGGGAGCTTTTTGTTTTTTAAAGAGCCACCTATGCATTTTTATTGGCAAATGTTCGAAGTGCTTATGATACAGATGTTCGATATGTTGAAATGTGCTTATGATACAGAATTATTGTTGCAACAACCCCAGTGAGTGACTAGCAACTCCAGACTAGCTGCTAGCTAGCTGCCTGGGCTCTCTCGGTAGCCAACTCAGGTTATAACCACACGAGTCGACACACACACAGATGACAAACTAGTACACAAATTACCTTAATGTCAAACAACAAGACTGACAAAATAAGCGGTGGAAGAAGTAGCAACAAAAGAAATATCGCCGAAGTTTTAATTCCCTGAGAGAAGCACAGGTCCCACATAAGCAGAGTAGGCGTGACCTCAGACTGAGTGAAGACGGCAGTCTAAGAAAATGGGAGGGTCCCTAGTAATTTGTGAGTGCCCATTGGTTAGTTTCACATCAGAATAGACTGGCAAAGGAATCCACCAATCACAAATAGTGATAGATAGATGAAGCATATGTAAAGCTCTCTCTTAATGGCTGTCTACCTCCGGCTGTGAATCACGTGGGATACCGCGTGTTTGCTGTCAAACAGTAGTAAATCAGTTTTTTATCTTGAGTTTTCATTGGGTGGGCAGAGCTTTTCTCAGGGTGGGCACTGCCCACCCCCTGCCCCCCCTTGGTAACGCCCCTGTTTATGATAATGTTTTCCCCCTAAATATGTAGGCTAATTTTCAATGCCATTCAAAAGGAAAAAAAAGAGAAAAAAGAAATGGGGAGTTTATTCTTAGTCTTCTTTCATAATCTGATAAACAAAAGGTTAAAACGATACACTGAATTACCAAGAGAGTTGAGATTTTTTTCTAATTAATTATTAAGATTTCCATCCTTGCAGTCTTGAATCAGAGCGTACACATAAATTAATCTATTTGTCATTATCACCTCTTAATCATTACACGCTTGCAATGATTTTGCAGTACATGTTTGCATGTGCACTGAAAACAGGAAAAAGGGAGGCAGGATCAAAATGCAAAGATGTGTTTGGCTTTAATTTCCTTTCTAGCAAAGCCACAAAGGTTATGAGAAGAATACAATGCAATGGGAAATACAGTTCCCAGAAAGTATAACAAAAATGTAAGCTGGACTAACAAAGTCAGCTATATAAAGAGTTACAATTAGAATCACGAAACGCTATCACTATGGCAAAAGCCTATGCTCGACAAGAACTTTACGAGGCTTTGCGCCATAATTCTGCGGAGTCAGGGCTTTTATGTGGTTACAAACGATAACTGGATAATAATACACAGATGGTGGTAATGAGTGATACTGTGAAGAGCAGGCCAGTTCCTCTGAATTCCGGAGATGCAGACCGTTGGGGGCGTGTCATGACAATGCTACATATAGGTTAGGTCAAAATTATTCAGTAAAAAAAGTAAAAATTGATTGATTGTCATTCAGCCATAGTACGTGGAAACAGGTTGACAAAATCCAGTGATAAAAGGTGAAGTTACTGCCTCCACTGACAGCAAGTCTCTGAGTCCAATGCCAGGCTCAATCTATTATGTGACGTCCAACACCTTTAGCTCCAACTTTAGCCAACATTATTACATGTGAATTGCAATCACGTTATTAATAGTCTTGCAGAATCTGGTATCATTAAGTATTATGCAGGGTATGTAGATGACATATTAGCCAAGCTGAAAAAATTTGATCAAATTCTTGAAAAACTGAATGCCTTCCACACACAGCCTCACTTCACTTGTGGATATTTCATAGTTGACAATGTCAGTTTTTGAATACTAACATTAAGGTCTCTGATATGTTGGTTTTCAGAAAATCATCCATTCTGGCCAATACACCAATTCAGATAGTTTCCCACCCTGGAGATGTTAGCTGGCTTGGGTGAAAGCCATGGTACAGACAGAATACAAGCTATGTAGTAATGCCAGTCTGTTTCAGAGCTCAAATAGATTATGTTATTTATGACCAGGAACAGCCACTCCATGTCTTTTGCTTGTGAATTTATTTAAAAGTGCACTGAAAGATTGATTTGCACCAAACTAATTTGAGTAGATTGTGACATACCGATAGCTTACTTGAATTTAGCATGTGTTGGAAAACGGGGAAAGAATCAAAGAATCATCAATACACACCTGAACAAACTAGAAGATTACTTTGTAAACTTGTTTAGTTTTTGCATATCATGGAACTGTGTCAAAATCATTCCTTTGTCTATCACAAAGACAGAACACCTTTGGAATACAAAAGCATTACTGTGTATCAGTTTACTTGCCCAGGTTGCAATGCTTTGTATATTGGAAAAACAGACATTGTTTAGCTGTTGGTTGAACGAAAATTCCAGTGGTTTGAGTGAAATTTAGGACAGCACAGTGGTGCAGTTATAAGCCCTGCCGGCTCACAGCAAGAAGGTAGTGAGTTTAAATCTGTCCCGGAGCCTTTATGTGTGGAGTTTGCGTGTTCTCCCCGTGTCCGCGTGGGATCCCTCCAGGTACTCTGGTTTGCTCCCACAATCCAACGACATGCATATCAGGCTATTTGGAGACACTAAATTGCCCATTGGTACAAATTAATTGTATGTTGATATGAGTTGGCTGAAAAATTGCTGGAAGTGTTGTTAAACGAAAAATAATCAGTTGGGTGAAATTTACTCACACATTCAGACAAGTGAATCCTAACAGCATTGTAAAGATATTTCAGATTTGCCCAACTGAATTAATGGTGAGTCTCCTATTCACAGCATTTGTTGAACAATACAAAGGTAAAGGACTCAACCTGGCATTGGAATTAACTCCTTTTCAAAGGAGCATTGGCTATAACATACCTGTCCTATCCTTTATCACAGTGTGAAAGACTTTTTTTTTTTTTTTTTTTTGTACTGTACTGTCTTTGATTGGTTGCATTGTACTGACATTTGACCTTGATTAACTGTCTTGGACGTATTGCATTGTCTTTTGACCTCTTTAGCAATTAGTCTACACTATTTGTTCTCTGCTTTTACAACCCCAATTCTGAAATAGTTGGAACAAAGTGTAAATTGTGAATAAAATCAAAATGCAATGACTTTCAAATCACACCAGCCAGTATTTTATTCACAATGGAACAGAGATAACATAGCAAATGTTGAAACTGAGAAATTTTTGCAATTTTATCCACAAAATGAGCTCATTTCAAATTTGATGGCTGCTACAGGTCTCAAAAAAGGTGGGACAGGGGCCTGTTTACCATGGTGTAGCATCCCCTCTTCTTTTTAACACAGAGTGGAGGCGTCTGGGCATTGAAGAGACAAGTTTCTTGAGTTTAGCCACTGGAATTTGATCCCACTCTTTTTTAATACAGGCTTCCAGCTGCTGGAGAGTTTTGGGTCTCCTTTGACGGACTTTTCATTCAGTTATGCGCCAAATGTTCTCAATCGGTGAAAGATCAGGACTGCAGGCAGGCCAGTTCAGCACACAGACTCTTCTACTACGAAGCCATGCTGTTGTAATAGCTGCAGTATGTGGTTTTGCATTGTCCTGCTGAAATTCACAAAGCATTCCCTGAAATAGATGTCGTCTGGAGGGAAGCATATGTTGCTGTAAAACCTTTATATACCTTTCAGCATTCATGGTGCTTTTTAAAACATGCATGTGTCCCACACCATATGCACTAATGCATCCCCATACCATCAGAGATGCTGGCTTTTGAACTGATCGCTGATAACAGGAGGGGTGGTCTTTCTCCTCTTTAGCCTGGAGGACATGACGCTCATGATTTCCAACAAGAATGTCAAATTTGGACTCGTCTGAGCACAGGACACTTTGCCACTTTGCTACAGTCCATTTTTAATGAGCCTTGGCCCACAGAACACGGCGGTGCTTCTGGATCATGCTCAACAATGGCTTCCTTTTTGCATGATAGAGTTTTAGGTGGCATCTGTGGATGGCACGGCGGACTGTGTTTACAGACAGTGGTTTCTTTAATTATTCCTGGGCCCATTCAGTAATTTCAATGACAGAATCATGCTGGTGAGTGATGCAGTGGCGTTTGAGGTCCCAAAGATCGCAGGCATCCAGTAAAGGTCTTTAGTCTTGTCCCTTACGCACAGAGATTGTTCCAGTTTCTCTGAATCTTTTGATGATGTTATGCACTGTTGATGATGAGACCTTCAAAGCCTTTGCAATTTGACATTAAGGAACATTGTTTTTAAAGTATTCCACAATTTTTTTACGCAAGCCTCCACGGGTTAGAGAGCCTCTGGCCATCTTTACTTCTGAGAGACTCAGCCTCTCTAAGGCATCCCTTTTATAGCCAATCATGTTACACACCTGATGCCAGTTAACTTAATTACTTGCTAAATGTTCTTTTAGCTGATTCTCTTATATAATAATTGCTTTTTCAGCTCTTTTTTGCCTGTGTCCCAACTTTCTTGAGACCTATTGCAGCCAGAAAATTTGAAATGAGCTCATTTTGTGGCTAAAAATGTAAAATGTCTCAGTTTCAACATTTGAAATGTTATCTATGCTCAATTCTTAATAACATTTTGGCTCATGTGATCTGAAAGTCATTGCATTTTGATTTTATTCACAATTTACACTTTGTCCCAACTATTTCAGAATTGGGGTTGTAGAAGAATGCTCTGTACTTCTTGACAATGGCATATATGTTTTGCCAAGATATAGAATACCAAAATGAAAACCTTTCTTTCTTTGGAGTTACTTTTATGCTTCATTATTAAGGCTATTCAGTGGATCTAATGGTTTTACAATGAATAATGATCTTGTGAATATATAAATTCATACAATCCCTTATGGAAATATATCATATATTTACCTAACCTCACCAAAACTCTCACAATCCAGAAAAGACCCTTACCAGAACATATCAGTCCCACATCGTTTCTGTGAGAGCAAGACAGATTCTGAGAGGGTGCTGTGGGACAGGAGTAAATCTGAGACTTGTTGCCTCTACACTGAATCTCTTCTGTCCACATCTGGCCCTCACCCTGGCCAAACACAGCTGCCCCCCACTCTTTAGGGACTCCACAACCCAGTTCCCTGCACATGACCTGTGCGTCCTGCTGGTCAAAATCAGCATCACACACTCTGCTGTAAGAGGTCCCATTACGAACTTCGACTCTTCCAGAGCACAGGTCAGCCCCATCCACCAGCCTGACATTTTGAGGGGCGTTAGCTAAAAGGAGAATATAAAGAGAATTATTAGTAAGGATTGACTCATTATTCCAGAGATGATATCCTAGACTGATGCACGAAAACAGCAGTGATGAATGAGACAATTACATGGAGGCTGCGGAGTGAGATGAGCCAACCACATGAAAATGACAATGTTTGAGGAGCCAATCACAATCTAGTCAGGAGTTAGAAAATCACATGTAAATTGCAATGAAAGACCTCAGAAACTCCAGCCCTGAAGCAGATACATAAGAAATATGGAATTCTCCAGTGACTGTGTTCATTCTGTATTCATTCAGCAAGCTGAGCAATAAAACTTCTTAAAATACAATGCTATCTTTGCAAATTAATATGTCCTCGGGCAAATCGAATGTCCAGTGTCGGTATATGAACATTGAGAACACAGAGTCTAACCTGAGCAGACCACTCCAATATCCTCCACGTGATCACAATCATGTTTCCCCCATTCTGGTATTCCACAGTCCTTCAGGGTGGATTCTGATCCCTTGCAGCTTATTTCATCAATCCATATTTTTCCAGATCCGGGTCCAAAGGAAGATGTTCCATGTACTGCAACATCTCCACAGCCCAACTGTCTGCACACCACTCCTGCATGTGTCTTTTGCCAGTTATCATCACACACTGTTCCCCACTGTCCCTCGTGGTATACCTCCACTCTTCCTTCACAGAGTTTACCACCATCCTTCAGCCTCACGTCCATTATGCCTAAGAGAAAGGGGGGGGGGAAGAATACAGAGTGAGAGAGAGTGCAGGGGGAGCATGGGTATGGTAGAGAGAGAGGAGAAAGGTGAGGGAGGGAGTGAGGGAGAGAGAGAGAGATCTTATCCAAAAAAAACCTTATTTATAGACTTCAACTTGCTTATAACACACTGCACAAGTGACATGAGCTGTGACAGTGAGGCTTATTACAACCGATAATGTCCCTCTGATGCATAACGTCCCACCGTCCCACAGAGGGACATTATGCGCCGACCATTCCAACTGATAATGTCTCTCTCAATGCATAACGCCCCATTTTTCTAACCGATAACGTCACACTTTTTGACGCATAATGTCCCACCAAATTTCTAACCGATAACGTCACAGCAACATTGACGCGTAATATCACACCTTCAGTATTTAGGCTATTTATTACTTGGGTGCTATCGGCCTGATTGACGAAGTTTTTACAGGTGACCATTAGCTTTGACCTTGACATTTACCGTCAAGGTCATTGTATATTCTGCATTTTAATTCATTGTTAGACATGGGTGATGGACATCGAGCGTCTTCGTGGTCAGCCATTTCCCATGATATGATTTAGATGGAATTTACAGGCCAACACCACTGCAAGACTCATTTGTGGCCTGCACCAGTCTCATCACCCTTCCCAATGATCCATTTGGGTATGGGCCTCAGGCTGGGTCCATACTGCGGTGCCACAAGGGGGCATTTTTAAGGTGGTCCTCTTGAATCTCATCCATCACTGCTTACCCTTTTCCCATTTGGACTAACGAAATGACATCATGGTGATTACATTGGCCTAAGCAAAGTCCGTTGAAGTGTTCTGGTGTGTCTCCACACTCGGGCCCGCAGTAGTTTCATAATCCTTGTATAATCCTTATATAATATAAATGCCGTATTTTAAAGTGCCTGTCCAAGAAAACGTGCTTGGAGGCACTGCGCAATGTGAAATGATCAAAAGTCCGATAGTAAGCGTCTATGTCATGAATTTTATGTTTATCTAAATGTGTATCTAAAAAGCAGTGTAAGCATTACTGTCCATAAAAGATCTGTTACCTATTCATGACTGTCATGGACCCTGGTACTATCAGCCATGTTCACTTACTGGGCAGCTGTGAGCGAGGCTTTGTTCAAATTAATCCGTTCAGTATCGTGGTATAGTTTTAATAGTTTATGATGATCATATCTTACTGGAATAGACAGGGCCGTCTTTGTAATTAGACACTAGACTTTGTTACTGTATTTGTTACACTGGATTGTTTTTACGTCTCGCACGTATAGAAATGACAGTCCACTCGGTTACATCAAGAATCTACTCTTGATAGCAGCCATACGGCAACTGCTGCATAGTGATTGAGTTGAAATATTGCAATTGTTGGTTTATCATTGTTAGTTCTTCATTGTTTTTAATTAAAAACATAAAACCTACAGTATTTAATATCTGATTTTTAGCTTTATATACAATCTGCATGATTGCTATGTGGACCGACTTGCCTACTTAAAGAGTGGAGTGACTGGTGGCGGGGCAGCACATGGAACTTAATGCGTTGGGAAAACATGATGGAGTTTCTCCTTTAATATTACCCTCATGATGTGGGTGAACGACCTCAGTCTGGGCCCTTAGACTGAGGGGTCTCCACACCTGTAGTTTTCCGCCAAAGAATAGACGTAATCTCCAGAGTCTGATGCAAGTGGGTTTATTGTATCTTGCTCTAAGTGAAGTACAACATCCCGGGCTGGTATGCGCATACCACAAAGCATTCATATCCCATCAATCGCCCCACACCGACTGACCACTGATTGTCTGACCACTTAATTTATAGGGCCTTTGGACCTTCCCATAAGGTGGGGTAAAACATGATACTTTCTACCTCGTCATGCAATTATCATTTTCTGATTGGTAATTGTCACATGGTAACACTCCACCCTTAGTTAACAAGTTTGCCATTACATCATGGTGTAAATTCATTTTTTGCCGCCAGGGATGCTCGAAGACCATGTTTGAGCCTCCCAAACCTAGGGGTTACCTAAGGGTCATCTTTGGGTGCCCAAGGAGACTGGATCTCAGGATTCATCCAGCATAAACTGGAGTGCGCCGGTTCCTATGAAGGGACTTCTCATTGGTTGATTACCAATATGGTCATTCCGGAAGATTAGCTCATCTTAGCCAGCCAGCTATAGGTTGCTATCTGATTCTTTTAACAGATTTATGAGTTTTTGTTTCATTCCCACTACTTTTTCTTCAGCAGTATGCAGGCCACATGAGCCTGGCTCAGTTCTCTTTGGAGAGTGGTAATCATGTTTATTCTTTGACTTTAAAACGTTTACCCCCCACACTATACAGAAGTATTGTGGCACATTTATATGGCTTAAGATTAAGGGAACACTCATGACCTCAAGTCATTTAAACCTTAGGAATTCAATCTATTGATTTAGGAAGCCCAAGTGGTTGTGGATCAGTTTCACTTGTTTTGATGCAGGCAACACTGACAACAGCAATGGAAAGGCAAGAAGAAGAGAAACACAAACAAACCAGTTACACATATAGTCTTGAGTTGCACTAATGCCCTTGTCACACCTTGAGGCATGAGACGGTAGTTATGGCCCGGTCAGGTTGCAATATATTTCCCACCACACTCACTTGCAGGATTAAGGAGAAACTCTGTTCTCTATTAGATTTGGGGCTCTATCTTTCACACTGCCCTACCCGTTGCCACTACTCGCAACCCGTGAATTACGCATTTAGCAGCTTCCACTATCCCTAAACGGTATCTTGCGGCCACACTACCCGCTATACATTATGCCGAATCCTTTATTTGCGACTGGAGGTGAGCCCGTGGGCGTGTTTATGCGCTTTCCCTAAAATTGCTATCTTGACCACACAGGTTAGGGAAAGCGTATAGCGGGTCCTCAAACCACCCGCTACCCATTTGGCAATTGAAGACACGGCTTCTCTCCCCCTATGCGATCTAACAGCGACAAATGGGCCACATTCAGTCCAGAAAAATAATTAATTATAATTAGGTCTATGCACTGGCACTCAGCGACGTAACTTTTTTCTCCAGCGAGAGCGGCATTTCAGAAATCTTCAGCGAATGAAGGTAATTGTGGTGACAAGTACGTGGTTTCGTCCTTTTACATTTTCCAATCGGACTGCTGTCCATTATTTTTTTTACAGCAAGTTGCGTGACCGTGCTGCAAAAACAGGTGTGCGATTTGTCGCGAAATTACCTTCATTCGAAAAAGAGTTCTGAAATTCCGCTCTCGCTGGAAAAAAATTACCGTTGCTGAGCGCCAGTGCATACACCTATTTATAATTAAATTATTTTTCTGTACTGAATGTAGCCCATTATTTTGTCGCCGTTAGATGGCATGGGGGAGAGAAGCCGTGTCTTCAATTGCCACTTGAATATTCTTGAATTGGAAAACGTGTTAATAAGGGAAAACCATCTAGAATTAGCCAGGACTAATTGTAGTCAATAAAGGGAAGGATATTTTCTCCCAAATTCTCAGGTCTGGCGCCAGCCCTGAGTATTATTTCCCACAGCACGAGAACGCGTGACAAAACTGCGCCTCTCCCATCAGGCAGTGACGGAATTATGTCACCTGGTTGCAGATGATGTATACACCGCTGCCAGCTGTCCGTATGCCTTGCCCGTTGCTGTTAGGGTTACTGTGGCACTATTTTTCTATGCTAGTGGGTCATTCCAACACCCACTCAGCTCAATTGGAGGCATGACCCAATCATGATGAAACGCATTTTTTCTTTTTCTTTTCTTTTCTTTTCTTTTTTTTTTTAAGTTTCAATCACACAAGGGGTAGGCTTGATGTTTTTTTTTTAATTACATACCAAACATTAAACAATATGTCAATGTCAAAAAATAATAATAATAATAATAAATAATAATACAATTCATGATTAACTTAACAAAAACAGATCCTCCCCTGTCTGGATTAACCTCATGCACGAGCAATTTAACTTCGTCTTCGGAGAAACGTGGTGACCTTCCTCTCTCCATCACGGGTTTCGGTTTGAGGATTTGGGATAACGCAGCCTGCTCCTAAAGGCAATGGCACCTAGCACACTGATTGGTTTAACTGGCGTAACGCCCAAACCACGCCTATGCATAATATAACGGGTAGCGCAGGTGTTTTAGGGATATAGGCAGGTGTGCAAGATAGCAACTTTTGCGGGGGAACGCCTCTTATGCAATGCTAAATCCCCAAATAACGGGTTTAGGGACTCTGGAACAAGATAGGGCCCTTGTTCTCTATTCAACACTGTCGCAATCCCCTTGGTGACCACACTGTGGACCCAGCCTGAAACACTTTTAACAGCATCACCTGAGGCCCATAGGCTACCCATTATATAAATTTCATCCAAATGGATCATTGGAAAGGGTGATGAGACTGGTGCAGGCCACAAATGAGTCTTGCAGTGGTGTTGGCCTGTAAATTCCATCTAAATCATATCATGGGAAGTGGCTGACCACAAAGACGCTCAATGTCCATCACCAATGTCTGACAATGAATTAAAATGCAGAATATACAATGATCTTGACGGTAAATGTCAAGGTCAAAGATAATGGTCACCTGTAAAAACTTCGTCAATCAGGCCGATATCACCCAAGTAGTAAATAGCCTAAAAACTGAAGGTGTGACATTACGCGTCAATGTTGCTGTGACGTTATCGGTAAGAAATTTGGTGGGACATTATGCATCAAAAAGTGTGACATTATCGGTTAGAAAAATTGGGACGTTATGCGTTGAGAGAGACATTATCAGTTGGAATGGTTGGCACATAATGTCCCTCTGTGGGACATTATGCGTTACGTTATGCATCAGAGGGACATTATCAGTTGTAACAAGACTGGCCAACAAACTGAATTGGCCCATGACACTAGTGTGACAACATTCTTGTCTTATAGTGGCGATATTCCTGCATACTGCAATACAAACTTTGCTGAAGAAAAGGTGATGAAAATTTATTAAAGACTGAAAAAGTGAAAATGACAGTAATTTCAGATCAGTTTGTACTTTTGGGACGATGTTACCCAGATGTAATAATGATTGCAAACATAAAAATTATTAAACGAGAAAAACAGCAATATATTAAAAAAAAGATCTTAACAAGCTTAAGTCATTTCTTTATGACGGGGAAAATAAGATTCACGTCCCAAGATTAGCCATCTTCTGCGAACACTGTTCTGTCCAGTAAACGAAAAAAAAACCCAGAATTTATTTTTTTTATATTTTTGGTATGAACGGGCAAATGATTTTAAAATGTGCGTGAATCTACAACTGCATGAATCATATATCAGTCTAGTACTTTTTGTAAAATAAATGCTCAGCATTTTCTGGTGTAAGCAGAGTTTTGAGGATAAAGTTATCAGTTCAGAAGCATTTTGAAGATCAGGGCAGTATGTCTGACCCTGGATCATTGCTGTTTAAGCCCTGCTTTTCAAGCTTAAGTTAAAACAGGTGCAACCACTGAGACAATAATAAGTTTTCATTTTCAAATTTTTGTTCTTAGAGAAAAATAGGAGCGCATTTTGTCAACCTAAAACTGCCTAAGGTGTGGGGAGCCAAAAAAAAGAGAAAAGAATAAAGTAAAGGCCTCAATAGGATGAAAACACTGTCCTCACACTCATCATTTTCAATCTATTTGCTACCCCTTGGTTTAATCCTGAGAAAACATGGCATCTAAATCCACAGTTATGCAGATGATACACAAATCCTTCTACCCCTGAAGAGGAAAGATGAGCATTCAGTGAAACCACTATTGGAATGTCTAAATGATATCAAAGCTTGGATGGCATTAAATTTCTTGAGTTTTCATGATATGAAAACTGAGGTTATGATTTTTGGACCCGGTGGCGTTTGTGGTGCTCCGCCTATTGACCTGGGTCCCCTGGCATCCTTAAAACAGCACCTAGTGACCAACCTGGGCATAAAAATGGACCCCAATTTTAAGCTGGATGAGCAGATCTGCTCTGTTGTGAAGAACAGCTTTTTACACTTGAGACAGTTGTCTAATGTAAAATCTGTTTTGTTGAGACAGGACTTTGAAAGAGTAATCCATGTATTTATTACCACTCGACTGGACTTCTGCAATGCCCTGTATGTAGGACTTAGTCAGGTTTCCCTCTCACGACTGCAGCAGGTCCAAAATGCTGCAGCTCGTTTTTCAACTGGAACTCGCAAACATAAGCACATTTCCCTCATCCTGGCCTCCCTTCATTGGCTCCCTGTGCAGTACAGAGTCCATTTTAAGATTCTCTTGTTCAGTTTTAAATCTTTGAATGGTCTTGCCCCGCCCTACCTCTCAGACCTTCTTCGGCTCTATGAACCTCTGAGGCCACTGAGATCCGCTGACCAGTGGCTTTTAACTGTCCCAAAAACGAGCTTTTGCTGTGTGTGCTCCAAAGATGCGGAATGACCTTCCTTTACACATCAGACAGGCTCCTTCTTTTACAGTTTTTAAATTCCGTCTTAAAACACACCTCTTTTTCCTGGCCTTTGAATCAGAGTGAGTGTTTTCCTACTGTTCTTTGTGTCCTTTTTATACTTTTATGTCTTTTGTACTTTTATTTTTT
Source organism: Gymnothorax javanicus (assembly GCA_029692085.1). Classification (NCBI taxonomy): domain Eukaryota; kingdom Metazoa; phylum Chordata; class Actinopteri; order Anguilliformes; family Muraenidae; genus Gymnothorax; species Gymnothorax javanicus. Next base: position 65,821,032 of record CM056200.1, read on the forward strand.
TTATATTTATTTAATTTTTTTTTTTTTTTTTGGAATTTCATTGATTTTATTACTGATGACATAGTTACATTATAAAAAGAGCAATTAATACATACTAGACCTGGGTGCAAAAAGTGACCCAGTCACATCTCACAAAAAACAAAATGACTTCAGACCAGAGCATCATATGACATCCAAGACATCCCCTAAAGCAGCACCCAAGTCCGACACACCGGCACCACTGCAGAACTCACTCAAGTCCAGCAAAAGACATGTCAACGTTCGAGAGGAAACACACAACTGTCCAATCCAGACGCCCGAATGCGTCCCGCGACCGGCCGCGAAAATGGCGACCATAGGAGCCGGACAGCCGGACCCATCCATCAAAAGTACCCAAGTCTAGCCAGTCAGTGGCAGAATGCACTCAGGTCTGGGTGTTTTGCAAAAGTTGTCATTCCAAAACTTTATCCAACATGAATAATAAAGTATAGTCTCCCCGTCACAAACCCCCCGAACCCTGCCTGGGAGAAAAACACAAAATGAAAAAATAAAGGGAAAAAAAAGGAGAAAAGCCAGCATAACACTATAAAATAGTGATAGTCATTGTACATCAGAAGACAATACATGGATGGCTATGGTTCAAACAGTACATACCTCACACTAGGCTTGGGTTTGTTGACTGAATTCTGCCCATTTAAGTAACAAAGATTGCCATGTTCTTAGGAAAACTCGGTCTTTATTAACAATCTTATATCGGATTCTGTCCATATGTAAAACGTTACCTAATTCCCTAAGCCACTGATGGAATTGGGGGCTAACCTTTGCTTCCCACTGTTGTAAAATAAGGCGCTTGGCCAACAAAGTGCAAAGGGAAATTGCTTGCCCCTCGTAGATTGTTATTGAAGAATCATGCTTCACTGAACCAAAAAGGGCTAAAAGTGGGTCGGGTAAAATGGTCTTATGGAAGGCATTTGATATATAATTAAAAATAAGAGACCAAAAAGAAGTCAGGTTTGGACAAGACCAAAAATGATGAGTAAGCGTACCAATTTGTTGATTGCATTTGTCACATAGAGAAGAGATGTCTGGGTATATGTCATAGAGCCTGGCTTTGGAATAATTAAGTCTGTGGACTACCTTAAATTGAATCAAGGAGTGTCTGGAATTGATAGAGCTACTATGAATTCTATGAAAAATATCCTCCCACACCGTTTCTGATAGTTCTGTGTTGAGTTCTTTTTCCCAATTGCTTTTCAGATTGTCATTGGGGACCACTATACAGGCCAACAAGATACTATACAGAAAGGAAACTGAACCTCTGGAGCCTGGATTGAGTCGTTGAAAATGATACAGTATGTTATGTTTAGGCAAATGCTCGCAATGTGGTATGTGTGTCCTAATGAAATTCCTAATCTGGAGGTATCTAAAAAAGTGCACTTGCGGTAAACCATATGTCTGCTGCAATTGTTGAAATGACATTAAATTTCCATCGAAATAAAGGTCTTTAACAAAGACAATATTCCCTGCTTTCCACATGGAAAAGACAGGGTCCGACAGAGCTGGGTGAAAAGCATGATTGTGGCAAATAGGGCTGTCATTGTAGACTTTAGGCAGTACCAAAAATGACTGGATTTGTTTCCATATTTTCAAAGAATGAACTATTACTGGATTGGATATATTTGGAGATTTTACCTTTGCTGGATTATTGAGAAGTGCAAGCAGGGAGGTGGGCCTGCATGTAGAAACTTCCATTTGGAGCCATGAGGGCTGGTCTTGGATTGATGGCGGGCCGTTGCGCCAGAAAGACAGTACATTTAAATTAGCGGCCCAGTAATATAACTTAAAATGAGGAAGATCAAATCCACCAACAGCCCTCCCTTTCCACATACGCTTTTTAGAAATTCTAGGTCGTTTATTGTTTTTTTTATTGTTTTATTTGTTTGTTTATTGTTGTCTTTTGTACTTTTAAATGTGTGATTTTACAGGAGATGTGTCCCTCTAAATTTTATGTATTTATATTGTTTTATGTCATTTTATTTTCATCAATATTACTGTACAGCACTTTGGTCAATCTGGTTGTTTTAAAAGTGCTTTATAAATAAAGTTGGTATGGTATGGTAAGGGTCAGAGTGAAAGGTTTAGCAAGTGTATATTTCATGTATTGATAACGAGAATTGCAATGTGCAATGGGTCAAAAGCTTGACACGCAGGAGCGGAGGCAAACATTTCAGTACATAGTGAGCACTTATGAGAAGCCATGCGCTGAAATGTTTGCTCTTGTTCCCGCTTATAAAACAAAGTACTATTTGCTTCTGTTTAATTTTACTCGAGATGCAGAGTTTAATAATTAAATATAGAATTAATGTGCTACCAAAAAGGAAAAAAGTATAACAGTATTTCACATTTGCATGCAAACATACTTTTTTACATACAGTACATGAATAACAGTTTTGCATACAGTACCAGTCAAAAGTTTGGACATACCCACATTTTTCTTACAAGAGATGTTAAATACAGAAATAAGCAGCCTTTATTTTGCAAACAAAGATCTAATTCTTAAATCCATCAAACTAACCACCATTTGTTCTTATATTTGCAGAGCATTCTCACATTTTTTTTTTAAACAAGGGCAGTCATATGACTATGATGAATTTGCAGCTGCACGGCTGTCTAACTTCCCAAAGACATGCTGCACTTAAGGCGTGCTTTTCATCAACCTTTTCGGCCAATAAGTCCCAAAATCGCTTGACTTTAATTCGGCTGTTGGCAAATAGGAGCAGCTTATTTGTCTGTTTAATTTGCAAAATATGGCCTCTTTGAAAATTCCAAAATTCTGGACACTAGTCAAACAAGTAAATCATTCTTTTTTCACTTCTGACTACGTTTTACAAGATCACACTTGAGATTATATAGAGAAGTTAAGCTGTTAAAATGTCTCTAAAAACAGAGTGCTGTGACATTAGCAAAGCGTGTCCAAACTTTTGACTGGTACTGTACATACTATGCATGAAAGTGAAAGCAATTCCAATTGTCATTGGAGCACTGGGAACTACCCCTAAAAAACTTTTTTTCAAAAAAGATGAAGGGAAATAAAGACAGAATGTCAAGTAGAGGAACTGCAACAGATAACAGTCAAAGAACTCTGCAAGGATTCTTAGAAAGGTGCTGAAGATTTGCTTGAAAGTCTTGTTGACACCAAGTCTCAGACCAGAATCCACTTTCAAGAAACATGCAACCTTTTCCTAATAATAATAATAATAATAATAATAATTTTACTGCAGGTTGTATTTTTTGAGCCTGTTTCCATGAATATCAGGTGCAAACTAATATTAAATTTAAAATGATAAAATGCACTGAAGAAAATGTTTTTAGAAATAGGCTTCATCAGCAAAGAAACAGCTTTCTCCAATGAAGGAAAAAAGCTGCCTAACGTATGCAAAAATCTGAGTAATCTGAGTACACCAAGTTCACAATGGAAAAGAATATAATTTTATCTCAATATATACATTCACATGTCCCTGTTTTCAATTAAGTACTGTTCTTTTTTTCAAGAAAATTACTGGTGTCATGTTATTAGCACCTCTGAAAACTATTATGAATAATTTTGAGCACAGTAAAACTTGCTTTTTTGTTTTAATTATAGTAAACTCACCTCAGCGCTGGGGCCTCGCAGACGAGGGGGATTTCGCTTTTGTTGCAATTAAATTCTGTCCCTCACACTTATGGCAACATTAAGAAATTATGCTGTGCATGCAATGATGTTGTAAATGTAATTTTGGCAGAACTTGGGCATACCTTAAACAGCGGTTGACCTGTGCTTTTGCAAAAAATTCACACTTTTTATCATTTTGAGGGTATTTGTCATTGCTAGCGCACAGAAAATTGGAATAGCGCAAAATTGTCTGAAACCATCCAGTAGGAACTCTGTAGTCAATTTATGAAGAATGTAAATGTGAGCAGTATGTCAGAGATTCGAAAAATACTCTATTATAATCGATTGGTTGAAAAGGCTCACTTTTCAGATGGCATCGGTCTGAGCCAGAATGCAATCAAGCTGAAACTGTGAACTGTGCCACCACAGTGTTATGCCGTGTTTGTCTGCGATAAACGGCTCAACCATGATAACTTTTGGCGTAATAATGTGCGTATTGCATTGATCTTGGGCACTCGGCGGCAAAATGAATTCCACCAAGTAGTTCCAGGGGTGGGAAATTTTGGCAGAATGTCTGAATTGGACATCTCTGATAGAAGGCTAAGACTTGATTGCTGTCTGAGTAGGGGAGACCAGGGTTACCTCGTCATGATTTTGTATTAGGCTTCATAACTCTTTGTTGCTAAAACTTAGAGAAATACCTTTATGGTCTATGTGTAGTGCAGAATGTCGCCTACAAAAGTTGTATAGATACAATCTCAACATAGCGTATATTTTCGTCACAATATTCAATTTTCGATATATCACAAACATGCCGAAGTAACCCCATACCCCGGGTTACTTTGTCAGATGGGTGGGGTAAAATCGTCATAGTAGGCAATCAGCTGAAGCTGAAAATGACAGTCCAATATTCTCATAACAGAAATGGTGAGAACTGTTTTATTTTTACAACGAACCAACACAAGCTATGATTTATGCACAATCACCATCAGAGTAGCAGTTATGACATGTAGGCGAGCACACTGGCATTTGCACAGTCCTCATGTGCCCACTCTTTGCATAAGAAGCATTGGACCCACTCCTCTCCACCTTTGGATGATGAGTAAGGACCAAGGCACCAAAGAAGAGCAGCAAACATTCCCACTGAAAAAGGAATGGAATGAAATGCAGAGGCCCCAGGGCTGGCACCTGCCAACCCTAAATACTCTGCCAACACCTCCACTTTAATGGGCCCCACCTGTGGCCCATTAAGGTGGAGGTGAAAGAAGGAGAAAGGGGAGGGGCTGCAAGGAGCAAACTATTACAAACCCATACTTGTGTCCTCCAAACAAAGGCCTTAATAGGTCCTCTATCATAAACATAAAATAAATGCAAATATTAGAATTATTAAGACACTACAGGTGTCTGAAAAACAATAAATCGGCTCCTATATTTGACTTTGGAATATTTTAATATAGGCCTACACAGGACCTATAAGTGGTGCAACCTCAGTACCCTGACAAACTAACCCCATGCTGCTTGGCCAGTGTAGCCCCGTGCTCCCATTTTGGAAATAAGGCTGCATCTCTCATCTCATGATCACAGCAGGCCTTTATCTTATGTGTTGTTAATAACTCTAGTTACACACGTTTATGAAACAGTAAAAACACCAGGGAAATCTTTGTCTTCAAAGAAGCGAGGCGCATTTCTTTCAGAAAGTTAAAGTTTGAAATTTGGGCCAAAATTTAGTTATTTAGGCAGAAAACACTTACATGACACAAGTCCTTCATCTTTCCAAGAGATGACGTTGCTGAGATGTCACATAATTTGGACATTTTCGTTTTCCCGTCAGTGCGTTTGCAATGAAAAAACTGGGGTGACAAACCTAACCCCGTGACCGAAGTAACCCCGGTCTCCCCTATATTTTCCATAAGGCAATGACTGCAAACGTACATAACCAGAAATAAGTGGCAAATATAACCAGCATTGATCTGCTGCAATCACCATCCAAGCCTCCATAATTTAATTTTATTTAAAAAGAAAAAAAAAAAACCCCTGGTCTGGACTGGAAAGGACAAGCCCATCAGTGTGCCACCTACGGTAATCAACGGCAGGCAGCTCTCAACTGAGCCCTTACATTCACTGTTATCTCGACCAGGAGAAATTGTAATCACTTGTGTGTGCACAAGGGAGTGTTCGTGTGTGGGACTATCTGTTAGGGAATGAGGTCAGGTGGACACCAGGCGCAGGATCCAGGAGGTTTTATTTGGAACCCAGACACAGAAAAAGTGGCACACAGGCCAAAAAGAAACACCGTGCACATGCACTGAACCAGGAGAACCAAGGTACTCTACCAAAGGCAGGGAAGGGGGGAAACTAATATACACACTCCACGAGTGGCTAGAATAAAACTGAAACAAGCTGGCGGGAACACGGAGACTAGACAAGGGGAAGACACTGACTCAAAAATACAACGGAAATGCTCGGAAGGAACAGAGATTTTCAATGCCGCACCGACTCAGGTGAAAACGCGCGAAGTCCCGTCTGACATCTCTTCCCTCTTCCCAGTTTAAATACACTAGGGAGGAGGCGGGGATAAGGCAGGTAATCTCAAGGGGAAACAGAAACACATGGGATTAATAAACAAATTCACGAGGACCGGGTAGACAATGATGACTCGACATAAGACGCTAAGACGATCAATCAAACTGGACAGTTTAGATTGAGGTAATCTAAACGTGACGAGTAAAAAGCACCACGAGAACAGCAAAGGAAAGCATAGCTTTAAAAGCAGTTAATCAGGGAAAGCTTAGGAAGGAATTCACAAAAGCTAGAAACACTCGCACTCGCTAATGAGTTAATTAGGTTCAGTGGCGGATCTAGAAAATTTTACATGGGGTGGCAAAGGGGTGGCAAGAGGTCTGGGAGGGGTGGCATGGGACGTCCTCAGTGTGGTATTAGGAGATCCCCAATTCCAATGAAGTTGGGACATTGTGTATAACATGCATAAAAACAGAATACAATGATTTGCAAATCTCATAAACCCATATTTTATTCACAATAGAGCACAGACAACATATCAGATGTTGTAAGTAAAGATAGGCAGAGGTTCACCAATCTGTGAAAAACTGCGTCTAAAAATTGGGGAACAATTTCAGAAAAATATTCTTCAATGTATTTATTGTACAGAGTGTCCCAAAAAAAAAGGAAACCAAGAATAAATGGTTAATTCTATAAAAATTACTTAACATTCTTTGATTAAAAATGACGTTCGGTGTTATATAACTATGTCTTGTATCTAATGATGTCAAGTAAGTGGAGGATGTGCACACTCAACTGAACAACAATGACACTTCTGGAGTAAGTCAGTCACCACTTTGCGCTAGATTACATAAAATGATGACAGGCCGAAACACAGATGAACCTGGATGTTCAGTTTCAACTTTTCCTTGTCGGGGCCATTAGTACTTTAGGTTGTGTAATGTGTACTGCTTTAACCCTTTAAGGCCTAATGCAAAAATCCCAGCAGAGAATCGTGCTGCCATGGGCTGAAGCACAGCTTCTCAGCTTTCAGGAACAGTTGGAATTTTTTTTTCTATTGCGCAAAACTTACAGTAATTACGGTATTTTCAAAATTACGCGCATATCTATGTCGGCAACGACACGTTCTTAAAATGCGCACATGCTGTCCCGGTTTAAATGGGTTAAATGTAAACCCTACTAGCTGCATGACGTGCACAAATCATGCAGCTGACAACAGAACAATGAGTTCTGACAGCGATGCCAGACTAATTTTGTGTTCTTTATATGATGTGAAAAAGCACACAGTTGTGTACTTAATAGTCCTAATTAGTTTTATAGATACTAAGTTTCAACAGAATACTTCTAATTTTATTCCCAGTTTCTCTTTTTTTCTGGATGCACGGAATTATTATGCCTTCCAAGATGTAGCAGAGTGAATATTTAGGCCCAATGAAATAAAAGTACCTCAAAATAAATACAGCAAAAGTACTTAAGTCACAGTCCAGGACTGATATTGGCTATCTCTTTTAAGAGAGCTTCGGACGACGATTGTTGTGCTGTGCTGCAAAACGTCTCACAAACATATCCAAATCTAGCTGTTTTGCACGCTATTTCAATACTGAGAACAGCTAGATTTCTAAGACGATCGTCTGATGATTGTCAGGCAACATAGACCTCTAGTCGTGTGGCTGAATTTCCGCCAAGTCAGATATTGCTCCTGCCGCGAGTACTTATGAGCTATGTCAAGAAACGGAATTGCTAGATCTATACAAACATATATACGGTAAAATAATAACAATTATATTTCAAGTTTCAATGGAATTTAAGAAATTTTGCCTGGTTCTGCTGACACATGCCGAATTCATTAGGACATACCCTCTGTATGTTTGCAAAAAGGGCTAACGGTAGTAGGTGCGTACCCGCCCGTACCTTTACCTGTGATGGAATGAGAGGCTAATAATACCGCTGCCTTACCTTTAGCATGCAGGCTAGAGATACGGGTCCGTGCCCGTAGCCACTGCCTTGGCAGTAAGGACCTGGTTTTATCATGCAGCCTCATTGCAGTGATATTGATCACATAACACTGAAACTTAACAGCGACCCTCTGGATTCAACACGCCTGTTTTTGATATCTAGCTAAATGCATCATAAACTGTTCTCGTTTTTACTATAATCAAAACTAACCGAAGACAAAAATGCTCCAACAAATCACACGGGAGTGAGTCACTTTTGACCAGCAATTAATGAACGCATTGAACCATCGCCTTTAGCGTACATTCCATCCATTACAAATTTAACTGAACTTCATTCACCGGGGGAAACTGACTTTACTTAGAGAAAGTTGCGCGGCTAAGTGGCTCCACTCTGCTGCGCTGCACGCAGGCTCCAACATGTGTCCATGCCAACTAACACGCCAGCGCGGAGCAGGAGGCTCGTCACGCGGACTCCGCGCGTTGATGCAGGACCGTAGCTCAGTATTTGAGGAGCCGAATATTATATTTACATTTGTAATTTTTTTTTTTTTTTTTTTTTGGTGAATTCATCTTTTATTTCGATGCTTTGAGGGGCTTTTAGACATAGAGGTGATTTGTTTTACAAGTATAGTTTTAAGAACTTTAAAGTTAGGGGGGCAGCGCTCGACAGTGGGGGGGCAGTTGCTCCCCTCTGCCCCCCTGTAGATCCGCCCCTGATTAGGTTAGTACTATGTGACAATATACACACACCCTTAAATAAGTGCTGGTTAGCATGGTTAGTAATAGCCCTATCAGAGAACGCATTCACTCAGTTTTACGAGCCATTCACTCAGAATTTTGCGAGACCCAGAATAAGCACAGGTGGAAGCAATGAATGAAATACTGAAGCCAAAACCGAAAGAGGAAATGTGATTGGACAACGGGACTCAGGCATGCAGGCTGTCACACGACATCACAGGAACCAGGGCGAGGGGGAATAGATGGACAGGCCGCGGGAATGGAGCTGAAACACAAATCAAGAGGGACACGGGGAAAAACGCACAAGCACAGACAAGCACACAAGGCAGAATCATAACACTATCAGTGGGATTACTCAAAAATTCTGCAACAATTTATCAAAATTATTGTGGGAAGTTGGACTGTATGATTGGAAAAAGGTGATTAAATCTCAAAATTGATCCACAGACAGATCTGGATTGTGCACCTGATTTTAAGTGCTAGTACATCAAAATCTGATGGCGGAGCTATGCACTCAATCAAACTACTGATTTGCTAAATAAATAAATAACTAATTCTAATCAGTGGAATGACTCACTAATTTATTTTAAGATAGCACTATTCTCCGTTGCATTCTAAACTTTCAATTTTTGAGAAACTTCTCTGATGTGCGTATTTGTTTGCGAGATGACTCCTTGTAAAGCTGTTTCACGAGAATCCAATACATGTTCCATGTAAAGTGTAAGGCCTATGCCTGCTGTTCTTTGAGTGTGGTGTCGGTGTAAAATGACAGGGCTCATATTGTTGGATTCTGTGGACTTTCCTCTTTTATTTGAGGTATCGTTTTTATGCATAGCACAAATTCAGGAGAAATTCTGGCAATTCAGCGCTGATATGATTTGATCCTATGTTTTGCTACATGCTTATTTACTTGCTTGGTGCTTGAATTGTGTTCGGTTGAGGTAAAAATGGTTTACATGAGCTTCTGGCCGAGTTTCTTCGCGAAATGTGGATATGCCGCATGACAATGTTGCGATTTGGAAACATGCTGTATTTATAATGCGTAACAACCGGCCCCCGGTATCGGGGCGTAGGTCTTATGGGGTTAAAATGACATGGCTTATATCGTTAGACTCCGTGGATTTTGGTCTTTCATTTGATGTATTGTTTGTATGCATAGCACAAATTCAGTAGAAACGCTAGCAATCGAGCACTGATATTATTTTATCCTTTGTTTTGGTACATGCTTATTTACTTGCTTGGCGCTTGAATTGTGTTTTGGCTGAGGTAAAAATGGTCATCATGTGCTTTTCTCCAAGTTTCTTCCTTTTAAGTGGATATGCCACATGATGATGTTGCTATTAGGAAACATGGCATATTTATGATGCTTATTGATTGCCCCCATTACCAGGGGCATTCAAGTTTAAGTGGTTAAGGGGGAAAGACCAGATGCAGTTATTAAATTTTATTTTTGAAATTGATGGTGGATTAGCTGCATATGTTCTGTTTATTCATATGGAAAGTATCCTTCCATTTGCTTTCTTTTGGTGGAGATTAATGAATGACCCATGAAACTGACTTCCCTGAAAATGCGGTCATCACCGAAAAATCACAAAAAGGGGAGAAATAAAAAGTAAGTCGAAAGGAAGATGAGGCCTAAAATTTACCTCAAGTAAATTCCTATTTTTGTCTCCTTGTGAGATGTGCAGAAATAGAATACCTGAAGAAAATCAAAAGGCGTTACCTTAGCCAGCCAAGATGCTATCTGGCTAGCTAGCTAATTAACATGCTCCTGGTCTTTTGCAAGGGAATTATTTTGCATGCAGCACCTGCATTGTCTCCAGCTTGACCATTTTGCCTACGCAAGATAGTCGACAACCGGACCTGAGCACATAGCAAGCAAGCAAGTTCAAATGGACTCTAAATTGGAGAATTGAGAACTAGGCTCCAAGACTGCTTGTTTTGTAAAACGTACTTTAAGCAATTAAATTGGGATGGTCTGAGAAGGCCAAATAGAGGTTCTTTGAAAAAATTCCTCATGTTAAAAATGTTATCTAACTTCTGTGCAGTGATGTGGGATGCTGAGCTACACGGAAACCGAGCTAAGAATTTCCAAGTTTGATTTGTACAGCTGTTAATTGTGTGGCTGGCCTCAGAACGAAATGATAATTATATCACTAGCAAGCTAGCTAGTTTGCGAGCTATAGCCAGCTACTAAATCACCGTATAATGATTATAACATTCGCCAATACTACAAAATACTATTATGTAATTAAGTAACTTATAAATTGGGAAGAGTATTTAAAGGGATGGTTTGGATTTTTTGACATGAAGTCATATGAAATACTCTTTAGCAGTGTAGTACATGAGAGATGATTTTTTTTTTTTGTTAATGAGTCTTGTGAGCAGAGTTCTTGCCTCTCGATGTTTCAAATGAAGTAGTTCCAGCTAGTTTGCTGGGGTAACAAAATTAAAAATTTTGCTTCACAAAACAGTTTTTACAGGAGTAATATATTTTAGTCACAAAACCATAGTCAGTGAATAATTCACACTTCACAATCACTTTGCACTATTTTTCTATCCCTGGCTATCAGCTGTTTGACGGTCTCACTGGTTCTTTTAATTGACAAAAAACAATCTGACTAAAAAAGCGACAATGACATTCCCTTTACCACAGTGGGAAAGGGATACCTTTATGAACCAGAGTTTACCGATGCCGAACTTCGTCAGATGGAGATAGATTGGGCAGCGAGAGAGAGAAGAGAAAGAAGCTGTCCGAGCTGAAGATGAGCCCACAACAGCAGCGAGGGGAGACAGAGTTAATGAAAAGTGGTGGTGCACTTCTTCAAAGTGTCAGATAATGCCGATGGTGGAGGAGAGCTACTGCTGCCACGAATGGGAACTTGTTGTGCCTCCGATGCAAGATCTTTCAATATCAGACGAGGCCAGTGCACCTGCCTGTGTGTGCATCACTTGCCATCAACACTTTCCCACAATCTTGAAAGCCAGTGTCTTGCAGACCTTTTTCCACATTCCAAAAATAAACTAGAAGCATCCCAGGCCATCAGGGCCTGATAGACAGCTGTCTTCAGAGTAAGTGTGATGGCTGTCTCTGATAAGATAACTATGGAATTAAAATTAGTTGTGAGGGTATTTTGGCTGCAGAATATTTATTGGGTGGTGACTAATTATACACTCGTATATATCCTGTTAGGTCATATTCTGTTTATTAGCAGAATACAAGTGCACACACTACTACAGCAAATAGGCTACATGTCAGTCATCCAAATGTGGACATAATCAGTTATATCTTGTAAAAAGTAGCGGTCTGACCGCAGTAACAAAGGCCTTTGGAAACATCAGCTTGTGAAACAGCACAGATTTGCATGAATTAATTGGCGAGGCTCATTAAGCAATAAGCCATGAGAATCCGATCAATATTCTGAGTGTAGTTGCGGCTAGAGGGTGTTGTTCAGGCATGATGCACAGCTTAGTGACAAATGTAAGGATGGCAAAAATGAATGCAGCAAAGCCAGCGGAAGTTTTTTGACTTTTGCGTTTATATTGCCATCCTTATGATGCCATATAAATAAATCATATATAATATATCAAATATAATAAATATAATCAATATATTTTCAATATATATGTATTTTTTTACTCTTTGTTTTATTCTTTTACTTTTTACTTCATACTATTCTTTTACCGTAATCTTATTTTTCCTTTTATTGTTTTTATTTATTTATTTTACAGCGCCCTCCATAATTATTGGCACCCCTGGTTAAGATGTGTTCTTTAGCTTCTAATAAATTCAGTTTTTTTCTAAATAATATAAGACCACAATGAAAAAAAGAGGAAAATCCAACCTTTAATTCAAGTGCATTTATTCAGTGGGAAAAAAATCCCACATTAAGAAATAATTCTTTTACATCAAATCATGTGTGCCACAATTATTAGCACCCCTGATGTTAATACTTTGTACAACCCCCTGTTGCCAACAAAACAGCACCTAATCTTCTCCTATGATGTTTCACAAGATGGGAGAATACAGAAAGAGGGATCTTCGACCATTCCTCTTTGCACAATCTCTCTAAATCATCCAGCAACCTGGGTCCTCTCCTCTGCACTCTCCTCTTCAGCTCACTCCACAGGTTTTCAACGGGGTTGAGGTCTGGGGACTGAGATGGCCATGGGAGGAGCTTGATTCTGTGTCTGGTGAACCATTTCTGTGTAGATTTGGCCACATATTTAGGGTCATTATCTTGCTGAAAGACCCAGTGACGACCCATCTTCAGCTTTCGGGCAGAGGCCACCAGATTTTGATTTAAAATGTCCTGGTATTTCAAAGCGTTCATGATGCCATGCACCCTAACAAGGTTCCCAGGGCCTCTGGAAGAGAAACAGGCCCACAGCATCACCGATCCTCCCCCATACTTCACAGTGGGCATGAGGTGCTTTTCTGCATACTCATCTTTTGTGTTCCGCCAGACCCACTTAGAGTGTTTGTTGCCAAAAAGCTCTATCTTGGTCTCATCTGACCAAAGCACACGGTCCCACTTGAAGTCCCAGTACCGCTTAGCGAACTCCAGACGTTTGCGTTTATGATTGTGAGTGAGAAAAGGTTTTTTCCGTGCATGCCTCCCAAACAGCTTGTTGACATGTAGATAGCGCCTGATGGTTGTTTTGGAGACTCTGTGACCCCAAGATGCTACCATTTGTTGCAATTCTTTAACAGTGAGCTTTGGAGAACTTTTTATTTCTCTTACCATCCTCCTCACTGTGCGTGGTGGCAAAATAACCTTGCGTCCTCGTCCAGGCTTGTTTACCACTGTTCCAGTTGTTTTAAAATTCTTAATGATTCCTCTGACAGTAAATATGGGCAGGTGCAGGCGAGTGGCTATTTTCTTGTAGCCATTGCCTGACTTGTGAAGGTCGACATACATCTGCCTTACTTGAATGGTGTGTTCCTTTGTCTTTCCCATGTTGAAGAGTGGATAAGAGAAATGGCCTCTGTGTCACATCATATTTATACCCCAGGGAAACAGGAAGTGATGAATTACTAAATAAATGTTCCTAGATACTCTGATCAACTTTGTAAACTACTGTAGAAATGACAGAAATACTTCAATTACATTTATTTCCTAGGACTTGTTAGGTGTGCCAATAATTGTGGAACAGGTGATTTTATGAAAAATAATTATTTCTTAGTCAGGGATTTTTTTTTTTCCCTTAAAATTCACTTGAGTTGAAGGTTACATTTTTCTACAATTTTCAGTGTGAGAGTATGCTTCTGCAATAAAAATTGAATTTAAGGCTTTTAACACATCTTAACCAGGGGTGCCAATAATTATGGAGGGCGCTGTATATGTGTATGGTGATTATCATGTATCTTAATTCATGTACAGCACTTTGGTCAACTGAGGTTGTTTTAAATCTGCTATATAAATAAACTTTGATTGATTGATTGATTGAATATCAGTGTAGGCAATAGCCATTCACTTCTTCATTATCATCTCTTATTATATGTATTGGTCTTGGTTGTTCAGTCGATATATCGTCCCGGTTGTGTAGGGACAGAAGCTTCCTTTCTGAAATGCACACCGCACACACAAAGTTTTTTTTACCGTTGCCACCTTGGTTTCAATGTTCAAACCTACGGCCACATTTGTCGAAGAGCATGGTCCATGACAGGAAACCGGTGAAATACATAAGAGGAATCAGACAGGTTTTTACCCCTCGACCAACTTTGGCCAGAGGGGTATTGCAGTCACCTTTTCGTCTGTCTGTCTGTCACGTGTCGGTCCATGACTTTGTCCAGGCCAATACTCAGCAACTATTGATGGTAGCTTTTTCAAATTTGGTATGGTAACTCTCTCCATAGATGTGCAACGTCAGGTTTTTTTGGTGATTTGAGCTTTGACCTTGGCCGAGGGGTATTCAGCAATGCCTTATGTTTGTTATTACAGCTGGGAAAATCAGTGGTCTGCACCATTTTTTTCTTTATTTTCTCGTCTGTCAATAAACTTGCCTCTCTGTGTTAGCTCTCTCAGGTCGCCGGCTTGCGGCAGTGTGTTACCTTCAAAAGAGGTGATATTCGGCGCGCAGTGATACTGAGGGAGAGAAAAATATTGCAAAGTGATTGTAAAGTCTAAGTTTTTCACTGACCATGATTTTATGACTGAAATATATGTTAGTACTCTTGTAAAAGCATGTTGTTTTGGGAAGCAAAATGTTTTTTTTTTGTGACCCCAGCAAACTAGCCGGAACTACTTCACTCGAAATTTCAAGAGGCAAGAACTCCGCTCACAAGACTCATTAACAGAAAAAAATCACCCCTATATGCACTACACTGCTAAAGAGTATTTCACACGACTTCATGTGAAAAAATCCAAACTATCCCTTTAAATTGTTCAATATTGCGAACTTCATAATAAATGTTCATAACATAAATAACAGTTGTACACTTGTATTCAAAATCAAATCAAAAGTATTTGGATCCAAAATAGAAAAAGAAGTTTATGAATATGACATCTATCTATGTAAATTATGGAGGCACCTCACTTACTATCATAAAACCAAAGAAAGACTCATTCAGACAATCTCAGTATATGGAAAAGGCAGTATCTGCACTCAGATTATTGCAGATATTTTACAGCTCACGCTCAATGTGTGCTCGCATTACATATGTGTCCCTACCTACTCTCACATTAAACCTTGGGTTCTCGGTCTCCTCCCTGACAAAGACGCTTCTAGCACAGTTATTGAGTCTTTAATTTATTCTTCTTTTTTTGCATTAATTCATGATTCTTTATTATTGAGTAAATTAACTTTTGAGACTGTTCTAGCACCACAGGTGTCGATAGTCAGACAAGGCTTTAACTGCATATGGTGCTGAAAGCACAGCGATACCAGGTCCGCCTGCCTGAGTTTCAGAACTGCTGAGCTGAAGAGGCAAATTAGCCGTCTGTGCTCTCCAGTTTTTCTCCAGCGGTTATCGTGCTCCCATCACTCTGAGTTGCATCTGTGTTGGCGATCCGATAGTTTTTCGACTGGAAGAATTTTGAAATACGTCAGACCTTGACAACTGTCATGGCAAATTTGTTGCACGCCCCTCGGAAGTGATGAATTTATGGAAGGCCATTGACATCAACTACATCAAGTTAATTCTACTCAAAAAAAAAAAAAAACCCAGAAAAAACATTTACTTTCACGCTGGTCTGATCACCTAAGTTCATACCACCCTAAATATGAAATGTCAAAAACAGGTGCAAAAATTCAATTCCTCTCATTGTTTGGTATTAGCTTGTTCACAGTAAACACACCTTTTATTAAGTCCTAAAATGGCTGTGTCAATAACATTTGTGAAAATATCCTCTAATAAAGACCAAGTGATTCGCTACTCTTTATGATCCATGACCCCTGATGTGAGAACAACGCCATGTCAGATTACGATCATAAAATATAATTTTGTTGCACTGTAATCAGGGGTTTTATCTTGTATTTTATTTTTGAAATGATGGACATTTAAAAATGCATGCCTGAGGACAGAGATTTAAAAAATACAGGTCAACAGCTGCACTGTGATAACCCCACGTAAAGAGCCAGCCGTCTGAGCCGTGAGCTTGACCACATGGAGCGGTACGCCGTCATCTTGGGCAGAGACCGCAATACTTCCCCAGCCGCGATAGAGCTGTTACCTAGCTGGTCACGGGAACCTTTTCCTTTTCAGCTAAGCAGTACTGTATACTATGCTCTGGAGACCTACAGATTGCAGCAGAACAGATGTAAAATCCTGTCAAACCGTTGTACCATGGACCCATAAGAAATGCTATATAGCAATCTGATATAATGTTATGAAAGGGCAGTTAATGTTATTTATGCCTCAAGACCCCAGACATGAAATTTAAGCCACATTGTTGAAGAGACTACGAACACAAACAGTTACACATGCAGTTGCACATAACTCCAACTCTACAGTAAAAGACCTGCAACATTTCCTGATTACAAACACATGCGCATGCGTGTCTCTATGCCTAGCACAAGACAGCGTGCCTTTAGTATTTGTTAACACTGGAGTGCAACATGGAGCAATTCCTTGTACACACTGGGAGATCCTGGAAACTCCACAGATTAAACTTTGTTCTGGATGTGAGAGGAAACTGCATTATCCGCTGCTCAGAAATCATATTATGTGAATTTCTGCTGCTCAAAGAAGGCTGTTAATAGCTCTTTGCTTCCTCTTCAAGACCATTTCTTTCAGATGCATAATCTGTGCTTTCACATTCACAGAGTAAACAGATTGCAAGCTATCTATTGATTTCACTGCACAACTGAAATTCAATTTGCATCACAATGTTGCATCACAGTACTCATGTGTGTTATTTGTCATCTCTCAGACTTGTAAATTATGACCCCACGATATATAAATTCATAAGTCTGTTTTGAAAATGTGTTATATGTATGCCCAAAATGCCCAAAACTCTAACAGTGCAGAAAAGACCCTTACCAGAACACTTCAGTCCCACATCGTTTCTGTGAGAGCAGGGCTGATTCTGAGAGGGTGCTTTGGGACAGGAGTAAATCTGAGACTCGTTGCCTCTACACTGAATCTCTTCTGTCCACATCTGGCCCTCACCCTGGCCAAACACAGCTGCCCCCCACTTTTTAGGGACTCCACGGCCCAGTTCGCTGCACACAACCTCTGCGTCCAGCTGGTCAAAATCAGCATCACACACTGTGCCCCACAAGCTTCCATTACGCACTTCGACTCTCCCAGAGCACTGGTCAGCCCCGTCCACCAGCCTGACATTTGGAGTGCTTGGACCTACACAGAGAGAGAGAGAGAAAAGATGATCAAATCTAAGGACTGACACCTTATTCCAGAGATGATAACGGAGACTGATGAATGAAAATAGTGGTGATGAATGAGACAAGTACACCGAGACTGCCTGTGGCGTGTGATGAGCCAATCGCAAGAGAAGGTGAGTAAGAAATACAGTATTCTGTGGTGAATTTGTTAAGGCTGTATGAGTTCAGTAAACTGAAACATTTATTGATTACAATACAAATACGTGCACATGAGCATCCGTACTTCCCACAATTTTCCAGCCAAAGACTGTATACACACATGTACAAACCAAAGACAACATGCCTTATGACTGTCTTTAGCCTGTAGAGCTACATCCCACAATTCCTTGTCCTGGGAGATCCTGCAAACTCCACAGATTAAACTTTACCCTCGGTGTGAGAGCAGACAGCTGTAGCTGCTGCTATGAAATCATGTTCTGTGAATTTCAGCCGCTTATGGAGGGCTGCAAATAGCTCTGGGCTTCCTCTTCATGAGTGTGTAATCTCAGCTTTCACCATCGCAGAGTAAGCAAATTCTGAGCTATAGTCTCTTCACTTCCACAGAAAAGACACTTTCCATCAACACTCAAGTCCACTCTGTGACTCTGTGCAGAAACCTTCCAGTGGAAATTATTCTATGGACAATTCTCCACTGCAGGTTACCTGACCTTTTTGGCAGTGGAGGTTTATAGATTGTCCTTCATGTTGGAGCAATTTCCTTGTCCTCCTCAAGAATTTCCAGCCACTTGGATCTGGAGTCAGAAGAGGGGTTTCGTGCACTACCCTCACACTCCAGCTGTACAGCAGCTTTTTCTCTGCCTCAGTAAACAATACAGACTGGGGTGAGTCCCCTCTTAAAAACTGTTTTACAGATGGTCCCACCCATGGACTATAGATAAAGATGGACGACGCATCTCCATTTACTCCCAATGATCAAAAATGGAGCCAAAATATCCAGGATACAGGCGCTGCCATCTTGCGCATTTGGAGACAGAGTCTGCGCCATAGTGATCGGGGGTCGAGCTGCGGTATGGAGATCCCACCCATACGCCCACCCGAACACCCCCCCTGAAATTTTGACCTGGCCTGGCTGCTTCGCTATTAACGTAAGTGCCTATAATAGCAAATACATAGAGACCGTACAGTTTATGTAAGTAAACGGACCCTCCAGCTGCCAGTGTCGTGTAAAATCTGGTCTCCCCATAAAATCCGGTCGCCCCCACCTGACTTCTGTCACCTACTGCGCGTCAATTTGCATCAAATCGCGTCATTTGAGTCATCTACGTGAATTGTATTGTAATGAAGTATTCTCGGAAATAAATTTGCCAATTCATTACATTTAAACAGAATGATTAGTACAGACAGATGTTATTGTATCTTTCGCTTGTACTGAAGTAACTAGCTTGCTAATATGGCCACAGTTCGCATTTAGTTTAATAACCGCAAGGTAGCCAGCAAAAGTGATAACAAATCGTGTGATGAATGACTAGCACACCAGTATAGCGAACTAGCTAGGTAGCTTGCTTATAAGGTTACAGTTCGCTTCACTGTTATAATCTCTAGCAACCTAGCTACGGTGGAAACAAACTCTTTAATGATGAGCTAGCTTTCTAGCTTGCAAATAAGACTCCAGTATACCACATGCGCGCTGACACAATTCAGTTAATTCTATGCTATTTCAACAGTGAGCTTTACGATGATCTCGCAAGACACGTCATTTGATGGGCATTATGCGACGGTAGTCACGTGGGGGGACCAGGTTTAATATGGAAGCATATAGTTAACAAAATTAAAATGAAAATGCAATGTCAAAAATGCATTTTCATATTCAAGATACAAGCGCACTATTTTTATCATAATGAAAATTCAAATGTAATCCTCCACTTTGCATTTTCATTTTCAAGTCCATGTATGCAATTTTTATAACAATTGGAAAATTAAAATACAATCCTCATTTACATTTGCATTTTCGAGAAGTGCCCTGCAATATCACTAACAAAACGAAAACGAAAACGCTAATCGTATAAAGCAAATACATTCTCGGAAATGCCTTTTCTTTTTCAAGAAGCAGACGCAATATCTGTCTCATAATTAAATCGCTAACGCAGTTCGCCACTTTTCCTTTTCATTTTCGTGACAGGCTGCCCTGCCTGGCTTTGCATTTTCGCTTTCGAGGTCCCACGCGCTTTTCCTAACAAAATTAAAAAGAAAATACCCTCCCTAGTTGGGTGTGGCCTGTCGGTGAGAAGGCGGGACGTCCTCCACAATTTGGTACGGATTGGATATTAACAAATACAAGCGATCTCGGTGGTTATCAATCAGAGGGAAACTCCAAGCACAAATGGTAACTTACATAGTTGGAGCCACTGACTGTGCATGGACGCTCCCCTGGACATTGCGGAGTTTGATCGAGAGTATAGCTAAGGTTTTCCCCCGAAAGACACTGCTCTCGCACTCAATTACCCCCGTGTGCGCTTGGATTAGCGCTGCTTCCACTGAAATTGTGTGCTTACACTCAGATCTGTCGATCTTCGGACGGGTTATCTGCGCATCATCTGTTTAGTAGTACAGTCGGTTACAAAGCAAGTTCATCCGCTCCTGCTCTCTTGGGCTTCATGTACTTCCATTGCTTTCTTCACGAATTTGGAGTGAAAGGACAGTTCGTATTAATACACCAGTGCCTATACGTCTCTTAACCTTAATAGCTGGCTACATACAATGGTAGCCGTGTAACACGTCGACCTCCAGTTCTCTATTATGCGAGTCTGTGGATGAATCGCAGAGGTAGACTGAGTTAAGACAGGGACAGAGTCATCTCAAAGGCTTGCGAAATCCATAGATTTCTCTTATTATACCAAGTCGCTTGTAATAATATGCTGGCCATAGCCAGATGTCGACACAGTGATATGTTTCGGCCAATCGATGTGTTTTTCATGAACGGTCACATCGTTAGACTAAAATTGCAGTGATCCTGCTCTCGCACTCAATTAGCCCCTGCGTGCGCTTGGATTATACCTGCTTCCACTCAAACCGTGTGCTTACACACGATCAATCAATGGTTGGACAGATTATCTGCACGCTATCTTTTGCGGGTTCATACGGTCCTGCCTACCGGGGCTGCATAGGTAGCTACTTCCGTGGCTTTCTTCACGATTTTGGAATAAACGGGCCTCTTATTAATACATCGGTGCCCATACTTTTCTTATACCTTAGTTGCTGCTACATATAAGAGTTGCCGGGTAACAAACACATCGGCTTCCAGTTGGTGTGCCTCACTGCAATTTTATGGATGAATCGCAGGGGTGCACTGAGCTGCGGGAGAGAGACGCATCCTGCTGCAAGCATAGTGTTACCGCATAAAAACAGACGTGCGAAACTGATCGCAATCTGGTCAAGTTAAATGGACTGGAAGCAAGTTTTATGCTATAGCTGTTCGTAATGTTCGTCATCTTGCAGGAAAGTAGTTAGCTAGCCAATTAACATCGCGTTAGTCTAACGATGTGACTGTTCATGAAAAACACATCGTTTGGCCGAAACATATCACTGTGTCGACATCTGGCTATGGCCAGCGACACCATATTAGCTCTTCAAGCGACTTTACGGTATTATAAGAGAAATCATACATCTATGGATTTCGCAAGCCTTTCTTCTGCAGCAGGAGGATGCAAGCGAACAGATGAATCTGTCCCTCTCTTAGCTCAGCCTACCTCCGCGATTCACCCACAGACTCGCATAACAGAACAGAGAACTGGAGGTCGACGTGTTACACGGCTACCATTGTATGTAGCCAGCTATTAAGGTAAAGAGACGTATAGGCACTGGTGTATTAATACGAACTGTCCTTTCACTCCAAATTCGTGAAGAAAGCAATGGAAGTACGTGAAGCCCAAGAAAGCAGGAGCGTATGAACTTGCTTTGCAACCGACTGAACAACTAAACAGATGATGCGCAGATAACCCGTCCGAAGATCGACAGATCTGAGTGGAAGCAGCGCTAATCCGAGCGCACAAAGGGGTAATAGAGTGCGAGAGCAGAGTCTTTCGGGGGAAAACCTTCGCTATACTCTCAATCAAACTCCGCAATGTCCAGGAGAGCGTCCATGCACAGTCAGTGGCTCCAACTATAGCCCTTTTTCCATCAAAAAGATAATTCGCTTTAAAATGATGCGCATCAAAACGTTAGTGCGACATTTGTGATGGAAAAAGAGTTATATCGCTCCAACGCAGATTTTGTCGCGCTATGTTAATTCGCTCCGCAGAGGTGGTTTTGGGAAAGTTTTATCGACATAAAAGTGATGGAAAAGGGTTGAAGCGATATAGAATGTCGCGCATGTGCCTTGGTAACGAGAATTCGAATGTTGTGCCGCCTCTGCGGTCTTCTGTCTCGCGCAGTTTAGTTCAGTTCACCTCAGAAATGATTCTATCGCCCGACTTCAGAAGAATGATGACTAAATAAAAAAGTAATCAGCGGTTGTCTTTATTTTAGAAAAGCTTGCTAGGTGTGACATGCTATCCTGTACAACGTCAAGTCCCGAAGAATGTCTTGTGTTTCGTTTACCATTTTTTTCAGTCCTAGCCATCACTGAATAGCAGACAATAAGCCAGGGTGACAGTCGTAGGAAGCAAATGGGTTCGGTGAAGATAATGTTACATCAGCTAAGCTTAGCACAATGAAGTAGTCGTTCACATGAGAAGAAAGGTGAGCGGTAGCTAGCTGAAACTATTTGGTATTTGAGATAGTGATCATTTTGTGCCACTTCAGCAGTTATACATTTCCAGTGGTAACCTTGCAAAATTAGATTAAAATCGGATTATTGGGCGATATGATGAGATTCGCTTCGTTTGCGCTGGTTAAAATTAGCCTTGATGATTGAACCAGTGACTGCCTAACGTTAGCCTAGCATCCGGGCCTCTGTCAGACTACGCACCGAGTGCGCTTTCTAAACATCAGCATATTCACGATCATACGCACAACAGGCGAAGTATTGGTACTAACCTGTGGTTAGCTATGAGGAGAAATGCAATCCATGTATGGCGTCAGGTCGCTATTTTTTCAGCATGTTTTTTCTCCCCCTTTAGCTTGAAAATAGTCAGGGACGTTCGCTGTTACACATATCCTCAGTACTCAGGTCAGTGGAAGTTTAGCTTTCCATAAATGAGCCAATTACCCCATCTACAGCCCAAATTTTGTTTTACTACATTTTCATGAGTAAGACCAGTCTATTATAAAACAGAGTTGCGTATCAACGATGCTGGCTTTGAAAAAAGTTACGATTGTGTGACATGGATCTCATTGATAACGTCAGATGCAGTCGTGAAATCTCGTGTATAAATTAGGCTAACATAAAGGGTTACTAATTTGAAGTGGGCTATATTCTTGAGGCGACCGCCTTGGCTAGTTGACTATAGCTGCGAAGGTGTCATGTAAAGGTAGATCGATAATAGCCATTTAACGTTCACTTATTATTCACGATATATCGCCATAGCGACAGCCAATGAATTTTCTTGCCAAATAACTTGATACATGTTTGCTGCGCTGGAAAGATTAGCCTATTTTTTAATCTCAAAAGAGCCACATAAAGGCGGTTACAAGAAAATTTTTGGATATTTAACTGACAGTTACTTTACTTCTTTGTCTATGCTCTCCAATTATAGCCTACTGTTGTTTTTTTCTCTATAAAGCACATTGAAATGTCTTGATGTAAGAAATACAAATAAAACTGCCTTGCCTTTTATTCTACAGTTTTTTAAATACATTTTCTACTCAGATAGACCTACGTATTTGCCACGAAGCATTGTCATTTTAATATAAGTAGTATTGACTGTTATTTTAGTCTTCTTCTAGGCCTAGGCTTATCCCTTGATTGCAAGTTTATCATTTTATTTATTATTATTTTTTGTCGTCCGAGAGCCCCGGCAGAGCAACAGCAGATCCTGGCTGGCGAGCCCCGGGTTCCCGACCTCTGCACTACACAAACTTTCTCAGAAGGTTCTAATTCGCTACATTGTTGATGGAAAATCATCTAGCGGGTCAGAAAAATGCGCTTCAACTCGGGGCAGTGTGACATCATTTTAATTCGCTAGAATCGTTCCGTTTATGGAAAACCGTTTTGACGCTTCTTATGTCGCTAAAAAATAATTAGACATTAGAGTTAATTCGCTTGAAAATCTGATGGAAAAAGGGCTTATGTAAGTCAGCATTTGTGCTTTGACATAATAGTGCGTGCAGCAGGAGTTTCCCTCTGATTGATAACCAACGAGATCGCTTGTATTTGTTAGTATCCAATCCGTACCAAATTGTGGAGAACGTCCCGCCTTCTCACCGACAGGCCACACCCAACTAGGGAGGGTATTTTCTTTTTAATTTTGTTAGGAAAAGCGCGTGGGACCTCGAAATCGAAAATGCAAAGTCAGGCGGGGCAGTCTGTCACGAAAATGAAAAAGAAAAGTGGCGAACTGCGTTAGCGATTTAATTATGAGACAGATATTGCGTCTGCTTCTTGAAAAAGAAAAGGTATTTCCGAGAATGTCTTTGCTTTATGAGATTAGCGTTTTCGATTTCGTTTTGTTAGTGATATTGCGGGGCACTTCTTGCAAATGAAAACAGTGCCTACATGGACTTGAAAATGCAAACGCAAAGTGGAGGATTACTTTAGCATTTTCGTGATGATACAAATAATCTTGGCGTGCATCTCAAAACGAAAAAAGCATTTCCGAGAATGTATTTGCTTTATACGATTAGCGTTTTCGTTTTCGTTTTGTTAGTGATATTGCAGGGCACTTCTCGAAAATGCAAATGTAAATGAGGAATGTATTTTAATTTTCCAATTGTTATAAAAATTGCATACATGGACTTGAAAATGAAAATGCAAAGTGGAGGATTACATTTGAATTTTCATTATGATACAAATAATGCGCTTGTATCTTGAAAATTAAAATGCATTTCTGACATTGCATTTTCATTTTAATTTTGTTAACTATATGCTTCCATAGTTTTATGGGGGGACCAGATTTTACAGGACACAGGCAGCGTTGCAATTCGTAGGCTCTTTAAATAAGGTAATGCAGTCTGGGAGTGAATAGACCCCTTGCTGCCATCTGTTTCGCTGTTAGTTATGACTACATAACTCACCAGCAATGATGTCTTGTCAGTGAATCTTGCTCAACAAGCTAGCTAGGTAGCTAACTACATTAGCTAACGCAGGTAACAGATATTTGCAATTTCTCAACCATAGCTGCAGTTAGTGTTCTCAACTGTAACTTCCCCCATTTTGCGAATGGCGTGTATGTTAACGCCGACTTTCGTTGCTAAATCACATTCCACCGGGAAAGAGTCATATTGTTTGTGCATGCTACTAGCTGAGTAATAGGTCGAGCATGTAATTTTGTTCAAGTTGGAACAGTAGTTGGAATTTTGAATTAAAATGAAAAGCTTTTCTGACCATGTACTTAGCTAGGTGTATTTAAAAGTCTCACATTGTAACAATAATGTTGTATTTTTAAAAAAATATTGAGTACATAATTTCATTGATGCAATTGAACATAACCATCATAACTCAGTGGACCAGGAAAGCATTCTGTGTTGGCAAAGTTACTGATGCCACCCGCCTGCACTTTTTTCAGGTGGGATCAATATATATGAATGAATAGACAGTCATTGTTTAATTTTCATCCTCATTTTTGGACTATGAAATGGACTCAGACATTTTGGCTTACTCCACTGAGGCCAAGAGTGTGTACAAATACCACAGGAATATCTGGAAATCAGTGCCTATCTTGACTTCCGCAAAATACTTTTCACTCGGAAATTTCGTTAAGAGACTCAAGTTTATATCATTGTTACATTCAGTGAATGCACAGAAGGGTCTATTCTCCCATGTGCATAAGTCGAAAAAAGCACGTAGCTTCGTGCTTTTCAGCCTATGCGTATTCTCCCCTTGACTTAACTCTGTGCAGTACGCGCCCCGAAGGCAGTTACGCACTTCAGGCGGAGCAAGGCCAAAATCTGGGCGTTTCTCTGGCAAATAACACTTATGCGTATTCTCCCCCTGGTTTACGCGCTTTTTCTGTTAAGCACTTTTGAGGGCTGTATTAAGTTCAAGCGCCAGTATAAGGCGAAATACAATATTGCATTTGATGTCGGTTATAGGCCGAATTTTAACATGTATTTTATTTTATTAAAATGGTAAAGGTTGAGACATTCAATATTCAATTGTTCATCCTTATTTCTAAACTACATTTCTCATCACCATAATTAATTATCAAACAAAATCATCACATGATATTACGCAACAGCCTGTTCTCCAATTAGTTCAATTACTAACACATAGCAATTAATTAATACGAGTATAAATAAGACCATCATTCTACCTTGCCCTCAAAATCTAAAACCAAAATGCCAGTCCTGCATTTGCTTGCACTCTTGCGTAAGTGGGAAAGAGTAAGAGGAGCGCGCCGAGCTCAAAGACGACCACTCATATATCGGCCTGGTTTGGACATCCTGGGACTAACAAACACCGAGTGCATCCAGCGCTTTCGTCTAGACTGTGAGGCAATCATCTATCTTTGCCGACTTCTGGATGAACAGTTATCCAGCCGCAGCAATCATCCACAAAACATACCAGTGATCATCAAGGTCACAACTGCGCTGTCGGTCCTGGCATCTGGGTCATTCCAGAGAGTGGCTGGTGATGTTATGCACATATCACAGGCATCTGTGTCAAGGTGTCTGACACAGTTCGTTGACGCCGTGCTGCACCACATCAGCCACTTCATAAAGTTCCCCGAAACACCCGCTGAAAGATGGAGAGTTAAGGGGGGGTTCTACCGGGTCGCCGGGTTCCCCAGTGTTGTGGGAGCCATTGATTGTACTCATGTTACAATCAGAACCCCTTCCACTAATGAGAATATGTACAGAGACCGTAGACGTTGGCACAGCATTAATATTCAGGTTGTGTGCGATCATGATACGCGAATAGTAAGCATCTGCGCCAAATTCCCTGGCTCAGCCCATGACGCCTATGTACTGCGCAACTGCTTGAAATGCCAAAAAAAAAATACAATTAATATTTGTAACCATATTAAGCTTGTTTCCAGTATATATCACAATGATACTTTGAGTATAGGAAAACAAAAATGACCATTTTACATAATCCTCCTTCATCTGTATCAAGTTCTTCTCCATGCACTTCCACTGCAGAAAGAGTAGATGCCACCTCCTCCTCCAGTGCAGTGAAATGCACAGGGGATGATGGTTGCCCACCACCTGTTGCGTGCTCACTTCTCCGGTGTGCAGAGAGCCTGGCTTTTACAGCGCCCCGCAGATCTCTCCATTTATGCATTAAATCAGGGATACTGCGCTTACATCTCCCCACCAAAGCCACATCCAGAACGATTCGCAGCTTTCATTGGATCAGCCTTCAGTGCCCCCTAGCCATACAACCCCTCATGGTGTCTCGTCACTGATTTCACCAATACCTCTAACTCCTCATCTGTGAAATTTGGTTTTCGGCTTCGGCTCGACGTCGCCATCCTTGTCTTCATGTTCTATTAACAAATGTGACTGCCCTATATGTTCGTGATAATCTAAAAAGTTGTGATATTCTCGCTAGTGAGGAGATTGATTTTCTAATTGAGGATATCTGTATTAACTAACCCGTGTCTATGAAATTTTTTTTTTTTTTTTTACCATTGATAATACTGTGTATTTTAATGTGTGAATAAAGATATTATTAAATAATCTAGATTGAGCCCTACCCTGGCCAATACCAAAACACTACCCATTTATTAATCAATTTTCGTCGATAAAGAATAGCCGACATGGGAAGAATCATTATCAGTAAATGGGATAATTGATTATAATAAAGTGCTAGGCACAATTTGTCTCCGCAAAAAGTATCCGCAAAAGAAAGGTATGACGCCCAAGAAAATCCATGAGGACATGGTAAACACACTAAATGAGGACTCCTCTTCCTATTCCACTGTTAAAAAGTGGGCTGCTGAATTCAAGCCGGGCAGGGACAGCACAGAAAATGACCCTGGGTCAGGACGCCCAAAAACATCAACCACTGATGAACAAGTTGATGCCATTCACCGCATGGTGTTGGATGACAGATGTTTGACTGTCCAACAGGTAGCTGAGGCCACAGGCATCAGTGCTGGCTCAGTGTACACTGTTTTAACAGTGATTTGGGAAATTTGGGAGGTACCTCTTTTAGTGCATTCGCTCCTTGTATGTGGAATAATTTCCAGGATACCTTGAAGCTAGACTGCCTTATCCCCTTCGTGTCTTTCAAGAAATTAGTGTTGGATATATTGCTTCTGGAGGCCAGATGTATTTGCTTTTAGTTTATGGTAGGATTTGCTCATTTATTTTTCTCTGTCCTATGTTCATATGTTTATTTATATGTATATATGTGGGTGTGTGTGTATTATATATATATATATTTTTTTTTTAATTAATTTTTGTTATGTTTTATTCCAGTTTAAAACTTGTTATTCCTTTAATCTGAAATTGTTGTTTGTGACTTGTGTATTTTATGTGTGCTGTTTGTCGTTAACCTTCCATTGTAATTGTTTTATTGTAATCAGGGCTCCCCTGCAAAAGAGACCTCCGTTTCAGTGGGACTTCCCTGCAATAAAGGTTATTGATTGATTGATTATTGATTGATTGATCTTGGGGATGAACAAGCTGTCTGCAAGATGGGTACCGAGAATGCTGATGCCAGAAAAGAGTTTTTTTTACCATTGATAATACAGTGTATTTTAATGTGTGAATAAAGATATTATTAAATAATCTAGATTGAGCCCTACCCTGGCCAATACCAAAGCACTACTCATTTATTAATCACTTTTAGTCGATAAAGAATAGCCGACATGGGAAGAATCGTTATCAGTAAATGGGATAATTGATTATAATAAAGTACTAGGCACAAGTTCAAGTGAATGTGTCGCTCAAATCTAATGGGACATAATAGGCTACGGATATGGAATTGTGTGATTGTTAAGGCAGTTTTGGGGCGGGGGGGATGACCGCGTGCGGGGTAAGAATCCTTTGTTAAAGTGTTGCCATATCCTTTAGTTGCAAACCTGACATCGGAGTAGTTTGAGATTTCAAGTGCGCAATTTCTAAATGAGATCATATAAACTGTCTTTGATTGTTATTTTTGTGTGACTAGAATGTTCTCTTTATTTGTCTTCTTCCCTGTCTTCCACAGAACAAACAGGCTGGTGTAGGAGGGGCACGTTTTCAATGCTCTGATTGCGCTGGTTGAGAAGCGCTTAATTCTTTATTTGTTATTTCATTATTGCAGCAATTCGTTTGCATAGCTTTAATGTCATGGCGGCTAGAATAAGAAATAAAAAAGAGATGTCTGCATTACTTCTTGTCATTGGCTCAGACATACATACGCCTACTATTACAGCGGCATATTCAAATTTAAAGTCCGGTTTGCGTTTTCCATGGACTACAAATGCATTTTCATGGTCAATCAGAAAATCCTTGTTGCATGTTTTCCTGATAGCTATAATCAATCAGCATGGTACAGAGTCTGCCTCTCTTTTGGATTACGGTGGGAACACACTGCAGGGGCGCGGCGCGAAATTTCGTACCACTCCCATTCACTTTCAATTGAGTGCCTTCGCAATGCATTATGGGACCGGTAGAAGACCGACGTGGTGTGAGGTAGGCGAAGCCAGCGGCCAAAACCTGAATCTCATTCAACTGAGAAGCGGCGGCCGCCCTGCTCTGGCCAATCATGTTCTTTGGTTGTGGAGCAGGAGTCGGGCCGGGAAATTAACATCTGGAAATGGAGGAGAGCCTACGGCGGTCTCGGGTTTCCCGATAGACCACTTTATGATTGCTCACTCTTTGAATTTTGGGACATAGAAAAAAAAAAAAAAAAAGATGCATGGAGGAGAGTTGCTGAGATTGTGCGAGTTACTGGTGGGTTGCAATATTCAATTTAATGGTAAAACACGTTTATCTAGAAGTTAATATAAACGCAACGTGCGCCTGCAAACTTCCTGGCCATTTAAGCTAGCTAGCTAGTAGGCTAGTTGTCTGATAAGGTAATTCAAAATAATAAAAATTAATTGCCAACACGACGTTCGGATGTAAAAGAAAAGGTTATAGTGTATGTTTGCGTTTGTCTCGTACTGACTGCCTAGTTGGTAGTCATCATCAAATCACTCAGTACGTTTACATGGCACTTGAAAAAACCGAATTATTGTCTTAATCCGACTATGACTGGACAACTGAAGTGCATGTAAACATGTTACTCCGACTATAATCGGAGTTCTCCAACTCCGATTAAGACACCCAGATAATGCGATTGGAATTCGAATTTCTCCTGCATGTATACACCTTAATCGCAGTTTAACTAGACAATGCACATGCGCATGCGCCACGACCCGCGCGCTGGCGTATGACCCCGGAACAAGAAAGAAAGCCGGTCGCAGAAGAGAGAGAGGAATAGCAACATGGCTGTAGCTGCGAAAAATCTGCATTTCTGGAAGGACGACGAGACTTTGCTCATGCTAACTCTGTTGAAGGATTTGAACATTTTGAAATACATGGACGGGAGGAAGACGCGGAATGGAGACCTCTTCAAAAGGGTCTCCGAAATGCTGAAAGAAGGTGGCTATGTGAGGACGCCTGAGCAAATACGCATTCGGTGGAAACATCTAAAAAAAACCTATTACGAGGCCAAAATCGAAGACATGCTATTGTTGTAGCCCTCCAACAGCATGCGGCGTTCTTGTCTGCCCCTCCAAATCACCATAGCCACAAGGGACAACGTGCACTTTATCTGCACAATGAGTAACGCGAACATTATGTACGAAAAGAAAAAAGCTGTTCGATTGTCCATCTTGTTGTTGTTGTTTGAGGATGCCGGTGCTCGCGCTCCAGTATTTGACGTAAGGGGTCAACCGGAAAGGGGCCGTATACCCCGCTGAAACGCCGCGTATCGCCCGCTAGTGTTAAGGAGGAGAACGACATGCTCCCGTCAGTAATTCGATTTTCTCAGTTTCATGTAAACTAGGACAAGAGACAGAAGTCCGACCAGACGCCAAAACCGAATTATGAGCATAGTTGGACTAAGCTCTGCATGTAAACGGACTGAGTGTTCCTGTATTTGGCTCGCCGTCAAAAGTATTCGCTGCCCTGGGGCATATCGCTGTACGTGTCCCCAGCTCCCATTTGCGAATGCATTTAATCTGGAAAAGTGAAATGGCGAAGCTCTTTGACTACAATTGGTGGATCGCCAACAGAACTTTTTAGATTTGTTTGAGAAGAATGAATGTATTTCATGTTATCTATAGAATACCTGTTATGTGAAATTATGTGTAATAAACTGCGCAACTGAAAAAGTCGGTTTCACACGTGTACAGATATGTTAAATGATATCGTATCAGCTGTTGCCTGTGTTTTTGAATGAAAAGCACGGAACTCCTGTCTAATCAATTAAAGTTAACGAAATGATTAAGTTTCACATCACGTCACTTTAAGCTTAACTTGAGTAACGGCAGCTTTTTTTCCCAAACCAAGAGAAGTTACTGTTGCTACGTCTTATTAACAAAAGCATATTGTGACATTGGAAATAGATGTGCATTCAGTGTGATTTTTAGAAATACTAACCATTTTCCTCGGCGCAATGTCAATGTTGAAATTACTTTCAACATGACTCTTGAACATCATTATGTGAATTTAAATCAAGTCACAGTAGCCCGCATAATGATTGTCATCAAGGTCTTTGACTTGTTTATTTATACTGTATACCCGAGATGTAGGTCTATGGTTTTTAAACCACCATGCTCCTGTGACGGCCACCACCCAGACACTAGGGGTCCCTGTCTGGTTGTTGTCGTCTGTGTTGCAGGTGAATTGATGAGTGGCCTGAGCCCACCTGGGCCCGGTGTGCTCTGCTGCTTATAAGCAGCCATGTGTGGCATAACTCTCTCTCTCTCTCCCTGGACCAGGCGGCAGGAGGCCAGTGCTGCAGTGATCCGTTCGTCTTTTGTTTGCACTTACACTTTTCCATACATTCATTCATGCTTACTTTACTGATTACTGACTATTCCACGTTATATTGCTTTGTTTAAATCTATATCTATTTTTGTGAATAAATACTATTTTTCTATCCAGCTCATCGGTCCCCTCTGTTTGCCACAGCCTTGAGCCGGGCTGTGACAACTGGGGGCTCGTCTTTGCCGTATTTTCTGGTATTGTGCGTGTTAATTCGGTTTGGTGAGTTTCCGGTATGCATTGTACAATTTGGTTGTTAAAGAGTCGTGTGAGCTGGTAGGTAAGTTGTTTGCGTATTGACGGATGCGAATATAGTCGCCGGCCTGGTTGGTGAGTCTGATTTGTTTGGAGAGGTTTGTGTCGCTCGTGCTGTATGTTCTGTTTTGTGGCAGAATACGGTGGTTTTGTGTACACTGTTTGTAAGTTGCCGTTGTTCTGTCCCAGTTAGGCTGAGAGGCGGGTTCCCCTATGGAATTCGTCTGGGGGGGATTTTAGAGTGGTGGTGAAAGTGGCTGGAGATAAAGTCTCGGGAGCACAGCTGTAGCTGCAGTGAAGTCGCCGCTTTATGTGGTTGCTTTATGGGGCTTGCGGTATTCAGTGCATAAATACCCTCCGCTAGTAACCCCTAGGGCCCATTGCATGAAGGCGGGATAAAGGATTAGCCCAGGATCGGTACGGGATTAGCCTGATCTCAAGCCCCATTTCGGCTGCACAGAGCGTGTGAGCTAAGCCATAGCACTAGTTACTATGGAAACAAAGTCTGTGGAGCTAGCCAGCTCCAGAGCAAACTTACGAACTAGCTAAGCTCCTGCCTCCAGCCAATTTCACCTCACCTCATTCAGCAGTCACCCAAATTGAAAATCAATGTCCTTAACAGTCATTCTGAATTGTCCACTACACATTGCTATGTCAATTATAGTATGCCCAGAGTAATTATCTTAGAAACTTGTGACCATTGATGTCAGTAAAATAGCCAATATTCGATCATTATATTCAAGTATCCATGTGACAGTGACCATCACAGTTCAATCAGTCCCCCTTTCATGCCACATTTTAACCATATTTACAATCAGTCATAACCAGATTTGTCCTTATTCCCCAAGTTCAGACTTCCATCAGAGTGATATATGAGCAGTGCCGTATGAAGTAGGTTACCGTGTTTCAGTGCGGTCTTAAATTGCTGCAGTAACCCCCTACCTACAGCACTGCTGCTACTTTTCTCCGTCTTTATTCAGACTGCGACGAGTAAAGTAGAGTCATTGCCTTAGTGCTGGACACGAGTGCAATTTCTAGAATCAAACATTTTCAGCAGGCTCCTTGACGTAATTTTCTGACGTTAACATTTTACTTTTTGAGTATGCCTCCATCAGACGTGATTTTAAAGCAGAAAGTAAACTCAACTAATCTGAAAACATCCTCTAGATTGGACTATCAATTCAGTTTGTATAGGACAAAAAAGGGCTCGTAGCAAAAGTAAGAGGCATTCATGGAACACAAATATGCTTCTAGAACTTTCTCAGCCTGAATTTCACACACATATTTAGTCATACTTGGTCTCATTGATATTGAATCTGTCTGACAGCGACGGCTTATCTCGTTCACGGTAACGCCGAAGTGCATTAGCTACTCCTTTTTCACGGCGCTGAAACACCTCCCGAGTTTACTTTCACTTGAGTTTAGCTCACTTTAATACTCCTCTCAATCGTCTCGCACCATTCAGACAGAAACTGAAGCAGGCATGGAGTGGGACACCAAAATCCACCGGGAAAATTCTGACTGCACCGGCCCACCACTGGCCCAACCCATCCCCTCCACCATCTTTTTTTTTATAGGAAATTAGGAAAAACTAATTACATCACCAAAACCATGCAATTTCTATAATTGAAGACCTGTGTGCAAGAAGTACGTAAGTCACAAAATAATACTTTTGAGATTTTGGGGGTCAAAGTTTTCCAAACACTTTGCAGGTCATGACAAAGTACAATGGAAACGCACCAGTGCACAAGACTTAAGTGCTTCTTTGCAGAAATCTTTGGTATCAGATGATGCTCTGGCCATTGTGGCTTTTAATACTGGTGTCAGCTCATTTTTTGCAAAATGTGACTTAAGTACTGCTTGCACACAGGTCTTCAACTGTATGTCCTCTAAATGTGATTAAACATAGGCCAAATTGCCAAAATTTAATCAGTCAAAAAAAAAACGCATTAGATTTTTTTTTTTTTTTTGAAAAATACTTTTTTAAGACAAAATCAAATGTTTTCAGTATCAGTAAAATAACGACTGGTAGATTGCTGCACCCACTGATCTGTAGTGAGAGTGTTGTTATTCTGAAACGAGTTAAATGACAGCTGTGTGTGTGGAAAACCACTTTGGTCCGTAATCGCGGTGCAGATGCAGACGGGTTTGGAGCTGACGAGAGGAGAGAAAAAAGAGTGGGGGGCAACGCGGCCGTAGTAGCCGCCGTGATGACACCGCCCCGCTGAGGAGGAACTATGAAGAACTCAGCTGTAATGTTATGCTAATTCGCACCTAGTAATAATGTCAAGGCTTGAGCTAACTCTTTTCCTGTCAACTCACCTGCATCACTAGTTGACGCCTGGTTGTTTCGGAATAAATCCGTGATTTTTGACCATTTTGATGCACCCTCCTCCAGCATCCGCTTCTTCTTCATTCTGGCCTTTTCGGCCCCTCCTTTCTCCTTTCTCTTCTTGCCTTCCATCTTCGAGTAAAAAAATCCGCTACTTCAACCTGCCCGCTTTCTCTGTCTGACGGCTGCTCATTCATCCCCTTACGTTCATTGGATAAACGCAGAGTGATACGCAGTTTCAATTTCCCATGAGGCTTTGCTCCGACCATTCTACATTAATTTTTGAACAAACAAATTTTATAACAGTAAATTTTACATCTGTGGTCACGAAAGTTATGTAACGTCTGAATAAAAAGAATTAGATCAACAAAGGAGGCTGAACAAAAATCAGAAGACCGGATTAATGAGAGTGAGTCTGACACTCGAGGAACCATGAGTGACATGTAGAGGGAGACCAAGTTTTATAAATTTTTGTTGAAGAGTATTTTCAAAATAACTGAAGCGACTCCGTGAGATATGTGTTGTATTAAGGTTGATCAAAGATAGATGCAGCTCAGCGCACAAATCACGAATGACTTCCGGCCATGCAGGGCACTTTGAGGATCAGTTCACTTATACTTATTGATCAGCCGACCAACTGAAAGAAATAGCCAGCAGAGAAATCTCAGAGGTCACATCGTCCCGCTGCCTGAACGTGGTCTTTGAGTGTTGCTGGCGCATGCGTCTGCTGCAGCTACTTCGTGTCCATGGTGTTGATCAGCGATTCTGTTATCGATTTCGGGGTCTATTTGGGGTAGCCGTGTGCGTGCACTCATAGTTAGTTTTGGTCATTCAGTTAGTGGGATGGAGCTGCGGTGACGTCTGGGCTGTGTACTGGCTAAGCGACTTCTGTTTTCGGTATCAGCATTTGTGTTACCGTATTACCTGTTGGTTTTGGGCATATTAGTATTTTGGGTGTATTGAAGATATGGCTACTGTGGAGGATTTTATAAAAACTCCATCAGAGGAGATATTGGAGCGGTGTTCGCGAGATCAGTTGGTGAAAATTGCTGAACATTATCGGATGGATGTTGGGATAAGCGGCAGAAGGAGAATGTTCGGAAAATTTTAACGGAGAATCTATTGGAGATTGGTGTTCTTCAGCCTAAGTTTGTTGCTGTTGGCCTGGATACTGCTGAGACAGCCGTTTCTCATGAAGCTGGTGTTGCTGGGTTAACGTTCGAGCAGCGCAGGGAGTTACTACTGCTGCAGATGGAAATTAAAAAACTTGAACTGGAGGAGCGCAGATTAGGTTCAGGCAGGTAGCGTGGGAGAGGGCTCTGATATTTCTTCTGTGCCCCCACGTGTTTTTGATGTTGCCGGTAATTTGCGATTAGTCCCTCAGTTTTGTGAGCGTGACAGAGACATGTTTTTTTTCTTTCTCTTTGAAAGAAGAGTTGGCGGAAAGTAGAGTTTTGATGGGTCGGATATTGAGCGTCAATTTGGCTTTGTTGTTTCAGTGTGTTTTGTAAAAATCATTTCCCTAGGCAAATAGATTATGGGCCAATATTTGGAAAAATGGAAGAAAAAAAAAAATACCCTTTCCACTTTCTCAAAGTTTGGCTGATAGTAAGGTGTATGAAACTGTAAAGACGGACCATTGTTATTCTCAAATGTTTATTTTAAAAGGCCTATGAACTGGTGCCTAGAGGGTTAAAGGCCTATAAACGGTGCCAGAGGTTTAGAGGTTTAGGAAAAAAATTGGTAGGCAGTCACACATGGAGTTTGCCAGGGACTTAACTACTCATTTTATTGGTTGGTATACTTCATTAGAGGCTCAGGCATATGA
The DNA here is from genome assembly GCA_029692085.1 of Gymnothorax javanicus. Taxonomy (NCBI): domain Eukaryota; kingdom Metazoa; phylum Chordata; class Actinopteri; order Anguilliformes; family Muraenidae; genus Gymnothorax; species Gymnothorax javanicus. The sequence continues at coordinate 65,857,142 of CM056200.1, forward strand.
AACTTTGTGTGAATTAATTGTTTTGGAGCAATTTAAAAATTCTGTGCCAGCTCACATTGCCACATATATAAATGAACATAAAGTGACGTCAGCAACAGAGGCAGCGAGACTGGCAGATGAATATGTTTTGACACACCGAGTTGACCGTGACTGTAGTGTTCAGAATGATTTTTTTTCCCAGGGGGGTACTAATGACTTCCACCCAGTAGCTAAACAGTGGGATGAAGGGAATGGTTTTCATCATGGTAAACTAGATGAAGCTGCAGGTAACCAGTTGCAATCAGATCTCAGTAACACTTGCAGATATTGTAAAGGCAAGGGACATTGGAATGCTGAGTGCCCAGTTAAGTGCTAAAAGTGGGTCTAGCAGTGTGCAGGCTAAGCCTATAGCATGTGCTGTTCCTGTCAGGAAGGCCAGTCCTGTAAATATTTCTTATTCTGTTTCTCCCTGTGTTAGCTCTCCCTGTGCGCCTTCTGGTGAACAGGTAGAACCTGAGATGGAGTCCAGTCTGGAGCTGTCCCAACTTTCAGCTTTTGTGTCAGATGGTCATGTGTCTCTGGTGGGGAGCGATGTAAAGGTGCCAGTCAAAATCTTAAGAGACACAGCTGCTTGTAATTCATACATTGTAAGTTCTATGCTGCCTTTTTCTTTGAATAGTGACACTGGAGATTACATTCTGATGCGGGGAATGGGTTTAAACGTGCTACCTGTTCCAGAGCATGAAATGGAGTTGGATTGTGGTTTGGTTCAGTGAAAGGTGGTAACGGGCCTGTGTCCTGCACTGCCAATCCGTGGGGTTAATGTCATTCTTGGGAACGATCTCACTGGTAGCCGTGTGTGGGCTGATATTTCCCCACCTCCTGTGGTAACATCATTTCCTTTGGTCACACAAGTCCCTGATGAGAGTGTTCAGTGTTCTCCTGGGGTTTTTACTGCCTGTGCAGTTACGCGGTCCATGTGCCAGGTGGAGGCAGAGCCTGAAGTTTAACAGGATAACAGTGGGGCTGTCTCTGTTTCAATACCTTATTCTCTCTTGTCTGTTTCCCACAGTGATCTTGCAGTGGAGCAGCGAGCTGATCCAATGCTTAGTCTGCTGTTTGACAATGTGATGTCAGATGTTGAGGGAGGGAGTGCTGCCAGGGGCTACCTATTACAGGATGGGCTGTTGCTGAGGAAATGGATACTTCATGTGGAAAACTTTGTTGGTAATCCTGTATTTCAGATTGTTGTTCCCATCAAGTTCCATGAAGAGGTGTTGAGAACATCACATGCCCAGTCCGGGCACTTGGGGACCCGTAAGACATATGATTATATTTTGAGATATTTTTTTTGGCCTCGCATGAAGGGAGATGTGTCTTGTTATATTAAAACATGTCACACATGTCAGTTGACAGGTAAACCCAATCAGGTTATTAAACCAGCTCCTTTGTTTCCCATTCCTGCCATTGCTCAACCATTTGAACATCTTATTATTGACTGTGTAGGTCCATTACCACAGAGTCTGGTAGCAACTACTTATTGACAGTGATGTGTCTGAGTACAAGATATCCGGCAGCATACCCATTGAGATCCATTACTACTAAATTGGTGGTAAAAGCATTGACACAGTTCATTTCTATTTTTGCCATTCCCAAGATGATTCAGAGTGACCAGGGCACTAATTTTTCATCTCATTTGCTTGCTGAGGTTTTGAAATTGCTGCGTGTTAAACATAACCAGTCCTCAGCGTACCATGCTCAGAGCCAAGGAGCTCTGGAGAGATTTCATCAGACCTTGAAGTCCATGTTGTGTAGTTATTGTGTCGAATTGGGCCAGGACTGGGAAGTGGGGTTACCATGGCTACTGTTGGCTGCTAGAGAGGTTGTGCAGGAGAGCATTGGTTTTAGCCCTAATTAGTTGGTGTTCGGACATACAGTGCGGGTCCATTTTCTTTGTGAGAGATGTTGCAGCCAAGTTCCAGTAATTGGGGGTTGTTGGGTCGGTTTTCTCTGCACTGGAGGATGATGTTGTTAGTCCACCTGATGAAGGTTTTTATGATTGAAAGGGTTAAAGAACTCAGAAGCCGGGTGACCAGGTTTGGGTCTGGTGCTGGGACATTTGTTTGAGGCTAAGTTTGCTGGCCCATTTCTGTTTAATTAATGATTTATCTATATTTGTTTAAACGTAGAAATGCATCAAGTTTGTCAAATCTTTTGAATAGAATTATGATATAGATGTAGGTTGGTGCCTAATGGGCAAGGAAAAAAGAAGCCAGTTTTTCACCATACCATACCATTGGGTCTTTATTTATATAGCATGATTTTGGTAAACTGAACATTTCCAAAGTGGCTGGTTAAAGCATCTCAGAAACAAAACAAAACAACAAAAAAAAAAAATTAAAAAAACATTTGTAAAAAAAACAAGGACAAGGCAATGTACTGAAACAATAAATAATAACTAAAAATAATAAACATACTATTAATAACTAATAATTAATAATTAATACTAATAACTAAAACTTTATCGGGTATCAGAAGAAAAGCGTAAAGTGATGGAAGCAGAAATAAAGTATATGCTTGAAAATGGCATCACGGAGCCCTCTTCTTCAAGCTGGGCGTCACCTTGTTTGTTGGTGGAGAAGTCTGATAAGAGTCATCGATTTTGTAATGACTACCGGAAAGTTAACGGAGTCACTGAGCCTGATGCTTTTCCATTGCCACGCATTGAGGATTGTGTGGATCAAGTTGGGTCAGCTCAGTATGTCAGTAAATTTGATTTACTGAAGGGCTACCGGCAAGTGCCATTGTCTGCGAGGGCCAGAGAAATTTCATCTTTTATAACACCTTCTGGATTATATTCTTATACCGTTATGAGTTTTGGTTTGCGAAACGCGCCGGCTACATTCCAGCGTTTAATGAATATGGTCATATCAGAGCTGGAGGGATGTGCGGTGTATCTAGACGATGTTGTTATTTTCAGCGATACGTGGGAAGAACGTTTACTTCGTATCGGGAAATTGTTTGGCCATCTCAGTAATGCCCAGCTGACTGTAAATTTAGCAAAGTGTGAGTTTGCAAAGGCCACTGTTACTTATCTTGGTAAAGTAGTCGGGCAGGGAAATGTGCGGCTAGTACAGGCAAAAGTGAATGCCATTCAGCAGTATCCATTGCCTACAACTAAGAAAGAGCTTCAACGGTTTTTAGGTCTTGTGGGTTACTACCGCAGTTTTTGCAAACATTTTTCTACTGTGGTTGCTCCTTTGACTAACACAGTGGTTCCCAACCCAGTCCTCAAGGACTGCCTGTCTGGCAGGTTTTTGTTGCAGCTTTACTTTTGCACACCTTATCCATTTAAGGCCCAATGCACCATCATGCACACCCTGTTCAGGTAGATCTTCCAATCAGCATGAAGCCCTTACATGGATCAGGTTGGTCAGACAAAAATGCGTTGAGGACAAGCACTAACAATGTTGAAGGGTAAAACAAAGAATGTTTGGTCAGACCTATGCCTGCAAGCATTTGAGAATATAAAATCTGTTCTCTGTTCTCCTGTTCTTGCAGCTCCATGTATGAATAGACTTTTTAAATTGCATGTGGATGCAAGTGATGTTGTGGCAGGTGCAGTTTTGCTTCAAAGCGATAGTAGTGGTATTGATCGGCCTGTGAGTTTTTACTCATGGAAATTTAACTCTTTTCAACTAAACTACTCCGTAATTGAAAAGGAGACACTTGCACTTATTTGGGCATTACAACATTTTGAAGTCTATTTAGACTCTGGTAGTGTTCCTCTGGTGGTCTAGACAGACCATAATCCATTGACATTTCTGCATACTTTGCGCTGCCCGAACCGAAGGTTAATGCATTGGATTTTGTTTTTACAGTCATATTGTTTAGATGTTCGCCATATAAAAGGTTCTGAAAATAGTGTAGCAGATGCCTTGTTGAGAGCACCCTGCTGCTGAAGAGAATATTGATGTGGATTTTGTGTACTCCTCTTGGTTTCCATATTCTTCCCCAATTATCTCAAATTTGCTTCTCCAGGCACTGGGAGTTGCTGAGTAAGTGGTTGATTTTGGTTTACTGGGGGGGGATATTCAGATTTGGTGAGTATGGTAAGTAATGCCAAAAGATTTAAATAAAACTAATTATCAAAAGTAAAACGTATGATTGTATATGATGTTGTAATAGTGTTTTGAAAAATAGTATTTTGAAAAGCAAGAAAACGGAGGTTTTATAGTATTGAGTTTTTTTGATTAAGGTTCTGGGATTCCCTTAAGGAACCCCATTTTGATGGGGGGAATGTGTGACAGCCACCACTCAGACACTAGGGTCCCTGTCTGGTTGTTGTTGTCTGTGTTGCTGGTGAATTGATGAGTGGCCTGAGCCCACCTGGACCCGGTGTGCTCTGCTACTTATAAGCAGCCATATGTGGCATAACTCTCTCTCTCTCTCTCTCTCTCTCCTGGACTGGACCAGGCGGCAGGAGGCCAGTGCTGCAGAGATCCATTCGTCTTTTGTTTGCACTTTCACTTTTCCACACATTCATTCATGCTTACATTACTGACTATTCCACGTTATATTGCTTTGTTTAAGTTTGTATCTATTTTTGTGAATAAATACTATTTTGCCACTAAAACTGAATCGAGGACAGCGAGACGCTCAGCTGCACCGATGGCCTCCCCAATGCTGTTTGCAATCTGGTATAATGATATTTGAATAAACCTACATACAACACCATAGTCAAGCTACCTATAGATAAGCCCATTATTTTTGCTGTCAGAGGTTTTAATTTTACTGTATGACGATTGGTATATGCAAGGTTTTCTAATGTCGCCTTTGCTATGCATTGCACTTCAATGTGCGCTCACCATTATTAAAAGTCCAACACTTCCAGCATTCCAGAGTGGGGCGTACACCTGCAGTGCCGCTGCAGTGTGTTCCTACCGTTAGTCACACCTCTTTCATAAGGCCGCCTACATTCTGAAGTTAAGCACTGTGGGCGTGATCGAAGCACGGAGGGGAGAATATGCTTAAATCAAATACGCGCAACTCGAATCGCGTAAAAAAGGACTTACGCACAAATGGGAGAATAGACCCCAAAGAGCACGTGATCGCCTGCTAAAATATGGAATAATTATATATATTTAATTTTCCAAGGGAATTATCGTAAAAAAATATTGCCGTGTGTCTGCCAGACCAAATCCAGAACGGTGATGCTGGATTTGGATTTTCGACAAGTACTGGCCGCAATAAATGCAATAATGTCTCTGCTTTATGTGATGTTTGATCTTTTTATTTATTTTTTACTTCACCCCACGGAGTTGGTGTGAAGTACTGTTTTTAGCGGCTCTGTGTGTGTGTGTTTGTTTGTTTGTCTGTCTGTTTGTGTTTCCGCATTTGCCAATATTTGCATGAATGGGTGAAGTCTGACATCTAGTGGCTCTGCCATATATATATATATATATATATATATATATATATATATATATATATATAGAACACTATAGATTGCTGGTAGGGTACGCTCAAGTGAAGCATCTGTTCCAGGAGCGTATACACCCGGAAGTCAAATTCGCGCGTAGACTCCCATTCATTTTCGGCTACTTAAAAATTACATTTCCAAAAAAATGCATACGAGTCGGGGTGATTTTGGTATCGCTGTGCAGAGTGCAACATTTTGTCTCCCTAAATACAGTATGAGCTTTTTGGAGGATGGAAGGCGGCACTATTACTAAAGGGAAGATCGAAATGTGACTCGGTGTCGACATTAAAGTGCGAGCAGAAAAGTTAAGTTAATGTGACCGAGGCTTTTAATGACCATCTTGATAAGATAATTGCTTGGAAGTTTTCGCTTTTAAAACAAACGTCGATGAATGTCCGTATACGTTATTAAATTACTCTCTGGTTTCCTCACTTCATTTTACCCTGGTTGAGCATATTTGCCCTCAACCAAATTGTTTATTTTGAATCATATGGCTAATGCCAACGTTGTTAAAAGGAAGCGCTAGTTAACTCTGGCTACTCCTTTACTAAGCTTCATCTTTGCCCCTGTCCCATTAAAACACTGCTGTCAAAAAATGATCTCCGCACAGCACGGATTGAGGGGATAGAGAAAGGTTTTTTCCTCCTGATTTTTAACAGCCAAGCCTTTCTCCCCTCCTTGTCTTTTGGAACTCTGTATAAACAGACAAAGCCACCTTATTAATTTAATAAACTGCTTCGTCAATGCAGTCCCCGCAACGGTAAGCGCACCAAGGTAGCTCGCTGGTGATCGTTATCAATCGGTCGCGTTTGCTCTTAGTCAGCAGTCTATTCAAGTCAATAGGACAGCTAATTAGCTAGCTAGTAGGCGAACACGATTTTTTCTATTAAAGTAAGAAATTTGCGTTTCTACGTTAACTTATGCATGAAACATTTTATAACAGCCCTTGTAATGAATATTCTGCAAAAGGCAGCCGCGCATCTCGGCATTTTAATGCTTATATTGAATTAATTTGAAATTGTCCTCATAGGAAACCATTCATTTTTATGAAGAAGTTGGATGTATCAATATGGCGGCCGGGTGCTTCACTTTGGATTATGTAAATATGACATCATCAGCAATCTAGTGTTCTAAATATATATATCTATGGGCTCTGCGTGTTTGTTTGTGTTTCCGCACTTGCCAATATTTGCGTGAATGGGGTGAAGTCTGCCATCTCTGATTGTCTCGTTGCTCCTGTGGGTAGACTAGCCAATCAGTATGTTGCCCACTGAATAGCCAATCAGAATGTTACCCACTGTCACAGTAAGTCAAACTGTCCAATCAGTGGTCAAAAGGTTCTGACACTATTTCTACCCCATGTCTATGGCGAAATTCAGAGCTCATTGATTCCATTTTTATTGTACTGTAATGTCATTGTAATCATATATTCTCGCTAGCAATAGCCAGATGTGGAAACAGTGATACGTCTCGGTCAATTGATGTGTGCGCTTTTCACCAACACGGTTCGATTGACTCACGTTTCATTAATTAGGTGGTTAGCAAGCTAGCTGGCTACTCTCCTGCAAGCTGGCGAACATTACGAACAACCACTGTATAAAACTTGTCAAGTTTAATAAACTGGAAGGTAGATTGCGACCGGTTACCAGAAACTACCAGTCAAGTATTTTTTAAATGGTTCTTAACGGTCTTATTAGCCTTGTGTTATATCAGAGTCGATCGTAATAACGGACTGTTTCTCAGTTTTCTTTTCATTGTAGCAGCGGGATGCTAACAGTCGGATATGTCTTCCCAGTCTTCTCCCAGCTTACTCCTATGCTGCCCACGATTCACCCACTTGATAACGATAGCAACCCGTTTCTTGAACAGCCAAATTGTTCCCTGCACTTTTGTGTAGAAAACAGAAATAAAGTAAACTGAAGCAATTTTTATTCAGTGGTTGTTCCTAATGTTCGCCAGCTTGCAGGAGAGCAGCTAGCTAGCCAACTAATTAACTTAACGTGAGTCAAACAATGAAACCGTGTTTGTGAAAAACACCCACATCCATTGCCTGAAACATATCAGAGCTACACTAAAAAAAAGAAAGATGCATTATGTTGCTAACATCGTGCTGCTTCATAAAGAGACGTGCAAAATCCATTGCTCAATGATTTCCGTTTTTATTGTGCCGTAATGTCATTGAACAGTGATATGTCTCGGGAAATTGATGTTTGTTCTTTTCACGTACACGGTTATATTGTTTGACTCACGTTATGTCAATTAGCTGGTTAGCTAGCTGCTTTCCCGAAAGCTGGCGAAAATTACAAACAACTGCTGAAGCAAAATTGCTTCAGTTTATTTTATTTCTCAGTTTCCTCACAATAAGTGTGGGGAACGATTTGGCTGTTCAAGAAACCGGTAGCTATCGCTGTCAAGTGGGTGAATCGCAGGTGCTATAGGTGAAAGCTGGGAGAAGACTAGAAAGACATATCCTAGTGTTAGCATCCATCAAAAGACCTGCAAAATCCAGAGCTCAGTTTTCGTTTTTATTGAACTGAAGTTTTGACCATCCAGTTTGCCCTAACCGACTTGATAGCGATAGCTACCCGTTTCTTGAACAGGCAAATTGTTCCCCGCACTTTTGGCGCAGAAAATTGAGAAATAAAATAAACTGAAGCAATTTTTATACAGCGGTTGTTCTTAATGTTGGCCGGCTTGCAGGAGAGTAGCTAGCTAACCGGCTATTTAACGTAACGTGAGTCAAACAATAAAACTGTGTTCGTGAAAAGAACACATCCATTGCCCAAGACGTATCAGAGCCACACTAAGAAGCGAAAGATGCATTATGTTGCCAGCATCGTGCTGCTACAGAAAAAGACGTGCGAAATCAGCTTAATGATTTCCGTTTTTATTGTACTGTAATGCCACTTAACAGTGATATGTCTCGGGAAATAGATGTTCTTTTCACGAACACGGTTTTCACTCACGTTACGTTAATTAGCCAGTTAGCTAGCTACTCTCCGGCAAGCTGGCGAACATTAAGAACAACCGCTTCATTAAAATTGCTTCAGGTTATTTTATTTCTCAGTTTTCTGCAAAAAAAAGTCTGGGGAACAATTTGCCTGTTCAAGAAATGGATAGCTATTGCTATCAAGTTCATAGCAGCCGTGAGAGCATGACGGCCTCCAGTCGGTGTGCCACATTGAGATTTAGTGGATGAATCACAGGTGGTATAGGAGTAAGATGGCAGAAGGCGAGAGACATATCATACTGTTAGCATCACGCTGCTACAATAAGAAGACCTGCAAAATCCAGTGCTCAGTTTTTGTTGTTACTGACCTGAAGTTTTGAGTATCCAGATTGCCCTTAACGACTTGATCACGATGGCTACCTGTTTCTTGAACAGCCGAATTGTTCCTTTGCACTTTTTGTGCTGAAAACTGAGAAACAGTCCATTATTACGATCCACTCCGATATAACACAAGGTTAATAAGAACCATGTAAAAAATACTTGACGGGTAGTTTCTGGTGACTGGTCGCAATCTACTCAAGTTTAATAAACTGGAAGCAAGCTTTATACAGTGGTTGTTCGTAATGTTCGCCAGCTTGCAGGAGAGTCGCTAGCTAGCTTGCTAATCGACTAATTAATGTAACTTCAGTCAATCGAACCGTGTTGTTGAAAAGCGCACACATCAATTGCCCGAGACATATCACCGTTTCCGCATCTGGCTATTGCTGGTGAGAGTATACGATTACACTGACATTACAGTACAATAAAAACGGAAATCAATGTGCTATGGATTTCGCTATAGACATGGGGGAGAAATGGCGTCAGAACCTTCTGGCCACTGATTGGACAGTTTGATTTACTGTGACAGTGGGTAACATTCTGATTGGCTATTCAGTGGGCAACGTGCTGATTGGCTAGTCTACCCAGAGGAGTAAAAAATAATTTGTAACTTGAGGTTCGTAAATCTGGTTTGTGCTTGTAAAAAAAAGTTGCACGCAAAGGTAGAAAATTTCAGCGTATCCGCAACTTCACTGTCACACAGGAAGGTAGGAAATTTTCACACACGCACAAAACTATTTTACAAGCACAAAGCTTTTTTTATACACGCGCAAAACTACTTCACAAGCTCAAACCTTTTATACACATGCACAAAATATTTCTACAAGTTCAAAACTTTTTTACTCATGCACAAAACTATTTCATGAGCTAAAATCTTTTTTACACACGCACAAGACTTTTGACCCTAATTTAAATCCATAGAACTGCTTTGTAATGTATTATTAAATACACAAAATGAGTGACAATTTTGCCGATGAGGGTAGATGGAAGCATATCAGAAAGGTGAGACTGGCAGAATAAGCATACATAAGAAAAGCAACATTGACTTGTCCACCCGCAAGTGTAAATTACTTTCTCTTCAAAAAATTGCAAGTTTCACTGCAATGCATTGTGTAGTATTTTTGACAACTATTTTCATCAGTTTTTCATGAATAAATTACTTCAGAAGTACACTCCAACAATAAAACAAAAGGAATTCTTAAAGTTTTCTCCAAGTCCTCGCTGGGTAACGCCGAGGTCTGAATTTGAGGGCAGCTTATGTTTCATCTAAAATTCTGATTGTTGTGGGATGTTTTACAACTACAATGTATCACAAACTACATCAGTAAAATGCTTTTTATGAACTTCTATGGTCTTTGAGCTGCCTTCATGGTCTTTGTCACGTTGCTTGCACTTTCACTCCACATCTTTATGCACTGTCATGTCCAGTAAACCTGAAAAAAAAACTCAATTTATTGATTTATGTATACATTTTCACAAACCCCAATTCCAATGAAGTTGGGACGTTGTGTAAAACGTGAATAAAAACAGAATGCAATGATTTGCAAATGCTTTTCGACCTATATTCAATTCAGTACACTAGAAAGACAAGATATTTAACGTTCAAACTGATAAACTTTATTGTTTTTTTTGGAGATATTCACTCATTTTGAATTTGATGCCTGCAACACGTTCCAAAAAAGCTGAGACAGGGGCAACAAAAGACTGAAAGTTGAGGAATGCTCAAAAAACACCTGTTTGGAACAGGTGAACTGGTTAACTGGAAACAGGTGGGTGTCATGATTAGGTATAAAAGGAGCTTCCCTGAAATGCTCAGTCATTCACAAGCAAGGATGGGGCGAGGTTCACCACTTTCTGACAACTGCGTGAGCAAATAGTCCAACAGTTTAAGAACAACGTTTCTCAACGTGCAATTGCAAGGAATTTAGGGATTTCATCATCCACAGTCCATAATATCATCAAAAGATTCAGAGAATCCAGAGAAATCTCTACACATAAGCGGTAAGGCCGAAAACCAACATTGAATGCCTGCGACCGCCCGTCCCTCAGGCGGCACTGCATTAAAAACCAACACCATTCTGTAAACAATATTACCATATGGGCTCAGGAACACTTCAAAAAACCATTATATCAGTTAACACAGTTTGTGCTACATCTACAAATGCAACTCAAATCTCTACCATGCAAAGCGAAAGCCATATATTAACAACACTCAGAAATGCCGCAAGCTTCTCTGGGCCCGAGCTCATCTGAGATGGACTGACACAAAGTGGAAATGTGTGCTGTGGTTTGACAAGTCCACATTTAAAATTGTTTTTGGAAATCATGGACGTCATGTCTTCCGAGCTAAAGAGGAAAAGGACCAACCAGATTGTTATCAGCGCAATGTTAAAAAATAGGACCAAGGGTCCTGTAGCTTACCGGCAAGTAATCTTATTGTGATGATACAAGTTACGAAAATTTCATGTGAAGACCATGAGTTGGTCATGGTCACTGAAGGAGCAACAACTCCGAACAGCGACTGCACGCAATACAGGCAATACAGGAAAACAACAGAGTCAGGAGAAAAGCTGAGTGATAAACTTTCTCACAAACTCTGTAATAGAGCCTTTTTCTGAACTAAGAAAATGGGTAAAACGGAAAAAAAGCGACAAACCAAGCCCGCCGGATCTTACATCAATTGTGGAGACCCTCGAAGAATTGAGAATTGAAATGAGGGAGAGGTGGGACAGTATGAAGGAGCAGCTGGACCAGCTTTTGAAGGAAAACGGTGATCTCAAAAAAGAGATTGCCAAGAAAGACACACAGATTCAATCTTTATCAAACAAACTGGAGGAGCTGGAGCAACAAGAGAAACGTAATGATGTAATCCTGACAGGGCTCAAAATCAAACCCAGGAGTTATGCCAGGGCAGCAGCGAAGGACGACGATGGAGGCGAGGAGGACAATAAATCTGTGGAAATGCAGGTGATGGAATTCCTTCGGACCAAAAAGTATTTCTCTGGACCCCAGCAATGTGGATTCATGTTATCTGCTACCGAAAAGGAGGGAAGCGGAGACCGGAGTGCAGCAAGGGCCGTGTTATTACGACTTACAAGCAACAAGCACAAAATCTCTGTTGAAGCAAGGGAAAAATCTCAAAGGATCCAATGTTTTCATAAATGAAAACCTCACCGAGCACAATGCAACCATCGCATGGAAAGTTCGTCAACTAAAGAAAGCGGGGAAGATACACAGCACTTGGTCGGCTAACTGCAGAATTTTCATCAAACCAAATGGGTCTTCAGCGGAAACTACCAGACCGGTGCTGATCAAGATGATGCGGGATCTGGAGAATTTTGACCACTGAGGCAGGTTAAAATCCCTGACAAATCTCTATGAGCAGTTATCTGATGAACCAAACTGTAGATCAGGAAACTGGCTTTTTAATAACAAGTCACCAAAACTCAGGAATAGACCCTAATGAAGAAATTGATCCGGATAACCATTTTTTCTACAACGAAACAAACGCATGCGGATACTTTACTGTAGACAAATTTAACAAGAACATTAAAATGGAAGGGGGTTTGTCCATTATCCACTTCAATAGTAGGAGTCTATATGCAAACTTTGACCAAATAAAGGAATACCTTCTGTCATTTGCTAATCCGTTCAACATCATCGCATTATCGGAAACTTGGATTAAAGAAGAAAAGGACAAGGACTTCTACATGGAGGGTTACAACTTCGTGTGTAAGAGCAGACTGAATAAAGCTGGTGGGGGTGTTGGACTATTTATTGATGAGGCCATAAACTTCCAGGTACTAGAATGCAAATCAATTGTTGTGGAAAATGTAATGGAATGCCGTACAATTGAGATTCCTAGGTTGAAAGGTAAAAATACGGTTATTTGTTGTGTGTACAGAGCACCGGATTCGCAAATTGATGTTTTTAGTAAATATATGGGTGAATTACTTGTCAATATGAACCAGAAGAATGTTTTTATGTGTGGGGACTTTAATATTGACTTGATAAATCCAAATAATAGCTCTATAATAGAGGATTATATTAACACCATGTATGCCATGGGTATGCAACCATTAATCACAAAACCAAGCAGGATTACTAGACACAGTGCCACCTTGATAGATAATGTGTATACTAATGTATTAGATTCTGAAATATTTAGTGGCATCATGATAAATGACATTACTGATCATCTACCAGTTTTTGCTATTTGTAACTGCAAATTAGATATAAGGGACCAGGCTAGATCGAAAACCCTGGAACACACAGAAATCAGAATTAAAAAGTGAAAAAAAGGCTAAAAGAAACTAGAATCAGATATGTTGAACCAGAATTGGGATCATGTATTAACAGAGAAAGATCCAAATAGAGCCTATGAGGCTTTTTCTATGGACAGTAAACTCCTGTATGATAAACACTGTCTAGTCAAAATAACAAACAAACTGAAGCAAAACAAAGAGAGAAAAACCTTGGATTTCAAAAGTACTGGCAAATGCCTGTAAGAAGAAAAAATACATTGTATAAACAGTTTCTGAGAGAAAGAACTGAGAAACCAGAAATTAGGTACAAAAATTACAGAAACAAAATGACAAATTTACTAAGGAAACATAAAAAAGAGTATTATGAAAAGCTTTTAATAGAAAATAAACATTACACCAGAAATCTCTGGAATATAATAAAGAACGTCTCTGGGAGGACACCGAGGAGGGAGTACCCTGCATTCTTTAATATAAATGGCAAAAGGTAGAGAACATGGAATTGGTCGTGGAGAATTTTAACAGTTATTTTGTGAATGTTGGGCCAGAACTAACAAAGGTATTAAATCCTCACACCTAAGATGGGACTACCTTGACAAGGATGAGGAAATCCAAGACACAATGACACTAACTACTGTTACCGAATCTGAAATCAGATCAATTCTGAAAAATTGTACAGCTAAGACATCTGTTGATGTAAACCAATTAGATATGAAATTACTGAAAACACTAACGCAATTGTAACTCCACTTACGCATATATGCAATCTATCCTTCTCCTGCGGAGTGTTTCCAGATAAAATGAAGATAGCGAAAGTTATCCCTCTCTACAAAAGTGGGGATAAATATGATTTCTCAAACTATCGTCCTGTCTCGATTTTACCTCAATGCTCGAAGGTCCTAGAAAAGCTCTTCAATGACAGATTGGACAAGTACATTGATAAACACAAACTACTGTGTGACAGCCAGTATGGGTTCAGGAAAAAGCATTCGACAGCACTAGCCCTAACAGAATTTATTGAAATGATTAAAGATTCACTAGATTCAAACTTATATTCTATAGGCATATTTATTGATCTGAAGAAAGCATTCGACACTATAAATCACGATATATTGATTGAAAAACTTTACAAATATGGAATAAGAGGGACCGCATTAAAATGGATCAAAAATTACTTAACAAGTAGGACGCAATTTGTGCAGATGGGCAATAGCAAATCGAATTGCTTGGACATTACCTGTGGAATTCCTCAGGGCTCGGTCATAGGTCCCAAGTTGTTCATAATTTACATAAATTAAATTATGTTAAGGTGTCCGATATCCTAAAACTAATTTTATTCGCAGACAGCACGACTATTTTTTGCTCAGGTGTCGATCTCAAGCAATTGACAAAATTGGTTAAAAAAGAAATGTCTAAACTTCACATGTGGTTTAATGTAAACAAATTATCATTAAATCTTACAAAGACCAAATTTATGATATTTGGGAAAAAAGGCCTAAAGGACGACATAGACTTAAAGGTAAATGGTACCAGCATTGAAAGGGTAAACAAATATAAAGTCATGGGAGTTATGTTAGATAATCTCTTAAGCTGGAAACCACATGTAAACTTGGTTCAAAGAAAGTTAGCTAAAAGCGTGTCTATTCTTTGGAAAATGCAGAAATTATTAAAACACAAGTCTCTTAAAATAATCTATTCAGCACTCATAGCACCCCACTTACACTACTGCGCTGAAGTATGGGGACACACTTATAATAATACAATAGAATCATTGTTTAAACTCCAAAAAAAAAGGCCCTTAGAATTATTCATAACGTTCCCTATGGAACTCATACAAACGATTTGTTTATTAAGGCAAAGTTTCTTAAATTGCAGGATATAATAAAATTCAACTCCTTGCAAATTGTATATTTAGGATACCACAAAGAATTGCCTCGAAATATACAATGCCTATTTCTCCAGCGTGAATGTCTTCATGACCTAAGAGGCAGAATGTTGTTGCAAACTAGAAGGGTCAAATCGACTCGGAGTGAGCACTCCTTATCTGTGGCTGGAGTCAGTGCATGGAACATACTTGAAGACAATATTAGAAGGGCAGACAATCTGAAGGACTTTAAGTATCTTCTGAAATGTGCATGTTTGAATAACTATAAACTTATCCAACAAAGTGGCATTGGATAAATTAAACGGAACCATAACGGGCATAAACAATAGGGGTTGTTTATAGACACTCAGCTATATTGTGATTAAAATTCTTCATGATGTTCATAAATCTCTATGATTTTATGTTGTGACGTTTAAATCGTAGTGTAAATAGACACTCAGCTCTGTTGTGATTTATAAATCTTTATGATATCTAACCATAATCAAACTGTTTTTCTGGGAGTTGGGGGCTGGACTTTGACAAGCGATTTCGCTTCTCCCGCGACCCTTTCGGTCATGATACATGTTGTGTTGAAATTGTCATGGAACGACTGTACAATCATGCCGAAATGAAAAAACAAATAAAAAAATAAAAAAAATAAGTTTGACTTTCGAATCATTGAAAGTCAATGCCAAGGTCACTAAATAAAAGTTCACATACATTTATAAGACCTCCTGTTATATAATCCTAAACTCTGAATCAGTTTTGGCGATATAAGTCATTGAAAATTCAGTATGTCAATTTTGAACTTTAAAGGTCACAGAAGGTAGAGTATAGGTCAGTAAATGGACTTCATATACGACTTTCTATACACAAACCTTGGCTCAATCTGTGACCATTTTGGTGATAGAAGTCATTGTAATTTCACTGTAGAGTTTGACCCTCAAAGGGCACTGAAAGTCAAGTTGAATGTCACCAAATGAAAGTTCATATGTGACTTCCTAGATGTCAGTAACACAAACCTAGGCTCCATCAGTGACCATTTTAGTGGTACAAGTCACTGAATCTTCCCTAGGTCACATTTGACCTTCAAAGGTCAATATGAAGGTCACCAAATGAAAGCTCATATATGACTTCCTATACGTCTCCGATACAAACCTAGGCTCCATCTCTGACTGTTTTGGCAATACAAGTCATTGTAATTGTATCATGTCAAGTTTGACCTTCAAAGGTTACCAACCGTCAAGTTGAATGTCACCAAATGAAAGTTTATGCGTGACTTCCTTCAAGTCTGTGATACAAACTATTGGTGACCTTTTTAGTGATAGAAGTCATAGAATTTTCACTCGGTCAAGTTTGACCTTCAAAGGTCAATATGAAGGTCACCAAATGAAAGTTCATCCCTGACTTCCTTCAAGTCTGTGATACAAACTACCGGTGACCTTTTTAGAGATCAAAGTCATAGAATTTTCACGCGGTCAAGTTTGACCTTCAAAGGTCAATATGAAGGTCACCAAATGAAAGTTCATATTAGACTTCCTATATGTCTCCAGTACAAACCTACACTCTATCTGTAACGATTTTGTTCAAGGCCACCAAAAGAAATTTCATATATGACTTCCTATAAGTGTTTAATACACATTTGTTCCCAATCTTCAATATTTTCAGGCCTAGAAGCTTTTGAAAATTGTAACATTTTGCTTTGACCACAAGTTTGACCTTTCAAGGTCATCTGAGGACAACTTTAACACAACCAATATATAGGTCATGTATGACTTCCTATATACTGATAATACAAACTTAATCTCCATCTGCAACCATTTTTGCTTCCACAGTCCATTTTGCCCACTCTCCGTAAGGCCCAATGCTAAAGTACAGCGCCCCCACTAGACTCACTTCCGTCGATTCAATCAAAATGGCACTCGCACTGTACATAAAGTGTATCGAGATGAGTTGATGGCCAGATTTCGAAAAAAAGTTATGGCAGTTTTGGAGAAATAATTTTTTGAAATTTCAAGTCCTATCTTTTTACATAGCCAATGTATAGGTCATTTATGACTTCCTATATGTTGATAATACAAACTTAATTTCTATCTGCAACCATTTGGCCTCCACAGGCCATCTTGCATATTCATAAAGTACAGCGACCCCACTAGACCCATTTCCGTCAATTCAATCAAAATGGCGTTCGCACTGTACATTGACGGTACCAAGGGAAGTTGATTGCCTAATTTAGAAAAAAAATTATCACGCAGTTTTTGAGAAATTATTTTTAAAAATTTCTCAGTCCTATCTTTAACATTGGGGCCAAAATTTCAAGGGCCCATAAAACGGACAAAAATGATTCAATCAAAAATCCGAGAAAAACGTCTGGAGATATTGTCTAGTAGTATGTTATGGCAAATTTACACAAAAATTCATCAGGCCAAAAAAAGATAAAAAATGTTCCGGACGCCGGACGACGGACAACGGACGTCACACCGCGACCACAGCTTATCGGCCCATAGGGCCGCTAAGCTAAAAAGCCTCCATCTGTGATGGTATGGGGATGTGTTAGTGCCCATGGCATGGGTAACTTGCACATCTGTGAAGGCACCATTAATGCTGAAAGGTAAATACAGGTTTTGGAGCAACATATGCTGCCATCCAAGCAACGTCTTTTTCAAGGACGTCCCTGCTTATTTCAGCAAGACAAAATTCTGCCACATTCTGCACGTGTTACAACAGCGTGGCTGCGTAGTAAGAGTGTGGGTAATAGACTGGCCTGCCTGCAGTCCAGACCTGTCTCCCATTGAAAATGTGTGGCGCATTATGAAGCGCAAAATTTGACAATGGAGACCCCGGACTGTTGAGCAACTGAAGTCGTACATCAAGCAAGAATGGGAAAGAATTCCACCTACAAAGCTTCAACAATTAGTATCCTCAGTTCCCAAACGCTTTTTGAGTGTTATAAAAAGGAAAGGTGATGTAACACAGTGGTGAACATGCCCCTGTCCCAGCCTTTTTGGAATGCATTGCAGACATCAAATTAAAAATGAGTAAATTTTTCTGAAAAAACAAAGTTATCAGTTTGAACATTAAATATCTTGTTTTTGTAGTGTGCTCATTTGAGTATAGGTCGAAAAGGATTTGCGAATCTTTGTATTCTGTTTTTATTCACGTTTTACGCAATGTCCCAACTTCATTGGAATGTGGTTTGTAGAAAATTTCCATAATTATTTTGAAAATTAACTGTGAAATGATTTTAAAATGTGCATGACTCTACAACTGCATGATTCATGCATCAAGCTACTTCTTTTTGTAAAATGAAAGCTCAGCATTTTCTGGTGTAAGCAGAGTTTTGAGGATGAAATTATCACTTTGGAGGCATTTTTAAAGATCAGGGCATTATGTCTAACTCTGGCTAATTGCTGTTTCAGCCCTGCTTTTCAAGCTTAGGTTAACAAGGGTGCAACCACTGCGACACTAATAAGTTTTTATTCTCTAATTTTTATTGTTGAGAGAAGAATATCACTGTATAGTGATACAGCCTAAGTTGGATGGAGCCAAAAAAAAAAGGTCTTGATGAGGAGTAAAGCTGTCCTCACACTCAATAAAGGGTCAGAGTTAAAGTTTCAGCAAATGAATTTTTAATATATTGATCAGTTTAAAAAAATACAAAGTGCAGTGGGTTAAAAGCTAGACATGCAGGAGCAAAAACAAATATTTCAGTTCATAGTAAGCACTGGAGAAGCCATGCGGTGAAATATTTGCTCTTGTTCCTGCTGGTGTAACTTTTCATTTACTGCACTTTTCATCTCTCCTTACTATGTTAATTTCATTGCAATAATTTTAGTAGTGGTGCAGAGTTTAACCCCTTTGTGCAGATGTGTCTGCCCACGGGAATAAAGCTGCAAATTTATGCATGCTGTTACAATATTCTATCATTAGAAGGCACACCCGGATCAGTTATTGAATATTCACAAGCAAGCCGAGCTCGAACATGGTTTTGAATATGGGCAAGTTCACTCCAATCCCTTTTTTTTCAGAAGTTGCCTGAATTAAACTCCTCAGCTAAGCCTGATGTGCAAACCGCTCAATATACCTGCCCATAGTATCTATCCAGCAATTCAAAAATATGATCTCTTGCTACAGAAAAAATGGTTGTCCTCTATAGCTACCACTTCAGCTACAGTGAGCCAATGGTATCTCAGTTAGTACTAAATAAAAATCAGTTTTCTGCAGCAAAAATTCTACATGGTATTGATACTATGTCATTCTACTATCAATTATAGTCATCACATATGCGTAGTTCCCTACCATGGATTTACGTGTAGACTCCTCCTTATATCCTTGTAAGTACTCATGTTGATAGCCAATAACTCAATCATTTCCTAAGGCTCATCTGGGTAACGCACACTTATAGTTCAAGCCCACGTGAAACTTGCGTGGTAATAATGTATTTATTGAGTGGTTTCTTATCCATTTCCAGAGAGTTTAAACTTTGCACAGCAACTGAAAGACATTGATTGGACAATAAGAATAGTATAAAAAGCTGTGCATGAAAGTGAGGTAGGTTGTATTCTCCTAATGTTGGGCATGGTTGCACAGCTGAAAATGATGCCATTTCAATGAAAAAAAGACATCCAAAACCGGACTGATGTGTTCAGTTACATTTACGGGATTTAAATGAGGTACAAACATGGTCAATGGGAATTATTCCGAATGAAACAGGACTGGAGGGTTCCCTCTTCCCTATACACCTGTCTCTGGAGGAGGGATTCAACAAAGAAAGGTAATACTGGTACTCTGTTTGCCTTTTGCTCAATGTGGCTTTTTGTTTTAGAATTTATACTGTGTTCAATGAAATTGAATGCCAGGGTTTGGTTTTTTCAGAATGCAAGCAGCTCACGCACTTTGGTAGACCCCCTGGTATGTTCATTGCACCATTCTGTTCAATTTGGGGTAGAAAATTGCCTGATTATTCCTGTTATGAAATGCCTATTCTGTTAAAATAAGGTACATCTCAGATATTATTGAGTGAGTGAGTTATACTTGTTTCTTCGAGGGTGCAGTAAGTGTTTATATAAGGTCGCCAGCTTGGAGGTGGGAACTGCTAGCTTTTCATTGCAGGGCGAATGTTCTTACCAATAAATAAGCAGTTCCTTTAATGAGTATGTGTGCTGGCTAGTGGGACTCTGAAGAAAAAGTGAGAAAATTATAAACTTCATCATGCAGAAAAGGCATGTTTTGTGTTTGGAGAAGTTACTGGTGACCACTGATGTCCAACTGCACCTACAGTTGAGGACAAAATTATTAGCCCCCCTACAAAAATGTCATTGTTTTAAAAGTATTTCCCAAGTGCTTTTAACCCTCAAGCGACCAAGTGTTTTTAGCGACTAAAATGACCAAGTGGGGTCATAAATAACCCCACTATGTGTTATGCAAAAATACATATTTTTAATGAGTATTTTGCGTTCATTATATCAACACAGCTTCATATAAGTATAGCAGATATAATTAAATGATCTAATGTAACTAAGAGTTTTGACTGGCTTTTTTTTGTGTGGCAACAACAATGGAAAGTTGTGTGGGGTCATTTATGACCCCAAAAAGTATGTATGTTTTTCAACCTTATGGGCACTGGTATTATTGTCATGATCAATTTTTATTTGCTAAATTGTTTGCTGTAAACCTTGCTGATCAGATCCAGAATAATATGATTTAAAGCTATTTTACCCCTGCCAAGGGAATTATGTTTGTGTGTGTGTGTGTCTGTTGCCAATTTTACCCCAAAGTCTAATAGTGCGATCTGCACCAAAATTCACACAGGGGTAGATATTGTTCCAAGGAACAAATCAATAAAATTTGATCTCAACTAGGCAAAGTACTAAGCAGCCAAAAATATTTAAAAATTAAAAATTGACATATAGGCCCAATTAACTGGATTAACGGATCAAGTGAGTTATTTTTGTCATTTGATGGATAGTATGTGCCCCCTCTGGGTGCACATTTACTATCTCTACTAGGAAATAATAATAATTTGCTTTGGATGAGGTATGCTGCCTTTGATTGCTCTTTTATCCACTCGAAAACACTCCTGTATCTCTGGGGTTATAAATGACCCCACACATCTTTTAATTATCCTTGCCACACACATGGTCAAATTCTTCTAAAAACCTATAAAAAGTTGTTACAGGAATAGCTTGATAAATTCATGGAGTGAAACATTTTTCTGATTTAATATATCAAAACGGCACATGAAAATATACTCTTGGGGTCGTCAATGACCCCACTCGGTCGCTTGAGGGTTAAACAGAGCAAAACATTTTTAACACAGCTTTTTTAGACATCCTAGTTTTATTTTGGATGTTTACATTATTTTAATTTGCACACAGAAATGAAAATATTCCATAAAAAACAAAAACTACCAGGGTAAAAATTATTAGCACCCTGGATCCTAATCGTCAATTGTGTATCCTTTTTGCTGGATAACAGCTTGCAGTTGTTTGCTGTAGTTTTCAATAAGTCTCTGACACTTCTTTTGAGGAATCCCAGCCGATTCTTCTTTGGCAATCTCTCAAGCTCCTCCAGATTTAATAGCCCTCTGGCATGGATGTTCTTTTTTAGGTCACCCCACATATTTTCTATGGGATTTAAGTCAGGGCTTTGTGCCACTCAATTACATTCACTTTGGTCTTCTGGAGATAGTTCTTCACCAAGAGAGACGTATGTTTTGGATCGTTGTCATGCTGGAAGATGAAGTGACGACCCAGACCCAGTTTTACTGCTGACTGCTTAAGGTTTTCTTTCAAAATCTCCACATATCTTTCTTTGTTCATGATTTCTTCCACCTTAACAAGATTTCCAGTTACAGATGCACTGAAGCATCCCCACAGCATAATACTCCCACCACCGTGTTTCACTGTGGGGACGGTGTTCTTTGGGTTATATGCCTCTGCCTCTCCCTTTTTTTCTCCAAACATAAGCAGTGTCTCTATGGCCAAAGAGCTTCCAGTATGCATAATCTTTCTCCAGGTTGTCCTGAGCTTACTTACGTCTGGCTTGAAGGTGTCTCTTCTTCAAAAGTGGAGTTTTTCTTGGTCTGCAACCTCGCAGTCCATTCCTGTGCAGAGCTCTGGTGATTGTCTTCTTAGAGACTACGATTCCTGACCAGTTGTTCTGGGGTCTTTAGATACATCCCTCACTAGTTTTCTTTCCAGGGCCTTTGAAATCTTTCGCTTCCTACCTTATTCTGTACTGTGTGGGTGTTTTTGAATTTCTGGATTTTACTTCTCACTCCAGTTCTTGACACTTGGAAACGCTTGGTTAGCTTTGCATGTCCTTCTCCTGCTTTGTGTGCATAAATAAGTATTTTTCTGAAGTCCAAACTGATTTCTTTATTTTTCGGCATGGTGCTTTCTCAAATGACAGCTCAATGACCCATACTGAGGCTTTTATACCATGTTTTAACTTAATTGTTGAGTGATATCACCCGATTCACCTGATCACCTTTAAGCACATCACCTGTGAAGTTAAAGCACATCATTGTAAAAAAAATGGTTTGTGCAATGACTTAATAAATGGTCATTTCTTAAAGGGGGCCAATAATAATGTCCCTGGTCTTTTTAGTTTTTTTTTTTTTAATAATTCTGTCTTGGTGTGCAAATATAAATAATTTGTGCCTTCTAAAGAAAACCAGTATGTTCAGAAATGAAATTTTGAAAATTCCTTGCTCTGTTAAAAAAGTACTTGGGAAAATCTTGAAAAAAGTTCAAATTTCATAGGGGGGCTAATAATTTTGGCCTCGACTGTATATAGATAAACTCATGCTAAATTCAACGAGAACATCATTACTTCATAATGAATTGCATGCGTCAAAAGTTGATTTGTGTTAAATATATGATTATTTTATGATTTGACAGTGCACCTTTTTGGGGGATGTTAGAGTTTGGGAAGCCACCAGGAGAGCTGTCTTATTTGGCTCTTAGAGAGGTGGTAATTTAGAATTTAATGCTGAGATTAATTATACCTGTGGTCTAGGAGTTTAGTTTTAACCCCCAGCCATTTTTCAATTCTCACTATTATTTTTTGACAATTTCAATGCTGAATTTTCATGAAGATATATGTTTGCAGCCCTTTTTCTTTACCAAAACGTTGAAAATAAACTAAAATACGAAGGAATTCTAGATGTTACAACTGTATTGACTCAGTTGAGCCATACCCTTACTCTCTGTGAAGCTGCAAGCTTGAATTATTAAGCCTTAAATAAGGTAACACATAAATAGCCAGATTTGGCTTCTGCGCAAAGGGGTTGATAATTAAATATACAATTATCTTCACACCAAAAAGTGTAAATGAAATGTATAACAGTATTTCACATTCGCACTGAGATGAAGCCTTCAAAAAATTAAAACAGCCTTCTGTAAAAAAAAAAAAAAAATGCATACATGTGCGCACACACACATACACACACACACACACACACACACACACCACAGCATGCTTTTAGTATTTGTTGACACTGGAGTGCTACATGCAGCAATTCCTTGTACACACTGGGAGATCTTGAAAGCTCCACAGATTGAACTTTAGCCTGAATGTGAGAGGAAACAGCATTATCCGCTGCTCAGAAATCATGTTATGTGAATTTCGGCTGCTCAAAGAAGGCCGTTGATAGTTCTATGCTTCTTCTTTAAGAGTGTTTCTCTCTGATACATAATCTGGGCTTTCACATTCATTGGGTAAACAGATTGCAAGCTATCTATTGTTTTCAATGCATCACTGAGATTCAATTTGCATCACAATTTTGCATCACAATACTCAACTGCGTTATGAACTGATGCCTACCATCTCTCAGAATAGTAAATTATGATCTTGAGATACATAAATGTGTCATATGTACACCCAAAATCTCTGAAACTCTCACAATGCAGAGAAGACTCTTACCAGAACACACCAGTCCCACATCGTTTCTGTGAGAGCAGGACTGATTCTGAGAGGGCGTCAGCTGGCCCTCACCCTGGCCAAACAGAGTTGCCCCCCATTTTTCAGGAGCTCCACAGTCCAGTTCCATGCAGACAAACTCTGCGAGCATCTGGGTAAAATCAGCATCACATACTGTGCTGTTGGTGCTCCCATCATGCACTTCTATTCTCCCAGAGCACTGGTCAGGCCCATCCACCAGCCTGAAAGTTGGAGAGCTTGGACCTACACAGAGTAGAAAAAAAAGATAATCATTGTGAGGACTGACTCCTTATTCCACAGATGATAACGGAGATTGATGAATGAAAATAGTGGTGATGAATGAGACAAGTACACCAAGGCTGTCTGTGGTGTGTGATGAGCCAATCGCAAGAGAAGGTACATAAGAAAAACGATATTCTGCGGTGAATTTTTTAAGGCTGTATGAGTTCAGTAAACTGAGCAACATCGGCAACATTTATTGATTACAATACAAACATGCACATGAGCGTCCGTACTTCCCACAGTTTTCCTGCCACATACTGTATTTACGCACATGCAAACCCAAGACAACATGCCTTTTGACTGTATTTAGACAGTAGAGCTAATTCCCACAATTCCTTGTCCTGGGAGATCCTGCAAACTCCACAGATTAAACTTTACCCTCAATGTGAGAGCAGACAGCTGTAGCTGCTGTTAACCCTTTCATTACCAGGCCTTTTCTTGAAAAATCTTTAGGTGCACAAACATTTGCGCGGGTAAACTTAATTTTTCAGCCTTAGGTGCACATTTTTTTAATGCAGCTCAAATGCTATTTTAGTCGCGCAAACGCGCCCTGCATGAAAAGTTAAGGTGATATGAATGTTGTACATAGTTAATCTAAACTAATAAAAGCGATATATTATGGCGATCTTTAAAATATGTAAATCTACCACGTGCAACACCACCTTTCTTTTCCTACATTATATCCTTCTGCAAGTGTGCGTTTCAATTGTGTCCTAAGATCCGCCCTAACTACAGTTAAGATAAGCGATATGGGCATTAGTCGCTCACTTCGATATAGTCTTGGAACATAATGTTAAAGAAAAAAACCAGGAGTTTGGCAGAATTTCCTGTAAGTCGCAGATTATTGAAAAAAATGGAATGAATTTGCAAGCAACATTTCGCTTACCCAGCTCAACTACGAACGGGGCTACCACTTGAGAACGGTAAATCAGCTTACTTAGTATTCTCTACGCGCATAAACCTATTAAATGTGCTTTATAGGTGAACATTAATATTAAGTTGTTATATGTTATATGGTAATTTGAACCGCTAGTTAGTCAGGCTACTTAAATTGAAACTGAATGAAGAGGTGCATCTCCACTGCATCGCGAGCAGTAGGCCTAATATTGCAACTTGCAGGTTTAACGCAAACACAGCCTGCTAATATCTCCGAAAAAGAAAGCGCGATAACTGATGTCTCCGAAGCCAGTCTGACAAGCCGAAACCGTATGAAAACGAACCCAATAAAACTTCTTTTAGCTTATTTCGTTACTTAGCGGAATGTATTACACCATAACAAACTTCATGTGGCGGGTCATTGACCAGCCATGCATGACAGTAAAAAAAAAACACGGTTTTTACTGAACGCCGTTTCCGTTCACTCAGCATTATATTTTGCAAGTCGCGATTTGAGTCATTATGTGAATTTGCTTTATCCAATTTAATTCTTCAGTAATTTCTTAGATTAGTCATTTAGTTATTAATAATACATACTTAGGACTGTTCGACCCAAAGTGAACTTCTACTGGTTAATTTACTATTGCGGTTTCAATGAATGAGGAAAAACAAGGTAGGCCTATCCCTTGCGGTAGTCTGCTGGAATGGTCTGTAACGTAGCTGTTCTCCGCAAGCTCGAATTAAAAACCCAACAAATTAACTCATAAACAATTAATAACAGAAATTAAAACAAAATAGCTCTTATTCAGCCCAATTCGTTATTTAATGTAATTTCCATTTTGTGTCCATTTGAGAGACATTTGAGTCCATGAGAATTTTCGACTTCATGATTGTTACAGCTAACAATAAAATGATACTGGGACTTAAATTCTCATTAGCAGAAATAAGATGAACCAGGTCTATTCAATAAAACTTTAGGTTACTTGCGTAACCCCGGTTCTCTGAGTAGCATGAGTGAGTGTCTCACATTGGGAACGCCTTCTGCGTGACCTCATCAGAAGCTCCTATTACATTCTGCCAGCCAGGATTGGCTGGAGCAAAACGCGTCAGTGTCAAGGAGGGTGAAGACCCTTCCCTATAAAATAGCCTGACGCTCTAAATCAGTCATTCAAAAACATTCACCTCTTCCTCGCTACGAATGAGCAAGGAGGGTGGTCTGGTGAGACACTCACTCATGCTACTCAGAGAACCGGGGTTACGCAAGTAACCTAAAGTTCTCTTTCATAGCATTCGTTTCGTGTCTCACATTGGGAAATACTGACTCCCGGATTGCTGGGCAGACTTTATTAGGGGACCAACTGTCCCAAAGTGAGCCCTACTGAGTGTTGGCAACACTAAGTACTGAGTGGGCTAATGGGGGTGCCGTAACGTCGAGCCTATAGAACCTGACAAAGGTGTGTGGGGAGGCCTAATTTGCTGCGGCAAAAATCTCCTGAATGGAGATTCCTCTGAAAAGAGCCCATGAGGTAGTGAGACCCCTGGTAGAATGTGCGCGCAACCCCTCTGGTAGCTGCAAACCCTTGGAGCTATAGGCTAAAGCAATAGCCCCAACAATCCAATGCGAGAGCTGCTGCTTTGAGACTGGCTTTCCTAAGTGGTTCTTTGCCCAAGACACAAAGAGCTGGTCACTTCTCCGACAGCTTTTGGTTCTGTCCACATAAATGCGCAAAGCCCATACCGGGCATAGCATGTGTAACCGCTGATGCTCATCAGAGGAGAATGGCGGGGGATAGAAGGACACCAAGTCAATAGGGGAGCAAGACCCTAAGACCTTAGGCATGAAGGCAGGGTTTGGCTGTAAGGTCACCCTTACATTCCCTGAGGAGAACTTTGTACATGCCTGGTGTACTGAAAGAGCATGAATCTCACCTACTCGTTTTGCTGAGGCGAGAGACAGCAACAAAACCGTCTTAAAAGTCGCTATTTTCAAGTCCACCTGTTCCAGTGGTTCGAAAGGTGGACCTGAAAGAGCCTCCAGTACCGTAGGAAGGTCAGATCTTGTGAGTTTGAGCACCACTTTTCAAAAATTGACCATTTGCTTTCATAAAGGGACCTCGTAGAGGGGGCCCTAGCATTCTGGATGGTCTCAATTACTTCCAGAGGAAGGCCCACTGTCCTCAGATTGAACCACTCACGGGCCAGGCCCACAGAGCTAGCCTCTCTGGGTGGGGATGAAATATTTCTCCGCGGCCCTGAGACAGTAGATCCCTGCGTAATGGCAGAGGCCATGGCTCCTGAAAGAGGAGCTGGGTTATTTCTGCCAGCCAGTGCTTTGATGGCCAGTAGGGGGCTATGAGAATCATTGACAAGCCCTCCTCCCTCACCCGAGCTAGGGTGGGGAGATCAGAGCTATCGGGGAAATCGTGCAGAAGAGCATGAGGCCACTGGTGAGCCAGTCGTCCACCCCCAGAGGCGATCCTGATCGTGAAGGAGAAAAACAGAGGACACTGAGTGTTCTCCTTGTTGTATAAAGATCCAAAGACGGGCGCCCGTAACGCTCCCACACCAGGCTTGCTACCCCTGGGTGAAGTCTCCATTCTGCATACAGTGGGTTTCCCCTGGACAGTAGGTCTGCACCACAGTTCAGTATGCCTGGCACATATGTGGCTTTCAGGGACAAAAAATGTTTACTGCTCCAGACAATCAGTCTGTGTGCCAGCATGTGTAACTGAGGGGATCTCAGGCCCCCTTGTCTGTTGATATAAGCCACTACTGTGGTGTTGTCTGTCCGAACTAACACATGTCCCTCCAGAAGAGGGAGGAAGTGTCTCAGTGATAGCTGGACTGCTAGCAACTCTAAGTGATTTATGTGAAGTGAGCGCATGTGGGAATCCCAGGTCCCATTCACTGCTCTCCCTTCGAACACGCCCCCCCAGCCTGATAGGGAGGCATCTGTTGTGATCACTTTTCTGCACAAAATAACTCCCACAGGCACTCCCTGAGTCAAGAAGCTTCTGCTCCTCCACGGGATTAGTGCCGCCATGCAGGCCGCAGTGACTCTCACTCTGTGGAATCCCTGACGGCGTGGGTCTAGCTTGTGAGAAGCCACCCAACGCTGCATTCCCCTCATGTGCAGGCGTCCCAACGGAACTACCACTAAGGCTGAGGCCATCAGCCCTAGCAATCTTTGGCAAAGTCTGAGAGACACAAATTTCCCCCTGCGAAAAAGGGCTAAACAGTCTCTGAGTGCTTGTAGCCTTTCTCCAGTCAGCCTTACTCTGGCCTGAGCTGAGTCTATTTGTAGGCCTATGAAAGAGATGGTCTGACATGGAAGAAGAACACTCTTTTCCAGATTTATTTTGAAGCCCAGGTTTTCCAAGTGTTCCGTGAGCAACCTTGTGTGATCTGCTGCCCCCTGGCAGGAAGATGCCGCAATGAGCCAATCGTCGATGTAAGTGGCTACTCTGACACCTCGCCTTCTGAGTGGCCCCACCGCTGCCTCGGTACATTTCACAAATACTCTTGGGCTTAGAGATAGACCGAAGGGAAGCACAAGGTATTCGTAGCACGTGCCCTGAAAGGCGAATCTGAGATACTTCCTGTGCGGTGGGTATATTGGGATGTGAAAATAAGCGTCCTTGAGGTCGATTGAAGTGAACCAATCGCCCGGACGCAGAAAACGCACCAGAGAAGCATGCGTTAACATCCTGAATTTGTATTTCCTGAGGTGCTTGTTTAGATTTCTGAGATCTAATATTGCACGCATGTCGCGACTTCCCTTTTTGGGAACTAGGAAACACCTTGAGTAAAACCCGCTCCGGCTGTGTTCGAGAGGGATCATTCTTATTGCTCTTTTCTCTAACAGGGAAGAAATCTCTTCCTGTAGAAAATGAGCGGCCCTCGCCACGGACTTGCGACTGAATTATCCCTCTGAACTGGGGAGGTTTTATGGCGAACTGAAGCCTGTATCCCCTGCTTAATGTTCTCATAACCCACTCGGAGCTTGTGCATTCTGACCAGCTCTCTGTTCTTAGAGACAGCGGGCTGACAGGCCAGTCTGCCAGACATTGAATCGCGCCCCCCTTGCGCTGTAGGAGCTATGTACCGTTCGAACGGTATTGCGCATCGTGAGACATTACATTCGCGGCAGGGTTGCCTATGCTGGAGGGAGGGTCACTCCCTCTGGAATGTCTAAATTGTTTTGCAACACTGGCTTTATTTTGTTTTTTCAATGTTTTCAACTCGTCCTTGGCACATTGCCTGGATCGACAGTTGGGGCAACTTTAATTTTGTGAAACATTGAGAAGTGCTTGTGAGACATGTTATGGGACCACTGCAGGCTTCCATCAATTGAACACTGTCTCTGCCTCTCTTTAAGGTGCACTGGACTGGGCTGAATATCCCTTTGTCCATGTGCCAAACAGAACCACTTTGGTTGAAACTGCTCCTGAACGGAGCTGCTGTGGTGAGTGGGGCCTGAGGGGGGAGCAAGGCCCGCTCGCTCACCTCCTCCAGGGGCGCTGTTAGGCCAAACGCTTCTTCCTCCTGTGGGGAAAATTACCTCTTGTTACCCGGTGGTGTTCGTTAAGGATGGAAGACAATTGAAATAAATACTTGACCAGATTGTGATTGAAATATAGTAAATTTATAATAGACAAAGAGTAAAAATTACAAACTGTAACAGCGGGATGTTCTTGGCCACAGTTTGGAGAGCGCTCTGCCCGGGCGTTGCCCGGGCATCAGTTCTTATAATCCACAGTCCTTTAGCTGTACATCAATTGGCTGTAGATCTGTCAATAACCGTAGTCTAATCAGCTCCCGCCTTTCTTCATAGTATTGTCCAGTCTACTTTAGACAGGTCACAGAAAGGCGGTTACGGGATACCTGATGCCACTTTGGACTGCTCCTTGGGCATTTTCTTTTGGCAGGGCTCCAGCATTCCTATGCCACTCTTGACCTTGATCCTCTGTACAGTTCCTCTCACACACAGACACACATTCTGGGTAAATAGATTAATAAGCTTTGGGGTATTGACATAAAAGATGTTTTAAGCAGTGAAAGATAATAATAATACAAAAGATGTTTTGATAATAATACTGATGATAATAAGATAATAAGAATGCAAAGGATGTTTTGTATTATTCCACAACTCCCTCCTTTGGCCCCATTTCATGGGGGCAACACTAAATGCTGAAGCGATTACATTCTCACCCTTTTTTGTGCTGTGAGCACCTACGTTACATATTGCTATCAATGGGGTGATTGCATTAGCATCCTAAGCGCAGCAAAGCAAAACCTGACCTCCAGGCTCTACTTGACCACTGGGACCCCTCCTTGGGTGCCCCCCTCACCCCTTGACAACTCAGGGATGCACATGACCATGGCTTGGCCATGACGCCAGTGGAGGTCAGCTTGGCTAGTTGCCGGCCCAGCGTCCGCTCCAAGCGAAACCCTTTAGTCCTACAGCAAATCTGCATATTCCGGCATTTTAATTTTTACTTCATATGTGCAAGTGCACTCATCAGCCACTATCACGGAATATGGATCTAGCACATGAGCACATGAGCACCCTCTAACGTTATGAATTTACTAAGCCAATACCCTTCATCCACTCAAATCTCATTCACACTCCTCCTCAGACAACCACAGAATCTCCTGGCAGTAGGCTCGCTGAAATTCAGGATCAGTCAGCAGTTGTTTTCTGAGGTTAGGCAGGTCTGGGCAATACTTCTCCGCCCACTTCCAGCAAGCCCAATCTGCTTCTCCGCCTTGTCCATGTTCGCAGTAGGGATTTCCAATGGGGCAGTTGGGCGTGTAGGGTTCTGGAGGACACACCCACTCGTCACTTCCTGTCACATTCCCGGTCACCTGTTGGTACAGTAACATAGTCGCCTCGTCGGGCGAGGTTAGGGCAAGTCCCCCGGCCTCCAGGCCTATGGGGTCATCTCGGTACTCCTCTAACTCAATATCTTCATACCCCCTCCATTTGAAGGGGTCAGTACCACAGTTGATTACGTTACATAAATCAAATTGAAATGTGTTCTCACTGTCTGGGTCCACCTTTAAAATTACCTTGGCTCCACAGGGGTCTGAGTTCACTGTAGCTGCGTCTGTTACCAGTACCAAAGCCAAGATTACAATAGTACTTGCTATTTTCATGTTACTTTTGGGACGTGCAATTAAATTTGTCTTGTCCGTGTATTCCGGTGATGTATGTGTTAGGACCCAACGATGTATATACTGCAAGACCAGGCTGGAGAATGCTCCTCCTGCTATTAGTTCTCCTACTACTGCCGCTACCATCAACATGTCTTCCTTGAATTCTTGGTGTGGTGTAGGTGTCATGTGGGCGTCTTTCTGAGTGCATTCAGCGTATAGCAAAGCGCCTACAAGAAGTAAAGAAAATCTTACTAGGAGATCCAATCCCTCCTTCCTTATTCCTAGCCACATTTCATTACGTTTCCTCACCCTCCTTCGATTCTCCATCTCCATCTTCCTTGTTGATGTCCTGGAATGACAACAGGTTAGTTCTTACCTGCTCTAGTGACCGTGACTGGCGGTCTTGCTTTTGCACAGTGTGCAAAATGATGCCAGGTCTTATCTCCTCCTTTTTCGAAGACTGCACTGCGGTCGGAAACCTCAGTGATCTTGAATGGTCCCGCCCAGATCGGTTCGTCCCAGCGTGGATGGCCTGGTGCCTTTAACCAGACCCAGTCGCCAGTGGTCACCCCTGGGGCCGGGGTGCCGTTGTCCTCGTCTCCTGTGGAATTTGCTGCTTGCACCTGGCGAGAAGCTTAGTCATGTTGCCCAAAGCCCGCATATAATCTGACAAATCTGTTTGCAGCAAGGCTGCGGTGGGGACCACGTTAGGGTCTCCGGAGGCCCAAGCATGGGCCTCCCAGTGAATAATTCATGTGGTGAAAGAAACATATCCTTCGCTGGTTGCTGGCGATAGAGTATAGTGCCAGTGGGAGGGCCTCAACCCAGGTCAAATTAGTGGAGTACATGGCTTTTGCCAGTTTTGCTTTCAGGGTTCCATTAGTTCTCTCCACTAATCCTGCTGATTGCGAATGATATGTACAATGCTTTTTTTCAGTCCTATTCCTAATTTTGCTCCCCATGTGGGTCAACACTTCATTCCTAAATTCTGACCCATTGTCACTATACAATGTCTTTGGAATTCCCCACCTAGGAATAATTTCTCTACTCAGGATTTTGCTACTGTGATTGTATCTATAGCTTCTACCCCATTTAGAAAAAAGGTCATATCACTACTAACGATACCTCTTCCCCTCACATGGTGTTAAATGTATGAAACGTGGAATGGCCCAGGGGGTGTAGGGATTGCCCCTTCTGTACTACTACCCATCTTTGTCATGTTGGACATTTCTTAGAAATTTTTTTTTAGTAAATAAGTGATAGTAACTTTTGCTCTATTAACCCCTTGGTCCCTCCTCTTGGTACATGGCACTGCCCATGCACCAAACCTGCAGCAATATGGAAGAGGGATTTTGGCAATATAGGTTTACCATTGGGTCCCATCCACCTGTCATCAGTGTGTTGTGTTCCATGTGATGTCCATTGACGTTTTTTTTCTTGTGGGGAGCAGCATCATGCTCTGCTCACAGCAGGTCACATGAAATTGAGTCTTCAGATTGGTGTAATAGCCCCACAAGAGTGTGTTTGGCTGTTGCCCTTGCTCCTCTGTCTGCAAAGGCGTCAGCCAAACTGATTAGGTCAACATGTTTGGTGTGCAGAAGATTACAATCAACACAGTTTCATGAGTACAGACAGCATATCCAACACATGGGTTGCCTTTATCGACTCTTGACGGCAAACCATCAACAAAGTACTCAATCTCAGGATTTGATAGAGGGGTGTCCTTGAGTCCAGGACATGCAGTATTATTAGATAGGACTTCTTTGAAAGAATGGGAACACATTTTTTTTTTTTAAAGAAACATGATCAACAGTTTATTGCAATATAATCCTGCAGAATGAGAGAGCAAACAGGGACTCTGTGTCCACAGCAGTCAGAGGTTGGTCTCTGCTAAATAATTTCAACAAGCAATTTTTATACGGGTCATTCCATGAAATAGAGAGCCAGAGACCCTGCATTTTTTACAGGACTATATGATTTACAAAATTGGATGCCACCTATAGAAAATGCCATGCCTGAAGGCCAGAGTATATATAAAAAAAAAAAGCTAACACAGGCAATATAATTGGTCTTCTGAAAAAGATAAATAAAAAAAAAAAAAAACTGCATGTCTTTGAAAAACTTGTGGATAAAAATTGTCCAAATTTGTGACATTCATTGCCTTCAGACTTTGAATGTAAAATTCTACGAATTTTTAAATAAAAGTCTGGCTGAAATGGCATTTGTTCTTAACATCAAATTCCAAGTGATTAACCCACAACAGCAATTAACTGGGAAATCCAGATGTATAACACTGCAATTAGCGCTTAAAATATTGTTGCGAACGTAACTCATGGTGTCCTGAAAAGTTACATTGAAACAGTGCTGAGAAAACCCAGGAAACATAATATATTATCTAGATTTTTGTACCAACGTGTTGATATTAATCTGTTGCATAACCGTCCAAAATATTATCTCAGAAAACACATGGGTTTTTAAAATTCTTCTTTTTTTGTGGAGCAAAATTTTTTCGCGTCATATTTTCCAAGTTACGTTCAACACGAGCCGGGCTCGCTGCCCGATCTGCTGTATCCCCTTGGGGTCTCACAGTGGTCATAGATATGGATTTCCTTTCGAACCTCCTACTTCTCATCCAGGAACCAGTCTATCGTCTTCATGAAGGAAGCTGAGCAGGTTAGTATTTTTGTGTCCCAGAAAGTTACGTTCGAATGAAGTGACGTTCAATCACTAAAATCTTTTGGTCAATCACCGATTTTCAACACAAGTATGTTTTCTATAGGGATTCATAATTTGGCCTGCCGTTTCACGTGTTTTAAGGAGTGGTGCATCGTTTTTGGTCGCGGAAGTTAATTTGGATTAATTAATTACAGGAAAAATAACGCGCTAAAAAAAAAAAAAAAAAAAAAAAAAAACGCATTTAATCGCACCTTTCTCAGTTCCCTCATTTCTGGCACACCGGTAACACTGATGCACACACTTTAGCCCGGTAGGTGGCGTTAATGCACCCCAAGTCCTAAAATGTTGAATAAAAAGGCTATAATTGCACTTGGGAGTTTGCACTAATCAGTGAATGTAGTACACAGATAAAAAATGCACTGATAATTATAGATGAAAAATAAACATTTTGTTGTTTAAGATCACATATATGTCTATTCATTGATTCAGTCGTCAACCAAAATTTATTTGAATTGAAAAACTTTGCTTATTGTGTCAAAAATTGGTATTTGATAAAAATGTGATTAATCGAGATTAATTAATTACAAAGCCTTTAATTAATTAGATTATTTTTTTTTTTTTTAATCGCGTCCCCACCACTATTGTTTACATGTCTACGGGCACTTCTCATCCATATATTTTCTCAATGAAAGTGACACTTTCGGCAGTTAGGTGTATTTTTGCAGGGGTTGTGGCAAACCCAGCTGGGACATGGCCAGTCACTGCTGTTATTGCGCCCATGTTATGTTCAACGACTTTGGCAAAAAGAAAGGATAAATTTTTCTATATAAAAAGAATTTTGATGGAAGTTGTTAGTAAATGTGAAACAGGCAATTTAGCCTTTTTTTTTTAATAAATGTTGCACAGCAAATGTAGGGTTGCTTTTTGTGAAGTTCCTGTATTTCAGCCCAGAATTGTGTTGAATGTTTAACTGCATGCTCCTGCTTAGGAATTGAAATCAACAAATTCATCCTGTTAACCATTAGTTGTACCATTGTAAATTGAATCATTAGCGGTTTCCAATATCAAAAAGGGCGTAGGGTGAAGACAGGTGATGCATTTGCTAAGTCGAGCATTTTTCGTGCCCATGTTACATTTGCAACATTTGTCATGTGGTACAATCCAGATGACAAATTTTGCATTTAGCAACTAGTCTACTCTAAAATATTTTCAGAGCTGATGTGTACTTACATGGGCTGCCTTCTCATTTATATTTTGTCCAGAATATTGCATTTGTTCCGTCCTCAGATGAACATGACCAATGAGCGACTTATCAAAGCCCTGCCAAACATGTTCAGACCTTAGAGCACAACTGGGCATTGCCAAACTGCTGGTTTGTTTTAAGTTTGTTCTCTGTTATACTAATTGAACAAGTTGAGACTTTGTTTATATTTTGAAATAAAATTTTTATTGCATACTTTTGTGTTAGTTTCGTGTCCTTGTTACATCGGCAACGCTGAACATTCAACACCTTGCCTCTTGCATCCCACAGTAGATCTTGCCATTTAACTTGTGTCACATTTTGACTCATGGGAACGCCAACAAAAGTGAACCAGCACTTCTAGCAAAATCTTTGTTTCAAATTTGAACAGTCATGTCACACTTTGGCTCTCTTTTTCATGGAATGACCCATACCCTTCTAGCCAGGCATCCTTCAAGCAATCAATCACAAAATTACACAAACATTTTATTCTTCGAAGATTTCTGCTCTAGGGATGCAATTGGAGGAGTCACATCTTGTGCTTAGTGGCTCAGTTTCAAGGCCTGGTACAGATAGAAACAATTCTGTTATCTTGCTAAGTTGGGACATTTCCCAGACATGAGTCCATAACTCCTATCCAGGTGCATGTACCCCTCGTATAAGTACTTTCCCACAGACAGTTTTCTCAGAGCCTGAAGCAGAGAACAAAATAAGCATTGACATTTCTAACAAGTATATATTATTTTGTTTTTAAGCAGTAAAACTATAATGTAATAAAATCTAAGTGCACTTAACACTATTTAGAGGAATTATAACAGTAACAACAAAAATTCCTTCAGCAACATTAGTCAAGTCAGGTCTATTTATAGAGAACATTTAAAACAACAAAGTTGAATCAAAGTAGTGTACAATTATAATTGGCAGATAATAAAATGGGGAAACTAAAACATCTATAAAAATCAATAAATCTGTAAAACGAAATCAAGCAAAAGTCGATGGAATTCACTTAGATCCTTTCTTTACCTGCCAAATAAATCCCAATTCAAGAACTTTGTCTTGTGTATTTTCGCTTGGTCTGAATGTGTTTTACAAAATCATCAATTTCATTGGAATTGTTTGCAATACACTGCCTTTTTGATCACAGTGCATGTGCCACCTTGATAAATTAATTTTATTTAAAAATTCATAATTACTAAATTTGCTCATCCTTGCTACTGAGCTCCTGTCAATTTTGCATTAATATTTATTTATTTATTTATTTTATTTATTTATTTATTTTTTGCAGCATATTCATGATTTGGTATTCCTCTGTATTCCAGGTCAAAAATGGGACAGTAACAATAATTTCTTTTCAAAGTGTTTTTTTTCAATTAATCATGATTGAGCAATCCGCCTCTGTCTAGGGTTCCGCTAAAAGCATGGAGGAGATGCACAGTCAGGGCTTATTAGCCCCAGCCATAGTGTCAATTCCCCATATCCTCAGCAGAACCGGGTGGAGTTGCTTTAGACTGTGTTACAATATGCAATTTCTTTTTTTTTTTTTTTATTATTCATTAAAAAAAAATGGGTACGTATTGAACATTCAACTGTAATAATTTTTCTGTTGGGCTCCCAGCACATAAAGGTAAACAATCATCCCAAATCTGGTCAGCTCAGTCAGTCAGTCAGTCAGTACCTTTTATTTGAAAGTCCCTGTCCTTCTCACTACTAGTCAGAATAAAAGATTTTGCCAGCCTAATCAAAAATAAATTTAGACTGTGATCACGTTTTTAGTCGACTTTTTCAATTATATGGTGGTCCACCTTTTGAATTTAGTCTCGTGTTAATACTCCGAATTGGATTTCCCCAAATTTATTTTAGAACTCTGCAGCTGAATCTTAGCTGGCCAGCAAATCACTTTCAAGGTTTTTTCATTCCTTATCTTGTGCAGTGAGTCCTCTGTGGAAAAGTTTCAATTGAATGAGTTAGATGCATACAACAATGAACAAAAACTTCATCAACATAATTTTGCCGTTTTTCCACTCGCTTGGCTCTTTTCCTGTAGAAGTTAAAAAAAAGATTAAGGTTATCATGCCGTCTTAGTTTTTTCCCATGTAGAATCACTGGTTGATAGTCCCTGTTTGAAATGGAGAAAAGATTTTTCATTAATTCATTTGCATTTCTTCGGTCAGGAAAGCTTCCAGTGACATTTGCTCAATCACAATGCATCATTCTCTGTTCTCTGACTTCTGCATGTTGACCTTTCACTTATCTGTGCTCCCTAATCTGCTTCGGTCAATAAGGCTCCATTCCTCTATTGTTTTGACTCTGCATTCCTCCATCTAAAAACCCATCCAGTCTCTAATCCCACAATAGTTCACTTGATTTTTTATTTTATTTTTATAAATCTAGTATGTACCATTAAATTTCATATTATATTTTATATTTCCAGGTACTTTTCTGATCTTTTTTTTTTTTTTTTTGAAAATTTTCAATACTTGAGAAACCTCTGTATCAATAAAATTTGGCACAGAGTCTCTTACTATATACAGTGTTAAACAGTACTTTGGCAAATTTTGAACACACAGTGTTATTCTTGTTTGTACTTTTCCTTCATTTTCTTTTCTAAGATATGCTTCTAGCACACCAATCTCACACAGTCTAATTATTTACAGAAAACTGCTTAGATTTTCTAGCTCTTTACAATTTTGCAAATATTGAACAAATTCAAATGGTGTAATTACTTCACGCTCATAGAGGATATTAGTAGTGGTTTTCTCAGCAATGAATTACTTCCGCCAAATATTAGAGCATTTAAATATTGGACTTTGTCCTGCATCTCAAAGCAATTCAGTTAGCCACATTAGAAACACTTTATCCACGTTCATGTAATTGACGTTCAATTATTACTTCCTCTAAACTTCCCTCTGTTTATAGTTACTGATCGTTCAAGAAGGGCATACGCTTATTGAATCAAGAAATAGGGACTTTTATTTGATTTCACAAGGAATAATTATTCTGCTCACTTCTACCAACTTTGTCCTTTTACAACTCCACAGCCATTAAAATGGCTAAACTCCCGCTCTCTGTTTACCATCCAAATTAATTCCACTTACTTTAACCAACCACAGCCATTAAAATGGCTAAACTCCTGCTTTAACCGACTCCACTTACACCAACTTCACTTACTCAGACCAACTAATTTCACTTACTCTGACCAACTTCACTTTTTACCAATCCTGCAATTACTCTAAGAATTCCATAAAATACTGTAAATATAGGCTAATCAACGGGCACCTGAAATTAATCTTGAATAAATGCTAATTTTATTGTGGACCTCTATATGAGCACTTCATGTAATAGAATGACAACTGTATTCAATCTAACAAAGACAGAACTAACAAATATGCCAGCAATGCAGTTGTTTACAGACACTCACAGAGTTCGGTTCATTCACATTGACTTCCACACACACAATCTGAGCTCAGCATACACACACATACACCTCAGCACTTGAAGCACCTGCCAACAGCACTCGAAAACATTCCTTGCTCCATTCCCAATTCACTCACTACCACCACCAGCCTGGATTTACAATAATATACACTCAGGTCCTGATCTCTACATGCACAGTCCAATGGCCAAGTCCTTTATTGGATATTTTATTGTTATGTGACCTTTATATTTCTCCTCTCTTTTCTTTTGTCACATACACGTGTGTATTATCTTCCTAGGCGTCTTTGATGGATCTCCCGATAGGACCTCTAGACCGTTCAGAACTCAGTGGCTGACGTCCCCCCACCTAACCTATTAAGTCCTTCGTATCCTACGTGTCCACCCTCGCCCACACGTTTCAAGTTAAAATATCCCTTGGGTATTTACCTGGCCTTGTGACGGATTTTTTTTTATTTTTTATTTTTTATGCCGTCGTCACGCCCCCGTATTCACTTCTTATCTCATTTATCACCTAGGACTTTTGTTCAGACTAGTCTTTAGAGTTGGGTATTGGAATGCGCATACAGGAAACCAGTATAGAATATTACCCTGTGTCTGCTACTGAAATCATACAAAAGTATAATAACATAATTTTATACCTTTCCGTCAAACGTCAGACACTTCGTATTCTGCAGATTAAAAAGCTTCTGCCTACCTCTCTCTTATGACCGGCCGTGAAGTGTCTGGCGATTGTCGTCAAGGCGTTGTCCAAATTCTGACTCAGTTTCCTGGTCAGACCCAAGAGTCTTCCCCTCCACGTCGGGAGTCACCAGATTTGTGGGGAAAATTACCTCTTGTTACCCGGTGGTGTTCGTTAAGGATGGAAGACAATTGAAATAAATACTTGACCAGATTGTGATTGAAATATAGTAAATTTATAATAGACAAAGAGTAAAAAATTACAAACTGTAACAGCGGGATGTTCTTGGCCACAGTTTGAGAGCGCTCTGCCAGGCGTTGCCGGGCATCAGTTCTTATAATCCACAGTCCTTTAGCTGTACATCAATTGGCTGTAGATCTGTCAATAACCGTAGTCTAATCAGCTCCCGCCTTTCTTCATAGTATTGTCCAGTCTACTTTAGACAGGTCACAGAAAGGCGGTTACGGGATACCTGATGCCACTTTGGACTGCTCCTTGGGCATTTTCTTTTGGCAGGGCTCCAGCATTCCTATGCCACTCTTGACCTTGATCCTCTGTACAGTTCCTCTCACACACAGACACACATTCTGGGTAAATAGATTAATAAGCTTTGGGGTATTGACATAAAAGATGTTTTAAGCAGTGAAAGATAATAATAATACAAAAGATGTTTTGATAATAATACTGATGATAATAAGATAATAAGAATGCAAAGGATGTTTTGTATTATTCCACACTCCTCACCGCGTTAGTGGGGGTAGGAGGCGGCTGGTCAGCCCGAGAACCTTCCTGACGGAAAGACTTTTTCTGCCATGGGCCCTTTGAAGCCTGTGCCCTCAGCGGGGTCTGAGGTGCTGCTTGAGGCTTGGGCGGCCTAGGGGCCCTAAAGGCGGGAGGAGGCCGCGCGGTCACTTGGGCAAAGGTTTGGCGATGGGGCAGAGGGGTGACAGGGGGCACCTTTCTCGACAGGCACAGCTTCAGGGCTTCATCGTCCCTCTTTCTCTCTTCACACCTCTTTTGCATGGACGTGACTGCTGCCCCGAAGAGGCCTTGGGGTGTTATGGGGGTATCAAGGAGATCCTCCTTGTCTTTGGTCGACAGGGTAGTGAGGTTCAGCCAACGGGCTCTCTCCTGCAAGACCATCACCCCATGGCTCTGCCTTGCGACTGAATCGCTACCTTGTGTAGATGAAGGCAGTGATCGGTAATGATGCACATCTCATCCCATAAGGCTGAATCAGGCAACGCCGTCATCTCCTCTTCCAACTCGGCTTGGTACGCCATCAAGAGGGAAGAGGCATTGAGGGCTCGAACCGACAGTGCAGCCGCCTTGTATGCCTTATCTGTTAGACTGGACTGGAAACGGTCCGTCTTGGAGGGAAGTGTCGGCCCCGGTGAAGACATGAATGTCTTTGGATGAAGGTGAGCCGCCACCCCTGACTCTACAGTGGGCATGTTGCGCAGGCCGTGGCTCTCCATTCCCTCACAGTCGAGCAAGGAGCTGCCTGTTATCGGATGCTTGTCTCTGTATGGCTTGTCGCGCCAAGAGAAAGCAAGTTCATCCAATAATTCAGGGAAAATGGGAAGGAGTTGTTTTCCGTTCTCTTCACTTTCGTAACTTCTTCCCGTCGAAACGAGAGCGCGTCACCTCGGCTTGGACTTCTGGCCATTGGACATTCAGCTTAGCAGCCGCGCGTTTGCACACGTCCTGCAAGTCCAACGTGGGAGAAGGGGAGCCCCCGTCTCCAGCCAGAGCTGCCGCTGAAGTTTCAGGTTTTGCAACCCGCC
The DNA here is from genome assembly GCA_029692085.1 of Gymnothorax javanicus. Classification (NCBI taxonomy): domain Eukaryota; kingdom Metazoa; phylum Chordata; class Actinopteri; order Anguilliformes; family Muraenidae; genus Gymnothorax; species Gymnothorax javanicus. The sequence goes on from CM056200.1 coordinate 65,898,137, forward strand.
CCGACAGCGTCAGTGAAGAGTCATCGTCCTCGTCTGTCATGAGGAATTCGGACCCTCCGTCCGAATCATCATCCGCTGTTTCCACCGGACAATGTAGCGGGCCTGCCGCGAGGCAGGGCCCAGCTAGCTCCTCAGGCAGCGGGTCTGTGAAGTCGAGCTGATCCCCCCAGCTCGTTCCAGCATCAGCCTCTGGAGCCGTGGTTACAACTAGTTCCATCGGTTCCTGAGCCTCTGCGGTAGAAGCTATAATTGGGTCGCCGCCCGGACAAATTGGCCAGACGAGCCAGTCGGCGACGTAGCACTTTGAGGGGGGGAACCGGACACAGTGTGTGCACTCCTCCACTGACTCAAAGGCTGCTTGGGCATGCTTCAGGCCAAGACACATCACGCACATTGGGTGAGTGTCCCCGCTGGAAATTTTATTCCCGCAAGGGCAGGCTCGCGCCTGAGTTAAGTCCTCTGCTGTAGTGGTGCCTTTAGCGTCTGCCATGGTCACTAGCAGGGCCTGTTAGCCGTGAGGCTACGCTGTACTTGTGTGCTGTTGCTAACCTTGTGTGGCTACAAGATAGCGTTGAGCCAACCGGGAGTGTTGCGACTTCCAGGAGGGTTATACAGCGGGAGTATAGCTACTCTGATTTGCTTGTTTAGCTCGCAGGAGCTAAAGTTAGTTTGGGGAAAAAGTATTTCTACTTTGGGTATTGCTACCATTGAGCGTTACCACTCCGTCTAGCTAACTGCTCAAAGTATCGCTACTCTGCAGTTAGCCAGCTCAGACTACTGTTTGGAGACAGACTAGTGTGAGCAGTAATTCTCGAAGAACTGTACAGACCGTGAACAAAGCGCCCGGTGATCGAGTTTTTCGCTCGTATCGATGGACAGTTTAGCTTGGTCCCGGAAAGTCTGTTCGTTCGAGAGAGATTCGGAACTTCTGCTCGCAGCGAGAAGAGGTTTTTGAATGACTGATTTCGTAGCGTCAGGCTATTTTATAGGGGGAGGTCTTCACTGACGCGTTTTGCTCCAGCCAATCCTGGCTGGCAGAATGTAATAGGAGCTTCTGATGAGGTCACGCAGAAGGCGTTCCCAATGTGAGACACGAAACGAATGCGATGAAAGAGAACAACCTACGAAGTTTTATGATGGGGTCAAATACAGGCATCAGTCTATTGTGCAGTCATCCTTCAGCTTCTCATGTGCAACAGCAGAATCACAAAGGGTAACGAAAATAGGGGGCTCCAAAGAGTTTTCTCATTTTCAAACGATTGGAAAAAAAGGCCGACTATTGGTCAACCAAGATTTGTTTTAGTAGGGGACAACCTTAGTAATTCATAAATTAAATTACGGCAAAAACTGCAGTCGAGATGTGAATGGAGCTAATCTGGTTTGCGTTTCCCGAAATCACTGATGCTAACTTCCATGGTTGGAACCATTGACTTTGAATGGACGAACTACATTTGTTGCCAACGTTAGCAACTATGCTTCTGGGAAACGAACCCAGGGCTCCATTTATTAGCAGGAATGACCGATTGATCGCACCAAGTTTCACCGTCAAAACAACCAATAGTCGGCAATGAAAACTTTCGTACGATAGATAAGAGTAAGCTTACGTCCATTACCCACCCCTTCCCATCCTTTCTGACAATTTTAACGGGTTTTATGCCCTTGGTTTCAACATCCCACGTTCTATGAGTGGAAAGCTGGATGATATGTCCAACCCGCTTCGCAATCTTTGGTGGTTTTTTTTTTTTATCTTAAGTGGTTGATGCAACGCGCAGTTCCATTGGCTGAAGTCTCGCGTGTCCACACACTGTTTCTCATGGGCCTTTGCGCGTTATGCGAAAGAGTTTGGAAATGCTGTCTAAATGGCGCCGCAGTTTGGATAGCTGGGCGCGCAGAAATTGAACGTTTTTGATGGATAGGTGCGCATTTATTTGCGCACCTGAAATGCAATTTTAGGCGCGCAAAGGCACGTACGCGCAATTGCGCGCCTTTCATAAAAAGGCCTGCATTACCATTGTCGCATTTCCGCGACAGCGCCGGTCCCGCATCACTTAACATTGTCGCTATTTTGCGCCTAGAGAAAGTCCCTCACAAAAACTGTCAAAGCTCCGCAACAAAACACCCCTTTGGACGAGTCTGGTATCGCACAACACGTCAGTGATGTCATCAGGCTTCCCGTAGTTCCCAATCCTCCGGTTATGCACAGTCCCTCGCTGACTTCACCGCCATTGCAGGCAGTGGGTGCGGCAGCACGTGTATCTCCGTTTGTACACAAATGCACGTGTATCTCCGTTGGTACAGAAATGCGTGTGTATCTCTGTTTGTACATAAATCCCATAGAGGAGAAATCGTCTTGTCTAGACAAACCGAAATACGGTTTTTATCCTCATTTTCTGTTTTTACTTTTGGAAAAATTAAGCAAAGATAAGTGTCAGTGGAAAGGTAAGTGTATTTTGAACATGTTTTCTGTACATAAAATTGTCCATTTCTGGCGTTTTTAGTTCGAAAAAGGGGGTGAAAATCCACATGCAATATCATGCTGTGATAGCATGAAAATTTACGGTAAGCAAGGGTTGTCTTATTCCCAGTAAGCGGTAGTGAAAGGGTTAAGGAATCATGTTCTGTGAATTTCAGCCACTTATGGAAGGCTGCAAATAGTCTTCATGAGTGTTATCTGAGCTTTCACCATCACAGAGTAAGCACATTTGGAGCCAGAGTCTGCACAATCAGGGGTAGAGCTGCGGTATCGAGATGCCGCCCATACACCCACCCGAACACCCCCCCGAAATTTTGACCTGGCCTGGCTGCTACGCTATTAACGTAAGTGCCTGTAATAGCTAATACATAAAGATCGTGCAGTCTATGTAAGTGAACGGACCCTCCAACTGCCAGTGTCGCATAAAATCTGGTCCCTCCATAAAATCTGGTGCCCCCATATGACTTTCGTTGCATATTGCACATCAATTTGCGTCAAATCACGTCATTTGAGTCATCTATGTGATTTGCGTAGTCACGAAGTATTCTGGGAAATAAATAAGCCAATTCATAACATTTAAACAGAATGATTAGTACAGACGGATGTTATTCTATAATTGGCATTTACTGAAGTAACTAGCTCGCGAGCTTGCTGATAAGGCCACAGTTCACTTTTACTGTAATAACTGCTCGCTAGCCAGCTAAAGTGATAACGAACTGTGTAATGAATGGCTAGCACACCAGTATAGCGAGCTAGCTAGCAAGCATGCTCATAAGGTTACAGTTCACTTCCACTGTAATAATCAGTAGGCAGCTAACTAAAGTGAAACCAAATTGTTTAATGATTTGCTAGCACATCAGTGTAGCGAACTAGCTAGTTAGCTTTCCAATAAAGTTACAGTTCGCTTCTCCTATAATAATCGCCAGCTAGCTAGCTGAGGTGCTAATGAACTCTTTAATGATTAGCTGGAACACCTGTGTAGTGAGCTAGCTAGCTTTCTAATAAGGCTCCAGTATACCACATGCACGCAGCCGCATTTCAATTAATTCTACGCTATTTCAACGGTGAGTAATATGAAGAATTCGCAAGACAGGTCATTAGACACGCATTTATGTAACGGTAGTCATGTGGGAGGGCCAGATTTTATGGGGGGGACCAGATTTTACACGACAGCGGCAGCATTGCAATTCGTTGGCTTGTTAAATAAGGTAATGCAGTCTGTGGGTAAATGGACCCCCACTGCCATCTGTTTCACAGTTAATTATGATTACGTAACTTGCCAGCAATGATGTCTTGTCAGTAAATCTTGCTTAACAAGCTAACGAGGTTGCTAACTACATTAGCTAAAGCAAATAACAGATATTTGCAATTTCTCAACCATAGCAGCAGTCAGTGTTCTCAACAGTAAGTTACGCCATTTTGGGAATGGCATGCATTTAAACACCGACTTTCATTGAGTTTTCGAAATCACATACCACCAGGAAAGTGTAATTTTGTTTGTGTATGTTACTAGCCAATAATAGATCAAACATGTAACTTTTCTTCAAGTTGGAATGGTAGTTTGAATTTTGAATTAAAATAAAAAGCCCTTCTGACCACGTAGTTAGCTAGGTGCATTTAGAAGTCACATCTTAACAATAATGTATTTTTTAAAAATATGAGTAAGATAATTTCAATAATACAATTGAACATAACCATAATAACTCAGTGGACCAGGAAAACATTCTGAGTTGGCAAAGTTAGCGATGCCACCCGCCTCTAATCTTCTTAGGTGGGCTCAATATACAGTGGGGAAAATAAGTATTGAACACGTCAATATTTTTCTTTGCAAATATTTTCCTAATGGGGCTATTGACATGACATTTTCACCAAATGTCGGTAACAACCCAAGTAATCCACACATACAAAGAAATCAAAACAAATAAGTCCATAAATTAAGTTATGTGTAATAAAGTGGAAGCGAGATATGACTGGATAGATATGACTGGCTTCCTATCACTATTTTTCCCCACAATAAACATTAATGTTACACTGATTGCCGTCTTGACGTTAGGTAAGTTAGCTAGCTAGCTAGATGGTAACTTAACTTGGCTAACCTTTCACTGTTGGCTAACGAAAAATAAATTTGTCTTACCAAAAAAAAAAAAAAACCGCAGAGATCCTTTAGATCAGTCAGATGGGCTAGTACAATTCACTCCAGAACAATTCATTTTGTCGTTTTTTTTTAAATCAATCTTTAGGGCTTGAAACACGCAATCGCGGTTAGCTAGCCATTGGAAAATTTTCAGTGAGCGTAAATCTCCTGTATACGTTCCTACTTCAGCTACGTAAGGATATTATTCTCAAAAAAAAAACTGCAGCGGGCGAGAGCCAACGAGACTCTGTGACGCACAGCTGCTGTCAATCACATCTGCCACGCCCGTTTTCTATAGTATCAAATAAATGATTAACTGCAAACTTATCAGAAAAATTAACACTTGATCATACATCAGCATGGTATGAAATTCTTAAAAAGGCAGGGACCATCTTCAGAAAAAAATGATTTGACATGTACTTGATTTTTTTTTTTTTTGCGTGACCTGTGTCTCATCCACTAACATGGAGGGGATGGGTTTATTACTTGTACTGCAGCCAGCCACTGGATGGCGATCGAGACGTTTTAGCTCCACTTTTCAGGAGCTGTTCGGTGGTCCATCTTTAAATATAGTCCATGGTCGCAAACAAAAGAAGGGCATTCTGTGCTCAGAACTGTCCTGCACCCTCTAGCTAGAGCTTCTTTAATCAGCTCCCACATATTTAGAGGGAGGCAGCCCTTCACATGACACAGAAACTGTTCACACATTCAAACTGACCGAACCGCCAGGGCCTCAGCAAGCTTCATCGCCGACACCCATCAACCACTCTCTAGGGGTAAAAGGTCCTTCGGTTGCGTGACTCCCCACTGGGTGAAGACTTGGAGCAGGGCAGCATTTGGACAAAGCGACTTGAAGAAAAGGCACTCCTGGAGAAGCGAATCCCGTGTTGCGGTTTCTTCTCACTGCTCCTCCTTCAGCAGCTCCCAGGCATTCAGCACACTTTGATAAAACTGAGGCAGCACATCTGCGCTTAGCTAGCTTAGTTCATCCCAAACAGCTACCAGTCACAGTCCAGACCCCCCACTTGTCTCAGGAGCAGGAAGGCCCTTGGCTTCCAACTGAGGTCTTTGGCATTTAACAGCCTTTGAGCTGCCCTGCGAGCTAAAAGCAGCTACCCTGCTGCTCAGATCAGCTAGTCTCTGCCTTCCTTCTTCCACTGGCTGATACTAATTGGCTGATCGCAACCAATAGTTTCCATCCCAGAAAAATGACAGCAGCACCGACTAGATTACTCTCAGCAGTCCTGCCGGAGGATCCAGCCAAACTAACCTGTGCCATAGCATGGGGGCGACCAGACTGTTCATCACAAGTGCTCTCCTCCTATTAGACAGCTGTGGCAACAACCACCTGCACCGAGACAGCCTTGCTTTAAAGGGACACTGTGTAGTTTTTTAAGTAATTTATTTGCTAAAATCAATGTCTTCATTCATTTATATGTCGTTATTGGTGTAATATTACCTCTGCCAACAATCTGACTAAACCTCGTAAGCGAAGAATTTCTTATCTATATTTACATTGCACGGGTAAGTCCAAGGATGCTGCCATGTCGTTCCGCCATTTTGAAAAACTAATATCGCCGAGAGGGACGTAAAGCACTGGCTGCAGGGTGAAGTTGCCTTCAGACGTGGACTTCCAGGCTGCTCAGCCTGTCAGGCTGCGTAAACACCGCCCCCAAGTACAACCAATCAGCTTGCGAGCTAGAGCACAACCAATCAGCTCACGAGGCAGCCAATTCAATTCGGAAGCCTTTACTCGGGAAGTGGGCTTAAGAACAACAATATTGTTAATAACGAATGCGTTCAATCTTCTTTTCTCATTAAAGAAACTGATTAGTGAGGTAATGTTAGATGTTTCAGCTATTTTGATTATGTTAACCAATGCAAACAAGTGCTTTTTTTTTTTTTGTCTTACAGTTAACTTATACACTGAATCTTCGCTAAACAGGTCATACTTGTTAACTGAAACACTTCTACAATATAACTTCAAGTATAACTCTGTTTGAAACATAAAAATGGCCCACTTGTGAGATATTTTGTACAATAAGCTGTTTAGCTGAGCTACTTAAAAACTTCAACTGCCAGTTGCTGTAACGTTAGCTGCCTTCAAGGCTGATTGTAGAGACTAGTGCTTCGCAAGCTGCTTAGAAGGCGAATGTTGATTTGATATTGTATAATCTTTAATAGTATTCAGTCAGATGCCTTCAAGGCTGATTGTAGAGCACTAGTGCCTTCCAGGCTGATTGTAGAGACTAGTGCCTTGCAGGCTGGTTAGAAGGCTAATGTTGATTTCATATTGCATAATCTTTAATAGTATTCAGTCAGATGCCTTCAAGGCTGATTGTAGAGACTAGTGCCTTGCAGGCTGGTTAGAAGGCTAATTTTGATTTCATATTGCATAATCTTTGATAGTATTGAGTCAGATGCCTTCAAGGCTGATTGTAGAGCACTAGTGCCTTCCAGGCTGATTGTAGAGACTAGTGCCTTGCAGGCTGGTTAGAAGGCTAATGTTGATTTCATATTGCATAATCTTTGATAGTATTGAGTCAGATGCCTTCAAGGCTGATTGTAGAGCACTAGTGCCTTCCAGGCTGACCGTAGAGACTAGTGCCTTGCAGTCTGGTTAGAAGGCTAATGTTGATTTCATATTGTATGATTTTTGATAGCATTCAGTCAGATGCCTTCAAGGCATCAGGGCCTGGGGTGGGTGTTAGGGCGGGTGCTGCTGCAGGAACATCAAGGCCCCGGGTGGGTGCTGGGGCAGGCGCTTTTTTTTAGCAGGGCAGGGAGATAGGGCTCCACGACAGCGCCGAAACATCATTTGAACTCCTAAAAAGAGTGTAAAAAGTAAAGACGATGTCAATATGCAACAACACCGCTGTCATTTTCTGAGGTAACGTGGATGATTTCGAACTGTAGTAAATCTATGGGCTGAAAAATAGAAGATTTTAAATTAGCCTTGGAAGGCTCCAACTCAGTAGAGGCCCCCCTCAGTAATGCTGAGGGAGACTCTACTGTCAGCCTTGAAGGCATCAGAATTGTAAACACACACACACACACACACACACACATACAGTTGTATGCAAAAGTTTGGCCACCCCTGATCAAAATTTCTGTTACTGAGAATAGTTAAGCAAGTAGAAGATGAACTGATTTTTGAATGGCATAAATTTAAAGATACAACACTTTTTTTTTTTATTTTAAGCAGTATTGGTGTATTACTTTTGTTTTGTACAATTCTAGAGCAAAAAAAAAAAAAAAAGGAAATGAGCACCGTGCAAAAGTCTGGGCACCCCAAAAGATTTGAGCTCTCAGGTAGCTTTGACTATAGTCTCAGATCGTATTTAGCTTGTTAGGGCTATGGCTTGTTCACAATCATCGTTAGGAAAGGCCAGGTGATGCAAATTTTGAAGTTTAAAAATACCCAGACTTCTCTATCCTTGGCCCAACAATTAGAAGCCATAGGGTCCTCTATGCAGCTGTCTAGCTCTCTGAAAATGAAAATAATTAATGCCCACAAAGCAGGAGAAGGCTATAATAAGATAGCAAATGTTTTTAGGTTGCGATTTCCTCAGTTCATAATATAATTAAGAAATGGCAGTCAACAGAATCCGTGGAGGTCAGCTTGAGGTCTGGAAGACCAAGAAAACTGCTCATTGGATTACTAGAAAGGTAAATCAAAACACCCGTTTGACAACAAAAGACCTTTGGCAAGATTTAGCACACCATGGTGTCATGGTGCACTGCCCTATGGTTCAGCGACACTTGCTCAAATATGACCTTCATGGAAGAATCATGAGAAGGAAACCTTTCCTGCATCCTCACCATGAAATTCAGCATCAGAAGGTTGCTAAGGAACATCTGAACAAGACTGATGCATTTAGGAAACAAGTCCTAGATGTCTTTGGCTGCAATGAGCAGAGGTATGTTTGGAGAAAAAAGGATGCAGAATTTAATAAAAAGAACACCTCTCTAACTGTCAAGCACATGGTTGGATCAATCCTGCTTTGGGCTTGTGTTGCAGCCAGTGGCACAGGAAACATGTCACTGGTCGAAGGAAGAATGGATTCAATTAAATTTCAGAAAATTCTGGAAGCAAACATCTCACCATCTGTCAAAAAGCTGAAGATGAAAAGAGGATGGCTTGCACAACAGGATAATGATCCTAAACACACCTCAAAATCCACAACTGACTACCTCAAGAGGTGCGAGTTGAAGATTTCACCGCAGCCCTCAAGGTATCCTACTTCAACAGCATTGAAAATCTGTGTGAATGGACCTCAAAAGAGCAGTCCATGCAAGTCAGCCAAAGAATCTCATAGAACTAGAAGCCTTTGAAAAAGAATAATGGGCAAAATCCCCCAAACCAAAATTCAAAAACTCTTAGCTGGCACCAAAAAGTGTTTGCAAGCTGTGATACTTGCCAAAGGGAGTGTTACTTAGTACTGACCATGCAGGGTGCCCAAACTTTTGCTTTGGGCTGTTTTTTTTTTTTTTTGCCATTTTGAAACAGTAAAAGGATGGAAATTAAAACGTAATCTAGCTTAAAATATAAAGGAAATGTGTCCTCTTTAACTTTATGCCTTTTGGAGAGCAGTCATTTTTTACTCGCTTAGCTATTCACAGTAACAGAAATTTTGATCTGAGGTGCCCAAACTTTTGCATACGACTGTGTGTATATATATATATATATATATATTCATCAGCCTACCAACCAGCCTGCAAGGCACTAGTCTCTACGGTCAGCCTGCAAGGCATCTGAGGCAATACTATTGAAGATTATACAATATGAAATCAACATTAGCCTTCTAACCAGCCTGTAAGGCACTAGTGTGCTCTACAATCAGCCTTGAAGGCATCCGAGGAAATACTATTAAAGATTATACAATATGCAGTCAACATTAGCCTTCTAACCAGCCTGGAAGGCACTAGTGTTTCTACAATCAGCCTTAAAGGCATCCGAGGCAATACTATTAAAGATTATACAATATGAAATCAACTAACCAGCCTGCGAGGCACTAGTCTCTACGGTCAGCCTGGAAGGCATCGGACTGAATACTATCAAAGATTATACAATATGAAATCAACATAAGCCTTCTAACCAGCCTGCGAGGCACTAGTCTCTACAGTCAGCCTGTAAGGCATCGGACTGAATACTATCAAAGATTATACAATATGAAATCAACATAAGCCTTCTAACCAGCCTGTAAGGCACTAGTCTCTACAATCACCCTTGAAGGCATCTGACTGAATGCTATTAAAGATTATGCAATATCAAATCAACGTTAGCCTTCCAACTAGCCTGCAAGGCACTAGTCTCTACGGTCAGCCTGGAAGGCACTAGTCTCTACAATCAGCCTTGAAGGCATCTGAGGCAATACGATTGAAGATTATACAGCCTTCTAACCAGCCTGCAAGGCATTAGTCTCTACAATCAGCCTTGAAGGCATCTGAGGCAATACTACTGAATATTATACAATATCAAATCAACATTCGCCTTCTAACCAGCCTGCAAGGCACTAGTCTCTACAATCAGCCTTGAAGGCATCTGACTGAATGCTATTAAAGATTATGCAATATCAAATCAACATTAGCCTTCCAACCAGCCTGCAAGGCACTAGTCTCTACGGTCAGCCTGGAAGGCACTAGTCTCTACAATCAGCCTTGAAGGCATCTGAGGCAATACGATTGAAGATTATACAGCCTTCTAACCAGCCTGCAAGGCACTAGTCTCTACAATCAGCCTTGAAGGCATCTGAGGCAATACTACTGAATATTATACAATATCAAATCAACATTCGCCTTCTAACCAGCCTGCAAGGCACTAGTCTCTACAATCAGCCTTGAAGGCAGCTAACATTATAGCAACTTGCAGTTGAAGTTTTTATGAAGCTCAACAAGACAGCTTATTGAACAAAATATCTCACAAGTGGGCCAGTTTTATGTCTCAAACAGAGTTACACTTGAAGTTATATTGTAGAAGTGTTTAAGTTAACGAGAATTACTTGTTTTGCTAAGGTTAGGTCTATAAGTTAACTGTAAGACAAAAAAATAGCACTTGTTTGCATTGGTTAACAAAATCAAAATAGCTGAAACATCTAACATTACCTCACTAATCAGTTTCTTTAATGAGAAAAGAAGATTGAACGCATTCGTTATTAACAATATTGTTGTTCTTAAGCCCACTTCCCGAGTAAAGGCTTCCGAATTGAATTGGCTGCCTCGTGAGCGGATTGGTTGTACTCTAGCTCGCGATCTGATTGGCTGTACTTGGGGGCGGTGTTTACGCAGCCTGACAGGCTGAGCAGCCTGGAAGTCGACGTCTGAAGGCAACTTCACCCTGCTGCAAAGCACTGCCTGGTACCATAGACTGTATAAAAAGATGGACGAAGCTACCGTGACGTCACCCATTGGTTTCAGCATACCATAAAGGAAGCCTCGATTTTGGCAATTTGAATTGCGCCATGTTGTCATTTTGAAACCGGATGTGATTTCTATTGGAGGAGACCGTGAAGTGAAGATCCGGGGAGGACCGTCGCTTTGGATCTGACCGTATCGGACGAGGACTGGAGGATAGCCACGCCCCTAAAACATATTCTGGCTTTATCCTTTATTCTAGTTTATATGGGACCATAATTTACAAAAATTAACATCATGATTTATTTATTTATTTGTTTGTTTGTTTTTATTTCGGCATGATTGTACAGTCGTTTCATGACAATTTCAACACAACATGTATCATGACCGAAAGGGTCGCGGGAGAAGCGAGATCGCTTGTCAAAGTCCCGCCCCCAACTCCCAGAAAAACAGTTTGATTATGGTTACGATATCATAAAGATTTATAAATCACAACAGAGCTGAGTGTCCATTTACACTATGATATATCGAAGGAGACTTGAAACTTCCAATAGCTACCATAAAATAATGTGAAAAATCATTATTTAAATGAAAAATCAGGTGGGAAAGTAGGGTCATTTTCTCATAGACTTCTATAGCTTTGAACTTCTTTTTGCGACCACCGACGTCGCCATCTGGTGGCCATTAAATAGAATGCCGTTCTAAGGTACTTTCGCATGGGCTTCTTTTTTCAGATCAGGGTGCTGCGTCCATCTTTTTACACAGTCTATGCCTGGTACTAGCTTCTTCTTCTTCTTCTTCTTCTTCTTTCGGTTTTATGGCGAAAGACAGACATTTTGGTGTATGTCCGCCATCTACTGGATTCATTCAACATAAAATATCCCTATTTCTCTTGTATCTAATTGCCGCCAAAGCCTCGCGCCAAAATCCCCTGTATTTCATCCCCCTTCACATCCGAAATGCCAAGAATTTCCCTAGCAGCATCTACCACCATCCTAACCCTTTCTGATTTGGTTTCTATTTCACTTGTACAATTAATAACCATAGCAATGAATGCTAAAAATCTCCGTCTGTCCATATTTATCACTTCTGATTCACCCCTCTCATTTTGCTTTCCCATTCTGTTGGGTTCTGTCACGAACGTCTCCTTTTCTGCCCGCACCCTTTTTGTGGCTTCTGCGTACGACATTTTCCCCCGTGCTCATGTTTGACCTGGTAGTAGCTTATTACCCACAACGCGTTTTCGTTCGGAGCCACCCTGACTGAAACGCAGACGGAGATCAGCCAGATGTGCTTGTCACTTGTCCCGTCATCCGGATAATTTGAAAGTTTGCACTGCAATATAGTTCATAATGGAGTATCATACTTATGCCGAGCCAGAGGAGAAGGAATCCTCGTCGTCGAAAAAGGGAATTAAGAAAGCAATGTGACCGGCGAATTAAAATGAAACGAGGGTAAACATCGGGGTAGCTCATGAAGGATAAAGACTTTCAAAGGGACACTGAAGTTGCCTGCTTTCTTCTCGACAGGTAAGTAAATGTTACTGTCTAAATTACAAGCTTTTTTCATTGCTTGGTTGTGTATAATTCGTTATATAGGCAGCATAACAGTGGAACATGTAAAGGTAAACAGCGTAGTTGGTGAATAGCAGCATAGGCTAAGTTTGATGGAATAAGGGTTGCATTTCATCATGCCCACTATCTCCATCAGTACGTTTCTTAGGAAAATAGACAACGGTGGTAAATGATGGTCTTAAGCCTGCCATCAAGTTTTAACATTGTTTTTTGACAGGGGTTTGACAGGGTTGCCGGGCAAATCTAAGATGACAGACTCACGTTTGACAGTTGTAGGGAGCAATTTTAGCCATTTTGATGATTTAGCCACTGAAATTCAGTCAAGAAAATTTCGAGTTTAATTTATTGTGCTGCTATACGCGGTAATCAAAGTTAATGATGATACACCGGGTTGCTGGGGCACGCGCGGCACGCATACGCGATGTCAATATTCTAAAGCCCCTTCTCAATAATAAAATCCCCCAAGACATATTGGCGCCTCCTTTTAAAATCGTACTGGCAAATAAAAAGCCAGAAAAAAAAACGGACATTGGATACGGAATTCTTTCTACGCAAGAGTTAACTACTCCTTCTGTCTGTATATTTCCCCATTTAAAACTACCAACATGCATACTGCAACGCGCTGTATTTGAATTTTGGCATACTCAGGTATGGTACGATATTACAAGTGAGTAGGCGGACCAGCGGGGAGAGGGGACAATCGCGCTGTGGCACGGTACCGAACAATCGTACCTTATGCGAAAGCGGTCTGAGAGTTTGTATTAAAAACAAACACTCGAATTACCCTTTACGGTGCCGTAAATATAGCCACTTTCTTGTTTGAAATAACGAACCTCATCACCCGAAGGAATACTCGATGAAGTGGTAGGCTATTGATGACATGAAGTCATAGCTTCTTAGTACATAACGCCTACCGTAGTTGCAACACGCCTTTGAAAAAGCGAGGCGCTAGAGAGCACTATTCGTTTGAATGCAAAATACGATTTCACCGCTTGATGGGAGTAATTGCTACACAATGTACCTTTAACTATATCCAGCATGCCCTCACAATTTTTCAGTTTGTACTCTCGGTTTCTCAGGAATACACCCAACACCTTAAAGGTGCACTATGCAAGTCTGTTTACTTTCACTTCTGTTGACATTCAAACTCAAACAAAACAGAGATAGCCCGCCCCTCCCTCCCATGCTTCCATAACTGTCAACTCTTGTCGGTGATTAGCCGGAACGGTTTGTTATGTTATGGGGCACAGCCTGTGCCCCTTGTATTTATTTGCAGTTTGTGACACCTGCGCGGTCTCCAGAGCCCAGGTTTTTTTTTTTTTTTTACAGTGAATTTAGGGGCAGGCAGCTAGTGGATCGTGGAGAGATGTCAGCGAGTTGAGACAAAAATATAATCGCGCAGAAAGTAAACAAACTTGCATAATGCACCTTTAAGACCGGCTCTACCCTACTTTAGGGGTCGGGGCAGGACTGGAGGCCCTACTCCCGCCCACTGCCTGGTCAGTAAGGCATCACATTACCCCCTCTTTACCCTTGCATTGGAGGCTCTCTGAAATACCTATAAACAGTCACAGAAGGTGTCCACATCTTTTCGATCATTTAAAAACACCGTTACATCATGCATTTTGTTGAAGCACCCATGGACGGCTCCAAATTCTCGCCCCTTTCTTTGTTTTGTGTCCTCGCTGTTTTATTAATAGCAGAAATGCAACTGTTGGGCCTAACTCATCATCACTCTTATCCATGTTTTCAACAAATGTATGGCAACAAATGTACCAACTGGAAGAAAAAATCCTGAAAAGTTGGCAGTTAGAATGGAAGCTCAGAGAGTCATTGCTATGGAAACGATACACCGTCTCTTGACACCTTAGTGTGAACTGGCAGGTTTCAGAATGTGGCAGACCGGCGCAACGGAAGTAGTTGCAAGTTTCAACCTGTCTCGTTGCAAATCTTTGGTCTGAACTGGGCTTTAAAGGGGACCTATTATGCTGATCCTTCTTTTAAATATAAGTAATGTTATAATGTTGGTTGTCCATGCTCAACCTCTGAAAAGTTTCTGAACATAAGATACAGGGGTTTTGCCGTAATCCAAGAACGTGATTTCGTGAGCGTGATTTCCTCTCTGAACAGCTCCTCCCGAGATCTTCGCGAGATCTGGTCAAAACCTGACGTCAGGTTGTGCCATCCAATTAGTACAGACCTAGCCAGAGCCAACCACTGCGCTGGACCTGCCCACACCGGAAACTATTCTAGCAGGCACTAACAACGGCAGATCATACTATGCCTTAGTAGCATCTACACTTCTGGAAATACAAAAGAAGAAGAAGAAGAACCGCAGATCATTTGAGGTGCAATTTTGTTAGTATCTCTCCCAAAGCTGCATGTCCGTTTACTTTTGGACGCGGATTTTTCTTCCAAAAGACAATGCCACCAGAAATCAGTGGGTAGCTTTTTTTGTTTGCTGGCAGCAAACAGCCACGGCCAAAGGGAACGTTAGCTGATTGTGCTCAGCATTTCACCAAAGACAGCTTTGTCAATAAAGGATAATTCAACACAGGATAAGCGTTTCAGCTGCTTCTCAAACCTGAAGCAGTTGCATCGCTCGGAGCCACACGCTGTAAGTAACGATATAACAGCAAATAATGCTAGTGAAGCTAACGTGTTGCGGGTGGCTAGCAGGACCGCTAGCGATAGTTAGCACTAACAACTGGCCTCAAAGGCAGGCTTGGTAAAATATCTGAAGATAAAGCCTGTGTCGGTCGCGACTGTCCGTGACTCACAGACACAGAAGCTGTAAGTTGCTTTTACTGCATAAGCCAACCTGACGTGATAGCCAGTTGATTGTGGCTGTAGCACAGCCGCTAACATAGCCAAGTTACTGTTGCTAACGTTTGTGTCCTAAATATGCAAGAGTGATATCAGGGGAAATTCTACAGAAGGTGTGTGAACATAAACATCATTTGAAGCTAAATTTTTAGACTTGTTTGTAATTTGGATGCTTAGTACAACTGTTCACAGTAACAGAACTTGCTGTCTGTAAAACCTGTATTGCAAGGGTTTGTCTCTGTGGGTATGACCGCTCGGTTACCAGCTACTGCATGTTAGTTTGTGTGCCGTGCTAATTAAAAATGCTCCTGGTTAAGTTATATGCAGTAATTCTGATCGGTATGCTTGTGTTACTTCAGTAAGCATCAATGTGGCAGTTTCATCATAACGTTGCCCGATTGTAGCCACTACAGTTAACGATCGCTTCACTTATCGATGACCGGGATCAGCCGGATACTCCACAAATATCTGAGCAAGCTCTCTGGTGCTACCGAGAAAGCAATGCGAAACGCAGAAGCTCTACCGGTTTACAAATGATTTCTCTGCACTACCTTGACATAATTTCATCCCAATTTAGAAATTGTTGTGGCTAATAAAAAGCCGAAAAAGGCGGAGATTAAATGGGTAATTCTTTCCTGCAGAAGTGCTCGATTTGCTAGCTCCACATAAGCAACTTGTCCGCGCTGACGGAACTTACGGTCTGCAAAACCTGTATTATGTTCATAACATAACCGAGCTCTATCTAGCTGTGGCATACTATCCATAAAGTTGCTTACACATCGGACACAAAACGAATTTTTCGCGCGACATATTAGCTACATTCAAAGTCAATGCAAAGACGCGAATACAGGCGTTATGCGCGCGTTAAGCAGCTTTCACACCGGACGCGAAACAAATTTTTTGCGCGACAGATTATATTCAGTCATGACCGCTTATCAGATACTGCATGTTAGTTCGCGTGCTCTGCTAATTAAAAATGCTCCTGGTTAACTTATATGCAGTAATTCTGATCGGTATGCTTGTGTTACTTCGGTAAGCATCAATGTGGCAGTTTCATCATAACGTTGCCTGATTGTAGCCACTACAGTTAGTGATCGCTACACTTATCCATGACCGGGATCAGCCAGATGCTTCACAAATATCTGAGCAAGCTCTCTGGTGCTACCGAGAAAGCAATGCGAAACGCAGAGGCTCTACCGGTTTACAGATGATTTCTCTGCACTACGTTGACATAATTTCATCCCCCTTTAGAAATTGTTGTGGCTAATAAAAAGCCGAAAAAGGCGGAGATTAAATAGGAAATTCTATCCTGTAGAAGTGCTCCATTCGCTGGCTCCACATAAGCAACTTGTCCGCGCTAACTTACGGTCTGCAAAACCTGTATTATGTTCATAACATAACCGAGCTCTCTCTAGCTGTCGCGTACTATCCATAAAGCTGCTTTCACATCGGACATGAAACGAATTTTTCGTGGGACAGATTAGCCTGCATTCAAAGTCAATGCAAAGACGCAAATACACGCGCGCGTTAAGCAGCTTTCACACCGGACGCGAAACGAATTTTTCGCGCGACAGATTACATTCAGTCATGACAGCTTATCAGCTACTGCATGTTAGTTCGCGTGCTCTGCTAATTAAAAATGCTCCTGGTTAACTTATATGCAGCAATTATGATAGGTATGCTTGTGTTACTTCGGTAAGCATCAATGTGGCAGTTTCATCATAACGTTGCCTGATTGTAGCCACTACAGTTTGTGATCGCTTCACTTATCCATGACCGGGATCAGCCGGATGCTTCGCAAATGTCTGAGCAAGCTCTCTGGTGCTACCGAGAAAGCAATGCGAAACGCAGAAGCTCTACCGGTTTACAAATGATTTCTCTGCACTACCTTGACATAATTTAATCCCCCTTTAGAAATTGTTGTGGCTAATAAAAAGCCGAAAAAGGCAGAGATTAAATAGGTATTTCTTTCCTGTAAAAGTGATCGATTCGCTAGCTCCACATAAGCAACGGTTCACGCAGACGGAACTTAACGTCTGTAAAACCTGTATTATGTTCATGACATAACCGGAGCTCTAACTAGCTCTCGGACACTACCATTTTGCGCCCATTTTCCGCGAGGAAAAGCTGGTCATTCCGAAGCAATAAGTAAACCATTACCACGGGCAATTTCCGAAAAGGCCGTTTAGCCTGGAGCGTTCGCCCCTCCGTCATATACCAGCGCGAAAGCTGTTCGTTTCTCCACGCTAACAACATACCACAGCTATGCACACGAACCAGCAGGTCCTAATACACACCAAAGCAGTCCATAAGCCTGTTGGTCCACTTTTAACTGCTCCTCACTGTCCATGTTTCCCTCTGAACTCAGACCCACCGGATTTCTACGGTCTCCGGTCTACACTTGGGCATGTCGACCCGTTCTACAAATGTGTCTAGATGCGGTGGATTCTAGCTTTCCCTAGGTTACACCTGCATCCTAGCTAGACTAGAAAAACCGCTGTACTCACCACTGTTGCCGATAGCAAATTAGGTGCTTGAACTGCCAGACTTTTCTTTTCGTCCTCCACTTTCGCCGTTGCGTTTATTAGAACAAGTTAATTTCATTAGATCTATACACTTGTACTGCGTTAGATTGCAGAATATGCCCGTCGATTTCTTCAGGAGACGCGTCAGTTTCACTTTGAAGCCGGACCAGGAAAACTGCGTTCTGCAGCCTCGTCCCGCCTAGATCCGCCCTCCACAGAGCTGGCCAGTCAGAAGAAAGTGGGCACACGGGGAGTGGGGGCCATAGCGGAAGAGCCACCCCAATGAGGCGTTTCAGGCAGAGACTACTATGGACTACAAATGGGGTTTTTTGAGGATGGCAGTATGAGCGAAATAAGTACCCTTTTTTTACTTCGCGCGATCAGGAGTACTCGAGGGGAGTCAAAGACCAAAATATAAACTTGGAAAAATAGCATAATAGGTCCCCTTTAAAAAGCTCAGCAAAGGTTCAATAGCCAGAGCATATAACAGCCGTTACGAAGGGCAACCTTGTCAAAGACCCCTCTACACAGCAAAAGGATGGCTTAGCGTGTTATTAATCTTGACCATGCTGGTAATATTTCTGTACCTCAGTTTGATGTAGGCCTGGAAATTTGGTCCAAAACCAAGCGAGTCTTAATTTCTAAACAAAAAGCCATGATGCATACGATGAAAAGCTTTTACTTGATCTACAGCCACAGCTCCCATGTTTAGATTAACCCTAATCAGTACACTTGGGGTCCACATGGACCCCAGCACTATGTATTCTGTAATATTTTATATGTGAGTGATTATTTCTGTCTGCTATTTTAGGTAGTTGTCACCCAACAAGTTGTTCTTCCACATACCAAAGATTATTGCGCTGCGCTCATTTATTGGATTTGTATCACAGATTTTCGTTTGGGGTCCATGCAGACCCCAGCCAAACCATCGAATGCATGCTAGTTTATTTATCATGTTGTACTTATCTCATTTTAATTTGCGGCTATTTTCAGCCACACTTTATGAAAACGATATATTCAGCAACATTAACAGTAAAAGATTGCCAGTGGTTCTCTTCTATAACACCATAGATGTTGCCGAAATAGCAGTAGGCTATATGTAGTTTGGCTCTGCAACTACCCTAACTGGAAAATTCACATTGCAGCTGTCAACGTCTCTTCCTGCAAGGGCTGGGTGAAGCCCTCGTAAATGACCAGCAGCAACCCCGGGTATTGCAAAAGGGCCTAAAATCTTCCTCTGTTGATCTAAGCATGTTTAACATTTGCCAGAATGCAGCTGCAAGGTCTTCTGCTCTATAGAAACGATGCTACCTCTTAGGGAGGCTGAACGCAAGATCCGGCGATGCTGCACTATATGTGGCAACAACGTCTGCAAGGATCATTCTATTCCAAGTGTTTGTTGTAATGACTGTGTCTAATTATTCTGAGATATGCACTCTGATTTTTTTTTTTCAAGAGAAATTTTTGTCCATACCTGCTTCGAATCGTAAGTGATTTCGTCGCTGAAAACTGCCCAACTGGACCTTAAAGAGCATGAAAAGCCTTCCTTCACTTTCGCTCTGCTTTCTTGTTCTGTTTGAGTACGCACCCAAAACCATTTTGGAGACACCTGTTCCACCCGGTGGTCCTTTATTGCCGTGTCACCAAGGTTTGGAAGTCACCATTTTGCACTGTCTGGCTGCCTGGCTAAAAATAGGACGGCGCTCTTGTTAGAGGCATCAGACGTCAGCTCTAGAACACCAATCTCGTGCGGCGGCGCCAGGCGCACATGAACAGCCATAATTTGCATTCAGCCAGTGACTCGTGTTGTTTTGATTGTTTATCAAGCTTTTTGAACGATGGTTCAGCATTGTGTTGTCGAATTCTGTAGAAATTCTGATAAAATCGGACATCGTATTCACAAATTTCCAACCTACCCCTCTCGCAGTTTACCTCTCCCGATTAGCAACAGTAGCTCAGACTAATTTGCGGAACCGACGAGGGTCATTTATTTTTGAAAGCCTCGTTATACATTCCACTACGAAATTATATGACGTTTTCTTCCGCACATCAATGACAATGAAAAATATCAATAAGTCGTTATAATTTCTGCACTCGTGTAGCTGGTGAAACAGCACATATTCGCAAAGTTTGCAAGGCTCATTGAGCAATAATCCATGAGAATCCGTTCTACAGTTTGAATGAAGTGACAGCTAAATGGCGTTATCAGGTACGATGCACAGCTGAGTGATGGCGAATATAATTGCTGCAAAGTCAGCCAAAGTTTCAGATTTTTTGCAGATTGTCATCCTTGCGGAGTCACATCAATTATATCAACATAGCCAACAGGCAATCACTTTGTCATCAGCATGTCTTAGTCATTAAGAGCCAGAGTCTGTAACTATGAACCAGGGGGTAATATATCATGTTCCAGTAGGCCACTGAAAGTTTTTGTGGGCGTAGATATATCGTCCAAACTGACAAAAATTACCTTTTTTATCAGAAGATCCCTTCGGGGTGGAACTTACAGCCCTTTTTAGGGTAGGGGTCAAAAGGGCCAAAATATTGACATGGTCAAAATCTGGACGTTGTCCTTCTAATATCTTCGTGCGCCCTCTGTAAGCCTCCTTGATCTTGTGGTATATGAATGTGTCAGTAGAGTTCTTCCATTTAGCATAATAATTCTCAAGGTTTACTGAGGGCGCTGCCTATAGGTGGCCCTTCAAATCATGACTTTCTGCATTTTGGGCTACATTTGAGACCCTCCCAGGGCCTGGGCCCTCATGAAACCTTGCTTATTTATGTGTATTTGGATACACTGGGGCTAGTTCTTTCCAAATTTGCATAAACGGCTGTGGCTTAGTTAGGGCGCTTTTGCATAGGTGACGCTTTTTTTGGCAAGAATGCGATTTTAGGCGATTTTCATTTGGCCATATCTCAGTGCGCCCCCTATGGATTTCAGTGAAACTTCTTTTATTATGTTTGTCTATATCTCTGCTATTCATGATAAAAATTTCAAGAAGGCTTTTTGCCTCATTAACCCTTTACATGCCAGAGTTTGACACGTCGCAATCAAGCACCACCTCCGAAAAATGCCCATTTTTGTTTTAGTCCCCACCAACCAGTGGGGAGAATTATTTGAGTGTTTTCAAAGCATTGAGGCAAGAGAACTTATTCAAAAAAAGCAAGAATTTATTAAAATTTTAAAACTGAAAAGTCAGAAAAACAACAATCAAGGCACCCATACGTGCTGAAGATACTTAGGCCTTAATGGACGGCATCTTTCTGTTGGTGCCACCACCACAGAATAAAGACTCAATAATTCTAGAATTGTTTAGCATGGAATAAGAACTATATAAAAATTGTACCAGTAACAGAGGCTTCTGCGTTGGTATTCCTGAAATAGTCTGAAATAAATGACTGCCTGTCATTCTAACTAAGGGACACACTCCTCAAGAGGTTCTGAGGACAGCAACTGAATAGCATATAGTTCACAACTGACTAAAATGTTTGGACAGATTTGTCCAGAAAATCTCACAACATAGTTCAAAACGAACTGAAGGACATCCTTGTCCAGAAGTTTTAACCCACATCAACTAAAAATATGGGACAAACTTGTCCAGAAAATCTCACGACATAGTTCAAAACTAACTGAAGGGCATCCTTGTCCAGAAGGTAACCAATAGTATTTTTCAGAGGGGGTTGAGGACCTTGTCTTTACATTCTGCATTGCTGCATGCATTATGCATCCACACAGGCCACACCCATTCAAAAATGTGATTAGAAAATATATGATCTAATATCTTGGGAGCAAAACTAATCGTTAGCACAATATCCCACAAGGTAAAGATGGAAGGATGTACCGCTCGCAGGTCTTAAAATCGGAAGATGTTCATGATAAAGCAGGATTTCCACGGCTCTATTCAGACTCTGAACATGCTTTCAAAACATGTGGTCACAGCAGTGCTGCCACCTGCCATATGAGCTGCCCATTGAAGCATTGGAGAACTAACCTTTTGTCTTTCTTGATTGAAGTGGAGTGTGATCTGGTGTGAACGTTTTAGCACAAAGAGGGTTAACGAGGCAAAAAGCCTTCTTGATATTTTCATCATGAATAGCAGAGATATAGAGAAACACAATAAAACAAGTTTCACTGAAACCCATAGGGGGCGCACTGAGATATGGCCAAATGAAAATCGCCTAAAATCGCGTTCTTGCCATAACAAGCGCCACCTATGCAAAAGCGCCCTTACTAAGCCACTGCCATTTATGCAAATTTGGAAAGAACTAGCCCCAATGTATCCAAATACACATAAATAAGCAAGGTTTAATGAGGGCGCAGGCCCTGGGAGGGTCTCAAATGTAGTCCAAAATGCAGAAAGTCATGATTTGAAGCGCCACCTATAGGCGGCGCCCTCAGTAAACCTTGAAAATTATAATGCTAAATGGAAGAACTCTACCCATCTATTCATATACCAAAGATCAAGGAGGGTCACTGAGGGCGCACCAAAATATTCGAAGGTCAAAGTCCAGAATTTGACGATGTCAATATTTTGGCCCGTTTCACCCCCGCCCTAAAAAGGACTGTAATTTCCACCCCGAAGGGATCTTCTGATAAAAAAGGTAATTTTTGTCACTTTGGACAATATATCTACCCCCACAAAAAACTTCAGTGGTCTACTGGAACATGATATATCACCCCCTTCTATGAGCTGGTCCAAAGTTACAGACTCTGGCTCTTAAGTGTCATCCATTAGCGGTGGTTGTTCAGTTAAGAAATTGTTTGATTGTTAATCAAGCAAACTTGATCGCAAACAGTTTAAAACAATTTATGCGGAAAGGGTGATGTTACTGAAGGCCTTCCTGGCATCTGACAGCACGCCACTGCAGCTAGCTAATAGTCCAGTAGTTGCGGAGATCGGGGATGTTAAACTGCGTTAAGTCATTCCTTATACATTTGATTAATTTACTATTGTTTTCAAATAAACGTTACCGTAATTCAAACTATAGGAAAATAACATACCAAGTCGTATTGCCAACGCGATCTTGTAATAAAAAGGCATCATCAGGAGCGGCATCAGCCGCATGTCCCGCTTGGTCCTCCATCTCTTGCCTTGCTGGGTGGCCCCAGGTAGGGTTGAGGACCGTTGTATTCCTCCGTGTCTGCCAAAGTAAGAACTATTTCTCTGTCTCCTGATTCCTCATCGCTTCAGTCATGAAAACTCTCACCGGTCCAGAATTCCCACTAGATTCATTGAAACTGTATGACGCTATGTTGACCTTGCCTGTTTGTGTTCTAGCGCTGCTGTCATGCATACTTCGGGTGCGCTTGCGCCGTGGTTGGCATACTCCGCCGGAGGTGATCAATAAATTTAAGTTGCAGCGATCTGCGATCGACTTTTTGTAAAAAAAAAAAAAAAAAAATAAGTTTTGGGATTTATGATTAATTCTCTATCACATGATCATTGCCTATCCCCTAGGGTTTTCATGCTCTTTAAGTTTCACTCTGTTATCGTGGGGTCCACTCGGACCCCAGTGCTTGATTGGGTAATTTTGATAAATCAGCCAAGTATTATGCTATGCCTGAACATCTTTATTATCCCCTCGCTGACGAAGTAGTCGGAGGGCGATATAGTAACGCCGCCGTCCGTCCATAACAAATCTGGTTTCCGTTCAATAACTTTAGTAACGTTTGACGGATTTTAATTAAATTTGATGTGAAGGTACTTGGCATCAAAATACAGGCTCAGTTCGATGTCGGAGTATGTAGGTCAAAGGTCATAGCTTATTAAATATGCCAAAATGGTTTCCGTTCGATAACTTGAGTAATGTTCGACGGATTTTAATGAAATTTGATATGAAGGTACATGGTATGAAAATATAGCCTAAGTTCGATTTCGGAGTATGTAGGTCAAAGGTCATAGCTTATTAAATATCTGAAAATGGTTTCCGTTCGATAACTTGAGTAATGTTTGAAGGATTTTAATTAAATTTGATGTGTAGGTACTTGGTATCAAAATACAGGCTAAGTTCGATGTCGGAGTATGTAGGTCAAAGGTCATAGCTCATTAAATATGCGAAAATGGTTTCCGTTGGATAACTTGAGTAATGTTCGACGGATTTTAATGACATTTGGTATGAAGGTGCATGGTATGAAAATACAGCCTAAGTTCAATTTCGGAATATGTAGGTCAAAGGTCATAACTCAGGAAATATGCGAAAATGGTTTCCGTTCGATAACTTGAGTAATGTTCGACGGATTTTAATGAAATTTGATATGAAGGTACATGGTATGAAAATATAGCCTAAGTTCGATTTTGGAGTATGTAGGTCTAAGGTCAAAGATCATAGCTCATTAAATATGGGAAAATGGTTTCCGTTCGATAACTTGAGTAATGTTTGATGGATTTTAATGAAATTTGATGTGAAGGTACATGGTATGAAAATACAGCCTAAGTTCAATTTCGGAGTATATAGGTCAAAGGTCATAGCTCAGGAAATATGCGAAAATGGTTTCCATTCGATAACTTGAGTAATGTTCAACGGATTTTAATGACATTTGATATGAAGGTACATGGTATGAAAATACAGCCTAAGTTTGATTTTGGAGTATGTAGGTCTAATACATGTTTGACGGATTTTAATTAAATTTGATGTGAAGGTACTTGGCATCAAAATACAGGCTCAGTTCGATGTCGGAGTATGTAGGTCAAAGGTCATAGCTCATTAAATATGCCAAAATGGTTTCCGTTCGATAACTTGAGTAATGTTCGACGGATTTTAATGAAATTTGATATGAAGGTACATGGTATGAAAATATAGCCTAAGTTCGATTTCGGAGTATGTACAAACCCAAAACCAGTGAAGTTGGCACGTTATGTAAATCGTAGATAAAAACAGAATACAATGATTTCCAAATCCTTTTCAACTTATATTCAATTGAATACACTGCAAAGACAAGATGTTTAATGTTCAAACTGAGAAACTTTTTTTTTTTTTTTTGCAAATAATCATTAACTTTGAATTTAAAAGGCAGCAACACATTGCAAAAAAGTTGGCACAGGGGCCTTTTTACCACTGTGTTACATCACCTTTCCTTTTAACGACACTCAGTAAACGTTTGGGAACTGAGGAGACCAATTTTTGAAGCTGTTCAGGTGGAACTCTTTCCATTCTTGCTTGATGTACAGCTTAAGTTGTTCAACAGTCCGGGGTCTCCGTTGTCGTATTTTACGCTTCATAATGTGCCACACATTTTCAATGGGAGACAGGTCTGGACTACAGGCAGGCCAGTCTAGTACCCGCACTCTTTTACTACGGAGCCATGCTGTTGTAACACGTGCAGAATGTGGCTTGGCATTGTCTTGCTGAAATAAGCAGGGGCGTCCATGAAAAAAGACGTTGCTTGGATGGCAACATATGTTGCTCCAAAACCTGTATGTACCTTTCAGCATTAATGGTGCCTTCACATATGTGTAAGTTGCCCATGCCTTGGGCACTAATACACCCCCATACCATCACAGATGCTGGCTTTTGAACTTTGCGCCTATAACAGTCCGGATGGTTCTTTTCCTCTTTGGTCCGAGGACACGGCGTCCACAGTTTCCAAAAACAATTTGAAATGTGGACTCGTCAGACCACAGAACACTTTTCCACTTTGCATCAGTCCATCTTAGATGAGCTTGGGCCCAGCGAAGCCGGCGGCGTTTCTGGGTGCTGTTGATAAATGGCTTTTCGCTTTGCATTGTAGAGTTTTAACTTGCACTTGCAGATGTAGCGACGAACTGTAGTTACTGACAGTGGTTTTCTGAAGTGTTCCTGAGCCCATGTGGTGATGTCCTTTACACACTGATGTCGGTTTTGATGCAGTACCGCCTGAGGGATCGAAGGTCACGGGCATTCAATGTTGGTTTTCGCCTTGTAAACTACGTGCAGTGATTTCTCCAGATTCTCTGAACCTTTTGACGATATTACGGACCGTAGATGATGAAATCCCTAAATTTCTTGCAATAGCTCGTTGAGGAATGTTGTTTTTAAACTGTTCGACAATCAGCTCACGCATTTGTTCACTAAGTGGTGACCCTCGCCCCATCCTTGTTTGTGAATGACTGAGCATTTCAGGGAAGCTGCTTTTATACCCAATCATGGCACCCACCTGTTCCCAATTAGCCCGTTCACCTGTGGGATGTTCCAAATAAGTGTTTGATGAGCATTCCTCAACTCTCTCAGTCTTTTTTGCCACTTGTGCCAGCTTTTTTGAAACATGTTGCAGGCATCAAATTCCAAATGAGCTAATATTTGCAAAAAATTACAAAGTTTACCTGTTCGAACATTAAGTAACTTGTCTTTGCAGTGTATTCAATTGAATATAGGTTGAAAAGGATTTGCAAATCATTGTATTCTGTTTATATTTACGATTTACACAACGTGCCAACTTCACTGGTTTTGGGTTTTGTAGGTCAAAGGTCATAGCTTATTAAATATCTGAAAATGGTTTCCGTTCGATAACTTGAGTAATGTTTGATGGATTTTAATTAAATTTATGTGAAGGTACATGGTATCAAAATGCAGGCTAAGTTCGATGTCGGAGTATGTAGGTCAAAGGTTATAGCTCATTAAAGCTGCCATCCCAGGCGGCTCATGTTTTGGCAAAATTATGAAAATCTGAGTATATCTGGTAAGTATTAGACAATAGTCGATAACATCAGTGATTTGAAATATCAATGACGAAATTTGGTCATCAGTGTAAGGAGCAGGAGCCAAAATTAGGCTCCCAATCAAATTAGTCTCAGATAACTTTAATTGGATGACCCGTCTGTCAGTCAAACTGCCAAATCAACATGCACGCTGTTCTGCGCGTGCATTCCAATGTGCACGCACTTTGGCACGCTCTTTGGCTTAAGTTTCACTCTGTTATCGTGGGGTCCACTCGGACCCCAGTGCTTGATAGGGTAATTTTGATAAATCAGCCAAGTATTATGCTATGCTTGAACATCTTTATTATCCCCTCGCTGACGAAGTAGTCGGAGGGCAATATAGTAACGCCGCCGTCCGTCCATAACAAATCTGGTTTCCATTCAATAACTTTAGTAACGTTTGACGGATTTTAATTAAATTTGATGTGAAGGTACTTGGCATCAAAATACAGGCTCAGTTCGATGTCGGAGTATGTAGGTCAAAGGCCATAGCTTATTAAATATGCCAAAATGGTTTCCGTTCGATAACTTGAGTAATGTTCGACGGATTTTAAAGGGGACCTATTATGCTGATCCTTCTTATAATACATATTAGTAATGTTATAATGTTGGTTGTCCATGCTCAACCTCTGAAAAGTTTCTGAACATAAGATAGAGGGGTTTTGCCGTAATCCAAGAACGTGATTTTGTGAGCGTGATTTCCTCTCTGAACAGCTCCTCCCGAGATCTTCACGAGATCTGAGTAAAACCTGACGTCAGGTTGTGCCATCCAATTAGTACAGACCTAGCCAGAACCAATCATGGCGCTGGACCTGCCCACACCGGAAACTATTCTAGCAGGCACTAACAACGGCAGATCATACTATGCCTTAGTAGCATCTTCACTTTTGGAAATACAAAAGAAGAACCGCAGATCATTTGAGGGGCAATTTTGTCAGTATCTCTCCGAAAGCTGCTTGTCCGTTTACTTTTGGACGCGAAGAGAAACAACGATTTTTCCTCCAAAAGACAATGCCACCAGAAATCAGTGGGTAGCTTTTCTTGTTTGCTGGCAGCAAAAAGCCACGGCCAAAGGGAACGTTAGCTGATTGTGCTCAGCATTTCACCAAAGACAGCTTTATCAATATAGGATAATTCGACGCAGGATAAGCGTTTCAGCTGCTTCTCAAACCTGAAGCAGCTGCATCGATCAAGCGCTCGGAGCCACACGCTGTAAGTAACGATATAACAGCAAATAATGTAAGTGAAGCTAACGTGTTACGGGTGGCTAGCAGGACCGCTAGCGATAGTTAGCACTAACAACTGGCCTCAAAGGCAGGCTTGGTAAAATATCTGAAGATAAAGCCTGTATCGGTCGCGACTGTCCATGACTCACAGACACAGAAGCTGTAAGTTGCTTTCACTGCATAAGCCAACCTGACGTGATAGCCAGTTGATTGTGGCTGTAGCACAGCGGCTAACGTAGCCAAGTTACTGTTGCTAATTTTTGTGTCCTAAATATGCAAGAGTGATATCGGGAAATTCTACAGAAGGTGTGTGAACATAAACCTCATTTGAAGCTAACTTTTAATACTTGTTTGTAATTTGGATGCTTGGTACAACTGTTCACAGTAACAGAACTTGCTGTCTGTAAAACCTGTATTGCAAGGGTTTGTCTCTGTTGTTATGACCGCTCGGTTACCAGCTACTGCATGTTAGTTTGCGTGTCGTGCTAATTAAAAATGCTCCTGGTTAACTTATATGCAGTAATTCTGATCGGTATGCTTGTGTTACTTCGGTAAGCATCAATGTGGCAGTTTCATCATAACGTTGCCCGATTGTAGCCACTACAGTTAGTGATAGCTTCACTTATCCATGACCGGGATCAGCCGGATACTCCACAAATGTCTGAGCAAGCTCTCTGGTGCTACCATGCAAGCAATGCGAAACGCAGAGGCTCTACCGGTTTACAAATGATTTCTCTGCACTACCTTGACATAATTTCATCCCCCTTTAGAAACTGTTGTGGCTAATAAAAAGCCGAAAAAGGCGGAGATTAAATAGGTAATTCTTTCCTGTAGAAGTGATCGATTCGCTAGCTCCACATAAGCAACTTGTCCGCGCTAACGGAACTTACGGTTTGCAAAACCTGTATTATGTTCATAGCATAACCGAGCTCGACTGTATTATGTTCATAACATAACCGAGCTCGACTGTATTATGTTCATAACATAACCAAGCTCTCTCTAGCTGTCCCGTACTATCCATAAAGCTGCTTTCACATCGGACACGAAACGAATTTTTCGCGCGACAGATTACATTCAAAGTCAAGGCAAAGACCCGAATACGGGTATGTCAAGCCGCCACACCGGACGCCGAAAACTAATTTTTTCGCGCGACAGATTACATTCAAAGTCATGACCACTTATCAGCTACTGCATGTTAGTTCCCCTGCTCTGCTAATTAAAAACGCTCCTGGTTAACTTATATGCAGCGATTCTGATCGGTATGCTTGTGTTACTTCGGTAAGCATCAATGTGACAGTTTCATCATAACGTTGCCTGATTGTAGCCACTACAGTTGAAGCTAACCGGAGAGGTGCTGTATGTGTCTGCCGAGTTGGGCTGCAGTTAGACCAGACGTAGGTTTTGCAAAGCTTGGGGTGAGTTTTTGGGTGCTTGTGAAACGATCGCTTTACTTATCCATGACCGGGGTCAGCCTGATACATCCCCAATGTCTGAGCAAGCTCTCTGATGCTACCGGTGAAAGCAATAGGGAAAAGCACAGGCTATAACGTGAATAGTTATCACAAACAATTTCTCTGCATTGCTGTCGATTGAATATTAAATCGGCGACTGAATATTTAATTATTTCCGGTAAAAGTGATCGATTCGCTAGCTCCTCATAAGCAACGGTTCACGCAGACGGAACTTACGGTCTGTAAAACCTGTATTATGCTCATAACATAACCGGAGCTCTAGCTTGCTCTCGCGCACAATCCATAAAGCGCCCATTCTCCGCGAGGGAACGCTTGTCATTCCGACGCAGTAAGTAAACCATTACCACGGGCAATTTCCGAAAAGGCCGTTAAGCCTGGAGCTTTCGCCCCTCCGTCATATACCAGCGCAGAAGCTGTTCGTTTCTCCACGCTAACAACACACCACAGCTATGCACACGAACTAGCAGGTCCTAATGCACACTGAAGCAGTCCATAAGCTGTTGGTCCTCTTTTAGCTGCTCCTCACTGTCCATGTCTCCCCCTAAACTCACCGGATTTCTACGGTCTCCGGTCTACACTTGGGCATGTCGACCCGTTCTACAAATGTGTCTATATGGGGTGGATTCTAGCTTTCCCTGCATCCTAGCTAGGAGTAGAAAAACCGCTGTAACTCACCACTGTCGCAGTAGCAAACTGTAGCCGATAGCAAATTTGAGCTTGCGCTGACAGATATTCACACTGCGTCCTCCTCTTTCGCCGCTGTGTTTGTTAGAACAAGATCATGTCATTAGATCTATATTCAAGTATAACGTTAGATTGCGGAATTTGCCCGCCGCTTCCTAGTCAGATTGCAGACGTGTCTCAGGTTTAACTCTGGGGAGCCGGACACGGAAAACTGCGTTCTGCAGCCTCGTCCCGCCCAACTCCGCCCTCCACAGAGCTGGCCAGTCAGAAGAAAGTGGGCACACGGGGAGTGGGGGCCATAGCGGAAGAGCCACCCCAGTGAGGCGTTTCAGGCAGAGACTACAATGTACTAGAAATGCAGTTTTTTGAGGATGGCAGTATGAACGAAATAAATACCCTTTTTTTACTTTGCGCGATCAGGAGTACTCTAGGGGAGTCAAAGACCAAAATATAAACTTGGAAAAATAGCAAAATAGGTCCCCTTTAATGAAATTTGATATGAAGGTACATGGTATGAAAATATAGCCTAAGTTCGATTTCGGAGTATGTAGGTCAAAGGTCATAGCTTATTAAATATCTGAAAATGGTTTCCGTTGGATAACTTGAGTAATGTTTGAAGGATTTTAATTAAATTTGATGTGTAGGTACTTGGTATCAAAATACAGGCTAAGTTCGATGTCGGAGTATGTAGGTCAAAGGTCATAGCTCATTAAATATGCGAAAATGGTTTTCGTTGGATAACTTGAGTAATGTTCAACGGATTTTAATGACATTTGATATGAAGGTGCATGGTATGAAAATACAGCCTAAGTTCAATTTCGGAGTATGTAGGTCAAAGTTCATAACTCAGGAAATATGCGAAAATGGTTTCCGTTCGATAACTTGAATAATGTTCGACGGATTTTAATGAAATTTGATATGAAGGTACATGGTATGAAAATATAGCCTAAGTTCAATTTTGGAGTATGTAGGTCTAAGGTCAAAGATCATAGCTCATTAAATATGGGAAAATGGTTTCCGTTCGATAACTTGAGTAATGTTTGATGGATTTTAATGAAATTTGATGTGAAGGTACATGGTATGAAAATACAGCCTAAGTTCCATTTCGGAGTATATAGGTCAAAGGTCATAGCTCAGGAAATATGCGAAAATGGTTTCCATTCGATAACTT
Organism: Gymnothorax javanicus; assembly: GCA_029692085.1. Taxonomy (NCBI): domain Eukaryota; kingdom Metazoa; phylum Chordata; class Actinopteri; order Anguilliformes; family Muraenidae; genus Gymnothorax; species Gymnothorax javanicus. Next base: position 65,929,251 of record CM056200.1, read on the forward strand.
GAGTAATGTTCAACGGATTTTAATGACATTTGATATGAAGGTACATGGTATGAAAATACAGCCTAAGTTTGATTTTGGAGTATGTAGGTCTAAGGTCAAAGATCATAGCTCATTAAATATGTGAAAATGGTTTCTGTTTGATAACTTGAGTAATGTTTGACGGATTTTAATTAAATTTGATGTGAAGGTACTTGGCATCAAAATACAGGCTCAGTTCGATGTCGGAGTATGTAGGTCAAAGGTCATAGCTCATTAAATATGCCAAAATGGTTTCCGTTCGATAACTTGAGTAATGTTCGACGGATTTTAATGAAATTTGATATGAAGGTACATGGTATGAAAATATAGCCTAAGTTCGATTTCGGAGTATGTAGGTCAAAGGTCATAGCTTATTAAATATCTGAAAATGGTTTCCGTTCGATAACTTGAGTAATGTTTGATGGATTTTAATTAAATTTATGTGAAGTTACTTGGTATCAAAATGCAGGCTAAGTTCGATGTCGGAGTATGTAGGTCAAAGGTTATAGCTCATTAAAGCTGCCATCCCAGGCGGCTCATGTTTTGGCAAAATTATAAAAATCTGAGTATATCTGGTAAGTATTAGACAATAGTCGATAACATCAGTGATTTGACATATCAATGACGAAATTTGGTCATCAGTGTAAGGAGCAGGAGCCAAAATTAGGCTACCAATCAAATTAGTCTCAGATAACTTTAATTGGATGACCCGTCTGTCTGTCAAACTGCCAAATCAACATGCACGCTGTTCTGCGCGTGCATTCCAATGTGCACGCACTTTGGTTGTAGCTACATAGCCAGCAATAGCTAGCAAGCTAGGCATTCGAATGGAATCATGGCGCAGCCAAACGAGCAGCCAGTTTTCCGACCTCCAACTGCACCCAGTGGTCAACCACCAGCTAAAAAGACAAAAACCTTCATTGAAAGTATGCAAGAGAGACAAGAATATGTAGAAATTGCAAATGCAACTCGAGTATCCCTTAGCAGAGAAGCATTCGACCGCTGGAGAGAACTGAAGACATTGAAAGGTTTTAAAACCGACGCACTCGTAGCGGAGTTTTTCTTAGACTGGTAAGCTAGCTTCTTGTCTCTCTTTCTGTGTGAATGCTGTACATAGACAGAAAGTGTAGTCTATACACATTGAGTAGTAAGGTCTAGGCTACTTTTGGTGTTAGCCAAATAATGTTAGCTACAGCCTAGTAATGGGTAGCTAATGTTTACTTGTTGTTATATGCCTAGAGACTGGCACTAGCCTAGGAAACTTGTGTGTAGGCTAGTGCCTGTCTCTACCTTTTTGCGTAAATAGGTAAATACGACCTTTTAGCGTATTTATATTTGCATGTACACGCTGGGTTTTCTTGAAAACGCAGAGATTGGATGATAATGGTGTATATGGGCATATCTTCAAACAAACTTATCCAACTCATTATAACATCTGCTTATGTTAAAATAAGATAATAAATGACAACGTTACTATTGTACACTGATCTATATTGCAAAATTACGGCGAGAACAAAGACTTTATGACCGCTTTGCATTATGGTAGCATTTTTTGACGAGGCAGCACAAATTGTCAGAACACCGGCCACACCGGTCAGCTGTTTGTGGCGGAATGAAGCACGCGCACGAACTGAGTGTTGGGGGCGTGGTTTGGGTGATTCCTGATTGGATGGAGGGGGTGGGTGCTTATCAGTTGTGCAATTCGAAAAAAAATCATAAGTCCAGCCGCCTGGGATGGTACCTTTAAATATGCCAAAATGGTTTCCGTTCGATAACTTGACTAATGTTCGATGGATTTTAATTAAATTTGATATGAAGGTACACGGTATGAAAATATAACCTAAGTTCGATTTCGGAGTATGTGGGTCAAAGGTCATAGCTCATTAAATATGCGAAAATGGTTTCCGTTAGGTAATTGGGTAATGTTTGACGGATTTTAATGACATTTGATATGAAGGTACATGATATGAAAATACAGCCTAAGTTCAATTTCGGAGTATGTAGGTCAAAGTTCAAAGGTCATAGCTCATGAAATATGCGAAAATGGTTTCCGTTCGATAACTTGAGTAATGTTTGATGGATTTTAATGAAATAGGATATGAAGGTACGTGGTATCAAAATACAGCCCAAGTTCGATTTCAGAGTATGTAGGTCAAAGATCATAGCTCATTAAATATGCAAAAATGGTTTCCAGAAGATTTAACAGTATAACATGGTGACTGTCCCATTCAACCTTATCAGTTTGTTGTCATGAATGCTGCTTCTTATTCGCATCCAAGATTTCTTTCATGCCATTACACTGTTTCAAATATTATACAGTACTAACCTTTGAAAGTTCAAGGATACGTTCATATTATGTTTTCACTTTTCACTCTTCTTTTATTTGTCACCTTCTCATATATGCTTTAATCTTCTTCTGTAAATCCCTGATTTTATTCACATTCTTTTATTAAATCTTCATACCAATTAACATAAAGTTTATTTTCAGATCTTCTCATGTGCCATTCCATAAAGTAATAAACTTTCTGTACATCGACTCCCCGGGTATTAGTAACTTCCTTGCCTAGTAATATAGTATAGTCTAATGAAAGTAACTTATTCTGACGTACATGTACATGTACAGCATTTGTACCCGGCGAGGGGATGCTATGCTTTGCGTTGCCCTTGTTATTTTTTTAAACCTTATTATAATAGTAGCACTAGGATGTGGCAATACCCTTCTTTAGACTTGAAGTTGCACAAAAATTTGAGAAAAGTAAAAAAAAAAAAAGTTAAAATGTTGTGTATTTTTTCTGTTTTCCTGGAATAAAACCATTATAACCAGCAAACTTTCATTTTGTATTTTTTGCTAGGAACCTACAGGTGCAAACACATCATTGAAACAAATTTTGAGGCAATTCTTTTTTTCTGAATATAGAAACAATGTACATGAATTAGTGTTGGGGTCCCTGTGTGGACCCCAGGTGTACAGATTAGTCAGTCTGGGCACGTGTACTGGTGACGGTTAAAAAGCCAACAATGTGTCAAAACATCTCTCTCTAAGAAGATGTTATCACATATCGTCCTGCAAGGTATGCCATATGACCGATCCTTTTGGATGACATAATATAAAACCTTGCTGAGCCTATTTGCAATTGCCCCACCCTTATCATCAAGGTACAACAATGCTACTGGTTGCCAGTTCTTTATATCTTTTAGATCTCCCTTTTTTGGCAACAGTGAAATTCCTGCTTTTCTACAGCTCTGGGGAAGTTCTTTGTTTTCAACAGACTCTTTGAAAACTTGAAAAATGCCTATGGCGATTGTGGGAGGAATTTAGTTATAAATTGCTTATCCTTGATTGACCTAGATTGTGGCCTGGGTCTGCGTAATTGTTAATCATTGCAATCTAACCTGTACGTAATGAAATGTGCTTTCTGTAACTGTATGAGATGAGATGTGCGTATTCCCTCTGAAGCCTAGGAAACCTGCAAGGCCAGACCGTTTATCTCTGTACAGTTTGTTCCTGTGTAGCTTGCTCGACCTAGATAAGACCTAAGGGAACGTAAATCACTGCGGGGGGAGAAACTCCTTCTCCCTGGGACGAAAAGATTCATGGGGCCAGAATCTACGTGGGATGCGCACACAGCTGTATGAATCAGTCCCAAGGGGAGGGGATTATGGCATTCTGCTCATACAAATATTCAAGCAAAAGAGGAATTCTTTGTCCTTGTTCTTTGTAACTTGACCCTACGTGCACCTAGTAAAGACTAAATCATATTTTTTACCATCTCTGTCTCGAGTGTTTTCTTACAGGAATCCAAATTAAAATTCCCACAACATTGGGGGCTTCATCTGGGGTTCCAATATCTAACCTGCACTCCCTGGAGAATCTGAAAACCGTGCACGGTTGTCTTGGGAGACGAAAGGGAAAGTCCTCAACTCGGAGCGTTTTTGTGGGCTCTTTTGAGTGTGTAGTGAGGCCAGAAGGGAGGTTCTCCATAAAACAGAGGAGGAGCGGATGAGTGAGTTAGAATTTTCTCCATTTCAAACAGGAACTGAATGTCAACCAGTGATTCTACATAGAAAAAAAAAACTAAGAGGGGCATAAAAACCTTAATCTGTTTATTCAACTTTTACAGGAAAGGGTCCGAGTGGAAAACAACAAAATTATATTGATGAAGTATTTGTTCATTATTGTTTGTCTCTAACTCCTCTTGGAACTTTTCCACTGAGAGCTCACTGCTGAAGAGAAGAGATGAAAATAACCTTGAGTGAAAGTGATAAGCTGGCCAGCTGGGGATTCAACTGTGGGTTTTCAGCTTAAAAGTCTGCCCTCTGAAATAGATTTGGGGAAATCCAATTCGGAGTATTAAACAAGACTAAAGTGAGAAGGTGATACCACCATATAATTGAAAAAGTCAACTAGTAACGTGATCACATATTACTTTTCTTGCCATTTCTAAATTTATTTTTGATTAAGTGGACAATCAAATAAAAGGTACCGACTGAGTTGACCTTTATGTGCTGGGAGCCCAACGGGAAAACTATTAGTTGAATATGAAATATGTGCCAATTTTTGTGAATAAAAAAATTTGCATATTGTAACATAGTCTAAAGCAGGGGTGTCCAATCTTATCCAGAAAGGGCCGGTGTGGGCACTGGTTTTTGTTTGAGCCCAACACTAACACACCTGATTCTACCCACCAAGGTCCTGATTGAAACCCCTGATTAGTTAATTAGTGGAATCAGGTGTAGTAGCACTGCTGGCTAGGACAAAAGCCTGCACCCACACCGGCCCTTTATGGATAAGATTGGACACCTCTGGTCTAAAGCAACTCCACCCGGTTCTCCTGTTGACAAAGGGAATTGTCACAATGGTTGGTGCTAATAAGCCCTGACTGGGCATTTCCTCCATGCTCTTAGCGGAACCCCAGACTGAGGTGGATTGCTTAATCATAATTCATAGAAAAAAAAAAAGGTATTCCCCACTGTTTAAAAGAAGTCCTATTTAATACTGCTCCATGTCCTGGACTCAAGGACACCCTTCTATCAAACCCTGAGATTGAATACTTAGTGGATAGTTCGGCATCAAGAGTCGATAAAGGCAACCCATGTGTTGGACATGCTGTCTGTACTCATGATAGCTGTGTTGATCATGGCCCTCTGCCACCTACTTACTCTGCAGAAGCAGCAGAGCTGATAGCTCACACCAAACATGTTGACCCAATCAGTTTGACTGACGCCTTTGCAGACAGAGAAGCAAAGGCGGCAGGCAAACACACTCTTGTGGGGCTACCACTCCAATCTGAAGTGTCAATTTCACGTGATCTGCTGAGAGTGGAGCATGGCCGCTCCCCCACAAGAAAAACGTCAATGGACATCACATGGAGCACAACACACTGATGACGGGTGGGTGGGACCCAATGGTAAGCCTATACTGCCGAAATCCCTCTTCCGTACTGCTGCAGATTTGGTACTTGGGCAGTGCCATGTACCAAGAGGAGGGTTCAAGGGGTTAATAGATCAAAGTTACTATACTCACTGATTAAAAAAAAAAATTCTAAGAAATGCCCAACATGACTAAGTTATAACACAAGGGGAGGTGTAGTAGTACAGAAGGGGGCAATTCCTACACCCCCGGAGCCATTCCACACATGGGTGATGGATGTTATACTTCTAATGCCGTGCAAACGGAAGAGGTATATGTTTGTATTGAAATGACTTTTTCTCTAAATGGGTAGAAGTCTTTCCAGCCACATCTATAGATGCAATCACAGTAGCAAAAAAATCCTGAGTAGAGAAATTATTCCTAGTTGGGGGATTCCATAGACATTGTATTGAAAGCAAATTGCGTAAAGCCATGGCAGAAACTAAATAGAATGGGGTTGCATGTCTGCCATTGGCACTATCCAGTATGAGAATAACACCACAGCAGTCATTGGGGTTGTCACCTTTTGAAGCAGTACATGGGAAACCTTTTGAATAACCACATTTATTGCAGAGAACACAAACAGAAGAAGCAACCTTGGCGGAATATATGATTAGAATGTTAACTATGTAATGTGGGGGGGGGGGAAAAAAAGCCACTAGATGGCAGTATTGACATTTTTTTGTTAAGCAGTCTGGAGCTAGGTTTGGGGCATGTCCCGGGCATGCCTCAGAGGGGGCTGGAAAAGAGTATATAAGGAGAAAAATTGAGAGAGTGGGAGTAGTTAGAGAAATTGCAAGGAGAAATTGTGGAAGGATACATTTGACCAGACCTGTCACTCTTTTCAAGACCTGTGAAGCTTTTTGTGGATTTTTGCCTGTGTTGGAGCATTTTCCTGTCCCAGGACATCGCAACATAGCAGCCCATCTCAATTACCAAGGGACTGTAACTATTTTTTTTTATTATAATTTCAATCTTGGTCAGTAGGGTAGAGTGTAGATTAGTTCTAAGTGTTTGTTCAATTAAATCTGTTGAAGTTGAAGAATTTTGTCAGTCATCCCTTGCTGTCCGTGAAGCCATAACAAATTGACGCCATAACAAATTGGGGCCATAACAAATTGGGGGCTCGTCCGGGATAGACCATTGTGCGAGTCATTTATTGAAAATCTAAAATTTCAAATTGTGAAATTGTTTTTTGAATTTTCCTAGATAAATATTGGCAGATCAACAGCAATGGATGATTTCTTGGCATCACCAACCGTAGAGGTTTTGAAGTCTTTTAAAAAGACAGAACTGCTAGAAATATGCAGACAGTTAGAGCTGACAGATGTAAAACCAGCCATGCGAAAAGCAAGACTGGCTAGAGAGATTGTTGAATATTACATTGATGAAAATGTGTTTGCACCAGGAGATCTGGAACAGTTTCCGTGGAAAATCCAAATGTAGAATTGGAACTTAAATTAAAAAATGCTAGAGATTGAAAGGAAGAAAAAGAAAAACAACGAGAGTTTGAGAGAGAAAGAGAAAAAAGAAAGGGAGGAAAAAGAAAAACAAAGAGAATTTGAGAGAGAGAAAGAAAACAGAAAGGGAGGAAAAAGAAAAACAAAGAGAATTTGAGAGAGAGAAAGAGGAAAGAGCAGAAAGAGAGAGACAGAGACAGAGAGATTTCGATTTAGAAAAATTAGATAGAGAAGAAAGGGTCCAAATGGAGCTACTAAAAATTAAAATGCAAGCTGAAAACAAATTTCGGGCTAGCCAGGAGGTAAAGCTGGTGCCTCCATTCTCAGAGAAAGACGTTGATAAGTATTTCCAGTGCTTCGAGAAGGTAGCTAAGAGTTGTCAGTGGCTAAAGGAACACTGGCCTCTGATGTTGCAAACTGTCCTCAAGGGTAAAGCTCAACAAGCCTATTCGGCTTTGTCTGCAGATGATTCCTCTGATTATGAGGTTGTCAAAAGGTTATTTTGACAGCTTATGAGTTGGTTCCAGAGGCTTACCGACAGAAATTCAGAGGTCTGAAGAAATCTGACAATCAGACTTATGTTGAATTTGCTAACGAGAAGAAGGTTTGATTTGAGCGCTGGTGTACTTCTATGGAGGTCAAGGATGATTTCAACTCACTAAAAGAGATAGTGTTAGTTGAAGAATTCAAGAACTGTGTCAAGGATGATATTAAGACCTACCTTAATGAGAAGCAAGCACTGAATTTGCAATCAGCTGCCAAGTTTGCAGACGAATATGTTCTCACACATAAGTCCAAATTTCAGTCTAGCAGTAACAATAGATGGTCCCAATTTCAGAAGAAAGGTAATGGTGATACCCAAGATTCCTCACCCAAAGACAAAGACAAATCTGGTGATGGTGCACAGAAATCCAGTCAAAGGTCTGATCAAAGTGTGAAAGCTGACAGTGACAAAAGTGGTCTAGTTTGCAATTATTGCAAGAAATCTGGTCATGTTACAACTAACTGTTGGTTCCTTAAAGCTAAGAAAGAAAAAAAAGAAAAGGATACCAAACCCAATGCCTTTGTGAAGACAAGGTTGAAACCCCTGTAGCAGATGACCGATCTGCTAAATTGCCTGCTCCTTGTGAGGCTAAGAAGCCTGATACTGCTGACTTTGTGAGGGAGGAATTTCTTCCATTTGTGTCAGAGGGATTTGTGGCTCTGAATGAGCATTCTCCTCCTGTCCCCATATATATCCTATGGGATACCGGAGCTTCTCAGTCACTTTTGTTGATGGACTCCTTGGAGTTACATGATGAGACCGCTTCTGGGGATTTCATACTTGTACAAGGTATTGAAGGGGGGACTGTATCTGTACCCCTGCGCTCTGTATTCTTGAAGTCAGATTTAGTTACAACACAGGTAAAGGTGGGACTTATGTCAAGTCTACCTATCAAGGGTGTTTCTCTGTTGCTAGGCAATGACCTGGCTGGGGGCAATGTAGTTCCCCCTGTTCATCTTACTTCACAGCCGAGCACTGAAGATGGCGATGAAGACCCATCTCTGTATCCTTCCTGTGCAGTGACTCGTGCTACGGCCAAGAAGGCTCAAGAAGAAGATGATGTGGTGCCGTCCAGCACATTGAATAGTCATGACTCAGGTGGTTCGCCTCATGACTCTGTTCAGCCTACTATGGTTTCTCCGTTTGAGGACTTATCAGACACTTTTATCAGTTCTCTATTCAGCCAGCCAGATGGGTCTGGTGATTCTGATGTGTCTGGAGACTTGTCTCTGTCCAGAAAGCGGTTGATTCAGGAGCAAACCAATGATCCCGAAATTTGTGTACTAAAGAAGAAAGCCCTTCCTGATGAAGAAACAGACGCAGTTCCAGTTGGGTATTATCTCAAGGATGGAGTGTTGATGCGGAAGTGGCGCCCTCCTGATATCCCTGCCAATGCAGATTGGGCAGTGGTCAAGCAAATTGTTGTTCCGAAGGTCCACAGGAATGAGATCTTAACAATGGCTCATAGTTTGCCTTTAGGAGGTCATCTTGGTGTTAACAAGACTGTTGACAAGATCATGAAACACTTCTTCTGGCCTGGACTTCGGAAAGATGTTTCCAACTTTTGCAAAACCTGTCACACTTGTCAGGTAGTTGGAAAACACCAGTTAGACCCACCTGTAGCTCCATTGCAGCCTATCCCAGCATTTGGGGAGCCCTTCTCCAAGGTCATTGTTGATTGTGTTGGTCCATTACCCAAGACTAGATCTGGAAATCAGTACTTGTTGACAATCATGTGTGCATCTACCAGATTCCCTGAAGCCATACCTCTACGCAACATCAAGGCAACTGCAATCTTGAAGGCTTTGATAAAGTTCTTCACGTTGTTTGGCCTTCCCAGGGAAATTCAGTCAGATCAAGGTAGCAATTTCACTTCCGGATTGTTTCAGCAGGTTGTGTATGAACTAGGTACGAAGCAGATTCTTTCCAGTGCCTATCATCCAGAGAGTCAGGGTGCCTTAGAGCGGTTTCATTCCACTCTCAAGACAATGATGAGGACTTATTGTTATGACCATGAGAAAGACTGGGATGAAGGTGTTCATTTGCTGTTGTTTGCAGCTAGAGAAGCAGTGCAGGAGTCTGCTGGATTCAGTCCATTTGAGCTAGTGTTTGGCCATGAAGTGAGAGGACCTTTGCTATTGTTGAGTGAACAATGGCAAGAGAAAGAGCGGCATATCAGTCTGTTAGACTATGTTAGCAAGTTCAAGGAAAGACTGCGTGCAGCTTGTGACCTAGCCAAAGAGAACTTGAAATCAAGTCAGGGAAAAATGAAAACTTGGTATGATCATAAGGCTAGAAGCCGTGAGTTTAAACCAGGAGACAAGGTCCTTGTGTTGTTTCCCTTGCAGTCCAATCCATTGCAGGCTAGATTTCATGGTCCTTATGAAATTCTGACAAAACTCAATGATCTCAATTACATTGTGAAAACTCCAGATAGGAGAAAGCCAAAACAGTTGGGTCACATTAACATGGTGAAGCCTTATCATGATAGGAATGCTAGGGTTGCAGCTGTCACTTCAGATCCACCTATGGCTGAGACTTGTTAAGATGAGGGGGAGTTTCAAGATGATGAACCTAGAATGAAAGCTGGAGTTCTTTCATGTAAATTGTCAAATTCTGAAGTGTTGCAAAATCTTGATGTAAAACTCCAGCACTTAGAACCCTCACAGAAAGATCAGTTTGAGAGGTTGATCAAGAAATATAAAGATCTGTTTCCTGATGTTCCAAAGAGAGTTTCTATAGCCTCTCATGATGTAGATGTTGGTGATGCTAAACCAATAAAACAGCATCCGTACCGGATGAATCCTGAAAAGAGAAAGATTGCTGAGAAAGAGGTTGAGTACATGTTAGAACATGATATTATCAGACCCTCTAACTCAGATTGGAGTTCACCCTGTGTTCTAGTTCCAAAACCTGATGGAAGTACTAGATTCTGTACAGATTATCGCAAAGTCAATGCTGTAACTAGAACTGATGTGTTTCCAATACCTAGGATTGATGATTGTATCGATAGAGTAGGGCAAGCAAAGTTTCTGACCAAGATTGATTTATTGAAGGGTTATTAGTGTGTGCCTTTAACTGAGAGGGCCAAGAGCATCTCTGCTTTTGCCACACCATCTGGGTTATACCAGTATGAAGTCCTACCCTTTGGCATGAAAAATGCCCCAGCCACGTTCCAAAGGATGATACAGTCTACAATCGCCGGATTGCCACACACGGGTGCGTACATCGACGACGTGATCACACGGAGTGACTCCTGGGAAGAACATCTGAAAGATGTAGAGACATTGTTCCAGCGCTTGACCCAGGCTAACCTGACTGTTAACCTGAACAAGAGTGACTTTGGTTGTGCTACTGTCAAGTATCTTGGCTACGTCATAGGCCAGGGTAAGGTGGCACCCATAAATGCTAAAGTCCAAGCCATCATGGACTTTCCAGTTCCTGACAACAAAAAAGCTTTGCACCGCTTCCTTGGAATGATCAGGTACTACCGCAAGTTCTGCAAGAACTTTGCTGAGATTGCTCTCAGTCTCACCAACCAACTGAAGAAAGGCGTAAAGTTCACTTGGGATGAAGCATGCCAAAGAGCCTTCGATCGCCTGAAGTCTCTGCTATGTCACTTCCCTGTGCTCAAATCTCCTGACTTCAACAAACCGTTCTCCATAGCGGTCGATGCTAGCGACCAAGCTTGTGGATCTGTGCTCCTACAGAGAAGTGACTCTGATGACATTGAGCATCCCGTGGCATACTTCTCCAGGAAGTTCAATCGCCACCGAAAGAACTATTCCACAATTGAGAAGGAGCTGTTGGATCTGGTTCTATCCTTACAACACTTTGAGGTTTATGTTTGCACAGGGCAAAAGCCAATGATTGTATATACTGACCACAATCTGTTAATGTTTTTGAGTAAGATGAAAAACAAGAATCGGAGATTGTTGAATTGGAGTTGATTTTACAAGAGTTTGACTTGGAAATTAAGCATGTAAAGGGTACTGACAATGTAATTGCTGATTGCTTATCTCGTGTTTGAGTATGTGTATATATATCACATGTGTTTATTAGCATATTGTATTATATGTATATATATACCAGTGTCTACTTAACCATTTTTGTATTGAAAAGAAAAATTTTGCCTCTATGAGTCAAAATTTTTCCCTTTTGGAATGGAGGTGTAATGTGGGAAAGAAAAAAAAAGCCACTAGATGGCAGTATTGACATTTTTTTGTTAAGCAGTCTGGAGCTAGGTTTGGGGCATCTCCCGGGCATGCCTCAGAGGGGGCTGGAAAAGAGTATATAAGGAGAAAAATTGAGAGAGTGGGAGTAGTTGGAGAAATTGCAAGGAGAAATTGTGGAAGGATACATTTGACCAGACCTGTCACTCTTTTCAAGACCTGTGAAGCTTTTTGTGGATTTTTGCCTGTGTTGGAGCATTTTCCTGTCCCAGGACATCGCAACATAGCAGCCCATCTCAATTACTAAGGGACTGTAACTATTTTTTTATTATTATTTCAATCTTGGTCAGTAGGGTAGAGTGTAGATTAGTTCTAAGTGTTTGTTTAATTAAATCTGTTGAAGTTGAAGAATTTTGTCTGTCATCCCTTGCTGTCCGTGACGCCATAACAAATTGACGCCATAACAAATTGGGGTCATAACAACTAACAAAGGTGAGATTCAAAATTTGCTTCCTCGTAGATCTCTAACAGAGCTGTCGCCAGGACAGATTAAGCCTGGAGATTGGATCTTGATGCGGAGTGTTGGTAAAAAGCAGAAGTGGAGTGAACCGACGTGGAAGAGTCCATATCAAATGCGCCTTACCACACCGACTGCAGTGAGGATACAGGAGAGGGAAACGTGGATACATCAGTCACACTGCAAGGTAGTATCTCCTCCAGCTGATGTGTAGGTGCATCTAAATAAGTCGGGATAGACTTGGAGGGAGTCGAGCTACAAAGGGGGATGTGGCATATAGAGCTTGCCCGTCTCAAACCTGGTTAGGGAGGGAATTGGGCCCCCTGAACCTAGCCAGTAAAAGGCGGCGACGGGACTGCAAAGTTCCGAGGGCACGTTAAATATGAGATATAGTGCTGGGGAGAGGACTGAAGGCCCCCGTGTCTGGTGAAGTATGGTACCGTCTAGTTGGCGTGCTTGTCACATGTTAGTGTGGGCAACACGTGGTACGTGGGCGACGGCCCACACCTAGCAGAGGGGTGTTGGAGTCGACCTCTGTGAACAGGCATGGCCGGTGAAAACGGTCAAAGTTTCTATACCCGTAGGGAAGTCCGGTAAGGGATCAGACCGTCGGTTCCCACCTGGGTGGCTGGTAACCACTGCGGGATTCGGGGATCACTATCAACTGGGTCACCGGCCGATTGGGTCGCATATGGCAGTAAGACCACGGGGTGGCCGCCGCGCTCGGCTCAATGTACAGTCAGGCCACCACAAGCCAAAAGCGAATGCGTCAGTCGGCGAGTGGTGCTTCTGTGATCGGTGGGCTTTGAAAAGGAGACACCGGGAAACAGAAGGCAGAGTTCTCAACCTGGGGGAGCCCGAGCGAAGATCTCTGTGGAAAGGGATCTAGCCTGCAACTGCGCCCTCAATGGGAGGTTCGAAGGATCTAAGTGGAAAAACTTACGTACGCTCCAAGTCAGTAGAGACTCCAGAATGGTTCATAAAATGGCTCACTTCTCCCTGTGTCTGTTGATCCTAGGAATATGCATGGTAAGTGCAGGCCACATGCCAACCTCGCCTAGGACAAGAGCATATCGAGGTCTGACTGCAATAAACAGTTATGTCCAATATATAACATCTGGACATAACTATTTATTGCAGTCAGCCCTCGATATGTGGGGGCGGATAACCACCCTCCTGAACCAGGAAACCCTACATACATAAATGCTCCTAATTCATGGTGGAGATATGCAAATAGAACGGCACATTCTGTTAACTGCACTGAGTGTTATGTGTGCACACACCTACCAGCCTCCATTTCTACACCCAGAGTAGAGGCGTTACAAGTCGCAGCGCCCACAATGAGTCTGCATAGTATGATCAAGTGCGCTATGGCAGTGTCTACTGCTTGTAGCCTCAGTGGACCCCAGTGTACCCCCGCTTGACCTAATAATGAACTTTGGGTTAAAACACTGCACCGACAAGGATGGATATCTGAAGTTGGGAAATGCGAGTTCTAATGTCCCACTCATGGTAGTCCATTATAGTTCGGGGCAAAAGTTTTGGCGATGTGTCAAAGGGAATGGTACAGAATTTGTGGGAGTAACCCAGGGGTGTCAGCGGAAACTACTGATTTACACACGACGGAGACAAAATGCAGCAGCATCACATGACCATATTTGGGGATCTAATGTTCCAGCAGATGCAAAGCTGTGGTCAGCAGGGGGCAAGATTGCTCTCTCCGTGTTCCCACAGCTGGGAGATGGACAGGTAATGTTGCGAATGGATACTGTCAACTACTGCCGAAGTACACTCATAAATGAGACCCATAACGTCACTAGGAGCATACAACAAGAATTAACAGCCATATTATTGATGACATTGCAAAATTGAATGGTACCAGATATAATGACGGCGGCACAGGGGAAGTGTGTCAGATGATAGGAACCTCATGTTGCACCTACATACCAGCAAATAATGAGGAGGGAGGAGTAATAGACCAAGCCTTGCAACGTTTACAATATCAATCAGATGCACAGCTGAGTGACTATGTATCTGACAGTACCTGGTGGCTGTGGCTTGTTTCTGGGGGGTGGAGAGCAGCAATAACATCTATATTGAGCCTCATAGCAGCAGGATTCGCAGTACTGCTCTTTTGTAGTTGCTGTGGGATTCCAATAGTTAAAAGTGTCATATCAAAAATGTTGAATGCTAACCCACAGTTTCAGATGTTTATGTTACAGGACATCGATGAAGGACATGCTCTGCCTGAGGAGCTGGAGGAGCCATATACTGATGTGATAGAAATAGGGGACCTGTTCAAACGGTACAATATTTCCCGCGAATGAAGCACATGCTGGAAATCGAGAGAAGTGGCAGGTTAGCGGATAATCAATAATAAACAGGGTTGAAATGTGAGAGGAATTTAGTCATAAATTGCTTATTTAGTTATAAATTGCTTATCCTTGATTGACCTAGGTTGTGGCCTGGGTCTGTGTAATTGTTAATCATTGCAATCTAACCTGTACGTAATGAAATGTGCTTTCTGTATGTGATGTAGTAGGTAGATAAAATAAAGACAGGACGCAAGGATGGTTCCCGATTTCGCACATGTATTCAAGTACATCAAGACTGGACTCTTACATCTCTTCTTTACTCTCAACCCAACTCCTCCTTAATGCCCCTAGTGGCTAGGATGTATACTGAATCACACAATGGAGATAATTCCTACTCAAAATACATTCAGGAGTGCAAATGCATTTATATGAATTCTAAGATTAGATCAGGATACCACATTCTCTCCTCTCTTCAAAATGCTTTACTTTACAAAGAGTTCAATCAGATTAGAAATGGAACATAGTACTGTACCTACACATTATACAGAGAGCAGTCTTCACTTTTAACTTGAAATGTTACCAGACAATAAAACCCGTTACATGGATAAAATCATTTCAGTCAACTGACTCATGAGCATCGCAGTTTACAATCAGTGAAAGCAATCCATTGGCATTATCATTCAGTACATCACTATCAATATTTTATATGGTCATTTAACCATCTTGGAGCACGTCTTGCTCTCCGAACACATTCATTGTTCTGATTGTTCATGACAGGCTGAATTGGTACATCATCCGTATTATCTAACATATCAGCCTTCTCAAAGAATGATGTATTTCCTTCATTTTGAATATGTGTATCAGAACCAGTGAATACAGCTAATCTGCTAACATTCCACGTTTTTCCATCTGATGTTCTGTATGTGCTTTGGCCAATTTTGCTGAGAATTTTAACTGGCTTGCTGAATTTGCTTAACCCTTTTGGTACATGACCAGGTTTCTTAATCCTTACAAGGTCACTGGGTTTGAACTCTTTTGGCAAGACAGATCTCTGATCGTACAGTTTACTTTTCTGTTGTTTAGTCTTGACACGGTCTTGAACGTCTTTGTGTTTCGCTATTTTGGGAGATTGCGTAACACCGGGTGTATCCAGCTTGGTTTTCATATGACGTCCATGAAGCAAGATTGACGGTTCAACACCCATTGTACAATGTTGTGTACATCTGTACACGGCAACGAAATCGCGTATTGATTTCTTGATCGGTCTCGACTCGAGCTTGGCGGTTTGAACAGCTTCGTTTAGAACTTTGTTAAACCGCTGAATTTCTCCATTCGCTTGTGGATGATAGATCGCTGAGTGAGAGTGTTTGATTCCCCTCTCCGTAAGAAAAGATTCAAATTCATGGGAGTCAAACCGGGGCCCATGGTCACTGATAATTTCGTCAGGAAACCCTTCACGACTAAAAATAGTCTTCAGAAACTCTATGATGACTTCTGAGGTCACGTCATATGTCAGTAGCACTTCGGGCCACTTACTGTAATAGTCTATAACAGTTACCGCAAATCTTGGTTCATTAAAGCAGTACGGACCAACTATGTCAATCCCTAGGTTGGACCATGGGGTAGTGACTTGGATTGGTTGTAATGGAGCACTATGACAGATAGCAGATTTGTCATGTAATTGGCAGACTTGGCAATGTCGTATAGCATCTTGAACACGTCCGTCCATTCCAGGCCACCAGTAAAGTTTCCTGAGACACTGTTTAGTATGAACAATACCTTGATGTTGCTCATGTGCATGCTCAATCAGTGTATTAGTCAAAGCTGGTGGTACGACAACTCGGTTGGATCGGTAAACGAGATCGCTGTGTACAGAGAGCTCATTGCGTACAGCAAAGTATGGTTTTACGTTATCGCTAACCTTCTTTGATCTATCTGGCCAACCATTCGCAATGTACGCTTTCACAGAGTTTAATGTCGTATCAGAGGCAGTAGCATCAAGAGAGGCTTGTTTTGAAACACATGCACTTTGTAATATCACCTCACAGACTTTGTCTATATCGTTTTCGAGTGCAGGAGTACATTCATCGGCCTCACAGGGAAGTCTAGATAATGCATCAGCGACTGTATTCTGTGAACCGGGTTTGTATTTTACCGTGTAATTGTAATACAGTAGCCTAGCGTTCCAGCGCGCAATGCGCATTGGACGATGGCCAGTGCCGGACGTAGACAGTAATGTTACGAGTGCCTGAAGATCAGTGCGTAGGGTAAAATGTCGTCCCCAAATATACGTATGCCAGCGCTCGACAGCCCTAACGCACGCAAGAGCTTCTCGTTTGCCTGTAGAGTAGCTCTGTTTAACCGGTGTAAGTTTTCTCGAAGCACACGAAACTGTGACTTCTTCATCGCGCTCATTTATTTGAGTCATTACGGCGCCAATACCATAGCGAGATGCATCCGTAGTTACGATTGTCTCACGTTTGGGGTAAAACAAGGCTAGGGCTTGACTCTGTAAACTAGCCTTTTTAACGGCATGGAAGGCTTTGTCAGCTTCGAATGTCCAATTGAATGGCGTAATGGAGATACAATCTCTGAGTGGCTTACTCAGCGTTGTAAACTGTGGCACAAATTTGGCATAATAAGAAGCCATACCAACAAACGATCGCGCTTGCTCAGCGGTTGCTGGAGGTAGAGCATCGGTAATGCCCTGTACGAGAGCTGGATTTGGTCGGACACAGTCACGGTCAATCAAATGTCCAAGTACCTGAATGCTTGGTACGCTGAATTCGCATTTGTCATTCAGCTTTATGCCACTTTCTGATAAGCGTTTCAACACATTCTGTAAGTTTTGATTGTGATCTGCTTGGTTATTGCCAGCAACAATCATGTCGTCAAAATATGAAATAACTCCAGTTAAATTTCTCAAAATTGAGTGCATCAGACGTTGAAAGCACGCAGGTGCAGAGGCTAAACCAAAGCAAACACGTTTGTATCGAAATAAACCTTCATGCGTAATAAAGGTTGTCAAGTTTCTGCTTTCCTCGACGAGTTCAAGTTGATGGTACGCGGCTTTGATGCCAAGTTTGGAAAATACATTGCAACCACGTAATTCAGTCAGCAGTTCGTCGATATTCGGAACTGGGTATTTCTCAACAACAATCGTATCATTGACCTTGCGTAGGTCAACACACAGGCGTATAGTATCATTCGGTTTCCACGCGACAACTATTGGCGAAACCCATTCAGAAGCTTCGACTGGCTCAATTACATCTTGATCAATTAGCTTTTGTATTTCTACAGCCACCTTTTCTCTAACAGCAAAGGGCAAGGGACGTGTTTTTTTGCTGTATGGGTATTGCGTCAGGTTTTACTTTGACTTTATGCTTGTAACCAGGAACAAGTACTAATTCATCAGTAAAGAGTGTAGGAAACTGTGAATGGATCTTGTTCTTGTAAAACGCGTCATGTTTGTGTTGGCTGTAAGCATTGTTTTGGATGGAAATATTTGTTGCACTTTGTTTAAAATTTTGCTGTGCGACATCGTTTGACGTTGCAGCAAAGCATGTTAATGTCTTCCCATTAATGTTAATTCCTAACCCTTGGATGAGGTCTTTACTAAGTAATGTAACCCCCTTAACAATGTACCAGGTAACAGACACAGGTTTAGAACCTTTGTAGCTCACTAAGGCATCAAAGCAACCAACAACATCAATTGAATTAACAGTATACGACTGAAAAGACTGGGTACGTGGATACATTGACTTTCGTGAAAAATATTCATCGAACAGATTTTCGTTCATCAATGGGGCATCTGCCGCTGAATTGACCACAACAGCAGTAATCGGCACAGAGTTAACTGAGATTTCACAGGTCACTTTAGCTCTAAAGGCCTGATTCCACTGGGAGCA
This sequence comes from Gymnothorax javanicus, assembly GCA_029692085.1. Classification (NCBI taxonomy): domain Eukaryota; kingdom Metazoa; phylum Chordata; class Actinopteri; order Anguilliformes; family Muraenidae; genus Gymnothorax; species Gymnothorax javanicus. The sequence goes on from CM056200.1 coordinate 65,947,595, forward strand.
TCCTGGACGCGTTACTGCCGCGACGCGGTTGCCGGAGTTGATCCGCGGCCATTCTAGACAATGGTTGTGATTCCACCAGCCGCGCCACAGCACGTCTCGGCAGCGTCCCAGAAGCGGCTCTCCGCGCTGCCCCGCTGAAAATACGTGCCGAGTCTATTTCTGCCGCTGGCGAGCCGCAGCCGCACTGATCTGAATATAGCAGGGATACGTTTCCAATAGTTCAACTATATACATTTATTGGATCCAACTACGTTAGTATTTGTGCTAATGGGAAACGCACACCAGATCGTGCCAGGCAGGAAGTAACTATCAAGGGGAATACGCTTTTAACTAAAAGAAACCAGCCACAAATGTTTGATATAAAATTCGTTTATAACTTACTTTTCAAAGTTGTGATTTTGTTTTAACTAAAACACGGGCGCAGTTTTTTTTAATCTATGGTGTTCACGGCTGGACTGTAGTAGGCTCTACAGCACAACAAACACGGAAATGACATTAAATGTGATAAAAGCAGTAAAAATAACAGAAAGCGTTTAAGGTCGTTGCACAAATATGCCGGTAAAAATGACAAAATAAGCAAAATCTGAGCAGGTCGATTGTATCAGCTGGCAGGACGCTGCACTGACGTTCCGCGTTCAGTGGAACATGAAGTCGCGTACAAGACGAAGCAAAATAGCGTCGCTCACGTCACGCTGCAAACACGCGTTCGATGGAATCCAGGGGTAACAGGGGTAACAGTACTTACACCCAATACCTCAAAGAATGTCTCTGTTTCCGTATTGTGGTAGTCCGTTTCAGTCACCTCATGCACATTCGAAGTAGCCACACTCCGACATACAGCTTTGAAATGTCCGATTTATCCGCAATGTTGGCAAGTTTGTCCGATAGCTGGGCACTTCGAGTGGTTGGCAAGGTCATTATGTGAACCGCATCTGTAGCAGTTACGTTGTGGATTTGAAGATTTCTTCCTGGGACTCGACTGTGCAGCCTTGCGCTGATTTTGTGGTTTCTGCCAGTTCTGGCGCTGTTTGGACACCATCCGCACGGCTGGTGCAGTCCCGCCACCGGCAAGGCATTTCACTTCCTTCAAAGCAGTTTCCACATGTCGCACAATTTCAATGGTCTTGGAAAGTGTCAGTCCTGAGCCAGCCTCCATGAGAAGTCGTTCACGGGTCCTGGAGCAGCTCGTCTTCTCAATTATCTGGTCACGAATAAGTTCGTCGGCCATGTCACCATGCTGGCAGAATTCCATAAAATACTGTAAATACAGGCTAATCAACGGGCACCTTAAATTAATCTTGAATAAATGCTAATTTTATTGTAGACATCTATATGAGCACTTAATGCAATAGAATGACAACTGTATTCAATCTAACAAAGACAGAACTAACAAATATGCCAGCCATGCAGTTGTTTACAGACACTCACAGTTAGGTTTATTCACATTGATTTCCACACACACAATCTGAGCTCAGAATACATATGTGCTCCTAATTCATGGTGGGGATATGCAAATAGAACGGCACATTCTGTTAACTGTACTGAGTGTTATGTGTGCACACACCTACCAGCCTCCATATCTACACCCAGAGTAGAGGCATTACAAGTCGCAGCGCCCACAATGAGTCTGAATAGTACGATCAAGTGCGCTATGGCAGTGTCTACTGCTCGTAGTGGATTAGCCTCAATTGACCCCAGTGTACCCCTGCTTGACCCAATAATGAACTTTGGGTTAAAATACTGCACCAACAAGGATGGATATCTGAAGTTGGGAAATGCGAGTTCTAATGTCCCACTCATGGTAGTCCATTATAGTTCGGGGCAAAGGTTTTGGCGATGTGTCAAAGGGAATGGCACAGAATTTGTGGGAGTAACCCAGGGGTGCCAGGGGAAATTACTGATTTTCTGTGGCTATCCACAAATAACGGAAACATCCTTTTTCACTGGGAGGGAAGACAGTCCAAATGGCACAATATGTAACCCATGGGCACCTCACTGGAATGGGATGAGAGCTGTGGACGGTTGGTATTGGTTGTGTGGACATCGGATATATGTAGCATTACCGCCAAATTGGGGAGGGGTTTGTGCTTATGTAAATGATCACACATACATTGTGAGTGTAGATAATAAAACCACACGACTGAGACAAAATGCAGCAGCATCACATGACCATATTTGGGGATCTAATGTTCCAGCAGATGCAAAGCTGTGGTCAGCAGGGGGCAAGATTGCTCTCTCCCTGTTCCCTCAGCTGGGAGTTGGACAGGTAATGTTGCGAATGGATACTGTCAACTACTGCCGAAGTACACTCATAAATGAGACCTGTAACATCACTAGGAGCATACAGCAAGAATTAACAGCCATATTATTGATGACATTGCAAAATTGAATGGTACCAGATATAATGACGGCGGCACAGGGGAAGTGTGTCAGATGATGGGAACCTCATGTTGCACCTGCATATCAGCAAATAATGAGGAGGGAGGAGTAATAGACCAAGCCTTGCAACGTTTAAAATATCTATGAGATGCACAGCTGAGTGACTATGTATCTGACAGTACCTGGTGGCAGTGGCTCATTTCTGGGGGGTGGAGAGCAGCAATAACATCTATATTGAGCCTTATAACAGCAGGATTCGCAGTACTGCTCTTTTGTAGTTGCTGTGGGATTCCAATAGTTAAGTGTCCTATCAAAAATGTTGAATGCTAACCCACAGTTTCAGATGTTTATGTTACAGGACATCGACGAAGGACATGCTCTGCCTTAGGAGCTGGAGGAGCCATATACTGATGTGATAGAAATAGGGGACCTGTTCAAATGGTGCAGTATTTCCCACGAATGAAGCACATGCTGGAAATCGAGAGAAGTGGCAGGTTAGCGGATAATCAATAATAAACAGGGTTGAAATGTGAGAGGAATTTAGTCATAAATTGCTTATTTAGTTATAAATTGCTTATCCTTGATTGACCTAGATTGTGGCCTGGGTCTGTGTAATTGTTAATCATTGCAATCTAACCTGTACGTAATGAAATGTGCTTTCTGTATGTGATGTAGTAGGTAGATAAAATAAAGACAGGATGCAAGGATGGTTCCCGATTTCGCACATGTATTCAAGTACATCAAGACTGGACTCTTACATCTCTTCTTCTCTCTCAACCCAACTCCTCCTTAATGCCCCTAGTGGCTAGGATGTATACTGAATCACACAATGGAGATAATTCCTACTCAAAATACATTCAGGAGTGCAAATGCATTTATATGAATTCTAAGATTAGGTCAGGATATCACACTGTATCTGTCTGAGATGAGATGTGCGTATTCCCTCTGAATGTAGGGAACCTGCAAGGCCAGACCCTTTATCTCTGCACAGTTTCTTCCTGTGTAGCTTGCTGGACCTAGATAAGACCTAAAGAAATGTAAATCACTGCGGGGGGAGAAACTCCTTCTCCCTGGGACGAAAAGATTCATGGAGCCAGAATCTACGTGGGATGCGCACACAGCTGTATGAATCAGTCCCAAGGGGAGGGGATTATGGCATTCTGCTCATACAAATATTCAAGCAAAAGAGGAATTCTTTGTCTTTGTTCTTTGTAACTTGACCCTACGTGCACATAGTAAAGACTAAATCATATTTTATACCATCTCTGTCTCGAGTGTTTTCTTACAGGAATCCAAATTAAAATTCCCACAACATTGGGGGCTTCGTCCGGGGTTCCAATATTTCACCTGCACTCCCTGGAGAATCTGAAAACCGTGCACGGTTGTCTTGGGAGACGAAAGGGAAAGTCCTCAACTGGGAGCGTTTGTGTGGGCTCTTTTGAGTAAAGTCCTCAACTCGGAGCGTTTGTGTGGGCTCTTTTGAGTAAAGTCCTCAACTCGGAGCGTTTTTGTGGGCTCTTTTGAGTGTGTAGTGAGGCCAAAATGGAGGTTCTCCATAAAACAGAGGAGGAGCGGATGAGTGACGGGATTTTCCTGAATTCGATTTTATTAATATGAGACAGAGAAAGTAAAACTAAAACTATGGGACAGACTAACAATAAAGTGGGACTGTGTTGTTGTACTGTTGTGGGACAGATGACGTGACTTTGACTGCTGGACTGAAGAGTGTGTAGAACGTCAGCATAATGGTTTATAATGGTTCATAATGCGGGGCATCTGCGGCGCGCTCATATGTCCGGTGGTAGTGGGATGAAGTTGAATTTATGAGACTGCTGGCCGCAAATAGGTGTCCACGGGTGGCGGCGAAACACAGTGGGTATACTGGGCGTGGACGGCGGGAGATATGTGTGTAGCAATGGAAGGATGTCCTCATCCATAACAGGGATACCAGGCGTTCCGTGCGTGGTTTGAACCATTTGTATCAAGTTACTGATTGAATGCTATTGAAACAGAGCGTTGTCTGCGTATATTATCTAAGCTGGTCATAAGAAAATTAGAGCCTTGGATCTTTTCCAATGTGAATGAATGTAAGATAGGAAAGTGCACTGAGGGTGTGTGTGTGTGTGTGTGTGTGTGTGTATGTGTATTCTGAGCTCAGATTGCGTGTGTGGAAATCAATGTGAATAAACCTAACTGTGAGTCTCTGTAAACAACCGCATGGCTGGCATATTTGTGAGTTCTGTCTTTGTTAGATTGAATACAGTTGTCATTCTATTGCATTAAGTGCTCATATAGATGTCTACAATAAAATTGGAATTTATTCAAGATTAATTTAAGGTGCCTGTTGATTAGCCTATATTTACAGTATTTTATGGAATTCTGACAGTAATTGCAGGATTGGTAAAAAGTGAAATTCCGAAGAAAAATGGGTAAAATAGCAGTGCAAATTTGCAGGATTTTAGCTATTTTAATACATGTGGAGTTGTAAAAGGACAAAGTTGCAGAAGTAAACATAATTATTCCTTATTAAACCAAATAAAAGTCCCTATTTCTTGACAAAATAAATGTTTACCCTTCTTAAACGATCAGTAACTATAAACAGAGGGAGGTTTAGAGGAAGAAACAATTGAATGTAAATTACACAAACGTGGACAAGTGTTTCTGATGTTGTGGCTAATTGGATTGCTTCGAGAAAAAAAGTGAATATCGAGGAAAATGTTTAATGTACGCAAAAGAAATGCATTGCCGAGTCCTTTAAAACAAAGTGATTACATGTATTGAGTGCTTCACATAAAAAGAACATAGAATGGGCATAAGTGAGATTAAAATATAAGATTGAGAAGAAAACAAAAATACACCATTTGATGCAGGAGAAAGCCCAATATTTTAATACTCCAATATTTGGCGGTAGTAGTGCATTGCTGAGAAAAGCCACTAGGGTCAGTCCATATCTAAGCATCCAGACCCTCCCAGATGACCCCCTCAGAAATTTCTCAAAAAATTTATATGGATACCTCTGGTGGACTTATGAAATAATACCAAGTATTAGACCAATATCCCTAATAGTTTTGAAGTGATGGCCTGTCACAATTTTAAGTATTTTTTTTTTTTTACTTTGACGAAATTGTGTTTCGTCCAACTTTGGGCTTCCACTGCTCCTCTATTATTTAACCTACAGATCAGATTTTTGGTTTTCATGGCCAACTTTTCCCCTAGAATCAGAATTTCTGGTCAGATTAGGTGTATCTACCTTGGTTGCTCCACAATAGGGCTCCAAAGTTGGCTGAAAAGCCAAAAATCTCAAAAATTGCTGTACTTTTTAAATGCTACAGATCAGAAAGTTTAGGGAATTCAAGCTTGAAATTTTTTTTTGTGACCATTCCTGATACCTCTCATGGGTAATCCACTTTAATCTTGTTTGTATCTTGGCAGGAATGAGAAGAACATTTTTTTTTTATTTTGCTCGTTTTTCATTTTACAGAAAAAAATAGCAATTTTGAAGTCCATGGTTCACCATGTGCGCAATTGACCACATCCTTCAAATCTTTACCATAGATTGCAATAGTTGTCAACTTCATCTGACAAAAAAATTGGGATGGTGTTCAGCCTAGTTTATTTTATGTGAATTTTTCAATAGACACACCATATTGGCCATTTAAACGCTCCATCGTACATCATAAAATGCTATAGATTTGTTGAAAGTATGAATATTAAGTAATGTTCAGTTCATCATGTTAAAACTTGAACAAATAATGAAATCTTGAGACAAGCACAAACTTGTTTCATCTTACATCATCATTAAATCTGCAATCTGAGGTAAGTGAAGTGTAATGACTTAATCCATAATTCGTCTGAACTCGTTTTGGTATTGCGTAACGATGACCAGTATAAAAGAGCTCCAATGATCAGATTATCATAATCACTCAAACCATGGAGGGTAAGAAGGATTTACCACAGTGTGACTTAGGCACCAAATTGGGTGATGAATGTCACAATACACGTATGGCAAGAAAAACTGGCTTCTTCAGAGTGGATACCTTAAGCAATGAGGATCAAGAATTGCTCGCCTGGAGATCTGGACTTATGCTTGAGGAAATTGAGCAAATTTGTTTTCATCATGAGAAGATGTTTTTATCTTGGTTCATGAGTGAACAGCGTACATGTGCAGATCCCGGAAATATTCATACCAAACAGATTTCACGTAAGTGTAATTTCCATGTTTTGGTGTAGCAATTGTATAAGTTTATCCTGATTCCATTACAGATTTGCATAATGTGTGATTTTTAGTCCTCTAAGTTCCTGGCAGTGAATGTAAATTTGATAGTTAGCAATGTTAGCAAAAATTACATAATGAGATTAAAAGCAGCATTCTTATGGTCTCTAACAAAAACCATGTGAACCATTCCAATGTAGTAGTGAACCATTCCAATGTAGTAGTCGTACGTGAAATCCATTGTTAAGCTTCGAATAAAACAATGATTTTGCTTGAAAAATTGTATTGAAGTTATTTTTTGCATGTATTTAGCTGTTTCAAAGACCCTAGATGTGGCAAATGTGCTGAATTTGGCAATTGATGCTACACGATGCTGAATTTTCATCAATATCTGCTCGAAATAGGTAACATCCTTCAAAAAATTGCAGTAAAAAAACTAGGCTGAACACCATCCCAATCTTTTTGTCAGATGAAGTTGACAACTATAGCAATCTATGGTAAAGATTTGAAGGATGTGGTCAATTGCGTACATGTTGAACCATGGACTTCAAAATTGCTATTTTTTCTGTAAAATGAAAAACGAGCAAAATAAAAAAAAAAAATTTCTTCTCATTCCTGCCAAGATACAAACAAGATTAAAGTGGATTACCTATGAGAGGTATCAGGACTGGTCACAAAAAAAAAATTCAAGCTTGAATTCCCTAAACTTTCTGATCTGTAGCATTTAAAAAGTACAGCAATTTTTGTGATTTTTGGCTTTTCAGCCAACTTTGGAGCCCTAATGTGGAGCAACCAAGGTAGATACCTCTAATCTGACCAGAAATTCTGATTTTAGGGGAAAAGTTGGCCAGGGAGACCAAAAATCTGATCTGTCGGTCAAATAATAGAGGAGCAGTGGAAGCCCAAAGTTGGACAAAACACAATTTTGTCGAAATTAAAAAAAAATACTTAAAATTGTGACAGGCCATCACTTCAAAACTATTAGGGATATTGGTCTAATACTTGGTATTATTTCATAAGTCCACCAGAGGTACCTATATGAATTTTTTGAGAAATTTCTGAGGGGGTGACCAAGGAATTTTCTGATTTTCTGGATGCCTTCACTTGGACTGACCCACTAGTGATATCCTCTATGAGCTAGAAGTAATTACACCATTTGAATTTGTTCAATATTTGTAACATTCTAGAGAGCTGTTAAATCTAAGCAGCTTTCTGTAAATAATTAGACTGTGTGAGATTGGTGTGCTAGAAGCATATCTCCGATCAGAAAATTTAGAAAAGGTAGAGACAAGCAAAATTTGCCAAAGTACTGTTAAACACTATACACAGTAAGAGACTGTGTGCCAAATTGAATTGATACAGAGGTTTCTCTATCATGTATTGAAAATTTTCAATTGATATTTGAAAAAGATCAGAAAAGTACCAGGCAATATAAAATATAGTATGAAATTTAATGCTACATATTTATAATATATATTTATATTTATAAAAATAAAATAAAAAATCAAGTGAACTATTGTGGGATTAGAGACTGGATGGGTTTTTAAACAAAAGTGCTCAGAGTCAAAACAATGCAGTGAATAGAGCCATATTGAACAAAGCAGATAAGGGAGCACAGATAGGTGAAAGGTCAACATGCAGAAGTCAGAGAACAGAGAATGATGCATTGTGATTGAGCCAATGTGACTGGAAGCTTTCCTGACCGAAGAAATGTAAACGAATTAATGAAAGATCTTTTCTCCATTTCAAACAGGAACTGAGTGTCAACCAGTGATTCTACATGGAAAAAAAAACTAAGAGGGGCATTATAATCTTAATCTGTTTATTCAACTTTTACAGGAAAGGATCCAAACGAGTGGAAAACAACAAAATTATGTTGATGAAGTATTCATTCATTATTGTTTGTCTCTAACTCCTCTCGGAACTTTTCAACAGAGAGCTCACTGCTGAAGAGAAGAGATGAAAATAACCTTGAGTGAAAGTGATAAGCTAGCCAGCTGGGGATTCAACTGTGGGTTTTCAGCTTAAAAGTCTGTATGACGCCATGTTGACCTTGCCTGTTTGTGTTCTAGCGCTGATGTCATGCATACTTCGGGTGCGCTCGCGCCATGGTCGGCATACTCCGCCAGAGGTGCTCAATAAATTTAATTTGCAGCGATCTGCAATCGACTTTTGTAAATAAATAAATAAGTTTTGGGATCTTTGAGTAATTCTCTATCACAAAATGATTGCCTATCCCCTAGGGCTTTCGTGCTCTTTAAAGGGAAAGTTCACCCAAAAATGAAAATTCACTCATCATATACTCATCCTAAGGCTAATTGAAGGGTCGGTTATTTCTTTTGTCCTCAAAATAGTTTTGGAGTATTAAGGGAAAACAGCATTGAAGAGAAATCCAAATGAATGGAAACCTATGGTGGCCACTTTTTCTAGCTTAAAAAAAGCAACGTTAAAAAACATAAATGGCTCCATACTGCTCGTGTGACATTTATTCAGTGTCTGCAAGCCCCGACATTATGATTTGACTCAAAAATACGTTATTTTCACTATGTTTTTTGCCTAAATGTCCAATGTAGCCCAGGACTGCTACAGATAAGTTTCCGCCAGCAATCATCGCAAAGTTTGTGTCGGGATATACCCAAGACGAAATCTACAAGGCTCGGCCGTTAGTCTACTGAGCGTAAGTCTCCTGAATTGGACTCTTTGCAGCGTGAGCCTAAAAGGTCTATATACATTAACGAAAGCCTAACGGAGATGAATAAGACTCTCTTTAATAAGGCTCTAGTTTGCAAGAAGGAGCTGAAATATAAGTTCATTTGGACTATATATGGCAAAGTTTATCTTCCTAAAGACGAACAAAGTCCAGCAGTGCACGTGAGTTCCGAGGAGGTTCTCACAAAATTGAAACAGCAAGCAGCGGTGGCAAAAACAACAGGACGGCAACAACATTGCTCTCATGGCTAGATGCTGGACAATGATTTCAGATAAGCAGTATTTCAGTGGCTCTTTTCTTTCTTTTTTTTAAATATTGATCTTATTGCAGTATTTCATGATGAACTTTTCCTCTGCATTGAATGGCCAATAAATGTCCTATCTGTAGTAAATTGATCAGGCAAAACTGTTGTGCTGTTGAATGTGATCTCTGTCTTAACTGGGTTCATTTCAAATGCTAGTCTGTCTCGCTTAAAGAATTTAATTCCTTAACAATCTCTAATGATTTATGGTTGTGTCAGGTTTGTATTCGCAATGTTTTCCCGTCCGTTGATCTAGACAATTCTGAGCTTCTAGAATTAATAACATTCAACTCGAATACAAAATGCCAGTGCTTAACGAACATTGCTCGATTGTCGACTTTACCTAGTTTGGAAATTATTTCATCTATTTCTAATATGCCAAACCTTAATGAGATAGACCTTGACTTAAATATCCCAAGTCAGGTTAATTCTAGGTAATATACTCCTCATGAATTCCACTCCTCCCTTGAACTTCATAATTTATCAGACAAGTCGCTTTCCATATTGCATTGTAATATCAGAAGTATATCAAAGAATTTTGATTACTTTCAGCAGATGCTTAGCACTCTTGATCATCCTTTTAAAATTATTGGCCTCTCTGAAACCTGGTATTCAATTTGTAAGGATACTCCAATTTCTAAGGTATCTCTTCCTGGCTTAACCCCTTTCTGCAGATGTTGACGCTCGCGTCTATGGAACTGCAAATTTAAGCACGCAGTTACTGTACTCGATCACTAGATGGCACCCCCGGATCAGTTATTGAATATTCACAAGCAAGCAGACCTCAAACGCGGTTTTGAATATGGGGAAGTTCACTCCACTCCCTGTTTTTCAAGAGTTGCACAAATTAAACTCCTCAGCTAAGCCTGATGTGCAAACTGGTCAATATCCTTGCCCATAGTATCGATCCAGCAGTTTAAAAAAATGATTTCTTGCGACAGAAAAAATCGTTGTACTCTGTAGCAACCACTTTAGCTACAGTGAGCCAACGGTATTCCAATTAGTGGTTCAGAAAAATCAGTTTTCTGAAGCAAAAAATTTGACATGGTATTGATTCTCTCACATTTTACTGTCAATTACAGTCATAATGTACAAAAAAAAGCGTAGTTCCCTACCGTGGATTTACGTGCAGATTCCTTCATTGACAAATTCAGCGCTTCCATATATCCACCCAAGTACTGGTGTTGATAGCCAATCACTCAATTATACACTCAGGCTCTTCTGCGTAACTGCACAGTTATAGTTCACGCCCTCGTGAAACTCCCCCGGTAACAATGTATTGATTGGCTTGTTTCTTATCCAATTCCCGAGTGCTTAAACGTTCCACAGTAAGTGAAACACATTGATTGGACAAACATAAGAGCATACAAGCCTCTGCGTATCAGCAAGCCTGGTTGAATCCTGTCTACGTTGCGCACATCGCGCAGCTGAAATAGACGCGATTTATAGAAAAAAAAAGACTCGCAAAACTAGCCTTAAAGTGTCCATTACATTTTCAGGATTTAAATGAGATAAGGACATGGTCAGTGGGAATTATTTCGAATGAAACAGGGCCGGACGGTTCCTTCTACTGGACACATCGGTCTCTGGAGGAGGGATTCATTGAAAAAGGTTAGGCTGCTACTTTTGCTTTTTGTTTTGGAATGTATACCGTATTCAACAAAGTCGAATGCCAAGGTTTTTTTCCTGTTCAAAACGTGAACTGCCCATGCATTTGGGTGGACCCCCTGGTACGTTCATTGCACCGTTCTGTTGAATCTAGGGAGGCATATATATTGTTCGATCTTCCCTGAAAGTGGAATGTCTGTTCTGTTAAAATGAAGTATATTTCAGAATTCAGATATGACTGAGTTAGTAAATTGTACTTGTTCCTTTAAGTGTTGAAATAAGGTTATGAGCTTAGAAGTGGGAACTGCTAGCTTCCATTGCAGGGTGAATGTTCTGACTGTTTAATCAGCAGTTTTTTTCATGAGTATGTTTTGGCTTGGGGGACTTCGAAAAAAAATGGACAAAACTCTAAACTTTATTATGGAGAAAAGGCATGTTTTGTGTTTGGAGAGGTTACTGGTGACCAATGATGTTCAAATGCACTGATTTTGATAAATTCATGCTAAACTCAACCAGAAAATCATTAGTTCATATTAAATTTCATGCCTCAAAACTTTTTTTGTGTTAAATACATGATTATTTTATGATTTGAAAGTGCACTATTTTGAGGGATGTCAGACTTTGGGGAGCCACTTGGATAGCTGTATAATTTGGCTAATAGCATGTAGGTAATCTAGAATGTAATGTTGAAGATGAATTCTACTTGTGGTCAAGGAGTTTATGATCCCAGAAATGTATAGATTTAAGCCCCAGCAGTTTTTCAATTCTCAGTTGTTTTTTTTTTGCAATTTCAATGGTGAATTCTCATGAAGATTTTTTATGTTTGCAGCCCATTTTCTTTACCAAAATAATGAAAATAAACTGAAATACAATGTAAATCTAAATGCTATAAGTGTCTTTTCTGAGTTGAGCTACATTTTTCCTCTTTATGAAGCTTAAATCTTGAATTATAAAGCATTTGGCTTCTGCGCAAAGGGGTTAAAGTTTATTTCTCAACCCATCAAGTTTTGTGTTGGTGGAGTTGGTCTGTTTATTGCTGATACCCTAAATTATAATATAAGAGATGACTTGATCACTTGTTCAGATGAAGAGGGATCACTTTGGATTGAGCTCCATGGTTGAGGCTATAGGAACATTGTATGTGGTGTTATATATAGGCACTCTAATAGCTCTCTGCAGCCATTTTTGGATAACTTTTACAAAACAATTGACAAAATTCATAAGGAGTCTAAGCTTTGTGTTTTCTGCGGTGACTTAAACCTGGACTTGTTAAATTCAGACTCTCATGGTCCAACAGGTGAATTATACACTGTCTTCATATTCTTTTCAACCACATATACTTCAACCTACATGTTTAACAAACCATTCTGCAACACTGATAGACAATATAATTTTTAATTCTTTGGAGTTTGTAACTTACAGTGGAAGTACTGTATATCCAATTACTGATCATCTCCCTAATTTTTTGTGCATTAACTCAATACATCCACTTTCAGCAGATAGGCAGGTTTATAAAAGGGATTTCAATAGATTATGTCAAGAAGCATTGATTGAAGACTTCACAGATTGACTGGTCTAGTTTATTTTATGGTAAAGATAATATAAATGACATTTTTTCCTGCTTCCTGAATACATCTAATGAGATTATTAATTCTCATATGCCTCTCAAGAAACTGTCTAGACAGGAAATCCAATTTACGACTAACCCATGGATTGCTCTTGGTCGTAGAACGTCAATCAATTACAAGAATAGGCTATATAAGAAATTTATAAGGACTCAAAATCGATGTTTATTTGTCAAATATAAATTATATCGAAATAAATTAAATCATTTAGTTGCTTTGAGTAAAAAGAGGTATTATGAAAACCATTTTACACAAAATATGTCCAATATAAAAAATGTCTGGAAAGGTATCAAACAAATAATAACTCTAAAAAATCCAAGGGATATGTAACTCCAACTAGAATAAAAACTTCTTCCAACAAAATTTTATCTAACAGTAATGAAATTGCAAACAAATTTAATAATTATTTTGCGAACATTGGGAAAACTTTAAGTAAGACCATTCCTGATGTTGAAGTCTTTTTCAGCTTTCTTACCTAGACCTCATCCTAACAGCTTTCTTCTCAGTCCTACAACCGTATATGAAATACAAAATACTATCTTGACTCTGAAATATGGAAAAGCTTGTGGTCCTTTTAGCATTCCAGTCCCATTGCTGAAGATTTTAAAGTCTGTGGTTGCAAGGCCCCTTGAGATATTGTATAACTTTTCTTTTTCCTCTGATTGTGTTCCAGATTTTTTTTAAGATTGCTCGTGTCATACCTTTACATAAAGCTGGACTCTTTTCTTCTGTTGTGAATTTTCAACCAATATCTCTTTTGTCAATCTTTAAACAAATTCTCGAAAAATTAGTGTACAAGAGATTAACCCTCTAATTCATAAAGGGTGTTTTTCCCTTGATCACCGTTAACTTGGCTAAACAGTGTATAAACAGGTGATGATCGAGCGGACAAATTTAGGCCCGAATTCATAAAAAGAGATCAGATCAGCTGCTGTTTATCCAACGTACATGGTTAGTCACACCTGTCTAAGTAACAAAAGAAATTCTAATTGTCCCAAGGGGCTTGTTTATCTCGTGTACAAGCTACCAATTCTCTGTTGGCTTGCTTGTGCGGCTGGATGTATGACCATGGATCTCTTGCGCATAATTGAAATAGCACAGGAAGAGATGGCTGACCAAAGGCAAGGTGCCGAATTGCGGGTTTTCAAAGACAGGACGAATCCTTTAGAAGAGTATAGCGACACGAAATTTGTCAAGCGATACAGAATTTCCCAAGAATCATACCGTTATATTCTAGACCTAATCGAAGCAGACATTGACCATCCCACAAGACGAAACCATGCCCTTCTTCCAGTACACCAACTATGTATTGCCCTGCGCTTTTATGCATGTGGTGCATTCCAAATAGTTGTTGGTGACACGTGTGGTGTATCACAGGCTACCTGCTGTCGAGTAGTTTGTCGTGTTACTGAGGCAATATGTGCCAGGAAAAACCACTTCATACCATGCAGAGTGTCACATGACACCACTACACATCGGCTAAGAGGGGACTTGTACACGGATGGGTAAACACCCGATTATGTTCTACCTGAATTGCGCTAGTCACAGGAGTTTATCCACACGCGTACTTCTCTGTTTTAGCCACCGTACAGCAGTTGTACGTGACTAAAATAATTGGGTGATCACCCTTTATGAATTCGGGCATAATTGTTTATCTAGAAAAGTACAACATAATACATTCTAGTCTGGTTTTCGTGCAAACCATTCAACAGAGCATGCCCTCTTATTGATTATTGACAAAATTAAAAGAGCAGTTGAAGGTTGCCAGTTTGCCTGTGGTATCTTTCTGGACTTAAGTAAAGCATTTAATACCGTAGATCAGGGGTGGCCAACCCTGGTCCTGGAGAGCCGCAGTGTCTGCTGATTTTTGGTGTTACTCAGCACTCAATTGATAGATTAAAGTAGTTGATTAATCACTTAACTGATCTCACCTGGTGTCTCAGGTTTAATTTGGTAATAATGAGCTGATCAAGCAATTAGCAGGAACAACCCACAAGACTCCAAGAGCCAATTAAACACACTTGCAGGTTGTGACAGCAATCGACATGTTAACCAAGATTTGTCAATGTGGTTGGATATTTAGCGTAGTTGTAATGCAGAAAAAGTAGAAGTACAGAGTACAGATAAAAGTTTATAGAGCAGGGGTGGATAATGCTGGTCCTGTAGAGCCAGAGGGTGTGCTGAGTTTGGTTTGCTCCACCCGATTTAAACCTAAGACACCAGGTGAGATAAGTGAAGCGTGTAATCAACTGCTTTAATTCATCAATCAAGTGCTGAGTAACACTAAAATCAGCAGACACTGCGGCTGTCCAGGACCAGGGTTGGCCACCCCTGCCGTAGATCATAACATTCTTTTAGCAAAGCTTTACTCATACAGTATCCGTGGCATTGCCCATGAAAGGTTTGTTTCATATTTATCCAGTAGACAGCAGTATGTATCACTTGGTAATATTTCGCCTGGATTTTTACCAATCTCATGTGGCGTACCACAAGGCTCAGTGCTTGGCCCCCTTCTGTTTCTCTTTTACATCAATGATTTCAATAACTGCTCTAACATATTTGATTTTCATCTTTTTGCTGATGACTCAAATTTATTTTTACCTGACTCAAGTCTGGACTCTCTTGAATCTAGAGTGAATATTGAGCTAAAAAATATCCATACATGGCTTTGTGCAAATAAATTGTCTTTGAATGTTGATAAAACAAATTTTGTAATTTTTCATCCACCACAAAAGAAATACAATTGCACAATTTCTTTTAGTGTTAGAGTTTTTGTACCTCCAACCACTTTGTGCACATTCCCATATTCTGCTACCTAGCTAGATTAGCTCTTTAGTTATTTCTAGGTAGCTTATGCCCTTTGCAAGTATTTTTGATTTTTGATTTTCTTTGATTTTAACTCTGCTTGTATTCACGTGTGTGCAGAACCTTCAAGGCCGGCCTAAGGAGCTAACCTTCCAGAATGACCATATCGGTCAGCCTGGTCCCACTACCTGAGTATGCACACCTGAGTGTTCTGGAACCATCCATGACCCAGGTAACTTACTAAACTTTAGGAGAACCCAAGGTTTGGGAGACTTAAGTGTGGTCTTTGAGCGTCCCTGGCGGCCGAAAATGAAGGTACACTATGATGTAATGGCAAACTTGTTACTAAGGGTGGAGGGTCGCTATGGGACAATGTACAATTAGAATTAGTAATATTAGAGAAAGAAGAAGGAGTCACGTTTAATCTCACCTAAAGAAACATACCAAAAGGCCAATAAATATGAGGGTTCGGACAACTGGTAGTCAGTGGGCGTGGGGTGATTGATGAAGAATGGATGCTATGTGGTTTCTGCAGACCAGCCTGGGGTTTTTTGTGCTTCGTCTGGATGGAATTACAATAAACCCAATCGCATCAGACTTTGGAGAATGTGTCCATTTTTTAGAGATAGATTTACTAGGGTCAGTGGAACACTTTATCCACTTGCTCGGGCTAAGTTTTTTCCTACAACACCAGCTATGTTCTTATAATGAATAAAACAAGACTGTGCCATGGCTCCCTTTGCTTGCTCCTCCATTATTTTCCTCAAAATATCTTTTTTTCTTTCAAAGTTTCCTTTTTCCGGTGTGGCAAACCGGGACATGGCCACGCCCCTTGATCACGCAGCACACCTGCAACAGCCGCTTCTCCTCCCCCTCGCTCTCCCTTCAGAGCAGAACTACAGCACCCTGGACAGTGGCAGGAGAGCCAACGCCCGTTCAGCCCTCCCGATATTCGCATGTTGCTGGGTAGTTCCCGCCAGCTGCGAGTTGTAAAGCTAGGCAGGCCTGTGAGAAGAGCGCAGGTGACACAGCTGCGTCTCATGATAATCAGAGCCAACCACAGCTTAAGAGGGAGGAGGCCAGTTGTGAGGAGGCTGGCGAAGGGAGTGCGGACGTAAAACTTGTGTCCAACCACTTGTATGTTTTTTCTCCGCGAAGATTCCGCTGGTGGCGAGACTGGGGACTCCGACAGTGACCCACAAAGCCTGCCTGCAACAGGATCACCTTAAGAAAACCCTTGAACAGCGTCATCCAGTTGGCGACCAAGAGATACTCCGTCGGAACTCCGAAGTCCCAAATAATTTATTTTCCTATATGTTTGAAGTATATGCGCAGTTGTTGCACCCTCTATATTTGCTGATAATAAAAACACCACCCAGTGGGCCGGCTTTGACCCAATCTCCCACCTAGTCTGTGCTGTGTTTTCCAGCGTCTCGCAGCATCGGACATGACCATCAACACTCAACTCGCTCTCCATACTCAAAATCTCTCTCTCCAACTCACCCACCCTCTTTTTCAAATCTCCAATGGTGTTCTGTGTGTACACTTGACAAAACATTTCAATTTCTACTTTCTCCACATCCCACCACTGTCTTTGAGAAACATATTTAAATTTTTAAGTGCACCATGCTCTCCAAAAATCTCAACAAATTGACCATCCTCAAGCAACTTTACATTAAAATGCCAGTAAAATTTTTCAAGAGCAACAGATGTCTCCCTAAAAATTATAGATATGCAATGATGATCTGAAAATGTTGTTGGAGTTATAAGGCTCTTTAGCACTGATTAATAAAAGACTATGAGCAATATAACCTGTCAAGTTTAGCCATTGAAATCAGGTGTGGATTCACTTTTGTCTAAATATACTGGCCTACTGCAGGGTGCTGTACTGGCCACACAGATACCAACTCCTGAACCTGCACCACTCCTGCCAGGAGTGCAGCTGAGCCTGAGAGGGGTTCTCCATGGTTTCCGTCCAACAAAAAATTCTCAGTGCAGGTAAAATCTCCACCTACTATTACCATTTTATTTGCTTCCACAGTCTGCCACCGCTCGCTCCAGCTGGTAAAAGAAAGTCACGCTCTCAGTACCTCCATTTGGTGCATAAACACTTATTAAAGTACCTTTCTGCTGTTCTATTTTCAAATCTATCTTGTCAGCATCCCGGGATGACAGCACATGAGGATATTAGTGGAGTGTTTTTCCCCGATAGTAGCACAACCACCCCTGGCCTTGTACCATCACCATGGCTCAAAACACTTTCCCCTTTGCATTCATCCTTCCACTCAAGTTCATTCACACTATTGGAGTGCATCTCGTGCATGAAAGAGATACAAATGTTCTTTTTCCCAATAAAATCAAAAAGCTGCGCTCTTTTTGAACGATCTCTATATCCATTCACATTTAAAGATGCAACTGCGCTCATCGTACTGATAAACCAAACTAAAAGGACAGAGAAAGAGTCATGCTTTAACCTATAGTGATACTCTGTTCAGTGTTCGACCTTAACGCCGGTCCGTTGGCCATTGGCCGACGATTTTCATTTTGGGCCAACAATTTTCTGGGTGAGTCGGTCCGGTGGGCCGACAGCATGTTTTAGCCGCGAAATCGGCTCCACTGAACTGGAACGACAATCTCTGAGTCCAGCTCACTCTGTCTGTCCGTCATTATGGCCAATGACGCCACCTCGAGTAAAGCCAGGCAGCGTATTTTGTATTTCAACCGCAGCGAAGGGTTTGCTCAGGATTGTAACCTACTGAGCATGCGCAAAGGGTTCGCATGCGATTAAGGCTTTATCATGGCAGGCATAGAAAGCAATGGATAGCGATCAATAGTTCTTGCTAACGTTACCCAGCAAACATTTTCTCGACCTGCGTCGAGATGAACAGATCCAATCGACGTCCCGTCACGTTGGGACTTTAATTAGACGGTTTTTCAACATGATAGAAAAATATCAGGGCAAATATGACCTCAAAAGATATACATTTTAGAGCGGTTTAACTGAATAAATACTGCCAGCAAATATTTCCTCTACTGTGTCGAAATGAAAACATCCAGTCGACGTCCAGTCACGTCAGGACTTTAATTAGACTTTTTGTCGACATGATAACATAGCCTAATATTAGGGGAAATACGATCTCAAAGAAAACATATTTCACTGAATAAACACTGCCACGAATTATTTTCTCTACCTACAGCGGTGTCGAAATGAAGACATCCAGTCATGTCGGGACTTTAATTAGACTGTTTTCCAACATAAAAACTGTTATACCGTATATAGGCCTATATATAATCTGCGGGATATGCTGAAAGCTTGTTTTGGAGAGGTGTAACTGTAAACACTACCTGTGAACATTTCTGCCTCGGGACACTGCAGTTTTCCCCTTGACGACAGGAAAAGGTGCGACCGTTAACTGTTCGAAATTATGGAAATACGTGTTAATGTTATGTTTGTGCATTAAAGAAAAGTGTTATAAAACAATGTAGTACTGTGCATATTGGCAATGTGGGCTGAAATGTTTGCATTTTCCATCTAGGAACTATTTTTCCTCTCATACCTATAACGTAGCGCACCTGGTCTACGACGCATGCGCAAGAAGTCATAAATCTAGTAGTTTGCAGTTGGCGGCGAGGTGAGGAGAGAAACGGGCGTTGAAGGTGAGTTTCAAAAAAATACTCTAATTTAAACTGTGTCTGGTAAGACATTATATTTGTATTAATTGCATGTTAAACTTTTGATTTTGATGCCACATCGTGTATTGTCACAGATAGCCGGTTTTTGCTTTTGTTCGTAACCGAGCGGCAGGCGTGCTAGCTGGCAGCTAGCAGCCAAAATAGCTGCCGTGTCAAACAGTCGTGTGCCTATAAGCCTTTTCCCATGCATTGTGCAGTGACCTTTTGGGATATTTGTTGTACCCGGTCTTCTTTTTTAGTATTCCAGGCTTTATTGATAGCGAGAGGGATGATAGCTTTTGCCCTTTAGAGCTAAATGGACTAGCCAAGAGTTAGCCCGTACATGCCACGTGAGGCGAGGCCTAGTCGGAAAAATAGAATTTCCGCTCATACTGTTTTCAATATCTTAGTTGACTTTAACTCTATAATGCCACATGCATCATGTTTGATACACGAGTTTTAGAGACCTCTACATCATCAGTGTGATATTTTCCTGAAAAACCTGATGTATACAATCACACACGTGCATTGCATGGATAATTCACCAGAGGTCAGTATGCATGAAGGCCCTTTGGTGAAAGGGCCTTCAACAAAATGGCTGCTGTCAGTCAGTGATCCACTAGTGGTTTTTCATGAAACTAAACTAAAAAACTAAAAACTAAACTAAAAAACAGGTTAAAGTGACATTGGGTATATTTAGGGTAGAAATTGAGATTTTTCTTTTTTTCATTTTAAAATGTAGCATTTTATATTTTGTTTTAAGATGAACAAACTGTGAGCACACAAACGGCTGACGCATCAAATGATACAAATTAGAACTCATATATTCAAATTGATATTTAATTAATTTTGTGTTCAAATTTGTCAGAAGGCTCAATAAACACTCCAGTTTAAAAAAAAAAAATTCTATCCAGTATTTCTGGGGTTAGGCATTACAGGGATAAATCTGAGTTTTAATTCACAACACATGCCTACAGTTAAATTTTTAAAAATATTTGCTTCTGTTAAAGATGTTTGAAGTGTTATTCGGCTGTATTTAGAAAAACATAAAACAATCACATGAATTTTCTATGCTCCATACAACCGGGCCTCCTATCTGGAGGAACATGGGAGCTACTCAGGATTGATACTTATCTTGACAATAGCTTCTTCAACGTCAGCCATTTTGATGTTTCATAGCAGGTTATGCTGACTTCCTCGTACTCAAACCAAAATTTGATTGGTGTGTACACAGGTGCACCAAATTACATTCATTACTGAAGCACTGGAACATCAACAAAATTTAAAATTTAGACCAAGAAAGGCAGGATACCCTCCTTAGAAACATAAAAATTGGCTGCTGTGAAAAATGCCTATCACTGCATTAGTTTTCTCATAAGCAACATACATGACTATGACCTCTTTCACCAGTATGACAAACATTGTAAGATCATTAAACACTACTCAGCCTGATAATATCATAGTTAATCAATGTAACTATCTCTCTAACTAAAACGGGAATCTAGTTGTGTCTCTCTGTCCCTTACATAGGCCTGTTTTGATAACTATTTGACCTATTTACCTCACTTTACAGGTGTAATGCAGTGTGAGGTGTAAAAAAAAGAAAGACACACACCAGTTGAGATATACACACAAATATACGGGGCGGGGCATTTTTATGAAGATTTTTTTTCTCATTAGGACAGACGGCTTTTAGGCTGTTTAGTTTAGTTACTAAACTGCAATTTTTTTCAAACATGCACAGAGGGATTTGCTTACTTCAAGCAGATGTACATCTTTGTAGAAGGAGCTAAAACAACATCCTGCAAAGTCTTGCTAGAGAGTCACACAAATCTGGTGGGACTTGACACTGTCTGAGAGCTCATATTACAACATGTCCGCTTCCTTGAAGTAATAAAACAAACCACTTGGAGCATGTTTGAAGGAACATCTGCTGTTGTATGTGGGGGAAAAACTGTGGTTTTGTAGGATGTGAATAGCTTAAACAGCCAAAGAGCCGTCCGTCCCTGTTTTACGCTGCTGTGATGATGCTCGGGCAGAGGAGCTAGTGCATAACAGTAGTGGTGCAACGGATCAGAAAAATCACGGTTCGTATCGTATCATGATTTTTAGTCACGGATCATAATGTTTTTCTGATTAGAAAAAAAAGACAAGATAAATATGACTCCATTTATTAATTTAAGGATTTCTTTATAAAGAAAAAAACAACATTCAACTCAGGGTGTCCATCCAAACATAAAAATAAAGATAAAGATATAGATCTAAAGAAACTGGCACGTTTGAAATAAAATGGAATTGTCCTTTAAAAAAAATTTGTCAAATGTGCTCCCTATGTGAACAGCCAGGCACCTGCGCAAATGGGAAATTACACTTAGTGATGATTCTGCGTGTTGTGTTCACTATACGTTGTGTTAGTATTCATCATAAGCACTATTGTAGAAATGTGGTCCCAGCTCGTTCTTGTTTTATGGGTACCTTTCATATTGCCCTTCGTGTCATTTGTTGCAGTTTGAATAATAATATTTTTGAAAATAAAGATGTGGGCGACCTAGCAATAGAAGCTCAGTGCTTCAGTTGCCTTAAATTACATGGATTCCTCTCAGTATTGTAACCACATTGTTGCTGCTTTAAACCGCCCTATGGTTTCCAACTACTTGCGTGAGTGGAGAAGACAGGTCGAGAGCAGATGCTGAAGCTGAAGTGATTCTGAAGATGCTGCTGAACAGGAGCATGAGTCTGATGAACCACAGCAGGGAGAGCAGTCCCTGGTAGAACAAGTGTTGGCAGATGATACCTCAGAACTGCCTGGTACTTCAGCTGGTGAGCAGTTGATGGCTACAAGCAGTCATGCCGATTCTGACGCAGAGCCAACCTTGGATTTCGAGCATGACATTGTTGATTCTAGTCAATCTGATGGAGATATGGCTGAGACAGACAGTTGTGATAATGAGACAGGAACTCTAGCTGGAGATTTGGCTCAATAAGCAACAGCCAGCAATCAAACTCTAAGTGCTGTTAACGGTTTGTTGAGTGTTCTTAGAAGACATGGCCATCGTCTTACCAAAGATGCCTGGACACTTCTCCAAACTCCAAAAGACATTCAGTGCCAGCTCAAGTGCAATGGTCAATAAGCCTATTACGGTCTGGAGTCCGGCACTCTTGACTTTCTAACAAAAAATCCAGCCTTCACAGGAGATGTAGAACTGACATTCAACACAGATGGTGTTCCAGTTTTCAAGTCAACCAACAAAGAAATACAGCATAGATAACACACAAATAGTTCTACAAACTCTATTTTCCAAATGTCTTTTCCAGTCGGGTAACAATTTTTTTCTTTTTGTCAAAGTATCAATCATTGGCTCCCCCAATGTGTCTGCAATGGATCCACCTGCTGCGACATTCCAACAACTGACACCGAGACGTAAGTGCCAATCTTGTGCCTTCAACTCAACAGTGTTCAGTTTTGTCAAATTTCATGTTTACTCAATTGACCCTTCGCTAAGCCATGCCCCCCTTAGTTACTGTTGCTAGGTCGGACAGGTCCTCTTGGTTTTGACAGCTTTACAGTGGCGGAGACGGGCAGTTTACACCTCAAAATAAAAGATTTACCACGTTAAATAATCAACCTTTTTTGGAGCCAGAGCTCGAAAATCTCTTCTAAAATGTTTTGTCTGGATCTGTCTGGCCTGTAAAAACGTTAAATGTGCTAACATTAGCCACTAAGTATAGCCTTGCCGTCTCTACTTACCACGCTAACATTAGCCACTTAGCTCAGCCTCATATAGCCTATTTATGTAATGGAGCCCGTGGTAAGTGTCGGATATTTTATTTTGTTAACCCTATGGATAAGGTGTGATGTTAACACCACTGTTACAATAATTAATTATCAACGTTATCAGTGGCTAATGAATGATAACCAAGCCAGCGTTTTTCCACTCATTCACCCTGCTACTAAAGCACATTAACGTCAGCTTGCGTGTTTCTACTACACAAAGGTTAAATTGATAGTGTAACAAATGATAAAGGACCTAGCTTTGAGCAAATATAGGTGTGCTTTGTAATTTTCCCGACATTTAGCTGTTTATGTGGTCGACCACATAACTTAATCCAAGGCATGCACTTTTCCCGGGGCAGGTTTAGGCTTCAGGAACAGAATAAAAAAAGGCCCTCTAAACGCTCTGGGTACCTCGAATTACTGTTGCAGGTCCCCCAGCAGCAGCGTTTCACCATAGTATTAATTTATTATAAAATTTCTCGAAGTTAATGATGTTAATTATATTTTGAAATAAGGCTAGATTACATTGACTTCAATGCTACGTCCTGACGGCTTGTCCGACTCATGAGAGCGTTGCAACCGTTGCTAAGCTGGAATTGGACGATCGTATTTTGAGGCGGGGCTTGGCAAACGGTCAATTGTAAAAGGATCAAAGTCTGAATGTTATGACAAAAAATACTATATTAATTAGGGCTGCCCCCTAATAGTCTAACCATAATTTGATGAGAAAGCCTTTTCATCTTTCAGTTACTTGTGCTTTGTCAAAAAATTAACCTCAGCACATATATGGATGGACCATATATGAAACGCCACAGTTCTTTTCATTAAAACGGACACAGGAAGTGTTGACACGTAGCAACACAAGTCAATTGACTTCATCACTTGTTAAAGAAGAATTCCTGTCATTTTCTAAACAAAGCTCTACAGCTCGAGGTCCCACAGTGCTACCATAGGAAAAGACCTGAGAAAAATATGTGCAGCCCGGGCGTAGCTCTCCTCCTGCTCGCTGCGCAACATAGCAGTTAAACTGCGAAGTTATGGGGGCAGAACTTTAAAACCGCGACTTTGGCCTCTATTATGATCAAAATATCACGACACATGCTTTGCAACATCCACCAGTGCCTTACCACAACTCACTGACTGTGCATAAACTCCGTTAATATCAGAGAGCAGAGCTACATGTATGATTTTGTCAGGTAGCTCTGTTCATGCTGGCTTCCATGGAAGACCTTACTCGTCGTAAATTAAAGTCATCCACATAGTTGTTACCATTTAGGTAGACATGTCGCTTCATGCCAGTGCTTTTTAATTAAATTAAATTAAATATAATCGTGCAACAAATAGTCAACTAATGCCTTGATATGGTGACTACTGTTCAACTAAGATAATCTTTGGTTGGGGCAGCACTGTTTATACAGCTGTCATTACCAGCAGACTTTGTTTTTTGAAGCAGTACACTGTAATTACAGTTTCAATGTAATTCCCAGTTATGATATTTTGGCTGGTGAACCCTGTTTTCCAAAACCCAAGTTAATGTCCTGAAATGTCTATATCCAGAACACAGAGCAGTTTACTATCACCAGAGGACTAAAGAGACTAGAAAATATTCACATTTCAGAAGCTAATATCCGAATAAGGAATTTTTTTTTAATAATAAAAAGGTTTAAAAAATATCCATTATCAAAATAGTTGGCGATAAATTTGATATTAGATTAATCAATTATTCTATTAATCATTGCATCTCTAGTGATAACTCAAACCTTACAGACTGTAAAAACACTAAATAAATGGACACTTCATATCCTGTTGAAGCGGCATGTACAGGTCTGTTGCCTTTGTAATGGGGTGTAGTTGTTGTCCTAGTTATATCTGCAATCTGTCCTATTGTATTTCAGGTAGTCTGAGGCATTCACCACGCCAAATTTCCTCCTCCCCCAGAGTGTCAGCAACAAGTAGACAGAGAAGTAGGTTTAACTTCACCGTTTACAATGCACAATTCTGCTAGCATGTCTTTGTACTCTGAATTTTTTTTTTTTTTTTTATGTATTAACCATTTATAAAATTGTTCCCACAATGAGCATCTTTAAGAATTTCAGTCTTTGGTAATTATGCTTTGCCTTTGTCCCACAGCAAAGCAGAAAAAAAATCCGTATCCAATGTCTGAAGAACGTAAGTCAAACTTGTTATTCACGCTGTTGCTGTGTCATTACTAATATTGGAATAATTGCAAAAATCTTTCTTTGGCTGAGTAGTTTATTTATTATCAATTCAGGATTCCAAAGGAAGATCGTTTCGATGTTTTTACAACTAAAAGACCAGCTGCAGCGAATTGAGGGCTCACTAGGGACTGAGCAGGATCCTGAATGCTCCATTGAGCAATTAGAAAATCAACAAGACGTGGCAAGTTTTGAGGAGAAAATGAAGAAAAAGGCACCAATGGAGACAATGGCAATTAAAATTTTAGTAGATTTTGTAATGTTTTTTGACCACAAAAGTATTGTCCCAGGTAAAGCATTCTTGTTCTGTCATTACAGATAACCTTGTTGTCCAGAGTTGGTGGCAAGAACTTTAAGAATGCCACCACAAAGTGCATGAACAGGTATGTTTAAGTGGTAATTAAATATTATCACCGGTGTGAAGTGTGAGAAAAGTCTGTAAAACTTGTCTACACGGGAGTTGTGCTGGGTGTACAGATAACAATTCTTTAAAATCTTTAATTTTGTAATTTAGCTAGCAAAAAGTCCATGTTTTTAAACAGAAGTCAAGATTGCTTAGTATTTAAAAGACTGAATGTCCATTCCAGCCAGAGTAGGCCTTCTTTGTCTTCATATTTCAACACATGTCTACCTTCCGGTCCCTGCTAAAAAAAAATATCTAAACACACCAACAAAAAGCTAAATAAATGCATGCCAGTAAAACGATTATCAAATTAAAAAAAAGAAAATACCAAACAATAAATGAGGGCGCTTTCCATTCAATAAACAATACAGGTCCTTTTTTATTCTCCTGATGCCTTTGGACTGTACTGGATACTCTTACCGCCTCCTCCGGTTCAACATATCAAAAATTAAATAAACTGAGTGGGACGTACTTGGACTGGTGAAGCACAATTGACCCCTCCGCTTTCCCATTTTAAGCTTTTGTCTTTCCTTTAGCAGCTAACTGGTCAGTTTGCAAGAAGCTTCGGCAGCCTCTTTCTTTTTCAGAGGCCATGTGGGCTGTCGGTTACTCTCATGACTGATTTCACCCTTGCGACCAGGCTGTAGGCCTGTGTCTATACTTCCCCTTCTGTTGAGTTCTGTGCACACAGTCTCGTCTCTCCTGCTTTAGCACTGCATCAGTCAGCTGAACAAGCACCAGGTGGAAAACATCAGCGCAGAGCACAGCACGCATAGCACAACCCACTGAACACAAAAATAATTCCAGGTCAAATGACCAAGCCCTGCGAAAACCCAAAGACTTTACACCCAAAACAGCACCACTATCAGGATTAGCTCTCACACACATGCACCAAAACTACTGTTGTCGATGTCATTTAATTTGATGTGTCATTTGAAACACAGGTAAATCAAAGGAATTTACCAATCTAGAAATGGCAAACTACAAATACTGAAAGATTGGAAAACACTAAATATTTTATAAGGTGCTGAATTTTTGTTCAGCAGACATTGGAAATATGTTGTAGTCATTAAGTGTTAAGTTTCAATTTTGATTGACTGGTAGAAATACACACGTTATCCCTGTCAGAAAAAATGCTTATTGGTAGCTCTGACATGACATCAGATGTGGGGAAGAAGCTCTTCATGACAGAGGTAGCCTACAATACATGGGAGGAACAGTTTTTCCTCTTGCTGTTACATAGGTCAGGCAAGTTCTTAATAGGGGTGTAAAGGTTCACCTAACCCACGGTTCGGGTCAGACCTCGGTTTTTGACTCACGGTTCGGTTCAAACCTCGGTTTTCAAAAACTACTAAAGAAATGTTTTGAAAACTTTCAGAGAAAATGTCTGGATTTTATTAAAGAAATGTTGCATAGCAATAAATAACATGAACATTACTTAAGTTATATTAACTTAAGTAACACTTTTCTTACCAGGTCACAATTAAAAAAAAAAAAATTAACTATCCAGGAATACAAAAAATACACTTTGTCTTAAGACCAGTCTACAGTGTCTAAACGAATAAAATTAAAATGAACAACTTCTTACAGTCTGAGGTATAACAAAAATAAATTAACACTTTTCTTAGGACCAGTCTACATAAATAAAATAAAAATTTAAAAACTCGGTTCGGGAAGACAGAATGAGTATCTAAACCTAAATCCTTTGAACCTAGGTAATTTGGTTCAAACCTTTACACCCCTAGTTCTTAAATATCAATTGTACTGTATTTCAAAACTGTGGTGTTTGTGTGTCAAATGAACTTGCCAGCTTTACAATGCCAGTGTCCGATCAGACTCTTGTGTGCAAATTATGTAAATAAACCTTGTTAAATTAATAAATATGGGCTAGGAATTTGAGATGAAGTCCCGGAGATATTTTGCCAGTAGAAACGATTTGATAGCTGCTGTCCATCATGTATAGTTATACATAAATAGGGCCTGTGATTTCACTTTTCCTAAATGGTGCACAAAATATGTTGCAAGAACCTCTGGCAAAATTCTATTTCATGGTATTTTGATATTCTCATGCCAGCAGCATGTCATTAATCTAACTGCCTTGGTTTTTTGGCAGCACTGTGTAAACTTTGTAATTGCAGATAATTTTGAGAATACTTCAGGGATACAAATCAGGGATTACATTGTGTTTTAACATGTTTTCATTAATTTTGTAGTTTTGATCTGGTGCTAATGTCTTCATGTACTAAGATTTTGATGTTAAAGTTGTAGTACACAACTTCCTATATTACTGATCCAATGATGTAAACAACACACCCTTTGGTGCGGTTTTTATCTTGTTATATGTACAATATACTAACAGGAATTTTGTCTTACAGGCTCATGACGAATGGAGTTATGTCAACTTACAACATGCATGGAGGGGGACAACGGGATAAACTTCCCTTTAAGGCCACAAAGCTGTGTCATGTGATCAAGTGTAAGAAACTAAGATTGACATTACTGAAATTACTGAATGAGTTTCATTTGCATGTGGCTATCCTGGGCTCAGCTGGGCTACCATAGCACGGATTGTTGATGCCTAAAGGCTTTATTAGGAAACATCAGATTCAGGCTACTGTGTGGGTCTAAGAAGTGGTTCATTCATTAGTCTTTTAACTCCCAAAACAAAGTGTTCCTGCCATCTATAAAGTGCATTTAACATCTGACTAGGCGCTCTGTAAAAATGTTTAATTTTTTCTCATGCCCTCTTTCCAGCTGCTGTGAAGAGATGGAATGCGAGAGCCACAGACTCAGATATTGAATCTGCAATGCAGTCCCACCTCAAACATGCGCCTGCACGAAGTGGGGGCAAGTTGTAAACTAGGACCTCGCTGTGGTTACTCAGGACCCAAAATGTGCAATCTGAAATAAAATATATCTGGTTGTGAATGCTGTCTTTTTCCCTTTTTTTAAGATTAGTCCATGTATTACTTGATGGATGATGTATGGGTGAACATCAGTAGGATATTTTTAACTTTATCACAGGTGAGTTTATTTGCTATCAAAGTTTCAATCAGGTTCACCATTCCTGTAATATTTTAAGTTGGCAAAAGTAAAATTTACTGATGTGACTTGATGTCTGTTGGACTTTTTGACCTCGATGCAGTTTGAGGAATTGATTGCTGAAATTGAGAAGTTAAATAGTTGTAGAAGTGGGCGGCACGGTGGCGCAGTGGTTAGCATTGTTGCCTCACATCAAGAAGGTTGTGGGTTTGAATCCAGCCTGGGGCCTTTCTGTGTGGAGTTTGAATGTTCTCCCCGTGTTCGCGTGGGTTTTCTCCGGGTACTCCGGTTTCCTCCCACAGTCCAAAGACATGCATATCAGGTTAATTGGAGACACTAAATTGCCCAAAGGTATGAGTGTGAGAGTGAATGGTCTGTGAATGGTGTGTGCGCCCTGCGATGGATTGGCAAGCTGTCCAGGGTGGGTCCCTGCCTTTGCCCGTAGTCAGCTGGGATAGGCTCCAGCTCGCCCCGCGACCCTAGTGAGGAATAAGCGGGTATAGAAAATGAATGAATGAATAGTTGTAGATTACAGCATTGAGAATTACACATGGATGCTTGTCATAGAATTTATGGATGTGGTAATGCCAGTTATGTAGGCACTAGTTGAAACTCCCAATTTAGGGCAAGAAGCTTGTTAATTTAAATGCAATACATTTTTTTTCATGTGTATTTTGACTGAAAATTTTTAAAAATATACAGGCTAAACAACGTTGAAACAACGTAAATGGATGCCGTCTAAGAGCCGTCGAAATGACGTCAGTCATGAAAACGACGTCAAAAAACTTTCATTTAAGCCCCTCAGACGTCCAATCAACCTGCCTGATCGACGTTAATCAGACGTGAAATAGACGTCACGTAGAGATGTTGAAAAGTCATCTATACAACGTAATAATGACAGAGATTGAAGAGGCCTGCCCTGTGAGCCGTTCATATGTCGTCTAAACAACGTTGAAACAACGTAAATTGATGCCGTCTATGAGCCGTCGAAATGACGTCAGAAAACTTTCATTTTAGCACCTCAAATAGACGTCCAATCGACCTGCCTGACCAACGTTAATCAGACGTGAAATAGACGTCAAAATGTTTGCTGGGTAGTTCGCTCGCTCATCTAGAGAGTTCGCTAGCTTAGCTAGCCAACAGTTCCGTTTGACGCATGAAAGTCAATGGGAAAAAAGTGAATAGCCATTATTTTGCTAACTAACTTAGTTAGAGTTGAATCGCAAGCATTTAGCTTGCTAGCAGCCATTAAAATGCACCAAATAAAAAAATTTTGCCGACGGACGCTGATTAAAGAAACCTAGATTAAAGGTTAGAAATTATGCCTTGCCATAACTAACTTGGTAGTTTAGCCAGGTGAGACTATGCTTTTGTTATCTACTGCAAGGTCTAACATACTTAGTCTGGCTTACCTTGCTAGATATCAAGTTTTGCGACAAGTACCAATTTACAATAGTAGCCAAGTATCTTTGGCAAACATTAGTTCGCATAAAAACTATTCAACCAGCGAACGAGCTGATCAGTCTCCTCAATGTGTAACAGATCTAGCAACACAGCCAATTCATGACTACTTACTTATCTGACACAAGGTTGAACTTCGGTTCTTATTCGCAATTCTCGTCGTTAATCAGACTAATTAAGTTGCGGAATAATTGCAATTCACTGTTTTTATGCGCACAGCAAATAGCTAGCTGAGCAGGGGAACTAGCTTGCTAGCCTTGCAAGCAAGTTTGTTGGTTTGTTTAGTAAACGTTAGAAAGCCTTTTGCCGACTTTGCTTCGGTGCATGTAAATGCTGGGTAGCGAACAAAATGGCAAAGTAATTATTCACCGTTATTCATTGATTTCTTTGCATCACATATACGGCCATAATCACAAGAGAAACCTTTGCGGAGGTTCACAAGGTTGCAACTCTGTGTGAACCCGTCACTGTGCTGTAAATACAAAATATGCTGCCAGCCATCTTTTCACACGATTTAGCAAGTATTCGGACTTTGCATCAATTTATGCAACTAAATGGGATTCAATACATTTGCTAAATATTGGCCAGTGAAAATACACTTTGTTGACCGAAGGTTTGAGTTTGTCTTTTCGTGTATGAAAGTTAATACGGAGATATTTTTGCAATGTTACCTAGCTTCGTCTTAGTCTTAACCAAGAACATTCTATAATTGTGTACAGTTGAGTTTAGCATGGCGAAGCGAGCAAGAGGGTTAATGTTGTGGCTGGGCAAAGAAGAACCGGCAAAAAAGAAAGATGGTGAAGGATCTCAGATTTATGAAAAGGCTCGCGAGGGTATTGTAATCGGGTCCTTCTGTCTGTCTGTCTGTACGCATATCGAGGGTTTTGAGCACAATGGTTATATGTCCATTTTCGGGGTTTTGAGAAAAGTAGATTTTAGGTTTCCAAGTGTTCTATTAAATCAGGTATTTTATATTATTATTTTTTTTTTACCAGCCGCTCTTTTGCTGCATGGTTCAGAAGTAAATTGAACACCTAAGTTAGGATGTAACCGCAACATCATGGTCAAAATTGCCAAAAATGGACGTCACCTCAGTGCTCCAACAATTCTAGCACATGATGCGACATAACACAATGGTGATTGGTTGATGGTAAGTTTGTTTGCAATGGAAGACAGACTATTCTGTCATAAAATTCATGTTTATTCATCAAAATGTCAATGTTTAATTCATTTAAGCAGATTTTGTTGGACATATCACAAAATGAAAATGTGAATTCTGATTAAAAACGAATGCAGATGGACATATAGTTATTGTGCTCCAAGGATTAGCTGATAGAAAGCTGTGACAGGGGGTAAAAATCTCAAAACCACAAATTTTGGACATATAACCATTATGCTCCAAACCCTCGATATCTCAAAAACTATTGGCACGATTTACATAAAACTTTCACAGCAGAAAGGTCCTACCCATGGCTCGGCCGTCCTCTAAAGTCAAACTGCAAGGTCAAAAATCAAAGTCACAAACAAATGTCAAAGGGGCGAGGGTTTGCAATCTGGTTGTTTTGTTGTCTGTTCAGAAGACAGCCTACTAGCTGCCTCAGCACTTGACTTTTAAAAATCCTGTCTTATGTATATGATACACAAGACCTCGTTGTTTCTATTTTCTGAGAAATAAATGTTTTGTTCATAAAAAGGTGTCTTTTTTTGGGGGGGTTTGCATTTGAAAAAATCAGGGCTGACAAAAACTCAGCCGGGCTGACAGATTTTGGGGTCTGTCAGCCCAGCTGGCTGACAACTGAAAAAGTAAAGGTCGAACCCTGCTGTTGTTTTAACAGGTTTCTAGCTGCTGCAACATGCTTTTTCAGTCTGTATCATCTTCCATGATCACGCTCTTCAAGCAAAGCTTTTTTTAACACATTTTGAACTGGTATGACAAAGAGGTTTCAATCGGCAAAATGCTTGTCCAACAACACTCTATTAAAGAAACCCATTTATCAAGAGAACAAAATGTTCTTTTACCTTCCTGAGAGCCTCCTGCATCATCCGTCTGGTAATAATCCAAGTTGATCTCCTCCTTAGTAGTGAAATTAGCCTCTGTCTCTTCCCTACTCCATTCTTCCTCTGCCACAACAAATGATGGACCTTCCCAACCCGTCAATCAAGTGTAGAAAAACCACCAGTCAGATTGCTTTCTCTTACCAAAGTCCTGCCTGCCCCAATAGTACCACCATATTGTCCCACAAACAATGCAGTCATTAGCTGTGGGTAGTAGGTGAGGTTGCTCACTTCATCAAAAATGGCTCTAAGATGCGCTTGGGGAACGTGTAATTCCGATTAAAGATACCCTGCACGGCAACAGGGAGCTGAATTTATCCTTTTTCCAAAGCCGAAAACGCAGTTGGCGAAGTGTTTGCGATGAATTAAAGCATGTAGAAGGCCTCACACTCAACTCAATTTGAACAAGATTGACAAACACAAGGCTGTTTGCTCAAAGGTATGCAAATAAAATTTTATGCCATTTTGCTTTCAGTTTTTCAGTGTTTTTGTGCAATTTCAACCCTTGCAGAGACTTAACCAGGCTGACAATATGTGAACATGTGTCCGCTCGTCCTGAAAGGAAACAAGCAAATTCTAAATGGCTGATGGTAAATATCATTACAAGTTAAAGCAGGGAGAATGAGACACCGCTTAAAAACTGATAAGATCAGGGGTCAATACAGCCCAAATAACATTACACGTGCTGAATTATTTCAGCTCCGAAGATTTCAGAGGTATTAAATTGGGTGATCTGACTGGTGTGAAGGAAAATGAGATTTCTGGTTCAAGTAGAAGCACAGATGCTGTTCATTCATGGGAAAGTGTGCATTTTTGAGACAATTTGTCAGTCTTTTCTCATCGTCAGATGAGGTTATGGTTGACAAATGCATGCACTTACAAACCCAAAATAAAAACTCATTCAATACGAATACAAATCTATCCATAAAAATACTACTTTCCCTGCTTTACATGTGCAGTATGATTCCACTATTTTGTCTAGTTTGATCTCAATGTGCAGTTTATGGGGTGTTTGACTTTTCTGCATCGTTCGCCAGCACTTTGCTGTGACTCTTGTATCACCACCCCCTCTGTTAAAAATTTTGATCTCATGGATATACGTATTCTTGTGTAAAATAGTTAAGGCCTCTCTGGACAACTTTGCTGGACAGGTTGGATGCATTCGGTAAGAAACAAACTATGATATTATCCGAAATACGCACAACAGAGTGGTGCTCAAACTTCTGCTGCGGTTGTCATTTTGGAACTGAGCTGCATAGCTTGTGAGGCATAGCAACAGTAACTAGGGAGGGTGGAGCTTGTCGGAGCTAGTTCGAAAGGTCCATTCTACCTGTGGCCTGCCAGAAAAATCTAACCCAACACTATCCATGCAATTTCTACCATCATCGCTACTTAGCCCTTCCTCCAAGAAATGTCAAAAATGAGTTTTTCAGGCTGATTTTCACTGCCAGCTATGAGCCCATTTCCATCAGTATTCATTTTGTGTTTTTCAGCTTTGTCTCCACAATTTAATTTTTGGCCTGCGCTATCCATCAGTTTCAATAAACCCAGTCTCAGCCTGCTCCTCCATATCTTGTGGAGATGCCCCTGAACATCTTGCCCATCATGTTCCCCTGATTTGTCAGTGGGGGGCCCAGGTTCCGGCCCATGCTCTGGACCTGAGTCCGATTCCTTCCCTTCACCCCCCTCTCCATCTCCCTGTTCATTGACACCAGCTGCCTCTTGCTCAGGGCACACACGTCTCACATGCCTGTAAGATCCGCATTTAAAGCATTTCATTGTCTCAGTGTTTGCAAACACAACATGATTAATTCCATCTATCGAGAAATTCCATGCAACTTCCATAGAGGAGCTTGGGTTGTTTAAAATGATAAAAGCTTGTCTCCGAAAAAACATGACATTTAATTTATCATTCTTGCATCCTAAAGGGATAGGCTTAATTGCACTCATAACTTTGTCATGCCTGCTCAAGGCATTCAGGAGTTGTCCATCTTCAATATATTTTGGAACATTTGAAAGTATTACCTTTGTCACAGGTGAAGACAAAGGCAGAGCTGTCACATAAGCACAATGGATCACAAAACCTTCCGCAATATTTTGCCGAACCTACTACATCTTTACGTTAATTGGCAAAAAAAATAAGGAAACTCAGCTGCCAGATGTGAACAGACTACTGGTTTTCATTTGAAGAGTTTGTTTCCAAAATGCTATATATCCATTTTACTCACTTTGAGTAGATCAGCCTTTTCTATGTTGGCACCTAAAACACAAAATTTGACCATGAAAAAATTCACCTTATAGTATGAATTTCTAAAAATGGATTTTCGCACCATATGTAAGCGGCACAGGGCTATGGGTCTATGGTATTATCTCAATTTTTGTAATTTTGACCCTTATTGCATTTTGGAAACAAACTTAATTTCTTATTGAAGGTACAATTTCAGTTGTTTTCTGCAAGAATAATTGTTATATGAACATACAGTATGTAAGAATGGGCCTCATGTAAGAAGTGATATACAAACAAATTTTCTCTTGCTTTTGTCTGTATCCATGATTTCTCTTCTTTTGTTAGTAACCATTGATTTCTGGGATTCACCATTATTGTTTTTTTTTTTTTTTTTTTTTTGCTCGTCTCTTAAGTACGAGAATTTTATGAGCGGTCAAGCACTCTTATGCCGGGATCAGACTACACAATGTGTTTGTCTGTTCAAAAGATCGCTATGTCAGATTAAGCGATTATAGGGCCTGATTTACTAAGACCATTAGCACATGCAAAATCTTTTTGCCCATGCAAAACCAGAAACCTTGCTACTGATTGGTGCAAGGCAAGCACCCTGGCCAATCATGGGCAATGTTATTGGTTTTGCACGGGCAAAAAGATTTTGCATGTGCTAAGGGTCTTAGTAAATCAGGCCCCGTAGAGTTAAAAATTCTTTCCGTGACATGGTCGAGAGATGTGGCATACTACACGAAACTCCACGAACCACTGTCATTTGCAGTTTGTCACAACATTAGCCGTATTTTTCAAGGAATGACGTGTAACCTTAGTTACACGTTACAAGGTTTAGCCCATCTGAAAAGTCATCTATCGTGCACAGAAAGTGAGAGGAAAAGACAGTAATTCCTGAACATTTTGCCACAGTGTTCTAAGTCACTTATGAGGGAGAGTCAAGGTCCAAAAGTAAATCAATAATTAATCTTGTTGAATTTTTTCCTAGAAGTATATAGCTTGCTTTACTTCACTTCCAAACCAACTGACGTGGTGTAAAATTGTTGAAGCATAAACAGAAGTAATGGGAAGTTTATATAGATTCAGCAGTGGACGTATTAATTCATAATAATGATGCTTTAATAAAAGAAAATCGGTATGAGACGCAAATTCTGAGTCATTTGTTATCATTGCAAGCTAACAGTCCGAAAGACACTTTGTGTGCATAGGTTGAGCGTCATGTTGATTGCTGATCTTAACAGCGCTGTTGCAGAAGAAAGATAGATATTAGAGGTAACTGCTTGGGCATATATTGTTCATTGAGAACATAAACACACTGGAAGTACTGGACTAGTTTTTGCATAAGTGGCCGTAAATATTATTGCAAGCTCACGCTGCATCGATTGAGCAATTAGCCTTGATAAATACTGATTTAATAAAGTTTTCATAATTGATTTTGTACTCATAGTTGAGTGGATGAGGGACGGGAAAATTTAAGTGTAAACACATTTTTACCAGAGCATATTTAGATAAACTCAGAGGGAGTTGGGAAATATCCAGATACACAACTGGTTAGTCTGAAACTTGGCATCTAGCAGGTCAAATTAGGGCAGATTCAGGCAAATTTTCTCAACATATTGTAGTCATTGTGTAGCAACAATTGTGGCCAGTAGGGAATCTAGGTCTGACACTAGACTGAAGGTGCGGAAACCAAGTGAGAATTGCAGTTCGCTTTACACACCCTCTCTCAATATCTCAGAAGAATTCACTGTTCAAGGACAAGGAAAGCACTTGGCAAACCCGTAGCTTACATGGTGATTGTTAATACATGCCCCAACAAAATGCATGAGAAACTGTACGGGAGCGTGTACAACATTTGGCTGAGGCAATAAATTGGTGCAAAAGCCTCCTGTCATGTCCCTCTAGGGGCTGTGTGATATAATGAAATATAGGGCTTTTATTATTATTTTTTATTAATCTTTTATTCTACCTTTTGAACTTGTGAAATACTTCGTCCAAGAGATCTGAAGCAATGTTTTGTAAACAGTTTACGCCAAAAAGAATCTAAGAGAAAATAATACTTAGATAAAAGGAAAATAATATGAGGAATTTCTAAATTTGTCAAAAGTGCCACTAACTAATTATGTTAAGCATGCTTGTGGTAAGAGAAGTGCATGTAACAAATTTAACTGATACAGAAGTTTCTATTTTAAAGAAAATAAAGTGTATATGCCCAACGCAGCGGTAAATATTATACATAGCATGAAATCTAATGGTACATAAGGGTGTTTTCAAAGAATGAAATAAAATTCAAGATATATATTGTGAGACTGGACGGGTTTTTTGTATAAGAGACAGCTCAAGTGAATAAAATACCACAATGTAATGTGATTGGCCGATGAAATATCCTTTAATTTGGGAACTTGACTAAAGTAGTAATGGCTTTACAAGAGATGGAGTGATTTTTTAATCAGATATAATTAGCCTTTAAAGTGAAAGCTCATTAATCAAAGCATGAAACTAGAAGGGGAGGTCTTAGAACTTACAAGTGAAGACTCTCGTCTAGTTTTATTTTTTCCATTAGTATGCAACGATAATAGCTGTCCTGAGTGAATGAGCAATGGGAATGATTACGTTTTATTCTAATGAAAAGAGTTATGATTAAATATTTTTCTAACTAAAGAAATGAATGATTGATTAATGAAACGATTTTTCTCTACTTTTAAGCAGGAGCTACCCGTCAACTGCTGGTTTATGGAAGCTGTGGTGCAACCAACTCATCTTCTTCTCTTATTTTTGAACATGATTATTACAGGGTGACACAACGAAGATTTGAGGAGTAATGAAACTGTGCAACTTATGTGAATCTGTTGTAATATGAATCTGTCAAGTTTCTTTATAGACCCTGAATCACATGGAGACAAGAAACCCAAAAAAGAGTGAAATATACAGTGTTGTGAAAAAGTATTTTCCCCCTTACTGATTTCTTATTTTTTTGCATTTTTGTCGCACTTAAATGTTACAGATCATCAAATTGTAATATTAGACAAAGATAAACCAAGTAAATACAAAATGCAGTTTTTAAATGATGATTTCATTTATTGAGGGAAAAAGCTATCCAAAACTACCTGGGCCTATGTGAAAAAAGTAATTGCCCCCTACACCTAATAACTGGTTGTGCCACCCTCGGCGACAACAATTGCAATCAAGCATTTGCGATGACTGGCAATGAGTCTTTTGCAACGCTGTGGAGGAATTTTGGCCCACTCTTCTTTGCAAAATTGTTTTAATCCAGTCACATTGGAGGGTTTTCGAGCATGAGCGGCCTGTTTAAGGTCATGCCACAGCATCTCAATCGGATTTAATTCCAGACTTTGACTGACTACTCCAAAACCTTCATTTTGTTCCTTTTTTAAGCCATTCAGAGATGGACTTGCTGGTGTGTTTTGGATCATTGTCCTGCAGCATAACCCAAGTGCACTTGAGCTTGAGGTCACAAACTGAAGGTCGGACATTCTCCTTCAGGATTTTCTGGTAGAGAGCAGAATTCATGGTTCCATCAATTACGGCAAGTCGTCCCGGTCCTGAAGCAGCAAAGCAGCCCCAGACCATCACACTACCACCACCATGTTTGACTGTTGGTATGATGTTCTTTTCATAAAATGCTGTGTTAGTTTTGCACCAGTTGTAATGGGACACATATCTACCAAAAGGTTCAACTTTTGTCTTGTCAGTCCGCAGAATATTTTCCTTGTCTTGGGGTTCATCAAGATGTTTTTTGGCATATATGAGACAAGCCTTTGTGTTCTTTTTGGTCAGCCGTGGTTTTCGCCTTGGAACTCTCCCATGGATGCCATTTTTGCCCAGTTTCTCGCTTATTGTTGAATCATGAACACTGACCTTAACTGAGGCAAGTGAGGCCTGCAGTTCTTTAGATGTCGTTCTGGGTTCTTTTGGGACCTTCTGGTTGATTCGTCGATGCGCTTTTGGTGTAATTTTGGTAAGCTGGCCACTCCTGGGAAGGTTCACCACTGTTCCAAGTTTTCTCCATTTGCGAATAATGGCTCTCACCGTGGTTTGCTGGAGTCCCAAAGCCTTAGAAATGGCTTTGTAACCCTTTTCAGACTGATAAATGTAAATGACTTTGTTTCTCATCTGTTCTTGAATTTCTTTAGATCGCGGCATGATGAGTTGCTTTTTGAGATCTTTTAGCCTTCTTCACTTTGTCAGACAGGTTCTATTGAAGGGATTTCCTGATTCAACAGGTCTGGCAGTAGTCGGGCCTGGGTGTGGCTAGTAAAATTGAACTAAAAAAATGTGTATAATCACAAGTAATTCATGATGGCGCCGGTGAGGGTGGCTGCCGTCGCACCTACTCCGAGTGTTTACCGGTATATTGTCTTGTCAATTTTTGTTTTTAATTTATTAGCACAACCTGCACTTTGCTGGATAACATACGACAAACAGACGCTAATTGACATCGGAAAAAACTTCCTGTCAACAGTCAGAAACATTTCCGACTGGCCAAGGGTGATACTACGGGGAACAAGCAATACTGACAGAACCAATACAACACCAAGAAGGAGGAGGCCCAGAGGAAAACGAGCCGGGATCAGGAACAGGCTCAGGAGCAGAGCCCATTGTACTCCACTGCCTAGCATCCTGCTAGCCAATGTCCAGCTCCTGGAGAACAAGCTCGATGACCTCAGGGCCAGGATCCGATATCAACGAGACATATGGGACTGTAACGTCATATGCCTCACCGAGACATGGCTAACCCCGATGATGCCGGACCACGCTATCCAGCCAGCGAAAACTTTTTTGTCCATCGGATGGACAGGACAGAAGAGTCCGGAAAGTCTAGAGGATGAGGGCTGTGTCTAATGACTGACAACAACAGGTGTGACTGCAGGAACATAGTCTCCCTCACACGCTCCTGCTCACCAAACCTGGAGCGCCTAACCATCAAATGCTGCCCATTCTACCTCCCCCGTGAGTTTACATCTATCATCATCAGTGCCGTTTATATTCCACCACGAGTGGACACGGTCACTGCCCTGTCTGAGCTACATGAGGCGCTTGCTAGCTACCAAACCATCCTTCGCAATGCAGCCCTCATTGTGGCTGGGGACTTTAACCGTGCAAACCTTAAAACAGTAAGGCCGGACTTGCGGCAATATATCACATGCACAACCAGAAGAGAGAGAACTTTAGACCACTGCTATTCACCATTTAAGGATGGTTACAGAGCCAAATCTCTCCCTCCATTTGGAAAATCTGATCATGCCGCCATATTTATGATACCGAAATACAAACAAAGACTGAAACAGGCAGTTCCGGAAAAGAGGGTGGTGACCCGCTGGTCCAACCAATCAGAGAAGAAGCCCTCGACACTGCTGATTGGGACATGTTTCGCCGCAGCTCTGTCGACATTGACGTGTTTACAGAAGCGGTGCTGGGTTTCATTGAGAAAGTCACGAATGACTGTGTCACTAAACATAAAATCAAAATGTTCCCCAATCAAAAACCGTGGGTGGACAAAACTATCCGTGACGCTCTCAGAACCCGCACCGCCACCTACAACGCAGCACTTGCAACTGGGAACAAAGAGGAATACAAGGCTGCCTCCTACTATGTCCGTAGAGCAGTAAAAGAGGCAAAACAACGATATGGGAAGAAACTTGAGTTACAACTTCAGCAGTCGGACTCTAAGGGGCTATGGCAAAGTCTTCACACAATCACAGATAAACCCAAAACCACATCCATCTCAGATGTAAACACTTCCCTCGCAGATAAACTTAACATCTTTTATGCACGCTTTGAGAGCACCCAGGCCATTGAAGATCACCAAATTCCACCCAACAGCGAGGAGGTGACATCCACATTCCAGGTGACAGAGCATGATGTGAGGCGCACACTCAAGTGGGTGAACCCCAGGAAGGCTGCCGGTCCGGATGGGATTACAGGGCGAGTTCTCAGAACCTGCGCAGACCAGCTAGCCTCTGTGTTCACAGAAATCTTCAATCTCTCCCTCTCCCAATGCATTATCCCCACCTGTCTTAAACGCTCTACCATAGTCCCTCTCCCTAAAAAACCCCAACCGAGTTGTCTTAATGACTACCCCCCCATAGCCTTAATGCCCATAATAATGAAATGTTTTGAAAAGCTCATCAAAACTTTCATCACCTCTTCCCTTCCCACTACCCTGGACCCATTACAATTTGCATATCGCCCCAACAGATCCACAGACGATGCCATAGCCCACCTACTCCACTCCACCCTCACCCATCTCGACACCAGAAAAGGGGCCTATGCTAGACTGCTGTTTATTGACTACAGCTCATCATTTAACACCATAATCCCCTTCAAGCAGGCCTCCAAATTGCTTGACCTCTGCCTGTGCCCCTCCCTGTGCAAGTGGATCCTCGATTTCCTGACCGGCAGACCACAGGTGGTGCGTGTTGGCGACCACACATCCTCCCTCACCCTCAACACCAGGGCCCCCCCAAGGCTGTGTGCTGAGCCCCCTGCTGTATTCCCTCTACACCCATGACTGCAAGGCCATCTCAGACTCCAGCATCATAGTCAAGTTTGCCGACGACACAGCCGTGGTAGGCCTGATCTCAAATAATGATGAGGCAGCCTACTGCACTGAGATCATCCATCTGGCCAACTGGTGTAGGAGGAACCACCTTAAGCTGAACATCTCCAAAACCAAGGAGCTCATTGTAGATTTCTCCAGGAAGCAGCAGAAGAGCTTTCCCCCACTCAGCATAAATCAGGCCCAGGTGGAAAGGGTAGAAAGTTTCAGGTACCTTGGAACCAACATCTCCCAGGACCTGTCATGATCACACCACATTAGCACTCTGGTAAAAAATAAAAGGCCAACCAGCGTCTTTACCAACTCAGACGGTTGAGGGACTTCAAGCTCTCCCTCAGGGTGCTCAGGAACTTCTATACTCATACCGTGGAGAGCATCCTGAGTGGAAGCATCATCACTTGGATGGGGAACATCACCAAGCATGACCAATTGGCTCTTGGGAGGGTGGTCCGCTCAGTGGTCCGCTCAAAACCACCCTTCCCAATCTGCAGGACATTTACACCAAACGCTGCAGATCAAGAGCCAGGAGGATTTCCCGGACCCCTGCCACGCCAATAACAGACTTTTTTCCCTACTGCCATCAGGGAAGCGATACAGGCTGCTCAGGGCCAAGACAGAAAGACTGAGGAGGAGTTTCTTTCCGCAGGCTATGAGGCTGCCGAATGAGGAGAATGAGGACCGAATTGTTGTTACATCCAGCATGGGGGTGTGAGAAAGATCTGCAGAGTGGATGGCAACATCAACAGCCTGAAATATCAAGAAGTTCTTGCTGCCCTACTTATACTGCTGCTCCTTCTCATTCTTCTGCCTCCATGTCACAGTTCCTGAAAGCGAAGAAGGTGAAGGTACTCCAGGATTGGCCAACCCAGTCACCTGACATGAACATTATTGAGCATTTCAGGGGTAAGATGAAGGGGAGGCTTGGAAGATGAAACCATAGAATCTTGATGAACTCTGGGAGTCCTGCAAGACTGCTTTCTATGCCATTCCAGATGATTTCATCATCAAGTTATCTCAGTCATTGCCAAGACGTATGGATGCAGTCCTCCAAGCTCATGGGAGTCATACGCAATATTAATTCTTTTTTCCAAGGCACCATGGCTTTATGTTCTGATATTATTGTGGCATATTTGTGTATTCAAAATAAAGTGTATGTATAATTTCCACATTTTTTTTCAATGCGACAAGACTTTTGTGTAAGCAAAATCTAACCTTTCTGTTCAAATTAAATTCTAAAACTCAATCAATGACACAAAACTCTATTTTGGTATATTTCGCATAATCTAGAGGGCTTTGCCTTTCATATAAGCCATTTTTGATTCCAATTGATCAACTACAAGTCAGGTTATTATTTGTTGTTCCTACAACTTGGATAAGTGACAAGACTTTTGTCAGGCACTGTATATATATATATATATATATATATAAACCGCAATAGATGAGAATTGTTATTAATTGAAATGCCCAGTGGTCTGGCCAACCAATGAGCATTTCAAAGTGAGTTGTGATTCACTCCAAAGACGGGTGAGATCTCCAAAGGCGGATAACCTATGGCAGGGGTGGACTGACCGCTCTAAGTTAAGTATTCAAACGAGAAGGCAAAGGATTGGGGTAACTATTCCAGAACGCATGGTGAATAATAAACTAAACAAAAAGGAGGGGATATGCATAAACTGACACTACCACTCACCTTCTGGGGAGAACAGGCCTTGGAGCAGATTGACTTCATGGGAGCAATCTAGAATCTATTGAAAGACCGTTTAGAGAATATGTTGGGTTGGTTTTTTTCTCAACAAAATCATTGTGGACTGAGTATGTTAGTTTAGCATATAAAATTCCAATATCAGTGATTAAGTATTTCCACATGAATCAAGATCAAGTGGTTTATCTCGCTTCATGAGTAATTTGCATCATGAAAACTGCTGTGTTACTCTTCTAAAAAAGGGAGAGGAGCATTGTGTGGCTTTTGCCCACTCCCCGCAAAACAGGGAGGGGATGTTTTCCATGCAATGCTCAGGTCTGCTGTTAGGTCTCTCTCCAAGCGATAGTCATCGCCTTGATGATCGCTATGGTTATGAGTCTTGCTATCCAACCGGATGGAATTTAACAACAGAGTGCAGAGACAGCTAGAAGGGGGAAATGTGTGGTGGGAAAAATATTCTTAAATACTCATAAAACGATAAATCTTTGCCCAGGATGACCATTCATCGTTTCTGATCTCACCGGACGCCTGGAACTTCCAGATTGGGCTAAAATTGGGCCTAAATCATGTAGTCTTTTCCCAGCATTACAAAGATAACATCCTGCTTACACAGTCCACAAATTTTTTTGTCCAATGCATGAAAACTTATGTTTTATATTTCAGGAACATAAAAAAATGCAAAATATAATCAAATTTTGATTATTATTTATTCGAGAGGAATTTTACTCCTTGGATTATTTAATTTGTTAGGTAAAAAAGTACTATCGGTCAATTAATCCAACATACTTAACAGCCGTGCGTGCACTGCTGCGTAAGAGCTGCTACAGGAAATGTACTTAAAGAACGAAGAACTTTTGTAAAATCGCCCGTCGCAAAGCTTCTTGGAGCTCTGTGATCGATTGTTATTGGGAAACGAGGCCCAGTTCTGGAAGTCATTGCTTGATCATAGCTGTTTCAGCCCTGCTTTTACAGTTCAGGTGAGCAAAGATGCGATCACTTAGGCACAAACAACTTTTAATTTTCTAATGTTAATTGTAGAGAGAAGAATATTGCTGGATTCCGTCAAACTAGTATTGCCTGAGGCAATACTCGGTCTTGGGGACCTATGATGTCCGCTGGTTTTTATCCGACTACAATTGCAATCCCAGCATCTAAATTTTTTAATCGTGCTACTCATGACTGTAGAGATTACCCTTTTAAACTCCTTCTTGTCAGCTATGCTATGTAGCTCCATCGGCTGTTGACATTGTAACCTTCCATACTGCAAATTATTTTTTCTTGCTTGAAAAAAGAGAAAAATTGTGATTCTTTTAATTGAAGAATCAGTTGGCTTCTAACTGTTGAAATGGTGGACCCATGATTTCTAAAACAATCATTTATTAGGTAATTAAGAATCCAAAAGACAAATCCAATTATAATAAGTCAAACCTGTTTGGTGTTATTTTTGTGTTTGGTTTAAGGAAAAACATCTGAATATATTAAAAACTTGCTTCCAGAAACCTTATGAGCAGCTTACTGATTAGCCACAGTCCTAAATTTGATCAGTGTAAACAAATTGGCTCCTTGGCAAGGCTTGCTTACTTGAAATATTGCAAAAAAAAAAAAAAAAAAAAGCACAGTTTGAACATTGGGCTTTTAAACATCATGGACCTTATAACCCTTTCTGTTAACA
Source organism: Gymnothorax javanicus (assembly GCA_029692085.1). Lineage (NCBI taxonomy): Eukaryota > Metazoa > Chordata > Actinopteri > Anguilliformes > Muraenidae > Gymnothorax > Gymnothorax javanicus. The sequence goes on from CM056200.1 coordinate 65,992,044, forward strand.
TAGTTTAAGGAGGTGAAATTTCTGTTCTGCCTGAAAAGCAACTAATGAAGAAAAATTAGAGAGAGAAAGAAAAAACTCCCTGTCAATTTTGCAATTGAAATTGTGATTGGAGCCAAAAAAAAAAACTAAATATGTCTTAATAAGGAGGAACACTGTCCTCACTCTCAATAAAGGGTCAAGCTTCAAGGTCGAGCAAATATATGTGTAATTCATGTTTAAATCTGACTCGTGAAAAGAAATGCAAAGTGCAGTGGGTTAAAAGCTAGACATGCAGGAGCAAAAGCAAAAGTTTCAGTACATGGTGAACACTGAAGAGAACGCTGAAATATTTGCTCTTGTTCCCGCTTGTCTGGCCTTTCACACATAGCGCTTTTAGCTTCTCTTTACTATGTTCATTTTCAATGCAATAATTTTATTAATGGTAGAGAGTTTAATAATTAAATTTATAATTAATGCACTGCAAAAAAAAAAAAAGTATTGCAGTATTTCACATTTACATTGCGTTGAAGCCTTTTTAAAAATTATGCTAATAAAGAGCAGCCTACTGGTAAAAATATAATAATAATAATAATAATAATAATAATAATAATAATAATGATGATAATAAATCACAGCATTCCAACAGCAGGCTGTATTTTTGAGTCGAAATGATGAAGGTTAGGCGCAAGCTAACATTAAAATGAAAAGGAAAAAACAGCAAGTTTTATTTATTTATTGATTTATTTATTATATTCACTAAAGCACAAATAAGCTGCATGAGCAAAAAATATCTGTCTCCAAGAGCAAACCGCTATAATATAAAGTATCAAACAGACTTAAGTGGAATTATGGGCACCCTTTTTAAATTCAAGAAAAAAGCGACATAAAGTGCTCAAAAATCTGAGTCGATCACATCAGAAAAGAATATAATTTTATCTCATTACTTATATTCACATGTTCCTGTTTTTGATTAAGTAATGTCCTATTGTGGTGTCAAAATTATTAGCACTACTGCCAGCTATTATGAATGAATTCAATTAATGTAAAACTGGTGTCTTTTGCCATTGTAGGGCTGAATTGTACAGGCACCATCCAGTAGAATCAGACTCTTGATCACGGCAGAAATCTTTTGCATTATAGTTCATTCGTCAGGAGACTGTGCAGTGGAAATATAAAGAGGGGAAATGTCAGCAGTGTACCAGAGGTTCAAAATATACATAATTACAATCAATGCTTTAAAAAGGCTCACTTTCATGATGGTATAGTTTTGAGTCAGGGCACAATCAAGCTGAAACTGTGAGCCCTGCTACCGAAGTTTTACATTGTGTCTGTCTGCAATAAAGAGGACAGCAACAAAAACTTCTACAGTTATGTTGTACATTTGCAGTGGTCCAGGGGACTACTCAGCAGCATATTGAATACCACCAAGTAGTACTAGGAGAGGTAGTTTTTGGTAGAAGGTCTGTACTGGTCATCGTTGATAGGAGGCTAAAACTTGAATGCAGTCTAGGTGAATTTTCCTGGAGGACAATGACCACAAACATATACTGGACAAAGAAAGTTAGGGATCACTCTGATTTTTAATATTGAAATATGATATGGAACATAATTTGAACTATCAAATATTTCAATTTCGAAAATTGGGGTGATCCCTAATTTTCTTTGTCCAGTATACATAACCACGAATGAGAGGAAAATTTAAACAAGCATCAATGTGCTGCAATTGCCATGCAAGCCCTGCACTTAAATCTCATAAAAAACCTGTGGTCTGGACTGGAGAGGACAGTCCATCATTTTGCCATTGTAGGTAAGTGACAGCAGGCAATTCAGAACTGGTCCCCATACATTTTTTGATCAGCAATCAAACTACTGATTTAGTAAATAATTAATACAAATCAGTGGAATGACTCGCAAATTTTTATTTAGACCATGTTATTCTTTATTGCATTCTGAACTTAAAATTCTGCAGAAGCTTGTGCTGAAAACTGAGCGACACCTTGAAAAAATCTTTGGCATGTTCCATTCACTTATTTCACTGCTGGTTCGGTCAGCTTTTATCCATACTTGACAAAAGACTGAAAACAGTATTTTTTTTGATCAATTTTTTATTGAGAAATTTTCTACGGGAGGTGGGGATCAATAGATGTTACATTACATGGCAGGAGACGTGTTACTTTCGAGGCGTGTCCCCTGTTGCAGTACTCCCCTTCACTCAAACTATTCCATCCCCATCCCTAAACCAAAAATAAAAAAGAAGGTGCTAGGCAGTGCACACAGAAAACATTGAGAGAGAGAGAAAAAAAAAGACGAAACAAAAGGGAACACAAAAAAAATACATAAATAAAATAAAAATAAATAAATAAATAATTTAAAAAAAATACATCGGTAACAGAACAAGAAAAAGATCACCGTGGGGATGTTCTTGAGTTATTGGCTCTTAAGACATATAAAGGTACTTATGTAGACAGCCACAGGTTATATACAGTTATACACTATTTTAACCGAGCAAGCTAGATTGAGGCTGCTTTGCAAAACAGTTTTAGACTTAATTTCATTGGCATAGTTTAGTGAACTAGTCTACCACCGAAAATGTTAGGTCATAAGCGACCCCACTCCCAGACATCAATCACAAACAATCACAAACTTACTATCCCACCATTCCTCCCAAGCCCCCCACCCCCAGCTAGCCCAAGTCCCATGTCACTATATGTATTATCAACAAATTGGTTCAGAGAGAGTAAGAGGATTTTGATCAACTCCCCCATCATGTGTGATGATATCAACAAAGACAGCTGAAATTAACACAGTGTAGGTGTGATATACTCTAAAATAAATATTCATAAAAGTACATACAAATATGTATCCACTTTCCGATGTTTAAAGACACTGAGAATGCAAGTACCTATCACACTTTTGGAAAAGGAGAACAGCACTAAAATCATATCAAAGCTTTAAGTTTTTCTAATAGTGACGACCAGCAAATAATATTTTGTGGCTTGGCTTGATGTAGTCATGCTGTTAAGAGTTCCAGTTGCCCAATATCCCTGTAGGAGTGGAGCCACTCCCTCACTGACAGCGTGTGAGGTGGTTTCCAACGGCAAGAGACCAGCTTCTTTGCCGCGGTAAGGCCAGCCAATAAAAGGCGTCTATCATTGATAGAAAGCTCCAGAGAGGAAGTGTCATTAAGTACCAACACACGCTGCGAGTGGGGAATGGTACACTCCAAAACATTGGACAAAGTGGATGAAATATTTTCCCAAAATCTATATACCTCCGGGCACTGCCAAATCATGTGAATAAAGGTACCAATGGCATTGGCTGGGCAAAAGTCGCAATATGAGTTGTCTCTGAGTTTCATTTGTTGTAGTTTTCGCGGGGTTAGGTAACACCTGTGTATAAATTTATAATGAATCAATTGATGGTTTGGGTTTCTAGATGATAGTAACACATTAGACCAAATTGTGTGCCAATCAAAATCCAAAGTACTACCAACATCTGCCTTCCAAAGTTTGTTGAGTGGCAAGGGTTTATAGGAAGACTCAGTTATAAATTTATGGAGGCCAGATACGATACCACTGGTTTTTCCCTTGGTGCCCAATATCTTGTCAAGGGGATGATTTGCCAGATCTATACCCCAAGGGACACCCTAGAGCACGCATTGAAGTACGCAGCTGCAAATACAAAAAGAAAGTCGTGCCCGGAAGGTTATAGGATCTTTGTAGGTCCCGGAATTCATGGAGACCTTGCGTATCAAAAATGTCTTGGAGTGTATTAACACCTCTGTCACCCCATTGCGGAAAGTGTATTGGTTTCTTATCAATTAGCAGGGAAAAGTTTTGAAAAATTGGTGATTGGCGAAAAAATTTGCTCTTAATTGTCGCAAATTGTTGAACTTTGTGCCAGATGGAAAAGAGATGAGATATAATTGGCCCAAACTCTCGCTTCACTACCTTAATTGGTATGTTGGAATATATTAAATTTGGTAGCTTATATGGAAAAATCAGTTGTTCCTCAATGGGGCGCCAAGACACACTGACCTCTTGATCGAACCAAGTTGTAAGTGGGCGTAGAACAAAACACCAAGAATACCACTCAAAGTTGGGCAAATTAACTCCTCCAGATGATTTATGCCTCTGTAAGGTTGATATTCTTATTCTCGGTTTTTTATTGCTCCACAAATAAAAGCTGATTGTCTTATGCAACTTTTTCCAGTAACCCGCAGGTGGGGGTAAAGGTAGCATTGAACTAACAAAGTTCATACGAGGCAAAACATTCATTTTAATTACTGAAAGTCTGGACTGAAAGGAGGTAAATTGCGAACACCATCTCTTTAGATCGTTATCTATGTTATTTAAAGCTTTATTATAGTTATGATTAACAATTGTATCAAGGGACTGATGGATATCGATCCCTAGGTATTTAAAATTATGCACTACTGGAATATTAAAAGAAGAAGAGAAGACAATGGGAGATGAACCCTGCATACCTAGCTCACCTGCACCTAATGTCAATAGTGCTGACTTTGACCAGTTAATTCTGTAACCTGAGATGTTACTAAAGGACTCAAAGATTTTAAAAAGATGTGTGAGAGCTCTCGAAGGATTTTTAAGATAAATCAGAATGTCATCTGCATATAGGGAGATGTAATGTGGGGTTTTATGTAAAATAATAGGCTCTATCACCTCTGACGAATTGCCTGAGCAACAGGCTCCAGTGAAAGAGCGAAAAGAAGAGGCGATAGAGGGCAGCCCTGGCGAGAGGATCGAGAAACTGGAAATCGGGAGGAGCAGATGTTACCTGTGATCACCACCGCAGAAGGATTTGCATACAACAATTTAATTATGGAAATGAAAGATTCACTAAAACCCATTCATTGAAGTACTGACCAAAGGTAACACCACTCCAGCCGATCAAATGCCTTCGCTGCGTCTAGTGAGAGAATAGCACTGCAATCGTTGGACTTTGAAACTGAATCTATAACATGAAGCAAGCGACGGACATTATCAGAGGCTAATCTAGATTTAATGAAACCAGTTTGATCATGATGGACCAGTTGGGGCATATAATGCTCTAAACGGTTTGCCAAAACCTTGGCATATAGTTTAACTCCACAATTCAAGAGACTCAGAGGCCTGTAGGATGACCAGTCCATTGGGGGCTTATCCTTCTTTAGCAAAAGAGAAATAATAGCAATATTTGAGTTGGTAGAGAATGAGCCTATACTAATCGAATAGTTGATCATATTCTGTAGTAGAGAACCTAGCTGAGGCCAAAAAGAGAGAAATAGTTCTGGAGGTAACCCATCCAGGCCCGGGGATATTAAGAAAGAGTATATTAAGAAAATGGGAGTGACCAAAATTCTAAGTTGGTTATTTATTTATTTTTAAAATTTATTTTAACCTAGTCACTGTTCAGGCAAAGCCAGTTAACTCTGTTCTATATACCTGAGGTTAGGGTTAGGCTTAAGTCGGAGTACACGGCCATAGAGTACATTTCGGGACTTTCCATGCTTTGGTCCACAGCCATTGTCGAATACAATCCATGAAGTTCACAGGAAATAATGACCCTCTGATGCAGGTCTGATCAAGGTGCAATTTTGTATGAGCTTTTCAGAGGCATAAAAATACTCATAAAGTATAATTCCAGAAAATATTTTGTCATCTGTAACTCAAATTCTTGTTCAACAACAGTTCAATTTGTACAAAATAAGTCATTGTATTTTTAAAAACAATTCATTTAAATTGCGTCTAGATTTTGTGCTAAGAAAATATTTTCACTTCTCAATAACTATAGACTACTTGTTTGTCTGGGTTATTTATTACTTAAATTGCTTAACTGTCAATCTGGCAAAGTACAAGGGAACAGTTCAACAGGTTGAAAGTAATCCTGCCTAGTTAGTTGAAGTTACTTCCCTGATGGCACATTTTTGAAACCTAGGGATATCAAAGTAAAATCTGTAAAAACTCGAAATGGAGAAATACCTCAAAATATGAGCTCTAACCTTATCAAAAATTGTAGAAAAAAAAGAAGAAGACTCACATCTACGCAAAAAAATGAAGTTGTTTGACGCAACTGTGTTAAGTAACTTTTAGAAAAAATTGTTAGATTTTTGATCAGTTTTACGAATCAAATTAAAATGAAGTTGCTTAACTCAGTTGTTTGAAACTGTTCACATTTCTCATGTGTTTGCGCAAAGTACTGAAACAGGGGAGCTGATAACATCAATACCTATGTTTGCCATTAAAAGAAAAATTCACTACTTAATAAAGTTAGTTGAGCTTAATTGTATGGAAAGAAAAACACCGCTTTCCCACTTATTTGAACTGAACATGGTTTATGATTGGTATTGTTTACTGTTGGCAGCTTTTCAGCTTTTTTAAATTTTATCTTAGTTAATAATTCTATGCCCTACTCTAAAACAGCAGCCCGCATTTAAGGATCATTTGGCAATCACATTAACTTTTTTAAATCATGTGCTAATTTATGAAGACATACAGATGATTTTTTAAAGTCTCACCTGAAAGAAATACCTATTAACTAAAATACATGGCTTTATCCTTGATGTATTATAATTCAACTTTGATTTGCAAAAATACGAAATAAAATCTGTGCAATGAAAACTTGATCAATGATGAAAAGTCATAATTCTAAAGTAATCTTTGGTGTTTAGAGGCTGTCTGGAACCCTAAACAACAGTAATTCTCTGATGTGTAGAGGTTGCCTGAATCCATGTTACTACTCTAGTTCTGTGATGTTTACACTGAGCGCTGAAAAATGTGAAAAGTTAGATTTCCCTAGAAATGTTATGTAAAATAGTTGCACATAAGGGAATTCTGATCAAATTCTGAGATTTTTTGCCAAGTTAATTCATGAAATTAATATGAATTTTCTTTCGCAGTTGTGCGCAACCAGTTGATATGCATTATTTCAGTAAATGTAACATTTCACTTTTTCAGTGACACAGCCTGTATCATTGTTACTGCAGTAATCTGACATTTAGTGGTTGCCTGTAACCGTTACTCTGGTGTTCAGAGGTTACCTGCAACCCTGTAACAACCCAGAACCTACCCAGAACCCTGTTAGGACAGTAATTTCTGGCATGTACAGTTTGCATTTTGCCCTGTCACTGTAATCTCAGCTTCACAGATGCAACCTGTAACCCTTTTATTGTAGTAATCTGGTGTTCAGAAGCTGTCAAAGACCATGTCCCTACATTAATCACAGGTGTTTAGAAGCTGTCAGAGACCATGTTGCTATAGTAATCACAGGTGTTTAGAAGTTGTTTATAACCCTGCGTTTTGACATGCTGACCCTCTAACCTACAATCCCTGATAGGCTGTCAAGAAGCTGAGGACAAGGATGAAGGTGTAACTCACCAGCTGTGGAGAGCAGGAGCAGGGAGGAGAGAGAGAAGAAGAATAGACGTCTCTCCATCTTCATCAGCTCAAACATACGGACCCTTCCTCAGCGCTGAGTGGATGTGAACACCTGCAACTCTGAGCTCTGAGTGACACTGAGCCCTTGTACATAGACTGCACCCCTCTCTGAGAGACAAGCTCTTTCCCTCCCTCCCCCGACCAATCACACTCACTGCTGCCTTATAAGAGTATTTCAGGGACTCTTCAATCGGACAAAGTAACAAATCAGCGCGCGTTGTTAACATATTGCCCATATATTTCCAATTCTGCATCACAGCAGGCGGTCAGGTCTCCACCCAGCGGCAGAAGACCACGCCCTCCCAACACAACATTGACAAATACAGAAGAATGTGTCTTATTTCTGAGAAGGATAAAGTTTTCGGTGCTGGGTTTGGCAGTGCTGTATGAGACCTTATGCAACGAAGCCTTGATACCAAACATGAAACTGTCGCCTTAAGTACAGCAAGATTTATACAATTTATTTCTGGAAAAGGACTGATTTTTGATTTATTTTTTCAATAATAAATGAAAAACTGATACTGATATGTGTTGAAGCTGCAAAAAAAAAAAAAAAAAAAAAAAAGCTAAACAAAATATGTCAGCTCAGCTGGACTGACATATGCCTTCTGTCAAGCTACTTCGCAATATAGGCCTGATTAATGGGGTGCTTCTGAAATGGCTGTGCTTCAGACAGGTCCCCCAATCCCCAGAGGGACTCCTGAAGTTCTGTCGTGGCCATTGGGTTCTTCGTAACCTCCCTGACAAAGGCCTTTCAAACCCAATCACTAAAGCGCTCATGACACCACATCATAGCTGTCTGAAAATATCCATAAAATTTCAGTAGATAAGCCATTCCATGTGAAATAAACCAAATGTTTGCACATAAAGATTTTTTTTTTTTTGTTTTTGCCGCTCATGATGTGAATGCCTTGTTGCCAGCGAGGAGGAAGGCGGATATGACGGGAGCGACAGACATTTTCCCAGGCGAAGCAAGCAAAACACATTGAAACATCTGGAGTTCTGTTGTTCTTTCAGTCCGCCTTTATGATTTTTTTTTTTCAAAATGCCGCAAAGTTGTGTAGCAGGATTTTGTAGTAATACGCAAGAGATGAGTTTTAGTTTATCTAAATATCCTGAAAAGTGAGACGGACCAGAGTTTCTAGGTCTATGGTACATGCTGCCACTGGTACTGACTAATAAGGCAGCATTGGGGCGATTACCCCTGCAGTGCTGCGGTTGGGAGTCATTGCTCCACCAATTCTGACCCTGGGCTGGAATCAAATATTCGCTCTAGAGGACTGATCAAGTCATGTTAAGACCTCATGATTCACTGTATATTTTCTGATTTGGAGCCAAACTTGACCCATATGAACTCATGATTTCTGCTCAATGCGTCCATGCCCTCTCCCAAAAAGTAGCTATTTTCAGTTAAGTGCATCAAATAAAAACTTAGTGAGTTGCGTGTGAAGGCCTGTCTCTAGTTAGCTCTTAGCTCTTAGCAAGTTAGCTCAGTTTGAGCATTAAATATCTTGCTTTTGTCGTGTACTCAATTGAAAAAAAGGTCAAAAAGGATTTGCAAATCATTGTATTCTGTTTTTATTCACGTTTTACACAACCTCCCAACTTCATTGGAATTGAGGTTTGTAGATCTTTAATTAGAAATAAAAAGCATCTATGACTGAAGAAAAGTCTAGCATATCTGAAAATATCTCACTCTGCTCAGCCATATCCTTGCATTGAAATGCGTTAGATGGGTTCACAAGAATTTTGCCGATGACATGGCAGTCAAAATGGCGCAGTGAGACAAATCTTATGCAGTAGCGCTAGAGTAACAACTTAGAATCTCTTGCAGTTTGTGACTATTTCTTTGTGGCTGGAACTGCTATGAGACAATCCTTCCATTACATTACTACTGCAAATTCTTTTTTTTTATCCTTTATTTGCTGTGTCATGAGCACTTAAAATTTTATTTATTTTTTTTTTTGCAGCTACATTGATTTTTCCTTTTTTTTTGGAGTAAATTAACTTTTGAGTCTGATGTAGTACCATAGGTATCTATGGTCAGACAAGGGTCTAATGGTGTGGAACCCACAGTGTTAACCCTGACGTCCGGCCTGCATGAGTCAGGCTATGCTCGTGCACCGGAGACTTACAGATTGTACCAGTACAGCAGTTAAATCCTATCAAACCTTTATATCAGGGACCAAAAAATAATGCCATATAATAATCTAATACAATGCTATGAAAGTGCTGTTAGACCTTAAGACCCCAGACATGAAATTGCCTGCATAATATTGAGGAGATTACAAACACTAACAGTAAAAAAATGTACTTGCCAATAACTTGAGAGGGAAATACCTGCTACATTTATTGATCACAAACACATGTTCATATGCGTCTGCACTCCCTGCGATTTCCCTGCCACATACAGGAAGAAAGTTGCGACGAAGTGATAAAATGCACTGGTATGTTGCAGTTATCTGATTACACCCTTGAGAAAAAAAAGAAATATAAAAATAGCGGACACTGTGGCTTATAATCTTCACTTCACGAGCACTTGATCAAAGCTAAGAAACCACGCGAGCGGCTCTTATACCTGCAGCTCCGTTTAACTCTCGAGCTGAGCAAGAAGCCTGGCACTAAAATGCAGACGAGACATGGTAACCAGTGTAGCTTCCTGCAGGTGTTTGGTTGCTGTGTGATTTCAGAGGAGTGGAAGTACTTCTGAGATCCTCCCTATCCTGCAAAATGTGTTGCTTTCACAGCTCCTCAGGTCAAGATAGTCCTTAGATAGACTTAAATTGAGATATTTCATTTAAACAGAGAGGGTCTTATGAGAACACTTTTCTCTTCTGCAAGAAAGCCCTGAGAGAACTGATTGAGAGAACAGTAGCAAGTAGGAAGACCAAGACAGAGAGAGAGAGAGAGAGAGAGAGAGAGAGAAAGCGGGTAAACCACAGGAGCAGTTTTGTAGAAAAGTCAAGGCCTTTAGTCAAGGAATGAACGGCAGTTTTTTTCTTTAATTCTGTTTAAGGACCCAACTTTATCTCTGCAGAGGGGAGTCAGTACCACAGTATTTCCTCTGAGGGCTCCATCCAGCGACCCTGTTGTCACCTGTTACTTGATGAAAATATCTCTGGGTTTGTTCATCTGAACTTATTGGACGTGTAAATTTTACTGAATGATGCAATCTTCGGCAACACTCACTGTAAGTTTGTGAATAATATTTCATTAAACAGATAAAACAGAGCTGAAATGTAGTTACATGTGGACAACTGAGACTTGGAAATTGTTGCAGAAATGGTGTCTTTAAGCTCCATTTGGCTGAGAGACAGTGATTAATGTGCTTATGGCGGGATTTCACAGGTAGTGGAGAACCATTACTTTATGGATTTCTATTTATTGATTTCATGGTTTTTTTACTGAGGTGCCAGCGAAGTGTCTCACTGCATGGGTTTATTGGTTTGCTTGGCATGCGAACATGAAGAAAGTAGAGTTTCCGATGTCCCCATTTGATTAATTGATGTTTTCCTTCATCTCTGCAGTGGAAAAGGAAGTTCTTTAACATGGGCTCCTGTGGCAAATTTGCATATTAATAGTAATTTTTCCCACCAAGTTCTGCCATACATTTTGTGATTCACATACTTGAATATAAATTCATTTTAACCTGGAATTCCTCTTTCCTGATCCTAAAATCCACTATGCAGCTGGGGCCTCTGAGTTGCAACATTGACACACATTTTGGGATATATTCCCCGAGTAGTCACTCACCCACAAACTTAGTGCTGGTTTAAATACATTTAACTGTAAAACCGTAGGCTGTACCAGCAAGAGGCATGTTTGCATCCACACAGGTACATAGTGACTTCCCACATGGAAAGAACCTATATAAACATATAGGTTTCACATATATGCGACATACATAAAATTGGCCTTTTTCATATATTATAGGGACATATATGTTTGTATATGTACATATATGAAAACGGCCAATGAAAACTTCTATGTTTTTTTTTTAATTTGGCATTTCCAATCCCACCCAAACTTGAGATTATCCAATTAGGGAACTACGTACAAGTTTGAAAGATTATTCGCATATGCGGCCCCCTGTTGACAATTCAGGAGAGCGTACACAACCCACAACAATTTGCACTTGGTTTTTGTACATTTGCTGGGCAAAACTCCACAAGTTTAGAACGACAGCAGAGAAGAGCCAGACAGTTTGGTGGTCAGAATCTTATTTATCAGCGCCTGTATAACCAACAGGACGTGCCTAGGGGAACTCTAATCTACATAACCCTTCCCAGCAGGCCCTTCGCAATTTGCATCCCTGTAGCACATTGGCCAATTGCGTGCTTCTTCAGAAAAGAGCTGCCGACCACTGCTGGTTGATACAAGGCGGGGATTAAAACCTATAGGTTCTTTCCATGTGGGAATTTAAGAATCCTTGTTATTTCACCCCTGTTGGAAAAAGTCTGGGACCTTTAGTTACTATACAAGCATCTCAGATAAAAGACAAGTGTCTGTTCATTAAAACTGTGAACAGAAATGCAGACTTTGTCTTCAAATTCATTAACCACAGTGAAATGCTCAAATAGATGTGGGGATGAAAATGACTTTTGAAAGGCATGTTTACTTGAATGTATGTTCTTCTGTGTACTTTTATTTTGTTATTTTTGTTTTATTTTGCTACATTTAGACTAAGGACCTCTGAGCCATATTCATCTAGAAACTGCATTACAGACAAGATAGAAAACATTGCCATTTGGTGGATGTGACAGTGTAGTGTATAACCTTTCAGTGGAAGTGTATGAGCTGTAATGATGTGAATCCAATTTTATCTAATGTGGTGAATCTGGCAGTGACTTAAACTTGAAAAAAATGCTTAATTGATGAAATAAACAGAATCAAACCATTTTGTTTTTATACATTTCCTTCTCTTCCACAATACACAACTCAATCTTCATAGAATGGAAATAAGTATGGTCAAGAAAGATCTGATGACCTTGTTATTGTTAATGTTTCAGGAAAAAAAATGTAACAAATAGTATTAGATATTTATGTTGATATCATAGCTTTTTGTCTCCTCTCACTTGCCATAGTTAATAATGACTTGTTTACACATAACATGCCGTTGTCACATGTCAACATGTATTTAGGATCAAATGTGATGCCAATTTCACGTGTTCACATGCGATTAATAAGTTATTGCGTGAAATTCTTGTTATTTCTGTAAGGGACTTTGGACTAATATGCAGATATGACCTTGAGAATAAAAATATGAGCTAGGCATCATGTATGACAGTTGCAAAAGTGAGATATGAGCTATACAATAGTTATGACAAACAGAACCTGCCACTGGGTATATGAGCTATATAGGAGACATATACCTTGTATTTACATATAGGGCCTATAAGTGGAAATAAAGAAGCAATACAGGAGACCTATATGCCCTCTTTAAGCACATATATGTACCTGAAATTGGCCTATATGCTGCATATAGGGTGCATATATGCGCATATGTTCATATAGATTCTTTCCACGTGTGTTGTGTACAGCAACAGTCTCAGCAGAGGCACATGCAATTTACCAGATTGTTGGTACAACTCTTGAGTTAATTGAAAGATTGAAAATACATGTTAAGGTTTGGGCTATAACTGAAACTAACCTCAACAGTCCTGGGCCCAAAAGAAAAGCACCAGCAGACTTTTTTGAGTTTATTTTCAAAGGAGCATCACTCACTTCCAATAAAAACAAGAGTGCTCTGATTTCTCCCGCCGGGTTTGGTAATAATGAGTAAATCTATCACAGCATCTTAGGATTCCTCTTTCAGTCACTGGGCAATAATAATATTACATTAAATACTCGGTGTCATGGTTTAGGCGTGCGTTTGTTGGACCTTTCTTTGTTCTATCGTCTGGGACGCGAATTTTTTTCCCCTAAACGTCATGTCTATTGCACCTTTTACTCGTCCTCTGATTGGTCAATCGTTTCCAAGGAGACATTGAAATTTCTGAATGGGCCCGGAGAGGGTGAAGCTAGATCCGGAGTAGTTCAAGTACGCTGTGTGACTGAAATCTCGTAAAATCTCGTTTCCGCGATCCTCGGTAATTACTAGTCAATAAATAGCGTCATGGTTTTAGTGCCTTCGAGTTATTAAAATAATTAAAATGACTAAAACGAGTTTTAGTCATTTTAAAGAGCGTGTTCCTGTTGTCGATTGCTTTGAATTCTTGGTTTGTTTTTGCTTTTGACTACAATGCTTGTTTAATCCCATCGTAATGTTTATTATGCAGAGGGCGGGGAAGGAACGTTTCAGTTTAATTTTCTACCATTTCTTTATTTGTTTGGGGTTTTAATAATCCCATGAAAATGGAGGATCTACGTTATCAATTCAATAATGACTTATGTCCACTTCATGACTTTCAGAAAGGACGGAGGACTGACAGATGACTATCAATGAGTATTAACTGACAGCACAATTAGTCCCTGCATTATTAAAAGCAACATAATGTTCAGTGTAGCATCTTAGAAAATCCACTGCAAATAATTACAATTTATCTGTTGATCATTTTAATGTACATCGGCACTTATGTATTGGTGTTTAGTGATTAGTTCAAAACAACTTTTTCATTAACTTTTAGCCTGCAGAAGGTATAAATTTATCTAGGCTTGCATGTACAGTAATATTTTTAGGAAGGGCTAATTAAACACTATACATCCAGACATAACAAGACACATTAAAACACAAATTTATCTCGTTATACACTTACATTTTATGTATATCTTTTTATTTTGCACTTACAGTGCCGTGAAAAAGTATTTGCCCCCTTCCTGATTTCTTATTTTTTTGCATATTTGTTACACAAATGTTTCAGATCAGCAAATAAATTTTAATATTAGACAAAGACAACCCGAGTAAATACAAAATGCACTTTTTAAATGATTTAATTTATTAAGGGGAAAAAACTATCCAAACCTACCTGGCCTGGTGTGAAAAAGTAATTGTCCCCTAAACCTAATAACTGGTTGTGCCACCCTCTGCCACAACAACTGCAAGCAAGTGTTTGTGATAACTGGCAATGAGTCTTTCACATCGCTGTGGAGGAATTGTGGCCCACTCTTCTTTGCAGAATGTTTTAATTCAGCCACATTGGAGGGTTTTTGAGAATGAACGGCCTGTTTAAGGTCATGCCACAGCATCACAATCGGATTTAAGTCCGGACTTTGCTTAGGCCGCTCCAAAACCTTCAATTTGTTTTTTTTAAGCCATTCAGAGGTGGACTTGCTAGTGTGTTTCGGATCATTGTCCTGCTGCTTAACCCAAGTGCGTTTGAGCTTGAGGTCACCAACTGATGGTTGGACATTCTCCTTCAGGATTTTCTGGTTGAGAGCAGAATTCATAGTTCCATCAATTACAACAAGTCATCCAGGTCCTGAAACAGCAATGCAGCCCCAAACCATCACACTACCACCACGTTTGACTTTGGTATGATGTTCTTCTTATGAAATGATATGTTAGTTTTACGCCTGATGTAACGGGATGCACACCTTCCAAAAAGTTCAACTTTTGTCTTGTCTGTCCACAGAATATTTCCCCAAAAGTCTTGGGGATCATCAAGATGTATTTTGGCAAATGTGACACAAGCCCTTGTGTTCTTTTTGGTCAGCAGTAGTTTTCGCCTTGGAACCCTGCCATGGATGCCATTTTTGCCCAGCCTCTTTCTTATTGTTGAATCATGAATACTGACTTTAAATGAGGCAAGTGAGGCCTGCAGTTCTTTAGATGTTGTTCTGGGTTCTTTTGTGACTTCCTGGATGAGTCGTCGATGCGCTTTTGGTAATTCTGGTAGGCCGCCCACTCCTGGGAAGGTTCACCACTGTTCCAAGTTTTCTCCATTTGTGGATAATGGCTTTCACCGTGATTTGCCGGAGTCCCAAAGCCTTAGAAATGGCTTTGCCACCCTTTCCAGACTGGTAGATGTCAATTTCTTTGTTTCTCATCTGTTCTTGAATTTCTTTAGTTCCCAGCATGACATGTTGCTTTTTGAGATCTTTTAGCCTACTTTAAACAGGGTCTATTTAAGTGATTTCTTGATTCAGCAGTTCTGGCAGTAATCAGGCCTGGGTGTGGCTAGTGAAATTGGACTCAACAAATGTGGTTAATCACAGTTAATTCATGATTTACCAAGGGGGGTAATTATTTTTTCACATAGGGCCAGGTAGGTTGGGATAGCTTTTTCCCCTTAATAAATGAAATCATCATTTCAAAACTGTATTTTGAATTTACTTGGGTTATTTGTTTTATATTAAACTTTATTTGATCTGAAACATTTAAGTATGAAAAATGTGCAAAAAAGTAAGAAATCAGGAAGGGGGCAAATACTTTTTCATGGCACTGTATGTACTGAAAATACTTCATGAAAAAGAAATCTTCAATAAACTCAGAAACATGAATAGCATGTGAAGCAGTTTGTCTGTGCCCTCTCCTCCATGTTGTTCTTGTATATAATCTCGACCATGGTTTGCTGTGCTGCGTGGGGATGCTCCAATCGCTGGGAGGTTGAGTACAAATGTATGGCTTCTCCAATGACGAGAAGAAGAGAAAAATAAATAAATTGTTGGCTCAAATCAGCAGGAGAAATTGAACAAACATTAAAAATTACAACAATATAAATGTGAGGTGATCGCATTCAAACACTGCACTTGCACTTTTTCACAAACAAAGACCACACGATTTGGAAACTTATTGTCAAGTTTATCAAAAGTTAAGAACAGGGAAAGGCTTGCACAGCTTAGGGAGTTAAGACTCAGGGTGTAGGGTGAGTGTCCTCTGTCTCATTGCAGGGAGGCTTTTATTGAATCGCCTGCAGCTCTTCAGCTGAAAGGGGGGGGGAGAGAAAGACAGGAGAAAGGGTTAGACACATCTATATAGGCTTGGATGGGAAATTGTGCTGAGAGATGAGGTGTGGTCTTTGTTTCCCTACTTAGGTTATGGAACTCAAGTAGCTGTGATCAACAGCTTTTGCTGCTGATGTTTAAGTATGGCAAATGGCATCAGTTACAGATGTGACAGGAATTAGCATAAAGTTGGATCATGTTCTTCGCAGTCTTTCAGACAAGAAATACAGTACAGCTCAATATTTTTAGTATTCAGTATGATTCCCCACTTAGGCCAAACATTTTGGAAAATTAAGCATAGAAGGCTATTTGGCCAATACGTTGTTTTCAATCTTCTTGGTCCTCCAGCCTCCCTCTCCCTTAATCATCAATCCAAAATTAGCTGAGCAGCGACATAATATTGACAGGTAATATCAACAGAATCACAAATCCTAAAACACTCAAACAAGAGATCACGTCTAAGTTTACTGAATAAAAGTTAAAAAAGAAAAAAAGCTCCCACAATCAATATTAATAGCGATGTATCACAGCAAACGATGGCTCTTCTTTATTATTCTGTAACGTTAACTTTATTACACCAGCTAACGTTAGCTACCTTGTTCTCAAAGAAAATCTCACTTCACCACATCCACTGCTATAACTAGGTATGTTACTAAAATTTTCAAAATGGTTCTATGCTGAAATGAATTATTTATCCTGAAAGAGCTTGAAATAAACTTTTCAATGACACCAAGATCAATGTGATAGGTTCAGAACTGACAAAGTTATTAAACTTGGAAATTGGGAAATGAGGGTAAAAAATTTCCTTAGTTTTCTATAGAAAAAATGATAAATCTGTGACCGGAAACATGGTTTGCATAAAATGCTATAACTTTCTTAATTCTTTAATATGTTCCTATGAAACTTTCAGATAATGTTCACTGGAATATTATCTGCCTATTCCAAAATGATGAATGAAAACAGAATTGAATTTCGCTGTGTAACCCTCAATGGGGGCGCCATTTCTGGAATTTTTACCACAGACAGTTTTTTTTTGCTGACGGTAGAAACAGACTGCTGGCGCTCCAAATCTCATAATTTTTTGTCTGTTGGACCTTCAATACTTAATCTAATAGTCTGTGCAGTTTTTATTAGAATTCCTGCTTAGCTTCTATAAAATTGAAGGGTGTTTTTGTCACCTCAAACTTTGAAGCGCTCAGGTGGCCATCTGGGAAATTGGAAATTGAAAGCAAGGTAACAAGGGGAATTCGGGGTCTTTTTTTCTTCGTCTTCAACGGGATTTCCGGGAATTCCCTTCCGTTTGCCCATAAAATTTTGATGGGTATACTTCTGCCACTTCGGAAAATTACACAACACGCTATCGGAACCAATATCGCGGTGGCCAATGCGCTGATAGTAACATACCTAATATTATACTATAACGAGTCTGATGGTATATTTACGTTACTTTTCCAACATTTCACTCCCCCCACCCCACTCTGCAAAAAATAAAATAAAATAAAATAAAAAAATCACGTTTAAGAAGCATTTTTCCCCCCTAATTTCGCGTCTTTGGATGAAGTGGCACTGACATGACGGAGTTTACAAGTATGCTGCTGCTCATGGTTAGCGGTAGTAACTGTTGCTAACTGTACCTAGCTAGTATCGTAGCCCAATTTGTTGTCCGTAAACATTAAATATCTCTAGAATCGTGCAGGGAATAATCCAGTAAAATGCTTTACTGTACATGTTATTTAATTCAGATGTGCTGACAATATTCAGTCTAATTCTTTAAACGCCTTACCTTTTGGAAGATCATCACGTCCGGTCCATTCCGCTTCAGCACAGCTGCTGGACTAGTCTTGTCGCACTTCCGGCGAGATTTCAGTCAACTCTCGCACAGCGTACTTGAACAACTCCGGATCTAGCTTCACCCATGTGGTAGAGTCCCTGACTTACAGAAGCGTATTGCTGCCATTCCTGGAAAAAAACGGGTCTGTAATCACGTCATGAGTGAAAAGTTTCTTGTTATTACAGGATCCTTTTCGCGTAATTACTAGATATTTTTGCGCTTTAACGAGATATCTTCACGTTATTTCAACGTGAAAACATCACATTATAACAAGAAACTTTTGGCTCATTTACATGATTTGATTAAGTTCTACTTCATGCTTGTCTTGAAACATGGCGAGATTATGCTATTATTGAGCACGGTGGGTGATATTGTTATTAGTATGCGTACACTGAGAGGGATTTTAAAATGCTTGGGGCTGTACAGAAGACAGAACGAGCCTGACCCCCTGGAGGTAGCGATGTTTCTGAACACCGGTCAAGCTATCACTAGCTCAGAAAACTACTAGTTACCCTGGATGTAACTCCAGTTCTATGAGTACGTGCATAGCCCTCTAACAGGCTTCACTATCCCTCGGTGCCTGAGAAGAAAATTGAACTCACCTGCTCCGTAGGAGTGGGTAGCACCCTCATCTCCCATAAAGCCTCGCTGCTGCCAATGCTCGTCTCCCTTTGAAACTCAGCATCTCACACTCCGGGCCAGCTGGGCAGGCTGTTAGAGGGCTATGCACGTACTCATAGAACTGGAGTTACATCCAGGGTAACTAGTAGTTCTATCTCGTACGTGCTCCGCCCTCTAACGGGCTTCACTATTGGTTTACACCTAAGGCGAAGGCCGTTAGGGATGAATGTACTCCCAGGTGGCCCCGCGCCCCAGAGTTCTATCTAGAAACCAGAGAAACCCGTGCACTCCCTGGAGCGAGCACCGCCAGGCTGCGTACCCCGACCCAGGTCGTAACACACTTAAACCACACCAGACCTAAGTTGGTGCCAGAGGGCCCGTCCTGATAGGGTTCCTCCCAGAATGAGAGAACGAACGCATGGGGGGGAGCTTGTAGCTGACATGTCTTGCCGGCGAGCCCCTTTGCCCCCCTCCCACGCCTGCCGGCGGGGCGCCTCCAGAGCGCATCGCCTCAGGGTGTGGCATCACACTAGTTAGTGTTAGAGGGGAGCCCCGCAGACAGGGTTCCCAGTACTGAATGTGCGACCGAACTGGCGGTCATGTCCCTCAGATATGACTGTGCGAAGGTTGACGCGGAAGACTAAGAGGCCGCCTTGCAAATCTCCTCCACGGATACGCCCTTAAATAGCACTGTGGAGGATGCGATGGCCCGAGTAGAATGCGCGGTCAGTCCCGCCGGGGCGATAAGACCCACTGCCGAATAGGCCCAGCAGATAGCATCACAGATCCAGTGGGCGAGGCGCTGCGATGACAGAGGGGCCCCTGAGCCCGTCCGCCATAGCCCACAAACAGCTGGTCCGCTTTCCTAAGGCTTGCCGTGTGTCCCACGTACAGGCTGAGCGCGCGCACTGGGCACAGTTTGTGCATCCGTTCCTGCTTGCTGGTGGCATGAGGCAGAGGGCAGAAAGCCTGTAGTCGGATCACAGATGATCTGAACGCTGTGGTGATGACCTTTGGTCAGAAGGACGGATTAGGGTGAAGCTCCACTGACCCACTGTCCTCACTTAGGGCCAGACATGACGGGTACACGGAGAGGGCGCCCAGCTCGCTCACCCTCCTGGCTGACGCCAAGGCCAAAAGGAGGGCCATCTTGATTGATAAAATATGCAGGTCCACCTGATCCAGGGGTTCAAATGGTGGTCCAGCCCGGCCGTCCAACACCGTCTGCAGATCCCATTGCGGGACCACGCGCTGCGTCGGGGGTCTTAGCCTGCGGACTCCCCTCAAAAAACGCTTTACCAGGGGGTGACTTCTGGCTGTGAAGCGGTCAAACCCATCATATCCCGCCGCGATGGCTGCCGCAAACACCCCCAGAGTGGATGCTGCGCGGCCCCCTTCGAAGAGCCCTTGAAGGAAATCCAGCACCCCTTGAAGGGGGCATGAGCGCGGGTTCAGGCCTCTCGCCTGACACTAGCCGACAAAAATCCGCTAACGAGTCGCATAAGCCTTGGACGTGGCTGGGGCACGCGCATACTGAATTGTGGACACCACCGCCTCAGGCAGGCCCAATTCAGTTAACGTTACCCTTTCAACTTCCAGGCCAGGAGGGGGCGGGTGCGGACGGCGTTCGGCACCCGAGTCCCGGTCAGGGGGAGGTCCGGAATCTCCCATTGGCTCCCCAATGCCAGCTGGATGAGATCCGGAAACCATCTGGCGCTCGGGCACAGTGTTGCCACCACAATTATGCACAGGTGCTGCTCCCTCACTCTGCGAAGCAGTGGCATTAACAGCCGCCGGGGTGGAAACGCATACAGCAGGCCGGCTGGCCAAGCTGGATGGGCCAATGCATCCACCCCCAGGGGAGGACTGTCGGTAGGCCTCAGGGAAAACCGCAGCGGGCACAGAGCGTTCTCCTTGTTCGCAAATAGATCCACCTTCGGTCGCCCAAACAGCCTCCAGATCTGTTCGGCTATTGCCGGTGGGAGGCTCCAATCCTCCTCGGGCAGCGCCCCCCTGGACAGCCCATCTGCCCGAGTGTTGAGGATGCCAGGAACATGCTGGGCCTTCAGAAAGCAGAGATGGCGATCCGCCCATCTCAGGATGGAAGCAGCCATCTTGTGTAGGGCCACTGACCTGACCCCCCCCTTACCTGTTGAGATAGGCTACTGCCGTTGTGTTGTCCGATCTCACTAGAATGCGCCTCCCATCCAACTGTGGGGAAAAATGGTGCAGCACCCTCTGAACTGCCATGAGTTCTAGTAGGTTGACGTGCCGCCGGGACCCCTGCCATGTACCAGCGACAGAAGCAGGGCCGCAAGTTCCGCCCCACCCTGTGAGGGAGGCATCCACAAATACATGGGTATAGTGAGCCACGCATCCCATCTGAACCCCCTCGCGGAGCCTGCTGCGTGAGGTCCAAAACGCCAAGGTCTGCCGTGCTTGCATTGGTATGCGGAGCATGCGCTGCTGGTCTCGCCTCGGGTCCAGCCGAAGGCGTATGAACCAGCGCTGCAGATCTCTCATGTGCAGTAGCCCTAAGCGGACTACTAGATGGGCAGCAGCCATCATCCCCAGTAGTGACATGACTGCTATTGCCGGCACCGCGACTGCTTCCCGTAATCCCTGGGCACAAGACAGGATCGCTTCCGCTCTCTCTACAGACAGGCGTGCGGTCATAGTCCGAGAGTCCAACAGCATCCCTAAGTACCGCGCTGTCTGGCTGGGCTGCAGGGTGCTTTTGTCGTAGTTGATAGCCCAGCCCAGCTGCGCAATATGTTGCATCACCAACCTCGTATGGGCGGCTGCCATCTGTTCGGAAGGGGCCAGGATCAGCCAATCGTCCAAATAGGTCAGAATCCGTATCCCTCTCCGCCGGACCGGCGCTAGCGCTGTCTCCACACATTTGGAAAATGTCCGTGGTGCCAGGAATATCCAAATGGGAGGCGGCAAAACTGAAAGATCCGGTCCTGCAACACAAAGCGCAGGAACTTTTGATGGCGCGGCAGGATAGGGACATGAAAATCAGCGTCCGTCAGATCTATTGACGTCATCCAGTCGCCTGGCCTGACACATTCCAGCAGCGCCGTTACTGTCAGCATTCGGAACGGTCTGCGCGCAAAGTAACTGTTTAGCTCTCGAAGATCCAGAATGGGCCTCAGGCCTCCCGACTTTTTGGGGATCAAGAAATAAGGGGAATAAAACCCTGTCCGAGCTTCCGATAGGGGAACCAGTCTCACGGCCCCTTTTCGTAGGAGCGAGTTCACTTCCTCCTTAAAGAGCGTCTTCTGGGCGGAGTTGGGGAGGTTCGTCCACACAATGCCTTTGAATGGGGGAGGACGGCAGCAAAACTGCAACGCATATCCCTTCCGCAGTGTTCTGTCCAGCCAGACTGGGAGGGGGGCGCACAAGCTCACCCACGACTGATAATGGCTCGTGAGTGGCGAAGCAGTCAATTCTATGGTTTCCGCTAGTCCGGGCCCTCCCGCGATGCCCCTCCCCTTGTGGGAGGGTTCGACCGGGGCGCCCTGCCCGAAAGGGCTGAGAGGCCAATGGCAACAGCGCATCCGCTGCAACCCCAAGCACGTCACCTGGTGACTCATTCACCGTGGGTGGTGGGGGCGCAGCTGTTTCTGAGTCAAGCGAAAGCCCCTCCTGATGTTTACCCTCAGAAACATTGGCATCCAAACACACCTCGAGCTGTGGGGCAGAACGAGTGACACCTTCCTCCACTGGTTCGGAAGCCCCAGCACCAGAATTACATTTGCGTGCACAACCCGTCTCTTGCCACTGGGATGCATAGTGAGTATTTTGTGACACCTCAGGAGCTATGGAGCCAAAATGGCGGGCAACCCCGCTTCCGTGTGACCCGGAGGCAAAAGTCAGCTGACATGTCCTGACCAAACTGCTTGAGCAAATGCGTTAGCAACATGCTGGCTTTTAGTTTGTGAGCGTTTCTTCGCTGGTGGCGCGCCTGGACAAAGTGAGTTCCTCGCTTTTAGGGATTCGTTTTGAGCAATCTTAGCACTGAAAGTTAGCGGGTTATCAACTTTTGGTTTAGCCACCAAGTTTGGTCGAGTACTACAACCATGAGTAGTGCGACGCAAACCATGCCGGCGGTTAGCTAGCCAGTACCTCATAAACAGGCTATTAGCCGGTGAAGCCCCAGTTTTAAGAGCACGATTTAATGGAGGCGGTGAGGAAACACGAGCTTCACGCCCCGCGTCCTCAATAACCATATCCACGGCAGGCAGAGCTACCACTCTGTCTCCGGTAGGTTTTTGACCCAGTTTACCTTGACTGCTACCACCTGAAACAGCCAGCGTGTAAGTGTGTGCAGTGTGGGAATAGAAAGACTCAGAGGCTATACTGAAAACGCCTTTTATTTTCTGTTTTCCCCCAGGCTGACCGCCGAGGGCCCCCACCCCTGGTGCGGACCTGGTGAGACTGAGGCTGTGGTCGGCGAGACTCCAGGCTTGGCTGGCTGGGGCCGGGGAGCGGCCGATCATCCGACCTGCGGCGGCGGCGGCTGGGCGGAGGTTGAGAGTAGCGGGGCTCGGTGGCGGACTGCTGTGGGTTCAGGTGGGAGCCCAGCTGTTCAGCTGCCTTCCGGGCTGCTTCCAACCGATCCACCATGGTTTGGACGTCCGGTCTAAATAGCGAAGTGGTGGAAATGGGCGCATTAATTAGCGCCCGCTTTTCCCGCTCCTTTAAGGATGACAGCCCAAGCCACAGGTGCCGGTGACCCACCTGGGCTGCACACATGCTCCTTCCCCCGGTAATGGCGAATGCTTGAAACATCCGGAGCATCGTTGCGGCCGTGGTCTGGATCTCCTCGATCTCCTCCGGCGCCAACTCCGCCTTTTGGTGCGTCAGATGATCCAAGGAGCCAGCCAGGAAAGCCAGATTGTTAGCCAACGCGACTCCCTGGGCCGCGTTGGCATAACAGCGGTTGAGCAGGCTCGCTGTCATCCTGTCCCTCTCGGACGGATGCAGCGGCCGACCGCCTGGCCACATGGAGGCGGTGGGGACAAGGCACCACCTCACCGCGTCCTCAATGGGCGGGACGCCCTTATCCCACTCCCAGCCCTCAACGGTGGAATACGGCGCATACGCGACTGCTGGAGACTTGGCGGCGACCGGATTCCCCCAATCATGTCGGGCGTAGCCGATGATGGGCGGCATCTGGGGGCAAACCACCTTGGGCCGCGGCTTGGACTTTGGCTGGGCCAGCAGGCCTATGGTGAAGTCGTCTCCATGGGTGATTGGGGGCTGCGGAGGCAGGGGCATTTCCATCCGTACCGCCGCCGAGCGGAATAACCCAGGCAGGTCGTCCAGCGGGTAGCGGTGCTCTGGGGGAGGCTCCTCGTCACGGAAGAGGGCTGCCGGATCTTCCTGATAGACACGCAGGTCATCCTCCTCATCATATTCGCTCCAAGGCTTGGAGCGGACCACCACCACCGGCTCTCGGGCTGGCTCCGAGCCAGCCTGGAGGGTGCGTGCGGCCCGCAAGAACTGCTGCCGGCGCTCGCGCTCCTCCGGGGGAGCGCTGCGCAGGCAGCACAAGAACCAGCCTCCACCTGGTGACGCTAGCCCAAACACACGAAGCAATCGTCATGTTGGTCCTCGGCCACCATGGGGGAGGCGCACTGCAAACAAGACTTCATCATGGATGCTTTCTCGTGTCCAATTTCTTCAGAAGGCTGAGTGAAAAAGGGAGACGAGCATTGGCAGCACCGAGGCTTTATGGGAGGTGAGGGTGCTACCCGCTCCTACGGAGCAGGTGAGTTCAATTTTCTTCTCAGGCACCGAGGCGGAGCCTCAGAGGGGTAAACCAATAGCGAAGCCTGTTAGAGGGCGGAGCACGTACGAGATAGAACGACGGTCGTACCGTCACAGCTAATATTAAAATGCGCAAATACGGCAGACATCATGGTAGTAACGTCACGTGATGTAATTGCTGTCAAATAACCGTCACGTGGAAAGAAATAACAAGGCTTGTTCAACAAAAATAAATGTGCACTTTGTTGAGAAAAATACGCAAGCAAACTTGCTTAATCTGGTTTTCCGATTGATTATTATGTATTTATTTTTATCATTAAACAGGATAGGAAGTTGGTAGTCTGGCCAAGGTGGTGGGTGCGATTTTGATGAGGTGCTATTATTCCAGATCAGCACTAACAATTGCTTGTTACAGGACAAGTGTTTTTACATAAAGCAAATAAATAAATCAATAAGAGCATAAAATTCTCTGGAATGAATACATAAAATTGCCATCAAAATTGGTATCTGGTGAAAAGGAGAAAACTGAGGAAAAATACACGACCATACTGCATGTGCTGTAGTACAAGTGTATTGAATAAGGAGAGATTCAATGGGAGAATTATTTTATAAATGGCCATCAAAGTTGGTACTTTGCAATGTGCGATTGGAGAAAATAGAATGAAGGGTCATGTTTGAGAGCCTGTAATTCCCACAAATCAAAAGGTTTGTGAAAAATAATACTTGCATACCATACTACATGTATTTTAGAACAAGCACATTGAATATGAAGAGATTTTATGATGAAATTATTGAATAAATGACTGTCCAAGTTGGTACATTGCTGTGTGTGAATTGAGACAACTGAATGGGTGGCCATTTTCATGGCCTTTCATTCTTGCAAATCAAATTTTAAAAAAAAAATAACACTTGTATACAATACAGCATGAATGTCTTTAATACAGGAATACTGAATATGAAGACATTTTGTGGTGGAATTATTCAATAAATGCCCCTCAAAGTTGGTACTTAGCAATGTCCAAATAGAGACAATAGAACGGAGGGCCATGTTTCAAGAAAAAAAAATTCACGGGCCTGTAATTTTTGAAATTCAACAAATTTGCGAAAAATGACACTTAACTACCATAATAGATGTATTCTAACACAAGCCCACTGAATACAAAGAGATGATATGGCGGAATTATTAAATAAATAGCTGTCAAAATTGGTACTTTGTGATGTGCAAATGAACGGGGAGCCATATTTGAGGGCCGTAATTCCAGCAAAGCTGAAAGTCTGTAGTAAATAACCCTACCATACCATACTACATGCATTCTAGTATAAGAGCACTGAATATGAAATGATTCCATGGTGGAGTTATTAAATAAATGACTGTCAAAAATGGTGCTTTGCAATGTGCAAATGGAGACAATTGAGTGGGGGGCAATATTTTAGAGCGTGTAGTTCTTGCAAATGAAGAAGTTTGTATAAAGTGCCAAATTCATACAATAGTACACTACAGGCCAAAATTTTGGGGCCACCCTCAGATTTTTAATGGTGCACCATTGGTTTTGTCCCCTTGGTTTTGGGGAAGGCATTTATACAGCATGCCTTCTTGTTACATATTATGATTTTATGTCACTAGGACGTGAACAATTTTAACACAAAGGCATTGGAACTCAATTATAAAAAAATTGTGGTGAGTGATCAATCAGTCAAGACAGCTTTAAAATGTGGTATGAGGTCTGGAATTCACCCAAAACCTATTGGCTTCCCATATTTTATGCACTGAAATCATTTCATATGCAAAAAATAAGGAACAAACAGTTGATGTGTGATTTTTTTTTAAATCTGAGGGCGGCCCCAAACTTTTAGCCTCTAGTGTACATGTATTCTAGTAAGAGCATACAGGATATGAACAGATTCCACGAGGGAATTATTAAATAAATAGCTGTCAAACTTGATACTTTGAAATTTGCAAAATAATGGGTGGCCATATTCGAGGGCCGGTAATTCCTGCAAATCAAAAAGTTTGTGAAAAATAGCACTTCCCTAGCATACTGCACATGCTCTCTGACAAACATACCAAATGAGAAGAGATTTCAGTGGAGAAATATTAAATAAAAGTCCTTCAGATTTGATACTTTGTGATGTGCGAATGGAGACAATTGAATGGGTGATCATGTTTTTGGCCCTATAATTCTTGCAGTACAGGGTTGGTCAAAGATAGCTTACATACTACACTGCTTGTCTACCAGTGCTCTTTTACATTAAACATACAGTGGAGTGCAAAAATTTGGGCACCCCTGGTTTAAATGTCTGTCACAGTTAATCTCCAAGTGATTGAAAGCAAACCTGAACACTAAATGCTACAAAGTTAAATTTGACACCTTTCTGCAAATTTAAAAGCAAGGTTTCTTTAATTTTAATTTTTCTGAGTTTTTAAATGAAAAGAAAGGAAAAAGGGCCCTGTGCAAAAGTTTGGGAACCCTTTTGGATTATTCACTGTTACCTTTTAAGAAGATGATTACTAAGGCCCAGACCCAGGTGATTAACTCGTTATGACTTCAATGAGTCAGGTGAATAAAATTCCAGCGTTGAACTATATATTCTGAAGTAAATCCATGCCTTCTAAAGTATCTGACTGTGGTGGCTGTTGTGTCTGGTGTTAAAAACCATGTGTTCCTCTAAACAGTTGTCCAAGGATGTCAAAATCAAGACAATTCACTTCCGCCAACAAGGAGAGGGCTACAAAAACTCTCGCAACGTTTCAAACTACCCATTTCTACAGTCAGAAACATCGTAAGAAAATGGAAAATAAAAGGAACAATTGAAGTCAAGGCAAGATCTGGAAGATCAAGAAAAATTTCAGATAGAATGGCCCGAGATTTGGTGAGAAATGCTCAGAAGAACCCACACATCACTGCAAAAGAGCTGCAAAAAAGAGTAGCAGACACAGGTCTAGTTGTTCACAGGACAACAATACAGCGTACCTTAAACAACAAAGACCTACATGGCAGAGTTGCAAGAAAGAAGCCTTTCCCACGACCTCAACACAAAATTAAGCATCTGAAATGGAGCTTGACGTAAATTCTGATAGGCACAGAGTCAAGCTTGCTAACTAAAGGAGCCGCTTCTCGAGCTTGAGAATCACCTAGTGCTCATGAATGTCATCTGATTTGCTGTCACGATTGCTTGATTGATATGCTAGTTTACTTAAGCTTGCATTCTGAGCAGATGCTCCGCAGCATGTACGCTTAACATCCCTCCTCCTCCCCAGCTCCTCCCGTCGATTTTTAGCATTCTGCAATCCTGTTCCTTTATGACTAAACTGTTGTTCAATAACACTGTCTCTTCTTTTTTGAGGTCATTGTTGCTATAGGCTCTGTTCTGTGAAGGGGGGTTAATTGCAGCTCCCTGCCTTCTGTTCCACGCTGGACAGGCAGGGATCTCTCGAACAGAGCCATACCACCAAACTCAATGTATGCTTGTATGCTTTTAATAAATATTCTCTTTGACAAAGTGTCCTATCAGAAGTATGCAAAAGAAAACCTTAAGAAACCTCAAGCCTATTGGAACAATGTGCTTTGGACTGACGAAACCAAAATTGAACTTTTTCAACTAAGGTATGTTTGGAGAAAAATAGGTGAAGCATTTATGGAGAAGGACACATTGTCAACTGTTAAACATGGAAGTGGATCCATTATGCTTTGAGGTTGTGTAGCAGCTGGGGGCACAGGCAAGATTGTGTGGGTGGAGGGAAGAATGGATTCCACCAAATATCAAGACATTCTACAGGCCCATGTTCAAAGCTCAGTCCAGAAATTGAAGTTGAAGAGACGTTGGGTACTCCAGCAAGACAATGACCCGAAGCATACCTCAAAATCCACCATTAAGTACCTCCAGGAAAGACGGATGAAGGTTTTGGAATGGCCATCACAGTCCCCTGACTTGAATATTATTGAAAATCTGTGGAGAGACCTCAAACATGCCGTGCATGCAAGAAGGCTGAAGAATATTTCTGAGCTAGAGGTGTTCTGTCAGGAAGAATGGGGAAAAATTCCAAAGACAAGAATTGAAAGACTCTTAGCTGGCTACAGAAAGCATTTGCAAGCTGTGATAGTACCCAAGGAGGAGTTACAAAGGACTAGCTGATAGGGTTCCCAAACTTTTGCACAAGGTATTTTTCCTTGTACTATAATTTTGAAACAGTAAAAAGTTAAAAATAAAAATTATTCTTGCTTTGAAATGTGATTACATGTCATGTTTAACTTTGTAGCATTTAGTGTTCAGGTTTGCTTTAAATCACTTGGAGATTAATTGTAACAGACATTTAAACCAGGGGTGCCCAAATTTTTGCACCCTGCTGTAAGCCTAGTTTACTTTAGAATTTTTGCATAAATGTGCATCGAAAGAAACTGAATGGGTAACAATGTTTTTGGGCCTATAATTTATCAAAGGCTATTTGCACACTGTGCTGTATTACTTCTGCTCCACTGCCTCTATTTTCTCAAAATGGATGTTTTGTGACTTTTAGCACTGGGGTTTTTAATAGCGTGACTTTTAACATTTGTTCAAGGAGAAAAAAAAACATGCTTTAAAGGGGGCCTATTATGCTGATCCTTCTTTTAATACATATTCGTAATGTTATCATGTTAGTTGTCCATACTCAACCTCTGAAAAGTTTCTAAACATAAGATACAGCGGTTTTGCCGTAATCCAAGAACGTGATTTTGTGAGCGTGATTTCCTCTCTGAACAGCTCCTCCCGAGATCATCGCAAGATCTGGGCAAAACCTGACGTCAGGTTGTGCCGTCCAATTAATACAGACCTAGCCAGAGCCAACCACGGCACTGGACCTGCCCACACCGGAAACGATTCTAGCAGGCACAAACAACGGCAGATCATACTATGCCTTAGTAGCGTCTACACTTTTGTAAATACAAAAGAAGAACCGCAGATCATTTGAGGTGCAGTTTTGTCAGTATCTCTCCCAAAGCTGCTAGTCTGTTTACTTTTGGACGCAAAGAAAAACAGCTATTTCTCTTCCAAAACACGATGCCACCAAAAATCAGTGGGTAGCTTTTTTTGTTTGCTGGCAGCAAACAGCCATGGCCAAAGGAAACGTTAGCTGCTTGTGCTCAGCATTTCACCAAAGACAGCTTTGTTAATAAAGGATAATTCAACACAGGATAAGCGTTTCAGCTGCTTCTCAAACCTGAAGCAGTTGCATCAATCAAGCGCTCGGAGCCACAAGCTGTAAGTAACGATATAACAGCAAATAATGTAAGTGAAGCTAACGTGTTACGGGTGGCTAGCAGGACCGCTAGCGATAGTTAGCACTAACAACTGGCCTCAAACGCAGGCTTTGTAAAATATCTGAGGATAAAGCCTGTATCGGTCGCGACTGTCCGTGACTCACAGACACAGAAGCTGCAAGTTGCTTTTACTGCATAAGCCAACTTGACGTGATAGCCAGTTGATTGTGGTCGTAGCACTGCGGCTAACGTAGCCAAGTTACTGTTGCTAATTTTTGTGTCCTAAATATGCAAGAGTAATATCAGGGGAAATTCTACAGAAGGTGTGTGAACATAAATCTCATTTGAAGCTAACTTTTTATACTTGTTTGTAATTTGGATGCTTGGTGCAACTGTTCACGGTAACGGAACTTGCTGTCTGTAAAACCTGTATTGCAAGGGTTTGTCTCTGTGGTTATGACCGGGTGGGAATTTAAGAATCCTTGTTATTTCATCCCTGTAGGAAGAAGTCTGGGACCTTTAGTTGCTATACAAGCATCTCAGATAAAAGACAAGTGTCTGTTCATTAAAACTGTGAACAGAAATGTAGACTTTGTCTTCAAATTCATTAACCACAGTGAAATGCTCAAATAGATGTGGGGATGAAAATGACTTTTGAAAGGCATGTTTACGTGAATGTATGTTCATCTGTGTGCTATTATTTTGTTATTTTTGTTTTATTTTGCTACATTTAGACTACGGACCTCGGAGCCATATTCATCTAGAAACTGCATTACAGACAAGATAGAAAACATTGCCATTTGGTAGCTGTAACAGTGTAGTGTATAACCTATCAGTGGATGTGTATGAGCTGTAATGATGTGAATCCAATTTTATCTAATGTGGTGAATCTGGCAGTGACTTAAACTTGAAAAAATGCTTAATTGATGAAATAAACATAATCAAACCATTTTGTTTTTATACATTTCCTTCTCTTCCACAATACTCAACTCAAACTTCATAGAATGGAAATAAGTTTGGTCAAGAAAGAACTGGTGACCTTGTTAATGTTTCAGGAAAAAAATGTAACAAATAGTATTAGATATTTGTGTTGATATCATAGCTTTTTCTTTCCTCTCACTTGCCATAGTTGATAATGACTGGTTTACACATAACATGCCGTTGTCACATGTCAACATGTATTTAGGATCAAATGTGATGCCAATTTCACGTGTTCACATTCAATTAATAAGTTATTGTGTGAAATTCTTGTTATTTCTGTAAGGGACTTTGGACTAATATGCAGACATTACCTTGAGAATAAAAATATGAGCTAGGCATCATGTATGACAGTTGTAAAAGTGAGATATGAGCTATACAATAGGTATGACAAACAGAACCTGCCACTGGGTATATGAGCTATATAGGAGACCTATATGCCCTCTATAAGCACATATATGTACCTGAATTTGGCCTATATGTGGCATATATGCGCATATATGCTGCATATATGCGGCATATAGGTTGCATATATGCGCATATATGTTCATATAGATTCTTTCCATATGGGATACACTAACGGCACCACAATCTACATGATCTGATCATACAGCTGAATCATCACCTCAAACTGTTTCAGCATAAAATGAATGTTATCATATCAGTCATGAAGGGTGAATTATTGCAGGACTGCTGCATTATCTTTTGCTGATGTGCTTAAAAAACTGGCAATTGCGTGTTATGTCTAGCTAACAAGTTATTATCTCGAAATAATGACTTACTATCTCGTTATAACAAGTTATTATCTCGAAATAACAAGTTATTATCTCGAAATAATGACTTACTATCTCGTTATAACAAGTTATTATCTTGAAATTATGAGATATTAAGTCATAATTTCGAGATATTATCTTGAAATTACGACTTGGGTATCTAATTTTTTTTTCCATACTTGCGGTTCAGGGCCTCCGTACTCACTATTCGAACAGCGACTGTGCATGTAAGCGACGTCCTCTCATTTGTTAGCAGAGCAAAAATGAATTGATGCCGGTTAGGGCTAGCAGCAGTGCATGTAAGCGACGCGAACTTCCAAGTTAAGTTCCGTTCCTGACATTCAAAGTGCATTCATAAAATGCTAGAAAGAGCCGTCCACACTGAGAAAGATAACTATAATGATAACCATAACCATAACGATTTGAGCATTGACACTGATGAACGATATCGTTGTATAAACATTGATGTTGTGCTTTCCAGCTGTGTCAGAGCCCTTTTTTCTCTGCGATGTCATCTGCCATGTTGAATGAACGCGAAGCCCTGTAAATTCTGACTGATTTCGATTGGTGGTCAGTTTTTCTAATTTGCATAAAATCGCTCTGAAAGTGACCGCAACGATGTCGTTTGCTATTATCATTGTCGTCATAGTTGTAGTGTGGACTTCGCCATCTACATAAGTTAGACCGATTTTTAAGTCTCCCATACCTGGTATGAAGACATGGTTGGTCGGGTCACACATTACATGTCCTGCTTCAATTTCAGTTTTTTTTTTTTTTTTCTCAGAAAGTTCGCTGGTGTAGTTGGCTTGCCAGCAAGTGCACGTGCAGACAGATTTGACAGCAGTTTATTACAGACAATACCGTTTATCAACTGCAGGGGGGCACTGCGAGCAAATCCGGCAAAAACTACGTAGTGCGGCTTTAATGAAAGAAAGTTAAATTTTCAATTCAAAATGATGGACTTCCTTAGCGGTTTGGGTCATGGCACCATGAAACTTTATTTTTTTAAGTCTTGGCATGTTTCATGTCTCCACCAAATTTTGGTCAAGTGGGTGAAACGAACCATGAGAACTATTTTGGTGAAATATTCTTAGGGGTGCTATGGAGCCAATTTGCCACGCCTGTGTGCAAAACCTGTACTGTAGTAATAGTAATACCGGGCTCCACGAGTTTGCAAAATTTTGTGAGTTTTCGAGCTCAAAAGACCCTCAAAAAGGCAATTCTTTTAAAAGAAATGATTAGGGGGTGCTATAGAGCCATTGTGCCACAACCATCGCCAATTGGGGTATCAGCTCAAAGAGATGACACAGATAAAATTTATGAAAAGTTTTGCAAGTTTTGCAAATATGTGCTCGTAAAATTTGGGAAAACGCAGGAAATGGCTCACCTCCTGTTTTGCCAAAAAATGTCTACAAAATTGCCCTAATCCTGCATGACAAATCCAATGTTCACACCAAATTTCATGAACATTCAAACACTTTTATCTTAACATGGGAGTGGCTAGAGGGCACTGTGGAACCACCTGGCCATGCCCGAGCTCAAATCAGCATATATTTGTTTTTGGGAGGAGACTGTTATCAAGCAAGTAAAGTTTTGTGCAAATCTTATGAGGTATGTGTGATTTAAACCAACTTCCTCTTTTCTGAAATAACATCAAAATTCGCTGGAATGCCACAGATGCATCGTTTGATAAATCCCAAAAAGCTTGGTAATTTAACATTGGCAAAGTCTTTAGAAGTCATGAGCCAAATTTGAAGTTGATCAAATAAAATCTGTAAGAGTTAGTTAAAGTAGAACACCTGTAAATGGCAAAAAAATCAAGAAAAGTCGCAATTTAAATTCAAAATGGTGGACTTCCTGTTGAGTTTAGGTCACGGCATCAAGTGATTATTTTTTTTTTTTAGGTCTTGTCATAGTCCATGAGTCCACCTAATTTAGGACATGTAGGTTAAACGGGCTGTGTGGGCAGCTTGGTTGAAATTTTTGAGGGGGCGCAATGAAGTAATTTTGCCATGCCCATGTGCAACGCCTGTAACACAGATAAAGGTATGTTAGACTTTATGTTTGTGCCAAATTTTGTGAGTTTTTAAGCTTCCCTTGCATTTGAAAATGCCACTTCCTGTTTTATGGCGAATAATGCCCTGCCATGGCAACGTTGTTTGATGAAAACTGACAATCTTCACAACAGAGTATCATCAAGGTCTGAAGGCTTTCCTGACCACATTTAAAGTGGATCTGGAAAACACTCATGGAGAAGTACACCAAAGAAGAAAACATCGTATTTCTTATGGCCCTATGTATGAAACTCATTATTGGCAAATGGATGTCTTCAGAATGGAACTATTATCAAGCACATGAAGTTTTAGACAGATTGGATGAAGTATGCTTGAGTTATAACAACCTCCTGTTTCATGGCGAAACATGCAAATTCACTAGCCTGCCACGTCAAGTCCAATCAACAAAAACTCAAAAGCTTCATAATTTAGCATCATAAAGGTCTTGAGATGACCCACACCGAATTGGAAGTCACTTGAATGAAATCTCAAGGAGGAGTTTGTTAAAATATGATGCATGGAAATGGAAAAAATCGCACAAAAACCGCTCAGTAAAATCAAAATGGCTGACTTCACATTGGGTTTAGGTCATACCACCAGGAGAAGTGTTTTAAATGCTGGCATGGTGGACATGCCCACCAAATTTCATACATCTACGTGAAACATAATGCGAGGGCTGCTTCGTTGAAATTTTCTATGGGGCACTACAGAGCCAGTTTGCCACGCCCATTTAAAAAACCTGTAAAAAAGTTACATTTTCGCCAGGCTTGATGTGTGTGCCAATTTAAATGAGTTTCTGAACATGTTTAGACCCTCAGAAATGCGATTAATTTACCAAAATAATACAAATGATAATAATAATAAAAATAATAAAATAATAATCACTACAATTACAATAGGGTCCTCACACCATTCAGTGCTCGGGCCCTAAAAATGCAATATGCACATAACCAATATGTGGTTATCATTTTTGTAAAGTTTCATGAAAATCCCTCAAAAAATGAGGGAAGAATTTATTTCAGAACCTAAATACCCTCCCAAGAATATACAATAATTCACCATTTAACCTCAAGGGTAGTAACTCGGTTAAATATTAGTTTGGCGCCACTAAAATGCGATATGCGCATAACCAATACCGTACAGGCCAGCAGACAGTGCCATTTCTACGCAAGATTATCGGGAGAAATACACGAGACATACACGAGAATATCGCGACGCACCGTAAATGTACGAGTCACATATATCGTGCGTAGGAAAAGTAATAGGCCTAGTGCCGGTGACAAGTGTACATGTGTATCGCGATAAGTCTCACATGAAACTGGTGTTGGTAAACAGCATTGTTAGTGAACGAGATTCCGAATGTCTAACATCCAGTTTTGAGGTTTACGATCTCACGCACGTTTAAAATATGGCTCCTGGACAGTGTCATTAATGTTTTTGATTTTCTTATGTATTGATAATACACTCAAAATATTATTTTGTCAAAATTTAAGAAAAACAAATTTGTTGATGCAACAGAATCCGATTTGTTATTCTAACAAAAATCTTAACAAAATAGATTTTGTCCAGTCGTATTAACAAAATAGATTTGTTACTTTTCTGCACGGCCCCAGCAAATTTTCTCTTGTCACTTTTCATTGGCGAGAATCGATCACGTGCACCAATTTCAGTGTCGTCTGACTGCAAAGGATCTTGAAATGAGCAGGAATGCAACGGGAAGGTGAGTTTTAACCTATGCCATCTTTTCTCTGTATAGGCTACCAGCTATATGTGGTCGTTCTTTAAGTTTTAATATTTAGCGACATACACCGACATCGTTATTCTATCTTTATTTTTGTGTCGCAATCTAGATACCCACATGGAAAGAATCTATATGAACATATATGCGCATATATGCAACCTATTGTGCCGTTTGCCATCAGGTCCGGCGTAAGGCAGGGGTGCCCCCTAGCATCCCTCTTGTACGTCATCTACCTTGAGCCGCTTCTCCAGTATATCAGGGTTCACCCTGGCATCGCGGGATACCCGTTGCCGGGTGCCCTGGGAGCGCTTGCTTCGGTGTGATGGCGTACATGGGCATTTATTACCATCGTCGCCACAGACAGTCGCTCCATAACCACTGCTTCCACAGTTCTGGACGACTTCTGTGCAGCCACTGGCGCCCTTGTCAACCGGGGCAAGAGTGAACTCTTTCTGTCTCCCCATTGGTTTGAGGCCCTAACTGTTTCCTTCCCTGTGCGCAGAAATAACATCAAGCTCTTGGGGCTGATCTTCCAGGCAGACGGAGAGGGCGGAGAAAGCTGGAAGACAGCCCTCGGCCACGCCGAGGGTAAACTGCGGAGCTGGAGCGCGCGGCCTCTGACAATGACGGGTAAGATCCTGGTCTTGAAGGCAATAATCCTTCCTCTCCTCCTCTACGTAGGTTGGGTGTTTCCCCCAGACAGAGCCATTGCAAAACAGATCAATCGGCTAATGTTCCGTTTTGTCTGGGGGAGCACCATGGAAAAGCTTAAAAGATCAGTGCTTTTGAAGGAGGAGAGGAATGGGGGCCGGGGGTTCCCAGACAGTGTCACCATCATCAAAGTTCAGGCTCTGGCTGCACTGGTCCGGAATGTGCAGTTACGTGAGAAGGCCTCTGGTACTTTCGCCAGGTACTATGCCGCTCCGTTTCTGCGCACGATGGGCCTGTGTAAGCTAGACCTGAAAACCCCATATAGCTGGGACCCCCCATATGCATATAGATCAATTAAGGATTTTGCCTTCAAGGCAGGTCTGCCCGGGGCGGGGCTACCCTCGTGGAGTTACAAGGTAATTATGGCTTTTCTAACATCTGGCCAAACGGTAACGCTCCCGAGGGGAAACCCTGCCCTGGACCCGTCAAAAATCTGGTCAAATGTTACACATAAAACTCTTACCCATAAACAGAAAGACATTGCTTGGCTGTCCGCGCATCAGTGTCTCCCCATCAGGTCATTTATGTTTAGGCGTCACCTGGCCCTGACAGAACAGTGCCCCCACGGATGCACTGACACCGAACATATTTACCATCTTTTTTGGGAGTGCTCCATGGCTAGGCGGGTCTGGGGCCTTGTTGTGTCCTCTGTCTCCCATAACAGGTTGCTGCCGAGATCCTCCCTGTCTGCTGAGAGCATCCTCTACGGACCAGCTGAGGGACTGAGAACACCAGAGCTCCAGCGTCAGTGGAGGATCGTCAACATCGTTAAGCAGGTCCTGTGGGAGACGAGGAACATCAGGGTCCATCAGAAAACATCAGTAGACCTGGTCACCCTCAGGAGGAGAATCCAACTGCTCCTCCAGGACAGCGCTGTGGTGGACTTTCACAACAACAAAACCCTGGCTCGAGAGACTTGGGGGGTGGACCATTGGAAAGAACTGATCATTTAGTCCACCCCCTCTCCATCTGGGAGAGAGAGACACCTGCTGAATGAAGAAACCCGAGCACAGAATATGGTGAACATGGACATTCATTCTTTTTTTTTTTCTTTTTCATTTTTTGAATATGCTTTTGACTTTTGAATTCTCCATTGTTGTCCTTTGCTTGTATTTTGTTGAAATGACTTTTTTGAAATAATTTGTTTTAGTATTAGGGTCCCATGTCAAATATGTTAATTATTTTTAGTGTCCAAAGAAGAATAAGTTATGTATTTGTGTTGATGTTTTTGGAGTTGTCTACACTTATTGAATGTATGTATTTTTCTTTTTTTGAATATACTTTGACCTTTTGTCTTTTTTCCTTGGTGTATTTTTGATTGTATTATAACCAAATGAATTTTCTAAAATAAATTGTATCTGTGTTAGTTCCTTGTAGATTGGTTAATTAAATACGTAAATTATGAGTTCAGTTTTGAATGTATTTTGTAAATGGATGTTTATGTTTAAGCATGTCAATTATCTCCTGTTGTATTCTTAGTGAAATATGTTATGAATGTATTACGATATTTTTGGAGTTGTGTCTATATTTATTGAATGTATGTCCATGTTCCACGAATTGAATTGATGTCTATGTCCTGCGCTTTTGTTGGAATGTGTCTGTTTTTTTTGTAAGAAAATTGTAAAAGCCAATAAAAGCCAATTTTACTAATAGAGCGCAATTGCGAACGGTCGCAATCTGTAATCACTCTTCTATGTTATCAACAGGGGGCCGTACATGCGAGTAAGCCTGAGAATTTGTACATTTTTCCCAACTTGGATATTCCAAATTCGGGTGGGATTGGAAATGCCAAAAAAGAAAACGTGGAACGTTTAATTGGCCGTTTTCATATATTATAGATACATATATGTGCATATAGGTACCTATATGTACCTATAATATATGAAAACGGCCAATTTTATGTATTTCGCATATATGCGAAACCTATATCTGGCCCTATATTAAAACCTATATGTTTATATAGGGTCTTTCCGTGTGGGTATTTGTGCGTGCAGATGATATTCCTATCCCACCATATTTTATCTTCCGCAAACCAGGTCATTAAACATGAGGATACTGCCTCTGATGCCTGTTTTTGTTCCTTTAACAGCTGATTGATTTGTCAACAACTTATTGACATTGGTTAAAAACTCGCCTTACTGTTCACTTCTTGCATTACCACTTCACTGTGAAGTAATAAAAGTATGCACTTAAATTATTTCATCTACATGTACATCGGCCGCATAATTGGTTTGTGCAGATTTATTTTAACAAACATCCTAACAAAATAATTTATGGTCCAGTCATGTTAGCAAAACACATTTGTTACTTAGTCTAAGACAATAGGCCTATTTTGTTAATACAGCAACAATTTTACTTTGTTAATAAAACGAACTAATTTGTTACTTCCTGAACATATTAATTTTGTTGGATCGATTTTAACAAATTAATTTGTCATCTCTCATGGAACAAATTAATTTGTCATCTCTCATGGAACAAATTAATTTGTTAAACATTTTGTTAAAAGTAACAAATTCATATCTTGAGTGTAACGGTCATCGGATTATTATTAAGATGATCAAAAAAAGATTTATTAGTCTGTGATTATTGTATTTATCCGATTGAGAGGTTTACCGGCTCTGTTAAGTTTTGAGTTTTGGACCGATCGATTGGGACGTGGGGTGTTTAAGGATAGCTATATAAAAGGAAAAAGCAAATTCTTCTGTTAACAATGCAACCTTGCGTGACATTATTTTTATAAACCTATAGGGGAGCGCCGGTGCGAAAGTAACTCTGGACGAAAGTAACACGGCGATTTACTCACAGCCATCCGCACTTCGATGCGTCATACTAGGTCAGCATGTGCAGCTCGCACCCCTCTCCAGAACCGCGAACATTCTTGAGGCGTCCAGTCTTCCTCGCGGCACAAGACCGAGAAGACTGTTTTCCACAGCGGTGAGTAAATTCAGACGAATGCTAAACTTTTTCGATTTAAAGATTGTCTTTATCGCTCCATGTGTCATATTTATGATGAAATGATAGATGATTTAGTTCCGTAACATATGGTGAAGTTTGAAATGTCAGAATTTTTCCACTTTGGAAGTAATCCTCGTTCAAATGTCAGGAGTCACCGTCGGGACTGAAGTAGCAACAATTACGTTCGTCCCTCTCTGCTAATGCGGCTGCATTTTGTGTTTAAAAGCTCCATAAAAATGTGTGTTATGTTTTACCGAGAGAAAATGCCAAGAGTTAGGGTCAGACTACCCAGAGAGGAACGGTTGACCCGGAGGTTTACGCAAGGGCCTTTTTTGATGTCCGAAGAGGCGATAGTATAAGGAGGGCAGCAGCGGTGCATGGCGTTTGTCATGTCACCCTGTTCAGGTACTGCAAGAGGAGGGCAGAGGCAAGAGGGCAGCAGACCAGGGCCCCGGGGTACAGGGCTCACAACAAAGTCTTCACAGAAGAACAGGAGAAGAGACTGCAGGCATATATAAAGAGAGCAGCCGATATATATTTTGGCCTGAGTCCTAAAGAGGTCTGAGTAACACCGCAGACAGAGCTACACCACTACCGCCATATAGCAAGCACCTCCGCTCCGGATCTGCCCACGGCTCTGAGCCGGATCAGCTGGAGCAGGGGCAGATCCGGAGCGGAGGTGCTTGCTATCTGGGAATGAACCTCTTTTTTATGCTTTTTTTTAGGTGCAAAAGTTTGCATATGAGCTGGCCGAAAACATTGGCCTCAAAACTCCATGTTCATAGAAGAAAAACCAGATGGCAGGGAAGGATTGGCTCACCTCCTTCCTCGAGCGCAACAAAACCCTGTCCATCCATCGACCTCAAGCCACCAGCATGTCCCGTTCCACCAGCTTCAACAAGACCAACGTGACCGCGTTTTTTAACAACCTAACGACTGTCCTCACCCGCTATAATTTTGAGGCAAATGACATCTGGAACATGGATGAAACAGGTAAAAATTTATATTTAGATAAATTTAAAAGCAACAGTGATTTGCACCAGCAATAATTCATTTCACTCATTATTTCAGGTACCACAACGGTTCAAGTGCCAGACAAAGTCATTGCCACCAAGGGCCAGCGCCAGGTCGGTGCTGTGACCTCCGGGGAAAGAGGGACATTGGTGACCGTTGCCTTTGCTGCCAATGCACAAGGCAACTTTTTTCCCCCTTACTTTATCTTCCCAAGGAAGAAGTTCCATGACCACTTCATCCAGGATGGTCCCCCTGGCTCCACTGGTTCTGCCAATGGATCGGGGTGGATGGAGGAGACAGATTTTTGGCCTTTTACAGCATTTTGCAAGACACACCAGCGTGACCCCGGAGTCAAAGTTGCTACTACTCTTAGACAATCATGCATCACACCTCTCTGTGGTAGCTATTGACTTTTGCAAGTCACAGGGCATTGTACTCCTGTCTTTTCCACCCCACTGCTCCCACCGTCTTCAGCCGCTAGACCGAAGCGTTTTTGGCCCTCTGAAGCACTACATTAACAGTGCAGCAGACAATTGGATGCGAATGAACCCTGGAAGAATTTTGACCATCTACAACATCCCAAGTCTTGTGGCTAAAGCTCTGCCTCAAGCTGCGACAACAAGCAGCATTTCGTCTGGGTTCGAGTGTACCGGTATCTGGCCCTTGAATCCAGATATTTTCAGTGAGGCAGACTTTGCTCCAGCGTTTGTGACCGACCGTCCTGCACCAGCACCAGCTCCATCCCCAGTGCCAGGGCCAGCTCCATCACCAGCGCCCCCTTCATCACCAGCGCCAGCTCCATCACCACCGCATATCATCTATCCAGGTATGCTAGTGGTTCCAGGAACATCTAGTGGCACGCCAGTACAGAGGTTCAGCCCAGAAAAGCTTCGCCCATATCCAAAAGGCTGGCTCGAGGAAAGAAAATAAAAGGAGAGGCAGAAAGAGGTGAGCATAGTGTCATTTTTAACTCGTCTTGATTCTCTTGCTTGTATAAAAACAAGCTGATTCTGACTATAATCTCATTGAATGTTGCAGGTCAACAGCAATACTGACCGACACCCCGGTGAAAGCTGCTTTGGAGGAGGAGAGCCGGCAGAGGGGCCAGAGAAAACAGTCCTCTTCAAAACTCCCAAAGAAAACGAGGCTTAGTGGACACACTGCAACCACAGTTTCTCGGAGCAACAATGATGAATGTCTTGTTTGTGGGGAGACATTTGCCTCATCTTTGCCTGGAGAAGTGTGGATGCGGTGCATCTTTTGTCTGCTGTGGTCGCATGAGGCATGCACTGAGGGTGCTACTCATTATATCTGTCACAACTGTGATGAGTAATTTCATCCCAGATAGCGAGCTCCTCCGCTCCGGATCTGCCCCGGCTCTGAGCCGGATCAGCTGGAGTCGGCACAGAGCCGGGGCAGATCCGGAGCGGAGGTGCTTGCTATCTGGGATAATTTTTATAAATAGACCTTGCACATTAAACATGTTCACGTTCACTTTTGGAACATTTGAAGCCAATTAAAATGTTTAAAACAAATGTCTGGCTGTTTTTGCTTCTGTTTTAACGACAGAAATTTAAAAAGATTCCAGTAAATTTCATCACGCTACTTTTGCCCTGCCCGTGCATTACTTTCATCCCGGCTGGATGGGTCGAAAGAAGCAATCCGCAACTTCCGTTCGAAGTCAAACTATGCCGAAGTCAATATATATGGTGATGATTTAGCACCTGATATTGACAGAGCACACACGAAAGAAGTTAATCGCTCCGAATTTTTTTTCGGTCTGTAACGTTATCTTTTAAAATGACGTCCATGTGAAAAATTTAACTTTCGTACCAGCTCTCCCCTACTTGATTAATGAGTAGATGTCTCTTTGCACTCAAGTGTTTAATGCCACCTGTGAAAGAAGCCACAGCTTAGATAATACAAAGGCCGCGAGTTCCAGATGTCAAAATGGAAAAGGAGTCGTTTTTTTAATCCGCAGTTTGAGGCCCGTTCATCAGTCCTTAAAATTCATACGTAATGAGCAAAATTATCATTCAGTAAGCAAGATGTCAGTAGAGAAGATGCGTCGCATTTCCCCTTATTTAGGAGCGCGTATAATGTCTCTGTATCAAAATCAAGAAACACCGTCGCACATAAGAGACTGTCTGATCGCAGAAGAAGGGATAGGCCTATCCATTCAAACTAAATCCATCAAACTGTAGCCTATATACAGAGGCGAAATCCTTACGCCAAACATATCAAACTAATAACTACTGCACACTTAACAAATTCCAATTAAAGGAAAAGACACATAGAATGTGAGCTCTGTCGTTTTCAGGATATTGCAACAAGGCGTCACTTTAAATATAATTTGACATATGAATCGATAGATTTGTTGCTTTATTTATGACACAATGAGAGGTGCACAGGAAACATTCTATGGTGCATTTACAGTATAAATGTTTAAGAATAAACCAACATCGTCAAACAGAAGGCTATAAAACAGCAAACATAATGAGTTATATCCCTCTACCACATGACCTGATGAAATGATGAAACAGTAAACAGGCTGAAATAAATCCAAAATTACAATCTACATGTATGTAGCACATTATGTTTTATTCAGACCAGCGGTACACCTATACTGAGATTTTCAAAGTGATTCTTCAACTGCTGCTGGATATCGTATACTCTTCTTCAGCCCACCCTCGATTTTCATGGATTAGTGATTAGCGATTACCAACAACAACGCAGTAACGCAACAACGTAATATATCTATTAAATCCGCATATAAAAATGTGATTCTCAGTAACAACTGTGCATAG
This sequence comes from Gymnothorax javanicus, assembly GCA_029692085.1. Classification (NCBI taxonomy): domain Eukaryota; kingdom Metazoa; phylum Chordata; class Actinopteri; order Anguilliformes; family Muraenidae; genus Gymnothorax; species Gymnothorax javanicus. The sequence continues at coordinate 66,034,842 of CM056200.1, forward strand.
GCCTAAATCGGACTACATTACGTCGCGCATTTGGCAGACTCTAGGCATACGTGTGTAGGTTTGGCGCAAAGGCGGCCCGCCTACTCTGGCTTGTCTCCGCAGAGTAACGAGGTTGATAATAGCACGCGACATAAAGAGGAGATTATCGCGAGAAATCCACGAGAGATACACGAGACGTCTCGTGGGAATTAGGCAGTATCTGCTGACCTGTACGGTACGTGTTTATAATTTTGGAAAGTTTCATGAAAATCCCTCAAAAAATGTGAGAGGAGCTAACCAGTAGCAGCTGTGAACGGAGGTGTGTGTTTGTCATATTTTTCATCATTTTACAGTGTTTTTCCTAAGTGTCTCGGGAGACAGTTAAATGTGTTCGAGTTTTTAGCGCGCATGCTTCATTTGCCTATAAGTTTCAAACTTGTTAGACTTGCAGTAACGTAGATTGTTGGATTGTTTTGAACTCCGCTCTGTGAGATAGCCTGGCAGCTTAACTTCCTAGGCGTTTTTGGAGTGCTACTACCCGAAGGACTCCTCTCTCGAGGAACACTATGGATCTTTTCGCTATTATCCTAACTTGGCTTACGTTCCCAGCCTGGAATACCGGACATGCGCTCCTACTTACCGATCGCCCCACCAGAGTCCAGTACAGTAAAGAGCTGCTCCTTCAGTGGAATACACACAACCCTCCGGCCAACCTCGAACCACGAAACCTGAATGAATTCCGGGTCCAGGGGACCAGGCCTCAAGGTTTTCCCGGAGGTGGCTCCTGACAGACCAGGAAACGAGGAAGAAGAGGAGGTGTTCGTCTGAGGCTGAGAAATCAGCCGCTCTCCCGCATCCTGCTACCATTAATAATTCTTTTGAATGCTCAGTCCTTGCAGAATAAAACTAATGAACTTCAAGTGCAAGCTCGCTATAACCACGACTTCAGAGATGCTTGTATCCTCGCCTTCACTGAGACCTGGCTGTCAGACAGAGACTCAGACAGGAACCTCGTCATAGATGGATTTGGAGCGCCCATCCGATTGGATAGAGATGCCGCGGCAACAGGCTAGGTAACTGGTGGGGGTGTATGTATGTACATTAATGAACGCTGCTGCAAAAATGTCATCATCCGAGAGAAATTTTGTACAGCTGACATAGAATTGCTCTCTCACTGCGCCCTCCGTATCTGCCTCGGGAATTTCCCAAGATATTTGTTACACTTGTGTACATACATCCTACGACAAATGAGAACAATGCTTGTGAGCTCATACATCAAGTCACACAAAGGCTACAATCAATTTCCCCAGATGCACCTAACATCATTCTTGGTGACATGAATCACTGCCCTCTGAAAAACACCTTGAGAGACTTCCATCAGTACATCACACTCCCCACCAGATTTAACAAAACCTTGGACCTATGTTATGGCAATATCAAAGGTGCATTCAAGTCCATCCCCCTCCCGCCTCTGGGCACATCTGATCACAATTGTATACAGCTCATCCCTGTTTACCGGACTGCACTGAAGCGAGGAAAAGTGAAAAATTTTTGTGGAAAAGACTGGAATGAAAATGTTTGCCTCACTTTGCAGGACTGTCTTGAGGCCACAGACTGGGAAATGTTTAAAGAATCTTCTGTTGACAGATGAACTAACTATTGTTGTGAGTAGTTGGGTCTCATATTGCGAAGACTATTATCCCAGTGAAAACTGTAAAATCCTTTCCCAACAACAAACCATGGGTCTCCAAGTCACTTAAAGAGCTTCTGTATAAGAAAAAGAAAGCTTTCAGGGAAGGAAACAGACCTGACCTAAATAAGATTCAGAAAGAAATTAACCCTTGTGTTCTGTTCGGGTCAAATTGACCCGTTTCAAGTTTTTACGAAAAGAATAATGATACAAGGACACATTTTTTTAACCTGAAATTTTTTGTTTTTGGCTCATTTTCTTTGAAGAACATAAAAAAATAAATTAATTCAGTATACATGCTACAATGCCCCTACACATTTATGTCCTTCATATGATGTTCGGGTCAGATTGACCTGAATACACACAGAGACACAGAAACAGAGAGAGAGCACACACACACACACACACACACACAAACTCCTTCTCTCTCTCACTCACTCACACACACACACACACACACTCACTCCATCTCTCTCTCTCTCTCTCACACACACACACACACACACACACACTCACTCCCTCTCTCTTTCAACCACACTCACTCACACACTCACTCCTTCTCTCTCTCTCTCACACACACACACACACACACACACACTCACTCCTCTCTCTCGCTTTCTCACACTCACTCACACACACACACACACACACACTCCTTCTCTCTCTTTCTCACACACACACACACACTCACTCACTGCTTCTCTCTCTCTCTTTCTCTCTCCCTCTCTTCACACACACACACACACACACACATAGAGGGGCTCCAAAAATCTAGCAGGTCTTGATGCCCAGTCATCAAACCTGATGACCATTGACAATATGTGAAAGTTTCTTATGTTAGCAGCTGAGCGGGGAGGCTCTCTCATTGAGGATGAGAGAAAGTCAAGTATGACCTCTGGCTTACACTCATTCCAGCCACTGATCCTTCCATCCCTTTGTACACATAGGTAGAGAGAGAGACCTACACACTCACACACCTGCAAATTGTGACAATCCCAACACCGTGAGGCTGTCTGCACCTATTTTCCCAACATTCTTTACCTTCTGTACTGTGGGAACCTACACAATATTACAACATTTAAAATTTTCTCACACTGTACCCCTTATGCCTGTACATAGGAGGAGGGGCAAATCAAATAAATAATGCATAATAATTTATACGGTGAAGCCAGAGGGAGGAGCCCCTGAAAAAAACCAGGGGACATGGGTGGGGCTGGATATGACGCAGGGCCTCAGTGGCAACAACCTCACCTTTGATAATTTCTGTACCTCCCACAGCCTGGGACAGGAACTTCTCAAAAAAACGGTGACAACGATTGGAACAATTAGAAAAAACAAGACGGAGCTCCCACCTCAGCTTCTAACAGTAAAGAACAGGCCAGTCCATTCCTCAAACTTTCTGTTTATGGCCAACACTGCCCTGGTATCCTACATACCCAAAAAGGGCAAAAATGTGGTGCTCATGAGCTCATTAGTGACCAGGAGGACCGTAAGCCAGAGGCCACACCCGACCATAACGCCACAAAAGGAGGGGTAGACAACTGTTGGCCCGGTACAGCTGTCAAAGAAGAACTTCACGGTGGCCACTCGTGATCTTTAACAATATTCTGAATGTGTCAGCCTATAATGTGCTTGTAATCTGAATGGCAATCAACCCAGACTGGAACCAAAGGAAGCTCCAAAGAAGACGGCTTTTTCCAGCGGAGCTCGGCAAGGCACTGGTGACACCGCACATACAGAGGAGACAATATCAGTTCAAATTAAAAAAATAATAAAAATTCATTGAAACAATGTTTCATTTCATTTTTGTATAGATAAGCATTATTTATGCCACCTTCAGTTATGCCAGTGTTTGTCATAGTGGATTTTATAGATAAACGCCTGATACGTCCATTGTTAAATGTGATAAATCAGAGAATAATAGCAAATATTCATTATAAATGTTTTCTATATTATTTGGAATTGAGATAAAGACAATACATGTTAAGTATTTTTTTGAACATTTTTATTTCTGTATTGCTTTTAAAATCCCAAAAAAATGTCCCGGGTCAGACTGACCCGCACAGTACATGAGGGTTGTAAAAGTGAACCTAACGCAAGGGTTAAGCGCGAGATCTGGGCCTGTAAAAGAAAATATAAAGATAAAATTGAGTCTCAGCTGAAAATAAATAATCCCGGCTTTGCCTGGGCCAGCATGAAAATGATCACTGGGATCAAAGAATGTGACAGAAAGAAAGTTCAGCTTAAGGGCTGTAAATCAGATGCGGAGCTGGCTCAGTGCCTAAATGACTTCTACACAAGATTTGACGTTCATGATTTTAGCAACAACCATGCTGAGATTAAAAACAGCCTCCCGTCGGCCCCTCCCCACGCTTCCTTCTTTGAAGTAGAAGATGTGATTAGGGGTCTTAAAAGGTGTAAAACCAGGAAAAGTCCTGGACCTGACAATATTAGCGGCCACCTGCTAAAAACTTGTGCTGACCAGCTTGGCCCCATTTTCAATTACATTCTTAATTTATCTCTTTCCCAGCAGAGGGTGCCATCCTTGTGGAAACAGTCTACACTAGTGCCTGTGGCCAAGACAACCAATCCAAAGTCACTAAATGACCTTCGGCCCATTGCCTTAACTTCACTATTCATGAGGCAATTTGAGAAACTGGTCAAAGCTGAGCTCCTGGTTAAAACTGAGGGTTTGTTAGACCCTCTTCAATTTGCATACAGAACCAAAAGGAGGTGTTCAAGATGCCGCTATCACCTTACTCAACCTTCTTCTTAAGCACTGTTAGAGGGGAGTAAGAGTCAAGCCAGGCTGCTTTTTATTGATTTCTCATCGGCTTTCAATACGATCCAGCCTCATGTCCTTGCCGAAAAGCTAACCAATTTCTTTGGTTTGGATGCGGATCTTGGTTGAATTCTTGATTTTCTTACAAATAGACTTCAACAACTAAGAGTAAATTAAACACTATCTTGCTTTTTAACATCCTCCACCGGCTCATCCCAGAGCTGTGTTTTATCTGCTTTCTTGTATATCTTATACACAAATGACTGTGTCAGCCACCACGCTGATAGATTCATCTTAAAGTACGCGGACGACTCGGTAATCGTCAGCCCGCTCAGAGATGATGACGTGTCATGCATGGTCAAGTTCTTAAAGATTTTCTATCTTGGTGCGACAAAGCCTTTCTTAAAATCAATGTCGCGAAAACAAAAGAGATCTGTGTTGATTTTAGAAGAACCTCCCCAGCTCCTTTATGCAGTGTAGTTCACGGTCAGTCAGTAGACCTGATCTCCCACTATAAATACCTTGGCACCACATTCAATAACAAACTGAAATTTGATCAAAATTGTGAACTACTATGCAAAAAAGGACAGCAGCGGCTCTTCTCTTAGGAAGCTCGCCAAATTTCAGGTCGATTAGACTTATGAAAATGTTTTACTCTGATTTTATTGAGTCTGTAATCACCTTTTCCATCACTTGCTGGTACGGAAACCTCTCAAATAAAGACAAGAACTCCCTCAGGAGGATTGTCAAAGTGGCCTCAAAAATAGTTGGAGCAAACTTCAACAGCTTAGATGACATTTATAAAAAACAAGTGCTGCAAAAGGCAAAGTCCATCCACACAGATGAGTCCCACCCTCTGCATTCAGAATATAAGCTACTTCCCTCTGGCCTTCGCCTACCTGCTCCCTTAGCCACCAAAAACCGAAATAAATTTTCCTTTGTGCCTGCTTCTATCCAGGCCCTAAATGCTGAGGAGAGAAGGATGTAACTTGTTATATCCTGTACCACCTTTTATTTACTATTACCTACTCAACCGGTGTGTGATTTCTCATGAGCTGAGGTAGAGTTTTAGGGAAGTACCGTACAGTGCTGATCTTATCTTATGTATTTACTTTATCCGAATGATTTTATCTATATTTATTCTCTTTTATTTATTATGTTTTTCTTCTTAAATTTCTGAGACTGAGCTGCCACAGCATGAAACGCTGCTTTTCTATCGTTCTAATGCACCCGCTGAACTGTATTTAACTGTCTTCTGTAGACTCGTACCATATATTGTTTTGTGCCGTTGGTATGTCTATTTGTTCAGGATGACTATGTCTTACTGATGCCTGTTATATCCTGTTTTACATTTTGCTGCACATCAAATTTCCCTTCTGGGACAATTAATAAATGACCTTAACCTTGACCTTGATTTCAGAACATAAGCACCCTTCCCGGGACGTGCAGACGGACAGACATTGTCAAGACATAATCCCCCGCCAGTCTTAAAAAGCTAAGAGAGAGACTAAAATGTTACATATCATTGCGGAGCACAAATAATTGACAAATTACCATTTGTTTATGTTGACCCATCCTATGAGCAATATCTATGAAATTCGGGGAGTGGGGTGGGGAGACAAGAATGAAAAAGGAATAAAACGCTGAGACAACATGCAGATGATGGGGTCAGAATGTTGCTGTCATGAAGACATGTTCCTGAATCTCCTCAGAATGTTTCCAGTTCGATGTTGAACCCATGTCATGAAGAATCCTCAATCCAGGCAGATCCAGGGGAAAAGATGGCTCCTGTAGTAAACATTTCTTGAAGTAAGTGGCTTTAATCTTTTGCCTCAATGGACAACAGAACATGATTGTCCAGCTAAAGCCTGACACCTTTCCTTTGCCTCGCTGATAACTAAACCATTTCCCTAAGATACAAGCTGCTGTTCATGGAAATACATCACAATATGTTTCAGAGGTGAGACGTGTAAGTTTGTCTTATTTTCTCGAGGACTAAATTTTCTAAATTTAAATTTGTTACGATCCAGACAGAGAACCAAATGCAGACGTGGGTATAATCCAATCAGGAGTATTTATCCAGGGAATACGGTATGGATGAGGCTGTAGCCAAAAGGACCAGGGAACAGTGCAGCTCTGATATACAATCACCAGGGTAGGGGCTCAGCATTCGCCGGGCCAGTGGCTTCCCTGTGAAGCTGTTTGCTTGAACTTGCTAGAAGAGGGAAGTAGTTTCACAGGATTGCTGTCCCAAACCTGAACCCTGTTGAGGGTTTGGGTGGTGTTCATAATAAACTGGACAGAGGAAGAGAACTAGTCAACTGGATTATCAGGAATGAAGTCCCAATCCTGGACCCTGAGAATAAGACATGGAAGCTTATTTCTAGACCCAGGAACTTATTTCTAACAACTAGTCTACAGGCTGTAGTTATGATTTTAAGTTTTATTAACATTTGCTAATCTACGAAGACAAACTCATTTACATATGTGATACTTCAAAGACAAACTTTTTACACAATATCTAGATGACTAAATGACTGGTTGCTTGGCAGTACAGTCCCTGACAGTCCAGCAATGACCACTGAAACAAAATCCCCTTTTAAACAATAAGCCAGTAGAGGGAACAAATGATTACACCTGGAAGGGGGAGACACGCAAGACAAAATCAACAGAGGAAAACAATAACTCTAATAGCCACACACATTGCTGAACAAGGGAGTGGAGACAATTTCTGAGACACAGGGGTTGGAACAAAATTAGCTTGTTCAGAGGACAAATACGGCCTCCCTGAATATGCTAATCAATTTTGCTTGAGAACAGCAGAACAGCATTGAGGTTCCCTCGGACCAAAAAAAAGAAGAAGAATGTGTGTGGCCAGCAACACATTTAAGTTCCAGACAAGTTCCCTCGGTTTTCTTTCATGCAGCGAAATCCGTTTTGTGCTGGGATATTTGGATTCCAGCACAACAAAACTTCAAATAATCAAACAAATTATGAATCCGTAATGCTGGCTTAATAGAATACCCTTTACATTCTTTATTTTTATAAATAATAAACCTTCAAAATTTGGACGTTTTACTCAAATTTCCATGAAAGAGCGAATTCTTGTTTCTTGTGTCCTGAGATTCAAGGCACCATCTACAAATTTCTCCAAAATATAATACTCAAAAAAGGAAATAAACAAGTGGTGCCAGGCACAACAAACCCCGCCCCTCGCACATACTTTGACCAACTTTTCCCAAATTCAATAGGCGTTTATTCTGGGTAGGTGGCAATCCTTAAACTGAATTTGGGGTGAATCTGGCCATTAGTTTTGCTGCTAGAGTGTTAACAAGCAAAGAAACAAACAAACACACAAATAAACAAACAAACAAACCGAACCAAAAACAGTACTCCTTGCCCTCCCCCTTTCGGTGGGGCAGGGTAACAAATAAATAAATACATAAATCAATCCATCGTCTATACCTGCTTCTTCCTCACTAGAGTCGCAGGGGGAGTTGAAGCCTATCCCAGCTGACTATGGGCGAAAGGCAAGGACCCCCCCCGGAATGCTCGCCAATCCATTGCAGGACGCACAAACCATTCATTCTCACCATCATACCTGCAGGCAATTTAGTGTCTCCAGCTAGCCTGATGTGCATGTCTTTGGACTGTGGGAGGAAACCCACATGAACACAGGAAGAACATGCAAGCTCCACATAGAAAGGCCCCCCGCCGGATTCAAACCCATGACCACAGCTCTTTCTTTTTTGCCCTCATCGGTTGTGTTTATGCATTTGCTGATGTGCAGGGTTGTGTAATGAAGCAGCTGTCAGATACACAGAGGGAAATGTGGAAATTAACTTACGTTAAACACTCTGAAAAACATACAGGAGCTTTATCAGTGTACTTACAATCAGGTACATACATATTTGGACATGAAGTTTTTGTTATTTTAGGATAACAACTATGGCGCATGACAGAAAAATGTTTTTTGCTGGTAAAGAATACCCCCTTCTCAACACTTTGCCAACCTGAAAACAGTCTCAAGGAGCAGGCTGTATCAGTGTCAAAAAGAGAAGATTTCACCAGAGTAAATACAGAGGGATCACAACAAGATCCCAACAAGGAAAGTCTAACTTCTGGCAAAAAAAAAAAAAAACACACCCTGTTTAAATGGGGAACAACATCCTACTAACAAAAGCAGTAGGATGAATTATGCATTCTGTAGGACAATATTATTCACTCGCATTCCAGCAAAAGCTTCAAATTTCATAGGAAGGTGCATCATAGTACAGATGACAATAACCTCAGTTGTATACTGAGAAAGCAACGCAAGAATTTTTTAAAGCAGAGTGCAATTTTTGCAATGGTTAAATTTCCTTAGCTAAATCCATGAGGTATGGATTGCCCTCACTTCGGCAAAACTGAAGGCAGAACGATCCAAAATGCGTAGAAACTGAGGACAGCTGCCATGGTCACCAAAGGAGCAAATTCTGATTTAAATTACTTTTGACTGTCCTCTGTCCACAGTCACCGTGTACAACACATTTTTAATGAGAGTGTATTTGCATCCGTTAAGAGAGAAACATGTAGGACTTGAACTTCAATGCTCCCTGTCCAGTGAGCCTCAAATATGTGCTGGGTTCACACTGAGCAGTGGGGATTATCACCCATGATTCTCTGCCTTAGAGGTAGAGACAGTTCTAACTTTTAGAAAGAGTGGGATTTCACTGAAATAAGAAAAAAAAACAGGTTGGGTGGGATCTAGACCGGGTGTCACAGGAGGGAGGAGTAGAACGGTAATACAGTACATGCAGTATTTGGACCTTTCTGACCTGTCAATCAAGTGTACAATAACTTCCAATCAGATAACCTTATCTTACTAAGGTCCTGCCTGTCCCGACAGCACCGCCATATTGTCCCACAATCAATGCAGTCATTAGCTGCGTGTATGACTTTATCGAAAATAGTTCATTGATGCGCTCGGGGAACGTGTAATACTGAGGAAAGATACCTTGCCCAGCAACCGGGAGCTCAATTAATCCTTCCTCCAAGGCCAAAAACGCAGTTGGAAAAGTGTTTGTGATGGATTAAGGCATGTGGAAGGCCTGCTGCAACTATACTGAAACACAGTGAAAATGCAACGCCTGATTTTTAAAATTCCAGGTGATTTTTTGAAGCCATCAAAATTACCACAGAAGAAATATAGTGGTATGAAGGTTAAAAGCTGGAATTTCTGCAAATTCAGGTTTGAACCCAGTTTGTGTGTCTGTCAGGAGATCACTTCTCCAAAACGCAACTTAGTCATGTCATTAGCAGCAGGTTGAATGCATCACTTGAATGACATGCAAGTGCAAAGCAAGACAATGGACGCATGAAAGGCACAGCGGTTCATCCCTATCAGCATCAATATCAGGATGCCCCGGCTTATAGTACAGCAGAGGGAGCGAGCTTTGGGGATGCTGCATGGGGGAACATCTCAAAGAGAGGTTGCCGGCCTGTTCAGGGTCAGTTCACCCACCATCAACAGACTGGCACATTGCTACCAACAGACAGGAAGTGTTCACAACCTCCCTATGAACGTCATCAAGACAGGTGTGTTCTAGAGAGAAATTGGTTTGGTGGGGGTTGTGTCGTGGTCTGGGCTGCCGTTAATGTGAGATTTCGTGGTGAAATCGTTGTGATTCGTGGAGGTCTAATGGCACAACAATATGTGGATGAGATTTTAAGACCAGTTCTCCAACCACTTTTGAGCAACCATGGACAACAACGATTACCGTTCATGTTCCAACGTGACAACGCCCATCCCCATACCCCACGCCTCACCAGAGACTTTCTCCAACGTGTCCACCAGCGTCAATGTCAACCACGCTTTGTCGCCGAGTTGACAGCAGCACTACAGGAGGAGTGGAGGAACATACCCCAAGCAACTGTGCAACGTTAGTGTGTATCAATGCCTCGCCGTTTACGCGCGTGTGCAAGCACAGGGAGGATACACTCGCTACTGACAGTTTGTGGAGGATCTGTGCATTCACAATGGCATATCGGAAACATTGATGAGATAATATGATGAAACTTCACAGTGTTATGGAAAATTAAATCCTTTTTCTATTCGTATTAAAATTGAATCAAAAAAACCTTGGTTGTTTCTTCTTCTTGGTTATTAAATATGGGTTTTGTGTTTTCACCGTGTGTCAGTATAAATGGAATTAGATCAAAAAACACAAGGCTGTTTGCCTGAAGGTAAGCAAATGAATTTTTTTTTTTTTGCCATTTCGCCTTCACTAGTTAGTTACCAACAATCTCTGCATATGTTTTGCTGAGAAGACAAAATTACACCCACGGCATCATTGATGTATACGTTAACATAGTATTGTTTTTCCCTAGTGGACTTCTGTGCACAATACGAGATGTTGCTATAAACCAGTACCTTTTCTGCTGAGAACATGATGCACCCAGCACAGGCATTCGCAACATTAGATAACATAAAACATCTAGCCAAATGGTGAAGGATTTTGCAATGGCACGATATAATCTGCTTATAAACTTTAACGCAAGGAAAGATGGCTAGGTAGCAAGCCAGCAAACTAGCTACAGTTGGATTCAGAACGTCAGTCGCTTAGCTGAAATGATTAAAGTTAACTTGTCATCGAAATTAGTTTGGAGGAAAACGCTGATATAACGAACATGAGATTAATAACTCAATTATGTATAATGTAGCTAGTTTAAGGGTTAGCTGCATTGCGTAATATGATTTATTACAAAGTCCAGCTAGCGGATTGTCTGACTCATGCTGGAAGCGGCAAGAAAAAGGCAGAGAGGACTACATGCACTTGGTTACGTATGCCAACTCTCAATCGCCAGCACTTTGAGGTTACTCTTGTATGTCCACCCATTCCGTTAATAATTTTGATGTCATGGATATATCCTTCCGTGAAATAGTTAAGGCCTCTCTGGACAACTTTGCCGGACAAGTTGGACGCATTCGGTGAGAAACAAACCGCAATATTTTCTGGGATACGCGCCAGAGAGTGGTGCCCAAACATGTGCTGTGCTGTTGTCAATGTGGAACTGAGCTGCACTGCATGTGGGGCACAGCAACAGTGACTAAGGGGGGCGGAGTTGGTCAGGGCGAGTCGGAAAGCTCCATTGATCTGTTACTATAACCAAATATCATTGTAATAAATATTAAACGGTATCTATCGCTGAAAATATTTAAGTAATAAGCAGATTAACTGACAAAAAAATATATACGTAAATTAACAATGTTCAATTAAAAAAAAAAAAGTTTTTGAGCTTTACTCCAAAAATACATTTTTGTACTTTCTTAAATATTGGCATTGTTTAAGAATGAAAATAAAACCAATTTTTAACATTTTTGCAAAATAATACAAGCTTTATTTAAAATAAAATGTTGCCAGAAAAAAAAGATGTGGAATCCAAATTAATCCAAATTTTCAAATTTCTTATAAAAACATAAAAAAGACAGCAAAAAAGACTAAATAAACTATTTTATGATTAGCAAGATTTTTAAATCTTCAAAGGAAAATGTTATATTGAAATAGTTTGATTTGCCATGAAAGCAATACACTGTATAATCAATAGTTATGAAAAGTAGTATGAAACAAGCAGCACTAAAATAGTTTTAAAATTGTTGATGCAGTCATTACCTTTTTCTTACTCTGCTCAGAGGGAAGGACAAAAAAACTCATTGGTTGCTTAGAACAAAATATGATCCTTGGGAAGCTGCATGAGTGCGGTTGAGTTAATAGCTCTTAATGCATCAATCTGAGAGCCAAAATGGATGCCTCTTACCCACACAATGAACAGAGCAGCAACAAAATTAAACTGATTAGCAGGAAATGCACACAAATTGTTCAGTACATTGTCACACAGGCTGAAGCTTATTGTTTTCATTTTTGCTCCCTGAAAAAAACATATTCCATTCGTTTCATACTTAAGTGGGCTGCAATTACTGGGTATAGTCTGCACTGCCATGACATCATCATCCAGCAAATGTAGCAGAATTACTTTGATGCAAATACCAACACTTCCAATGCCATGATAAATGAACTAACTAATTAAGTTCGGCTGAATTGCTCATTTACCAATGCCAACTAGAGAAAAAACATGCAGGATGGCAGATCAGGAAATGTCTTAGTGACCACAGTTATATAGCAGGGATCATGAACTCACAGTCCTCGAGGGCTGAATATTGCTGGTTTTCCACCCACCCTATACCTGGAGGTCAGGTGTAAAGGCAGAGTGACCAATAAGAAGCACTAATTGTTCAGTTAACTTGTTAATTATCTTGGATATAAAAGGAAAAAAAAAAAAACAGGGCTAGATTTTGACTGGTGATCACTGCAATGTGACGTCACAAGAAGAATATTTTGATAGCCTTTGTTAAACAGGGTAAATGGGTCCTGGTATGCTCTGCTTTGTAAACTTATTTGTGGAAACTTCCATCAAAGGACCTGTCAATCTAAATATTCTCCTCCTCTTTCAGGGAGCCCCTCCCCAACATCATCATAGTCCCTCCCACTAAAAGTTGGAGGGTTTTCGGTGGTCAGACCTTTTCCTCCTACGGGGACAAGTGAGAAGACAAACAGACACAGAGTCGGGAAAAGGCTAATTTTTACTGAATACCAGCTTCAAACTTGTAGTGCTCTATTGACAGAAACACTGTTATTTAAACTTATTTAGTATGTTTCTGTGTGCCACATTTAACTGTTTATTTTCAGAAAAGTTAGCAGGACAGAAGGAAAGAAAACACATTTTCAAATTTGCCGAGGAAAACACTACTGAAGATACTTTCCATAGCCCATCTATGGACTAAAATAGGGTGGACTGATACATTTTAGATTACACTCTAAACGCTGATAGGTATATGTTTCATAGAGCAGGATTATCTTATAGAAACTCACCCATCTGAATCCAGTCCAGAGTAACAGCATCATCGTAATTTTCTGTGTCAGTCACATGATCACCTGTAATAAACCACATAAGGAGGGGTCTGTAAGCTGAACAGTCATGGAAACAGGCAGTGCGAATCAAACAGACTGGAAGTAGAAACTTTTTACCCGAATTAATGACATCAAAATCTGAAATGTTTTTAACTTTACAAAGTAATAAATCACCCAACAATAGTCAAACTCATAGAAACCTTGTGGCAACTGCTCAGCTTAACCCATTTAAACCGGGACAGCATGTGCGCATTTTAAGAACGTGTTGTTGCCGACACAGATACGCGCGTAATTTTGAAAGTACCGTAATTACTGTAAGTTTTGCGCAATAGAAAAAAATTCCAACTGTTCCTGAAAGCTGAGAAGCTGTGCTTCAGCCCAAATACAGGTTACTATGGTAAACATGGCAGCATGATTCTCTGCTGGGATTTTTGCATTAGGCCTTAAAGGGTTAAAGGGGACATATAAAGAAAAACTTACTTTTTCAGTTCTTGTGCGTATAGGCCCTACATTTCAATGCCTGGAGTTGCTTGCACATGGCTCGCATAGAGGCTGGTCTTTTTTGAAGTTTTGCCAAGTGGCAAGCATTTATTTGCCCATCCAGATGCGTTAATGCGTTTTATCTTTTCTTTTTTGCTTGGATTAATTTGCATCCCTTTCCAATTGCAGATAGTCATAGTTTTGCCTTAGCCATGCAAGAATAAGCTTTTGTGACCGAATTGGGCATGCCCAGCTGGTGACATAGCCCCTTAGAGAAATGACAAAGGGGTCACCAATAGGCTGCAATGACATTGAAAATGCAAAACATATGATATTGTACGGATGAGAATGATAATAACACAAATGATTATAAAGCCCATTTCCAATGAAGTTGGGTCATTGTGTAAGACATGAATAAAAACAGAATACAATGAATTGCAAATCCTTTCCGCCCTATATTCAATTGAGTACACAACAAAGACAAGATATTTAATAATCAAATTGATAAGCTTTATTGTTTTTTTGGAAATATTCACTCATTTTGAATTTGATGCCTGCAACACATTCCAAAAAAGCTGGGACAGGGGCAACAAAAGACTGGAAAAGTTGAGGAATGCTCAGAAAACACCTGTTTGGAACATTCCACAGGTGAACAGGTAAATTGAAAACAGGTGAGTGTCATGTTTAGGTATAAAAGGAGCATCCCCGAAAAGCTCAGTTGTGCACCAGCAAGGATGGGGCGAAGTTCACCACTTAGTGAACAACTGCGTGAGCAAATAGTCCAACAGTTTTACGTGCTATTGCAAGGAATATAGGGATTTCATCATCTACAGTCCATAATATCATCAAAAGATTCAGAGAATCCAGAGAAATCTACACAAAAGCGGTAAGGCCAAAAACCAACATTGAATGCACGTGACCATCGGTCCCTCAGGCGGCACTTAATTAAAATCCGACATCATTCTGTAAAGGATATTACCATGTGGACTCAGGAACACTTCGGAAAACCATTGTCAGTTAACACAGTTCGTCGCTACATCTACAAGTGCAAGTTAAAACTCTACCATGCAAAGTGAAAGCCATATATCTACAACACCCAGAAACGCCACTGGCTTCTCTGGGCCTGAGCTCATCTGAGATGGACTGACGCAAAGTGGAAAAGTGTGCTGAGGTTTGACGAGTCCACATTTCAAATTGTTTTTGGAAATTATGGATATTGTAGCGGAGTAACTACTATCATCTTCGCTCGCTGCAATTCTGTCCTGCATATTCATCATCTCATGTTGTCGCAGCATCAACCGCGGACTATCTCCCTATGAAGATTGCATTAGTTAATGCGCAGTCTCTGTCAAACAAATCGTTTATTTTAAATGATTTTTTTTTACTTCTAAGGGATTGGACATTTTATTTTTTACCGAGACATGGCTTAATGTTGGCGATTCTACCCCTCTCTGTGAACTCTATCCCAATGACTGCAGCTATTTTAACTCTCTCAGGTGTACTGGTCATGGCAGTGGCTTAGCCACAGTTTTCCGTAAATGTTTTTAATTTAAACTGTTGCCTGTTCATGCGTTTCTGAGTTTTGAGGTGCAGCTACTTAAGATTGATGATATCTCTTCAGTACTTTGTGCTTTGGTGTATAGACCTCCTAAGTTTAATAAGGATTTTATTCAGGAATTTTCTGAGTTTTTATCCTCTGCTATTCTTCGCTGTGAGAAACTTTTAATTATTGGTGATTTCAATATTCATGTCTGTTGTCCGTCTAGGCCCTTGGTGAAAGAGTTCATGTGTCTTGTGGAATCTTTTACATACCTGCAAACTTTTTGCTTTTCAGTGAAAATCGCCGCTTTTAATTCAAAAAGGTCATGTATGCAAATTGTGTAAATCCGAGGAGTTTTTTTTTTTGGGGGGTGTTGGCGTCGCTGCAGGGTGAAGTTGCCTTCAGAAGTCGACTTCCAGGCTGCTCAGCCTGTCAGGCTTCGTAAACGCCGCCCCCAAGTACAACCAATCAGATCGCGAGCTAGAGTACAATCAATCCGCTAACGAGGCAGCCAATTCAATTCGGAAGCCTTTACTCGGTAAGTGGGCTTAAGAACATCATTATTGTTAAAAACGAATGCATTTAATCCTGAGTTTTCTCATTAAAGAAACTGAGGTAACATTCGATATTTCAGCTATTTTGATTATGTTAACCAGTGCAAACAAGTGCTATTTTTTTGTCTTACAGTTAACTTATAGACCTAACCTTAGCTAAACAGGTCATACTTGTTAACATAAACACGTCTACAATCTAACTTCAAGTATAACTCTGTTTGAAACATAAAATTGGCCTACTTGTGAGACACTTTGTTCAATAAGCTGTCTAGTTCAGCTTCTTAAAAACTTCAACTGCCAAGTTGCTGTAACGTTAGCTGACTAATGCCTTCCAGGCTGACCGTAGAGACTAGCGACTTGCAGGCTGGTTAGAAGACTAATGTTGATTTGATATTGTATGATCTTCAATAGTATTGCCTCAGATGCCTTCAAGGCTGATTGTAGAACACTAGTGCCTTCCAGGCTGACCGTAGAGACTAGTGCCTTGCAGGCTGGTTAAAAGGCTAATGTTGATTTCATATTGTATAATCTTTGATAGTATTCAGTCCGAAGCCTTCAAGGCTGATTGTAGAGACTAGTGCCTTATAGGCTGGTCAAAAGGATAATGTTGATTTCATATTGTATAATCTTTGATAATATTCAGTCAGATGCCTTCAAGGCTGATTGTAGAGACTAGTGCCTTTCAGGCTGGTTGGTAGGCTGATGATTTCATCATATACAGTATCTCACAAAAGGGAGTACACCCTTCACGTTTCGACAATTAATTGGTCATATCTTTTCAAGGGACAACGTTCCAGAAATGAAACTTGAATATATTCTAGAGTAGTCATTGTACAATATGTGTAGCAGTGTAGATTTACTGCACTGTTCAAATAACTGAACAAACAGTCATTATTTCCAAAATGGGTGGTGACAAAAGTGAGTACACACCCCAATTGGAAATGGTCAACCAAGCAATGAAACGTGTCTTATTCATCATGCTCATGCTTTTGTCTGTTCGACTGGGCCATATGAGATTGTGTAACATGTTGAAGGTTTAAACTGTGGTGCTTTGGGTGCAATGCTCTCATTCTGGTCACTGGATGGTCAACATGGCACCTCATGGGAAAGAACTCTCTGAGGATCTGAAAAAGAGAATTGTTGCTCTCCACAAAGATGGTCTAAGCTACAAGAAGATCTGTGAAACCATGAAACTGAGCAACAGCATGGTGGCCAAGGTTATTCAGCGGTTTTCCAAGACGAGTTCTACTCGGAACAGGCCTCGTCAGGGTCGACCGAAGAGGTTGAGTCCTCGTGCTCCGCGTCAGGTGCACAAGTTGGCTTCAGAAAACAGACACGGGAGTTCTGGCAGCATTGCTAACGAGGTTGCAGCAGTGGGAGAACAGCCTGTCAGTGCTCAGACCATACGCCATGCACTGCACCAAGTCGGTCGGCATAGCCTTCAGCCAAGACGGAAGCCTCTTCTGAAGCTAGCCCACAATAAAGCCCGAAATAGCCCACAATAAAGCCCGAAAACAGTTTGCTGAAGACAACCAGTCGAAGAACATGAACCACTGAAAGCATGTTCTGTTGTCTGATGAGACCAAGATAAACTTGTTTGGCTCAGATGGTGTCCAGCATGTGTGGCGGCGCCCTGGGGAGGAGTACCAAGGCAAGTTTGTACTGCCTACAGTCAAAAATGGTGGTGGCAGCATCATGGTCTGGGGCTGCATGAGTGCCTCTGGTCCTGGGGAGCTGCACTTCATTGATGGAATAATTGATTCCAACACATACTGTGACATTCTGAAGCAGAACATGATGCCTTCCCTTTGATAACGGCAGTTTTCCAACATGATAACGACCCAAAACACACCACCAAGATGACAAATGCCTTCCTGAAGAAGCTGAAGGTGAAGGTGATGGCATGGTCAAGTATGTCTCCAGACCTGAATCCCATTGAGCACCTGTGGGTCATCCTCAAGAGGAAGGTGGAGGAGCAGCAGATGTCCAACATCCACCAGCTCCATGATGTTGTCATGGAGGAGTGGAGGAGGATCCCAACAACAACCTGTGCAGCTCTGGTGAATTCCATGCCTAGGAGAATCCAGGCAGTGCTGGACAACAATGGTGGTCACACTATATTGACACTATGGACACAATTTGGCATGTTTACGGTGAGGTGTACTCACTTTTGTTGCCACCCATTTTGGAAATAGTGACTGTTTGTTCAGTTATTTGGACAGTGCAGTAAATCTACACTGCTACGCATATTGTACAATGACTACTGTAGAATATATTCAGATTTCATTTAATTTCTGTAACGTTGCCCCTTGAAAAGATATAATAAATTCATTGTCCAAATGTGAGGGGTGTACTCTCTTTTGTGAGATACTGTGTGTGTGTGTATATATATATATGAGTGTGTGTGTGTGTGTGTGTGTTTGTGTGTACAATTCTGATGCCTTCAAGGCTGACAGTAGAGACTCCCTCAGCATTACTGAGGGCGGCCTCTACTGAGTTGGAGCTTACCAAGGCTAATTTAAAATCCTCTATTTTTCAGCCCATAGATTTATTACAGTTTGAAACCAACCACGTTACCTCAGAAAACTGACCGAGGTGTTGTTGCATATTGATGTTGTCTTTACTTTTTACACTCTTTTTAGGAGTTCAAACGATGTCTCTACGCCATCGTGGAGCCCTGTCTACCCGCCCCGCTAAAACAGTAAAAAAAAAAAAAAAAAAAAAACAGCCCCAGCACCCATCCCGGGCCCTGATGCCTTGAAGGCATCTGACTGAATACTCTATGAAAGATCATACAATATGAAATCAACATTAGCCTTCTAACCAGCCTGCCAGGCACTAGTCTCTACGGTCAGCCTCGAAGGCATCTGACTGAATACTATGAAAGATCATACAATATGAAATCAACATTAGCCTTTTAACCAGCCTGCAAGGCACTAGTCTCTACGGTCAGCCTGGAAGGCACTAGTGCTCTACAATCATCCTTGAAGGCATCTGAGGCAATACTATTGAAGATTAATTCTCTTGCCAAGAGAATTCCCTCAGATATTTGTCACACTGGTGTACATCCATCCGAGGGCGAATGCTGAGTCCGCCACCCGGGTGATTGTAAAAACTGTGCAGAAACTTCAAAGTGTCGCGCCGGATGCGCCCAACTTTATAATGGGCGATTTTAACCACTGTAAGCCTGGGAAGTCGCTCAGCAACTTCTACCAGTATGTCACTTGCCTGACAAGGCATATGAAATGTCTGGACCTTTGTTACGGTAGTATTAGGGGGGCAGGTCATTGTGTATGTACAGGTCATTCAGCAGAGCACCTCTTGGTCTCTCCGACCATAACGTTGTTTATTTGGTTCCGGTCTACAAAACTGCCCCGAGAAGAACAAAACCCGAGCGACGATTAGTTCCGGTCTGGTCCGAGGATTCGACTCAGTGCCTTTTGGACTGTTACTCCTGCACGGACTGGGATTTATTTAAAAAAGGTTGCTTGGACTTGGATGAACTTGTTGAGACAGTTACTGCATATATCAGTTTCTGCGAAAACGCAGTTATTCCAAAGAAAATCATCTCTATTTTTCCCAATAACAAACCATGGGTGTCTAAATCTGTGAAGAATATTATTAATCAGAGAAACATTAGTTTTAAACAGGGGGATGCTGTACTTTGTAAAGAGTTACAGAAGCAAGTAAAAAGAGCTCAAACTAGCTAAACTTAAATACAAAGACAAAGTTGAATCGCTGCTGAGTAGTGGGAGGTCACGACCTGCTTGGGATGGGGTCAGATCAATCATGGGCCTGCAGCCTGATAGAAAGCCCATTTTTTTTAAAGGCAAGACTGATACTGAGCTTGCGAATGAACTTAACTCTTTCTATAACAGATTCAATACCCCGGACTTTTCTGAAGAATTGTCTGTGTATGGCAGGTGCACAGACAATATTGATATAGAGATTGATAAGGAGGGAGTGACAAGAATACTGAGAGGAGTGAAGGAAAGGAAGAGCCCTGGTCCTGATAATATCAGCGGCCGTCTCCTTAAAATCTGTGCAGAGCCACTATCTGACATTCTCTCCTTTATCTTTAAAAAGTCACTTCAGCTACGTAAAGTTCCTCTTCTCTGGAAAGAGTCAGTCATTGTACCAGTGCCTAAGACCAAGCCACCCAAGTCACTCAATGATTACAGGCCAGTAGCACTCACCTCTCTTGTTATGAAAGCTTTTGAGAAAATTATTAAGCAGGAAATTTTGAGTGTAACACAAACACAACTTGACCCTCTCCAGTTTGCCTATAGGGCAGGCAGAGGGGTTGAAGATGCTACTAGCAGCCTGCTCAATATGGTGCTAAACCATCTGGAAGGGGCAAAGCATTTTGCACGCTTACTATTTGTTGATTTCTCATCAGCTTTTAACTGTATTCAGCCACATATTTTAGCAGATAGACTTTTAACGACACACAACATAAACCCAGGGCTTATAGCCTGGCTAGTTGATTTTTTAACCTTCAGATCCCAAAGAGTCAAAGTTAATGGCATTTTATCAGAGACCCTCCTGTCTTCCACTGGCTCCCCCCAGGGGTGTGTCCTTTCCCCGCTCCTCTATGTTATATATACAAATGAATGCCGTTCACAGTATGAAGGAAGTCAGGTGATAAAGTTTGCAGACGACTCTGTCATAGTATCCCTCCTCACCGATAAAGAGTCTGACCATGGGCCAGTGGTGGATGATTTTATTGTATGGTGTAAGCATTCCTTTTTAAACATCAATGTCTCTGAAACAAAAGAAATGATTATTGATTTTAGGAGACAGCGCCCCCCTCACACCCCCACTGTTATTGATGGCCAGTCTGTGGAAGTGGTACAGGAGTATAAATACCTAGATATAACGATTGATGGAAAACTCACTTTTGACTCCCACACTGATGCTGTCTGTGCCAAAGCCCACCAACGTATGCACTTTTATCGGAAATTGAGGAATTTTAACATCGACAGTACTTTTATGAGAATGTTTTACTCCTGTTTTATTGAGTCTGTTTTAACCTCCTGTTTTATTTACTGGTATGGGTCACTGACAATCAGAAATAAGAAAAGATTGGAGAAGATAGTTCATACTTGCAGCAAGATTGCAGGCTTAAACTTCCCTGACCTCTCCCATGTTTTTAACATTAGAACTGTGACTAAGGCTAATCTATTGCTGCTGACCCTAGCCACCCCCTTGCCTGTCATTTTAAATTACTTCCCTTAGGACGAAGGTACTCCATGCCAAGATGCAGATCCAACAGACTGAGAAATTCATTTGTCCCCACTGCCATCTCATTCTTAAACAAGCTGAAATGACTTTTAATGCACTTTATAGACTATTTTAGAACATGTTGTCACTTTATTTATTTATTTATTTTTTATTCATGTATTTATGATGTGTGAATTGTTGTGTGCCGTGTCTGTCTGCTCTTCTTGTTTTTTTACTGCTGGCTGTACCACAAATTGCCCCTTGGGGACAATAAAGACTACCTTGACCTTGACCTTGACCTTGATTATACAATATCAAATCAACATTAGTCTTCTAACCAGCCTGCAAGGCACTAGTCTCCACAATCAGCCTTGAAGGCAGCTAACGTTACAGCAACTTGCAGTCGAAGTTTTTAAGAAGCTCAGCTAAACAGCTTATTGAACAAAATATTTCACAAGTAGGCCAATTTTATGTTTCAGAGTTATACTTGAAGTTATATTGTGGAAGTGTCTAAGTTAACAAGTACGACCTATTTAGCTAAGGTTAGGTCTATGTTAACTGTAAGACAAAAGAAGCACTTGTTTGCATAGGTTAACATAATCAAAATAGCTGAAATATCTAACGTTACCTCACAAATCAGTTTCTTTAATGAGAGAAGACGATTAAATGCACTAGTTTTTAACAATATTGATGCTCTTAAGCCCAGTTACCGAGTAAAGGCTTCCGAATTGAATTGGCTGCCTCCTGAGCAGATTGGCTCTAGCTCGCTAGCTGATTGGCTATACTTTGGGGCGGTGTTTACGCAGCCTGGAAGTCGACGTCTGAAGGCAACTTCACCCTGCAGCTATGGGGGAGAGGGGAGAGTTCACTCCGGGCCTACATGACCCGTAGAGCGCTACATTTGGAGTATCAGAATCTTCAGTAGCCATCTATGGATGGAACTAATATACACTCATTGCGTAGAACGCATCGTGCAAGTTTTTTTGTCCAATCAAGATAGGATTTCGCTTTGATGGCGGCAAGTTGCAACTTTTTTTTTTTTGACAAAGGTCTACTACGTTACCATAGTAGCCTACTTCAGTACTAAAGTGGTAAGTCTCGTTATCTGTCAGCGATATAATATTCTGTTGAAATTGGGTTGATGTATCTAGACATCTACTTGCTAAATTAAGGAGTTCCTAAAATGTGTTGTGATCCGTTTCTCATGTTCAACGTAAGTTAATTGTGAATAGCTCGTCTGAATTGTGTTAACGTTAGCCACCTAGATAGATGCAATGCTAGTGATTTTCGAAAGACTATCTCCACTGCATCCGAATTGCTACGTGGTTTAATGTATGCCGTTGTCGTGAGATCACGAAAATGAAAACGGACTGGTAAGGAGTCAAAAATACACCCGTTTCTGCTGTAGGCTAGAATTATTTAGTGATTTAACCCAAACACCTGTTCTAGTCTAGCGGTGACATTAATGTGGACGATGCAGTTGGGTTAGCATACAATGCAGGGCTGGTGATAAGCGGTATCGCATCGCAATATGCGATCAGTTTTTTTTTTTTTTTAATGCGCCAATCTGCGACGGGCTTTTGAAATCCCCATCGCATATTTTGCGATAAAGTCTTCGGATAATGTGAAAAGAAGTTTTAGTCCAGTTTCGAACGAAGACAGGCTCCCACAGTTTCTTTATATCGTCCTGATCGGCCTCCGCAACCGCACTATGGATAGCCTAACGGCCCGACTCTGAAACCATGGTAGCAAGTTGAATGCATAGACAGTAAAAGAAGTGGACGGTGGGATGGCGCTGTTTTCAACGGGAGAGTGTGAAGCTCAATTGAACGAGTTTTCAGTTGGGCACCACGCCTATTGCGCAGGCTCGAAGTCAGCTCGCTGACGTAAACCAACGTCCTGAGAAGCGGTAACTCGTCTGGTAGATGTATCCTACACATAATTCCCAGCGAGCAAGCGATTGCATCTGTCAATATAGTCTGATTCCGTTTGATGTTATTATGTTTTGCGAATTATTACTTCATAGGTAC
This sequence comes from Gymnothorax javanicus, assembly GCA_029692085.1. Classification (NCBI taxonomy): domain Eukaryota; kingdom Metazoa; phylum Chordata; class Actinopteri; order Anguilliformes; family Muraenidae; genus Gymnothorax; species Gymnothorax javanicus. Next base: position 66,058,068 of record CM056200.1, read on the forward strand.
TTCACTTCGTTAGCGATGTGGCTCAATCGTCTTCTGTCCATGATTCGTTATGGGCTTCTGGTCTAAACAGTACGGTTATTTACGTCCTGAGCGACAGAAAGTCGCCGGCATTTCACGTCACTTTTAGCATAGCCTGGTGCCATCGGCTAAAAATGCTTACTATTAGACCATAACGCTACATACAAAGTAAAGACGTCTGCTACAAAATGTAGTTTCTCTGTAGAAAATATTATTGCTGACATGAAGGCTCATAATGTTTTTAGTGTAAAGTTATTTGATGTCAAAAGTCAGGCAAAATGAATGGGGGTGAATGGAGAAGCTACCGCTAGTTGATCATCTGCTATCTTCTAGAGCGTTCAATTGAGCTTTAACTTCCGGGTGTATTCCTACCCCCTTGGTTGAATGACCCCATTTCCTGCCTCCGCGCCAGTCTCGCCCACAGAGCAAAAGAAAACACTGGAGTGGACAACGTCATTGGCCGAACCAACCGCAAAACGTGAGCCGCGTCTACCAGCTTGCGTAAGGAATTAGCGGGGGAATTGTGCAATCAAACGCTGTACATGTGTGTATGCGACTAGATAAAATGAAATGAAAAACACTGGACTGGTGACACACATCAGCCTACAAGCTCGACCATTATTTAATGAATTATTATTTTGTTTACAGGTGTTTGTTGTCAAGGAAATTCTTAATCGTTAGTTAAAATTCAAAAACATTAAATTTAAATAACTTGTAAATATATAGACAAAAAAAGAGTTGTATATTTATGTCTAAGGAATGCTGTTATCATATTTTGAACACGTATTTGTACCTTGATTTCCTGTAGTGCTCTATATTCTAGATTATGGCAATTTGTATTTTAATATTTAAATGTTCATCTTGGTTCATCGTAATTACCTTTATTAATTTCTTTCACAGTAAAAATATTATGTACAGGGCTCAAAATAGCGGGTGCATAGGTGCATGTATGCACCCGGTTTTCGGCAGGTACACCCAAAATTTAACGTCGTATACACCGCGTGCACCTAGTAAAAATCTGCCCCCGAAATAAATCCTCTTTCTACAAATGCGCTCATCCTTACCCGGAATGTTAAATTTTATCGGTAAGGGACGAGAATTAATGACAAAATCGATGGGAGTACAAGACTGTAGAACACGTTTGGTCTGAGGCCGCGTATGTGTTAACATTGGCTGATCGCATAATGTATATTTCTCATCAAAGACTTTCCCTGATCCAGGATCAGAGAGTTTGTGGGATATCTGCCCTCCGTGGCACCATGGGGCGCCGCCAGCACAGACCACAACTCGAGCCAATGGGACTGCGTCCTAACGGGAGAAATAGGGTGCGTTCGAGCGCGTCTGCCTGTAAGCCGGCTGCGCGAGATTACCCGAAAAATGCGCGAGAATCTTGCGAAGTTGCGATAAACTCTCCAAACCCGAGATAGCTGCAAGATCCTGCAGCTATCGCAGGGTTTGGAGGGCTTATCGCGCAACTTCGCAAGATTCTCGCATTTTTCGGGAATCCAACAAGAGCCGGATTACTTGCAGACGCGCTCGAATGCACCCCTAGTTTTACACTGATTGGGTGGACACACAGAGATATAAAAAAACTAGAGTGGACGACGTGTGGGCTGGACCAAAGCGCACACGGCAGAATAGCTCCGCCATCTTGTGTATGTATAAATGTCCGATGAGGCACATGTAAACTGGGTGTTGAAAAATATTAATTTTTTTTTTTCTGGGGAGAGACTAGTTTTCCACGTTCTTTTTTATCTGTTCATACTTAAAAAGGACACGAATAAGGAATTGTAATTGACCAACAATATATATGCTTCATTATTTGGCAAAGCTAAAGAATAAGCTCTACGATTGCCTTACCCTTTATATTATCGCTCAGTTAACTACGTTTTCGTTTCGTTCAAAGAAAAAGCGTTCGCATTCAGCTGAGCCTGTGAGTCTGACCCAGGTCTATACGCGGAAGAAACTAGTCGTTATATGCATATATGAATTTATATATAGCCTATGCTTTGTGTATTACGATCGGAACAACTTCATTCTGAAGTGTTCATACCTACTTGTTGTCATAATTTAATCCGTCTTTGCCCTGACACAATGGATAACAAGATTATATTGCGTGTTTCCCCAACTGGGATCAATGTAGAAGTCTCAAAACTAAAGTATGTTAATGAAACCGCGCCCATTTCATTTTCTGCAAATACACTGTTAATAATAAATGAATAAACTGAAGCCTTTTTTGCCAGGTAATGTAACTGGCACCTTTTTTTGCCAGTTATTTTAACTGTAATTTTACAATAAGTGCATGTTCAGTGTAAACCACAGTTAAATGCATGCAGGACTCCTCTTAAAGTTAAAATGACAAGGAGACAATGCGTTAATTTAAATTCAGTCAGTTTATGACAGTGTAGGAAAGCCGAACTTCATTTCGTTGCTCTGTTGCGACTCCCTATGTGCATGGTGCAAACCAGCTTGCCCAGTATACACGAGTGCTTTTGAATGGAAATGCATTGTGACGGGACTGGACATTTTGTCCGATGTAAGCGATAATCCGTTATATAAAATCAGGTATATTCGATGTTCATTTCATGGAAAAATATTACAGAAAAAACTCGGGACATCAGCTGTTGTCCGGTATGAGCGAGTTTCCGTTTTATACGAGGACGATTTAGGCGAGTTCTCCTGTATTTTCCTATGAACGTCTGCCCCGATATACATACACAAGATGGTGGCCGAGTGCTGCCACAGAAACGAATACTTTGTCCACTCTAGTGTTTTTATATCTCTGTAGGTGGACACTTGAAATTATGCACGCGCATACTCGGGTAGACACTTGGGAAGTTGTAATTGAGATTAATGTTTGAAGATCCGTTCCCGTTGGTTGATGTATGCACTTACTCGTTGGATGTAATTTAAGTGGCTGCTGGGTGATTAATAAAATATTACCAAAAAAAGAAAAAAAACTTCTAGATTAAATATAATCTTGGAGGAGAGGTTCTTAATTATGGAGTTATGAAGAATGTAAAAATATAAAAACAGCAAAAAGCAGCACTGTTGCTGCTATTGAGGCCAGAGAGGTCTATGATGGAGTTGTGGAAAATTACTTTAGTTTCTCGGCCAAGTCAAACAAAGTGAAATTAAATTATAGATTGAATATTATCTGACTGTGATAAATAACAATAGTACACTCAGTTTTACCGATTTTTTCTTTTTTTTGTATTTTTTTCCATTATTTTTCTTATATACAGCATGATTTTAATAAAATCTCATCCCACCAATAATCCTAACCTGTTGCACCACTGGAAATTTACAGTAGTTCTATGGGATATCAAAGAATCTGAGTTTAAGAATATTTGTTTATTCATTTTGTACTGCTGCAAAGCGGCTTTTTTTTATTGAATTAAGCAAGTTTTAGACTGTGCACCTAAACACGCACGAGTGCACCCATTTTCAAAATCTGGGTGCGCCATCCTAATTCGAGCCCTGATGTATGATAAAAACCAGTCTTGAATATTCACTCATTCACAGCCTGAGCCAGGTGAGTGGCTTAGGTAGAACCAACTAAAACTTAGTCATTCCTATTTAGTTGCCGAGTTACTACATGTTAGCTGTAAGTGGGACCCATTTGTTAAGTCCAAGCAGTTTTAGCACTAATTGCTTACATACCACAGCTTTTGTAATGGGCGGTGATAGGACGCCAGGTGCCGCGACCAGTGAGAGAAAGAGCATTGAGCAGCCCAGATAAAAGACAAACACAAAAGAGGTAAAAACCTCCGGCAAAGGCTCGCGCTTCCAAGGACAAATAAAAGTCCGCAAAACAGAAGCAGAGCGAGAGAAAATAAACAACAAGAGAGAAGATTTCTGAAAGAATCAATTCCTAACAATAAAGGCATATAACAAATCACTAGGAAGATTTAACTAGAGATTTTCTCCAGCCGAAGTGCTAGAAACGAACAGACACTCTAGCAATAGGTGTGGCGAACCCCTGGTCATATATATAGAGTCCGGAAAACTCCGCCCCAGCTCAATCAGCCAGCTGGGCCAGGAATTCGATGGACAAGAACTCCAATGTCGTCCCGGACAATAGAACAAAGAAAGGTCCAAAAAACAAACGCACGCCTAAACCATGACAGCTTTAGTGGTATTAATAAATGTTTTTTTTACTTGAAGCAATTGCTGTCTTTTCTCTTAATTTTCTTCTCAGAGTACGCCAGAATGCTTAATTTATGTGTTAAAATCACAATTTTTTTTTCTGGGGGGGGGATTCCCCCAGACACCCCTACAGGGTGTCACCTTTTTCATCCATCTTGAGTTTGCAGGTATGCATTTAATCTAACGCAGTTTGTGACTGGCCCTACCCATCAGAAAGGCCACACCCTGAATTTGGTTTTAACCTCAGGTCTGACAGTCAAGAATTTAGAAATTCTTGATGCTGGTCTCTCTGACCACTGTCCAGTTGTCTTTGAATCCTCACTATCCTTTCCTACACCTCATATGCCTCAACCCCCCCGGTTTTCTCGAACTATAAATGCGTCTACAGTCATGCAGTTCACCGATACCTCGGTATCCTCTCACCAATCCATTGTTAATGATGCTCTCTCACGCTGCCCTGATACGGAGGAGCTTGCTACACTTTTTGACGTCACTTGTACCAACATTCTGGAGTCAGTTGCTCCTATTAAGCCCAGGCAACCCAAGGCTAAAGCTAGTGCTCAGCCCTGGCTTACTGAGAGACTCGCGCTCTGAGGCAAGAGTGCAGGCAGGCTGAGCGGCAGTGGAAAAAAGATAAACTCCAGATATCTTACCAAATTCTAAGGGAACGTCTCTCAAAATATCAACTCTCTGTCAATGCTGCCAGAGCTAAATATTTTTCTGACATTATTTACAAACACTCTAATAGGCCTAAGGTACTTTTTCGTACCTTAAATACTGTTCTAAATCCCGCAATACACGCCTTTCCTATTGTTTCAATAGAAACTTGCAAACAGTTTCTTAAATTTTTTATTGGAAAAATTCAGGATATAAGGTCCCAAATCCCATCTCCCTCAGATGACTCTTCCATATCAAAATGGCCCCCCAGTTGTTTTAACTGTTTTCAGCCCGTTTCTCTTCCCCAGTTGTCTGAGATTGTCTCTCATATGAAGCCTTCTGTCTGTCCCTTGGACATCCTGCGTTCATATTTTTTCAAGGAAGTTTTCTCCATTCTTAGCCCTATGGTCTTGAGCTTAAAAGCAGTCTTGAAAATGGTAGTGTACCTTCCACTTTTAAACATGCCACGGTGCAACCATTGTTGAAAAAGTCAAACCTTGACCCAACTGTCTGCAAAAATTATTAGCCCATTTCTAAACTTCCATTTTTGCCGAAGATCCTGGAAAAGGTTGCTTACTCTCAACTCACTTCCTATGTGAACCACTACAATATCTTGGAGAAATTCCAGTCAGGTTTTAGAGCACACCACAGTACAGAATCTGTTCTCGTAAAAGTTGTGAATGACCCCCTGTTAGCCATTGACTCTGGATCTTGTGCAGTGCTGGTTTTGCTTGACCTAAGCGCCGCATTTGATACTGTTGACCATAAAATTCTATTAAACTGCCTAAGCAGTGAAGTTGGTATTCAGGGTATTGCCCTAAAGTGGTTCACCTCTTACTTTGAGGACAGAACCTTCTTCATCAAATTAGGTAATGTCTCCTTGTCGCTGGCTCCAATCTCTTGTGGTGTTCCCCAAGGTTCTGTTTTAGGTCCCCTGTTATTTTCGTTGTACATTAGGCCCTCTTTCTGGCAACTTGCGTGACCATGTAAAAAAATCCTGGCGTAGTTTTTGAACCGTCGTTGAAATTTGACAAGCAGATTAGTGCTGTTGTTAAAGGTAGTTTCTTTCAGCTTCGCATGATAGCCAAGCTTAAATCACTTTTAACTCCCAGGGACTTGGAGACCGTGACCCGTGCCTTTATTACACCTCGCTTGTATTACTACAGTGCGCTTTATATGGGGGTATCACAAAGCTCCTTGTCTCGGTTTCAGGCTGTGCAGAATGCGGCTGCAAGGTTTTTAACTGGTACAAAGAGGAGGGATCACATCACTCCTGTCCTGGCCTCACTCCACTGGCTGCCCGTCAAATACCGCGTTGATTTTAAGGTTTTACTTTTCGCTTTTAAGGTACTTCATGGTCTTGCACCACAATACATTAGTGGTCTTCTTATCCCATATTCTGCCCCAAGGTCCCTCAGGTCATCAAACCAGCTTTTATTTTCAGTTCCGCGATCACGGCTGAAGCTTAAAGGTGATCTGTCGCTGCACCCAAGCTTTGGAACACCCTCCCCTTCACAATCAGATCATCTCCCACTATAGATATTTTTAAATCTCGTTTAAAATCTTATTTTTATGCTTTATCTATTTTTAGTAGGCTACTGTGCTTGTTCAGCCTCTTTTGTTTGTCTTCTCTTATTTGTATTTTTTGTGTTTGTTGAACTGTGCAGCACTTTGGATCAACTTTGTTGTGTTTAAATGTGCTATAGAAATAAAGTTGACTTGACTTGACATTGTGTCCTCTGGGCTAAAGAGGAAAAGGACCATCCAGATTGTTATCAGCGCAAAGTTCAAAAGCCAGCATCTGTGATGGTATGGGGACGTGTTAGTGCCCATGGCATGGGTAACTTGCACATCTGTGAAGGCACCATTAATGCTGAAAGGTACATACAGGTTTTGGAGCAACATATGCTGCCACCCAAGTGACGTCTTTTTCAGGGATGTCCCTGCTTATTTCAGCAAGACAATGCCAAGCCACATTCAGCGTGTGTTACAACAGCATGGCTTCGAAATAAAAGAGTGCGGGTAATAGACTGGCCTGCCTGCAATCCAGACCTGCCTCCCATTGAAAATGTGTGGCGCATTATAAAGCACAAAATACGACAACGGGGACCTCGGACTGTTGAGCAACTGAAGTCGTATATCAAGCAAGAATGGAGAAGAATTCCACCTACAAAGCTTCAACAATTAGTGTGCTCAGTTCCCAAACGCTTATTGAGTGTTGTTTAAAGGAAAGGTGATGTAACACAGTGGTAAACATGCCCCTGTCCCAGCTTTTTGGGACGTGTTGCAGGCATCAAATTCAAAATGAGTGAATATTTCCAAAAAAACAAGAAAGTTTATCAGTTTGAAAATTAAATATCTCGTCTTTGTAGCGTACTCAATTGAATACAGGTTGAAAAGGATTTGCAAATTTGTATTCTGCTTTTATTCACGTTTTACACAACATCCCAACCTCATCGGAATTGGGGTTTGTAATTAATCCAAAACTTACTCTGAATTCCATCTCCCATTGTAACATTCTTTCAGCAGTGTAATTTATTGTAAGCTGGCACTTAATCTATTCAAAATGTTTCCAGTGCTAGAAAGAAATCATTTAAAATGGGAAACATCTTCCAAGGCAAATCAACCTCCAAATAATGGTGTAAACCACCATCATAAGCATAACTAATATGCGCTGTTTTATGTGCCACAGGAATATAGAATCTTTGCCAGACATATTGATGTTCAGATTTTTAGCAATCCAGCTCCAGAAGGTAAAAGTCCTTCCCAGTATTTTGTTGCAACTGCCTGGATCTAATATTGCAGTAACCCTTCAGCCCAGAGGTTGAGCTGATTAGGGAAAATCAGCTGCCGGAGTTCATGGCTGGAAGTAGAAAACGGCAGGACTTTCTGACCCCTGGAATGTCCACCTCCATTGTTGTTTTATGTCATCGCTAACGTGGATAGGAAAATGCCTGATAACTTTTTGATGTAAAGAACAATAATGCCAGCTAAAAACAAACTGTTTGGTCATTCTCCCGGTTATTCTTTGCAAATGAACAATTATTGCATGGTTGTAGTTAAGATGTGAAGACGGGCAGTCGAACAGTGGAAGCCACAATGCGATAATTCATTTATAAAATGACTTCCGTTTCAACCAAAGTTGTCTTCAGGGCATTGAGGGATGATTCACTAGCCAGAAGACTTACATTGAAACCATTTGTAATTAAATAAATTCATTATTATTGCATTGTAGCTACAAGTGTGTGACTGCCCTTTTTCATCAATTTATGAACTCAGTCTTCTGAGACTATGCCTTTATCCTAATAAAGACAGAAATATTTTCCTATCCGCTGCAATATTCTTGTAGCATAAGATTTTCCACATTTCCCTTATTTAGCTGACCGATAAGGTCCAACTTAAACTAGTTGTTACCTGGTTCTTGTTTTGTAAAGCACAGGCTACCTCATAAATAGAACTTTTTTTTTTCACTTGCATTTCTTTTTAATCACCCCAATATTGCATGCAGAGAGAGGCTGTGTGTTTACATGCCAGGTGATTGTTATAATAATCAGAAAGATTTTTTTATGGAGGAAAAATGATTGAAAACAGGTCAAAACTTATCATCTATGTTCAGGGATTTTTTTTATGAGCTTCCCCAACTTTCAGCTGAGCATTTGTCACTGCAAAAACCACATGAGCAGAAGTCAGTGAATTTCCTGACATTTCATGCTTCATTCCAAAACCACAAATTACACAATTGCAGCAAGACTCACAAAAATCTCATGAGCAAGAGATGGGAAATTCGCTCATGGATTGTGTTTCATTTCACATTCATCTATAGAGTAAAACTCACCTGGGCCCTCCTGGATGACATCATCATAATACTCTGGTGCATCTCCCTCGACCAGCTCCCCTTAAATAGACAAAGAGGCGCAGCAACAGTGCTGGTTAAAATGGGAATACCGCCTTTACTGCACAGAATGATTATTGGATTTACAACCTCAATTCCGAGATAGTTGGGCCAAAGTGTAAATTGTGAATAAAATCAAAACGCAATGACTTTCAAATCACACCAGCCAGTATTTTAGTCACAATTGAACAGGGATAACATAGCAAATGTTGAAACTGAGAAATTTTGCAATTTTATCCACAAAATGAGCTCATCTCAAATTTGATGGCTGCTACAGGTTTCAAAAAAGTTGGGACAGGGGCCTTTTTACCATGGTGTAGCATCCCCTCTTCCTTTTAACACAGAGTGGAGGCGTCTGGGCATTGAGGAGACAAGTTTCTTGAGTTTAGCCATTGGAATTTGATCCCACTCTTGTTTAATACAGGCTTCCAGCTGCAGGAGAGTTTTGAGTCTCCTTTGACGGACTTCTCGTTTAATTATGCGCCAAATGTTCTCAATCGGTGAAAGATCAGGACTGCAGGCAGGCCAGTTCAGCACACAGACTCTTCTACTACGAAGCCATGCTGTTGTAATAGCTGCAGTATGTGGTTTTGCATTGTCCTGCTGAAATACACAAGGCCTTCCCTGGAATACATGTCATCTGGAGGGGAGCATATGTTGTTCTAAAACCTTTATATACCTTTCAGCATTCATGGTGCTTCTAAAAACATGCAAGTGTCCCACACCATATGCACTAATGCATCTCCTTACCATCAGAGATGCTGACTTTTGAACTGAATGCTGATAACAGGAGGGGTGATCTTCCTCCTCTTTAGTCCTGAGGACACGACGCCCATGATTTCCAACAAGAATGTCAAATTTGGACTCGTCTGACCACAGGACACTTTGCCACTTTGCCACAGTCCATTTTAAATGAACCTTGGCCCACAGAACACGGTGGTGCTTCTGGATCATGCTCAACAATGGCTTCCTTTTTGCATGATAGAGTTTTAGGTGGCATCTGTGGATGGCATGGCGGACTGTGTTTACAGACAGTGGTTTCTTGAGGTATTCCTGGGCCCATTTAGTAATGTCAATGACAGAATCATGCCGGTGAGTGATGCAGTGGCGTCTGAGGGCCCGAAGATCACAGGCATCCAGTAAAGGTCTTCGGCCTTGTCCCTTATGCACAGAGATTTTTCCAGTTTCTCTGAATCTTTTGATGATGTTATGCACTGCCGATGATGAGACCTTCAAAGCCTTTGCAATTTGACGTTGAGGAACATTGTTTTTAAAGTATTCCACTATTTTTTTTTTACGCAAGCCTTCACAGGTTGGAGAGTCTCTGGCCATCTTTACTTCTGAGAGACTCAGCCTCTCTAAGACATCCCTTTTATAGCCAGTCATGTTACACACCTGATGCCAGTTAACTTAATTACTTGTTAAATGTTCTTTCAGCTGATTCTCTGATATATTAATAGCTTTTTCAGCCCTTTCTTGCCTGTGTCCCAACTTTTTTGAGACCTGTTGCAGCCAGAAAATTTGAAATAAGCTCATTTTGTGGCTAAAAATGTCAAATGTCTCAGAACATTTGAAATGTTATCTATGTTCTATTGTAAATCATATATTAGCTCATGTGATCTGAAAGTCATTTTGGCATTTTGATTTTATTCACAAATTACACTTCGTCCCAACAATTTCAGAATTGGGGTTGTAATAATAATTGTGTCACTCATTATTGGTGAAACAACTTTGAAAGACTCAACCATGCCCAAGATTTGCCCCCAAAACAAATAACCACAAGAATTGTTTTGTGCAAAGGAATCATTTCAGTTATGCACAAGTGATATACTTCTTAAAAGGAAAAGACATGACTTACCTTCCACATCTCTATTCACAGCTAAATACAAACAACTAACAGTGATATTGAGGAGAAATTGCTGCAGCATACCAACAATCAATCAAAACACACCTGCCATGCTCTTTGCAGGCTTAATCGGAGTGATGACATCATCATAGTTCTCTGGTGTTTCCTCCGTTTGCAGGTCCCCTGAATGCAAACAGACTTGTGATGACATAAGGCTTAAGGCTTGCAATCCGAACTCAGTGATTTGAGCGGCTAATTGTTAAAGATTTTTTGGATGGTAATAGGGCTGTAACGGTACATGTATTGGTATTGAAAATTTTCGGTATAGGGCGTTGGGTTCGGTACAGGACGTTGGGTTCGGTACAGAGGCGTGCAGCACGGGTGAGTTTCCACACGAATATAGTAAGTGGCAGAACACAAGTTTCGTTTTCATGTATCCATATCCAGCTGCAGCTACACGTGCGAAACCGTAGAGGGCAGCAAAAAAACACCAAGGTTGAATAAAACTGAACAGAGCTACATGCTGGAAGGTCTGTCAATGCTGCACTTTGGACAATACGGAAGAATTAATTCATGTTTCTTTCTTAAAAGAGGAAAGACAAAAATGATCACACTGATAAGCTTGAACTGTTAGTGCTGCACTTTACTTGTGGAAAAGGTTTGTTAATCTGCGCCGACAAGCTGTGAGAAATTTATTTTTATCATATTTTATTTTTATTTTGTTTATTTGAGAATATTTTATTTCTTGGAAAACTTTTTTACATATTTTTTTTATTTGAGAAAATTTTATCTATTGGAAAACTTATTTTATATATATTTTGTTTATAATGAGAATATTTTATTTATTGGAAAACTTATTACCAGCACTTGGCAGCAGTATTCAAATTTTTTAAAAATGTATTTTATATTTTGTATAATGTTACAATAAAGTTCCCAATAAACAAGCAATTGTATGTTTTGCATTTTATTCCCATACTGTACCAAAAATGAACCGAACCGAGACCTCAAAACCGAGGTACGTACCGAACCGTGATTTTTGTGTATCGTTACACCCCTAGAATCTATCAATATCAGTGCAGTTCAACATCAGTGGTCACCAGTAACCTCTCCAAACACAAAACATGCCTTTTCTCCATAATAAAGTGTAGAGTTTTGTCCATTTTTCTTCAAAGTCCCCCAAGCCAGCACATATACTCATTAAAGGAACTGCTTATTTAACGGTCAGAACATTCACCCTGCAATGAAAGCTAGCAGTTCCGACTTCCGAGCTCACAACCTTATTTCAACACTAATAAGGAACAAGTAAAACTCACTAACTCAGTGATATCTGATTTCTGAAATATACCTTATTTTAACAGAACAGACATTCCACTATCAGGGAAAATCAAACAATATATGCCTCCCTAGATTCAACAGAAAGGCGCAATGAACGTACCAGGGGATCCACCGAAATGCATGACCAGTTCACGTTTTAAACATGAAAAAAAAAAAAAAACCTCGGCATTCGATTTTGTTTGTTGAATACGGTATACATTCCAAAACAAAAAGCAAAAGTAGCAGCCTAACCTTTTTCACTGAATCCCTCCTCCAGAGACCGATCCAGTAGAAGGAACCCTCCGGTCCTGTTTCATTCGAGATAATTCCCATTGACCATGTCCTTACCTCATTTAAATCCTGTCAATGTAACTGAACACTTCAGGCTGGTTTAGGGACTTTTTTTTTTTTTTTTCTATAAATCGTGTCATTTTCAGCTGCGCAATCATGCTCAACGTTGAACGGATACAACCTACCTTGCTGATACGCATAGGCTTGTATGCTCTTATGTTTGTCCAATAAATGTGTTTCAGTTACTGTGGGAAGTTTAAACACTCGGGAATTGGATAAGAAATGAGCCAATCAATACATCATTACCGGGGAAGTTTCACGAGGGCGTGAACTATAACTGTGCAGTTACGCAGAAGAGCCTGAGTGTATAATTAAGTGATTGGCTATCAACGCCAGTACTTGGGTGGATATACGGAAGCGCTGAATTTGTCAATGAAGGAATCTACTCGTAAATCCACGGTAGGGAACTACGCATTTTTTTTTGTATGTGATGACTGTAATTGACAGTAGAATGTGAGAGAATCAATACCATGTTGAATTTTTTGCTTCCGAAAACTGATTTTTCTAAACCACTAATTGGAATACCGTTGGCTCACTGTAGCCAAAGTGGTTGCTACAGAGGACAACGATTTTTTCTGTCACAAGAGATCATTTTTTTTAAACTGCTGGGTCGATACTATGGGCAAGGATATTGACCAGTTTGCACATCAGGCTTAGCTGAGGGGTTTAATTCATGCAACTGTTGAAAAACATGGATTGGAGTGAGCTTCTCCAAATTCTAAACTGCGTTTGAACTCTACTTGCTTGTGAATATTCAATAACTGATCCGAGGGTGCCATCGAGTACTGTAACTGCGTGCATAAATTTGCAGTTCCATAGACGTTGACATCTACATCTGCACAAAGGGGTTAAAGGAAATACTCCTGAGAACACTCATTCCAATCACTCAGTTTTCACCTCCGTATCTCCTTGTTCTTTACCACACCCAGAAACTGATGGAGGTCAGCCATCATTCGGGACATTCTAGTCCATCAAATATGTCATGAGGAAACAAAACAAGGGTCAGACATTTTCTAAAGATAACTGAGGCATGGAGGGATGTGTACATCCTCTAGGGAAGTAGTTTTTCAGAATGTGTGATGCAACACTGATCAATCTGTGGATCCAGTTCTCTCCATCAGCCAAACATCTTCCTTGGCTGCGACTGACATCACTCAGACCTGATGTTTGATTGACATCCCAGCAAGGACATTCTACTTCCCTGATCCAGATTAATTCAGTTTTCCCATCTTCACTTAATTCTCTGGTTCTTTTCCCGTCTTCCCCTTGATGGGCAGAACTTATTCCAAGGAAAGGGAAGTAGGAAATAAAGGCAGAACATAAAAATAAGCAACTGGAATGCACTCCAATGCGACCAATCACCTCTTCCCCTCTTACCTTTGAGGGGAAGTTCGTCAGCATCCGCCACACCATCGTAGCCAGAAGGCAGGTCGTCAGACAAGCTACTTCCTGTGAACAGTAGAGAGAGGGTGTGTTCCAGACTTGCCCACATCACCCATGACCTAAGGGAGTCTTACACGTGGTGTTTTAGATTTCCTTGGGTGACATGATGACTTTGGTGACACTTTAGTGAGACTTTAATCAAGTTACTCACAGGTGATTATAATTAGCACGAGTTTAACAGCAGCAATGATCTTATTTTGGCTACACGGCAAAAAAAAAAAAAAAAAGACTACAGATCTTTCCAGTCCCAGTCAAACATTGCAACCATTAAGCCACATGACTCCAAAAATATGTAATGTTTTATGTGCATGACTGTCAACACAAAATGTTACAGAAGCAGTGCACAATTAGACAAAAAATAGTAATGGCACATTAGACATCTGATCAATACAATGGATAATCGTACTAATAATAATTGTAACAAACTGACCGCAGGGGAAGCCAGTTGCACGAACGACGATGAGCCACAAGGGCATGTTTATAATGAGGAGGATGAGGACAAATGGAAGAAGGCTTTGAGAACCTGCTGTACCTAATAATTTGTCCACAAATAATGTTGGTCCCTGGAAGAGACACCAGGGAGGAGGACAAGAATTTAGAGTAAACCATTAGAGTAACCCTTTAGCCTCAGACAATCCAGCTCTAACTGAGGCACAAGCAGTGACCAATACAGCTGATCACACGAAGGGAAAAACAAGATTATAAATCATTTAACAGGAACAACCTGCAAGACAGCTGGAACAGGGGAAGAACCAATTAAACAGACAAATGGGTTGTGACAAATAATAATAAAAATAATAATAAAAAATTATTTAAAAAATCATGTCAAAGGTCCAAACCAAAGCTGAAACTACTCAAAATCTATACATTGAATACCGAACACTAATTTGTATACCAAATACTAATTATAAAACAAACAAAATATTATGGGGATGGCGCCCACTATTTGTCTTTCGTTGTTTGTCAGGATATATGCATATTCACTCACCCCACCGGGGGGCGCTGAAGGTACCCTCTCTCCCCAGCTTGAACTCGAGCTCCTCATAGATGGCCTCATTCAAGGGGGTACTCTCCCACTCAGACAGGGCTGTGAGGGCAGAGACAGAGAATTCCTGAGCCACTGGGCTCTTTACAGTGGATCGTTTTTCACATTCTTCTCTTTGTTTATGCTTGACCCGGCAATCGATCACCATCACTCCACTCTTTCAGGGGATCAGCAAACGATGCATTGAGTTTCCAAAAGATAGGGGTCATTCAAAAAGTTCTGAGCCTCGCCCAGAAAGAGTCACAGGAGAAAGGCAGTTTTTCATTATTTTTCAATATAGTGTCCTTTAACTTCAATGCACTTGGTCCAACGATGCTCAAGCATTGCTATCCCATCACGGAAGAAGGCAGCGTCCTGGTCGTCCAAAAACTCCTCCATAGCACGTATGACATCATTGCTTCCAAAATGGTGACCACGCAGGTGGGATTTGAGTTTAGGGAACAGGTAGAAGTCAATGGAGGTAAGTCTGGTGAGTAAGGGGCATGAGGCAACAATTCAAAGCCACAGTTGGCTGCTTCAGCCACTGCTACCTGTGCAGTGTGAACAGGCGCATTGTCCTGGAGCAAGAGCACACCCGCCTGCAGCTTTCCTCTGCGTTTCTCCTTGATTGCTTTCTTCAGTTCTCGCAATTCTGATGTATAATACTGCCCATTAATAGTTTTACCCCTCTCCAAGTAGTCTATCATGATAACACCTTCAGAATCCCAGAAAACAGAGGCCATCACCTTGCCGATAAACGCTGTTTGCTTGAATTTCTTTGGGGCTGGAAAACTATGGTGTTTCCACTGTTTGCTTTGAAGCTTTGATTCAGGTTCAAAGTGGTGAACCCATGTTTCATCTTGGGTCACTAGTCTTCGGTGGACATTCTCTGGGTCAGCCTGGAATCGAGTCAGAAGTGTCCTGGAAATGTCCACTCTTTTCAGCTTCTGTTCTGGTGTCAGCATTCTCGGTACCCATCTTGCAGACAGCTTGTTCATCCCCAAGATCTCAGTTAAAACAGTGTGCACTGAACCAGCACTGATGCCTGTAGCCTTAGCTATCTGTTGGACAGTCAGACGTCTGTCATCCAAAACCATGCGGTGAATGGCATCAACTTGTTCATCAGTGGTTGATGTTTTTGGGCGTCCTGACCGAGGGTCATCTTCTGTGCTGTCCCTGCCCTGCTTGAATTCAGCAGCCCACTTTTTAACAGTGGAATAGGAAGGGGAGTCCTCACTAAGTGTCTTTACCATGTCCTCATGGATTTCCTTGGGTGTCATACCTTTCTTTTGCAGATACTTTATCACAACTCTGGCTTCTTTTTTTTCAATTTTCACATTTTTCTTGCACTTGTCAACTCTCTAAAGGTCTCACTTGCACTGGGACAAAGACAAAAATCTGATTCCTTGTTTCTAGTCTTATTTGAAGTTGTAGCTTGTTACCACAACAAAAAGGTTCAGCTGTTGCTCGTCCTTCTGGGCGGGGCTTAGAACTTTTTGAATGACCCTCTCGTATCTTGAGCCCAGAAAGTCCTTCGCATCCATTAAAGAAGTGTACAGTGTTCATTTTATTTTTTTTTTTGCAATACCCTATACGTGACCAAACTCTTTACATATTCCCCATCTGCAACACAGTTGCCGTTATTGTGACTAACATGACTTCAACCAGATGCATGACAGAGCGAATATATTTTATTTCTCAAATTCATTGATTCCAAGGACAAAACTCTCCTCTGAGCACATCTGTCCTCTTGGCACACACCAAAAAATGTCAAAACTATTGACTGTAGTGAAAGAAATGTGAATAATCATTGATCAGGACCTTGGTTTTGTGAGTGCTAACACATTTTGCAAGTGCTAAAGCTCTTGATAAGTCAAGCCATCAATCCTATCCCTCCTCGTTTGGCAAGACTACAACCTATCACTGGTTGGGCTGAAGTCCTCTCTAGTCTTAATAAATGCACCTGAGCCAATCGATACACACTGGTACAGGGTCTTAACAGAGCATGCAACCCATCGTGCCCAATTAAAAACAGTCTGGTTAACCGATTAAGCTGACGACTGGAACAGTCACACACACCATCAGAATATGTTTGAAGGCACTTGAGACAGCTTCTACTTACCAGTGCCATTGGCAGCCAATTCATCGAGGCTTTCAAATATGACTATGTGGCTTTTTGGCAAAACGAAAACCATCTCTTTTTTTATTCGCTCCAGAAGCTTAATTAGCAGCAATACTTTTGGTATTGACTGGAGCTTGCAAGCATCTGAAAGAATTTCAATTCTTGCTCACACAGGTCCACCCGAAAAGCTACAAGCAGCCTTTGTTTTTCAGGCCATTACCTTGTTTCACCAGCAAAGTCTCAGTGTTCTTTAGCATGGCTGGATTAGCCACCAGTTTCAATTCAAGTCAGTAGTAACTTTAAAGTAAAAATCTGAATTGAAGTATATTTTCCTTCAAATTAATGTGCACACAATATATGTTCAATCATTCCTCAATGTTTTCATCTTGCTAAGCTTTTTAGATGAAGCTACTCTGGGCCCACCACCTACCTCTCTTCAGAGCTCTGTTCTGGAGCAGCATGGCTCCTAAAATGGCCAGTAGCAGGAACAACAGCGCCCCCATCACCATGAAGGCCACTGTGGGGACAGACAGGCTGGGTGGAAGCTCTTTTGTTTGGTAGCCTGGCTGACTGGTTACAACTGAAAAATGAAGGAAGACAAGGCATTCCAGCCACAGTAGACAAAATGGCAAACAGCTGCTTCACACCTCACAGTGGATACTTACACTTCATGGCCAAAAGTGCAAACAATTCCATGGTCTGGGCCTGTTCTTCCTGGTTAGGGCAAGGTGTGTAAGTTCTATTAAAGGAAAATCTTGAGGCCATAGTAAGGCCAATACATGATTCGTTTGGAAGAGTTTGACTGCCCTACAGTCCTGAAACTGTTGGGATCAACTAGAAAACAAACCTGAAATCAGGCCTTATCAGCCAACATCACTGCCCAAAATCATATGGGGTCAATCCATGCCATCTCACTCGGTTTTTTCCCGGACCCTCTCAGATTTTCATTAAATGTGGTGTACTTGGGGGTTATCCAGAGGAATTAATGCATGCCAGTTTTCAGCTCATTGCGCTCATTTATATGAGAGCTAGAGCACTTCAAAGATTTGATGGATTTTAGAGAACTTTCTGACCCGAGACACAAAATTGGCCATAACTCATATAAAAATTATCCAATTTATACAAAATTTGGTATCGTTGGTAAGAGGAGAAAATTCTCTTTCAAGTGATATGCAACACATTGACCTTTTGATATTGGCCATCTTTAAAGTCAAGTCACATGACTTTGACCTTTGACCCAATTTTTCAGGACATACCACACTTTCGATTTTCTTGAAACTTGTTGCATAGGTAGAGTGTGATCTAAACAGACGTCCTGCAAAATTTCATTTTGGTGAATTTATTTTTTCTATCTTAATTTAACAAATACTATAAGTAGGCATATAATATATAATACATGGTGAACTGAAAACACTAACTTGACAGCACTGAGATGAAAACTAGGCCGAATACTAAAACACAACGTCAAAGTTCCTCCTAATTTGTTTTTATGCCCTTTCCCTTTTCCACCAGCTGACCGACTGGATCGCCGGGCCATGGAAAAGGGTGAAACACAGTCACATGATGGTTTTATGTCACATGTACCTGTACCAAAGTCATGCAGTGAGCCTGATCTAATGTTAAGCGCAAGGATTGATATTAACCTTTAACAATATTCACAAGTCGGTACTGAGCAAAGTTTGAATACCGTTTAACCATCAGCTGGTGCTTTCCTGGGATACTGCAGAATGCATGCAGTTTCTGTGTCACTCACTGCAAAAAGTGATTTTCAAGAAAGGGAAATTTACTTATTTTAAGACTTAAAACACTTATTTCTATCACCATTTATCTTAGTAAGGCAAGAAATTTGTCCTTGATTTGAGGTAATTTGACTATCTTGCCAATGGGGTAAGTAAATTTTCACCTGTCAAGCAAATAATGCTTGACAAATAATTTTGTATAAATTGGATAATTTTTGTATGAGTTATGGCCAATTTTGTGTCTCGGGTCAGAAAATTCTCTAAAATCCATAAAAATCTTTGAAGTGCTCTAGCTCCCATATAAATGATTGCAATGAGCTGAAAATTGGCATGCACTACCTTCTCTGGATAACCCTCAAGTACACCAAATTTCATTAAAATCTGAGAGGGTCCGGGAAAAAACCGCGCGAGATGGCATGGATTGACCCTAAGATGCCTTTCTGGCTGAAGTGGCAGCAAATTCTTGTGGCAATGTTTTAACATCTAAAGAAAAGCCCTCGCAGATAAATGGATGCTGACATAGTAGCAAAGAGGGGACCAATTTCACGTTAATTCCCATGGTTTAAAAATTAGATGTTGGAAGAGATGTCACAAACCCACATTTTGTCCATGTAGTGTAGTTATGTCTCTGCTAGCTGAAAGCAGCTATATTCACACAACCAGTCAATTACCTGAATGTAAAAGCAAACTAATCCAATAAAGAAAAAAGTTCCATGAGTAGAGCTAGGTTTGTGACTCAGAACAAAGAGATGTTATGAATTAAAGCCAAAGCTGTCAATGTCCTGCAAGTTCTCCAAGATTGCCTATTCAAAGATAAGGGGCTCTAATTTCTTGGCGCAGCGCAGGGTGGCGCAGCGTGGCGCAGCCCACGCAGTGGTAATTTCGTCCGGTGCAGCCCGCGCAGTGGTAATTTCGTGTAGTGCAACACCGTGCGCAGCCATTTTGGCAATTTGGTAGACGGATGTGCGCCGAGATGGGTGTGGCAGCATAGTAGCGGGAGGTGTCACATATTCATTATGACGCAGTGACAATTTCGTGGCAAAAGGCTCCGCCAAAAGTGCGCAGAGAGCTCGCCAGCTCCAACCTGGTTTGCTTTCTGTGCAGTGGTAATTTGGCTGACCGGCGCACAGTGCGCACACGTCACCGAATCCTCACAGGCAGGTTTCCAGAATGTCAGGCACATTTCAATGCAATAAATAATTACAGCAACCACTATTTAATGTAACTATCTGAATAAGCACATAAATTATAGTATCTATATCGATTGTCCTGATGTCAGATCAAAGGCGGTTGGCACGCGTAATGGAAACTCGACCTGACAGCCCTCAGAGTGTCAGTGCATTCTCTGTGGCATGTTGCGTGCTACACAACATAGCTGTACGCCATGGATGTCACTTTGACCTCACGCAGGAGACATTACAGGACTTGAGACAGAGGGAGGCTGAACTGCATGTGCTGTATCAGCAGGGAGTGCAGCAGCGCGCACGGGAGAGGAGAGACCACCTGGCTGCACAGCTCTGTCCTTAACACTAGAACCGCGGCTGACGCTTTTTATGCGGCACTGATGTTAGTAATGCATGGTATTTCATGTCAGTAAAAGATATGAGTCCATCCGTCCATGACTTTTTCTAAATATGTGTTTTCTATGTTATATCAAAGTTTTGAACTTGTTATAAAACGTGAGTATTCATATTAAATTACTTTGAGCGCCATAGCCACTTTTTCTGCTGCAGTGGCTTTGACCGCAAATACCCCTGTCTGCAACGTGAGAGAGAGAGAGAGAGAGAGATGTGGGTGCGTGAGTGCGTGTGTAGGCTATGTGGGTATGTGTCCTTCAGCTGCTTTCACACCGGACGCAAAACGAATTTTTCGCACGACAGATTACATTCAAAGTCAATGCAAAGACGCAAATACACAAGTTTCGCATGTATTCGCGTCTTTGCATTGACTTTGAATGAATCTATCGTGCGGAAAATTCGTTTCGCGTCCAGTGTGAACGCGGCTTTAGAAACACAGCCTGATCTGGGCTACATTTATCTAAACATTACTATTATTATTATTACTTTCATTGTTGTGTACTATTAGCCTACTAAAGGTAGTCTATAGGCTTACACAGCTGTGAGGTGCACCCCTTGTCGGATTCGTTCTGGTTGCAGTAGGGCTACGCAATTGGGCAAATGTTGACTCAAGTTGCTATTTTCTCATATAACGTGTTTGTCAGCATAATTAATTATTGTACATAATAAATTCACATGTATTTATTGACAATTTTTTATTTCATTCGTTCAAAAACAATATATTGTTGATTCCCTCTCTATAATTGCACAATATTATGAAATGGCCTCACATTTGCACTGCCCTGAAAAAAGCAGCAGCCGCGGTTCTAGGGGGGTTTAGGATTCCGCAGTCACTTTTGCATCATCAGCCCGTGGAGGTCTGTTCGCGTGATATTATGATGATATGATACCATATATTCAGCCACTGCGAGCTTGAACCTCCTGGACCAGAATATCAGCTTCCGCCTGGCTGAAGTTTGGCCGTCTGGTGTGGCTGCTGTGTCCTACTTCATCAAGCCCGAACGAAATTTGCACTGCGCCTCGCCCACGGCGCTTTTAAAGGTGAGGAGAGGAGCTCATTTGATTGGTGAAGATTTGACTCAGCTGTGTTAAACCCACTCACGCCTTCTCTACTCCCTCTATGCCACTTGCGCCGGCAGGAGGGACGGAGGCAGGACAGAGGAGTACTTGTGCCGGGCTGCGCCGGGCACAAAATTAAAAAATGCGCCTGGATACACCCCGTTGGCGCAGCGCTCCCCCCATTCGCCGCGCCTGCGCCTGGTCAACGAATCTGGAGCCCAAGATCTTCAAATTTACAGTTGCAAAAATCAAACCTGGCATCAGTTCTCAGCAGACTAAATGAGCCTTACCTGGTGGTGGGGTGGCTTTAGTTGTCACTGTGGAAATACCTATAAAAGGAATGTTTTCCATTATTTATCGTGACAAATGCCATTACAATGTCAATAATCTCTCCTACACCATTCAGATTTATTACCCATTCCTTCTATTGTTACCATACGGGCTCCTGTCCACTGTTAAGGGCTGTGATCTCCATGGTGTCGCACCCTCTCAGCACAGTATCTTAATAATCTTAATAACTCACTATCACACAGTGCAACACAGGGAGAACATGCAAACTCCACACAGAACGGCCCCCACATGGATTCAAATGCATAACCTTCTTGCTGTGAGGTATTAGTGCTACCCACTTACATCACCATGCCGCCCCAGCATTGTATAATAAAATATAAAATAGCATAGTATGAAGCATTGTATTATAGAATAGGAGACCTTTTACCTTTTGCCAAATTACATGCATGCATGTTCAACTGTCAGAAATGTATGCTCTTCTGTCAATCTTCCGATATACTTATGTGCTGTTCAAATGTATTATTCATTCCACTTGTATTATGAGAAAATGTATTAATAAAGTAATCATGCAGATGTAAAACAGGGTCGTTAACCCTTTGATGCCCAGTCCTTTTTTGAGCAATTTTCCTCCTAAACTAAATTGCTTACTATTCTTGAACCACTACATGACTATAGGCATTATCATGGTCTCCTTTGAAAGGTGACATTCAGTAGATTGCTCTCAATATAAGCTTTTTTTTTTTTTGCCGACCGAAAAAAGATTTAATGTTCTCTTTAACCTCTGTGGCACTGTCACCAAGCCTCATCAGCCTTGGAAAATAATACAGCCACAGCCAGAGACTGAAAGAACAGCAGGTTCAAATATTATTTATAATTCCTCCTTTTAAAAATGAATCCCTTGGTTTCCATACGTATACGTCTTTTGGACTAATCAGACCACTGGCTGTCCATGTGAACAAAAAGAATTAGATTTTCCTGTTATATTGGAGTGAGGGCTGATAGGCTGAAACATTAACTGTTCCGTTGGGCCATCACATAATATCCAGCCGGTGCCCTTATTTCATTCCTAAAGGGCTACGGTAAAATATACATTTCTGCATCATGAATAAAAAAGCTGATTACAGTTAAATTCACAAAGATGCACAGTATTACCTCTATGTCAAAGTCACTTTAGTGAAGTTTGTCGAAGCTTGCTCGTTTTGCGGATTTAAAACTATGACAGGTTTTTATCTCTGGACCGCTAACGAGGTAAGAATATCGATTTCAACTTGTTTCAACAAATTTGAACGATGCCATACAATTGAACCTATGGGACTGCATAGTCAGGCTGAGGGTTGTTTTGACCTAATTCTCAATACTATTTTCACTATCATATTTGCATCATAAAATTGTTTATGTTGTTGGAATGCTGAGTCCCAAAACTTTCGAATGATATATGGTTCCACAACTTGGGACAATATGTGACAGTGTAAAACCGCAATTATGCCAAGCAGTCCGCCCTCAGGCTGATGTTCGGGAAAGGGTTAGTTAAGTCTCACCGAGGGTTCACCACTATCTGTCAGAAGGCAGAAAAAAGCCAAAAGTAGACCAGAGTTGAAACTCCGAAGGGTATCATGAATAGAAACCTATTAAGCAGCCGAATCAAAGAACTAGCCAGAGCGGGGTTAGAGAAGGTCAGGGGTCAGGCTGCGGCAAACAGGATTCATCGGGAAAGGCACAGCGTGGTCAGGAACGGTCCAAGGTCAGAGGCCAGAGTGTGAAGCCGAGGGGAGTGAGGGACACAAGGCTAGAAAATAACTTTGATGAAATGGCAATAAAGAGAATGGAGGAAGCAAGGAACTGGAAACTGGATTCACAATAGACAATGTGCAAGAAAGTGGCAAAGAAGCAAAAAGGGAGGGGCAAAACCACACGGCAATAAATGAATAATTTAAATCAATCAAATTACAACAACAAAAAAAGAAAAAACTAAATCGAAAGCAGCACAGACGGCGAGACTACTAAAAAACAGAATATGACACTATCAGTGTTTCTACCAGGGCTCTATTGATTAACCTTAACTTGTGTGTGAAGTCAGCTAGGGGCGATCTGACTTTGGTATTTAAGTCATCGCTTGGGATTCAAATACTTTTCGGTGCTCCGTTGCCCGATGCCATTTAGGCAGTCAGGAGGAATGGGAGGTAGGACTTACCCTCTTTGATAGGTTCTACAGCTACAGTCAAAAGTTTTGACACACTTTATTCATATCGAGGGTTTGGAGCACAAGGGACGTAAGTGACATTTTCAGAATTTTACAGGAGAGCTAGAACAAACTTTTCATTGATTGTAATTACTTGATTAAAAACAACATATTTGATCAATCTATACTTTTATAGAGATTAGGCTTCACAGAATCCATATTTTGAAGATTTTTTTTTTAAACTACAAAAATACAACTTTTTAGCCAAAACGTCACTTACGCCTTTGTGCGCCAACATTTTATTACCTATTGTTTGTTGTTATGGGCGTAAGTGACATTCAAAAATATGTGATACTGGAATAGAGACAGAGTAACAAGCCAAAATAAGCCAATTTCTTTTTATTTTATTAATCATCATTGACAACATACTGCAACATAACATTTGTAACATTCGTACCATACTCTAAACTCTAAATATCAGTTAATTAAAAAACGGTAACAGTGAGCCCATTCAAAAACAGTTAGGTAGCTAGCCCCATGTATGAATTATTATTTACAATCTCAAATCATCAGCTTTTCCCACTCACTATTAGAACATAATGTGAATTTCAACAATTTCATTTGCATACCGTATCTTTTTCAACTTTTTTTTTAATTCTTCAATTGAAGTTTGTGTACTATATCTCATAGGTTTTATAGCCTGTGAGTGTGTGTGTGTGTATGTGTGTGTGTTTGTAAGTCAGTGTCAAGAACACAAAATGAACGTCATGCCTCTGCCTCCTCCCGTTATAGAAAAGTAAAGCCAAAATATCCTGCATACACAGCTGCTGCCATCTTGCTCTGGTGACATCATTTGGAGCCAGAGTCTGCACAGTAATAATCAAAGTTTGGAGCCGCAGTCTGAACTCCCCGCCCATACACCTGCTGGACCATTCGCAAGCGCAGACAAGCTGTTGATCATGGTATTACATGCCATCATCATCAATAGCATCAAATAACTAATTAAAACCAAGCTTTTGGGGAAATGAGCACTTGAACAAACATCAGCATGATGAGAATGACCTAAAATGACAGAAATCATCTTTGGGAAAAAATATTTGACGTGTACTTTGAGTTTTTAATTTGGGCCATGTCCCATCTATTAACATGGAGGAGGCGGGAGTTATGAGTTATACTGCAGCCAGCCACCTGGGGTGATCCAGATGATTTGACTTCACTTCTGGGGAGCACTCATGATTCGCATTTAAATTGTCCTTGGTCACTGCTATTTAGATGCAGTAAATGAAATAAATAGACAGAGAAAGCAGGTTTAACATGTATCAAAAGCTATTTACTCCACTGTCAAAACATACTTAAGCATTATGGAACGAGAACCAGTGGTATATCCCCAAGTCTCTGTTGACCCAAGTTAATTCATGAACACTTTTTTTATGCATTTCTCACCAAGTCCAATTCCTGTGTAGTTAGCTGGCTTTTTGACGGCTACCAAGTTCATATGGCCAGTTAACTAGGTAGGATGGAAAGCTAGCTAGGTCGCATGGACAGTAAGATGATTGCTAGCTTTGTAAGTTGAATAAATATTGCTATAGAGATGTATATTCAGATAGCTAGCTCTCCAATTGCCAGATTAGGCTACATGACCTAGCTAGCTTGCAGTTTGTATGGTAATTAAACACAAGAAAATACTGATCAAATGATCAGGACAAGCTAATTCAGAGCTAGCTAGTTTGCTAATGCAATCTAGCTTGCTAGCACGCGATTACATCAGCAGTCATGGGCTTTGTTGATAAAGCTAACTAGCTGGGTAGCTAGCTGGCGAACAGTCAGCATAGGCATTTGGTCAATATTTTGTTTTCAGATTTCTCATTTAATAATACTTCCACTATATAGCTATTTCCTCACCATCAGAATAATGTAGGTCCTCCTCTTCCCTTGTGGGAAATTCTCCATTTATACTTAATAGCACTTGTTCAGCAGTATACATTTTTCTTAGCCTTTGTGGCGCCATTTTCTGCACTGACGGATGCCAGTGCAGTTCTTATGTGAATTGTTTAGTGCACTAAGGGCATAAATGCATTTGACCTGCACTTACGCCTTTTGTGCACCAAGCTCAGTGCACTTACGCCTATTTCGCTCCAAACTCAATTGAAGGTTTTTACTTACGCCTTTTTGTTTTAAACTTTTATTTTAAAAAGTAACTATTACTGGGACCATACTTTTTACCATTTGATATAGCTTATCAAGACCTTTAAAATGATGTATAAAACTTATTTTAGCCCAAAATGTCACTTACGCCCCTTGTGCTCCAAACCCTCGATATATTAGTACTCTGGTGAAATTTAAATGGTTGAACCACTGAAGCAACCTCAAAAAGCACAAGGCAAGGTGTATGTAGTCTGAAGTTAAAAAAGGAAAATAATCACTTCACAAGGAACTCCTGCAAAGTATAGGGATTATTTAAAAAAATGTATACTAGGAAAAATAATAATCCCAATAAATATACTGACCAAAAAAAGAAACGCAATTACGTAATCCGGTGCCAAATTTCGACAAACCATTTGAGAAGGATGCTTTTGCTCTGAGTTATTTTGGTGAGTACTTCTACCATACATATTTTTGCGGTCACAGTGCATATTCTGGAGCCGCCTTTCGTCCGGAACCAAACAATCGGCAGTGCTTGGGTTCGAGTACTACCATTGACCTAACACTCCCATTTTTGTTGTGCGTTCCTCGTAGACACCGGGGCCTATAAAAGTCCGACCAAAAATGAGTAAAAATCAGAGGGGTTATAATGCCAAGACTAACGGAAGTTCAAAGAGAATGTGCGATTGGGATGCTACAGGCCAGAAGTCGGGTAGATAGAGTTGCCCGTCAATTTGGCGTACATTCTGCGGCAATTACTTGCCTCAAAACTAGGTTTAATGCCACTGGACACACGGCCGATCGCCCCAGATCCGGTAGGCCACGTGTTACGACTCCAGCATCTGACCGTCGTATCACGACCGACCGTCTGCTACACACTGAACCAACCTTAATTTTGTTGAAGGAAACCGCAACGCCGTCCGTTACCGCAGTGAAATTCTCCGTCCAGTCGTCCTTCCGTTTGTCCGATGTCACCGACTGACTTTCCAACAGGACAACGTGTGTCCTCACGTGGCACTTATCTGTATGGAGTTTCTTCAGGCCGAAAACGTGCAAATCCTTCCCTGGCCAGTGTTTTCTCCAGATCTTTCACCTGTAGAACACTTGTGGGACATTCTGGATAGAGCAATCCGGACACGTCAACCACCGCCAGCTACAGTACGTCAGCTAAGACAAGCACTGACTGAAGAGTGGAACAGCGTTCCACAAGCAACAATCAGACGTCTGGTGATGTCTATGAGATGCAGGTGTACCGCCGTGCGCAATGCTAACAGGGGACATACGAGATACTGATAGTGTCATTTGTGTTTCGTAATGTCAAACTTCACCTTTTTACATAAAAGCCAACATGGCGATATTTCAACCCGATTTTCTGTTATATTTATTGTCTGAGATTCCCCCTTTCATTTGATACCAATGAAGTGTTGATTAATAACAGTTACACTCGATAAAATCAAGAAATAGAAAATTACGTTTCTTTTTTTGGTCAGTATACATTCCCAATAAATAATCCAAATAAAAATGTGAATTAAAATCAAACAAATTTGGGATTTAATAGACTGATATATCAGGAAGAACAAGCCACAAGTGCCGCACAGCAGCAAGAATGCTAATGTAAATTCTCAGAACTATCAGATCGCCCTCCGGGAGAAAAAGAAATATAAGACTGTGCTCAGCAATAATAACTGCAAAAATGTGCTCAGATTATTTTAAAATTTCGATTTTTTGGTAAAATAAATCTTTTTTTTATTTTTGTTTGTTTTGTCTCTTTTTCTATTTCTGCTTATTTTTGGATTGGTCCAAACTTATGACTGGTGCAGTATTGTGTATTGAATTGTGTATTGAAAAGCTCAGTAAAGTGTAGAATGCAAATCCCAAACAATTATGTAGTTGAACCAGGTGTAGAAGGGAAGTGGAAGGTAGCCTCACCTGTACAGGTGACCCTGGCTGGGTTCCGCTGTGGGCAGCTGTTTTGCTGAGGCTTATAATTCTGGCAGTCCCACAAGTGCAGCTCACTGCCCCTGCATTTCACCTCAGTCAGCCGGAGGGCATCGCACCCAGTCCCCACTTTAGCATTATTAAGAGCTGCCACTGCTGATCCACAGCCCACCTGTCTGCAGACAACCTGGGCCTCCTCCATGCCCCAGGAGTCTCCACACACCATATTCCAGGAGCCACTGAGAAAAACTTCCAGCCTCCCTGAACACCCACCTTCCCCTCCCGCCAGCCGGAGGGGCCAGTGATCTAGAGCAGGAGGAACAGATGAACTGAGCAACATCATTAAATTTACTATTTACTCCAGACACAACTTTGCCAACATAATGGATAATCTCATGACACTTAACCTTTCCAGCATACATTGCTAACATTCAGGCTCATCTCATAGCACTTGAAGTTTCATACCCAAGCATCTCTGCTAGATCACGAATGATTTCATTACATTCACCATCACCAACAGAAATAACTACTTGAACATGATGATTAAACTCCATACACTGAACGTCTCAAACAGACACATCCCTGCTGGCATTATGGCTGATCTCATGACTTCTACAATCTCTTACATTAAAATAATGGTCAAAGTCTTCACACTTGAGGACTTCTTACAGACAGATCTCTGCTAACATCGTGTTCGATCGCATTACATTTAGCACCTGCAACAGACATATTGGAAACATCAGGCTTATAGCCCTGAGCATTTTATGTGGATGCATCTTTGCTAACCTTATGGCTGATCTCAATATGCTTAACATGCTCTACAGACACACCTGTAAACATTATAACTAATCTCATTATGTGGAACATTTTTTTGGACACAAATCCCCCAACATTGTGGAAGATCTCATTAGATTTAACATTTCCAATTGACACAGCTCCATGAACATTGCGGCTGTCACAACCCTCATATGTCCTTAATTGGTTCCTCCCCTGTTCCAGCAGTATGCATGTAATTTTGCGGTTTTGTCTTCTTCAGTTGATTTATTACCTCGTCTCCTCTGTTGCTCCCTAGTGTTATTTCTATGCTGAACCATCTTGTGAATGTCCTGTCTATATAAGTACCTGGTTGCTGGATTGTCATGGTTTATACCCTGCTCAGCTTTCCAGTCAGTGTATCTTCTAGTACTGAGTCAAGCTCTTCCCTGAGTTTTTGGTAAATTAATGATAAAGAAAAACATAATTACTCACTGAAGTCTAATTAAACCTTAGAGCACTGAAATAATTTTTTAGAAATTGCACATTTAATTATATTTTGCTGTTGGAAACCTATCGTGTGGCAACTTGTTGAAAAGAGCTCCCCTGCAGGAGCTTGTTGAAACAATTTGCCACGATAGGTTTTCAACAGCATTGATTCTGATATCTTGTATCAGTGAGCAACAAAAGTGGCACTTAGCGCTCCAAGGGTTTAATTGGAACAAGTTCCCAAGCTTATATATCAATCACCAGAATTGGAACTGCATTCTTGTTTGTGTTTTGTTTCTGCCTGTCTCTCTGAGTCACTTTCTTAGGAACACCTCCCACGCCTTCATCAATCTCTAGTGTGGATACTGCATTCCTGCTAAACCCCTTGGATTTACTGTCAAGCAGTCCTGCTTCTGTGAGAGGGATTCACCACCTGGCTTCTGCCCCAGGACAGCCGCTGGCCTGGGCACGGACACACCTCTACCCTTTCCAGTCATTACAAACTTAGACAGACTGCCCCTCACCAGTTCTGGGCTACGGCCTTCCCCTCTTCTATTACCAAATTCCTGTTAACAAATACTCCCTTGTGGATTTCACCCCAAAGCTGCATTTGGTGCCTTATCTAAATCGTAACAGGCTGATGTCGTAGTTCCTGCAAACACTTTACCACAAATTCTGCTGACCTTTCATCCCTGTGAAGAAGATTATAGCAGATTATTAAATTCATTTATTTTTATCACTGAAGTGAATTCATTGTTATGATCTTCACTTGTGACAGGTACAATGAGTTATTTTACACATTCAGCTTTGTTTACTTTCATGTTACATCCTGAGATCCGTAGCTAAGAAGAAAAAAAAAGTTGAATTACACTGGAAAACTTGTTACTAAAATTCACACAGTGACACTTAGAACGGCTGTTTTTAATTTCAACTACACTGAACAAAAATATAAACGCACAAAGTGATTTTTTTCAAATTATTTTTTATCATTCGGGAAAAATTTCTACAAAACAATTATTATTTTATTCTTGCCTAAATATTCAAGCAACAGACACTTGACTAACAATTTACTGTACATAATTCATGAGTTATCACAGCCTGAACCCAACAGGGGTCGGCGGGCAGAGTTCACAGCACTCAGTAACGAGTGTGTCCACCATCGGCATCACGTAAAGCGGGACACCTCCGGCGCACGGAGTTCACAAGGTTGTCAATAATGGCCTGTGGAATGTTGTCCCATTCCTCTGCAGTGCAACTCGGAGCTGGCATCAGCTTAACGCTTGCCCACACGTCGCCATACGCGTTCTCTGCCATCAGCGTGGTACAGTTGGAATCACGATTCTCCACCGTGCAAGTGTCCAGCAAAGGTTACAGTTGGCCCAGTCGAGTCTGTACCGATAACGGACGGCGGTCAGGTCGAGACCTCAGTGCGGTCGGCGGGCTCGGAGGTCTGCCTCCTTCAGGCGGTTTCGGACAGTCTGAGCTGATATCCGCCTGTTGTGCAATCCGACGGTCTCATCAGCTGTCCTGATGGCTGGTCAAAGCCGATCATGCAGGTGCTGGAGCCGCATGTGCCGATCCTGTGTGGGCGTGGTCACACGTGGTCGTGGGGCATGCGGATGATTCACAGTGCTGCCAGTCTCTCTGAATCGACTTCTCAACCGGCTGATGGTGGAATGACGCACATTCAAGTGTGTTGACACCGCTGTCACAGATATCCCAGCATTCAGTATGCCAATGGCATGCTCCCTCATGACTTGTGACATCTGTGGCATTGTGACTTGTGACAAAAGTGTGCATTTTGCAGTGGCCTTTTATTGACCTTGGTTCAAGGAGTGCCTGTGTATTGGTCACGCTGACTGACCAACTCAATGTTATGCTCTATGCAGATCAGGGGCGGAATAACTCAGTGAATGAGTAATCTCACAGGGAGTGGTCAATGAGAAGTGGGTCACCAGAACTGAGCAAAACAAATCATTCGGTACAGCAATAAACACTATTTGTGGGCATATTTCATTATAGGTCAATTTAACTCAGCATTTTTGGTTTGAGCATTTATATTTTTGTTCAGTGTAGATTTGAATTCTAGACCGCTAGTCACAATATTGCCTTTAAGACTAACAGTATAGCAAACACCAGAAGGGTGTATTGTGATGCAAGACTTGTGACCTAGTAAGGTATGTTGAGTTTCAAGCCAGGGTTTTCAATGTCACAAAAGAGGTTCTCTTTTCACCTGCTATTGTAACTTACAGTCTCACTGAATAGGAGTTTACATTCAGCTGAGCTAGCTCGCGCAAAGAAAACCTGGCTGAAGGCGCCCCAGTGGCACATCAGTTAAGTGCGTGTACCCCACTGAAGGTTGAGTCCTTCTTGCAGTGGCCTGTGTTTGAATCCGGCCCAGGCCATTTGCTGCATGTCTCACGTCTTCCCCATTCTTCTCCCCACCTTTCCTGTCTATCTCGACTACACTGTCAAACAAATGAAAGAGAAAACCTCCCAATAAAATAATCCTTAAAAAAACAAAAACCTGGCTGAAACTGGACTTGCTTTATAGTACACCCCCCGGAGCTGCAGAGGGTTCCAAGTTTTTACTCTGCACACTGAAAATATTTACCTGCTCTCCTGACTGGCAATCAAAGTATTTTTGTAAATCATCAGCAATGTGACTATCACTTAATCATTTGTGACTGAGGATTACAGATCACATGTTGACCTGTTGATTAGTGACTGCATTTTGACATGTTTATACCTCACCACAACTTGACATGATGATATGTAACTGCTTGTTTATGCAGTAATTCCTTCTTGCATGTTGACATGTCGGTAACCAATTGCATGTGGCGAAGTTCTGGGATTTATCCAGAATCAACGTACTTGTGCAAGGTCTCTGTCCTTTGAAGAACATGACAGTTTGCTCCGCTGCACGCTTTTATCCTCTTCCGCTTTGATGTGAAGGAAATACATTTGTGAAAATAAATAATTCATTTAGAAGAAAAAAACAGTACCCTCGAAATTTCACATTCGAGGGGTAAAAAAGAATTGAAAGACGTAGGTTCCTTATTCAGCTGGAATATGTCTTAGTCTAGCTTCCCAGTAAATGTTACTCTGTATCTGCAGTAGACAGGTTTATTACTGTTTTCAAAGAGTTTAATACTGTATCTGCAGTAGAAAGGTTTATCCTATTCTTCGGGATAGGATTAATGCTGTATCAGTGGAGGAGATTTTCTCTTTTGTTCCCAATGGGGCTGATTCTAGGTTTGCAGTGATTTACTCTAGAATTACCAGTGGGAGTTATACTCTATCAACAGAAAAGAACCTTATTCTTCTGTTCCCAATGGGAGTAATACTGTGTCGGCAGTCAACATCTATATTATAATAGCCGAGTGGCCTCTGTGTGCATGTGTGTGTGTGTGTGTCCGGCCACTCAGTGCTAGATTCCACCGAGCGCGTATCTGCAGCATAGCGTGAGCGATGCTATTTGGCTCCGTCTTGCAGGCGACTGTGTCCGGCCAATCAGTGCTAGACTCCGCCGGGCGCGTATGGGTGCTCGATTCCACCGGGCGCGTATCTGCAGCATAGCGGGAGCGACGCTGTTTGGCTCCGTCTTGCAGGCGACTTTGTATGGCCAATCAGTGCTAGACTCCGCCGGGCGTGTATCTACAGCATAACGTAAGCGACGCTATTATAATATAGACATACAAGGGGCATCCCCCGGTATCCCCCTCTCTTGGTGATTCCCCCTTTTGAACCCAAGTCAATTCATCCACAGGAGTCCCGAATCCCAAAAAACAGATGCTAGGCCGCAAGAGAAAGTAGCGCGTAATCTGCAGCATAACGTGAGCGACGCTTTTATGCTCCGTCTTGCAGGCAACTTCGTGTTCCACTGAGCGCGGAATGTCAGCGCAGCGTATTCCCCTTGATAGTTACTTAATTTTAGTTACTATAAAAACATCGGTCGCGTGACAGCCACCTTGATGTTTATGGAAACACCATAGCAACGTGATGACATCATAGAGGTGCATGTGATGACATCATAATACTACACAAAGTTACATAAAATAGCACCCCTGGATCCCCATGGGCAGAGTGCTAGTTTATTTTAAAGTTCTTAGTGAGAGCAATTGTAGCCCCCGGACGAAGACAGGCGGCTACTATGGATTCACGCGTGTTGTCTCCACTGCCACTGCCGCCACGTCCGCGTCTGTAGACACTTCCTCGTGGACACTCTACAGGCTGTAATTTTTGACCGATTACTTTCATATTTGGTATGGACATGTGTTCTACTCCACTTATGACACCTTAGATTTTGGTTGCCATGGCGACAGCATTGGCCAATTAATATGCAAATTAGGGGCAAAAAATAGAGATTTTCTTGTGGACGCAGTACAGGCTGCAATTTTTGACTGATCACTTTCATATTTCGTACGGACATGCATTCTACTTCACTTACGACACCTATCGATTTTGGTTGCCATGGCGACAGCATTGGCCGATAATATGCAAATTAGTAGCAAAACAGAGATTTCCTTGTGGATGCCCTACAGGCTGCAATTTTTGACCGATTACTTTCATATTTGGTATGGACATGTCTTATACTTCACTTATGACACCTATCAATTTTGGTTGCCATGGCGACAGTATTGGTCGAATAATACGCAAAGGTGGAGTCCCATAAAGGTCGTTTTCTGGCCCAAACCACCGAATTCTAAATAATTTCCTGCACTGATAAACCACCCCATGGAGTTCATGAATCCACCAGAGAAACCTGCAATATCAATTTTCTTTATGACAAAAAATAATATTTGGGAGGGGCCACCCATTCTGGGGCTCCACAAAGTGTCACCAATGATTATAATCACGTGTTTATCAATGCAAATTGTAGCTGATATATTTTCCTGATGTATAAAAGAAGAATTTGTTGAAATTGATGTCTTACTGCCGAGATAGGAAGATATTTGTTCAAAAAAAAGTTCTGAAATGGAGATTTCCAATGGCCACGTGCGTAAACGACGGTACATTTGACAAAGTTCCCGGCCATGACACACTGAGTGGATTTGCTGAAATTTGCCCTAGGGTATGGCCAACATTCAATGAAAAAACCAGGATGTGTCGACACCGGTAACATCTTCACCAGAACACTTGCATGATCATTGTAAACCCTAAAATGGGGTGTGTTGATATAAAATGGATTGTGTGAGTATGGCTCTCACTTAATTCTACTAGTTCAAGTTTTTTCAGTGATTCAGTTATTATCCCCCGCCACGAAGTGCGAGGGGGATATAGGTTTGAGCTCCGTCCGTCCGTCCGTCCGAGTTTAAGGGGACAGCTTTTCTCAGAAACTATTAGAGACAGGACAACCAAATTTGGTGTGTAGCTTGAGACCATAAAGGCCTTGATGGAGTTCGAAAATGAGATGCGCGCGATTATTTTTTCCGGAGTTATTGCCCTTAATCCGTATTTTTGTACTCTGTCCACGGTATCTCTAAAGGGGACAGCTTTTCTCAGAAGCTGTTACAGATAGGATAACCAAATTTGGTGTGTAGCTTAAGACCATGAAGACCCTGATGGAGTTCGAAAATAAGAAGCACACGATTATTTTTTACACAGTTATTGCCCTTGTGGCATTTTTGGGAGCCTCTGTTCATAGTATCTTTAAAGAAGACACTTTGGCGGGGGATGTTGTTGACCATGTCTACTTGTTAACTATGATCCTTATGATGTTTATGCTTAAAATTATTGCCTATTCTTAGACCTTCAAACTGAAGGAGCCTCAAGACCACGACGAGGTGACGGGTCCCCTTGAGGAATGACTACCAAAAAAAGTTGAAGACAAATCTTTCTTGGGATCAGATAATTGCTATGACTAGTCTGGATAAGAAGCAGGTCTCAAAGTCATTCAATGCTGTGACTGAAGCAGTGGAGAAGATCATTATTCCTCGGCATCTCGGTCCTGCTCATATATCAAGAGATGATGCTATATCACACAACATGCCTTACACAAACGCATTCTTCGGTGAAGTAGTCACTGTCATTATGGATGGGACGGATGGGATGTATTTGTATATAAATAAGAGTGAAGACCAAGAACTTCAGAGAAAGTCCTGTTGCGGACACAAAAAGTGAAATTATTTGAAGTTCATGAGTGTCTTGCTCCCTGATGGCTATGTCTTGGATTCACTTGGATCATATTATGGAAGTGAAAATGATGCCAGCATATCAAAGTACATTTTTGACACACTGGACCATCTGAAATCCTGGATGGAGGAGCACGACAATGTGAGGCTTCAGGGATGTCATGTCTGTTCTTGTGTCCCATGGTTATGATGCACATATGCCATCTGTGCTAAGTGGCAACTCACAGCATGACACTGGACAGGCCAATGCTGATCGCCTCTGCACGAAAACCAGATGGATGGTAGAGAGCTACCAGGGCGGCTAAAGCAATGGACATTTTTCAAAGAGCGGTTAACCTGAAATCATTTTATTCCAGTCATTGGAACCTTAGTCCGAGGAACAACTGCTTGTCTCAATGCTGCTTGTGGAGCTATCTACCAATCTGATTCTGAGCAAAGAGCAGCAGATGTTGCGATCGCATTGAGGATGAAGTCTCGCTTGATCAGGCCAAACTTGATGGCAAATAGAGTTAAAGCGGACTCAGACATGACTCGAAAGGCGAAAAATGTTTGACAAAAAATGGTTGCTAGTGACATACAGTTTCCTCTCTTGCAGTTAGAGTACCTGACGACAGTCACATGTGGGATATACCAGCTTAAGCAGGCACCAGGTTATGTCTCAGAATATCTCACCCGTGATGGAGATTTTGAGGTGTGGGTGTGCCAGTATTCACCAAACCTTACCAGAGGTCAGATTCACTCCAGACATCGGTCTCAGACTAAATATAATGTCTGGATTAAATAATACTCTTCTGATAAGGATGATCCACTCAAGGATTATTATTGTGTTTGCCCGACAGGTAAGCGGAATGTGTGCCCATGTGGCCAGCATCCTTTATTATCTCGGATACCTTTACCACCACTCACAAAGATGCAGCCACAAACAGCCAAATTCAAATCTATGATCAATTGTAAATAGATTATTTCATTTGTGCAAAATCTAGCCAAATGTGTATCAAATATATCATTTGTTAAATAGGCATGATAGCATGGTAGTTAATCCTCAGTGGGACCTATCACCTTGTCGTGGTCTTGAGGCTCCTTCAGTTTGAAGGTCTAAGAATAGGCTAAAATTGCAAACATAAACATCATAAGGGTCATAGTTAATAACTATATTACTGAAACAAGAGCCATCTGGCAATGGCATATCCCCCGGCCCCCCACATTCATGGATTAACTGTTCAATTTACACGAGTAAATGTACTACAGTATTAAAGGACTTGATCTGAAGTAATAAGGTAACAAACTTGCCTGACTATGAAATGGCAATCCAGACAATGTTGTGGTCAGACCAATACGTGTTCAGTGTCCCTGTGTCAATTGTCTGTCAAGGTATGTTGGTGTAGATGTGGTCAATCTGTGTTCTACTGTCTGAGGACATTACGTGAGTAGTTGTGGTTGTTGATCTTGCTGTTCATGTTACCGGCACTCAGTACGAGGAAGAGGGCTGCCACGAGTGCCAGGAGTTTCCTGGCTTCACATTTTATTTATATAAAAATAATGCCGGGGGGATAACAAACATTTCAAAAGACAAAAATGAAATTGAACATATTAAACTAAGTCTCACTGACACTGGTGTAGTTGGAGATGGCTTAGGAGATATTGCCCAAACAAAATTATCAGTGAACTAAGTCCACCTTCACACACATTTGCATGAAAGACGCAGAAAAGAATTTTTACAGAAACTCCTAAATGTCAAAAGGAACGTGTAGAAATCATGCTCAACATGTTAATCAAGTTTGGTCAAAATTATCAGTGAGCTTAGTCCAAGTTCACCCATGTTTCCATGTAAAGTGCACAAATCAAAAATTGTAGAAATTCCTAAGTATCAAAAGGCACATCTAGACACAATGCTTAACATATCTATTAAGTTTGGTGAAGGTCGGATGTATAGTTTCTGAGATATGGCCCGTACAAGCTAAGTTCCAATTCAGAATTCACACAAGTTTCCATGGAAAGTGCAAAAATAAAAAATTCCAGAAATTCCTAATTATCAAAAGGCACATGTAGACATCACGCTCAACAAATCTGTCAAGTTTCGTGAAGGTCGGATGTATAGTTTCTGAGATATGGCCCGGACAAGCTAAGTTCCATTTCACACAAGTTTCCATGGAAATCGCAAAAATGAAAAATTCCAGAAATTCCTAAGTATCAAAAAGCACATCTAGACATCATGCTCAACATATCTGTGAAGTTGCATGAAAATCGGATGTATAGTTTCCAAGATATGGCCCGGACAAGATATGATTACAGACAGACGCCCGGACGGACGGACAGACTGACACACTGATGACTATATCCCCCCTGCATTAATGCTGCCGGGGGGATAAAAACTTAAACTAGAAGAATTAAGTGAGAGCCATACTCACACAATCCATTTTGTATCAACACACCCCATTTTAGGGTTTACAACGGTCGGTTGATGCAAGGGTTCGGATGAAGATGTTACCGGTGTCAACACATCCTGGTATTTTCATTGAATGTTGGCCATACCCAAGGGCAAATTTCAGCAAATTCCCTCAGTGTGTCATGGCCGGGAACATTGTCAAATATACCGTCATTAACACACGTGGCTATTTGAAATCTCCATTTCAGAACATATTTTTTGAACAAATATCTTCCTATCTCGGCAGTATGATATCAATTTCAACAAATTCTTTTTTAATTCATTTGGAAAATATATCAGCTACAATTTGCATTGACAAGCACATGATTATTATCATCGATGACACTTTGTGGGGCCCCAGAATGGGTGACCCCTCCCAAAAACTTAAAAATGTTAAAAATATCATTTTTTGTCATAAACAAAATTGATATCGCAAGTTTCACTGGTGGAGTCATGAACCCCATGGGATGGTTTATCAATGCTGAAAATTATTTTGAAATTGGTGGTTTGGGCCAGAAAAGTCCCTTAACGGGACTCCACCTTTGTGGCAAAACATAGACATTTCCTTGTGAATGCAGTACAGGCTGCAATTTTTGACCGATTACTTTCATATTTGGTATGGACGTGATATACTTCACTTATGACACCTATCGATTTTGGTTGCCATGGTGACAGTATTGGCCGAATAATGTGCAAAAAAGGGGAGAAGCAAGCTTTCAGGGCTACGCCCATGTGGTCGCAGCCATCTGGACTGTCTAGTTCTATATCTACAGTGGAGAGATTTGTTCTACAGTTGGAGTAATACAGTGTGTGCAGCAGGTATTGTTCCCAATGGTAGTTGTACTGTATCTGTGGTTGAGAGGATTCTTGTAACATTCCCAATGGGAGGTATACCTTATCTGCAGTAGAGGTTTATTCTACTTTTCCTAATAGGCACAATAACAGAAGTGAGGGTTATTCTACGGTTCCCAATGGGAGCTGTACTGTGCCAGCAGTAGAAATTTATTCTCCTGTTCTCAATGAGCAAAATTCTATATCTACAAGAGAGGTTTATTCTACTGTTATCAATGGGAGTAACAGTAGCCAGGATTGAGAGTGAATGGTTTGAACCCAGGTGTAAACGATGCTGATATTGTGTGATCGTCCAGGTGTATAATATAGTCTTGAAAAAGACTGTTGTTGGCATCTGACGTTTCGACAACCTGAGTGGAAGTCATCTTCAGAGTGAGGAAACGAACAAACAGACAGAGACGGTATTTATACGCTTGGTTCAATCAGAAATATTGTTGAAATGAATGTCAGGTGCATGTGGAGGCGGATTATAAGGAGGATTATTCTCCTTTCCTCATTTGGTAATACTGTAGTTGCAGAAGCGAGGTTAATTCTGTTGTTCTCTATAGAAGTAATACTGTGTCTGCAGAGGCGAGGTTCATTACTCTGTTCTCATTGGAAGTAATACAGTATATACAGTAGAAAGGTTTATTCCATCGTTCTCAGTGAGAGTAATGCCAATTCTGAGGTTTATTCTACTGATGTCATTGGGAGTAATACTGTGTGTGCAGTAGAGAGATTTATCCTATTGTCCCCAAAGGGAGTTATACTGACTTTGCAGTTAACATAGTACTGTTCTCAAGGGAATAATACTGTATCTGACTGGAGAGGTGTATTCTATTGTTCTCCTTGGTAGTTATACTGAATCTGCATCAAATATTTATTCTACCGCTCTCAATGAGAGTAATACGGTATATACAGTGTTAGAGCCATTTTTTTATTTATGGTTATGTTGTTGAAATGTTTGGTTTGTTGCAATTCCCTTGTTGCCCACATGAGGTGGCATATGGATTATAGTGTTTGGGGGAAGTAGGCTACAAGTAGGGGAAGTAGTAGGTAATCACTCTGTAGGTGTACAACTTACCGGGGAGCAGCACACAGTTTTTTTTCTCAATATAGTGACTTTATTTCGCCAAAAACAAACAAACAAACAAA
The DNA here is from genome assembly GCA_029692085.1 of Gymnothorax javanicus. Classification (NCBI taxonomy): domain Eukaryota; kingdom Metazoa; phylum Chordata; class Actinopteri; order Anguilliformes; family Muraenidae; genus Gymnothorax; species Gymnothorax javanicus. Next base: position 66,097,596 of record CM056200.1, read on the forward strand.
CAGAAAAAACCTACAAGCCACTGAGGGGCTGCTATGCCAGGACTTCCTTAATTGACGCGTCGTCTTCCGTGTGGTAGGTCCATTGAATGATTCAAATTCATAAACTTCCATGCAGCCATAATCAAGCGTGTTTATTTCCAATCATCTGGTCAATTTCAACAATATAGCCTTCGTCGATCTACATACACGTTGTAATGGCCGCCCTGCAGCCCCACAATGTGTATCCCCACACCACACTTCCTGCTTTCCACACCTTTTGATTCTTTTGATTTTTACTATTTAGTTTATGCACTTTTTACAGTCATCATGCACACACATTAATTGACATCTGAATCACGTGATACATAGTATTGATTCCATATATCATACTCATAGCTTTATTTATACACTGCATTGTTTCTAGTTTGATAGCGCGCACATTCTAGTTACTTTTTCAGTGTCTGTTCTGTTTATTTACTTCTCTTGGTTGCCTTTAGTTCATGGTGTGGCCCAGGCTAAGAGGAGTCAGTGTGCCCAGCTGTCCCAAATCCCTGTGATGAGGAGGAATTGGAAGGGACAAACTGTGGCTGCCCCTGGGGGGAGGGAAATCTTCTCACTATTCGATTTATATTTCCTGTTAAAAGCATTTGTTTGAGTTTGTATACTCTTAAGTATTATGTAGAACATATTTTTTTTCCTTAAACCTAGCCTTATGTCTCTTGTGCTTGGTTTAGTGTTTGTTTGTTTCTGTCTATCCCCCTGTTTCAATGGTCTGATCAGCCATTTTAAAAGCCCAGTGTGTGTATTGTTGTCAGGTCAGTTTATGGTTTGTTCTGTCTGGGTTAGGTTAAGATTTGCTTCAGTTCTGTTTAGTTGACCACTTTTATGGGCCCAGAACCTTTTTGTATGATTTTTGCTTTTCATTATGTTATTCACCTTATTCTGCGCGTCAACAAGGGTGGCGCCATGTTGTTCCGTTTGGTCTTGGAACTTCCGGTTGAGCAACTATGTCCACTGCGATTGCAGTACTTTGGCACATTAGCAAATCAAGATGTCGAGCACTACTCGTTTGGTGAGGGGCTGCCATATCAACTGGAAGAAAATATGGCTGTTCTTGGAACAATCCTGTGTTGTCCACGGGAAAACCAGGGCAGAATGTTGTGGGGCACCTTACAACCTACATCCTCCGCCATCCAGCGATCAGGGCCGGCATATGTGGCTAAAGGCGCTACACCTAAAGAATCCGCCGAAAAAGCCTTACGTTTTTTCGTTTCATTTTGTGGACGGCAGACCATCAGAACATCACCCATACCCCAAGAAATGGTTGGGATATGTTACCCCTCCGGCGAAAAAGGCTCATCGGATGCTTGTGAGGCTCCCAGGTAAGACAACATTTTGCCAGCGATAACAGCTATCAATATCGCTAGCCGTTAGCCAGCTAGCATCTAATGAGTATGATCAGCATTATCACATTAGTACCTTTTTTCACAAGTATGTTCAGCTATGCTGTCTAACAGATGAGTAACTTTAGGTTACTGTCATAACCCCGGTTCTCTGAAACATCAAGTGGAGAGATCCACCCATGGGAATGACATCCGCACATGACTTCCGCAGAAGCAATCAATTGCACCAAGTCTGGCTTTGACAGACAGTAGGGCGTCTAATGCTCTGGGAGGCTGCCCGCCCTCCCAAGAGAGCATATAAGACACTGCAGCGCTACTCCTCCTCAGTGAACATATTCGCTTCTCGTGCACGGCAAGCAGGGCAGTCTTGGTGGATCTCTCCACTCGATGTTCCAGAGAACCGGGGTTACGACAGTAACCTAAAGTTTTCTTTCATCATCTCGTGTTCGAGATCCACCAATGGGAGATATAGACAACTCCCAGATTGCCCAATGCTCACAGCTGAGACGCTGTCAAGCCAGCACAGGAGACCCCCTCCTGGTAGGGAGGGTGGTGCTTGGTACATCCGGTGACAGGGAGTAGCAACACAATCCAGTGCCCAGCAAAGGCGTAGGGGCAAAGTGATACATTATCCCTTAGCAGTTAGGGGAGTGTGAGGCACTCACATGGGGCTCACTCCCAACACTGAGTGGACTACTGGCGTCCTGGTGACATCCAGGCAGTAGAACCTTGCAAAGGTACAAGGAGAAGACCAGCCTGCGGCTGAGCAGATCTCCTGCAAGGAAGCCCAACGGAATAGGGCCCATGATGCAGCCATGCCCCTTGTGGAATGGGCTCTCAGGCCCAAGGGGAGCATTATCCCATTTGAATCATATGCCATAGCAATAGCTTCCACCAGCCAGTGGGACTAGCCATACGGCTAGTAACTCCAGATAGTTGATGTGAAATGGGCGTAGCTGGTTTGGCTATGTCCCATTCACTATTCGTCCCTCCTGGGTCGCCCCCCACCCAGAGAGGGAAGCATCTGTCGTACGACCTTTCTCATAAGAACGATCCGAAGAGGGGTTCCCTTAGCATAAAATCTCATGTTTTCCCAATGATGGAGAGATGCGGTGCAATCCCGCAACACAGTGAGAAAACGATTGAGATTGCGCGGGGGGTTGAGCTGGAGGGATGACATCCATCTCATAAAACCCCTCATCCTCAACAGGTCGAGTGGCAAAGCCTGTGAGGCTGAAGCCATCAGACCTTGCAGTCTGAGGCATGCACGACACTGTACTCTCGAGCCTAGTTTGAACTGAGAGAGGCAGTTTCTGATTGATAGAATGCGTTCCGCTGATAGGCAAGCTCGCATTGTCACCGAGTTTAATTCCAGTCCCAGAAATGTTACAATTTGGGATGGAGACAGGTTGCTCTTGGCATGGTTTACTTGAAAACCTGTAACAATTCACTTAAACCAAATAGATAAATGAACGGCTACAACGCAAATTAAGGCAGCAGGCGGACCTGATACTGCAGTAATTAGACTGCGCCGACCGACCAACCTAAAAGTAACAAATAATTCCAAAATCAGAGGAAATTATTACTTTTAAGTGACTTAATTATTTAAATAAAATTAACTCTAACGAAAAAAGGCGAGAGAAAGTTCAGTTTTCCAAAATATATTAATATAACAAGTAAACAAAAAATCGCGTCCTAACTGGACGGAAAGCAAACAAAAGACATTGGGGCGATAGGTGCGCGCCAGAACAAAGGAAATAATAATCACAAACACAAATCAATTATCATCCGCAAAACCCAAGTCCAAATAAAAAGTCCCAAAGTTCCCAAAAGAAATTAGGTCGACTTTAATACACAGTTAATGTAGTATCCGGAGTTCAGGTGAGGAGAGAAAGAGTCGCCGCGGCAGTAGATGACTCTGACTCCACCGCGGTATAGCTCACCAACTCCCGTACGCCAGGTAAAGGGGTTCCAGAACGGTCGCCATCCAATTTGATCCCAAAAAAGCAAAAAGCAAAAAAAAAGAAATCCAAATCGTCAGGGATAATCCACAGAGAATGCCGCTTGGGATCCACAGACGCCGGCTCCTACCTGGACGTGCACGCCTCGCGAGTGACGTCATTTCCCTCCTTTTATAAGTTCCGGCCGGTCAATAATAATAATAATAATAACAACAACAATAATAACAATACCAATAATAATAATAATAATAATAATGACATAAATTGCAGGAGTCCATTACCTGAGTACAAAAGTTAATTGTCAGATAAACTTAACACTGATACAAACCTGACAAAAAAAAAAAAGATGACAGACAATGAGCAGCTCATCTTAAAATTCACAGGGTGTACTGCATGAGGGCATGCGAGCCTTACAAACCAAGAGAAGCCAGGTATGTCAGAACTAACTGAGTGTCCCGCACAACTCTGTCTTTCGAATTATGAGCCAATCGTCTATGTAAGTCAGGATTCTGATCCCCATTAATCTTAACGGGGCCAGACCCGCTTCCACACAAAGGCAGAACACCCGTGAGCTCAGGGAAAGACCGAAGGGTAGAACTGTGCATTTGTAGCAAACGCCGTGGTAGGCAAAGCGGAGAAATTTTGTGTGGGGGGGATAGATGCCTACATGAAAAAAGGCATCTTTCAGATCGATTGATGTAAACCAATCGTTCTGACGTATCGAGCGTGAAAGAGCGCCGTGTGTTAACATTTTGAAGTTGTACTTCCTCAAATGTTTGTTTAACGCTCTGAGGTCCAAGATGGGACGTAGTGAGCCGTCCTTCTTTGGAAGCAGGAAATAGTGAGAGTAAAAGCCCTGTTGCGCTTGACCTCTCGGCACAACACGAATCCCCCCTTTGTTTAACAGAGAAGCAATTTCCTTCTCTAAAACATGGGCTTGACTCTCTTTGGTTTGAGAGTAAATAACTCCGTTGAAGTGAGGGGGCTTCACTCTGAACTGGAGTCTGTAACCTTTAGCAATCGTATGGAAAACCCACTCGGGCGCAGACATAGTTTGCCAGGTGTCTATGTGATTCGAGAGCGCCCCTGCTGGCCTGGTAAACCTTGGTAGAGAATGGCCGGGAGACGCCTGCTCGATAAATGGGGTTGGCGCTCCACCTAGTGGATAACCCAGGGGAGGCCACGTGTGTTGTGAATGATTTTTTCTCAACACAACTTTCTTTTTGAGGGCAGAAGCCTTTATTGAAAATGGTCTGGGCATGCTGAACATTGGGGGCATGTTTACTGCACTCAAACCAGCTTTTTGCAAGTTGCTGGGGGGAACAGGAAGCAGAGCTTGCACTGCATGGGTAGCAAACACAGGGTGGTAAACTCTGAAGGGAGATTTTCCCTCTTTATGGGGGGAGAGAGGAGATAAGGGCATGTGTTCTTGGGGCTGGCCGCCCCAACACACAGATTTTGCCCCCCAGCCAACAGCCTGTCAGGCAGGCTGCTTGCGTTTGGTGTCGGTCGCGGTGGGCGAAGGTTTCTTTGCTGCAGCCGCAGCAAAAGACGTGTCCCCAAGGCTTTTGAGGGGGATTACCCTACTGGCCTGGGGTTCTTCCCTGAGCCTTGCCTCTTCCCTGTCCCGGCTGGGCACGGCGATTGTCCGGGGGCTGTGGGGGCCGTGCAGCTGCTGCCGGTTGAGGAATGACCCTGCGGGGGAGGCAGAGTTTGAAGGCCTCATCCTCCTTCTTTTTCCGTCACACCGCTGCGGCATTAGGGTCAGTGCGGGTCCAAACAGAGCCTGGCCAGGCTCGATAGGGGCTCCTGCATTGCGCCTTTTCTCACTGTCGGGCAGACCAGAGAGGTTAAGCCAAAGGGCACGCTCACCTGCTACAGCCAGGGCCATGGAGCGGCCGCAGGCTTGTACAGACTGGCGGGAATTGCGCAGGACAGCTGGGGAATCTCCCATGGCATGGGCGGCCATATCTTTGACTTCTAGGCCGGAGAAGCCATGTTTTAAGTCAAGAGGTTGCTTCTAGTGGTGCCGCAGATGTTTAGCGCAGGCAGGAAGGACCGGAAGTAGCTGCTTTCTAGGGCCTGGAGGAGGGCCCAGGAATTTACCATCATATACATCCCTTTCTTCATCGGCAGGGTTCTGTAGAGCAGGCCATTCGATATTTAAACGAGCAGCAGCTCACTCACAAACCTCTAACAACACAGCGTGGGGCTGGGTGTTAGCTGTCCCCGTAGCAGGTGTTGCCTGAGAAAGGGGAATGGAATCCTCCTCGCCCGATTCATTCGACGCATCAGGAAAGTCGTCGTTTTCAGAATCAAAGGTATCTCCTTCCTGTAGTGGTGTACCGGAGAGGGAGAGTCTGAGGCCCACTACGTCTGGGTCGCACTGATCGGCCCAGCTCATAGTAGGGAAGCCTAGCATGGGCAGAGAGGCTAAGGCCGTACCGTCCTCATTATCTGAATCCTCCGGACCGAGGTCGCTGCCGTGGGTAGCAGCGACTCTCAGCCTTCGCAGCCGCAGTTTTCTGGGAAGTGCCAGGCAATGGCTACAGCTCTCCGGCGTGCTCATGGCCTCCTGGGCATGTTTTAAACCCAGACACATGACGCAGAGAGAGATCGTGTCTCTAGCAGCAATAAGCGCTCCTCAGGTGGCCGGGCAGGCACGCGAGCGTGGCTCCTCGGAAACGGCAGGAGAGGCGGGCTTAGAAAGAGCCATATTCACGTTGGGTATGGATTCCTAATTAAGAAATACAGCGTGGGTGGCTGATTTCAGCGGTAGCACAAAACTAGCGTGGGTGGCTAGCTGCGAACTGTATCGAAGCCGGAAGCCGGATACAGAAATAAAGCTAGCAGGCAAGGACTGCAATGCTAACTAGAAGGGTCGCTTTTAGCTCTGACCAACTTGTTAAAACCTTTCACGCCCAGTGAAGGCGGATCCAAGGATATGTCCTCCTGAGGGCAGTTAAGTGAAAAGGTTTTGAAGAAAGTCGAAGCTGAATGCGGATAACAACAGTCGCGAGAAGCGAATGTCAACTGAGGAGGAGTAGCGCTGCAGTGTCTTATATGCTGTCTTGGGAGGGGGGGGGGCAGCCTCCCAGAGCAATGGACGCACTACTGTCTGTCAAAGCCAGACTTGGTGCAATTGGTTGCTTCTGCGGAAGTCATGTCCGGATGTCATTCCCATAGGTGGATCTCGAACATGAGATGATGAAAGAGAACTACATTTATAGAGTCAGTCGATTCTTGCTTGTCTGTGTGCGAACTCCATTATCTTCTCTGGATTCAAGACGATAAACCGAAATACAACGCACTGCACGTGCCTTATAAACTGATGTTTTAAAGCCAATTCTGGCAAGATAATTTACTTTTAGCTAACGTAACTTAGCTTTGCGCTAGACTCATAACCATTCCGTGGAGTATAGTAAAATGTGGGTCTACCCTGAAATGTTACGCACATTGTATTATTTTTACCTTTATTTTGACGCTCCTTGTTTCTGTCCTTCCCCTGTTATCTCATAATCACCATGTCTGTTCTGAAATGTACACCTAATCGATCTTCGTCTCATGCTCAACTGTTGCATTCTCTTTTCGGACTCGAATTATCTTCGTTCAGATGAAAATCAGCCACACCGTCAACCTGCATCACTCCCATTGATCTCAGATGTTGCTCACAAACAGATGCTCGGATTTCACATACTCCGAAGTTTCCACCTACCCAAAACTTCGATCTAATAAAGGCTGTACCACAAATAATGAGTATGTGTGTTCTGAGCTTTTCATGGAAGTTCGGATCATGCACAAACAATAGTTATCATTTTGGATCTCATCTGTCAAGTTGCTGAAAAGTTTTGTCATCAAGTATGAAGGTCTGTAAGCTAACTAATTAAGAATGAAGAATGGTTAATAAATGGTTTGCTAAGCAGTGTTCGAACTGAATTTCTTTAGTGCTATAAATGCACTCATATGGACATTACGTTAGATGCTACTCAGCGGACTCATTATGCATAACGCATCAAAATATAGTAATGTGAATTGGTGCTTTTCAAAAGTAATGGAAATGTACAACTTAGTTTATGGATATATCCATATCATTTTAATATGAAAAAAGTAAGGTGAGTGTTGGCTGCGTACATGGTTCTAGGATGTCACAACAGCGGCCTTAGCTTACTGTACATTTTGCCGCGCTACATAATGAAGTGTGGCAATCGAGTTGCTACATATCACGGCCTTTCATCAATTAAAATAAAATGGCTAAAATATACTGAGCAACAAAAGAAAAGCAAGTTAGCTAGTTAGTTAATGTACTTTTATGGTTACTCAGTCAAAGTGACCGCAAAACAAAGAAAAGTTTGATGAAACGAGTGTATATGTGCATACGCTCGTAGTTAATTTGATTTTCTATAATAATTACGCGCAAACTTATTTTCCGGTTTGTCTTTAATTAAGACTGCCAACTACGAGATAACTCGTAATGGCGGGACAGGGCTGGCGCTAGACCTGGCTAATTCTTGATGGTTTTCCTTTATTAACATGTTTTCCAATTCAAGAATAATCAAGTGACAATTGAAGACACGGCTTCTCTCCCCCATGCGATCTAACAGCGACAAAATAATGGGCTACATTCAGTCTAGAAAAATAATTCAATTATAAATAGGTCTATGCACTGGCACTCAGTAACGGTAATTTTTTTTTTTTCCAGTGAGAGCGGCATTTCAGAACTCTTCAGCGAATGAAGGTAATTTCGGCGACAAGTAAGTACACCTGTTTTTGCAGCACAGTCACGCAACTTGCTGTAAAAAATAGACAGCTGTCCTAATGGAAAATGTAAACAGACGAAACCATGTATTAGTCACCTAAATTACCTTCATTCGCTGAAGAGTTCTAAAATGCCTTCGCCGAGTGCCAGTGCATAGACCTAATTATAATTCACTTGCGTTTGTTTTGTTGCTCAGTATATTTCCACCGTAATGCCAGCTCACTTTTTCATGGCTGCCCCATCGACGCCCCCCAACAGCACTAAATAATTAAAAATATCTCCATATGACACCTGAGGCTACTGCCGCATGTCATCCACCCACTCGGTGGAGTTCATTAACCTCGGGTGTACAAGTACAATCCCTCCATCCGACCTTTTAATATTTATTTTTGACTCTTGCCACATTAGCCTCTACATCTTAATTCGCCGGGTTTTTCAACGTAGCTAACTAGCCGTAGCTAGCCGACTGGAAGTTTCAAGACAATTGCGGAAGACAAGAAATTTTAAAAATGGGCGTGGCTGAATAAGGTGAATATCTTTTTGCCTTTTGGGTCAATAAATACCCATTTTTGAAACTTTAACCTGCGTTTCCTTGTGCCTGCCTGCTTGGTCCTGCATGTCTGGTGTCAGAAGTGGGATCATCCGGTAAAGGACGTAGTATTTTTTTCTCTCTTTTCAATTCTCTCCCTTTTTGCTGAGCCATGAGCCGGGGAGGAAAAGCAGCAAGAGGAGGCCGTCGGGAGCTGCAGGCCAGACTGGAGGAGCTGGATGGTGGAGTGGAAGAGGTGGAAAATGGAGCCACTGGAGGGGCTCAAGGCACTGAGGGCCCTATCTTGCGCCAGAGTCCCTAAACCCGTTATTTGGGGATTTAGCATTACGTAAGAGGCGTTCCCCCGCAAAAGTTGCTATCTTGCACACCTGCCTATATCCCTAAAACACCTGCGCTACCCGTTATATTATGCATAGGCGTGGTTTGGGCGTTACGCCAGTTAAACCAATCAGTGTGCTAGGTGCCATTGCCTTTCGGAGCAGGCTGCGCTATCCCAAATCCTCAAACCGAAACCCGTGATGGAGAGAGGAAGGTCGCCACGTTTCTCCGAAGACGAAGTTAAATTGCTCGTGCATGAGGTCAAATCCAGACAGGGGAGGATCTGTTTTTGTTAAGTTAATCATGAATTGTGTTATTATTATTATTATTATTATTATTATTATTATTATTATTTGACATTCACATATTGTTTAATGTTCGGTATGTAATAAAAAAAAAACATCAAGCCTACCCCTTTTGTGATTGAAACTTCAAAAAAAAAAAAAAAAAAAAAAAAAAAATGCGTTTCACCATGATTGGGTCATGCCTCCAATTGAGCTGAGTGGGTGTTGGAATGACCCACTAGCATAGAAAAATAGTGCCACAGTAACCCTAACATCAACGGGCAAGGCATACGGACGGCTAGCAGCGGAGTATACATCATCTGCAACCAGGTGACAATTCCGTCACTGCCTGATGGGAGAGGCGCAGTTTTGTCACGCGTTCTCGTTCTGTGGGAAATTATTCTCAGGGCCGGCGCTAGACCTGAACATTTGGGAGAAAATATCCTTCCCTTTATTGACTACATTTAGTCCTGGCTAATTCTAGATGGTTTTCCCTTATTAACACGTTTTCCAATTCAAGAATATTGAAGTGGCAATTGAAGACACGGCTTCTCTCCCCCATGCGATCTAACAGCGACAAAATAATGGGCTACATTCAGTACAGAAAAATAATTTAATTATAAATAGGTCTATGCACTGGCACTCAGCAACGGTATTTTTTTATTTTTTTTTCCAGCGAGAGCGGCATTTTCAGAACTCTTTTTGCGAATTAAGGTAATTTGGCGACAAGTTCAAGACACCTGTTTTTGCAGCACGGGTCACGCAACTTGCTGTAAAAAAAATAATTGACAGCTGTCCGATTGGAAAATGTAAACGGACGAAACCACGTACTTGTCACCAGAATTACCTTCATTCGCTGAAGAGTTCTGAAATGCCGTTCTCGCTGGAAAAAAAGTTACGTCGCTGAGTGCCAGTGCATAGACCTAATTATAAGTAATTATTTTTCTGAACTGAATGTAGCCCATTGTCGCTGTTAGATCGCATAGGGGGAGAGAAGCCCTGTCTTCAATTGCCAAATGGATAGCGGGTGGTTTGAGGACCCGCTATACGCTTTCCCTGACCTGTGTGGTCAAGATAGCAATTTTAGGGAAAGCGCATAAACACGCCCACGGGCACACCCCCAGTCGCAAATAAAGGATTCGGCATAATGTATAGCGGGTAGTGTGGCCGCAAGATACCGTTTAGGGATAGTGGAAGCTGCTAAATGCGTAATTCACGGGTAGCGGGTAGTGGCAACGGGTAGGGCAGTGCGAAAGATAGAGCCCTGAGAGTGAAAGCGGTAAGGAGGCAACAGTAGCGGATCTGGCTAACATCCTCCAGGCCTTCATGGGGCAGCAGGAAGCCTGTGAGGCTAGAATGAGGGAGGACACAGCACGCCAGGAGAAGTGCATCAAAGCACTAAGCCATCAGTTTCAGCTTCTGCAGATGGAGGTAAAAGCTCACACTACCTGTTCTTAGTCCCCCAGCAGATGTAGATCGCTTAGAGGCAGAGGCCTGTGATAATTTCACTCAGCAGGTGCCATTGGCCCCCTCCCCACAGGGTGTGCATGGAGTGGATGCTTTCTTTGGTCAGTCTCAATCCTTTCATGAGTCTAGATTGGAAAAATTAACAGAGAATGATGATGTTGAACATTTTCTGCTTACATTTGAAAGAATTGCCACTGCATGTCGATAGCCTCAGTCTGACTGGGTTTTCCATCTCATTCTACTGCTGACTGGTAAAGCAAGAGGTGCTTATGTTAATATGGATATGGATGATTCACTTAACGATGAAAAAGTCAAATCTGCCATTCTAACAAAGTATGATGTCAATCCTAAGACCTATAGGCAGAGATTTCGTTCCCTGGAGGTCGAGCCCGGAGAGAGCCCGAAGGAGCTCTATGTCAGGCTGAAGGAGCTATGTGGAAAGTGGGTCCAGCCTAACGGTAAACCTGTGCAAGAAATCAGTGAATTTCTTATTTTGGAACAGTACTTGAGAATGTTGTCTCCTGCGCTTCAGGTGTGGATTCGCGAACATGGACCTTCCACATCCTCTGAAGCAGCTTCACTGGCAGATGTGTTTGTGACCCGGAAGAAAAACCAGCCCTGGAGCTACAAATCTTGGAAGGCCATGAAGGACTGACGCAAGCCAGGTTCCCCTCAAAAACATCCACAGCCACAAAAGTGGATAAGCCTCCCATGAGGAAGGACCAGCAAAGCAATCTGTCTTCTAAGCATCCGAATAAGGCTCCTATTTGCTATCTTTGTGGGCAGGAAGGTCACATTAAGCCTATGTGTCCAAAGAACTCAGCCAAACTTACACAGATGTGTTTTGTGCCATGCCCAAGGGTGGAATCTGAAATGAAAACTGAACAGTCCATGAAAACGGCTTCTGTTGAGGTTGGTGGCAAAGTACTCAAAGCCCTTCTTGACTCTGGTATTGATCAGACCCTTATACATCAAGAATTTGTATCATCCAACATAATTCACACTCTGAAAACCATCCCTATTTGCTGTGTGCATGGAGATGAGAAAATATACCCTACTGCAGACATGTACATCACTGTGCAGGGACAGAAATATCTCCTGAATATAGGAGTGGCTGATAAATTACCTTTATTAGTAGTGTTAGGTTGTGATCTACCAGTTCTCTTTGATCTAATTGGGTCAATCCATGCCATCTCTCTCGGTTTTTTCCCGGACCCTCTCAGATTTTAATTAAATGTGGTGTACTTGGGGGTTATCCAGAATAATTAATGCATGCCAGTTTTCAGCTCATTGCGATCATTTATATGAGAGCTAGAGCACTTCAAAGATTTGATGGATTTTAGAGAACTTTCTGACCCGAGACACAAAATTGGCCATAAGTCATACAAAAATTATCCAATTTATACAAAATTTGGTATTGTTGGTAAGAGGAGAAAATTCTCTTTCAAATGATATGCAACACATTGACCTTTTGATATTGACCATCTTTAAGGTCAAGTCACATGACTTTGACCTTTGACCCAATTTTTCGGGAGGTAACACACTTTCAATTTTCTTGAAACTCGTTGCATAGGTAGAGTGTGATCTAAACAGACGTCCTGCAAAATTTCATTTTGGTGAATTTATTTTTTTCTTCTTACATTAAAAATACTATTAGTAGGCATATAATATATAATACATGGTGAACTGAAAACACTAACTCGACAGCACTGAGATGAAAACTAGGCCTAATACTAAAACACAACGTCAAAGTTCCTCCTAATTTATTTTTATGCCCTTTCCCTTTTCCACCAGCTGACCGACTGGATCCCCGGGCCATGGAAAAGGGTGAAACACAGTCACATGATGGTTTTATGTCACATGTACCTGTACCAAAGTCATGCAGTGAGCCTGATCTAATATTAAGTGCAAGGATTGATATTAACCTTTAACAATTTTTACAAGTCGGTACTGAGCAGAGTTTGAATACCGTTTAACCATCAGCTGGTGCTTTCCTGGAATACTGCAGAATGCATGCAGTTTCTGTGTCCCTATCATTGTCATAGACTTCTTAAGCCTGGTTTTTAGGGTGATTTCATTTTTTTGCAATATCCTCCTTGGAACAGTAGACTGTAGTTATTCCTGGGAGGTTATCCTTAGCCCACTGGTACAGCTGAAGTGGAGTTTGAATTTGATTGTCAATGGTTCAATGAAGACTAGCTCTTGTGGCAAGTCTTTTTATGGTACCTCCTATCCCGTCACAGGGTCCTTTACCATGTGAAGTGGCAAAAAAATGCCAGACTGCAGGTACTCCGTGATCGTCTTCATGGTAAGCAAGGTTAGCAAAGTTCTTACGGTTCTTATACTGTGCAGCAACACCATCAGAGAAGTAGAAAAAATTTTTGAGATTGATTTTAGTTTTGATCACGGATAGAAGTTTTGTGTGAAAATAACTAACTGGGACAGTGTCATGATTTAAAGAGTCGGATGTCATTACAAAACTCAGGCTTTCAACTTTGCCATGTACCCTGTAATATGCCACTGACGGGTGGAGGGTCGCCTAGGTATTTGTCCAGTGGAATCCCTGCACTGCATCTTGAAGGACAAATCTGTAATTTTCACTGAAGTCACTAATTACAAGAATTTGACCGTCTTCCAGCTGTTCTTTTAGACCACGTTGATACTGCGATTGTTGTTTGGCAATGAAATCATGTGGGCTTAAAATCTTAAGTTTACCACACAGAATGTCACAGAACTCGTCGACATCATTTTGCACTGTTATCAAGTCACAGCGGTCAGTGCTAGTCCACTGCTTGTATGTGACAGTCTCCACACCCTTCTCCCCCAGCTCTTCATGTAGACTCTGCTTGATAGGATCGGTCCCTGGACAGAATTCACACTCACCTAAGAAGCACTCAGGCTTCCCAGGGTTGCAAGTCATCCTTGCAAGAAAGTGCTGGTACTGAAACTGAGCTTCATCACTTGTAAGAGCATTCAACACAAGTTTTACATTCTGATGAATGGCAGAAACACATACACTGTGTGTCCCAGATGCCCCAGCTAAATCACACTGTGTTTCACCCTTTTCCATGGCTCGGGGATCCAGTCGGTCAGCTGGCGGAAAAGGGAAAGGGCATAAAAACAAATTAGGAGGAACTTTGACGTTGTGTTTTAGTATTAGGCCTAGTTTTCATCTCAGTGCTGTCGAGTTAGTGTTTTCAGTTCACCATGTATTATATATTATATGCCTACTTATAGTATTTGTTAAATTAAGATAGGCAAAAATAAATTCACCAAAATGAAATTTTCCAGGACGTCTGTTTAGATCACACTCTACCTATGCAACGAGTTTCAAGAAAATCGAAAGTGTGGTACCTCCCGAAAAATTAGGTCAAAGGTCAAAGTCATGTGACTTGACCTTAAAAATGGCCAATATCAAAAGGTCAATGTGTTGCATATCATTTGAAAGAAAATTTTCTCCTCTTATCAACGATACCAAATTTTGTATAAATTGGATCATTTTTGTATGACTTATGGCCAATTTTGTGTCTCGGGTCAGAATGTTCTCTAAAATCCATCAAATCTTTGAAGTGCTCTAGCTCCCACACAAATGATTGCAATGAGCTGAAAATTGGCATGCACTAATTTCTCCGGATAACCCTCAAGTACACCAAATTTCATTAAAATATGAGAGGGTCTGGGAAAAAACCGAATGAGATGGCATGGATTGACCCAATTGAATCAAGTAAGAGATGTAATGTTGCAGTCACCAGAGCAAAAGCCAGGCGGCCAGAGGAGTCATCAGAGACCGTGATTATCTTACCTTTTTTGGGGTTGATTTGGCGACAAAACCCAGGAAATCTCTCAAACCACGTAGCCAGAGAAGGCAGGAGAAGTTTAAGGGCACTGGTGTGAACAGACCAGCTGAAACAGCTCCACAGTTGCCCTTGGGTCTTGAGCTGCCCACCAATGTGACTGAATTGCAGCGGAGTGATCCGAGCCTGACTACTTTCTTGCAGAGAGCCAAGGAGAGGGAGACTGAGGGACAGCAGCACGGGGGAAGAATACTTTCTGCAGAACGGTGTTCTCTACCGACAGCATAGGCAAGTCACACAGCTAGTGGTTCAACATGCAGCCCGAGATGCTTAGGCCGTTCTGTTCCCTGGGCTGGCCACCTGGGGAGACACAAGACCACAGCACGAATCAAGCGGTACTTTCACTGGCCTGGCCTGCGGTCAGATGTTGCCCAGTTTTGCAGAAGCTGCCCTCAGTGCCAAAAGACCTCAGCCAAATGCCCCTCCAGAACCCCACTCCAGCCTCTCCCAATCATTGACACTCATTTTGAGGGATGGACATTGTCGGCCCAGTTGAGAGGAGCAGAGCAGGAAATCGGTTCATACTAGTGATCAATGATTATGCAACAAAGAATCCAGAGGTTTTCCCTTTAAAATCAATCAAAGCCAGACACATTGCTTTTTGCCTGATACATTTTTTCTCAATGGTAGGATTTCCCAGAGAGATCCTGACAGATCAAGGCACTAACTTTATGTCAACACTGTTGAAACAGGTGTACAAGCTGCTGGGTATCCGAAGCCAGAGAACCACTCCCTGCCATCCACAGACAGACGGTGTGAGCATTTCAATCAGACCCTGAAGAGGATGCTGCGCAAGTTTGTGAATGAGTTGGGGTCTGATTGGGATCAGTGGCTTCCCTACTTGCTTTTTGCATATATGGAGGTGCCCCAGGCCTCCACTGGCTTCTCACCATTTGAACTGCTTTATGGCCATGAGGTAAGGGGGCTTCTCTTTGCTAACAGAGACCTGGGAGGCAGACCAGGGGAGGGGAGGGCCTCTTGATGTTGTGTCTTATGTTCTTCAAATGAGAGACAGGCTGGAGAAGATCCATGACCTGGCCCAGACACACGTCAGAGGCTCAGCACTGCCAAAAAACATGGTACGATCAGTCAGCTCGCTAGAAGAGCTTTGATCCTGGCCAGAAGGAACTGGTGATGCTCCCCAATAAGGACAGCAAGTTGCTGGCAAAATGGCAAGGGCCCTTTGAGATGGAAAAGAAACTCGGCCCTACAACTTACCGTTTCTCCACTCCAGGCCAGGTCCTGCATGTGAATCTGCTGAAGGAGTGGGTTTCAAGACCGGAGAAGAAGGGGGAGGTGTTGCTGATCAGGAGTGTGGAGGAGGAAGATGAGGTCGCTGACCAATACCTGCCATTGCCAGCTCCCACCGATCTTGATCTTGGCCACCTCTCTGAAGACCAGCAGTCCCAGGTGAGAGCTTTATGTGATCCAGAAATATTTCAAGAAAATCTTGGTTGTACCACACTCATTGAAGATAATATTGTACTAAATGAGGATGCAAAGGTCAGACGAATGAGTTACAGGATACCAGAGCGCCTCCTGGCTTCCCTCAAGAAGAAAGTGGACCTGATGTTGGAGCTTGGGATCATCGAGGTCTCCAGAAGTGAGTAGTGCAACCCTGTGGTCCTGGTGCCAAAAATGGGTGGAACCATCAGTTTTTGCATAGATTTTTGAGACTTGAATGCAATCTCAAAATTTGACTCGTATCCAACCCCTCGCATTGATGACGTCATTGACCACCTTGGGAAGGCGAAATATCTGACAACTTTTGATCTTCGCAAATGATACTGGCAGGTCCCTCTGACCCAGCAGTCGCGGGAGTTGACAGCCTTTTGGACTCCGTGGGGGTTGTTGCAGTTTACAGTGCTGCCGTTTGGGCTACATGGAGCTCCCACAACTTTGTCGTATGATGTCTCTGATTTTGAGAAATCTTCTCACTATTTGATTTATATTTACTGTTGAAAGCATTTGAGTTTGAATATTCCTTAGTATTATGTAGCACATTATTTTTTTCCCCTTATACCTAGCCTTATGTCTCTTGTGCTTTGTTTAGTGTTTGTTTGTTTCTGTTTATTTCCCTGTTTCGATGGCGTGATCAGCCATTTTAAAAGCCCAGAGTGTGTATTGCTGTCATGTCAGTTTATGCTTTGTTCTCTTTGGGTTAGGTTGAGATTTGCTTCAATTCAGTTGTGTTTAGTTGACCTCTTTTATGGGCCCAGAATCTTTTTGTATGATTTTTGCTTTTCATTATCTTATGTCTTTTTGCATTTTGGGTCAATAAATACCCATTTTTGAAACTTTAATCTGTGTTTCCTTGAGCCTGCCTTCTTGGTCCTGCACACACATATATCCATTAATAACTTGCAAGCAAAACAAACAAAAAGGCTCAATGTTTGGCTACTACAAACGATGACGACGATGTCCACGATGGTGAAAAAATGTGTGCTTCTCCCCAGTAAGCAACACATCAACAGAGTGATTACGACTTCCCCTACTTGTAGCCTACTTCCGCCACACGCCATAATCCATATATCATCGAGTGTGGCAGCAAGGGAATTACAACAAACCAAACATTTCACCAACATAACCGCAAGTACATTGATTTTATTGCCGATGGAATCATTGTTTTATTAAAAAATTACACCGATAAAGCCAAATACAACTAGAGGCTCTAGAGAGCCTGAATCGCTCACCTGGATCTATTCACCTGCTCGCTTTCAAGACTCTATTGTCATCGATGCTCCAGTCAAATACAACAGAAATCATCATATTTGAGGTTTTAAGGCCAATAACTGCTACAAAGAGCCATTGTACAATTTCTTTCTAATGAAAACTTTTGTAGAGCTTTATTTGCTGATCATTTTTGCAATTGAAAGTTTTTCTCTATCTCTTATAGTTTTCATTATATAGGCCAAAAAAAAATACAAATTGTCAAATTTGACATTTCAAGGCCAATAACTCCTACAAGAAGGCATTGTAAGATTTTGATCCTATAAAGGTTTTTGTAGTTTCATGTCCTGATCATTTTGATATGAAGTTTTTTTTCTCTAGCTGCTTTAGTTCCTGAGATATACTGTAGCTGAAAATAGGTGGTTTTACCTCTATGTGCTATTTCTAGTAACAGCGGCCATGTTATTCAGACAGCGGGCAAAAGCAACACAATTTTTAAAGCAGACATCCAAAAGATGTTTGTGGCTAATTTTAGTCTGGATCTGTCCAGTAGTTTCAGAGGAGAAGATTTTTGAAAAATGTTAACGGCAGACGACGATGACGGACGTCAAGCGATTGTAATAGCTCACCTGGACCTTTGGTCTAGGTGAACTTATAATAATAAAAATGCCTCTTAGATACAGTAAACATTTATTTTACTGTTCTCAATGAGAGAAATATTGTATCTGCAGAAGTGAGGTTTATTCTACCGTTCTCAATGCATATAATACTCTGTCTTTTAGGGCGAGGTATACCTTCGCAGTTGAGAAAGGCCACATCCTGAGTGTCACATTGATTCTGACCCCAGGAGATCGATGGACAGTGCCACGGAGAGGAGTCATGGGGTCGGCGTATGAAATGATCCAGCCAGTTAGGAGCAGATTTAAGTCTTGGCTCTTTTTGATCCACATAACCGCTCTTCCCACAGTTCAGCTCCTGACATATGAGAGAGGCTGTTTCTCTGTTCATTCCATTGAAGCACACATTTCCCCAGGTGCCATTGTATAAAACCTCCAAATTACCCGAACAGCCTTCACTCAGTCTCATCTCCTTGATTTCTACAACAAAAATGTTAAAAACCTCTTAGAAACAAATTACCACATAAAAACAACCATGAAATCTAACCTGGTAGATCAGACAAGGGATGAAAATATTAATCTATTAAATGCAGGTATATGTTGTGTTACAAAGCTGTATTTATCATAAGTCTCTGCTTCCCTGAGATAGATCTCAGGTCATTCTAAAATTTTTCTGAAACTGATGGATTTTCAAATTAACTGGGTCTTGTATCTTCCCTGCCTTTGAGTGTCAGTGTAAAAGTAAAAATCTTCGAGCTCCAGACCTGAACACACCACCCCCACATCCTCCTTGTGTTCCCAGTAATCGCGATCCCATTCAGCCATGGGACAGTCCCACAAGGACGTCTCGTTCCCCACACAGCCAACCTCCTCCAGCCAGACGTGTCCTTTTCCAGGCCCAAAGAATGAAGGGACAGGGTCACTGAGGGCCGTCCCACACTGGAGCTGCCTGCACACCACCTGAGCATCGGCCAGGTCCCAGGAGTCATCACAAACTGTGCCCCAGGACCCCCTGTGGAACACCTCCAACCGTCCTGCACAGTCCCCACCTCCACCCACCAGCCTCAGGGACCTGCTGTCTGAGTCTGAGAGAGAGAGAGAGAGAGGGGGGGGGGGGGATAGGCATGGCAAAGAGAGAAAGAGGGAGTAAGCCACAGAGGTGGATGAGAGGGTAAGAAGGGAGGAGGGAGAGACAGAGGAAGAGAGGGAGAACGGAGAGTTTAAAGATAGTATGAAGGGATATGGAAGCCCATAGTGGACAATATTCAAATGAAAATGTAATCCCACTATTGCGTTATAATTTTCCACTTATGAATGAGTTATTTGAGACAATATTAAATTGAAAATGCATTAATCCAATTATCACTTTCATTTTCACATACACATATGGGAATCTATGACTATATTCAAATGATAATGAAAAGTTGTTTGACATTTCATTTTCAAAGTCATGCTCCGCAATTCAGTGGACAATATTCAAATGCAATAAGCAAAACAGCACCCCCAGCCTATTGCATTTACATTTACATGTCATCACGCTCTTTTAGGGTCAACATGATAATGAAAATGCTGTTTTCTAATCACTTGGAAATAATAATGATATAATAATGATGACTGTGGGTTTTTTTAAGAGTTCGCTGTATTCCTCCGTACTTTTGTAAGTAGAAAAATAAATGCAGGCACGTCTTAGTTGCAAAGTGGATAGTTTAATAGAGTAGAGGAACTAGTGGGTCTGTTCCCCAAGTACAGATGAACAAGAACCAACTATAGAGGGAAAATGTGATCACTTATAGCTGAAAGTTCAAAGGATGCAAAGGAACAAATGGTAATTTGCCTAGAGTGATAGGAGGTGGGGGGAGAGACAAACAAGGTGAGGGGAAATTGGGGTGTGGGCTGAGGGGTGATGAAGTTAACACACAGGGCTGAAGGGTGATGAGGTTAACACACAAAGGAAATGATCAAGGAATTATATACAAGAAGCATTGGGGCCAGACAAGGTTGTGTATTGGCCCTCCATAATGTGCAGAACTTCAGAGGGCCTATCTGCGATTGGCACCCATGTTTTCCAACAATGACAACATTTCACATTTCATTTTCAAAGACTTATCCTGCAATACATGGGACAATATTCAAATGCAGTAAGGGAAACAGCGCCTCTCAGTCCATTGCATTTTCAAATACATGTCACCATGCTCTTTTTGGGACACAATGAAAATTAAAATGCAATCTGTTAGCGTCTCATCAAGGCGGGTCTTCCGCTAGGACGTCACTCACTAGGGGCGCGAACGGAAACCATGTTCCTCATTTGCATACCAAACAATCAGCTTCTGGGTAGCGCTTGTACGCACGGAGGCTAACTGATAATGTCATGATGGCTAGGTTGCTATGTATTGTGTGCCGTAGCGCATTAGGCTACGTTGCGTTTTGGATGTAGCCATCTCAGCAGCTAGTATGCTAGCTAACGTTAACTAAAGAAAATATTTGTAAATGATCATCACATTAAAGCAAGCTAGCTGTAATATGCATGAACTTATCCGAGGCTTCGCGGCAGTGCTATGCAACTGCAACCCAAGTGTGCTTGTAGATTTCAGAGACGTTAGCTAGCTTGCTAGTGAGTCTAAAAGCAATCGCTTAGGTACAGCTTGCTAGCTATGATGCCTACTGGAGAAGCTCTTACAGCCCCAATTTGTCACTTTCAACGCCATCTCGCACACACGACCTCTTTCACCATTGATTAGCAGCTTCTTTTACCTAAAGAACAAACTGACAGTTCAGTCTGAGACATGTTATTTCATAGCTAGTTAAAGCAGCATTATCCTTCCATGCGTGCTATTGCGTATTACATTACTCCAGATAAAATGCTATCTGTCTTCCCACCCTGCTGACGCTAGTTAGGGGAAATGTTTGTCATCATTTTTATGCTTAATCGCTGTGATTCAGTTTTTGCCCTAGCTTCACAAGCTAGCTAGCTGACAGCGATTGCTCTTGGAATTTCAAAACGAAACTACGTCAGATCATTCAAACTTATGAAGTTGGAATGGAATACGACGGTTGCTCATTTATTTCTTCTGCCTGCATCATTGGGAAGAGAAACGATGGATAGCGTGCTCCTATTATTACACCCTGTTGCTGCTTAAAATTTTGGGATTAACATGCATGGACAACAATGCAAGATACGTTACACATTTATTTTCAATATGTGATCTTAACTCAGTACGAGATCATAGCAATCAAGCTGTATTCCTTTCCCCCACTAACAACGCTAAAACCTAAGTGACAATAATAGTAGTATTAAGCTGCGAGCACACTGGACATGAAACGATTTTTTTTTGGCCGTCAGACACAGAGTATTTTGCATTTAATGTCCGACAGGCATTGCACAATGTCCCGCGCCAATGTCGACTCACTTTATTGAGCAGAGCTTAAACAGAAACATTGATTGAAATTCTCGGTAGCCTACTCATCTTGAAGAACTGAGCCCTCTTATCAAAACTTTCACATTTAATATCTAAAAGATTCAGCAGATTTGAAGAAATTAAAAACAATAATCGACTGTCGGACACGGATTTATATTGAAACCATCTGACTGTCGGACACGCAGATATATTAAAACTCTGTCTGACTTTCGGACACGTAGACACTGTGTACATCGCAAGTCAATGCAAAGACGTGAATACATGCGTGTATTCGCATCTTTGCATTGACTTTGACTGTAATCAGTCGTGCGAAAAATTCGTTTCGAGTCCAGTGTGCAAGCGGCTTTACTGAGCATAAAACGCAAGTATTTTTATATATATATATATATATATATATATATATAGTGGAGAGCCGGTGCGAAAGTAACGTGGAACGAAAGTAATATGGCGATTTACTCACAGCCATCCGCACTTCAATGCGTCAAATTAGGTCAGCACGTGCAGCTCGCGCCCCTCTCCAGACCCGGGAAAAATCTTGAGGTTTCGTCGCTTCCCCGCGAAACGAGACCGGGAAGACCGTTTTCCACAGTGGTGAGTAAATTCAGACAAATAACTTTTTGATTTAAAGATTGTCTTTATCGCTCCATGTGTCATATTTATGATGAAATGATAGGTCATTTAGTTTTGTAACATATCCTGAAGTTTGAAATGTCAGACTTTTTCCACTTTAGAAGCAATCCTGGTTCAAATGTCAGGAGTCACTGTCGGGTCGGAAGTAGCAACGGTTACGTTCGTCCCTCTCTGCTAATGCGGCCAGATTTTCTGTTTTAAAGCTCATTAAAAAATGTGTACGTTATATTTTACTGACAGAAAATGCCAAGAGTTAGGGTCAGAACTAACCAGAGAGGAAAGGTTGACCAGCAGGTTTACGAAAGGGCCTTTTTTGATGTCCAAAGAGGAGAGAGTATAAGGAGGGCAGCAGAGGTGCGGGACGGAAGTACCAACAGTTACGTTCGTCCCTCTCTGCTAATGCGGCCGCATTTTGTGTTTTAAAGCTCATTAAAAAATGTGTGTGTTATATTTTACCGACAGAAAATGCCAAGCGTTAGGGTCAGAACTACCCAGAGAGGAAAGGTTGACCAGCAGGTTTACGGAAGGGCCTTTTTTGATGTCCGAAGAGGCGACAGTATAAGGAGGGCAGCAGAGGTGCATGGCATTTGTCATGTCACCCTGTTCAGGTACTGCAAGAGGAGGGCAGAGGCAGGAGGGCAGCAGACCAGAGCCCCAGGGTACAGGGCTCACAACAAAATCTTCACAGAAGAACAGGAGAAGAGACTGCAGGCATATATAAAGAGAGCAGCTGATATATATTTTGGCCTGAGTCCTAAAGAGGTTGGAGTAACACTGCAGACAGAGCTACACCACTACCGCCATTTGCCTAAGATAGCAAGCACCTCCGCTCCGGATCTGCCCGGCTCTGAGCTGGATCAGCTGGAGTCGGCACAGAGCCGGGCAGATCCGAGCGGAGGTGCTTGCTATCTGGGAATTAACCTCTTTTTTTCCATGCTGTTTTAGGTGCGAAAGTTTGCATATGAGCTGGCCGAAAATATTGGCCTCAAAACTCCATGTTAATGGGAGAAAAACCAGATGGCAGGGGAGGACTGGCTCACCTCCTTCCTCGAGCGCAACAAAACCCTGTCCATCCGTCGACCTCAAGCCACCAGCATGTCCCGTTCCACCAGCTTCAACAAGACCAACGTGACAGCGTTTTTTAAAAACCTAAAGACTGCCCTCACCCGCTATAATTTTGAAGCAAAGGACATCTGGAACATGGATGAAACAGGCAAAAATTTATATTTCGATAAATTAAAAAGCAACAGTGATTTGCAACAGCATTAATTCATTTCATTTATTATTTCAGGTACCACAACGGTTCAAGTGCCAGACAAAATCATTGCCACCAAGGGGCAGCGCCAGGTCGGTGCTGTGACCTCTGGGGAAAGAGGGACATTGGTGACTGTTGCCAATGCACAAGGCAACTTTGTTCCCCCTTACTTTATCTTCCCAAGGAAGAAGTTCCAGGACCACTTCATCCGGGATGGCCCCCTTGGCTGCACTGGTTCTGCCAATGGATCGGGGTGGATGCAGGAGACAGATTTCTTGGCATTTTTACAGCATTTTGCAAGACACACCCGCGTGACCCCGGAGTCAAAGTTGCTGCTACTCTTAGACAATCATCCATCACACCTCTCTGTGGTAGCTATTGACTTTTGCAAGTCACATGGCATTGTACTCCTGTCTTTTCCACCCCACTGCTCCCACCGTCTTCAGCCGCTAGACCGTAGCGTTTTTGGTCCTCTGAAGCACTACATTAACAGTGCAGCAGACAACTGGATGCAAATGAACCCTGGAGGAACTTTGACCATCTACAACATCCCAAGTCTTGTGGCTAAAGCTCCACCTCAAGCTGCGACAGCAAGCAGCATTTCATCTGGGTTCGAGCGTACCGGTATCTGGCCCTTGAATCCAGATATTTTCAGTGAGACAAACTTTGCTCCAGCTTTTGTGACCGACCGTCCTGCTCCATCACTAGCTCCATCACCAGCGCCTGCTCCATCACCAGTGCCCTCTTAATCACCAGCGCCAGCTCCATCACCAGCGCCCTCTTCATCACCAATGTCCGCTTCATCACCAGCGCCCTCTTCATCACCAATGTCCGCTCCATCACCAGCGCCCTCTTCCTCACCAATGTCCGCTCCATCACCAGCGCCCGCTCCCTTAAGACACCACCAACCTAGCCAGAGCCCATTTGAGCTGCATCCCCATGAGTCTGCCATTCCTGTAGATGGTGAGAGTTTGTGTCTGTCTTTATATGTGCATGTTGAGCCTTGCCAAGCATTTTTTTGAAATATCATCTATCCAGGTATGCTTGTGGTTCCAGGAACATCTAGTGGCACGCCAATACAGAGGTTCAGCCCAGAAAAGGTTCGCCCATATCCAAATGCTGGCTCGAGGAAAGAAAATAAAAGAGGCAGAAAGAGGTGAGCAGAGTGTCGTTTTTAACTTGTCTTGATTTCTGACTATCATCTCATTGAATTTTGCAGGTCAACAGCAATACTGACCGACACTCCAGTAAAAGCTGCTTTGGAGGAGGAGAGTCGGCAGAGGGCCCAGAAAAAACAGTCCTCTTCAAAACGCCCAAAGAAAAGTTGTTTAGTGGACACTGCAACCAGAGTTTCTCAGGCAATGATGAGGAAGGTCTTGTTTGTGGGGAGACATTTTCCTCATCTTTGCCTGGAGAAGTGTGGGTGCGGTGCATCTTTTGTCTGCTGTGGTCACATAAGGCATGCACTGAGGGTGCAGCTCATTATATCTGTCACTATAAATAGACCAATTGCACCCCAGATAGCAAGCACCTACGCTCCGGATCTGCCCCGGCTCTGTGCCGACTCCAGCTGATCTGGCTTAGAGCCGGGGCAGATCCGGAGCGGAGGTGCTTGCTATCTGGGACGTTAAACATGTTCACGTTTACTTTTGAAACATTTGAAGCAAATTAAAATGTTTGAAACAAATGTCTGATTGTTTTTGTTTTGACAGTAATTTAAAAGATTCCAGTTAATTTCATCACGTTACTTTTGTCCTGCCTGTGTGCTACTTTCATCCCGACTGGAGGGGTCGAAAGTAGCAATGCGCAACTTCCGTTCGACGTCAAACTATGCCGAAGTCAATATATTGGGATGATTTACCACCTGATATTGACAGAGCATACACGAAAGTAGTTAATCGGTCCGAAAATTTTTT
The DNA here is from genome assembly GCA_029692085.1 of Gymnothorax javanicus. NCBI lineage: Eukaryota > Metazoa > Chordata > Actinopteri > Anguilliformes > Muraenidae > Gymnothorax > Gymnothorax javanicus. The sequence goes on from CM056200.1 coordinate 66,122,672, forward strand.
TCGGTCTGTAACGTTATCTTTTAAAATGACGTCCATGTGAAAAATGTTACTTTCGTACCAGCTCTCCCCTATATACGCACTGCCTGATGCCGAGGCAGTTTGTGGTTGGCTGAGAAAGATGTGAAGTCGTTAGTTTGCATCACAGATTCAGCTACGTTGATTAAGCCAGGTCGAGTTTCCATTACGCGTGCCAACCGCCTTTAATCTGACATCAGGACAATTGATATTGTGAGGCATCGTTCAGGAACCAGTCGCGAGAACCAGGAAATGCGATGAATGTGATTTTATTAAGCGAGGGGGTAAACCCCTGCAGGATCGAAGGCAACAGTACAAAGTCCACAATCCAAAAATCACAATCCAGGGGCAGAATCCGAAGTCGAAAAAAACCAGGGCAGCAATACAGTAATCGTAGTCAGACAAAAAGGTTCGATACACAGGAGCAGATAACAAAACCAAATCAGAGCCAAAAATCAAAAGTCGGACGGTCCAGTCAGAAAAGCAACACTATGAATACAAGGCGAAAACAAGAGTAGCACAGGTAGACTAGGGAAACGTTCTGACAGGGATCTGCTATGAAAAGACTGCTTAAATACACACAAGGGAAGTCACATGCTATGATTAGGGAAAGGTGAATTGGATCAGATTAATTACGTGGGAGCAAACACGAGGGAGAACCTAACCACATGAAATTGGCAAAAGCCAAAACGCGGACAGGGAACATGAGACAGCCTATGACAAAACATACAGCTCCGGTTAGGGAGTTCTAACGTGCACAGATAATGAGAGGCAGGACAGAGTAGAGCAGGTGCGGAGGATCCGCTGAATTTGCAGCAAAGACTAAGTGAAGGCAAGAGGTGGAGACTAGAACAGGGCGAGTGCTGAGAGCTTGTTAATCAATTAGTAAGTGCAGCTATACAATCCCTAGTGCTCGTTAGTAAGTTAGTATTATATACAATGTTAGTCTTGGTTAGTAACTTTAACAAAATAACAAACTGTTAGTATGGGTTAGTAAAACAGAAAAGAGAGGCGAAGGAAGCAAACGAGATTAGAAGGAATGTTTGAAACCCAGAAACCATGAAATCACCTAAACATGTGACACGCAGGACTTGGGGAGAAGCTGTAGCTTAAAAGACCAGACAGGGGAGACAAAGTGCAATGAAGGGCATGGGCAAAGACATGGACCGGAATCTAACGGAAATGTGGATCTGGCAGGGCAAAAACAAAAACATGGCAAAGAACAAAAACTAAACAGAACATGGCAAAAACAGAACAGACATGGCAGAAACAAAACGGGGCATGGCAAAAAACAGAACAGACATGGCAGAAACAGAACAGGCATGACAGAATCATAACAGTTTTAGATACTATAATTTATGTCCTGATTCAGATAGTTACATTAAATAGTGGTTGCTGTAATTATTTATTGCATTGAAATGTGCCTGACATTCTGGAAACCTGCCTGTGAGGTTTCGGTGACGTGTGCGCACTGTGCGCCGGTCAGCCAAATTACCACTGCACAGAAAGTAAACCAGGTTGGAGCTGGCGAGCTTTCTGCACAACTTCAGCGGAGACTTTTGCTACGAAATTGTCACTGCGTCTTGATGAATATTTTATTTTGTTTTTATTTCGGCATGATTGTATAGTCGTTTCATGACAACTTCAACACAACATGTATCATGACCGAAAGGGTCGCGGGAGAAGCGAGATCGCTTGTCAAAGTCCCGCCCCCAACTCCCAGAAAAACAGTTTGATTATGGTTAAGATATCATAAAGATTTATAAATCACAACAGAGCTGAGTGTCCATTTACACTACGACTTAAGCGTCACAACATAAGATCATAAAGATTTATGAACATCATGAAGAATTATAATCACAATATAGCTGAGTGTCTATATAAGTTTAGATTTGAATGTCACTCTTGATTTAATCCATTTAGACTTGGTCCAGAAAAACCTGGACTCCTTTCTTCATCATTTGATTTGTTCCTAGTGATTTGGAGTAGTGGAAAGGTGCAATAATACCAGATCTTTGCATGGATCTCTTAATTAGTCATCATTTCCGTCGACTTGGTTCACCCTTGCCTTATCGGATTTAATGACTTCTCGCAGTATGTTTAGTCCATCATTGCCTTCCTTGGACGTCGAATCCAATTTTATTGAGCTTTCTGTCGAGGATAACCATGCTTTTCAAAGTTTTCTTTTATCCTATGGTCGATCGAAAACAGACCAAGCCCCAATGATAGCAGGCCCGCTATCATAAATCCAATTAGATAGACGTCCTCTACATCCTCGATGTCCAGGACTGCCAAACACAGCGAACGCCACTTTCCCCATGCATCCATGGTGTAACCAGCCGAATGTCCCATCCGGCATGTCGGTTCTCCAGAACCTGTCCGCCCGTGGAAATAATTTTGTCAATTGCATTTAACGACCAGTTTATAAGGTCCATGTTGGTTACAGCTGTCTGTAGTAATGTGTTGTGACAGTTGTCTTTCAGACAGATGGCCTGGTGTGTCCAGTAGATGCAATGGTACAGATTTAACAATAGCAGTCCACATATTTAGTCTAAACAACCCCTATTGTTTATGCCCGTTATGGTTCCGTTTAATTTATCCAATGCCATTTTGTTGGATAAGTTTATAGTTATTCAAACATGCACATTTCAAAAGATACTTAAAGACCTTCAGATTGTCTGCCATTCTAATATTGTCTTCAAGTATGTTCCATGCACTGACTCCAGCCACAGATAAGGAGTGCTCACTCCGAGTCGATTTGACCCTTCTCGTTTTCAACAACATTCTGCCTCTGAGGTCGTGGATACATTCACGTTGAAGAAATAGGCATTGTATATTTCTAGGCAATTCTTTGTGGTATCCTAAATATACAATTTGCAAGGAGTTGAATTTTATTATATCCTGTAATTTAAGAAACTTTGCCTTAATAAACAAATCGTTTGTATGAGTTCCATAAGGAGCGTAATGAATAATTCTAAGGGCCTTTTTTTGGAGTTTAAACAATGATTCTATTGTATTATTATAAGTGTGTCCCCATACTTCAGCGCAGTAATGTAAGTGGGGTGCTATGAGTGCTGAATAGATTATTTTAAGAGACTTGTGTTTTAATAATTTCTGCATTTTCCAAAGAATAGACACACTTTTAGCTAACTTTCTTTGAACCAAATTTACATGTGGTTTCCAGCTTAAGAGATTATCTAACATAACTCCCATGACTTTATATTCGTTTACCCTTTCAATGCTGGTACCATTTACCTTTAAGTCTATGTCGTCCTTTAGGCCTTTTTTCCCAAATATCTTAAATTTGGTCTTTGTAAGATTTAGTGATAATTTGTTTACATTAAACCACGTGAGAAGTTTAGACATTTTGTTATTAGCCAATTTTACCAATTGTTTGAGATCGACACCTGAGCAAAAAATAGTCGTGTCGTCTGCGAATAAAATTAGTTTTAGGATATCGGACACCTTAACAATGTCATTTATGTAAATTATGAACAACTTGGGACCTATGACCGAGCCCTGAGGAATTCCACAGGTAATGTCCAAGCAATTTGATTTGCTATTACCCATCTGCACAAATTGCATCCTACTTGTTAAGTAATTTTTGATCCATTTTAATGCGGTCCCTCTTATTCCATATTTGTAAAGTTTTTCAATCAATATATCGTGATTTATAGTGTCGAATGCTTCAGATCAATAAATATGCCTATAGAATATAAGTTTGAATCTAGTGAATCTTTAATCATTTCAATAAATTCTGTTAGGGCTAGGGCTGTCGAATGCTTTTTCCTGAACCCATACTGACTGTCACACAGTAGTTTGTGTTTATCAATGTACTTGTCCAATCTGTCATTGAAGAGCTTTTCTAGGATCTTTGAGCATTGAGGTAAAATCGAGACAGGACGATAGTTTGAGAAATCATATTTATCCCCACTTTTGTAGAGAGGGATAACTTTCGCTATCTTCATTTTATCTGGAAACACTCCGTAGGAGAAGGATAGATTGCATATATGCGTAAGTGGAGTTACAATTGCGTTAGTTAGTGTTTTCAGTAATTTCATATCTAATTGGTTTACATCAACAGATGTCTTAGCTGTACAATTTTTCAGAATTGATCTGATTTCGGATTCGGTAACAGGAGTTAATGTTATTGTGTCTTGGATTTCCTCATCCTTATCAAGGTAGTCCCATCTTAGGTGTGAGGATTTAATACCCTTTGCTAGTTCTGGCCCAACATTCACAAAATAACCGTTAAAATTCTCCACGACCAATTCCATGTTCTCTACCTTTTTGCCATTTATATTAAAGAAGGCAGGGTACTCCCTCTTCGGAGTCCTCCCAGAGACGTTCTTTATTATATTCCAGAGATTTCTGGTATAATGTTTATTTTCTAATAAAAGCTTTTCATAATACTCTTTTTTATGTTTCCTTAGTAAATGTGTCATTTTGTTTCTGTAACTTTTGTACCTAATTTCTGCTTTCTCAGTTCTTTCTCTCAGAAACTGCTTATACAAAGTATTTTTTTTCTTACAGGCATTTGCTAGTGTTTTTGAAACCCAAGGTCTTCTCTCTTTGTTTTGCTTCAATTTGTTCGTTGTTTTGACTAGACAGTGTTTATCATACAGGGAGTTTACTGTCCATAGAAAAGCCTCATAGGCTCTATTTGGACCGTTTTCTGCTAATACATTATCCCATTTTTGATTCAACATATCTAATTCTAGTTTCTTTAGCCTTTTTTCGCTTTTAATTCTGATTTCTGTGTGTTCCAGGGTTTTCGATCTAGCCTGGTCCCTTATATCTAATTTGCAATTACAAATAGCAAAGACTGGTAGATAATCAGTAATGTCATTTATCATGATGCCACTTAATATTTCAGAATCTAATACATTAATATACATATTATCTATCAAGGTGGCACTGTGTCTAGTAATCCTGCTTGGTTTTGTGATTAATGGTTGCATACCCATGGCATACATGGTGTTAATATAATCCTCTATTATAGAGCTATTATTTGGATTTATCAAGTCAATATTAAAGTCCCCACACAAGAAAACATTTTTCTGGTTCATATTGGCGAGTAATTCACCCATACATTTGCTAAAAACATCAATTTGCGAATCCGGTGCTCTGTACACACAACAAATAACCGTATTTTTACCTTTCAACCTAGGAATCTCAATTGTAAGGCATTCCATTACATTTTCCACAACATTTGATTTGCATTCTAGTACCTGGAAGTTTATGGCCTCATCAATAAATAGGCCAACACCCCCACCAGCTTTATTCAGTCTGCTCTTACACACGAAGTTGTAACCCTCCATGTAGAAGTCCTTGTCCTTTTCTTCTTTAATACAAGTTTCCGATAATGCGATGATGTTGAACGGATTAACAAATGACAGAAGGTATTCCTTTATTTGGTCAAAGTTTGCATATAGACTCCTACTATTAAAGTGGATAATGGACAAACCCCCTTCCATTTTAATGTTCTTGTTAAATTTGTCTACAGTAAAGTATCCGCATGCGTTTGTTTCGTTGTAGAAAAAATGGTTATCCGGATCAATTTCTTCATTAGGGTCTATTCCTGAATGATGGTGACTTATTGTTAAAAAGCCAGTTTCCTGATCTACAGTTTGGTTCATCAGATAACTGCTCATAGAGATTTGTCAAGGATTTTAACCTGCCTCAGTGGTCAAAATTCTCCAGATCCCGCATCATCTTGATCAGCACCGGTCTGGTAGTTTCCGGTGAAGACCCATTTGGTTTGATGAAAATTCTGCAGTTAGCCGACCAAGTGCTGTGTATCTTACCCGCTTTCTTTAGTTGACGAGCTTTTCATGCGATGGTTGCATTGTGCTTTCATTTGAGGTTTTCATTTATGAATACATTGGATCCTTTGAGATTTTTCCCTTGCTTCAACAGAGAGATTTTGTGCTTTTTGCTTGTAAGTCGTAACAACACGGCCCGTGCTGTACTCCGGTCTCCGCTTACATTCCTTTTCGGTAGCAGATAACATGAATCCACATTGCTGGGGTCCAGAGAAATACTTTTGGACCGAAGGAATTCCACCACCTGCATTTCCACAGATTTATTGTCCTCCTCGTCTCGATCGTCGTCATTCACTGTTGCCCTGGCATAACTCCTGGGTTTGATTTTGAGCCCTGTCAGGATTACATCATTACGTTTCTCTTGTTGCTCCAGCTCCTCCAGTTTGTTTGATAAAGATTTAATCTGTGTGTCTTTCTTGGCAATCTCTTTTTTGAGATCACAGTTTTCCTTCAAAAGCTGGTCCAGCTGCTCCTTCATACTGTCCCACCTCTCCCTCATTTCATTTCTCATTTCTTCGAGGGTCTCCATAATTGATGAAAGATCCGGCGGGCTTGGTTTGTCGCTTCTTCCTGGTTTACCCATTTTCTTAGTTCAGAAAAAAGGGCTCTATTACAGAGTTTGTGAGAAAGTTTATCACTCAACTTTTCTCCTGACTCTGTTGTTTTCCTGTTGTTTTGCCACACCCATCTCGGCGCACGTCCGTCTACCAAATTGCCAAAGTGGCTGCGCACGGTGTTGCACCGCACGAAATTACCACTGCGCGGGCTGCACCGGACGAAATTACCGCTGCGTAGGCTGCACCATGCTACGCCACGCTGCGCCACCCTGCGCTGCGCCAAGAAATTAGAGCCCTTTATGTTAAGGTCTATAAGTTACAAAAGGCACAAATTTACAGTTCAACTAATATAATCACTAATTCCCACTGCAAAATTTCTCCATACTTGACAGAAATGGAAGCCAAAATTCTTGAAAGATATGCCCACAGTTATATTTTTCCAAAGTTAATCTTTCTAATGGTAAAAATATTGAAATTTGATTCATGAAAACATTAATGGTTGGAGGCGCATCATCTTTCCAAAATAGGAGTATACATTTCTTAGCAAAATATGGAATCGTAATTAGTATCTTGCAGTTTTTCCTATCTAACTTAAGATTCAATGTATCATTCAACAAATACAAACTGGGGCTTATGTCAAATTTTGTTTTCAACACTGATTGTGTGAAGGAATGAATTGAGTTCCAGAAGCCTTTTAAAAAATCACATTCCCAAAATGTGCTCTAATGTCCCATCCATCCTTTTAGATCTAGGGCATTTTGCTGAGATATCCTTTGAAATTTTGTGCATTTTTGTGCGTGTTAGATATAGTTTATGGATGAATTTAAAATTAGTTTCCTTAATTTTATTACTAGTAAATGGGAAATGTGTTCTTTCACAAATATTTAACCAGGTATTTTCTTCAAAGACCATCCCTAGATCCCTCTCCCATATCTTTATTAATTTTTGGCAAGACGATTGAGTTCCTTTTGAGAGGGCATCATAGAATTCACTGATCTTCCCCTTTATTGTATTTGAGGAGATTAATATATCTTCTATCTCTGATAAACCAAAACGCAATTTGTTTCCTTTAATCAGCGAATGAGCAACACTCCAAATGTGTAAATATTTAAAAATAGTGGCAAAGCCACTGCCCGCTTGGCCAGACATGGCCAAAATTAAACTTGGCCTAGATTTACATTAGGGCTGGGTATCGTCAAGGACATCACGATGCGATACGTACCTCGATACAGTGCCAGACGATTTGATACATACCTCAATACAGTGCCGTACGATTCAATATGATAACGATACCGATACGTGAGCGATATAGGCCATATATCGCAAAACTCATCATTTTTGAAAAGGAAAAAATGGTGCTGAGAATAAAACTTTCTGTGTATGACTTATGTAATCTAGTAATAGGTCGGTACATCTCAATATACTGGTAACTGAGTCGACAAACTATTTTGATTAATTTTTAATGTTCAAATTTATTTAACATGAAGTGCTTATTTTTTCTACACAATAAACATTACATTTGTTTTTTGCTGTAAAAATGAAAAGTGCATGGCATCTTCAGTAACTTAAACCATGGCAGCTCAGGGAAAAAAAACAAAATTTCCCACTAAACTGAACACCGAATAACATGAAAATTAAGTGCCTGTTAAGTATCATTCTCACATTCATATTCACTGATTTTCAGGTAAGAAAGTAAAATTTTTCATGAAGATTATTTTTTGTCTTGTGTTCATTGTGTTGTAGATACAATTATTTGATTTATTATACCTAAAACAGCAGTTTCTATAGTTTAATCAGGTACTTTGCATTCATGCTAACTTTAAACCCACATGCTAAAAAAGCTAGCTATGTAATGGCTGCCTGGGGTGTGGATAGTTGTAACACTGTCTGTTCTGAGCCCACAAAGCCTGCACCCCAGGGGCAGCCACCTACATTTGCCACAACTGCAACAGTGAGTGAAAGAATAGTCCTGGACGCACACACACACACACACACACACCAATACCCACACACACACATACACACGCTTATACCTACACACATGCACACACAAACACACACAGACCTCTACTTACACAGGTGCATGCAAATAGGCACTCATGCAAACATACATGCAGCAGTTGTCTTGCTCTGAATTAAAAGTTTTTGAGGAACTTTGCTTTTCGTTTAGTTAAAATGGTTCAGCTTGTAGATAATGTTAAATCTTTATTCTTCAATAAAGTTCTTGTAGAATTGAATTAGAATATTTTATTTCAGCAGATTACCTCTCAGTGTTACATCTATCCCCACCCGATGTTACAACACATCCCAGCAGCGGGGTGGGTTGTAACAAGTGCACTTTTCGTATTTGATGCTAATTCACATGTTTTGTGATTGTGTTATAGATGTCTAAGTGAGTGATATTTGTAGTCAACAAACATGGATACTATGCTGCAAAGTTTGAGAGATCTGGCATAAAGAATCCCTGAGTTACAGATGCTAAAACAAAAAATGTTACTATCACCCCCGGTCTCCCCTATAGGAGTTACAGCACGAATAAAATATGATTCGCTCAAAGTTTGGCCTGCAACAGGTATGGCGAGAGTGGGTTAAAATTATGGAAAGAGGGATTTTTCAGGTAGTCACTGCAAGGCAGCAGTTGCTAACGTCAAAAAATCCTTGAGGAATCACCGTCGATCTTTATCTATGATAGATCTGACGTAAATTTTGGTAGGCGGATTTGGCTGCTAGTGAGGCAGCACCTGTTGAATGAGTCAAATTCGCCGCATTCTCGAAATATTGTTTAATGCATTGTCGAACACTTGAAGCTCTCTTCATGAACAACAAAAGATTGAATATCGTCGGCCTGCTGGTAAAACCTCGTATCTCCAAATTGATAAGAAACAAAAACTCGTATGTCCACTATTCTTACATGCAAAATTAAACATTTTTTATTTTATTTATATTTTAAATTATTTTTATATATTTATATTATTTTATTATTATTTTTTATTTTCCTGTAAAGTTTATCATTTTGAAGTTACGAGGTTTTATCAGCAGGCCGACGATATTACGTTTAGCGGCAGTTTTTGTTACATTTAGGGGGAGGCTGAGTATTTACGTTTTGCGTTACAAATTTCACGTTTAGGGGGAAGGTCGATTATTACGTTTAGCGTTAGAAATGATTACATTTAGGGTGAGTTTTACGTTTAGCGTTAATTTTTATTACGTTTAGGTGGAGTTTTACGTTTTGCGGCGATTTTACATTTAGGGGTTGTACAAAGGCGGAGTAATATTTTCAGAGATTAGGTATTTTTCATTTGAGCACAGGCTACCCGTACTGTCTTGCTCGTTTGAGAAAGTTTTCTTGTATGACACGTATGTGACCCGTTTGGTATCAAAATCCAGAACGAAATGACACGAGCCTACCCTTCTTCACTTCTGAAATCAAAAGAGAAAAATGAATAAACGAATGAACAAAAACCAAAATTGGACCATTTTTATGAAAGCGGTTTTGGGGGTTTTCGTTTTTGATTCAGACGACAATAAAGGAAAAACTAACCAATTCTCCATTTTTCGGTAGAAAACGGGAAAACGAAACAACCATGGTGTTCCATTTTTTCATTCCTGTTCCAAAACAAAAAAACGAAACAACGGCGCTACTTCCGTTTTCTCGTTTTGGTTTCAGAGTAAAAAAACGAACTGCCTGAACGTACACGGACCTCAAACGTCGGTGTTTTTATAGATCGATCCCACTCGCTGACATCAGTTTGGCTACGCTGGACAATCGTTCAGCTAAGTTGATCTAAATTCCCAAAACACCGGCTTAGGTCAGTGAACGTTCGGCTCCGTCAATGAAAGTTCCCCCCCGTTCTATGAAACGCTGACACACGCTGGCAAACGATCGCAACTGATCACAAACACTCGCGAATTATCACCAAACGCCGGGCCCAAACCTTCCCAAAGTGACTGTAAATTTTGCCCCTCGGGAACGCACATTTCTCCGGAGTTTACCAGCGTTTTGAGCAATTCCCAAATTTCTGAAACGCCCACAAACGCTGGCAAACGCCCCCAGTATGAAACCAACCACAAGTTTTGAGATGCAATTATTTAATGATTTAAAAAATTCCAGTGATAGAAAGCATGGTAACATCTGGGAGAGAAAGTTAAGTCTTGGGAGAACATTCATTCTGATAACATTTATTCGTCCGAATAATGATTGTGGCAGGGAGGACCATTTTAACAAGTCTGATTTAATCTTGTACACAAGGGGGCTGTAGTTTTCCTAAAAGAGATTATCTAGGTTAGGAGCAGGCTTGGGAGGGTTACTTTAACAAGAGGCCCATGGGCCTTAACGGTCACCTGAGTTGTATAAAAATTGATTTTATTGATGTCAATGAACCAAGTATGCCCAAAAGTATCATTTTCCTGGATAAAGTATAGTAAACTTCACCCCCTCCCCAGGGGAAAACATGGAGCCTGGGGGCCATGAAATTAACAATTTTGATAAAGCACCTCAAGACCCCTCCATCTATGAAGAGTATTGGTTTCCAGACCATCTCAGACTGGAGAAGAAGATTGTTGAAATTTTTGGCAATATGACCACATTTGGGCCCCACCCCTCAGCCCCTAGGTAAGAGACTGGGTCAAAAATGTCATAGTATCAAACTGTCATCTCATGATTGTACTGCCAATCAAGTTTGAATGATTTCCAGTAGAAAATGAACTAAATATACCCAAAAGTATCATTTTCCTATATAAACTATAGTAAATTTCACCCCTTCCCCAGGAACAAACATGGAGCTGGAGGGTCATGAAGTTCAGAATTTTGATAAAGCACCTCAAGAGCCTTCCATCTATGAAGAGTATTGTTTTCCAGCATATCTGGGTCTGGAGAAGAAGATTTTTAAAATTTCAACCAATTTGACCATTTTTAGCCCCGCCCCTCAGAGCACCTGGGGGTGGGCACCATATAACTCACAATTTTGGTGCATATTTGAGCAAGGAAGGTTCCTGCAAAATTTTATTGAAATCAGATCAGCGGTGTCTGAGAAGAAGTCGAAAATGTATTCACCAGTTTTAGCCCCGCCACTCAGAGCCCCTGGGGGTAGGCACCAATTAATTCATAATTTTGGTGCATATTTGACCATGGAAGGTTCCTGCAAAATTTAATTGAAATCGGATCAGCGGTTTCTGAGAAGAAGTGGAAAATGTATTGACAAGTTTTAGCCACGCCCCTCAGAGCCCCTGGGGGTGGGCACCATATAACTCACAATTTTGGTGCATATTTGACCAAGGAAGGTTCCTGCGAAATTTTACTGAAATCGGATCAGCGGTTTGTGAGAAGAAGTCGAAAATGTATTGACCAGTTTTAGCCCCACCCCTCAGAGCCCCTGGGGGTGGGCACCATATAATTCACAATTTTGGTGCATATTTGACCAAAGAAGGTTCCTGCAAAATTTTATTGAAATCGGATTAGCGGTTTCTGAGCAGAAGTCGAAAATGTACTGACCAGATTTAGCCCCGCCCCTCTGAGCCCCTGGGGGTGGGCACCATATAATTCACACCCTTGGTGCATATTTGACCAAGGAAGGTTCCTGCAAAATTTTATTGAAATCGGATTAGCGGTTTCTGAGCAGAAGTCGAAAATGTGCTGACCAGATTTAGCCCCGCCCCTCAGAGCCCCTGGGGGTGGGCACCATATAATTCACAATTTTGATGCATATTTGACCAAGGAAGGTTCCTGCAAAACTTTATTGAAATCGGATTAGCGGTTTCTGAGCAGAAGTCGAAAATGTACTGACCAGATTTAGCCCCGCCCCTCAGAGCCCCTGGGGGTGGGCACCATATAGTTCACAGTTTTGGTGCATATTTGACCAAGGAAGGTTCCTGCAAAATTTTATCGAAATCGGATCAGCATTTTCTGAGAAGAAGTCGAAAATGTAAATTGTTTACGGACGCACGACGCACGACAGACGACGACGGACAAAAGGAGATGAGAATAGGTCACTTTGAGACTTTGTCTCAGGTGACCTAAAAATTTACTCCGATACAGTTACTAATTACCTGTAAAAAAAAAATGTAATCAGTAACGTAATTCAAATACCACTATAAAAAGGTAATGTAACTGATTACTTTCCATTACTTTTGGATTACTTTAATACCAAAAATGAACAAAGACAGACAAGAGAAAATAAATTACAATGAAGTAACTTATATGTGCTTTATACATACTTCTGTATTTCGTAAAACGATAGAACTATGTCACTTTTAAGTATCAAAAATGTCCTCTACTCGCTGTATTTTTGCAAAAAAAATGCCTCATTAACTTGATTATTACTATAATTGGAAAATGTGTTAATAAAGGAAAAAGACTGAGAACTAGCTAGGAGTAATTGTTATAAAAAGATGTATCTTTGCCCCCGAATTTTCAGTTCTGCCGCCGGCCCTGATAGGAAATACGAGACAATATAAATAGGACATCTAATGAAATAAAGCATCATTGTATTGATATTAAGACGTTCCATGTTTACTATATCTGAAAAAATAGGCATTAATTGGCATTAAAGAACCCACAAAAAAACAGTGTCGTGGTTTGTGGTCTGAGACTGCCATGTATTGGTATTAAAATGCAACTATATGTACCGTTGTATATTTTGGATGTACGAAATACAGAAAATATTACAATTATCTCCATCTGAAAACAATAAAAGGTAAAAAAAGGTAAAAGGTTCCGGAAAGATGAAACAAATAAACTGCTTTATCTGCAGAGCATAACTAAATAGGTTTGTTGCATCTTTATTCCATAATTTTCTACTTACGCACTGACGGAGGGCATATCACGGACTACCGGGCTGTCGGAAAAGTGGGCACTCCCCAGTCGAAGTAGTGATGCTCATGAGGCAAATGCTAAGTAGCTAATGGTAAAAACACTTCATAATCAAACTTCCAGTCAACTACAGCTATTTATCGCAGGCTGGAGCTTGTTTTGCCCAAACACCATCCCATTCACCAGCATCACACTTACAACCAAAACTATTTTCATTAGGAAAAAATGGTTACAGGTCAGGTAAATTGGGTAAGTTAGCTGCACTCGCAGGATTGTCTGTCTTACGGGTAAATGTTTCTCCAAATTGGACGTCGAGTCCTTTGAGACCGACAGGATTTTGACAACAGGAAGGGAAAACTTGCACTGTACAGTGACAATGTTTCCCTTTTTATCCTTAAATACAAAATGATCTCGAAATTTCCACCCGTCGAACGCATTTTTACCCACAGAGCTGGACGCCATGATTGACAAGTGAACAACTGACAATTACAGTCAGGTTCTGGAGGACTGCAGTGACTCCTGTAAAGTGCTGTGATATACATGTGCTTTTACCTCTAGACCTCCTTTTCTTCTTCTTCATATCCTCTTCTTGTTCTTCTTGATTACAGACTAATTTATAATTGTAATCCAGTAATCCCCCTGTTTTACAGAATGTAACTGTAATTTAATTACTTTTTTTTGTGTGTGTAACCTTAACGGAATACAGTTACATTTTTTTGGTATTATATTACGTATCGCCGTTGTATGTATTCCGTTACTCCCCAAGCCTGGTTAGGAGTAATACTTATACCCAAATATTTAAAGCCCTCTGATGTCCACTGAAAGCGAAAGCATGTAGGCATTTTTTTCTGTTAGCGCCATATGTACAGCATTAGATTTACTATAATTGATCTTAAAGCAACACTAAGGAACTTTCATTTTTGGTTGAGTTTGGCGGTGCCTGTGGACCAAAGCAGTAGTGCTTTGCCTGAAGGAAGACCCCATTTCCCATGAGCACCAGCGCGTAGCGTCGTAAACATCCTGATCTCCCGGTCGTGTGCAGTTTTTTTGGAAATTAACAGAAGATGGGTCCAAACTACATTTCTGTTTCCAGCGGCTGTTTGACTGACTAAATTTTCTAGAATCTACCAAACGTTACATGTAGAATTTTAAACAAGCAACAATCCCTGTAATTTTAGCTACACTCAGCGCAAGGTGCCAGTGATAAGCAGGACTATGAAAAGTCATAACTCAATGCGCACAGGTTTTGTTTTACTGATTATTTAGAGCAAGCAATGCGGTTTGACGCGCCGACACATTTGATAGACTTCTTTTGCAATCACGGTACTCAACTCAACAAAAAACATGACAAGAATCCTGTTTGTCTCTGAAACTATTACCTAACAATCATCAGAAACTACTTGGTCAAGTACATACAAACTGAGACAATAATCCCACAATGATTCAGTATGACTGATCTTCCATCTTTGGTACTTTCCACAGGAGGAAGCTACATATTTCACTCAAACATTTATATTTGCGGTTTGCAGTCATCGCTTGCGATGCTCAAATCACAATGATAATGCTAATGTTAGCTATCGGAAATTTGCGAGGTAGCAATAAATAGCCACCAGCTTGATAGTTCACAGCTCCACAGTGACACGACCAGCCACACAACAAACTCAAAAGTACTTAAACGTTATAAAGAGAAAACAATGTTTAACGTTACTTACTAGTCCAGCAGTAACAGGGCCAAGGCAGCATCGGTCTGACATCCCTCCTCGTCTTTGAGCTCACACCAGCGAGTGAAAGCCTGGCCAATATTGATCCTTGTCTGGGCTTTGATTCTGTTACTCTCTCTCTTTCGTTTTTTAGTCTCCTCAGACAAAACTTTTAATTTCTTTGGTTTTCTTGCTGCTTCTGCCATGATAGCAGTAATCCCACATATGTGTTCGCACTGAATTCCGTGTTTTTAACGAATGAGGAAAGGGGGAAGTGACGTATGCCGTAAAGCAGTCAGCACATTTGTCGTTTTTTTTTGTGTGGAGGGGTTCCTACCATCCACCTCAAAACTGCATAGTGCCAGTGAAAGTGATACAGACGCCCTCAGGCCATGACAGAGCTGTCATTCAACCTGTTGTAAGTCGATGTACCATCACAACAGTTCTGAAAATATTATATGAAGGTTGAAAAGTTACTTAGTGTTGCTTTAAATCCTGAGTAACTTCGGAATTGTTTAATAGTATTTTGTAAATGCGATATTGATTTCTCTGGGTCAGTAATGTACAGAAGAATAGTATCCGCATATAAGGAAATTTTATGTTCATTATTATTAATCTTTAAACCTTGAATGCTTATATTATCTCTAACATTTGCTGCCAGTGGTTCAATCACCATAGCAAAAAGCAATGGTGACAAGGGACAGCCCTGCCTTGTCCCTCTGGTTAGGGAAAAGAAGTCAGAACAAATGCCGTTAGTTATGACTGCAGCTTTTCCATTCAATAAAGTTAACACCCAACTTAAATTTATGTAAAACGAAAAAAAAGGAAGCTCCAGTCAACCCTATCAAAAGCCTTCTCTGCATCTAAAGATAGAAGAATGGAAGGCTCATGCTGGTTATTGAGACAATTTATTATATTCAAAACTCTCCTTATATTTGTCAGCAGCATATCTCCCCTTTATGAAACCAGACTGGTCTGGATTGATCAATTCAGGCAAAATAGAATCCAGTCCTCTTGCTAATAATTAAGTGATAATCTTATAATCATGATCCAAGAGACTTATAGGTCTATATGATGAGCACTGTAGGGGGTCTTTACCACCTTGATATAAAACGCTAATATGTGCCAAGTACATTATTGAGGAAGTAATTTTTTGTAACAGAAATTATTCATCATTGCCATAAAAATAGGTTGAATCTCCAGCCAGAATTCCTGATAAAATTCAACTGAGAAACCATCTGGCCCTGGACTTTTATTTATAAGTATTGAGTTAATTGTGGCCAAAATTTCTGTTTCTGTAAATGGGGAGTTTAAGACATGTTGATCCTGCACAGATACTTCAGGTAGATTAATATTTTTGAAATAATCATCTAAAGCCTCCTGTGAATGTCCACCTTGTGACTTATAAAGATTATTATAGAATTCAAAAAATGTTTGGTTTATCCGTTTTGGGTGGTAGGTCATCTTATTTTCCTTCAGATGAATGGCTTTAATGAACCTTTCAGCCTGCTCCTTCTTTATTTGATGTGCTAATAATGTACCTGGTTTATTTCCGAATTCATATTCCTTTTGTCGGACATAATTCATTTTTTGTATGATCTCATCTGAAATGTTAAGGCTTAATTTTGCTCTGGCAACAGTTAATTGTCTCCAATTATCCTCTGTGGGTGCACTCTTATGAAGTTTTCACATTTTATTACTTCTTTCTCCAATTCTTTTCTTTTGGTAAGTTTCCCATGATTTTTAAATGAGGCATATGAAATAATAAGTCCTCTTAATGTAGCTTTTGCTGCTTCCCAAATAATGTTGGGATCTAAGGAGGGATCATTGTTTTCTTTGATGTAGTTTGTTATCCCCACTCGCATTTTGGATTTAAATTCATTTATCTTTAAGTAGAGAGGAGCTGAATCTCCATCGCTTGGAAATTAAATTTTCATGATCGAAGAATCATTAAATGGATTCTAGAATGATCCTAATCTCCTAATGATCCTGAGCCTAATTTTCTGAAGAATCTGTCTCTCTCCAATTGCTTGAGGATGGGGGAATCTCATAATATGAAAATATTTCTGAATGAAAACCACGTCAATTGCTCCAAAACAGACATTAATAGAACTCCGAAGGAGAAAAGAATGCAAGAGGGTGAGAGAGAGAGAGAGAAAGATAAAGGAATGAGAGATTCAGAAAAAGCATGCAAGCAATAGCAATGTGTTACAATTAGAGTAATCAACTCTTCCTATGCAGTAAATGCTTTCTCTTCTTCCCAATAGTTCAGATGAAAATGCCTTCACATTGAGTGTGTAATATCACCTGATGTGAAACCATCAGCTGGGCCCTGTGGATATTAGAGTACATCAGTGACCTGTAACATTACTCACTGGAGCAGACGATGGTCACCTGCTCTTCAGAGCCACAGGGGAGTTTGTGAGGAGCACTGCAGTTCCCCAGGTGAGGCTCTTCCTCGCTGCACTGAATCCCCGACACACACACATCACTGCCCCCCAACCCGGGGGAAGAGGATCTCTTCACCAGCACCACAGAGCCACAGCCAAGCTGCCTGCAGGCTACCGAGGCCTCGCTGGAGCTCCAGGTTCCCACCACTCTGCTCCAGTTGCCCTGGTAATACACCTCCACCTGGCCCACACATTCGCTCCCTCCAGCCAGCCGTACCGTCCCGTTCAGACTCGCGAGAACTGAATCTGAGGAACCAAATGTATTGCAGGATAAGAGACAGCACTCCTGCGTGTTTCTAACATAAATTTGCATAAGACTATTGCCTACACCCTTGCACATTAGGAACATTCAGCTGCCCAAGACTACAGGCTGTATATGTTGAACCAGCATTTTGCAGAAGATTGCTGACTGCGCTCCTGTGTGCTGTGACCATAGTATGTCTGTACAAGGTGATAAACTGCACTCCTCTCCATTACTAACATATTTTTGCTCAAGATTACAGACAATACTCTCGTGTGTGTTGTCATCTGTATAGTATGCTGCCTTTATCTATCATTTGTCTAACCTTTATTTAACCAGGAAAAACCCCTGAGATTCAAAATCTCCTTTTCAAGGGAGCCTGGCCAAGACAGCACACCGTTTCACATAAATTACAGTGTGTACACAACAGGAATTACAAAATAAAATAAGACAAGATAAGGCAAGTTTAAAAAGGGAAAAAATTTATTTAAAAAAAAAAACCTCTGCATAACAACTGCACACCTCATTTACACAGTCTCTCGATCCACACTTAAACACACCCAATGGCCCTCATTTATCAAACTTGCGTAGGATCTGGTGTAGATTCTGGTGTAAATATCAGCGTACGCCAGGTGTCACGTCTGATTTACTAAAAGTGTGTACGTCGCTGATTTCAGTGTAGAACTGGCACGGCGTTGATAAATCTGGCGGCTGAAACCATCGTAAATTACATGACACGCCCCTATAAATTCATGCTCCGGGAGGCATAGTCCTGTCCACTTTACGACATGGACTCTCGAAAGACGGCAGAGAAGAAGAACTTCACTGAGGAGGAAATATAAATTATCACGTCCGAGGTGGAGAAAAACAAAATAATTTTATTTGGAAGCCTTAAGAGTGGCATAAAGGGAGCCCAGAAGGCTGCAGTTTGAAAAACTATTTCTGCTGCGGTAAACACCGTTGGGGTGGAAAACGGAGTGCAGCAGAGGTTTGATTTAATTCATTAATAAATTCAATTTATAGATCCATGACATTTCATGTTATATAGCCTACATAGCTAACAATCCAAATGGTTTACACAGAGGTTAAAAAAGTGGTCCGATTTTAAGATCGCCACCAAAAAACGGGTTGCTGCACTCAGGCGCAGACTCAAAACTCCAGCTGTTACCGTTCGAGGAGCGCGTGGCAGTACTGATGGGCTCCCTCGGGTAATTGTTAAAATACAGTCTGCAGAGATCACTCTTCATTGACATTTTATTGGGTGCCACACAAAACGAGCAGCCACTCTCCCGGAGGAGATCTTCTCTGTGCCGAAAGTTCCTCTCACGTCGGACAGAAGCATATTCCTCTAACAATAGAAGATCTGCCATTGTCAAAATGTGATCACGGTCGAAGTGTCTGTAGGCCTATACTGAGCAACAAAAGAAATGCAAGTTAGCTAGTTAGTTAATATACTCTTTTGGTTACTCAGTCAAAGTGACCGCGCAAAACAAAGAAAAGTTTGATGAAACGAGTGTAAATGTGCACGCGCTAGAAATAAATTTGATTTTCTGAAATAATTACGCGCAAACTTATTTTCCAGTCTGCCTTTAATTAACTTGCGTTTCTTTTGTTGTTCAGTATGTACCTGACTGGATGAGCATCTGACATACCACACTGCATATCTGCCAAGCCAAGCATTGCGCTTAATCAAATGGATTGTAATTGTCAGCCGTCTGGCCTGACACGCAGGTTGTCTCAAAATATAAGTTCAATTAATTTCTCAACACAGGTGTCTTATTTATTTATATTAATTTATATATTTAGCCCATTTATTCATTTTACTCCAACCTCAATTCCGAAATATACTATTCAAAAAAAGTAGGGGATATTTTATTTTGAGATCAAAATTTTCACATATACAAAGGGATACGAAACCATGTTGTATAGTTCTTACTGAGGAAGCATTTCAAAGAAATTCATCACCCAAACACATCAATGACACTCTCACGATCTGCACGGGATGCTATTGATGATCAAGGGGGTTGTGCCACAAATTTGCATGACTCTGAATTGGAAGGTTAGAGCCACTGTAAAGGAAGATTTTGAAGAGAAAGCATCAGATTATCAGTGGTTGAAGTCGTTAATTAAACAGAGACCATGCGCCGTCTAACACAGGAGGAGAGGTTCGTGCCCTTGGCATGCTACAGGTTGGCACAAGACAGGTCGTTGTGGCAAGGGCAATGAATGTTTCCCAGTCTGTCATCAGCAGATTATGGTCCAGACATCGTGCTACAGGGTCTGTTCAGGATAGACCACGATCCGGTCGACCAAGGGCAACAACTCAGGCTCAGGACAGATTCATCCGCACTATTGTCTTGAGAAATCGTATGGTAACAGCAAATCAGATAAGGTCTCAACTTCAAGGGATACTGGCTTGGTAGTGAGTGGCGGACCATCAGGAATCGTCTGCACAAATTTCACTTACACGCGCCCGGCGTCCTCTTGTCATTCCCTGTTTGAGGGATCGTCACATTAGGGCCAGACTTCAATGGTGTCGTCATCATCAACGCTGGGATAATCGCCGATGGAACAACGTAATGTTCTCAGATGAGTCGAGGTTCACTGTGGACTTCCTTGACAGGCGCAGGAGGGTTTGGCGCCGACGGCGTAACTTAACGTTTCCATGATGTTAACGTCATTAGACATGATCCGTATGGGGGTGGATCTGTAATGGTGTGGGGAGGCATCATTGCTGCCGGCAGAACAGACTTGCATGTTGTTGCTGGACGTGTCACAGGGCAGTACTACGGGACAACATCTTGGCACCCCATGTTGTGCCGTTTGCACGCTCGTTATGGCCGCCGTTTCATTTTCCAAGATGACAATGCCAGATGTCATAGGGCCAGGATCGTTACAGATTACCTCCAGCAGCAGAATATCACCCACATTACCATGGCCAGCACTCAGTCCGAACCTTTCCCCCATCGAGCATGTCTGGGACATGCTTGGACAGCGGCTATGCCAACGTCAACAACCTCCTGCCAATGTCCAAGAACTTGCTGCAGCATTGCAACAGGAATGGAATAACGTTCCCCAAAATGACCTGGGACATCTCGTTAGGAGTATGCCACGCCCGAATTCGAGCTTGTCTAGCCAACCGAGGGGTTTTACCGCTACTGACTCTGTTTCACAATGGTGGTAAATTTGCTGTGTGACCCTGTGTTTGTGTAGAGCCCTTATTCTGGAGAATCTGTCCTTTACTGACTGTACACAGGGTTTCGAATAAATTGACAAATGTTTCCTTAATGTTTTTATGTCATTTGTTTCCTTCCTGACCTCATGATCTGCATTTCATGGTTCTTGTAAATCCAATATCCCCTACTTTTTTTGAATAGTATAGTTGGGACAAAGGGCTCTATCTTTCACCCTGCCTTACCCGTTGCCACTACCCGCAACCCGTGAATTACGCATTTAGCAGCTACCACTATCCCTAAACGATATCTTGCGGCCACACTACCCGCTATGCATTATGCCTAATCCTTTATTTGCGCCTGGAGGTGTGCCCGTGGGCGTGTTTATGCGCTTTCCCTAAAATTGCTATCTTGACCACACACTTTAGGGAAAGCGTATAGCGGGTCCTAAAACCACGCGCTACCCGCATTTGGGCTTTCACAAACGCCCTATGCATTAGCACTCAGCAACGGAAATTTTTTCCTGCGAGAGCGGCATTTCAGATCTCTTGCGAATGAAGGTAATTTCGGCGACAAGTATGTACACCTGTTTTTGCAGCGCGGTCGCGCAACTTGCTGTAAAAAAAAAAATAGACAGCTGTCCGACTGGAAAATGTAAACGGACGAAACCACGTACTTGTCACCAGAATTACCTTCATTAGCTGAAGAGTTCTGAAATGCCACTCTCGGGGGGGGGCTTGGGGGGTGGGGAGTTCGTCGCTGAGTGCCAGTGCATATACCTAATTTTATTTTTCTAAAATGGGATTTTTGTTCTATGCTTCATTTCAGGCGGAGAGGGAGTTGGAAGTGCATGGCGAAACGCTTTTTTTTTTTTTTTTGAAGTTTCCATCACAAAGGGGTAGGCTTGATTTATTTATTTTTTTACTACAAACCAAACATTGAACAATATGTCAATGTCAAATAATAATAATAATAATAATACAATTCATGATTAACTTAACAAAAACAGATCCTCCCCTGACTGGATTTGACCTCATGCACGGGCAATTTAACTTCGTCAACGGAGAAAGCGTGGCGACCTTCCTCTCTCCATCACGGGTTTGGTTTGAGGATTTGGGATAGCGCAGCCTGCTCCGAAAGGCAATGGCACCTAGCACACTGATTGGTTTAACTGGCGTAACGCCCAAACCACGCCTATGCATAATGTAACGGGTAGCGCTGGTGTTTTAGGGATATAAGCAGGTGTGCAAGATAGCAACTTTCGCGGGGGAACGCCTCTTACGCAATGCGAAATCCCCAAATAACGGGTTTAGGGACTCTGGCGCAAGATAGGGCCCAAAGTGTAAATTGTGAATAAAATCAAAACGCAATGACTTTCAAATCACACCAGCCAGTATTTTATTCATAATAGAACTGAGATAACATAGCAAATGTTGAAACTGAGAAATTTTACAATTTTATCCACAAAATAAACTCGTTTCAAATTTGATGGCTGCTACAGGTCTCACAAAAGTTGGGACAGAGGCCTGTTTACCATGGTGTAGCATCCCCTCTTCTTTTTAACACAGAGTGGAGGCGTCTGGGCATTGAGGAGACAAGTTTCTTGAGTTTAGCCATAGGAATTTGATCCCACTCTTGTTTAATACAGGCTTCCAGCTGCAGGAGAATTTTGGGTCTCCTTTGATGGACTTTTCGTTTAATTATGTGCCAGATGTTCTCAATCGGTGAAAGATCAGGACTACAGGCAGGCCAGTTCAGCACACTGACTCTTCTAATACGAAGCCATGCTGTTGTAATAGCTGCAGTATGTGGTTTTGCATTGTCCTGCTGAAATACACAAGTCCTTCCCTGGAAAAGATGTCGTCTGGAGGGGAGCGTATGTTGCTCTAAAACCTTTTTATACCTTTCAGCATTCATGGTGCTTTTTAAAACATGCAAGTGTCCCACTTCATATGCACTAATGGATCCCCATACCATCAGAGATGCTGGCTTTTGAACTGAACGCTGATAACAAGAGGGGTGGTCTTTCTCCTCTTTAGCCCGGAGGACACAATGCCCATGATTTCCGACAAGAATGTCAAATTTGGACTCGTCTGACCACAAGATGCTTTGCCACTTTGCTACAGTCCATTTTAACCCTCTGTTAACCAAGTACCTTTCCAACTGTGTAAAAAATGTTGATCATGGGCCAATATTTGGAAAAATAGTAAAAAAAAATTCGACCCTTTGGCCCACCTTTCCAAAATGTAGCAGATCTGCTACATTGGGTAATAAAGCGAATGGAAAAATTAAAGTGACGGACCATTCAAGTTATTCTCAAATGTTTATTTGGCAATAAGAAACAAAACCAGCAGGGTGTCCGGGCTGTTAACCCTTTCACTTTATGTAGCAGATATGCTACGGTGGTTAATAAGAGGGTTAAATGAGCCTTGGCCCACAGAACACGGCGGCACTTCTGGATCATGCTCAACAATGGCTTCCTTTTTGCATGATAGAGTTTTAGGTGGCATCTGTGGATGGGACAGCGGACTGTGTTTAATGACAGTAGTTTCTTGAAGTATTCTTGGGCCCATTTAGTAATGTCAATGACAGAATCATGCTGGTGAGTGATGCAGTGCCATCTTAGGGCCCGAAGATCACGGGCATCCAGTAAAGGTCTTCGGCCTTGTCCCTTTTCCAGTTTCTCTGAATCTTTTGATGATGTTATGCACTGTCGATGATGAGACCTTCAAAGCCTTTGCAATTTGACGTCGAGGAACATTGTTTTTAAAGTATTCCACAATTTTTTTACGCAAGCCTTCACAGGTTGGAGAGCCTCTGGCCATCTTTACTTCTGAGAGACTCAGCCTCTCTAAGACATCCCTTTTATCGCCAATCATGTTACACACCTGATGCCAGTTAACTTAATTACTTGCTAAATGTTCTCTTATATATGAATTGCTTTTTCAGCCCTTTTTTGCCTTTGTCCCAACTTTTTTGAGACCTATTGCAGCCAGAAAATTTAAAATGAGCTCATTTTGGGGATAAAAATGTAAAATGTCTCAGTTTCAACATTTGAAATGTTATCTATGTTCTATTGTAAATAACATATTGGCTCATGTGATCTGAAAGTCATTGCATTTTGATTTTATTCACAATTTACATTTTGTCCCAACTATTTCAGAATTGAGGTTGTAATAAGAACAACAACAGCATGACGTCCGCATCGCTGCATATGGTTGATTAATCATTTTGACAGCTGCACTCGTTCCTGCATTTTGTACGCTGGTTTCAAATGTGCGTATGCCTGGTCAGACCTGGTGTGAGATTTCTGTGTACCGTACGTTAACGTTCAGATTGATAAATGCCGATCCTAGTGGGAGATTTGGCGTACACCCATTTCTTTGGTGAACGCACGTTTGAAAAATGAGGGCCAATGAGAGTAAATTGTTCAATTGTAAAGTGTTTTGAAGGTTGCTCCATGACCAGGGAGCAAAGTAGGCTTATCATCAATCCAAACATCTAAGTACTTATAGGTTGATACTCTTTCAATGACATCCCCACCCTCTGTCTGAACGCTGAGAATGAATTGCGACTGGGTCTCTGCTCTGGAAAACATTGTACACTTAGTTTTTGTTTGGCTTTCAGGACAAGTTGTAAGTCATGCAGTGAGTCCTGAAGCTGGGAGAAGGCAGACTGAAGCTGTGTCACAGCCTGAGTTAATGAGGGGTTGGCTGATGTACTTTCATGTTCTCTCTCTCTCTCTCTCCATCCATCCATCCATCCAGCAGTGAATGATACAGTAATTGGTAATTTGTCTTATAGTATATGCAGGATAAATGCATACATTAGATGGAAGTGGACTCCTCACCAGAGCAGATGACTCCAGCAACCTCTGTGTCTGAGAACACAGCTCTAGTCCATGATGAAATGGCACACTTTGAGATGCTCGCCTCGTTCCCATTGCAGTCAAACACATCACCCCTGGTTTCCCCTCTCCCCTTTCCAAACCAGGCTTGTCCTGGCACTGCAGTCCCACAATTCAACTGCTGACACAGGACATTGGAGGCTTGGCTATCCCAGCATGCATCACACACTTTCCCCCACTTATCCAGGTACTGCAACTCCACTTGACCGGAGCAGCGGTCTGGGCCGTCAGCCAGCCTGGACTCTGTATACGCTAAACACAGGGCAGGTGGGTAACTGTCTGACCAACGAGATAACACAGCAAACTTAAGGAAGCGGCTGACACAAATATAACGGAATGCCTTAAGACTGTGTTTAGGCTGTAAAGCTACAAGCTGCAATTCCTTGTGCACACTTTCTTTGTGCAAACTCCACAGATTAAACTTCCCAGATAGCAAGCACCTCCGCTCCGGATCTGCCTCGGCTCTGAGCCGGATCAGCTGGTGTCGGCACAGAGCCGGGGCAGATCCGGAGCGGAGGTGCTTGCTATCTGGGTTTAGCCTGAATATGAGAAGAGACAGCGGAATAGCTGCTGCTCAGAAATCATGTTAAGTGAATTTCTGCAGCTCAAAGAAGGGCGCTAGTAGCTCTGTGCTTCTTCTTCAGTGTGTGATCTGAGCTTTCACCATCTCAGGGTGACCAAATTCCAAGCTTTCTATCATCACTGAACCGTTGAGGTTCAGTTTGCCTCACAAAATTGCGTTGCAGTATTCAAGTGTTACAGGGACAGATGCATACAGCCTCACAGTATTATGATTAATGATCCCCGGAAATATACAGTTCACGCAACCTGTTGTTGAAAGATGTCATATATTTACCCAACATCACTGAAACTAACACAATGCAGAAAAGACTCTTACCAGAACATATCAGTCCCACATCATCTCTGTGTGAGCAGGACTGATTCTGAGAGGGTGCTGTGGGACAGGAGTTAATCTGAGACTCGTTGCCTCTACACTGAATCTCTTCTGTCCACATCTGGCCCTCACCCTGGCCAAACACAGCTGCCCCCCACTCTTTAGGGACTCCGCAGCCCAGTTCCCTGCACATGACCTGTGCGTCCTGCTGGTCAAAATCAGCATCACACACTGTGCCCCACAAGCTTCCTTTACGCACTTCTACTCTCCCAGAGCACAGGTCAGCCCCGTTTACCAGCCTGACATTCTGAGGGGCTTCAGCTAAAAGGACAATAGAAAGAGAATCATTAGTAAGGACTGACACCTGATTTCAGAGATGATGACTGAGACTGAAGAATGAAAACAGCAGTGACGAATGAGACAAGTGCACGTTTGCTGTAATGTGAGATGATCTAATCACATGAAAATGAGCGCATATGATGAGCCAATCACAATCTAGTCAAGTGTGAACCGTTCATAAGTAAATTTCAACGAGAGACTTCTGAAACTACAGACCTGAAGTAGATACAAAAGAAATAAGGTATTTTGCAGTGACTGAGTTAATTCTGAATTATTTCGACAAACTAAAAAATACAAACATTTTAAAATGCAATGCTATCTATGCCAATTTATATGTCCTCTGGTGAACTGAATGTCCAGTGTCAGTGTAAGAACATTGAGAACAGTGACATGAGTAATGCAGACACTAACCTGAGCAGACCACTCCAACATCATACGAGTGATCGCGACGACTTTTTCCCCATCCTTGTGATTTACAGGCTCTCAGCGTGGACTCTGAACCCTTGCAGTTCACACCATCCATCCATATATTTCCCGTTCCCGGGCCAAATTCATAAGTTCCGTATACTGCAACATCTTCACAGCCTAACTGTCTGCACACCACTCCTGCATCTACTGCATCCCAGTCATAAAGACACACTGTTCCCCACTGTCCGGTACGGTACACCTCCACTCTCCCAGCACAGGGGCTATTGCCATCCATCAGCCTCACATCTATTATGCATGGGGGGGGGGGCAGCAGAGTGAGAGACAGTGGAGGGGGAGCGTGGGCATGGTAGAGAGAGAGGAGGAAGGTGAGGAAGGGAGTGAGAGTGAGAGAGAGATCTTATCCAAATCCCTATTTATAGACTTCAATTCACTTATAACACACTGCCTAAGTGACATTAGCTGTGACAGTGAGGCTGGCCAACAAACTGAATTAGCCCATGATACTAATGTGACAACATTCTCGTCTTTTGGAGGCAATGTTCCTGCATACAGGTATATGAAGTTTGCTGAAGAAAAGGTGAAGACTGATTAAAGACTAAAAAAGTGAGAATGACAGTAACCTCAGATTAGTTTGTCCTTTTGGGATCAGCTGTTACCCAGATGTTTCAATAACAGCAAACTTGCATAGACATAAATATAGGAGAAACAGGAAGGCATTGAAAAGATCTCAGCAGGCTAAAGTAATTCCTTAATGACTGTGAAAATTAGAATAATTTCCACAGATGAGCCATCTTCTGTGAACACCAGTGATCCCCAACAAAACGGAATAGAGAATACTCCTTAAACATCACGCATCACATCACAATACTCAACTGCGTTATGAACTGATGCTTACCATCTCTCAGAATAGTAAATTATGATCTCACAATACATAAATTCATAAGTCTGTTTTTGAAATGTGTCATATGCATGCCCAAAATCTCTGAAACTGTCACAATGCAGAGAAGACTCTTACCAGAACACACCAGTCCCACATCGTTTCTGTGTGAGCAGGACTGACTCTGAGACGGTGCTGTGGGACAGGAGTAAATCTGAGACTCGTTGCCTCCACACTGAATCTCTTCTGTCCACATCTGGCCCTCACCCTGGCCAAACACAGCTGCCCCCCACTCTTTAGGATCTCCACAGTCCAGTTCCCTGCACACAACCTCTGCGTCCAGCTGGTCAAAATCAGCATCACACACTGTGCCCCACAAGCTTCCATTATGCACTTCGACTCTCCCAGAGCACAGGTCAGCCCCGTCCACCAGCCTGACATTTGGAATGGTTGGAGCTACACAGAGAGAGAGAGAAAAGATGATCATTTCTAAGGACTGACACTTTATTCCAGAGATGATAACGGAGACTGATGAATGAAAATAGTGGTGATGAATGAGACAAGTACACTGAGGCTGCCTGTGGCGTGTGATGAGCCAATCGCAAGAGAAGGTGAGTAAGAAATACAGTATTCTGCAGTGAATTTTTTAAGGCTGTATGAGTTCAGTAAACTGAGCAACACTGGCAACATTTATTGATTACAATACAAACACGTGCACATGAGCATCTGTAATCCCCACAATTTTCTTGCCACATACTGTATACACACACGTACAAACCCAAGACAACACGCCTTTTGACTGTCTTCAGCCTGTAGAACTACATCCCACAATTCCTCTTCCTGGGAGATCCTGTAAACTCCACAGATTAAACTTCACCCTCAGTGTGAGAGCAGGAAGCTGTAGCTGCTGCTATGAAATCATGTTTTGTGAATTTCAGCCACTTATGGAGGGCTGCACATAGCTCTGGGCTTCCTCTTCATGAGTGTGTAATCTCAGCTTTCACCATCACAGAGTAAGCAAATTCTGAGCTATAGTCTCTTCACTTCCCCAGAAAAGACACTTTCCATCAACACTCAAGTCCACTCTGTGACTCTAGGCAGAAACCTTCCAGTGGAAATTATTCTATGGAGAACTCCCCACTGCAGGTTACCTGACCTTTTTGGCAGTGGAGGTTTATAGATTGTCCTTCATGCTGGAGCAATTTCCTTGTCCTCCTCAAGAACTTCCAGCCACTTGGATCTGAGTCAGAAGAGAGGTTTTGTGCACCACCCTCACACTCCAGCTGTACAGCAGCTTTTTCTCTGCCTCAGTAAACAATACAGACTGGGGTGAACCCCCTCTTAAAAACTGTTTCACAGATGGTCCCACCCATGGACTGTAGATAAAGATGGACGACACGTCTCCATTTACTCCCACTGATCAAAAATGGAGCCAAAATATCCAGGATATAGGCGCTGCCATCTTGCACATTTGGAGCCAGAGTCTGCGCAGTAGTGATCGGGGGTCGAGCCGCGGTATCGAGATCCCACCCATACGCCACCAGAACACCCCCCTGAACTTTTGATCTGGCCTGGCCGCTTCGCTATTAACGTAAGTGCCTATAATAGCTAATACATAGAGATCATACAATTTATGTAAGTGAACAGACCCTCCAACGACCAGTCTTGTGTAAAATCTGGTCTCCCCATAAAATCTAGTCCCCCCCACATGACATTTGTTGCCTACTGCGCATCAATTTGCGTCAAATCGTGTCATTTGAGTCATCTACGTGATTTGCATAGTAATGAAGTATTCTCAGAACTAAATTAGCCAATTCATTACATTTAAACAGAATGATTAGTATATACAGATGTTATTCTATCTTTCGCTTGTACTGAAGTAACTAGCTCGCTAACTCACTAATAAGGCCACAGTTCGCTTTTAGTTTAATAACTGCTAAGTAGCCAGCGAAAGTGATAACAAACTGTGTAATGAATAGCTAGCACACCAGTATAGCGAGCTAGCTAGCTAGCTTGCTAATAAGGTTACAGTTCGCTTCTACTGTAATAATCTCTAGCTAGCTAGCTAAGGTGATAACAAACCCTTTAATGATGAGCTAGCACACCAGTGTAGGGAGCTAGCTAGCTAGCTTGCAAAACGGCTCCAGTATACCACATGCAGTATACCACTACGCTATTTCAAAAGTGAGCTATACGATGGTCTCGCAAGATACGTCATTTGACACGCATTATGCGACGATAGTCACGTGGGGGGACCAGCTTTGATGGGGGGACCAGATTTTACATGACACAGGCAGCGTTGCAATTTGTAGGCTCGTTAAATAAGGTAATGCAGTCCGGGGGTAAATAGACCCCTTGCTGCCATCTGTTTCGCAGTTAGTTATGACTACATAACTCGCCAGCAATGATGTCTTGTCAGTGAATCTTGCTTAACAAGCTAGCTAGGTAGCTAACTACATTAGCTAATGCAGGTAACAGATATTTGCAATTTCTTGACCATAACA